>OV121061.1:35000-4835000 GCA_921293045.1 Aplocera efformata
CTAACCTAACCTAACCTAACCTAACCTAACCTAACCTAACCTAACCTAACCTAACCTAACCTAACCTAACCTAACCTAACCTAACCTAACCTAACCTAACCTAACCTAACCTAACCTAACCTAACCTAACCTAACCTAACCTAACCTAACCTAACCTAACCTAACCTAACCTAACCTAACCTAACCTAACCTAACCTAACCTAACCTAACCTAACCTAACCTAACCTAACCTAACCTAACCTAACCTAACCTAACCTAACCTAACCTAACCTAACCTAACCTAACCTAACCTAACCTAACCTAACCTAACCTAACCTAACCTAACCTAACCTAACCTAACCTAACCTAACCTAACCTAACCTAACCTAACCTAACCTAACCTAACCTAACCTAACCTAACCTAACCTAACCTAACCTAACCTAACCTAACCTAACCTAACCTAACCTAACCTAACCTAACCTAACCTAACCTAACCTAACCTAACCTAACCTAACCTAACCTAACCTAACCTAACCTAACCTAACCTAACCTAACCTAACCTAACCTAACCTAACCTAACCTAACCTAACCTAACCTAACCTAACCTAACCTAACCTAACCTAACCTAACCTAACCTAACCTAACCTAACCTAACCTAACCTAACCTAACCTAACCTAACCTAACCTAACCTAACCTAACCTAACCTAACCTAACCTAACCTAACCTAACCTAACCTAACCTAACCTAACCTAACCTAACCTAACCTAACCTAACCTAACCTAACCTAACCTAACCTAACCTAACCTAACCTAACCTAACCTAACCTAACCTAACCTAACCTAACCTAACCTAACCTAACCTAACCTAACCTAACCTAACCTAACCTAACCTAACCTAACCTAACCTAACCTAACCTAACCTAACCTAACCTAACCTAACCTAACCTAACCTAACCTAACCTAACCTAACCTAACCTAACCTAACCTAACCTAACCTAACCTAACCTAACCTAACCTAACCTAACCTAACCTAACCTAACCTAACCTAACCTAACCTAACCTAACCTAACCTAACCTAACCTAACCTAACCTAACCTAACCTAACCTAACCTAACCTAACCTAACCTAACCTAACCTAACCTAACCTAACCTAACCTAACCTAACCTAACCTAACCTAACCTAACCTAACCTAACCTAACCTAACCTAACCTAACCTAACCTAACCTAACCTAACCTAACCTAACCTAACCTAACCTAACCTAACCTAACCTAACCTAACCTAACCTAACCTAACCTAACCTAACCTAACCTAACCTAACCTAACCTAACCTAACCTAACCTAACCTAACCTAACCTAACCTAACCTAACCTAACCTAACCTAACCTAACCTAACCTAACCTAACCTAACCTAACCTAACCTAACCTAACCTAACCTAACCTAACCTAACCTAACCTAACCTAACCTAACCTAACCTAACCTAACCTAACCTAACCTAACCTAACCTAACCTAACCTAACCTAACCTAACCTAACCTAACCTAACCTAACCTAACCTACCTACCTACCTACCTACCTACCTACCTACCTACCTACCTACCTACCTACCTACCTACCTACCTACCTACCTACCTACCTACCTACCTACCTACCTACCTACCTACCTACCTACCTACCTACCTACCTACCTACCTACCTACCTACCTACCTACCTACCTACCTACCTACCTACCTACCTACCTACCTACCTACCTACCTACCTACCTACCTACCTACCTACCTACCTACCTACCTACCTACCTACCTACCTACCTACCTACCTACCTACCTACCTACCTACCTACCTACCTACCTACCTACCTACCTACCTACCTACCTACCTACCTACCTACCTACCTACCTACCTACCTACCTACCTACCTACCTACCTACCTACCTACCTACCTACCTACCTACCTACCTACCTACCTACCTACCTACCTACCTACCTACCTACCTACCTACCTACCTACCTACCTACCTACCTACCTACCTACCTACCTACCTACCTACCTACCTACCTACCTACCTACCTACCTACCTACCTACCTACCTACCTACCTACCTACCTACCTACCTACCTACCTACCTACCTACCTACCTACCTACCTACCTACCTACCTACCTACCTACCTACCTACCTACCTACCTACCTACCTACCTACCTACCTACCTACCTACCTACCTACCTACCTACCTACCTACCTACCTACCTACCTACCTACCTACCTACCTACCTACCTACCTACCTACCTACCTACCTACCTACCTACCTACCTACCTACCTACCTACCTACCTACCTACCTACCTACCTACCTACCTACCTACCTACCTACCTACCTACCTACCTACCTACCTACCTACCTACCTACCTACCTACCTACCTACCTACCTACCTACCTACCTACCTACCTACCTACCTACCTACCTACCTACCTACCTACCTACCTACCTACCTACCTACCTACCTACCTACCTACCTACCTACCTACCTACCTACCTACCTACCTACCTACCTACCTACCTACCTACCTACCTACCTACCTACCTACCTACCTACCTACCTACCTACCTACCTACCTACCTACCTACCTACCTACCTACCTACCTACCTACCTACCTACCTACCTACCTACCTACCTACCTACCTACCTACCTACCTACCTACCTACCTACCTACCTACCTACCTACCTACCTACCTACCTACCTACCTACCTACCTACCTACCTACCTACCTACCTACCTACCTACCTACCTACCTACCTACCTACCTACCTACCTACCTACCTACCTACCTACCTACCTACCTACCTACCTACCTACCTACCTACCTACCTACCTACCTACCTACCTACCTACCTACCTACCTACCTACCTACCTACCTACCTACCTACCTACCTACCTACCTACCTACCTACCTACCTACCTACCTACCTACCTACCTACCTACCTACCTACCTACCTACCTACCTACCTACCTACCTACCTACCTACCTACCTACCTACCTACCTACCTACCTACCTACCTACCTACCTACCTACCTACCTACCTACCTACCTACCTACCTACCTACCTACCTACCTACCTACCTACCTACCTACCTACCTACCTACCTACCTACCTACCTACCTACCTACCTACCTACCTACCTACCTACCTACCTACCTACCTACCTACCTACCTACCTACCTACCTACCTACCTACCTACCTACCTACCTACCTACCTACCTACCTACCTACCTACCTACCTACCTACCTACCTACCTACCTACCTACCTACCTACCTACCTACCTACCTACCTACCTACCTACCTACCTACCTACCTACCTACCTACCTACCTACCTACCTACCTACCTACCTACCTACCTACCTACCTACCTACCTACCTACCTACCTACCTACCTACCTACCTACCTACCTACCTACCTACCTACCTACCTACCTACCTACCTACCTACCTACCTACCTACCTACCTACCTACCTACCTACCTACCTACCTACCTACCTACCTACCTACCTACCTACCTACCTACCTACCTACCTACCTACCTACCTACCTACCTACCTACCTACCTACCTACCTACCTACCTACCTACCTACCTACCTACCTACCTACCTACCTACCTACCTACCTACCTACCTACCTACCTACCTACCTACCTACCTACCTACCTACCTACCTACCTACCTACCTACCTACCTACCTACCTACCTACCTACCTACCTACCTACCTACCTACCTACCTACCTACCTACCTACCTACCTACCTACCTACCTACCTACCTACCTACCTACCTACCTACCTACCTACCTACCTACCTACCTACCTACCTACCTACCTACCTACCTACCTACCTACCTACCTACCTACCTACCTACCTACCTACCTACCTACCTACCTACCTACCTACCTACCTACCTACCTACCTACCTACCTACCTACCTACCTACCTACCTACCTACCTACCTACCTACCTACCTACCTACCTACCTACCTACCTACCTACCTACCTACCTACCTACCTACCTACCTACCTACCTACCTACCTACCTACCTACCTACCTACCTACCTACCTACCTACCTACCTACCTACCTACCTACCTACCTACCTACCTACCTACCTACCTACCTACCTACCTACCTACCTACCTACCTACCTACCTACCTACCTACCTACCTACCTACCTACCTACCTACCTACCTACCTACCTACCTACCTACCTACCTACCTACCTACCTACCTACCTACCTACCTACCTACCTACCTACCTACCTACCTACCTACCTACCTACCTACCTACCTACCTACCTACCTACCTACCTACCTACCTACCTACCTACCTACCTACCTACCTACCTACCTACCTACCTACCTACCTACCTACCTACCTACCTACCTACCTACCTACCTACCTACCTACCTACCTACCTACCTACCTACCTACCTACCTACCTACCTACCTACCTACCTACCTACCTACCTACCTACCTACCTACCTACCTACCTACCTACCTACCTACCTACCTACCTACCTACCTACCTACCTACCTACCTACCTACCTACCTACCTACCTACCTACCTACCTACCTACCTACCTACCTACCTACCTACCTACCTACCTACCTACCTACCTACCTACCTACCTACCTACCTACCTACCTACCTACCTACCTACCTACCTACCTACCTACCTACCTACCTACCTACCTACCTACCTACCTACCTACCTACCTACCTACCTACCTACCTACCTACCTACCTACCTACCTACCTACCTACCTACCTACCTACCTACCTACCTACCTACCTACCTACCTACCTACCTACCTACCTACCTACCTACCTACCTACCTACCTACCTACCTACCTACCTACCTACCTACCTACCTACCTACCTACCTACCTACCTACCTACCTACCTACCTACCGATGTGCCAACTCGAAAAAAACACGACTCGAGTTAACTCGACTTTAAATTCAAGTAACTCAAATCAATTCGAGTCAACTCGAGCTGGCAAGCTGACTTTTTAACTTATTTGTTCTTCCATCAAACTCTAATTTGATACTATTGCTGACTTTTGTTGTTTGTTGTCAATCAATTGTTGCCGAACTTTCATTCAATTATAATACTACTCGAATTAGAATAATATTGATCTCATTATCATGTTAGTTTGTTCAATATTTTCTTGTAAGTTAACATTCATAACACAAAATAAACTTAACCTCTAATGTCAAATCTGCAACATTGTGACATTTGTGACCAGTGAATACAGTTTGATATGATCAGAAAACTTGTGTCATCTTCGGTGTCATTCGGAGTATTAAAGGGAGCTGCGCGCACACCCATCGAGCGAATCGCGCTCTCTCTCTTTCGCTTGATTCGTTTATTTACCGCCATCCCAAACTCGAGTTAACTCGAACTTAGCACAAACCGAGTTGACTCGAGTTAGCAAGTCGAGTTGACACATCTCTATGTAAACACGCCTGCTGTCTTCGCCGCCGGTCCCTTGAAATCCGCACGAAAAACCCCTAAGAAGTATCGTGAATCGATTTTATATCAGCTCACTTCCTTGCCCAATTGGGCAGCATGTAAACTGGCTATAAGTAATTCTATGGTTTCCTGAGAAATCGGTCGTGACAGACAGACAGACAACGAAGTGATCCTTTATGGGTTACTTTTTAACAACACTAATCATTTCCCTATTATGTGGTCGCTGCCACAGGCACTCGAGAATACTTACTCAACGTAGACGACAACCAAAAGTTAATATTATAAATTGTAAATCACATAGCGAACAAAGTTTACTCACGTCATATTCCACAGCAGGGATGTCTTCGCGGTGGGAAGATTGCGCGACCGCGAGCCCGGGCTCGGGCTCGGGCTCGGGCTGAAGCGTGGGCCGGCGCCGGCGGGACTTTATGACGTAGCAGCAACAAAACACTTTTTAACACACTGTATGGCTAAAAGTTAACTATGCACTTTAACGTTTATTGCCCACTAATTACTAGTTCAGTGTCACTTCAGCAGATCGAGTTAATTACAATAATAATCACAGTCGCTTGCGCAAGAGTCAGGCGGGCAGACCGCGCCAGCGCCACGCCGACGCCGCGTGTTGTGTTGTAGCTCACTTCACTCTAGTGCAGCGCGGCCGCCCGCATCGCCGCCCGCAACTCGCGCCCTAATCGCTGCACAGACTACTAAATATCGCACAGGTTTGAATGCGATAGTATTTACACGCTCGCTACAATACAGTCACTGAACTGAACATTCAATTACGTTATCCTCTTAATATGCATAATACTAATTTAGTAGATACACTGCCAATAGATAATGAACACCTGATCACAGACAGAGTGGCTCCATAGGCCTCATTGGCTCAGTTGGTACTAGCTCTGGGTTCGATTCCCACCCTGGACAAGCATTTGTGTGACGAACATAAATGTTTGTAATTTGTCTGGGGGTAAATAGATATATATTACAAGTAGGTATGTTTTTACAAAAAAAAACCATGTAAGTATTCTATCAGATATCTAATTCATTAAAACAAGTTTTGCTTAGTTTGCTGCTAGATGGTGCTGTGTTTAATATCCATGAATATTTATTTATGTATTTATTATTAAATGAGTCCTACACAGGCGGCGCTCCCTCCCCTGTCGCCGTGGACATGGCTCGAGGTTCCTCGGTAGGAAAATATGCCAGATTCGTTCCAAGCCGTGGACATTTACCGGCAACTCGGCAAACTGAGAATACACTCACTTTATGTTCACATTATATATAAGTACCAAAATAAAAGCATGCCCATGCATGGCTGCTCGTGCTCGATATATGAAAGCTAATGTGCGAGTTACCCACAGTAGGGTCTTGGATTAAAAGGAGTGCCTACACTACACTACATACAATATAGATAGGTTCACTATAAATTTATACATTTAATATTAGAGATAATATTATATTCACATTTGTTAGATTCTCGGAGCTCTGACACAACATTTTAACATCAATAATATTATTGAGTGTAAATCTATCTAAGACTAAATATTTATGTTGTTGTGTACCTACTTAAATGTGCATTGGCTGCAACTTGTGTTTATAATTGCAGTAGGTATAACTGAATTCAGAAAGTTTGTTTTGACGCCGAGGAGCACGTGAGCGTAGTTATGGCGTCGCGGCGCGGAAGTTTGGTTCAAAACAAAACACCGTCGGGCGTCCATGTTATTGTTTCGGCGATGCGTTCCGCGTGCGCGGGCTGCGCGCGGGGCGCATGCGCGGGCGGCGCGGCTCGGAGGTGTGGCGGCGCTGCGCAGCTGCGAGCCGTCGGCGTCGTCACCGCGCCGCGCACACCTCCAAATACAAATACCCTAGCTACGCAATTTCTATTATCGGCATACCTAACCTTGGGTTAAATAACATAGCCATTTGGCTGGGACTGAGAAAAATCGGCCTAATTGCACGCTAAGGGTTCCGCACCACCAGATGTATTTTGATTCAGCATTATGTGCCATAGCGCCTGCCTGTCATACACAATATGAATGTGAAATAGCTACTTGCGTCTTGCAGGCAGAGACAGGCAGCCCATATTTGATAATTTCGTTCTGAAGAGAGATTTACATTCAAGAAATAATTCAATTTAGCAATATCTGACTCCTCTGACGTTATTCTTATTATTTTACGATACGAGTACTTGTATATTTATTTATATATGTATATTATATATGTATAAATAAATATACAAGTACCTACTCGTACTCACGTACCTCGGAAACGGCTTTGACGATTTGGATGAAATGTTGTATTTAGATACGGTTTTACTGTTTAAGTTATTTTTTTGCGGATCTTGCGTCTCATGCGCATGTAATTTCACCAGCAAACCCTCCCGCAGGAACACAGCAATGCGAGTGCACCACTGCTTGGTGGCAGATTACCAGATGTGGAGGCAGTACTTTGCACAAGTTCTACTGCCGCTTTCGGTTGCTCCTTTAGCACCACCCAGGGGGTACGTGTATTCTGTGTACAGATATATATTTAATATTGCCGTGCATCTAGCAAAAGAAGAACTTTAGAACTTTGTTCCGGAATCCCCAAAATGCTGACAGTAGGTAGTTTTGAACCTGACCTGACTCCCATCAGTTAGAGTGGTAGCCGCGGGACTACGCGGTGTTGTGAATCATCGCCAACACATCTCACGCCTCTCACGCCTCGAAAACATGTTTTGTTTTGATGTTGTTGATCACCTAAGTTTCTATATAAGACCCGCCAAACACGACAATTGGAATTAGTATTGTGCATTCATTCAAAGTGCAAAGTGCTCCATACTACGCCTACTCTACATAATTTACATAATATTGAGATTTCTTTGTGTCTACCTACTCATCACATTTCAAACGGTAAGATTAAACTTAAGTACCATTTGTCGGTCATATACGCCACCACACCTGGAATTTACCGCCAAGCAGTGGTACTCGCATTACTGTGTTTCGGTAGAAAGGTGTGGGTGCCGGTGATATCACATGCGCATGAGACGTATCATCCCCGTCTCGGATGATGGATGCAGCGGGGTGAATGCGATTCAGTGTGGGATCCAAATCTTATACTATAAGTCACATTACTGTTGTACCAGGGCTCACCACCAGGTGAGCCCTCAGCCCTCGTTCCATGACGTATTGACATAAAAAAATAAAAAAGTAGTATTGTTCAACAGCATTGTTCGCAGCATCCTGGAGTTCAATAACTGTGTGTGGTCTCCCTGCTACACCGTTCACTCTGATAGGGTAGAGCGTATTCAAAAGCGTTAACCATTATACCAATTCACATACTCAACTAATAATTTCAAGAACCTATCATCTTATGAAAACACTCGTATTACAAACTAAGATTACAGGCGCATGAGATTACACCTCAGTAGATGGATGCAATGCGCTGCAACTTAATTATTCTCATACAGTGGCAGGGAAGGACCTGAGTCGTGCCTTTCGCCGTTGTTCAAGGTTGGCATTCAGCTCAGCCCTCAGCTCAGTCCGCCAGTTTACGATACCCTGAGCCAGCTGATAATACGAATCTTACGCTAACCTGAAACTTTGTGTATCTTTTATAGATATTGCGCCTTTTTTTCTTATATAACTATAAAAAAAAAATGAGCAATATTTTAACCATTGATTTACGCGTATTTATTTAATAAAGATAAGATAAAGAAGAAAAGATGTTTATACTTAGTACATTTTAAGAAGTATTTTATGGGTTTAGTTATGTATTTACGAAAACAGGCAACCTTACAAATTACGGAAAAATCCCTTACAAAAAATTGGTAGGCGTAGGACGCCAATCTCTGTCCCTGTCCCTTACAAGGTGCTGGTCACCTTGTACGCCTTTTGGGCTTACGCAATTGAACTCCAGGGATTTGCCACAAATTTAAAATTGTAATTTTACAAAGATTTCCAAGTTTTGCCCTGAACATAATATCAAGTGCACGGTGGTTTTGCGAGGAAATCAGATATATACGAATACCTAGTTATACCTACCACCAAATAAAGTGTAGTCGAAGGTTTTCTCATTCGAGTATAGAACATAAGTTGGGTTGCCATGTGTGTACAATACAGAACTAATAATAAAAAAATAAGTAGATACTTAAATAAGTATATGGCCCGTCATGTAAACAGAGTAAAACGTTCCCACAACCCTTTGATGCTCACCACGTAATATTTTAATGACCAAACTTTTGATGACGTTCGACTTTTAGGGTCTAACGGCAAAAATTCTGTGACTCGCGTACAGTGTCAGGTAATCTCCGTTTTTAACTTCATATTAAAAAAAAATTCTAATTTCTAGCATCACTTCCTTTCTTGGTTTCTATCTGCTGATGTTGGCACTACCGTACCGTCACCCCCGCCCCGCCCACCCCGCGCGATAATCATTCGATTTTACGTCACAACAAACAACACAAATTTGTCATTGATTTATTTCTATTTGCGATCTGTATATAGTTTGCGCATAACGCGTATATTATGTGGCGCGATCGTATGATGTGGTGAATGGCCTCGATCGACACCAAAACATTCAAGTGGCCGGACTCGCAACGCGCGGTCGTATCGCTGAATCGGTGCTGTATCTAAACACAGTGTTTATTTTCAGTGGTGCGAGCTCGTGCCGTGACAAGTGTAGAACTCTCTGGAGCTCGGGAGCGAGTGCGAGTGCGTACAGTGTTCTTTGAACCAGTTGGAAGAAGATAAAGGAAGGAGTGAATTGAGCGGTGTGCGATGTCGTCTCTGGGCGGGCAGTGGCGGGTGCTGCGGCATTACTTGTCCAACTCGGGGCTGCACGCGGAGCTCGAAAAGCTGGTGCGGCGCCTGCGGCCCAGCACGTCCGACCAGTGGGACAGTGAGCACCTTCCTTTGTATCCATTTTGTTAATTCAATCAAACCCTGTTGTATGTATGTATTACTGAAACATCGAATACACATTGGATATACAATACTTCGAACACTCCTGGCTCCTCGGGCTTGGTCTGCTCCAATTATGTGTATGCTCACAATTTGCCTTCAGTCACAATCAGACTGAAGTCAATTGCTTTGAATACAATATGGGGACACTAATCACTGTTTGTTATAATATGTGTGTATGTCTCCCTCTATCATTCATGGTATTTATTTAGTTGTTGTTTATATGTAGTGGTATGTGGACCACTAAATTTGAGAGTTTAATCAATGTTATATTGGAGAAAGATGTATCTTCCTACCGTTTAATTAATCCATGTTCAAGCCTCATTAATTCTCCATCTGTTCTCAAATGTCGTAGTTTGGACAAAACAAAATTTACAAGCACAGGTACATACTTGAATTTAAAGTTATGCCTTTTTAAATTCAAGTATGTCCACCTATGTTGTATGGAGCCAGTGCAGTGTTAAAGTGCATTAATTATGTACGTATTATGATAATTTTTTTTTTTAAATAAGTTTTGGTTTGAATTTTATCAAAATAACACATATTCTTTATTTTTAAACAAAGGAAACCATTAAAGTTGGTTTTAATTGTTAATGTGCATCATTAATATATTATTTTCAGATTTACTCAGAAAGTTTGAGAAAGCTATCTCAATTAGACTGACTCAGAGCACTAAAGAAATAGAAGAAAGCAAAGAGAGTTCAGGGAGCGATGGCTCAGTGCAGCGTGCGGCCGCAGTGGGACGGGCGCCCAAGGCCAGTGTGGCGCGGCCTGATGACAAACAGGAAAATGAAAAGAAGCCAGAGCTCAGTGTGGGCTCGGAAGCTAAAGACATCACCATTGATGGCTTGCTGCAAGGGCTCAAACTCAAGAAGGACTTGCACTTTGGCAAGATATCAGAACCCGGCTGGAAGGACAACAAGCCTCTGGTCACCAAGGTACTGCTACATCTCACATCATCAAACATTGTGATGCACTTTGTCACAAGACTGACCATTTTATTTCTAAAACATTGCAGTATTCAAATTAGATAGATTCATTATTTGAAACTGTAGTTGATGTAATCTTTGGCCAAATAAAATTAATTAGCCATGGAAATCAAAAAAAATTTCATGAACAAATTTCCCTATATTTTTCTATCGAAATGATAACAATTTATTCCCATAATCTACATAGATAAGCATGTGACAGTGTTCAATATTATTGTGTTGGTGACGGCTCCTCCCCCTCCTCTTCTGTACACTGTCAGTTTGGAGCGGAGGAAGTAATTTCCACGAGACTAGCTCCACATGTAACAAGTGTTTGTGCAAGATGCTCGCCGTGAAAGGCTCATCAAAACTACATATATTATGCTTCGTAATAATCTTTTGTTAATGCTGTTTGTTTCATATAAAGATATTAATAAAAGTCACACACACAAATATTTACACGAATTACGACTTGTTATTGCAAATTTCGGCCTTGGAATTTGTAGATGCATTTGTTGACTTTGTATTGGGAGCTTTAGGCTGAAACTGAACAAAATATGTTTTGGCTCCAGCAGCCAGCAGGTAGGCAACATCAGGAAATCACAATGAGGTAATGGTTTTGATAAGTTGACGAGATGACTATGTAAATCTCACCTGATTCTTTACTTATCTGCGACAGTGACATGACATGATCTGCGAACATGTTTTTGTTTTGGTATGAATATACTTCATGTTCACAATTAAAGTACTGGAACTTGTTGGCTAAGTTACGTCCCTTCGTCTGGGACGCGTCATGTCCCCGTCCCCGGCGCGCGGGTCTCCATAGCTTCAGCACTGTTCTATAATTATCTCCCGCTATCACTCTATTTACAAATGTTCAATGACTTATTATAGTACATTTGGTACTTTCGGAATCGAATCGAAGTGACGTCTTACAAGTATGGCACTCCACTCTTCACTTAAGAACATAGCAACGGCGAGGGCGCTTCTCCCGACGCCGCTTTGAGCCGGGGAGCACGCGTGGGCGCTCCCTCCCTTGTCTCACGAGAATCGTGTGTTGGCAGAACTCGATCCACTGCCGCACGTCGTACGTGATCTCGGCGCTGGAGAGCGCGCACGGCGCCGCGTGCGTCGCCAAGCGCGCGGAGGACTTCATCCACCACGTGCACCAGTACCCCGAGGCGCGGGACCTCGCCATCAAGGTACCCACACCCACACCCACCTGACGGGCCACACGCCAAGCGCGCGTGCACCGATCCCAGTTTTCATACAAAGTAAACAGCATTCAAATCGAACCATCCGCAAACAGAGACAGACAAATGGTTAAAAATACGAATGGAAATTCTAGTTTGTTGTCGTCGACAGGAGGGCGCGCTGCGGGCGCTGCTGCGGGTGCAGGCGCGGGTGCGGGAGGAGGAGGTCGGCGGCGTGCTCGACGAGGTGAGCTCCGTGCCTGTGTGAACCCCAGTCTAAGCCCTAGTGTGAGGGGATAGAACAACGGGCCGTCGGCCTGCAGGCGGTGCGCCGGCGGGCGGGCGGCACGCGGCCGTCTCGGCGTGCTGCCAAATTCCGCCAAACAACCGTCGGACGGACCACACGTCGACGTATTGTTTTGTGTATTACGATTGCATGTATCGGGCTGTTTGTTCTCGAACCTGCTCGTCCCCACACGTGCCACGCGACGCTCCACGCTCGGACGACTTCACTTGCGTAACTCGAAATGATGTTTCTCGGTCTGCTGCCGCTGAAACTTCGAGCAGGGTATTTTTAACATCGCGTACTAGCCCGTGCAGTCGGTCCGGCGGAATCATTTTTGAGTCGTCGACTGATGTAGCCCATGTGGCGATCGAGGTCGATGTGTACAATGTTGAGCCTCAATGTCCAGTTTACGGGAGAGCGTAAATGAAAAATGCCGATTTCAACGACCGCATAAAGCCACTCGGTCGGTAGAAACGCAGGATCGATGGATCGGATGCATCTCGTCCCGATAGATCGCTCGAATGATGTGCGTGTGTGTGTGTGCGGGGCAGGCGCTGGCGCTGGTGGGGTACTGCGCGCCGACGCGCGGGCCGGGGCCCAACGTGCTGGCGCTGGACGGCGGCGGCATCCGCGGCCTCATCGCCATCGAGGTGCTGCGCCACCTGGAGCGGCTCACGGGCCGCCGGGTCAACGAACTGTTCGACTACGTCATCGGCGTCAGCACCGGCGCCATCATCGCCGCCGTCATCGGTCAGTCGCCCCCCCCCCCCTCATCCACCTCGCTTGCATCGTCATCCCCCCGCGTGATGTCACACTCAATAAACGTTGGACCCGTGGTCCTCGCGGTCCAGCCGGCGGGCGGGCATGCGGCTATTTATCCAAATGTCAATTATCTGAGAAATCTACGATACGATACGATACTCATTACTGAAGGTGGACCTCGAGGCCCCCTATTGTTCATTTTGTTCGCGGTCTCTGGTGCATCATTTTCTACAATGACGGACGTCGCTCCCGCTGCGGCGGCGTTTAACGTTGGCGAGATTTGCTCCGGGTACGACGTACGAGTATAACGTGACGCACTCGATATTCTCTAAATATTTGCTTATAACATTTTACTTACGCCTATAAATATAATAATTTACGTGGCACCGCCGCCGCCCGGCTGCGGCCCGTAATTGTGTGACCGCATTTTGTGTTCCATGCTTTTGTTTCATCGGAGTGAAATTAAATATTTGCTCTCGGTGTCGCGCCGCAGGTGGCGGGGTGGGCAACCTGGACACGGCGAGCCACCTGTACCGCACTCTCTCCAAGGAGATGTTCGGGAACACGTCCATCATCGGAGGTGAGCTTGGCTTTTTTGGCCAAAAACATGAATGTGATTTAACGTTAGAACGTAACGAGTACAATATGATGTCGTCGACAGGCACGTCGCGCCTGGTGTGGTCGCACTCGTACTACGACACGGAGGCGTGGGAGCGCATGCTGAAGGACAACCTGGGGGACTGCATGCTGTCGCACTGCAACCGGCGGCGGAACCCCAAGATGGCGCTGGTGTCGTGCGTGGTGAGCGGCGGCGACGGCTCGCGCCTGGCGCCCTTCCTGTTCCGCACCTACTCGTGCGGGTTCCGCGTGCGCGGCGCGCTGCGCGGCACGGCGCACGGCAAGCTGTGGCACGCCGTGCGCGCCTCGGCCGCCGCGCCCACCTACTTCGAGGAGTTCCGCCACGACGGCCTCGTGCACCAGGTGACTCTCTCGTTCCTCGAAGACTGCGAACGAAGCGGGTCGTTCCAAACTGTACTAGTCCCCGCTGCCCGCTGGTCATTTGTAGGGAGGAGTCTCGCGCGACGGATGCTTGGCTTGTTAGCATACGCCTTATTAATATATGTTATGGAAATCATTTTTCTTCTCGAAACTAGAAATATTTTGAAGAACGTATAATAAATTTCATAAATGAACTGGGATGCCATTGTTAGGGTATACATTTTAAATTTTTCTTTTAGAGGGTCACGTGATCTCATTTTATAATTTACATTTGCTCTTTTTTGTAACACAAATACTTCCTAAATATCTGCTGCTTTCACCTATAGCAGGGCACCGTATGGTATAACACTTTGAAATAGCTAAAGTTAACTAACCGAGCTGTAGCCTCATCTGTTAGCTGCCTTATTCTACGCACGACAAATGCGGCGACAAGTCTTCTGGCCGGAGCTATTTTAAAAAAGATCACTTAGATTCGTGCAAGTAATGGCGCGGGTCCCACATACCCTCATATGAAACTTTCAAAGAAGAAATTAAGAAAGTTTCCCAGAAAACTTCCGAAAAGCCGCGCGGCATCCGGTTGAACTTATTGCTTATTAATTTAATTTGTTAAAGAGTATTTTTTTTTCCTTTTAGTTGTCCGTATAGTCTTGGCGTGGACAATATATAAAACAAACAATAAGTTGTTTGAATAAACCAAATTGTTAAAACCTATAAAAACTGAATAATCATATAAATAATTATAAATCTGTTAGTTCAGAATAACTGCCTCAATAACTCCGTCTTTATTTCCGTTGAATTGTTACAGCTCCTTTCCTTGTATTCGCTCGTATCGTTAAACCTGAAAGTGAAACGTTCGCTCCGCGCGAGAGCCGGCCGAGGTTGACGAGGATGTGTGTCGTTCCGCAGGACGGGGGGCTGATGGTGAACAACCCGGCGGGCGTGGGGGTGCACGAGGCGCGGCTGCTGTGGGGCCCCGCGGCGCTCGCCCGCGGCACCGTGGTGTCGCTCGGCACCGGCCAGCCGCTCGGCGCGCCGCCGCCCGCGCGCCCCGCGCGCCCCGCGCCCGACCCCGCGCGCGGCACCTCCTGGAGGGACAAGTTCAACACCATACTCGACTCCGCCACCGACACGCAAGGTACCCTGCCGGCCCTCGCGCCGACCGGTGCTCAGCCAGATTCATTTATTCCTTTAGATCTTCATTTTTAAATCCTTTTGTATCTTCGTTTTTAACGTTAAAACAAATTTTACTCACTTTTCATTATTTGTTTACCAATTTACTATTGTACTTTAGAGAGAGCATTGTTCACATCGTCAAATAATACAATCTCATGATTATGCTGTACAATGTAGGGAATATCATTTATGTAGATTAAAAATAGGAAGAGTCCAAGTATAGATCCCCGAGGAACGCCCATAGTAACCCCTAACCCCGGGATCGCTTTCCGTCTACTTCAACGCTTTGCACTCTTTCACTCGGATAAGAAGTAAGAAGATCTAGAGTACGTTTACACCATAATGGTGTAGCTTCCTGATCAACGTTCCATTGTGTACGCAATCAAAAGCCTAGGACAAATCTTAGAAGATATTTTATTTATTTATTTATCAACACATCTATTGCATCATGTGATCCCTCCCAGGCATCATACATAACTCAACACCAACATAGGTTGTTGAGCGGCCCCTTGTAAAATCAAAATGTTTATGATAGAGCAAATCATTTGCGGAAAATGTTTTTGCATCTGATTTAAAATCAACTTTTGAAAGAATTTAATAAATGTTGGTAGTACATACTGATGCAGGTCTAAAGTAAGTGGGGTCGGATGTACTACCAGATTTTAACGGAAGGGATATATAACTATACTTCATTCATCAGGAATTGACTGTAGGGAGCCAACACATTCGGTAAATATGATAGCTAATTCAGATGCAATGGTCACACCATTATGGTTTTACGATGCTAAAAGAAATACCTTTCTCGACAAAAAGTAAGAGCGGCAGAGAAGTTGATCCATGTCTTTAGTACCATATTAAATTTCTCTCGGTGGAATCCACGACTGGCACAGTCGAGGGCCTTCGAAATGTGACAAGCTTTAAGTCTCACAGAATACTTAACGGTACGGTAACGGTTCATTCCTCGAAAAGCTCTTGCGGGAACTTAATTGTCTGTCTCGTTCGGTGGTCGCCCTCGTGTTCAAATATGATAGTGTGGTGTCGCCGCAGGCGTGCACCTGATGCTGAACGACCTGCTGCCCAGCGGCAGCTACTTCCGGTTCAACCCGCCGCTCATGCAGCCCTGCGCCATGGACGAGACCGACCCGCGCCGCATTCAGGACATGATGACGGACGCGCACGCGTACATCAGGTAAGCCCCGCCCCACCCCGCCCGCCCCCTCACACGCCCCGCGAGTCTAACGTACCGTGTGTTCGTGTGCGTGCAGGCGCAACCAGCACAAGTTCGAGCAGGCGGCGCGGAGGCTCACGCGGCGCCGCTCGCTGCTGCAGCGCGCCGGGGACGCGGCGCTGCGCCGCGCCGTGCTCATGGGGCTCACGCACACCTGCTGAGCTCCGGCCGCCGTGCTCACGGGGCTCCCGCACACCTGCCGAGCTGCAGCAGCAGCAGCGCGTCTGTTCCGAAGCACTATTTTGAGCTATCGCGCTTAAATTGTCTCATCTGTGATAGTAACCAAAAAGTCATGAAAAATTAAGAAAATACTATCAGTCTCACTGATACATACAGGTGTGTCCGTTCTGATTGTTCATCAATTCATCATTTATAACCCCCGAAGAAAAATGTAGCGCCATCTAGTTGTCTGCCTGGCGCCGCGCGAGGTCACCGGCCCCGCCGTTCCGCGGTCGGGCTTTTCACATTTCGTAATATGAATTTGTGCTTATTTTCCAACTTAAGTGTAACAAAGGGTAGATTTTATTTTATTTATTTATTTGTTCAGTTTTAGATCTCTTTAGGTGTGTATGTAACTATTTAAAAACGAATGATCGACATTGTGCACTGAGAAAGAAGATATATTATTGTTAAGTAACTGTTCGCAGATCGGTTGTACGATATGAGCGGCTGACACTATGTCCATAACTATAATTTCTGATGACTATGACTATAATTTTTCTCAAATAAACAAATATTGTTTAGCTGATTTTTGTTCCAAGAATTTGTAGTATAAGAATTTATAGATTTAGACAATATATATTATTATGTTCATTGATATTTGTTAGGAACGGGAAATAATGAAATATTTAAATTTAGAATTTGGCTTTACGTATGATATTGCCGTTTTATTGAACACTTTGAAACATTTGAATACTTAACTGATTTAAAAAAACATTACATGTTTTTAAAATACCAAGTTCAAAGAATAACCAATTTTACCAGTGCAACAAAAAGGCAATTTCATTGGTAACTTATTATATACATGAAAGAGATAGCGATATTACGTTATGTTGGCTTCCATAATATTGAGGCCACCTTATAGGTGGTTCGAACTAAACGATATTAGTAATAGACGGTGTATGCCACTAATGAAGCTAGTGTAGCTGTGGAGTTGTAGTTGTCGAGTTGGATGTTGTTGCTGTTATGTCATTTGTATTATTTAGTTTTATAAACAAAATGTGTTTGTTGCATTTCGATAATATTAATGTTTTATATAGCTGCAGCAAATATTGGCGGCCATTCTGTTACCGTCGGCCGCCGAGTTAACTATATATGTACTACACACTGGACAGGTCGGACGAGGGCCGTGCTGTCGTGTAGTTTGTTCATGATCTAGTCACTTAGAGTTAGAGTTAGGCGCTAGCGGCGAGCCGGCACAGCCGTGCAGCCGTGCAGCCGTGCAGCCGTGCAGCCGGGCTGTAGCCACTAACGGGAGAAGCATCCCTCGGCGCGGGGGGTGGCCCGGGGACGTGTTGACACGTCACAAGTCTCGGTGAGCGCGTATTACCTACTTAAATTCGTCACAAATTTACTGAATATGCAATAATTTGTTTTATTAGAATTTTTAATGACGTATATTGTTCATTGTACATTAAATGTACGTTTAGGATATTGTACCGTTATGCGAATTGTAAGCAGAATTTTATAAAAAAGCTTATACAATTTTGTTAATACCTCATTGTGATAAATAAATAAAATGTAAGCGAGTGCGTCTCCTCATTGCACCGGCCTCGGTGGTTTGTTTTTAGAAACTGCTTTCTTGTTGCTACTCTACGATGGGAAACTGTTGATGCGGTGTACCCACTATTGAGTTATTTGGTATGCTTATGATTCCGCGGCCTCCTGTATTCTCTCGGACGAAGTGTTTGTAGATCGAGCCGACACCTCCACGCCTCTGCGGGGATCGAACTCGTTGCCCTGACGGTCTGTGAAAGGCTTGCTGCCGGACCCTATCATCCATTGGCAAATTACGGGAGATAGATTATCATAGCACTGTTATCTATCGAAAAGGTATTGAACTTTCTAAGGCCCAGTCGTCGGTTAGTTGTTTAAAAGATACGTTTGTAGAAGGAAGCAGTCCACGGAGTGCTGCACAGGGTACTACGTGCCAAACGGTAGAACATTCCGGTCACTTGGACTGCGCGGAGAGTGCCGTAACATGGCAGCGCGGCGCGTGGAGGGAATCACACTTTCACTTTTACGTCGAGCTGTGTACACCGCTCTAAATGATTTGATACTTAGGAACCAGGTCTTCTTTGTGTGCCTCTGAAACACGTAAATAACAGTTATTAATATTTTTATGCGAATTAATGTGGTATTATACTATCTATCCTAAGTACTTCTATCAGAAACCGAACGTCTATGTGCAACACGTCGTGATACGGTGGTGGATATTGAATAACGATCTATATATCGTTCGCAAGTTCTTGGAAAAAAATCTATTCCTCGCTATAGGTCTGAACACGCTCTAGAACTTTTGTTTCGGACATTTTTTAACGAAAAACAATTTTTTCTCCCCAAATTTGAGTTTCTTTTTATCGATATCTCGATAACGATGATCGATACGTGAAAAATGTATAGGACCTTAATTGTAGATCTCGCAAAAAGCAAGAAAAAAGTATTCGTTAAAAATTTTCGTATCTTAACGGTGAACAAAGTTATGACGAAAAAACTGATTTTAACCCTTTTTTTAAGATGGCGGAAATTGGCACAAGGGTATTTTGGTCGACAATTTGAACTTAAGCTTTTCTAGCCGCCCCCTACGTAATATCCAAAATTTGGCTTTCTCGGTTCATTTTCATTTCCAAATGTACAATATATAATGACTGGACTACACAAAAGTTTATGGATTCAAGAAAAGTATCAATACCTAGTCTACTACTCACTGACACAACCTTAACCTGTTGCTTGAAAGATGCACTAGGCCAAAGGACAAGCGTAGAATGAGAGTTATTAAAATTCATTATTACACAGCTAAAACCAAACCGATCATAGTTACCTAAGTAGGCACCCAAGCAGGAGTCATTAACATTCTAGCGAGGTTTTCCCTGCCGAGCGCGCGCGCGCGGCGTCGACAGTGCTGTAATAAACTTGAGGTTGAATGCACGGCCGGACAAGGCTGGACCGTGTTCTAAAAAAAGCGTGGTGAAAAGGCACCGGATTTTTTACGGTTTTAAAATGGCGTGTGTGAAATATTTGATTCCAATGGTAAGTATAACTTTTACTTTACTTTATTGCAGATATATGATACTATATATTTGCATTTATATAAATGGTTGCGTTTCAGTAACTTATTACAAAAGTGTTACGAAACGTTTTTCTGGGTTTGTAGGTCAAAGAACTTTGACTAAGTTGTGTTTTTCAAATTCAAAAAGTTTTTTGACATTCATCATTGAAATTTAACGGAACTACTTAAACGACCAAACAAACCATAGTGTGCCAATATACCGTTACTAGAGGGTCGCTAGATATATTTGAGGCTTTACAAAATCTATTTTACTAAGATTTTTCTACTTGATAAAAGATGTCGTCACTATAGAGTTTGAATATGAGTTATTTACAAAGAGAAATATTATTTAATCATGTGTTTATATAAATATAACTTAAACAACAATAGATGATGATATGATTTTATTGCACGATGGTACGTTTAATAAAATAACAACAAATAAGCTAATGAAAGATCAAATAAATTAGGTAGGTACTTCCTTCAAATTTAATTTCAGCTCGTGTTGGTCCTCTGCATGATGATCTCGACCGAGGCCACGGTCCCGCAGCCCCGGGCTCCGAACTTCCAATATTTTGAAAGGTAACTTTTTAATCTTTGAACTATCCTACAATTACTCTTTCGGAAATAATCTTTAACAAATTACAAACGACAACTTTTCACAATCAGCTTTCCTCATCGTTTCCGGACAAGAACTTCCATTTCATTTCATTTCATTGATTGTCGTTTGTGAACCTAGGTACATAATTGAGATGGAAAACTTAATATAATTAGATCACTAGGCTCTGCCATTTGAGCATACAAACATTCATTAGATTAGGTAAAAAAAAATATATCAAAATATAATATAATTAATAAAGGATTAAATGAATCAAAAAAATTAAATAATGCAATGTCAATAAATTCAATATTAAATTGAAAATGATAAAGTTTTCCAATAAAGTTCCAGAAACAAAGTATGTGTACTACTTTGTTTCTCCTCGCGTCCACACATACCGCTTGAGAGTGGTGGTCACTGGTTCGTGTTATTTTATTCTACGTCGTAAATAACGTGACGCGAGACGTTCATTTCAAGTTTCCGAGAGACGTCGTAATTCTCTCTGCGACTGTAACGTATCGGCAGGGAGGACCCGCCCGCGCCGCGCCGAGCGGGGTCGGGAAGCTGACTTGACTTAATTGAGTATGTAACTAATGACTTCAGACCGAACTACCGCTACCCGTACTACGACGAGGAGGGGAGGGGCAAGCTGCTGTACGGGTACGGCGGGCCCGAGCTGCACCAGTACCGCTCCTACTCGCCGCTGGAGGGCATACACTAGCCGGCGGGCGGCGCTCGCAGGCAGCAGTGCCTGGAACGAAATGTTCGAGCGATGAATTGGTATCATAGACATAAGTATTGCTTATTATTAATGAATAAGCGGTTTCGGCAACTATCGCTCTAGCGATAGAATGCAACGGGTGGTCCAGCTGTATCCAGGATCCTCAAATACCTATATGTATTACATAAAAGTACATTATACATTAGGGAATTATATCGTGGAACGGAATGCCATTGCACGCACTAATTCCCTCGGCTGAAATAGGAAGGTATTTGATAAATAGGTCCTGTAGGATTATCTATAAGTAAGTGATTACTAGTGAATATATAAATTTGTGATGGATTTGTACATTGTGTAATAAAATATTAATATAAGTAATAAAACTGTTTCTTTGCTGAACCACATATCGCTGATTAATTTACCTGTAGGTAGATATGTATTTAGGCAAGATCATTTTGTCACACCTAGCTGTTAAAAAACTCAATGACTTCCTAGTTACACATAAATTAGAGTCCTTACGCAACCTGTGACAAATAACACACGTATACATTATTAAAGATCAAGGAACTCAAACCCGGGATATCTACCTACACTAACGTAATGAAGTATGTTGGTATGTAATGCGCGTGTATTCTGGAACTACTGAACTGATTTAAAAATATACTAATTTACCCACAATTAACATACCACGATAGACCCGAAGAATATTTTTAAATTTTAAAAATGCATGTCAAAATAATTAATTATGACTGAGCTTTTCAGACTAGAATGTCTGTTCAGCGAAGTGGACTATTAAATGCCAAGATCACAGACACACCACACACAATCCTTGAGATGTTAGCGAAGAACAAACAGTCGCTCGTACACACCCGACTGTTTGTCAGACCGTCCGTACATCTCGCGCCGCCGCCGATCGCGACACCTGCTGCGCAATTACTACACGATGAAGTTGGTAACGACAATAGTCCTAGCATCCCTGGTGTTCTGTGACTCTGTACATGTCTACTCGAGTTTCTGGGCGCCGCTCTTTGATTCAAAACTATTGAACTATCGAGTGGACGCTAAGTTTGATCCAGCTTCCGGGAGGAATGCGAGGCAGGTGTATGAAACAAACCATGGTTACAGAGGAGAGACCCTGATAGCGGGGCTGGGTAGTGGGAAACGACCAAATAATTCTGCTGGAATTGAGCATGTAAGTTACCATTGATATATTATTTTATAATAACTAACCAATGTATGTAACATTTAGTAAACTAAAAACAGTGATAGCTTGAAGTAATTTTTGAGAAACAACAGAAGATGAATTCCGGCTCTGTAGTTTAGTTGGTAGTAGCTCTGCTTTTGAAGGGGTTCCGGGTTCGATTCCCGGCCGGGGCACACTTTGTGTGGTGAGAATGAAGTTTGTTCTCGGGTCTTGGGTGGTTAATAAATTGAATAAATTATATGAATGTAATATTTTTTCAGGGATATGGCGATGTTACCTTTTACTACACCTAAGGATATTGAACTGCAATAAAATAATCTTTATCTAAGAAATTAAATATTTTGTTTATTTTGAAACTTAACCTATACCTTATATAATTAGTTTGATTCAAAACTTGCATCAGTAATTTTTTATTTATTTCTTCTTAATTAGTGGGTGGTGATAATTTACAAATCTAGGAACTTATTTTAACTTGAATTATTAGCTTGACAGAATACTTTTTAGAAGTTTGTTGTTTAATAATATATAGAATAATAAATTTATTTTCGTTTGTTGATGCTATATCCTCCGTTTCTGTGTGCTAATGTAGAGGACATTGTTCCCTCGGATGAAAGCATCTCCATACTTGTTCTTGAGCTGCCCATTCACATACTCCTCCGTCTGCTCCAGAGCTATGTTCATGTAACCATCCAGGCATGCCAGTACTCCTGAAATTGTTTATATCTGTGATGAATACTAATCACCGAAAATATGATATAGCTAGTGATGAGCTCTACTTTGCCAGCAATTTAGAGGAACAAGCATGATTTTATGCCAATGTTAACAAATATGATGTAATCTTTTGATTATTGTAGAGAACAATAACTCTGAATACGTATGATCGTGGAATTACGTAGTGTTACGTAGCGTGGAGTATCTCATAGTGATTGTTTAGCTACTTTGTTATGCTGTCAATTATCATAACCATAAAATAATGTTTATTGTAGGTAATGCACAACGAGTAGTTCAGTAATAGTTTGAACTTTATTTTATTCAGACTTCAGTGGCCTTAAACAAGCCTTTAATTAATTAGTGCAATGTAGACAACTTTTGGAAGCAATTAAAAAACCTTACCTCGGTAATCCACTCCACTATTCAGCTTGACAACCACTGGCCGTCCGTGAATTTGTTGTATAAATGATGAAAGCGCTTCTTTACGACTCATTTTGCCTGACAGATGTTGAATTAAACGTAGAAATAGGTTTTTATTAAAAAAAACATTAACATCAGCCGGCTGCAAGTTAGTCAAGTTACAAGTACAATACAACCAATCCAATACCAACAACCAAAACCAAATCTTTTTCTTTGACATATCTTTATTAGTACATATTTGTCATTACAAGACAGTGACAGCTATACGGTCAAGACATTGATAGAAGATAATTATACCTGCGAATATGGTTCGATATAAAAATAAATATATTATATTTATAGATAAAGAAGCTGCCTTATAATATTATTGAATTATTCATGTGAGAAGTCTATTAATATATCTGTCTTCGGTTCTTTTCTTCAATAATTTAGATATAGTTTCTATATTAGACATTATAAGCTATTATAATTATAATTATTATAATAACTAAACAAATTATAAGCTATTATTATTATTAATTCTGTATTAATTTATTTTCATTACATTGTTGAGTCAATACTTTTTATCGAAAATCGGGGCATCCTTTAGCCGACGCTGGCAACACTAATATGTTAAATTATATAATACTAGGTTGGTGTGTTTCGTGTTCCGGGCACGGCACTATAGGGAGGTACACATCGTGATGGGGTCCCGATACGCGAGGACCAACGCCTCTGGCCGGCCGGGTACGGCCGCTACCGTACCCGTAGCCCCAGCGTGAAGGCGTAGTGCAGGAACTCCAAGGGGGTTTTATTGTGTATTCCCCCAGCACTGCTATTAATACACGCCTCCCCAAGGCGTGGTATAAGCAAAGTATTTACCCCTTGACAAAAAAAAGCTTCTTATTGTTCCACTTCTCTGTTAATAGAATGCCATTCCCATTCCCTGCCATTCATTCATTCAATGCCATTCCCTGGGACACTGCTCAATGTTGTATCAGTGTTGTTAGATCATCATACACATATGAAATAAGTCCTGAAGTAACAAAACATTGTTAAATACAGAGAGAAATAAGTCCCCCGTACCGATCTATTGGATCTAGTTGCTCGCGTCCGCAGGTGTGTACCCTTTGTTTCCCTACACGTACCCTCTGGGTGGTGCTAAAGCAGCAACCAAATAGTAACAGTAGAACTTGTGCCAAGTTTTTCCGGCGAGGTACTGTCACCACACCTGGAATCACACAAGCAGTAGTGCTTGTATCGTGAGATGTATCATCCCCGTCTTGGGTGATGGTCGCAGCAGGATGAGTGCGACTCAGTCTAAGATCCAAATCTTATACTGAGTCGCATTACTGTTGTCATGGGTGTGGGTCGCCACTTACCACCAGGTGGGCCCTCAGCTTGTTACGTAACTAACTCACAAAAAAAAGATAGCATAGCATGGTTTGGCCGCCATCTCACCTGATGGAAAGTGAAGATGCGGCCGACGATGGAGCACGCTTGTCTAGGACAAACCTATTCACTCTACTCTTGAAGACTCCCAAATTGTAATGTTCAGGGAACACAGACTCAGGCAAAGCATTCCACTCCCTTGCAGTACGCACAATAAAAGTAGTTTCAAATCGCTTAGTGCGTATTAATGGTATTTATGTTTTGTTATTTTTGTTGAGCTGCATATTCCTTGATAGACTTCCGCTAATTTATATTGATACATTTGCAATATCTGTGCTGCATCTGAATGTCCAGATAATATCAGCAAAATCGAAAATAAATGTCGCAAGGGTTATTTAATTTCACCCCTGATGTTGATGATGATAATGTACCCTGAGGATGATTTACCTATGCGGCTATTTTCTGCCGGTCATACGGCCATTGCGTTACTCTAGTGTACTGTAGGTCGTACTCCATCAAGTAAATGACTCGTTTGATAGGAAGCTTGGTACTCGTATTTAAGATACTGGTTACCATCAACCTTTCGCAGTTCAAAGTACAAAGAAAAACTAAACTACCTTTAAACTAATTACCTAATTAACTAACCTAAACTAAGACTAAACTACGACTAAACCTGTCATCTGCCTTCAAGCGCCTGCTCATATTCATATTGCAATACACCGAACCGCCACACCGAGTCAAGAACGCAGGACTCGGCAGGCGCTTGTAGAACGTTTTGTAAAAAAAATAAAATTTTGCATAAAACATTGAATAACTTTTGATTTCGTGGGTCGATTTTGATAAAATAAACGCTATTCACTATTCCAGACTCAGCTTAACATTTCTTAATACCTAGATTTTGATAACTATCTATGGTTTTTGCGTAAAGTGCGCACAAACATACAGACAAACAGACAAAAATTTCAAAAATTGTTTTTTTGCGTTCTATTACTTATTCTTAACGTCTCCCAGTTATTATTTTGTAAAAATATTCAATGTACAGACACGGCAAGTCTACGATTTTATTATATGTATAGATGAATATGCGAATACTAACTCCAGACGATCCAGAACTCACAAAATTGGATCAAACAGAACTAGCAGAATATTATAGCATAAAATATTAAAGTAAAAAAATACTGAATAGTTTTTAGGCAAAAATATGTATTGGCGACTATTCTGCTAGGCAATCAATAATTTACGCTTCAAAATTTCGTTATATGTAAATTTAATCAAACACAATCATTCCTACACTATAAATTATTTACAACAAGATCCTAATTAAAACAAGACACTTAGGTATTAATAAAATTCAAATTATTTCTTGTGTTATATTCGTTCTTTAGGCTCCATGGATGTCCATATGAATCCACTACAGTTGTCCAGCTCAGAGTCTATTGGTGGGTATGGAGTGCTATTAGCTTTGTAGTAATCAGAGGGAGCGTGCATCACAAACTCCATGTAGTCCAGCTTACGAGGGAGGTCCTCCTCGGGGCCTGCAATAAGTTTTACATTTAGTATAATTTAACTACTAGTAAAAATCACATGCGCATCAGACATATCATCCCCGTCTCAGGTGATGGACACAGCAGGATGAATGAGACTCGGTATAAGATCCAAATCTTATACTGAGTCGCATTACTGTTGTCATGGGCGGGGGTTGCCACTTAACACTACGTGGGCCCTCAGCTTGTTCAATCACTTATTCAAATAAAAAAAAAAATATTGCTGGTCGGCTATAGGCTCATATGCTTCCAGATTAATGCAAGTTTTACATCAGGTCGTCCCACAGGGCCTGCTCACAACACTGCAAGTGTTGTAGGTTTCGCAGGATGACCTGATATAACCTGATACATCATTAAAAGCAGGGATATAAGAATACAAATAATTGTGATGCTTGACAATCATTTTAGTTTGATGTGACAAGAAACTCTCACCAAAAATATAAGTAGCAGGATCAAAGCATTTCTCAGGTGGTGGACTGGCTCTGGTGGGCAGCAGCCAGGTGATCACTGCACTCTTCTCACAGTACTGGTCGGTAAGGAAGCCGCGGATCTGTGCATAGTATGTGCCACCCTCTACGTCTACCATGGAGACTATGTCGCCCACTTGCATGTAAGTGCCCTGTCAAATTTATAGTTAAATTGGTTTTGTTGTTATTATGTAAAAATAATTAGACTGTGAAGATAATCATTTATTAGCTACTCATTTACGTGGCTTCATTTTATGTTAATGTTTAGACTGGATAAGTATTCATTGGTTTTGTAGAAGTTTAAATGTAATTGTAGATTTTTATATGTAGCTAAAGTGAGAGAATGATGTGACGGCATATCCTGATGTGAATCTTACCACTGCCTATGAACATACACAAAATGGCCCTACTCAAGTTGGAAGTCACACTGTTTTGCTGGTTAGACTGGGATAGGGATACACCTATAATTTCACTGGCACCCACACTCTTCCATTGCTTGGTGACAGGTTACTAGGTGAGGTAGCAGTACCAGACAGTCTTGAAATCTATCTCATGTATTGTGTGATTACCTTGTGGAATATGGATTCGCTGGTGACGAGGGTGGCGGTGGCGGTGGGAGCTTTGAGCGGCGGTCGTTTAAACATGGAGCGGCGGCCGCGGCCGCGCGGCGCTGGGGTCTTGGCGGGCGCGGGTGCGGGCGCCGGCGTCGACTTCGCCTTGTACCGAGTGGCGCGTGTGCTCTTCCTGGTGCCCCGCCCCGTGGCCTTCGCAGGGGTGCTTTCTCCCTCGCTCTTCCCGTTCCTGCTGTCCTCATCGTCGCGCTTGTCGTCCTCGGTTTTAATTTCAGTCTTCGCTTCTTTATTCGCCGTGTTTGTGAGGTAACACTCGTTGCATATTTGCCCGTTCTCCTGGCTCCGCCAGAGAAGTGAGTCATTTGTACTGCACTGTACGCACGTAGGATTTGGCATTTTAATTCAATAATCTTTCAATTTGGGACTTTTCAGTCAATATTATTTATTTTTGTAAACATAGGTTGGAAGAACTATCAACAAACACAGATAACATAGCTATGCAAGACAAGAATGATATGACATGACGCGACGGATACGTTCCATTTCACGATTACAGGCTGTCACTAAGCGTCGGCTGAATTTGCTTTTGACTTATATGAACGAAACGTTAATTTCTTAGAATTTCTTTAGTACACGCACGCATGCTAGCGGGGAATAGGGAAACTAATTAGTCTTCCTACTCCCCAATAGGTTGCGCTAAAAAAGCAGTGCAATGGCTAGTTTAAAATGGTAGTTTATAACTCAGCCACGCTTTTCAAATATGGCGTAATAAATTAAACAATAGAATTGAGGATTATTAAAAAAAATATGAAAAAATCCACCGGTTTGCGAGAAATGAGGTCGTTAGTTTGCAAACCACTGTGACGTTTGGTACTAATATTAACCTTAAGTTGATACGTAAAAAAACATAAATTTTGGTAAAAAAAAAGTTTGGTTTTTTATAAAAGTCTAAGAAAATTTTTTTGTCCTTGCGGATACAAAGAGACACTTGACAAGTACCTACTGCACTGGCAAAACGGACGGGAACGGACTTCTTTTCTTCTTCAGCAGAAGATGATGCAGAACTCGTGGTTGGTATATTGCTGGCAATATATAACTGATATCATTGATACAGGTGTGATATATTCCGAGTCATAATTGTAATAAGATTGAGGTGCTAGTAGAAGCCCCGGTACCATCTCACCGCACAATCGGAGTTTCCTCATCACCAGTGCGTTCTTTGTCCAATTCTATAGGTATATAGAGGTATACCTTTTAGAATTTATTTATTATATATTTTGGATATGCTTATTATAAAAAAGTGTAAAAATATTTTTTAAAACATCGCAAATATGTGTTTATAATACTGATCACCAAACCTGAAGGAGTAACAGATGGATTACAATCAAAAGTTTCATCCATTACGTTTAACCCTTATAAAACTCTAAAAATGGGAGTTGTAAATAAGTGGTTCGCAGCGAGCAACACCGACCGAATAGGCCGTCGTACTACGAGAGTGTAGGAACAGAGAGCGCCGCACGTCGCGACCTGATTGAATTTTATAATTATTTGTATGAAATGCAATAAGACCTGATGTGATCCTTTTCTTTGTATAGTGTTGTTATTTTGTAAAATAAAACAAGATAATAGATTCATTCATTAGTGTTTGTCACCGTTTTGAAACATTGAATAATTAGGACGGCATTTGTACTGATGCATGAAATTTCATTTAAAAGTAAGAGCATTGCACAAAAAGATAATAAAGAAATTAAGAACAGATTAAGTTAAGACCAGAGAACACCGAGGAGAACTAGTGTACGAATTTTGTAACGTAATAATTACAACGGTGTAGCAGAATGCGCTACAAGTGCGTTCGGTGGTTACTGCGGCGGCGGGCGGCTGCTGCTCGCGCGTGAAGGCTTTGTTGGAG
Source organism: Aplocera efformata (assembly GCA_921293045.1). Lineage (NCBI taxonomy): Eukaryota > Metazoa > Arthropoda > Insecta > Lepidoptera > Geometridae > Aplocera > Aplocera efformata. The sequence goes on from OV121061.1 coordinate 64,861, forward strand.
CGAGCTCAGTGTCGCCGGTTAAGTGGTTATCACCGCCCATTTGACATCAATACGAACCAGGTCCTCTCCTACCGATGAGAGACCCAAGATGCATTGCGTAGCGCCTTCCACCGGGACACAGCAACGCGAGCGCGCCCCTGCCTGGCGGCGGATTACCAGAGTGCTTTGCTTATTTACAAGTTGCGCGCTATTTGATGCGCTATTCTACGCGCTCAGAACGATAAAGGAAAGCATCGGGAGGAAACCGGCGCGTTCGGGTTTCCTCTCGCTTGTAGAGAGTAGAATGTGTCCTTGCACTGGAAAATAAGAAGCTTCGGAGCCAGGTGACGGTTTCAGAGTAAGAGGCTGAAACCTCTGACTGAGGCAAGTTAGCCGCGGTGCGGCGACCGCGCGGCTCGATGTGGCGCATTACCTTGTATAGACCTGTCCCCGATCAGTACCTGCGTAGGTATATTTAATTGGAAATGCGAGTTTACGGGTAAAGCATATCTAGTACGGTATCCGTCGGGCGCATAAATCCCGCGGGCCAGCCGCGCCGCGCCGCGCCGCGCCGCGTCGGCCGCAGCGCGCTCCTATCGGGTGTTTTATTGTCCCGCAGATAAACTTGATGGATGTGATGACCCTCTGCAGTCGCGTGGTGTGCGAGGTCACACCACACTGTAAGCTTTTCCTTGTATGGTCACGGGGCTGCATCGCGCGGGTTTCAGCCCGTGCTAAACGCTATGAAGGGATCACCAAACTTAGTACGAAGGGCGCGTGCGCTAGAAGGTAGGGTGGGTACATATTAGAAAAAAGTGATGTTACCAAGTTTTTTAAAGAATTTAATGGTTATAAAGACTTTTCACATTTTCCCTTAGTCCCGCAACCTATAGTCTATTGAAATGTTAATTTTTTTGGGCCAGGAGCAAAGTCCAGGTATCTGTTTTCGGTAATAACTTTGTTATTTTTGATTCACATACTTACATGTATTTGACTTTACACCTAAAAATAAAATAGCGTGCTCTGAATTATGCAACCCCAAATGTATCTTTTCAATGGACTACTACTAGAGGAAGCCTTATGATTTTCATGTTTTAATTATTTCGTAAAACGTTCCGAGTAAGTGAAAATTTAATGAAAATTATCAAAAAATATAGGGCGGTGTCCGACGTCCGGTGTAGAGTAGGGCGTCCAGTGAAGAGTCACATTCACAAGCACTGTAACCTCTGCCCATAACAGTAATACGGTGACGTAGGCACCGGTACTACTAGGCACCAGTACTGCCAGGGCGCGCTGATACTACGCTGACGGTTCGTGCGACCAATAAAATTGCCAGGAAATTGAACACATACAAACATTGTAATTGTGAATGTTTTATTCGAAAACGTAGGTATGTGTACAAGTGAATAAGTTAAGTTACACTAAGCGGAATGTAAAGTTGCAACTACGATAAGTAGGTATAAGTACATACAACTACACAATAATACTTTTTAAAGCCGTCGATTCTTACATTAAATGCAGCAGGCGATCCGTTCCTCACATTTATAGAACACCCTACAAGCAGAGCGGAGCACCTGCGCACACGGAGACTTGGTCCCTGCTCCGCGTTCTGTTCAGTGCTCCGTTCGGGGATCTGGTCCCCGATCACAAACTCGTGACATTTGACTATGTATACCTCGGTACCGATTCGACTGCGAGCTACGACTCGGTACGAAAGACAGTACTCGAGTACACGCTCGTATGCCCTGCATCCGGATGACTGTGACGCACACGCAGAGGGCATGAGCACACGTCGCAAACACCCAAGACCCGAGTTCAAACTGCACGAGTTCCAAATACACCACACAAAGTTTGTCCCGGCGTGAAATCGAACCCGGGACTCTTCACTTCGAAGGTAGGGCACTACCAATTTAGCCACGGGGTTGCCCAAAGTACAAAGTTGTAAGACAGCAGCTTGACTAAACATGGCGTGAGTTCCTTCGGAGACGTGCGTAGTTTTTTCACTCTTTGTCTGAACCCCAGCGCACATTTCTCTTTGTACGTAGGTACTCTCTCTCTCCCTCTCATTAAGTACAGAAATCGTGAAAATATTTACATTATTATGATAAAGAGTATTGCGCGAACATATTATGAGAGTTTCCATATGCCGTTGCAGTTTGGTGATTACAGTTTGGTGGAAGGGGAGGGTGTCGTGGAACATGCAAGCGTAGTGACCCGGCAGGCGGCGGGAGTGGCTCAGTTGCAGACGTGGTGCTCGGTCCTGACGAGGCAGGTGTCGCAGTGCACCTGGCAGCACCAGCGGAAGCTGCAGCGGCACTGCGCGCGCGCCGCCTCGCGCCGCGTGCTGTACCCGCGCCCGCAGCACAGGTGCTCGCACCCGTCCTCGCCTGCGACACACCACATCGTTTACATAAATATTCAGCTGGCCACAGGCGTCTCGCAGGGCGCGCCGCTGCGGCTGTTATATACTTATAGCACAAGCTATGCTTATTTTCAGGTCGGATACCTCCATCCTAGCAAAAACAAGAATAAATGGAATCGGATATCACGTTAATGAATTACAACTAAGACTTTAATTCCCTCTCCCACGGGAAATGTGCTGAAATTCAGGATAAAAAGTATCCTATGTAGGCAATGGAGTGGGGTAATGAGAATTTTTCCTAATTAGAATCAATTTTTGCTCTTCATTTTCACGCCTCCAGAGTTCCCCCCAGTGAATGACGAAATCGAAGAGCTTCCGTAGTTCCGCCACTACTTCAGAAGCTCGGATGCGATTCCATCTTGACCTGGGGCGTTCTATTGTTAAGCTGACTCTCGATTTTATGTTCGTGGATATCCGGCAGTGCATTGGAAAAGTTCGCCTGGAACCGCGATGACCGGGGTCGGGGCTACCTTTGGAGGTGTGGTTGCAGTGCCGGCGGTGCGTGCCGAGCGCGGCGTGCGCGGCCGAGGGCTCGCAGTACGCCGGCGAGGGCTCCAGGTACACCAGCTCCGCCTTGCGCGGCGCGCGCCCGCCGCCCGCCGCCTCCCTGCAACACGGCGCGCACCGCCTGTAGTGCTCCGACGGACACAACGAGCAACACTCTCCGCTACATTACTCGACGTGTGAATGCGACCAAACAAAACAGCGCCTTGCTAAGTAGTTGTAAAAACAGTAAAATACTATCCATTCCGACGCCGGTGCAAGCACCGAGCGGCTCGCCTTCAATAAGTGAACAAGCAATGATGAGAGGTGCCCAAGACTTGATACATGTGACTCGTAACAGTCGGTGCTTGAATAGGTGACCGTTTACTATCATTTGAGTTGAGCGATAAGATGTCGGTCCCGGAGACTAATCGAGAAGCTATGTTGGTTGGTTTTCGGGCGGCTTGAGAATCCGTCACCAGAGCTAGCCCCCACCCCACACCACCACTCACACGAAGTAAGAAGAACAACTAGGAACTCACTTTTTGACCACCAGCTGCAGGTTGACTCGGCCGTCTACTTTCGTGCCTCTCTCGTACGCCACCACCTGCATATATCAAGCAAAAGATATATTTTTAATCAAGATATATAAGATAAATAAGTCTTATTTCATATCTAACAAAATAACAAATAAAAAGTGTCCGTCACGGCACGGCCGGCGCGTGTCCAACACGTGGAGAGCGGCATGCTGTGAGTCGCCACGCCACGCGACTCGGTTTACTGACAAGGTACGCCAATAGTTGTTACACATTAAAAATGGGTGAGACTTGACCCGAGCTCCAATATACAGGATTTGCCGCCGGCTCCGCAGGAGAGTGGCAGCCCGCAGAGCGTTCAAATTTTTCAGATTAAGTCGGTTATCGTTAATGTGCGTTGTGTAGAGCGACTTAAGTTTTTGTTACAAACAGGACAAAGAAACCTTCCGGGGTGCAGGTAGGGCAGTGTGCGTTACCTTCCTGGCGCGCAGGTAGCGCTGCGTGAGCGCGGCGGCGACGCGGCGGAACGGCGGCGGCGCGCGCCAGCAGGTCCGCACGGCGCAGGAGCCCGACACGCCGTGGCACTTGCACTCCTTCGACACCAGCTCCTTCACCATCTGAAACCAACGCCTGCACGGTGCACTGCTCGCTCCCGTCGGAACGACCGCCTGCTCTACTTCAGGTTAGCAGAAACAGAAGAAATGAAGACGCTTACAACGTTTCGCGATCCCGGAGTTGCGGGTCGCCTTCGTACTTCGTAAGAATCTAATGCTTAGTGCGTTTCCCTTTTTTTTTTCCTACAATTTTCCTAGATGTAGCGCAAGCTTTCGATAAAGTGTGGCATGAAGGCCTTATAATCAAACAAAAAAGAATAATACCAAAATCATATGCCGATATGTTAGAGTCATATATTTAAAATAGGGTGGGTCTTCAGAATAAGACAAATATTCTTGTCAACTCAACTCTGAAATTAAAGAAATAAGGTCTGGGGTGACAAGAAAGCGTGCTGGGTCCGATCCTCTACCTTCTGTACTAGAAAGTTCTGAAATACTCATGCAGATGCAGTAAAAAATGTTCAAGATGTTGTTAACAAAATCCACGATTGGACTTAACGTTGGAAAATCAAGTTCAATGAATCAGGGTTTGTTCATATTAATTTTCTAATAAAAATAAATTACTGCCCAGTGTTGATTAACAATAAGGCCATACCATACGCGAATACGGCGAAGTATTTGGGCATGACGCTTGACGCAAAGCTCCGCCGGAGAGCACACGTCACACAAAACAAGAGCCAGAAGATAATGTATTGACTACTCGGAACAAAATCTGACCTGTCAGCACAATCTATATCTATACATATAATAAAATCGTAGACTTGCCGTGTCTGTACATTGAATATTTTTACAAAATAATAACTGGGAGGCGTTAAGAATAAGTAATAGAACGCAAAAAAATAATTTTTGAAATTTTTGTCTGTTTGTCTGTATGTTTGTGCGCACTTTACGCAAAAACCATAGATAGTTATCAAAATCTAGGTACTAAGAAATGTTAAGCTGAGTCTGGAATAGTGAATAGCGTTTATTTTATCAAAATCGACCCACGAAATCAAAAGTTATTCAATGTTTTATGCAAAATTTAAATTTTTTTACAAAACGTTCTATAAGCGCCTGCCGAGTCCTGCGTTCTTGACTCGGTGTGGCGGTTCGGTGTATTGCAATATGAATATGAGCAGGCGCTTGAAGGCAGATGACAGGTTTAGTCGTTTAGTCGTTAGTTTAGTCTTAGTTTAGGTTAGTTAATTAGGTAATTAGTTTAAAGGTAGTTTAGTTTTTCTTTGTACTTTGAACTGCGAAAGGTTGATGGTAACCAGTATCTTAAATACGAGTACCAAGCTTCCTATCAAACGAGTCATTTACTTGACGGAGACCTACAGTACACTGGAGTAACGCAATGGCCGTATGTCCGGCAGAAAATAGCCGCATAGGTAAATCATCCTCAGGGTACATCATCATCATCATCAGGGGTGAAATTAAATAACCCTTGCGACATTTGTTTTCGATTTTGCTGATATTATCTGGACATTCAGATGCAGCACAGATATTGCAAATGTATCAATATAAATTAGCGGAAGTCTATCAAGGAATATGCAGCTCAACAAAAATAACAAAACATAAATACCATTAATACGCACTAAGCGATTTGAAACTACTTTTATTGTGCGTACTGCAAGGGAGTGGAATGCTTTGCCTGAGTCTGTGTTCCCTGAACATTACAATTTGGGAGTCTTCAAGAGTAGATTGAATAGGTTTCTCCTAGACAAGCGTGCTCCATCGTCGGCCGCATCTTCACTTTCCATCAGGTGAGATGGCGGCCAAACCATGCTATGCTATCTTTTTTTTGTGAGTTAGTTACGTAACGAGCTGAGGGCCCACCTGGTGGTAAGTGGCGACCCACACCCATGATAACAGTAATGCGACTCAGTATAAGATCCAAATCTTATACTGAGTCGCACTCATCCTGCTGCGACCATCACCCAAGACGGGGATAATACATCTCACGATACAAGCGCTACTGCTTGTGTGATTCCAGGTGTGGTGGCAGTACCTCGCCGGACGAACTTGGCACCAGTTCTACTGTTACTTTTTGGTTGCTGCTTTAGCACCACCCAGAGGGTACGTGTAGGGAATCAAAGGGTACACACCTGCGGACGCGAGCAACTAGATCCAATAGATCGGTACGGGGGACTTATTTCTCACTGTATTTAACACTGTTTTGTTACTTCAGGACTTATTTCATATGTGTATGATGATCTAACAACACTGATACAACATTGAGCAGTGTCCCAGGGAATGGCATTGAATGAATGAATGGCAGGGAATGGGAATGGCATTCTGTTAACAGAGAAGTGGAACAATAAGAACCTTTTTTTTGTCAAGGGGTAAATACTTTGCTTATACCCCACGCCTTGGGGAGGCGTGTATTAATAGCAGTGCTGGGGGAATACACAATAAAACCCCCTTGGAGTTCCTGCACTACGCCTTCACGCTGGGGCTACGGGTACGGTAGCGGCCGTACCCGGCCGGCCAGAGGCGTTGGTCCTCGCGTATTGGGACCCCAACACGATGTGTACCTCCCTATAGTGCCGTGCCCGGAACACGAAACACGCCAACCTTCGGTGAGGACCTCATCCGTCGGACGGCAGATTCCCCGGATCTACCGCCCGGAAGTTCCCGTTAGGGTGGCAGGCGGCGCTCATGCGCCTGCCTACGCCGACCCACTCTCCTGCGTCTACCAGAGTGAGGAGATTCTTCCTCCCTTACCCTCTCGGCTGCTTCCTTCTGCGAGATTACTTCCTTGCAGAAGGACTGAGCTGCCACCCAAGATCTCCCGCTGTCAATCATGGATGAGACCATAGTTGACAGCGAAAGGTTTCCGCCTATAGCCGCGGTCAGGCGGGCCCATTCCGGAGTCAGAGTGCCCATTGCTCTTTTATAAATTTAAGTCTTCCTAAATTATGTTACGGCACCAGAATGAAAGTCAAGAGTTTAGAGAATTCTTCTCATTCCTATCAACTGCCCATTTAGTTTTAAACGCATTCAGTCTCCGGTGAGTCTATGTTCCGCAGTGACCAGAAACAAAGAACAAGAAGAAACTTTTTTGGTATCAGACGTAGACCTAATATTGAGTTGCTTTTTGCACGGTCCGCCATACTTAGCTCTTTCCCGGCTTAGCAATTCAAATAATTTTTATGCGCACGTTCCTGAAATATCCTGAAAAGATGACTTCTATAGTATAGTTTACAGAGAAGCATTATTGTATACATTTGCAATGGTTGCAGTTTCACTTACGTAGTTCATCATCCAATCAAGTCTTTAACCTTCCCAGTTAACAAAACCCAAGTAATATCGTAAGAATCTAACGGAAATAAATTATTTTGAGATTTAATTATAACATAATTTTAATATAATAGTAACGAACAGACATATTAAGCATCACATTATATTTCTATCCTCTAGGCTAGGATAGATCTAAGTCCACGCGGACGAAGTCGCGGGCACAGCTAGTACAACATAATACTGTAACAAGTCCTGACGCCAGTGTGCACAATTATGGTGTACAGTTACAGGCCCAGGCTGTACCAAAAAAAAGGAACATTAACGAACATTGAACAACGAAATGATTAATAAAATTAAAATGATTTATTATTTGTTTTTTATTCTTTTTACAGAGTAGGTAAAGAATCAAAATCCATAATCTCGGACTAAATCGAAGGAATCCCGAAGACGATTGAGCACGAAAACTCAGAAGTCGAGTACCTAGTTTTTTTCAAATTACAATGATATTGCTTCAAAGACCACGTCACTCCCGTTCCCGTGCCCCCGTGCCTCCGTGACCCGTGCCCCCGTGCCCCCGGGGTTCCGTACTCGAGTTCGAGAAACGATAGCTCGAATTTTGTGGGTGTTAAAACAGTTCTGTAACTTTTTGTTAACTTCAGGCAATTAGTACGTTCGTATTCATAATGAATGTTTGAAAGGCTTCACATTTGTTTACACTCCCTTACTTAAATACATGTTAATAAGAGCGCCTTATAAAATTATCATAGCAACAATTTTATTGTGAGCTGTTGCATATTTATTTGTATAGATGATTATATTTTCATTTATTTATAAATATGTTTCACTCATTCTGCCCCGCGTCTTTGTTGGCGTGGATATTAAAAATGGTAGTAAAAAATAAATTAAAACGTGAACTCATCATCACTTGGTCATCATCTCATCTCTCATCACTCTCGTCATCACATCCTTCCTTCCTACCTTCTCTCTTCATCCTTCAGGCTGGTCTGGGCCTTCACCCCACAACATGTTTTCAGCCTCCATTCAACATCAACTTGTTTCGTTGATCAACTTACTACACTTTTATTTGGTTTAAGTAAACTAATGACATAGGCACCACATCTCATACATTAATGCATCCATCCGCGCATCGCGCGAGATCGCGTGCACACAGTGATTACTGACAAAATAAACTAAAATGGCGTCATGTACTCAAAATAGTAAAACAAGAGGCTAATGTGCGGGCGCAGGCGCAGGCGCAGGAGCGGCGCCGCGGGCCGCCGCGGGCCGCCGCGGGCCGCCGCGCCGGGACGGGCCACGAGCCCGTGCATAATGCAGCTCGTGAGGGTAGTTACTACATTTCGGGTTTCGCAACAAAGAAAAGTGACAATCATAGTGTAAACACTAGGCATAAAAATAAACTCGCTGTGCCCACTACTAGGCTCCATAAGGTTAGCAATTCTTTTAAAGGTCAATGTGTACGCTTTTTTAACAAAATCCCGAGCGAAATTCAATTACTGCCAATAAATAAATTTAAAACTGTCATCAAACATAAACTTGTCGCAAAAGCTTACTATAAAATATCAGATTACCTAGATGACAAAAAGGCTTGGGAATGAATTTGCTCCACTCTAGACGCAGGACCATATTCGCGAATATGTAATACTGTCTCCGAGGGGTTTCTTGTCTGCTTCTTCCCCTCGGGTTGGTCGGTTAGGGTTGGAACAGACGTAAACTTAAAAAATAAGATAAGCTTAAACATGAAAACTGACTGTAATTTGACATATCTGTGTGCATGTAATGTGCCTGGGGAGTTCCTGTGACACGTTATATGCTCACGAATATGTGCATGTGTAAAATTTGACGTGTCCAAATGATACTTGAGATCTAAAGGAATAAATGAGTTTGAGTTTGAGTTTGAGTTTGGGCACATTTTTGAGATAGGTAAGTTTTCTTATCTGTAAATCATAACTCGAAGTTATTTTTAGTCTGTAGAGTTTCTTAAGCAAATCATCAGTATTAAGTAGAAAATTGCATATAAATAGAGCTATTTCAGTAAATTTTCGTTAAGTGAGAACCTGGTTATTTTCCAAAAACTGTTGTTCTACGGGACGTCCTCCGACTGTGTGCTCGACCGTTGACGTTACAGGTTTATGTTAACAAGTCGGGACGATCTGTGGGCTATTTTGTAAATATCAGAGTTCATAAAGCCAACCTATTTACCTCCTGACAAAAAGGATCGGAGCTCTGGAGCTGACCGATAGCTAGCGTGTACCTGCTTGTATGTAACAACCGCTTATTTATTGACGTTGGCCGCATAGAAAACATTCAACGACAGTTCACTCGCTAAAGGTATAGTTTTCAAATCAAGAGGTGTCTCCAAGGTACCCGCACATTCTGACCGGTTAAATCATTTTAAAATGGTCTCCTTAGAGTCCCGAGATTCTAAGACCACTGGATCAGTGGATAGACGACGTCACCCTTTTCAAAATCTGTAATGGCCTGTCAAGTGGTCCCGACCAGCTTCGTAAGATATCTCTTACAGTCCGCGTCCTAACTTGCACTTCATACTAGGATCACTGTGCTGTAGTCCACGGCCTCACAAATCAAACGCGGGTCCGCACTCATCTCTCAACCGCACGGTGATTACTTACAACGCATCATATAAGTTGAACAACAAGCTTCACATATTTGGTCTCAAGCTGCCTTCGTTTAAGGCAGAAGCTCGCATAACTGTTTCTTTTGTAAGTTAGTTATATTTCATATATAAAATCAATCTGTCGACATTATCATTGTTTTTTATTTGAAGCATGTTGTACCAGAAGGTACACGCCTGTAAGTGGCGAGTACTCTGAAGATAAAACCATTGTTTATTATTATATTTGTAGTTGGTGTGTCGAAATAAATATAATAAACGAAGGCAGCGAATTATAATTTAATGTCATTAAGGCTTTGAGTAAATTGGCTAAAATATGATGACGATTGTTGAAGATGTCGGAAAATATTTATTTATGTATTCTATAACGTTTACAGTACATACATAACTATTTATGTAATTAACAAATGTGTTTTTGGTTCGCAATATTTTGCGGATATAACTGGGCGAGTAATTCGGACATTTCACATAGCGCCATCTAGCCCCAAACTAAACGTAGCTTTTACTGACTGAATACTTATATAAACTAAAAATAATACATATAACACCCAAACCCAGAACAGACATTTATGTTCGTCGTACAAATGTTTGTCCTGGGTCGGAATTGAACTCACGACCCTCGGCGCGGAAGACAGAGCCACTGCCCACTGAGCCGGTAGGCGGGTCATTAGGTAGGCACGTGAGAGGACGCCGGGATGGCACGCCGAAATAATACAATTATTTTAATTGAATATAAATATGTAAAGCATCAGACAGGAACTTGAAAATATTTGGTGTATTCGCTTATTGGTATCTCGTTAAAGTTCCCAAATTATGTAGTTAGTATAACGTTATGTTTGTTCGTTTGTGTGCGGGGCGCCCGGGCAGGGTGAGGGGAGAGGTGCACACATACACACGCGGCCGGTAACGAGGCGCATTATATTATTACAAACACATTTATATTTCACGTTTCTGTAGGTAATCTTTACACGTAGCTACTCACGGATCCTTAGGAATTGTTTCAAGTGGCCAATTAATTTAAACATAACCATTACAATTATTTGTCGGTAGATTTTTAGTGAAGCTTTTCCTTTGTTTTTATATATTACTTTTGGGGCTTACCTACTCATCAACGAAGGTATAAATAATATTACGACGGATTAGCTGTACTTTACAAAAATTAATTACGTCTGTTGGTAATTAATAAATAGTACGTATAAGCTAAATAAACTAATTTATTCGCTATTCTCAGTATCTTAAGAAATTGTGCTAAAACTCAAACTACATAGTGACCCCCGGCAGAGCTCACCCAGGGTCCGCGCCGCGGGCAGACATCCACTCCCGAACGCATTTAAACAAACCCGTAATTTGACATAAAACCTTATTTTTTAATGTCGTAGAGATAATAACGTAGTGGTCGCGTCTCGAGACGAGGCGGACAGTCGGCGACCCGTGGGACACTCGGCGCGACACAGGGGCTGCGGGGCGGCCGGCTCACTTGTACTCATTTCAATTGATGTCTGATTCAAGTCAAATGGTGTGAATATGACTGCATACCGATAGATATACTTCCAAAGCCCACATTAATTTTTTACCGCCACATACCGTTCAGTATGGAGGCAAGATGACGGCTAAGTAAGGAGTTAACTTTTTGGTTGGTCTGCTCATTCGATTATGAAAAGAAGATGGAGAAATGGTCTAGCGATGAGGGTCGTGACGAAGAAAACATGATAATTGTAGAAAATGGCAATTCTAACATCGGCCACGGCTCAGGATAGTGTAGTTCTTGTAATTTTCCAATTATTGTTCACCGATCAGCCTCACGCACGTGGTTCCAAAACCCAGAGCCTGCAGCTGGTCTGTCGAAGCCCCCCGGAGCCACAACAACAAACAAGTATAGGTAAAGCCACAACAACATAAGTTCAGTTGAAACTGCACAAGCCGACATTCAGCTTTTAGAAGTGATTTTTCATAGACTTGTATTTCTTGTGGTTTCCTGCGTTTGCGACTGACATACAATTGGTAAAGCGTTTTGATCGCTTGGATCTGTATGTGTATGTATGAGCCGTCCTGGCGGGGCGGAGGCGGCCCGGGCCCGCGGCGGAAACATTAGCCGCGCGTCTGATTGCATCGACGATTGCATTGGTACCCCGCGGTTACCCTACGGTTACCCTACGGTTAGGACGCGTCCGATGATCGTGACGATTGCTACCTTGAGGTGAAGGCCCTGGGCGACACCGATCGTGCCTCCGGGTGCGTCTGTAAGTGATGCCTTCCGAGCGGTTTTGTTCTATTTTCTAGTTCTGACAACTTCGCCTTGCATTGGAATCGCGTCGAATGCGGAATGTTGAGCGGCTATCTAGTCTCGAAGCTACGAATATTATAGGTGTTTAATATTGAATTGATTCTTGGGTTTCTGAGCATTAAGCTCAGGCAAGTCTTGTGGATATTTACGGAGTACTTCAGTACTACGTGTTTCAGTCGACGCTCTACTTCATTCAAATTCGGTACAAGTTAAACGTTGCAGTGACTTAGTGCTAACTTTCTTTCAAGTATTATTTAAAATCCCCCCTAATACCCTCATCGCTGGTGGTAATAGTAGAAATCAGCGAGTTGCGTCAGGGTCTACTCTAGTAAGCCGGCGACGATGAACCTCGACGTAAGCTAACCTACTTCTCTCCCAGAAGGGGCAAGATGACAGGTCCAGGTCCTAGCATTGTGCTGCAGCTATTAGAATTAGATCAGAAATTGTATTCCCTCAGCTCTGGAGTATCGTTTAGTCTGCATATCTGGCCTAGTTCCCTGGTGTACAGGAGCATCTGTGTGAGTGCTGGTCGAGATGATCGTACCTTCCTGCCGACCCTGTTGTTGTGCAGATTCATGAGCGCCCTGGCGTCGTGCTCCAGCTCCCTCGCGTCCAGGAACCTCCTGGCGAACCTGGCGCCGTGCGCCACCTCCCCCGCGCCGCCCCCCGCGCCGCACCGCGCGCCCCCGCCGCCGCCTCCTCCCCACTCCCACTGCTCCGACATCGCCGCGCGCCGCCTGTCAGATCAAAGACACCGGCTAAGTACAATTCGGACTCTCGCACCGAGGGTTCCCTGACTAATTGTAACTTATTATTAAGTAAGGATATCCGCCGCCATAGGAGAGGAGCCAAAGATCGGGCTCAGTGGCGCTTACCAGGAGAGGCCCGTGTCCAGCAGTGGACCAGGATAGGCTGGATCATGCCGGATGATGATGATCCGTTATAGTAAACCATTTTCTATGCAAACTTTGGTTAGCTAAGGCTTTGTGAGTTGCTAACAAAGGTGTACCCTTCTTGTGGCCGCCGTCACAGTGACGACGCGACGTGTCCTCACGCGGGCCATCGTTGCAGATGCAGATTTAAATCGGTCACACGTCGAAGATCGATTACAATCGATTTTAATCTTTGGGAGTCGGGGTCATCGACATAAATTCACTGTTCAAACTGGAATAAAGCAGGAACCATTGTTAGCAGCACCAAAATGGTGGCAGTACTTCACCGGAGGAACTGTTCCTCCGGTGAAGTATTTTGAATACCACCGTGAAGCACACGGTGATTCTCTTTCCACCGAAAGTACTATCGAGATGTTAATTGGTCAACACTGGATATTGATATTGATAAGTTACTGATCGTCACGTAAATCATTTGAAGATTCAAGTTACCCACCACATGCCTCGCGTAACAACTAACATTTCGTAAACAGTTATATTGGTTGGCTCAAGTTGGCGCTAACCGTCCATCACAGATAATATCTGGAGAAGATAAATCAACATGGCTTCATCAGAGAATACAGGCACGTATTTAGAATAGATTTGGAATAGAATTAAATTCGAACGCTAATAATCTGTCAACGGTCCTGATAGATTTTAGTACTATTAGCTTTATAATTAAAAGCATTATCCAAAATTTGATGAAAGATGCCCCGGGGTGATTCCTCTAGCCCCTCCCTGCACAAAAATATGCTATAATCAGTCGGAAATATCGCAGCCTGGATCCAAGGGTGTGCCAGCGTCCCAGCTCCCAAGGTCTTACCGCTACAATATTCCTAGACTAATATAATCTATATGGTTGGAAGGATGGTTGCCAGAAGACCTATATATATATATACCTGGTGCCTATATACTATTAGCACGGTACAGCAGTCGGTACCTGGCACTGCAGCCGCACGCGGGCAGGTCGCCGCGCGCGCACGCGGCACTCAGCGCATGCGCCACACCCGCCGACGTGATGGCGTACGTGTAGGCGGCCTCCCTGGTGCCTATACACAAATATACTTCATTACTTACTTTCAATATAACAATGGACATTTCACATAGCACCATCTAGCCCCAAACCAGGCATAGCTTATACAATGATGGAACAATTGATGGAATTCTTGGATTTCTTGGAAAAAAATACTATGTACTTTTTTCGTAAATTCTTACAATACATGTTGTAACAAACCTATATATTAAGCTTTTCTTGTAGAGCCCCTACCGACTAAGCTGTGAGGCCCGTCAATTTTATTTGAATAAAATGTACCATTACTGTTGGTATAAACGAAAGTCTAATCAGGTAGAACACAGCGTACAGGGAGCTCTGATACTTAAATAGTAATCTCTGCGCTTACACCAGCTCCCGCTCTCTTGCTCTCACACGCGCCCTCGCCCTCGCCCGCACCCGCGCCATCGATTATATAGATCATTATCGCTGTTACGAATATTTTGCAAATATGTTGTCAAAGTTACGTACAACAAACATGCTGGAGAAAAATATAAACTTTTATAATTTACTGAAACCTATACAATTCGGGTTTAGAAATATTTTAGAATACGATATTTTCTGTGACCTACCTAAGACGTTCGATTGTGTGCATCATGATATTTTCCTGAATAAGCTTGAACTCTATGGCGTAATGGGCAAGGACTTAAACTTGTACAAATCTTACTTGATGGCCAGAACGAAAGTATTTAATGTCAATGACACAAATTTCAAAGAAGAATTTATTAAGTGCAGCGTCCCTCAGGGATGTATACTTGGCCCATTGCTTTTTCTTGTCGTTCCTTTCCAATGACATAAGTGCGTGCATACCAGAAGATGTTAATATTTTTATGTTTGCTGATAACATCTCTCTACTCTTACACAATAAAAATAACAAAGAGAATACCCCGCAAATTAGTGATGCGATGTTCAAATCACAATTGTTGGTTCACTTGTAACACTTCTTATACTGAATATAAATAGATAGATAGATAGATAACACTTTATTGCTCACATAAAAAAACAACACATAACAAAATAATATAACACAAGTAATGTGAAACAATGGGCGGTCTTATCGCTTTAAAGCGATCTCTTACAGACAACCTTGGATGGACAAGAAGTAACGGATATTACTAGGGGCATTGGGTGTATCTATATTAAAGTAACTAATATACTACGAAATAATTTAAAATAATATAACATGTATTAATAAACCTACATAAATATTATATTTATACCTAATATATATTATATATATATTTATATAATAATATAAAATACATACAATAAATAAGGCAACAAATCAACGGCAGCACGACAAATAATGTTCCTTTAACAGTGTTTTAAAGATTGGAAGGGACTTAGCGCGTCTGATAACTACGGGCAAAGCGTTCCACAGACGGACAGCCTGAACTGTAAAAGAGTTACCGTAGAAAGTAGAAGTGTGCTCAGGGGTCTGCAGCTGAAACGTTTCAGACGAACGCAAATCACGCGAATGAGAAAGATGTAGAAATTGAAAACGAGACTTGAGATAAGGAGGTGTAGAGGGAGAAAACAAAATATTATACAGTAGTGTAAGAATGTGAGTATTCCGGCGGAGTCGAATGGGTAACCACTTGAGCTTCTTACGAAACTCGGAAACGTGATCGTATTTTCGTAGCCCGAATATAAATCTAATAGATAGGTTTTGTAGACGCTCAAGTTTGTCAAATTGCTCTTCAGTCAAATCCAAATAACAAGAATCGGCATAATCCAAAATCGGGTGAAGAAGGGATTGTGCAATCGCAGTTTTGGTAGCCGTTGGTAGGAAGTTACGGAGTCGTCTGAGAGATGCAGCAGAAGCAAACATTCTGCGGCTCACCTCAGATAGTTGAGGTGCCCACGACATTTGTCTATCTAAAATAATTCCTAAATTCTTGACTGTCATGCTTGGTAAGACAGGAATACCGTCAAACACAACCTGCGGGAGAGTCGTCCAATCAATCTTCGGGATCATTCTAGGACTCCCTACTATTATAAATTGAGTTTTTACTGGATTGACTTTCAAACCGTAACATCTACTCCAGTCAAGAATTTGTTGAAGGTCTTTATTCATATTATTGATGGCATATGGCAGTTGTGATAGAGAGGTTTGAGAATATATTTGGAGATCGTCTGCATAGAGGTGGTAAGATGAAGAAAGTTTATGAGAGATTGAATTAATAAAAATGGCAAATAAAAGAGGTGATAAAACGCCGCCCTGTGGAACACCAGCTGATATAGCGCACCAGGATGAGTGAGTATCATCGATGCGTACACGCTGCCGGCGTCCATAAAGATAACTATGAAACCAATCAATTACCGCTGGAGATATGTTAAGAGTGCGTAAAATTCCAAGAAGAATGTCATAATCGACATTATTAAATGCGTTGCTAAAATCAAGGAGAGAAAGTAAAGTAAGTTTTCCGCTGTCCATGGCATAGCGTATATCATCAGTAATATTAATTAAAGCTGAAACCGTGCTATGACCAGGACGGAACCCAGATTGAAAAGGATTAAGGAGGCTGTTACTAGTTAAGAAGTTGCTGAGCTGCTGGTGAATAAGGCGTTCTAATACTTTGGACAAAAAGGGGAGGATAGATATTGGCCTATAATCTGAGAAAGAAGTAGGCTTTGAGTTTTTAGGGAGAGGTGTGACTTGAGCTTCTTTCCAGACAGAAGGAAAAATACCAGAGGAGATGGATGAATTGAGGATAAAACGAATTACATGGACTATTTGATCAATGATAGGCATAATCATATTGCGACTGATGCCATCACAATAATTTAAAAAAGCATTAAAAAGCATTAAATTATAATCAATATAATTTAATGCTTTTTACACCTTGACGTACCTATTATACCTTTTCATATGATTCTATTTGTATTTCTTTATATATTAATAATCGTCACTTAATTATTTCGTAGAAATGACAGTTTGTAAAATGGACCTGGACCTGGCCTTAAATGGATACATTGACATGCAAAGAATATTTAAGAATATTTCGTGATAATTTGTTTGTGCCAGGATTGACATTTTATTTTTACTTATCCTGATTATTTGATGTTACGAAGCCCCTATACAGCTGTAACTTGTAGACATCTATACTGAGTACCTACGTTGACATTATGTATTTATTATGTTGCTGATGTATTTGAAATAGTAAGTTGTTTTGATTACTAATGTAGCCCATACTCATTGTATATAGAGCCTTATTCATGGCATCTTGTCTGTTTCTAGAAGATTTAAGACTTAAACTTAGGTTTTTGACGAAAAAGAGTGTTCCATAAGATACCAAATTGTTAAAAATAAATGAAATGAAAACTAGTTCTAGCAATTTTGTTTGAGCACACCTCTGTAACTAAACGTTACAGAGCACGCGCAATATTCTGTCACATTTATCAGATAGATGTCTACATGCTACACTAAAATTAATAGATCAGTTAGAAATCGGTAGGTGTTTGTTTTTATGTTCTCCAAAGTCGCACTTCTTATTTAGAAACGAAATACAATTATAGTGGATTCCAACACGTGCAACACAAAATTTATGTTCGGCAATAAATGAAATGAAATAACAAAATGAATCGGGTGTCAATCAGACCTATAAAGGCGTAAAATTTACAGCGTTACACAACGCGCCGGAGATGAGGCGCAATCAAATTGATTTGGACATAAAAACTATGTGATAGCTCTGACAGGTGTCAAACTATACGCGCGCTGCGGTGGCGGCCCCACTCCCGCCGAACGCGCCTGGCGCCCCACACCTACGGCGCGCGGCGGCAGCGGCGGCGCGACTCCCGCCGAACGCACTTTAGATACTTTAGCTTTTCCTATGTCCTTCTCAAAGGACATAGGAAAATCTAAAGTATGTACCAAATTTAAAATAATCTAAGTATGTACCAAAATTAATTCATTAGGCGTAACATACATCATTTAATATTATTATATACTTTTGCACTTTTAATATTACGAGTTGGTATGTCGCAGAGTGTAAAGTAGAGTATTGCACAGAGCTCTCGGTACAACAAATCGTGTGGTCGTAACATAGATAGGTCGCACATCCTTATATATAAAAAACGAAAATTGCTTTACTGATGTAAATAGTCAACATTACTAACTACAATAGGTACTTTTCTCTCCTATTTTCCGGCTGAGGTGGAATCTTTTCATAGAAATCCTGAGCCGCCTTGGGAGGTGCGCTCGATAGATAAACACAAAATCATGGGTTTGCAGCGGGCTAACATATAAGAAAACCAACATTATGTCAACATATGAAATAGTAATCTCTTCTTTTTTATGTAGGACAAAAATGACTAGGTAAAAACTATGACAAAAACATATTGAAATAACTGTCATAACCGTGACAAAACGAGCTGCGCTTCAAATCATCAAAAATTGTATCGATCTGTGAATGTGGAATGTAATATATTCAGAGCCGTACTGTTGAGGGCGATGTTTGAGATAGAGTGGTACCTACTGCGTGCCACGGCCGGCAGCGGCGCGCGGCGTCCCCCGGGCGGACAGGTGGACGGACAGGCAGACGGACCAGCGCCTCCGCGCAATTAACACTATAGTATAAAAGTAAACAACTATTTTGTTTAATTGACGTGACGGACGGACGACAAACACTGTGTGTGGGACCTTTACTCTATACGATACGATTTTAAAATTATACAATCCCAATTCTGACTTTAGTTAGAATTAAGAAAATTATTACTTTTAACAAGTAATATCCATTATATGTGTTGTAAGACTTGAAATAAAACATGGCACGACAGTTCAAAGCGAGCCGGGGGCAGTGCAGTGCGGCGCAGACCGCAGGTCACCTGGCGCTCGGCTGGCTCCGGGCACGGGCCGGGCCCCGGGCTGTGCCGGCCACGCGAGGCACGGCACGACCACGGGACGTGTTTACTTCTCAAATAAGTGAGTCTAAGTAATTAATTATTATTACTATGTACCCGAGACCCGTGATAGGTAGATACAAATATTTTAAGCAAGTGAGCATTACTAAAACGATTTATTAAAATGAACTAGTGACTAGAACAAACTGCCGGCAGGCCTTTTATAATCTGAATCAAAGCAGCTCAATAAATCTAATCTCAAGTACTCCTAGACTTATTTTTAAAATGTTTTAGTATATAGTATATTTATGAAAATTTAATCAATAATTGTTCCATCCTTGACTTACATTCCATCTTTTGAGTGTCAAGCGAAGCACAATACCAATCTGGTCTTCCCACACCTGGGGAGGGGAACACGACGCCGCAGTCCTGGCCGGAAGTTATCGCTAAACTTACGGCGGGTCGTAAAACGTTTTCATCACATTCCTCATCTAAGTAATGTAAGTAATCCACTGATATCGTATCGTGTAAAAGCCTCCACTCAATCGTCGTGTCGTGTATAAATCACTCGCAAGTGGGTGTGAGGTCGGCGCTCTCCGATACTATTCCATACGATTTGTTGACGGTGCTTTAAATAAACACAGTTGTAAACGCGGCGGGAATGCGAAAGGTCCGTCCAAACTTTCATTCAATATTATTGTACCGAGGACGACCTCACTGCACTACTGAACAAGTGCTCTGTAATTAGTTTACATGTACCTACTTGCTTGTATTTTTCCGAACTTATACCTAGCACCCGGAGTTGCGGAGAAACGCTGTATCCACTGGGTAAATTCCCTCGTCGGCGGCGGACGACCGCCGCGCCGTTCCGTGCGACCGCGGCCCGCCCAGACCTCGGCGGTCACGGGCTCGTACCCAGCATCACGTGAGGGCAAACATTCCCATCGGCGCCCGCGCCCGCGCCCGCGCCGGCGCCGGCGTAGTGCGCCCCGGGACATACATTTCCGGCGAAACATTGTAGTAGTGTGTCACAAGTATTACGTGTTTCATAAATTTCATAAAAATGGCAGTCGCTGTCACAGTACGATAAAGTTGAACCCCGAGTCCGTCCCCAGCTGTACTAGTGTAGCTGCTGGATGCGGACGAGAGGCGGTCACGCTCGCGGTCAGCAGGTCCACAGATCTGTACTCTGTACTTCCTGGGTAGTAAGGGGGACCAAGGTTCCACAAGGTTCGATTCTAGGCCTATCTTTGTTTTTAGTTATGACCCACCTTTTATGTTAAAATATATGTGTTATAGTACTCTTATAGGTGTACAGATAATTATGATGACGTAAATGAAGGTTTATCAAACATTTTGGATTGGTTCTCGGCGAATTATCTTTTATTTAATGCTAAAAAAGGAATTACATTAAATTCTCTCTGCCGAATGAATGTAAGAAAATTTTTAACTATTTCTATTATAATTAATGGAGAAGTGCTCAATCTTGTTGAATCTTGTACAGTTTTCCTAGAGTTGAATATAGATGCAAAGCTGCAGAGGGGTGAACGAATAAAAGCTCCCGCCTCGAGAATAAAAGCTCCGCCGCATGCGCACGCGCCGCGCGCACAACGAGGCACCCAACAGACGGGGCTACTGTCTGGTTAGTTTACTTTAGGCATGTTCGTGTTGTTATGATGATATAACATACGGTGTCCTACTATGGGGGAAAGCAGCAGATATTCAGGAAGTATTTTTGTTACAAAAGAGAACATAATAATAGTGAGATCACGTGAACCGCGAAAATAAAATTTCAAAGGAATTATTTTTTCAACAGTGGCATCACAGTATAATAAAAACATTTGTATTTGTCATAAGAAAAAAATTCATAACATAAACACTAGAAACAAAAAGTAAATAAATATCCCAAGATATCGATTGCAAAAAGTCAATGGATCTTTCTTTGGATAATATCACACTACTAATTATAAAGGCGAATGTTTGTATGTTTGTGCGTCCGTGTGTATATGTGTTACTCTTTCACGCGCAAACGGCTCAACGGATTACAATGGAATTTAGCTTTTATCCTGGAATAACAGTACTATTGATCCTGGAAAACTGCGGGTAGGTTCGCGGTATCGACTTCACAACAGTACAAACCCAGCGCGGGTCTCGGCGACCCACCGCGCGGGACCCCCGCCACGGCCCGGGCTACATGTGAAACGCGCCAATTATACAAACTAACACGATGACACTTTGTCACTGTCACAAGTTCCCCCCTTTCTTCCCCTGAATACCCCCTGAGAGGCATTAATAAGAGTACTGGTGGAGAGGCGGCGGCGGTCACGACTCTCTATGTGCACGAGGAGACGTCGGCGCCGCCTGAACCCGGGGCGAGGGCGGGGGGGGGGGGGAGGAGCAGGGAGAGCGGCAGTGAGTAATGCCGCTCGAAGCAAGGCATGTGGCTTGTATTCCTATTAGTTTAGTTTTAAGATGAAATGTCCCCGCGGCGACGCGCCTCGCCACCTGCCTGCTAGGCGCGGACATAATGTCACATCACCGTGTCCACACATAACAAAACATGTTTTGTGAAAATTACGAATTTCGAGTTTAATTTTTTGTGTAACCTCATGGATTGCTTAAATACTTTTATTACAAAATATAAATAAAAAAATGTATTTATTTACTGCTTCAACACACAGAAGATGACAATACAGAAAATACCTTATTAAAATAATGTGAATCTAATGCAGGAGTATAATTTATTTAGCATTGTCCAGTTGTCTAACGATCTCCGCACGACGCGGTGACTAGGCGCGCCTGTGTGTGCCTGTGTGGGGAGATCTGGCGTGCGCGCTGTTTAGCCTATGTGGGTATTTCAGCTTTCAACTCTTTTGTAGCGTGGCGTGGCGTGGCGTGGCGTTGCATGGCGCGGCGTGATGTGGCGCGGCGTGCAGGGCGTCGGCGCCGTACAGAAGACATCAACGCGCTTGCCGATTTCTTACGCGAGTTTAAGAAATTTAAGATTATTGTTCCATCACAAAACAGTTCTAGAAGACGAGCGTCTCTTGATTTATCTCTCGCGGTACGTTCTAATTTTACATTTTTGTTAACTGAATTCAAAATAATTTGATTATTTGTATGTCTGTTATTCGATATCCGAACCCCGGCGCGCGCGTCTGTACGTACCCTTGGAGATGACGTGTCCGAAGTGCTTCCCGTCGCTGACCCCGGAGCAGTTCCACCGGCGCGCGCGCATCTGCACCGCGCACTCCGCGTACGCCATCCTGCGGACAACACGCCGCGTTACACTACGACACTACGGGCAGGGGGACCGACAGTACGGGCAGGGGGACCAAAAAAACAATTGAGGCACCGTCATTATACTTTCAAGTAAGTTCACAAATAACGCTAGAGTATTCATCTCGTTGTAAAACATTGTTAATCCTAATACATAAAACACAAAAATTATTTCTACCTATGTCTGGTGTAGACTTCGAAACCATCCAACCGATGTGCCCCAAACCGGTTTCATAACGCGAAGATGGTTGTAGACCACTAAAACGATGCATTAGGTACAAACTGCATTTGTTGTAGCGTAGGAGCACGCGCCGGGTGTCCGCTGGCAGCACATGACGTCAGCGTGCACGCCGAGCCTGCGGGGCGGGAGGCGCACCACATACCTCAGTCCGTCCCCGACGGCCGCCATGGCGGCGGGCGTGGCGCGGCACATGGCGCGCTGCTTGTCGGTGAGGCCGGGGGTCCGCGCGCACACCAGCTGCGCCCCCAGCGGCACGCCCCCCCAGCTGCTTCTGCGACCAAACACCATTCTGTGACCGGCGGGCGAGGACCGCCCGCACCCCGCCGGCGGGGCCCCCCCGGCTCGGGCCCGCGCTCCTCGCCGTCGAGGGCCAGCTCTCTATCGACTCAGCTACTGGAGCGGCATTTTGCCATCCAATATTTTTTTCTTTTTTCAATTTTATATTTGTGATTTTTTCCTCGAATTGGAACCGTTTCCATGGAATGTAACCCACGGCCTCGAGGACGAAGGCGCGCCGCGCGGTAATACAAACGTGTAGCTCTGTATGAGAGCGTTCACGTCGAAGCGCTCGCTCGGTGCGCGAGCCGCTCCGGCGGTTTCTATTCGAGCTCGCAACAGTCGGGGTGACTGATTCTAAAATCTAATAAACCGACTTCAATAATTTCTTCCCGGGGCTTTTCTTTGAATTTCTTATCTCGAAGGTATCCCCTGCTATCTACTAGAAGAACAATCATCCCAGTCTGCCCCAGTCGGCGAGGACACGCGCAATGAACACAAAAAAATAAACTCTGCCGAATGAGTCTTTTTAGTTCCAAAAAAGAAGAACTTATCTTTTTGGCAAAATATTTTTATTTTATAAATTTTCTTTCGTAATGTTGGAGGCGGCCGGCGAGGCGCGCTCGTCGGCGCGGACCGCGAGCTTCAAACATCTTATAATTAATCGCCGTGACGCAATAACACTAATTACTTTTTAATTATTTATGTAAATAGGTACCTGCGTGGGCGCCGCTCTAACTACGACTAGCCCGCGCCCCCGGCCCCGCCCGCGCCGCCGAGACGTCTTCTAATTACTATTTCGATTAAACTTTCTAATGTTTACTTTTCATCGTGTAATTCATCGGTTTTATTATTTTTTAATGTGAGTCAGTGAGGGAACGAGCCGAAGCCCACCCGGTGGTAAGTGGTCCCCCCGCCCGCGACGACTGGAGCGATCCAACACAAAATAAGACTCGGATCTAATATAGAGTCTCTCTGTATCGCGCGTCGGACGCACGATGCGACGAGCCCCGCGTGTCGTTCCCGTCGGATGTAAGCGGGACCAGAAATAATTATATTTAAGTTGATCATCGAACGTGTAACTATAACGTCGCCCTAATTTATGATTTTCACCGACTTTGTATGTAAATATAAATGTAATGTAATGTCCGCGGAGCGCGCGCCGCGCGACAATGGCGCAGGATATGAGCCGGACGTGCGCACGGGCAGGCACAATAGTGTTTGTATTCATTCACAATGTCTGGTCGCGGCACATCCACCGAATGGAGACATTTGAAGCGTTGACGTGGAAAGTAGTTTTTCCATTGCCGACCACGCACCGCGAAACGTATAGCTAACGTTACACGTCGCCCGTCCCCCTGGCGCCCATCGGACATCGCTAACTGAGCGCAAGCGGCGCAGGTATGTGCGGTGTGCGGTGTGCGGTGTCCGGTCTGGTGAAACCGTGCCTGCGAGACTTTCATCCGCCAGCTGTAATATATCAACAAATTAATAAAATAAATATCTCGCTTTCCGCGCGAACATTCGTTGCAACTCGGTCGGTCGCATAAATCAGCGGATACTGGCGCGTGCGCAGCGCGCGGCCGTACCACCCGGCCACCGCGCCGCCCGCCGCCCGCCGCCCGCCGCCCGCCGCCCGCCAGCCGTTTATTGAAAAGTGATTCAATAAACGAGTTGTTTGATAATATAACTATTTGTTTATTTTAATAAATTCTGTTATTAAAGAGTCAAAAAAAAAATATTATCCATAATTTATCCATGCCAACTGTGACTCGGAGTCCTCACCGTGTCGTGGAGTTCTGCCTGGGGAGTTCCTGTGACACGTTATATTATGCTCACGAATATGTGTACATGCATGTGTAAAATTTCACGTGTCCAAATGATACTTGAGATGTAAAGGAATAAATGAGTTTGACTTTTGACTTTTGTGAGAGCATTACGAGTAGTGTGCG
Source organism: Aplocera efformata (assembly GCA_921293045.1). Taxonomy (NCBI): domain Eukaryota; kingdom Metazoa; phylum Arthropoda; class Insecta; order Lepidoptera; family Geometridae; genus Aplocera; species Aplocera efformata. The sequence goes on from OV121061.1 coordinate 89,624, forward strand.
ATATCAAATGTAACTCATCAAATCCGAATCCTACAAGTACAAGCCGCTATACTTACTCACCGGAGAGACAATAAAAAGATAATGTAGTTCTGGTAGCGAGCCGCGCGCGAGCCCGCTCAACTCGTGAGCGCGTTTTACTACGTATTAAGTGCTGTTCAATTAAAATATTTCGGATGATTTTATAGTCCATTAAAGTGTTCGTAAAAAGAGTTTTCTTAAGTTCAAACGTTTCCACATGTATGTGCTCGGCGGCGCAGGTACTGAGGCTTGATAAGGCCTACGTGCGCCAAGCGACAGGGAATGGGCTTTTATTGATAATGTACCACGGGAGCCCAGTCCGGATTGGCAGATGACACGTGGGAACAATGATAACCGACGTAAAACGACGTTTGTCCCCGCGATTTGCGGGAATTAAAGTAGCTTATGTGGTAATTCAGGATATAAGCTATCTTGGTACCTGGTCATCCATTGGTTTAGCCATTTAAGTGTGAAGGAGTAACGAACAGGAGCGCTCCGAGGGTCCGTACCACTGATTAGATTTTTCATTATTTCTTATTACATCCGCCATCATGTACTAGGAAATAATTGACAATCTAATCTAACTAATGCAGGATGCGAATGCCACCCGTATTCGTATCCTGCATTATTTTTCTGTACAGCAATCATCCAAGACTCGAGAGACTGGATGTCTTGTAAACACAGGTTTCCTCCTGGCATAGCTCGCTCCAGCGGCCCTCACCGTGGTCACCGAGTGCTACATTAAACGAGTACCTGATTTAAACATCTAATAAACCAAATTCAATATTTTCACATTTATAAGATACGGTTAAAATCAAAAATAGGACATCAAAAATTTCTATGGCACTGTCTCGGAAATATAGCTTGTGAAATAAAAAAGAACCACCCACATAGGTTCAAATTGGGGAAAAATCGCGTATCAATCATCGCGCAATGCAAGTCGTTACCTCCTCATTTTTTGAAGTGGTCTGTCAAACACTTCTAGCCAACTGTACTGTACTCGGGTGACACCCGGCGGCCACACACAATGGGCACGCGACCGGACGGTCACGGTCCGGGGGGTGTCCCCACCGGCCTCACCACGCTCGGGCGGGCGAGGTCACCTCGCCTGGACGCCTATTGTGTGCGCGCCGGAGCTGTCGCCGCCCGTTACACCGGCAACACGACGACTATACTCACTCACTAGACTCACTATGAGAAGCAAAAGCACAACTGCTCGGGATCCTAACGAAGTTCTCCTGCCACTTGTGGTTGTTCCTTACGCCCCTCCCTCCCCCGGGGTACGTGTAGAGACTGCAGGAGGTGCCTGCGCCTCCTGGCACCCGCAACGTGGACCCCCTATCATTTAAACGACATCATTATTAAAAGTCTCTACAAGTGTAATCTGCCTAATAATGCGTAATGAGCTTCTACCGTTACAATATATCTCTCCGATTCCGTAATATGTTGTAATCCGATTCGTGTACTAATGTAATGGTTGTAATCCGATTCGTGTTACAATGTAATTTGAGTTAATCCAAAAATATTACGTAATGATCCGAGCGATTGGGTTTGTCGCCGTATGTCGCCGTATGTCGCCGTATGTCGCCGTGTGCCGCTGGAGGTTTTCCTCACTTTGACATGTAAAGATCTTCTTGACTACCTTCAGTTTTCGTCACTCACGAAGCTTGCCGTAAAAATGAAACAAAAACGAAAAGCATCCCTTAGTTTTGCACCCCCGACGAAAAAGAGAGGTGTTACAAGTTTGTGGTGTGTCTGTATTTTGATTTTTTTGTTTTCTCTGTTTGCAAGCTGAGGTTGAGATGGTTCCTAGCTTAATATAACCCAAGTCGATTCGGAAGTAGTAAGACAGCGTATCCAAGTGTTTTAGTAATTAATACAAAGAGGGGAGGTGGAGGAGCGACTCACATACTGCGCCAACAAAGGGCAAGGGGATGATGTGGACATTAAACAAAATAATGATTTTAATAATTTCTAGTTATTTATAAGTGGAAGTCACTATTGTGACCACCCGAGTCGTAGGCCCCTACCTAATGTAATCTACCTACCCAGGCTGCATATCTGACATTCTCGGGAGCTTCCGCGACAACATTAGTAGACAACATTTTTGTCATACCGAATACGGTACGACAAAAATGACAAAGACAATATTTCGATAGAATCGATCTTTAACGAAGCGGCGAATATTTGTTTCCCTTTGGTGGCAGAGATGACACCAGGAACTCATTCATTTATTGGACTCCGCTTATCTGTTGGTGGCGCGGGAAATGTAGTTATGTGAATGAGGAATGTTATGACAATGCTATTGTCGGGTTTGTGCCCAAAGGTAAAAGGAACTGTAATAAAGCCTCCAAATTCTGTACGACCAGTACATTAAAGGCCTTTTGAACCACTTTAATGTCTTGTATATATTTTTTGAGTTTAGATCAAATATTTCTATAATATTGACTTGTATCTTCGTATTAACACTTGGTGCCAATTCTTTTTTGTCAATATATAATACTATACTGTACTCTGATTATATTACGATGTAGCCATATGATATAGCTAATGAGTAATTTGTATGTAGGTTAAATTTGCTATCTAGAATATTTCCAAGAATGTGTCCATTGGTACTTTCCTCACGGTCTGTAGTTAAGGGGAAGACACTTTGTTCATGTGTTCTTTGTTAGTCGCCGTTAGTCGAACATGCAGGGGGCCCGCCGCGCCACCGCCGGACGGCGCGGCGGTAGGGAGTGCAAATTATGTGAACCGGTGTCATCGACGTATTGAATGCGATAATGCGAAGTATCGTGCGCGCGCGCCGCGAGCCGAGCTATAAACTCAATGATTTAGCGAGATTTGTTTTCAGTAAAGTGGGTTAGCAGATACACGGTGTCGTTAGCGCGACATAAATTCAATTTAAGTGTGTCCGCGGCGTTACGTAGGTGAGCGGGAAGCGGGAGGCTCGGAGCCGTCGTGGGCCAGTCCCCCTGCACCGCCGCACCCCCGCAGGGGATCTACTTCTACGCCGGAGAAAGCCACGCCACGCGACGGGGTCCGTGTCCGACGGGGGACGAGATGACAACGTGCTCGTTTCTACCCTCTTAATGTACGAAGGTGACGGAAGTTTATGGAGCACAATTTGATGAAAAATCTTTTTTAGGGAAATTACAGGCTCACGAGACGTTACATCCCCGTGTCAGGGAGACTCGTGCCGGTGTTGGTTACCGTGTACCCCCAACACAGGGGGACTGTAAGCGAGGCGCGGCATTTCCATGATAAACAAAACAAACATGCTTCGTAAGTAAATGAAGTGAACCACACTGTGTACCTACCACTGTGCGCCGCGCGCCGGTCGCCGGTCAATTACAATTTATAAAGATCGTCTCTGTAATAAATAACTCGATCGTGAGGTGATAATCCTCCACTTTTATAATACTCCAATTATAGATCGAGTTACCGCGGGTGAGGCCGGGGCGGGAGCTAGTGCTAGCGTGAGCAGTGCGCGGGGGGGGGGGGGGGGGGGGGGGGTGTCATCCATATTACCTTTATATTGGTTAATGGTGTATATGAATGTATTATTCGGGAACTTAGTGCTGTGCATTCCAACAGGGTGTTCGTTGAGGGCGTCTCGCAGGTTCAGCACGACTGCAGATTAGTCTTTACCTCTTTGGCACCATATTGAAATACATGCCATTGTAAAAAATATGACAAAACAAAAATATAATGAAACTAATGTTTAGATATAGAGTTCCTTTGAGTACACTGCTAACCCTTTATGCCAACTTTATGCAACAAAAAATCGGCATAATTAGACGGGTGACAGATGCTCGTGTACCCGTGTACCCGTGAGACGTCACAGCACGCGGAACCACATCGATAGTTCATTAGTACCTCCTACTGTTTGATATTACAATCAGAACACCACCTACTCTATAGTTAGTGTCGTCCACTCTCCTGTACCGTGAAGTACGGAACGCATCGATACAACATTGGACCTTAATCTCTATCACTTTAACTTTAAATTACCTACTTTCGAAGTTCCAAGGAAGCTTGTACCTAATTACGTTATTTATAAAGTGGTTGACGGCGACCATAAAAGGACCGTGTGAAATCGGCGCTCCGCATCGTCACAGCGAGTCAAATCATACTTTAAATGCGGAGCCACTAGAGTGGTTATTGCATTGATCCATAATTAAGGTCATTACAGACGTACGACTCCGCCTCGTCGCCCACGGACCCACCGCCCGCCGCCTCGTCCCACCGCCCGCCGCCTCGTCCCACCGCCGCGGTCCCCACCGGCTCCCACTCACATATATTGGAAGACGCTTTAAAACTAAATATGTGATAATTTCATACCGACCTAAATATATAATAAAAGGGTAGGGCCTATCCAAGCAGCGGTTCAGACCTGTCCGCCCGCACATGAGGAAGAATGTGAACTCTCATCTGAGACTCATTGCAATGATATGTCGTTGTCCTGAAACTGGAAACTGGAGAGGATGCCCGACTGCGTGCTGGTCTCGTTACGACACATTTCGCGAAGATATTTCCTCGTCTATGTTTAGTGCGGTACAGTCGGCGGAGTCCGTCACGATTGCGGCCTACATACCTAATTATATACGAAACCACAACGATCCCGATCGTTTCAAGCACCAGGAGAACTTATGACAAGAAGTTCGGGAGAAGTGCTGCCACAACTGGTAATCCAACACCGAACAGTGGTGCACTCGCGCTGCTGTGTTCCAGCGGAAGGGTGTGGGGGCGGTGAAGACAGCATTCAGGTGGTTCAGAGTGACGGGTGCAACGCGATGCTCCTGGTTTTATTTATTTCGGAAAGGGAAGTCCCGTCGTATGACTTTTGTTTATGGGTGGCGGTGTCCACCTAATGTCCGGTGGTTTGTCGGCTTGTTCCGCCATTTAAGTTGACAAAAAGATAGAGGACATATTCTAAAAATCCCTGAATTTTATAACGATAGCATTTGGACTGCAATGAATGGGGAAAGAATTATACAACATCAAAGTAAGTGTCGTAAGTACACCGTTCACTTCCGCCAGACAAAGTGTGACCAAGGCAATGTTGTGGACACGAGAATTGCACGTATGTCGTGGTTCCGCAGTAATCCCGGCGCGCTCTGTGACGCGGCGGTCGGCGGTCGGCGGTCGGCGGTCGGCGGTCGGCGGCGCTGACTGTACCGGCTATAAGCGCGCACATTACTCACAATACTCATTGGAGCGTGACACTATTAATGCGCCGCTGGTGCAGGGCGAGGAGTCGAACCCGCGACACTCGTTTGGGAGTTACGGGGGATACACTACTAATTTATAGTACCTATTTAGGACCAATCTTAAAAAAGGTAACCCCCTGATCGACACAGACTATGAACATTTTGGGATCAAAATATAATACATTATTGTGAAGTTTAGGCAATCGACAAGTTGGATAACGAGTGCGGTGGGCGGCGGCCACTGCGCCTGCGCACCGCCGCTCGGAATAACTTTAACAAGCTGTCATAAGTTGGTCTCTAGTTAAAAACCTTAATTGGGCGGTGGGAGCAGCTCCCCGTGCGGCGCGGGCGGCGCGGGCGGCGGGCGGCGGGCGGCGGACACATGTACCATAACAAAAAATATGAGAGCATTTTGGAAATTGTCGGAGATAATTTGGACAAGTTCAGCTCGCGGACGTGAGAACGGATTTTGGCCGATTTTTTTGAATAATTTGCGAAGTTTGGAACTTGGTTAAGGAAACGTTCTGGTTTAGCGCGAGGGTTCCGCAGGTTCCGTTCAGTTCTCAGCAATCGACAGAGTGATTCAAGAGGAATGTTTATATGTATAATACATACATATTATAGTCAAAACGTCGAAAAATTCAAAGATTTGTAATGTGATGTCGTAACAAACATATTTTTGTGCGCTTAAATCGCAAACGCTGGCTAAACCTTACGAGAGAGATCCACTTAATGCACTACGGAATTGTATATCTTACAAAGATCAATAAAAATGTTTGCTATAACCCACAGTAACCTTTTTTATCTTTTACATATTATAAAAAATATGTGTAAATCCTGATCCAATTAAATACATTACATAGCTTGTACATTTCATATTTCATTCACATTTCATAGTTCTAAACCGCATTTAATTTAAATGGATATCTTAAAAGATATCAGAGTTCTAAAAGGCGGAGGCACGGCGGCCGGCGCGCGGCGGGCCGTACGATTACGTCCCGTAATCACTCCACACTGCCCCACATTAGTAGATACATTGCACCCGTGCGAAGCCGGGGCGGGTCGCCAGTCAATGATAATTTATCATTATCAGGAAATAAACACTGCCAGCCTGTAGGTGCAACGAACGAGCGGAAGAGAATCACTTTAATGATTTTATAGTTAGATTTTATGAACTTTTCTTTCATCAACGAATGAATTGTTTTGCGTTAGTGCGCTGCCGGACGCAGGGATGCTATGTGTAGCGCGAGTTGTTCGGTGGATTAGGGAACCCTAATAATATTGATATGTTCAAACATGTTTTTGTTTGTTTTCCGCCGCGACGTCGGCAGGCAGCCGCGGCAGGTACCTGGACGTACTTGTATGAAATGGCTTTGTTCGCGAATTTATAGGGCGTAATTACAGGGTACGGCGGTCCCGGCGGTCGGGCCACGGGACGGCGGTCTCCGGCGGTCGGGCCACGGGACGGCGGACACGGGCGGCCGGTGTCTCTGTGTAATCTCTCTTTGTTTCTAGTCCTATACGTTTATTCGCATCATTAGTACCTATAGTATTAATTTGGGTGGTGGTTGAAACTTTGCAGAATGTCACGACGGCGGAAATAATGACAAATAATCAGCGTCTTGGATATCAGAAAGTCCGTTCCCCTACGTCACTCATCGTCCGCTCCCGCGCCCGCGCCCGCGCCCGCGCCCGCGCCCGCGCCCGCTCCCGCGCCCGCTCCCGCGCCCGCGCCCGCCGGTCACCGTGCACGCACACGTAGTCTGATTACAAAATCCGTACGAGAGTTTTTTGGTAGCATGCATGGTAGCGGCTAAATTCGATCGCCAGTAATAAGCTCCCGTGTAGTTTTTGTTCGGAATAAGTAATGGTCTGTGGCGAAGTAATTTTTATTTGATATGAATTATTAAATTTGCTTTGATTGACGAGTTCCTGTGTCCGCCTGTGCCCGGTCACGTGGTGCCGGGTGCCGTCCGACACTACTTGCGATATATTTGTTTGCGTTCGTGTCGTGTCGCCGCACTGTGTGCATTCGACTGCGGAACTCCGAAACGGAAAACTGATGTTACGAGAGGACGAGAAAAAACTGACAAAAGTGATTATTTGCGAGTCACTAAAAAAGTAACATAAAACGGAACCTTCATAGCAAATTCATCCTAATCCGTTCAGCCGTTGAGTTAGTCTGATTTGTGCCGGCGACACGAGTAAGGTCCCCTGGACACGAGGAGTCCCCGCGCCAGCCCTGAGGCCGCGTGTGTCGCCGCGGGCGGCGCGCGCTCACCTGACGGCCGCCAGCGCCAGCAGCAACACCAGCAGCACCCGCCCCCTCCTCCAGCCTCGTCCCCCGCACTTCCACCTCTGTATATTCAGTTCAGTTTTGTTACACTCTTGTCCTTTAACATCACTCAGTCCACAGTTTAACCCGGCGTGTCCGCCCCGTCCGCCCCGTCCGCCCCGTCCGCCCGGCCCCCCGGCCGGCTCGCACTGCAGACACTGTTCGGTGTGTTGTCCGCGTGTCGCTTCCCCTCCGGAAGGCCCCCGTCCGCGGCGGTCGCCCTCGGCGCGGAGCCTGACTTCCTGCGTGCATCGTCCACCCCTCGTGCTGCATTGTTCGCGTTCACTTGGTGGGCAGTGGCGCCCCCGTGTCTCCCCGCGGCGGTCGCATCCCACCATTGTCTCACATCCTACCGGCGCGCCGCCAGCTTCCTAGCCGCCGTTCATGGCCGCGCGGTGTGCTGCTCCAGGGACCCTGACGGAATTAACTATATTTTAGTATTTGCTTGTTTTTTATGTGAATATGTGTCAGAACGAGCTGAGGGCCCACCCGGTGGTAAGTGGCGACCCCCGCCCATGACAACAGTAATGCGACTCAGTATAAGATTTGGATCCTATACTGAGTCGCATTACTGTTCCTTTATCCCGCTGCGTCCACCACCCGAGACGGGGATTATACGTCTCATGCGCATGTGATTTCACCGGCAGCCACACCCTGCCACCGGAACACAGTAATGCGAGCACCACTGCTTGCCGGTAGTTTCCGAACTTTGCGCAAGCCCTACCGCTACTGACTGTAAAAATATATCTACTAGATTACAATTATTTTACGACATTCTCGATACAACATTAAATGTATTTATTGCGGATCGTAAACTTCAATGGCCGGCTTAAATACAACAATTACATCAGGTCGGCTCTGAATGCGAACTCGAATCAAATGTTGTCTCCATTCATTGTTACACAATAATATATATCTGGTATTCTATATATTTATCCGAAATGTTCATCATCACAGAATTTCCACATAGTCGTATTGATAACGATGTTTGCTCCCATGGAGGGTCGGATAGGGTGTGAACAAGCGCTTTACAATGGTGTTCCGTGTGTCGCAGGTGGCATGAACTAACACAGATACCTCCTGTAGATTTGTGTCACGCTAATAGCCGCGCACTTGTTGGCGCGTCGTGTCCCGCGTGTCCCGCGCGACCCGCGGCTTGCGACACCCGTGCGACATGCATTGTCCCTCCGCAACACAACACATCCATTGAGGATTGTATGCCTGTTGCCAGAGGCAGTCGTCCTACTACTATTACTGACTTCAAAAAAGGAGGAAGCACTGATATCATCAGCTGTATTTTTATTACATAATTTCAATGCCAACTGAGGACCGATATGGAAAATTGATTTTTTTTTTCTTTAAGGTTGCGGCGTCACATCCCGGCTCGGGTGCCGTCTTCTCATGCGTCGGTAGGGAAGGACCATAATTGTTCAGCTGTTTTATAAGAGTAGCGGTACCCACTTAACATCAGGTGGGCCGTCGACTTAACGAGTTACATAAACGTAGTTACGTATTCAAGTGACGTAGCGGTCGGCGTGGTCACTTCGCGCTGTGACGCGTGGCGTGACGTTCCACTTAGCGTTATTATCTACCAAGCCGGCCCTGGCATCTGCCAGCTCGCAGCCCCCCCTACCATCACACCGTCAACCACGACAACAATGTTAGATGTCTGTATAATATTTAGGTTAACTCTGGCATTTGAAAGACCTTTGTATTTTGAAAACAATATATATACACGAATGTGCGTGTGACTGTAGACTCGAGTCGTCATTTTAGCATAGATTTATAATATAAGCAACGGGGCTGACATAGTCAACGAATGACTCCAAGGCACTTCAAAATATTAATAAAAATAAATGCCTTAGGGCAGAGTTTGGTGCCTTGGGCCTTGGCATTTTATAATGATGGACGGACACGACACGACACGACGGCTAAACTAAACTCAGACACTAGCTTTTTTTTTACGAAACGAAATGTTACTGAAATAGCCCGTCTAAGGAACACTACAGAATTAAGCAACAACAAGCATCGAGTACTTATATTGAAGAGCGACACAAGTACGCAGAGCTGACGGCGACCTGGGGCGACGACGGGCTTCGATCTACCACGAGAGCCCAATCCGGATTGGTAGATGTCACATGTCTTCGAATATTTGGTTCGAAGACATGCCGGTTTCTTCACGATGTTTTCCTTCACCGTTTCGCGACCATGTAATTGCGCACATAATTTTTTTTTCATTTAAAAATCTCACCCACACGTGCACCACGTGTGGGTTTCAGTCAGTGACCTTCAGATTGATCCAGGCCGAGCGGCGGACGTGCCCCTGGGCCACCAAGGTGTCTTAATTCAATTCTGGAAATAAATGTATTGCCTGTAAGGAATCGGCCGCAGGGAGAATGACAAGTGTAGCCGTTAAACATTATGACGCGCCTCTCTGTGAGGATATATACAGCGCGGCGGCGGCGGCGGCCGGCGGCCCACGCGAGGGAAGCCGCGGATAACAGCTAGTTAAGTGATGATAACATTAACATGAATATGTTCGAGAAGACATACTGAAGTAACGAGGAGATTAGGTTCCTAATGGCTTCCTCCCCCCCCCCCCCCCGCCCCTCGCGCCCCTTCACAACACACTAAACGAAATAGGCTCCTTGTACAGTACGTAGCGAATGAAAAAAGTGTATTATATATTAATATCTTTGAGAATATTCAATGAGTTGTGCCAGTGTGCCCCGAGTGCCCCGAGTGTACACGTGTAGTGGGAACACAAAGTAAGTAAACTTTTATGACATTTAGTGAGTGATGTTACGGTCCATTGAACAGTCTCATACCGAGCTTATTTAGGACTCCATAAACTAAACCATATTACGAGTCTACCTACAGCCCCTGCCTGTCTGCAAGAATACAACCCTATGAACTTACACTTGAATACGTTGTACTTTTCCATCCAGAAGACGTGGATACGTCACAAAAAACAAACAAATCCAACCCGCGGCGCGGCGTGCGGTTTAGCGTCATTAGTATGTTATGTTGTACCGAGCTCCTAATGTTATCAATAAGTCGCGTGCGGTGCTCGCCGCGCACTGTGCAGCATATACCTGTGTCCCGGCGCGGGCGTGTGGGAGCCTCTAACGGCAATTAGTTCGGGCGCCGGTAAATCTAGCTCTCTGAGTGATAGCCTCGTTAGTTTAGTGCCGCCAAGTCTTTATGGTCCGCGGGGAGCGAGCGCGCGCGACCACCGACCCGCGACCCGCGACCCGCCACCGGTCGCTGCGGTTGACGCAACTCGGGTCGCCAATGATCTTATCTTATTACTTTAAACAAGCATTTGTTGTATATTTATTTACATATTCTTTAACGATTTGGATGAAATTTTGTGTTTAGATAGGGTTATGCTGTATGAGTTTACCTGTATAGCTGTATTTTATTTATTTATTTATTTATTTATTGCATCATTTACATTAGACTTATATACTAGACACTTCTTGTAAACTAATGAAATGCACCCTGCAAGGGCGTTGCAATATTGTAATGCACTTACAATTTATTGTACACTTTTGTGTGGTTACCATCTAATAGGTTAGATCCTAACCACATGTTAATGCTTTCGTGAGATTGAAACAAAATTATCCTGCAAATATTCGTTTATAGTGTAATAGCATTTACCTATTAAAAAAGCTTTGAGGTTATTTTGAAATTTTTCATCTTTTTGTTCACATTTTATTTTGTCTGGTAGCTTGTTGTAAATTTTAATTGACATGTAGTGGGGGCTCTTTCTATATAACTCTAACCTAGGCTCAGGCAGTACTAGATTATTCGATCTTCTTGGGTTTTTATCAAATTCGTATAACTCAAGGTGTTTTCTGACGAACATAGCCATTTCTTGTATGTATATGCATGGTAAGGACAATAACTTCAATTTAATGAAATGTGGTCGACAGCTGTTTCGTTGGCGGATGTTAACCAATATACGCACACATTTTTTTTGCATAACAAAAAGTTGGTCAGCGTCTACACTGTTTCCCCACATTATCACTCCATATCGAAGCCATGCATATGCATACGCATAGTATGCAGTGGTGGTATGCAGTGGTGTCAAAACGTTTTTCATAATAAACTGTATTGAAAATGCAATACAGCGACATCTTTTTATAAAAAAAAAATTCTGTACTTGATTGATAATTTATTGTGATATGCCGGTCGCCGAGTGTGAAAGTATCGCGAGTGGCGCGGCCCCGTCTCTCGGGCGGAGGCAGTGCCTTTACAGCGGGCGCGCTCGTTCCGTCGTAAATTCGCCGCGAATCAATCTCGCGTGATTGATACATCCATTATTTAATAATTCAGTCGCGGCGTTTGGCGTTTACGGCCTCGGGCGGGGTCCGGCGGGGTCCGACAGGGTCGGACATAGTGCTGAGTGATAGTCTTGCGAACTGATTACCTAAGTTCGTTCGGAGACAATATATTTAATTAGATTAAGAACTTTTATAATTTTATACGTTTCTATTCCTGTGAAATGCGATCAAAGGTTTCTGAAAAATGTACAGTACGTGAAGATCGAACCGAAATGCTTACAATTTAATTCGGACAAGTTTCTTTTACCCCATCACGACCTGTACGTGGCGTGGCGGCGAGCTGGCGTGTGGCACTCGCATTCCTGTGTTCCATATAAGGGTGTGGGCGCCGGTGAAATTACAGACACTTGAGAGTGACGGCCGCAATGCGATACGACTTGGGTCTTCTACCCGAGTCGTATTTGTGTTGTTTACGGGCGGTGCTAAACACTTAACATCAGGTGCATAGTCAGTTTGTTTCGTCACATAAGCTGCGTAAAATAAAAGTTGATTTGCGAACAAACCAAGCTGGCCTGCGTCGAGACGCGAAACATTTCAAACTATAAAACATGTCCATCCCCGTGTGTTCTGGTGCCTCGAACAGAGATGAGTGTACAGTACTTAGCGCAGCGTTTGCTCAATACTTTATTATTTCCAGCCAAACGGCGCATTATCCAATTCCGTGAGTCGTGTGAACTGCGCGCGCGCACCGACCAAATTGGTTTAATGGATTTCAGAATAGCTGCGCAATTAGAGCAGTCGGCCGGCGCTAGTTCCCGGCGGCGACTGCTGGCTGCGGGCTGCTGGCTCGTCCGCCGGCGGGAGGCGCTCCCCGGCCAGGGGGTCGGAACAACCGAGAGGAACAACATGTGTGAGGAATACGCTTTGTGGAAGTAATAGTCAATATGGTAGCCCCTCCCCCGCGGAGAGCGCGCGGAGAGGCGCTCTAGGCGATACTTGCTCAGATGTTCGTGACAGATCATCTAAGCTAGGCAACTCTCCGACCGGTTAGTAGTTGGATGGGTGACCATTTGAACTGAGCGTGCCGTGAAAAAATGCTACATTTGACGATATGGCTTTATTCGCTGAGGGAAGACACGGGTAGGGTTCCAACGGATCATCAGGGTTACCGCCGAGAGCAGCGGGACGTGTAGCAATGGATTCTAAATCGAAAACTAGGTGAATGTGCCGCCTCCATAAACCTAAAACATTCGGATTCATGTGATCTAATCTAGATCTGATCTTATCTAGAACGTTCGATGACTGCGGTGGCGTAGCGGTTTGTACACGGTAAAGGGACGTGTATCAATTCCATTTCGAGGCGGTTTCTAATATCACCAATCTAGTTACAAAAATTGGAAAGCAATTCAGCGTAGAATAAAAAAGACACCTCGCCCCGCGTTTGGTTTCCTTTGTGTTTGACAAGGCCTTCAGAGCATAATGTTGAGTCCACACGCATTATCCAGAGCCTGTCCGAGCTCGAGTCCTGCGCTACATAAATCATACCTTTGAAAACGGTCTGCGTCCTAAACGTGCAGGGTGCTTCATAACAATAAAACTCTTCAGTTGGAAGCAACTCTCCTCTGATTGATGTGAGTGAATGTGGACCAAGCGAAGGTCCAGACGAACGTGCCTTTATAACATTTTGTACTGCCAACGTTATCAATTGTCATATTGGCATTGTGATATAAATTAATTATCCGCGGCGGAAAGCGGCGCGTAGGGGCGAATGCGCGAGCAGGACTGAGAATGAACTAGTTTTGACCTTATATCAACGCAGGAAAGTGGATAATGTTTGGGCAGTGAAAATGTGCTGCGCGTCCATCGCCAGGTCCGGAAGAGACCAGGACCGGAAGTACGCATTCCGATCAAACGTTCATTACTCTAGACCAAGCAACAGTTGACGGCGTGACGGTGGACGGTGGACGGTGGACGGTGGACGGTGGACGGTGGACGGTGGACGGTGGACGGTGGACGGTGGACGGTGGACGGTGGACGGTGGACGGTGGACGGTGGACGGTGGACGGTGGACGGTGGACGGTGGACCCGCGGTGACCCGCCGTCACCCCGTCCACTCACCCGTTGCATTTCCGAACTAATTTATTCCGTAGAACGGACTCTTCCTCAACAAAAACGGAACGCAGACCACCTCTTATAACTTAATCATCGTAAGTTTTTGCAACTTAATTTGATAATGTTTTTGTTGGGTATTATAGTTTGACAGACAACTCTAGTAATGAGAGGTTTCGATCGTTTTCCAATTATAAAACGATTAGGTTAGATACAGTAATTACGGCTAACATTAATTATAGTCTGTGGTGTAAGGCATTAGAACATAATACAATTTGCACGGTCTCTGAAACTTTATTGATAGACAATGTTCTCACAGTCAGAGAGAGATATTTTTATTTAGGTTGATAGAAAAAATCACTTTGTAATAAATCATATAAATATGATATTGCTTTTTGATTGTATCTACAAGTTCAAACCCTATCGGACCCTCCATCTATAGGGAAATGCGCGGTTATCCGAGTGCAGAGCATGTTTCAAAATATTTATATTTTTTAGACGATTAGAAAAAAACTGTACCTTGCGCGAAGATAACAATAAATTCGAAAATATCAACTATATTTCATAATTACATATATAAATAATTAAAATAAATAGTAAAATAAAATATAAATAAGGTGGTTCTCCCTCGCCTTGTACCAAGTCTCTCATAATGAAATGGCTCGCCCCACAGACTGGCTACAAAAAGTGACCACTCGCTGTCCGCAGTAGTTTGCATAAACTGTACTTACCGTAACATTACGTCAAACAGTATTAGCTTTTTGTAAGGATAAGGTTACATTCAAATGAGATTATTCATTTTACGATAATGATTTGAAAACGAGATCAGCCCGGACTGCGTACTTTACATGTGTGTGTGTGTGTGTCGAGAGGTACGCGGTCCCACCAGAGCCGGAAGGAGAACTATTCACTTCACTTTTGGGATTACCGGCGGGAAATATATTATGATGAGCATACTGGTTCCGAGTCATATTTATGTATGTACGTGTTGCGTGATAGTGCGCGTCCATGCCACCTGCGACATTAAGGAGTTACAAGGATTACCGGCGCGGGATGTGACTGTATCGTAGCTTCTGTTTTGAAACTTGAAATGAAAACGTGCATTAACAGTGGAAGATATAATTGTGACAAGCTGCCGTCAGTGCCGACATCGGCGCTGATTCGCTTCTCGTGTACTCGATAAGGAAATGGTAAAAACTTGCATTTTGTAAACGTTCCCGCGGGCCGCCGTCCACCAGGGTGGTACAAACAACACTATTTTATTGTCAACATTATTTTAATAATAATTATATTAAAAATAAATTTAATACATAAAAATAAATTTAATGTATAAAAATAAATTTAATATATTATTTTACGTTGAAACTTACTTTTATTTTCATGATACCTAAATTTTTCTTGTTTAGCGGTGTGTGAACGCCAAATCAATAGTTTGATAGACGTAATGAGTACCGCGCACCAGACCTGGCGGAGGATGCGCCACCGCCGTCCGCCTCCCAGGAGTGCTGGACCTCACTAATCATGTTTGTAGTTATTTTTATATTCCTAAGTGAATTGGCTTCAACTAAACTGTTGTTGGTTGGTTTTCATTCACCGGCGGAGCGACGCATTGTACGTTTTCAACTGCAATTAATAGAAGTACCTTCCCAATTTCCCATCAAAAAGATAAACGATTTATATAGAGTTTGCATCGAAGAAACTCAGACCGGTGAGAGTAATATAAAAATGTTTCTTTTAAAACTTATAATAATAATAATCTTTAATACATTTCATGTTGTTCAGTGACAATTTGATCCAAACGAAAGTTCTTAAACCTTACTCGTTTACAACTTTGAGCGATCGGTTTTATTCGTTGTCGATTACTAGTGGTGCGGCGCTTCGTTGTTACATCGATAGATGGCGGCCCTAATAGTACAAAAACTTGACTTTAGTGAACTGGTCAGTGAGTATGGCTCGGTACCCGGCCCCCGGCTCCTGGTCTATGGTCCCTGGCAGCGAGGCGCTCGCCGACACCAGGACTTATGAAATCTCTTACGTCACACGTGTTTTATATCAATGCATTTTAATTGCACATTTATGTTATTTATAAAAAATTATATATTATAACATGACGTAGGTATTACAAATGACAAGTGAAAGATCGTAGTTGACAAAAGTGAACTGGCCATCGAATCGAAGGTTCCCTTCCCACGTGTATTGTTTAGTGTTTGTACGATATCTGATGCTCAGTTCAACCAAATATTCTTGGCTTCCTACAAATTCTGGAGCGGTTCAAGAATACAGCCGTACAAACGTAGGACATACATACATACATACATCTCTGTCAATTTAGAATACATGTAACGGATATAGACTAAGTGAAAGTTAAAATAAATTCTGAAGAAACTTCGCATTTACATAAGATTCTCCAGCAAGTACTATCAAGGAGAAATAAAATCTTCTAGTAATCTATGTGCAGTAAAAACATCTCACACCGCCTTATCGTGTGACGGGCCCCGTCGGTCGCAGACCCCCCCGCAGGGGGACCGAGCGTTGCAAAATAACTCACGTCTTATTAGCGGCCCACTGCTCGCGCCCCGACTCCCGATAATTCCATCACTAACAAGGAGATTACACTCGGACGCGACTTGTAATGGCGACTTTTAGTACCAATCACTGCGATATAGCTTTAACATTTTTAGTGAGCAATTTTCTGAAGAATGTCTTATAAAATGAGAGCTATAAAAGGAAACATGAATATTCGTCTATGATTATTTTTAATTAGAAGATTAATTCTTAACACCTAGAGAATATTTTTTCAGGTCAGATTTTCTATGTAACCAAGTATTTGAATATACATTTGGTTAGAGAAAAGTAGGTATATGAATTCTGATATCTTGATATAATTGGCAAATTCAAACGTAGCATTTAGCAGAGTAAACGAAGTATCTGATTGAAACGGCGACCAACAGTCGCGACTCGCGCGTCTCAGTCGGGCAGCCCGCCCGGAGTCCGACACTCCGACACTCCGACACTCCGACACTCGCGAATACAAATTATTTGTCACAACAATCGAATCAACGCAGGTAAGCTCTCAGTTCGCCGTTTGATATTTTTTGCAAAAAAACACATTCGTGAGCAATTTATATAAAAGTGCATCATGTCGGATTATGTCAGTGGGGTTTATACCGAGCCCCGGCGAGGCGCCGGCCGGCGAGCAGCTCGGAGAATGTTAATGGTTGTGATAATTCATCACATTATAGCATATCGGTTTCTTGCTAAATACGATGTGAAAATACATCAGGAGGAAATCGTTTTTCATAAAGACTGACATGTCCTAGAACCGAAAGCTCGAGAACTGTCACTTGTGGGCCGGCACTGGCTGCCCAGCGGTGGGAACTATAGAGGCTGGAACTGCAAGACCGGAAGGCTAAGAGCTATAGGAACTGTGGAGGCGGAGGTGAGATCGCACTGATACTCGCTTATTACAAGTTTATGTCGTTACTAAACATTTTATAAACCAGGATGTTTCAAACATAAACCCTTTCCGGGCAGAGCTGGCAGATTTTGGCGCCACTTCATCAACACCAGTTTACTGACTGCTTCACCCTTGACGTAGGACCAAGTTGGCGAATAATTATGTACCTATTATGTAATTAATGTATTTAGTTATATTTTGATTTAGTTATCTCAGTCTACGAGGGGTTTCTTGTTTGTTTCTTTCTCTCGGGTTGCTGGGTTAGGGTTGAAACAGACATATTCTGAACAAATAAGACAAGGGCAACACGAAAATTGACTAATTTGATAGTTATAACGTGCCAAAGGAGCTGTGACACGTTATGAGCGCACGAAAATATTAATTTGCGTTTGTACAGTTCGACACTTGAGATGTAACGAATGTTTATTAAATAAGTTTGTGTTTGTCAGAACTGTTCGGAAACCTCAGCAGATACATGTTAATGTTGAAATTAGTAACGAAACCGCTACAAACAGGTTTACTTAGCTAATTGGCCTCATCCAAATAATAATTATCGGAACCGTAGCGGTGGAGGCTCTCCTGCTAACGATAGCCTACAATATAAATATTGGTTTAATATCGGACGAGCGAGCCCCGCGCCCGCGGCTCGGAATAGTACAGTTCGGACACGCACACTGTGTACTGAACGCAGAAGGTTAACAGTATTGTTTCTAGATGTTATTTAATCGAGTCCCGACTGACACGAGGTGGTTATAAGTTTGTCTGTCTGTGGTTGGCTGGCAATTTGTTTGAGGCAACGTATTTGCAAAAGCGATAGTTATTTTTTTTATTGTTTATGCAATGGATAGATGATTCGGCCACCAATACTGAATACTATTTTGGGAGAGATGTTGATGATTGTTGCTAGTTAAAGCGTCTAAACTTAATATTATATTAAGAATAAAGCTTAAATTCCAAAAATATTTTCGCGCCTTTTGAATTTATTGTAAAACTACCGTAATTGGATTTATATGGAATTGTACGTGCAAATTTAATGAAATAATTATACATTAATCAACATCCTTTGTTTTAAGTGTATAAAAAAGTTCTTAGTGGAATTATCGTAAATTATTCACATTTGAGTGCCATTAATGTTAGTGTATGAACTCCTGGATCGGTCCGGGCGACGCCTGCCGACGCCTGCCGACGCCTGCCTCCGCCTGCGTCCGCCGCGCGCGAGGTACCGTTGTCTTTGTGTCGCAAAAACTTGATTCCACCGCTACTCCCGGTTGTTCAGTCCGACTGCTAATTGGTGTGATTTATTGGTATTCAATTATAGCTAACATATCAAACCGAGTCTAGGAGGATATATCAAATTGTGACTTTTATACAGAACAAAATGAAAAAAAGGAAGTTTTCGTTAAAAAGTTAATACAAGCTCACATAAATCAGCAAGCAGCAAAGAAACTTGTCTATTCTGCAGACACTAATGTGTCCATAATAAATAAACTAAACATTTCGTTGTAGCGCGCCGCCGCGGCGGCCGCGGCGGGGTGGGTTTAGGCGGCGATGCTGACTGATTATATTCGTGAACTAGTTGTTCCCCGCGACTTCGTCCGCCTGCAATTTTTCGAATTCGAATTTCGCGATGAGCCGGGCCAAACGCGGTGCAAAATAATTAATTCTCCTCGCATTGAATACTACCGGGGCCTGTGCGCCTCGGTCGGTGCCATCCACCCCGGTAAACAAGATGAAGCAATTGTTCCCAACTGTCCCGTTCACGGGGCGGGCCGACCGGGGTGGACGGGATCGACTCGAGTCGGAGCCGTGTGGCCGCCTTTAATGTCGATAATGATTCATTGACATTTAATAACAGGACACTCCCAGAACACATCCCACGCGGTCTCTTCCATTGGCAGTTTGGAATGCCTACCATATCACGTGCATGATGAACGCACAATGAAGATTTGGACATAATTATTTGGGACGATGGACAAAGCTGTTCTTTATAGCCAATTAGATGCATGATATAGCTAAACTATATTACAGCTACACCACAATATAATAACAAGAGTTTATTTAATGAGAATGCTGGCAACTGTACCACGGTGATACGCACCAGAGTACATTACTAAATATCTGAAAAAAAAATCTAACCACAACTATAGGCGAGTATTAATTAATTATCTATCTTTTCTTTACAATACTCTTGGTGATATCTAAATATATCTATGTCAAAAGTTAAAAGATAAAAAAAGACATAAAATCTCTTTTATAATTAATATTTTGACAATCTTTATTAAGGACTTTTTTATATTTACCTCGGGACATGATTGCCTTATCGGAAAAAGAGAAATCTCAAATAGTAATACCTATTTTTATTGTTTCTGAGTTGTTGGCCTGACGCAATGTATGCTGGTGCGAGAGTGAGCCGCTCTCGTCACTACATAGGCATGTAGTGACAAGCGGGGTGCGGGGTGACAGAGTAGCGAGAGTGAGGCGGCCGCTCTCGTCACACTGCGTACGTAGTGACGAGCGGGGTGCGGGGTGACAGAGTAGCGAGAGTGAGGCGGCCGCTCTCGTCACACTGCGTACGTAGTGACGAGCGGGGTGCGGGGTGACAGAGTAGCGAGAATCGGAGAAACAGTAGGTGATTTATTTATTGAATTTTTACGAGTTGTTTCCGAAAGAGACGACAGTTATTTTTGTTTTATTGCCATTGTTACTAAATCATGCATATTTTGTTGGTTTATGGGCCATTAAAATAGATTATTAAATTCCTAATAAAATATTGTAATAAACGAAAATGATTTGCTAGTTATTAGTGTGGAAACGATCCACAAGCGTTGAACACTATGACGTTGTTCTATGAGTTCTAGTGCCGTCGATCGTTGATGTGTGTTGTCGCATGGCTCCCGAGGCGCGTTACACTTTCATGGTTGTCAGTTGGAAAGTCCATATCAGTCCCATAAAGGTTCTGTATAGAAGACATACCGCATCTGACAAAGTTTCTGCTTACACGCTGTGTCACACGTATTTAATTGAAACTTTCGCATCGACAGCTCACTTGCATCGTGGTGCTGGACGCAATCCATCACGAGACGCAGCTCTCTACGCACCGCACAGAATCCACTATTTTAACATATGCAAATTTTGTACGTGTAAAACGTTTACACACTCATACCTCTGCACTAGGATTCCCTGTGTTGCAGATGGCATGGACAAACTCAGAAACACAAGACAAACATCCAAGACCCGAGAACAAACACAAAGTGTGCCCTGGCCGGGAATCGAACCCGAGATCCCTCGCCTACCAACTGAGCCACGGAGCCGTCTATGAATAGTGGCCAGGCCCAGGCCGTAGTGTAGTGCCAGCGCTGTCTGTGGTGGTGTATTAAACAGAATAGATGTTACTGTAAAACCTTGATAACCAACGACTCGCCAATAAAATTATATTAATTATAATTAAATTAGAATATTACGCCGAAGACGTGTCCTCCGGCCGTCGTAAAGTTGCAAATCAATCTATTAATAGTTTATTACTTATCTGTGGGATTAATTTATCATCGGCCATTATTGTTATGTTCCTCTCGTTGGCGACCACACGAGGAGGTACGTCCTCCAGTATTCACAATCTGTCGTGGCGCGGTGTGCCGAGAGGGGGCAAACGGACTATTAAGGAATTTTATTATGATACAAACATTAAAACCTGCGCAACAATCAAAGTTTAACACAGGTACCTACGCAGTTTCCATGTGTGATACGATCTTTTATATTTTTCGCATATTACACGTCCAAAGAGTTAGTTTTGGATTTTAAATAAATATATAAAATGGAAGGGTCTGTTTGTAGTGTTAAAAGAACAACGGTAAAAGTATAAACGGTACCTTAACAAATTAAACATTTTTTGTCTGTCTGGAAGATATTAAATTCCACGCGGACGGAGTCACAGGAAACAGCTAGTTTGATAAAAACTATGTATGCTACTTTGTTTTTGAATAATTTCATTTTCAAAATAAATACAGCTACACCAAGAAACGCCTCCGAGAGAACGCCAGCTCCGAGATAAATTAAAATATTATGGATAAATTAATACAATTAACCGTTAAACAGCCATGACATCTGCTCGGCTCGTTGTGAGCTCGTCGATATGAATTGTAAAAATATACAAAGCTTTGACTTAATTCAAAAACATGACCTAGGATTACGAAGAAGCTGTTTTTAAAAATGGACCGCCGCCATCGGCAGTGCGCGTAGGTCAGGAATTCAAAAGTTTATAATAATAATACAAATTTATTTAAATTAAATCGAAACTCGATGATTAAGATTATAATGAGACAAAATGAAGTTAAAATTTCTAAAACGGTGAGTCACATTTTGAAAATACTTTGGTTGTCAATGAACCGTGTTATTGATAACGTGTCAGCATTCAAACATGTTCAACCAACAGGTGATGGTCTCCTCTCCTCGCCGAGTGGTGTCGCCACTAACTAACCTAAGTCATTTAATATGTGCAGATTCATAATAAATAATATTTCCTGTGCGTGTGTATGTATGTATGTGTGTATGTATGTATGGCTGTGGTAGCTACACATTTGTTCTTTAGAACACGTTTCTAAATAGATAAAATTTAGACATGAGTCTGAGATTGGAATTAGTATAAAATTTTTGTTTTGATAAAACTACGATGACACAAATTATTATTTCATAGAACCTGTATGTACCAGCGGCGGTATTTTAAATTTGTATCTTATTATACTAGATCGATACGCAGCACAATTTGTACTGTGAAATATTCAGTTGGCTCCGACCTACGGTTCCTAAGATACGGCTTGGTAATACTTTTATTCCGTTTACGTCAGGGGGTACGGGACCCTTAAAAGTAGCTGCTAAATAATTGTCGCATGAAAGCAATACCGATCAAGAATGTCAAGGTGATTGATGATCGTCAAGCAGATGTAATATGTTATATACTTTATAAATAGTTAAATTATTCATGGTTAAGTGTATCGAATTATGTATGTTTTATTCATAACCTGAACATTTAACAGTTTAAATCGATCGGAGTTTAAACGGTTTCTAGTTTTATTTGTAGGCACTTAGTGACGTGTGTCTGTTAAGCTACCTACCAGTATATTTGACATATTTCAATGATGATCCGCACATTATTGGCCAGTGGACTTGTCGCACAGCCGGTTCTTCCAGCCAAAATCTTCCCAAAATAAAATACCTCCTGAGGAGGGCCCTGAGCCTTTGATTCAAAAGAAATGTAATAAATAAGCCCTATCAATCAATGTTTTTATAAAATAACTAGCGACCCGCCCCGGCTTCACACGAGTCGTCGGCTTTTCTCTACTATAATATGCATGTATACTACATATAAACCTTGAATCACTCTATCTATTGTTGAAAACTGCATTAAAATACGTTGCGTAGTTTAAAAGATGTAAGCGTACAAACAGCGGGAGCGACTTTGTTTTATACGACGAGTATGTAAGGATAATTGACATATATTGTACGTGACCAGCTCGAGCCCGTGGCCTCCAAGCCATCATCATAACCGTAGTCAATTCGACGTATACGAGATACCAGTACATGTATTAATGCGATCCGTCCTTAAAATATATGTTAAAATGATATATTCCAGATGTTTCTAAATAGTTTTAGGCCGATATGTCGTGTATCTTGCTTATGATATAGACGAGAGGGGGCAAGGCGACGCGCCCGGGCGGGTGGGGTGGAGTACATTCACACAATATATTAATATAAATATATTATATAAGTATAACATGTAAGTTCATACTCTGTTGTCACCGATATCATATATATATATATATATCAATAGGTTGCGAATTGAACTTTTTGAAACATTGGAATCAATTTAATAAAATAAAATTGAATGATTTCAGTATTTAGATTAAGAACTAGTCGTCTAGCCTTTTACATACTTAATGTCAGATGAGAGGAAAGCCGGGGCGAAATACTTGTGTATGTATAAACAGTATTCCGGTACATAGCGACATCACATTCCTGATGTTTTATTACTTATGTTTAATTTATTTAATAGATATGTCCGTTTACGTATTTATTGCGTATAATAATGTTTGAGCTTTTAAGTAATTATAATAAAACATAGTTATTGTCAATGGTAATTAGTGGGGCTTGTGACTTCCAAGGCTTTAAATTCTTCCGCGCACACACACCTACACTTATCTAAACTACTTGCATGTCATGAACGATTTGTCCGCCAGTTCTACTGAGAATAACATTAACTGTTTCCTAATAGTGTAACCATTTCATCCGTTTATTGATGGAGTATTGAGTGTTGAGTGTTGATCTAGAATTGACAACAGCCCGTCCGAGCTCCCCCCCGGCGCGTTATATTATATTATATTATTGTATAATAAATATAACGAAGTCCACATATTGATTTCATATGAAATATTATTTAATTTTATACCTAAAAGGTCATTCACTGAAATTTTAGGAAAATATTTGGACAATATTTTTTTAAATATTATAATAACATATCTGTCTTTCATTTCATAGAACTTGCGCGCTTATTGCATTGCTTATTAACCCAGGACGCCGGTTCAAATCCTATTTAATTAATTAACAGGCGACAGTTACTGGCAGAACCAGACTCGAAACTATGTAAAATATTACTAAAATTTATGAACCTAGGTATAAGACGTAGATTTTAAGGTGGATTGTAAATTCGAGGGTGACATATTCAAATTGAACAAACCCTCTATAAATTAATAAAGATTAAAAAAATAAAAATAAACAGGCGACGCACAAGCCGCCAAACAGAACTTAAAAACATTCGGAGTTCACGAAATGTTGAAATTTTCACGCACTTTATAGTTTGCGTGAAGTTGTGTTCGATGGGATATTAAAGTACTCGTATATGAATGGTTTAGAATCGGAAGATAGCACCTAACAATTAGAATTAATAAGTTTTATAATTATATTATATATAAAAATGTAATATTTTCGTGCAGTTGGTGCGGTGACGAACGGTAACGAACGAGTCAAAGAAGTTACTCAGTAATTTATTTAATTTAAACAAATACCATTTATAATTTCGGGAGTCAGTGAAAATTCAGTGTCTGAAAATATTTTTTTTAGGAAAAACTAAATATTTTTTCTTTGCATTTTTCACGTAAAAGCTTAACTTACTACATACCTCAATAATACAAACTATTCACCGAGTGCGAGTGATGTATATGTTTGCATTTATTCACAAAGTGTAATTAGAACCGCACTGAACATTTCACAGCAGACGTGAGGTGTCGCGTCACGTGGGGTGGGGGGAGGGCGCTCGCCGGGCGTGCTCTCCGCGCGGCGCAGCATCCGCGACTGGACCGCGCGCCTACCTGGAGGTGCGGATGGCAGGTGGGAATGGGTCATGCGTGTGGACCGGCCTTTACAGAACCTCATTTGTAGTAACAAACATGCGTACACAGCTTACACCTACGAGTAGATCCCCGAGGGGTAGGCAGAGCCCCACAGGTTGCTCCGGCATGGGAACAAACAACCTTCTTGCGGTACATCAGTTCTAAATAATCTAAAACGAATCGTACAGTAATCAAATTGGATTGACCAAAATTCTTAACCATAATTTTTTTTTAAGAATTTTATTTGATATATTTATCAAATATATGATATAATATATGATATAGTATAGTTTTAACCATTCAAATATTTATTTATTTAAACTGTCAATGTATTTAAATTATTCAAAAATTTCGTTCACGCTGTAAGCTTAACCTCTGCCCAAAGTAAACCCAGCAGTTTAGTCGCACGGGTACTCTTTACGCGCTCCAACTACTCGAGAAGTTCTATTAAGACAACCATCCAGTTTCCATTGTATTTCATTACCACAAGACAGACAGACAAACGGCCAACTTATTACGCCCCCTTTTATTCGGGAGTCAAAGGCGGACAGACAACTCATTAGGCTTGTTAGTAGTTAGAGGAGTTGGTGACGTCACGTCAGCTAATAGATACCTATAGATGTCTGCCGAAATGTCAACGGCGAATAGAATGGGATCGCGGGCACGCAGCGACCTCTCCGCGCTACGAGATCCTCGGGTCATGGAGAGTGCAGGCCACACGCGCCGGCCTGGTGTAGCGGCAGTCTATCCACGGAGGCGACATATCACCAGCCTGGCGTCGCGGCAGTCTATCCACGGAGGCGACATATCACCAGCCTGGCGTCGCGGCAGTCTATCCACGGAGGCGACATATCACCAGCCTGGCGTCGCGGCAGTCTATCCACGGAGGCGACATATCACCAGCCTGGCGTCGCGGCAGTCTATCCACGGAGGCGACATATCACCAGCCTGGTGTCGCGGCAGTCTGTCCGCGGAGATGGAGGACTTTCATTAACTGTGATATTTCGCAAATACATTTTTTATGTGAAAAACTCGTTGTTCCAGAATAGATGTAGCGACCTTTGGATTGAACGCCAACGTGTCCACCAGTGGGCCGCATTGTCTAAATTCACTATAATGGTATTAACATCCCGTTTATTGTTGTTCAGTGGTGCTGCTCCCCTTGCGAGACACCAGGGCGTGTCCCGAGGAGCTCGTTGAAGTCTTTTGTATGGACCCGGTGAGACCCTGCCGGGCGATGTCGCACGTTGTTTACGGTCGCTCAGACTTGTTCAAACTTGTGACTTACCAGCCGAGTTCCGGAGGAGGTAACTGTGCGGCTGTATTTTTCTGTTTTTAGAGAGATATATTAACTATATTATATTATGTTAATTAGTTTTTGGTAATTTTGTCTGTAAGGTCTCCGAAGCCCAGTGATCCTGAGCCAAATTTTTTTTAAGTTGTCGGTATTAAAACTGTTGACAAAACTTATGTCCTTGATGTTGGATTGTTGAGAAATTGGAGTCCTGGCGGCGAGCGACCAGCCTGCAGCCTGCCGACAACACGACACCAAAATTAAAATTATTAATAACAAAAGTATTTTAAGGGAATATTCATTTTATTATTAAATAATATATTATTTTGATTATATTCTTATCAATTACGTGACAAAACTGTAACTAAAATTATAATAATATGCTTCAAGTGTAACATATACCTACGACATAAGTAACTAGTATTATGATTCATATGTAAAGTGAGTTGTAGTAAATATCATGAATAAATGAGTGTGGTGTCCCCCGGCGCGGGCGGCGCGCGCGGCGGCGAGTGCTGCACGAAGCACTTTCAGACTTACATTTCACTGAGATTGTAATTCAATAACCCCGGAGTGGTTCAGACGGTGCGAGTCAGTGAGCCAGTGAGAGCGGTCCGCCTGGTCAGCTACTGTCAGCTACTGTCGACCGCGGCGCTTGCTGCTCGCTCACTCTCTTCACCTCCACATTATGATGTGTGATATATTTAAGCTGGCCCTCTGCGGCGTTATTGGTGTCATAGATAAAATATTTTGCGCTTGCGCCTTCATTTTGATGTGACCTAACAATACTTGCTCCCTCCACGATAACTTATAAAACATGTATTAAGAAATCTATTCTAAAACATATGACCCTCATGCACTCCGCCCATCCGCAGAGACAAACAATAAGAAATGCTCAGAATAAATGTCGATGAAAATTCATCGAAGTGCCGACTGCAGGTAGATCACCGAACGTTGCTCGTTTGTCAAAGAATGTACTCATGTGTAACTGATGTCTATACATCTAAAGGAACTAATACATACTACATATAAAAATTGACGCCTAGTCCTTGTCCCCGAAGAGCCAGGGAGAGCCTCCACGAACCAGTCGTCACCTCGCCGTTATACTAACGTAACCGTGTCATCGCTGCCATTGTTTTCACACGAATAACTCAGCTAACGTTACTTCAGCAAAGTGAATAATTACACTAATGATAAATGAAATCCGCACGATGTAAAAATGTAAGTTTATTCTGCCATCCGGACAGTGGACAGTGGACAGTAGCTGGCACTGTGTAAAGCCTTCAACGAAGATATAACCTTATGCTAACGACTAGCCAGGATTCCTGAGCCTCTGAACTGGAATAGTGTAGGCTCGCGCACGCCGGGCTCCCGGGGCAAGGTACTGTACTCACAGAGAACATGTAAGAGTTTATTTAAAACAAGTGTCGTTTCCAAGTATTTTTATAAGAACTCTATGGAAATATAGTATTGTAGCGGCAAGCTACAGAATATGGAGTAGTTGTTTTTCTGAATAGTAGAAACTGCAGCTGTTGGCGGCAGTCGTCTCCCTCCCAGCGATAGGTGAAGTTGTACCTACTATGTAACCTGTTAATGTGAATAAATATGGAGTCAGATGTAAATGGAATTGGACTATCACTTCTTTGTATCGACACACAACTATAAACCGTACAGTATTTTGACTTTGACTTTGTACAAATAAATATAACTCTTGACTTTTTATCGAGTTTGATATAGTTGAAGTTGTAAGTTCGGTAAAGGTTCGGACAACATCAACCGATCAGCATCCCTCCGCAAGTTCGTCCGAGAAGCAATGTCCGGCAGCGCCAGGCAGGAAGAAAGAGGAGGAACGTATGGAATGCACGCAACAGATTGCTACGTTATTATTCTATTGAAGAGAGTATGTTGCACATTCAATAAATTTCAATTTGTGAAGCGCGGGAGCCTGCGTTACAGCTAACGAAGGAGTCCCACAATCAAGAGCATCGTGTACATGCAGCGCCACTCGCGCGACACGAGAGTGCACGGGCTGGCTAACGAGGCCGTGTCGCTCCCCGCCCCGCCCCGCCCCCGCCCCGCCATATGTATCTACCCGACTGCGCCGGAGGAGGACCAAGTTCTCGAGTGCATGTATGTATATTTATTTGGCTCTGGTAACTAAGCTCTTGCGTGCCTCGTGTGCCACAGAAAGTTGTCGCTCCCAGACAAAGTATTTGAGACGTTGGACTTTCGAGAGCAGGGTGGACCGGTCAGGTACAGATCAGATGACGATGCGTAGCCTCCAGCTCATGACAATATGTGTCGATGCAGCACGCATGCATTATAACATACAATGAGTTGGTTCCGTCCGCTGCGTTTGGAGGCTGCAGGGTCTGGGGCCCTCGCGACACGGCCACGCGGCGAGCAGCGAGCAGCGAGCAGCGAGCTCCACTAGCACATTATTTGATTTTTGGTCCATGCCCCTTGAAGAAAAGATTCCACTCATAAGATTAGAAGTAAGACGGTTTTTAAATGAGTCCCTTAAATGCAATCCGAGGTTAGCTCGGGTAGCAGGGCCCTCGGGTGGCAGGGCCCTCGGGTGGCAGGGCCCCGGGCGCGGGCGCCGCCTGCAGTGTATTTAAATGAGTTCACTTTATGTGGAATAGTAATTAATGCAATTGTATAATTTATGCAGCGCATTGGCAGGTACATGGTGCTCGAGTTTATTTCTTAGTTGAAAACGTATCCGTTTTTAACCGACTTAAAAAAAGGAGTAGGTTCATAGTATATACTCTTTTTGTATGTTCAGCGATTTCTCCTCCATTTATCAACCGATATGGAAAATTCTTTTTTTATTTGAGTTTTAATAGGTATTATATTATATATATACACAAAAAGTACTACCTATTATAAGTATTGTGTCAGTAATCTCGTTCCCATAGTACAAGCTATGTTTATTGAAAGAAAGATGACGTAGATTCTGGTTATTCTGTTCAAAGAAGAGTTTGGTAAAAGTATTTATATTGCAACACGTCACATGTGTACGAAACAATTAAAATTAATTAAATATGTAAAAATGTAGCACAATCTCTGGTTGGATCTACTGCCACCGCTCCCCAGCTAGAGACGACATGCGGTGAGATGAGGTGCGCGTGGAATGGACAATGAAACGGTAAATAGTTCATCAAAAACTAATCCGAACACAATTCTCAATCCTTCCGGAGCCTCCAGAGTCCTGCCAGTTGTTTGTGTACGGTAGGTATTGTTTGGTTTCGGGTTCGTTCTCACTGCCCCCCGCCAACGTTTATAATTTCGTTAATGTTATGTTGTAGCACTGTGCACTAA
The DNA here is from genome assembly GCA_921293045.1 of Aplocera efformata. Lineage (NCBI taxonomy): Eukaryota > Metazoa > Arthropoda > Insecta > Lepidoptera > Geometridae > Aplocera > Aplocera efformata. The sequence continues at coordinate 119,039 of OV121061.1, forward strand.
CACTAGGGCCCACATCAGTTTGCACTACATGATTAACGGCGCCCGGAGCAAGGCCGCTCCGCCCCTTCAGAACTGTCCCTTTTGGTCGAGGTTTGTATCGAAGGAGCCTGTCGAGGTTCCGGTCTGTCTTCTTCTCGTGCGTGGTCTGGATGATATGCCATGTCGCGATATCTGGCTCGCAATGGCCTTGAAATATTACTCCTCCAAGGTTCAATACGACGAAACAATTTGATCCGACGCCGTTGATAAGTTCCCCGGCGCGGTGCACTACAGAACGCTGATTACGCTCAAGACCAGAGAACAAATTTCATTCAACAAATTGTGTCCCGGACATTGTGCGTCGAACAGCTAACGAGTGGCACAAGCAGGCTTCCATTTCCGCATGCGCGTGGACAAAGGGCCCGGGAACCGGCGCGGGGCTCCCGTTGGGGCCTCTTGTATACACGAAAACACGGACGCCAGCTACACCTTAAACTAAAAATATTAAAGAAAAATCGTAATAATATAACAGCTAATAGATGTTACCTATTTATGTTACAGACTAACATTTATAAACAATAAATGAAGTAACGTGTTACTATTCTAAACATAACAATTGGTAACAGATTTGACGTCACCCAACGATACTTGAGATGTAAAGGAATAAATGAGTTTGATACTTGAGACTTTCCACACCGCTCGCCGACAGACAGGGCCACTTCGAATTTAGGTACGGAACCGTCGCATCATGAGGACCGCATGATAACTAGCTCATCAGTGGCCACGGCGCCGTGACTAACGATCCTGTTGGCAGGTAATCACCCCGAGTGACGAGGTAATTACGGGCGTTACCGCATCCGATGCGTGTGATGTACGGCCGTCGACGGACGGCGACCACGCGGCCGGCCCGCGCGGGACTCCGGCCGGGGCGGGTGTGGGTGTGGGTGACGGTTCGTTGTTTAGAACCTTGTTGCCGTTATAAATGTGTGTGATAAACGATGCAATATCTAAGCAATGAATTATCTTGCTAGTTTCGTCGCCATGGAGGATCAGACGGTGAAAGCGCCGAACTTATTAATAAGAGCGCGTAGTGTTGACGGGGTGATTGCAAAAACATTATTTTCTAGAAATGTGATTTTGTGCCACAAATATATTTACAATATTTTTTTAATTTATTGCAGTTTTTCTGAATTTTTTTTTGAAGTATAAAAAAACAAAACATTTGCGACTTAGATTTTATTTTTTTATGTATACACATTATGGAATACTTTGGTATACTATGGTTTACGTATCAAACGAGATGTGGATATTCTCTAATTAATGTTAGAAATGATTGAGGTCAAACGAAGCGCAAGTATGTAGTCGCATGATCTAGCACCATTCTGGTCCCGTGCCTCCCGTTCCGCCAGGACCTCCGCCACTACAACACATCGTTATTCGTTCGTCATCTCTGCACGGTGGCGACAGTAGGTCAACTTAATTATACAACATTGTTCTAATTGACGTTCTCAAATGTACAATACTTATTATTGTACACAACATGTCTCTGGGGGATGAAAGAAATTCAATGAAATAAATCATATAAGCAAACATGTTGTTTTGTGGCAGTAAATAATTATAAATAGTGGTGTGGATGTGGATGTGGCGCGTTAGGAGGACAACAAATAGAGCCGGGACTAGCGCTCGCCCGCGGCGCCGCTCATTACCGGCCCATTACCGCGTCAGCCTGTCCGACCGTCCGTCCGTAATGTGTGCTAATGGCCGGACAAGCGATTTATTTTTAGATTGTTATTGTACCGTGCGATGCTTGTAAGTTGAAGTACAATATCTTTCATGCAATTTAAATGTTCACAGATAGATGAAGTTTCAATATTTGTTATTTATACGTAGATAATTTAAGTTAAGCGACTTCTCGTCCGGCCGGTGTTGGATGGGCGACCATGTTTTTCTTGTGTTTCCTTGCTTCACCTACCAATAAGATCTCATCATTGTATAATATGTACTGAACATATCTGTAATGTGGTTTCTCTTCATTTCCGCTGAAGCACGGTAGCGCTCGGTTCAAATGTCAGTGAACGGTCCCCCATCCGACTCCTGGCCGCGCGGAGAGTGTCGTCCGGGTTCCGTCCGCGAGCCGGCCCCGACGCGCGGCGAGGAGGACGGATCGAAGCGTGCTTACATGTCACGTAACTGACATTTCATTACAGTTTTATTACTTCCACTACTGCCTTATAAGAGAAATGGTCATTACACTTCAATGTGTAATCTCTCCTGTACCACCTGGGTGTGGGTAGCGGCCAAGCGCGATTTACAGTCGGACACTGCATGTCCAATTCACGACACTTCCTTGAAGAGGTGGCCGAGCTTTCGAACTCAAACCCATAATATTATTTTACATCTCAAGTATCGTTTCAATTTCACACACACACATGTAAACATACTAGGGAGCGTGTCACGTGACACAGGAGCTCCCCAGGCACGTTACATGCACACAGATATGTCAAATTAGTCAGTTTTAATGTTGAAGCTTCTTAGTCTTATTTGTTAACAATAAATAAGACAACGATACAGAGAGCGACAGACGTGTGAACCAAAAAAACAATGGATCCTCTTAATTCGAGGCAGTTCACGGAACCGCCGGAGATGGTATCGGCCGGGCCAATTAATTCGGGAACTAATGCGACGCGAGGCAGAGGGACGACAACGGTGTCCGCGGCGACGAGTGCGCCCGCTGCTCGCCGGTTCCGTACACGTACTTTGTATTTAGGGTTAGTTTATAATTAATTCAATAGTTTTTTTAGTTCTATAAAATAATGTACGAAACGAAAAATTATGGTAAAAAAGGAAATTTTCCTCTTATTTAAATTCGATCCGTAAGATAAGGTTATAACTACCTAGTTATAAATATTAACTTTGTTGTGCTATTTGAATATGAAGATACCATCGGCATATATTGTTTTTTAAGTTTCGTGAATTTTGTTATTTAATTATTCTCCCATTACTAATACAATCCCCCGACGTTACCGGAATAGAAGCGATGATGCAGACAGACATATCATTTACAAATAGGTTAATTATTCAAATGTATCTTCACGTATGAAAAAAAGTGAGACCACTTTATAATTAATGAAATATATTCATTAATTGTTTGCATTGCTTGTATAATGAGATAGATTTACAAAGATAGAATCAGAGATTAATATACTCGAGTGGTTCGAATGAATATTCAGTCCCGCGAGATAATGAATGTTTATCAGTATCACAATATTTTCATTGTAAGGTCACATGTTTAAAATATATTAGTCAAATTGTTAAGTATTTATTTATGTTTTATTTACGAATTACCTAATGCAAGAATCAATTGAAAACAAAGTACAATCCGAGCTGGAGCGGGTGGCGGCCTGGCGGGCGCCGACCGGAGCTACTGGCGATTTTTTTATGATTACCAAAGTATCGGGACTAGCTGGAGGACCCCCCGATGTTAAGGCACACAATAACAGCAATACGACTCGGGTCGGGGAGCGCGTCCCTTCGCGCCCGTCACCCGAGACGGGGCTGTTACGTCTCACGTACCTGTGATTTCACCGGCGCCCAGAGACACCCAGAACTTTTTGCAAGTTCTACTGTTACATACAGCCGCTTGTTTTGCACCACTGAAGGGTTCCAATCTACGGGCGCGAGCGACCGGACCCCCAATTTAGATAAGGCTATCGTTTTGTCCTGGCTGTCACATTAAGGACCGACATATTTTACTGAAGAAAAGTGTTAGCCGAGTTATTCGTAGGAAACCAATGGCAATTGACAAATGTTGAATGGATGATTATGTTGCTGAGACATTTTACGAAAATGTAATAACTCCCGCCTTGGTGCAACGGTAACGAGCTGACGATCTACAAGCGCATGAAGATCTTCATAAATGATAGCTAGGAACCATCGACCACGTCAACTATTAAACAAAAAAAACTCGTCAAAATGATCCCATTCGCTCGGCACCTGCGGATATCGCCGACACATACCTACACACTACAACCTGCAATCTAACACCCCTCTTTTTCGTCGGGAGTTAAAAATGAATTTACCTAATTCAAAGTTCAAGAATTATTTATTTCGGTTGTTCACCTACCTATACTATGTTAGTAACCAGAGATTTCAATTATACGAGACAAGATTTTTACTTTTTCAAAAATTTCTTTACTCAGATACTGACTGAAAATTCTAACCAGATTAATGTATGCATGTGAATGTCAAATAATAATTTACAAATGGAACCAAATATATATCAATTATAAGTTGTCCGACAGTTGTCCGACCGCGCCGGACCGCCGCGCCGGACCGCCGCGCCGGACCGCCGCGCGCCGCGTCCCGTGCGCCTGCGCCGCTTCTAGATCATTACTCAAAGCTTAGGTACAGATGTACATTAATCTCAACATGACATTTACTAATCAATAGATTGTACCTATTTCTAATAGACAGTAGTACGCCTACAGACGTGCATCATTTCATTAAATGTGCAGATGAAGCCGGAACTTGTAATTGCAAAATTGAATGGATACCTATTCATAATTGACCTCAACCTGAAAAACCATTCTTATATTTTAAAGGTGAAAATTTGTATGTATAATATGTGTCTGTGTGTGTTTGTTACTGCTTCACGCTCAAACGATTGGATGAAATCTGGTAGGATGCCTTTATATCCTGGATTAACACAGGCTTCTTTTGATCCCGGAAAACCGCGAGTAACATGCGCAGCTAGTACATATCATAAACAAGGTTTTTTGTTTAAATTTTTCAGTCATTAGGTACACAGCGCACGTTACACCCAAACTAACATGGCCACGGGAACCAGCTCACCTTGCGAATACCAAATTATATATAATTAACAGTACTGTTTTCATCCAGTGTAAAAAAAACCTTGTATTGTATACGCTTATTTAAAATGTTCCACTTCCGGGGTCTATCTCTTTTAGAAAACCAATCCTCGTGAATTTGAATTTAGAATGGACTGTCACGAGTTGCCTCATTTAGTCGAATTTTCAAACAGTACGATGCCTCCCTCGAGGCTAACGGTAATTACTATAATCTGTGGTATACTATCGCTATGGATTTCAAATATAATGTTAGTGCAGGTGTGGTACCACCGGACACAGGGAGTCCTGTGATGTACACGCACACAGCATGTGTGCTGCGATGTATGTACATGTACTACAACAAGCAGCACATTTCATTTATCACAAAGTGGTCCTATCCGTCATTCGTGTAATTACGTATGAAGATTGACGTCGTTAACAAATCCTCGGCTCGCCGCCATTACCGCGCACCGCGGCTGGGTGCTGTGTGCTGCGTGCTGTGTGCTGTGTGCCGTGTGCTGTGTGCTGTGTGCCGTGTGCTGTGTGCTGGGTGCTGTGTGCTGTGTGCCCGGTGCCTGCTTTATATTCATCATTTATTTCAGACAAAAAGTAATTTTCCGTACCTATGTATCTACGGTATCACACGTTCTCATCACACGTCCAGCGCTCGAGCCTTGCAACCAGACATGTGTAGTGGCTCGCTTACGTAGCTGCCGTTTCGGGACGTGGTTGCGGAACCCCGCTGAGGGTGGGTCCGGCACCCGCCCCGGCAGCGATCCCTCACACGTTTTACTGCCGCAGATAGCGCGCCGACACGCCGACACGCCGACACACCGCGCTAATCCAACGGCGAGCCCGAACAATTACTGTGACAAATTGGCCGGGATTTTGGTGAGTGCGACAGAGAGAGACACTAAAGGAGTACCGTAGCGGAATTGTCGCATGGAGGTAAAAAGTACAAATCATTTTTTTTACAAGTTACCTGATCTGTATTAAGGGGCGCTACTGGATGCGACTTGAGTCTACTCATACTTTGGCAGCTTGTAATGTTCCCGCCGCAGGGACACAGGACTACTCCCGCCAAGCGAGAGTGAATGTGCTTTACCTACGAGTGAGTACCACGAGAAGTTAACACGTAAATCAGTCGTTCTTACAATATTTTCGAAAGAATCTAAACTACACCCGAATCAAACTATTGATATATTGATTTATTTAATTGATTGCACCGCCGAGATCTTCACTCATTAATAATTATGATAATCTGAATATTCTCAAAACTTATTTAGAACAATATGTTTATCAATCTTTAAAAGATCCCGGACATAATAAGACATCAGCTAATATCTTTAAGCAGCAGTAGAACTTGTGCCGCTGTGGACTAGTCCGGAGAAGTACTCCCACCACATCTGGAATCTGCCTCCAAGTAGTAGTGCTGGCATTCATGTGTTCCGGTGGAAGGATGAGGGTGCCGGTGAAATCGCATGCGCATGAGACATATCATCTCCGTCTCGGGTCATGGACTCAGCAGGATGAATGCGACTCAGTGTAAGATCCAAACCTTATACTGAATCGTTTTTCTGTTGTCATGGGCGGGGCTCAGCTCGTTCCGTCACTTCACTACATAGTATAAAACAAAGTCGCTTTCTCTGTCCCTATATCCTTATGTATGCTTAAATCTTTAAAACTACGCAACGGATTTTGATGCGGTTTTTTTTAATAGATAGAGTGATTCAAGAGGAAGGTTTATATGTATAATACACAAGCAACTCACTCCAGCTTCGCTTAGTTGATACGACACTGATGCTTTACTAACCGTGCGAAGCCGGAGCGGGTCGCTAGTACTAACATAAAAAGGAGCTCCTGTGGCACGTTACATGTTTACTTGTGTATGTTCAAATGATACTTTTGAGATCTGAGGGAGTGAATGAGCTTGAGTGGCTCTCATCATCAGCTTTCAGCTCGCGCCGTCACTTGTTGCTTCAAACATATACAATATAATATTATTTAGAAGGAGCGGTTCACGACGCGCGGTGTCCGAGTGGATTACAATTTTGATTTCTTATCGTTTCGTCATTATTAATAATCCAGTGCGCGCCAGTTTGTTTATAGAAATTTTTAGAATTAATTTAAATTGATTTCTATTATTTAAAGTCCACTTTTTGCGACGGCATAGTAATCGAGTTGAAGGCAAAGACTGAGATGTTGCTTATGAATATTTTGCATAGAAATGGCGATATTGAAATATATCTTAAAATAACTTGTTCATGTTTAAATTCGACCCGGAAATTTGCTTATCGAAACCTTTAACCGACATTGCACAACAGAAGGTAACTTTATGTAACTACCAGATAATCAAGAGATATTTTGTGAACTAACTGATGTACGGGTCATCAGTTTTTTTAGGTATATCGAAGAAATTACTTTTCAATAAGGCAATAAAACATTCTCGTTCACTCGCTGAAAATCAGCGCTTAGGGAATGCATAAACGGTGAGCGCGAGCCGCGGCTTCCGACAGGGTTTATCGGGCAGTACACACGGAACCTACGTATCAACGTGCCCTCTGAAATGGAAGCTCTGTTCAAATTCCACTAAACGGTCACCCATCCAGTTTCTGCTCAAGAGTTGCTCAACTTAGATGATCTGTGAGCCGGTGCCGGTGCCGGCGGGCTGGCGAGCTGGCGAGCTGGCGGGCGTGTGGTCCACGACGCCGCCTGACGTCATCAGGAAGCTCAAAAATGCGAACATGCTGCAAAGCGCGACCGCCTATTCAATCCCAGACGCCACTTAAACCATGTCTCTAATGTAAAAGATCCATTATGATGCATCATCATCATCATCAGCCTATACATGTCCACTGCTGAACATAGGCCTCTCCAAGTAAGCACCACTGAGCCCGATCTTCGGCTCTCCTTAACCACTTCTTACCAGCCACCTTCCGCAAGTCGTCGCTCCACCTGGCCGGGGGGCGCCCTACACTACGTTTGCCTACTCGCGGTCTCCACTCAAGAACTCGTCTACCCCAACGGTTGTCGGTTCTTCGGCATATGTGGCCAGCCCACTGCCACTTCAGCTTGCTAATCCTCTGGGCTATGTCGATAACTTTGGTCCTTTGTCGGATAACCTCGTTTCGGATTTTATCCTTCAAAGTGACACCGAGAATAGCCCTCTCCATAGCCCGCTGAGCGACTTTAAATTGGTGGACTAGCCGCACCGTAAGTGTCCACGTTTCGGCACCGTAGGTCATGACAGGTAGGACGCACTGATTAAAAACTTTAGTTTTAAGGCATTGTGGAATAGGCGACGAAAAGACTCGACGCAATTTCCCAAACGCAGCCCAGCCCAACTGAATTCTTCTCTTGGCTTCCTTCTCGAAATTGTTTCTACCCAACTGCAAAACCTGCCCGAGGTAGACATACTCCTTAACAAATTCAAGAGGAGCGCCTTGTACGACGATTGGTTCCGGATTTATATGCTCATTGAGCATGAACTTGGACAAGTTCATCCGGAGACCAACTCGTTGAGAAGAATTAGCTAGGCCGTGAAGCATGTTCTGTAGCTCCTGCAGCGACTCCGCCATCAGGACTATGTCATCCGCGAATCGCAAGTGTGAGATGTATTCGCCATTTATATTGATGCCCATTCCTTTCCAGTCCAGCGTCTTAAACAGATCCTCCAATGCGTTGGTGAACAGTTTCGGGGATATGACATCCCCCTGTCTCACCCCCCTGCGCAATTGGATGGGTTTAGACTGCTGTTCCTGTACTTGGACACTCATTTCGGCGTTTTCATACAGACATCTCAACACTGCGATATAACGATAGTCCACTTGGCATCGCTGCAAAGATTCCAGAACAGCCCAGGTCTCGATGGAGTCAAAAGCCTTTTCGTAGTCCACAAATGCTAAGCACAGGGGCCGATTATACTCTTCGGACTTCTGTATAATCTGCCGCACTGTATGAATGTGGTCTACGGTGCCATAACCGCTTCGAAACCCAGCCTGTTCCGGTAGCTGAAACTCGTCGAGTCTTCTTGCAAGACGATTCGTGATGACCCTAGAGAACAACTTATAGACGTGGCTCAGGAGTGATATGGGACGGTAATTTCTCAGTAGAGTTTTGTCCCCTTTCTTAAAGAAGAGGATAACAATACTCCTGTTCCACGCCTCCGGAGTTCTCCCACAGTGAATGACGGAGTTAAAGAGCTTCTGTAGTTCCCTCACTATCGGAACTCCACCCGCTTTCAGAAGCTCGGATGTGATTCCATCACCACCGGGGGCTTTTCCGTTTTTAAGCTGTCTCAGGGCCATATCAATTTCGTCAACGCTGATGTCTGGTAGCTCGTCTGTGAAGTGGCGCGTTAATGTTGCTCGGGAATCGTGGTTATTAATTGGAGGGCGGGGTGCACGTGAATCGTACAACTGGCTGTAGAAATCCTCAATTTCGGAGAGAATCTGAGACTTTGACATGACGGTGCGGCCATCCGGTGTTTTAAGCTTCGTCAGGTGACTCCTCCCAAGCGGCTGGCTAAACACTTTCGACCCTCGGTTTTGTTCAATAGCCTTTTCAATCCGGCGTGTGTTTGAGCACCGAAGGTCGCGTCGAACCAGCTTCGCAATCTGCTTGTTCAGAGCCGATACACGAGACGAAGTAGCCTCAGTGTCTTCCCGTCTTTTAGTCATAAGTCATCATTATGATGCGTTGCATAATAATAAAATCGCTTAATCGCTTACACATATACTTACACACCCAAGTACACTACACTAAGTGTGCTACGGGAATAGAACCCGGGACTCCTCATCATATACGTTTTGTAAAAGTTGACGTGTCCAAACGGTACTTGAGGTCTAAAGCAACAAATAAGGAGTGTACTGCTGGCTCGGCCAGCCCGGCTCTTACCTACTCCACACGTATATACACAAACATTCAACATTTGAAACAAAAGAAATACCAACAATACCATTTAATAAATTATAACAATACGGCGGATTACAATAACTTTCATATTTCGTAACGAGCGCACCGCATTCCCCCACGTGCGCGTGCGCGCCTGTCACTCTGACAGCTGACGTCAAAACAAACGTCAGCCGGCGATCTCCGCCATCTGGCCATCTGGCTATCTGGCCATCTCATCGCGATCAACCGATAGCCATGAGGAAATGATCGTGGCGCAACACTCCGCTCGTCTTGTGTGTGTGTGTACCTGCTACAATAAGGGCGTGAAGTATTTCTCAGTTACAAAGAGCGATCTCCCGCGCGTGGTGGGTGCTCCTGGCACAGACGCACGCTACCTTCCCTTTACATTATTGTATTAACTTTTTTATTAATCAATTTCTTGTAAATGGCTCTATATCTACTGCAGAGAGACGGAGAAAAAAAAATGGTTTTTGTTATTGGTACCTTACATAAAATTGTAAATGTATAATATATAAAAAAAACTGTTGATTTGTCATTACAATCAGACGAGAAAATGCACCATCATTATGACCGTTTGGCTACAACGATCCAATTAGTAGATACCAGAGACAAACGTCAGCATCAATGCACTTTCTAGAGAGCAATGGACTTCAATAGCGCTATTCACTCTCGCCGGGCGGGAATGGCGGACGTTAAGGCTGGCTGCCTGCCGCCGCGGCGCCTTAAACCAGTCCGCCGTACAATGCCTGAATACCGAGGGAAACCTGCGGAGCTAATCTAGGTTTTAGGAACACTACGCACAGTCCTGACCAGGTCGGGCCTGACCAAACCAACCGACGGGTTTATAGGGAACGGAACACGAACGAAAATAAACGGAGTTATATTACTGCAGAGAAAAGCCGGGGACATTTGAACATCCACCAAACTAACTTCATTACTTTCATCCTCTAAAACAATTTTTTTTACTATATTATTGACCATAGGGTTCAAATTTATTTTTAGTCTTCTTATAGGACTGCCTGGCCAATTAAACATTTTTTTATGGGCGGAGATAACCATTTAACAGGTGGAACAGGAAGATGGGCCTTTTGGTTGTCCCGTCACTTAAATCACATAAAAAAATGGTAGAAGAAACAATTGTAATCATTGGGCCTGCTGTCCTGTATCAGCTGTCCTGTATAAGCTATCCTGGAACCAAATTTCAGGTAGTAAGGAGTAACAAACATACACACACATTATACATACAAACATTCGTCTTCATAATAATAGTGTGACCAGCATCTCCATTCCCCCGAAGCAAGGACGGGGGCTGGAGGGTTGGACTCGAATCGGGGGTTGAACCGACTTTTATCTGTTTCTTTCAATTTGTTACACCGGTTAACGACGGTTCGAACCCAATTCTAATTGAATTGAATCAGTTTTGGTAGTTTTCCACCAGCTAACAGAAACGTAACAATCAGTAAAGCTCCTCACGGCTGGCCCCCCCGGCCCCGGGCCCCCCGCCCCGGCCCAGTAGAACCGCCACGGCCCGGCGACAGAAGTGTAGTTTCTTGTTAAACTAAAATAGATTTCACGTTACAATAAATACATTGAACCAGTTTAACATTGTTCAGGTTACCTGTTCCATAAACAGGAACATAATGCGGTTTGCTCCTGCAACAGTTACCACTCACCATTAAGATAACGTATTGTATGACAGATATTATTAATTATAATATTGTTTCAGTGTTTATCTTGGTGTGCGCTTATATACAGGAGAGAAATTTGGAGATTCATTGCTCACCTACGAGTACGTTAGAATACTATATGAGACGAAAATTTCAAGCACGCGACATTCCCGTGGCAGATTCAGTGTCGGGTGGGGTTCGGTCGGGGGACTTGGGTCGTGTTGCTGTTGTTATGGGCGGCGGTAACCACTTACCGTCAAGTGGAGATTCAGCTCGTGCCGTTACAGGAAGATGTCGATTTCCCAGCTCCTCGGAGGGTGCTCCACGCAGAGCCAGGCCACTTACTCGAAATAAGATAAGCGCAGAACCTGGACCACCCAGGCTACTCACAAACCCAGGAGCGCAGGGGCACAAACGCCGACTTTCAATCTGAAGGTCGCCGGTTCAAACTCAGACGCGAACCGTCTCGCGCGGTGACGGAAAACATCGTGAGGAAACCGGCATGTCATAGAATCAAATATTCGAATGGTGGTATCTACCACTCCGGATTGGGCTCCCGTGGTAGATCAAAGGTCATTCATTCTCAATTATGTAGGCCGGTGTGCCTGGGCACTTTCTATAGGCTTAAACATGTGGACAGCGACCCGAGAACGAACGTCGTTTACAGGAGTTATCGACAACTTTACAATAATAGGTGTGGCCCGCGCCCGGCGCCGCGAGCCCGCCGGTGTGGCCCGCGCCCGGCGCCGCGAGCCCGCCGGTGTGGCCCGCGCAGGCAGTCCGTTAGTAGTCGGTTAGATGGAGTTTGGTCAAGTGCTTAACTTAGTTTTAAGAAAGCATATAATGTTACCGAGTACTTTCAATAAACTCAACGGAAATAAAGTACACTGACATTGTCTTAAGTACACCGCCGCGGCACAAGGATGCGAAATGGATCGGCGTCACAGGCTCCACCACAACACGTTCCTTGTGCGAGGAAAATAAACGACGGCCAACGGAGCGGGCTCCTCACTCGTCTGCGGGCCGGGAATAAACTACTGTTTCCCGTCATTTTCAATTGTTTTTCTGTTAGGTACAGAACATTAATCTAATATAAAAAGAAAAAAATATATATACTTAAAGTATTTTTACATACAATAAAAATTAAAAAGGTACCTATACATTTATGCTTTTATGGACCTTAATGTCTTTTTTTGTAAGTCTAATAGATTCTTACGACAACGAAACATGTGAAATACGTTTAAAATGTCACCGAATTCATTGTACAAGAACAGATATACCCAAGACGAACGTGACAAATAGTATTTCGATAAACCCCAATAAACATGTCTCCATCCCGGTTAGCGGTAATCTAAATCATAACTCCGGGTTATTTATTCATCGCCCATTCAGAATCTAACGTTTGAATCAAACCATAATGTCCATACAATGAGTCAGACAAATATATCAAAATAACGTGGCCGGCCACAGCGGGCGCGTAGTCAGTACGGCCGCGGCGGCGCTGGCTGGCCCGCGCGACCCGCCGTGCACCGACGAATGTACTAGAGGCACCTTCGTTTGTGCACAGACATTTTAGGATTACAACGTTCACCTATACGTGCCGTCAACAAGAAATGCACCATTTTTACAAGCATTTATTTAACTTGCAATCTATGGGTGGAATCTTTCTTTATGCTTAGCTATGTGATGTCATTCTAATTACAATATGGCGGATCATCCAAGATGGCGGACTAGTTATACTTTCTGCACTACCTGAGGAGAACACGAAAACTAATACAACGTCACATTAAATCCAAAATATAACGAAACGAAATATAATATACGAAACGTATATCTCGGCGTAAAAATAAAGGCCTAGTCACCTCCACCCAGAATTACAATTAGAATATTTTAGAAAGTTAATAGAATTATATTATAAAGGTTACGGGCATAAAAAAAAAAATTCACGCGGACGAAGACGCGGGAAACGGCTAGATAAGATAATATATCGACTGAAGTATTGGGTGTCGTCACGTCTGCAGGTTGGTAGGTGCGCGCGCAGGCCGGCGACATGTTTACGAGCGCGCCGCGCGGTAATGGCGCCCGCGGTAAAAAGATAATGCTTGTGTTTATTTGTCGAGCGTTTGTGCGGCGGCGGGACATCGGCCGCGCGCCTCGGATAGGACATAGGTTTTCGTAGAAATCGATGATGTAATTTGGTCGTATACATGTATCCGTTCTCTATTCCCGATAGATGTTAATTTCTTCCTCGTGTCAAAATGTTCAGGGACGATGCCTCTGCGCTAATATGTAATAGTTGCTGTAAAGGTGCCCCTTTACAGCAACTATAAGGATTAAGACACATTTTAACTTTATTCATTGTCATTTTGAACAATATTTTTTACTATCTAGTTCCCATAGTACAAGCTATGCTTAGTGTGGGGACAGATGGCGCGTTGTGAAAATATGTCCATGAATCAATAACACTTGCTAGTGCAGCACTGAGCACCGACTGTCGCTTTGTCTGTCTGTCAGCTATTTTTTTTTTTACTATTTAACTTACTTGGGGGCCCACTAGCTCGCTTCCGTGGGTGAGTACCCTCGGAATCCCCACCCGGGGGTGGTGCGAGAGGAGCAACACAAACTAGCAGGAGGGGTTCAGACAAGTTCAGACACAGATATTATAACACTACACGTTGAGACAAGTCCACCAGGCACCCGTCGGCAAGCACTCGCATTGCTGTGTTCCGGTGGAAAGGTGTGGGGCCCGATCAAATCACAGGTGCATAAGGCGTTACGTTTCCGTCTCGGGTGACGGGCTACGGGATACGACTTGGGTCTTGTCGCAGCGGTTGCGAAAAGAACGCAATCATTCTATTAGGAGTTTCTTTAAAGTCAAAGTTTATTACTTTATTTCCGTTGAATTCATAAAAAAAAAAATACTTTCGTATTCTAAACCCACGGATAGGGAGCGCGTCGTCGTGTTGGTACATGGTGGTGTTTTGTAAGAATGCAACGGGCGAACTTTGCACAAGTTCTATTGCTACTTTTTGCTGCTCCTTTAGCACCACCCAGGGGGTGAGTGTAAGGATTCTGAGGGTATTCAGAGCATTTTATAGGAGGCGTAACAAGTGATGGCGTGACGTCACGCGTGTGACGTCACAATGCGACCGCGACATGTACCTACTCCTGTGTGGCCCATTGTCTGCGGGCCGCGGCGCGCGGCGCGCGGCGGCGCGTCTCCACTGCCGCCCGCTCGCCGACACACTCGCTGTCCTAGTTTTCTTATTGTTTATCTAATACGTGGGGCAATATGTAATACTGAACATTTCTAGATCTGGCCACTTACAGAAAAAGAATGAAAAAAAATAATTATGGAATTCGAAAACGGAACTCTTTGGGAACTTGTTCCTTTTTAATTTTTAAAACTGTCATTGGTTTTTTCAAATCAAAATGAATTTAACTCGTAAACATTTTCATTGAATGATTTTTTGATGATATTCGCTGCGGCTTAAGTCGTCAAGACAGTTGCCAGGTGCTTCATCACCAAATGCCAATTGGCATTTGGTGATGAAGCACCATGTCGCAGCTCCGTGTGCCTTAAATGTTGATATTTGTAAACTGCTGTAATTGCGTGTGCCGGGGTAATGGCTAATTATACGTAAGTACCACGCAGTAAAAAAATATCAAGTCTGCAATTAGTTGAGTTATATGCGGGTGAAACCGCGGGGCACAGATAGTTTTTAATATTTTATAGTTTGGGAGTATACGTTTCAGTCCACCATTTTTAATATTCCTCCTTCCCTTCCTTTAACCTCGGGCCGCCATTGAACCAGTTAATCTGTAAGCATACTGAGATTAATTCGTGTTTATTTTATGTTAATTAACATTGTCATGTGACTTAATTGAACACTTTCAGTATGGTTCTCTTGTTAATAACACGTACCTACTGTGTTACATGAAGTGATCTCGCACGGATAGATCGTCACACCCCGCACCCCGCACCCCGCACCCCGCACCCGTGCGACAACGGGCACAGGCCCGGGGGCTTGCACCCCATCATAACTATTATCTTTGCCACATAATACTTCCTCCGAGTGATGAATGGGACCCGTTTTTTTTTTAATTTTGTTTGGCCAAGTGTTCCGTGGCCCGCGGCCGCGCAGCTCCGGACAAAGGGTGATCCACGACATCATAATTAACGGATACAATGGTTTTTGAGGGTTTAATGTGTTTTAGATTGCTTATAAATCTTTGAGAGATTGGAATTGTGAGTTATCAGGGTGAATAAATGTTTTTTTTTAACTGAATAATTGCTCATTATTATCTTATTATTTATTATTTTATCTGGTTACTTAGAACTTGCTGGTTCGATGATATTTATCTGGTAGTATGCGTCTGAGCACACCCTCCAGGCAGTAGGTACAGGCCCCCCCGGTGGGTTCGCTCCTGGGAGAGACCAAATTTGAGCGATGAGTATAAAATTAAATGTGAGATTTTTTCATTTTAAAACAGTGAATCTAGAGCTAGGGGTATTAATAAGTATGTATGCATTTTAGGTTTTTTTTTTTAAAGATCAAGCGGAGTGTACTGTCGATAGCAAGAATTCAATATATTTTTTACACTAAACGCATGAGTCAATATCTACAATGGTTTTTGCGGGCTGATAAAAATGCTAGAAAAGATGATTGCTACCTTTGATAGTAAGCATTGTTGTGCGGCGAGGCAGCCAATGTCTGGGCACAGATCCATCTGACGGTGCGTGGGATCACTTGATCTACCCATAGATCTTTTGATCGGTCTTTAGATAGCTCGATTGGCTCTTATGTATTGCACATATAGTTTTAAACATACTTAGTTGGAACAGGTACCAAACATAGCAACAAGCCCGCGTGATCTTGTACATATATATTTATTTAATAGGAATACGTTTACAAGATTTATAGGGAAACTAGCTTTAGCCCGCCCCCGCGGCTACGATCACGGTAATAGAGATTTTGTAAATTATTTCTGAATGATGTATCCAATATCCTTCTCTGTACCCCTGACAACGTGTATGCAAAATTTCATGACGATCGGTTGAGTAGTTAAGGCGTGAAAGCGTTACAAACAAACTTACATTCGCATTAAGTTGTATCTACAGTAACGCGAGACGAGCCGAGGTTAAAAGCTACAAATGGAATCAGCCGATCGTGTTTAACTAGAACCTAGCAGACGCCTACAGTTCCCCATAACCACAATTTCCATGAACGATTCCTTATCGATGCAATAACAGATACATTGCGGCGGCCACTCTCGCGCGCCGAGCGTATCGCCGGCGATCTCCCAATGCATAACAATGCGCAATTTAGCGAGTGCACTGCAACGCGCCGCTTGGCATCTAGACTAGAACGCGACCAAGATTCCTTGATGCCCGCACACGCCCCGCCGCCCCGCCGCCCCGCTGCCACGCCGCCCCGTCGCCCCGCCGCCCCGCCGAGGAGCGTGCGTCTGAGCCACCGTCGGAGCTAACAGATATTTCTACTCTGAAAACCAGTGCTACATTTGTATTTATATGAATATTTTCAAATGTCTATATAATATAGATCAATAATTTCGGTTCCTGAGACCGCAATTGGACCACCAACATGTTCGGCATCCACAACGAAATTCCATGAAGCAGCTTTTTATCACTGAAGTCGGCGGAGTCTCCGTGGTGTTTGTTTAGCTTTGGTTAGCGATGTGGCATTCATCGCAAAAACTCATTTCCAGTGTTGTTTCATATCGCCTGCCCACCTGTTCCCGAACTAATAAAGGCTTTCAGCGGCCCGTTTCGAACATCTATACCCACGAGTACCAGGCGGCGCTCGTAAGTACGATGGACAGATCGAAATGAATGCTAATCTAAATATGATTGAAACAAATTTTTGAACAATAAAAAACAAAAACCAATTCACTTTGTTCCTTGGCAGAACTTGTGTGGCTATAGACACAAAAGGCCAAAAAGAAGACTGTTCCATAAAGTAGGTACGCTTTTGCCAACAAACAGTTTGGGAGTGTGACCTGGCTACCGGCTGCGTGTCAACTGGCGAAGAAACGGTCATCGAAGGGCATGGTATCATTGACCACCTTTGTATGACATGGTATATTGAGATATATTACCATGTCATATGACTGAAAAGTAGTAGACACTGACATCTACCATCACAGCTACCGTCCGCACTCGCTTGTCGAGAGTAGATCAGTGTCCATTCAGTGAGAACATTACGGCAGGTATGGACATAAACATGCTGGTGGGTGTAGTTACACAGGTACCCCGCAATTTGCGCCCATCGACGCGCCGGTGTACATTGCACCTACGAGTCGTTTGGAGGACGCCATAAACAACACCACGAAGACAGCATAATGCTCCGTAATGGCGGCCGTGGGAATCACCTGGGACATGTATAATACTATGCTACATGTAAGGGAATTTTGAAAAATTGCATTTCAAAGGTCATGGATGATACAATAACTTGAAGTTATTAACCATTTCAAGTTACCATAAATATTGGTTCCCTTGGTATGCAGTAGAAGACTTAAGTCGCACTACTATTAAATACGAGCGTCGGCCACCAATTAACATTATGTCCATCACATAAAAAAATATTATTTGGTACCTAAAACGAAATAATAAAACTATTCATTTAAAAAAATCAACCGTATTGAATAATGTATTTATTTATAGAAGCTGGTTCACGAGCATGATGTACTTCTGTGATCAGTGCTTCAGCAGGCCATGCGTGTTGTTGTGTTACGGTTTGAAGAACATGCCGGTGAAATTACAAGCACATGAGACTCCCACCTTCAAGAGTTAGATCAGGTATTGTAATACCATAACAGACTCGGGTCGCGGGTTCAGTGCGGGGAGACGCACTTCTTATTGGTGCTGCGATGGCCGGTGTCGCCTTATCACATTAAATAAACATATTTTACCAAATTAAATGAAAAATACTTCTGGCACCAGCTGAATGCACCTTTTAATATTAACGGGACCATGCTTGAAGTGCATCTTTTGTAATAAAAAATAATGAATGAAACTGGACAACGCGTTAATGAATTACAATTAAAACACATTTTGACTTTCATCCCCTCTCCCAGGGGAACCGTGCTGAATTTTATGATAAATATCCTATAATATAGGTAGTATGAACTTATATCACGCCAAGTTTCATTTAAATTCATTTAGTAGTTTCAGCGTGATGCGCGGGCAAGACACAGACAGACTGAAATGACAAAAAAGTACAGTATCAAAGATAGAAAGCCCTTCAAAAAAAAAAATTAAATTATCTTCAATGTATAGAATTGCACCTATTACAGTTTTTTTTTATTATAAGCATAGATTATTATAACTAGAAATAGATTACATCATTTCAAAAACCAATTATACGTGATCCCAAAAAGAAAAAGGTTTTCTTTATGAAACAGCCCAGCGGCCTGAGCACGTACCTGATCGTTGTGTTAGGGTCCAACAGGAACATTCCAGTTTCCTTCAAGACTCCATCTCCAGTTTGTAATAGTAGCCGTGCCTCGCTGGGCCGCAGGAGACAGTAAGTCGTCTCCACAGGAGACCATCGTCCCGAGCTTGTAGGACAAAATGATTTATCCATCATCAGGTGTGGACAGGGCACTTACTTAGACCTTAGTGAAAGCGTTGCTTGCGAGTGGTGCGGTCCCTGACTCTTACATCGAAGGCCTGTGGTTCAACTTGCTTGAACAGTTCTGTCAACATTACCACATTCTATAATGGTGAAGAATGACTCTGGCTGCTCTCACAGCTCAGTAGTAATCATCCCTTCGACGCTCTAGGTCCTGGGTACAATTCCCACTCAGGACAAGCGCTTGTGTGACGAACATTTGAAAACTGTGCGCCGTCTACTCGTCCGGGTTGGATCTCCATGGAAGCTGTGAGTCCATTCATCTAAGAGTGGTGCGTACCCACTGCGACCGCAGTGCCGTAGTTGTATGCAACCCACGTATGCTTAATAAATATGAGGTATTTAGACATGTTTCATTGTTTGAGGAATAACATATTGTATATATGCAATAATATTGCTTGGCATGTCTCCGCTTTCCTAAACAAAGTAGTTCCAGGGTTCGTATTCTCAGAATCCCGTCCACGATAACGTGATCTCGATAGCTAAACTAGTCGCGTATTAACTG
This sequence comes from Aplocera efformata, assembly GCA_921293045.1. Taxonomy (NCBI): domain Eukaryota; kingdom Metazoa; phylum Arthropoda; class Insecta; order Lepidoptera; family Geometridae; genus Aplocera; species Aplocera efformata. The sequence goes on from OV121061.1 coordinate 138,606, forward strand.
AGAAACAATTATTTATAAACACTGTAAAACCGACATATATCATGTAACAAGATCATTCTGACAAATGTGACCTACAATGGCCAAACAGTTGCTCGAGTAAGCCATGTCAAATATCTGGGTGTTACAATAGATGAAAATGTCTAGGTTTTACTAATAGGTTTTACAATAGATGAAAATGTCTAGGTTTTACTAATAGGTTTTACAATAGATGACAAACTTACGTTATCCATTCAATACTCAGTCATGGTATTGCCTTTATAAATATAATAGAAAGGCCATTTAGATTGCAAAGCGCGCTATTAGAGGTTTGTGTGGGGTTGCATGAGATCATCCTGCTCGGGAACTGGTGCAGAAAACTTACCCTATCTTATGACTTTATCTTCCGAGCCGCAATATACATAAGGAGCAAGCTGGAACGGTGTCAGAAGCGGGCTGAAAAAAACTTTAGTTGCCGTATAAGAGGTTGACAGTCGCAGAAACAAGTGGACTTCATAGGAACCAAAATCTGTACCGTTATTCCTCTGTACATTAATAAGGCAGAAGCAACCAATTCCTTTATGAAACAACTAACGGGACTTTTACTAAAAATACATTCTACCTACATCGTAGACCAATTTCTGACAAATACATTCAAAACAGCTCACCTTACTCCCCCTTGTGACTGAAACAACTCGAATCCTATTTTGTTCAAAAATTTGTTAACAATATTAATTTTATACAATAATATATGTACTATTTTATAAAATTAATATTTGTAATTGAAATGTCAGATTTTTCCTTATAAATATAAATTGAATTGAATTGAACCAAACATTTCGAGAAACAAAAAGGTAATGACAAGCATGTGATGGTCTTGTTTAATGTATCTGCTGACACATTGATTGACACTATATATTATTCTACTTATCATTTTTTTCATTATTTTTACATTATATATTGTATATTGTATCACATTATATATTGTAAATAACATGAATCTTATGCATATAGTTATTCAATAATAACAAATATACACTTGAATTTTATTTATTTTGTAGTATGTACGAGTATACGAGTAGTATAGATGTACAAACTCAAGATGAGCCGTACGGTCAAAGATTCCTTTACGTTTCGAGTTTTATGCTAAGGACCTTATACTGATGGTTCTGATGTCCGTAATTTCTGAACTACAAAACCGATGGCCTTCATATGTACTAATGTACAAAGTATCTCTTTTCTAAAAAAACAAGAATGCATGAAATCGGACACCGCGTTAATGAATTACAACTAGGAACAGTTTTGACTTCAGGATCGAGGACAGAGCACCCTGCACATCGGTATCAACACAATACCTTTAATGTACAGAATGGGACCTGTTACACTTTTATTATAAGTAATTTTATTATCTCGAATACGACAAATCTCTTAATTAACCCCTAATACACGTTATTGGTAAACACAAGTAGAAATATCGATATGTATCGAATGTGTCAATAGTTATTATATAATATATACATATATATTGAGTTAAACAGTCATTGGACGGCCACTGGGCCCGGAGCCAGCCGCCGGCGCCTGCACGTTTCAGGGAACTGAACAAACCGACGGATCCATTATATCGATAGGAATGAACGTGATGTTGGTTTCCTGGATTATATTGGTGGGCGCTGGTGCGTATTTTTTGTTTGTATTTTATTTAACTAGCAGTTTCCCGCGTATTCATTCGCTTGAATTTTGTATTGGATTGAATCTTATTTTTTTTTTCTAAAATAAACGTATCCTAAATGACTACTCCTTATAACATCGGCTCTCTGCCAGTAAAAATCCTATCAAAATCGGTCCAGCCGTTTTGGAGATTAACTGAAAAAAACAGACAAACAAACAAAAATATTTTTTTTATAAGTATAGTATATTCTTTCAAATACATTTAGTAAAAAGCTGTTATTTTACAATACAGACACTTCACTTTTATTTATTTTTTAGTCATTCAGCTCGTTCGGTCATTTATTAAATAAAAATAACCGAATAAGAATTCATGAAATCGGACAACGCGTTAATGAATTACAACAAAGGAAACCATTTTAGTTTTCATTCCCTCCCTCAAGGGAACTGAACCGAATTTCGGGACAAAAAGTATTCATTGTATGAACTTAAACACGTCAGGTTTCATTTGAATTCATTCAGTAGTTGCGGCGTGATGCGCGACCTACATACAGGCACACATACAGAAAGACAAAAATAAAAACAAATATAGTTTTGACTTCTGTATCAATTACAGAGGGAGGTACAATTATTTTTTTCAAAATATCTTTAATCGGACCTACTGTAGTACTGTACTGTACTGTACTGTAGTAGGTCCCAATCCACTTCCAGAGGAGGTCATCCATTCGTTTGTCTTATTATTTGTTTGTTCCCTCACTGCTCCGACATTTATCAACCGATTTGGTAAATTCGTCTTTTGTTTGAATGGATATGTTTTCAGATTGGTCTCATAGAATTTTGATCAACATCGGTTGAATACGAGTAGTTTGGTGGTTAAATCATAATAACTGTTTTTTATATGATATCCAAGTGACCGATACTGCGTATTTTGCTTTCTTGTCACTTTTTCTCTTCGCCCGTTCTTTATGTGTTTATGTTTCTTTTTTAAAATGGTAGGGTGCGGGTTATACAATACTCTAAGGGCGAGATATAAGGGATGATTTTTCGATTTCCGTATTATACCTACATATTGTTACGTAATATCCTCGTCAATTGTCAAACGATGATTCTTTTTTATTTTAAGGGACACCCTTAAATAAAAAAAAAATAACTGAAGGAGTAAAATAGGAATAAAGAATATCCCATTTTGAAGTCGAGTAATAGACATATCTAATTCTAAGATAAACTTGTGTAGTGCGAGCAGGTCCGCGTGAGTGCGACAACGAGCGCCGCCTGGCGGACAGGGAGGGCAACCTCGGGCAGGCAGCGCTCTTCCCCTGGCTTGGGGTGCTGCGGGTGCACATCCGTAAGTGTTCCGGACTGCTGGAGCGAGGACCCGCCTGGCGGCACACCATGACACGGCGAGCGTACCTATTGCTACTTCCACAGTATGGGAGGGGCTGAGCCGCAGCGCATTGCGCTCCGAGACTACTCTATCATAGAATGTGTCATGACTTTTTGTTCGTATTGACGAAACGAGTGGACAACTCATCTTATCTGAAGTGGTCACCACCGCCCATAGACGATACGACCCAAGTTCTCCTACCGAAGTATGGAGAGACCCAAGTGACAGTGCATTGCACCCATCACTCTCTCCTGGATGATGAATTTTACTGAAATGAGTGTTCGCGCAGTCGTTCATGGGTAAAGTGGACCGTTGAGGTACTGCTTCAAGAAATGAACGTGAACGTATATATGTGTGTGCATTTGAGGAGATGTATCTGGCTTTGTGCGTGTGTCTGTTAGAACGAGGAGCGCGATGTAAGGCGGCTTACGTATCGCCTGATGTCGGAGTGCTGGTGAAATAGCTCCCTCACTTGCTTTCATTCCAGATGAGGAGGATACCTACAAGATAGCCCTGACAGGCATAGTGCTTGTCAAGGAACGTTATGCCATTGCCAACGCTGACGACGTGGGCAGGATACCGAAGAAGATATTTCGGTAAAATATCATATTCGCAAGTTAAAATAATTCTTCGCAAACGCTTATGTCCATAACGCTTGCGCCCAATCCTCACAGGGTATCTTCCGAGTGGTACGAAAAGAGCATGCACTTATGCCAAGTTCGACATAAGCGTGCTGCCTTTCTGCTGCCAAGCAGTAGTGCACTCGCGTTGTTGTGTTACAGTAAAAGTTGTGGATGGCGATAAATTTTCTAAGTTGTTATAATTTCATCAGCTCTGCCTGGCCAGTAAGCTGTTTGCTGTATCTCATAAACATAGTTTTAGATCAACCTATATCACATTTTTTTTCCTTTTTAATTTTTACTTACGTTATTAGTTGTTGATAAACCTGTTTCAGAGAAGACAGCAAAGCCATGTTCATACCGCGAGACAACGAGCCGTGGTTCTGCAGACTGCTCGACTACATGACACACCCGGAGTACGAGTACTCCACTGTGAACACGGTGGCGCTCATCGAGCTGGACCCTGGGGAAGAGGAGTGTGAGTGAGATACATATAGGAGAAGGTTGGGTTTGAAGATTTGGTTTGGGAACTACCAAAACGGTTCTTCAAACCTTACTCGGAGGTGAAGGAGCGCGTTACTTAGTAATCTTTGGACTAAGTTAAGCACTTCTTCTGACGCCGTTCTTAACTCATGAATATGTTATTTTAAAATTAGCCGTTCCCCGCGACTTCGTCCGCATGTAATTTAATTAGTTATTTGCATGGAACCCTTATTAAATTATCTTTTTCTAAATTAATATATATTAATTTGCTACTTATAACATCAGCTATCTGCCAGTAAAATTTCTGCCAAAATCAGTACACCTTTTCTGGATTAGCCAAAACAAATAGAAAGACAGATGGATAGCTGTGACAGACAGATTTTGTCCCTACCAATTACCTGAGAGGCAGAAAGCACAAGCTTTTTGCTGTGCCATCGTGTCGTCTACTGCACGTATCAACTCCCCACTACCTCGTACGCTCACCGCCCTTAACAAACTCCTCGACGCCAACCCCGACTGCGATATATTTGCGAATTATTGGCAAAAAATCTTAGAAGAAAGAAGACAAGTAGGTAATTGAAATAATTTATATTTTGAAATTGTAATTTATGTTTTATTGTATTATATTTATATTTAATTGAACTTGAAATACTGCATGTATGTGGTATTCAATTTTTTTCTTTTATTTTATTCTTATTTTTCTTTAATTATTATTTTTGTGTTGTTTTACTTTTTAGATTTTATATAACAATTTTAATTTTGTATTTTATTAATTAGTGTAAGTGGTCTAAACCGTGCTAATCTATACATATAATAAAACTGTAGACTTGCCGTGTCTGTACATTAAATATTTTTGCAAAATAATAACTGGGAGACGTTAGGAATAAGCAATAGAACGTAAAAAAGCAATTTTTGTCTGTTTGTCTGTTTGTCTGTATGTTTGTGCGCACTTTACGCAAAAACCATAGATCGTTTTCAAAATCTAGGTACTAACAAATGTTAAGCTGAGTCTCGAATAATGAATAGGGTTTATTTTATTTATCAAAATCGACTTATAAAATAAAAAGTTATTCAATGTTTTATTCAAAAATGTTTGTGCGCACTTTACGCAAAAACCATAGATAGTTATCAAAATCTAATTACTAACAAATGTTAAGCTGAGTCTCGACTAATGAATACCGTTTATTTTATCAAAATCGACTCACAAAATCAAAAGTTATTCAATGTTTTATTCAAAATTTTAATTTGGGTACACGCGCCTGCCGAATCCTGCATGCTTGACTCGGTGTGGCAGGCCGGTGTATTGCAGCATGAATACGAGCAGGCGCTTGAAGGCAGATGACACGTTTAGTCGTAGTTTGGGTTAGTTAATTAGGCAATTAGTTTAAAGGCAGTTTAGTTTTTCTTTGTACTTTGAACTGCGAAAGGTTGATTAAGTTTGATTACGAGTTAAGCTGCCTGTCAAACGAGTAATTTACTTGATGGAGACCTACATTATACTGGAGTAACGCCATGGCCGTATATCCGGCCGAAAATGGCCGCATAGGTTATTCTTCTTCAGGGTACATCATCATCATCATCATCAGGAGCGAAAGTACATAGCCCTTGCGACATTTGTTATCGATTTTGCTGATATTATCTGGGCATTCAGATGCAGCACATATATTGAAAATGTATCAATATAAATTAGCGGAAGTCTGTAAAAGAATATGCAGCAGCTCAACAATGATAACGAAACATAAATCAATGCTTGCTAGCTATCTTTTTTTTTCTGAGTTAGTTATCGAGCTGAGGGCCCACCTGGTGGTAAGTGGCGACCCACACCCTCAGTATGCGACTCAGTATAAGATTTGGATCTTAGACTGAGTCGCACTCATCCTGCTGCGACCATCACCCGAGACGGGGATGATACGTCTCATGTGAATGTAAATCAAACACTACTTGTGTGATTCCCGGTGTGGTGACAGTACCTCGCCGGACGAACTTGGCACAAGTTCTACTGTTACTTTTGGTTGCTGCTTTAGCACCACCCAGAGGGTACGTGTAAGGAATCAAAGGATACACAACTGCGGACGCGAGCAACTAGATCCAATAAATTGGTACGGGGGACTTATTTCTCACCAAAGCCGTCTTGACCCAAATACGCAACCGAAATAAAATTGCTCCCTCTGTTTCCTAATTGGGTAAAACAGCTATACACATAGTTACATGAAACTAAAACCGCCAACAAAATGTTTAAAATCCCAAAAACTTGGAAGTCTTGGAATCTGGAACTTGAAACTTGAAGCCCAGTTTGCAACATTTCTAGAAATAGCGACAAAGCAAAGGTTCTACGTGATTGTGCTTAGTAGTATGGGATCAGTGCACAATGGCAACCCGTAAAACAGTTAAAGTGATGGACCGAACTCACTGCGATATATTAGATCCGCCTATAGATATCACCATGCTCTTATGTGGTGTTTATAAATGGAGATACAAAGGTTGATGAAATTAACGCATGTCTTAATGTTCGAGTCTGTGGGACAACGTTATACCAATGCATTGAACACTAAGCATGCGGCCATACACCTCCTGTGTATTAAACACTGTTTTGTCACTTCAGGACTTATTTCATATGTGTATCATGATCTAACAACACTGATACAACATTGAGCAGTGTCCCAGGGAATGGCATTGAACACCATTCAATATCATTAACAGAGTAGTGGAACAATAAGACGATTTTTTTTTGTCAATGAGTAAATACTTTGCGTATACCTTGGGGAGGCGTGAGGTTATGTGTGACTCACCCCCAACACTACTCAGAAATAGCAGTACTGGGGAAATACACACTAAACCCCCTTGGTGTTCCCGCACTACGCCTTCACGCTTGGGCTACGGGTACGGTAGTGGCCCCAGCGGCGTTGGTCCACGCGTATCGGGACCCCAACAAGATGTGTAACTCCCTGTGGTGGCGTGCCCGAAACACAAAGCACGCCATCCTCCGGTGGGGACCTCATCCGTCGGACGGCAGATTCCCCGGATCTACCACCAGGAGGTTCCCGTTAGGGTGGTAGGCGGCGGCTATGCGCCTGCCTTCGCCGACCCACTCTCCTGCGTCTACCAGGGTGAGGAGATTCTTCCTCCCTCACCCTCTCTGCTGCTTCCTATTGCGAGGTTACTTCCTTGCAGAAAGACTGAGCTGCCACCCAAGATCACCCGCTGTCAATCATGGATGAGACCATATTTGACAGTGAAAAGTTTCTGCCTATAGCCGCGGTCAGGCGGGAACAATAAGACCCTACCATCTATCCCATCGAATTTTTAAATTTCTTGAGTGCATCTGGACTCCCATCACACAATATATTAAACTAAATGTCGGAGTGCCCATTGCTCTTTCATAAATTTAAGTCTTCCTAAATTATTATATGTTACGGCACCAAATTGAAAGTCAAGAGTTTAGAGAATTCCTCTCATTCCTATCAACTGTCCATTTAGTTTTAAACGCATTCAGTCTCCGGTGAGCCTATGTTCCGCAGTGATCAGACGTAGTCCTTATATTGAGTTGCTTTTTGCACAGTCCGCCTTAGCAATTCAAATATTTTTTATGCGCACGTTCCTGAAATATCCTGCAAATACGACTTCTATAGTATAGTTTACAGAGAAGCATTATTGTAATATAAACATTTGCAATGGTTGCAGTTTCACTTACGTAGTTCATCATCCAATCAAGTCTTTAATCTTCCCAGTTAACAAAACCTAAGTAATATCGTAAGAATCCAACGGAAATAAAGTATTTTGAGATTTAATCATAACATAATTTTAATATAATAGTAACGACCAGACATAATAAGCATCTCATTATATTTTTATCCTCTAGGCTGGGATAGATCTAAGTCCACGCGGACGAAGTCGCGGGCACAGCTAGTTAAATAAATAAATGGATAGAGGAACATAAAAAAAAAGTATATAAATTATAGGTACCGTATATTTTTTTTTATGTGAATGGGTGATGGGACGAGCTGACCCATGACAACAGTAATGTGCGCGACTCAGTATGAGATCCAAATCTTGACTGAGTCGCATCCATCCTGCTGCGTCCATCACCCGAGACGGGGATGATACGTCTCATGCGCATATGATTTCACCGGCAGATTCCAGATGTGGTGGCAGTACCTCTCCGGACGAACTTAGCACAAGTTCTAATGCTACTTTTGGATGCTCCTTGAGCACCACCCAGGGGGTACGAGTAGGGAATCAAAGGGTACACACCTACGGACGCGAGAAACTGGACCCCCCAAAAGTATACTTTCAAAAGTATTTAATAAACAGGTGTTATTTGGATATTACGAAATTTTATATTCTAGTTCCAATAAAGGCGATATGCTGGCCTTCGAACTCGTTCGAGACATCACAAGCACAACTGTACGCCCTGGCGGTCATTGACGGTTAGTTCAATAAACATTTAATGTTGTCCCATATTTTATATTACTTTATGATGAGCGCAGGATGATCCTCACTTTCACTTGCAGATAACGTGTTGCTGGAAAAAGCTATCTACTCGATTCAGTATGTAAAGCAGAAATTCTGCCGGAAGTTTTACAAACGAGCTGGGGTGAGTAGTACATTCTGTCAGAATAAGGAACTGAAGTGCCGATGTAGAACCGAACACCACTGTGGACCAAAGGTTCTCGAATGGCGACCACGCACCGGGAGGCGCGGCGCGGGCTGCCCCCCACACGGAGGTCGCGAGGAGGTGTCTCTACGATGGTATGGAGTGCTGTGGGAGAAGCCAATGTTCTGCTGTGACGGCTGTTGGTTTTTTAGAACAGACAGAACGAGCTGTCTACCTCGTGGTGAGTGGCTCCCGCCATAAACTTGGGTCCTCTTCTTAATCTTGTTTTGTTTATTTGTGTACTTTGCGTTTGAGTGAGGGGCGCATAGCGTCGCGCCCCTCACTCAGCGGTTCCTCTGACTGAGCGCTACGCTCCCTCTGACCATCAACAGGGTCCTTAAGGTCATCAGTAAAACTTCCCAACCTTTGTCACTATTATCACCGGTAGTCCGGGTCACCAAGACCCTCCAGTATCAGGTTCCCTTACCTGAAAACAGGAATGTGAATGAAATGGTATAATTTGTACTTGGTGTTGTTACAGCTGATGATAAATAAGCTGATCCCAACTCATTACCAATGTGGCTTCGCGAAGAACAACAAGGAGAGCTGCGTGTGGGACAACGGCATGGTGCTGGCTTCCAACTCCACCGGGCACTGGACGCTGGTGAGTCGCCGCCGCAACGCTGGCTGTTGCCAGCGAGCCGGGATCCAGGAGCGTATTTGACTAAAAGGCAGAAGAATTATTGGTTCCTGTCCTGCTGGATGCTTTTTCGAACCTCTCCTAGCCAGGGCGTCAGGCCCTATCGTTCTGGAGACACTGTGCCTCTTGATCTATTGTAAACTGATTTTGTTTGACTTACTTGCTTCTTCCAAATAGGTGATGACACTGAATGGTCAGATTTGATGTGTGTTCCGTTTTCCGTAAGGCTCGTAGGACCGCAGCGCTATCCGAGAGTATCCTGATATTGAAGTCTCAAGTTACCTTTCTACGTAGCACTGCTTGGGCAGCTTGGATTATACCTACACATTCTGCTTGGAATATGGAGTTCCATCCACCTAGGGCTACCGACGAGTTGATGTTTAGGTTCTAGTTTAGAGTATCGTCGTTCGCATTATCTTACCAAGTCTGTCATTTCTTTTGATGGGATGTCCTCGTCGGCGGGCATGTAAGCCGACGCGAGCATCACATCCTCGGCCTCCCCACCGAAAAAGGCTTTGTCTCTGGCAGTTACCAGGTCCCTGAAGCAGAACTCGGTGAGGGGTACAGTTGTTAAGCTACGCGGTACATAAATGCACGCGCGAGGGTTGCTACAGGTGGTGTCGTCAAATTACTTACCCCTTAAGTTGTTCAGACCACACACACGTCCTGCCTTGATCCACGGTTCCTGGATCAAGGCCTTATGGTTTTTCTCCAGCACTCTGCGTAGGTTAGCCGTTGCAGTGTGGCTGTGCTGGAGGTTGCATTTTAGGATGCTATGTTGGTTAGGAGAGGCTTGAGGCTCCGCCTCATCCTCTGAGCTTCCCAGTTTTAGCTTGCTCTCTAAACACATCTCCATCGGCTTAGAGCACGACGGTGTGGGCGACGAGTGCCGAGCTGGTTGTCATGTAGTGCTGCTGTACATGTGTTGTGCTCTGACAGCTGCGAGTGTGCTAACTACCTGTTCTCCCTAAGTTGGGGCTCGGAGTCCACGGGCCCGGCTGCTCGGCGCCGGCGCGGTTCCTCGAGCTGGCTGCCTTCCTCGACTGGATAGACTCCGCCACCAGCGCGCACGACGACAACGATGATTATAGGAGAAAATCGGGTAAACTTTACACTTGGTATGCGCTAACCTTTTTTCGAAATTAAGGGTCCCGGGCTTTGTGTATATCCATGCCACCTGCGACACGAGGATTCCTAATGCAGGGATATGAAGTGTGTAAACATTATTTTTATTTCGTATCTTTTCACGCTGTTGATCCATTGATTATCGAAGCTTCATGGAGGGGCCTGCTTAGATATTCTTGGCAGAGATTTGATTAAATTAGACAATCATAGATTCTAACATCTAATTATGTCTAATTTAATCAACTCTCTGCCGGTCAATATTTGGATGGGTGATCAAACGTTTTGAACCAATATCCAGTGCTCATTGCTACTCAGTGCCACTCAGTGCCACTATGCAGTGGTATTTGTAGTGAGCGCTTCCGTGCTCGCGTACGCTTCAAGGTACCGGCCGGCTGCAGTGGTCGGGAAGCTCCGAAGCAGACGAACACTTTTTCAACTCTGACTTCTACTGACTGAAAGTTGTTTCCTACGATACAGACGGCTGCGTTATCTGGTAAATTTTTGTGACGTCACGATTGTTTTTTAGTCTAGTACCGAATACTCGTCGACAGGTCCCGAACAAACCCCAGCGCGTGTGACCTCTACTCATTTTCTACGTCTGTTAGTTTCTACTCGTCGTAGCACACAGATAGTGATAGTGTTTTGACTTTAAATCAATCAAATCAAATCAAATCATATATCATACTTCGGCCTCCCGAACAAGATAATGTTGCGTATGGATGGACAGGCGTCAAAAACTGTCATGGACCATAATTATTGCAAACCTGGTTTTCTATAAATTATAAAAATATACTTGTTTTTTTATATTTCTGTTAGGCACTTCTACTAATATCTAGGTGGTCTACATGCTATACATTTCTCGGCTAGAGTAATGTTTCCATACAATCCTGCGTTCGTGAACACGGCACATCCATGGCGGCCGTCGACACTGTGCTACTGAGAAATTCCTTTAACATTATGACGTCACAAACAATCAATCGTGGCGCGTTCGGAGTCACGTGATTCCTTTTAAAATTTTATCTAAATTGTTTATAATAATAGATTAAGAAAAATTAAGATTTCTTCGCATCGACTATTATTATAAAATTTTAAAATATATAAAAAAAATATATCCCCCTTTTTTTTCAAAATCCCTATTCCACTAAATTTCATTCAGTGGCTATTAGTTGTATTAGTGTTCAGTTTACATATTCAATCCTGATTGGTACGAAGTATGGAAAAATGTTTAAATAAGTAATATAATAGCTTTTCTTTTTTATAAAGGGTCCGGAACAAAGTTCAGAGCCAATGGTGTGGAGGATATAAATCTGACCCCAGATTTGAATATCAATCAGAACGTTTATCCGTTCGACACAGAGGATGTAACATACTTCACCTACGATCAGATCGATAAGGATGCCATCAATATTGAAAAGTGTAAGTTAGTACCCCCGGAGCCCCTCCACGTGCTCTAGTGCTGCGCTGGTGCGGTAGGAGCAGCAGTTAAGTAGTACTGCCACCATAAATGGTATACCGTCGCCAAGCAGTGTTGTACTTGCTTTGGTGTGTTCCGGTGGAAGTGTGAGGATGTCGGTGCAATTACTGTCACATATGACATTACAGCCCCGTCATCATCTTTTCCCGTCACTTATAAACAAAAGCGTTTCTTTGGGTACGGAACCGTAAAAATCGTCGGCCTTTATTCAGCGATCATGTTTATATTTTAGTTTCAGTTCCGGGCGAGCATTGGAACTGCAATGCTCCAGAAATGAAGCTGATGTACCGGGATGAGATCAGAATAGTAGCACCGAGTGGCCACGGTTCATACAAGGTGATCATCTGTCCGTATGTCTTTATAGGGCCGCATCTTTTGAACCATATCCCGTTGGGAGCTGACATGTTCACAGTATATGCAATATATCTTTATTGCAATATACTTTCTACTCGGTGTGAGATTCCGAATCGTACTGCCATATTTCCTCGCTGCCGAGTCGAGTGAGACGTGACTAATGCAGTGTATATGGTTTGCAGATTTTGTTCTACGATCTTCACGTCTTGAACGTCTCCTGTATAAAAATATGGGTAAGCTTTACATGATCCTGAACCTGAATCAAACCCTGCAGATACAGGTGATCTGCATTAGCCTCCATTTTGCAAATTACGTGAAAATGGAATGTCTTAAAATAGATATACAAAATAATTTCAGCTAGAAGCAACGAAACAGGACACGGCTTCTGTCTACGCAACGAAAATCGATGACACAGACGGATCCTCCTTCCACGAGGTCGGAGACACTCCCGAAGACGTACTCAAAGAAACTCCCATTAGAGTCGTAGAACCTGAGACCATCCCCCAGGGTTCCGGCATCTGGAAGCCCGGTCCCCATTTAAAACCAAGTTTCATAAAAAACAAATTCATTCATCAGGTTTTTCGCGAAGGCCAGCGGGTAACATTGGTAACTCTTGCCATATTCCTGAAATTTAGTTTTGAGGGTGAGGGTATATTGAATTTAGAAACATTTGCACTTCCCCACCCTCCTGCCCCCCCCGACACTACGGAGAGTGCGGACACCGACGTCGACGTACAGGGTTCAATCAAGTACAGGAAGTACTGAGCCGTGGCTCAACACCGACGCCCCTATTAGGTACTAGCCTATACCCGCGGCTTGGCCTGCAAAGAACAGCACATTAACTCCGTGGCTTAGTTGGTAGTAGCCATGCCTTCGAAGCGAGGGATCTCGGGTTCGATTCCCGGCCGGGGCACACTTTGTGTGGTGAGCATGAAGTTTGTTATCCTAGTGCAGAGGTATGAGTCAGTAAAATTTTATTTATTGGATTCGGAACGGTCCCGGTTATGCTAGTCGTTAAGCCATGTCGGACGCTTTCGGGCGGCTTGTAAACTCCGACACCAGAGTTGGCCGCTTACTCACACGAAAGAAGAAGAAGACCGCGAAGCCAACCCTGATGTCGCTATAAAGTGAGCTGTTCCACACGCGGAGTCCAACGGCGCGGCGGAACTATGGAACAGATCTTTTTCTTGGTAGATCTATCTGGAAAGGCTATGATGAACCTAAAGGGTGATTTCAGCTTAGCATACCCTAAATGTTACAAGCTGTCATTTCTACTAAGTAATTGATGTATTAATAATCGTCATGTAACATGGCAATATTACAGCTGTAACATGTTGTGTTGACATGTGTACTGAGTACGTTGCCATTATGTGTTTATTATGTTCCTGATGAAGCCCCTTTACAGCTGAACTACATACTATTTCATGGTATCATGTCTGTTTCGAGAGTATTTAAGAATTAATTTTAGGTTTTTCACCTAAGGAAATCGTGTTCCATAACTTACCAAATTGTTGAAAATAAATAAAATGAAATATTATTTGAGTTTTACTGTCATTTACCAGATACGTTTCGGAACCTGTATTATCCCTATCTATAATACTTATCTATGATATGCCCACCTTCGTTCCGAAATTCCAAAGACTCGCACAGTTTGTCAGGCTTGGTTTAAACGAGCCTAAGCCCTATCATACGCGTTCCGGAGTGAGTCAGGGATCTATACTTGGTCCTTTGTTAGTTTTGATTATGGTGAATGATCTCCCCTCTGTTGTGTCACGTGCAAGGAGCTTACTTTATGCGGATGACTTAAAGCTCTACACTGAGATCAAGTCTGAAGCTGATTGTCTGGCACTCCAGTGTGACATCAACGCTATCCATCAGTGGAGTATCCAAAACCAGATGGAATTGAATACTACCAAATGTTATAATATGTGATGACCTTCGGCCGGATGTGGCACCCAATTAGCTTCGCTTATCAGCTCAACGACGAAGTTATCAACAGAACTTGCACAATAAAAGATCTGGGTGTGACATTCGACCGAATACTTTGTTGCTTGAGAAAATCCAGACGGCCTTTTTGCGGTTTCTCTACAAGCACTATTACGGATACTATCCTTACATGTACCCTACTGGGTTTCTGCTGGGATGTCTGGGTTATTACTCGTAAGACTAGGAGAGCTTACGACCAAGTTACTTTGGGCTGTAAAATTTTTCACGGTAAAATAGACGCTTCAGATTTGAGTGATGGGCTGTGTCAATTCTTTGTTCCGGACAACTATTTGCGGGGTCGGAGGCATAAGCTGTTCGCCGTTCCAGCGGCTCGCACTGCGGCTCGCGCCTTATCCCCCATCCCGCGCATCCTCACCGCGCTCAACGCTCTCCTGAAGGTTAGCCCAGAGTGTGATTTGTTTGCGGATGGATGGATGTCAACCTTGTCGGAATGTCTGAGGCTTTGTGAGTGATGTTATGATTTTTGTGTGGGTGTGTGATATTTTTATGTAATGAATGCTGACTAATTTCTTATTCTTATTATTTTTATTTTTTACCTTTTTTTTTGGAAAATTCTAAATGTGCTTGTTGTTATTTTTTTTAGTATTATTTTGTCTTTAATTTTAATTAATGTAAACGGTGCCAACCGTTTTAATTAATTAAATAAATAAATAAATAAAGCATTTGCTTCAACATTTGACATTGCAACAACGCAAGCCGCGAGGGAACTCTACCCGCGGTACTGTCCACTGAGGCTGTGTTAGGGTGCCTTTCCTGATAAAAGTGCTTCACCATAAACCAAGCGTTGCTGACACAATCTGTGGTCAAATCTGTCAAATCTGTGGAATGTTGGCGAGCCGGATCGGGCAAGATCTCTGCCAAGCGTAGTTGCGGCCATGCTGGAAGATGAGGCGGCGTGGAGCTTGGAATGGGCTCTGATCTACCACGGGAGCCCAATCCGGATTGGTAGATGGAATTTTTGGTTCTAAGACATGCCGGTTTCCTCACGATGTACATAAATTTAAGTTTTTTTAATATGCAATGATTATATGCAATACAATAAATCTATACATATAATAAAATCGTAGACTTGCCGTGTCTGTACATTGAATATTTTTACAAAATAATAACTGGGAGGCGTTAAGAATAAGTAATAGAACGCAAAAAAATAATTTTTGAAATTTTTGTCTGTTTGTCTGTATGTTTGTGCGCACTTTACGCAAAAACCATAGATAGTTATCAAAATCTAGGTACTAAGAAATGTTAAGCTGAGTCTGGAATAGTGAATAGCGTTTATTTTATCAAAATCGACCCACGAAATCAAAAGTTATTCAATGTTTTATGCAAAATTTAAATTTTTTTACAAAACGTTCTATAAGCGCCTGCCGAGTCCTGCGTTCTTGACTCGGTGTGGCGGTTCGGTGTATTGCAGTATGAATATGAGCAGGCGCTTGAAGGCAGATGACAGGTTTAGTCGTTTAGTCGTTAGTTTAGTCTTAGTTTAGGTTAGTTAATTAGGTAATTAGTTTAAAGGTAGTTTAGTTTTTCTTTGTACTTTGAACTGCGAAAGGTTGATGGTAACCAGTATCTTAAATACGAGTACCAAGCTTCCTATCAAACGAGTCATTTACTTGACGGAGACCTACAGTACACTGGAGTAACGCAATGGCCGTATGTCCGGCAGAAAATAGCCGCATAGGTAAATCATCCTCAGGGTACATCATCATCATCATCAGGGGTGAAATTAAATAACCCTTGCGACATTTGTTTTCGATTTTGCTGATATTATCTGGACATTCAGATGCAGCACAGATATTGCAAATGTATCAATATAAATTAGCGGAAGTCTATCAAGGAATATGCAGCTCAACAAAAATAACAAAACATAAATACCATTAATACGCACTAAGCGATTTGAAACTACTTTTATTGTGCGTACTGCAAGGGAGTGGAATGCTTTGCCTGAGTCTGTGTTCCCTGAACATTACAATTTGGGAGTCTTCAAGAGTAGATTGAATAGGTTTCTCCTAGACAAGCGTGCTCCATTGTCGGCCGCATCTTCACTTTCCATCAGGTGAGATGGCGGCCAAACCATGCTATGCTATCTTTTTTTTGTGAGTTAGTTACGTAACGAGCTGAGGGCCCACCTGGTGGTAAGTGGCGACCCACACCCATGACAACAGTAATGCGACTCAGTATAAGATCCAAATCTTATACTGAGTCGCACTCATCCTGCTGCGACCATCACCCAAGACGGGGATAATACATCTCACGATACAAGCGCTACTGCTTGTGTGATTCCAGGTGTGGTGGCAGTACCTCGCCGGACGAACTTGGCACCAGTTCTACTGTTACTTTTTGGTTGCTGCTTTAGCACCACCCAGAGGGTACGTGTAGGGAATCAAAGGGTACACACCTGCGGACGCGAGCAACTAGATCCAATAGATCGGTACGGGGGACTTATTTCTCACTGTATTTAACACTGTTTTGTTACTTCAGGACTTATTTCATATGTGTATGATGATCTAACAACACTGATACAACATTGAGCAGTGTCCCAGGGAATGGCATTGAATGAATGAATGGCAGGGAATGGGAATGGCATTCTGTTAACAGAGAAGTGGAACAATAAGAACCTTTTTTTTGTCAAGGGGTAAATACTTTGCTTATACCCCACGCCTTGGGGAGGCGTGTATTAATAGCAGTGCTGGGGGAATACACAATAAAACCCCCTTGGAGTTCCTGCACTACGCCTTCACGCTGGGGCTACGGGTACGGTAGCGGCCGTACCCGGCCGGCCAGAGGCGTTGGTCCTCGCGTATTGGGACCCCAACACGATGTGTACCTCCCTATAGTGCCGTGCCCGGAACACGAAACACGCCAACCTTCGGTGAGGACCTCATCCGTCGGACGGCAGATTCCCCGGATCTACCGCCCGGAAGTTCCCGTTAGGGTGGCAGGCGGCGCTCATGCGCCTGCCTACGCCGACCCACTCTCCTGCGTCTACCAGAGTGAGGAGATTCTTCCTCCCTTACCCTCTCGGCTGCTTCCTTCTGCGAGATTACTTCCTTGCAGAAGGACTGAGCTGCCACCCAAGATCTCCCGCTGTCAATCATGGATGAGACCATAGTTGACAGCGAAAGGTTTCCGCCTATAGCCGCGGTCAGGCGGGCCCATTCCGGAGTCAGAGTGCCCATTGCTCTTTTATAAATTTAAGTCTTGCTAAATTATGTTACGGCACCAGAATGAAAGTCAAGAGTTTAGAGAATTCTTCTCATTCCTATCAACTGCCCATTTAGTTTTAAACGCATTCAGTCTCCGGTGAGTCTATGTTCCGCAGTGACCAGAAACAAAGAACAAGAAGAAACTTTTTTGGTATCAGACGTAGACCTAATATTGAGTTGCTTTTTGCACGGTCCGCCATACTTAGCTCTTTCCCGGCTTAGCAATTCAAATAATTTTTATGCGCACGTTCCTGAAATATCCTGAAAAGATGACTTCTATAGTATAGTTTACAGAGAAGCATTATTGTATACATTTGCAATGGTTGCAGTTTCACTTACGTAGTTCATCATCCAATCAAGTCTTTAACCTTCCCAGTTAACAAAACCCAAGTAATATCGTAAGAATCTAACGGAAATAAATTATTTTGAGATTTAATTATAACATAATTTTAATATAATAGTAACGAACAGACATATTAAGCATAACATTATATTTCTATCCTCTAGGCTAGGATAGATCTAAGTCCACGCGGACGAAGTCGCGGGCACAGCTAGTCTATACATATAATAAAATCGTAGACTTGCCGTGTCTGTACATTGAATATTTTTACAAAATAATAACTGGGAGGCGTTAAGAATAAGTAATAGAACGCAAAAAAATAATTTTTGAAATTTTTGTCTGTTTGTCTGTTTGTCTGTATGTTTGTGCGCACTTTACGCAAAAACCATAGATAGTTATCAAAATCTAGGTACTAAGAAATGTTAAGCTGAGTCTGGAATAGTGAATAGCGTTTATTTTATCAAAATCGACCCACAAAATCAAAAGTTATTCAATGTTTTATGCAAAATTTTAATTTTTTTACAAAACGTTCTACAAGCGCCTGCCGATTCCTGCGTTCTTGACTCGGTGTGGCGGTTCGGTGTATTGCAATATGAATATGAGCAGGCGCTTGAAGGCAGATGACAGGTTTAGTCGTTTAGTCGTTAGTTTAGTCTTAGTTTAGGTTAGTTAATTAGGTAATTAGTTTAAAGGTAGTTTAGTTTTTCTTTGTACTTTGAACTGCGAAAGGTTGAGGGTAACCAGTATCTTAAATACGAGTACCAAGCTTCCTATCAAACGAGTCATTTACTTGACGGAGACCTACAGTACACTGGAGTAACGCAATGGCCGTATGTCCGGCAGAAAATAGCCGCATAGGTAAATCATCCTCAGGGTACATCATCATCATCATCAGGGGTGAAATTAAATAACCCTTGCGACATTTGTTTTCGATTTTGCTGATATTATCTGGACATTCAGATGCAGCACAGATATTGCAAATGTATCAATATAAATTAGCGGAAGTCTATCAAGGAATATGCAGCTCAACAAAAATAACAAAACATAAATACCATTAATACGCACTAAGCGATTTGAAACTACTTTTATTGTGCGTACTGCAAGGGAGTGGAATGCTTTGCCTGAGTCTGTGTTCCCTGAACATTACAATTTGGGAGTCTTCAAGAGTAGATTGAATAGGTTTCTCCTAGACAAGCGTGCTCCATCGTCGGCCGCATCTTCACTTTCCATCAGGTGAGATGGCGGCCAAACCATGCTATGCTATCTTTTTTTTGTAAGTTAGTTACGTAACGAGCTGAGGGCCCACCTGGTGGTAAGTGGCGACCCACACCCATGACAACAGTAATGCGACTCAGTATAAGATCCAAATCTTATACTGAGTCGCACTCATCCTGCTGCGACCATCACCCAAGACGGGGATAATACATCTCACGATACAAGCGCTACTGCTTGTGTGATTCCAGGTGTGGTGGCAGTACCTCGCCGGACGAACTTGGCACCAGTTCTACTGTTACTTTTTGGTTGCTGCTTTAGCACCACCCAGAGGGTACGTGTAGGGAATCAAAGGGTACACACCTGCGGACGCGAGCAACTAGATCCAATAGATCGGTACGGGGGACTTATTTCTCACTGTATTTAACACTGTTTTGTTACTTCAGGACTTATTTCATATGTGTATGATGATCTAACAACACTGATACAACATTGAGCAGTGTCCCAGGGAAATGGCATTGAATGAATGAATGGCAGGGAATGGGAATGGCATTCTGTTAACAGAGAAGTGGAACAATAAGAACCTTTTTTTTGTCAAGGGGTAAATACTTTGCTTATACCCCACGCCTTGGGGAGGCGTGTATTAATAGCAGTGCTGGGGGAATACACAATAAAACCCCCTTGGAGTTCCTGCACTACGCCTTCACGCTGGGGCTACGGGTACGGTAGCGGCCGTACCCGGCCGGCCAGAGGCGTTGGTCCTCGCGTATTGGGACCCCAACACGATGTGTACCTCCCTATAGTGCCGTGCCCGGAACACGAAACACGCCAACCTTCGGTGAGGACCTCATCCGTCGGACGGCAGATTCCCCGGATCTACCGCCCGGAAGTTCCCGTTAGGGTGGCAGGCGGCGCTCATGCGCCTGCCTACGCCGACCCACTCTCCTGCGTCTACCAGAGTGAGGAGATTCTTCCTCCCTTACCCTCTCGGCTGCTTCCTTCTGCGAGATTACTTCCTTGCAGAAGGACTGAGCTGCCACCCAAGATCTCCCGCTGTCAATCATGGATGAGACCATAGTTGACAGCGAAAGGTTTCCGCCTATAGCCGCGGTCAGGCGGGCCCATTCCGGAGTCAGAGTGCCCATTGCTCTTTTATAAATTTAAGTCTTCCTAAATTATGTTACGGCACCAGAATGAAAGTCAAGAGTTTAGAGAATTCTTCTCATTCCTATCAACTGCCCATTTAGTTTTAAACGCATTCAGTCTCCGGTGAGTCTATGTTCCGCAGTGACCAGAAACAAAGAACAAGAAGAAACTTTTTTGGTATCAGACGTAGACCTAATATTGAGTTGCTTTTTGCACGGTCCGCCATACTTAGCTCTTTCCCGGCTTAGCAATTCAAATAATTTTTATGCGCACGTTCCTGAAATATCCTGAAAAGATGACTTCTATAGTATAGTTTACAGAGAAGCATTATTGTATACATTTGCAATGGTTGCAGTTTCACTTACGTAGTTCATCATCCAATCAAGTCTTTAACCTTCCCAGTTAACAAAACCCAAGTAATATCGTAAGAATCTAACGGAAATAAATTATTTTGAGATTTAATTATAACATAATTTTAATATAATAGTAACGAACAGACATATTAAGCATCACATTATATTTCTATCCTCTAGGCTAGGATAGATCTAAGTCCACGCGGACGAAGTCGCGGGCACAGCTAGTAATTAAATAAAGTCGGCGTCTATGCCCCTGGGCCCCCACGCTCTCTAAGAGAGTGAGAGTGAGAGTGAGAGTGAATTGAGAGTGTACACATAGGTATAACTGTATAAAGGCTTTCCATCTCAGTATATGTCTGTCTGTATGTCGACATTTAAAAATGTCGAGTTGAAATGCTCCCCATACATACATGTTACAAATCTCGGCGCCGCTATCAAACGACCGATTACCGCATTGTGGTACGTACGGGTACGTATCTGCGTATTAGAAAGTGTTTTTAGTTTTTACGTTTGACCAAAAGGCTCACCGGTTTTTCTTAAAAACTGTTTGTACCGCAGTGGATACTTACTTGAAGGACATATGTTCGTACGTATTACGTAGGGAAGAGATTATGTTATGAAAGTATGATGTTGCTTCCTCAAGGGTTTACCAAATACTCCAAATTCCAATGAATGCTAACGAGTTCACTACAAACCAAATTACAATCACCACTGTGATAAAGATATTTTGTGTATGAAAAAGGTTTGAACGAGTGCAGTTCTACAAAATCAGCTGAGATAGTGAGAGACTTCGGGAACTAATGATAATTCACTTAATGGAATTTATGGGAGCATCTATCCAACAGCTTTGTTATAAATTGTTGCCTAATTAGTTAATTATCAGAATTTTATTGTATATTGACCGTGTCAATATCACGAGTACACATCTATGTAATATTTTGACTCGGGCGCCGCACTGCAACATAACCATACGAGAATGATATACTAGGCACCAAATGAAAGTACTTAATAAGCACAATTCAAAAATATATATTTTGTCTCCCAAATAAATATTTTATAATAAATACGTATTTCATTATGGACTACGGTACACATGTAAAAGTTTAGTGATAACTTGAAATCCGATTCACCAACGAAACAGTTCTGTTTTATTCTGGGACACAGCAGCCCCGCTGAGTGGAGCGGAAGCACACGCCGGAGCATTTCCGACACCCTCTAACTTCGTTGTGGATAAAGGTAGGAACCTGAATCAGTCACCAAGAGAACGTAATATATCTAGGTATAATCCCAAGTCATATCCAATTTGACCCTGTAGGTTGAGAAATATTTCAAGACAAAATTCTTTAATTTTGTCACTGACACATTGACCGATCATCAAACCGTACTACTGTAATAGCCGACCTGCTAACTTCAAATATTGTAAATAACTAGTGTTTCCATTACAAAGCCAGGAAAAATTCAAACATACCGTTTTCTAGTAATACGAACTCCATAAATAACCTTGTAATCCTTATCTATCTATCTATACTCTATACTTATAATAAAACTGTAACGGATCCAATTCTGTACATTGAAGATATTTTGAAAATTTTTTTTGGGGTGCACTCTATGATCGATACTGAAGCCAAAACTGTAATTTTTTTTATTCATGTCTGTCTGTCTGTATCTTGGCCGCGCATCACGCCGAAACTACTGAATGAAATCAAATGAAACTTGGCATGATTTGACGGCTCCGTGGCTTAGTTGGTAGTAGCCCTGCCTTCGAAGCGAGGGGTCCCGGGTTCGATTTTCGGCCGGGGCACACTTTGTGTGGTGAGCATGAAATTTGTTCTCGGATCTTGGCTGTTTTTCTTGTGTTTCTGTGTTTGTCTATACCATCTGCGATACAGGGAATCCTCGTGCAGAGGTATGAGTGTGTAAACGTTTATTTATAATATTTATTTATATTAGGACGTAGGATACTTTTTATCCTGAAATTCAGCACGGTTCCCTTGGGAGAGGGGATGAAAGTCAAAATGTGTTCTTCATTGTAATTCATTAACGCGTTGTGTAATTTCATTAATTTTTTTTTTAGTTAGAAAGGAGATACTTTATAAATTGTCCCGTAAATATTTCAAGGTCATCGGTTTTGTAGTTTGGAAATTACAGACATTACAACCATCAGTATTAGGTCCAATAACTTGAATTTGCACAGGACTTTCACTGGCAGATTGATGATTTTATAAGGAGAGATACTTTTATTTCAGAAAATAAAAATAACATTTAGGGTTCCGCGCGAAATAATGTTTTAGACGCGCACGAAGTCGCGGGGCACAGCTACTAAAACTTAAGTGCGATTACAAGATAAATATTAATATTTTTGTTCGTAAATTATTTTTAAGTCCCACTACCTCAATAGATAGATACGAGTAGGTAGGTAATATAGTGAATATAGCCTGACATGATGCGCAGACATAGCATATGCCACTTTGCTTGGAATTTCAACTATAAGCCGAGGCTCTCCTCGTTTGGTGGGGGAACGAAGATATTATAGATAATTATTATAGATGGGGACAATATTGTTTCCGAAACCTATCTGGTAAAAGACAGAAAACCTCAAATAAAATTTCAATTAATTTATTTTTAAGAATTTTGGTAATTATCGAACACTCTGTTTCTTCACAAACCTAACTTAAATTTAGGTTTGTGAAGAAACAGTGTTCTTTAATACTCTAGAAACCATCAATAAGGCTATAATAATTACAATGAATATGGGTTACGACAGTACTCAAAACAACTTACTATTTGTACTAGAGATAATTACAGCTGTAAAGGGGCTTCGTCAGTAACTTATAAAAATAGAAAGTGATCGTACTTAGTACAGATGTCAACATGTTATTGTTTGTGGGCGGCGGCGACCGCAACACATCAGGACCGTCAAATGTACTCGTACTGTTCTTTGCAGGTCAAGCCGCGGGTATAAGCTAGTACCTTATATGTGCGTCAGTCTTGAGCAATACGTCAAGAGGAGGAACTTAATCGTTTCTGTCCGTAGTGCTGGGGGGGGGGTCACTAGGGTAGGCGGGTCCCCATGCTTCCCATTTCAGTGTACCCTCACGCTCAAAATTAAACCGAAGGTATATGGTCAACATATCATGCTTGTTTAAGGGGTTTTCTTTTATGAACGTTGGTTTGAAATGGGAACTGGGCTTCGAACCCTTCTTAAGTCCTAACACTTTAAAGGGGATGTTTACGAGTAGGTCATCGGTAAAGTCTTCAACGTTGTAGAAGGAGGATCCTTCCATGTTGTCGAATTTCATTTTGTAGATAGTGGCCGTCCCCGGCTGCATTGCTTCTAGCTGAAATGATTTTGTTCATCTATTTTGAGACATTCCATTTACACGAAATTTTCAAAATGAAAAATAAAGGTCAGGAGACATCAGCCTTAAGGCTAAAGAGGATCACCTGTATCTCTAGGGTTGTATTCAGGTACAGGGTCATATAAAGCTTACCCATATCTTTAAACAGGTGCAGTTCATGTAGTGGAAGTCGTAGAGTGAAATCTGCAATCCATATACACTGCATTAGTCACGTCTCACTCGACTCGGCAGCGAGGAAATATGGCAGTGCGATTAGGAATTTCACACTGATGGTACAGTACTGCCAAGTGTATTATAATATTAATTTCGATTTTTTGATAGTCATTTAGATCAAGTATCTGAGATAATAAGAAATATACTGTGAACATTATCAGCTCTCTACGGGTTATGGTTCAAAAGATGCGGCCCTATAATGTCATACGGACAGATGAAAGATTTGGGGCAATTGCTCTGAGACAAGGCTGTGTAACGTCATGCACGTGACACTTCACCGGCACCCAAACCCTTCCACCTGAACCACTGCTTGGTGTTAGATGACTAAATATTCTACTGCTATTTTGGGCTGTTCCTTTCGCACCTGCGGGAGACTCGTGGAGGAACTCTACAGCGTAGAAACTAACTTACGTATCGAAATATAAGTACATTTGAATATGATCACCTTGTATGAACCGGTGCCAAGCGGTGCTACTATCCTGGTCTCATCCCGGTATATCAGCTCGTTTTCTGAATAAGTGCAGTTCCCATGCTGGCCCGGAGTCGGAACTAAAATACAAATATGATATCACTGAATGAAGACCGACGTTTGTAAGTTTTTATTTCATAAGTGACGGGACAAAGTGTACTTCTGCGCCAGTCATTCTGAGACGCGGCTGGTACGTCATATGTGCCTGTAATTTCACCGACATCCTTCCATGCTTCCACCGGAACACAGCAAGGCAAGTGCAACTACTTCTTCAGTACTTCTCTAGACGCACCTGGCTGTTGTCCTTATGCTACTTAACTGCTGCTCCTGCCGCACCACCGCACCACTAGAGAACGTGGAGGGGCTTCGGGGGTACTAACTTACCCTTTGCAATAATGATGGTATCCTTATTGATCTGATCGATGGAGTAGTATTGGTCCTGTGCTGCCTCCGTGTCGATCGCATGCCAGCCCTGAGGGATATTCAATAGGGGAGTCAGATGTATATTCGTCTCTATCTTGGCTTTCTTTCCGGTAAATGTATGAAATCCTGTATTCCCTGTAAAAGAGCAATCACTTATTTAAGCATTTTTCCAGATTATATTCTTTGAACCTGTCAGGTTCGAACACGTAAAATTAACAGGTGGTATGGACAAACACAAAACCCGCGACCCCTCACTTCGAAAGTAGGATGGTTCAACTGAATGTAAAGTTTACCCGTTTTCTTTCTCCTATAATCATCGTTGTCGTGGTGCGCGCTGGTGGCGGAGTCTATCCAGTCGATGAAGGCAGACAGCTCGAGGAACCGCGCCGGCGCCGAGCAGCCGGGCCCGCGGACTCCGAGCCCCAACTTAGGGAGAACAGGTAGTTAGTACACTCGCAGCTGTCAGAGCACAACACCTCCATCACATGTACAGCAACACTACATGACAACCAGATCGTCATCCTCGCTCGGAACTTCGGGCACAATTTGAACAGGCGCCAGACGAGTATTTGAATTATTACATGATGATCAGGATCTCAAGTTTTTATACAATAAACTGTACTGCACTATAGAATACAGGAAGCAGTTGCTATTTGGGGTAGGTTTCGGTACCAGACATCCAAGTGTTGGAACAACATTTGAATGTCCTCTACGAAAGTGAATTATAATACATTTCTAAAAAACGACTAAACCTGTTAGTTCTGGAGCGCCAAAAACTATACTGACTGGTACCAATAGCTGTAATGCACCTTATACTTCCTAGTATATATTATAATAATAAGTTAAATAGCGTAACAAGTTATATTATGTTGAATATCAATACTGAGTTATGGTGTTTTTTTTACCCGCGGTTTACCGAGATCAACACACTCACACACAGATGCCGGCTGCACCCCAGCGTCGCTGGTAACGCAATGGCCACAGTGTCAAAGTCAAAGTAAAATTCATTTATTCCTTTAGATCTCAAGTATCATTTGGACACGTCAAATTTTACACATGCATGTACACATATTCGTGAGCATATAACGTGTCACAGGAACTCCCAGGCACATTACATGCACACAGATATGTCAAATTACAGTCAGTTTTCATGTTTAAGCTTATCTTATTTGTTAAGTTTACGTCTGTTCCAACCCTAACCGACCAACCCGAGGGGAAGAAACAGACAAGAAACCCCTCGGAGACAGTACTACATATTCGCGAATATGGTCCTGCGTCTAGAGTGGAGCAAATTCATTCCCAAGCCTTTTTGTCATCTAGGTAATCTGATATTTTATAATAAGCTTTTGCGACAAGTTTACTTTTGATGACAGTTTTAAATTTATTTATTGACAGTAATTGAATTTCGCTCGGGATTTTGTTAAAAAAGCGTACACATTGACCTTTAAAAGAATTGCTAACCTTATGGAGCCTAGTAGTGGGCACAGCGAGTTTATTTTTATGCCTAGTGTTTACACTATGATTGTCACTTTTCTTTGTGAACGCGCTCATATGTTTACGAGTGTACATCACATTCTCATATATGTACTGACATGTAACCGTTAGTATAATATATTTATATCCTTAAATTTTTTTCGTAATGATTCTTGGGGACGCATATGGTAAACTGCGCGAACAGCCCTCTTCTGCAACACAAATATGGTGTTGATATCTGCAGCATGCCCCCACAGCAGTATGCCATATGACATAATGCTGTGAAAGTAGCCGAAATATACAAGCCTAGCGGTATCTACGTCTGTGAGCAGGCGGATCTTTTTGACGGCATATGCTGCAGAACTAAGTCTCTTCGACAATCTTTCAATATGTGGGCCCCACTGAAGCTTATTATCTAAAGTTATTCCTAAGAACGTTGTGGTATCTACGAGATCTAACTGTTCATCTTTTATTTTAACATTAATATCAACTTTTTTAACGTTGGGTAAAACAAATTTTAAACACTTTGTTTTCTTTCCATTAAGTAGCAAATTGTTTACATTGAACCAATTTACTACTTTAGAGAGAGCATTGTTTACATCGTCAATAACGACTTGTTGCCGTTTCAATTTAAATAAAAGCGAAGTGTCATCTGCAAACAATACAATCTCATGATCGTCCTTTACAATATAGGGAAGATCATTTATGTAGATTAAGAATAAGAAGGGTCCAAGTATAGATCCTTGAGGAACGCCCATAGGAACCACTGACCCCGGGGATCGCTTTCCGTTAACTTCAACTCTTTGTACTCTTTCACTCAGATAAGAGGTAAGAAGATCTAGAGCATTGCCCTTTATACCATAATGGTGTAGCTTCTTGATCAACGTTTCATGGTGTACGCAATCAAAAGCCTTGGACAAATCACAGAAGACACCTAATGCATCTTGTGATCCTGTGCTGTGAGTGCATGTTGTGATCCTGTGAGTGCTGGATTCAAGCACATTCGCTGCTCTGGCACACACCATTTATAAGGATTTCTTTTTCTATTCTTTATGAATTAGTTTAATATTATCTCTTTGTATTTATATAAATTTATACTGTTTTTTTTCTCTTTGTAATTTATATATTTTGTGCTTACCTAGTAAATAGATAAACGACTACCCCATAGGCACGGAAATATATAAAAAATAACTTTTAATGAGATGTAAGTAACGGGACCATATCTTATCTCATCATTAGGACTAACTGTGTCACAGGTGGCATAGATACAACCATGGCCCGAAGATAAGCTTATAGCTGACGTGAAACAAACGTTGTATGGGGCCGGGACCGCTTGCTTCGAAGGCAAACAGCCAGCGTTGCGGCGGCGACTCACCAGCGTCCAGTGCCCGGTGGAGTTGGAAGCCAGCACCATGCCGTTGTCCCACACGCAACTGTCCTTGTTGTTCTTCGCGAAGCCACATTGGTAATGAGTTGGGATCAGCTTATTTATCATCAGCTGTAACAACACCAAGTACGAGTATTATACCAAGTAATTCACTTTTTTATTATGTTTTCAGGAAAAGAAACCCTGATATTGGAGGTTCTCAGAGGGTTTTAGATATTGAACTCGGCCTCATGCACAGGGTCAAAAAAACGGAATTCGTAGTGTTCAAGGCTGCCGGTAATAAAAGTGACGAAGGTTGGGAGTTTTTTTTTACCTTAAGGACCATGTTGATGGTCAGAGGGAGCGTAGCGCTGTAGCAGAGGAACAGCTGAGCGGGGGGTGCGCTGCACCCCTGCGACCTCCGTGTGGGAGGCAGCCCGCGCCGCGCCTCCCGGTGTGTGGTCGCCATTCGAGAACCTTTGGTCCGCGGTGTTCGGTTCTACATCGGCACTTCAGTTCCTTATTCTGACAGAATGTACTACTCACCCCAGCTCGTTTGTAAAACTTCCGGCAGATTTTATGCTTTACATACTGAATCGAGTAGATAGCTTTTTCCAGCAACACGTTATCTGAAAGTGAAAGTGAGGATCATCCTGCGCTCTTCATAATGTAATATATAATATGGGACAAGATTAAATGTTTATTGAACTAACCGTCAATGACCGCCAGGGCGTACAGTTGTGCTTGTGATGTGTCGAACGAGTTCGAAGGCCAGCATAACGGCTTTATTGGAACTAGAATACAAAATATTTTCAGAGGTGTTAAAAAGTTATCTATACTAATATTATAAAGCTGCAGTGTTTGTTTGTTTGAACGCGCTAATCTCTGGAACTACTGGTCCGATTTGAATGATTCTTTCAGAGTTTGGTAGTCCATTTATCGAGGAAGGCTGTTTTTTTTCAAAATTAGGGATCCTTAATAAAATTGCTATTTTGTAACACAATTTGTAAAATTGATATTTCCACGGAAACGAGAAAAAGGCGGGTGAAACCGCAGGGCACAGCTAGTATTAAATAAAATGTCAACCGTCTACCTATTTTAGATCAAAATCTACAACCCTTCATATGAATTTATTTAATCAGATTTTGGGGTCCCTTGAACGGTTCTTGAAATAACTGGGTCTCACTTTAACTGTCACATTTATCAATAAGATTTTCAACAAGTGATCTCCATAGGCCGCGTGTCCGTGGCACGTAGCGAGGGACGTTGCAATACTCCATAAGTTGGATGTCTAGTAGAGGTTTTAGTATGATCATTTAATTCTCAATAAAATACTCAGAACGTCGCCATTTTAAAATAAACATGTACCTCCGAGATCGCGCGTTTTTATTACTAGCTTGTTGAAACCCTACCCTATTGGGAATCAAATCTTCAAACCAAACGATCACTCAGGTACTCCTATAGAAAGCTCACTCACACTCCTCTTCCCCAGGGTCCAGCTCGATGAGCGCCACCGTGTTCACAGTGGAGTACTCGTACTCCGGGTGTGTCATGTAGTCGAGCAGTCTGCAGAACCACGGCTCGTTGTCTTGCGGTATGAACATGGCTTTGCTGTCTTCTCTGAAACAGGTCTATCAACCACTAACAACATAGCAATTTAAGTGGACAGACAGCGTAGAGACCAAGTTCGTTGATGTAAACAAGGAAAAGTTTAGGACCTAAGATGCTACCTTGTGAAACGCCATATATTACAGCCACTTCAGTAACAGCCATTCCAGTAGATTTGGTAGCCATAAAAGAACATTTAGATTCTGCTAAAAGATTGTGCGCTTCTAAATAATTCACAAATCTTTTGTTTAACAGTATTTTAGCAACATTATATTAATTATTGACACTGTTTTACGAACAGGGTGGATGATTGACTGCGTAGAGACTTCAGGGAAATTATTGAAACAAACATTAATAAAGTGTGTTATGACAATTATATCTTTAGTCAATTTTAGTAGTGTAGATAGCACACCATCCCACCCCGGGGCGCAATCATTTTCTAGACTAATAATAGTCCCCTCGTCTGTTTTTGTTTAGTATCAAACTGTACAAAATAAATAGCATTCGTTTGTGTCTTAAATTCGCTAGAGTTATTAGTGGTGTTGCCTTGCTTGTTGGATGTTCAACCACGAAGAGATATGCCCTCGGAGGCCATGGTGGAACGCATTGAGCTTGCTAGTTTTATGAGATATATTAAAGTAGCTTTATAAAGTGCAACCACATAAAATTACTGCACCCATATATTTCGACTGTAACAATTGGCACAAGTGCTTGCTCTTTTCGTATCACTCGGGGGATACGCGTGAGAATTAAATGAGTACTCACCTACGGGCACAACAATTATGAAACCCCAACTGGCCTTGCCAAGAATTCTTTTAAATATCTGAGTATAATATTTTACCGTAATATATTCTTCGGTATCCTGGCCACGTCGTCAGAGTTGGCAATGGCATAATTTTCCTTGACAAGCACTATGCCTGTCAGGGCTATCTTGTAGGTATCCTCCTCATCTGGAATGAAAGCAAGTCAGGGAGCTATTTCACCAGCACTCCGACATCAGGCGATACGTAAGCCGCCTTACATCGCGCTCCTCGTTCTAACGCACACATGCACAAAGCCTCAAACATGTCCTCAAATGCACACACATACATACATTCTCGCCTTGCGAGCAGAACCTTAACGGTCCACTTTAGCCATGAACGACTCCGCGAACACTGGCGAATGCACACAACCTCTTACCCAACACAAACTTGCGAGCAAACATCAAAAGCCAATAATAAGGTGTTACAACGGAGGGGTGCGGCGGTAGGCTGCCCTCACACCCAACCTTTATACCGAGTGTTAGTGCACTCGCCTGGCTGTTCCGGTTCCAAGGGTGCGAGGAGTTGTTGTAGGTACAGACACTTGTGCCAAGGTCGTCCGGAGAAGTACTGCCTCCAAACCTGGTGATCGGCCGGGTGCGGGTGCGGGTGCCGTTGAAATTACAGGTCTGTGAGGCCGTCCGCTCGTATCGCACTTTTATTAAAGTGACGAAACAAATATAAGACACAAGACATGCTCTCATCGAGTATTGGAGCGCAATGCGCTGCGGCTCAGCCCCTCCCATACTATGGAAGTAACACTGGGTACGCTCGCCGTGTTATAGTGTGCCGCCAGGCAGGTCCTCGCTCCAGCAGTCCGGAACACTTACGGATGTGCACCCGCAGCACCCCGAGCCAGGGGAAGAGCGCTGCCTGCCCGAGGTTGCCCTCCCTGTCCGCCAGGCGGCGCTCGTTGTCGCACTCACGCGGACCTGCTCGCACTACGCACACTGACAAATATAAGAGAATCTTTAAATTGTCTTATCGTTAAACGATATTCTGTTAATTTCTAGTATCTAGAAAACGGCTGTAACAAATTGGATGAAATTTTGTGTTTGGATATGGTTTTGCTGTTTAAGAAAGAAAAAAAAAAACACCTAAAGAGGGGTATACACAACAAAAAAGGAATACAAATCATACGATGCAAAAACAATAGTCGGTATTGTGTATGGTCCAAGTAACAAGATTTTGGTGTTTATTAAATAATGGTTTGTTTGGTAAATAGGTTACAACTCAGCTATTTGTCTAGTCTAAGGACTAGACACTGATTTTCAGTCGAACCTTTTGGGAGGGTATACAATAATATTGAGGTTACGAGCATAAGGCGTGAGACGTACAACTATTAAGTCAAGTGTTCAATTGTTATTGTAATAGATGCTTCCTCTGACATTACCAAACTCGAAGGAGCTTGGGTACCAGGAGAATTCATTTGTGAAAGGTGCGTTTAGGTGTGTAAAATTTGTGTGAGTATAGTTTGTGTGTGTGAGTGTTGTGTGCGTGGGGTGAATGTGGTGCTTTGAAATGTGACCACTCCGGACTGTCCCGGAGTGTGCTAAAATAAAAAGGATCATCGTTTTACAATTGACGAGAATATCGCGTAGCAATGTATTGTACAATGTAACTAGATCACTTATAGAGTACATATTAATACCCATAAACAGAACAAATATGTATGTAATAATAATAATAATGTTTTTATTGCATTTACCAAAGTACATTTTCTTAACTATAATAAAATCTCCTTTTAAGTATAAAATATACTTGACATAGGAGATTTCGAAATGTTCATCACACAAAATGCTTTTGCCAGGTGGGAATCGTACCCACGACCTCCAGCGCACGAGGCAGAGCTACCACCGACTGAGCCGTGAGGCAGGCAGAATTCAAAATGAAATACGCACCATCGATCACAAACAATATGCAGGAAATCAATATCAATATCACAGTCATTTCGAGTCGTAATAATGAATCCGTCTATTTGTTCAAAATCACTGAAATGTGTTTGAACCGGTGATGTGTTGATATCGGAAATTGGTTCCCAAGTCAATGAATTGAATTTAATTGAGTTGAACGCTCATTGCGTTGTTAATTTCTACCAGTGTTTACTAAACGGGTAATGGGGGTCAATTACGAGATATGTCGTATGTGAAAATTGTATTTTAATTTCGATAATATATCACGTTGAAATCCATACAAAGGAGTAAAATTAAAATGTTTGCATGTAATCTCAAAATAAAAGCTTTACTAAATGTATAAACAGTAGAGTGTCACTAATCAGGAACCCTCCGTCCGCGCCCGCCCACTCTCGCTTCGCATCAGTATAACCTCCGTCCGCGCCCGCCCACTCTCGCTTCGCATCAGTATAACCTCCGTCCGCGCCCGCCCACTCTCGCTTCGCATCAGTATAACCTTAAACTTATCACATTAGCACGTATTTACCGCTCTCTGCACATTCCAGTCTACCGTCCGTTGCTGTTTTTAATTAAAAAAGTGTAGTTAGACAAGTCAAACAAAAACATAAGACTATAAAAGCGAACACCGAAGCGAATTGGGAAGCCAAACCAATCCATCAGTAGCAGTGCTGTCTCCGCGAGTTATCAAAGCAAGTGGCAATGGCGGAAATAGTGCCATTGAAAACTTTTGTTCTTAATAAACGGCTATATTCATACTCAAACGTATTACGTACGTATTTTATAAAACCACTCATCACATCATCTACAGCTTCGTAAGTTTTAAATTTATCTTTTCACCGGACATCATTTAGATCACTTATATTTTTCTCATATTCTGTAGAGATTTCCAGGACAAAATGTTGATGTAAAATATTCATTGAAAATATTCATTCATTTATGTACAGATATTAATTTGAGAGACAGATACCAGATCTAATATATATTTTTATTAATTCAAGCTTGAATTGATTATATGACATAATTCAACTAGCATGTTGTGCAGCGGCTTACTTGAGGTTCCAGCTGATGGTCCACAATTTTGCGTTTGATTCCAAATTAAACTACTGAGAACTCACAGAGAATAAGACTGCCACGTTTAGATAAGCATTTGTAATAAATAGAACCAGTATGTGAGGGAAACTGGTGAAGATATAAATCCCTGCTTATATAGAGATCAATTCATGTACACCATCACTTTCTTTTTTGCTATGGAAGCCGCGACTTGCACGGTCGCGCCTGTACACTACGGAACGTTCATCGAATAGTTCGTTAATCGGAATGCTGCTATTCAACCATGTTTCTGTAAAAATAATGACATGATAGTCACAACAAACAAAATTATGAAAGAGATTATCAGTTTTTGTCATTCAACTGTTTCCGTTCTGGTAGTGTAAACTGAAATCGTAAGTCAATCCCTTAAGTAACATCATTATACCAAAAATAGCGTGTTTGTGATAAGGCGCAGCTATAATATTATTAAATATATTAACAAACAGACACACATACATAATGACTTTCGCCTTTATATTATAATATTAGTCAAAAAAAAGTCAGTGTTCCTTCCATGCACATAATTCATTATTTTTGCGCGCGATAATCTTGCCGTTGCGTATCTGTATTTGCCATAACTCCCGCGGCTTGCTTCGGGCGGCGGCACGGAGGGCCTTGCTTTCAGAGGTCAGGTGTTCCGTGCCGTGCACGGCATTCTTCTCCACAGCGGCTATGGCCAAATGGCGAGTATTCTACTTATCACTCTTGCTGTATTTATTGAACTTCGCTGTAGCAGCAAGACACCGGTCACTCATATGTTGGTGTTACAGTGTATAATATATAATTGTTTCTCAGTTAATATGCGACTAGGTTAGCTATCGAGAGATGACGATGTCGTGGACGGGATTCTGTGAATACGGGCCCTGGAACTGTTTTGTGTGGGAGCACGGAGACAATGTGAGCAATTTTGTTGTTCAAACAATCATCAGTCTAGATACCTCCTATTTATTAAGCAAAGGTAAGTTGCATTACAACTACGCCAGTGCGATCTTAGGTACGCAGAACTCTCCAATGAATAGGCTCCATGTCAATGTTCCATGGAAAACCAACATGGATAGACGTCACCCAGGGGACTCGTGTAGGTGAATCGCGAGCAACTTGGTCCCCCAAGAATTGTATGGTTTTAGTAACGGAAAGATTTCTATTTTTGTGTGCCAAAAGAATAAAGAAACGAATCGAAAATGGCGCCACTAGTTATTACCTCTCACTCGACAACGATAGAGTGCGAGTGAGAGGCAACGATTAGTGGCGCGACTTATACTTAGTAGCAGTACAACTTGTGCAATTTGCTGACGCTTTAATCAATTTTCCAGAACAACACTGCCGCGACCACGTAGACGTCGCTTCTGAAAACGAGCCACGACAGACCAATACACCATCACAGGCCAATCTCTTTCGGATATCATCACCTGGCTGTGTTTGATGGCATAAAGACACCAAGGTGTTGCATGATGGAGACGTGCCATCGCCGATCAAAGATCAAATATTCCAAGTGTGGTGTTTACCCGTGTCGTTCTCGAAACCCAAGCTGAACTTTTCAATAACATAATATTCAGTTAGATTGTTTTCAAACTTTGTTAGTTTTTGCTATTGTTACTTTAAATTGAAATAATTTTTGATCTCTTTGTTTATTCTATAATTTTAAGTTTATCAGAGGTAGATTTTGTTTATTTTGAGAAATTTATTGATTTTTGCCAGATAATTAGTTAAAAGAAGGTTTTTTTTTTGTTAAATGTCACGACCACCAGGGCTCCTTTTAAGGAAAACTAAAAATTCTTGTATTTTTATGAATTTATCTTAGTTTTTTTAATCCTAATTATGTTAGTTTTGTTCATCTCCTTACACCTCCAAGGTTTCTTCTGGGCAAAGAAGCCTCGAGCCAGATTTAAAAAATATATGTTACAGTATAGGAAAAGTTAAATAAAAATTACAGAAAATAAAATATTTTATTTACGTTCAGACTTAACTTTTGTACAATTTCGTCGATTGTAACATCTAAGACAACTGTCAGAATGTAGACTATCTCGTCACATTCACATCACATCTGACATCTAACATTTCGTTCAGTAATTATAAATCGTTTCCATAATCCGTTATAAGTTATTACCCATAATGAGTGATTTTTTTACGCATCACATTAAGGGTTGGAAATAAAGTATTTTCATATACTTAATTTCTAGGCAAAAGTATAAAGTCAAAGTTAAATTCATTTATTCCTTTAGATCTCAAGTATCATTTGGACACGTCGTATAAAGTATAATCACTAAAAATAAAGTAGGATACGTTATTATAAAGTATGGTTGGCAACCCTGGGCGCGAGTACTACTCAGGATGTCATCCGGAGTCAGTGACGTTTCGCTGAGTGGCCAATATGGCGACTGCGATTTGTCTGTCAGCACCATTAGAATTTAACGAAATACTCGACAATCCGAATTTTGCGGATATATGTTGTCGACTCAAAATAGTTCTTATTCTATGTTTTATTATTCAGGTAAGGTTTCGATCGAGTCTTCCGTACCCCTTGACGAAATTATGAATATAGATTGTATACGGGCCAAGCCGTGGGTATAATCTAGAGCCCAATACGTGCGTCACTCTCGAACAACGGCTCAGGATCAAGAACTTAATTAAACATCGTTAACTATTTAATTTACGTTGGGGTCAGAGTACCCTCTCTTCGTAGTGGTGGTGGCTCGAGGGTAGAGAGGTCCAAATGCTTCAAGATTCAGTATGCCCTCACCCTCAAAAATAAATCTAATGTATAAGTTGAGGTTTTCAATGTCCCACATTGTGTTATTATCTTTTAAGAACCCTGGTTTGAGATGGGGCCCGGGGTGCCAGATGAACGGGTCGTCGATTATGTTCTCAGGTTCTACGACTTTAATGGGGATTTGGGTAAGTACGTCTTCGGGAGTGTCTCCGACCTCGTGGAAGGCGGTTCCTTCTACGTTCTCTATTTTCGTAGTGTAGAAGATAGTGGCCGTTTCCTGCATCGTAGCTTCTAACTGAAGAAAGAAAGAAAGAAAGAAGACATTTATTCACTTGAACTGTACATAACCATGAAAAACACATTAAGACACAAAGGGAATGCTGAAATTTTGTTTATCTTTTTGAGACATTCCATTTCCACGATATTTTAAAAATGTAAATGTCAGGAGACATCGGCCTTAAGGCTAATGCAGATCACCTGTCTCTGGGGTTAGATACAAGTTCAGGATCGTGTAAGGCTTACCCATATCTTTACACAGGTGAGGTTCATATAGTGCAAGTCGTAGAGCGAAATCTGGAAACCATATACAATGCATTAGTACAATGCACGTCATACTCGACTCGGCAGTGAATTTGTCTCCAAATGTGTATATCTGCTACCCTCTTTTAGTTTAGATTGGGTGGTAGATATCCAGATATGGGGAAAATCTTCTCCAAACTTGAAACAAGTTCTACTGATAATTTGGAATGTTCCTTACGTACCACCGGGAGAGTGGAGGGACGCTAGAGAGTAGTACTCGCTAGTTCCCAAATTGAAGTGCATTTGAATATGATCACCTTGTATGTACCGCTGCCATGCGGAGCTACTATCCTGGTCTCATCGCGGAATACCAGCTTGTTTGATGCATTGCAGTTCCCATCCTCACCCGGAACTGAAACTAAAATTAAATATGATATAGCTCAATGAAGACTCACGATTGTTACGATTAGTACCCAAAGAAACGCATTTTTTATTTTACAAAAGTGACGGGGCTAGATAAATTCTGCCCTATATTAAATGATTACCGCGGCCTTTAAACAACAGCAATAGGAATGTCATTATTACACTCCGAGAAGGGGCTGTAACGTCATATGTGCCAGTAATTTCATCGACATCCTCACACTTGCACCGGAACACAGCAACGCAAGTACAACACTTCTTGGAGTATATTAGGAGTACAAATAAGATTCCGCCGTTTTATTGTAGATGGCGCGGCACGGAGTTTCGGTTAGCTTTCGCAGATGATAACCGGCTTAAAAAATAGTTTGGACATTCAAGAACAACATAACCTATTAATATCATTGATTTTATATTGGTAAAATATAATTTTTATAAGTTGAAAATGTCAAAATTTGAGTCAAGTAAGCGTCATTTGCGGGAAATATTAGTTTACTTCTTTAATTTAAAGAAATCTGCTGCTGAGGCGCATCGATTGCTCGTAGAAGCATATGGTGAGGTTGCTTTGAGTGAGAGAACGTGTCGAGAGTGGTTTCAAAAGTTTAAAAATGGTGATTTCGACGTAGAAGACAAAGATCGCAGTGGAAGGCCAAAAATTTACGAGGATGCAGAATTGGAGGAATTATTGGAGGAAGATTCATCTCAAACACAAAAAGAACTTGCTCTAACATTAGAAGTCACTCAGCAAGCAGTCTCACATCGTTTAAAATCATTAGGAATGATTCATAAACAAGGAAATTGGGTTCCGTACGAATTAAAGCCGAGAGATATTGAACGCCGATATGCTTAAGTGAAATGCTGCTAGCTAGACATATTATATTGTACATATATGGTGGCAGTAATTCACCAGACGCATTCGACACCAGTCAATACTCAATACTCAATAGTTTATTGTATTCCA
Source organism: Aplocera efformata (assembly GCA_921293045.1). Classification (NCBI taxonomy): domain Eukaryota; kingdom Metazoa; phylum Arthropoda; class Insecta; order Lepidoptera; family Geometridae; genus Aplocera; species Aplocera efformata. The sequence continues at coordinate 176,565 of OV121061.1, forward strand.
CAATGTAAAAGCAGATGTTATAATATAATATTAGGTACAGATCATCATGGACCCTGTTGGGCACAACAATAATATGAAATAGGAATGAGAGAGGAGGACGATATTATTACAGAAGAATTGTTAACGTAATGATTCAAGATAATGATTTAGTTAATATAGATCAGAATAACATACGTAGGCGAGTCAATCTGGTTAAAGTTTAGCGATTTGTCATTAATGTATTCGGTGATTGTATAATAGGCTTTTTCCGTCAATTGCATTTTTATTCTTTTTATAAATATCAAGCCATTTGATTCATTTTTGATAGTAGTTGGTAGGTTGGTATAAAGTTTAATAGACATAACGTAAGTCCTGATAAGTTAAGTAGGCTAACTTACCTTTTCTAATATTGATAGCATCCTTATCGATCCGATCGATGGAGAAGTATCGGTCCTGCGCAGTCTCCGTGTCGAACGGATACCGGCTCTGATTGATATTCAAATCTGGGGTCAGATTTATATCCTCCACACTATTGGCTCTGAACGTTTTTCCAGACCCTTTATATAAGAAAAGAGCAATTACATAAATGAGCATTTCTCCAGAATGATTTATCTTCGGGCCACGTGACCACAACCAAAACCATCAAAGGTATTCCAAGGAAAACAATGTGAATACTTCACACTTCACGTCATCGCCTTCTTTAAAAGATGTCAGGTACACACAGTGCCTGATGTACACTTATCGTCAGAACTGTCGCAACAATTGGCTCTAAAAGATTTGCATCATTTTACAGTCAAACTCAAAAATCTTTGTTTCCGTTGGATTCTTAAAGTTACTTGGAAACGAAGTTTTTAAAAAAATATGTTCCGACAAGATTACGACATCGAGTCTATCTTTAGGTCAGTAGACAGGCCAAAAAGTCCTTTAAACAAAAGAGAAGGGTCGTCTACAAAAAGTACTATAAATGGGTCTTGGTGCCACCCTCTCGCTAATGGCTAACCCCGAGGAACTTTCATCGTCAATAGTAATATTTGTATTCCATTCGTTATGTAGGACTGTACAAGGCCAATAAATACGTTCCAACTTGCTAATACAGTGTTGTACGGAGTCAAAAGCTTTGGAAAGATCACAAAAAACACCAATCGTATCTTGTGATCATTCCCAAGCTACACATAATATGATTTAAGAGCGAGAAACCAGCATCTAATTGATTTCTGCTGAATTCTTAAAAAAAATATTCTAAACATGTGTTCTTATTACTTATTTAAACCCTATGCGATCTCCACGTGGAAGAACAAGCAAGTTTGATCACTTAACCAAATATTGACCGGCGGAGTTTCTTAAATTATACAGTCTATTATGAATAACTGAGCTCGCCCCTCCATAAGAGTTTCGATAATCATTGGAACAACAGCGTGGAAACATACGAAAGGAAAAATAACGTTTACACATTCATATCCCTGTAGTAGGATTCCCCGTGTCGCTAGTGGCATGGACAAATACAGAACACAGGACTCTTTACTCCGAAAGTAGGGCATTTCCAACTGAGTGTAAAGTTTACCCGCTTTTTTCCTATAATCTTCGTCTATTGCGTGCGCGCTGGAGGCAGAGTCTATCCAGCCGAGGAAGGCAGCCAGCTCGAGGAACCGCGCCGGCGCCGAGCAGCCGGGCCCGTAGACACCGAGCCCGATCTGGGCAGAACAGGTAGTTAGCACACTCGCAGCTGTCAGAGCCCAACACCTGCATCACATGTACAGCAACACTACATGACAACCAGTTAGTCATCTCCGCTCGGAACTTCGGGCACGATTTGAACAGGCGCCAGACGAGTATTTGGATAAACATGATGATCATGATACTATGTTTTTGTTCAATAATCTTTACTGCACTACATAAAACAAAAACCATTGCTAGTGGGTCCCGTGGGTAGCTTACGGTACCAGGCATCCTCTGCGAAAGTTTGATTCAAAGTATAACTTGTTTGTTGACCACTCACACATTTATTAATATCTTTGCACTATAATATTATCTCAAGGCTTTAGTGAGGTAGGTAATAGTTTTGGGACATCACAAAAGCCTTGAGCTGAAAATCAGCTCTGTAGATTGTTTCAGCACGTGCTGAGCTCAGGGCTTTTCTTACAACCCTGTATGAGACAAGACAACATTGACTTAAAATTTTAAGTTTTTTTCATCGTTATGATTTTGTTATTCCTTATTGAGTAATTTATCATTTTTTTTGACTAGGATTAACTGTTTCACAGGCTTGCTTCGAAGGTATGGTCGCTGACAAATAGCCAGCGTTGCGGCGGCGACTCACCAGCGTCCAGTGCCCGGTGGAGTTGGAAGCCAGCACCATGCCGTTGTCCCACACGCAGCTCTCCTTGTTGTTCTTCGCGAAGCCACATTGGTAATGAGTTGGGATCAGCTTATTTATCATAAGCTGTAACAATACTTATTATACTAAGTTATTCACTTTTCCAAAATGTTTTCAGGTAAAGGAACCCTGAAACTGAAGGGTCGCAGAGGATTTTAGATATACAATACGAGCTCATGTCCAGAGTTGAAAAGAAGGTTTTTTCAAGGGCTTACAATAGCCATCAAAGTTGAAAAATGGCTTCTCCCGCAGCACTCCATACCACCGGAGAGAAACCCCCTCGCCACCTCCATGTGGGGGGCAGCCGGCGCTTGCCTCCCGGTGCGTGGTCGCTATTCGAGAACCTTTGGTCCACCGCGGTACTCGGTTCTACATCGGCACTTCAGTTCCTTATTCTGACAGAATGTACTACTCACCCCAGCTCGGTTGTAAAACTCCCGGCAGAGATTCTGCTCCACATACTGTAACGAGTAGATAGCCTTTTCCAGCAACACGTTATCTGAAAGTGAATGTCAGAAACAACGTTCGTTCAATATTAATAGTATTGGACAAAATCAAATGTTTATTGAACTAACCGTCAATGATCCCTAGGGCGTACAGTTGTGCTTGTGATATGTCGAACGAGTTCGAAGGCCAGCATATCGCCTTTATTGGAACTAGAATATAAAATGTCAACCGTTTACATAATATAGTTATATATAAAGGATATATATGTAATCCTATAGAAAGCTCACTCACACTCCTCTTCCCCAGGGTCCAGCTCGATGAGTGCCACCGTGTTCACAGTGGAGTACTCGTACTCCGGGTGTGTCATGTAGTCGAGCAGTCTGCAGAACCACGGCTCGTTGTCTCGCGGTATGAACATGGCTGTGCTGTCTTCTCTGAAACAGGTTTATCAACAACTAATAACAATAGAAAAATGTTAATAGGAAAGGTCATGAATGTTTTACATCAGTTGTTCCGAAATTTTGTTAATAAGACGTAGAGCAGATAAGCTTACTGGCCACTTGAAGAGCAGATGCAAGTAAGAACATTAATTTATGTTTTACCGAAACATCTTCTTCGGTATCCTGCCCACGTCGTCAGAGTTGGCAATGGCATAACGTTCCTTGACAAGCACTATGCCTGTCAGAGCTATCTTGTAGGTATCCTCCTCAGCTGGAATGAAAGCAAGAGAAGGAGCTATTTCACCAGCACTCCGACATCAGGCGATACGTAAGCCGCCTTACATCGCGCTCCTTGTTCTAATGCACACACACTCAAACATGTCTTCAAAAGCACACATATACATACAGTCACGCTTTTTCTATGCAGAACCTAAACGGTCCACTTTACCCTTGGACGAATCCACGTACACTTTTCTCCAATAAAATTAATAATCCAGAACAATATTTGACCAATAAAATTACCAAAAATTTGCTCAAAAAACCCCTTACCCAACACAAACTTGCAAGCAAACATCATAAGGTGTTACAACGGAGGGGTGCGGCGGTAGGCTGCCCTCACACCCAACCTTTCTACCGAGTGTTAGTGCATTCGCCTGGCTGTTCCGGTTCCAAGGGTGCGGGGAGTTGTTGTAGGTACAGACACTTGTGCCAAGGTCGTCCGGAGAAGTACTGCCTCCACACCTGGTGATCGGCCGGGTGCGGGTGCGGGTGCCGTTGAAATTACAGGTCTGTGAGGCCGTCCGCTCGTATCGTACTTTTATTAAAGTGACGAAACAAATATAAGACACGAGACATGCTCTCATCGAGTATTGGAGCGCAATGCGCTGCGGCTCAGTCCCTCCCATACTGTGGAAGTAGCAATAGGTACGCTCGCCGTGTCATGGTGTGCCGCCAGGCGGGTCCTCGCTCCAGCAGTCCGGAACACTTACGGATGTGCACCCGCAGCACCCCGAGCCAGGGGAAGAGCGCTGCCTGCCCGAGGTTGCCCTCCCTGTCCGCCAGGCGGCGCTCGTTGTCGCACTCACGCGGGCCTGCTCGCACTACGCACACTGACAAGTGTCACTTGGTGTTAGATTTGTTTATGAACAGACTATAAAATAAGAGATTCATTATCTAGGTATGTAAACAAACTTCATGACTTCAATCCTCTATTTTACCCCTTTAGAATACCACCATATATTCCCTGTGCCGCAGGCCGAACTGACAAACATGCAAAACGCACCATCCAAGACTCGAAAATCGTTTTAAAACTAAGAGCTCTCGTTTTCATCGCGTTGACATTGTTGGGCTATAGACGACTTATAGAAGGGATGGCAGAGCTATTACAAAATTAGCTGTGAGTTCAGTCAAAAAAATAAAAGTGAAATACGCACCAGTGCCCACAAATATAGTCCAGGAAATAAATACCACAGTGATTACAAATCGAGACAATGAATCCATCGACTTGTGGAACATCCCCGACGTACCGGCAGTCGGAGCGGGACCCGGTGACTGTCTAATTGACAATTAAATTTAATAATTGACACATTCGGTAGTTAATGATATTTCGACCTGTGTTTACTAATATTATAGGGGTTAATTACGAGATTACGGGTCGTGTTCGAGATGATAACGATGCTGAAAATAAAAGTTTTAATTTTCGTGTTCTATCACAGTAAAATAATAAATGAAAGGTATTAGCATAAACTTTTCCCACTGCATGCCAACACCGGGGGGTCCGGAAACGGACAGCCGCGGCGGGTTCGCGGATGTGTGATAACGTTCCCGTGTTCCCGCCACTAAGCGGCAGAGGAGGACGCCGTGGGGTTTTAGTGGGTCTAGTCCCACATAACCGCTCTGTCTCCCCGTTGCAGAGCGGTAATCAAGTGCAAAAAATTAAAAAAGGGACACGGCCTCCTCGCGACAAGTGAGAGTACACATACTGATAGAGAAATATTGTAAGGTCCTAAAAAATTAAAAGATCGGATTTGTCGAAGGTTAAAGAATTTTAGGGGACAAATTTGCCCTCGACTGTAGGTGAGTACCCTTAGAATCACTTCACGTGTTCCCTGCATGATGATAAAGGAGCAACGAGAAGTAGCAGTAGCAAGTTGGCAGTAGAACTTGTGCCAAGTTTATCCGGAGAGGTAGTGCCGCCAAGCAGTAGTGCTCGCATTATTGTGTTCCGGTGGAAGGGAATGGTTGCCGGTGATATTACAGGGGCCTTCTCATACTTTGGTCGGGGGGACCTAAGTCGTATTGCTGTTGTTATAGGCTGAGGTAACCACTTTACATCAGATAGGCCTTCAGCTGGTCCCGTCACTGTCGTACCATAAAAATACTTGCATCATATTTATCTTTAGTAACAATTAATCATAATTACAATATATTGTGATTAACTATATGATTATGATTAATATTAGTCAGAATCATACATTTTTTGAAAGTAAATTAATAAAAATGTGTCAATGTATTAGCAAATTCATTAAATTATCTTCAAAATATCAGAGTAAGCTGTTATTTATTTCACTGAATATATTTTTGATACTATAGTATTATTTTGTTAAAAACGGTCGGTCATTGAAATCCTTCAACAAGAACATACCCGCGGCATGTTCAGGCTATATGTTGCGGCTCACGTTCACTGGCTGGCGTTCAATGTATCACTTGGTTTTTAGAAGCTTAGTCATACCTCACCAAGACCACTCGTACAGGAACAACGTTCCTCTGTCCAGTCAGTAATATCAAAGGAAGAAAATAAAAAATATATATTGTTTGTCAAAATATTAATAAAAGTAGGATCTTAAATATTAAAAGACTTATCTTGTTTCTTATGTTGGTGTTCCAGTGTTTATAAATAATTCTTTCTCAATAAATACGCGAATGGTTTAGATGTCGTGGACGGGATTCTGAGAATACGGGCTCTGCACTGTTTTGTTTATTAATAGCAATATTATTGCATATATACAATATGTTATTGTCCAAACAATCAAACATGTTTATCTCATATATGTTATACTAGCTGTGCCCGCGACTTCGTCCGCGTGGACTTAGATCTATCCTAGCCTAGAGGATAGAAATATAATGTGATGGTTATTATGTCTGTTCGTTACTATTATATTAGAATAATGTTATAATAAAATCTCAAAATACTTTATTTCCGTTAGATTCTTACGATATTACTTGGGTTTTGTTAACTGGGAAGGTTAAAGACTTGATTGGATGATGAACTACGTAAGTGAAACTGCAACCATTGCAAATGTATACAATAATGCTTCTCTGTAAACTATACTATAGAAGTCGTCTTTTCAGGATATTTCAGGAACGTGCGCATAAAAATTATTTGAATTGCTAAGCCGGGAAAGAGATAAGTATGGCGGACCGTGCAAAAAGCAACTCAATATTAGGTCTACGTCTGATACCAAAAAAGTTTCTTCATGTTCATTGTTTCTGGTCACTGCGGAACATAGGATCACCGGAGACTGAATGCGTTTAAAACTAAATAGGCGGTGGATAGGAATGAGAGGAATTCTCTAAACTCTTTCAATCTGGTGTCGTAACATAATTTAGGAAGACTTAAATTTATAAAAGAGCAATGGGCACTCCGACATTTAGTTTAATATTATATATATTGTGTGATGGGAGTCCAGATGCACTCAAGAAATTTAAACATTCGATGGAATAGTTGGTAGGGTCTTATTGTTCCCGCCTGACCGCGGCTATAGGCGGAAACCTTTCGCTGTCAACTATGGTCTCATCCATGATTGACAGCGGGAGATCTTGGGTGGCAGCTCAGTCCTTCTGCAAGGAAGTAATCTCGCAGAAGGAAGCAGCCGAGAGGGTAAGGGAGGAAGAATCTCCTCACTCTGGTAGACGCAGGAGAGTGGGTCGGCGTAGGCAGGCGCATGAGCGCCGCCTGCCACCCTAATGGGAACGTCCGGGCGGTAGATCCGGGGAATCTGCCGTCCGACGGATGAGGTCCTCACCGAAGGTTGGCGTGTTTCGTGTTCCGGGCACGGCACTATAGGGAGGTACACATCGTGTCGGAGTCCCGATACGCGAGGACCAACGCCTCTGGCCGGCCGGGTACGGCCGCTACCGTACCCGTAGCCCCAGCGTGAAGGCGTAGTGCAGGAACTCCAAGGGGGTTTTATTGTGTATTCCCCCAGCACTGCTATTAATACACGCCTCCCCAAGGCGTGGGGTATAAGCAAAGTATTTACCCCTTGACAAAAAAAAGCTTCTTATTGTTCCACTTCTCTGTTAATAGAATGCCATTCCCATTCCCTGCCATTCATTCACTCAATGCCATTCCCTGGGACACTGCTCAATGTTGTATCAGTGTTGTTAGATCATCATACACATATGAAATAAGTCCTGAAGTAACAAAACAGTGTTAAATACAGTGAGAAATAAGTCCCCCGTACCGATCTATTGGATCTAGTTGCTCGCGTCCGCAGGTGTGTACCCTTTGATTCCCTACACGTACCCTCTGAGTGATGCTAAAGCAGCAACCAAAAAGTAACAGTAGAACTGGTGCCAAGTTCGTCCGGCGAGGTACTGCCACCACACCTGGAATCACACAAGCAGTAGCGCTTGTATCGTGAGATGTATCATCCCCGTCTTGGGTGATGGTCGCAGCAGGATGAGTGCGACTCAGTCTAAGATCCAAATCTTATACTGAGTCGCATTACTGTTGTCATGGGTGTGGGTCGCCACTTACCACCAGGTGGGCCCTCAGCTCGTTACGTAACTAACTCACAAAAAAAAGATAGCATAGCATGGTTTGGCCGCCATCTCACCTGATGGAAAGTGAAGATGCGGCCGACGATGGAGCACGCTTGTCTAGGAGAAACCTATTCACTATACTCTTGAAGACTCCCAAATTGTAATGGTCAGGGAACACAGACTCAGGCAAAGCATTCCACTCCCTTGCAGTACGCACAATAAAAGTAGTTTCAAATCGCTTAGTGCGTATTAATGGTATTTATGTTTTGGTAGTTTTGTTGAGCTGCATATTCCTTGATAGACTTCCGCTAATTTATATTGATACATTTGCAATATCTGTGCTGCACCTGAATGTCCAGATAATATCAGCAAAATCGAAAACAAATGTCGCAAGGGTTATTTTATAATATTTCACCCCTGATGATGATGATGATGATGTTCCCTGTGGATGATTTACCTATGCGGCTAATTTCTGCCGGACATACGGCCATTGCGTTACTCCAGTGTACTGTAGGTCTCCGTCAAGTAAATGACTCGTTTGATAGGAAGCTTGGTACTCGTATTTAAGATACTGGTTACCATCAACCTTTCGCAGTTCAAAGTACAAAGAAAAACTAAACTACCTTTAAACTAATTACCTAATTAACTAACCTAAACTAAGACTAAACTACGACTAAACCTGTCATCTGCCTTCAAGCGCCTGCTCATATTCATATTGCAATACACCGAACCGCCACACCGAGTCAAGAACGCAGGACTCGGCAGGCGCTTGTAGAACGTTTTGTAAAAAAATTAAAATTTTGCATAAAACATTGAATAACTTTTGATTTTGTGGGTCGATTTTGATAAAATAAACGCTATTCGCTATTCCAGACTCAGCTTAAAATTTCTTAGTACCTAGATTTTGATAACTATCTGTGGTTTTTGTGTAAAGTGCGCACAAACATACAGACAAACAGACAAACAGACAAAAATTTCAAAAATTGTTTTTTTGCGTTCTATTACTTATTCTTAACGCCTCTCAGTTATTATTTTGTAAAAAATATTCAATGTACAGACACGGCAAGTCTACGATTTTATTATATGTATAGATAGATATAGATTAGCACTCTAGCTGTGCCCGCGACATCGTTCGCGATCACCTTCCCTCCGGACTATCTATTCGCATTTAGAATTAAAAACACAAATATAAACAATCTAGTTTGCCATTGTTTTAATGATTCTTTTTAATGGTAAATATATAGAATATAGAAAATATACTCTTAGCGAATAAAGTTTATTTTTTTACAACAAACGCAAAATCTGGAAATGTAAATACAACGCATTCCTCGCAAACAATGCTAACTGTGATTTACTAAAAGAACATTGAACACTACCTAACACATTAGGATAATAATTAATTGTATTAGAACTACTAAAACTTATACTGTACTGATAATGTATTTATTTATAGAAGTTAGTGAACGAGCACAGAAGTCTGTGATCAGTGCTTCAGCAGGTCATGCGTGTTGTTGTTACGGTTTGAAGAACATGCCGGTGAAATTACAGGCACATGAGACTCCCACCTTGAAGAGTTGGATCAGGTATTGTAATACCATACCAGACTCGGGTCGCGGGTTCAGTGCGGGGAGACGCACTTCTTATTGGTGCTGCGATGGCCGGTGTCGCCTTATCACATTAAATAAACATATTTTACTAAATGTTCAATATTATTAATATATGTTACTGCTTAAGAGAAAGCCTAGCACGCGCACATGACCAATAAATGAAACTATAGTTATATCAAAATAATTAACAAAACAATGAAGAGCGTCTTCTGTCAGGCGCCGACTTTCATTCTGAAGGTCGCTGGATCAAACCCAAACGTGCACCAATCAGATTTTCACTTGAAAAATTTATGTGCGCAGTACCACGTGCTCGAAACGGTGAAGGAAAACAAAAATTAGTACAAAAAATTCGAAGACTACGTGTCATCTACCAACCCGGATTGGGCTCACCATTCACCATTCACTCTCAATTATCGAGAGTGGGCCGGTGCCCTGCTGTAGGTATATTAGAAGCTGATACGGAATTAACAATTCAGAGAGATTATGCTCAACCGTAAAATAATTAATACTCTTACTCAAAATCATTTAAACAGCCAAACAACGCTTAGGAACACTAATGTTTGTAGTCCTATGTCATATATCATAGCTATAGCTAGGCATTACAAACCCAATAATGCCTAGCTATAACTATGATATATAACTTGACTTAACTAAGTGTACCCTAAGGTTCCTACGGTTTCTTCTTCTTCTTATTGTGTCAATGTTTCTTACAAACTAAATGATGTCTCTATAAAATTTTGCCACCTCAACAGCTCTATTGGTGGCTTGGTACAGATCATCCAATGTGCTGGTCGCAGGGCACAGGGGGCATACAAGTAAATGGGACATGGACTGAACTGGGGCTCCACAATCGCACCCAGTTAAGGTGGAGTCTCGCATGCCCTACGGTTCCAATAAATGAGTATGAGTAATAGATTGTGTTACTTTCTACTTATTAACAGAGACAAAGCATACCAAAAAATAAGTCTAAGTACTCCTAACTAACATTTTACTAATAACATGTCTCGAATTGATGAAAATTCAAACTGAAATGATAGAAAAGAGAGCAAGGATCATTCGATTCTGGTTTTTATTTAAAATACATGGGAGCATTTAATCACTACATAGTATAAAACAAAGTCGCTTTCTCTGTCCCTATATCCCTATGTATGCTTAAATCTTTAAAACTACGCAACTCAATTTTGATGCGGTTTTTTTTAATAGATAGTGATTCAAGAGGAAGGTTTATATGTATAATACCCAGCAAGTCACCCCGGCTTCGCACGGGTAGTTTCTGATACGTCACTGATGCTTTACTAACAGTGCGAAGCCGAGGCGGGTCGCTAGTATAAAATAAAGGTTAAAACGACAATTAGTTTTCCAGAATAAATCTAGTAAACCTAATTATATCACTTATATTCTTCCAATCACACAATGTTACATCTCGATTTTTTTGTTCTTCTTTATGAAACAGCCCAGCGGCCTGAGCACGTACCTGATCGTTGTGTTAGGGTCCAACAGGAACATTCCAGTTTCCTTCAAGACTCCATCTCCAGTTTGTAATAGGAGCCGTGCCTCGCTGGGCCGCAGGAGACAGGAAGTCGTCTCCACAGGAGACCATCGTCCCGAGCTTGTAGGACAAAATGATTTATCCATCATCAGGTGTGGACAGGGCACTTACTTAGACCTTAGTGAAAGCGTTGCTTGCGAGTGGTGCGGACCCTGACTCTTACATCGAAGGCCTGTGGTTCAACTTGCTTGAACAGTTCTGTCAACATTACCACATTCTATAATGGTGAAGAATGACTCTGGCTGCTCTCACAGCTCAGTAGTAATCATCCCTTCGACGCTCTAGGTCCTGGGTACAATTCCCACTCAGGACAAGCGCTTGTGTGACGAACATTTGAAAACTGTGTGCCGTCTACTCGTCCGGGTTGGATCTCCATGGAAGCTGTGAGTCCATTCATCTGAGAGTGGTGCGTACCCACTGCGACCGCAGTGCCGTAGTTGTATGCAACCCACGTATGCTTAATAAATATGAGGTATTTAGACATGTTTCATTGTTTGAGGAATAACATATTGTATATATGCAATAATATTGCTTGGCATGTCTCCGTTTTCCTAAACAAAGTAGTTCCAGGGTTCGTATTCTCAGAATGTGATCTCGATAGCTAAACTAGTTGCGTATTAACTGAGAAACAATTATTTATAAACACTGTAACACCGACATATATCATGTAACAAGATCATTCTGACAAATATTTAAATTAAGAATACCCTAAATGTGACCTGCAATGGCCAAACAGTTGTTCGAGTAAGCCATGTCAAATATCTAGGTGTTACAATATATGAAAATATGTAGGTTTTACTAATAGGTTTTACAATAGATGATAAACTTACGTTATCCATTCAATACTCAGTCATGGTATTGCCTTTTATAAATATAATAGAAAGGCCATTTAGATTGCAAAGCGCGCTATTAGAGGTTTGTGTGGGGTTGCATGGGATCATCCTGCTCGGGAACTGGTGCAGAAAACTTACCCTATCTTATGACTTTATCTTCCGAGCCGGAATATACTTAAGGAGCAAGCTGGAACGGTTTCAGAAGCGGGCTGCTGCTCATCCTCGACCTCGCGCCACGAGGAGCTGACACAGTTCATATTTTGCAAGTAGATACTGTAACCTTTGACAAATCCAAGTGGTCTGTAATGTTTCTAGGGCGGAATAATTATGTATACTCTCACTTGACGAGAGCACTTGTCGGTGTCCCTACAGTGGGATCAGGTTAGGCCAACCAATCACCAACTAGTCATGACGTCACTGTGATAGAACGTGCAGGTGAAAATCTTGATTACATGATTATCTCGAATACGAAAAATCTCGAATTAACCCCTAATACTTAGTAACCCGTTATTGGTAAACACAAGTAGAAATATTGATATCTATCGAATGTGTCAATAGTTATTATATAATATATACATATATATTGAGTTAAATAGTCATTGGACGGCCACTGGGCCCGGAACCACTCGCCGGCGCCTGCACGTTTCAGGGAACTGAACAAACCGACGGATTCAATATATCGATAGGAATTAATGTGATGTTGGTTTCCTGGATTATATTGGTGGGCGCTGGTGCGTATTTTTGTTAATGTTTAACTAACTAATGCCTTCGCCCGCCTGGAATTTAACAATGATATAAAAGTACACAAGTCAGCTTAAGATGAGCGTACGGCTCATCTTATATTTGACGTGTCCAAACGATACTTGAGATCTAAAGGAATTTTTACAGTTTGTAATCGTTTAAAATCAGTTTAAATCGGACTTTTTACAGTTTCAACCAACTTCCAGAGGAACCTCCTCCTCATTTCGGTTGTATTTTATTTTTATGTTTATTTCCCTTTTTTCTCCGAAAATTATTAAACGATTAACGATAAGTATAAGTATTCAGTTTGTTTCCCTAAAATTTTGATCAAAATCGGCTTAATAGTGTGGTTGTGAAATAAAAAAAAAATCCTGAAAAATATATGTTATCCAAGGAAACCAAATTTTTTCTTCGCCATTGTTTACTGATTTGGATAGGTCCACCTCCGAAGAGCGAGAAATAACGGATGAAAGTATAGAATTCGGTTTTTTTCGATTTTCAAATCAGCCACGTGTATTATAATTTAATTTATGTTGTTACGAGATATCGTGGTCAGTTGTGAAATTATTCTTTTTTATTTCAAGGGCCCTCCAAGATCCCTTAGGCACTTCAATGTTAAATAACTAAACTTTAACTAAAGTGTTAAAATAGGGGATTGAAGTATTATAGTCGGTTTATATAGATAAAGAATATCCCATTGTAAAGTCTGTTAATAAACATTTCTAATACTAATATAAACTTGTGTAGTGAGAGCAGGTCCGCGTGAGTGCGACAACGAGCGCCGCCTGGCGGACAGGGAGGGCAACCTCGGGCAGGCAGCGCTCTTCCCCTGGCTCGGGGTGCTGCGGGTGCACATCCGTAAGTGTTCCGGACTGCTGGAGCGAGGACCCGCCTGGCGGCACACCATGACACGGCGAGCGTACCCAGTGTTACTTCCATAGTATGGGAGGGGCTGACCCGCAGCGCATTGCGCTCCGAGACTACTCGATCATAGAATGTCTCATGTCTTTTTATTGGTCTTGCTATAAAAGTGACGAAACGAGCGCATGGCCCACCTTACCTTAAGTGGTCACTGCCTTCTATAGACTACTGAAATACGACTCATGTTCTTTTCCGAAGTATGGGGACACCCAAGTCGCACTGCATTGCTCCCATCAATTTGTCCTGGATGATTTATTTTACTGGAGCTAAGAGTCGTTCATGGGTAAAGTGGACCGTTGAGGTCCTGCTTCAAAAAGTGAACGTGAACATATATATGTGTGTGCATTTGAGGAAGTCTGTTTTAGAACGAGGGGCGCAATGCAACGCGGCTTACGTATCGCCTGATGTCGGAGTGCTGGTGAAATAGCTCCCTGACTTGCTTTCATTCCAGCTGAGGAGGATACCTACAAGATAGCTCTGACAGGCATAGTGCTTGTCAAGGAACGTTATGCCATTGCTAACGCTGATGACGTGGCCAGGATACCGACAAAGATATTTCGGTAAAATATACAGCTCACAATTTAAAAGAATTCTTCCCAAAGCCAGGTGCTTGCATCCATAGGTGAGTACTCATTAAATCCTTACAGGTAGATATTCCCCGAGAGGTAAAGAAAGAGCACGCACTTGTGCTAATTCCGTTTGGGTAAGTGCTGCCTTTTCTGCTGCCAAGCTGTGGTGCACTCGCGGTGTTGTGTTGCAGTGGGAATGTGTGGGCGCGATGACTCTCATTAGTTCTGTAAGTTCGTCTACTTTGTGTCTCATAAACATATTTTCGGAAATACTTAAGTTAGATGCATAAAACCTTCCCAACCAACGTTTTACTAGTGATATTAGTTGTTGATAAACCTGTTTCAGAGAAGACAGCACAGCCATGTTCATACCGCGAGACAACGAGCCGTGGTTCTGCAGACTGCTCGACTACATGACACACCCGGAGTACGAGTACTCCACTGTGAACACGGTGGCGCTCATCGAGCTGGACCCTGGGGAAGAGGAGTGTGAGTGAGCTTTCTATAGGAGTACCTGAGTGATCGTTTGGTTTGAAAATTTGATTTCCAGAAAAAAAAGGGGTCAGAAGGGTGTCCGGGTAAGGTATGAAGTAGCCCGTAAGTTAGTAATAAGAACGTGTGTTCCTTCCAAATAAATGTAATTTATCCATTTATTTGGGAGGAACCTTAATTATATTTGATTTTTCTAAAATAAGGGTATTTTAAGTTACTCTTTATTATCTACATCAGCTATTTGCCAGTGAAAGTTTCGCCAAAATTGGACCAGCTTTTCCAGAGATTAGCCAGAATAAACAAACAGACAGACATACCGATAAATAGATGGGCAGAGAGACAAAAATAAAAAAGTTTTTGTATATCATATATCTACAAAATATAATATTGTAATACAATTTTAAAAGCATTTAATATACCGGGTTTATTTTGACTTTACAAACAGACTCTTCAATTGTATGTCGTTCATTTGTTATAGAAAGTGCACCTGAGGTACAGAGCAGACTGTAAAAATGGCAGGAGAAATTAGAAGATTTTGAGCTTAAGATCAGTAGAATCAAAATCAACCATTTGTTCTGTGAATTTGGTGGTCCCTCTAGTTTCTCCCCCTTAGTTGATGTTTCCCTACCACTCCAAAATCACGTATCCAAACTGACTGTGAGATCGACCGGGATGTAAGGAATATATTGTAATAAATGCGGGAGAGATGAAATGGCGGCAGGTCACAACAACAAACTTATAAGACCTGTCTGAGTTTGAATCTGAGTTCTGGGCAACAAAAGAAACGGATGCATGAGATGAGAAAAATTTGCATGCGGCGGAGATGCGAATGTTAAATTTTTTTTCATGTATGTTAGTGACAGAACGAGCTGAGGGCTAAACAACTGACCCCCGCCCATGACAACAGTAATGCGACTCAGTATAAGATTTGGATCTTACACTGAGTTGAATTCATCCTGCTGCGTTTATCACCCAAGACGGGGATGATACGTTTCATGCGCATTTGATTTCACCGGCACCCACACAACAGTAATGCGAGCTGCTGACGAACTTGACACAAGTTCTACTGCTACTTTTGGTTGCTCCTTTAGCACCACCCAAGGGGAATGTGTAGCGAATCAAAGGGACCTACGGACGCGAGCAACTGGACCCCTCAAAAACATGGCTGTGAAGAGTTACTAGAATGAACAAGATTAGTAACGAAAAGATGGATGATGTGCGAAAAAATTGGTATGGAGTGAAATAAATGTAAGAAGAAAAAATTTTGTCAGATCAATAGGGTTAGCTGGAGACCAATAAATAGCTTTAACATCAACATCTCCTTGCAGATGTTGATGGTAAGGTGAGATCAGTTTCTTACTAGTCTCCGTATATCATGCATGCAAGCAGAGCGTGGGGCCCCCCCAGCCAGTTACAGTGACAACTTGGTAAAAAAAAGGTGACAAAAGGTGGTAGTCAGTGCTTGCGAAGAGCCGAAGACTGGGTTCAGAGGGGGAGCCCTATATCCATAAGCGTATGATCATCAGCCTATTGATGATAATGATACACTCCGTAGATCACAATTCGTGAAATGTTCGGATATCATTCGTAAAGCGGTCTAGGGTTCCATACCCCAAGTCTTATAAAATAAATTCACATGAGGGCTGTATATTTTGAATTTATAATTCGTAACCGGTTAAAATTTTATTTAATTTCTTTTTTTTATCACCGCTATAGATATTTTGTATTCTAGTTTCAATAAAGCCGATATGCTGGCCTTCGAACTCGTTCGACACATCACAAGCACAACTGTACACCCTGGCGGTCATTGACGGTTAGTTCAATAAACATTTAATCTTGTCCCATATTTTATATTACATTATGAAGAGCGCAGGATGATCCTCACTTTCACTTTCAGATAACGTGTTGCTGGAAAAAGCTATCTACTCGATTCAGTATGTAAAGCAGAAATTCTGCCGGAAGTTTTACAAACGAGCTGGGGTGAGTAGTACATTCTGACAGAATAAGCAAATGAAGTGCCGATGTAGAATCGAACACCACTGCGGACCAAAGGTTCTCGAATGGCGACCACGCACGCGAGGAGGTGCCTCTATACCGATGGTTGTTGGGTTTTAAGCCCTTGAAAAGACGGAACTCGCTGTCGAACATGGTAAGTGGTTACCGCCATAATCAATACAAATACCCTACGCTCCTTCTGACGATCAAGAGGATCATCAGTAAAAAAAAACGTCCCAACCCTTGTAACTATTATTACCGGTAGCAGCCTAAAAAAACGGAATACATAGTGTTCAACTACGTATTCCGTTTTTTTTACTCTGTACATGAGCCCTTTTTATATCTATAACCATCTGAGACCCTCCAGTATCAGGGTTCCCTTACCTAAATACATAATAGAAAAGTGAATTACTTGGTATAATAAGTGTTGTTACAGCTTATGATAAATAAGCTGATCCCAACTCATTACCAATGTGGCTTCGCGAAGAACAACAAGGACAGTTGCGTGTGGGACAACGGCATGGTGCTGGCTTCCAACTCCACCGGGCACTGGACGCTGGTGAGTCGCCGCCGCAACGCTGGCTGTTTGTTAGCGAGCCTGCCTTCGAAGCGAGTGGTCCCGGCTCCATACCTCCCCCGGGTTCCAACGACTCCCGACCGTTTGTGTCATGTCATGCGTTCAGTGGTCCTCGGGCCGTGGTTGTAAGTGTCTATGACGCCTGCGACTCATAAAGTGGAATGGCAAACTATTTTAGCGCCCAAACCAGTATCTATGCATCAAAAAGCTTTTGCCGAAGGTTTGACTTAGTGTAGCCAGCGAAGACGGGGAATGGAGATACAGACAACCAACTGGACAATGGAAAATAGTGCAGAGAAAAAGGTACAGAATCAGACTAGAAATGACTAAAAGTGAAGCTACAATTTATCCACAAAATAAGTTTAAAGCTGCGAGTGTCAAAGTGCTAATATTTATAAATAATGTTGATAAAAGTACATCTGCCCAATACATATCCAGCTATATTTTACAAAAGATTGAAGTACACGTAACAATGGAAAATGTTATATAAAAGATGGAAGGCGAGTATGACATATATAAAATGGTTCATATATAAGAAATCAATTAGCTGTGTTTATGGATGCTACTCGTAAGTTGTTTTTTTAGGCAGTTTGTCAGTTTTTATGAGCGAGACGATGGCAAGACCAGTGGACTTGCAAAACAATTTATTGGATTGCAAGTTAATCACTTTCAAATGTAAGTCTTTAAAGCGATCGACAGTATGTGTTAAGCAGTTGTGTGACACTGCACAGATAGTAGCTTGGTTCTAAGACATGCCGGTTTCCTCACGATGTTTACCTTCACGGTTTCAAGAACGTGATATTGCGCACATGTCTCAAGGAAAAAACTAATTGGTACACGTGTGAGTTGAACCAGGGACCTCCAGATTGAAAGTCAGCGTCTGTACCCTTAGGCCAGACGTTGACGGAGTGCTTAAGTGAAATGAATGCTATAATTGAAAATAGGGGACGATTATAATCGGTTTACATGCTCGGTGACTTTCATTCGCATCCGTCTGAGTTATTTGTGATGAATTAAGTAGTTTGTTGTGCTGAACAGTCGTTGTTATGTGCAAGCAGGATAATGCTAAGTGCAAACTCCAGCGACTATACGTTTGTGAGTGATGCACACGGCTCGCGTCGGTGGCTGGACCCCTGCGTCGGCGTCGGGACCCAGGCAGCGAGGGACTCTATGTTATGCTGTGATGTGGTCGAATAAGCTACCGTGTGAGCCTGTGACCTGTAACTTAAATTTAGTTTATAAGAAAAAAATCAGAATAACGATGACATAATATATCGTAAAATTAATGTAATTATAATATTTATATAAATATAAAATTCGTGTAAAATAGCTAGCAAATAAAAGGTTTGTATATCCATTGGTACCATCAGGCCAGGGTTTGGCGCTCCACTACCGACTTCAGTCGTTTTTATAAAGGTGTATGTTATTCCGACACTTGGTTGCTTAGTACCGAAAGCTACTCCTAAAAGCAACGATTTAGGCAAGTGCAGTACGGATTATTGAATAAAAACATTTATTCAAATACTCGTCTGGCGCCTGTTCAAATCGCGTGGAGCAAGTTTGACGATCTGGTTGTCATGTAGTGTTGCTGTACATGTGATGCAGGTGTTGTGCTCTGATAGACGCGAGTGTGCTAACTACCTGTTCTCCCTAAGTTGGGGCTCGGAGTCCGCGGGCCCGGCTGCTCGGCGCCGGCGCGGTTCCTCGAGCTGGCTGCCTTCCTCGACTGGATAGACTCCACCACCAGCGCGCACGACGTACACGATGATTATAGGAGAAAAGCGGGTAAACTTTACACTTAGTATGCGATAGACTTCTTTCTTTAAGGGTTCAGCGTTTGTCCATTCCAGAGAATCCTAGTTTATAAATGTTATTTTTAATTTCTTATTTTGCCACGCTGTTGTTCCATTGATTATCAAAGCTCTCATGGAGGGGCCTGGATATTCTTTGTAGATTGTCTTATTTAATCAACTCTCTGCCGGTCAATATTTGCTGCTAACAATTTGCTGAAAACTCTGCGAACACTTTTCTCGAGTACCTCCTTGACCTCGATTGACTTTAAAATTTCGAATTTACAATGTATTTTCGTCCTGGTATAACGATATCCATTTGAAGAAAAAGAAACACACCCAGGTTTGTGTATGAATTCACAAACTCAAACATTTTCATTCCGCGAAATACCAAGCATCGTTTGAACGAGTCGGATCGTTCAATCCAATCACTTGAGTCACAGAAACTCCTTAGGCACATTGCATGCAAACAGATTATAGTAATTTTTCAGTGTTTTGATTTTGTTATTGTAAAGTTTACGTGTTACGTTTACGTGTTTTCAAACATGTGATTGCTCTTATTATTATAAAAAGAAGTCCTCTGATCCCACAGCTGTCAAGGAGGAAATAAATCTGACCCCGGCAATGAATATCTCTCAGAGCTGGTACCCGTTCGACACGGGCACGGACACGGAGGATGTGCTGAAACAATACTCCATCGACCGGATCCGCAAGGATGCTATCATTATTCAAAAATGTAAGTTACACGTGTGGTGCGTCAGGAGCAGCAGTGCCAAGTGCCAAGTACTGCCACCATGTCCTACTAATAGGGGAGAGCAGGCCGGTGTCCCTGCAGTGGGAACATTAGAGGCTGGTACGGGATCCTACTAGTATTATAAAGGTGAAAGTTTGTGAAGATGTATGGATGTTTGTTATTCTTTCACGCAAAAACTACTCAATGGATTTTGATGAAACTTTACAATAATATAGCTCATTTATCAGAGTAACACATATAATTATTAGAGCTATTGTGTAAATTGGCCAAAATATAACAATAAGTGTTAGGTAAGTCGGAAAAAAGCTGACATCTGCGAGCTGTTGGCGCGCGGTGCAACAACTGTAAGAGTTACACAAATATACGATATTGTTATTAATGGGTCACCTATGATTTAAAGTATAATATCTACGCGGACGAAGTTGCGGGCAATAGCTAGTATAATCCTTCTACCTACTAATATTATAAACGCGAAAGTTTGTAAGTATGGATGGATGTTTGTTGCTCAATCACGCCAGAACGTACACAACGAACAGAGATAGATTATAGTCTGGAATAGCACACAGGCTACTTGTTATCCCGGAAAAATGTTCGGCTCCCGTTGGAAGTCCAACAGCGGGTAACACCGCGGGGCGCAGCTAGTATACTTATAAATATTAAGTTTATGAATTATAGCGTTAAATTTTCAATATAATTGCTAAATGAGGTGCGTTGATATGTGAGAGACTCAGAAAGTGAGCAATTAACTCACTTATTTTCTATGTGAAATGTGAATGTTAGTGCAGAGATGGATGTCGCACACAGTGTGCAGATTATACTTGGCCAACGAAGTGATTGGAAACTCCCTTTTTACGTTTCTAATAGATTCATTTAAAATTTATGCCTTCACTTTGTCTCGTCATTTCTGTGAAATTTTTGTCTCGGCGTTTTTTTGGATGCAGCACCGTAAATCATCGGTCTTCATTCAGCTATATCATAGGGTTTATATTGTAGTTTCAGTTCCGGGAGAAACTGGGAACTGCAGTGCTCCAGGAAACCAGCTGCTGTACCGGGATGAGTCCAGGATAGTACCACCGTTTGGCAGCGGTACATACAAGGTGAACATTTTCAAAAGTCCCCCCAGGAATCTTCTAGTGGTGCCAATTTTGTCTGAAGAAGTATTGTCACCATATCGAGTCATCCATCAAGCAGTGGTGGTGATAGGTGTGTGTGCTGGTGAAATGCCAAGTACATGACGGCACAAACAGCTGCGTGTCAGAGCAATGAGCGCAGTGCCTTTGTGTGCTCACCGAAGTTGATGTGACAGGACGTAGGCAGTAGGTCTTCAAGAACCACTTTTTACCAATCAATCAATTCGTGAGCATTTTTTTGTATTTTTTATTTTAATGTTTGTTATTTCAGAACTCCGTCATTTATCAAACGATTTTGATTAATTTTTTAATTGAAAAGAACCTCAGATTGATCTCAGAGTGGTAGACAGAGAATCGGGTCAATAGTTTCAGCGTTAAATCAAAATAACTGAAAAAAAAACGTAGTCCAAGTAAATTAAATTGCGAATGTACATAAGACCGGACCGGTCCAAGTCTGAGGAGCTGCCTCCGCCAGCCGACTGATGGATTCATCGCACCATGTCGCCAGCACAGTCAACCTGACGTCTTGTATATGACACCCGACATGCATCAGTTCATTTACACATCAGTGCATACTCGCATATACATCGCAGCATACTTTTAATATATATATGCAAAATATTGTATATTAAAAGTATGCTGTACCTATATTAAAATTTCTACCATCTGTTTAGTACCGGGTAAAGTTGTTGTCAATCCAAAAAAAAGTCTATCTGTTTAGTCAATACAACGATGTGAATGAGTGACGGTACGAGCTGAGGGCCCACCTGATGGTAAGCGGTGACCCTCGCCCATGACAACAGTATTGCGTGCGACTCAGTATGAGATCCAAATCTTTACTGAGTCGCATTCACCCTGCTGCGTCCATCACCCGAGACGGGGATGATACGTCTCATGCGCATGTGATTTATAAGGGTGTGTCGCCATTTTGACGTAGTCAATGGTCAGTCATCGCCGACGTGCCCACGTGTTCACTACTCACCGCGTTAGTAACGTTACCGAAGGAGGAATCTGTTTTCGTGAAGTTTAACTCTTTTTATGAAAAAATATATTGTCGATATTAAAAATAAAAACTATTTTATTGTTTACACAATATTTACACCCAAAGCACCAAACATTGGCGGTTCTGGAACATGGAAGGCATGGAGTACCAAGTATTGTATAACACGCGGATTTTAATACTTTTTTCTTTAGTAGGTTGTCCCGTAGTACATCTATATAGATATACATGTATATGCGCATTACTGTTGTCATGGGCGAGGGTCACCACTTACCATCAGGTGGGCCCTCAGCTCGTTCCGTCACTCAATTACATTAAAAAAAAAAATGTGTACGTGGCCGTTGTTTTTGTTTTCGACCCTGCATCTCGTTGCGTTATACATGAATGGTTTAGTATTGCACCCGTGGCCCGAGGTGCAGGGCATGCGTCATCTTCCTCTAGCTGTGATGCAGGTACCGGTAGTATTGGCTGCACCTTCTAATACTATCGTATGACTTTAAAGGGCCGCCTTTAAAGTCATACGAACAGATGATCTTTTGACCTATGACCTGGAGATAGCTGAAATTTCACATTATATGCTTTATTATCTCAGGTACTTTAATCTAAATGAATATCAAAAATTCTAAATAGGTATATAAGTGCTGGCAGTACTGTACCCTCGGTGTGAGATTTCAAATCGCACTGCCATATTTCCTCGCTGCCGAGTCGAGTGAGACGTGACTAATGCATTGTATATGTTTTCCAGATTTCGCTCTACGACTTGCACTACATGAATTGCACCTGTGTAAAGATATGGGTAAGCCTGACTGAATCCAACTCTAGGCAATCGGCCTCTGTCTCCTGTCCTTTACATTTGGAAATTTCGTGAAAACGGAATGTCTCAAGAATCATGAACAATAAAATTTCAGTTAGAAGCAACGCAGCAGGCAACGGCCGCTATCTTCATAGAGAAATTCGAGAACACGGAAGGTACCTCCTCGGACATCGGAGATACTCCCGAAGAAGCACTCAAAGAAATCCCCATTAAAGTTGTACCTGAGACCTTCCCCCAGGTTTCAGGCACCTGGAAGCCCAGTCCCTATTTCAAACTGGCGTTCTTAAAAGAAAAACATATACATACGTATAATATCTTAACTGTATACCTTAAATTTAGTTTTGAGGGTGAGGGTATACTGAAATGGGAAGCATCGGCACCTTTTCACCCTCGTCCAACGACCACAACTACGGAGGTTGTGGTCATCACCGCCAAAGAACTGGACGATGATGTATCAGACGTTGTCACTGATAATCCTGATAACATAACATTGGCCCCGAATGGTGATATCTGACATACAAATAATTTACTTGTCGTATCTGATAATTTGTTTGTATTTGTAAGGATGGACATATATCATGATTTTATTTTGTGACAAAGCCCTTTTACAGCTGTAACTTCTTGACATGTATACTGAGTACCTACGTTGACATTATGTATTTATTATGTTCCTGATGAAGCCCCTTTACAGCTGAAATTATATTTGAAATAGTAAGTTGTTTTGATTACTAATGTAGCCCATACTTATTGTATATGGAGCCTTATTTATGGCATCTTGTCTGTTTCTAGAGGATTTAGGACTTACACATATCAACTTGATTGCTTCTGTTGCCAAAACTCAAAAGAGTTTGGTGATCTCAGTGAAAATCATACACATTACATACATCTTCATTCAGACACCTTCACAATTCACACACACTGGTACACACTCAAATTATAAGGCAGACTTACCTGGTGTGTTTAAAATGTTTTTATTTATTACCGATACAGAAAATTGTTAAATAGTCCTAAGCAAGAGCGAAATCCTATGACAAGTATATTTTATACTTAAAAGGAGATTTTATTATAGTTAAGATGATGTACTTTTGGGAAATGCAATAAAAACATTAGTATTATAATATTATTATAGGACTTAACTTTAGGTTTGTGACGATAGTTATAATGTACCAAATTGTTGAAAATAAATGAAATTTTATTTTTAGTTTTACTGTCATTTACCGGATACTTTTCGGAACCTGTATTATCCCCATCTACAATATAATATTGTACTTATCTATGATATGCCCACCTTCGTTCCACCACCAAACGAACCCCTCGGCAAAAAGAGAAGTCGAAATTCCAAAGACTCGCACCGAGCACTTTGCTTCAACATTTATTGAGCGAACCGCGATGGAACTGTGTGAGTGAGTGTTTTCACTGTGGCTGTTTTGGAAGATTTCACATCTTAAAGGTAAAAACCTTTTTTCTCAAACAAGCGTTGCTTTTTAAGATAATCTGTGGTCAAATGCGAATAATTAGTGTGCAGGTATGGCAATCGCGAACGAAGTCGCGGGTACAGCTAGTTTATTATAGCTAGGTATTAAGTTTTTGTTTAGGAACCTGACAGTGTGTTTTAGATTCAGTAGATGTATCAATTGCTGTTATAGTATTATACATTTTAGTTCGCACTGCCAAACGTTCCGACACCTTTGTGTTGTATTCGTCTACCTGTTTCAAAGTGGGAAATATTTATAACAATGATTTGTGTCCTTGAAATTTCTTCTGATATCGATTTTTGCTAGTTATTCCAATGTTAATGAAACTGGACAAAGTCAAAGTCAAAGTCAAACTCATTTATTCCTTTAGATCTCAAGTATCATTTGGACACGTCAAATTTTACACATGCATGTACACATATTCGTGAACATATAACGTGTCACAGGAACTCCCCAGGCACATTACATGCACACAGATATGTCAAATTACAGTCAGTTTTCATGTTTAAGCTTATCTTATTTGTTAAGTTTACGTCTGTTCCAACCCTAACCGTCCAACCCGAGGGGAAGAAGCAGACAAGAAACCTCTCGGAGACAGTATTACATATTCGCGAATATAGTCCTGCGTCTAGAGTGGAGCAAATTCATTCCCAAGCCTTTTTGTCATCTAGGTAATCTGACATTCTCTATAAATGTGGTTAGGCTACAAGGAATGCTGGTTGTTTAACGCAATTTGCACCGCCACGAGTTGCTGATACGCATGGTAATGGCATCAAGTCGCCGAAAACAATAGGAGTTACCTACGAAGATAATAATAATAATAATAATAAGTGTTTGAGTTAGTTCTAGAAGCGTCCAGTAAATATTCCCGAGAGTCGGGTATGGGGCCCTGGATATCTCATCTATTATACCCACTCAATATTTGGTTAACATACGATCTCCGGTCATACGGTCTGGGTCTAAATGTAACTTCTTTTAATACCTCCCACTGTGTTTTTCTAGCCTTCTCCCACCAACCTTCATGGAATGTTTGTAGGTCATTATGCCAACGTTTCTTTTCTTGGGTCTGCCTCTTTGGTGCCTCCCTTCTGAAGGTACCCATTGAGTGGCAACTGTAGCCCATCTGTCGATGTGCATTCAGCTTACGTGACCAGCCCAATCGATAATCATTTGGCTCCTGCGAGTGTGCTAACTACCTGTCCTCCCTAAGTTGGGGCTCGGTGTCTACGGGCCCGGCTGCTCGGCGCCGGCGCGATTCCTCGAGCTGGCTGCCTTCCTCGCCTGGATAGACTCCACCACCAACGCGCACCACGACGACGATGATTATAAGAGAAAATCGGGTAAACTTTACATTCAGTTGAACCATCCTACTTCCGAAGTGAAGGGTCCCGGGTTTTGTGTTTGTCCATGCCACCAGCGACATTTTTTTAGTAGACAGCGATTATTTTTAATTTCGTATCTTTCCACGCTGTTGATCCATTGATTCTTGAAGCTCTCATGGAGGGGCCTGCTCCATGAGAGCCATTATCCCCATGAGAGTCGTAGAACCTGAGAATAAGAAAAAATAGAAAAAGAAGAATCCGAAAGTCTGGCAGCCGGCTCCCATCTGAAACAAGAGCTCGTACATGATAATAGAACAGTGTTGGAAATTGACTCTTGACTCTTACATCGAAGGCCACTGGAATAGTTCTGTCAACATTATCACATTTTAGTATGGTGAAGAATGACTTTGGCTTGCCTCACGGCTCAGTTGGTGGTAATTGCGCCTTCTGCGCAATGGCTGGTTCGATTTCCACATTTGTGTGACGAACATTCGAAAACTATCTGACATTCGGGTTCAGTTCTGCCTACCTGAGACCGCAGTGGGGTAGTTGTATGGAACTTGCCTTTGCTTAATAAAAAGTAGGTATTTAGACGGTATGATTGTTTGACCGTCTAACTAAATTGCTTACATTGTGACCTTCCTATCAAACAAAACAGTGCCAGGGCCCGTATTCTCAGAATCCCGTGCACGACATCGTCATCTCTCGATTGCTAAACTGGTCCTATATTAACTGAGAAACAATCATAATTATATTGTATTATAAAGACGAAAGTTTGTTTGTATGTGTGTGTTTACCACCTTCCCGCTCAAACGGCTAATTTTGATCCCGGAAAAGCGCGGGTAACACCACGGGGCGCAGCTAGTTTTTTGATAAAATTCGATTTCTTTTGCTTTCCTCCATATATATAATACAATAGGATCGTGTGTTTAGAACGCTCTTGCATGAACCACATGCAAACTGCGTTTTCGATCTTTGGACAATTACCAGCTTTTAAAATTTTAGGTTTTCCTGTCCGGATCGTGTCGTCCTCACGTCGTCCTCGTTTTTTATTTTTTTTAAGATCCTGAATAGAACGAGTAGCATGTCCAACTCCATACTCTTTAGCCAAGTATGTTTTCTCCACTATCTTCTTTAAATATCTATTTTATCGTTCAAAATTTTACTTGACATTTTTAGCTACACTTTTTTAATTGATGTTAATAACGGAAGGTACATTGGCATATGCGGAGAGCAGTAAATAATAAAATAAATATTCATGGACATTTAAACAGCGTCATCATAGATAAATTATAGAATACATATAGTACTTTTTTTTTGGAAATACGTGCTTATAATACATACTAACACCCAGTTACACAACAAACATTTATGCTTGTCCTGGATGGGAATCGAACCTCGACCTACAGCGAGACCTGGTGTAAAGCGAGAGTATACAGGCGCGAGTGGACAATGCCTGATTAGTGATATACTTTTATATGAATTTAGTAAAACGCTGTTATTTTAAAATACACTTCCATTTGACTTATTTGTATATACTTCACTGTGATATATAATCGAAATTAAAATAAATTTTCAGTAATACTATTATTTGGAATACGACATATCTGTGATCGGCCCCACTGCCCGGTATTAGTAAACATTAGAAATTAACGACGCTCGCCGACTCCGGAATTAGTTGGCAGCCCCTGCACACATTTTTGTGAATTTGAACAAACGGACGGACTAATGTTACGGTTTGGAATGACTGTGATATTGATTTGTTGCGTTCTACTTGTGGGCAATGGTGCGTATTTCACTTTTATTTATGACTGGCGTCACCGCTCTGTTGGTAGCTCTGCCTTCTGTGCCGTAGGTCGTGGGTAATTCCCCCTTTGGCACTAGCATTGTGTGATGTACGTACCGTAAAAAATACCGTATAAGTATTAGTTATCTATAAATCAATGTGATCGTTTTCAAAGTGATTAATTAGTTCTGAATACTTTTTGATTTTTGAACTGTACAATGTCAACGGGATAAAAACAAGCGCTCTTAGTTTTATAATGTGAATCTAGCATGCTTTGCGTATGTTTGTCTATCTTTGCACTCCTTATATGGTATGGGTGTAGCATTATTTTTAAACCAAATTCGAAAAGGAGATTTTTTTCAATACAGCTATATTTATTACGCGATATCCTCGTCAATTGTGAAACGATGGTTCTTTTTTATTTAAAGGGTGTAACTCCGCGATGTTCCCTTTTAAATATCAAAGCTCTTCTAAAGGAGAAAAAATAGGGGATGGAAGTATTGAAGTCGATATGTATTGACTACCAAGTTTATTTAGTGTAAAACGTTTATTAGTAAAAAATGGGTTTTCACAAGAAATACAATTTATACGGGTAAACTTAAACAGTAAAACCATATCCAAAAACAAAATTTCATCCAAATCGTTACAGCCGTTTTCAAGATACGAGAAATTAACAGATTGTCGTTTATCTACAAGATAATTTAAAGATTCTCTTATATTTGTCAGTGTGCGTAGTGAGAGCAGGTCCGCGTGAGTGCGACAACGAGCGCCGCCTGGCGGACAGGGAGGGCAACCTCGGGCAGGCAGCGCTCTTCCCCTGGCTCGGGGTGCTGCGGGTGCACATCCGTAAGTGTTCCGGACTGCTGGAGCGAGGACCCGCCTGGCGGCACACCATGACACGGCGAGCGTACCTATTGCTACTTCCATAGTATGGGAGGGGCTGACCCGCAGCGCATTGCGCTCCGAGACTACTCGATCATAGAATGTGTCATGACTTTTTGTTCGTATTGGACACAATACGAGTCAGGTTCTCCTACCGAAGTATGACCCAAGTCGCACTGCATTGCGCTTAACACACTTAGATGTAATGCCTGAAATGCCTGTAATTTCAACAGCACCCACACCTCTCCATTGAAACAGCAATGCGAGTGCAACATTGCTTGGCTTGACCACAGGTGTGGAGGCAGTACTTCTCCGGACGACCTTGGCACAAGTGTCTGTACCTACAACAACTCCCCGCACCCTTGGAACCGGAACAGCCAGGCGAGTGCACTAACACTCGGTAGAAAGGTTGGGTGTGAGGGCAGCCTCCCGCCGCACCCCTCCGTTGTAACACCTTATGATGTTTGCTTGCAAGTTTGTGTTGGGTAAGGGGTTGTGTGCATTCGCCAGTGTTCGCGGAGTCGTTCATGGCTAAAGTGGACCGTTAAGGTTCTGCTCGCAAGGCGAGAATGTATGTATGTGTGTGCATTTGAGGACATGTTTGAGGCTTTGTGCATGTGTGCGTTAGAACGAGGAGCGCGATGTAAGGCGGCTTACATATCGCCTGATGTCGGAGTGCTGGTGAAATAGCTCCCTGACTTGCTTTCATTCCAGATGAGGAGGATACCTACAAGATAGCCCTGACAGGCATAGTGCTTGTCAAGGAACGTTATGCCATTGCCAACTCTGACGACGTGGCCAGGATACCGAAGAGGATATTTCGGTAAAATATCATTGTCACATATTTAAAAGAATTTTTTTACAAGGCCAACTGCAAGTTCATATTGCTTGCGTCCGCAGGTGAGTATTCATTTTATCGTTACACATATCCCCCGAGTGGGATGAAAAGAGCTATCATTTGAGCCAATTTCGTTCGAAGAAGTGATGCCTATTCTGCTGCCAAGCAGTGGTGCACTCGCGTTGCTGTCATCACAAAGACACAATTAACAATGTCACAAGCTCGTCGCTCGTCACACTATTAATTCGGACTTATTAATTTCATCTAAACTTAAAAAAGATTTTTACTTCATAATCTGTTTTAATTAGGTCATCAAATTAAATTAAATTGTAAATTATAAATGTTAGCAAATCCGGCGGAGGTTAACCACCATACCGCAAGTTAACCACCATACCGCAGGTTAACCACCACACCGCAGGTTAACCACCACACCGCAGGTTAACCACCATACCGCAGGTTAACCACCATACCGCAGGTTAACCACCATACCGCAGGTTAACCACCATACCGCAGGTTGAGCTAGCTTGGGTACTAATGTTTTTCCAACAAGGAGAATATTGATAAGTATTAAGTTCTGGGATTTAGGATCGGAACATGTTTAGTAAAGTGTGTGTAATATGTTTAGTAACTTCAAAATAAATTTTCATTTCATTTTTTTGTCAGCCAGTTAGCTGTAAAGGGCAGGAACCTTGTCTGCTCTGTGTAATTAAACAAAGTTTCGGATATATTGTATTTATGTCACTATTGCTTTTCCTACTTCGTTTTACTAGTGCCATTGTTGTTGATAAACCTGTTTCAGAGAAGACAGCAAAGCCATGTTCATACCGCGAGACAACGAGCCGTGGTTCTGCAGACTGCTCGACTACATGACACACCCGGAGTACGAGTACTCCACTGTGAACACGGTGGCGCTCATCGAGCTGGACCCTGGGGAAGAGGAGTGTGAGTGAGATTCATATAGGAGTATCTGAGTCATTATTTGGTTTGAAGAAGAGTTCGGTAAGAATAGGGTATCGGGAAGGGTGGACCAAGCGTGTAACATGCAGGTATATGTTTATTTTGAAATGGTGACGTTCTGAGTATTTTATTGACACGCAGTCTATGGAGATCAGTTTTGTTGATTAGCCTTAATATGATATTAAAGTTTGACCAGGCATTTTATTTAATATGGTTTTTTCATCACCCCCTCAAGATATTTTATTTTTTAGTTCCAATAAAGGCGATATGCTGGCCTCCGAACTCGTTCGACACATCACAAGTACAACTCTACGCCCTGGGGATCACTGACGGTTAGTTATAAACATTTGATCCTGACCAAAATCTGTATATTATAGTCCCAACTTTCACTTTCAGATAACGTGTTGCTGGAAAAGGCTATCTACTCGTTACAGTATGTGGAGCAGAATCTCTGCCGGGAGTTTTACAAACGAGCTGGGGTGAGTAGTACATTCTGTCAGAATAAGGAAGTGGAGTGCCGATGTAGAACCGAACACCAGCGCGGACCAAAGGTTCTCGAATGGCGACCACGCACCGGGAGGCGCGGCGCGGCGTGCCTCCCACACGGAGGTAGCGAGGAGGTGCCTCTGTTCCGATGGTATGCAATTCTGCGGAAGAAGCCAATGTTCATCTGCGACGACTATTGATTTTCTAAGCCCTTGAAAAACAGAACGAGCTGTCTACCTCATATTATGTGGTAACCGCTATAAACATCAAAAGTCAAA
Source organism: Aplocera efformata (assembly GCA_921293045.1). NCBI lineage: Eukaryota > Metazoa > Arthropoda > Insecta > Lepidoptera > Geometridae > Aplocera > Aplocera efformata. Next base: position 207,368 of record OV121061.1, read on the forward strand.
CCTATTGTACATTTTTTGTTTATGCAACTTAATTGACCGATGACCTGACGATCCAGTGACGGACGTTTAGTTATAGCGCCACCTATAAACAACATAAATACGACGAAGTATTCAAAGGTCCAGGTCATAAGTGTTGTTACAGCTTATGGTAAATAAGCTGAGCCCAACTCATTACCAATGTGGCTTCGCGAAGAACAACAAGGACAGTTGCGTGTGGGACAACGGCATGGTGCTGGCTTCCAACTCCACCGGGCACTGGACGCTGGTGAGTCGCCGACACAATTAATCCTAGTGATAAGATAACAATATCGGTGACTAAACTGTAAATGTATTCTGAAGTGCAGTACAAATTATTTAATAAAAACATTTATTCAAATAATCGACTGGCGCCTGTTCAAATCGTGCCCGAAGTTCCGAGCAAGTATGAGCAGATGTCGTACTCTGACAGCTGCGAGTGTGCTAACTACCTGTCCTCCCTAAGTTGGGGCTCGGAGTCCGCGGGCCCGGCTGCTCGGCGCCGGCGCGGTTCCTCGAGCTGGCTGCCTTCCTCGACTGGATTGACTCCAGCGCGCACAAAATAGACAATGACTATAGAAAAAAAGCGGGTAAATTTTACACTCAGTTGAAGCTTACCTTCTTTCGAAATTAAGGGTCCTGGGTTCTGTGTTTGTCTTTTCCTTCGAATAACTTTGCGCAAACTTTCCTCGAGAGTAATGAACATTCTTTGGCATCATCAGAGAGTTTTTCTTTTATATTTAGTTCTTGACTTTATGCGCTCTAGTGGGCGCCATATAATAGTGGACAATTAAGACACTTCCGACGATACCTCACTTGTCAAATTATAATAAATAGTTCAAAAAATACGAGGAACCATACATACATGCCGGTATGGTCGAAATAATAAACCTCCCTTTTGCTTCGCCGTAGACGGGTTAAAGTCCATCCTGACTTATGTATGAATTCAAAACCTCAAAGATTTTCATTCGATAAATTTCAGGCATCGTTTGAACAAGTCAAATCTTACAATCATAGGTAAACATACTCGTGTCTTAGGCTCGTTACGTAAACATATATATCAATTTACAGTATTTTTTTGTGTTTCGGTTGTGTTAGTGTTAAGTTTACGCCTAAGGTTTATTTTTTATGAGACCATGATAAATGATCAAATAAGTAATTGCTCTTTTCTTTTATTAAGGGCCCGAAAACACGTTCAGAGCCAAAAGTGTGGAGGATATAAATCTGACCCCAGATTTGAATATCCCTCAGAGCTGGTATCCGTTCGACACGGAAAATGTACAGAACGAATACTTCTCCATCGATCGGATTGATAAGGGTGCTATCGTTGTTAAGAAGGGTAAGTTAGTACCCCCGGAGCACCTCCACGTGCTCTAGTGGTGCGGTGGTGCGGCAGGAGCAGCAGTTAAGTAGCATAAGGCACATATGACGATACAGTCCCGTCTCAGAGTAACTGGTGCAGAAGTTCACCTTGCCCCGTCACTCATGAACTAAAAGCATTTCTTTGGGAACGGAACCGTAAAATTCGTCGGTTTTTATTCAGTGATATTATGTTTATATTTTAGTTGAAATACCGGGCGAGCATTGGAACTGCAGTGATCCAGAAAACAAGCTGATATTCCGCGATGAGATCAGGATAGTAGCATCGCAAGGCAGCGGTACATACAAGGTGATCAATATATCAAATACAATAATCAATATCAAATACCTACACTTCCAATTCGGTACGTAGGCGAGTACCTACGCTCTAGAGTCCCTCCACGAGTCTCCCGGTGGTGCGAAAGGAACAGCCCAAAATATCAGAAGAACTAGTGTCAAGTTTGTCTGGAGAAGAAGTGCTACCATCACTGGTTATTCAGCCTCGTCTCAGAGCATTGGACACAATACTTGCATCTGTCCAAATGAAGGGCCGCAACTTCTGAACCATATCCTGTGGAGAGCTGAAATGTTCACAGTATTTTAATCTGAAACAAATAAATTAATACTACAGTTGGCAGTACTGTACCCTCGGTGTGAGATTCCTAATAGCACTGCCATATTTCCTCGCTGCCGAGTCGAGTGAGACGTGACTAATGCAGTGTATATGGTTTGCAGATTTCACTCTACGATTTCCACTACTTGAACTGCACCTGTTTAAAGATATGGGTAAGCTTTATATGATCCTGTCCCTGAATACAACCCTAGAGATACAGGTGATCCTCTTTAGCCTTAAGGCTGATGAAGACCTCTCCTTACATTTTGCAAATTTCGTGTAAATGGAATGGCTTAAAAATTAAAAAATAATTATTTCAGTTAGAAGCAACGCAGCAGGACACGGCCACTATCTTCTACACTACGAAAATAGAGAACACAGAAGGAACCGCTTTCCACGACATCGGAGATACTCCCGAAGACTTACTCAAACTCATTCCCATCAAAGTCGTACATCCTGAGAAATTACCCAAGGGTCCGGGCAACCGGAGGCCCAGTCCCCATTTCAAACCAGCATTCATAACAGACCAACTGTTCAGGCGAAATAATATAAACTTCAGCGTATTCCTTAAATTTAATTTTGTGGGTGAGGGTATACTGAAATGGGAAGCATTGGGCCCTATGTACCAAGGTGCCACAACCACCACTACTGACGCAAACGGAGTAGATAACGTTGTCTAATTAAGTTCTTCCTCTTGAGTCAAGGCTGAAGCACATATTAGGTACTAGCTTATACCCGCGGCTTGGCCCGCAAAGACGAGGTAACGGCCCTGAAGTGTAGTGGTGACTGCCGCCCTCAAACAATAACACGACTTAGGCCTTCCCCGTCCCCGACGGTCGCTCTGACTGGGGGATGTAATATCTCATGCGCCTGTAGTTACATCACATCCACCGGAACACAGCAATGTAAGTGCATCGCTGCTTGGCGGTGAATTACCAGACGTGGTACTTCTCTTGAAAACTTGCCATAAGTTCTACTACTAGTTAGGGTTGTTTCCTTATTATTCACCTACGGACGCAGGAACGTGGTCACAATGTTTACGGTCCGGATGTGTTATTCCACGTCATTGTTTGTTGTTATAAAAATTTCAGCTCATACGTTACCTGAATTACAAACATACAGACATCGGAAGTATCTCTGAACTTATCACTTTATCAGAGTGGCTGGCATTAGCTAATGATACTCATTATGGTATAAACGTATTGAGGACCCGCCATTACAATTTTTTAAATGTTTTTACATACTTGAGATCTCTATGAATAAATGAGTTTGTGTTTGAAGTAAAATCTGATATTTTATTAATAATATTCAAATATTTTATTTACTTGTATTGTTTATTATTATTCCTCTAGTGTAAGATTTTTTTTAATTAAATCAAAAACATATTAGCTACATGGAGTCACAAATCTACGTGTCCGCCAATCACACAGCGAGGGTGGCTCGAGGCTTCTGTTCCCAGAATAAGCCTTGGAGGTGCAAGGCGACTTACTAATGCTAAAAACTACAGGCCGATCGCTATTGTCCCAACACTTTGGAAAATAATTGAGTCATTGATATCAGATACAGTCATTCAACATTTATTTAGAAGCGATGTTTTAGTGGACCGTCAGTATGCTTACACGAAGATCAACCATATTGGCCACACCTACGTGTATAGACAAGATTGTTTCGTGCTCGGAGAGCAAAAAGAAAGTTGCAGATGTATTTTTAGATCTGTCAAAGGCGTTTGACTCTGTCGACCATGAACTTTTATTAATAAAATTGGTATACGGAATTCAAGGTAAACCAAAAAAACATTTTTTAAAGACAGAACTGAATGTTAATGTAAAAATTAACTGGAAAGCACAAAAATTAACCCTGTGTGGGTTAGATTTTTGTGCTTTGCAATTATCGTTAAAATTAGGGGGGCTCATCATTAGGGAACACTATGTTTTTTATATACCTATATGACATTGGTAAGTTAAATGATACAATACGCTGATGACACTACCGTGTTGATTACTCAGATGGCAGCGTATACTATAATATAATATAATCATAATTATGTTTATGTATGAAATATAATAATCGATAGTGAATTGGCTATTGCATCCCATGGCCCTTCGAGTACAAGAGCATCTACCTTACCTATTGCATCCCATGGCCCTTCGAGTACAAGAGAATCTACCTTACTTATTGCATCCCATGGCCCTTCGGGTACAAGAGCATCTACCTTACCTATTGCATCCCATGGTCCTTCGGGTACAAGAGCATCTACCTTACCTATTGCATCCCATGGCCCTTCGGGTACAAGAGCATCTACCTTACCTATTGCATCCCATGGCCCTTCGGATACAAGAGCATCTACCTTACCTATTGCATCCCATGGCCCTTCGAGTACAAGAGCATCTACCTTACCTATTGCATCCCATGGCCCTTCGGGTACAAGAGCATCTACCTTACCTATTGCATCCCATGGTCCTTCGGGTACAAGAGCATCTACCTTACCTATTGCATCCCATGGCCCTTCGGGTACAAGAGCATCTACCTTACCTATTGCATCCCATGGCCCTTCGATTACAAGAGAATCTACCTTACCTATTGCATCCCATGGCCCTTCGGGTACAAGAGCATCTACCTTACCTATTGCATCCCATGGTCCTTCGGGTACAAGAGCATCTACCTTACCTATTGCATCCCATGGCCCTTCGGGTACAAGAGCATCTACCTTACCTATTGCATCCCATGGCCCTTCGAGTACAAGAGCATCTACCTTACCTATTGCATCCCATGGCCCTTCGGGTACAAGAGCATCTACCTTACCTATTGCATCCCATGGCCCTTCGGGTACAAGAGCATCTACCTTAGATGCTCTACGCATTGAGAAGTTCATATAGATGTTCATTACAAAATAATTCAGCAATTCGCATTTCAATTACAGATGTAATTTTTTTTATGCGAATATGTGACGGAACGAGCTTATGGCCCACCCGGTGGTAAGTGGCGACCCCCGCCCATGACAACAGTAATGCGACTCAGTGTAAGATTTGGATCTTACACTTGGATTTCACCGGCACCCACACCCTTCCACCGGAACACAGTAATGTAAGCACTACTGCTTGGCGACAGATTCCAGGTGTGGTGGCAGTACTTCTCCGGATGCGGTTATTATAAAATGCGCTTAATACATTCATTAGGTAACAATCTATGACAAAGCTGTTGGGTAGATGCTCCCATAGACAGGTACTGAATTAATGAACTGACTTAGTTTAAGATTTCTCACAACTTTTTGTGGCAGAAGAAAGACTTGCGTTTTTGTAAATGTTATGTTTTTGATGGGATTTAATATTGAAAGTTATAAAATCTAAGACTCCAGTCTCGTTCCACTGACACCCACCTACCTTTTTACCTTACGCGCACGGTGTACATTGCACCTACGAGTCGTTTGGAGGACGCCATAAATAACACCACGAAGACAGCATAATGCACCGTAATGGCGGCCGTGGGAATCACCTGGGACATGGATAATGTAATACTATACCCCGTGAAATGGAATTTTGAAAAATTGCAAGTAAAAGATAAATTTTGCGTGGAGTTTCAAATTACTATAAAGATGGGCAGTATGGGTTTTTTTTATGTGCATAAGTGACGGAACGAGCTTAGGGCCCACCTGATGGTAAGTGGTGACCCTCGCCCATGACAACAGTAATGCGTGCGACTCAGTATGAGATCCAAATCTTTACTGAGTCGCATGTGATTTCACCGGCAGCCACACCCTTCCACCGGAACACAGTAATGCTACCACTACTGCTTGGCGGCAGATTCCAGATGTGGTGGCAGTACCGCTCCGGACGAACTTGGCACAAGTTCTACTGCTACTTTTTGGTTGCTCCTTTAGCACCACCCAGAGGGTACGTGTAGGGAATCAAAGGGTAAACACCTACGGATGCGAGCAACTGGACCCCCAAATGGGTTTCCTTGTTCTGCGGTAGGATCGTACTATTGTTGAATATGGGCGCCGGTCACCACTTAACATCATGTGGACTCTCAAATCGTTATGCCACACGAAAAACCCTGATTTGGTACCTGAAATGAAATAATTAAAATATTTATTTTTGATTAGTTTTGTGAGAATAGTGCTAATAAACCTTATACTGTACTGATAATGTAATTATTTAAGTTTGTGAACAAGCACAGAAGTCTGTGATCACGTCATTTGACGTGAAAATCATATTTTATGAATTAAGACATGCTGATTTCATCACGATGTTTTGCTTCACCGAGCACGTGATAATGCGCACATAACATTTTCAAGTGATAAACGCACTAGTGCGCGGGCGTGTTTGAACCAGCGACCTTCAGAATGAAAGTCGGTGTCTATATCCCTAGGCCACTACACTCTCCATGAAATGAAATAATAAATAAATATTCATGGATATTTCACACAGCACCTTCTACCAAACGATGCATACCTTGTAATATGTCAAAGACAGTCAGAAATCTTTATTTCCGTCGAATTCTCAAAATACTTATTTAGTATATTTTATAAGTAGGTACATTCTTATGATACATATTAAGTCCGACAAGAAGAAACATTTTTTTTTACAAATGCTCATCCTGGGCGGGAATCTAACCCATTACCTACAGCGCAGAAGGCACAGAGCTATAACTGAGCTATGAGGCCAGCCTAATGGAATAGGAAAGGAGGGATGAAAAATAATAATTATTATTATTGCACTATGTTTATTTGACAGTCTCATTGTGTTTATTTTTGACTACAAAGTTAATAGTATTTACAAAAAAAAATAACATGAAAGATATTGTAGTAAAAATATGTATAAAACGGATAACTACCAACCAAGACCCAAGCGGTCAGAGGCTAGGGCTGCAGAGAGAAGAACCTCCTGACGATGCGTGCCGTGTCCAGGAGTACCGCCTTCTGTATCTGGCTCTTGATCCATCCGCTATGCTATGACTGGTTCCGTTCCCTCTCGATGTCCATATCATAACCCCATAACCACTCCTTACCACTGGCCCGAGTACTAATAGTCAGTAACCTGCGGGAGAGGCTTACCACCTGGTCATACTGGAGGGTCAGGAGCAACACCCTCGTTTTTACTGTGTGCTGTCTACCCATCCGGGTTGGTTTTCCGTGGAAGATGTAGAGAGTTGAGAGTTCTGCGTACCTGACACCGCAATGGCGTAGTTGTAACGTAACTTACCTATAATAATAATAAAACATTTATTTCAGGTGACAATGGACACGTAAAATCATAAATATTTAAAAATAAATAAAAGTAAATTATTTTAATTAAATTAAAATGGAATTATAAAAAACTCACAAAGCAAATAATGTATTAAGTAAGTATTTATGTTGAATACTAGCTGTGCCCGCGACTTCGTCCGCGTGGACTTAGATCTATCCTAGCCTAGAGGATAGAAATATAATGTGATGCTTATTATGTCTGTTCGTTACTACAATATTATATTAAAATTATGTTATAATTAAATCTCAAAATACTTTATTTTCATTAGATTCTTACGATATTACTTGGGTTTTGTTAACTGGGAAGGTTAAAGACTTGATTGGATGATGAACTACGTAAGTGCAACCATTGCAAATGTATACAATAATGCTTCTCTGTAAACTATAATATACTATAGAAGTCGTCTTTTCAGGATATTTCAGGAACGTGCGCATAAACATTATTTGAATTGCTAAGTCGGGAAAGAGTTAAGTATGGCGGACCGTGCAAAAAGCAACTCAATATTAGGTCTACGTCTGATACCAAAAAAGTTTCTTCTTGTTCTTTGTTTCTGGTCACTGCGGAACATAGGCTCACCGGAGACTGAATGCGTTTAAAACTAAATGGGCAGTTGATAGGAATGAGAGGAATTCTCTAAACTCTTGACTTTCAATCTGGTGCCGTAACATAATTAAGGAAGACTTAAATTTATAAAAGAGCAATGGGCACTCCGACATTTAGTTTAATATATATTGTGTGATGGGAGTCCAGATGCACTCAAGAAATTTAAACATTCGATGGAATAGTTGGTAGGGTCTTATTGTTCCCGCCTGACCGCGGCTATAGGCGGAAACCTTTCGCTGTCAACTATGGTCTCATCCATGATTGACAGCGGGAGATCTTGGGTGGCAGCTCAGTCCTTCTGCAAGGAAGTAATCTCGCAGAAGGAAGCTGCCGAGAGGGTAAGGGAGGAAGAATCTCCTCACTCTGGTAGACGCAGGAGAGTGAGTCGGCGTAGGCAGGCGCATGAGCGCCGCCTGCCATCCTAACGGGAACTTCCGGGCGGTAAATCCGGGGAATCTGCCGTCCGACGGATGAGGTCCTCACCGAAGGTTGGCGTGTTTCGTGTTCCGGGCACGGCACTATAGGGAGGTACACATCGTGTTGGACTCCCGATACGCGAGGACCAACGCCTCTGGCCGGCCGGGTACGGCCGCTACCGTACCCGTAGCCCCAGCGTGAAGGCGTAGTGCAGGAACTCCAAGGGGGTTTTATTGTGTATTCCCCCAGCACTGCTATTAATACACCCCTCCCCAAGGCGTGGGGTATAAGCAAAGTATTTACCCCTTGACAAAAAAAAGCTTCTTATTGCTCCACTTCTCTGTTAATAGAATGCCATTCCCATTCCCTGCCATTCATTCACTCAATGCCATTCCCTGGGACACTGCTCAATGTTGTATCAGTGTTGTTAGATCATCATACACATATGAAATAAGTCCTGAAGTAACAAAACAGTGTTAAATACAGTGAGAAATAAGTCCCCCGTACCGATCTATTGGATCTAGTTGCTCGCGTCCGCAGGTGTGTACCCTTTGATTCCCTACACGTACCCTCTGGGTGGTGCTAAAGCAGCAACCAAAAAGTAACAGTAGAACTTGTGCCAAGTTCGTCCGGCGAGGTACTGCCACCACACCTGGAATCACACAAGCAGTAGTGCTTGTATCGTGAGATGTATCATCCCCGTCTTGGGTGATGGTCGCATCAGGATGAGTGCGACTCAGTCTAAGATCCAAATCTCATACTGAGTCGCATTACTGTTGTCATGGGTGTGGGTCGCCACTTACCACCAGGTGGGCCCTCAGCTCGTTACGTAACTAACTTACAAAAAAAAAGATAGCATAGCATGGGTTGGCCGCCATCTCACCTGATGGAAAGTGAAGATGCGGCCTACGATGGAGCACGCTTGTCTAGGAGAAACCTATTCACTCTACTCTTGAAGACTCCCAAATTGTAATGGTCAGGGAACACAGACTCAGGCAAAGCATTCCACTCCCTTGCAGTACGCACAATAAAAGTAGTTTCAAATCGCTTAGTGCGTATTAATGGTATTTATGTTTTGTTATTTGAGCTGCATATTCCTTGATAGACTTCCGCTAATTTATATTGATACATTTGCAATATCTGTGCTGCATCTGAATGTCCAGATAATATCAGCAAAATCGAAAACAAATGTCGCAAGGGTTATTTAATTTCAACCCTGATGATGATGATGATGATGATGTACCCTGAGGATGATTTACCTATGCGGCTATTTTCTGCCGGACATACGGCCATTGCGTTACTCCAGTGTACTGTAGGTCTCCGTTAAGTAAATGACTCGTTTGATAGGAAGCTTGGTACTCGTATTTAAGATACTGGTTACCATCAACCTTTCGCAGTTCAAAGTACAAAGAAAAACTAAACTACCTTTAAACTAATTACCTAATTAACTAACCTAAACTAAGACTAAACTACGACTAAACCTGTCATCTGCCTTCAAGCGCCTGCTCATATTCATATTGCAATACACCGAACCGCCACACCGAGTCAAGAACGCAGGAGTCGGCAGGCGCTTGTAGAACGTTTTGTAAAAAAATTAAAATTTTGCATAAAACATTGAATAACTTTTGATTTCGTGGGTCGATTTTGATAAAATAAACGCTATTCACTATTCCAGACTCAGCTTAACATTTCTTAGTACCTAGATTTTGATAACTATCTATGGTTTTTGCGTAAAGTGCGCACAAACATACAGACAAACAGACAAAAATTTCAAAAATTATTTTTTTGCGTTCTATTACTTATTCTTAACGTCTCCCAGTTATTATTTTGTAAAAAATATTCAATGTACAGACACGGCAAGTCTACAATTTTATTATATGTATAGATAAAACAGTAATGTTGAATATAAAACAGTAATTGATAAATAGACAGTCGAGTCGATCAGCGATTGCGGAAGGATGTATCCTGTGCTTTAATAACGATGAGTTATTTGGACTGTTGGAACAACAATATTGGTCGGCATGTCCCCTTCCTTCCTCCTAAACAAAACTGCGACAGGACCCCTATTCTCAGATTTCCGTATGCAACATTGTAAATCTAGCAATATTTGGTTGTAATAGTTGGCAAAAATAATAGTAAGAATATTTATTAAAAAAGAAATGCAAAAATGCTATGGAGTATAAATATAAATCCGTAAGATTAGGGAACATTCCCTCGTTAATTATACAGTTGTCGATGTCGGTTTTTTAATTCCAATACTTTCAATTATTTATCTCACGACCTTAAATGTGGAATTTCTTCATAAAATTTATATTGAAGATGCTTTCAAATCTTTTCAAACTAAACAACTTCATTTTGAGAAAATATTAAAACTCCTGATTTATCAGATATTACTTAATCATAGCCAAGAACCATCTCGACCGCGTCAGTTTTCAACAAAAACACCGCATCAATTTCGATCCACAACTGGCGAAGAAATCACATACAATATGATAATAAAAACATACATTGAACAGCAAAATATACGAATAAACTAATGTAATGTCGCGGCAATCTTCCTGTTTCATTTATTTATACATTTACAAAAATACCTTTTTTATTTAGTTGTGAAATGCAATCGCAAACTTCCCTGCCACGGGGAGAGAGAGAGCGGTTATGTGGGACTAGACCCACTAAAACCCCACGATGTCCTCCTCTGCCGCTTAGTGGTAGGAACACGGGAACGATTTCATACCCATACGCAAAGCCGCCGCAAAATTAAAAAATACCTAGGGTAAAATAAAATATTTATATTTATACATTCTCAATTGTCGAGAGGAGTTCGATTTCCCTGCAGTGGGATTTATTTATGTTTTCGCTGTGACATATTATCAAGTTGGAAATAAATTGTCTCGTATACGACATATCTCGTAATTAATCCCCATCACCCGTTATTAGTAAATACAGGTAGTTATATCGCTAACTATCGAATTTGTAATTAAAACGTCAATTACACGCCATTGACTCCGGAACCAATTACCAGTATCAACATATTACCGACCCTGGCCATTGACGGTGCCTCACGTTTCAGAGATTTTGAACAAATAAACGGACTCATTATTACGGTTGGAATGACTGTGATATTGATTTGTTGTGTTATATTTGTTAGCACTGGTGCGTATTTACAAATTACTTTTAAAGGAGGAGATATTTTTAATTAAAAGGTTTGTTACCTCAGAACTCATCATTACCGACAAATACAAAACAAATACAAGCATTTTGTATGACGATAGATGTTTGTTCTGTATAAAATTGATAATATGTATTATGTGTATGTATGTATTTACAAAAATTACTAGATAAGTATTGGATAAAATACTTATCTATTATAGTATTTTTACGCCATACTACTTTAGTTCCAAAATCAAATCAAATTACTTATTTAGACGCCTTAATTGGCTAATTCCTAGATGGCGCGGTGCATATTTAATATTTAGTTATTTATAAAAAATAGTGATAATTTTTGTTTGAAATCGATCTCATCTTTTTGATGATGTCACGCGATAAAACCTAGAGTTTGATTAGCTTAAGTTAAGTTTTAAAACGTAGACTTTTCGAGTCTTGGACGGTGCGTTGTGTATGTTTAGGGAATTGAAGTATTGAAGTCAGTTTATATAGATAAAGAATATCCTATTGTACCGTCTCGACCAGCCTCTAATGTACTCACTGCAGGGACCTACTCTCAATAATTGAGATGGAATGGGCTCTGATCTACCACGGGAACCCAATCCGGATTGGTAGATGTCACATGTCATCGAATTTTTGGTTCTAAGACATGCCGGTTTCCTCACGATCCGTCCGTCACCGTTTCGAGAATGTGGTATTGCGCACATAAATTTTTCAAGTGAAAAAACCCATTGGTGCACGTGTGGATTTGAACCAGCGACCTTCAGATTGAAAGTCGGCGTCTTTGCCCCTGGACCACCACGCTCTCCCATATCCCATTGTAAAGTCTGTTAATAAACATTTCTAATACCAAGTGATACTTGTGTAGTGAGAGCAGGTCCGCGTGAGTGCGACAACGAGCGCCGCCTGGCGGACAGGGAGGGCAACCTCGGGCAGGCAGCGCTCTTCCCCTGGCTCGGGGTGCTGCGGGTGCACATCCGTAAGTGTTTCGGACTGCTGGAGCGAGGACCCGCCTGGCGGCACACCATGACACGGCGAGCGTACCTATTGCTACTTCCATAGTATGGGAGGGGCTGAGCCGCAGCGCATTGCGCTCCGAGACTACTCGATCATAGAATGTCTCGTGTCTTTTTATACGTCTTATTATAAAAGTGATAAAACGAGCGGATGGCCCATCTTATCTTAAGTGGTCACCGCCACCCATAGACATCTGAGAAACGACACAGGTTCTCCTACCGAAGTATGGGGAGATATGGGTATATATGTGTGTGCTTTTGTGTAGGTGAATGTGGCTTCGTGCGTGTGTGCATTAGAACAATTAGCGCGATGTAAGGCGGCTTACGTATCGCCTGCTGTCGGAGTGCTGGTGAAATAGCTCCCTCACTTGCTTTCATTCCAGATGAGGAGGATACTTTCAAGATAGCCCTGACAGGCATAGTTCTTGTCAAAGAGGGTTTTGCCATTGCCAACGCTGACGACGTTGCCAGGGTACCGAAGAGGATATTTCGGTAAAATATTATACTCAAATATTTAAAAGAATTCTTCACAAAGCCAGTTGGGAGTCCGTAGGTTAACCCATTACATTACAGGTATAACGTACCGTACGAGTGGTACGAAAAGAGCCAGCAATTTCTTTCGGAGCAATTTCATCTTTGGTAACTACACCAACTGGCGATAAATGTTCTAAGTGGTTACTTTGATATTGATACTTTGATCAGTTCTGTGAGTGGCCAGTAAACTTGTAAGTTTCGAATAAACTTTCGTAAGATATTTATCACCTTTTAAACGAATATTTTATTAGTGTTATTAGTGGTTGGTAAACCTGTTTCAGAGAAGACAGCAAAGCCATGTTCATACCGCGAGACAACGAGCCGTGGTTCTGCAGACTGCTCGACTACATGACACACCCGGAGTACGAGTACTCCACTGTGAACACGGTGGCGCTCATCGAGCTGGACCCTGGGGAAGATGTTTGTAAGTAAGCTTTCTTTTTTTCTCTAAGATAGTTCATTGAATTCTTCAGACTCGAGGGCAAGTGTGTTACATGCATCTAAGTTAGTGGGACAAAATGTTCTTATTTATTTAGCTTTAGTTATGTGTACGCCGAAAGTAAGCAAAAAGTAGTTTGTATATTGATATTGCTCCATGGCTCCCCTACATACAATAAATGTATCCACGATGGGGTCTTTCCTGAGTTGATGAAAATTAGTAAATTGTTATCCTATACCTTTATCAGAATTACCAACCCTAAATAAAATATTTGAAAATATAAAATTTTATCAATTATCAGAACACTTCAATAGCGACAGCATATTCCATAGTATACGTCCATTCAAATTTGATTTACTAAAGGTCTCAAAGCATATTTGAAGCTTGGAAGCAATTGCAAGATGCTATTGGTGCATTCTGTGATCTTTCCAAGGCCTTGGATTGTGTAAATCACTCATCTTTATTTGCAAGCTTAATCATTACGGCATCCAAAACAACGCAATTATAACCTTGTTAACCCTTACTTATCCAACAGAGTCCAAAGAATTTCTATTGACGGTGAAAAGTTCTTAGGGTCAGTCATTGTTATGGGTGTACCTCAAGGTTCAATTTTGGGCCCTTTTTTGTATTTAGTTTGTATCAACAACCTCCCATATTTTGTAATGTGTCTTATGTGATACAGTGCTTTTTGCGGACGACGTATCTCTTATATTCCAAGTTTTAACAAAAGTTTGAAATTGGTTCTCAGCGAACAATCTTCAAACTCAATGCTCAATGCTAACACCACGTGATTCTCTAAAAACGTGCAAAATAACTTGTGATATCAACTCAATAATGTATAAGTGCATATTCATACGGAACATTATATTGTTTGTGAATTGGATCATGCTCGTGAAAAGAAAGTAATCCTTAACCTAGCCAGTTACTGTGGCAACTTGCGTAAGCTGGTGGTAGTCAGTGTTTGCGGAGAGCTGAAAACTGGGCTCAGTGGGAGAGCCCTATGTCCACTAGCATGTCATCATTATCAGCTTATTGATGATAATTCAGTCCCTAGATCACAATAAACTGTACCTTACACGTGAACTGTAAGGAGATCATTTCAAGAACCTTCCAAAATCTTATAAAATAAATTCATCTGAATCTTTAGAACTATAATAGGTAACCTATAATATTATTTGACATTTTATTTAATATCCTATTTTATCACCGCAATGGATATTCTGTTTATAGATCCAATAAAGCCGATATGTTGGCCTCCGACCTCGTTCAACACTTCAAATGAACTCTACGCCATGGGGTTTACTGACGGTTAGTTCCAAACATTTAACATTGTCCATTATTTTTATACTATATTATGATGAACGCAGGATGTCATTTTCACTTTCAGATAACAAGTTGCTGGAAAAAACAGTCTACTCGTTACAGTATGTGAAGCAGAATCTCTGCCGGGAGTTTTACAACCGAGCTGGGGTGAGTAGTACATTTTGTCCGAATAAGCAACTGAGAACGGAACACCACTGTGGACCAAAGGTTCTCGAATGGCGACCACGCACCGGGAGGCGCGGCGCGGGCTGCCTCCCACACGGAGGTCGCGAGGAGGTGTCTCTACGATGGTATGGAGTGCTGTGGGAGAAGCTAACGTTCAGCTGTGACGGCTGTTGGTTTTTTAAGTTCTTGAACAGACGGAACGAGCTGGTGGTGAGTGGTTACCGCCATAAACAACAATAGTCCGATTCGGGTCCTAATTTTTTTGTATTGTTTAATTTGACAAGCCCCTTACCTAAAAGTTCCCTTACCTAAAAATATAATAGAAAAGTGTCATTTTTGGTTGTTACAGCTGTTGTCAAATAAGTTGAGCCCAACTCATTACCAATGTGGCTTCGCGAAGAACAACAAGGAAAACTGCGTGTGGGACAACGGCATGGTGCTGGCATCCAACTCCACCAGGCACTGGACACTGGTGAGTGGAATATGTTGGTAAAGAACAGAACCTACATATCATAGCTATGTAGGTTCAGTTCTTCGATAAAGGCTATTACTATGGGGCAATGCTACAAAACTTCAGAAAACTTTGGTTGCTTAAAAAAGTGCATCAGAGCAATTTGGAATTTGGAACAGAGTCCGGTAGACCTGTTTTTTAAATAAAAATTTGTTAATGCTTCCAACGCTTTACATGTTATTGTAGACACACTCTAATGATGGTGAAAGAGGTCAGAAAACACTCTGACCTCTTTGAGCATCAAAATAACGACAATAGACGAGCAGCAGCGGAAAGACCTTAAGTTATGTCTAAACCAAAACTGGAACTTCCTAAATGAAATTACGCCTTTATGGAAAATATATAATAACAAGCTGTGCCCCGCGCTTTCATTCGAGTATAACTTAAAGAAATTTAGCGTAAGCCTATAAACCTTCCTCATGAATATGACTATCAAATACAAAAATAATTTTACAAATCCGACTGTTAGTTCTAGAGATTAGCGCGTTCAAACAAACAAACTCTTCAGCTTTGTTATCTTTAGTATCTTTTGAAGGGAGGCAAATTCGTTAAGTCATTGAAAGAACGGTCCGTATACACAGTTTTTATCTAATACAAGCCAAATTTTGACATATAATATTTAAAGTTTGTATGTATCTTTTTTCTCTCTCCATGCATTTTTTTCATATTTTTTGATTGGACTTTTCTGTATTCAAAAAATCGTCTGGCGCCTGTTCAAATCGTGCCCGAAGTTCCGAGCGAGGATGACGAACTGGTTGGCATGTAGTGTTGCTGTACATGTGATGCAGATGTTGTACTCTGACAGCTGCGAGTGTGCTAACTACCTGTTCTCCCCAAGATCGGGCTAGGAGTGCGCGGGCCCGGCTGCTCGGCGCCGGCGCGGTTCCTCGAGCTGACTGCCTTCTTCCAATGGATTGACTCCGCCACCAACATGCAGGACGTCTATGATGATTACAGGAAAAACGAGGGTAAACTTTACACTTCTTCTGTGGGTTCTGTGTTTGTCCATGCCACCTGCAACACAGGTAATCATAGGGATATAAGTGTCTAAACGTTATTTTTCTTTTCGTATCTTTCTACGCTGTTGATCCATTAATTATCGAAGCTCTCAAGGGAATATTCTTTTTAACACACTTGCTCGTAAAGTGAGCCTTATTATATTGCTTTTAAACTATAGGGGAGGGTATCACTGCCATTGCTTCCCTTTAATTATTTAAACAATATTCAGGCTGTAATATTGTCAAGTTCATAAGTAGTATATACAAGTAATTTTCCTCTTTTCTTTTATAAAGGGTCCGGAAAAAAGTTCAGAGCCATTAGTGAGGATGTAAATCTGACCCCAGATTTGAATATCAATCAGAGCCGGTATCCGTTCGACACGGAGACTGCGCAGGACTCATACTTCTCCATCGATCGGATCGATAAGGGTGCTATCAATATTAGAAAAGGTAAGTTAGTACACGTCAGCCTTGTGGTGCGGTAGGAGCAGCAGTTAAGTAGCATTAGGACTAGTGTGCCTGGAGAAGTACTACCACTATATATGGTATTCTGCCGTCAAGAAGTGTTGCACTTGCGTTGCTGTGATCCGGTGAGGGTATTGGTGAAATCACAGGCACATATGTGTAGAACTTCACCTACCAATAAAAATGCGTTTCTTTGGGTACGGAACCGTAAAAATTGTAGATAAAGCTCTTCATAAAGCTATATCATGTCCATATTTTAGTTTCAGTTCCGGGTGAGGATGGGAACTGCAGTACTTCAGAAAACAAGCTGATATTCCGCGATGAGACCAGGATAGTAGCAGCGCATGGCAGCGGTACATACAAGGTGATCATATTCAAATGCACTAAAATTTCGGAACGTAAGCGAGTACTACTTTCTAGCGTCCCTCCAGTCTCCCGGTGGTGCGTAAGGAACATTCCAAATTATCAGTAGAACTTGTTTCAAGTTTGTCTGGAGAAGATTTTCCCCATATGTGGACATTTATCACCACGCAGACATGTGCACTAACACATGTCATCACATGTAATTTCATCGCTACTAACATAGTGGCGATGAAATGACATGTGCACAGCTTCTTCTCAGAGCAATGGGCGCAATTCCTTCGTCTGTTCGTATGAATTATCTTGAAAGAGAAGTATCTTTTGAACCATAACCAGTAGAGAGCTCTTATTTCACAGTATATGCGTTATTATCTGATATTTAAATCTGAGAGTACTCGGTGTGGGATTCCGAATCGCACTGCCATATTTCCTCGCTACCAAGTCGAGTATAACGTGACTAATGCATTGTATATGGTTTCCAGATTTCGCTCTTCGACTTGCACTACATGAACTACTCCTGTGTAAAGATATGGGTAAGCTTTACACGATCCTAAACCTGAATCCAACCTGAAGATATGCGTGATCCCAAATTAGCCTAGAGGCCGATGTCTCCCGTTTCTTAATTTTTGCAAATTGCGTGACAATTAGAATGTCTCAAAAAGTTAAACATAATAATTACAGCTAGATGCAGCGCAGCAGGACACGGCCACTATCTTCTACACCACAAAAATACAGAACAGAGAAGGATCCTCCTTCCACAAGGTCGGAGACACTCCCGAAGACGTACTCAAACATATCCTCATTAAAGTCGTACACCCTGAGACCGTCTCCAAAGACTTGGAGGACTTGCCCGGTCCCAAACTCAAGCCAACGTTCTTAGAAGACAAACACGCAGAGTTGGAGGTTGAAAACGTCAACGTATACCTAACATTTAGTTTTAAGGGCGAGGGTACACTGAACTTGGAAGTACTGGGCCCTGTCCAGCCTCGAGCCAGGCCAGAGAGTGCGGACTCCAACGAACACGATGTTAACGATGTTAAATAAGCTCTTCCTTTTGAGCCGTTGTTCGAGACTGACCCACATATTAGCTATGTATAGCTTATACCCGCGGCTTGGCCCGCAAAGAACAGTACATTTTTTTATACAACTTTAAGACAGTACGAGGTGACGGCCCTGATGTGTTGTGGTGACCGTCGCCCACAAACAATAATAATATAACTCAGGTCTTACCCTACTTAAGTATTAGAGGAAGTGTAAGGGTTGTAATGTCTCACGCGCCTGTAATTACACCAGCAGCCACACCTTTCCTACGGAACACAGCAATGTGAGTGGATCACTGCTTGGCGGTGAATAACCAGATGTGGTACTTCTCTTGAAAACTTGTCATAAGTTCTACTACTAGTTTGGGTTGTTCCCTTATTATTCACGTACGGACGAAGCAACGTGGTCACAATGTTCACGGTCCGGGTGTGTTATTCCAGGTCATTGTTTGTTGTTATAAAAATTTCAGCTCATACGTTGCCTGAACAACAAACATACAGACATACTTCACTTCAGCAGAGTGATTGGCTTTAGCCAATGATACTCCATCGTGGTTTTAAAATATTGAGGCCCTGTCACTCTTATTTTTGAATTGTAGAGTCTGAACTAAAGTAAAATATTTTATTTTCTGATTTTCATTATATTTTTCCTATCCTGTTTTCATAAAACATTTATAAACTAACATGCCCACTATCAAACAGCGAAAGTGGCACAAAGCTGCTGTATCCAGAAGAAGGGGCGAGCCGGTGCAGCCTGGCAGCTGGCCTGTCCCCACCCCTAGAAGAACTTAATCTGTGGTCGTTCCTTCCTTTTTCCCTCTGATCGATGTCCGACGATGTATGCTTGGTTTTTTTAAAATTTATCACATCCTTAAAAATCCTGTGAATCCTTTCTAAATACTGGAACAAAAAAGTTATTGGGCTAGCTATTTATGTCTCACTAATTTTGATATTTGGAGTCATTTGAAATGAGATATGCCGACAGCTAGACTAGTTGCAACAAGTGACCACTTGAAAAATCGAAACAAAAACCGATTTCATTTCTTTCATCCCTTATTTCTCGCTCTCAGGGGATACTCCCTACCATTTAAAAAGAATAAACAGCCAAATCAGTATACAACGGGTAAAGAAAAATATCACCGGAAAGCAAAACATGAAATTTCGTTTACTTGGATGACATAGTTTTTTTAGTTTTTTGATTTAACTACCAAACCCTTGAACCGACTTTAATATAGCTTATTTGGGACCAATCTGAAAGCATATTTTTTTGAAAATAAAATAAATAATTCAAAAAGGGTTACTAAATGACGGAGATCTTAGGTAACAAACATAAATAATACTGAAGAATTGTAGGCTCCTGTGGAAGTCAGTTGAAAATAACTACAACCTGTAATTAGCTACATGGCTAATTAGGTTTAAAACCAGTTCCGTCCATATTCAAGAACTTGCTTAATGCATACCAATTATACGGAATGTAAAAACATCCTGAGACAATTGATCGTAAATCAGAAGCGCATGGTAACACACATACTGTGACTTTCGTATCTGGCAACATATTACGGCTCGAAATACCATCAATAGTGATCTTCAGACCCTAATGTTCATTATGCAAGGCAAGGCAACACTTAAAGTTAACATTAAATTTTTTTTTTTTTTTTTTTTTTTTTTTTTTAGTTAAAAATATTTATTTAGACACAGATTACAAGCAATAATAAATCTAAAACTAAAATCTTAAAAATATACTATAAGAACTAACATATATTATTAAAAGGAGTCCCTTTAGGCAAGGTTCCAAAGATACTGGCAGCGTTCCCCCTTTGAATAGCTAAACTTATTCTTTGTCCGAGGTAACTGCCAGCTCTTCGGTCTCCTGTGATGTCGACTAACCTCTTTGCTATTTCTTTAAAAAGTCTTATAGCGCTAGGACCCCACGGACCAAGGGTCTCGACACCGAATGGGACAAAATCATATTCGGCACCTAGACCCCTGTATTTGGATGCTTTAGCTTTTTCAGCTGCTTCACAAGCCGCACCAGCTCTATTGTTGGTTCCATGTAGATGGGAAGGGGCCAGCGTGTCTGAACAGGTTGCATCCCATACCATCACCCGGCCCATTTTCCATGGAATCAAACTCATACCGTCCGGTCTCTTGCCATCGTCTCTTGCAATACCAGTCGGCTCAAGTAGACTTGGCACGTTGACGGTGGCAAGGGACTTGCGTATGATATCGTTAAGTGCGGCATGTCTTGAGAAGCGGCCTGCACTTTTTTGGCATGACAGTCCGTGATGTCCTAATTTGTCGACATCACTGCCACAGGGACATTTGTGAGGAGCGCAGACCGGAACCCCAAGCCGTAGGCAGGTTGCGATTCGGAGCGTGTCAGGCTCAAGGAATGTTCCTGTATTTGACGAAGGGTACGCGTGAAGCCAGTAGCCGGCCTCATGCGTACCCACGGCCAAAATCCTAGCACGCGCCGAACCTGTACTACAGCCCAAAAGATTGTCATAAATCAATTTGCAGTTTATGTCGTCCCAGCTCCTCTGTGAATTTGGAGAAATTGGAAAATTTTGACCTGGGCATGCAATTAAGAAAGCGTTTCTAGCTTCTTCCAAGCCAGCAATCTCAAAGTTTGAAGGGGATGCCCTTAAAATTTTACTTATGAGATTTGCTGAACTATGTATAGAAGATAGGAAGGCTGGTAAAGCGACACTGGAAATTTTGCGAATCCCTAAACCACCATAACGGATGGGTAGGGATGCTTGGGTCCAAGATTGCTCATTCAGCTGCATATTAAGAATCGATTCTAAGCTAAATTTTATTAAGTCATCTACTTGTTTCAAAAGATCTGGGTGATTCCAAAAGGAGCAGCAACGGAGCACATACGTAAATTTTGGGACGAAAAGACAGAATTTTAAGATGCAAAGTGCATAATGTGGACTAATTTCAAGAAGACGGTCAGCAGAATTTTGAAATTTAGCAATTGAATTATTAATATATTCAGAAATAGATTCATCAAATATTGGAGAACCTAAAAGGTAAAGGGAATTACTGTTAACTATTTTAATATTTGGAGCCAAAATATTAAATTTTTGTTTTACGTCATTTAAATTTAAGTTGCAGTTATTTATAAAAAGTTCACATTTGCTAAAATTAAGCTCCAAACCAATGGCTTCAAATTTGTTTTTGATCAAAAAAAGGTCCGAAAACACAGTATCCACATCACCTCCTAGGGTTCCGTCGTCCAAATACCAAACGTTGAATTTAGAATTTAAATTTTTGATTATAGGATTTATAGCCAAGCTAAAAATTGCAGGTCCAAGGGGATCACCCTGTTGACAACCTACTTCCGAGGACAGTTCATTAGAACGATATAATAATTTTGTTGGATCAGCGTAACTGAGAAGAAGATAATTGTATATTTCCGGTATATGTTGTTTTATTTCCGTCAGCAGGGTATCCCGATTTACCGAATTGAAAGCATTTTTGACATCAATTTTGAGCAAAACGTCAGACTGTCCGTAAGTTAGGAAAGAGCGTAGGGCATGGACGGCTGCCTCACACCCTCCTTTTACACCGAAGCCTAACTGTACGGGTTCAAATTCCGAATTTAATTTCGGTAAAATATGTCGAACAGCAATTTTGGAGGCCAGACGTCGTAGTGTTGATCCAACAGCAATTGGTCTCACCCCTCCGTCCTTTTTGGTGAGGGCAATGAGGTTCGCGCCGAAAAGAATGGGAACAATTCCTGCATTGACATTACCGCAATACATAAAGTTGATTAATTTAGTGATCGAATTTACAAGTTGCTCACCTGCATCACCCACAGAATGCGATGTTAAGTCTTTCAAATGTTGGGGTGAGATTCCATCCAAACCTGCAGCCGAACCTGGTTTAAAAGATAAAATGGCATCCGTAACATCTTTGTTTTGAATTTGAAGGCACGCTTGCCCTGCTGTTGGTGGGTCGAGGAAATATGGGTTTACTGGAGCTGGAGGATGTTTTGTCCGTAAGGCCTGAAGGGTGTCAGGGGTATCTGGTGATAGCACGTCGTTGGAGAACAAAAGGCGAGCGGCACCTTTGAGATCTCCATCACAGATTTTGTTTTCGATGAGTTTGTTGCGATTACGAGGGGCATCATTTTTTATTAGCGGTGCGGGAGAAGGCGAGGAGCTCACAGCACAGTTATTCTTAATCTTTTGTGTTAAGGATAAATTTGGTTCATCGATTTTTATTATATGAAGTGTGCTGTATGAAAATAAAAAAAGGTTCTGCCAGTCTTGAGTAGTATTGCTTACATAACATTTCTGGATTAATTTTGACAAATGTGTGGCAACGGTTATGCGAGCTCCTCGAGGGATTCTTTTAACTATGGGTATACTATTTTTCAAATGGCTAAGATATGTGTGGAAAGGAATTGGATCGTTGGCTACATAAGTAGGCGCACTCGGAATAATAGGATGGATATCTAAAGGTGAATTGTTTTGGCTAATATATTTCCTGTGTGTTTTTGTCGTGTGTATGTTGAGGCCTTTTAAAGATTTGAATGATTTGTTGCACTGTGTACATGTATAGGTCGCGTTCGACGTACCATCACAAGATTGGGTCACGGACTGCATTCACAACAGTTAAATACATTCACAAAAATAATAACATAAGACAAATTTAAAAACACAATAAAGTAAAATGTTCACTGAAACCATAAAAAATGTAAAGTCAAAATATTACGGCTGCTTGTTTTGATAACAAGACGCATGCGTCATTCCGTAGGTGCGTCATAGGATGGTCTTGCAATTGGACGCTGCAGTAGAAGAGACCTAGCAACGCATGTCGTTGCTAGGACAACCGATGGCGGCCTTAGCAACCGCGTCTTGAAATTTTCACACGCGGATTAGAAGATTTCTAGACTGTACAGGCACTGTGGTGGGAACAACAATAAAATCCCCAAGCGCACATATGAAAAATATGTTGATAAATTTTTGTAAGCAAGTCTGAGCCGCCAGGAAATTAAATTGGATTAAAAATAAATATTTTTTTGGAAAATATTCTCCCAGCTCATGTCATGTCAATAATAATTTTTCTATAATTTAAATTAAATTAAATTAAATTCATTAAATTTAAAAACATTAAATTCAACAATCACATTGTGACATCACATTCACATCTTTGAAACAGTTCTAAGCATTGAAATAAATAAGAACTGGTTAAAAATTAAATAACATTTTATAATAATTATAAAATAAATTTCGTCTTAACAGTCCTTTACTCCTCGGGAACCTTTGAAAATAAAATGATCCCAGCTGATTACAGTTATCTTGAATATTGACTTTGCGTTGGCGTCTTATCTCTGCTTGAAGATAATCGCGAAATCGATCTAAGATTCAACGAAAACAATGGATATAACCCGCCAGAATTAGAAACAACCAATAATCTTGCAGCAGTTTCGTTAGTAAAGTCTACTTTTATTTTGCTGCTTAATTCTTAGTACCATAGTGTTGTTTTTGAAGATGTTTCTGAATGAGAAAGAAGTGGTTTTTTTATTATTAACAATAATAGTGCTAACGCTAGTTTTCTTTTACTTGCAAATGTGCGATATAATTAGCGGGCGGTATGTGTTCAGAGTTTTTCGTGAGTATTGATTTATTACTATTGAACTCGTTCATAACCTACAGTTGTAGCGCGCTCGAATTATCAGCGAACTTTATCGTGGCGGGTTCACATAGAAATAATTACCAAAAATATAGCACTGAATCCTCAAACTCATATATTCCTTTAGATCTCAAGTATCGTTTGGACAGGTCAAATTTTACACACAAGTAAACATATTCGTGAGCATATAACGTGTCATAGGAACTCCTTAGGCACGTTACATGCACACAGATATGTTATATTATCAGTCAGTTTTATGCTTTGGCTTATTATTTATGTTAATATCTATGTTATGTTAATCTTATTTGTTAAGTTTACGTCTGTTCCAACCTCGGTGGGTTGGTCCGAATTGAACGTAGCCGCTTGACTGACTGTACAAGGTGCATTACCAGCGTCTACATATTCTTGAGAAGCGAGAGTGACATTATCGTTTTCTTTTCTTTATAACCTTGAAAATAAGTCAACGACTTCATGGTTCCTAGGATGTGACTACTAGTTACAACTTCGGTAGGACACCTAAAACATGTATATAAAAAAATATATATGCATTTTTTTTTATTATGTGACTTAAAGTGACGAGGCGAGCTGATAGCCCACCTAATGGTAAGTGATTACTGCCGCCCATAAACAACTTTAATTGTGACTCCAGTCCTCCCCTACCGAAGGATGAGAAAAAACTAAGTCCTCTCGCGTTACGCCCGTAACTGTTACGCGAATGTGACGTGTAACGCCTGAAACTTCACCGGTACCCACACCATTTCACCGGCACACAGCAATGAGAATGCACCACTGCTTAGCGATGTATTGCCAGGTGTGGTGGCAGTACTGTTCCAAAAAAACTTGTTACAAGATCTACTGCTACTTTTGGTTGCTCCTTTTGCACCACCCGGGGGTCACTTGTAGGGATACCAAAGGGTACCCTCAACTACCCCTCAACTACGGTCGCGAACAACATGGACCCCCAGATTTCGTTGCATTACTTTCAACGTATCATTACGTGATATTTGTTACAATTTGTGGAAAATAAATTTGGGTTCGAATCACTCGTACGAGTGATATGTAACTCATATCTTTGTATAGATAAGTGTTAATAAATGTATTATTATTGGAATGGCAAGAACGCAGCGGCACATCCGGGTGCCAGGTGATATAGTTTGTCAAAATATTACACAGCTCTAAAATGAAATTAACGATTGACTTTGAATCAAAATACTAAGTCTATAAGTACCGTGTAATGCATAGCTTTTTACATCGATCACTAGATTCAGACCGTCTGCATTGGTTCATTAAATAGAATCAAACTATTTCAAGTATACAAAGTGTTCAATAATATTTCTGATAGTTGCTGATCAAATTAGGTACTGAAAATGTACGGCATCGTTTTAAAAAATCAGGTTTGATACGATGGACCGTTACTCCGCGGAAAGGGACTACATATTGGAGTTTCCTCAAATAAAATAACCAGAAGACTAGTAACAGATCCCCGCGGGGCGACAGCCGTAACATAACAGCACCTGCTTTGTTATGTTACAACGTCCAAGTCCCTTAACACACAACAATCTTTTCAAAGTCAAACTCATTTATTCCTTTATATCTCAAGTATCATTTGGACACGTCAAATTTAACACATACCTACATGTAAACATATTCGTTTAAAAAAACCCCATCTACAAAGTGAGGGTCACTTTGTAGATGACCCTGACTAAAAGGACCTTCCATATATTCAGGGTTGAAAGGGACAGCCTTCCAACCCTGAATATATGGAAGGAATTTTGATGATCTTTGCTTACATAAATATACATTTAAAATAATTTTATCCCAATTCATTAATCATTCAAATAATAATTTCTGATTCTGACATTTAATTGACATGATTTATTTAGTTGTGTGTTAATTTAATATTATTGCTTGAGAACATTGTGTATATTTGTGTTCAATTGATATATTAATTATGGATTTTAATTTATCTGAAATAAATGATTATTATTATTATCATTTAAGTCGAGTTAAGTAGAACGAAAAACTCGCGCCTGACGTCATCTCGTGATAGATTCGCGATAGGCCGAGCGTTCGTCCGGGCCGCTGATAATCCACTAATTAATCTTTATCAGATACGAAAGCATTGATAGTTGGACCGCAACATTTTTTTGTTTAGTCTGAATATCTGAAAATGGAGTACTCTACGTTGTTTTTACCGTTTTTCGCGCTCGTCGCCGTGTACGCGGTCACCTGCGCGTGTCTGCATTGCTGCGAGTTCTTCAGTGAGCATTTTTTTTTATTGTTGATGTCCATAATTGTCGTTAGATATTATTCTCGAGTATTGAGAGTAGATTTTTTAATTATTATCGGTTTGCATTAGTGTCTACCTGCTGTAATAAAGCTTTGGTATTGAGTAAGGTCCTACTTTTATCATGCCAAGAATTCTACTGCGAAATTTTGAAGAATTCCTTGAAAAAGCTAACCAGACTGATTATCATTCCACCGTCTAATTTTAAACAAATAACATATATTAGTGTACGATAAAATATTATATAGTATTATAAAATAGTTTTTTTTTTCATATTAGCGCCATCTATTGTCGAGTAGAGGCAGTGCTCAGTCACTGTTGTTTTAAAGCGCTTAAGAATTATCTGATGCTTGTTGGCGATAGATGTCACTACCTACCCGATTATTTTTTATACAACTAGCTGTACCCGCGACTTCGTTCGCGACGGTGATCCCTGCAAACTATTCACATTATGTATAAAAAACAACGCAAACAAAATAGTTTTATGACGCTCGAAATGGGCAAACTTTAAAAATGGTTTATATCATCTTTGTATACACGGTTTTTACATTTTATCACTACAATTCTAACTTACGCGAGCTTTGTTAAATGAATTCCTTTAAATTCTAGGCTTCAAGTTTTTTGGACGTCCATACTGTGTCTGTAATTTCTGAACTATAAAGCGACCCGCGAAATATTTACGGCACAATATTTAAAGAAACTCCTTTTAAAAAAATAAGAATTAATTACATTGGACTACGTACAACCCAGAACACATTTTGACTTTCATCCCTTCTCCCATGGGAACTGCGCTGAATTTTGGGATAAAAAATATCTAGATCCCTACTCAAATCATGCCAAGTTTCATTTAAATACATTCATTAGATTCAGCGTAATGCGCGGCCAAGATACAGACGAGAAATGAAAAAAATACAGTCTTGCCTTCAGAATAGACCTCAGAAGTGCCAAAATTTTTTTTTCAATATATCTTTCACTGGATCAAAATCAAAATCAAATAATTTCTATTTGCCAGGATATGGGTACAATATTTGTTGTAATGTCAATTATTAAATAGAATCCTTTACATGCTGCCTTACCAAAGCGTTCCAAAATTTTATAAACTATTAAAATTCATAATAATAATAATTAAACAGGTAAAATTCAAATGTCCAATACAATAGCATGTCAACATTAATTCTTAAATATAATTTATATATTCCCTAACATAAGCATTTATCTAATAGCCATTCTTTTAATTTCCAATTTAATTCATAGGCTGACATGTATTTTTGTCTTTTTAATTCACAGAATCAATATTTTATTGTAGTAGTCATGTATACGCTCTGTAAGCAACCACCGCGAAACCGCGAAACATAGTCCCGATCGATAGCGGGTGGGACGTGATCCAGTGAGACCCACTCACCACAGATAACATTAATTGATGTGTCGTGTTTTTTTTCGTATTAAATTTTATCGATTTTATGCTTTGGTTGTTAAGTCAAAATAAGTAGAAAAAAAATTGACATCCAAGTTAACGAATTTTACTTAACGATTTTTGAATCAATTCTTTGTCATAATATGCCATTTTGTTTTTACTTTGTCAACAAATAAAAATGTTATACCACTTAAGTGACGAGACGAGTCGACATTTACCAATCTGGGCATAGCTCCCGTGGTAGATCAAAGTTACGCTTGCCAAGAAAGCGGTCCCAGCGCTGGGAACATCACAGAATGGTACAGAGAGCCATAGCTAGGAACAGAAAGGGCACAAGTCACTTATTAACTAGTTTCTTCGGTTAACGACATTTTAATAACTTGTTTGTGTTACGAAAATAGCTCCGGGTTTTCCAAATGTAGACATGTTATTGAGATAGTTTATGCATGTCAGGCGGCTGTAGACATCTATGTAATGACTCTATCACCCAACTTGGGCGCAATTTTCTTAGAATGATTTAGTGGATTTGGATCTTCTCATACGATAAATATTTATTGCTGTTAGGAGTAGGGTACCTAACTATGTCTAGAGAACATCAAACTCATAATCATTTACACACACAAATAAACATACTATAGTGAGATTATAACGTGTCACAGAAGCTCCTTAAGCACAATACATGCACACAGATATGTCAAATTATAGTCATTTTTAATATTTTAGCGCGTCTTATTTGTTTAGTTGACGTCATATAAAATACTTAATTAAACCTAGATCCCGCGATCCAAACACAGCCAACTCCTCATTGAGCGGCCATTTTTCGTCGGTGTTGCCTGCAAAATCCTCAAAACACCCCGGGATTCGCACGCGCACGCAATGTTGCCAACACCGATCGCGTCGCGTTGCGCCTGTCACTTAGAAACGTAAAAATTAAATCTGCCATATGCCTGTGATTTCACCGGCACATACATCGCCGTCTCGGGTGACGGGCGCAATGGGATTCGACTTCGGTCTTCTCATACTTCGGTCGGAGAGGATGGTAGGAGATATATTAATGTTATTATAGGCGGAGGTGACCAGTTAACATCATTCAGCTTGTTCTTTCATTTAAGTAATAAAAAACTTTGATTTGGAAATAAAAAAAAGGTTTTAAAGACTTGTCCATATCTTTTGTACATGCAAATACAAATATCGCTGTAATCTATGTAATGCATTTCGTAATATTTGGTAGGCGGCATGCGTCACCAGATAACATCCGAATTGTTGAGATTTTCCGTTGATAGCAACCTCTCAGGAGTTTCAGAGTGCTACTGAAGCAGCTAGAACTAGCCTACTCTTATTTCAGTAGGTCAGCGCAAAAAAGTAATCTTTCCATTAGAGGTTTCTTGCTTGTTCTTCAGTAATAGGTCGGATTGGTTCTAAACAAGTGCTAAACTTAGTTATAAAAACTTTTTTAAGAATTCATCGGAAATAAAGATTTTTGGCTTTGATTAAATTCAGAAATACCATTGACATCTGAATTTCCCCTAAGAACCTGTATAGTAATTTGTATTGTTTGGGGGGTCCAATTGCTTGCATCTGTGGGTGTGAACTCTTTGAATGGAACACGTACCCCCTGGATGTGGGTGCCGGGTAATTCTTCGGTCGGGGAGGATCTAAGTCGTATTGCTTTTATGGATGGAGGACCTTCAACTTGTCCCGTATTATATATTATTATTATTATACGGGACGTCATTATATTATTATTTAAAAACTAATCAGCCAAATTGGTATGATACAACGGGCGAAGAAAAATATACAGGGAAGCAAAAAAAAAGAAACGTGATTTAGTTTACTTGAGTGACCAATTTGAAAGCAAAGCAAAAAAACAACCGTAGTAGGTAAGTATATTATTTAATCTCGTCAAAACAAAGGCAGTTCATATTAGTGTTTTTCAAATTAGATAATTGTAATCAATGCACTTGATCAAACCCTATCATGCAGGTTCCATCAGAATTACAACACGTCTGTTCTGACATGACCGATTACACGCAATCACAATCAGGGACGAGGCATCTTCAAGAATTTGTCAATGGCCGGCAAGCGCACGCGGCAGACGCGCCACGTCTATGCTTGCGAAATCATATACAAAATATTAATACTGGCAAAATAATCTAAACACTCAATAAAAAAAAACAAATTGGCTTCAATAAATGCACTTTTTTGAATTTGGAACAGTTTCGAACTTAACTTTGACATAAAATTATCGTGTTCCTTTTGAAAATGGAAGACAGTGATGTTCTAACAAAAGTGTAAGACTATTGGTAATTGCTCGAATAATTTGTTTTTTTATTTAAATAATATTATTAAATTAATTTGTTGTGAATGAAATATTTGCGAAATCTGTGATAAAATATATTTTGTGCCAAAGAAATAGTATAATTATTCAAAATGGAAGACGCATATTACGTCCAGAACGTAAACATCACCGAAAGCAAGGATGACCACGTGACGGGCAACACAGCCTCGTCTTCGACTAACAGAAATGTGTTCGGTCTGCTGCCGATGTTCCTGTTGATCATTCTGGTCGTCTTGAGGATATCTTGGACTCTATACAGAAGTTTTGGTAAGTAACCTTAAAATTAACCGTAAAAAAAATCTACCTATGTCTTATAGAGTTTGAAACCATCTAAACGATGTGTCCCAACCCAGTTTCATTAGAAAGGCAATAATGCGAATATTTTAGACCACTAAAACAATGTATTTGGCACAAAATGTATTTATTTTTACAATCACACGCCGGTTATCCGCTAGTATAAAGTTTGCCCCAAAAAAAAAAAATACGTTTTGGAAACCAAGAAGAATTAAGTTAACTTTGCTAGTTTAAAAATATGGAATAAATTGCAACTTTGCTAGTTTAAAAATATGGAATAAATTGCAACTTTGCTAGTTTAAAAATATGGAATAAATTGTCTTTAATACTTTTATTCCTTACTAAACTTAAAGGCAAAAAAAATCTGAAGTTTAATAATTATAATGCTTTATTGGTCAAGAAACTACCTACTTTATTTTTATGTACATTTTTCAAACTAAGTAAGAACCTTTATTGAATTCTGACACTGATAATGGCGAAAAAATATATACGCGTCGACTTAGAACCGATCTATAGAACCGATAGACCTTTCTTCGTCTGTTAATAAATAAAGTTGCAATCGTTTACATAAAATAATTCACCAAAGAATCTTACAACTGAAATATTATAAATAGATTTAGGTTAAATTTTGGAAATATACGGCTTGACATTTTGAAATTAACTTAAAGTCAATAATATTTTTTACCTTGAAATTCTTAAAAAAATAGAAACGTCACTAGAGAGATCATACGTTTAAATAACTCAGTTTGGTTGGGACCACTAACTCCATGGGGATTGGGGAATCCGTTTCTCGATAATCGGTTTTACCTATTTCTGTTTGTCAAAGCCGATTTTACAAAATATTATAAGAAGTAAATTAGCATATTGTAATTTACAGAACGAGCGTTGTGTTGCCAGCCACACAGGTTTTTAAATCCACAATTGTCCTTGACTTGCTGTTGATTGAGTTACAATAACAGGAAATCTATTCAGTACGGACCCACCAAGTTCCGGTTATTTTTTCTTGTTCTAAAGTGATCTAATAATACCTTTAATTTGTGTATGTTTATTCGTTCATTTAAACAGAAATAGATATCCTTAGCCAAGGACACTCGTTGGACATACCGCCGCAAGATATTCTCGAAAGTCGTTTGGAACAGGTCTCAGCCTTAGGTATTCATAAACGTATGTTAGCGACAGATTAGCTTTTTTGGGTATTTTTAGTTGGAATTTCAAAACCACCTGCCACAGAATAGGACACATAAATTAAGTAATTTCTCACTAATTTAAGTTTTTAATAAGTCGCTCAATTAAAGCACAGGCCAAAATAGACAAATCGAATTTTTTTAATTTGGTAATTTCATTTAAAACAAAGTAACTCTATTCAGTGAAACATCAAGAAGCAAGTCCCAGGCTTGTTTTTTTTTATTATGTATATAAAAGTGTTAATTTTATTTTACTTTTTTGATATAGATCTTTATGATAAAAATGTCAAAAATGTGGTATAATGTTTTTTTTTTAATATTATTAGCGATTTCTATAGTCAGCTAAACTCCGGTTCCATTAATTATTGTCTGTTTTGTAGCCGTATTTGTGTGCGTGTGTGTGTGTGTGTGAGTGACCTCACGAATGCACTTCTTATATATTTTAGTTTTAGCTCGTGATGGGAGATGATTTCTATCTGAGCTATGTTTGGTGGAAATTTTTGAAACTGCTTCCAGTACCATCAGCTATCTGAATAAATTCACCAAATCATGACTGTGCTATGTAATATTTTTTGTGTTTAATTAGAAAATGTTTTCAACAATAAGCCTTATCGTTTATTGAATGCCTAGACTAAAGTTATTATTATGAAGTATTTGTAAGAGAATAATGGCGGTGAGGTCAAAAAACGTCCTAGATACGGTGTTCAAAGTCTATCGTAAACACTGGATTAATTACAATTATTATCAGATATCGGCCTCGGTACGATCGACAAAATAATCTTAGCTTAGTGCAACAACAAAGGCACAACAACAAACCGTCGGAGCTAGACAACAATAGCGCCAATCCTGAAACTCATCAATAAGGTTTTAAGATTAAGTAAAAGTATTTGAATATTTTGCATACAAAGGTTACCTTTTATCTTGATGTTACCTAATATTATGGCTGATGTTAGATGTAAGCTGTGCCTCTGAATATCTTTAATAGAAGAACACATGTTCTATTTGCATGTATAATTATGTAATTTAAGTATATTAAATAAGTAATAAATTAAATAAGTAATGGATACTCGCTATGTTTCGTAACCAAGTGATTAATTACTTTACGTTTTGGGTGAAAGTGAATTGCCAGGAAAGTGACAAATATGTTTTTAGTATTAGATAGTTTACGCCAATTCTGTTTTTTTTTAACCTGCGAATTAGAGTTGTTGTTTTTATTCGGTAGTATGCACTTCTTTCGATTCTAACTTGATATTTCTAAGAAATGGGAAAAAGAATGAACTTCTGAGGCTAAATGGAGAGAATAAAAGTACCTACTTAAATATTTTGATCTTTAAAAATTTATCTCTTTTGTATCAGCAAATATTACAAATTATAATATTTCGAGAAAGTACTTAAATATTATATTTTTATGTTTAAAAATTTATCTGTATCAGCAAATATTATTATTACAAATTATAATATTTCGAATTTCAAACATGTACTTGACTTCGTTTGGCTAAAAAACTTTATAAACAATGTTCGCATCACTCCCAAGGTTCGTGTAGTAAAAAAAACCTGTGATCAACCATGACCTTAACGAGCCGCAGCAGCGCGAGCAAACATCTCATAATCGTTTGCGTAACGTGTATTAACTCACGGCCCTGATACACCCATCAGCCATCAGCCATCACGCAGTCTTTAAAATTCTAGAATGATTATGAATTCACTTGCTATCCCTACTTACTTTTTTTATGAATGCTTGCTATCCCTACTTACTTTTTTTATGTTATTGTTGGTTTCCCGGCTCTGCGTAGCTATGGGACAACAAATTAACGTGGTTTTATGCAGTCTATTACTGAAATGAGCAATTGAGTTATTTATACTTTTCAACTGACGGTTGTATATATAAACATAATATTTGAAGTGAAAACTTCTTTGGCGCGTTGGGATTTTTGAGTTGGGAAAACCATTGAACCGAGACACTGTTACCGTTACCGTTACCGACACCTCTGTATATAAGTATCTGTAGTCAGCTCTTTTGTGCCACTGTTTTTTATTCTTGCTTTGTTTTTGACTTTTTTTTGTTTTTTTTATTATGCTGACTAACATCATTTATCAACCGATAAAAAAAAAAACATTTCTATAAAGGACATGTTTTCAAATTAGCCCCATGGAAATTTTATCAAGTTGATTCTTTATTTTGGTCATTGTAACAACTTAACTGGAAAAAATATGTCATCCAAGTAAACGAAATTTAGTGATTTTTTTTCCATAGAATTTTTTCTTCGCCATTTATATACCGATTTGGGTGAGTCTTTTTTAAACGGTAGGGTGTCCCCCATGAGGCACACAAGTATTGAAGTTTATCTATTTTTAATTCAGTCACTACTTATGGGAAGAAATTTTACTTAAAAAAACATTGAGGCTTTTGAACCTACACGTATTCACTATGGCGAAACAATTCTGTGTCTTTTTTTAATAAGTTTAAAGTTATATTTAAAATTTTAATTTCGGCTGAAATTTTTAAAATGTCTTCCAAAAACCTTATTACTTTCGCTCCTTGCATTCAGTCGTAATTAGAAAACGACTACTAATACCTAATAATAATTTTGTATATTTATATAGTACCCACCACTCCACACACGTCAAACCTGATTGCAATCAGATTGTGAGAAAAAAAGCATGATTTTCCTTATTTATTTGTTACTACTATTTCTGGTGGATGATAACACAATGATCTATATTTAGGATACTATCTGCAAGTCATCGGAATAAGTGAGCCAAGTAAAGTAATCATATTGTGTCAACCTCTCATCTGCATTCATCTTATCATCTGAGTTTCTGATCTCTTCGCCAATGATACTATATCTATTCGATATTTTTCACTTATCACTACATAGTATAAAACAAAGTCGCTTTCTCTGTCCCTATATCCCTATGTATGCTTAAATCTTTAAAACTACGCAACGGATTTTGATGCCGTTTTTTTTAATAGATAGAGTGATTCAAGAGGAAGGTTTATATGTATAATACACTAGCAAGTCACCCCGGCTTCGCACGGGTAGTTTCCGATACGACACTGATGCTTAACTAACCGTGCGAAGCCGGGGCGGGTCGCTAGTGAGGTTATAAATAAATAAATAAACGTTTACACACTCATACCTCGGCACTAGGATTCCCTGTGTCGCAGATGTCATGGACACAGATCAAAATAATTGGAAAAAACATGTCATCCATCATTTGAATTTTTTTTTTAAATTTCTTTTGAACTGTTAATACACTCATTAATGATGTTATATGACGTGTTACGTATCTCCAAACAGAACAGAACAGTGTATTGCTACACTACTGTTCTGGCAATACAGTAGGTACTGTTTTGTTTGGAGATACGCCACAGAATATATTTAAGTCAATATAAGAACTCACATTCAAATTAGACGGCCACGGGGCTTAGTTGTTAGAAGCCCTGCCTCCGAAGCGAGGGGTCTCGGGCTCGATTCCCGGCCGGAGACACTTTGTGTGATGTGCACGGTGTTTGTTCTCGGGTCTGTGTTTCTCTATATCATCTGTGACACAAGAACTCCGAGTGTGTAGTGTATGAGTATGTAAAATATTTTTGATAATAGCCATCGAGTATTGAGTATAATTACAAAAAATCTCAGCACCTTTTTTGAATTCTTAGGTAATTCTTATACGTACAAAATAAAATGTCCGCGTGGAAAAACCAGGTTAATATTGTTATGTTTGATTTAATTGTCACAGCAGTTTATTTGCTTGGTAATCCTCAGTGAAGTCATCTTTACGCAAATGGGACTTACGTTAAATCTCAGAAAATTACCAGAAATCTCTGTTTCGATGTAAGTTTTATATCCGATTAAACTTCTTCAAAAAGGTCCAAAATAATGACTTATACGGGTGCTAAGGCCCGTTTAGTGGATGAAGTTCTTTGCCCTTCATCCACTAAGCGTTCGCAGGAACGAGTCCCTGCGGATAAATTCGGCTGAAACGTTACTTTCTACGCAAAAAGGTATTTTTTTCAGGGGTAAATACTTTGCATGTACCCCATGCCTTGGGGAGGAGTGGGGTTATGTGTTGCAACACTACTTATAAGGCAGCGCTGGGGGAATACACTCTAAAACCCCTTGGTGTTCAACTGCACTGGTGCTGGGGCTACGGGTCCGGTAACCAGGACCTTGGACTGCCCTAGAAAGGACCCTGTCAGGTTTTAATTATTTGCGTTACTTCTGGTACTTCACTGATCGTAGTGTGTAATTTTCGTCACCAATTGTACACTAATTTAGATAATTCTTATCTTAAATGGTAAGTTGTACTTTCACGGTGAATACAAATAAATATCACGAAGAAATGTTACCCCTAAGAGTGTACAATGACGCATGAAAGGTTTTAAATTCAGTCAGGTATTGCTTTGATGGTTGTCGTTGAAATTACATAAACGTTAGAATTACCAACTTGTCGTCGAGGGCGCACACTTGACGACTTGAGATGTAGACTCGGCAGCACGTACTAGAGATAGTGTATTGCTACTGTTCTGTTTGGAGATACGTAACACGTCATACAAAATCATTAATGTAAGCATTCAACAAGTTTAATTTACAATAATTAATTGTTTTTTTTTTTTTTTTTTTTAGGTGAATAAGTGACGGAACGAGCTGAGGGCCCACCTGATGGTAAGTGGTGACCCTCGCCCATGACAACAATAATGCGTGCGACTCAGTATGAGATCCAAATCTTTACTGAGTCGCATCCATCCTGCTGCGTCCATCACTCGAGACAAGGATGATATGTCTCATGCGCATGTGATTTCACCGGCAGCCACACCCTTCCACCGGAACACAGTAATGCAACCACTACTGCTTGGCGGCAGATTCCAGATGTGGTGGCAGTACCTCTCCGGACGAACTTGGCACAAGCTCTACTGCTACTTTTGGTTGCTCCTTTAGCACCACCCAGGGGGTACGTGTAGGGAATCAAAGGGTATACACCTACGGACGCGAGCAACTGGACCCCCCAAAATTGTTGCGTATTTGTGCAATGAATTTTGTGAAAACTTGTACTTTGTTTAACTTTATCTACCTATTGCATCAGTATAGGTACTTAGTAGTTTGCTAACATACCAAAAATGTTGTTCTAATCTTATGCAAATATTTCACGCAAAATTCTCGATAGTTGCACGATGTACCGTGGTTTATATATCTGAATCATCATCGCATTAAATAGCTTTTACAGATAAACTATAATCACACAGATAACGGGGACGGCGCTGATGTGAACCCCGCTGAGATTCTGATAGTCCAATCATTTATAATGTTTAGTTCAGACAAACCATATAAAAACTTGAGTGCCCCTAAAAATATACTGATAACTAAACTAAAAAAAGTCGCTGACATATTCCAGCCAGCAATATAAGGGGATACATTGTTTTCTATCGAATACTCGTTTAATGATGGATTCCGAAGAACTGACAGAGGAAAAAATTAGTATTATAAAATCGGTGTGGTTCAAAATGGTAATAATCCCGTTCATCATCACCCTCGTGTTGTTGACTTGTCTGCTGTGTCAGTGCTATAGGAACAACAAGAGAATGTGAGTACCTACCTAACCAAGTGGAAAACTATAACTTTGGCATACATTAAACTTTTTCTATTTTACCTTAATACCAGAGTCAGAGATACTACCAATTGAGTTATTAGACTGGTCAAATAAAATTCTTCTGCAAATGAAGATGATCTAGAAACATTTAGGTATCGGCAGATTTCCTCATTTTGCGTAAATAATTTAATTGTTAACAATGAGGAAGTTTTTAAATAATCTAAAAATGAAAAGATTTCCAGTGAGCCGCAGGAAGTAGGAAGCTGAAACTCGGTTTAGGCGGATGTTTTCATAACTTCACGTTAGCTGTCTCGGTGATAAAGTTTTTATCTGTTCAACGTCTTTGTTGTGGTTTTGAAGGGCTGTTTTCCGAAGGGCAGCCAGCTGAAATATTTACAGAATTATGTGTTCTATGGCGGACGTCCTAACAAATCACTACATAGTATAAAACAAAGTCGCTTTCTCTGTCCCTATATCCCTATGTATGCTTAAATCTTTAAAACTACGCAACGGATTTTGATGCGGTTTTTTTCAATAGATAGAGTGATTCAAGAGGAAGGTTTATATGTATAATACACTAGCAACTCACCCCGGCTTCGCACGGGTAGTTTCTAATACGACACTGATGCTCTACTAACCGTGCGAAGCCGGAGCGGGTCGCTAGTATCTCATAAAATATGCAATACGGTGTTCGTTGCATTGGTGTTCGTTGGATTGTAAAAATACTTTCAAGAGAATTTGCCAAATTGGTGGATAAATGACTGAGTTGGTTTCTGAATTCACCTATCTCGATTTTGGACCACAAATTTACGACATAGCTCAGTTGGTAGCTCTGCCTTCTGCGCAGTAGGTCATGACTTCGATTCTCACTCAGGACAAGCATTTGTATGCGAACAGAAATGTTTGTACTGTGTCAGTGTTAATATGTATTTACAAAAAAAAAGTAATATATGTATTCTATCTGTTATCTAGTTCCCATATTTATTTTATTTATTCATATTACAAGCTATGCTTAGTTTGGGGCCAGATGGCGCTGTGTGAAATATATCAATGAATATTTGTATTTGTACCTTTAACATTTTAATTATAAGCTGTAGCCTGTGCGTCGTCTGTCAGTCAGCCATTAATTCAATCAGTCAGGACAACCTCATCTGTATGGATAGAAAATTTCATTCCTTTTGAAGAAGTACCAGAGAAATGTAAATAATTCAATATCTCTCGACAAGCGGCAAAAGTAAGCAAAGTTTACGATAGTGTAGATGCGTGTCACTTATTAAGATTAAAATTATATTTTTATAGCGGTACAATTATCTACCTAGATTTCTTGAATGTTATCATTTTAATAGTGGTTCTGATATTAAGCGTTTCAATAACCAGGCATCAAACCGTTTTATCTTTACATTTCAATTCGTTACCTGTTTGTTGTTAATTTTGGGCAGAGGGTTTTCGCTGGGATTTTAGTTGAAATGATGAGTTTGAAGTTGTTGGGGTTATTGTGCGTGACAGCGGTGCCAATCTTGTGCTATCTTGTGTACATCATGGCCAGTTTGCTAATTTATTTCCGCAAATGTCTTCGAACAAGTAAGTTTTTTGTTGCAATCCGTTTCCAATTCCACAATTCCATTTCTCCTACCTTCAAAGGATTGTATTTATTTTTAATGCATATGTCGTAGAGTGCTTGTTTTTAATATCTTTTTACAAATTTGTAGCCTAAATGTTTGCATTAAGAATAAAAAAACATAAAAACAATGGTGTTTTTTACTGTATATTCCGGGTTTCGTGCGCGAGTCCGACTCTCACTTGGTCGGTTTTTTTTTCTTGTTGTCATTTTCAAATGACGCCTAGAACTAAAACAAACGGTGCGCATAAATGTGTTCTGCATAATGGATGCATAAATGAGGTAGTTGATACTTAGGTTCATACAAAATTATGTAATTGATTACCAATAGGAAGCAATCGATGCTTGAATGGGCTTCAATATGACGCCATGGCGTCATGATGCAGTCATGTGAGTCGATTCGGACTCACATGACTGCTTCGGTGCGCTTCCACGCACCAAGATCCATTATGAATGACCTGCCGACTGAATGTTATCATAATGGGTGTTATGCATTTATGAATTATTGTGTTTCAGCCACAAACAGACATACCTTATTATTACTGATGTAAAAAAAGCGATTTTTTAAAGATTAATGTTCTAATATTGAATAGAATTTTCTAGGTATACATATAAATAATTAGCAAATCGATTCCTAATTTACATATGAGAATATCTTGTGAAAAATAAATATGTACAATGTAATTTAGAACTTCTTCCATTTCAAAAGCAGCCTATAAATTAATCCTGGATGTAAGCTGGCCTGGTACTAAATCTCATTCAGTCCGTGAAGCCGTTGAGCGTAAAGGAGTAACAAACAAACACACACAAATACATACAAACAAAATCCTATAACTCGGAACAAAGTAGGCTGACTATTATTCTTAGTGGCGCAATAAGAACTTCTGTTTTTCTCTATCGTAAAAAATGTTTAGGTCGAAATAACTTTGATTAAAAACAGGGTCTTAAAAATTAAATGAGCTTAATGTGGTTTTGTCAATCTGTCAGTATTTTGCTTTGGAAATTATCTGTGGTCAAAATGGCGGCGCGTAGTTCGTTAACAACGCTATTTAATTTTGTTCCTCAGTCCGTTTCTGTTTCTTCTCTTGAGATTGAATTCATTTAAAATTCCCGACACCATGCTAATCTATCTCGCTAATACATCGTTGAATGGTTAAAAAAGGAATTATATATGAACCTACGTGGAACGCATATTTAGAAAAATTGCGGCACAGACCGCTAGATGTCGCTACATCTACTACTAATCTTTGAGTGACGGCTTTATCTCATTTGTATAGTGTACTCTTCAAACTTTCACCTTTTTAATATGTGTGATGAATGACATCTCATACATTAAGTAAGACAACAACAATTAAAATACCTCCATTGTAAAAAAATATTATCTGTCAAATTATCAATTAACATAGATTAAATATCTTATCCTAAAATTAAAAAGGTACCTACTATCGCAAAAAAATAAGTTCTCACGTTTAGTTTGTTTGAAAACGTGAAATAGAATACGTGAATTAATGACGCCTAGAACTAAAACAAACGGTGCGCATAAATGTGTTCTGCATAATGGATGCATAAATGAGGTAGTTGATACTTAGGTTCATACAAAATTATGTAATTGATTACCAATAGGAAGCAATCGATGCTTGAATGGGCTTCAATATGACGCCATGGCGTCATGATGCAGTCATGTGAGTCGATTCGGACTCACATGACTGCTTCGGTGCGCTTCCACGCACCAAGATCCATTATGAATGACCTGCCGACTGAATGTTATCATAATGGGTGTTATGCATTTATGAATTATTGTGTTTCAGCCACAAACAGACATACCTTATTATTACTGATGTAAAAAAAGCGATTTTTTAAAGATTAATGTTCTAATATTGAATAGAATTTTCTAGGTATACATATAAATAATTAGCAAATCGATTCCTAATTTACATATGAGAATATCTTGTGAAAAATAAATATGTACAATGTAATTTAGAACTTCTTCCATTTCAAAAGCAGCCTATAAATTAATCCTGGATGTAAGCTGGCCTGGTACTAAATCTCATTCAGTCCGTGAAGCCGTTGAGCGTAAAGGAGTAACAAACAAACACACACAAATACATACAAACAAAATCCTATAACTCGGAACAAAGTAGGCTGACTATTATTCTTAGTGGCGCAATAAGAACTTCTGTTTTTCTCTATCGTAAAAAATGTTTAGGTCGAAATAACTTTGATTAAAAACAGGGTCTTAAAAATTAAATGAGCTTAATGTGGTTTTGTCAATCTGTCAGTATTTTGCTTTGGAAATTATCTGTGGTCAAAATGGCGGCGCGTAGTTCGTTAACAACGCTATTTAATTTTGTTCCTCAGTCCGTTTCTGTTTCTTCTCTTGAGATTGAATTCATTTAAAATTCCCGACACCATGCTAATCTATCTCGCTAATACATCGTTGAATGGTTAAAAAAGGAATTATATATGAACCTACGTGGAACGCATATTTAGAAAAATTGCGGCACAGACCGCTAGATGTCGCTACATCTACTACTAATCTTTGAGTGACGGCTTTATCTCATTTGTATAGTGTACTCTTCAAACTTTCACCTTTTTAATATGTGTGATGAATGACATCTCATACATTAAGTAAGACAACAACAATTAAAATACCTCCATTGTAAAAAAATATTATCTGTCAAATTATCAATTAACATAGATTAAATATCTTATCCTAAAATTAAAAAGGTACCTACTATCGCAAAAAAATAAGTTCTCACGTTTAGTTTGTTTGAAAACGTGAAATAGAATACGTGAATTAAAATATATATATTATTAGTAACGTAAAATAAGTTTGTGTGAATATGCAGTTGCTTACATTGATTATATTTTTCATCATATTGGGATTGTTATTATTCTTAGCGGAATACTATAGAGGTGAGTGACGTAACTTGTTATTGTATAGGCATAAAACGATGGTCGTTAGTAAATTTTCCTACAAACATCCTAGTAAAATCTTATAATGTTTTAAGATGAAACTATCAGGGGACTCTATAATAAATGCTACAGACAGACGGACTACGGTTGGTCCTACCTCATAATTACTGTATCTTTTTAACTATGATCAATAGCTGGTTCGAAATGTCAAAGAATAATACTGAAGTCAATGTCAACGTCGAAAATCTTTATTTCTGTTTGATTTGTAACAACACTTTTTTGAAGAAGGATCATAAAATAATGTAATATAAACTACAACTGGTGGCTAGATTAGACAGATAATACAGATTGGGGAGTTACACTGTCTTCATTTAAACTATCCTAGTTCTCGATAGGTTATTACAATATTTTAACATTACGATCGGAGATGGATCGTTAAAGGAACGGTAAGTTTGACAAAAAAAATGTTTTTCGCGGCCATGTTTCCAACATCGATACTAGATCGATAGCGCTAGTTGGATGGCTGTCAAAAACAAAGTGAATGTCAATTTGACATTCCCATTATTCATTTTTTAGATGTGCTTAGATGTCAGTGCTTTCATTATTTATAATGTAAGCACTGACATCTAGCGGCGAGTAGCTGAATTACTGTTAGTCCCAAACGCAGCAACATTTTAGTTCCGAATTAACTCAATAGGTGGCATTAAAATAAAAGCATTGTTACGAGTCATCAACTATGCTACGCTCTCTCACTCATGCCACAAATATAAGCTCATGCAAACCCACCTCATTTATTAGCGATTCTTATCTTCCTACATTTACCTTCTTTTTCATGAAATGCTCTTTTAATTTCACTTTATATTTGTGTTACATAAACTTACCAGATCTGACCCCACACTCTCAATACCGAATATAACCTTTTTGTAATGTTTTTTTTTTATCTGTAGCCTCGATCACAACTAACATTGTTACATCAATAATAGTTAGTAACGTCTACTACGTCACAGGGACCCATTGACCCGAATGTACTCGCTAGAAGCAATTGGATAATTGCTTCCTTTCGACTCCGTTCGCCGACATACGGCCATCCTACACTCTCGGCAATCACGGGTGAATGGCCCATATTCTTACTGTCGTTTGCAGTTTTCTTCAGTCAAAGTCAAAAAATTTTATATTCGTTGAATTCTTAAAAAATACATTAATTTTTCTAAAAATAAATTTGTGCCTATGATATCACGCGTTCTTGAAACTAAGTTTAGCGCTTGTTCATACACTGTCCTCCATGGGAAGAATTAACAAGAAACCCCTAATGGAAGGATTACTACATAGTGCAGACTCAAACTAAGCATACCTTGTAATATGGAAACTAGATAACTGAAATACATTTCGTACTATTTTTTTTTATAAAAACTTTCTTTTATTACATATCCACCCAGAACAAACATTGATGTTCGCATTCAAATGCTTGTTTTGGGTGGGAATCGAACTCACGACCCACCAGAAGGCAGAGCTACTACCAACAGAGCTATGAGGCCAGTCAGTGACCCAAGTGTTTCATTGAATTCCAAAGGTCGCTGACCCTAATACTGTCTCTTACATTACAAGGAGTTTCATATTTAAACGATAAGCAGGCATCTAATGCGCTGAGTTACGGTAATACAAGTAGGTAATATCCGTGTTATCGCGCGTGCGTTCCCATTGAACGCCATGTCGTGACTGTAATATAATTTTTTTTTTAATATTGTAAAACATCTTTCATACTAAACCTGGCTATGTATGTTAGATATTAATGAAAAGTATGTGCTTACAATTTTTACCGGCTTCATAAAAGAGGAGAGGGAATCTCCTGTTTTTTGAAGCTGGTAACAAATTCAGCTGTTTTTTTGTATGTTTTTAAAGTTATTAATTGTGGATCGATTGGGGTGATTGTCTTTATCTTTCTAACCCTATCAAGGGTCCAAGGTCCAACAGAAATTAAATAACTATTAATAATTAAAAATCAAATGAACCGATTATTTGATTTTTAATTTTATGATAGTTTATTTAACATTTTTGTAACAGATTATTTGTTTTGTATAAATATTGATAATAACATTTAGGTAGTCACTTGAACAATTTCTGTGCATGTAATGTGCCTGAGAATCTTCCCTAGACCCGTCTATGCTCGCGAAACTGACTTTACTTATCAAAACACATGTCATACATGACGTAATATAAACCCATTTTTCATGTTGACCTTTAAATATTAAAGTTGAATATTAAACTATTATCTTTGTTACAAAGCAAAATGATTATTTTAAGATTTCTGATAATTTGATGAGACATAGGGATTATTAATCCCTGACTAAAGTCAATTTAAGGCAAATAGGTGATTAAACTGATTATCTTTAAAGATAACTTTTATTTATAAAGTGTTGAAAATGGATGGCTGCTGCACATTAATAATCAATAAAAGTTAAACAGTACGTTTTAAATAATAATGTTGAAATAATTTAATTTAATCTTCTGGCCATAAAGTAAACTCATTTTACTAATCCAATAAAAAAATAACAGACACAACTAAATTAATTTGGTGAACGAATTATTGAAACATTTCTTTTAAAGATGTGAGATTTGTGAATTTGGCTATGGTGAATTTATAGAATACAAATCCTGTGAAACAAAATTTTGCTGACGTGAACAAATTAAATTCTAAGCACGTTATTATACAGTATGCTACGAAGGAGGACAGAACGCTGTTCTGATGATG
The DNA here is from genome assembly GCA_921293045.1 of Aplocera efformata. Classification (NCBI taxonomy): domain Eukaryota; kingdom Metazoa; phylum Arthropoda; class Insecta; order Lepidoptera; family Geometridae; genus Aplocera; species Aplocera efformata. The sequence continues at coordinate 251,672 of OV121061.1, forward strand.
TAATAAAACTGTAGAGTAAATAGATAGAAATGATCACCATGACATATTTGGTGATGATGATCACCGTGCCTGCAATCATCTTACTCGCAATCATGACCTCTGCGTTTTTGTATTTGGCCGTGATGTTACTAAGTAAGTGTTTTATGTATATCAAAAATAATATTGCGTATTTGATAAAAACATATTCGTCTCACAAATGAAGCTTTATATGATAAATTTTATACATTCCACTAGGACAATGTTCTTCCATGAGGTTACGCATTACTTTTTATTAAATCATTTAAACGAATTTAATGTAGTTGTAAATAAATGTCTATCTTATCAAGTTTTGTGAGATCCTCCATTTCAGACACCAAGAGGTTATTCACTCTTTGTCCTTTGAGTTCTTGTAATTTATTATCAGTTTCTATCAACTTCGTTTAGTTCATCATATCTTATTAATTGATTACATTATCATTTCATTTACATGGGTTTACTGTCAAAGTCAAAGTCAAAGTCAAATTCATTTATTCCTTTAGATCTCAAGTATCATTTGGACACGTCAAATTTTACACATGCATGTACATATATTCGTGAGCATATAACGTGTCACAGGAACTCCCAGGCACATTACATGCACACAGATATGTCAAATTACAGTCAGTTTTCATGTTTTGAAAGTAAAGTGTTTAATTTAAAAGATATAGAGCCAATTAATACTGTCACAGGATGTAATTATAGATATAATAAGATTAAGAACACGTGGTTTCAGAGTTGTAGAGTTTCGAGCTGGTGGCATGACTTAGTTTGCAGAGCTCCGCAGTGTCAGCCACTGGTGCACCGAGGAGGTTCCAAGATTCGCGGTTTTATTGTAGCGCAATCAACTCTTTCGTCTCTGTTTCTGTTTCTTGCATATCGTTCTTCTATACAGGATCAGGATATACCAGTATAAAAGTATAAAATACTTAGTATAAAATACCAGTATATATAAAGTAACCTTTAAGATTGATAACGGTTACTGCCTTTGAAGCTGATCTCTCCAACTCCCAATTTAGCTTTCGTGAAATACAATATGTTCAAACAGAAATATGATTCTTCGTTTTCGTTTTAATTTGTCGTAAGATTAAAATAGTATTGTTTGCTCAAATATCAGGATATCATTTGATAAGGATAAAATTGACAAATTTTAGATTTATTTTAATGTCATTTCATCAATTTGTTTAAAAGTGTTCAAAAAGCAAAAACAAAAAAAATAGTGTGTACAATGGATAACCCTCGTATCCTTAGCATAACTCGACTGCTGCGCCAAGGTTCAAACAGTCACGGATACAGTCATTCATTGGTTTCACTCAGTTATGATACGCACCTTGAACTGATAACTAGTTTGTGTCACAGCTATGTTTAAAACATAAGCGCTATGTTACGTACGTCGCGACAAAATAAACCTGACCTCATTATACAATAAATCCATATTATTTTGAGTATTTTCTGGAACGAAGTTATGTAAATAATCCATTATTTTACTATTCAAAGTTAAAGTAAAGAATCTTTATTTACGTTGAATTCTTAAACGTTACTTGGAAACTTCAATTACTTTTTTTTATAAATATATACAATAAGTACCTACAAGAACACGCGTTCTTAAAACTAAGTTTAGCTGTTGTTCAAACACAAACATGATGAAGTTATTTAAATATGTCTTGGTATAAAAATTAATACGTGACGTTTTTAACATCAACCACTTGAACAAGTTAAAAGTTTATTAATCTAAAATGGCCTTTTTTACGATGAATCCACCTCCACCTTAAATTTGACACGATTCAGTTGATATCAAAGTATTATAACAATCAATGATATATTATGTTCTCTGTAATTAGTTCGCGGATAATAGATTCCTACTTTCTGTAAGAGATAGCAGCTGCCTAATCATCGTGATAAGATAATATTTCGTGTGTTGTGTATGCATAGTTAGTTGGCATGAGATTGTTGACAATGTGTTTGTCCGCTTACATAAATAAATGACTTCAAGAATTGTGACAAAATGGATTTGGTGTCGCTCGTGTTGACCTGCGTGTTCCTGTGCATGTGCTTCTGTTTGTTTTGGTTTTGGTTTTGCTTCGGAAATTGTGTATTAAGGCGTAAGTATCCTTTTATAAAAATATTTTTAAATTCTGTTAACGAGGCGGCATGCTTATCTAATAATGGTGTGTTTTACCCGGCTCATTAAACGATTCCCCGTTTTTTAATTGGTTATACTTCTAGTGACTTTACAATAGCAGATAAAAACAAGCTTTAGTTCGTTTATTTGTTCCTAGATGTCACTATTTGGTAAGGTGAAATCATGATGTGAGCATTTGGATAATGTTGACAAATGGTAAATATCTACGTGCCAAGTTGCATCGTATCTCGTATCAGTTTCCAGGTGGTTTATAGGATTTTTAATTGGTACCAATATAAAATGATAACCCCTTATCCAAACGTAAAATATATTGAACGTTTTTACAAGCTTCTTTATAACTTGCAATGTAGGTATATATGTTCGGGTCATCTGCTACCGATAGATATGATTTTTTATTTTTTCGTATTAATATTATATGGTTTCTTAACAATACGTGGGTTCGTTTAACTATTCAAGGAAAAGGACCTTGGACCGTCTGTCGCTTCGAATTCGGTACCAAAGAGGCCAATCGTCATTAGTTTGCGCTAGTGTGTTCTAGGATATGACTTTGTCACACTGCCACACTGGATAAAGATGTCTGTATTTTTGAATTTCGAATCGAACAAATTTCAATTCAATTTTCATTTCAGGACGGACCATCGTACTGGCTGGAAGCCAAGTTATCGAATAGAAAAAAATACTTTGATGGTTTTTATGTTTACAACGCAATTAGTTACACCAAATGATACAAGTTTTTCATTTTAAAGTACGCCGTATTTGTTATTATCGATTTTTAATAATCAAAACCGTAGACTAGGGTTGCCATAATATTTATTTTATAACTTGACGAATTTAATTTACAAAAGAAAATAAGCTTTATTATAAGTTTAGTAACTATTTCAATTTCTGTTCAACGGTTATTGAAGTAGGTCTTTTTCTTCTGAATCGCTCACTCTCGACAGAGGGTTCGGATCGTTGCGAGAGTAGCGGCTCTTGCGATGCATTTCCATTCAGATCTATTATGATTGGGAGCACATTCTGTCGCGATAGACTGGGTGATAGATTTAATAAGGTCCAATCATACTGAAGGAGAGCGCCCTCTTAATTACTGAAGTAGATTGCATTCGGTGAAATTACAGGTGCATGAGACGTTCCATCCCCGTCAAAAATTATAAGCTTCCGAATTTATAACCTCCTTTTTAAAGACGGTTAGAAAATCGACACATAACAAAGTGTAGAAAATATAGTTCTGACAGCCCTGCTTATCTCTGCATCGATTACAGGATATCAAGCGATAATTATTTATCGTTAATATTCGTTTGTGGCAGCCAGTCTAAAGTTTACAATAATAATCGCCGCCGATATGCCGCGTGCCAGTATGTATTGAACTTGTGTCGGTGTATTGATATTAAAAAGTGCAAAATGGTGTTGAATCTTACGGGGGTTGTAATTTTTCTTTTTATAAACATGGCGGTGTTCTTCCTCATTTATTTCGTGCTGGAGAAATATCTAGGTAAGATATACTTTACTATTCTAAATGAACATAATAATCGTATCCCGCGGAAACAATAATCTTTACGTTCACCTCGACAAAAGGATGATAAAATAGTCAGAATTAAAGTTAACCATTGTTGTAATGATAACATAACATAAATATATTATACATAATACAATGATACATTTATATTTATTAATTAGTATATATAGCCATATATACATATACCTATTTTGAATGTTGGTCCAATATACAACAAAAAAATCTCATATCCAGATTCAAGATCCAGGATATTGAGTGCAGAATTTATTTTCGTTGTTATCTTTAAATCATCTCCGGAAACTTTCAATGAAAATATGGAATATCGATTATCCGCTATCTCGCATATTATCTAGTACCTGTTATCACTGGCATTATGCCTCAGTTGTTCTTTTGTCAACGTATTAGAGATACGTTGATTAACATTTTAATTTCTTGAAAAGTGATTAATGCTTACTAATTTTGCAAACCCTCATTACCATTTTGGAAGTTTGGACTATTTTGTGAAATGAGTTATTATTATACTTTATCACCAGTATTTTTCTTCTGGTTTTCATTCTTGATATTGCTTTTGATTTTTGCATCCTGCAGATCTTTGAGTAAGTGGTATATTTTGGTTTAATCCTATTGGTTTACCTTTTGTACTTGAAATTGTATCGAATGTCTCTGAAATTATTGTATATATACGAGTAGGTACGTTTACCTACAGATTCCTATATTATAGAGTATGATAGGCCTATAGTATATTTTACCTGTTTCTCTAAGGGAGGTATTTTTTTGTATGCATTGTTACTTGCAATCACAACATCGAGAGTGAAACATTGTCCGCAACACATATCCATATTCTTGTTGATAACAAATCAATATACGTGTAAAAAAAGGCAAGGGAGTTTTCATTTATGCCCTATAATTATAATACTTATTGCGTATTTTACTTCCATACGACTTTCTTATTTGCCTGTTGTAAACCGATTTCGAGGATTTTTGAAATATACCTAGATACATGATTATATCAAAATCTGTAGGTAAAAGTATTGTTAGTCTCATCAATTAATAACCTAGGCAACCTGTATTCGATTGATTTTCGTTCCAAATAGTTTTATTTTAGTTCAAATTTCCTGTTTACTATTTGTAACAAAGTTCAGAAAATACATTTTAATGCCGACACTTTAACAATTATTTCACCTTATATTCAATAATAGTTAATTAACCCCAAAACGAAGTATAGGTACTATCTATGGGAACCATCTGATACAATACATATAGAACTTTTACGTTCAGTATCCGAGTTTCACTCATATTTTGAAGCAAATGAATAATTTGTATATTTGCCATATATATGTTGACGAAATTTATATGCCATTCGTTATCACCATTATTCGTCATCTCTACTATATAAAAATAAGTCGGGTTTTCCTTCCTGACGCTATAACTCCATAACGCACGAACCGATTTCCACGGTTTTGCATTCGTTGGAAAGGTCTCGGGCTCCGTGCGGTTTATAGCAAAGAAAATTCAGGAAAAATTTCAACAGAAAAGCGTGAAAATCTTTTTTCATAAATGTTTCATAAAACGAAGCCATCTGGTGGCAAAACGGAGTCACCTATAAATTCGTATCCATACCAGTGCATTTTATCGATAAATTCGTGTGATATCAACAACTTAGGTACCTCTGTAAATTGTTGATATCTTTGATTAATGATAATCATTTGATATTCTTAGAGCACATAGTACGCACTCATCATTATAATTCTTATTAACACAATAACATAAGTTGGCTTTGTACAATGCATCCCCAATTGATAACAGCCTTAATAATCATTTCAATCAAAATAGTTTTTTGGATTGTGTATGTAGCAATAATAAAAAGGAGAGGTAAGTTTATTTTAGTATCATAATTCAAAACATTTATCATTTATGACGCGATAGGAATGTTAGCGGAAATCAAAACTATTGAAAACGTAGTGTACAACAATAACTAACAACGCCATCTTTGATTTACAATCGGAACTTAAATTCATATGCGACAAAACTTAGCTCGTTACCTGAGATAGGTAATCTCAAGATAAAGTATCTAAATCATTTCGTTTCGTACATTTTAATAATTAATATATTTTTTTATTCGTACCTAGGATTTTTACTTTAATCAGGCATACTTACCTAGTTTACTTTAATATCATATCATATCGAATTGAAAACATTTATCATTCATTTCACGATAGGAATGTTATCGGGAATCAAAACTATTGAAAACGTAGTTTATAAAAACAACTAACAACGCCATCTTTGATTTACAATGGGAACTAAACGCATATACGACAAAACGTATTGGTTAACTGACATAATCCATAACAAGATGCATGTACCTTGCTAATAGAGTATCTTAATCAATTAGTTTTGTTCATTTAATTTTTTTTTGTATATCTACCTAGAATTTATACTTGTATCAGGCAAACCTACCTAGTACCTCAAGTTGTAGAAAAAATTGAAATAAAATACTTTTATTCACAAAGACAGACAATAATTACGGGGATACATTTTTTTTTATTTATAAAAGTGTTGACTACCGTAAACAAAGGCAATTTATTTTATTAATAAAATTATTTAATAAGTGAACTTGCCTGCAACGGTGAACGAGCGAACGACTCAGCTTTATGTTTAGTCCATGGACCAGATTAGCAGGAACAAATAGACAGACAAACAGACCCACATACTATTTTTGTTATATACCATATATAGTTTCTAATGCATCTGTTATTTCGATATTAGAAATAGACTATTCATTTGTATAGATTATAAGCTACATATAACAAAGTGCAAGTAATAAAAATGACAAATTAATGAAGCAGAAAATCACTGAAGCAAATCAACTTCGATTGTCATTTTTAAACGATATTTAAATGGCTGAAACTATCAACAAAATGTTTAAGCCTTAAAAATTACACGAAACAAGGAAACAGAAAGAATAAATCCACTATAATCCTATTAAAACTTGTAAAGCCTTTATACATTAGCACATTAGCTCTGATAAATCAACAATGTAAATATTGTACAATATAATATAAAAAAAGCTATAAGTCGCTTGATATAAAGATGAGTATTGCACAAACATTGTTTTGTTGAAATATATCTTTAGCTATCAGTGACACAATGATGAATATCATTGCTGATTTAGCGTTACACCGCGTAGCACCTTATAAATAAATATAACATTTATATCCAATGCATGGAGAAGCATATAATGACGTAGCGGTGTTTATAGTGAGGTGTTCTTAAGATATTCATAAAATAAAATATATTTTTAGTTATATCGCTAAATAAATTACCGTTCTGTTTAAAAATTAAACATTATTGTGTGATAATGAAATAAATGATTGCAAAGATTATTTTGTATCTGCAAAATAAGTCAGTTAAATCTTGCATAGTTTTTCACAATGCCTCCTTGGGACGAAGGAGCTGATGAGGCGACCTCGTTACCCCTAGTGTTGTCTCCGGGGACTATTGCCTATCTCTCTGTGCTGTTCACATTGCTGGCCATGTCCTTCATCATTATGTGCATCAAGATTAGTCACTTGGGTACGTACATTCCTACAACATTATCGTTACCGTTACCATAGAATTCAAACTCAAACCGTCATACCTTTAGATCTCAAGTGTCGTTTGGACACGTCAAATTTTACACACACAAGTAAACATATTCGTGAGCATATAACGTGTCACAGGAGATGCTTAGGCACATTACATGCATGCAGATATGTTAAATTATAGCCAGTTTTGATATATCTGTCATCATTATCATGTCAGCGGACAGACGTCCACTGTTTTATATAGAATTCCAAATCAAGCAATTTAATCCAATTACCATTAACTATTGATCATATAATTTTACTGAAAGCGATATTTAATGTATAGATATAAAAATATAGCTCGTATTTAGAATTTAATATGTAGTAAACATACGTAACTGAAAGTTATGTTCGTAACATTTAACTAAAGATTAAGGAAAACAATCTTATCACAAGTTTTTTCTGTAACAATGATTTAGAAAATGTTTTATTTTTTTCTATATAGGAGAACGTTGTTAAAAACACTTCAATATATTTCATAATCTGCCGATACCATCGACGTATCAGGCAGATAAAAGATATCGTATCGATGAGTAGAATTCGGCACAAGACATTTGGTGGTAATCTGTGTTCTGTGCAATACCGGGAGGACTTTCTAAAATGGGTGATAAAATATGTTTCATCAACTCTGTGACCCCTTGATTTAAAGTAGGTGTAGATCATTCCATAAGTTTGTTGAATCAAACTGTTTGTGAGTGAAAATAGAAAATAGTGCTCATCTAGTTTGTGACGCAAGCAAGTATTGAGTGAACCAAAATTTTTATGTCTATTTGTTAAAAGACATAAAAACAAACAACGTCAGACAAAATTCTTTGGATCGAAAGTACAGAAATTTACAGTAAGAAAATTTAAAAAGTAAGAAGAAGAAGAAATAAACGCAAACGTAAAACGTAACGTGTGAAATTACTAAGTAATTATACACTAATAAAATCATTGAAAGATCCTGCAAAAAAAGTTCAATCACAAGATTCAAAAGTTGTAAAAATGCCTCCAATGTACGGAGTCCCGAACTACGAGTTCTCGCATGAAGAAGACAGAGACGAGGGGGTGGATAATGGTGGAACATCAGCACCACTGACTGAGATGGCGTTCTGGTACATGATAGCTCTGATTGTGATGCTGCTGCTGTGGCTCATTATGTTCTTTTGTCTGAGGATCATCGCGCTGAGTAAATATTTTTTATCTTTTAGTCACATGACTTTTGACTGACTGCGATAAAGGCTTTGAAGCAAAACGTGTATAAATGTAGCAATTTAATACAAATACTTTTAGTATTGCGATACAGTAAGAATATTCATCTAGTTGTTATATTTGCTGTCATTGTCAAGTTCCATGTTTCATGTTGTATGACATACCAATTACAGGATCTGCTTTAGCGTGTGGTGGTAGCAGAGTACCTCAATGTGATCCTAAGCTTGGGCGGTCCTGATGACGTATATCATCTCCCTTTAAATAATTTCAAAATACGCACTTACAATAGAATTATTTTGTTGATTCAATTAAGTTGTTTCTGTAATCATTATGTTTCGGACTTGTACCAGCGTTAGACTACCGAAGAATCTAAGGCCCGAATCATTATGGCTATAGATAGATCTGCCTACAGATGAAGCAGATGAGGGGGGGCTCCCCCCACCTGCCTACGGTCGCTCATTCGAGTAGCAGCTCGGTCATTTTAAATTCCCTAAGTTCATCAGTAGGTACGAATAAATACCAATTTTTTTTTATGAGATTTATGTGTCAGATCTTTTGCTAAGTGTTACTACATCATCGATACGACTCAGGTCCTCTCCTACCGCAATATAAGTATAAGATTTGGATCTTACACTGAGTTGCATTCATCCTGCTGCGTCCATCATCCGTGACGGAGATGATACGTCTCATGCGCATGTGATTTACCTTACATACCCGTCTGTAGGATATACCTACAGCCAGGTATGTAGGCTTATAAACAGGTACGAAACCTAAATATCATTGTCAACACTAACGAAATTTTAATAAAATTCATTTTACATTTCATTGTTGTCAATAAAAGTGATCTGGTGGACAAGTTATTGAAATATTAATACTTCAATATTTTAACTACATAGTTCATTATAAACCAATTAATAATCAGAACAAACTATTGTATCGGAGTTTACTGACGTTCCACAATTTTTTAGTTTATTAATTTTATCTTCTATTTAATCCCTTTACAGATAAATTCAAACGAGGGGGCATTAAATAATTACGCAGACTATCCGTTTTACAACTTTTATCAGATATGAATATTTTTTATATTTAATTTGCAATACTTTCAATAGTGGTGTTCTGCGATTGTACAGCTGAGCGCATATATTGTTCGGGATAACGGAATATATATATTTTAAACAGATATCTGTTGTGTTATTTGTGGTTTAAACTTTTTTGAAATGGAGTCTCAAGTGCAGTCCGTTGTAGTCGGAGATAGCGAAGTGTTGCCTCAGGATTCGTTAGTGGACATAATGTGGGCAGTGGTCTGCGTCAGCACTGTGTTTCTGATATTAACTTTTATTGTGACGTGTGTCAAGGCGCTACTTTTGGGTAAACATTATGTTACTGTTCCTTTTATAATAGTAGATTGTTGACTACTGACTGTTCATTGAATTATTGAATTATGAATCCCGTTGAATTTATTTTTTCTCTTTTTATCCGTTATTCATCACCCGATTAGAAAAGTTCTTTTTTGGAAAGGACGTTGTTTTAGATTTCTAAATTAAAATTGAAAAAAAAAACATCCTAGTAAACGAGATTGCGTATTTTGCTTTCTTGTGACTTTTCCTTCGGCCGTTGTATACTGATTTGGATGTTTCTTTTTTTAAATGGTAGGGTAGGTATGAACACCCCAAGGGGCAGAAACAGACAAGAAATTGCAACACAAAATATATGGTTTTGATATCTGCAGCATGCCCCTGATTGTATTTTACCCCTGCAGCGTCTGCTGTGGAGACTCAGAAACTATTAATTTATAAAGGGCTGTTTTGGCTCTCGCTTCCTTCGTGGCTGTGCAGGGGTCGACATGCTCCGTTTCCTCCTCCAGCATGCATGACGTCACGTTACGCAGTAGTAGTGATAGCACTTCCTCATAGCCTCGTTCTTGTTTCAGGGCAGAAGACGCGCAGTGCGCAGCAGAGGCGCATGCACACAGCGCGAGCCCGGCCCTCGCTCGGGGCCCAGGACCCTACCATATACATCAGTCCCTCCAACTTGCCGCCACCCCCAAAATATGGTGAGTACAAACTCAAACGTTTATTCCTTCAAGTATCGTTTGGTTACGTCAAATTTTATACACACATATAACGTATCATAGAAAGTTCTTAGGCACATTACATGCACGCAGATATGTGAAATTACAGTCATAAACATACTCGTGGGCGTGACGTCACAGGAGCTAGGCACATTACATGCAGATAATTATGTCAAATTATCTGCATGTAATGTGCCTAATTATCTGCATGTATGTCAAATTATTAGCGTGTATGTCAGTTTTCATGTTTAGCTAGTTTTATTTGTTAAGCTGTTCATCTGTTCCAACCTCAATATCAATCAATGCATACGGCCAAACGCATGGACGTACAATCACGCGACAGCAAGACTCGAGAGCAAACTTTATGTTTATTTATTAAACCTATTTGTTATTTTTTCAGAATGCATGGCACCTCCGAGCTACGAGGAGGTGGTGGGAGTCCACTACCCCAACTACAACGCACAGCCGATAGTACAGCCAATAAGCGCAGCCCTAGCGCAGGGGTCGTCCACGCAACCCGATGACGTTACGTCGATAACCGTTATCAACGAACCGAGACGGACATCCGTTACCGTTGCGAGAACGTGAAAATAACTGTTATTTTTGGTAGGGCCTTCCGTTGCTGAAAATAGGGTAAAACAATTTTATATGCAACTTTTTTATCGACAAGTAACGAATCATAGCTATCGTCGAAAAAAAAATAACTCTTAGACTTTTTGACGGTGAAATTGTGGTTCGCATACTGTGAATGATCATTTAAACCAAGTATATTAAAAATTGTTTTACTCCAATTATAATTAATTATTGTTGTTCCAGTTAAACTGGCAGGATTTCGACAAACTACTAGTCTTATAAATGCATTTATAATGCTAATGAAAGAAATGTTCGCAACGTTACGAAAACGTTTAAACTACAATATATTTTTCCAAACTGTTTACAGCATTATTGAATGTCATACATTGCAGCAAAGCTCACCGGAATAATTAATATAAAAATATTCAAATGTGTTGTAAAAACCTTTTGTCTCATGTATTGTAAATCGGTCTTAAGAGGACGTAAGACTGATTTGGTATCTGACAAAATGTAATGTATAGGACAATAATATTATTAAACATTGAATTAATGAAATTATTTCATCGATTTAGATAATATGTAAATTGTTGACGGATGAAAGCCAAAGTATTTTTAGAGACTTTAATATAACTTTGAAATGAAATATGTACAATATGGTACATATATAATGGCAGGGCCATTAACATTATTAAGTCTACAAAGTGTCAAAAATTAAATAAACTTTATTCTAAGTATATCAGCTTTATTTATTTATTGGGTTATCATCAAATGCAGTTAAAAATCAATTGCAGTTCGTTAGTCACGCTAAAACTCGAAAACGGCTGGACAAATTTTGATTAATCTTTTTTTGTTGTGTTTGTTATAGTCAGAAGAAGGTTATAACAAAAGAAAAAATTAAGAAAGTTGCGCGGAACATTAGAAAATTTAAGATAACTTAACGTCCATATTAACTTTTTTAATGTAATGTAACTTTCTTAGTGATTTTTGACAATATATACTTTTCTAATGTCAAGCAACTGACATAACTGTTAGTTGCTTGACATAACTGTCAGTGATTGACAGAATGCGCGCGGCAAGTATCGTTTAACACGGGATGCATCGGTCGAAATTATTAAGACAGGACAGCGTCTATCGGGTCAGATAGTCTATGTATATAAATAAAAAATAATGTTTGTATGTTTGTTCTCTATGCGTTCCGGACCATTGATCAGATTGTGATTGTGGTTTGCGTCATTCAGCTAGTGATAAATAAATATATATTTTCAAGAACTTGTACTTTAGCTAGCTTCTACTTAAGGTTCTTACAAATAGATTTACTTCTTGATACTTCTTTCAAAAATACATTATCAACATCTAGCAGAACAAACATTTATGTTTCCCACACAAACGGTTGTCCTGAGTGCAGATTGAACCCACTACCTACAACGCAGAAGGCAGATACTATCTACAACTGAGCTGTCAAATAAAAATAAAGTACGAATAATGAAGTAGGTACGTATATGAGGTAAAAATCTTGTAAAAAAAGCGTAATATAATAAGAGGAGTGACACGCATGCTGCTCGTAAGTCTAGAATGTGCATTATGTTCCTAATGAAGCGGACAGAACGCCACAACTCGCCAAAGACGGCGCGCTCCGCATTCTTATTCCTTTCCGATCGATATTAACTGCAAAATGTTTGGTATCGCGATCATTAGCGAGCACCACCTCTGTTTATGTACTAATAAATGGCCACAGATTAAATAACAAAGATTTTTTAGCAACGCAAGTGTTTGCCATACTTCTATTTAGGGTTCCATCCCCAAAGGATAATACGGGACCCTTTTACCAAGACTCCGCTGTCTGTCTGTCTGCCCGTCTGTCACCAAGCTGTATCTCATGAACCGTGATAGTTAGAGATTTTAATGTATTTCTGATGATGTATTTCTGTTGCCGCTATAACAACAATTACTAAAAAAACAGTAATATAAATATTTAAGGGGGCTCTCATACCAAAACGTAATTTTTAGGATATAGTTCCATATGAAGAAACTAGATGGCGCCACTTGTATTTTATTATTATAGATAATGGTATGGTGGTGGTATTTATACCACAGAATTGATGAGATGAGCAGGGTAAATAACGATATTAATATATAATATTAATATTAATATATTACGATAACTGACATTGCATAATAATGAAATCACGATTCGGGTCGTAATTCTATTATTATGGAATGTCAGTTGTTATGAGGGGTACAGTAGCTTGCGTCCGTAGGTGATTACCGTTTGAGTCCCTACACGTACCACCTGGGTGGTGCTAAAGGAGTAACAAACAGTAGCATCAGAACTTGTGCCAAGTTCGTCGAGAGTAGTACCCACTGCTTCCACACCTGGTACTGTGTTCCGGTGGAAAGGTGTGGGTAACGGTGAAATCACAGGCTCATGACGTTACGTCCCGAGATGCGACTTGTGTCTTCATAAACGTCAGTTGGAGAGGACTCAAGTCGCAATTCTGTTGTTATGGGTAGAGGTAACCACTTAACATAAGATGGACCTTCAGCTCGACCCGTCACTTCTGTAGTATCTATTATTTATGGGCGGTGTAGCCACTTAATGATATTAAGTAGCTATGCCGTTCGTTCTGATATTTAATTCTTATTATTTTGATGGCCACTAGTGGTGCCTGTTACAATCCGTGCAGCAATACTCTGACATGTGCTAGATTATTTTTATTAAATACTTCGCAGAAACTTTTAAAATATACCTTTATCTTGTTGAATAGTTTAGATCTCTTGGTGCAGAGCCTTGTCGTTAAAATAGATTATTTTATTCTTATTAATCCGAACTGCAAAGGTATGGACTCCCTGCCTGCAAGTCTGTACAGTTAGTAAATCTTCAAGAAAAGAGTAAATAAATGAATAAAAAAAACGTTTACACACTCATACCTCTGCACTAGAATAGCTTGTCCACTAGCTTGTTCAATGGAAGTTTCATGGGTCTGTTTGGAAAAAAACGAGAGCCTACGCAACCTTGATCTACAATACTCAAGGCCTTCATCGCTTTATAGTAAAACTTCAAACAAAACACTATTCAAAAAAACCGACGTAGTAAAAAATATCCAAATAATAACATTTTATACATATGAGTTGTATATAATGTTATTATTTGGATATTTTATTTTGTACCCCGTACCATGTAGGAATTTTGTACCTCAAACCCTGTATTTTGAAACCTCGTTCGATAAGTTTTGATGAAAAAAATTGTTTGAAGAAGCTGATTAATTGGCGCCAAATGTCGGCCATTTTATTTTTTATACTTTTAAATATTCAATGTCACTCTTACAATTAATCCGAATGTAACAACGCCTGTCAAGCTAAAATCTATCAAGCCGTTTAGACTACAGAGCGTGACAAGAAATATACAAACAAAAGTAGGGTTATGTTTTTCGAGTGAGTGTACTCAAAAATTTACTAGATGGCGCTATATTAACTTTCCAGCGTAGAATATTAAAAAAAGTTTTTTTTTAATAAGCTTTATTACTAATATAATTATACAGGTAAACTTGTACATTTAAATCCTATCGAAACACACAATTTCATCCAAATCGTTGGAGCCGTTTTAAAATAGTAGGGAGCGAAATAAATATACAAGAATTGCTCGTTTAAAGTAATAAGATTATCAATACAAGTGAGACATTAATTATAAGTGACATGTCTGCCTAGTGCCTAGGCAGGTCAATACTACATGTTACAAGTGCCGCTGTATCAACAGGATGTGATATATTAAATCAACCTTAGCACAGATTGTTAATCCTTCAAGAGCTTACGTTTGTTGCACTAAACTAATTTAATTCGATTACTCGGGTGTTGGGTTTGAATCTGCATTTGCGACTTCTCAATAAGTGGAATAAAATAATAGCAAAATAATCATTACATTACTGTATCCTTGCAATAAGATCCTTGAATCTTGTCCTCATATACGCCTCCGTGGCTTAGTTGGTGGTAGCCCTACCTTCGAAGCGAGGGGTACCGGGTTCGATTCGGGACACACTGTGTGATGAGAATGAAGTTTGTTCTCGGGTCTTGGGTGTTTGTCTTGTTTTTGTGTTTGTCCATGCCATCTGCTACGCAGAGAATCCTAGTGCAGGGGTATGAGTGTGTAAACGTTTGTTTCATTTATGTATTAGGAAATCTAGTATTTAGTGTACTACACGTTTCACTGCTTTGCGGCAGATTATATATATTATAATAGGTGTGTGAATATGACTCCGCCTCTTTTTGTCAAAATAAAACACATTTGTTCGCTTACAAAATTTAAAAAAAAATTATTGAAAGTATGCTCCATCTGCAGCTACAACCTTCGCCCATCGTTCAGGTAGTTTTCGTATTCCTTGCTGGAAGAAGTCCTGGTCTTTTGAGCTTATCCAGTTGTCAATCCAAATTTTGATACTTTCACATGAAGTAAACTTTTCTCCAGTAAGGTCTGTCTGCATCGTCCGGAATAGGTGGTAATCCGAAGGAGCTATGTCTGGTGAATATGGCGGGTGGGGTAACACTTCCCAGTCCTGTCCCTCTAAATATCTTTTTACGACTTCTGCGGTATGCGGTTTGGCATTGTCATGCTGAAGAACTAATTTGTTATGTCTATTCACCCATTCTGGTCGTTTTTCTTCTATGGCTCGCTTCAAACGCATTAGTTGTCGTCGGTAAACTTCTCCATTAATAGTTTCAGAGGGTTTGAGCAACTCATAATATACAATACCTTTCTGATCCCACCAAATACAGAGCATGACCTTGGCACAGTGAATATTTATTTTTGGCTGTGATGGGCCTGGTTCGCCTGGTTTCACCCAAGCTTTTTTGCGTTTAGGATTTTCGTAGTGTATCCATTTTTCGTCTCCTGTGACTATCCGATGCAAAAATCCTTTTCTTTGCTGTCTTTGAAGCAGCATTTCACAAATGGTTTTCCGACGTTCCATGTCTCTTTCTTTTAAATCATGTGGAACCCAGTCACCGGCTTTTTGAATCATTCCCATCATTTGTAAACGCTTTGCAACAGTTGAACGATCAACATTTAATGCTGCAGCTAATTCTGATTGAGTTTGGCAAGAATCTTCCGCCAATAATGCTTCCAATTCAGCATCTTCAAATTTTTTTGGTGGTTTTCCATGTTCTTTATCCTCAGTACTAAAATCGTTATTTTGAAATCGTCGAAACCATTCCTTGCAAGTTGTATTAGACGGAGCATGCTCACCATAAATCTCCACAAGCAAACGATAAGTTTCCGCTGCAGTTTTCTTCGCAATAAAATAATGTAATAACACTTCCCGCAAATGACGTTTATTTGGAATAAAAACCGACATTTTCGAAAAGGTGAAAACAATTGTTGCTTACACTTCAACCAAATATCATAAAATGCGTTAGATAGCTGACATTCAGTACTATCGAATACAATTATGGTCATTTATTAGTACACGTAAACAATACTAAAAACGACATCTGTTGAGAAAGGGCGGAGTCATATTCACACACCAATATATATATATCAGGTGTGGAGGCAGTACCTCTCCGGACGAACTTTGCACAAGTTTTAGTGCTACTTTTCGTCGTTCGTTTAGGGGGTACGTGTAGGGACTCTAAGGGTTATCACTAAACCCCCCCTAAAATCTTTTAGCCGTTGTGGCGTGATTGAATAACAAACATACATCTATACAAACTTTTGCATTTATAAATAGTAGTAAGATTATTTACTCGTTCAGCGCGGACAATATAGTTTGTGGAGCAATCAGTGTTAGAATCTAAATATTCCATAGCTGGTTATTGTTCATTATAATTATATCGTACAATGGCCGCAGCCCGATTCGTCTCGGTCGCGAGTCCCAAGGCCTGCGAGAATTCATCGCGGCCATATTGTTTTCGGAGCTCATTCATAAATAGGTATGCTTACATCCTTTTCATTGTCAAAACCAAAACAATACGCTTTGTTGGGAGTGTCGCTGGAGACCTTGAAGGTCATGCTGATGTCTTTTGGAGCAATGACAGCTCCGGGGGGCGGTGGCCTGGCACCAGGTTTCAATGTTCTAATGACCTTGTCTCTTCGGTGATGGAAAACAATACATGGAAAACAATAGGTACATGGAGGAACAACTCATAAGGCAACTTGAAACGCTTACCTACTCACTCATACCCCTAGGAGTACCTGTATAGCATACACAGAAACGCAAGACAAACACCCAGGGCCCGAGAACGAACTTCATGCTCACACAAAGTAGGCCCCGGTCGGAGATCAAACCCGGGACCCCTCGAAGGCAGGGCTTCTACCAACTAAGCTATGGAGACGTGAAAAGGTTTATTAAAGCCAGTGACAGGTTTGCGAAACGTCCAATTCGATATACGACGAGCGATAAAAAGCAAGGAAAGCAAAATACGCAATTTCGTTTACTTCGACGACATGTTTCTTCCAGCACCCCTAGAAATAAGGGATGATAATATTAACGTCGGTTATTTTTCAATCTTTTTCGCATGTCAAATTAATTAAATATAGGCTTTACGAAGACCTAAAGAAAGATTAATTAATAATGTATTTACTTCCTATAAGTATAATTCATTGAGACAAAGTAGGTCGGTTTAAATTTAAGAATTTAATTCAAAATCACCCATCGATAGTTTTCTTATGGTGGCATAAAGTACAAGCAAAACAACGAAAGTCAAATTCAAAGGCCAATTATAACCATCGAATTCTTAAAAATTATTTGGTCACGAAACTTTCTTAAAAATAAATACGTACCTAATTAACCTAACTGAATTTTAAGAACACTCTCTCATTCTCTTCTTTCAAAATTCAGTTTAGCGCTTGAAGCGAGAGAAACTCTATGTGATGTGCATAAAGTTTGCTATCGGGTTTCGAGCATTGCCCATGCCCACAGGGCAGCAGACAGCAAGGGTTATACCCTTATTTAGCATTTTTCTCGACTCAGAGCCATGAATCATATCACTGGTAAATTCAAATTAAAATATTTGTCCTATTCATTGTTAATACAACATGCTTTGTTAGACCACAGATATAACAATACTATACTAGTTATACTAAGAGTATGTGTTTTGTACTAGCTGATATTGAAATGTATTAGACGGCTCCGTAGCTTAGTTGGTAGTAGCCCTGCCTTCGAAGCTAGTGGTTCCGGCTTCGATTCCCGGCTGGACACACTTAGTGTGAGCATGAAGATTGTTCTCGGGTCTTAGATGATTATCTTCCATTTCTGTGTTTATTTGTGTTTATTATAAATTGCATGTTTTTAAATATGTACCGTATATATTATCTAATGCATTTGGTAAATAGCTGATTTTGTCAGTACAAGCAGACAACTTAATTTTATTTATTAGTATAGATTATTGTATTGTATATACTGAAGTATTCGTGGAAGTGGCGGTGTGTGACGCACAAATTGTCACGTCTATCCGGCAATAATGTAAGCCAATAAACATAACTTATCTATCTATACATATAATAAAATTGTAGACTTGCCGTGTCTGTACATTGAATATTTTTACAAAATAATAACTGGGAGACGTTAAGAATAAGTAATAGAACGCAAAAAAACAATTTTTGAAATTTTTGTCTGTTTGTCTGTATGTTTGTGCACACTTTACGCAAAAACCATAGATAGTTATCAAAATCTAGGTACTAAGAAATGTTAAGCTGAGTCTGGAATAGTGAATAGCGTTTATTTTATCAAAATCGACCCACGAAATCAAAAGTTATTCAATGTTTTATGCAAAATTTTAATTTTTTTACAAAACGTTCTACAAGCGCCTGCCGAGTCCTGCGTTCTTGACTCGGTGTGGCGGTTCGGTGTATTGCAATATGAATATGAGCAGGCGCTTGAAGGCAGATGACAAGTTTAGTCGTAGTTTAGTCTTAGTTTAGGTTAGTTAATTAGGTAATTAGTTTAAAGGTAGTTTAGTTTTTCTTTGTACTTTGAACTGCGAAAGGTTGATGGTAACCAGTATCCTAAATACGAGTAACAAGCTTCCTATCAAACGAGTCATTTACTTGACGGAGACCTACAGTACACTGGAGTAAAGCAATGGCCGTATGTCCGGCAGAAAATAGCCGCATAGGTAAATCATCCTCAGGGTATATCATCATCATCATCATCAGGGGTGAAATTAAATAACCCTTGCGACATTTGTTTTCGATTTTGCTGATATTATCTGGACATTCAGATGCAGCACAGATATTGCAAATGTATCAATATAAATTAGCGGAGTCTATCAAGGAATATGCAGCTCAACAAAAATAACAAAACATACCATTAATACGCACTAAGCGATTTGAAACTACTTTTATTGTGCGTGCTGCAAGGGAGTGGAATGCTTTGCCTGAGTCTGTGTTCCCTGACCATTACAATTTGGGAGTCTTCAAGAGTAGAGTGAATAGGTTTCTCCTAGACAAGCGTGCTCCATCGTCGGCTTCTTCACTTTCCATCAGGTGAGATGGCGGCCAAACTATGCTATGCTATCTTTTTTTTGTGAGTTAGTTACGTAACGAGCTGAGGGCCCACCTGGTGGTAAGTGGCGACCCACACCCATGACAACAGTAATGCGACTCAGTATAAGATTTGGATCTTAGACTGAGTTGCACTCATCCTGCTGCGACCATCACCCAAGACGGGGATGATACATCTCACGATACAAGCACTACTACAATACTTGTGTGATTCCAGGTGTGGTGGCAGTACCTCGCCGGACGAACTTGGCACCAGTTCTACTGTTACTTTTTGGTTGCTGCTTTAGCACCACTCAGAGGGTACGTGTAGGGAATCAAAGGGTACACACCTGCGGACGCGAGCAACTAGATCCAATAGATCGGTACGGGGGACTTATTTCTCACTGTATTTAACACTGTTTTGTTACTTCAGGACTTATTTCATATGTGTATGATGATCTAACAACACTGATACAACATTGAGCAGTGTCCCAGGGAATGGCATTGAGTGAATGAATGGCAGGGAATGGGAATGGCATTCTATTAACAGAGAAGTGGAACAATAAGAAGCTTTTTTTTGTCAAGGGGTAAATACTTTGCTTATACCACGCCTTGGGGAGGCGTGTATTAATAGCAGTGCTGGGGGAATACACAATAAAACCCCCTTGGAGTTCCTGCACTACGCCTTCACGCTGGGGCTACGGGTACGGTAGCGGCCGTACCCGGCCGGCCAGAGGCGTTGGTCCTCGCGTATCGGGACCCCAACACGATGTGTACCTCTCGATAGTGCCGTGCCCGGAACACGAAACACGCCGACCTTCGGTGAGGACCTCATCCGTCGGACGGCAGATTCCCCGGATCTACCGCCCGGAAGTTCCCGTTAGGGTGGCAGGCGGCGCTCATGCGCCTGCCTACGCCGACCCACTCTCCTGCGTCTACCATAGTGAGGAGATTCGTCCTTCCTTACCCTCTCGGCTGCTTCCTTCTGCGAGATTACTTCCTTGCAGAAGGACTGAGCTGCCACCCCAGATCTCCCGCTTTCAATCATGGATGAGACCATAGTTGACAGCGAAAGGTTTCCGCCTATAGTCGCGGTCAGGCGGGAACAATAAGTCCCTACCAACTATTCCATCGAATGTTTAAATTTCTTGAGTGCATCTGGACTCCCATCACACAATATATATTAAACTAAATGTCGGAGTGCCCATTGCTCTTTTATAAATTTAAGTCTTCCTAAATTATGTTACGACACCAGATTGAAAGAGTTTAGAGAATTCCTCTCATTCCTATCAACCGCCTATTTAGTTTTAAACGCATTCAGTCTCCGGTGATCCTATGTTCCGCAGTGACCAGAAACAAAGAACAAGAAGAAACTTTTTTGGTATCAGACGTAGACCTAATATTGAGTTGCTTTTTGCACGGTCCGCCATACTTAGCTCTTTCCCGGCTTAGCAATTCAAATAATTTTTATGCGCACGTTCCTGAAATATCCTAAAAAGACCACTTCTATAGTATAGTTTACAGAGAAGCATTATTGTATACATTTGCAATGGTTGCAGTTTCACTTACGTAGTTCATCATCCAATCAAGTCTTTAACCTTCCCAGTTAACAAAACTCAAGTAATATCGTAAGAATCTAACGGAAATAAAGTATTTTGAGATTTAATTATAACATAATTTTAATATAATAGTAACGAACAGACATAATAAGCATCACATTATATTTCTATCCTCTAGGCTAGGATAGATCTAAGTCCACGTGGAAGAAGTCGCGGGCACAGCTAGTTATAAGTACATGGTGCCTCCGCCAGCCCTTTCTACAAAAAAACGTAATATAATGCACGCATGTGAAATTTTTGAAAATACGCGTATTTCGCATCCAAAAACCTGTCCGTAGTACGGCAATCACCAAAGGAACCATCTTTACAAACAAAACAAAAACACACGAACGTTTCACGCAACTGCCAATCAGTCTGTCAGTCAGACTGTAACACTCGCGACGGACGCACGTGTGGCCGATATACATTTTCGGAAATACAAAACTTAAGTGAACTCAGTTTATTTTTAATATAGTCTATCACTAAAAATAGTGAAAGTGTTGTGAGTGAAATAGTTTGTTTAAAACTTACAACTTTAAGTGATTATCCTCAAGTTTTTTTATGAAAATAACTGTTTATGTGAACCATTAAGGATAAATATAATAAATTTCGCTAAGGTAAAGTTATACCATACGTAATCTAGTTCACTACAATTTTAGCACCAAGATTGTAATATACCTACTTATATTTTCAACACTGCCGGTTATTGCATCTTGGAGAGTGGCGTGGATAAAGATGCTGACTTAAATAATAAATCCGAAGATCGCCGGTTCAAATTCAGTCGTGCACCGAAACATTACCGCGTTCTCAAAACTGTGCAGGAAAACATCGTGATTCTTGAAACTAAGAGCTAAGATTTGAAGACATGTGATCTCCTGATTGGGTTTACGTGGTAGATGAAGCACATGCACTCTCGCCTTGTGAGAGTAGGCAGGTGTCTCCAGTGGGTTAGAGGCTTTTACGGACGAAATCTTGAATCAAGCTAGCTAAAACCGCTCAGAATTTTAAAGAAAAGGATCATGTTTTCTTTTACAATTTGACAATTTCATGGCTTGGTTGGTAGTAGCTCTGCCTTCGAAGCGAGGGTCCCGTGTTCGATTCCGGCAGGACACACTTGTATGGTGAGCACGAGTGGTCTTGTTTCTGTGTTGTCCATGCCATCTGCGACACAGGCAATCCTTGTTCAGGGGTATAATAAGTAAATATAATTCGTGAGCATATAAAGTGATACAGGATTACATGCAAACAGATATGCTAAATTACAGTCAGTTTTCATGTTTTAACTAATCTTATTTGTTAAGTTTACGTCTGTTCCAACCCTACAAAACCTTTTCAAAAAATATTCGTATCGGAATAGAACCTCCGACCTGTCCACTCCAAAGTCAGTTCGGTTCACCACGCTACCGGCTTTGTGATTATACATAACATTATTTTTATCATTCCATATTAGTTTACGTAACATATAATTATATTAAAGCAAAAAAACTGACCTCAAACATTATATCAGTACGGTATAGTTCATTATTGAGATTGGAAGGAAAAAATTATAATAATTTGCGTTTTTTACGTTCATTTAAACTATAAAAAAGGATACGTACCTCTTTTTATGTAACTTATATTAAGTGGTTACCTACGCCCACAACTACATCAATACGACTTATGTCCTTTCCGAAGAAGCCTGTGATGACCCAAGTCGCACCCCGTTGCGCCCGTTACCCGATACGGGGATGTTACGTCTAATGCACTTGTGAAATTACCTGTATAGAAGTTGCAAATATTCAACACCTGAGAAAAAATTATGTTCGTGATAGAAATGGTTCTAGTTTTAATAATTTTTCCGTCGAAATATCATTAGAACTTTAGGACATCAAGTTGACAACCTCCTCAAGGACTTCGAAGACTTAGGTTTTTATTATATAACTAAATTTTATTTAAGTTAATTTAGTTAATGTAGGTTTGTTAATCTACAAGTTATTTTCGTATGAAAGGTATGTGCTTCCCTGTAACCCTGATAACGTGTATCCTACTAATATTATTATATAAACGCGAATTTTGGTAAGTATGGATGGATTTTTGTTATTCAATCACGCCAGAACGGCTAAACAGACCTGGATGAAATTTGACACAGAGATAGATTATAGTCTGGAATAGCACATAAGCTACTTTTTACACATAGCTTATAGTTGGACATATGCTACCGCGGAGTTTTTTGTAGACATTATGATGTTCTTCAATATTGTTGTACATTATTTTGTTCTATCGCTAATAGTTTCGGCAGCGCATTCGGCGAAAGACATTTTAAGACTCATTTTTCTACACCTTCGGTTACATTGTTCAAATTTTCCCAAGGATCCCTAATTTTTTTCAAAATGAAATGTAACCTATGTCAAATTGGAAGAATGTAGCATTCTATTGGTGAAAGAATTTTTTAAATCGGCCCAGTACTTTTTGAGCCTATTCATTACAAACATACAAAAATAGGTACAAATCTTTCCTCTTTATAATATTAGTGTAGATTAAATGTAAATTGTTAACTTTTGAGGAAAACAAGTTTTCTACAAGTTAATGCTTATTATCTAGGATGTAGCTACCAAGATACGGCTGGGACGCCAAAGATTATAATGACGAAACACTCGGCCACGAAGCGTCATGCAGCGTCATGCAGCGTCATCAAGTGTCATGATGTCAGGTGCTGCGCGAGATGGAAAGTCCCGGGCGCATGTACAGTCACCATCTATAATAGACTAATGCGAACAAAGTCAAGTGATACGTTTTATCCATATTACTATCTAAATATTGTCCGATAACAAAATATATAGATAATGCTTTGGTAATAATGCGGTGGTAACCACTTGATCTTGGCCAACCAACTCTAGTGTCGGATATTTCGAGCCGCTCGAAGGCCTCCGACATAGCTTATCGACTAGTAAGCCCGGGGCCGGGACCGACATCTTAACGTTCCGAAGCATGGAAGCGCCCAATTTAAATGTCATTAAATGGTCACCCATCCAAGTTCTGACTGGGCTGAAAGATGTAAAACTTAGGTGATATCACCTAAGTTTTACATCTTTCAGCCCAGTTCAGCATATGTACAGAACAGCTAACCAAGCTACCCGCAGCTCCAGTTGTATGCTAAAAAGATAAAAAGTAAGTGTTAATCTAGTGGTGATAGTACGCTGCGCGTGCGCAGGTATCGGACCGCGGTGAAAGCAATCCACTGCATTCTTCCGGATCCAATGCACACGGCTCGATTACCGCGTAACTACCTACCTATACAATTATTCTGATCGACCACTCCGTCTCTCTGTACCAATATTTTTATTATATTTTAACTTCGAAGTTTCATTATATTATATTTGGTACCAGCTGTTTCCCGCGACTGCATCCGCGTCGAATTAATTTTTTTTTTTGCGCATTTCCCTATCTCTTTTTGCTATGGTAAAAGTAGCATAAGTTACTCCTTATAACATCAGTTATTTGCCAGGAAAAGTCCCGTCAAAATGGGTCCAGCCGTTTCGGATCTTACCCGGAAAAAACTTAAAAATAGTTTTTTTTGTTTTATGTGCAGTGTTTATTACTTTTAAATGCATTTAGCTGTTATTTTAACACCACAAATAGACTCTTCAATTTTATTAATTCTACAATTTTGTGAATTTAGGTTTGTTCTTGAAAATATGTTATTATCAGTAATTTAAAGAAATATGGCACCAAAATTTAAATAACTTGGGATAGCGGGCAATGCCGCAACTGACCAAAGAGAATTTGTCGGGCAAATATATTAAAAAAAACAGTAATGTGACAGTATGGCAGTATGGCGACTAGAGAATGCACACGACTCATTTTAAGAATTTTTAACAATCGTGCCCTTGTCCCACCGAGGGTGCGATACATACACACAAACTTGCGCTTTTATAATATTAATGTGATAATTTTTAATCAAAACAGTACACTTATTTAATCATAATTGAATGATATCGAATCGCATTAATCACATTAGCCAGATATTTAACAAGGTCCCATAATTACGGGTGGAAACTTAAGCTCGTAAAAATATATCGCTCTGAATACAGTAATTAGCCGCTGGCATATTGCACCCGATAATCATACCCCATAGTACTAGCCAGTGTAACGGCTCCGTGGCTTAGTTGATAGTAGCCCTGCCTTCGAAGCTAGGGGTCCCGGGTTCGATTCCCGGCCGGGCATACTTTGTGTGGTGAGCATAAAGATTGTTCTCGGGTCTTGGGTGTTTGTCTTGTGTTTCTGTGTTTGTCCATGCCATCTGCGACACAGGGAATCCTAGTGCAGAGGTATGAGTGTGTAAACGTTTTGTACTTCTATACCACAAGTGTAAGGTCCCGCTCCACTTGTAATGTTACCTTTGCAATCTTAATTAAAATCTAGCATTCGATATGTCAATAACACGTGTCTACGTGTCGCGAACTAGTTATTTACGTGTCTATCAATTTCCATATTTATTAGTTTTATGTTCTCGACCGATCAAACAGTGGATTACGATATTTTTTTATGTTCCACTGGCATTAGCTCAGTTGGTAATAATAAGTAATAAATAAATATTATATAGAATAGAATATAATATTTAATTTTTATTTCGGACATTCAAATAAATCCATAAATTTATTAGTAAAACTTTTCCTAATACTATGTTAGTAAACCTCACTGAAAATTTTATTTTTTGTTTTGGGCAAGAAATAAAATTTCCAGTTTTATATATGTGGACATTTCACACAGCGCTATCTAGCCCCAAACGTAATAGCTTGTACTATGAGAACTAGGTAACTACTTAAATAGTTTAATAGACTACTTAAATAGTAATTTTTCCACACACTCAGGAACTCACTTTTTGCACACTCAGCACATGCATTCGTGTGATGAACTTACTCATAGATGTTTGTTCTGTGTCTGGGTCTACAAAATACATATATAACAATAATTAAATTGAAATTATAGGCGTAGGTAATCACTTAACACCAAGTTTCAGCCAGTCAAATTTACATTTAAATTATTACAATAATTATGTAGTCGGTAATCTGCTTGGCGGCAGATTACCAGGTGCGGAGGTAGTTCTCCTGTCGAATTTGGCACAAGTTCTACTGCTACTAAATGGCAGGTGGTGGACTGTTCAATAAGGATATATATAAATATTAATCTATTAGAAATAGCGATAACTGTGCGAGGTATTACAGACTGCGTCTCCGCGATCGGTATCATATTCGACCTACTTGCCCACATCGGGCTAAACCTTGCTCACTTTTGAAGCTAACGAGGTAATTACGGAACGTATTAATTACGACTAGGATTGTTTGACCTTTGCTACTTTTTAGCGCTCCGTATCAAAATGTAAAAGAAACAAGTGACTTAATTATAAATCGAAAAAAATCTACTTCAATATTTTCTTCTGTTCTTAATCAGACAGTACGGACATAGAAATCTTAAAAAAGGTTTTATGTTATATGTACCATATATATACTTTCAATACATTTAGTTAACACCTGTTATTTTGACCTTACAAAGAGACACTTCAATTTTATTATGCAAACTGACGTCAACTTTATTCAGATGATGCGATGATTCCTATTTCCAGAAATGTTAATGGGTTTATTAAATATTATAACAATGTAAATAAATAATTAGAATTAGAATAAAGCTATATGGTAACTATCAGTTATTTTTCAATTTCTATATTTTACAAGGAGATAAGAGTTTTAAACCTTCATGTAATGTCTGGTGTCAAAGCAGCAACTAAAAGAAGCAGTAGAACTTGTGCCAAGTTTGTCCAGGGAAGTAATGCCTCCACAGCCGTCAAGCAGTGGTGCACTCGTGTTGTTGTGTTCCGGTGGAAGGGTGTGGGGGCTAGTCAAATCACAGGTCCATGAGACGTAACATCCCCGGCTCGGGTGACAGCGCAACGGGATTAAATGATAAAAACTGGTTTTCGGCAGGGCTCGCCATTACATCAGTGGTTATTGTGATGGTGTAAAAAATATTAGATCACCATTTAGACGCAGATTTCCGTACATCGAATGAAAAACGAAATATTGAATCTGCAATACCGATTTCAATACCTTCATTCCTGTTTTATTGCCATAAAATTTATACAGGACTACCCTAGTCTAAATAATAAACTATTAATTAACAAACGAATAGGCAATATAAAAAAAATCGTCATATCCGGTTCCTAATTGGCGAAGATCAGAGTAACAAACATACAAAGAATTATAATCATTTTATTTTAATTCAAGCACAATCACGTAATCAAATAAGATATGGCCAAATACCCAAAAGTAATATAAAAAAACTAAACTAATAAAACCCTCATAGAACGTTTTTTGAAGTCAAATAGGAGAAAATTATCGATACATTTCCGATACCGATAAGTCAAAGTCAAGGTCAAACATATCTATTTCCGTTGAATTCTTTAAAAATCATTGAAACGTCAATATTTTAAGATAAATATGTACCTACGAGATAATGCCATCATTTTTGACAAAACCAAGTGTTCCGTAGTGTTCCTAAGGCCGAATAAATGAGTATGAGTATGAGTAATGCATCTTAAAACTAAGTTTAGCGCTTGTACAAACCCTACCCAACCTTATCCATATCTCTAATATATTCGAAAACGTTCTCACATCGACGTTACCATTAATATGTATGGATTGATTGACGATAATGATGACTGTGACGCGCGGCCGAACTTTAAATGGATAGCAACGCAATCATTGATGTACATACAGCTATACTTGTGGTCGGACGCAACTAAAAAACTTAAAATCACAGCCAGAACAGCCTTACGACAGCCTCCTAGCCTGAAGATGATAGGATCTGACTCATCAGAGCAAACGCTGAAGGGCTGTCAACGACGACATAGACACCTTCTAAAAAGAGTAGGGCTGGCTGGGGTAGAGTTTATTTACCAAAGGGGGACAATGCACAAAGCACCCTTACGCGGGATGTCAATGCAGGCCTTACCCCCTTACCCAGAATTAGATTCCTAACTAATATTTTAAATGCGAAAGTGACTGCTTTCACGCCTAAACCGCTGTAGCGATTTTAAAAATTCTTGCACCTTTATGAAGCTACATTATCAGCGAGTAACATAGGCTATATTTTATCTCCGTATTCCCACGAAAACAGGAACTATTGAGTCTTATCTTTCAAGTTTGTTTTACGCAAAATGTGATTCCAACTTGATCTTCAAACGGACAGATTTTCATTACATAATTATTACCAAGAACCATCTTAAAGACGACAGATTTCAAACAGAAAAAAATCGCATCAAAATCGTTTCATCGGAGGAGCTATGAGGCCACAGACAGATACACATTATGAGACTAAAGTGAATGTACAAACTGCCATCCCACCTGAGGTATGGCCGTATGGGGACAAGAACCGCAGAATAAGAGACCCCGAGTCGTGGCGCTGCGCCCCTCACACAAATGCTTCCCCGCCAAGTCTCATCGGAGCCATCGCGACCGAAGTGGGATTGAAATGAGTGCCATGCGATGTCCTCGTGGGTTCATATCGTGTTCTCGCCATCAATTTGTTTTAATGACGCCCGTCCATTGTACAAATTGAACGATCACGCGAAAATATTAGAGACTAGCTGTGCCCGCGACTTCGTCCACGTGGACTTAGATCTATCCTAGCCTAGAGGATAGAAATATAATGTAATGCTTATTATGTCTGTTCGTTACTATTATATTAAAATTATGTTATAATTAAATCTCAAAATACTTTATTTCCGTTAGATTCTTACGATATTACTTGAGTTTTGTTAACTGGGAAGGTTAAAGACTTGATTGGATGATGAACTACGTAAGTGAAACTGCAACCATTGCAAATGTATACAATAATGCTTCTCTGTAAACTATACTATAGAAGTGGTCTTTTTAGGATATTTCAGGAACGTGCGCATAAAAATTATTTGAATTGCTAAGCCGGGAAAGAGCTAAGTATGGCGGACCGTGCAAAAAGCAACTCAATATTAGGTCTACGTCTGATACCAAAAAAGTTTCTTCTTGTTCTTTGTTTCTGGTCACTGCGGAACATAGGCTCACCGGAGACTGAATGCGTTTAAAACTAAATAGGCGGTTGATAGGAATGAGAGGAATTCTCTAAACTCTTTCAATCTGGTGTCGTAACATAATTTAGGAAGACTTAAATTTATAAAAGAGCAATGGGCACTCCGACATTTAGTTTAATATATATTGTGTGATGGGAGTCCAGATGCACTCAAGAAATTTAAACATTCGATGGAATAGTTGGTAGGGACTTATTGTTCCCGCCTGACCGCGACTATAGGCGGAAACCTTTCGCTGTCAACTATGGTCTCATCCATGATTGAAAGCGGGAGATCTGGGGTGGCAGCTCAGTCCTTCTGCAAGGAAGTAATCTCGCAGAAGGAAGCAGCCGAGAGGGTAAGGAAGGACGAATCTCCTCACTATGGTAGACGCAGGAGAGTGGGTCGGCGTAGGCAGGCGCATGAGCGCCGCCTGCCACCCTAACGGGAACTTCCGGGCGGTAGATCCGGGGAATCTGCCGTCCGACGGATGAGGTCCTCACCGAAGGTCGGCGTGTTTCGTGTTCCGGGCACGGCACTATCGAGAGGTACACATCGTGTTGGGGTCCCGATACGCGAGGACCAACGCCTCTGGCCGGCCGGGTACGGCCGCTACCGTACCCGTAGCCCCAGCGTGAAGGCGTAGTGCAGGAACTCCAAGGGGGTTTTATTGTGTATTCCCCCAGCACTGCTATTAATACACGCCTCCCCAAGGCGTGGTATAAGCAAAGTATTTACCCCTTGACAAAAAAAAGCTTCTTATTGTTCCACTTCTCTGTTAATAGAATGCCATTCCCATTCCCTGCCATTCATTCACTCAATGCCATTCCCTGGGACACTGCTCAATGTTGTATCAGTGTTGTTAGATCATCATACACATATGAAATAAGTCCTGAAGTAACAAAACAGTGTTAAATACAGTGAGAAATAAGTCCCCCGTACCGATCTATTGGATCTAGTTGCTCGCGTCCGCAGGTGTGTACCCTTTGATTCCCTACACGTACCCTCTGAGTGGTGCTAAAGCAGCAACCAAAAAGTAACAGTAGAACTGGTGCCAAGTTCGTCCGGCGAGGTACTGCCACCACACCTGGAATCACACAAGTATTGTAGTAGTGCTTGTATCGTGAGATGTATCATCCCCGTCTTGGGTGATGGTCGCAGCAGGATGAGTGCAACTCAGTCTAAGATCCAAATCTTATACTGAGTCGCATTACTGTTGTCATGGGTGTGGGTCGCCACTTACCACCAGGTGGGCCCTCAGCTCGTTACGTAACTAACTCACAAAAAAAAGATAGCATAGCATAGTTTGGCCGCCATCTCACCTGATGGAAAGTGAAGAAGCCGACGATGGAGCACGCTTGTCTAGGAGAAACCTATTCACTCTACTCTTGAAGACTCCCAAATTGTAATGGTCAGGGAACACAGACTCAGGCAAAGCATTCCACTCCCTTGCAGCACGCACAATAAAAGTAGTTTCAAATCGCTTAGTGCGTATTAATGGTATGTTTTGTTATTTTTGTTGAGCTGCATATTCCTTGATAGACTCCGCTAATTTATATTGATACATTTGCAATATCTGTGCTGCATCTGAATGTCCAGATAATATCAGCAAAATCGAAAACAAATGTCGCAAGGGTTATTTAATTTCACCCCTGATGATGATGATGATGATATACCCTGAGGATGATTTACCTATGCGGCTATTTTCTGCCGGACATACGGCCATTGCTTTACTCCAGTGTACTGTAGGTCTCCGTCAAGTAAATGACTCGTTTGATAGGAAGCTTGTTACTCGTATTTAGGATACTGGTTACCATCAACCTTTCGCAGTTCAAAGTACAAAGAAAAACTAAACTACCTTTAAACTAATTACCTAATTAACTAACCTAAACTAAGACTAAACTACGACTAAACTTGTCATCTGCCTTCAAGCGCCTGCTCATATTCATATTGCAATACACCGAACCGCCACACCGAGTCAAGAACGCAGGACTCGGCAGGCGCTTGTAGAACGTTTTGTAAAAAAATTAAAATTTTGCATAAAACATTGAATAACTTTTGATTTCGTGGGTCGATTTTGATAAAATAAACGCTATTCACTATTCCAGACTCAGCTTAACATTTCTTAGTACCTAGATTTTGATAACTATCTATGGTTTTTGCGTAAAGTGTGCACAAACATACAGACAAACAGACAAAAATTTCAAAAATTGTTTTTTTGCGTTCTATTACTTATTCTTAACGTCTCCCAGTTATTATTTTGTAAAAATATTCAATGTACAGACACGGCAAGTCTACAATTTTATTATATGTATAGATGTGGGCCGCCATCTTGAAATGGAAGCGATTTTTATTGTGTTTGTAAATGTCAGAACAAGGTTTGTAAAAATATTTTTTTTGGGTAATCTCACGTAAATAGTCGGAAATTAGGAAAAACTGGAACCTCTTTTTCAACTGACTTCAATAAAGGAGGAGGTTCTGAATCCAACTGTTTTTTTTTTTGGATTTTTTTATATTTACTAGCTCTGATCTTCGTCATTTATGAAATGATTTTGAAAAAAAAAAAAAAAATTTGTAAGGTTTCAGATACAATATTAAAATCGGTAAATATTTAAATCAAAATAACTGGCAAACATATGTCAACCAAGTAAACGAATAATGCGTATTTTGCTTTCCTGTGATTTTTTTCTTCGCCTAGGGTATGTACCGATGTTGCTTTTATAAAATGGTAGTACCCCCTAAGAACGAGAAATAGGGGATGAAAGTATTGAAGTCGGTTATTTTCGATTTTTTATTGTAATTCAGCCACTTGTAGGGGATTTTTGCCATTGTCGTTTGACAGTCGATTGTAAGTTTATGAATCTTCACACGAAAACATCTGTCGTGTCAGCTAGTTGTTTAAAAATATGCGATCTTGGGAGTTGAGGAAATTGAAAGATTTTGCATAATTATGTATAATGTTTAATGATTGCTTTTATTATTCGAGCAATTATTTATTAGTAATTAAAATGCGTGACGTTATTGTTAGCGTATAATATGTTGCACAACATTTAAATTAGATATTTACAATCTGTGCGCGAGGCACATACGTAACTTTTAACCGTCTTAAAAAAAGTCATTTATTTGTCATTGTCATCATTGTCATCGCATTCGTCAAATTTTTTTTCATTGTCATTGTTAGTTGTTATAAGATTATTTTGCAAATTGCGTAATCGTCCAAATGATAGGTTGTGAAGCTAGTTTGGTGGGGATTAAAAACCTTTTAAGTGATTTTAAATTATGTAAATACATTTTTTAAGTTAATAATAACAATTAAGTGACGAAAGTATTGAAGTCGGTTTATGCGGTTTTTACGTCAATACGTCATTAAATGTGCTTCCATAGCGGGAAGTAATTCAGAACAGTAAAGACAACAAAATCGGGGGTTAAAGTTTGACGCTGCAGCTACATTTGTATCACCTACATCTAAAATTTAGTAACACAGATAGTTAAAGGATGAGAATTCGTGACAGTGAATGAGGACTGGGACGAATTTTACACCGTGTGCTAGACGTATTCACGTTAAACTCACAGCCGTCTCCTCGACACAACCAAGTAAATTGTTCCTAATCAGTCAGTTAATAGGTAGTTTAGACCACTGCATTGGACTGCAATTACAAGATAACGTTACAAGTGTATTGCATTATAATGCAATATATCTATGTAGGCCGCCAGAGCTCGGTGGGTGTTATACCTTCCTGCTTCCCTCAATGAATTGCAATAAAACTCAAGATTAAGGCTTTACCACTGCAATCAACTCGTAGAAAGGAATCGCGTACAAAATTGCCAACTGAAAATTTTAAATTTTTTGTATCCAGTAAACTTGGAAGTCAGTGCATAATTTACAAATAATAATAAGTCCACAGCCAAGATACTTCACATGACAAAATTTACTGATAAAAATCAATTAAGCTGATTTTAATACTTTTATCTGGGATTAGCTGATACCCGGCGTGTGCTAGCAAGTACGCTAAAAAAAAAAATTGTGCCTAATGCATTGTTTTAGTGGTCTAAAATCATCTTGGCCCCACAATAACAACAAGAGGACAAAGGGAATAAAAAACAGATACTTCCCAAATAAATCCCTTGAATCTGTGGTCGAATGGGAACTTGTTCACAGACATTACTTGTCAGACAGACGTGTCATGCACCTGTGATTTCACCGGCGCCTACGCCCTTCCACCGGAACACAGCAAAATTGGCGGCAGATTATCAGGCAGAACTTCTCCGGACGAACTTGGCATAAATTCTACTGCTACTTTTAGTTGCACCTTTGGCACCACCCAAACTTTTGATGCAGGGATACTACCTAGGGACGCGAGCAACTGAAATAGTTTCCTTTCTACGTGATTAAAGCTATGCTTACATTTTACAATTAATATCAGTTTCATTTACACCGTATAATCCGCGGCCTCCGCGTGATGTAAAAAGTTCATTGTCAATTGTGAGATAAATTCGCGCTCGTTCCGACTCGCTGCGCTGGTTCGTTCATATTTTAATTGTAATATTTTTATCTCTAAATTAAATTATTTTGATCGCGATCTCATGATATGACAACCATGAAAAAACAAAACGTGATGCTTCATTTTGTTCTAATTTTTACGAAACAATTTTGAATTAGCGAAAGATCATTTACTGCACATCTGATTTAAATCAAAGTACAAAATCTTTATATTTTGGACTTTATTTAAATTATTCCTGAGACGCGTAATATCTTCACGAATATCTTTACGATACTTGAGATGTAAAGTAATAAATGACTTTGAGCTTGACTTATTACTCAATTTAGCACTTTTTAAACCCTAACGCCACATCGTGGGCAAGAGAATAGAATTGTATAATTAGAATACAGCCCATGATGATTGGATCTTTTTCTGTTGGTAAGGAGCTGAATCAACCTTTGGTCAGCAGTAACCACTTAACATGAGCCGTCTCGTTCCATAAACGCATTCACCAATGCAATAGGGGAACATCCGAACATTGCATTTTGCTATAGTTTAACTCAATTGTAATTCAAGTCATTCTACAAAATAATCGGTGGAGATAATTATTCTAATCACAATCGGTTTCCAAACTATGCCCAATTAAGTACACGAAAGGTCGCAGACGTTGCGCCGCTCTGCCCTTGGGGATCACACCAAACCGGGCAGTTTACGCCTTCAAGCGCGCAACACAAACAAACACTTACTCGCTAATATGTAACATTAAATGTATGTCATCACAACATAATGCAGGGGGTACTAGAGTCCCCCGGTGGAAGGTGGAATTGCCGGTGAAATTACTGGCGCATGAGACGTTACATACCTGTCTCAAAGTGGCGGGCGCGGCGAGATGCGACTTGGATATCTTCATACTTCGGTAGAAGATGAAAATAAAAAGGAAAAAAAATAGGACCCGAGTCGTATCACTGTTGATTATGGGCGGCGGTAACCACATAATATGTTGATGAAAGGCTAAATAATTATGATTAGATGCCTTCAAAGAAGCACAGTTTCTAATATTCTCGCGTCATCTAATCTAGAGAAAGTATAAGCAAAATATTATAGTGAGTTTAGTTATGGAGCCGTCGATCTCAGTCTGTTGTCTAGGGTGCACGGCAAGCCTAAGTTTAAGGTCTAACTGCTTAAGTAGGGGGAGTCGTAACTTCTTGTGAGGTATAACACATCATTTAAAGGCCCTGTAGATCGATTTCATAAGTTTTGTCGCAGTCAAATTTCTATCGGTTTTTGTGCACAGTTCGTCCGGAGAAGTACTGCTTCCACACCTGGTTATCTGCCGACAAGCAGTGGTGTACTCATGCTGTGTCCCAGTGGCAGAGTGCGGGCCCCGGTGAAATCGCATGAGCATGAGATTTAACATCTCATGCACATGTGATTTCATCTCGGGTGACGGACGCAACCGGGTGCGACTTGGGTATTCTCATAATTCGTTCGAGGAGAACCTAAGTCGTATTGCTATTGTATGGGCGGAGGTAACTTAACATGAGGCGGGCTTTCAGCTCGTCCCATCACTTTGGTTATGTAAAAAAAGGCACTCCAAACTAAGAAATATTTTGAAATCTTGCCTATTTCTTACTACCAAATTCAGACGATAAAAACCCACTTTCAAATGATTGCAACAATTAATAGTTTTGTCCAACTCGGAAGAAGGAAAATTGGCAAATTAGGCTCCGCCCACACGATCAGTTCCGTCAGTTGAGCGCATCAAACATACATCTTCCTTCATATGGCTTGACAAACAACAGAATACCGATTTGGTCAATTATTTGAAACAGCTGCCGGCCTTGTGCTGTGTTGAATATAAAAACGAGACTAATTTAAAGCCGATTGCGTAAAAATGGATTACGAAGCGTTGTGAAATCAAATATTTATTATCCCTTTACCCTTTGAGCGAGACACGTCAAATAAATCGGACAGTTGTGATAAAGTCGAGTTAACGTACATTAATTGTATGTTTAAGGATTTTTTTTTCTTTTGTTCGTGTAATTATAGCTGGTGTTGGAGTTTTCAAGGCACCTGAAGGCCTCCGACCGGGCGTATCGCACCCTCCGAAGCACGGACCACTCAGTTCAAATGCCACTAAACGGTCACCCATCCAAATACTAACCGGACATTAAAACATAAAAAAACAGTCGGATGGCAAAAGAGAAGGATCCCTTTTTAAATTCTGTTAAAAATACGAACTTTTAATGTCACCTCCAAAAGTTTGCAATTTTCAGCCAGCAGATATCTGTATATTATTTTATTCTTATCCTGTTTTGAATTTCAAGTAGTGTACATTACGGAAAAATATCATGGTTGGTACAATATGCATATTAGGTATTGTACTATATGTGGCATTTTGTATGTGAGAGCTACTGAATGTGGGTAGGTGGAAATATAAAATAAATCAGTATCGAACTAGCTATCTGGTTGTTTACTTCATGGTGACAGCGGTAAATTGAAAAATAAGTCTAATTAAGTGCTAAACTGCGGAAATTCGGTGCATTGCGAGTCCAAATACTGAGATTGCTCATTAGTACATCGAAATAATGGAGCATGCCCGACCTCCTGCGCAATTAACTTTAGACGGCGGGCCCGCGTGTCGCGCCGACACGTGGCGGAGATGGCTGCGACAATTTCAAGTGTTTATCAAGGCATCGGGAGTGTACAAAGAAAAAAGTGACGTCCAAGCTAGTCTACTGATAAATCTAATCGGCCCAGCGGGATACGATATTTATACAACGCTGAAGTTTAAGGATGAAGCGGATCGAGAAGATATTCTAAAGTTAATCGAAGCTTTCAACGTGTACTTTGGAACCAAAACTAATATTATAATGGTACGATTAAAATTTTTCACTCGAAATCAAGAACTCGGTGAAAGTATAGACGAATACGTTACAGTTTTGAAACTCTTGAGCCAACAGTGTGAATTTGGTCAACTGGAAGATAGCTTAGTTCGAGACAGAATCGTTTGCGGGGACGCCGACAGTGGGGTCCGGGACCGCCTGCTTCGGGCGGACGACCTGACGCTAGATAAAGCGGTAAAAATTTGTCAAGCAAACGAAATATCTATTGATGAGAGCCGTCAGATTGAAGGTGTCAAAAGTGAACCTAAGATGGCATCGGTGGACGTGTTGTGGAAGTCGAGAGCGTTCCAGCGCGGCGAAAGATTGTCCGGAACCGGGCGTGGCAGCGGCGGCGGCGGCGGCGGCGGCGGCGGCGGGTCGAGGCGCACGCGCTTCGGCATGAGCGGGCCGAGCTGGGCCAGCAGCGACGCGGTGGGCGGCGCGGGCCGCGGGTACAGCATGAACGCGGCATCGGCATCAGCAGCGCGCGCCGGCGTCAGGCCGTGCGGCGCCTGCGCCGGTGTTCACTGTGACGGAGGTGACAGATGTGCGGCTAGAAAAGTGAAGTGTTTCATATGCGGTGCTAGGGGTCATTATAAAGTGATGTGCCCGGCGCGGAAATACAACAAAGTGTATGAGGTAAACGAGGACAGCGGCGACGACGGCGGCGGTGAGTTGTATTACATATCTACGGTTGAGTGCATCGATTCAATTTCAAAAACAAGTGATAAGTGGCATGAAACATTATATTTGCCCGAGTGCAAGTCACATCACGAATTTAAGTTGGACACGGGTTCCGATCTCAATGTTTTGTCTCAGTATAATTTTATAAAATTAGGGTTTTCCTTATCTATGCTCAGTGATGATAACGTACGAGCTAAATCGTTTTGCGGTACATACCTAACGATTATAGGTTCTACTATAATTAGGATAGAATATAAACAACGTGATTTCACATTAAAGTTTGTAGTATCCGCTGAAACTTGTCAAAGCATTTTAGGAAAGCATGCTCTGGAGGAACTGGGATTAATACAAAGAATTTACTCAATAAATATAGAAAAATACGATGATTTGTTCAAGGGCCTTGGTAAATTACCGGGTCATTATAAAATTCCGTTAGAAAGTAATGCTACCCCTTGCATATGCCCTGTCAGGAAAATACCTATTGGAGTGAGGGATCAATTACAAAAAGAGTTAGCCCGAATGGAAGATTTGGGAGTTATAAGGAAGGTAACGCACCCAACTTCTTGGGTCAATGGAATCGTAATTGTTGCAAAAAAGGATGCTAGCCTCAGAGTTTGTCTGGATCCGCGGCCACTGAACAAGGTAATCAGACGTCAGCATTACCCGCTGCCGACGTTGACGGAAATAGCTACCAAGTTAAAAGGTGCGCGTTTCTTTAGTAAGCTGGATGCCAAATCTGGATTCTGGATGGTCCAGTTGGATGACGAGAGCGCTGACCTGTGTACATTCGGAACTCCGTTCGGGCGTTATCAATATCTCCGTCTCCCGTACGGAATTAATTCAGCTTCAGAAATTTTTCATGCTAAGGTGCGACAACTGCTGGAAGACCTGGAGGGAGTGGATTCTTTCGTTGATGACGTCATTGTATGGGCGTCCACGAGGGAAGATCATGACAGGCGTCTCGCCTCTCTTCTCGAAAGGGCGCGGTCAGTAGGTATAAAATTTAACCGTGAAAAGTGCGAGTTGTGCGTTACAGAAGTTACTTACCTGGGGCACACCTTTAGCGTGGAAGGTATGAAAGTCGACAGAACGAAGCTGAGAGCTATCGCGGAGATGCCGAGCCCGAATGATCGTCAAGCGCTCGAGAGATTTCTTGGGATGGTGAATTACGTGAGTAAATTCATTCCTAACTATTCTGAAAAAGTAAGTCCGTTGCGCAATTTACTTAAAAAGGGCAATGAATGGTGCTGGGGGGAGTGCGAGGAACGAGTGGTGAACGATTTGAAGCGTGCGCTGTGCGGCGCGCCCGTCCTGGCGCTGTTCGCGGCGCGCGAGCCCGCGCTGCTGTCGGTGGACGCCAGCTCGCGCGCGCTCGGCGCGGTGCTGCTGCAGGGCGGCCGCCCGGTGGAGTTTGCCTCTCTCACACTCACCGACACTCAACAGCGATACGCGCAAATCGAAAAGGAAATGTTGGCCATTGTTTTCGCTCTAGAGCGATTCCACCAATACGTATTCGGCAAAAGTGACGTCACTGTGGAAACTGACCACAAGCCACTCGAAGCCCTCTTCAAGAAGTCGCTCGATTCGGTTCCCGCTAGATTGCAGCGCATGATGCTTCGAATTCAGCGGTATGATTTTCAGGTCGTGTATAAGCCAGGAAAATACATGTACGTCGCCGACACGCTGTCGCGGGCACCGCTGCTGGATCGTTTGGTGAACAAGCTTTCCGATGAAATAGAGGAGCAAACATGTTTTCTTTTACAGAACGTCCGAGTCAGCTCTGATCGCTTGAACTGCATAAAAGAACACACGCGCAACGATAGAGAATCGAATATATTAATCGATTATATTCTGAACGGTTGGCCAGATAATAAATATCAAACGGAGGAATGCGTACGGCAGTACTGGAGTTATAGGGAATGTTTCGAATACGCGGATGGTGTTATATTCTGCAATAATCTTGTTTTTATTCCTCGAGAGCTACGGAGTGAAATGCTATCCCGTGTACACGAGGGCCACCTCGGCATCGACCGGTGCAAGCGACGCGCGCGGGACGTCATGTTCTGGGCGGGCATGGCGCGCGACGTTGAGAACACGGTGCGCCGGTGCCGCGTGTGCGCGGAGCTGGCGGCGCGCCCGCCGCGCGAGCCCATGAACCCGCATGAGATCCCAGACTTGCCTTGGGCTAAAGTAGGCTCTGATATATTTGAATACGCTAAAAAAAACTATCTGGTCATAGTTGACTATCTAACAAATTACGTAGAAGTTTGTCCACTTAAGGATATCACCTCTAAGCAGGTGATTGTAGCCATGAAGGATCAGTTCGCCAGGCACGGGATACCCCAGGAACTAATTCCAGACAATGGACCGGCGTACGCATCAAAGGAGTTTCGGAGCTTCGCGTCTGCCTGGGGGTTTACGCACACGACATCTTCTCCCAATTACGCGCAGTCCAACGGGCGAAGCGAGCGAACCGTACGCACGGTGAAAGAGTTGATGAAAAAATGCATAACTTCTAATGAAGATTTTTATTTGGCCTTGTTGAACTATAGAGCGTCATCGAGGGATGGAATAGCGAGTCCGGCTCAACTCCTGATGGGTCGCAGGTTAAATACACGCTTGCCCTCTCATCCTGACAAAATGAAGCCGGACAGAGACAATACACGTGACCGTGTAAACATATTACGTAACCAAGAGAGAAGTCGTCAACTGTACGACAGAAGCGCCCGGCCGCTCGCGGCGCTGCGCCCGGGGGACGAGGTGGTGGCGCTAGACGGCGGAACGAGACGCCACGCGCGCGTCTCTCATCACGCTCGAGAACCTCGTTCCTATTTTATCGTTGATGACACGGGAAAAGTATTTCGTAGAAACAGGAGACATCTCATCAAACTCCCCGAATCTCCATCTCGCACGACGTCACTGGACGACGCGATGTGTGAGGCAGAAGCAAGTGGCGATCACCCACCAGAACTATCAGAGAGTTACGGTTCGTGCGTGAATTCAGGAAATGAAACTAATACAGATAACTCTTCGGATGAGTCACCAAATCACCCACACTCACACTCTGAAAGGGCTGCTGCAAAGGAGGCTAAGAAAAAATTCAAGCTACAGTTTTAAACATTATTCGCTTAACGACCTATTCCTCACTTAAGTCTCAATATCTAAAAATCCCGATTTAATTGTTGAAGTCATGCTTGCCTAGAAGGCTACGCGATTATTGTTTATAATAAAATTTAAGTTTTTATTTTTAAGTTTATTCCTAACACCTACCCGTATAAATAAATATGTTCATATGTCTTAAAATGTTATCAGTCATCCACCTTTGAAACATAATAAATTACGTTTTCCTAACTATTATCAAAAAAAAAATTAAATTAAATTAAATTGTTATAGAAATCACAATGAGTCACTTACTTCGTGTAAGTACTAGCTATAATTTCTTTATACGTACCTATGTCAAACATTTTATCTGCTATCCACCTTTAAAATATAACAAATTACGCGTTCTCCTAACTGTATCATAAAAAAAGTAGTTATGGTAAGCACAATTAGGTATTTGTTCTCCATGTATTAGCTATTATTTCTATTGATTTTCGCGAGACTATTTGACGCAAAATGTAGTTGTGATTCATTCAGTTATCTGCTTGCTTGGGTAAGCATACTACCAATTTTTATTTACTGTACATTTTTGATTTTGTGTTTCGTGTAATTAATACTAAGTTTCCATTCATTTGTTTGTAGAAGAGAAGAGATGGAAATAACTATGTACCTAAACGTATATCTTATAAATTCGTGTATCTTATGTTCATAAAAAATATTTTAAGAATTATTTTGGATTCTTGTTTCTGAAAAATGTTTATGATGGGAAAGATGTACTATATGTGGCATTTTGTATGTGAGAGCTACTGAATGTGGGTAGGTGGAAATATAAAATAAATCAGTATCGAACTAGCTATCTGGTTGTTTACTTCAGGTATAGTATGGTTTAATATGGCTATATGGCTTATTATGTATAATATACAAAAACGTAATAAAAAAAAATACATGTAAGCTCATTTTATGTTCATGTTTGTGTTCATGTTTATGTTCATTTTATGTTCGCGGGAACATTAGATGAATAAGTGACTAATTTAAAAATCGCAAAATCCGACTTCATTTCTTCATCCCTCATTACTTGCCCTTAGGGGGTACACCCATTTAAAATGAGAAACATTCAAATCGGTATACATCGGACGAAGAAAAAAGTCAATGGAAAGCAAAAAATTTCGTTTACTCGAAATTGCATTCTATTCAATTACGCATTGAATAGAATGCAATGCAATGCATGAAATAACTATTTGATGCATTGCATTCTGAGACAAATCTGAATGATAAAAAGAAATAAAATCCAATGTGGTTGATAAACGACGGAGAAAGAAGGTAAGAAATATTAAAAAAGGAAAAAACGGCCGAATTGAATACCTCCTCAGGAAGTAGGTTAATAAAACCTACCTAGTAAGTTCATAAAATTAAGTAAACATATTTGGTGGTGATTTGAGTGCGGTTACAAACTTTTGTTGTATGTTTTGAATCAAAAGATAAAAGTAATAATTATGTAACGAAAAAATTATATACAATCAGTGGAACTCGCGGATTGCGAGTCGAAACAGTACCTTTCGAATTATAACAATACTGTAACTGATTTTGTAAGAGTATCTCCACTTTAAGACACATACCTGCCTACTAATTTAAAATTAAAAATCGATTGCCGTTCGTGCGATCCGCCGGCAGCTACAAACACGTGTTGTTTCGACACGATGGAAATTTGCATACATTTAAAACGGGTTTATTTGTGTAGTTTTCGGACCGTGTGTGACATTTAACAAGTGCAGTGACTTTATTAATTTATTTTATTGGGCTGACATCATATTTACTACTGGCATATATAAATTAACATAAATATAGATCCTTAAGTGACCCTCTTGTACACGTCCCCCCTGGGTGGTGCCAAAGGAACAACTAAAATTAGCAGCAGAACTTGGGCCAAGTTCATCTGGAAAAGTACTGCCTCCACACGTGGTAATCTGCCGCCAAGCAGTGATGCACTCGTATTGCTGTGTTCCGGTGTGAGATTACAGGTGCATGGGACGTAACATCTCTGTCTCCGGATGCGACTTAGGTTAAAAGTTGGACAGACGGTGTTATTAATAATATTGTTCCATAGTAGCTTTGTGCAAGGCACCCTAGAAATAACAATCCATCATATTACATTGATAAAACTGATTGCAAATTAATTTTTTATACGAAATAATTATTTCCAACTCAGTGTTGATAGCATGCGAAACAAAATTACTTGTATATAATATAGTTTTTACAACAAAATCCTTAC
Source organism: Aplocera efformata (assembly GCA_921293045.1). NCBI lineage: Eukaryota > Metazoa > Arthropoda > Insecta > Lepidoptera > Geometridae > Aplocera > Aplocera efformata. The sequence continues at coordinate 294,367 of OV121061.1, forward strand.
CGCACGTATTCACAGAATTTAAGAGAGAAGGTCGTTTTGCAATTAACATTACAATCGATACATAAACGCACGTAATATTATTGTTATAATGCCATTAATATTTATGTAATCCGTTGTAGGTAATTAGTTTAACGAGAATTATTTAAGTCAATGTCAGAATTCATTTTTTCAAGGTGGTAACACTCGACACCCCCAATAGTTCAAATTCATACTCCAGCCAGTCCAACACCTCCAAGGTCTCCATGTCTGGAGATGGTCTTGGCAGCACTGTTTCAGCGTCTGCTGAGACAGAACCTATCGAACTTTGTCAGCCTGTTATTTGCTATTTCTGACTGACTTCAAAAAAGGAGGTTCCACTTTTTTATGTGTGTTCACCGATTTCTCTGCTATTTTTGAACTGATTTGTAAAGTTATTTTTTTTTATTTGAAAGGACATGCTTTTAGATTGGTCCCATAGAATTTTTATCAAAATCGGTTCAATAGTTTGGTTGTTAAATCAAAATAATTGGAAAAAGTAAATATGTCGCCAAGTAAACGAAATTTTGCTACTTTTAAAGTATTGAAGTACAAAGTTTTTTTTACGATTTTTAAATCGGTTACTTATTGTTAGCAATTTAAGGTCAGTCTAGGTATGATAATATTATATTAGAAAGCCTATTTCGAACTTAAACTCATTTATTCCTTTAGATCTCACGTATCGTTTGGACTAATTAACATTTAATCAGTCTAGTTTTCTGTTTGCGTTCACGGTATTACCACTTTAATTTAATTAGGTACACAGTTTAAACAACGCTATTTAGTTTTCAATTTTTTATAATGATATTTTCTCATTAGCTTATGCTAACGAAACTTTAGTTATTTCATTGCACCTAGTACTTATTCCGTGGTCTCGAGTCGTTCGTCCCAGGATTCCGTACCAGCCTCTAATGTTCCCACTGCAGGGACACCGGCCTACTCTCGATAATTGATAGTGAATGGGCCCTGATCTACCACGGGAGCCCAATCCGGATAGGTAGATGTCACATGTCGTCGAAATTTTGGTTTTAAGACATGCCGGTTTCCTCACGATGTTTTCCGTCACCGTTTTAAGAACGTGGTATAGCGCACATAAATTTTTTCAAGTGTAAAAACTCATTGGTGCACGTGTGGGTTTGAACCAGCAACCTTCAGATTGAAAGTCGGCGTCTATGCCCCTGAGCCACCACGCTCTCTCAGGATTACTCATACATAAATATATCTGGGAAGCACATGCGTCAATGATTCACCCATGCTTGCAACATCACGTGTAGCTTATTAATGTAAGTATTAATTACGTCAATAAGTATTGATGTAACTATTATCAGTAATCTGATTCATATTAGTAAATTTCATAAGGTATAATCCTCCCAACTCCCATTAAATGTTAGTAAAGTTATATAGTTAATAATTCTAAAATTAGTTTCATCGTAACTTCGGAACATATTGTATATCGTAACAAATTGAATATGTATAACATTCCTAGATACGTTTGAATAAGGAAAAGGATTAGATATACTAATCAATGTAATAACAAAAGTAAACATTATGATATAAACAAAAGGCATACTATATATTTATATCTACACTAATATTATAAAGAGGAAAGATTTGTACCTATGTTTGTATGTTTGTAATGAATAGGCTCAAAAAGTACTGGGCCGATTTAAAAAATTCTTTTACCAATAGAATGCTACATTCTTCCAATTTGGCATAGGCTACATTTCATTTTGAAAAAAATTAGGGATCCTTGGTAAAATTTGAACAATGTAACCGAAGGTGTAGAAAAATTAGTCTTAAAATGTCTTTCGTCGAATGCGCTGCCGAAACTATTAGCGATAGAACAAAATAATGTACAACAATATTGAAGAACATCATAATGTCTGTAAAAAAACTCCGCGGTAGCATATGTCCAACTATTGTAGTTATGTCACTACCCCGTGCGAAGCCGGGACGGGCTGCTAGTATGCTACATATTCATGGTTGTTGGAAATCGTCTTTAAATACATTTTATGAATACATCTGGTATATGCTGCCAAGCAGTAGTGCTCGCTTTACTGTGTTCCGGTGGTGTGCCGGTGAAATTACAGGCGCATGAGACGTAACACCGACTTAGGTGACAGGCGCAACCTAAGTCGCACTGACTTGGGTCTTGTTCTTCGGTCGGGGAGGATCGAAGTCGTATTGCTGTTGTTATGAGCTGAGGTAACCGCTTAACATCACGTGGGGCCTTATACTCGCCCGTTACATAAAAAAAAGTTCCTGTTTAAAGCTTTAGTCATTTCTAAACATACAATTTCATCACACTTGAGTTTGCAACGAAAAACTCTTTTTACAATTTTTTGATAAACAATTCCTCTATAACAAATATGATAGCGGTGATTAAAATAAATAAAATATTATAAAATAAACGATTACACACTCATACCTCTGCACTAGGATTCCCTGTGTCGCAGATGGCATGGACAAACACAGAAACACAAGACAAACACCCAAGACCCAAAAACAAACTTCAAATTCACCACACATATCGGGAATCGAACCCGGGACCCCACGCTACGAAGGCAGGGCTACTACCAACTAAGCCACGGAGCCGTCCAATCTTATTTTGGTCAAAGTCCGCTTTGCAAAGTTTTATTTAGATTTGAGTTAGCGAATTTTGTGGTCTTTTATGACTATTTTGTAAAATGTTTGTAGTATTCTGAAAATACCAAGGGAGGCCATTGACATTCATCCGACTGCACAGGAAGCGAAGATTCTGAGTCACGCGGGTGATACACGAAGTCACAAATCTTAATATGTACCATGATATACAATTTGCAGAAGTGTGTGACGAGTGAGTGTGTATGTGTGTGTGTGTGTCATCCAAGAAGCATAATAAACCGATCGAACATTTACTATTCTTGGGTAGTTTACGGATTGAAGAGTTACTTTTGGCAAGTTCATTTTAATATTATACGAGTTGTTTGTTTTTGTTTTGTTGTACACCCTTTGATTCCCTACATACCCCTGGGTGGTGCTAAAGGAGCAGCCAAAAGTAGCAGTAGAACTTGTTGTTCCGGGAGAAGGGAGTGGGTGCTGGTAAAATCACACGCGCATCAGACGTATCATCCCCATGCAGCAGGATGAATGCGACTCAGTGTAAGATCCAAATCTTATACTGAGTCGCATTACTGTTGTCATGGGCGAGGGTCGCCACTTACCACCAGGTGGGCCCTCAGCTCGTTCCATTATTCACATAAAAACCAAAACCTGCCGGTAATTTGACATATCTCTGCATTAATGTGCCTAAGGAGTTCTTGTGACACGTTATATGCTCACGAATATGTGTACATGTGTGTAAAATTTGACGTGTGCAAACGATACTTGAGATCTAAAGGAATAAATGAGTTATATGTGCTGTAACTTACGATATAAGATGAATAAGACGACGTATCCTCTAATGCAGTGGATAAGATTATATTGATAATATATTTATATATACAGGTACAAGATAATGTTATCTATCAGTTCGTAATTTGCGGCCGCGCGACTTGTGCCGATAAATATTTAATATTGTGATTATTTTTGATAATAAAGTTCAGATTTACAGCCATAATTGTAGTGTATTTTTTTAAGTGCTTATAAATATTTGTGGCGACTCGAGGCAAATTTCAAGTTAACTGTTATTTGGTTTGTTAAAGGACCTTTGCTTTGATCCGTAAATGTTTGGTGAGTCACGTTTTTTTAATCACTAGCTACCGCCCGCGGTTTCACCCCGTCGTTCCTGTTCCTGTGGTAATACGGGGACAAAATATAGCCTATTATAAATAATTACAGACTAATATTATAAATTCAAAAGTTGTTACGATTTCAAGCCTAAACCACTAAACCAATTTTTTAAATTCTTTCACCAATGTAAAGCTACATTATCAGCGAGTAACATAGGCTATATTTTATCCCACGGGAACGGGAACTACGCGGTTGAAACCGCGGGGTGCAGCTAGTTACAAATAAATCTCATAGCCTCACACTACATTTGCCTGTGTCGCAGGTGGCGTGAGAAATACAAACACCCAAGAGTCAAAAACATACTTCATGTTCATGACACAAATCTGGGTCAATCCTTTGATTCGAAGGCATGCTTACTGCCAACTAAGCTATGAAGGCAATACATACCAGTACAATCCATTGTTAAATCCATTGGAATCACATTGTTAAATTCGTAACGTAAAAAAATCCGTCACAAAACAAGCGTGAACAGCCAGTATATACAATATATTCAACTAATGACTGACATGGAGATAGGTTACCATAGCAATATTGTTACCATATTATTTCTTGTCATGGATAAATGCAATTATTATAGTGGTGTTTCCGTTATCAATGCATACTTAGCGTGGAATTATCCTAAACAATATGGCCTACACATTTATCTTCATTATTATACTAGATCACAGATAACACATAGATCCATCACGCTATCTACAGGAAGTACTTGAATGTATTGTGTTGTGTTATCAGTATCATAGACTCACCGACGATACATAGTTTTATACAAAATATCTAGACGCACGTAACAGTAGAATTTGTGCAAAGATCCCCCGGGGTACTGCCTCCACACCTGGTAATCTGCCGCCAAGCAACGGAGCACTCGCATTGCTGTGTTCCGGTGGAAGGGTGTGGGAGCCGGTGAAATCACATGAGCTCGAGACGTTACATCCCCGAGGGTGACGGGCGCAAGCGGACGCGACTTGGGTCTTCTCATACTTCGGTCGAAGGACCTACGTACTATTGCAGTTGTTAGGCGGAAGTAAGCACTTAACATCAGGTGGGCCTTCAGCTCGTATATATGGATATTATAGGCCCTTGGGGATCATATAATATTAATATCGTACAACTATTTGTTAAGCTTAAATTAATTGCTTGTTAAATATGGCCCTTTCATTTTGCTGCAAAAACTTTTTAATTTTTCTTAATTTTCATGTAATATAAAACAAGGTTATTTCGAGAGCTTTGCAATAGGCAACTTACATGAATATTGCATGTAACCTCCCGTCCGCGTTAGAACTAGACCGATAGTTATCGTGTACCATTGTATGCAAATAAGAAGCCTTATGCACAGCCTACATCGTACGTACTGGTAGTAAAGGACAAGGTCAATGAACTCCATTACCTCATTATATAAATAGGTTACTGGATTTTATGAAATACTTAATTCCATCTAATTACATAGGTGGTTCTTAGCTCTTACTTAATATAAATAAAATAAACATTTATATTATGTTTTATAATAAATTTGTTGTATGTATATAAATAAATACACACAACAAATATACTACATCTATCTTTATACAAGGTGTTTCGAAAATGTGTGACAGTACTGAAACAGCGCGTGCCTAGATTGAACCAGAACTAGAACCAGGTCTTCCAATCCTCAGCATGTTAGGTCACAAGTTTTTTTTTCCACTTTCAGCTGAAACAAAAAAATTGCTAACCTCGGTCGGCCATGTACTAAATATACATAATTATAATAATATATTTGTCAGAAAAATGCTTGTCCAGGATGAAAATCGAAGAGACGCCCTACAGTGCAGAAGGCAGAGCTCCTACCCTCTGTACCTCTGCGCTGTGAGGTCGTCACCGTGGTTCCTTAATAATGTGGAAAGATTTTCAATTTCCCAACTGTACAAACATCTATTGTTGGAGTACACACTACAACAATAGTTATCCGCAAGACAAACAAACACCTTTGTTGGTTTGTGTATTTATAAGATTACATTCTACATGCATTCTTTGTTCAGGCGTTTCCGAGAATATTTGTCAATCAGGGAGTAAAATATATGTCGAATCTTAATACGCGTATTAAATGTTGTAAATACTTTAATAATAAAACAGAAAAGTGTGTTTGCCCATGTCATCTGCGACACAGGGAATCCTAGTGCAGAGGTATGGGTGTGTAAACGTTGTTGTTGTTTGTTGTTGCTCAGTGCTTCAAAAACAAAGAGGTATCTGTAGGTTATCTGTTGTGGTATCTGGTCCTTGTTTTGGTAACGAAATATTGGAACATCGTCTGCTCCAAATCCAGTTATTTTTAACCCCTTGAAGAAAAAGAAGCGTTTACAAGTTTGGTATGTATCTGTGTTTGTGTAACTGCGTGTGTTTGTGACACAGTTCCCGAACGAATGGAATGACTCTTGATGCAGTTTTTCCCTGTTTGAAAGCTGTGATCGAGATGATTCTTAGCAATTTATGAAGATTTCTTCAGGTATTTGAAAATTATCAGCTCATTACCATTACAAAAGTTTGGGTTCTTAAATTTTCTTAAAATGATTATTCATTCTAACACTGCGATCACATTAAAATTTACTGTTAGTGGCCTAATAGTTGTGTTGAAATCCTGTTCCTTACATTTTCAGGAATGGCTGTTCCGAGGAGGTGATGTAAAGCTCCAAAGGTGACCGCATCGACACTATGTGATCTTCCAAGATGCTGCTCAAGCTCTGCAAGTCATGCCAGTAGTAAGTACCTTATCACTACGAGTACATCTTGACCAATATTTTAATTTAAAGTGGGTTCCACGCCTAAACTGAACCGATTTTAAAATTTAATGTATGTAATGTCCATGAATATATGTTGTATGTCTGTAAATTTATCGGTATTCAAGGCTTTCATCTTCTACTGTATCAGTTTAGATAAATATGTGCAAAATTTCCTTTCAATCATCTTGATAAAAATGACAGCGAGTCAAGATACACACCTCTTTGTAGTTTCTACGCACACTCATGGGAAACATAACGTATTTCGGGATTATTTTGTTCCTAGTTAAAATGTAGAGATTTATAACCAAATTGTGTTGTGTTATCCTTAAAAATACAATATTTATTAAATTTATATATTGATTTAATGACGCAACGCCTAATTCAAAAAATTTGAATGTAGATCACGTTTCGGTAATCCTGGGGGATCGATATCGGTACTTTAAAAGTATCTTAAAATGCGTTAATATCTATTTTTAAAAGTGAGTTTTTTGAAGTGATTTTTGAAGTATTTGGGATGATAAACGAAATATGTAAGTAACGTAAATTTTTAAATTGAACATTAACTTATAATATAAAAGATTTGGAATGATGAGACACGAACGGATTTCCTCCATTAGGTTTCTTGCTTGTTCTCCCAATGAAGGTCAATTGCCAAGTTTAGTAATAAGAAAGACGTTTCCAAACTTTTAATAGATCTGAAATCTTAGATTTTATACTTTTAATTTAACTTCCTTACCTAAACCTAATAAATTGTTTCTCCGCTGCTCACATTGTGGGTTTATCTATTGTGGAAAAGTAGACGTGACAAGTGACATCATCGCCGCCATTGTTCTCGCACGAATAACTCAGCTGACACTAATCCAATAATTTCTCCTTATGAAAGGAATGTCTGTTGATGGACAGAACAAAACTAAATTAACTTAAATACCTTATAACAATAGCGCTCGTGATGATGGTTGGTTAGTTATTATTAATAGATCATATAAGTTAAGCAACTCTCGGCCCGGTCAGAAGTTGGATGGGTGAACGTTTAGTGGTATTTGAACTGAGCGCTTCCGAGCTTCGGAAGGAATTTTAAGAAGTCGGTCCTGGCTATATTAGAGGGTTATTATATTTAGAGGGGTTCAGTTGCTCGCGTCCATAGGTGAATACCCTCAGAGTTGTAGGGTCTCCGAGGGTATTAACGTACCCCCTGGGTGGTGCTAAAGGAGCAACAAAATGTAGCACCAGAACTTATGGTATCCACTTATCATCAACATCATTAAATTCATATATATACACTAGTCGGAGGCCTTTGGGTGGCTTAGCTCAGACGCCAGAGTTGGCCACTTACTCAAACGAGGGTAGAAATTAAAACAATGATTATTTTCAATTGTTTCAGCTGCCTGGAGACCATGTACTGGACATGCTGCGAGGAGAGGTTCTGCTTCGACAAGAAAATTGCCACGTATAAGTAAGTCTGTGTTGCCAGTAGAAATAATGGGGGGTCTCGTTGGTCGCGTCCCCACACGCACCCCCTGGGTAACCTAAAGGAGCAACAAATTGTAGCAGTAGCACGTGCAAAGTTCGCTCGGAGAAGTTCTGCTGGTTATCTGCCGCCAAGCAGTGGTGCAACGCTGTGTTCCGATGGCAGAGTATGGGTTCTGGTGAAATTACAACACATGAGATGTTACATCCCGTCTCTGCTGCTACATTTAATACTTAAAAAAAAAAAACAATAAAAACAACGTTTACACACTCATACATCTGCACTAGGATTCCCTGTGTCGCAGATGGCATGGACGAACACAGAAACACAAGACAAACACCCAATACCCGAGAACAAACTTCATGCTCACCGCACAAAGTTTATTAGGGTTTCGTATTCAGAGGGACTATTACTAAGACTCCGTTGTCCGTCTGTCTGTCTGTCCGTCTGTCACCAGTTTGTATCTCATGAACCGTAAAAGTTAGTGAATTGAGATTTTCACAGATGATATGTTTCTGTTGCCGCTGTAATAATAAATACTAAAAAACAGAATACAAAAAAGTGCTTGACCGGTTTTTTTTCTATAAATTGTGAAGCGTTTCTTTTTTAATCATTTGAAATTAGAAATTTTACAATTGAACCTTAAAAAAAAAAACGTAGATAAAGGTAATTACTGTCATGTTTTTTCAATTCAATGGTCTATTCTATTCATAGAGAGATGATTGCATACTTCCACCTATACTTACCCACTTTATGTAATTGTTATTACGTTCCTCTCAGCACGATCACTCACAAAGGCCGAGAGTAGCGTGCATACTACATCGGTCAAATAACAGTTCTAATAACACTATCCCTTTTAATGAGATTTGTTACAACTTATCTGTTAATATGCGTATAATTATACATATTGTCACGCATTCAGAAAGAAATTACTAATGATAAATATAAGTTCGCCCAAAAAAAAAAAATGTTTTGGCGAATCTTTAATTAATTTTTCTTTTCCTAAAACAAAAAGAGTCTATATTACCTACTTCTTATAGCATCCAGCCGTTTCGGAGATAACCCGGAACAAACAGACAGACAAGCAAAAACCTTAAAAAAAATTTTTTTTTAATGTACCTTATTCGTACATACTTTAAAATGCGTTAAGTTTAAAAACTGTTATTTTGACTAACAGACACTTCAATTTTATTTATTTGTATAACTTTTACGCTTTATTTGTTACGATTATATCTATTCCAACCCAAAAATGTATGTCGTAGTATTTGTGAGCATTCAGATGGTTCTCGGGTCTTAGGGTTCAAACTGCTTACAGGGAATCTATACAGAGGCGAGGATACTGCGAAATGAATGAAAAATTTGAGTGTATCGATATAGGCAGGGAATCATTTAGGCATTGGAGTATTCCATCTGCCAAGTTTAATTAAAAACACAAGGAAAACCGGGCGGCCTTCTACCTTTGACCTATAATTAGTAATGGATATCGGAATCAGAAAAAAACTCGCTTGATGAAACGAAATTTTTAATACGAATTTTTATGACCGGAATTTTTTTGATATTTTGTCTAAATTTTTTAACGACCGACGTAGTCATTTAATAGCATTTCTGTCATAAAATGTTTTATTGGGACGTTTTTAGGGCGTGACCCGAACTTAATAATTTTATGGATTTCAGATCAAGTGGTGATTTAAAAATCGAATAAAACGATTCAATTACTTTTTATCCCCTATTTATATAAATTATTTTTCGGCATAGCCCAGTTAATATTGTAGTAGCCCTGCCTTCGGAGCGAGGGGTCCCGGGTTCGATTCCCGGCCGGGGCACACTTTGTGTGGTGAGCATGAAGTTTGTTCTCGGGTCTTGGGTGTTTTTCCATGCCATCTGCGACACAGGGAGTCCTAGTGCAGTGCAGTATGAGTGTGTAAACGTTATTTGTTTTTTATTTTTTCAAATCCGTCTTCAGTAATTCCAGAGATTAGCGAGTTCAAACAAACAATCTCCTCGGGTTTATTACATTGTTATAGTATAGATATAGCGAGATAATATACTTGTCTGTTGATCTGTCACGTTCAGGCCGTCACGAATTTGCTGTAAAGAAACTGTGTTGTTTGAGATTATAGCTGTCACTATGAGGCGGAACTGATGATAGCAATATGGCTCAGAAATCATCTGTTTTGTTACTACATATATTATGCTGCTGTGTGTAGGTATAGGTTACTTCTAAACCATGCTAACTTTTTAACCACGTAACGTATTCTGATACGGTTTTTATTATCATTTAGAGTTTTTTTCTTTTATTTTTATGTGAGTAAGTGGCGACCCCCGCCCTTAATAACAACAGTAATGCGATTCAGTATAAGATTTGGATCTTACGCTGAGTCGCATTCATCCTACTACATCCATCACCCGAGACGGGGATGATACGTCTCATGCGCATGTGATTTCAAATATTGTTGGCTCTTACATTGCTATGGTGGCCAAACCTTACGAGATAGATCAAAATGATGTACTATGGAATTGTACGAGCTACGTCACACACTGTACAACCGTGCGAAGCCGGGGAGGGTCGCTAGTTACGTAATAAACAATAACTAGCTTCTGTGACTTTTGGTAATTCTTTTCGAATATTTTGAAGAATTCAAGGTCATATACCTATATGTAACTGATTTATTAGGTTTGGAGAGTGTAAGGTCAATGATCTTATATTTTCTAGTGTATAGGAATTTCGTACACCAAAATAAGTTTGAATGTCATTAGTCGTGAATGTTAAAGTTTCGAGTTATCTATATCCATTTTCTATTTTTAGCTAGGACATACATATACAGACGTTTTAAGCATAATATTTTTTTAATAACAAGCCTTTTTCGTGTTTTCCTCAGCAAGCCCTATCATTTGATACCCATACTGTGGTCCATAACTAGTCCGCCATCTTGAATTATCCGCCATATTGGAATTAGAATGACGTCACATAGCTAAGCATGCATTGTCATCCAAAATAAGCGTGTATACCAAATTTCAGCTCAATCAGGTCTTGCAAGATTCCATCCGGGCATACATACATTGCAAGATAAATAAAAGCCTGTAAATAAGGGGCCGCTTACTCTTTTATTACTACGGTACTATATATACTATGAAGTCATTTGCCTTTTTTCGTTTCGCCTAAGCCACGTGGCTTAGTCTCAGACATCCAAAATGTTACTCCCAGCACCTCCATAGGTATAATTTAGGTATACAGTTTAATTCCCACGACATCCAACAGATATATGTACAGTAAACATAAACATAGATCAAATATAGTTTATTGAGCAACAAAATAATAATGGATTACATAAACCTTTGGAAAATCGATGATGCCTGTTAATTATAAGTCAATGAACTTATTAATAATTAATTAAGTTAATTATAAGTTAATATAATAGTAATAATAATAGTAATAACGCTTGTCCTTTGTGTGCGAACAGAAATGTTTATTCTGTGTCTGGGTTGTTAATATGTATTATATGTATGTATTTACAATAAAAAAGTACTACATGTATTCTATCAGTTATCTAGTTCCCATAGCTATATCCCATATCTAGCTATGCTTAGTTTCGGGCTAGATGGCGCTGTGTGAAATGTGTCTATGAATATTTATTTATTATTATTATAATAATTCATTCTCAATACTACTTATAACTAAAATGTACTCTCTCATTTCCAGGCTCGAAGAAGAGACCCACGCCAATGGGCACACGAACATGGGAGCCAGCGTCGAGAGCGTGGTGACAGTGCAACCCTTGAACAACAACCACCTTCCGCAGAACATGAGCAGGGAGGTGAACGAGCTGCCTCTTCATGCTGACAAGCTGTACGAAGTAAGTCTTGAAATCAGCGGCATCTAGCGTTACTTTATAGAACTACAACGCAGTGACGCTTTACAATCTAAATGAAAACGCGCGCAAAATGGAAAATATTGTCGAGAACGATAAATAAAGAACGATAAAATGATTTATAAAATAATTTTAATCAAAATAACTATCTAACTGCTATTGCTGCTATCTATGCGATAGTTTGGATTGATGGATGTTTGTTACTCAATCACGCCAGAACGGTCTGTCACCTTAGACGTTCCTCAGCTCTTACTTACCCTTATCTCAAAGTCACGGGAGCAACGCAATACAATTTTTTTTCATGTTTTGTGGGTACGCAGGACCTGCGTAGTATTATAGTTCATTACAGGCGGTGGCACCCATTTGTCATTATGTGGACTGTTACTTCATCCCGTCCCCTTAGTTGTATAGAAAATTGTATCAATTAACATTAAAGGGTAAGATTTTATTAACAAAGAAAAAAATCTTATTTTGCAGGTATTCTCCAAGTCCCTAATCTTCAGAGAAGACCACGAGCTCAAGTCAAAAGAAAGTCTCGACTCTCTTGACGAACTAGAAACCAAGTCCGAACCAGACTACCTATCCGACAAGCCCAATAGAACCAAAGTTTATTTCGAAGATGAAGTCGACTCACCCGTCACAGACTTCGAGATCATGTTCAAAGATGAACTTTTGGCCAACCATGAAATGTTCAATATCGAAGAGGAAGAGGAAGATCGCAAAAGTGATGACACAGAGGAAGGGTTGACTATGAACGTTGCCTTAAAGAAACAAGATGTTATAAAACCCAGTACTGTAACACTCAAAGATGAGTCTAAGATCACTATTCCCAATGATACGTACAACTATGACCCTGTATCGGTAGTGACATTGCCTTCCACACTAGCACTGCCTAGAGTAGAAAATGTAAAAGGAATTCTCAGACAGAAAGGTGATTTACCACGAAGTAACAGCGCCAGAACTCTAGACCGAGTCGATAGTAATAATAGAATAAATAAACCGGTTTTGAATAGAGTTGATAGTCTGAAAAACATAGACCCGAACAAAATCAACAAAGTCTTAGCAAGAATGCCGCACAGAAGCGCATCCTTCTTGAACATACCCGAGCATTTAGTTCCTGAAAAGCCTCCATTGATTAAAAGCAAGTCTATGGTCGGTGTCATATTCGAAGAAGCAAAGCTGAGTCAACTCCCAGACACGCCGATTATCAAAAGTAATAATTTGCCTAGATTTTTCACTGACAAGCCTGTGATCGCTCCTGTTTACAAGGCGGAAACATTGCAGAGCATAAAACAGAAATCTGCCATGATGTACCAAGAGAATGACTTCAGCATGCCGAGGTATTACGGGACGGTAGCGAAGAGCACAGAGAATTTGGCCGTACATGAGAGTAAGTCGATGCCAGATTTGAGGAACCCGGTGTCTTCGGTGAAAGGCAGTAAGCGGTTGGTGAAATTGAGAGGACGGTTGAAGCCGCTAGTGATAAGAAAAAGCTCGGATGAAAAGTTGTAACGTGGAATCTAAATTGTGAACTTGCCTTTTGAAGTGTCAATGACAACTCCCTGTACGTGACTTCCAGGCGGCGCATGTACAGCAGCACTGGTAGGCTCTGTCTGCCGCTTGTCACTGTCCACGATTCCTCGTGTTCCTACCTTACTTTTAAAACAGGATCAAGATCAAAGGTCTGTCAATCCAGCAAGATATCTACAACATTGAGTAAATTTAAATATTACATAAGTATTAGGCTGGAACTAATGTAAGAACTGTTGAACTATTAAACATTTAACGATTACGTACGTGGCACTGTAGTCCAATGCATTTAATTAATGATGTCATAAAATTTAAACTTCAAATGTACAATACACATGATCACGCATTCGTATAGCTATTACCAGTTCAAACTCAATCCCACCATGGGATACAAAATGCAGGAAATTTTTCAAGCGATTCCTTTCTTTAGCGAGCATGATTGCCAGCTCACGAACAAGTTGCTGACAATGTTTTAGCCTCGGTATAATGTTACTTGATATTTCTCTTCTTGGTTTAAATTAAGTATATAATATAATAGTTATAATATAAAAATTTAATTATTTCCTTAATGGCACAATGATCCAGTTTTGTAGTGCGAGTAACTAACATTAATTTTATATTTATCAGATAAATTGTAAATAATCGATTTTAATGAAAGATGTCAGTATTTTATTGCTCAAAATAAGTTTCGATGTGATTTGGAATTGTAAATTATCTCCGATAAATATTAATTGAGGGCTAAGAACTCGATTAATGCGAAGGTAACTTAAAGTAGCGTTAACTTGAATAATGATAACTTGTAGTTGTAAACTAATAAATCGCAGTTGTTACTTCTAGTCATTTGACATCGCACGGAAATGATGCAGTTGAACAAATAATAATACTTACTTATAATAATTAGATCTGTATTATTATGATAAGTGCTAACATGCCAATGTTAAACTTCTATGTTCCCTGTACCTTTATCAATTGTAAATGATGCTAATCATCAATAATAAAGCTGACAGTGAATAAATTGAACTTTATTTATATACCTTACTATTTGTAGCTAATTTAGTAGCAGTAGAACTGGTGCCAAGCTCGTCCGGAGAGGTACTGCCGCCACACCTGTATCTGTCGCTAAACAGGACTATGGGAAAAATCGTGGGAATGCCCATGTGGAGGATTTTAGTCCACACTCACAGATTACAGAAATATTGGACCTTGCACCTAGGTTTACATTCAATGCCCAGTGAACTTCATTAAAGATATACCTACATGAAGGCTGGTTTTAATTTGACATAATTATCTGTATGCATGTAGCCTTAGGTGATATAATTATGATATATGCTCACGAATATCTTTACTTGTATGTAAAATTTTACGTGCCCAAACGATACTTGAGATCTAAAGGAATAAATGAGTTTGAGTTTAAAAGGGAAGCATTATGACGTGTGATATTTTTATTTGAATCGTTTTGAGTTAATGTAAAATATATGTTCCCGAAATGCCTTTTCAGTTATGGCGATATCGGGAATGAAATGGCAACTTCCCATATAATTCTCGAAATCCCCTCCCATATACTTCTACGGTGTTGAATAAGCGTTTCACATCAGGCATTTAACTAGATCGCGGGTTCGTGCGAGCTAAAAATCGTGCGAATTAGCGATGGTCGCGTGATCGCAGTGTCAGGACAGCGCCTCAGAATTGTTATAGGTGGATCACGGCGCGGCGTCGTGACGCGAGCACGGCGAGTATGTTGAGCAAATCTCACGTTCTTGTTGTGCTGTGTCCTTGTTGGCGAAACACTATTACCATTGTAGTCCACAGGCCGGCGGCGGCCATTGCATTCAAATGGGTTTGTTACGGTCGTGTCGCCATTAGATAATACGTACCTGACTGCACACCAGAAGAAAGTAAAACAGAACAAATATATGTAGGTACACGCACTATGGGCAGCCTTAACACCAAAAATGATCTCTTAAATGCAAATTCCGTTTGTAAATGCAATTGTAATGCCTTCAATCTAATTCAAACCAAGTTTTTATGTATATAACATCACTATAATTTTAACTTGTACACAAGTTTTGGGTACCTCCTGGGTGATGCTAAAGGAACATCCAAAAGTAGCCGGAGTCCGGAGAGGTACTGCCACCACACCTCGAATCTGCCTCCAAGTAGTGCTCACATTACTGGTGGAAGGGTGTGGGTGCCGGTGAAATCACATGCGCATGAGACGTATCATCCCCGTCTCGGGTGATGGACGCCGCAGGATGAATGCTACTCAGTGTAAGATCCAAATCATATACCGAGTCGTATTACTGTTGTTATGGGTGTTAAGCTCGTTCTCTCACTATTTCACATAAAAAAGTACAGGATTTAATTCATAAATACTCGTTCTTTATAGGAAAGTATATTTTTGTCTTAAGCACTGATTTAAAGGAACAGATAATTGAACTTAAATTTTAGGTTATTGAATCAAGTATTGTTTATATCTGTACATTCATCCTTTCGACATTTTAGTACTGATCAAGATTTCAGCTTGCCCTGTATCCGAATGTTCCTAGTCGGACACAGCAGGGGAAATAAATAAAGATGTCTGAAGCACCAAATGGGGAAAAATATTTATTTTAATAGGTAAATAGTTATGTGGCTAACAAGGTTTTATTTTAGTAAATTATTCTAATTAATGTTACTGTAATCATATTAATTTAATCTATCTCAATTATGTCACACACGGAATCGCTAAGAATCGAGGCCATTACAATTTCTACAAAATTTCAACTATTTATATCTAATTTTACATTTATCTATTAAGAAAAACAATAATTATACACTTTACAATTATTTAGAATAATGCTACGCAATTCACATTTTCTCTTAAAATGCATTTTTATAATCTAATATAATATACAATAATAATCTGCTGTGGTTAAAAATAATAAAAAATAGAAGGGTAGACTTATGTTTATCTTTCAATAAATAGATAAATATTAACTCTGCTACGATTTTAAATAACTTTGGGGCTAAAATAAAATTGGTGTTTAACATTAAACTCTTTGGAAAGTATTATGCATAAAATTTCTGTGGTGATATAAATAACTAACAAAAATACATTGTTTTTATTTTTTTGATCCTTTTTCTTGTTACTTTCTAAATTGTTCAAATCTAGCCTTCTATTAATTGGTACTTATCTAAAACTTGAAGACTAAAATCTAAAAGGCATTTTTTAACAAGACCTATAAAGAGTTCACTAAGAGATCTATTACAAAAAGGAGCAAAGCTGCGGTAGAGTTTCACCTCGATGTATGACCAGCTAGGCAAAATCCCTATTTTATTTTGATTGCTGGTTCAAATAACTTGGTTTATCCAAACGTTACGAAGAAAAGTGAAGAAGGCGAAAAGTGAAGAATACCTATCTCAAACAATTTATTTACAACAATCCAGACTAGACTGCGTTAATATAAATTAAGTTACAAAATTACAATTACTCTCTGTAAGCCTAAATTTTCAAAAATTTGACACTGATTTTTACAAATGTTTTTTTAAAAAGCGCTAAAAAGTTCTAAAAATGTTTTTATTCTTATAATTCGAAATCATTTGACTGCTGATGAAAACAACTAGAGCAATAATAAAGTGTACTTGTAAACTAATATTATACTAAAATACTGGTAACTAATTTTAACGAAATCCTACAACCAAGGGTTAATTCGGCCTAAACTTAATAACTGTATTTTGTTTCTGTATGGGATATGAAAGAATAACTATGTTATATTAACATAGATAATTACTATTACTTTATACAGACAAATCAAAAAAATTGGTTATCTTTAACGTCGATTTACGAAGGATAATTTTACGTGATAACGACATAAGAAAACATTGTTGAAAAATTGCATACTTTTACGCTCGGCTCAGGCGGAACGCAACAACGAGTCATGCTTTTTCGTGCGTGCAGCCGGCGTTCATGGTAAATCGATAACACGTTATCACGTCAAGAAAGTATTTACATTAGATGTCAAGTATCTTTGGAACAAAACTTACACATACAACACATCCGTGCGCATATAACGTGTTACAGATGCAGATTACATGAACACAGATAATGTCAAATGACATTCAGTTTTCATAGTTTGATAAGTATTGAAGTTCCCTACCGACCGAGATGGTAATAAGGTAAAGTAATAGTAAGTAGCCATTTTGTATATTTTTTGAACCCAACATATCCCACACAGTATGTATATAAAACGAAATTAAACCTAAGTTAAAACTAGACTAACTGCCGCACTCAGAGTCGCTTAGCGGTTACTTACGGCGTCTTTTAGTGTAGATTATAAAAAAACACTTTTTTTAATCTCCATGCGCTAAGTTTCGCCATCAATAACCATTAAACATCTCTCTCGGACTGCGGCTGTGAGTAATTCGAAATCACACAGATCTTTACCATTAATACTGAAACATTTAAATGTTTACATTAAGTTAGTAAGTTTCTAAAAGGATAAAATATTGGGAATAGACGTTAAGGAATTACCTATAAAAAGTTACGTATTTAATTTGGCATTCCAAACTATTTCAAAAAATCTGAGGGTAGTCGAAAAAAGTGTTTAAAAAAGGTGTTCTATTTTATTGTCTAGTCACTTACGAATTTTAGTTAGAACTAATGTACACTACAAAGTTTTGGCGTAGGATTTTTGTCTAGGATATACCTGATAGTAATAGGTACAAATATTTTTAAGTAAATATTATTATTAACTATATGTTTAACGAATATTAAATAAATATTAAAGTTTCAATCCGGTAACTTAAGGTTTCAATTACACGTATGATAGAATAGGTAGCTCAGAAAAAAAATAGTTTTAAACATTTAACTTGCTTATCTGTGGTAATGAATAAAATAATTATCGTTTTAAGTACATTTCATGATTCATTCAAAATATTATATTGTATTCAATAACAACTCTTTTATCTATGTTTTGTCATTTCAGTCCCTATTTGCGGTAAGTCCCTATAGCTATTATTTATTGATTTGAAAACCTAATACTTTATTTTTTGTACTCTTTTTCTGAAATTGCAGGAATTCATTGAATTGAATTTATGATTTTTGTAGATTTAAATAATCGTCTCTGTTGTCCAAAAATAGGTAGCCAGAATGCATTAAACAAATATAACAGAAAACATTGTACTAAACGCTGAAATTTCTCCAACGGAACTCACTAGGGGCATAACGGGAAATCACTAAATTACCCTCACTTATCACTAAACGATCTACCTGACGGTTTTGAACCGTTTGACCTTGATGTTGACCTTGTTTCCGCAGAGCTTGAGGGCCGTGGCGGCCGTCAGGAGGTCGGCTGCGGACAGGTCCTTCCCATCCACGGACAGCAGGAAGTCGCCTTTTTGGAGTCTGCCGTCTAGTTCCGCCGGGGAGCCCGTTAGCTAAAGCAAATCATCAACATTATTTTTGTGTGACAATGGCATGAGCTGATGGACTGATGTTAAGTGGTGACCAAACTGCTGCTTATAAATCAGAGCAATACGACTCAAGTCCGACTACCGAAGAATGAAAAAACCTGAGTCATACGGTGTTGAGCCCGTCACTCTGAGACGGGGATGTTTGACACGCGCCTTGGGAAATGCATGTTTCTCGTGACTGCAGATGAATACCCTCAGAGTCCCTATACATATCCCCCAGGTGGTACATAAGGAAGAACCTGAAGTACTAATATAATGTGCCAGGCTCGTCCAGAGAAGTACTGCCACCACATCTGCAACGGTGGAACGTTACACCCTCATCTCAAAGTAACTGGTGCAACGAGTGATGCGACTTAGATATGTCTTCTCATACTTCGGTGGGGGGGAAGCTTGATAAGTATTGCTGTTGTTTATTGGCAGCAGTACTCACTTAACATCAGTTGGGCTGCATGTTAAGATAATCTAAAAAGGAGTTATGTTTAGTATAATACATTTCCGCTATCAATTATTACAATCAAGCTAATGGCGGACCATGTTGCTTGCGTCCGTAGGTGAGTCCATGTATCACCTGCTCGTACTGCAGTGGCTCCGGGCGGTGGACCACCAGCCTCAGCGGCCGGTTCGACTTACCATGTCCCCCAGGTAGAGGCCGGGCGCGAGCGCGGGCGCCACGCACGTGATGCCGAGCGGCTTGCCGGGCTTGCGCGCCAGCTCCACCTCCACCTGCTCGTACTGCGGCGGCTCCGGGCGGTGCACCAACATCCTCAGCTGGACACACAACAACATCTATCACTTGTTTACTCCTAATTATAACACATGACTGCTTGTAACATGGCAACATTACGTCAACTTGACATTGCCCACAAATTGTGTCATTGATATGTAACTTAAAATGTTACACCATACTAGTATTACAAATAGGAAAGTTTGTGTGTATGATTTTTTGTTACTCAATCACGCCTCTAAATTGAACGTCGTACTCAGGCTATAGCGAGGAATGGCTTCAAGTCACCATGGGTTGATATATATTCTGGTGTCCCACAGGGCTCATTATTAGGCCCCTCGCTATTTATTATCTTCATTAACAATGCTTTAAATACTCAACATTTTACTTATTTGCCGTCGATATGAAGATAATACTCGCAATTAATACTTCTGATGATTAATCACGTCTACAAAAAATCCTTTCTAGCTTCAGTGCAATAAACTAGACTTAAACGTGAATAAATGCTTTGTATAGACATTTTCAAGAAAAAAATCAACCATAGTTAATGACTACTTTCAGAAAAGTAAAAGTGGAATGATTTAATTGCATTACTCATCATACCTTGGGGGTTTTCTGCTTGATGGTCAGACAAACTCGTTCGTGCGCCATCTCCTTGGTGATGGGGACTCCGTTGCAGTCCAGGATCTGATCCCCGACCCTCAGCCGGCCATCCTTGGCGATGCACCCGTCTTTGTAGATGTCCAGGATAATGGCTGCTGCGCCCTGGAAGGATCAGAACAGGTGATGACCGATGGGTCAGTTGGTCAGGCATCGGTACAAGATCTAATCTGACATTTTGACAAGAAATTCGGGATTAATGTAGGCACTTTTTCAATAATCAAACTCATTTTATTCCTTTAGATTTCAAGTATAGTTTGGACACGCCAAGTAGTTTAATGCCAAGTAGTAAATTATGAAGTAGTAATTTAGTTTATGAATGCGACTCAGTAAAGATTTGGATCTCATACTGAGTCGCGCGCATTACTGTTGTCATGGGCGAGGGTCACCACTTACCATCAGGTGGGCCCTCAGCACGTTCCGTCACTCATTTACATAAAAAAAAAAGTTGCATCTCCGTTTTAAAGTGACGCAACGCTACTAGGATCTTCTCATGCTCCTGTAGGGGATGACCACCACTGCTTAAGTAATAATTAAGTAAATCCAGTAGTTTCCTCACGTTGATGAGGGTGTCGCTGCCGCCGAGCAGCTTGACCCCGAGCGGGCTGCCGGCAGACGCGATCTCTATCGTCATGTTCTCGTTGGGGACGATAGGCGCCACGGAGGGGTCCGGGGGGGGCTCCACTGGAAGGAAAGCAAGGGCAATGAGCTATGATCTATATATATAGCTAGAATACATGACGTTACCAAGTGGTAAATATATAAACTATATAAAAATGTATCCCTATTTCCCTCGGTCACGGCATCACGCGTGAACGGTTGGACCAATTTTGCTAATTCTTTCTTTGTTGTGTTTGTGTTTGTGTTATTGTTAGGAGAAGGATTTTATGAAAGAAAAAAGAAAAAATTGTCGGGAAAACCGCGGTAACACCTTAAGGTGCAGCTAGTAATAATATAATAATAAAAAGCTTATTTAAAAAAAATTCAGACAGTATACAGAGATATACATTATCCATATTTATATTTACACCTATTTCTTTATAAAAATATAACGCTGGCTCATAAATACACATTTCATGTCCAGCCTATTGCTGTTTTTAAGGGCGGAGGTAACCACTTAACATTCAGCCTTCAGCTCGTCCCATGACTTGAATAGATATTAAAAATAATAATATACAGTTAATGTTACCTTTGACTGGAGAAGGCGCGGGTCGCGGCGTGACGGGGCGCGCGCCGCCGGGCTCGGGGGTTTGGTTCCCGCTTGCGGCGCGGGACGGACCACCTGGAAACCACCACGTGTGGTACAAAGAACATTTTTTCAAAGCAATAGAACTTGTGCCAAGTTCGTCCAGAGAAATATTGCCACCACGCCGGGCAATCCACCGCCAAGCAGTGGTGCATTCACGTGCTGGTGAAATTACAAGCGCATGAGGCGTTATTGGTAAATACGGAAAATATTAAAAAAAAAAGTTTTTTTTTTCCGTCTGTTTGTTCCGGGTAATACCTATCTAAAACTGCTGGACTGATTTTAATAGGAGTTTCATTGGCAGATATAAAAAACAATATATAAATATTGTAAATAAATGATAAACGTTAGTCAGTCTAGTCAATAATCAAAATAATTATTGTAATAAGCTAGCGATCTCATTACTGTGACATATATTATTAATGGCATAACAATTAATATATATTGTTATAGGTGCAAACTAGCGAACTACCAGGTGCTGTAGGGGTACCGGCGTCCTGGGGGTCCTTCATGTTGGGGCTGCAGACTGTCAGCACCACCACACCCTCCGTCTGTTTCAACTTCGCTGCAGCCTGGGGAGAGGGGAAAGGATCATTCATAATTCACACGTTAATTGGGAAAATGTGTGACGTCACATTTTAAGATCTAAAATACTAAAACGCGAAATTTATTTGCAAGCCAATAACTTAAAAATATTACTAAACTCGATCTTTATTTATAAGGCATATGTAGGTTTAAGGCATATTAAATACTTTTCGTTTATTTAATAAAAAAAAATAGAAAAGCTACTTTTTTATTTAATATTGTCTGAAATATAAAATTGAAAAATATATGACGTCGTACCAAGAGGCAAGAAATCCTTTAAATAATTTATGAATGGCCCCAAAGTTCATTAATAACCATAATAAGTTCATTAGTAACCATAATAAGTTAATTAGTAACACTGATTGCACCAGCGAGATGCACCAAAGTTTTTATTAACTTTAGCAGTAACTGTAATTATAACCATATAATTTACCATCCACCGTTGCACCATGAAACGTTAAACATAAAACGTTACTGCATTAAAATACGTTGCGTAGTTTAAAAGATCTAAGCGTATAAACAGCGGGAGCGACTTTGTTTTATACCATGGAAGGATGTAGTATTATAGTAGGTATATATACTTACAGCATCGTAGCTACAGTTGAGCAGAGAGTCTCGGTTCACAGCCAGTAACATGTCTCCGATTTGCAGCCCTGCCTGAAATAATTAATAAAACATCAGTAGATAATAATAATAAGAAGAAAACATTTGAATGATGTGGACATATTATGTCCAATTCATTCAAATGTCCCTTTATTCTTTCATACAATTCTTTCTTTTTGCACATTTTGTGGTTAGAGACACAAGGACCCATAATTAAGAAGTCGAGTTTAGTTTAGGAAGATTATGTTCGCGATGGTCCGAATAACTATGAGAGAGAATTTCAGAGAGAAATATATTAGGAAAGGAGCCCGGCAAAAATAAAAATCATTTATTCACGCAAAATATGGTTTTACATTGCCAGTCGGCCGTATTATTATTAATCTACATATTTCGCCTCACTACGGGCATGTGAATATATATTGAATTAATTTAGTTGGTAAAAATAATAATTTTAATAATGGCGTCATTAGAAATTTTACATGTCGTTAGTTTTATTTACATTTGTGGGGCGTTTGTCGGGTTGGTTGATATATAATTAACTGGCTCAAAAATCTGCCAAGAAACGCCTATGGTTTTCCAAGCGCCTCACTTGTCCTCCTAATCCTTATGGAGGCTATGAGGAGAAAGCCTTTGCGTTTGGTGGTAATTTACCTGTTCCGCCGCACTGCCTTCCTGGAGGTCGGAGACGAAGATACCACGACCTGCCTCCGTGTGCCGACCCTCGATGATCATGATGCCGAGACCGGACGGACCCTGGAAATTAAATGATAGTCCATTAGAGTGCTTACTTGTACAAAACTTGTTAAACACTCTGCTCTCTGCCAGGTAATAAAGCGCGTTTAGATTGTCTGACACACACACACACACACACACACACATGCAAAATTACTAATTACCTACCTATATAACTAAGCCGTCACTTGTACTAGTAGCGTGCCCAAAATGCTGGCAGCATTGCCACGCTGGATGGCAATGGTTGACCTCTGGCCAAAATAACAGCCAGCATTTTGGTCGCAAGAGGAAGCTTAAGGGCGGTTCGATAAGACCTTAAAAAGCTTATATGCTCCCAAGGTCCTTAAGTTGTTAATTCAGATATATATCCTCCATAAACATACCGGATATATAATTTGAGGGATAAATATTTGCGGTGTAAGTTTCCAGTTTTTGCCTGAGCACAGTACTATACTATAGTACGTTTGTGGTATATACCAACTGGGCTTGAGACATCTGGTATGTCTCCAATTACTCATGGGCGACGCTAATGGGCAGCTGCCCCCTACCTGCCCCCTGTCTAGAGTAGTTTTCATGCGTCAAGTCTATATACGGCTGTGACATACAGCCAGACACATTGAAACCTGAAGGGTAAACCTGGAATGCATGCCATTTGCCTACGGACCTCTCGATGTGGGTGTCCAATTGACTGGTTTACTTCAGGCCCCTCCCCTTTCCCCCCGGCAAGTTGTCTGGCTCTTGTACATCAGCTACTGACCTTTTTTACGGTAATGTCTCGTACACCTTTGTAGCCGGCAAACCGGTCCTCCGACTGGAAACGAATAAAAGAAACATACAATAAAAATGAAAATTAATTAGAAAGGGGTCATTAGATATACGTTTTCACACCCAGCACAAGGATCTTCTGAGTTGCAGACGACATACAAACACAAATATCCGAATGACTTGTCAATAGTGGTTTTGTATTTCAGATATATTCCAACAGGTATAAAATATCCGCCCCGGCTTGTCATACAAAAATACCGTATAACAGACATTTCCCGTGGATTTTCCAAAACAATCTTTCATAATAATCTTGCCTTAAAATTACAGACACAACAAAAAAATTCCCTGCATTAAATTGCAATTCAATTTATTATAATTTATATAGCTTTACAAGCCGTGTAAAGGTAGATTATATTTTTAAACGGTGTTATTTATATCTTAAGGCTACTCGTAACATCAGTCAGTATTTAAGACTTGAGCTAACGATCTTTAGATTTCTTCAAGAATCTTATATAAGAGACTTATTATTGACGAAACGTAAAATAACTTTAACGCTTTTATATTTTATTCAAAAATAAGTATTATTGAAATATATTTATTTCATCTTTTAGACATGTTAAACATAAAATTAACAAATACAAATTACAGTGAATATTAAGTTTTTTTCCTGCCACTGACCTAAATGCACTAAACTTTATGTACCAGCGTGGTTTTAACTCGAAATTTTATCTAAAAACGTTATCAAAGTTTCAATTAAACAAAATAATATAATATAATATTAAAACTTCATTTTTGCGTTGACTGTAGGTATGTTTTGAAATTTTTTTTTAAACATCAGAATTTTACAATAACAGCTTATAAATACATGTGCAAAAGCTATTTTCGCAATAATTCGATGCGATAATAGTTCGTCTCTTTACGTCAATATGCGCGGTGAGTGAATCATATTGCGAGGTTAAGCCGCATATTTGGTTGAAACGGGCATCTTATAACCAACATAATTGATTGTAATTTAATGTGCGTTTTAGCTCAGTATTAACTTTGCCTTCTGCGCTGTAGGTCGTGAGTTGGATTCCCACTCAGGAAAAATATTTATGTGATAAACATAAGTCAAAAGAAAAAATAATTTGTTTCCATTAACTTCTTAAAAGTTTACCTGGGAACTTCACCTTTTAAAATAAATATATAACTATGTACAAAATCATGCGTTCTTACTTTAGTACTTGTTAAGTTAGTACTTGTTCAAATCGTATCCGACCTTCCATAGGGAAGAACAAGCAAGAAATCCCTAATGAAAGTATTACTTTCTTTTCGTGACCTGTTCACAACAATATGTCTACGTATTACATCTTGTTAGTCATTATTGAAATATTGAATTAATATTACAACTTATTTTGCATGTCGTAGAGCAGAGCGACCACAGACCATGGCGTATTATTATTCTTATACCTAATCATTGACAGTGTAGTGTGCCTTCTTAACCAAAATATTTTTGATAATAAGGTTTTAATCTCCGGGTATAGAAACGTACTCAATTGCCCATGAAGGATCTTTTGTAATGTAAATTTTGGGATGCTTAATTTATTTTTGTTTCTAGTATTAACACTATGAAATTCTTTTTTTTTTCTCGTAACTTGAAATATTTTTATGTTCATATAATACAATAAATGTTCATAGATATACTGAGACGACACTGTAAACACGTTGAATGAATTTCTTCTTGAATTTTTCTCTTAGAGATTCACGTGGTTTCAATTTATAAAATCAGCAAAGCAAAAAGTCACAGTCAGGAAAATCAGCAATTTAGTTTACTTGGGTGTCATATTTGTGCCCCTAACAACAACCAAACCATAAAACAGATTTTGATAATATAATTATGGGACCAATCTGAAAGCATATTCTTTCAAATAACAAAAATATAATAGAAAATATATATAATACCTTTGGAAGTCAGTTGAAAATATAATAGAAAATATATATAATACCTTTGGAAGTCAGTTGAAAATATAATAGAAAATATATATAATATAATACCTTTGGAAGTCAGTTGAAAATATATATAATACCTTTGGAAGGCTTTAGTTGAAAAGAATCTTTACCTTTTTCTTCTTGAAGGATAGCGTCCGTTTCCATAATTTAGAGAAGAGGGCGGCGGGAAAAGGGGGGGCGGTGCGCGACCGCGCCTCGCTCATCACCGTCATCTCACTACCACGTCATATTGCCGGGCTGTCCCGCGACGTCATATCGACGCAATGTCACTCCCGCGTCATCTACTTTCACTGCAGCGACCACTTTGTCGTCATATGAATTCGTAATCACAGTTTAATTTTGTTTTGTTCATTCATTGCAAATTATTTTGTCTTTCGCGTCCATTTAGTTTTCTCACTTGTTGTATTGTTAATAAATAAATATAAATTAGTCACAAATCTAGAATATTTTTTTTTATAATATGATAATGTTCATGAAATGTGTTTGTAAATTTCTTATTTAGTAGATTTGTATATATACCTTCTGGTATAGATCATATCTTTGATGAAGAGAAAAATAATAGGTAGGTAAGTTACCTACTGTCTGAGTGTAGGCGTTCGTTTGGTTTGTGGTCAATATTTATACAAAATGATTTCATACAGAACTTGACTGACCTTAGCTCTAAAGTAACCTTTAATCTTTTATATTTTCCTGTAAGAAGTAGAACGTTTCCAAAGTTAGAACTAAGCAAACGAGTAGTTTTTGTATGGAACGAGTACGCTAAGTTGACGATTCGGTGGGTTGGTAGTTTGCGTTCGAAACAAAGGTTAGCAGGTTTGATCCCCGGTCGCGGCAAACTTTATGAGTATGAAATTTGTTCTCGGGTGTCTTTACTCAATATTTGAGTATTCAATATTCTCTAGTATTCAGAATTAGTCAAAGATCGTTATGGATCAGGTTAGTCTATTCCATTTAATTTAACCATTTTTTTTGGAATCCTAATTATTATTGGACAATAAAAGTAACTTTAGTTACTCCTTATAACATCAGCTATCTGCCAGTGAAAGTCCCGTTAATATCGGTTCAGCAGTTTCAGAGATTATCCCGAACAAACAGACTTAACGACAATTTTTAATATTTTTGGGTTTATAATGCAAATGGGATTATTATCTTTTACTCCAGCCAGAGCCGGACCACCCACTCTGCTCGCGGGCAGATAAGATAAACCCCGGATACGGTATACAGAATACTGTATCTGTGCGAATTTTAAAATGATTTAATATTTTATACTGACATGGTTGTCTAGTTGATAGTAACCCTGCCTTCGAAGCAGCGGGGCGTGTGCTCGAAACGTTTCGGGAAAATTATGAGTGATGAACATAAATTTTGTTCTCGGGCCTTGGATGTTGGTGTCTCGTAATAATCGAAGCGCTGGCGGCGAACCTTTCAGTTAACGGTTGTACATTTTAACTAGCCTTTCATAGAAATTTAATACAGCACCGTATATGCATAACTAATTTGTACTATGGGAACGAAATTGCTGATACATTAATTATGTAAAGTACTTTTTATTAATGCATAAACATAAAACATGTCTTCATTCTGATAATAAAATAGGAATGGAAGTATTATATAATGATAGATTTGTAACCTGTAGTCAACCTCCCCGCGACCACAGATTAAGAAATTGCTTACATTTACATCGATTGGAATATTGCCATAGAGTTCGTGCAATAAATCAAGTCCCTTGGTAGCGTCGCTACTTCCTATGCAAGAGCGCGACCAAGGAACGTTGGCACATCCTTTTACGAATAGTTCCTCTTGATGCCGCGGGCCTTCACTCGTGGGGCGATCCATCGAAATCGGAAATCCCTGAACAATCGTATAGGGGTTCCCAATAGTAATTTCCGATTTCATAGTTTATTGGAAGAGGGGCTTCTTTTCTATGGCACCATAGTATAGTTATATTAACTCTGTATTATTTTTTTTTTTGTTGTAATTCGAAAAGTTTTTTTTTTTTTACATGTTACTCAAAAAGAAAGAACTAAATTAATAACTTTAATTTAAGAAAAAAATTAGAGTCGTATTTGTTTTTTAATTATAGGATCACTCTGTTGTCTGAATTTGGTGTCGTATTCCCTCTCCGCGGAATGTCTGTCTGTCTGTCACAGTAGCTCTAAAACGGGCGATTTTTTTATTTAAAACCGATTGATTTGACAGCCGATGGTCAAATTGTGAATGAAGATAGGAAAACAGGTCAGCTACTCGTATAAAATAAAATAAGAACAGAACGCAACTTAAGGAGCTATAGACTAATTATAGCTTCTAAAGTTTCCCTAAAACACAGCTGCTAAGCACCAGGACCCCTTCCGACTGAATAATGAATGGTAAACACTTAATAGGGCTGAAACCCCCTTGTTCTAATGGCGGGGAAAGCCTGCGTAAAGAAGGTACAGAAATTATAGGTGTCTTGAAACTTTAATGCCGTACCTTGTACATGTTGTTGCCAGCGTCTATAGGCGACGGTAGCCACTTACCATCAGGTGGGCCGTTAGCTTGTATGCCTCATTATACACATTTATAATAAAAAAATGTTCTATGGTAAAATAACAGCAGTTAACTAACGTATGAACTGGACATTTTTTTATGAAAATATTTTTCAAATAAGTACTTTTTTATTTTTCATTGTTCTTAAGCGTAATATTGCGATACCTAGGTTCCTAAGTTCCATCATAATACTAATTACCGAAATGTATTATGCAATAAATATATTGATACTCGTCTGAGTTGGTAGTTCTGTATTCTGCGTAGGTTGTGAGTTCGATTCCCAGCCTGGTTCAAAAATTTGTGTGACAAACATAGTTGTTTTTTTTCTAGTAATTTAAATTATATGTATTTCATATTTAGAAACTAGGCTTAGTTTGGGACTAGGTGGTGCTGCGTGAAATGTCCAATACTTTTTGATAACATAAGGTATTTTGATAGTACTCTTAACCTTATATTATTGGCGAACAGAAACTAATGGAAGGACCATTAGGGGTTTCTTGCTTATTCTCCCCATTGAAATATTTTGACTTAGACTTTGGTATTTAGGTACTTGTTTTTGTGATGTAAAGATTGATTATTTGGTATTAAAAATTTTGAGAATTTAACTTTTATTTTGTTTAGTCCTATTTTTTCCTGACGTTAATTATTTAGACCAATTGTTTTATTATAATACATATCTAATTAACTTGTCAGAATCTGCCGAGTCATAATGAATGGTGTGTCTTGAATTTATTGATGTAGAATGACAAGCAAAAGTGTACTTTTGGTACCTACTTATTTAAATAAATGAATTTAATTCAATTGCAATCCGATGGTCCATACTACCAGTAGTATTTATTAGTACTAGCTGCACCCCACGGCGTTACCCGCGGTTATCCGGAATCAAAAGTAGCCTATGTGTTAATCCAGGATATAAGCTATTCTGGTACCAAATTTCATTGGAATCCGTTGAGCCGTTTGAGCGTGAAGGGGTAACAAACATACACATGCAGACAAACGAACGCCTGTATAATAATAGAGTGATTTTCGCACATGTTCTATGAAAACTGTAGCTCGCCAAAGATTCCTCGAATTCCAATAAATAACACAATTTTCATAGCAAAGCTAGTTCCAAATACTTCCTAATAGAATTTTAACAAGTTAACAAGTTATCAAGGTCCCTACACTACTTGCGTAAGACCATTATAGAGAACAGGCCGTGTTCCGTAACTATAACTCTTCCTCACAAAATAATTCCTCACGAAAACAAGTGCCATCCTTGAAAGTTTTCGACCTTTCGGCTTTTTCCTACATACTCGTATAGTGCGCGATCATTTATCCACACATATGTTGTACTATGGATACAGAGTGTTACGAAATAGGCTATCGGGACGTATCTCTATCTATCACAGCGAAATTAATGATTTAAAGAAATATGAATCGAATTTTTGTTTTGTACGTAAATAATTGATGGTACGTGCTGAGGGCCCATTTGATGGTAAGCGGCGACCCCCGCCCATGACAACAGTAATGCGACTCAGTATAAGATTTGGATCTTACACTGAGTCGCATTCATCCTGCCGCGTCCATCACCCGAGACGGGATGATATTTCTTAAAGCGAAAATTGTCAAAATTCAGGCTTAATAATATTAATGGAGAAGTAAAACATTTAAGTAAAAAATATTAAATACTTTAGTGTCGGATGTCGTATGTACACATTATTTCCCTTAGTATAAATACATTTAAATCTTTTAGAAATAGTAGTAATTTAATAATTTTACCTGTATAATTGTATTTCTTGTAAAAACGCGTAATTTAAAGAATCGTTTTTTTTTAATAAACTATGCTGATATTTGAATACAGCGCCACCTCAATTTTTGTAGTAGGTAGTTGATTGGTAATCTACTGTTACAGATAAAACACGACTTTACAAAAAAAACCAAGTGAAGCTAGGGCGCCCAAGTATTGTTGCTTCTTACATCTAAAAAATTAAAACGTAGTTTAATGTAACATTGAAAAAAGAAATCACGTTTTTATTTATTCAGCTGTATACATTAAACGAGAACTTTAGGTTAAATAGTGTCTTAGCGATGAATAAAAGATCAAGCGGATTTTAACAATTAAATACTCTTATCAATTTGTTAATACCGATCAATTATAAATTAGGTGTGTTATTTAGTAGGTATTGATGTTTTTAATAATTTGTACCTATTAAACAATAATTGTAACAATTTTTTACACAAATCCAGGGTCTTAATTAAAATAGCCAACAATTTTTACAATATTTTGCATATTGTAAAAATAGGTGGGTTAGCTGGAAGATAAATTTCTTGCATTTAAAGTTTTTTTTAATATTTACATTCAAGCCTTGTTTTCAATTTGACTTTTGATTTTTATAAGCGACCCGCCCGGCTTCGCTTGGTTGTAACAGTGTGGGTGCCGTAGGTTGTAATACAATTCCGTAGTACATCATATTTACCTATCTCGTAAGGTTTAGCCAACAGCAATTTAAGCACCCAAAAAAATATTTTTACGACATCATTACAATTCATTGAAATAATCGATATTTCTCTAATGTAATGTGCATGCATATACATATATACCTTCCGGAAAAAAATATCTAAATAATAGCGAATACCATATCACAATCCGTTGCGTGGTTTAAAAGTTAGAGAGAAAACAGATAGACGAAAACAGCGACTTTACCAAATACTATTTAGAGATAGAGATAAGCGCCGCCTAGTATTTTTGTCACGCGCTGTATAGTTCGTGTCGGAAGCTGTGATGAATCACGATGGAATCGGATGGAGTCGAGACAATATCTGTTAGATATCTGTGAGATATGTAATGGGACATGATAGCGGCCGTCGATCGTGGTCATTACAAATATGTCGGTTGAATTATTCTGTATTCCAAAGGACTGGCTTCATAGCTCTGCTTTCTGCCCTCTAGTCCTGGGAATCAAACCCACGACGGGTTTGATTCCCAGGACAAGCATTTTGTGTGGCAAACATAAATGTTTGTTTTGTCGGATGTTCATATGTATAATATTAGTACTATATGTATTCTCTCAGTTATCTAGTCCATATTGCAAGCTATGGTTAGTTTGGAGCTAGATAGTGCTATGATACTAGTATGTCCACGACTATTTATTTATTTATTATTAATTGTTAAATGCAAAAATTAATAAGGCGTACGTATTCCGGTTTCGCGGCGCGGCATGCACTTAAATAAACACGTATGTTTAAATAGCTTGTTGTAAGCCAATACAAGGAGTAGGTAAACACGAGGTTCCCACGTGCATCGAGTAACATTAGTCATCGGCCAATGGGTTCAACTATATTAATCTATACTAATACAATAAAGCTGAAGAGTTTATTTGTCTGAACGCGCTAATCTCTGGAACTACCAGTAGGATTTCAAAAATATATATAATAGCCACATTCATGAGAAAGGTTATGGGCTATCTAGCATTATTCTATAGTTCTTGGTTAGCCTTAAATATTGATATTTGTAAAGTAAGTCGGAAGAAAAAGCGCTGTCGAACTGCTTTTTCCGCGCGCTTGGTAAATGGCTAATTATACGTAAATACAATGCAATGTTGTAAATACTGAAATACTATAAGTCTGCTCTGAGTGATTTCTTTAAGTTGTACGCGGATGGAACCGCGGGGCACACAGCGTGTTGATCAATATTCTGACATCACGTGTACTTGCATATGCAACGCTGCACGGAAACGACTGGTGTAAACTTAATTAATTTTGGTAATTAGTATTGGTAACTAGCTGTTTCTTACGATTTAGTCTGCGCGGAACCCTAATTCATTTTTTTTAAATAAAAATACCTAGCCTTACTTGTTATAACGTCAGCCAGTGTATGTGCCAGTGATAGTCCCGTCAAAATCAGTGCAGCCGTTTCGGAGATAGTCGGAACATATAGATAGACAATTTCAAATATCTTTATTAGTACCCTATATACTTTCAAATGCATTTAGTAACAAGTCTCTGGTTTAACAGTCGAAAAAGAAAACAGAATTCAATACTTTCAAAGTAGCTTAGTATTCGCAATTTCGTTCACTTGGATGGCATATTTTTTTCAGTTATTTCGATTTAAAAACGAAACTCGGTTGAAAATATGTTATTTCGACATTACAAACAGACACTTCAATTTTATTTATTTGTATAGATGAAGCAATCGTGGCACAGCTTGGTTAGCTGTTCTCTACAGATCATCTAAGTTAAGCAACTCTCGACCCGGTCAGAAGTTGGATGGGTGACCAGACGCTTATGTGCTTCGGAGGGCACGTTAAAATGACAACTTTGATAGTCATTAAGACAAATCGGAGACCTTTAAATAATTTTATTACTTCAAACGAGCAGTTCTTGCTTATATTTATTTATTTCGCGTATCTCGGAAATGGCTCGAACGATTTGGATGAAATTTTGTGTTCAGATAGAGTTTTGCTGTTACCCAAGTACCTTTTAAGTTTACCCGTATAATTGTACTTCTTCTTAAAACATCTAAAACGTATTTTAATAATAAACTATGCTGAGAATTTAATACAGCGCCAACTAGTAAATTTTTATGGTACTTGATTTGTAAACTACTGTTTCACATAAAACTCGATTTTACAAAAAAAAACCGAACACAGCTCGTCGCCCAGGTACTATGTAAAAATACCAGCAATAGTACTTCATATTTTTATTTCATGACATGGTCCTACCATAAAGGGCACCTTTGGTCCGTTTTTCTTCATCTGTACACCTGCAGAAGCCGAGGACGGTAGGTGACAAGTACACCCACCAGCGGCACGGATTTGGATCTTACACTGAGTCGCACACATCCTGCTGCGTCCATCACCCGAGACGGGTGACACGTATCATGCGCATGTGATTTCACCGGCACCCACACCCTCCCACCGGAACACAGTAATCCGAGCACTACTGCTTAGCGGCAGATTCCAGATGTGGTAGCAATACCGCTCCGGACGAACTTGCCACAAGTTCTACTGCTACTTGGGTGTTCCCTTAGCACCACCCACGGGGTACGCGTAAGGGGTCAAAGGACGCGAGCTACTGTACCCCCCATAATGCCTCTGCATTATAAACAGCACTCCGAATCGCTTCGTTCTGCTCCCAGCGAACATTAACCATGGAAAATCATTTAAACAAGCGTTTTCCCGCATAGTAACTTGTGCTAAATGAAAAATGCACTTATTGAGTCATATTACTAATATTATTTTCAATAGTCAGCGTTCGATGCGTAGCTTGCTCACTTGTTTCTTACAGAACAACTAAGTTAAGCAACTTTCGGCTTAGAAAGTTGGATGGGTGACCATTTAGTGGCATTTGAAAGCGACGTGATTTGTAGGTAAGGTAAGGTGTTCCCAGCTATTGCTAGTTGTTACGCCGTGTCGGATATCTTCGGGTGGTTTGAGAATCCGACGCCAGAGTCGGCCACACGAAAAAGAAGAATAATTAGCCTCACAGCTCAGTTGGTCGTGAGTTCGATTCCCACCCAGGACATGTATTCTTTCATAATATTTTCATCTATGTGACAAACATTTGTTTCATGTATGTTTGTTCTGTCTGGGTGTTATTATGTGTATAAAAAAAGTTTGTTGTTGGTTTGGTGGTGTGTAAAGTTTCCGTGAATATTTTTATTTTTATCTGTATTCGTTTATTTGGAGTGGATGTACAACATGCATGCGGTCGGCGCCTGGCTACATGTCAAGTACTTGAAATCACCGACTTCCAAAGGAGATTAACATTATTTTATGTTTGTTACCTCAGTTCCCGTCATTTATCAACCAATATAGAGAAAATACTTTTTTTTATTTCTAAGGATATGCTTTCAGAATTAACCCATAATTTTTTTATTAAAATTGATTCAATAGTTTGGCAGATCAATAAACTAGAAAAAATATCAAAGTAAGCGAAATTGCGTATTTTACTATCATGTTTTCTTCGCCCATTGTACACCGATTTGGATGTTTCTTTTTTAAAATGGTGAAAGTATAAAAGTAGGGTTTTTTTTAGTCAGTCAGATTTTGTTTTATAAAACTAGCGGATACCCGGCGTGTGCTACTGCAAAAAACAAATACATTTTGTGCCTAATGCATTGTTTCAGTGGTCTTAAACCATTTTCGCATTATTGCCTTTCTAATGAAACCGGTTTGGGGACATCGGTTGGATGGTTTCAAAGTCTTTAACGGACATAGGTAGTAACAATACTGGATAATATTACACAAAAAAATAAGAAATAAATTAATAAAAGTTTTTAAAAATGGAATACCCATGGACATTTATATGAATTTAGAATTCCATTACATTTCAAAGCGGCCAGTTCTAAAGACGCAATACAAAAGGTCATTTGTACCATATTTATAATAGTAGTAATAAAATGTAAGTGTAAAACAGCTTTTTACTGAATTCATTTGAAAGTAAGACATTTATAACAAAATACAATTTTTTTAAAATTTTTATCTCTCAGTCTTCTGATTGTAAAGCCGTTTCGTCTAATCTCCGAACCGGCTTGATCGATTTTGACGGGACTTTCACTGCAAGATAGCTGATATTATAAGGAGTAACGTAGACAACTTTTATTTTAGCAAAAAAAATAGTAGTCGCGGAGAAATGTTAAAGTCCACGCAGACGAATTCGCGGCGAACAGCTATTATAATAAAAGTAATATTTTATTACTTAACTATCGTTTATAGTTGACCACAACCCAAATTGCCTAAACAATCGCCATTTAAGGCAACTCATTTCTGCGCATCAAAGTACCATTAGTCGCGGCCTATATTTATTTAATTTTAATACATTACCGATTATTATAACCTATAACCTTATTTTACGGAACACTATTAACTCAAAATTCGAACTTCGAATTTAGAACAACTAAAAAATAATCACCACAACACAAACTTTTCCATCATATTTTGTAATGACAACACTATTTTTGATTGAACAGTCATATTTTGCACATTTTTAGTCAGCTTTGCGTATCACACCTCTCGGTAAAGGCTACGAATTGGTACTAAACACAAAAACTCGATGTTTGCAATATGACATTGCTAAAATGTAAGATAACATAGTCGAAAATATACGGCACGCCCCATCCTATATCACGAACTATAAACAATCGAAACACATCTCTATTTACCAACAGTACAATGTAAAATCGATTTGCATACATTACAACGTTACGCCATTATAAGGCTGGGGCGCAAGATAAACACTGAAAACAGTAGCGCGACAGCGAAATTGAACTTAAAACTCAAGTTTCAAAGTATATATTTCAATAATAATGAGTCCATAGGAAAACTGTGAGGAAATCCGTAGATATTGACATTAGTGGGTGCGAGAGAGACGGCGCATGGAGCCGACAAGGTCAGCGTCAATAAACATACACAAATTCATACATACAATAATAAAACATAATAATTTCTTGATACCGGTTTACAGTTGATAAAATGGTTTTTTTGCATGGGTTTGGGTGATTTTGGTGAGTTGTTGAACCTGAACCGGTGCGGTGGGTAATCTCCGTGTTTATAATCTGTGCCTCCACATACCGCCGCGTTCATGATGGAGGACGTTACGATACACAATTAACTTCTTTATTTGGGAAAAATAATGTGTTATACGTTGTAGGTACACGGGAGGTTTGAGGCAGGTACAAACTGGTTTTTAATCAAGTAAGTTATTCTAACTGTACTTGTTTGCTAATAAACTGACTGCGAAAAGGAGGATGTTATCTGTTATACTAATTATTTGTGTGATAGGTAAACGATTTCTTCGCCAGTTGTGCACCAATTTGGATCATTTTAATTTAATTTAATAGGGTCACAGATTATAAAATACTGATACATCCGAAATGATCTTATAGAAATTTCATGAAGCAATTTCACCCCAAAGGGGGTAAATAAGGAAAGGAAAGTATTGAAGACGGCTCAGCCGTGAACGGGTCCGTGGCTTAGTTGATAGTAGCCCTGCCTTTGAAGCGAAGGGTCCCGGGTTCAGTTCCCGGCTAGGGATCAATTTGTATGGTGAACATGCAGTTTGTTCTCGGGTCTTGGGTGTTTGTCTTGTGTTTCTGTGTTTGTAAATGCCATCTCCGACACAGGGAATCCTAGTGCAGAGGTATGAGTGTGTTTAAGTTAAAAAACAATAATTTCCGATTAATTGAACAAAAAATAATGTGTAGGTTCATAAAATGATTCCAAAGTTATTTTAAAGTGATACTTATATAACTTACTTTTTTTTAAGGAAATTTTATATATTTTATGTTTACCTACTCGTTTGTTTAGTGGTTACTAGGTGTGGACGGAGCATAATGTCTATTACTACCACTTACCATTTACCCTATCACTACCACTTACCAAGTACCCTATCACTACCATATACCAAGTACCCTATCACTACCATTTATCAAGTTCCGTATAACTACCACTTACCAAGTACCCTATAACTACACTTACTAAGTTCCTTACCACTAACACTTACCAAGTTCCCTATCACTGCCACTTACCAGGGCAAATTTCTGCCCTTAAATAACCCGCTGGATATTCAATTAAACTTTATATTGCCCAAGTACAGGGAGGTATACGATACCTTCGCAAATTGTTAACCGATTTTATATTTTTTTACATTTTCTGGGTTCCTAAAAATTTTACCCGGGTGGAAAAGTACGACAGGTAATTAAATACACTCACCTTTTATATTTTAAATAAAATTATAAATTAAATTCGACTTACGTCTTCCTCTAAGGCAACCGGAAACTGTGTAGCGGTGAGTGGCTTCACAGCCACGTCCTCCAGCGCTGATTTTCGCCTGAAACGATAAATTAAATCACTTTATAATCTTATTTTTCATAACCTTATCTTATTTTTAATATATCTCCATTGAATTCTCAAAAATATACACAGCTACGTCACTTTCTTAATTCTTAAAATAAGTGCTTATCAGTATTTTCTCGCTCAAAGGAATCTTGAACAAAATTGGACCGTCAAAAGAAATAACCAGAAATTGCAAAATTTCAACAAGAAATATTACGTAAAACCGTTTCCAGCAGATACATTTAAATAATTTCCCTGAAAAATTCTAAATTTAAACTTTCTCTGGATTGGAAACCAGGTTCAAAGACAAGGTGCCACGGTAAAACACGGTTCTCAAGTTCTCAGAGCAGAAGGGAAATAAATTGCGTACAAAAAACAGTAAGGGGCCATCTTCACGCGCGATTTTGTCATTACGAATCGCCTTTTGAAATTACACAATTATAGTTTTTTCCACGCGACGATATTATCGCGGCGATAGTAACTGTCGCAGAGTTTGGTTTTGCCGGAATACCGCGAAGCGACGCAGCGCGATGGTTGGTTGGTTGAACGGCATCGACTGATCAATACAAATAGCTAAACACTTATTTGATTGTAATTTGTTCATCAGGAGTTCATATAACGTTCATCAGGAGTTCCTGTGATACTTTATACGCACACAAGGATATTTACTCATGCGTGTTAAGTTAACTTGTACAAAAAACACTTAAATGATTTAGAATAAAAGGCATGAAGTTTCGAGTTTTTTTGCTTGCCATGCCACGTTGAGTGAGTTTTGTGTTTCATGTAAAAATTCTAGGAACTGTAATGCATTTAACTGCCGATAAGCTAGTCATCGTCTTACTTCAAACGATCCTATAGATAGAGTAATCTCAACACTCAACAATAGGATCGTTTGCTGGTCGCGATTCGCTCGCTCGTAGACGTGGTGGCCCGGCGGCACAGACGCTTACTGAGCATCATCAATCGAATGCACCAATGAGATGTCCACTTGAAAAATTTATGTGCACAATAGCACATACTCGAAATGGCGAAGATGAATTTATTGGTGACACAGCGTCATCTAACCCCAAACTAAGCATAACTTACACTATAGGAACTCCCCGTCTCGAGTGATGGACGCAGCAGGATGAATGCGACTCGGTAAAGATGTGTATCTCATACTGAGTCGCATTCATACTGTTGTTATGGGCGAGGGTCACCACTTACCATCAGGTGGGCCCTTAGCTCGTTCCGTCACTAATTCACATAAAAAAAACAAGATTACTGATGGAATACCATAGAAGCACTTTCTTTTGTAACATGCTAAAACCCAAACAGAGCAAACATATAAACGTCACACAACTATTTGTCCTGGGTGAGAATAGAAATATTAACAAAGCAGAAGACTACCAAGTGAGCTGTAAGGCGCTCTATATAGTATACCTCTTGCTACGAACCACCTATTAGGATATACGCAGGGCGAGTCCCCCGGGGGACGGTCCCGTCACTCGCAGGGGACAGATTGCGCCCTTCATTTGTCCTGGATAATAAATAAGCATCGTTTTGTGACCCTTCTCCCCGACATATTGTCTCTAGATGCGGCAGTTGGCTTTCGTTTTAGGCTTTTATTAACCACTGCGAAGCTACTCCCAGTGAGACCTTAGTGCTGGTCTAAATAAGATTTTTGACAGATTTCAGAAAGGCTGTTTTTTTTGTACGATTTTACCGTTGTTTCTCTGTAATTGTCGATGGATTTAGAGGATTTCTTTTTTTTTAATTGATGGTTTTCTTCTGACGTAGTCTCATAGAATAATTATACCCCTAAAGGTGAAAAATGGGCTATGATGTTATTGAAATGAGTTTATTCGTCCCTTGTCTCATTACGCGAGTGGCTTTTAAGTTGCCATACCTCAAAAGTTACCAATTAGTATTAATTAGTAATTAGTACCATAGTTTTAGTACCTAATCTGTCTCCAATTACCAGTTGGTTTAATATAAAACTGGCCGATAACATAAACACTAAATATAGCAATTTAATTTTATGAATCAGGGTAATTTCGCTTTAGATGTATGATTTTTGAGTTAGAGCTTTGAAATTTCCAGTAACTCCCAAAAAATTGTTTGTTGAGTTTTTTATATTATAATAAAAAAAAATTCAATATACCAGAAGCGTTCGTGGCGAATAATGATTTTTTTCACAGTCAATATCAGGCAATTTTCCATCTCGTCAATATTTAGATAAGCACAGATACCATAAAAAATAAAAATTATGCGTCTTGCAGAGCACTTTGAGAGAACCCTAGTTATACTAGTCGATGAGCCACGTGGAATGTCTTCGGAGGAGTTTTCTAGGCGACAGAATGCCTCTAGATGCTACGAAACAGATGCACAGGCCTATTCTAGCCAACCGAGAGTGCCTAAACGTAAACAAACCTCACCTCACCCGTTCTTTACAAATCACATGCAAGCAGTGAAATCGTATCCGATCCAAAGAGTGCCGTATCAAGTACCAACATATTCTCAAAGAGCCCAGTTAAGGATTCCTTTGTCCTATTAATAGGCCTTGTCCGATTTTTATCGGACGAAGCTATCTGCCGCCTTTAACGATCACTCAGGCGGCGGCGGCGGCGGCGGAAGAAACAGCTTCTAGCTATTAACTGGATGATAGGTAGCGGTGGTCTCCGTTCATCTGTTTTTGGTGGGTCCAGTTGCGTCCGTAAGTGTACCCTTTAATTCCCTGCACGTACTCCCTGGGTGGTGTTAAAGGAGCAACCAAAGGCAGTAGAACTTGTGCCAAGTTCGTCCAGAGAAGTACTGCCATTACAACTGGAATTTGCCGCCAAGCAGGAGCTCGTATTACTGTGTGCCGGTGGAAGGGTGTGGGTGCCGGTGAAATCCCATGCGCATCAGACGTATCATTCGAATCTCGGGTGATCGACGCGCCAGGATGAATACAACTCAGTGTAAGATCCAAATCTTATACTGGGCGGCGGTCGCCACTTACCAGCCCGTCATTAACTCACAAATAAAAAAACCTTCCACGCATTTCTATACAGTTTTAAAATAAATTTTTTTATCCATTTACGTAGCTACATTTTGGAAGATTTTTTATTTGAGTGGCCTCACTGCACATGTGAGGCCTTGGCGCTGTAAATTGCGGGTTTGATTCCCACCCAGGACCAGCATTTGTGTGACGTACATAGATATTTGTTCTGTGTCTGGTTTTTAATATGTATTTTACGTATGTATTTACGAAAATAATGTAGTAAGTATAAAAATTCTATCGGTTATCTAGTTTCCAAAGTACAAGCTATGCTTAGTTTGGGGCTAGCTGAATGAAAAGTTGACTATTATTTATTACCATCAGCGTCTCACAGCAGTTTTAGAAGTGAAAACTTCTCGCATTAAGCGATATTTGGCAGGGTAAAAACTTATGGGTTCGCGTCACCGATGACCTCGACATGCTCGTGACGTATTGCGGTTACACCAGACTAGCGACGCGTGGTATAGCGGCCTGTTTACATGTATCTCATTTTGAGTTTTCACTTCTGTCGGCAACTGCCGACTGACTGACTATACAGCCTGTGTTTTTTTTTTTGTACATTTAGTCTTGGTGCCGGCTGCATGTCACCGCGAGTGTACGAGTAAGGCGACACACTTATTAGTGCTGCTTCGAGCAGTCTGTAGTTTCATTCTTCCGACACCCTGGGATAGCTATATGACACGCTGTCACCGGAGAAAAGGATGACCTTACCTCAAAAGGATGATCTTGAAGATAGGACCCACCAGACCCTTGATGATGACAGAAGCGTTCAGGTGGCATCTCCCGTGCAGCACTATCCCATTCACCTGTGGGTAAACAGTATCGTAAATAACACAACGCAGCAAATAAGTA
Organism: Aplocera efformata; assembly: GCA_921293045.1. Lineage (NCBI taxonomy): Eukaryota > Metazoa > Arthropoda > Insecta > Lepidoptera > Geometridae > Aplocera > Aplocera efformata. The sequence goes on from OV121061.1 coordinate 335,741, forward strand.
AATTAAAAAATAATATTGTTCCTAGTAACCGGGTGAGATGAGTTTTTCTGGCCTCAAGTAGTTATGAAGTAGGCACCTAAAGAGATATTATCAGTCGGGCTCGGCCATCCGTCATCTCATTCATCAAAGTTCATCGCCTTTGTTAATTAGCACCAAGATGGAAACATTAAAAGCATTGTCTGAGGTGAAACAAAGAATATCAGCTCAGATGAACTATTGTTCTTCGGTACAAAGCGCCTATCACAATATTATTGTAAGTTTACCGGAGTGTTTTGCTCGGCGGAAAAGTGAAGGCGTTTGGGAAATCCGGAGAACATTTTTAATGCAGATGGGGAAACAAGCGCCTTTGTTCTTATTTTTATAGCCTTAGTAAAAGTCTTTTATAGTGGATTTAGGTGAACAGCATATCCCGCCCTAACCGATCCCGATTAGGGAGCGGCGACTTGCACAACAAGGGTTCCGTACCACAAATAGTATTTTAATACAAAAGGAATATTATTAGAATCTCCTCTTCACAATATTATAGGAGCACTATCAAAGGTAGGTATACCTTAGATATCTGTAAATGTTTCAATCGAAGCGGTAAAGAATGGATTAACCGTGTTGGTCAGTGTAGGGCGAGGATTCATTCTCAAGAGAAGCGGTAACGAACGTTATCTGGCAAATCGGGTCGATCAATGGGTATACTTGCAATCAAATTAGTGCCTATTTGGTTGCAAATACACTTTAATCAATGAGGACACGTTTCCCCACACAAGTTTAAAACATTAAGTTTAGAAAATAGGTTGTCCGGTACTATCGTAAAATTAAAAGATAAATTTTGGGAGAACTTTAGGAGATAATTTTAAGAATTAAGTGTGTCGAAGCTCACAATTAAAGGCAATCCGTATAGCAAACAAGGTTGATGTTCTTACGAAACAATCGAAGTCTATCGCTACCGCCTATGCTGTGGATATTTTATTACTTTAAACGAGCAATTGTTATATAAATATATTTATTTAATTCGTATATCTCGGAAGGGCTCTAACGATTTGGATGAAACTTTGTATTTAAATAAAGTTTTACTGTTTAAATTTACCAGTATCAATTGCATTTTTTTTACAAAGAACGTTAATAAATCACATTATCCCAGTATAAATATGTTCAGATCACATCCAATAGTAACAATGTAATTATTAATCGATATATGATTAGTAAGTTCGTTATCTCTCCGACCGCAGGATGAAAATACCCTAGCTGCACAATGTTCCTATAGAACAAGTTATGCTTAGTTTGGGTTAGGTTTCGGTTAGTTTCGGTTAGGGTTGGAACAGACGTAAACTTAATAAAATAAGATTAGCTTAAACATAAAACTGTAATTTGACATATCTGTGTGCATGTAAAGTGCCTAAGGAGCTCCTGTGACACGTTATATGCTCATGAATATGTTTACTTGTGTGTGTAAAAATTTGACGTCTCCAAACGATACTTGATATCTAAAGGAATAAATGAGTTTGAGTTTGGGGGCTAGATGGTTTTATGTGAAATGTCCATGCATGTTAATCGTTTATCAGAGAAGGATACACGGGAGTGGTGGGAGACAAGGCGACTATACAATCGCCATCGCCATCGCCATCGCTATCGCCATCGCTATCGCCATCGCCATCGCCGCCGCCTGCGCCGCGTCCGCCGGCCATTGGCTCCGAGCCAGCCCCATTGAGCGCACAAAATCAGCTGTTGTATACAAATACGTCGATACATCGGTTCTGGTATTTTATTGTTGCCAAAAATACCCTTCGATTCGTTCTTACGATTTGCCGTTCTCTTGCAAAGTTTCACTTTTCTTTTGTATGGAAAATATCGTGTAGGAAAGTTATTAAGCTGAAAGCGCTAGAATATCAACATCCATTGCTTTGTCATTTCCTTTTTTTCGAGCGTGTGGCTAGCTCTGATGTTGAAACTCAAAGTCATTTTATCTACTAGTAAGTCAAACTATCTTTTGGACACGTACAAATTTACACGCACAAGAAAACATATCGTAGGCGAACACAGATATGTCAAGTTACAGTCAGTTCTAATGGTTAAGATAGTCTTGCCTGAAAGCCTCCAACTAACTAAGTCGGGATCGACATCTTATCGTGCCCTCCAAAGCACGAACTTTGATCGAAAGTTCAGTTGAAATGCGCTTTTATATTTTTTATTGACGGTATAGAGATTAGTCATTAGCATGGGTGTTCCTCAAGGTTCAATTTTGGGTCCTTTTATGTTTCTAGCTTATATTAATGAATTAGAAATTTATGTAATGTAGTGTTTTTTGCGAACACGTCTCTTCTGTTTAAATCCTTATAAAAAGTTTAAGATTGGTCCTCAGCGAACTAACAGATGAAGCCACTGCTCGGTTAGTTTATTTCAGTTATTTTCATAGTGTTATTGACTTATGGTATCATGCTCTGGGGAAAAACAGCAGATACCCAATTTTCATTTTACAACAAAGAGCTGTACGTGTAATTTATAAAATAAAACCACGTGATACTCTAAAAGAAATATTCAAAGTAATCAATGTTCTTACAGTGTTATCACAGTATATCTATGAAAATTTAAATATTATGTACACGAAATGATTTCAAGTTACGAGAAAAGAAAGATATTCATAGTATTAACACTAGAAACACACAAATTGAGCATTCCAAGATTTCGATTACAAAAGGTCAACGGATCTTTCACGGGCTATTGTGTACGTTTCTATAATACACTTCCGGAATGTGCTACAAAGCTTCCAATCTGTAGATTTAAATCACACATTCAAAATATTTTTGTGAAGGCGTAATACACAGTTAATTATTATATTACGATAAAACGCCATGGCCTGTTCTTAGTCTATTTCGCGACACGCAAAATAACTTGTCATATAAATTCAACATGTCAATATTGACTAACAAGATGTATACGTAGACATAACGAACATTATATAATATTGTTTGCGGTCAGCATCAGGATCGCGAAAAGCAAGTAATTCTTCAATTGGGGATTTTTCGCATGTTCTTACCCATGGAGTTGAAAATGATCACGTATGATGAAATTTTATTTTAGTTTTATTTTTTGGTTCTGAGTTCCATTGCATCTTAGTTTCATTGTACAATGAAACATGAACACAAACGTACGCTAGGTTTACGGACAAAAGACCGAATTTTCAAATCCGATTTAAACTTCTGCCCTAAGACTTTCTGAACTAAGCTATTGTTGAATCAAAAATATAACTCTCAACAAACATTCGAGGTCGGAGAGTTCTAAGACCGCGTTAAGTGAATCGTGTGGCCAGCTGATAACAAAGGTATAACTAAATCGTTCTTAATGTGAGCGTGGTGACTCTGGCATTGCAAGCACTCGTAGGCTACAGTGTATGCTTACCATCATACTCATACTCATACTCATACTCATTTATTTTCACCGTAGGATCATTTGTGAACACTTGGTTATGTCAAATTTACATTTACATTATATTGTTACAAAAATTATGTAGATCGGTACTATCTTATAATTACAATAGACAAGCATAGTAGCGTCAAAGAAATACTTAAATTAATTCAAGTAAAATGTAACATTAAAAATAAAATATAATTAACATCAGCTATGCCATGATATAAGTGATTGATTTAAAATTGTAAAAACTGACTTCAATGCAACCCTTTTTGTCGTCTCTAGGGGTGAAATTAGATTGTGCATCCAATTAAATTGTACAACTTATCATTTTAATAATATACATATCGGTCTACAACTGGCGAAGATATCGCGGAACCAACATAATGAGCTTATGACTTTGTAAAGGCTGAACTGATTTTGATAAAAAGTGTCTAAGGACCACCGCTAAAAAACCTGCTTTTGAATAAAACAAACCGCACCCAAATCGCTTCATCCCTTTAAGAGCTACGGTGCCACAGACAGACAATCATAGCGGTCAAACTTATAACAACCCTAATTTTGCGTCGAGAGTTTAAAAAGAAATAAGGTTAAATAGAAATCCTCCAAAATTATTGAATATAGTTTTTAACCGACGAAAAAGGAGGAGGTTATCAATTCGGATGTTTTTAATTTTTTTTAAGTATGTTTACCGATTTTTTCGCCATTTATAAACTGATTTGGAAAGATATTTTTTATTTAAAAGGATATACTTTCAGATTTTTCCCATAGAATTTTTATCAAAATTATTTTATTTTAATTTAATAAGTTCGCTTGTTAAATTAAAACAACTGGAAAATATTATGTCATCTGAGTAAACGAAATTGCTTATTTTGCTACTTTGAAAGTCTCGAAGTTTTTTTCGAAATTATTGTAATTACTTATTTTAAATACAAGTAATACAGTTTAAAAATATTAATCGCTTTATGCGATTAACATTTTTAATCTGTTGATAAGATGATTGTTTAAAGCTTATCGTGGCTGCCAACAGATGGCGTTAATCTTAAATCCTGCTTAAGAACAATGAATCAGTTCGCATTACCACATTATCCAAATCTTCACGGCGTACTAACCCAAATTGTGCCGTTAAACATCCATTACCCTCCTTATCGCGCGGTCGGTCAATGCTCATCCAACTTGGATGCGATCCAGGGACGGAATGTTCAACATGACTTTATCTTGTACATAACAGATTTACGAGTTACATACACGTATTGTCATAAAGTTTTCCTTTAAACATAATTTCTTCCGTAGCATATATCGGATTAACCAAGTAGAAAGAGTTAACATGCTGAGTGGTTACCTATTTTGTTGTTAAATATTCTTAAACGTGTAATTTTGTTTTTAATTTTAAGTGAGCCCTAGTTATGTAACACAAAATAAAGTTTTTCTATTCTATTCTATACATGGATCATGATAGGATTGCGTACTAAAAGTGACCACTGTTAGCCTGAGATGTAGATTAAGGGTGGAAATTCAAATTCATGTCATGCTACTCATACGTTGTACTTGGAGGGCTGTGTACCCTCTTATTTAAAGGGTGCACATGTTTGGAGTGAATGGCTCTCTCTACACAGTCTGCGCCTTATCATTTTCCCGAGCAATCTCACAATTGTCTCGACACAAGCAATCCACAACGCAATTAGTTTTGCTCTTGAAAAGTATGCTTCACATACTTTTCAACACACACACACACACAGAACAACGCTAAGGAAAATGTGTAGAAACTAGATAATAAAACTGAGACCAATGTTTTTAAATGTGACATGTATGGTTTTTATTGTACACTCTCGTAAGTCGAGGATAGACAGTCTGCAAGGAACGTTAGAGGCTAGCGCTAGCTTAAAGAACTAGAAAACGATATTGTTGTAAGAAAAAATTTACAATTCTTCGCCTGTTCAAATTTGACCCTCTGGGGGTCAGATATGGTTTCAGTAGGCGACAAAAAGAACTTTGTCTTTCGTGTCAATGTCCTTTTTACAACTCTTGACATGTAAATGTAGGTCTAAAGTCAAAAGTCACGTTTCTCAATGGAAATAAAGAATTTTGACGTTGACTTAACATTTGACTTGCTGCAACCCCGAGGGGAAAAAGGTGCCGTTTTATCAATCGGTTTACAGAGAAGGTCATTAACTCAGCTGCATTTTTTTTATGTTGTTACCTCTGTTCTCCTTTATTAACCGTCTTCAAAAAAGGAGAAGGTTCTATGTTCCACAGTATATATATATTTTATGTATGTCCATCGCTTTCTACGGCATTTGTCAACCGATTTATAAAATTCTTTATTTATTTGAAAGGATATGCTTTCATAATACCGTATCAGCCTCTATTGTTCCCACTGCAGGGACACCGGCCTACTCTCAATTATCAAGAGTGAATGGGTCTTGATTTACCACGGGAGCCCAATCCGGATTGGTAGATGTCACATGTCCTCGAATTTTCGGTTCTAAGACATGCCGGTTTCCTCACGATGTTTCCCTTCATCGTTTCGAGAACGAGGAATTGAGCATATACATTTTTTAAGTGAAAAACTCATGGTTTCCGATTGAAAGTCGGCGTCTATACCCCTGGGCCACAACGCTCTTGTCAAATTGGTCCCATGGAATTTTTATCAGAATCAATTCAATAGTTTCATTGTAAATCAAACTAACTGGAAAAAATATGTCAACAAAATTGTGTATTTTGCTACTTCGAAAGTATTGGGTCGGTTTTTTTTTTGGATTTTTAAATCACGTTAAGTCAATTGTGTTGTCTCGTTTAGAAGAAATCGATGGGTATAGGTCTCCCCGTGGCAGGGCGGTATGCGAGTGCACTTCCCCACGAAAAAAAAAAAAAGTTATCCAGCGACCAGTAGGTGGCAGATGGCGTGGTGCCAAACGTAAGGAAGATATGGACGTCACAGGAAACGTGGACTGTCGAGTCTCTATTGAACAGATTGATGGCACTCGCAGTTTGGATTTATATGCGAATAAATTATGCTTATGAATATTACGAAGCTCAAATACACAAATGTGAATAGAACATCCATTCTGGCAACAAGAACTCGAGACCCTGGACTTCGAGTATCTTTGGGAGGTACCTAATGTAAGTATTTCATTTTATATGAGGATGTGACGGACCGATTACATTTTATCACCTCTTTTATCACTTCTCACTAGCCTCAAAGGTTTGCTGGAAGAGAACTCTTAATAGGGTTAGCTCGCCTTTGTACATACTCTTTGTTAGCTTATGTTTCCTTTATTTTTCATGTGTGTGTGTACAATAAAACATTACGAATTACGAACGATCTGAAAGCCCACCTGGCCGTAAGTGGTTACATCCACCCATAAAAACAGCACTACGGATCGTTCCCGAACCGAAGCATGTCGCACCGGGTTGAGCCCATCACCCGAGACGGGCATGTACGTCTCATGCGCATGTGATTTATAATATCAGATTGTAACGATTACATTCGTACCTCTCTCGGATGCCCTGTGTCACGGTTGGCATGGACAAACACAAACACTAGAAAACTCCCCAGACCCGAGAAAAACCTTTACGCTCATCACACAAAAATGCCCCGGCCGGGAATCGAACCCGGGACCCCTCGCTTCGAAGGCAGGCAGTCCGAGAAGACCGAAGTATCACTGTTATTTATGGGCGGTAGTAACCACTTAACATCAGGTGGGCTCATACTTTATTTCTTGTAAATACATTTTTTTTACATATAGTAATAATAATTTATTTCATAATGCATATTATACTTCCACATGGTTATAATTATAAGTATTACATGGATTAAAATGATTAATTTATTAGAATTACAACATATTGGTGAAACAAATAAAAAAATTAACCGCCAGTTCTTTAAAAAAGGAAAAAGGATACATTAGCGTGTTGTGAGATGATACATTAAATTAAATTTGAGCCAACTCAGAAAGTTCCATGCGAGTCCGTAAAGGCATATTATATGCAAATCTTACGCGAGTAATTTATCTTGCTTTATTTTATGCCAACCCGCGCACCGCGCCCCGCGCCCCGCGCCCCGCGCCCCGCGGCGGAAAAAAACATGAGACGATAGAAAAAAAACATAGAAGTCACTGAAAAAATGACTTCACTTTTTGTGGATAAAATATATCATCCAGGTGTGGTGTGTTGTTTGGTGCACTCACATAAACTGTAATTCAACTTTGGTAGGTTTAATAGACAGCTCCGTGACTTTCCGGGTTCGATTCCCGACCGGGCACCCTTTGTGTTGAATATAAAGTTCGTTCTCCGATCTTGGGTGTTTGTCTTGTGTTTCTGTTTATCCCTCGTTTATCCATGCCATTTGCGACACAGAAAATCTAGTGCAGGAGTGTGTAAACGTTTCTTATTTAGATATTAGATAATTTTTATTGATACTATTTTAAAAGAAATTGATTTTTTTTGCTGTGTCTCGCCCCAGTGAGCAGTTCTTATTTGCAGTTCGGTCATACTAATTATAACCATCAAATTCTATGCTTTCTTTTTATCAATGTACTGGAAAAAGTGCACTGGGTAGGAAAAATACTTTTCTAAACAAATTAAACCAAGATAACCGACTTTTCAGTGTGCATGTAATGTGCCTAAGTTCCTGCGTCAAGATATATACGTATGAATATGTTTAACGTGTAAACTTTGACGGGTCCAAACGATACTTCAGATCTAAAGGAATAAGTTTGAGTTTGCTACAAATTTTAAACATAAATTACAAACCCAAAACCTTCGATCGAACTTTGGAAACACGAACGTATTAACAATAGATTCAATTTCAATTTAAATGGTCTTTATTTCATTAAATATTAAGTCCGCACAAAGCCGGTCCTAGAATCGAATAATTTATCGATGGAAACGTTTTAAAGGCACAGAATGCTTGTAAAAACTAACAAAATATTCATTTAATAATAATTTTAAATCTATATATATAAAAGAAAGTCGTGTTAGTTACTTCACTTATAACTCAAGAACGGCTGAACCGATTTAGCTGAAAATTGGCAGGGAGGTAGTTTAGAGCCAGGAGAAGGACATAGGATACTTTTTATCCCGTTCGACATCATTCCCGTGTGACTTGACATGTAACGTCAGTCACTATAAAACGTGGTATAACAAAAAAGAATCAGACTTGGAATAACAAAATTGACGTATAATGACAGCTATGTAATGACGTATGGATGACTATTTGATATTTGTAAGAAATCAATAATAAAACTATTTCTATTAAATAAATAATTAACATTATTGCCCAATTGCCCATTCGTATAAACAGTGAAGTGAACTATAAAACTCGGTATGGTTAAAAATTTAAGTTTTTAGGTGAAGTGAAGTTTAATTAATAATGCCGCGACCAAGACGATCGAATCTTTCCCGACAAAGCCGTGATGCAAGAATTTATCCCCGTATTCTCCACGAGAACGGGAACTATGCGGGTGAAACCGCGGGGCGCAGCTAGTATTTAATATAAATATGTAAGCTTTACTATATACTTACATTTAAAAGTTAAGTTCTCAAAGAATATTTATGCCACTAGGACCTTACAATAATTAAGCTAATTATAACTAACCAATCATTACTAAGAATTATAAATAGGGTAGGTATACGGTTGCCGAGCTAAAATGTAAACAAAAGGATCGGCGCTTAAAACAATAGATTGAATTCAATCAACAAGATTGATTGAAACAAGGCCATCGGTTTTGTAGTTCAGGAATTACAGACATCACAACCCTTACACTTGGTCTGAATGAATCTTATAATTATGAAGTCTTAATGAGTTTAAATATTTTAAGGATTTTGTTAGGTTGTATTGCATAGGTATTTTTTTTTTTAAATAATTATCCTTGTTGGGTTGTTTGCATTTAATTAGTTGGTTTTACTTGTGTTATACAGATATAAGCTTTTATTGGAGAGCGTAGTGGCTAGTGGCAGAGGGGCACAGACGCCGACTTTCAATCTAAAAGTCGCTGGTTCAAACCCACAGTGCACGACTAATGAGCTTTTTCACTTGAAAAATGTAAGTGCGCAATACAACGTTCTCGAAACGGTGACGGAAAACATCGTGAGGATACCGAAATGTCTGAGAACCAAAAATTCGACGACATGAAATCCGGATTGGGCTCCCGTGGTAGATCAGAGCCCATTCACTGTCAATTATCGAGAGTAGGCCGGTGTCCCTGTAGTGGGAACATTAGAGGCTGGTACGGGGAAGCTTTTATTTGTTAGGAGTAGTTTTTCTATTAGTTATGGTGCTATTCTTTAAATGTGGTTCAAATAATGCGAACAGTTAATCTGCAGGATGGCAATCGCGATCGAAGTTGCGGTCACAGCTAGTATAAATAAACCTATATTTGCATACCGGCTATTTTCATGCATCAAACATGAATGAAACTCAATTCGTGTATTTGCCACTTATACAGCTGCAAAGCTGTGAGCCAATTCAGCAGGAAATCACAAAAAGAAAAGGATAAAGTTAGCCACTCCGAAATATTCCGGGAATGATTGGTTAAACAAAGACCGAATCCCAGTGTCAATACCGAGTAGCAGGCGTCAATAGAATTTTGCGAGATCTCCCGGGAATGTTAACAGAATGCTGAAGTTTCCCAAGCGAACCTTCATTTGTATAACTTGACTTTCTGTTCTCCGTTTTGTTAGCAGGTAATTGGCGAGGCATTTAATTAATCTCGGTTATATTTATATCTTGAACTGCGAGGCGCTCGTTGGGTCGGATAATTATTAAGACTAATTATTAAGACGCAGCCACAGAGTATAACAATACAGCCGCACGTGAAGTGAGTGATTTAAAACAATAACAGACTACAACACTTTCATCATTTAGGGGTAAATTTGCTCGCGTGCGTAAGAGAATATCTTCATAGTCTCTAAACGTACCTACCGGGTGGTGCTAAAGGAGCAACAAGAAGTAGCAGTAGAACTTATGCAAAGTTCGTTTGGAGAAGTACTGCCTCCACACCTGGTAATCTGTAGCCAAGCGGTGGTGCAATCTTACATCCCCGTCTCGGGTGACGGGCGCAACAGGGTGCGACTTGGGTCTTCTCATACTTCGGTCGGGGAGGATCTAAGTAGTATTGCAGTTGTTATGGGCGGAGGTAACCACTGAACATCAGGTGTGCCTTCAGCACGTCCCGACATCTCAATTACATTAAAAAAAATCAAAGTAATGCCGCCCCGAAACCAAAAATGGTCTCAATGCGGCGCTGGTTCTCTGATTGGGCCTATAAGTGATGACATGGACAGATAAAATATATACCTACACGGGTACGAAAACACATAGGTCCAGTTAATACACTTACCTCCAATATTTCGTCTCCGACCTTGACTGGCGGGGATGCTTTCGCGGCAGAGCCAGCTGGATTGAGGCCGCATATGAAGACGGCCATGCGAGACCTGTCCCGGTGGCCGGCCAGACTTAGCCCCAGGCCTGCCTTGGGGGACCGCTCCAGGCGCACCACCACAACGTCACCGAGCGACGCATACTTCTTGCGGATTTTATCTGCAACAAGATATTTCATCAGTCAATATTAAGGCTGGTTTTAGTGTCACGCTAACGAAAGAAGAATTTTAATAATTCAGATATTTCAAGTTATTATTTAACTTGAAATATTTGAATTACTAAAATATTTGAAATATTTCAAACAATTGACTAAACAATTGTTTCGCATCAATTTTAACTGTTTGCAAATTAATAAATGACTTATCATTCATAATGAACTGAGAGTCTGAAGAAATGCTTCTATTGTCAGTGACCATCTCAACATTTCTCAACGAGGTCTCGCAGCCTCAACGAGCTGAAGAGTTATGACACTTCACGTTATTCCGCGTGGAATTTAACATATTTTTGCGCGGTAACATTTTTCTTTTTTTCCAAAATAATGGCAAATGTTATTCAACAGTGCAACAAGTACTGATCGCAAATAAACATAAGAAAAGCGATGAGAGTGGTATTTCAAATCTTGAACACCATTTTGAGAAGCGATGCTCATAAAAAAAAGTAAGTACACCCTATGCCATATACACCCATTCAAAATGTTGTCTGGAGTTGTTGTTATACTGAGCCGACTCTCTGTATCTCCATATTGTGCTGATGCTTTTGAATAATTTCCAATATTTCCAGCACAAGCGTGAGTCATAATTGGAATGAACATGATTTCGTGGTTCCTGATTGCGTTCCATTGGCTATCATCCAATAAAACTAACAATAATAATTGTTATTGCTCCCACAATGAGAGGTATTGGATTTCATATTACGTTGGAAAAATCCAGTAAGGATTGTCGTTTTTGGGAAAATTATTTTGAAACTTGCTGTAATTTTGGACTGCTTAATGTTTGGACCCAAAGATGAAGGTGGAGGAATTATACGAGTTTAACATATTTCGTGACAATTGAAGAATTGCTCGTTATCTAGTTCCCATAGTACATGCTACGCTTAGATGGCTAGACTCTATGTAATGTCCATGTCTATGAAAAAATAACATGAAAAGCTATTGCAAAATTGTCATCTACCCCGCTATCCATTTCGAAAGCCGACCCATCCCCGTCCAGCCAAAGGCGATCGTCCACCAATCGAGTTACGATTCCCGATCGATCGACAAATTGACGATAAACTAATAATGTATCATTCAAGTTGCTCTTAGAACGTTGTTTAGAGAGATATTACAAAAATGCGCACGAGAAAATATTTGGAAAGAAACGTGATTTAAGTTTACTGAAAAGTATTTAGATTTAGATTTTTAGCAGAATAGCAAAGATTCAACTGCACGGAGAGAATACTGACAATTAAAAAAAAACATTTCCAAATAATTCATAAGAATTCAACGGTAATAAACATTTTTGAGTTTGACTTAATAATATAATAATAACTTTATTGCAATAAACAAGTGAGTACAAAACCCTAGCTATCACCGTAAAATTCCTGAATTTACAAGAGCTACAAGTACCTTCTCATTTGCACATCAATGAAATTTAATAATAATTTTCACTGATATTTAATCGAGTAGGTTGATAGGTTGGATACGACATCCGAGCAGAGGGCTCTCCACAGCGTCAAGAGCTGGCTTCTAGTGCTGCCTCCAGCCGCCGATCGCGATACGACATGCCCGATACCCACACGAGGTCAACTCCAGTAATGGCGGATATCCGAACTAATAAAATTACTGGCACGGAACCCTCTGCGTGCGAGCCCGAATCGCACTTAACCAAATACTTGTAATTACTGGCGCATGGGACGTTACAGTCTCAGAGAGATGAACATAAAGCGGTGGTTTTTTTAAATGTAATGAATGTGACCGGAACTGTATGCCCACCTGATATTAAGTGGTTACCTCTGCCTATTAAATAGGCAGCTTATAGACTATATATGCTGGTTCCAAATTTCATCCAAATCCGTGGAGTAGTTTAAGCATCAAGGAGTAAGAAACATACACACAAATTTTCGCCTCTATAATATTAGTGTAATTCAAACGCGCGCCATTTTGTCTAGAGAAATATGACTAACTATGCGTTAAACCTTTGACATAAAACTAGCCACAATTCCATAAATCCAACCCCCACTTACCATAAACCAGCCATAAACTAGAAAATAAAGATATGGGAACTAATCTGAAACACCCGGCAGGCATCTACACGCGTTAACAGTAAACGACCTCTCAAAAGGCCATATCCCTGATATATGGAGGTGGTCCTCATTCCAGAGATCAGGTCAATATCTGGCATTAGCTCAATTAAATGGGAATGTTCCATCTCGGAATATATTGACGCAAATAGTACCGAGGATTGTTCAGATGGCCTGATTGATAAGAACGCTGGTTTACTGTCAATATTTTCTTTATAGCTACCAGAAATGAAACTTGACGGGAAATTTGCTGGTAAGGGGTCACCATCGCCTATTTATCGCACACCGTACGCAAAGCTGACTAGGGATTGCAAATTCAGTATATTAAAATTCCCCCAATCCCGCAATCCGGATTGCGGGATTAGGATCCAGTATAATATTTCGCAACAAAATCCCGCGACAGCTTGCTTGCGCAAGCATTAAATCTATTTAAATATGTTACATTCATTGATCAACTCTACTTATTAAAAAAATACTATATTAATAAACTTAAACTAGTAAAGAAAACTGTAACATTATTCAGAAGACTGTGAATACTGACTATAATTACTTCAGGTAAATATAAGAATTACTAGTAGTAATAATATTTAACTAAAACTGTTGTTTGTGATTGTTTTTGGACTTTTTATAACCAAATAAGTAGCTGAAATTAAGGTAAGTAAGTTGTTGTAATTTTGATTATATTTTCATTTATAACTATAAAAACCTAAGCGGGATTGTGCTGAAGTGAAGGGAATCCAGCAAAAATCCCGCGGGATTTAAAACAGATTGCAATCCCTAATTCAGACGCACTGTCTACCGTTGAGATGGTAATGGTAATGGTAATGTATGATAGGTAATGTTTTAAGGGTGTTTAAAGTTAAAAGAGTGCTCTTCAGTGTTTGGCGGAAATACTGCAACCATTTCTAGGACTGCAGAATTAATTGGATCTAAGGTAGATAGTTATACCAAAGAGTCTTCAAAGAAAAGTATTTTTTTTTTCTACTTTGATTTTTTTCTGACCATATCTGGTGGTCGCAATAGTTTTCCTGATATTCAGCTATGAAAACAGTTTCCTAATGGAATTCGTGATGGATGAGTTGCAGCGCTTTTTTATGATTGATGTTGCGGGACGAACGTACGGCCGATCTAATGTTAAGTGTTTACCGCCGCCGAGATAGGCCGCTAATATTTTTAATCTAAATAAATCTAAATAAATAAATATTTGACTATTCCGTTCACATGTTTTTGGAATATATTATACTCCACTCTACAGCAACATGAAAAATTGTTGCGAAGTTATCCGGAACCAGATCTAAACAGGTCTCACTGTGATTGTGATTAAAAACGCGATGAACGTGATAGTCTTACAGGTTGTCCCATAAAAAAGTTCTTACATCTAAGGGTACAATATAGGGGCTGAAATTATCTGATTTTGAAATGAATCACTTGTGACATTAATCTGTACTGTTTAAGTTCACCAAACTTACAGTTCACTCGCTCGGCTGACCTACTAAACTTGCAGGATGCATTGAACCGTCTCGGACTCAAGATAAACTACGAAACAAAACAAACAGTCAGACAAACAAGTTGTTTTTATGTTATCTGCTTCTTCTTTTATTTCAACTGGCACAGTTTAATTGGTAGTGACTCTGACTTCTGCGCTGTAAGTCGAAGGTTTGATTCTCACCCAGGATAAGCATTTGTGTGAACATAAATGTTTGTACTGTGTCTTAGTGGCATATATGTATGCATTTACAGAAAAAGGGTGGTATATAAACATTTTATCAGTAATCTGGTTTCCATAGTAAAAGCTTTGCTTAGTTTGGGCTAAATGGCGCTGAGTGAAATATAAAAGACAATACTTTATTGCATAAATATAAACGTGTTAAGTGATGCACTGATTCCTGTTTTAGTATTACACTGTTTTACAGGCAATAAGACCTCCCCTAGATAATGTCAATTACATATTTTCGTGTGCCGTTCTACTGATAGAGTATAAACAATAACTTGGCAAAATAGAAATGTCCATGAATATAAAAAAATAAAAAGAATATTTGCATCGATTTTTCCGTTAAAGGAAAACATTTTTATACGCAGATTATTTTACCATTAAAAATAATAAGTTGCTCGTCTTCTATAGGTCCCACAGCCAAGCACTAAGCTCGTACTCCTATGTGGTACGAAAATATATGCATAAAGCTCTAACATACAGGTTGATGCGAAATTGCAATAAAATATGGCTACAGGACAGCGAGATGGCGGGGAGCGCCGATCGCTATCTCGATTCCATTAGCCGATGCAGGTAATGGCGCCGACAAAAGTGGACCGTCTAAAATAAATAAGTCTAAAACTTTCTAAAATATTATATATTATTTTTAATTTTGACGCTCTATGGCTCAGCTAGCACTCTTCCAGCGAGGGAGTACTCTTCTTCTTATCTCGATGCTTATCAACTGATCAGCATAGAGTCTTTTCTTGGATCTGTGTGTGACTCATGCCACTTGCGGCTCAGGGCATCATAGTGCAGTATAGGTTATGTAAGTTGTGTAAGATGTGTAAAAAATGACACCCGACTATTATGCCGTATGATAATTATATGTCTATTTGTGTGGTCAATTCCTATCCAGTATCCAATATATATCTATCTATCTTTATTTAAAGAAAGTTTTGCATAAAATATACCACAAAAATTAAAGTGGTTTGAATCATCTGAGGCAAAACATTTGCGGTGTTGAGGGCTGCGGTGTTTGTTACAAGGAACTTTTCACCCTCATTAAAAAACTTTTAATGGTTTCAACAAACGCTCGGATTCGGCTAAAATGTACAATTAATGTTTACGTTTGTTACGACTCCTACAATCTATGATTTATTCTGTGTAAGCGTAAAATTTGGTTACTAATAAACTTTGGATGTTTATCAAGTTAAGTTATTTTGCTTATCATTCGATTTCAATAACAATGACTAATATTTAAACAGGAAGGATAAAGTATTTAGTGGTATTTAACAGGATAAGTGGTAAATTATTAGAGGCTGGTGAAAATGAAATGAGCAAAAACAAATTACTAAGATAAATAATAGTAACACGGCGAGTAAACATAATATGAATTAATGAACTTATTAACAAGAACACATGGTTTAAAATATTAGTACGGTACCACATAATATATCGTACCAATTATTTGGCATGCAAAGATAATTATAATCAAACACGAAATTGAATATACCTGCAATAATAAATGCTTATGTACTCATAACCCCTGCACTATGTTTTCCTGTGTCACAGATAGCATGGACATCCAAGACAAGCCGGTAATTGAACCCGGGACCCCACGCTTCGAAGGCCGTTTTAGTACCAACTAAGTATTTTGATAGATATGTACTATTTGCTTCACACGTTTTCATCTGCTTAATAGGTATTTTATGTTGCAAGTACGTTATGTTAACTTATCTAAAAGGCAGTATTTAGCATAATATAGAAACGCTATCGTTTTTATCGTGGTATGAAAAGAAATAGATAGTATTTTCTTTTTGGCCAAAACACAAGAACTATTCTACTGAAATGTAATTTAAAATCATTCAACAGTGCAATACGTGAGTCAATCAAAACTGGCCAGCGCATTCGGCGCAACGGATCGAATCCATTGGGCCAAGACGAAAGTTTTAAATTGATTTGTGTGCGCGCCAGTACACTGCGCCGCCGCCACTCGCCTCTCGAGCGCCCGTCACATGCTCGAACACCCTGAATACTGAGGCGTTGAACTTTAGATTTATACAACACCCTGTAAGTCTCTGAACTTTCATTATTGGATATCGCCCGTTCAATTTTTCTTGATCATCTGAGAAAGTGCAGCTGTAAGATGATTTTTAACCTTCCATCCAAATTAGTGGTGTTTTATGTTTGTACTGTAATGTGTCTGTCTGTAACATCACCCCTAGCCTAAAAAATATTATTATTATTATTATCATAACTTTTATGCAGACACTTAAAAAAAAATTGACAGGACCTATATATTTATTTCTGACGACGACTGTACAATATACGTCGCGTGGTTTGCGGTCCCAGTCGACGTATTCAAAAATGTTTTCCGTCGACTGGGACAGCGGTCCCAATAACTAGTGCTCCCATTTGACGAAAGCCTCAACGGGTCATTCGATTTTTATACAGTTTTTTTCTGTTTAAATCGTCATCGAATTGGTTTTAAGCTAGATGTTGTGACGATCTGTTCAGTTTGAAGATCACCACCTCATCACCATTTGCCAAGCCGAGGGTTTCACATTTCGAGTAAAATACAAGTTCATTTTGTGTATTAGAAATTGTTTTGATATTCTTTTACAGCCCATCTGATTTATTAAATGGATACTGCCACCCATAAATAACAGTTATACTTCGCCGATTCTCCCCTACCGAAATATGAGAGGACCCACGTCACATCGCGTTGCGCCCGTCATCGTCACCCAGAGACGCGGATTTTTGACATTAATCACAACCATTTAAAAAAAATCCTTGGAAGAATGGAAAAGATTGCAAGAGATTAAATTCCACTGATATTTAATTTTGTCTTGTGTTTCTGTGTTTGTCCATGCCATCTGCGACACAGGGAATCCTAGTGCAGAGGTATGAGTGTGTTAATGTTGTTTTTTTTTGTTTTTTTTTTTTAAATGAATTTTGATGAAGTTTTAATACAGTTTCAAGTTGTTATTCGTACTCATAAAATACACCCCGCGGGTTAACTCGTGTTTTCCGGGACCAAAAGTAACCTTTGTTTTAATCCGGGTTATAAGGTGGTACCAAATTTCATGCATATCCGTTGGGCCGTTTGAGTGTGAAGGAGTAACAAATATACACAGAGAGAGAGAGAGAGAGAAAGAGAGATACATACAATATGATCAGTAAGAAACTTAAGTAGCCAACTAAATTAACAATAATGTTGCACGGCTAGAACAAACTATAGGCAGTTAGTGATATACCGACAATAAATTATAATAGTGTAATCGAATAACACGAAAATCGAAGGTGCGCCCTTTATTTAGTAAACAACAAGCTTCTGAGCTTATAACGTTAGTATTTCGACGATTAATGACGTCAATACCAACTGTTGTTTATGCTGTGTACAATAACGTCATAATCGCGGGAAATGATTTGTCTGGAAACGTTTTGTTGGCGAAATATCAAACACGTTGGCGTACTGGCCATGGAGATATAACGAAACTCTTTTCATGTGCTTGTGGCCAATCCAATGTTATTTTGAAGTGAAAACCTCTTGCGTTTTGGGCATGTTTTGAGATGTGAAAAAACCATTGAGCTTGCAACACTTACTGTCACCGTTACCGGCGCCTCTGTATATAAATATCAGTAGAATTAGAAGTGTAGTCTGCTTTTGTTTTCACTTCTATCGGCACTCTCGGAGTGACACTGTTTTTTCTTTTTAATTTCGTTGGCTTCGCACGCCATGAACAGATTTTACCGCCATCCATATTACATAACTGTCATTACGTTTCATTTCGTTGAAAGCTGTCACTGTCAGTTAAATAGTACAATTAGTTATCTGTTGCAGAACCAGCAGCATAACGTGGTATGATTCTTACGTTTTGTTTAATTGGAATTGATTGATGATGGTTATATAATTTTATTGAAATCTAAACTGAATGCACTTTTTTTATATGTATACCTAAATACTCCTTCCACCGAAACACGTCAATGCGAGTACACTGTTACTTGGCGGCAGATTACCAGGTACAGGCAGTACTTCTCCGGGCGAAAAGCACAAGTTCTACTGCTACTTATAGTTCCACCTATCGCACCACCCTGGGAGTACGTGTTTCCTACAAAACTTACATACGCGAACAAACGTAGTGACAAGATCTTGATCTTCTTCTATATGGCTTTTTGTGCCTTCAGCCACACAAATTTTGCTAGTGTCTGGTGTTTAGCTGATGGATTCGTAATTTGCTGGGGCGAGAGTACATAAGAATATGACCAGTGTGAAACAGGTGGGTCATTAACAAGATCTTGATCTCGTAGGTTTATATTCATACACTGAAAGCGGAAACGTCACTTGTCCTTGACTTTGACATGACTTCGTCGCGAGCAATTAGACCCACAGACGATATGTGACGAGTGAGAATACCCACTAGTCACGTGAAGATGGTAATTTGTCGCGTATAATGTTGCCAAACTCAAACTTATTTGTTCCTTGAAATCTCAAGTATCATTTGGATCCAGCTGTCGTGACAGTTTTGGGTCCTCCCAGGGTCGGGAGCGACGGAGATAATACGTAAATTTTGGGACGAACTGACTCATTACTATATAACTGGGATATACATACTTAGTTGTTTACCAAACATGGTAAATCATGATCGAAATTTACTATAATTACGCAAATAAATAACATTTTCATGAAAAATTTATTCATCATTTGATAAGTCTTCACATCCTTCTGGATTATAAATAATCGAGTACATTTATTATTGAAAATAACAAAAAACAACATAAAGTGAGCTGTGTGTTTTACGTGAGTACGTGAACATAAACGGACATTATGTAACGCAATGACTTCAAAATGGCGGTGCTTCCCTCCAACGCAAGTGATGCGTCACAGTTCTCACGTTGTATTTTTTTTTCTAATTGAAATATAGCCAAGCGTTTGTCCGCCATCACAGCTGATGAAAAGTGAAGAAGCGCCCGACGATGGCGCACGCTTGTCTATGAGAAACCTATTCACTCTACTCTTGAAGAATTCTTTGATCATCTATCTATCGAGTCGTGTCATTAAGTTTTGGATGTTGATATATGTAGCTGCAGTTATCATCAGTTTTCTGAATATCTTCTGACTAACGAAGGGTATTGAAAGACGTATTCACGTCAAAATATTTAAAACGAAATGAATAACTTTATCGATCATTAGGTGACCCCTTAGTTGGGCGCACCGTCGCCTCCACCGCCGCGCGCCGCCTCGCCCGCGACGTCGGCGCGTGCGCATCGTAAATTACAGAAATAGACCGCCGCTTCTATAGATCTATGAGGCATGCTGTGGCTTTGACCTTGGTTTTTCAAGCGACTTCGGAGGAGCTCATGATTGCAGCTGTTTTTGTTACCGTCATTTATCAACCGATTTAAAAAATTCTATTTTTATTTAATTGGCGGCGGATTACCAGGAGTGGTGGCACTTCTCTGGACGAACTTGGTGCAAGTTCTTCTGCTACTTTGGGTTGCTCCTTTCGCACCACCCGGGGGTCACGTGGTGGGACTCTGAGGGTATTCACCTACGGACGCGAGCAACATGGTCCCCAAATTATAACCAGTAGGTATACCTGCTGATAAATATTGTTTTTAATATTAATTGCTATAATTAAGTCTATTAATTTTGTAAGGTAAGATTAAAATGGATTATTAAAACTTTTAATTTATCGCAGGTAATAAAGTATGAATTAGCGAGACCCATAAATTATAAAAAACATAAAACTTCAAAAAATTGTTTTTGCGCTGCGAACGCGGATGCTGTCTCGCCTGTTTATTATTATCGTTGACAAATGTTTGTGTTATTTGCAAACATTTGTTCATTAAACGAGTATTGCGGTACCTAAATTCAACATGCGTTTTGTTATTAAATCATTTATACAAAACCACGCTTCCTTACATAGTATAAAACAAAGTCGCTCCCGCTGTTTGTACGCTTAGATCTTTTAAACTACACAACGTATTTTATTGCAGTTTACAGCAATAGATAGAGTGATTCAAGAGGAAGGTTTAAATGTTGTACTAGCAAGTCACCCGGCTTCCCACGGGTAGTTTCTGATACGACACCGATGCTCTACCGACCGTACGCAAACACGGCGTGTCGCGCACATAACATAACATAAAAGCAAAAGTTTTTATACGTGTGTGTATGTTTGTTATTCCTACGGCGAAAAGGGTTTGAATTATTAACACTGGATTAACACTTTGTCCATGAATATTTGTTTGTTTGTTAGTGTTCCACCGACCAGCCCGGTGGGAAGGTTTGCTCCAGGGTTCTGATGTATTCTTACCAAGTTCGAGGTCCGCCTCCGCGTCCTCGGCGATGGTCTCCATGACGGCGGCGCATGGCTCGTCGCGCGCCGGCGTGCCCCGCGCGCGCGCACGCCGCGCGCACTCCGCGCACACTATAGCGGGCAACTTGACCCACTCCGCGCCCTACGCCGCACTCACTGCGGGTAACTTTACCCACTCACAGGAATACTAACACTCACTGCGGGTAACTTTACTCTACATTCGCTGTGGAATCTCTACTTAACCCACTACGCACACTGTAGCCCCACTCACTGCGGGCCACTTAACCCACTCCGCGCACTACTCCACACTCACTGGTGCCTTTCACTTAGGACAACTTTACCCACTATTCTCACTAGTCTGTGGCATTTACTCACTGTTTTTATTTTAGAGCACGCATCCTACAATACAATAAAACTGTTTACTGATAATAAAACTGTTAAGGTATTTGGTTAGGGTTGTTGGGTCAAATCTACATCTACGTTATTGCCAGCAATTTGTTTCACTGTGTGCAGTAAAGTACACAGTGGGTCAAGATGTCCGCGTCAATACTGCGTGCTGTTTATTCTGCGCACTACATATGTTGCTCACTACGCGCTCACTAAAACGGGGTGTTTGTAATTCTTTGTAAACAACCTTTTTCGTTATAGTTTATCACTTTTAGTAATCCTAATAGGTATTCGGCCTCCCGCGACACAGACTTCGCGTCTAGTGCGGGGCCACTAGTAATCATGTCTAAGCTATGTTTTTAGTAAATAAACAATTTTGTATTTTTTTTTTTGTATTTGTATATAACCTGTTAAGTAAATATTAAGTTAAGTAAATTTATGTTTACATGATCTAAACTATAATAGGTGCTCACACTGCTTTTATTATGAACTAGCAGGTACGTATATATGTAATATTATTGGAACTGCAATCTTTTCACACAAAGAAATATATTTTGTGCCTATTGCATTGTTTTAGTGGTCTATAAAACCTTTATAATGAAACTTGTTTGGGGCACATCGGTGGAATGGTTTCCAAGTTTATAACTGCGAGGTAGAACATTTATGTTTTATTTATTCTTACCAATAAATTGGACAAGAGGGAAAATATCAAGGATTTTTCATAATAATATAAAGACTTAGTAGAAGACAAAGTCTTTATAAATTTCTTTGTAATAAAGTTCCAGTAAAGATGCGAGTTGTTTCACTGACTCCGGACAACTGTACAAGTAACAAGAACCGTTATAAAAATATGGTGAAGATTTAAAAAGTTCAAGTCGGCGAGAGTACGGGAAAATGAAGCTTTATTGTGAATATAAGAATTAATAAATTGAAATAAGTGTAATAAATGAAAGTAATGTTTTAAAGTACCTCTCTTACTATCCCATGTTAAATAAGTAAGCCTTACATAGCATTTAAGTTGACAGATTGTTAGGTTATTAATTTGAATAAGATTTCATTGTTTGATCTTTTAATTTTAAGGTAGCCTTATTTCGCGTGAGACACAGGATTTCCTAGTTCAGTAGTGTTACTGTTACCTTCAATTAGATTTTAATTGAACATGTTAATTGTAGCACCAAGTCAATAAATAATGATTATTGTGATTATAATAATAAAAAAGCATTATTTACATTTCATAATTGTTCTAGTAAATAATGATTTAGGAAACAATTCATTGATAATTAATTATTTTGTGTGAAATTATTTTGTGTGAAATTTCTAGGCTAAAATAGTTTTTATTTTAACAAAAATTGTAGTAAAACTTGCAATGATTTTTGAAATATATATCCGTTCAAGTACGATTCATCGCATCGAAAATTTCTTGCCACCATTAGACCACTAACTGTCATAGCAAGTGACTCTGTTTTAGTTTCATTGATATGTAATATAAAAAAACGTTTACACTCAGACCCCTGCACTAGGATTCTCTGTATCGCAGATGGCATGTCTCTTTGGCGCCTGTTCAGAGCGGATCCGTCTACTCTCCATGAGCGAGAGTGTACACTCTCGCTCGGGCGGTTATCTGCATCGCGGGCGATCGATCGAGACCACTTTATTGAATTGAATCTATTTTCGTCGCCCATTGTTTATTAAACTTTCATGTTCATCCTAAAGAGGCGAGGAAAATTTATTATTTTATGGTTTCTATTAAATCGCCATTTTAGTTTCAAAGACTACTTACCTATTTTGTTTTTAGATAGAAGCCTATTGGGAAATATCGTAAAAGAAGATTATGCCAAAATGTTTATGTTTTGGAGTGTATATTTATGTATGTATGTATATTTCTTTGGCACGCTCTGTAGCCTAAACTGCTTGGTGGATTTTAAAGTTCCATCTAAACCATTTATGCCAACGAATATACACATTGTAGGACATTATAGATTGAAATCTGTTTTTTTTTTATTTATAGTCTGGTTTTTAACGGACTTCAAAAAAGAGGTTGTCAATTTATTTTTTATTTATTTTTTTAATTTTATTAGTTTATTTTTTTATCTGTTTTATTACGCGATTTCTTCACCAATAGTCGACCAAATCAGATGATTATTTTAACCGACTTCCCAAAAAGGGAGGTTATCAATTCGACAGTGTAATATTATTGGAACAGCAATATATTCGCACAAGCAGATACCCGCCGTGTGCTACTACACTAAAAAAAATACATTTTGTGCCTAATGCATCATTTTAGTGGTCTGCAACTATCTTCGCATTATTGCCTTTCTAATGAAACTGGTTTGGGCACATCGGTTGGATGGTTTCAGTCTGTAACGGACATATAGTAACATTCTTTATGTTTTGATATTATGACAATCTATTAGTGCTTTCAAACAAGTATGTAATATTTTATAGGTGTTTCTAGGTATATATTTGTATGTATCAACACTCCTACTTGTCGGGAGCAGACGCGTTACGTCGATAAAAATATTTATGCCGTGATTCAGTTACATTGATCCATACATAAGTAATCGTTACTAAATACTGCACAGCGGAGTGGCATCACGGCCTTGTACGCCGTTGACAGTATGTCCTCATTCATGACTATGTATGCGTACATATATCTTGAATCTTAACCTCTTAAGGTTAACCTACCTCGGTACATGTCTCAAGGAGGTGTCAGCCACAAATTGACCAATTAGTTAAGGGAACATTACAGTCCAGCCACGTCATCCGCCGCTCGTAAGGACTCACGGAGCAATCGAGTGCTCTCCAGTTAGCGTTGAGTAGGGGGACTAATGACTGCGGCGGGGGACCACGGGAGATGGCAGTGGGAAGTAATATTGATATTTGGCTTGCCTCACTGCCTGCGCTGGAGGTTGTGGGTTCGAATTCCATCCAGGACAAACATTTGTGTGACGAAGATTGATTTTTGTTTTGACTCTGAGTGTTAGAATAGAATATGTTTCTAATTTCAATTAATGCAAGTAGGTAATATACAGACGACTCCGTGGCTTAGTTGGTAGTAGCCCTGCCTTCGGACCGAGGGTTCCCGGCTTCGATTCCCGGTCGGGCACACTTTGTGTGGGAAGTTGGTTCTCGGGTCTTAGGTGTTGTGTTTCTGTGTTTGGCCGTGCCATCTGCGACACAGGGAATCCTAGTGCAGAGATATGAGTGTGTAAAATTATTAATTTATTTTATTTAAGACAATTTAAACTAAAATAATTAAAATAAAACATATTTAAATTCCAATGCATCCCAGAGTCGTCATAGTAAATTTGATCTCAGCTCACCATTATGATGAATAGCATATAAGAAATATTATTGGTTTGTATATACAAAAAAATACTTTATGTTTAGTTTGGGGCTAGCTAGCGCTGTGTGAACATCAATGAATATTTATTTCATACTTTATTTATGTGTGCAAGCTGATATATATCATGAAAAGGATCAAGAAATGTGATAAATTAATTTCTTGTTATACCTACATCTCGGCGCGAAGTATATGGACGAATACAGATACGAGGACCGTGTATTTTCTAATATGAACCAAATAATGTTTATTACTAGCTGTGCCCCGCGGTTTTACCTGCATAGTACCCGTTCCCGTGGGAATACGTGGATAAAATATTTAAGTTTTCGTTAATTTTCCAAAAACTTCTCCATCCGTTTTCGAGTTATAAGTGTTCGAACAAACCCGTCTTTGTTTTGTTTCTTAAGATTTTCTGAAGAAGTAAAGAAATACTAAAACGAAGTACTGAATGTGAGGCAAGAAGGGACAATATAAACAAAATTGAAAACAATAGCTGAAACCTCCTGAACAACTTTCCTAAGGGCCTTTTCACTACCCTTTTTGTATTGTTAACAGACTTGAAAGCAGGTTTCTAACTTCACAATTCAACTGGATGTTTTTTTTTTATAATAACATACAAAGTTGCATGATTTGTTCGATGCTTATAAACCTTGATAATTCTTGTATAGTTTGATAGTGTACCTGTCAGATGGTCCTATAAAAAATTCATGAGGAAATTCCATGATTACCCGTCGTTCCCGGTCGTAGAATAAGTACTGAAGTCGGTTTATTTGATTTTAAAACCAGTCTATTATCACTTATCACATTTTTTATATTATAAATGATTTACTAGTGGTTTAAAACCGATTTAAAAAAAAACAACAATGGAAAGCGCCATTATCTGCGAGTAACATAGGCTATATTTTATCCCTGTATTCCCACGGTAACGGGAACTACGCGGGTAAAACCGCGGAGCGCAGCTAGTTATAAGATTGTACGTGTGTGGGTATGTTTGTAACTCTTTATCAATATAATATATCTTCTTTATTATAGTTTGGCAACTTCCAATGATTTCATTTCTTTTTTGGAGCTAGTTAAGTAGGATATAATAAATAATTTCATTTCATAAAGCTAGTAGTAAGTGGTAAGTTAATTTCAATAGATAAATTCTTTTAATATCGAAAACCTTAGTGTGTTTTTGGCTATTTACGTACCAATTCTATATTTTATATATCCTTCACGGATATCATCCATGATATTATTATATTTTTTTGAAATGTAATCGGTTTATATATGTTGGCCTGACTCCACGATCGACGACATGCCTAACTTAAGTGAGGTAGCTACTCGAAAAGGTTTTCTCGAGTGGGTAATTTACATAATGTACTTACAAACTGTCACAAGTACCTGTAATTACAGCTGGTACGTGCCGCTGCGCGGCCATACCTTACTGTTAACAGTTACGAGATAATTCTCGTTACTCCGTGGCTTAGTTGGTAGTAGCCCTGCCTTTGGAACGAGGGGTTCCGGATTCAATACCTGGCCGGGGCACAGTGTGTGGTGAGCATGAAGTGTGTTCTCGGGTCTTGGGTGGTTGTCTTGTGTTTCTGTGTTTATCCATGCCATCTGCGACAGAGGGAATCCTAGTGCAGAGGTATGAGTGTGTAAAAGTTTTAAAAAACAAAAAAAAATTACGTCTTTCTGCAATGTATGTTTATTTCAGAACACTGGGATTCTCCGTACCAGCCTCTAATGTTCCCACTGCAGACACCGGCCTACTCTCGATAATTGGAAGTGAATAGGCTTTAATTGATTCCTTAATTGGTAAATGTCAAAATAACTTGCAATATCATTTCAATATGTCAATATTTACTAACAAACTGTAGACAGGTGTTCCTTATGTTTATGAACAGGATCGCGTAAAGAAAGTAATCCTTCCATCAGGGGTTTCTTGCTTGTTCTTGCTTGGAGGGTCGGATAGGACTTTCCCAAGTATTTTTTCAAGATTTCAATAGAAAAAAGTATTTTGACTTTGATGAACAAATAATTATGAATAATTTATGAAACTTTCATTGTATTCAGTCCTCTGATACTTCTACCTGCGTCTTCCCATACCCATCTCATAGTCGAAACGCTAGATGATATCTAAAAATCACAGCGACACAGTTTTTATTATTCTGTAGAAGCATCGTTTCCATTTTGTAAAATATGTGCCTATTATTACTATTAAAAAAAAATCATGTAAGTTGAGCAACTTTCAGGCCGGCTAGTACTTAGATGGGTCCGACTTCGACAACACAGTTGGCCACTTATACGCCCTACTTCGAAACAAGCCTGATTGTTCTACGACGCGAGGTAGGTATACATCGAGTGAGCTAATAATATCTCGAGTTTGAACTGCATCGATGCATCGCCAGTCTGACTCAGATCGATCATTAAAGAGATTCATTGCATTAAAGAGGAATGCTCCTTATTTTAAGAATAAAAATACTTTACTGTACAATTATGGCAAGTTACGTTTCTTCAAAGTACTGTTTTCGGATATAAAAAAATTATGTTTTCAGATATGTAGGTTAACATTATCTCGAATAACATAACTGGTTCCTGTCACTTCGTCCGCTTGGAATATAAACCTATGTTACTCTTTATAACATCAGTTATCTGCCAGTTAAAATTCCTTCAAAATCGGTCCAGCCGTTTCGGAGATTACCCTGAACAAACAGACAGACAGACGAACAACACACACAAAAATCTTTAAAATTGTTTATTTTTTTATAAATACCGTCTATTCTTTTATATGCATTTAGTAATATCCTGTTATTTTGACCTTACAGACACTTCAATATATATATTATTTTAAGTCTGAAACAGCTTTGATTAATTTATTTTATGATTAATGATTATCACAGAATAAGTACTTTATAAATATCTTTTTTTATATATATATTCCTATTAGAATATATCTAAATAAGCTATTGTTTTAGGTATATATATTTAAAATTGTGTGTATTAACACGCATTCATACAAGTACAATTACAAAAACGGTTCGCCTTAACATTCTTTATGGTTCTGCAATAGTTTGTTTATAATTGTAAGACGTTACGGATTTAATGAGTTTTTGATGTTCATCTTCAAATATAATGACAGCATCGTCGGCGTAGCGGATCGAGGAATCGATTTAACTGCACTTTCCGTAAGTTCGACACCCGATATTCACTACATAGTATAAAACAAAGTCGCTTTCTCTGTCCCTATATCTTAATGCTTAAATCTTTAAAACCACGCAACGGATTTTGATGCGGTTTTTTTTAATAGATAGAATGATTCAAGAGGAAGGTTTATTATGTATAATACACTAAGCAGGTCACCCCGGTTTCGCGCGGGTAGTTTCTGATACGACCCAGATGCTTTACTATCCGTACGAAGCCGGGGCGGGTCGCTAGTCTATACATATAATAGAATCGTAGACTTGCCATGTCTGTAAAGATTTTTGCAAAATAATAACTGGGAGAAGTAAGGATTATCTCATAAATCTGATCGAAATATACTCGTGGTTCAAATCCTGACAGATCCAAAATGAGTGTAGTTTATCAAGTAAAGCATTTGTTGTAGCATTTTTGTCATCTTAAAATTCTTATCAGTAGTTACCTAATAATAGTTTTCGATCATATATTTTTATTTAAAGATTTGGTAGTTTTCTAATCTTATAATATAAGTAACAATAGTTTACTCTACATTTGCTCTCCAAGAATCTATATATATAAAAGAAAGTCGTGTTTGTTACATCTATATATATAAAAGAAAGTCGTGTTTGTTACAACACTTATAACTCGAGAACGGCTGGACCGATTGCCATGGCTTTTGATTTGTTGGATTTGTTTCCGTCCCGAATAGCAAAATAACTATTAAAAACATTGGAAAATTAACAAAAAAATAAAATCAATTTATCCCCGTATTCTCCACGGGAACGGGAACTATGCGGGTGAAACCGCGGGGCGCAGCTAGTTTCTCATAAAGATATTACAGAGAATATAATAAAATCTACTCCTACGAGCAAAATAAAATAAAGTGGAGTTGATGTCGGATATTTATAACTGACGTAAAAGAGAAGGATGTTCTCAATCCAATTGTATGTTTGTTTCATGTCTGTTTAATATCTTCCTCAAAAGTATACCAATATGGATGATTATTTTTTTATTTGACAATGTATTTCAGGTCCCATACAAATTTCATGCAAAATTTTCATCCCTTAGGGCGGGAAATAGGTGAGGAGAGTATCGAAGTCTGTTTAGCAATCGATTTTAGCTGTTGAACTAAAAGTTGAACTAAAACTAGACATACACGGAATTATGAAATGGCTTGTAATTCTAATGGTAAGGTGTAGATACCGGTGATATTACTGGTACAAGGGACCATACAGCATCATCATCATCATTTATTTATTCACTATAGGACACAATTGACACTTAGTTTCGTTAATATAACAGTTTTTGCAGCAGCTGTACATAAGCCTTGTCAAATATGAGAAAATATCTCTTCATTTAACAATTATATATTCATATATTGAGTGGGTCTTCCCTTTGTTTCAATATTTTGGTTTAAAAACTGTGTATTTTAATTTTAATATACCTAGCCAGTGTCACTCTCACAACTAAAACAAATCTAACGACGCCTGTCAGGCTAAAATCTATCAACCCGTTCGCTACAGAGCGTGCCAAAGAAATATACACTCACACACACACATACACTCGAAAATCATAACCCTCCTTCTGGCGCAGCCGGGTAAAAAATGTCATTTCCTGTTGTTTTTTGGGAAATTCAATATTTGATTTTATTTGGACTTTGACTTTCAAATCGACTTGCCATCCGAACCACGAAACAAACTGTTTCTGTGAAACGGTACGAGTTGATAATTTACGAAAATTTAATTCCAGCTACCTATATAAATCTAGTATGAAACGCCTACGTATTAATTTTAATATACTTTTTGATAAAATGCGTATTAACAGAATACTAATAACTTTTTCTTTGAAGTTTGCTTCGCAACAAAATGAAATATTGGACTCGTTGAAAGATTATTTTCGTAGCTTCTTTTTATTAGTTTTTGTCATCAAAGAAATATCTGATTCATTGAGTTGTCATCATTTGGATCGCAAAATTATTAATTATAGAGTACCACCGTACGCAAAAGTTGATTGTCAAAAGAACGTGGCACCGAAAAAGGAATTTCTTCAATATGGGTCAGTTAATTGCCCTTCGTGGAGGGTCGGATTACTCAGAGATAAAAACGAATAATCTTAGAGGTACACATGTAATAAAAAATATCTATTTTTGGCTTTCAATGTCTGGAAATAATTAAAACTGAAATTAAACTAAAGTTGGCACAACTCGTATTATTTTTATTTTTTATATAAATGCTTGTCTGTGTCTAAGTTAATTTCTAAGTCAGTGCCAGTTTCCTCAAAATTTAAAGTACGCGATAAATTGAAAATGTGGATGAAAGAAAAATGATTGTATATTCAGTTTGATTTATTTAAAAAATAGGTTCATATACGATGGTTTTTATATTTTCTTGTTGATCAATAAATATATAAATATATCATATTATAAATGAAAAATGTTGTATGTATCAACGGCAAAATTTTTGACGTATCAAAGGCAATATTTTTTTTGCAAAAAATCTATATTTTTTTCTGCACTTTTTATCCCGAAAATGTAAACGCGGGTGATACCGCGGGGTGCAGCTAGTGTATAATATTTTTGACATAGCATATGCAATGCATACTTGCATTTGCAACTAATGTCAGGCTGACAACTGACTTTGTATAGGCATAATATATTATGAAATGACGAATCCAACAGAAATATAATACCTATGTGATACCTACTTTATATTGTTGACAACCATAGTAGAAATATTGGCCTCATAGCTCAGTTGGTAGTGGCTAGCCTTCTGTCGGTTGTGGGTTCGATTCTCGCCCAACACAATCATTTGTGTGATGATCATAAATGATTGTTCTGTGACTGGAAATATCTTTTTAAAGTATGTATTTACAAAAAAGAAGTACTATATGATTTTTCTATTAGTTTGAAGCACTCAATGCCTCAATTCTAGGACACGCTGTGTATCGAATATAGAATAAACATGAGTTTCTGCTAAACATCTTTCACAGGTAAATAAATCACTCGCTAAAAAACTGCTAAATTGCTGCGCCGTTGTCTGCTTTCCAAGTTCTCTAGAACCTTCGAAACTGCATCCTATCACCTAGACTTGTATAATAATGTTTAATTTGGTGAAAGTAACGCAATACCGGATAAGTATTTACACGTGATATGCTCATAAATATGTTTACTTGTGTGCGTAAAATTTTACGTATCAAAACCATATTTGATATCTAAAGGAATAACTGAGTTTGAGTTTGAGGTTGATGCCAGTTTAGAACAGACCTAACCCTAACAAATAAGACTAGTTCAAACATAAAAACTGAATGTTATTTGACATAATATCTGTGTACATGCAATGTGAATAACGAGATCCTGTGACACATTATATGCTCACGAATATGTTTACTTGTGTGTGTACAAACGATACTGAGATCTAAAGTTTGAGAGTTTGAGTTTGAATTTTACGAGAGCGTGGTGGCCCAGGCGCACAGATGCCGACTTTCAATCTGAAGGTCGCTGGTTCAAACCCACACGTGCACCACTGAATTTTTTCACTTGAAAAATTTATGTGCGCAATACCACGTTCTCGAAACGGTGACGGAAAACATCGTGAGGAAACCGGCATGTCATAGAACCAAAAATTCGATGACATGTGACATCTACCAATCCGGATTGGGCTCCCGTGGTAGATCAGAGCCCATTCACTCTCAATTATCGAGAGTAGGCCGATGTCCCTGCAGTGGGAACATTAGAGGCTGGTACGGTACGGAGTTTGAGTTTGACCTGACATAAGACACATAATAGCTGCAATTAAGTACCAAGTTGTATTGTAATATTGACAAAAAGGATATATACGTTATAAGGGACACAATTAAATTGTTTCCGAACAGGACCACACTCATGAAAAGGAATCCCTCCGTTAGAGGTTTCTTGATTGTTTCCCCATGGAGGGTCGGGTAGGGTTTGAACACTCCCCAAAGTTAGTAATATGGACGTGGGTAGTAGGTATGTACCTGCTAATTCCACACGTTCTTTATTTGAATTTTTTGTATGTGAATAAGTGACGGAACGAGCTGAGGGCTCTCCTGGTGGTAAGTGGCGACCCCCGCCCACGACAACAGTGATGCGACTCAGTAAGATTTGATTGATCTAACACTGGGTCGCTTCATCCTGCCGCGTCCATCACCCGAGACGGGGATGATAACGTCTGATGCGCATGTGATTTCACCGACACCCACACTCTTTCATTGGAACACAGTAATGCGAGCTCCACTGCTTGGCGGCAGATTCCAGGTGTGGTGGACCTCCCCGGACCAACTTGGCACACGTTCTACTTCTACTTTTGGTTGCTCCTTTAGTACCAACCAACATAAATCTTTGTCTCAATCTTCAATAGGTCTATGGTCTATGAAACCTTGTGACAATTGACCTTAATTAAATAGTCCACGATTCCTAATTGCAGTTCCTAACAATATAACGTACGCAAAAGTTATTATTTATCTCTCCTTTCTATAAATTAGAATCGAGTAGGCCTCCGAAACTGGATGCTCGGTGAAAATGGTACGAAACGGTCATCCATCTGACAGCTGGAGTTTTATCTCTCGGCATCGTAGGGTGGATGGTGGACTATGGGACAGTCTTTGTTCTCTCTGGGGACATTTTTGGGGGGTCCAGTTGGTCGCGTCCGCAGGTGACCTTTGAGTCCCTACACGTACCCCCTGGGTGCTAAAAGAGCAACAAAAAGTAATAGCAGAACTCGTGCCTAGTTCGTCCGGAGAAGTACTGCACACTTGGTATCCGCCGCCAAGCAGTAGTGCACTCGCTTTGCTGTATTCCAGTGGAATGGTGTGGGTACCGGTGAAATCACAGACTCATGAGACGTTACATCCCCCTCTCGACTTGGGTCTTCTCATACTCATACCCAAGTCGAAATTCTGTTATTACGAACCACTTAACTCAAATGGGCCTTCAAGTCAGATTGTTAAACAGATTGTTTATTTTCGAGCAATACTCGCGTAAACTTAACAAGAAAAATCAATTTTAATTAAATTAAATTTAAAAAAAAAACACTTAAAAGAAACTATAACATACCTTTTAAAACTTAAGTATGCAGAGTCAGAAAACATACTGAATATCCAAACTTAATGCAGTCTAAAATATAAACGTGATGGCAAAGACAAGCGCAGAAACAAAAGACAAACCCGAGACCCGAGATCGAACTTCATGCTCACCACACAAAGTGTGCCTCGGGAGCGCTACCACCTTTTAAAATTAGGAGCCGTCTAAATATGTCTCATGATAATTTTAATAACCTAAAACCATCCTCACTGACACACACACACACACAAACACACAAATACAAAAGTTACATGAGTTTGGTAACTCATAATTTTACAAAACATGCTGCTTTTTGGTTCTACCAATCCTAATAACGATGCATTCCTCCATTCATACTTTTTAAATAAAAACTCATGGATGCGCTAGATTTGAACCAGTGACCTTGTTATTGAAAGTCGACGTTCGTGCTACTAAGCCACCCCGCTGTTCAAGAAGGTCGAAAACTTTTAATCCTTCAAAATATTTAAATCGCTCGTCTATATTCTTACATGACTTTTTAATTACAGCTGCGGAACCCTTAAACCTACTAACAGTGTCTTTCAATATGAATATTCATTCTCTTCTCCATGAAGGGTCGGATAGGGTCTTAATAGGCACCAAACTTAGCAATAAGTACGCGTAATCATGTGGGTTCATTTCCGAAATTGATACTTTCGAGTGTTATACAATGATTTCAAAGGTGATATTGTTTTTGGAGTAAAAGGATGTTTGGAATTAACAAATCTTTAGTCAGGTAAAAATAATGAATGCAAAAATCAGACTGAATTTTGTCACAAAATTAATTGAAGTAATTTTAAGTACGCGAGAGAGAGATTTTCCTTAAAACATACACACGCATGAGAGGAAAAACAATTTTATCGTGTCGGCAAAACGTTACTTTCGCACAGATAAAAATAATTCATGAATCACTTGAGCACAATTCATTTTTCACCATCGCGATGTCACGTTTCACAGTTTACGGCAAAAAATACGTCTCGAAAAAACGGCGCGAGCTCAACGAGACACGTCCACCCTCGGCCACTGCCGTCGCGCGACTGAAGGCAAACTGACCACGTGGCGGACATCCTCATAAACCGTCACAACAAAAATTCAACCTTATCGCAACACGGTTGAGTTGGATTCCCCGCAAAAATAGAAGACAATAAAAAAGGTAATTGCTTCAGGAAAAGTTTCAATTGCTTTAGCACCGTATACCGAAGTTCGGAAAGTCGTTTATTCAATAGCGTAACGTCTTGAGTGGTTTTCAAATATGGGAAACTTTTCGAAGTATTTGTTCGGGAGTCACTTCGGGAACTTACGGGATACAATTCGGGAACATCTTGTCCTAATGTCGTTGGTGTAAAGTTGAAATCACATTAGCACCGTCTTCAGCGGTAGAAGTATTCGTGACCTCCCATTTGAGCGACTTCTTGAGTTTGTTGCGAAAGTCAAATTTTGTTCCTTTTTTGATGATAAAACATCCTTTATTATATTATTAATGATAAACATATATTAAAAATATTTTTATAATTTATGAGTACCTGGGCGACCGAGCTTCACTCGTTTCATCAGAATTTTTTTCTAGTAATAGTACCAATTACCTATCAAGTACCACAAAAATTGACAAGATGGCGCTGTATTCAATTTTCAGTTAATTCATAGTTTATTATAAAAATATTTTTTTTTGTGAAAAATGCATGTTTACAAGAAATACAATTAAACAGGTAAACTTATATAGTAAAACTGATACTGAAACTGTGTATGTAATATTAAACAACAAAAGTCAGAGATACAATTGAAGCAGGTCCGCGCAGCGCTTCATAAAGCGCTTCAGGTAATGACATTAAAATATTCATGAATGACAAGTTATGGCGGGAAAACAATTGCTCGCGAAATACGAGAGATTTAGGATGCGATGGTAGGCGGGAGAATCGCGAAAACATTGCAGGGGTCCGTACCCGAAGGTGGGACTTAAAGGTGAAACATTAATTGACTCATTTAAAAATCGAAACGGACTTCTGGACTTTCATTTGCTTTTTTTTACGGACGTGGAATTACTTCATGTAATTTCGTTGCACCACATCAAAGGTACCCCCTATCAAATGGCAAGCCCTACAGCTCATTTGGTGTATCTCTGCCTTCTGCAGCCCACGCCCTGGTTCGGTTCCCAATCAGGACAAGTGTTTGCGTAACGATCATAGATCTTTATTCTGTCTAGATTTTAATATAATAGTATTGTTAGTACTAGTATATATTTATTAAAAAGCACTGTAATCATACGTAATATGTCTGTGCTCTAGTTCCTAAATAAGTCCTAAAAATTAGTACCTGGCGCTGTGCCATATGCCCATAATATTTAATAGTATTTATATAAATTATTTCATACAAAATTAACCATCCACAAACAGCGAATAAATTGTTCAACAAAACCGAATTAAGAACCTCTTCCACTATTTTGGAGTAGGTTAACAAAGAGGATAAAGGTATTACTGAGCTTAATTTTTTTCTGCCCTACCCCTGAAGGGATGTTTTGAGCCTTAACCCGGAACGGTGAGAGATTTCCAAAAAAATACGTGTTGTAATAACGGATTACCTAACGAATGAACGGAATTTTAATTGCACCGAGCCCGTTAGTACCGGTTCAGTGCATTCAAACTAATTGAAAAAAGGAGGAGTTTCTCGGAGTACGATTGTTAATGTTTGCCACTTATGAACATTACCTAATGATTGTTTTTCATTTTATAGAGTATCAAGACGACTCCGTGGCTTAGTTGGTAGTATTCCTGCCTTCGAAGCGAGGGGTCCCGGGTTCGATTCCCGGCCGGGGCAAACTTTGTGTGTTGAACATGAAGTTTGTTCTCGGGTCTTGGGTGTTTGTCTTGTGTTTCTGTGTTTGTCCATGCCATCTGCGACACAGGGAATCCTAGTGCAGAGGTATGAGTGTGTAAATGTTATTATTGTTATTACAAGGTGATCCCATAGAAATTTTATGGAATAATTCCACCTACCCATTGCTGCTTTTTTTTATAAATTTTGTCTAGTTCGTAAGTTTATGTTTTAATTTAAGGTTGAGTAGGAAATTAGCGAAGAACTTTAAGTGCGAGGTCACATTTTTGTTGGCAACACCAAAGTTTTCTTTAAAGATTAATGGTATAAGTTTTACAATCTTACGCACCCCTTCACCAACTTCAAGATGGAGGTTCGCGACTGTTGCTTTGTCTCTTGTGTGTGTAAAATAAATGAATGAATGAATTAACACTCTTTATTGTACACCTCGGTAGACACACACAAAAAAAATAGATAACAATGGGCGGCCTTATCGCTAATACGGATCTCTTTCAGGCAACCTATGGGATGGAATCTATTTCATACACGAACCCGGCCTGGTAGACTCGGGAGCGAGGAACACCTCGCGCCTGGCTGGGATCTGGAGCATGCAGGACTTGAAAATTAACGTCAAAGGTCGACATGGTGGAAACGTGCCGGGGAACCTCCCAGTCTTTGGAAATTTCCCACCATTTTGTCACACCATCATAAAAAATTTGTATCTTAATTAATTGAGACCGTATTCTCTGATAATCGAAATCAAGGTCACGGCGGTATGATTGGTGCCCAACGGCCCCTATCGACGGCCTTCGTACCCAGACTAGTCACTTTACTATCTGTCATAAAAGAACTCGGATCAACAAATCGTAAAGTTGCGCTACCTCATTGCACGTGAGATGTTTACGAAAATACCTAGTCGATGTTTTTATCGCGTTTAACGGTAACATAAAATATCTTTATATCCCCGGGGTGCTTATTCTATACTTCAGTTTCTCGTGCAGGGTTGCGTTCGGTAGCGTCGCTACAAATTATAATAATAATAATTTATTGCACCTTTAAAACATCTAATATCTTCATGGAAGTAAGCGCATACGACGTTACATCCTTGTCAACGTGATGGGCGCAACGCGGTACGACTTGTGTTTTCTCTTACTTCATCAGCTCATCCCGTCACTTTAGTAAAAAAGAAACGTAATCTATAACTATCTATAACTCGAAAATGGCAGGACCGATTTGTTTCGTTTTGTTCGCGCTTTCCGTTCGATTCCGCCGTCCGTGGTGTAGGAAGCAAAGTTAATTGGGAAAAACCCATAGGGACAACCGAAAAATAGAAAATATCGAAATTGGTTATTTTGTTTGGGCATTGCCGCTTCGGAATTTTAGGTGATACGAAGTTGAAAGGGTCATCTAATTTTGTGATAATTTTATTACATTATTTCAGTATTTGGTACCACATTTATTATCGATCAGTATTCAATTAAGCGCCAAAAATTTTTTAGAAAATAAAGTAAATACGATTTCAAATATGTCTTTGACTTCTAAATCAACCTTTGCAAGTGAGATTTATTCGAGATACTCGTAGCATGTCACTTGGTGAGAATAGGGAACCCGTATTTATTGAATCAGCGATGCATAATTTATTCTCGGATATAAATGTTCAATTTTACAGACACCATTTTTATGAAATTGTGTTATTGTCATTATAAAGCTTACTAAAATACGGAGTACAGAGACAAGAAGGCTGTCTTCGCATAAAGATTTATCTTTGACCTTTCAAAGAGGAAGCAGAGGCATCCCATGTTTTTTTTTTGTTGTAGTTTAATTTTTGTTTTGTTCCCGTGGGAAAACGGGGATAAAATATAGCCTATGTAACTAGCTAATAATGTAGCTTTACATTGATGAAATAATTAAAAAAATCGGTTTAATTGTTATGGCGTGCAATGGGAACGGGAAATACGCCGGTGAAACCTCAGGCGGCAGCTAGAATTCTATGAATTAGTTAAAATAACATTAGTAAACCGAATGTAAGTCTGAAAAAGCGGGTAACTTTGAAATTTTTTCAAGTTAGTAAATCCGAGTATTTGTGTGTTTGCTTACCCAAATCCCATTACTAAGCATACGACTTCTGTCTGTGTTCCCATCTCATATTAGGACTGAATACAACGTACAGTAGGTACTTAGACTAGTTTTTTTTTGTGTTTTTATGCGTTTTTACAAGTAATACAATGATACAGGTAAACATACGCAAAACCCTATCTAAACTCAAAATTTAATGCAAATCGCTGTACGTTTTCGAGATACGCGAAATAAATATTTATGCACAAACTGCTCGTACAAAGTAACCGGTGTCCCAGCAGTGGGAACATTAGAGGCTGCTATGGTATGGTATACTGAAAAAATACCCAAATATTGTGTGAGTCACCTGGCAGGG
Source organism: Aplocera efformata (assembly GCA_921293045.1). Taxonomy (NCBI): domain Eukaryota; kingdom Metazoa; phylum Arthropoda; class Insecta; order Lepidoptera; family Geometridae; genus Aplocera; species Aplocera efformata. Next base: position 374,040 of record OV121061.1, read on the forward strand.
AGCGCGAATTCAAATCAAACTAGACCTGACTTCCGCTCTGAAAATAATCGACAAATATCCACTCACTTCATACCATCATACATAGGTATGCAGTTACACAGCACACAGCACACGAGGGTAGCACCTGGCTCAATCCACAAAAACATTTTTTTTTTTATGTGAATGAGTGACGAAACGAGCTGAGGGCCCACCTAATGGTAAGTGGTGACCCTCGCCCATGACAACAGTAATGCGCGCGACTCAGTATGAGAAACAAATCTTTACTGTATCGCATTCACCCTGCTGCGTCCATCACCCGAGACGGGGATGATAATGTCTGATGCGCATGTGATTTCACCGGCACCCACACCCTTCCACCGGAACACAGTAATGCAACCACTACTGCTTGGCAGCAGATTCCAGATGTGGTGGCCAGAACCTCTCCGGACGAACTTGGCACAAGTTCTACTGCTACTTTTGGTTGCTCCTTTAGCACCACCCAGGGGGTTCGTTTAACATATCGTTTTATTATTTTTTGGACATTGAAAACGAATTGCAATTTGTTGAATTAGTAGATAATGTGTGCGTATAACGTGTCAAGGAAACTTCTATGGGACGCATGCGCATGCGTAATTTTTTTTTTTTCATATTTTTTCGGCTTGTGTATCACTCTGACCGTATTCGGTCCATTGTGATCGTCACATAAATATAAATAATGAATAAAATCATGGACATTTTATACAGCGTTATCTACCCCCAAATTAAGCATAACTTGTATAATACTTTGGGAACTAGATAACTGATAGAATACTTACATAGTACTATTTTTTTGTAAATACATACTTATAATGCATATTAACACCCAGACACGGAACAAACATTTATGTTCTACAAACAAATCCTTGTCCTGAGTGGGAATCGAACACATGTTAAATCTATATCTATATCTATACATATAATAAAACTGTAGACTTGCCGTGTCTGTACATTAAAGATTTTTGCAAAATAATAACTGGGAGACGTTAGGAATAAGTAATAAAACGTAAAAAAGCAATTTTTGTAATTTTTGTCTGTTTGTCTGTTTGTCTGTTTGTCTGTATGTTTGTGCGCACTTTACGCAAAAACTATAGATAGTTATAAAAATCTAGGTACTAACAAATGTTAAGCTGAGTCTCGAATAGTGAATAGAGTATATTTTATCAAAATCGATTAACAAAATAAAAAGTTATTCAATGTTTTATTCAAAAATGATTGTGCGCACTTTACGCAAAAACCATAGATAGTTATCAAAATCAAATTACTAACAAATATTAAGCTGAGTCTCGACTAATGAATACCGTTTATTTTATCAAAATCAACTCGCAAAATCAAAAGTTATTCAATGTTTTATTCGAAATTTAATATGGTTTCACGCGCCTGCCGAATCCTTCATGCTTGACTCGGTGTGGTGGGCCGGTGTATTGCAGCATGAATACGAGCAGGCGCTTGAAGGCAGATGACACGTTTAGTCGTAGTTTGGGTACTAACCCAAACTACGACTAAACGTGTCATTAACTATAATTAGGCAATTAGTTTAAAGGCAGTTTAGTTTTTCTTCGTTCTTTGAACTGCGAAAGGTTGATTAAGTTTGATTACGAGTTAAGCTGCCTGTCAAACGAGTCATTTACTTGATGGAGACCTACATTAAATTCTGCCGGGGCTACGGAAGAGTTCGAAAGCGTTCCCGCGGTCCTCGGCAACTAAAGCGTCGTGATGGAACACTGTTGGGTTTTTAGCCGGTAGGAGTCCGGCATAACTCTCTCGCTGCCCCCGCAACGAGAGAGTATCCATGAGGATTTCCCAACATAAAAAAGACCTAAATTACACTAGAGTAACGCCATGGCCGTATATCCGGCCGAAAATAACTCTTCTTGAGGGTACATCATCATCATCATCATCAGGGGCGAAAGTACATAACCCTTGCGACATTTGTTATCGATTTTGCTGATATTATCTGGACATTCAGATGCAGCACATATATGGAAAAAGTATCATTATAAATTAGCGGAAGTCTGTTAAAGAATATGCAGCTCAACAATGATAACGAAACATAAATCGATGCTTGCTAGCCATCTTTTTTTTTTCTGAGTTAGTTACGTATCGAGCTGAGGGCCCACCTGGTGGTAAATGGCGACCCACACCCATGACAACAGTAATGCGACTCAGTATAAGATTTGGATCTTAGACTGAGTCGCACTCATCCTGCTGCGATCATCACCCGAGACGGGGATGATACGTCTCATGCGAATGTAATGCAAGCACTACTGCTTGTGTGATTCCAGGTGTGGTGGCCAGTGGTGTGGTGACGAACTTGGCACAAGTTCTACTGTTACTTTTTAGTTGCTGCTCTAGCACCATCCAGAGGGTACGTGTAGAGGATCAAAGGATACACACCTGCGGTCGCGAGCAACTAGATATGGTACGGTGGACTTATTTCTCACCAAAGCCGTCTTGACCCACATATGCAACCGAAATAAAATTGCTTCCTCTGTCTCCTAATTGGGTAAAACAGCTATACACATAGTTACATGAAACTAAAACCGCCAAGAAAATGTTTAAAATCCCAAAAACTTGGAAGTCTTGGAATCTGGAACTTGAAACTTGAAGCCCAGTTTGCAACATTTCTAGAAATAGCGTGTGTATTTGACACTGTTTTGTCACTTCAGGACTTATTTCATATGTGTATGATGATCTAACAACACTGATACAACATTGAGCAGTGTCCCAGGGAATGGCATTGAACACCATTCAACGCCATTAACAGAGTAGTGGAACAATAAGACGATTTTTTTTGTCAATGGGTATATACTTTGCGTATACCATGGGGAGGCGTGGGGTTATGTGTGACTCACCCCCAACACTACTCAGAAATAGCAGTACTGGGGAAATACACACTAAACCCCCTTGGTGTTCCTGCACTACGCCTTCACGCTTGGGCTACGGGTACCTTAGCGGCCCCAGCGGCGTTGGTCCACGCGTATCGGGACCCCAACACGATGTGTAACTCCCTGTGGTGGCGTGCCCGAAACACGAAGCACGCTATCCTCCGGTGGGGACCTCATCCGTCGGACGGCTGATTCCCGGGATCTACCGTCCGGAGGTTCCCGTTAGGGTGGCAGGCGGCGCTCATGCGCCTGCCTACGCTGACCTAATCCCCTACGTCAACCAGGGTGAGGAGATTCTTCCTGCCTCACCCTCTCGGCTGCTTCCTTCTGCGAGATTACATCCTTGCAGAAGGACTGAGCTGCCAAACAAGATCTCCTGCTGTCTATCATGGATGAGACCATAGTTGACAGCGAAAGGTTTCTGCCTATAGCCGCGGTCAGGAGGGAACAATAAGATCCTACCAACTATCCCATCGAATGTTTAAATTTCTAGAGTGCATCTGGACTCCCATCACACAATATATTAAACTAAATGTCGGAGTGCCCATTGCTCTTTCATAAATTTAAGTCTTCCTAAAATATGTTACGGCACCAAATTGAAAGTCAAGAGTTTAGAGAATTCCTCTCATTCCTATCAACTGTCCATTTAGTTTTAAACGTATTCAGTCTCCGGTGAGCCTATGTTCCGCAGTGATCAGACGTAGTCCTTATATTGAGTTGCTTTCTGCACAGTCCGCCTTAGCAATTCAAATATTTTTTATGCGCACGTTCCTGAAATATCCTGCAAATACGACTTCTATAGTATAGTTTACAGAGAAGCATTATTGTAAAATATACATTTGCAATGGTTGCAGTTTCACTTACGTAGTTCATCATGCAATCAAGTCTTTAATCTTCCCAGTTAACAAAACCTAAGTAATATGGTAGGAATCCAACGGGAATAAAGTATTTTGAGATTTAATCATAACATAATTGTAATATAATAGTAACGAACAGACATAATAAGCATCTCATTATATTTCTATCCTCTAGGCTGGGATAGATCTAAGTCCACGCGGACGAAGTCGCGGGCACAGCTAGTAATTAAATAAAAATAATAAAGAAAACTTCAATTTTTTACGCGATAGTAGATCGCGATCGTTTATGTGGACGGGTCAGCTGGTCCCGTGGATATGCTGACCACAGCGGATGGACCCAGCTGTTTGTGCGTGTTCTTTGGTTATCATCAACACCTGGCCGTAGCATTGTTTACTTCCCGCGGCCTCGCTCGGAATAGACGCAATCGATTTGATATAAAACTTTCATGCGTTTTGCGACTACGGATTCTTTTTGTTCACCATAATTTGTGTTGTATTGTAGTAAGATTGTTGTTGCACTAAACACCTCTCGCGGTTAATAGTTGGATGGGTGACCGCTTAGTGGTGGAAGCATCCTATTTTAGACATGACGTTATGTTTTCAACTAGTAAGAAAAATGTAGCTAACGCAAAATTATGGTTGCGACGCTGTAATTACATGGTAATTACCACGTACCGTGTCTGATAATGATATACAGTGTACTGCATTATCAGTACATCATTACTGTATCCGCTCATTAACATTACTGCAGGTAGACAAATCCACACAAAAATATTAAAGTAAAAAAGTGTGGTATAATTTTTTTTATTCCAATATTTTTATAAAAATTATATGGAAATAAAGATTTTAACTTTTTCTTTGACTATTCTTGATAAGCAGTTGTGAATAGAATTGAATGGTATTGTTAATATAGTAAAGATACTTTTATTCAAAACTTTTTAGTTTTCACGGGTAATTAAAATAAAATGAGACAAAACCAAAGTAAATACATGTAATAATAGGAATAGAGTATAATTATATAAAATAAATAAAACTAAAAAAGGAAGTGAAAAGATACATTAAATAAAATTAAATAAACATCATTAAAGTTTATACGATTCTTATTGAACGAGAGCAAACAATACAATAAAAAAAAAATCCCTTGAAACCAATATATCGACGGCTTACTGGCTACGTTGGTAGGATTTGGGGTTCAATTCTAGACCGGTGCAATAAGTTTGTTCTCAGGTCTTAGAGGTTGAGGCATGCTATGAAGGCAGGGCTACTACCAACTAAGCCACGGAGTCGTTTATATACCTGAGTCGGATTGCTGTCGTTCACGAGCCGTGACCTCAACATAAAACAATCGCAAGTCAGTCAACAGGACTTTCATTGTTTAGATATATATTTATAATATTATATAGTATAATAAATTTATGTTTTAAAGTATTTTTAACCTTTATTATGTATTATTTTATATTCTTGTATACACCGCCGTCTAATGTTCAAAGGTTGCATGGAAGAGATCACTTTTAGTGATAATGCCGACAATTGTGCATCTACCAAATTGTTGTCTGTTTATGCAATTTGTTTGTGATTGTTTTTTTCTTTCTGGTGGTCAATAAAAAGTCTATCTATCTATATTGTGCAGCTGAAATTAAACAGTTTTAAGTGATAGCCAAATTCCCAGACCATCTCATCCACAACGGTAAAACTTTGCCAAAACGCTTCGCCTCCGTCTGTTCGACACCATTCCGTATGCCATATTTTTGTATACATTAACATATTAAATCTGTTAAATATGTATGTCCCTCGAATTTTGCGCTAAAGAAGTCTAAAAATATAAAATTGCCCCGTTACACAATTTCTGTTATGAATTATGCAAATGCGCGATAAGGACGAGCAATAAGCTAACAAGGTGAAGTTCTGTTTGTTGCGATAATCAGGAGCAGACAGACTCTAAAAAAGCGAGAGTGGATGTACTTTTATCTACCCTGGGAGCCCAATCTGGATTGCTAGATGTTAAAACCTGCATTGGTATTCCCTGTACCGCAGGTGGCATGGATAAACACAGAAACACTTTACTCAAACCCAAGACTCGAGAACATACTTCACGCGCAAAGCCTGCCCCGGCCGGGAACTGAACGCGGGACCACTCGCTTCGAAGGCAGAGTTACCTACTAAGCTACGGGTACGTCTAAATAGTCTTCGAGTTTTTTGTTTTGTGGCATGAAAATTGGTTACAAAGGTTTTCTTCATCATTTTGTGAAAGCGCCTAAATATTTTAAGTGAAAATCTTGACCCACGAATTTGAAAGTCTGTACTTACGCTATTAACACAGTAAGTATAATATATATACTTACTGTGTTAGCCTGTTATGGCTCATGGTTCAAAAGGTGCAGGTACTTATCTGGTTGTCCAAATAAACAGACAAAAGACAAGCAGACGAAGAAACAAGTACATTCAAAAATTGTTGACAGCATGTTGAAAACTCTAGCAAATTCAATCCAAGTTTATTATAAATTATAAATTCCTACTAAAGTTTTTCATAATCCTTTTCATAGTACAAATTTTACTCAAAATACGGTTCTCTCGAGAATATATTTTTTTTTATTATTCATTATAGGTCATCGTTTGACCGCTACCTCACCTGATGGTAAGTGATGATGCGGTCGAAGATGTAAAACCGTAATAGTTCGTGTCAAAAAAAAAATTTCACATACTGATCCATTCGCATGTAGCAGGCATGTCGGCATTCAAAGGCCAGATAATTTTGCAATGCAATGACATATTGCAAAATAATATAAAGGAAAAAAAGTTAAGACTTAATTAGTTTATTTCCTCTAGACAATCTCTTTTCATAATCAGATTAAGTAGATAAATCTACTCTTCTTTTGTGATATTGGTAAAATAACAATAACTGACACGCAAACACACACTATGCTCACACATTCCCAGACACATGTCATCCTTAATTCCTTGTCATAATTGCTGGCAATTTTTATTTAAGACGCTTTTTAAAACGTCTGCATACTTCGTTTTAACAAATGAATACTTTACCTTACCGATTAAGTATAGTTGAATGTTCCGCTTACAACCATTTTACGTATTATATATTTTCTGCAAATACCTATCAGATATGTTTTTTTTATTGATTACTGTTGATTTCCCTAATAAGGAAAATAAGGATGTTTTGTAGTGTGGCAGAATGTACCTTTTAAGGAAATATATTTCAGGAGACTTAAGGATATTTTACCATAAGACCATAAGGATATTTTTAGGTGTATTTTTTCACCGATTATGTTCTATAAGACACGAATAAACGTACACATGAACGATATAAAATACGAAATTGATCAGAGTGAACAATGTATCTTTCCACTTACTTGTCGTGTATCCGTAGTCGTCTTCTTCCTCTGGGTCTGCTTCCTTCTCTTCTTTGCTGCGCTTTACGGCGCCGGCCGAGGCGCGGTCGATCTGGAAAATAGGATTATAAAGAAATATCTACGAGAAAGACCAATCACCTTAGAAGTTATTCAACTCTTGGGGGTTCAGTTGCTCGCATCTGTAGGTGAGCAACTGAACCCCCAAGACCCCCTGGGTGGTGTCAAAGGAGCAACTACAAGTAGCACTATCTCCCAGTGAATGTCCCGTCAAAATCGGTCCAGACGTTTCGGAGATTAGTATGAACAGACACACAGACAGAGAGACAAAAATTAAAAAGAATGTTTTTGGTTAGAAATATCGTATTATATATACTTTTAAACATTTCGTTAAGATTCTCTTTAAATTAAAATAAAAAACGAAACAACATTCATTACTAAAAAAGACAAAAAAAATATATTAGTTGCAGTATATACAAATGCTAAAAAGCTGTTATTTTGCCATGACAAACAGTCAGTTCAAAAAAGTTCCAGTCCATCCTAAGATTGTCTGGAAGTCCGCCAATTGTAAATACATATCCTATTTTTAAGTCTTATTTAGCTAAATTTCTGTTATATGTTCTGTATTTATGTGCTATGTAACAATAAAGAGTTTATGTATCTATCTTCAATTTTGTTTGTTTGTTGATTCTCACCTCCTGCCCCTTCTCGGTGTAGGTCCTGCCCTGCATCTCCCTCTCGTCTTCCTCATCATCATCGCTGCTTTCGTCGTCCGAGTACACCGTCTGAGGCTCCTCGGGCTTCGGCTCCTCATCAGGGGCCACCGGGTCCGGTTCTGATGTTACTGTGATCTATAAATAATTATATTCTTTTCTGATAGGCACCGCGTTGGCAACACCTCAAGTATTGCTAGCGTCTATAGGCGACGGTAGCCACTAACCATCAGGTGGGCCTTGTCAGCTTGTGTGCCTCATCATTCACATAAAAAAAATATTAAAATGCTCGAAAATTCAGGCAATATAATATGATCAACAACAATTTTTGGTCTTTGTTCTAAGTTGGTATTGTTATTTTTGATAAATAATAATGAAATCACTGTGTTTTTTTATATATAATATAATTTATTTTTGAATAACCCAAAACGATATTTCGAGTTTTTTGGAAGCATTTTTTCTTATACGTTGGAAGTTTGGGCGACTTGAGAATTCTGACAACAGAGTTAGCCACTAACTCACACGAAAGAATGTTTGAATAATTTTGTAACAAAACTTACTGTTATTTCATGCTGCGGTGTACCGTCCCCGTCCGCAACAGGTACAGGTGACTTGGAAGGCGTCTTGGCCGGAGTTTTGGCCGGAGTCTTGGCTGGAGATTTGCAGACGGACTTGCTGGGAGATTTCTTGGAGATGGCAGGAGATTGGGGGGGTGTTGACGATTCTATGTCCGATGATTCTGTGTTCTGTGGCGAATTACTTCAATAAATTAATATTTATTATATGAGCCATGAAAAACATATATTTTAAATCAGTCCATTTTACATATGTATAGTTCCCCGGCTTGGTGTACTGGTAATGTACTGTTGAACATCAAAAGCTTGAACGCTTCATAAATTATAGCTAAGTATTATTTTAACGACGTCAGCTTTTAAACAGAAAAACCACATCAAAATCATTCCATTCGTTTGGGAGCTCCGAGGCCATAGATACACACACAGATACACACTTCAAACTTATAAAAGCCTTCTTTCTCGTGGGGGGTTAAAAAGTCGACTTGTTGTTTGCATCCCCTATTTTTTTGACATTAGGCGTGAATTTTTTTACTTGAGATTTCTACAAGACTAACTAAGAGATACAATCTATCAATTGAATATTACTATCATTCACTCTCTTGTCGAGAGGAGGTCTGTGACATAACAGTGGAAATATTAATACAACGCAGAAACCCCATTTTCTATACATGTGTTGTGGGTTCGGAGTATACAGTTCCCATAGTACCTACAAGCTATGCTTAGTTTGGGGCTACTGTATGAAAAGTCCGTGAATATATATTTTTAAATTTATAGTCAAATAAAACCCTTCACTGCCACTTGTCGAGAGTAGGTCAATCTGCCTACAGTGGTCACTATTATCCCGTCATTAGTGATCATTAGTTGTCAAAAATGACAGTTTAATGTGTCACTAGCAAAGATTTTGGCGCGGTTCCCGCTGGATACTGACCCAGGCTACCAAGCTCTGCACCGTGAGGGTGAGGGTGTCTCCGGCCGCCTTGATGAGCTGCACGCAGTGCTCGTGGGGCGCGGTCCTCACGCACTCGCCGTCCACCTCCAGGATCCTGTCGCCTGTCTGCAGGACACACCACTTGTCATTACTTCAAAAACCAAATGTTTACATATGAGTATGAAAGATTTTCTTTGATCTCAATGTCGCCGGATGTTAAGGCCAAAGATATGAGTCGAAGGTTTTGAAGACATGCTTGATTCTGTGCTCAAATATGACCTGCTAATAATGATCAGCAAATACAGCTCTCATCAACTAATCAGGAATCAAGTTCAAGGTTTGTTCCAGAAATGCATGGGGTCTGATGGGGTTCAATAGTTCTTAACATATCAATCTATTGTAAGTGGGCGCGTTTCATACATTTGTCATAATGTAGATCCTCTTTGCAAAGAGATCTAAATATTTCCATTCTCAAACATCTCATTTTGCTTGCATCCGCAGGCGAGTACCCTCAAAGTTCCTACACGTGTCCCCCGGGTAGTGCAAATGGAGCAACTCAAAGTAGCATTAGAACTTTCGCAAAGCTCGTCCGGAGAAGTACTGCCACCACATCTGGTGATCCGCCGCCAATCAGTGGTTCATGCACATTGTTGTGTTCCGGTAGACATGGGTGCTGGTGAAATTACAGGCACATGAAACATACCCAACTCAAAGTGATAAGCGCAACGCGATGCGACTTGAGTCTTTTCATACTTTAGTAGAAAATGACCGGATTCGTATTGTTGTTGTTTGGGGGTGGCAGTAACTACTTCCCATCAATAGCAAGCATATGCATCACATCAGATCATACAAGAAGCCTTCAAGCACTTACCTTCAGCTCCCCGCACCTGCCGGCCGGACTGTCGGGAACCACATTCTTGATGAAGATCCCGAAAATTGCCTTCTCTTCGCCCTCTTCCCCATCTCTATTCGAGATAATGTCCACCTGCAAAAATACTTTTTTTAAGGGATCTGTTATATATGTGTATGTGTATGTGTGCGTGGCTGCGACCACCGCCCCGCCACCTCCCGCTAGATGAATAAACAGTGCGTTACCAACCAGCGGTTGTTTCACTTGTCCGTCCTCTACTCGCATATTTATCAGGATCACAACTCAGCGTGGTTTTGCATTGGCTAATCTTAAAACTAACTAGAGCTTCCAGAATTAACTAGAAACTAGAAGACGGTGGCTCCAGTTCCCCGCCATGGGTAATAAGTCATAATTAGGTTTACTCAGGTGGTGAGCCAGACGCCGTCTTTCCATCCGATGGTCGCTGGTTCAAACCATTGAGTTCTTCACTTGAAACATTTACCAATACCACGTTCTCGATACAGAAAACATCGTGAGGAAACTGGCATGTTTTAGAACCAAAAATTCGAGGACATGTGATATCTAAAAATCCAGATTGGGCTCCCGTGGTAAATCAAAGCTCATTCACTCTCAATTATCGAGAGTAGGCCGGTGTCCCTGCAATGGGAACATTAGAGGCAAATGTGGAGTGATTCCCGTACCTTCCCCCCGACGATGCTGACGCCGAGCGCCGCGCCAGGAGTCCGCTGCAGCGTGACGCGACGCGGCGCCCCCCAGCGCTGCGCCGTCAGCTCCGCGCGACGGTCGCAGTTCACGGTCACCGTCATCTTCGGTGATGGCGCGTAGCTGGTTGGGGAAATTACATTCAAATTATAGGAGCATCGAATTGAGACAAAGACGGCAAAGTTGCTCGCGTCCGTGGGTGAAAACCCTCTAGTCTCCCTACTCGTACCCCCTGGGTGGTGCCAAAGGAGGAACTAAAAGTAGCAGTAGAACTTGTGCAAAGTTCGCCCGGAGAAGTACTGCCTGCACACCTGGTAATCTGCCACCAAGCAGTGATACACTCGTATTGCTGTGTGAAAGGGTATGCGGAGGACCTAGGTCAAATTTCTGTTGCTATGGGTGGAGGTAACCAATTACCATCAGGTGGACCTTCGGACCTGTAACATCAGTAGCAAAAAATCCCTTGAAATAGAAAGAAAGAAAGACAAATAAAGACACTAGACGAAGACTTTTGCCATATTTATGTATAAATAGTGACGTTTCCAATTTTTTTTTAAAGAATTCAATTGAATTAAAGTATTTTGACTTTGACTTTGATAATTGGACAAATAATTGATGACTTTGTTCCATTGCTACTGCATTCTTGCTTTGTTCTACCATCTGCACACTGGTAGGAACTGAATTAGCTGTTTACTATTCTGGGACATCATTATTCTAGTCTCCGTGGCTTTTTTGAAGACGGTTAAAAAAAACTTAACCTAAAACACTTTAAGCAGGGGTATCAGGGGGATACCCTTCTAGTGCAGGATTCCCCGTGTACCAGGATGTACACAAAACATAACGCAAAACTTCAAGACCCGAGAACAACCTTCAAGTTTGATTGCCCGAGATCTCTCTTCGTAGGTTACTAATAAACTAGCGGTCTTAGTTCAAGGAGTATACCTAGGCAATGTAGCGAAGGAAGCCTTATCACACGGACACGTGCCCGTGCAGCCTTACAAGCACACACCGGTGTGTGGTGCAGAAATTACCTCGGAACGCAGGTATTGTGTTGTACATGTGACTTTAAACTAATCCATATAAATATTTTTTTTATTTTTCTCCGTAAGAACCTTCTGCAAAGTATTAAAAACATAAAAAAGATCTTCATCTTATGGCGTGACCAAGGGAAATAGAGATTTCATTTTTATATATCTTAACTAATATATTAAATGCGAAAGTGAGCTTGTTTGTTTGTTATCACGCCTAAACCACGAAACCAATTTTAAAAAATTATTCCATGCATTATCAGCGTGTAACATAAGCTATTATATATTTTACCCGTTGCGCCCGTTCCCCGAAACTGGGATGTTACGTCTCATGCACTTGAGATTGCACCGGCGCCCACACCGTTCCACCGGAACACAACAATACGAGTGTATCACTGCTTAGCGGCATTGTGAATAGACGAGAGAAAAACCGATCGCGTGTTTCAAACGGCAATAATTAATGCAAAAAGTATAACAAATGCTACAACGTAATTTATATTCATTAATGACGCTATTAAAAATAATTCTTGGACCCACCCCGTGCGAATAAGTGAAGGCTGTTCAGATGGTAGTCACGATTCTCACAATAAGAAAATCCACTTAAAATATTATCATTTTATGGTTGCGACCTCTCCAAACTTAATTGATCGTCGTCCCTCGAGGGTCGGGAGGGTCCCAACAGGCCCCGATCTTAACAACAAGTACCTAAGTGTTGAAGAGACAAGATCACATTTCAGTATTGACATTGACAGTAATTGACTACTGCAGTTACTTTTTTGGGATATCAGTACCATATTGATTCGGGGTATGAGCTGCCTTTATAACAAATTTCAATCTGTTGAGCCGTTTGAGCGTGAAGGAGTAACAAAGCATGTACCAGGATAGCCATGGGCGTACCCAGGGGGAGCAGGGGGAGGCAGCTACCACCCCCTGGAAATGGAAATTTAAAATAAAAATTTATAAACGTTTACACACTCATACCTCTGCACTAGGATTCCCTGTGTCGCAGATGGCATAGACAAACACAGAAACACAAGACAAACACCCAAGACCCGAGAACAAACTTCATGCTCACCACACAAAGATTGCCCCGGCCGGGAATCGAACCCGGGACCCCTCGCTTCGAAGGCAGGGCTACTACCAACTAAGCCACGGAGCCGTCAAAATGCATAGTCAATTATTATATTTATTTAACTACCTATAAAGCAGGATCGTTTGCGGCTGTTTGCCCTGCACACTACATTACATATACCTAATGTTTCATGTAGGTGTGTTTGTGTAGTGTGTATGAAAAAAGCCGCGAACGATTCGACCTAAAAAAATCTGTCTTGCTCCCCCTGCCAGAAGCTGGGTGCGCTCATGAGGATAGCTTATATCCTGGATTAACACAGGATACTTTTGATCTCGGTAAAATATAGGCAACACCGCGGGGCGCCGCTATTCATACCTAGGATCGGAGTATTCAACATACTCTTTTGTAGATGTTTCGTCAGCGCAAACTCACGATACCACGTACAATTCGCAGTAGCACGAGGCGTGTCCAATGTCCACGTTCCACTCAAGTGATTGATTTGTGCATCCTGTTCTGACATCGAGAGCAACGGCCGGGGGACTTACTAATAGAATTGAAACTGGTGCTCGCAATATTACCTTTTAAAATACATAGGTAGGTAAATACAGTGATATCAGTGAGAGCGTGGTGGTTCAAACCCACACATGCACCAATGAGTTTTTCACTAGAAAAATGTATGTGCGCAACACCACGTTCTCGAAACGGTGACGGAAAAAATCTTAAAGAAACAGTCTTAGAACCAAAAAATTCGAAGATATATGACATATACCAACTCGGATTGGGCTCCCGTCAAATCCCATTCACTCTCGATTATCAAGAGTAGGCTGGTGTCCCTGCAGTGGGAACTTTATACAAGAGACTGAATGTATTGCAGATGGTAAAAAAATCAAATACATTTTTGGCTTGATATATTGTATAAGAGATATTTTTAAACCAAGCCTACTTCTGCCTGTGCTACTTTTCAAAGGCTGTGTATACATAAATATTTAATTAGATAGTTATTAGATTTCCGTCGTTAGCAAGCGCATCACTTCAAAACGATTGGAATGTTTTAGCATTTTTTTAAATGTTCATATTCCATATTAATTTAACCTCAGACGCGGATAAATGAATTTTTCACTCAAATATATAAATGTACGCAATTCCATATTGTTTTAATTTAATAGACTTTTTTAGTCATTAAATCTATGAACATCTACCAATCCGCATTGAGTTCCTATGGTGAGGTAAGCAAATCTACTGCCGTTTATCACGAGTAAGCTTGTCTCTGCAGTTGGTTCCATTGAATCCCTTCCGTAACAATTGATAAAACTGTGATTTGATGTCCGATATTATGAATATGCGGAAATCCACCCTGAAGTTATTCCATGCGATGAAGCAGAAGATCTAATTAATACGATGCACTACCCCTAGCGGTTCCCTTTTCATAATCGCTTTGATGTTAGGACTGTCGGCCTACAGGTCGCGGGTTCGGAGTCGGCGGCGTGCGCCCATGTATCCAACCGTGCGTAAAATTTAAATCTCTGAAAACTTTTTTCTACAATAGAAAATGTATAATAAAGTATGCTTCTAGGTTTTGCAGATTATTTTCTCATCTATTAGGTTATGTACCGAAATATTAGGTACAACTGAAGCTATCAGAATCAAAACACTACCCTAGTTATTAAATAAAGGAATAAACGTTAACACATTCATACATTTGCACTAGGATTCCCTGTGTTGCAGATGGCATAGACAAACATAAGACAAACACCCAAGACCCGAGAAAAAACTTCATGCTCACCACACAAAGTATACCCCGGGAATCGAACCCGGGACCCCTCGCTTCGAAGGCAGGGCTACTACCAACTAAGCCAAAACACAAACATTTATGTTCGTCACAAAACAAACATTTATGTTCTTCACACAAATGCTTATATTGGGTGGGAATCGAACCCACTTATTGTACATTGCAGAAGGCAGGGCATCTACCAACTGAGCCATGAGGCCAGCCTATGTACTTACCTACTTCGCAACAAAACCAGGGCACCTAATGACAATTAAATCTCATAATCTAATTAAAATCACTCACCGTTCCTTTACAAAACACTCTACATGTCACTTGTAACGCGCAATTTCTCCGGCAAAGTTAAACGCGCAATTTCTCCGGCGGAGTTTAACGCGCAATTTCTCCGGCAGAGTTTTGGCCTGACTAAACTGTGACTAAAACTTGGCTAAATGTATCTGGGTCTGTAAGGACAAGCGTCACGCAGTTGACGTGCAACAAACTGTAATGGCAGCAGAGGACGGTTGCCGTAACTCAATTACGAGTATTAGCAATTTTGCGTAGTGACGCACCGGGGCGACTTGTCGATGTGATTTTTTAAATGAAAACTTTTTTTGGCGCTTAGGGCATTTTATGGTATGATTTTTTTAAATTTTAAAACTATCATGGTTATGAACATTATTATTCGTGTTACCGAGATATTTACCATGATTTGTGAGAAAGTAGTGATTTTGAACAAAACTCACAAATCATGGTAAATATCTCGGTAACACGAATAATAATAGATTTTTTAAATCTAAAAAAAACAACTTTTCAAATAACAATTCTTTCATTCCTTATTTCAAGTTATTTCTCGCCCTTAGGAGGTACATACTACCATTTTACAAAAGAAACATCCAAATCGGTACGTACACTGGACGAAGATAAAAGTCACGGGGAAGCAAAATACGGAATTTCGTTTACTTGGGTGACATATTTTTGACAGTTATTTTCATTTAACTACTAAACTATTTAACAGATTTTTATTAAGGGACCAGTCTGAAATCATTAACTTCCAAATAAAAAAAGCATTTTCAAAATCGGTCCTTTATGATGGCGATCTTACGAAACAAAAATAAAAAAATAGACTCGAATTGGAAACCTTCTCCTTTTTTGAAGTCAGTTGAAAATACCATTAAACTCGCAACACTGTTACCGTTACCGTTACCGACACCTCTATATATATATCTGTAGTGTAGTAAAACCTTTTGTTGAAAACGAAAGGTTTTACTACAGTTTTTTTTTAATTCTACGAAAGTGACGGGACGAGCTGAAGACCCATCTGATGTGAAGTAACAGCAATACGACTTAGGTCCCCCTCTAAAGTTGCATCCCATGCGCCCATGACTTAAGCGAAAGTCAAAGTCAAACTCATTTATTCCTTTAAATCTCAAGTGTCATTTGGACACGTCATATTCTACACATACATGTACACATATTCGTGAGTATATAACGTGTCACATGAACTCCCCAGGCACATTACATGCACACAAATATGTCAAATTACAGTCCGTTTTCATGATTTAGATAGTCTTATTTGTTAATTTACGTCTGTTCCAACCTAACCGACCAACAAGAAACCCCTCGGAGACAGTATTACATATTCGCGAATATGGTCCTGCGTCTATAGTGGAGCAAATTCATTCCCAAGCTCTTTTGTCGTCTAGGTAAAGTGTAATAATGTCACCCTTTGCAGATCATTTTAAAATAGAATAGTGGCTTGTTAGTACTAAGCGGTTGCAGGCTTTATCATTTCATCGATATCGATAAACGCGTAGACAGCCGCATGTCCATCACTAGACTGTTTTCTATAATCCTTCATAAGCCCCGCGGAGGGCGATTGGATTCATTTTTCATTAATTCTATACACTCTTTCTTAAAATTAAATTAATTAATATTCATGGACGCACATCACCGCCACCAAAATATAATATTATTCTTATGTAGTACTTTTTGTAAATACATACATTACATTTTTTTTCTTTGTTAAAATTGTATCCATCCAAAGGTTGCCTGGAAGAGATCGCTCTTAGCGATAAGGCCGCCCATTGTGCCACCAATTTTATGTTCTTTTTTTTTATTTGTTTCTCTGTACAATTTCTGGTGTAACAATAAAGAGTTTATCTATCTATCTATCTACAATACATATTAACACCCAGAAACAGAACAATGTTTCTAAATACAAATGCTTGTGGGTAGAAATCGAACCCAAGATTACAGCACAGAGAGCAGAACTCCTACCAACTGATCTGTGAGTCAAATCGTCAGTAATTTTCACCCAAAAAGATTTACCTAATAAGTTCTTAATCTTATTTTTGTATCTGCGATACAGGATCCCAGTACAGTGGTATGGAAAGAAGTCTTTTTTTAAAGTGAACTTTAGGCGCGTTGGGTATTTTTTATGAGAGCGTGGTGGCCCAGGGGCATAAACGCAGACTTTCAATCTGAAGGTTGCTGGTTCAAACCCACACGCGCACCAATGAGTTTTTTCACTTGAAAAATTTATGTGCGCAATACCACGTTCTCGAAACGGTGACGGAAAACATCGTGAGGAAACCGGCATGTCTAGAACAATAAATTCGAAGACATGTGACATGTACCAATCCGGATTGGGCTCCCGTGGTAGATCAAAGCCCATTCACTCTCAATTATCGAGAGTAGGCCGGTATCCCTGCAGTGGGCACAATAGAGGCTGGTACGGGTATTGTTTAAGATGTAAAAAAACCATGAAACTCAGGACACTGTTGCCGTCATCGTTACCGACACCTCTTTATATAAGTATCTCGTGAATATACCTTAAAACTCGTCTCAAATTAGAAGTTAACGTTAACACACTCATACCTCTCCACTCGGATTCCCTGTGTCGCAGATGGCATGGACAAACACATAAAGACAAGACAAACACACAAGACCCGAGAACAAATTTCATGCTCACCGCATTAAGTGTGCCCCGGCCGGGAATCGAACCCGGACCCCTCGCTTCGAAAGCAGGGCTACTACCAACTAAGCCACGGAGCCGTCAAAATCTGTAGTGTAGTCTGCTTTTGTTTTCACCTCTGCCGGCACTCCCGGAGTGCAATTTGTCTTAATTTTTGTATGTGTTAAAGCCAGTTCGTTTATATCAGTACTGACTATAAGTAATCTGTGTCAGTAGGTGAGCGGTGCTGCATCACTGCATATCGTTGCGTTTTAAAATTTGTAGAAGGTTAAATTACGTTTTATTAAATAAATAGCTACGCAGTTCAAGAGATGAAGAGAGAAGAAGTATCAGCGAAGAACTCTTGGAACTGTCCGCAGAGTTCCTTCAATAAATAGGTTTTAAACAATGACCCAACGTAGTAATAAGACAGCGTGATATTGCAGGTCCATATTAACTTAAACAATATATATTATTATTAAAAGAAAAAAAACAAAGTCACTGCGTGAAGTTATATACATATCTATAAAAAAAAACTGTATTTCGATAACAAACTATAGAGGATTTGAGTAAAAAAGTATTGAAGGACTTAATATAGCGCCAAAATCCGGCCTTTTCAATTCTTTTCATTGCAATATAGCTACGTCACTCTCTCAATTAAGACGAATTTAGCGACTCTCAAGCTAAAAACCATGAAGCCTACACAGCGTGCTAAAGAAATATACATACACAAAAAAAAAATAACCGTTCTTGTGACATTTCTAGAATTCAATGGAAATATTTTTGACTCAGACTTATATTTAGGCAAGACACGTCTGCACCCCCACCCCCCGGAGCAGAATATAATCCACTAAGCGGATCCATAGCTCATTACGATAAGCGACCAGCAACCGTTAAAACAGCACAATTACATTAGAACGCCCGCGGGATGGATAATCATTGGAGTTAGTACTAAATTAGTGGTGATATACTAAATGAGATACCGGTATTATTTTTGTGGCACTCCGGCAGGAATGTTCTCATTTTACAAGCTTTAAATTAACTTGCAATGTATTTATGTTAGAGAGCGTGGTGGCCCACGGGCACAGACGCCGACATTCAAGCCCAAACTTGCACCAATGAGATTTTTCACTTGAAAAATGAATGTGCCCAATACCACGTTCCCGAAACGGGGACGGAAAACATCGTGAGGAAATCGGCATGTCTTAGAACCAAAAACTCGACGACCCGCTCCCGTGGTAGATCCCATTCATTCTTAATTATCGAGAGTAGGCCGGTGTCCCTGCGGTGGGAACATTAGACGCTGGTACGGTGTGTATGTTTGTCCGGTGGAATCTTGCAACTGAATTTTAAATCAGTTGTTTTAAAAAGTTTTATAAAAGCTTGTTTTAAAAAGTTTTATACGATTAATTTACTTGAATTGTTCTTTACTATTGACTGATGATAATACTTGCCGTCTGTGATGGTACATATGTGTTTACCGCCGCTCAATTACAACATCAATACTGAACCTATTTTTTTTTTTACTCCAAAACATAAATAGTTAATATTTATACGCACAAGATTAAAATGGGCTATTGAGGTTACGGCATTCTTCCGGAAAAATACGTGAATTTTATGCATATAAAAAAATTCTACAACGTAGGTGGAATAGACATCATTATGTAGACAAATAGAATATGTAAAATGCATTGACGAAAGATTTCCTGTCAGCGAGACCATAATGCGATGAAGCCCTACTACTTAGGATGACCTAGCAAGCATATCTGTTTATGAGCGTTACACATTTTTAGCTTAATACTGATGACAAAAAAGTCTATTATGCAACGATATGTGACGCTCTTTACCTGATTGAAACTTGCTGATATGTAATAGATCTTACTGAGGTGCCACAAGGAATAGTTTTAAAGCGTGGTTTGGGAAAGGTGTGTTAAGTTTTATGCTTAAAACTCCTATCCATTTAAATCAGAACTTGTATATTATAATTTTCAAAATTATTTTGGATTAATAGGATAGTAAAAAAATGAAAAACTCATTGACTCCTCTAAAATAAGCCAAAATCTCTGCAGGTTCAAAACAAGTTTGTTATTTGAGAATCATATAGGAATAATTGTGTCTATGGAAATAAAGACTTACCTAGGTCTTCGCGAAGGCACCAGATACTTCAGCGGGCCGGCTGATTTCCTCCTCCCCTTCACCACCGGGACCATCAGGTATTCCTCTTCCTCAGTCTCCGAAGAACTCGACAGATTCACAAGCGCCGGCGCAGACATTCTTCTAGAAGATCCCTTGGACACCTCCAACATATCACATATCACTTCACAGTATTTACAAGAACTGGCTTCGGAAAGATACGCTGTAGTAATTGCATACGCATAGTTTTCTAAGAAGCACTTGTGGCAACCGTGCACGTATTCTTGGTCTGTCGATTCCTCACTAGGCTCCTGTACTTTCAGCTGTAACTTCTTTTCCATAGTCGACTGCTTGATATCTAAGATTTTCTTCTGTTCATCCTGGTGTTTTATTTCATCTTCCACTAGTTTCTGCTGTCTTATCTCTTTCAAGCACTCGGCTTGGTCGTTGTAGTATTCAACACATTGTACGTTTTTGGACGGTTCTTTTGTTGGAGTTTTCTTCTTTTTTGCAATATTTACGTTAATAGGTTCGATTCTCAGCGATTGCATTTGCTTAATAATGTGCTCTTGTACGTACGGGTACGACGATACTTCATCTGTGTCGTCGTCTTCGTTGTTTTCAAAGTCTTTTACGATTTGTTTATCATTATTTTCAGGCGCATGTCTACCTTTAGGTAATTGTTTATCTCTATCGTCTGGAATATACTTATCTCTAACAATTTGTTTAATACTATCTTCAGGCTTAACTTTGATCTCAATTTTACGACATTTTTTATTATATTCTTCGTCTAAGCATGTTTCGTAACCATCTATATCGTGATCAATGTAAAGTAAATTTGAGTCATGGACGGAATTTTTTGTAGATTCAAAAAAACTCGTTGTATCATCGTTTGGGGAATTCAGACACTCTTTCCAACTTTCGTCACTTTTAACTTTTTCTAAACTTGTCTTGTCTTTAGTATCATCATTCCAATATTTATCAAAACTGATCCTTTCCAATCCAGTTGGCGTAACAGCGAAGACCATTTCATCTGAGGTAGATATTTCTTTACTTTGTTGTTTGATTAAATCACCTTTCTCAGTTTTGATCCTCGAATCTGGGAGTTCTCTTGGTGTTGTAAGAACATCATCTTCTGTTATAGTCATATCATCATCGTGTTCATCTAATGAATCTGATTTTGATGACTTGTGATCGATCCCATTCATTCTCACAATGTCTGTTTTATTACTTTTTTTGCAGTCTTCAAAGCTGAAGTCTCCTAGAGCTGACAGTTCATCGTCTTTGATTGAAGGTTCTTCGGGCTCGAGACATATTTGGACAACCTCAATTCCTTCACCGTATTCCTGGAGGCACTCGTGGAAGGAATCCAAGCCAGTGTGGTCGTCAGAAGCCAGTGAATTAACACATTCCTGAGAAAGTGAAAAGCTTTAAATATTTTTGGATTAATAAATATAAACCACCTGTTGAGCAGATAGATGAGGCTATTAGATTGACTAATAGTGATCTACACAACATTAATGAGTGAAGCAGATCTTATGGCCTAAAAATAAACCCAAGTGGTCGTTTTAGGGAGCTCACGAATGCTCGCCAAAATTAACTGGCCACATCTACCTCCACTGTTATGAATTATACTCCTTTATGAATTAGCAAGTTATCAAAAAATTTGGGTGTACTAACGGATGGCAAAGTATCCTGGGGACTTTCTTCCTACTTTCACCAAAATTGAATTTTTCATTCATTGTTACTCCTTATCCTACGCCGGCTATATTGATGTAACCGAATAATAATTAAATTAGCTTGAGCATCTCCAAAATAACGCAATCAGATTCATATTTGGCTTACGCAACAATAACCACATATCCGAGTACCGTAATAAACTCAAGTTGCTGCCTCCGAAATACACATATCCTTCTCTCTATGCAACATCCTCTTAGTACCTCACCAGCATTGGTCCGCCAAGAAGTGGTACACTACACACATTGCTATCTTCAGGACACAGCATGAGATGGACGATGGAACGTGACTCGAGTCTTCTCATAGGTAGTATTGCTGCTGTCTTGTGTAGATTACCACTAAACATCGGGTGGGCCTTTAGATCATCACTTTTGATACATATAAAAAAACACATTTTATTGCAACGCACATTTAATTTGTAAGCATCAACATTTAACACAGGGTCAATTAAAGCATTCGACATCAATCTTATTGCACTAATTACACCAAATTTTATTCCAAACCATGTTACGATAAAGTTTTTCATAAGTTAGTTTTAGATGTATGTATAATTTCGCAAATTTTAATTTGACAAATCTTCACAAATTTGTATCGTAACATGCATTGTAAATATCTAGTCTACAAGTTGGCAAGCTGTTTATCTTAACAATTATAGATCTTCACGTGGTGGATTGCTAATTACTTTATGTGCTTATATAATATACCGACTTGTACATTTTTAATAACAACGTATGTTACGAATAATAATAAAATTCTGTCACTATCAAAACGCCAACCTTAATACAGTCTTTGTCTTACAATCCATTAAGTAAGTGTTATTACTATGTTTTCTATTATTTCAATAGACAATCCCTCAATTCCTTAAAAGCTATGATATGTTCGAAGTAACCTGTACGTGACAATATCGAATCGAAGCTCTCGCAAATTAACATATATAAATTATATCTTTTAATTTTCTCTCTTTTTAATTTATTTTATTCTTTGTACCGATCTTTAGGTTTATATCAGCTATATTATTCTGCGTTATTATTATTTTAACTGCGAGCATTATCACATTTAAATTGACTAGCAACATTATAACATCTACTTATTATAATTCCACGACTACACAACCTTCATAAATAAACACCGACTGCTAATTTTAATTCGCATTTGTACTTCAAATATGTTTTTTGGGTTTCAATGATATTTACTATTTAAATTATCCATACACAAAGCAAGCGATAGTCTTTTACTATGAACTTAGCATTTAAATGTATACACATACTTATAATGGACCAGGAAAGTTACCTTAGAAACAATAAGCTACATTTTATTGGGGAAGATTATCAATAACTTTGGGGCACCTGAACAAATCAGTATTTAAGAATTATCGTATAAAAAGAAACAATTGAAGTATTTATCAAAAGATTTGATGTTTGTGTATTATCATAATTGATAACTAATAGTATACATTATTACAAACTTCTGCCTCACTTGAGCAAAGATCTAAGTACTTACTTGGACGACATTGATTTCCTCAGTTACTACAAACTATGACACATGCTGAGCTGTGCAAGCTGCCAATGTTTCTTATTATTAGACAAATATTTACTCACTTTTTTATATTAACTCTTAAAACTTGAACATACATATTTCATTAGAAATCAAGTCTTAAACATTTTGCATCATCATTTTTTATTTCATATTAATATTCACCACGCCATCTGTTCTTCATCAATATATATAGTATATTGATGAAGAACAGAATAATGGGAGTCATTATTATGATGGCTACCAGTATGTTTGTAATTGATGAGATGCTCTGAATTCAAACGATTCATTAATTATTCCTTGCATCTATTTATTTTTTAAATATTTGCTTTCATGTTTAGTATTTTGTGATATATGATTATATTATCTGTCTTTCCATATGTCATCTTTAATACGCATCATTTTTAGGCCGTATTACTTAGTCAATACATTAAAGTGTTTTTGTTAGTTTAAAGTGATCTCAGCTTTGATCTTCGGGGGAACTCTGAAAGGCCCCGGCGGGGGGACGGGGGCCTCCTGGTTGCATTCGAGCTGGAGCTGCATGATATCCTGGTGCAGAGACATGATGAGGCGAAGAATCTTGGTGAAGTACTCCAGTTTCTGAAAGAAGTTTGACAATGTAGCCAGTGAAACACAACTCGAATAAAAATATGCAACTATATATATTTTGATAATAGAAATGGAACAATTGAGAAAGACCATTTGAAATCTGTAAAAAGCGAGAATAAAAGTCTTATAACTAATATCTACGTACATTCTCTATTTTTAACTAGATAAACAGATAATTTGAAAGTGTTATTCTGTGAGTAATTAATAAAAAGTAAAATTGTGAAGTAAGTGACTTAGTCGAAATAGTTTTGATACAGCTATGTGTAGTGTAAAGCATGCAAATTTAAATATTGTACACTAAAGGGAAACCATTATTCTAATTAACTAACTAAAAATAAATATTTTGTTTCAAATTAAATAAAAAAATAAAATAAAGTAGGTAATCTTAGAGCGGTAGTTCTATTCCCTTTACTGTACAAATTACAAATTTTTAAAGAGTTATAGATCAGAAACAGCATGCTAGTAAAATTTCAAAGTTAAAATACTGCTCTAAGCATAAACAAGCTTCGATAGTACAAAAATAACAACTTACTTTTTGATATTTCCCCTCAGTGTACAATAATCACGACACTTGTCAAAAAAAAAAACAAAAAATAAACAGTTTTTATAAAAAATAATTGAGTAAGTAACGGCGTTTTGAATTCCATCCGTGATATGACCGAGTTGATACAGTTTAATTTTCGGAGTAAAGATACGTAACATTAAAATGCAACACCAGAAGTTAAATTAAAATTGAGATTCTCGAAATAATGTCTTGTTTTTGTAACGATACAATTTCAGCTAATGTTTAGGAACATACCTGACTGCTTTGTATGCTATGTCCGTTCGCCATGTCACCTCCAACTACCGTGCTACACGGTAAAGGTTTTGAAATACCGATCCTCACGATGCCTAGAACAATATAAACATTATAATTATGTAACATACACATAATACATTACAGATAACTCATTTCAGTTATACCAAGATTTTTCATCAACAAAAAAAGGATGAATTAATTAGACGGTGGTCTGTCAAACATATCCCGAAACAAACTTCCAAATAAAGAAAAATAAAAAATAATACAATATTTTTAATTAAACACCCCTATGGTTTATAAATGGTTAAACAAAAACCTGTAGGATATTTGAATTTTAAACCAAAGAAAATTTTAGATGCCTACCTTTTAAGTTACTTGAATCTGTAAACTAAATGGTACTTTCATTGAAAACACAGCTCTCCTCGGAAACAAACGAAAGTTATCTAACAGATGTTTCATCACATAGTAATATTTACATTCGTTGATCCACTCTAATTAATTTAATTTGATAAGATATGCTATCATTAGCCACGTTATCTTTGTGAGATGTAAATAAATATATTCAAATCTCAAATGTACAATATGTACGAAGAATTTCGCGATTGATACGCAAAACGTCACAAGTGAAACCATCTAGAAAATGTCAAAATTTGTAATTACCCACCTTGATCTTCAGTGGCATTCTCCACCGATAACAAGACCTTTGACTGGCCTCATAGCTCGGTTGGTAGATCTACCTTTTTTATGTGAATAAGTGACAGATCAAGCTGAGAGCCCACATGATGGTAAGTGGTGACCCTCGCCCATGACAACTCAGTATGAGATCCAAATCTTTACTGAGTCGCGTTCATCCTGCTGCGTCCATCACCCGAGACGGGGATGATATGTCTCATGCGCATGTGATTTCACCGGCAGCCACACCCTTCCGGAACACAGTAATGCAACCACTACTGATTCCAGATGTGGAGGCAGTTCCTCTCCGGACGAACTTGGCACAAGTTCTACTGCTACTTGCGCCTTCTGCGCTGTAGGTCGTAGGTTGGATTCCCACCCAGGTCAAGCATTTGTTTGACGAATATAAATGTTTCCATATTACTAGCTATGCTTAGATAGCGCTATGTGAAATGTATATTAGCTATAAGTAGACTACAATCGCACCGCGCCCATAGAATTCTTATCTACCAAGTGACATGACCAAACAGATCCGCAACAAGAGCCTCCAAGACCTGATAAGAAACATGTTGCTCATAAACTTGTTTAGCCTAAGATGGAAGATGGAAGGTACCTCTGGGGGCCGCCTTGATCTCTGCCACGGCGGCGTGCAGCGGGCTGCGTGCGCAGTCCTGACCGTTGACGGAGACGAGGCGGTCGCCGGGCGCCAGGCGGCCGTGCCGTGCCGCTGCGCCGCCCGCCACCACGGACCGCACCACGATCACGGACCGGGTGGGGTCAGACGGGTCCTGGATACAAAAATTAAAGTGAACAAGGTCGTTTTCTCATTTTTTTGTGTGGTTAAGTGACGCAACGAGCTGAGGGCCCACCTGGTGGTAAGTGGCGACGCCCGCCCATGACAAAAGTAATGCGACTCAGTATAAGATTTGGATCTTACACTGAGTCGCCCTCATCCTGCTGACTCCATCACCCGAGATGGGGATGATACATCTCATGCGCATGTGATTTCAGCGGCACCCCACCCTTCCACCAAAGCAGAGTAATGCTTGGCGGCAGATTCCAGGTGTGGTGGCAGTACCTCTCCGGACGAACTTGGCACAAGTTCTACTGCTACTTTTGGTTGCTCTTTAAGCACCATCCAGGGGGTACGTGTAGGGAATCAAAGGGTACACATCTACGGACGCGAGCAACTGGCCCACCATAAAAAAATCACATACAAAATTCAGATTCATTGTTCATTTTAATTATAAACTAATGAACTGTAATTAAAAAAATCAATGTTTTGCGAAAAAATCTTCCTAAAAATAAATTTAAAACTCAACTCACCAAATAGTCCAGTATTGAGAAGCCAAGTCCTCGGTCTTCTTTCACCAGGTCTATGTATTCCACCTCGTCGCTCCACATCGCGAGCCCGCTCAGGGGCTCAAGAGAACGGGATCTGTTCCGTTCCAGGTCTTCTGAGCAGAACTCTGCAAAAATATAATAGGACGGTTTAAAATTTATACGCGATATATTTACCATTTGGGTCTTGTCACTCTTCAACCAGGAGCATCTCGGATACTTCATCCGATCACTATCTTGAGATGTATAAACTGAACAAACACTATACATTAAAAATAATTTAAAAATATACCGGACCGATACGATTAGCCACTTGTTGAGGTTTGATTAAAAATGCCTGCACTTACCTCTAAGGTGGTCCTACAGAACTCAAAGAAAAAATGTCACTTGTCAATTTCCTTATGGTGAAGACAAGGGAATGAAATGTCGATTTTTAATAGTCAATAGAACACCATATAAGTTTTACTGATGCCATAAATGTTGGCAAGTTTGGATGGATGGATGTTTGTTACTCAATCACGCCAGAACGGCTGAACGGATCTGGATGAAATTAGGCACAGAGATAGATTATAATCTAGACTTTATATTGGAAAAATGTACGGTTCCCGTAGGATAGCAAAACGTGGGACAGAGAGTTAATATGTCTATAAATGCGAAGTTTGTCTTATTATGTTTGTTACTCCTTCATGCTTCCTTCCTTCCTAAACAGCTGAACGGATTTGGATGAAATGCGTTATGAAAGCAGCTCAAAGCATATTAATCAGAGTCTTAACACCTAACGCAACTAAATTTGCACAAATTTGACAAGAGATATCGATCTGTCGATGACATCGATAGCAGACAGAAACACTTACCAGAATGTTGGTGTGACAGCACGGTGTTGGTGCTGCAGAGGGAGGCGACGGAACTCTCTGACTTGGCCTTGATGAGACGCTGGTGGGGCGGAGCCAGCTGCTGGAGACTCCCGCCGAGGACTGAACTCTGAGGACAACGTCATGAGAACATTATAACATAGACAGGCGGCTCCATAGCTTAGTAGACGGCTCCTTAGCTTAGCAGAGGACTCCATAGCGTAGTAGATGACATAGCTTAGTAGACGGCTCCTTAGCTTAGCAGAGGACTCCATAGCGTAGTAGATGACATAGCTTAGTAGACGGCTCCTTAGCTTAGCAGAGGACTCCATAGCGTAGTAGATGACATAGCTTAGTAGACGGCTCCTTAGCTTAGCAGAGGACTCCATAACGTAGTAGATGACATAGCTTAGTAGACGGCTCCTTAGCTTAGCAGAGGACTCCATAGCGTAGTAGATGACATAGCTTAGTAGAAATCAAAATAACTGGAAAAAATATGTTATCAAAGAATGTATAATTGCATATTTTACTTTGATTTGACTTTTTTTATCGCCCGTTGGTTACCGATCCGAGTAGTACACCCCCGAAGGGCGAGAAATAAGGGATGATAGTATTGAATTTATTATTTCATTTTTATAATGTCTCTTGTTGAACAAACGGAGCTTGAAAGCTCCACCAGAGCTCAGTGCTCACTAAGGAGTGGGTACTTACTTTACCCATAGTAAGTATTAAATGGGTAAATGGGTAAAGTAAGGACTTTAGCCACAGTGCTTACTATGCATATTAAGATGGCAGTTCTTCTTTATTTATAATTTTAATCATAATATTTAATGATCACAAATTAATTAGCTATCACGGTTTTAGATACTGTCAATAACCCTAGGCTCTAAACCTTCCAGGGTTAAACTTCTCGGACAGACGTGGCACCATTTTTACTGCAACAAAACTGTCAGAATATGGTACCCGCTACCCGTTCCTGAATATCTTACATTGATCCGAGGCGGGTCCTGGTCCCGTCTCGTCCTGACGGCGACAAGGGTGGTGGGCGAGCTGGCGGTCCTCAGTCTCGACACCACCTCCACGTGATGCGCACCCAGTACCCGCCACCCGTTCACCTGGAACCCATCACCAGAACTCACAATGGAAAGAAAGGTGAAAAAGGAAAACGAAGAATACCTCAGGCGGGAGACCCAGCTCGCCATGAGGGTTGAGCAGTTGGTATCAACACAAATGGTTCAATTCCACAAACAATCACATTATGGTTGGGGCGCACCATAATGTGAACTTCAAGCCTTTCATGGTGAGATTAACTGCTCGTGAATACGACCTTCATGAATGTCGAATTTTGGCCGAAAGGGAATTGTGTTTGGACAATTCCGCGGGAGCCTACAGACTATATACTATGGCGCCATTGCGTTACATGCCGCAGACAAAAAGTGAGTGTGAGGAGCTGACCTCCAGCAGCTCATCTCCGCGGCGGAACAGGCCGGTGGCGGCCAGCGCGCCGCGCGGCGCCAGCGCCCGGATGTAGTGGCGCGCCTGCACCTCCCGGCCGGAGACCACGCGCACCGTGCCCTCCAGCGAGATGCCCAGCCCCCCCTCCGCGTCGCGGACTATGGTGCCCACCTGGAACACAACCCATCACTTTATTGTAAAGGTATGTAGAGGTAAATAAGAAATATGAATCTTATATTATAGAATTTATTTCTTACTAGCTTACTACTCCTAGCCTCGTTTCAGCCGCGTAGTTCCCGTTCCCATATGAACACGGGGATAAAATATAGCCTATGTTACTCGCTGATAATGTAAATTTGTAATCGAGGCGCGAAAGCGTAACAAACAAATAAATTCACTTTCGCATTTGTAATATTAGTTGGGATTCAGGATATGGACCAGGTTTTTATTGTAATACCTTGATAATACGATAGAGGCTGGGTTCCTACTACGCACTCTGGGTCCCTACTACGCAGGTTGGGTTCCTACTACGCAGGCTGGGTATTCTACTACGCAGGCTAGGTTCCTACTAGCGACGGAGCCAGCTGACTCCTCATGTACTCACCACAATATCGTACTCGTACTGATGTCCTGGCCAATCCTTCTCTTTACTCAGGATGTCCCGCCATTTGTCCTGAAAAGAGAAACCGTCGTCAAAATCATCAGCATACGATGTTCCCACTGCACACCAGCCTTCTCTCGCCAAATGAGAGTGAATTTTTTTTTTTTTTTATGTGAAGACGTGATGGAACGGTCTGAAGGCTGGTTGTCTGCTACCAAGCAGTGGTGGACTCGCATTGTGTTCTGGTGGAAGTGTTGCTACGGGTTAAGACTTAAGTTTTCTCATTCTTCGGTCGGGGAGGACCTAAGTCGTATTGCTGATGTTATGGGCAGAGGTTACCACTTAAAATCAGGTGGACTGGCCTAACAGCTCAGTAGCTGTCTCCTGCGCTGTAGGTCGCGGGTTTAATTCCCACCCAGGACACGCTTTGTGTGGTGAATGAAGTTTCTCGTGTTTTGGGTGTTTTCTTGTTTATGTGTTTGCCCATGCCATCTGCGACACAGGGAATCCTTGTGCATGGTATGAATGTGAATAGGTTTTTTATTTCTTCAACTACCCTTAAGCATCATATAGTTCCTGTACCTGTATTCTACGAGTTTCTTCAGCGTCCTCCCTGCCGATGACAATTTCGCCCTCCTCTCCATCGGGTTCATCCCCCCTCTCCGCGGTGGGGGACGGGAGAGGGGCATACGACTCTACCTCTGTCTCTATCACCGTCGACTCGTCATACTGGAACCAAAAATACTATAACAATATCTTTCAACATCTACTTACATGTATTTCAAGCAATAAATTTACTTTGACTTTGACTAAAATATCATATTGGAAACGACTTCGAAAAAAGTACAATTCGGATGATAGTTTTTTTTGTATGTTTGTTACTCAATTTCTTCGCTAATCATGGATTTATTTGAATGATTATTTTGACAAGGTACCTCCGCGGTGGTTCTACAGAAATTTTATTAAGAAATTCCACCTCTTATTGCGAATAATAGGGGCTGAATGTATTAAAGTTGTTTTTTTTTTGGTTTTTAAAACAGTCACTTGTTGAGTTTTATCGTCGTACTTGTCGGTAATTATCGCTGGTAAAAGTTTTGCCTAGCCGTTGGACTGGAAAGGAATATATTCATTATACTGGAATGTTACCCAACCAATACTTTTACTTTTTCAATAATTCAAAATTTATTTGTTTAAGTTCAAATTGTTTACTTATTCTTAATTGCTATCCATTCCTACTAACAAAAATAAGGAAGTAGGTAATTAATTCAATTTATCCAAAATTAATTAATGTTGCCTATATCTCTAAAGTATTTTGTATTTTTTTTATATATATGCGCACGCTTAGTTCAAAACTCTACGTTTTGAACTAAGCGTGCGCATATTTGGTATTCGACTGTACCCGAGATAAGTCAAAAAAATAAGTCAAAAATTTAAATAAATAACCCATTTATAAATAAGTTACCCAACTACAGGATTTACCCAATCCGTTGGATTCACTTTACACTTTCCATTCTAATCAATTCGGAATGCAACTTGTATTTCGCGCGGGACAAATTACGGACTGTACAGATTTTGTGCACTTCTGGCAGCGCCCCAATACCCTTAAATACATCTGAATATCCATCTAGGCCGTAATGTTTCAACTCTGTACCTAAGACTGCAAAGTTCGTAACGTACATTAATTTGACAGGTGACCCTTTGGAGGTAGAGGCGTGAATATGTGTAAGATGGTAATTTGCCAGTCTTATGTCAAACGGACACGTCTACCATTTCAAATTAATTGGATTATAGGCTATTTTGAAATAAATCGTCAAACTAGTTACGTGACTATTCCAATTTTGTGAAGTAGAATGTTTGTTATGAACTAGCGACTCGCCCCGGCTTCGCACAGCGGCATTTTTCTACTATAATATGTACTTCCTCTTGAATCACTCTATCTATCGCTGAAAACTGCATTAAAATACGTTGCGTAGTTTAAAAGATCTGTGTATAAACGGCGAAAGCGTATTTGTTATAAACTATCTAATGATTCAGCAGAAAAAAAGCCCAATAGTCAGATATAAAAAAAAATATAAACTATAATATTTGATTTGTTTGACAAAGGTAGTTAACTATTTGATAATCAAATAATATAATAGGTGTGTGAATATGACTCCGCCCCTTTTTGTCAAAATAAAACACATTTGTTCGCTTACAAAATTAAAAAAAAAATTATTGAAAGTATGCTCCATCTGCAGCTACAACCTTCGCCCATCGTTCAGGTAGTTTTCGTATTCCTTGCTGGAAGAAGTCCTGGTCTTTTGAGCTTATCCAGTTGTCAATCCAAATTTTGATACTTTCACATGAAGTAAACTTTTCTCCAGTAAGGTCTGTCTGCATCGTCCGGAATAGGTGGTAATCCGAAGGAGCTATGTCTGGTGAATATGGCGGGTGGGGTAACACTTCCCAGTCCTGTCCCTCTAAATATCTTTTTACGACTTCTGCGGTATGCGGTTTGGCATTGTCATGCTGAAGAACTAATTTGTTATGTCTATTCACCCATTCTGGTCGTTTTTCTTCTATGGCTCGCTTCAAACGCATTAGTTGTCGTCGGTAAACTTCTCCATTAATAGTTTCAGAGGGTTTGAGCAACTCATAATATACAATACCTTTCTGATCCCACCAAATACAGAGCATGACCTTGGCACAGTGAATATTTATTTTTGGCTGTGATGGGCCTGGTTCGCCTGGTTTCACCCAAGCTTTTTTGCGTTTAGGATTTTCGTAGTGTATCCATTTTTCGTCTCCTGTGACTATCCGATGCAAAAATCCTTTTCTTTGCTGTCTTTGAAGCAGCATTTCACAAATGGTTTTCCGACGTTCCATGTCTCTTTCTTTTAAATCATGTGGAACCCAGTCACCGGCTTTTTGAATCATTCCCATCATTTGTAAACGCTTTGCAACAGTTGAACGATCAACATTTAATGCTGCAGCTAATTCTGATTGAGTTTGGCAAGAATCTTCCGCCAATAATGCTTCCAATTCAGCATCTTCAAATTTTTTTGGTGGTTTTCCATGTTCTTTATCCTCAGTACTAAAATCGTTATTTTGAAATCGTCGAAACCATTCCTTGCAAGTTGTATTAGACGGAGCATGCTCACCATAAATCTCCACAAGCAAACGATAAGTTTCCGCTGCAGTTTTCTTCGCAATAAAATAATGTAATAACACTTCCCGCAAATGACGTTTATTTGGAATAAAAACCGACATTTTCGAAAAGGTGAAAACAATTGTTGCTTACACTTCAACCAAATATCATAAAATGCGTTAGATAGCTGACATTCAGTACTATCGAATACAAGTATGGTCATTTATTAGTACACGTAAACAATACTAAAAACGACATCTGTTGAGAAAGGGCGGAGTCATATTCACACACCCATAGTTAATTACCTTTGTCCGTTCCATTCTTCCATATGATGGTCGATGGTGGACATTAGAGCATTATCAAGCACTCAATTGAGTACCTGTTCAAAAATGTATTATGACACAGAATATTGAAATTATAGTATCTGTTGTGTCGATGAACAGTAGGCGACTCACCAAAACGCAACGATAGCGCGTGCTAACATGCCAGTAGCGACATCTAGTTTCAAACGTAAACTTTTTGCAGCTTCCATACACGAGGAAAGTTAAAACCCTGTACTATTAGGTATTCTGTCGTAAAGCCAGACAGAACGGATCCAGTCGATTTTCCCATCGGTACCTACTTATGCACGATCGTACATTATAATCAGTGATCGGAGATTGATTTGGGGTCAACGATCTCAAATGTATATGTTAATATGGGCATGTAAAAAATAGCAATCAAAAGAACCATTTCGTTAGTCGAGAAATAAATAAAAATCTATAAAAAACGTCTTACTATCGGTTTTATGCTCCTTTGAATGAAATAAATCCTATCACTAAATTAAGTCAATCTCACAAAAACCGGAAGTTTGTGACAAAAAACCGAAAAAAGGCATATCCATGTTGTGTACGACATCATGCAAGTACGCAAAATCAATTAACCTACTCCGATCACTGATTATAATGCAATAGCTGCGCCCCGCGGTTGGCATCCTACGAGAATACTTTTTATGGATAAAAACTAGCCTTTGTGTTAATCCAAGATATAAGCTATTTTGGCAACAAGTTTCATCGCTTGAGCGTGAAGGAGTAAGAAATATACATACAAACTTTCGCCTTTATAATATTAGTGTGGTTCTAGTTATTCCCAATTTCCGACTTTTGACGTGAATTTCCCAAAAAATCTTTTTACACGCAACATTAATTAGGCAATTGTGCAACCGTTCTGTAGTGATGCGTTTACATGTATTCAATTGATTTTTATTTATATGTATTATATAGATTTGTACTAATATT
Source organism: Aplocera efformata (assembly GCA_921293045.1). NCBI lineage: Eukaryota > Metazoa > Arthropoda > Insecta > Lepidoptera > Geometridae > Aplocera > Aplocera efformata. The sequence goes on from OV121061.1 coordinate 407,907, forward strand.
CAATTAGGGAACTAAACCGTCTGTCTAGTAACGTGACTCATCCAGTTTCACCCGATGGTCAGATAATAAAATAGTTAATTATCTTCATTCAATGATAACCGATATTTAACTATAGAGCTTTATCAAGCACTCAAGGGAGTGCCTGGTCAAAAATTAATATTTCTTGAATGGTGTTACCCGAAGGTTTGGTTGTGCCAAAGAACGCTAACTTGTGGCAAATAACCAAAACGCAACGATAGCGCGTGCTAACGTACAAGTAGCGCCATCTAGTTTTCAAGCTGAAACCTTTCGCACCTCCATAGCCACCCCTACTATTAAGGTGTCCCGTGGTTAAGCCAACGAACGGGTCCTGTCGATTTTGATTCAGATTATTTTATTCATAACATTTTGTTACAAGTTACATTGCAATTGTCATAATAACATGACATGAGACAATAAAATATGTTGATATTAATATGTTGGTTATAATACCAGCTCTTATTATTTAATTAATAACTACATCTATCATGTAGGTACGTATTAATGCCAATCAATTTACTATATAATAATATATTGTATATATATCAATAATTTATAATAATAAAATTTCATAGTAAAGAAATCAGTCAAATAAATAAAAAAATTAAATTATAATCATGAACGAATTCAAAATATAAACAACAAGTCAATAAACAACAAATTATAGATAAAAGAAACAGTTGACATAAAATTTTGCCATCGGCACCTACTTACAGACGATATAAGTATAATAATATACTAGCGATTCAACACGACTTCGCTCGTTTCTAAAGTGTGTGTGGCGTAGGTCGTAGTACAAGTTCGTAGTACATCATTTTAATCGTATCGTAAGGTTTGACAAACATTAGAAAGAACGCCGATTTTTTTTTTTTGATATTACAAATCGTTGGAATTTTCGGCTTTTCTCTACTATAATATGCATGTTTTCTACGTATAAACCTTCTGAAAAAAAATCCTTCTCTAAATGATAACGAAAACCGTATTAAAAACGGTACACCCTGCCATTTTTCAAAAGAAACGTCCAAATTGGTATACAACGGGTGAAGGAAAAGATGAAAGGAAAGCAAAATACGTAATTATTCTTACTTGGGTGACATATATTTTCTGGTTATTTTGGTTTAAAATTTCTATGAGACTAATCCGAAAGCATATCATACGAAATAAAAAATAAAATTTTGAATCGGTTGATAAAGAACGGATCGGTTAGGCACAGAGGAAACAAACGTAAAAAAAAAAATTTTAGTTTTTCATTTATATATTTTTGACTTGACATAGCCTATAACCAGCGGAGAATCAAGACGCTTCCAATGACACCTCATTGGTCAAATTATGATAATTAATTTAGAAGGTATGAGGACACAGATGAACATACATACATACCGGTCAAAGTCGTAACCCTCCTTTTTGCTTCGCCGTAATCGGGTTAAAAGAGAACCATGATCTGTCGGCGATGTTTTTTACCTTTGTACGTATGTTGTATTTAACAGTACTGACCACACTAAAGCTATATTTAGCGAGGGAGGTGACGGAGGGGCTTGGCGGCGCGATGGGTGACCGCCGCCCCCCCTCGCCCTGCCCCTGCCCCTGCCCCTGGGCAGCCAGCGCCTTCTGGAGCTTCTCGAAGCCAGCTCCACGGAGATACCTGTATGGGCAGAGTAGGTTCAACATCCCCCACTTGACACTTTGAGGGTGAAGCCTTATTCATATTTAAATTGTAGCAACCAGTTTATGGGCATACTTTTGATTAAAAACATCGAAATAGGTAACAGAAAAACAGTGAAGGAAAGGAATAACAAAAACCAATCATTCGTGACGTCATTAAGAGATGCGGATTTGGCTTGCGTGGTAGATTCACTCTCGTTTGTCGAGAGTAGGCTTGGCTTGGCAAGTAAAATACAGGCTGGTATAGTTTACTAGTCTCACAGCAATTGGTTCTGGCTTCTGCGCTGTTGTTCATGGGTTCGATTCCGACCCAGGACGAACATCTATGTGTGACGAACATAGGTCATTGTTCAAATAAAAGTCCTAATATATTGTAAGTAATCTGGTTCCCATAGTGCAAGCAATTTATAGTCAGGGGCTAGATCGCACCGTATGAACTGTATTTTTTTTATCATGTTACTTATTGTATCCTTACCTAAGAGCTTTCAGTCTCACTAGGGGACCCTTAGCATCCCGTAACAACGCAACCGCTCTGTGATTGGTCACTCCGTGGAGCGGTACCCCATCCACCTAAAAACAACATATAACACGACTTAAAAAAATTACCGATTTATAACAGAATATAGGATTCAACTCTGTTTATCCATGTTTCGCCCTTAATCATGGTGGCAGAGACACTAAAAGTATTTAGGGAAAAAAAACATCTCAACGAAATTTTCAAGGAAAAAAGTGCCTGAAAAATTAAATCAGAAATTGGTCTCCAACACTGTAAAATTAATTCTCAATTTCGAATTTTCGGAATAAGATTTGAAACCCGCCAACAAACGATGAATATGCAATCGGTACAGTACAGTTGCGTTCACGAAGGCTAATTATAAATTCCTGGCGCTCGCTACTACAAGTCCGAATTCAAGCAGCGGATCTTATTTTCCAGCGATTGTACGCAATAGTTGTGAATGTATAATGTTTCGAACGATTTTAAAATAAGTAATGCATTTTCTAGCGCGTCAACGTTTTATGTTTCAGCTGTAATAAAATTAACTAAAGATTAATGTTTGAAATTTTTTAAAAGATTCATGAAGACAATTATTGTAATTCAAGAGATTTGAATTTAGTTATCGATCAATTATCGATTGAAATATTTATATTTAGCCGCCATATATAAAAACGGGTTTACTTTTCTGTGTCAACTGCGGCGGAGCGTCAAAATCGTTCGTAATTCGTGCCTCTGCGAAGGCAAGTAGTCTTATATGCTGTGCGTTAAAATCTTGTAATTACCTACATACTTTTGCTTATTCAATTTTAAGAATAGATTTAAATGAACTAAATGTTCTGTACCGCGTGGATTTCTGTAATCTGTAATGACGGAGATGTTTACGTCAGAAATGCTGACGTCACTATAAAATAAAATAAAAATTATAATGTTTTTAACCACCGATCATATATGAAACACGGCTACAAAAAAAAAGTATTATATATTATTATATTTAATATACAATAATATTTTTCGGAACTGATTTTCTTTGTTTCATCAGCATGGAGGATTAGTATAAAGAAGTAGATAAGTGTATTTAGAAACATCCTGAATCAAATGTATTACTTCATTACTTACGTCACCTCCCAATCTGGAATAAAATCCCATTAGATAATAGCCATTAATCCCCACTTCTGAGAACAATAAAGGTTGATACGGCGCGGGTCACTGCACAAACATCCCCGAGAAACATGCTCACAAATATTTGTCTCAGGATCAAACGGATTCCGAACTCCATCGAACCCTAATTACAGTTGTATAAACAAAACAACGTCGGTTTCATGTAAAAATAGACAGTCGCGTCTAAAATAGCATCGCACATTCACAATCCAAACAATGGCGAGCAATCAGAGCCGCAGTCGCGAGCATCACGGCACGTTTCCCTCGCAAGCTGAAATAAGCACCTAGTAGCAGCTCTCTATTCGGAACCAACGAGACGCAAAATTTTAATTAGCACGTGTACGCGATGATACTTTGTACCGATGGCATAAAACACATATTATTTTTATTTTAACCAAGATCAAAAAAGGAGACCGTTTTTAATACGACTGTACTGTTGACCAATTTGGATGATATATTATAATAGTAGCCCTGCCTTCGAAGCCAGGGGTCCCGGGCCGGCCCGGCCGATTCCCGGCCGCGACACACTTTGCATGGTGAGGATGAAGTTTGTTCTCAGGTATTGGGTGTTTTTCTTGTGTTTCTCAGTTTATCCATGCCTCGTGCAACACACGGAATCCTAGTACGAGGGTACGAGTGTGTACTAGGTACGACTAAACGTTTTGTTTCTATGGCTGGAATGTTACTCCAGGGGGTCTAGATTTAGAAGTCACCTCCACAATCCTGTCGTTGACCTGGATCTTCCGGCAGAGGTCCGCGGAGCTGCCAGCGCTGATGCTCTTCACGAAGATACCACTCAGTTCCTCTGTCGACAACCAATGTTTTTATTGATACCACAAGTGACGCGCTGAAAAACCACTTAATGTTAAGTGGACCTCCAATAGCAATACGACTTTGGTTCTCCCGACTCACGTATGAGAAGACGCTACAACCTTCACCGGAGACAGGGATGGAAGGTCTCATACGCTATGCGGCGGCGGCGGATTACCATGTTTGAAGGAATACTTCTTTGGACCAAATTGGCACAACGTTACTGCTACAGAACTTGTATCAAGTACTTGTATCATTTAGGAATATATCTTGATAACGCTGAAGCTGGCCGTAAAAGATCAGATATATTGTTGTTTATAAGAGGCAGAAGACTTGCCTCTGCCTTCTTAGGTAGGTCTTTAGGTTGTCTGTTTCCATCATCTGAGAGATAAAGTCAACAGTCACAAATCTAAAATTGTACAATTCGTTCGAAGAAGTATTGGAAGAAGCTCTTGGAAATTCACCACCAAGCATGCTCATGAGTTTCGGTTGCTGGGTGCAGATGCCGATGAATTTACAAGCGAATGAGTTACCGGTATTCAAACGACGAGTGCAACGCGGTGTGAGGCAGATCAGCGCTTTTACAGTAAGACATACATAAAACGTTTGCAATCCAATATTGCGAAAGTTTCCGAGTGTTTTTCATCACGCCCCAGACCCACACCCACTTCCTCGCTATACGTATAACCGCAACGATAAGTCCGCAATTTCCGACCACCCCGCCTTTCTGGAGGGTAGGATTGCAAAGAAAGGATATCCGGTCTCGACTCTGTGCGATCGTGTGTAACAGTTCACATCAGCTGATGGAAATGAAAAAACTAAAGGTTAAATTATAATACTTATTATAATAGAAAAAATGATTTTTTTAATAATAAAGTAATTTAATTTGACGTAATTTTTTCATTACATTATTAAATGTTAATTCTGTACCTACGGTAAATAAAAAAACTATAATATATCTATAAGTATTAAAATTGTAAAATAAATAAAAATTCAACAAGATCCCTATTTATCAATTATAGCTAAATGACATTATATGATCACGGTCTTGCATGCAAGCCAATCTTCTGAGAAGTCAATCATTTAAGAATCAAATTAATTAACGGTCCAATCTATTGTCATTATTTAGCGCTCGGGGAAATTTATAAAATAATTTTGGTAACGTCATACAATTCAAGGAAAAGGTTTTTACTTTGTTTTCTATTCATTATGTAATCTGAATCATTTTTGGCAAATAATATTAATTGAAACAGACACGTATTGAGATTTTGGGACTCATTCCACGCATAAAATCTGCTTGGCGGCAGATTACCAGTTGTGGAGGCAGTACTTCCGGGTGAATTTTGCACAGGTTCTACTGCTACTTTTTGTTGCCTCTTTAGCAACAAAAAGTGTAGGGATTCAAAGGGTACGGACGCGAGCAACTCACTGCCGCATTGTACGAATCTCCATCTATTTGAACGCCATTACCGGGTCTCCTGTGCCCGATATATCCGGTATAAACGGCACAGCCAGTGCTTCCGCTGCTACGAAATTTCGTAGAACCTAAAGGATGGCCGTAGCACGCTACGAATACTGTATTGCTTTAATGATTTTATTTTTTGACGAAGTTTTTCTTCTAGCCTGACAAGGGTCTGAATTGAATAGCTCGATAAAGATATTATAATAGAAAAGATATTCCTATTATGTGATATCTTAATTACAGCAAATAGGTGCAATTTAGCTTGAACAGCATTAGCAGTTATCAACGTTTTTCATTATAAGTGATGATTTTATCCCCCGACACAAAAAGAGGGGTATTATAAGTTTAACGTGTCTGTCTGTGTAAGTGTCTGTGGTATCGTAGCTTAATAAATACTTTATTAACTTTAGCGGTCACCCGACGCGACGAGGATTGGAAAATAAAAATATTTGAACTTACTTTATATATGTGACAAAAAATAATTATAATAAAGTAAAATATTAATTGTTAGTTTTTAGAGTTCATTTTATGTGTCGAGGGGTTTTTAAAATTTTTAATTATACTTTTATATATAATAGTTATTTTTATCTCCCAATGTAAAGAAAAGTGTTACAATATAACAAGTTCTGATCATTATGACCCTGTTGGGCACAATAATAATTATGAATCAGAGATGAGGATTTAGGGTCAGTGAAATACCAACTTAATTTTGTTATTAATAACATAAAGAATTTTATTTGTAAAAAGTCATTAAAATAAACCAACCAATGAATAAGGTAAAGATTTAAGTAAAATTTATATTTTGTATTGTATAATAGTTTCAAATTACTTAACTATCTTATGTTATTATTACTTATCGATAAATGTTCAAATCAACAGCTTCGAAATCACCCTGTCCGTTTCCCACTTACTGAATCTATCTAAATAAGCCACACAGGCCCAGATTACGCAATGCCCTCATAATAAATGGAGATTTCACCAAGTTGAACCAGAGTGAGTACCAAGTTTGACATACCCGTAAGTTTGTAGCAATCGGAAGTCGTAGCAAACAAGTCGAACGAGCGAGACAAACAAACAGCCGGACACAATAGGCGAGGCCCTTTCAATAAGTTTGCAAACGCCACAACTGAGAACTGTCAAGATTAAAGTTCTTGTTTCTCGGCAGTTGAAATTAAAGGCCCCTGGCAGGCTTAGCCTGTGGAAGAAGTCGAATTACAGGCGCTTTAGGCGTTACTTCCAAGTCTTGTGCTGCGTTTTTCTCTCATCAAAACTTCCATATGTTTCGAATTTTTATATTGGATTTACTCATTTTCTTGGAGAGAAAATGAAAATGGCAGGATTTATTTTTTCGTCTAACGAATGTCGTTTTTATAATGGCGCCACATAAGACCAAAAAGATTGGATTACAACTTCGTACATATTGTACTAAAGGCGTAAATACTTTTTCCGCAACTTAAAGTAGTTTTCACGGCATCAGATATACTAGTGGCTAACCTTAGTGACCTATTTAAGAATCTAAAGTAACATCTGCACTACGAACACTATATTAGCTTAAAATTAAAATGTGCTTCCATTAAATATATCTTCAAAAAGCATTCGTTCCTTCCAAATCGTCGTTTCAATTCAATTCCATTAAAACCCCAAGAGAATCACAAGGAATACAACAAATCCCCTCGGATTTGAAGGGGGCTTTGCAGGCTCCCCCCATAAAAGTCTGGAGGCGATGTACTGAATGAATCCTATCTGTTAAGTAGGTCAGTCAACACGAGAGGATTACATTGATTTCGCTTCTATGAGAGCGCTCTTCCCTCGTTGTACTTTAAATATCATCTGAGTCGAGCATTTCTCTGCCCGTTAGGTATTTGGATTGGTGACCGTTTAGAGGAATTTTAATTGAGCCCAACTTACTAATTTTAGTGCTAGTTCAAACCCTATCCTATCCTACCCTCCATAAACAGTGCCACTACAGAGTAGGTCAAAGTCACTGATAAAATAAAGCACGTGGATTCATAAACCAATCTCATCACATTTCAAGGTCGGCTTACAGGACATAATCCAACAAGGAATGGTAATCCTCCACCCGTTTCTTCCTTTACGGTGGTAAACGTTTGTTTTACCTGCTAATCCATAACAAAGTACAGTTAATACCTACATTATTAAACACAAGTCAGGGTCGGCAAACATCGACCAAAGTAAACTAAACAGTCAAGAAGAAACCTTTTCAGAATCGTTTACATAAACACCTTTCTCTATCTCTCAACTAGGAGCAATCTCTAAATAGATAGATATTACTTTATTGTACACCAGATGATAAGGTTAACAATACATTATAACACAAAACAGTATAAAGCGAGGCCTTATTGCTAGTAAGCGATTTCTTCCAGACAACCAAATGGACACGAGAGCATGGAAATTATACGGAGTATTACTGACATACTTAGATGTGTCTAGATCTAGATTATACTTTAGAATGTACTGTTATTTTTATTTAACTTATGTGACGGGACAAGCTGAAAGCTGTCTCCTGATGTAAATGGCTGCTCATAACAAAAACAGCAACGAGACGCGGAAAAAAATTATTGGGATATGTTGGGGTGACAGAATGACAGAATGGGGATCTTGCGATGGCTTAGCTTTCTATGATGCATCTATGCAGTCCCAATTTATTTATGTTATAATACATGTTTAGTTTCGCGAGTCCAGTTGCTTGCGTCAATTAGAATCCGTACACTTACCCCCTGGGTAAGAACTTGTTCAAAGTTCGCGCGGAGAAGTATTGCCTCTACACCTGGTAATCTGCCGCTGCAGTGGTGCACTCGCATTGGCGTGTTCCAATGGAAGGGTGTGGGAGCCAGTGAAATCACATGAGCATGAGACGTAACATCTCCGTCTAGGGTTGCGAGCGCAACAGTGCATGGATGTTCTCAAACTTCGGTTGCGAAGGTATTGCTATTGTTAGGGGCGTAGGTACCTACTTAGCATCATGTAGACCAGAATTGTCACATCATCTTTGATAATTAAGAAATACAATTAACAACAGCTTTGTAAGCTTTGTATTAAAATATATCATGAAGCTGTTTTTTTTTCTCAAATAATTCAAAAAACTCATCATATTCCGAGGTCTGCTTATTCGGGAACATAATCCCCCTCGAGTCAACATGAATTGTTAAACCCCCACCCTTTCCTTCCCTTGCGGTGAATTTCGTATAATTTCAGCTACTTATCCATAACAAAGTACGTATTATATAATATATGTTAAGAAGATAATTAATAGACTTGGAGATGTTAAATTCTATTGGTGTTTTTTTTTGCTTGTACTTGTTGTAATTCTAAAAATCATTAGTTCCAAGAGATGCACAAATGAGTTTTTCACTTAAAAATTTATGAGCGCAATAAAACGTTCTCGAAACGGTGAAGGAAAACATAAACATCGGCATGTCTTAGAACCAATAATTCAAAGACATGTGACATCTATCAATCCGGATTGGGCTCCCGTGGTAGATCAAAGCCCATTCACTCTCAATTATCGAGAGTAGGCCGGTATCCCTACAGTGGGAACATTAGAGGCTGGTATGGACTAATTATTGACTTGTAGTTCTGTTGTTCTCTATCAATGCTACATACAGAAATCGGATCGGGTGGGGCATACTTGCTTCGGAGGAGTGGCACTAGATGCCAAAGGATGGGTCCGGAAACGGATAGCCGCGGCGGGATCGCGGATGTGTGTGCTACGTTCCCGTGTTCCCGCCACTAAGCGGCAGAGGAGGACTCCTTGGGGTTTTAGTGGGTCTAGTCCCACATAACCGCTCTGTCTCCCCGTGGCAGGGCGGTATGCGAGTGCATTTCCCCACGAAAAAAAAAAGGGTAATACTTGCTTTGTCTTTTGTATGACTGAATTATATAGACTTGTTCCACAGGTCAGTTGGTAGTAGCTCTGTCTTCTGCACTGAAGGTTGTGGATTCGATTGCCACTCAGAACAATTTTTTGTAACATTTGTGTGTCAAACATAGATGTTTGTTCTGTGTCTGGGTATATAATATGTATTATATTTATGTATAAACAAAAAAAGTACGATGTAAATATTCGATCACTTATCTAGCCTTCATGACATGTCCACGAATTTTTCTTTCATTATATAAAATAACACATTCTACTATGCCGACTCTTCAAATGTATATTAGGTTTTTACATGTTCTTACAATGGAAGGTCGCATAGGGTTTGAACAGGCGCCAAACTGAGTAATGGAATCGGGAGATCTTGCAAAAGATTAATTTAAAAAGAAAACAGAGCCATTTATAAACAAGATTTTAGAGAACAAATATCCGTGGCTTAGTTGGTAGTAGCCCTGCCTTCGAAGCGAGGGGTCCCGGGTTCGATTCCCGGCCGGGGCATACTTTGTGTGGTGAACATGAAGTTTGTTCTCGGGTCTTGGGTGTTTGTCTTGTGTTTCTGTGTTTCTCCATGCCATCTGCGACACAGGGAATCCTAGTGCAGAGGTATGAGTGTGTAAACGATTTTTTTTAAATCTCACTATGGATCATGTGTCTGCAATAAAGAATTATTATTATTATTATTATTATACGTCCATCCGTATAAATGGAAGGTAAGGTGTACTTCCAGTGTACTGACCCTGCTCGCAGACGTAGCCTGCCACCGTGATGCCGAGCCCGAGGGAGTTCTTGCTGAGTTGCACCTCGTAGCTGAGGGTCTCCGGCTCCGAAGAGCCGCGCACTGCCATGTCCAGTGGTAACCTGGTGGACAAAGGAATACTTGATTCAAGGTGTTTCAAAGTATGAATACACACTTTATACAATTTGGAGATATAAGTGGCTTAGTTGGTAGTAGCCCTGCCTTCGAAGCGAGGGGTCCCGGGTTCGATTCCCGGCCGGGGCACACTTTGTGTGGTGAGCATGAAGTTTGTTCTCGGGTCTTGGGTGTTTGTCTTGTGTTTCTGTGTTCGTCCATGCCATCTGCGACACAGGGTATCCTAGTGCAGAGGTATGAGTATGTAAACGATTTTTTTTTTTTTTTTTTGTTTATATAAAACACAAACAAAATATATCTATATCTGATATATACTATTTTAGCGTAGTAGCACACGCCCCGTAGGTTTGTATGATATAACTTCTTTGTAAAATATACGAGAAAAATCAGAAATTGAGAAAAACTAAAAGTTTTTTTGGGATTTTCACCATCATGTCGTTTGTCAGCCGGTTGTCAAACCGACCATCTGTCTACTGGAGCAAAATATACACATATTCATCTTACCTGGGAGGTTGAGGAAGTATGACTTGTGGTGCGGGAGTGAACGTGGGAGGGGGTCGGTTACTGTTGAGAGCCCCCCTCGGCACAACGGCTACAATCGACGCCACGGGCTACAACAGATACACATTGGTGATGGTGACCATTTTTTAACCGGCTTTTATCGCCAACTCAGCTTTTAACAGCAACGTTAAAATGTCGGTTCTAGCTATGCTAGTTGAAAAGCCATGTCAGCCCTCGGGCCGATTCAAAACTTCTTCACCAGAGATGGCCACTCACTCGCACGAAACTTCTTTCGTGCGAGTTCTTTCTTTCTTCATGAGGTTTCAAACCACCTGAATACCTCTGCCATGGTTTATTGATCAGTATCAAGGATCGACATCTTAATGAGCTCTAGAAGCACGGAAACGCTCAGTTAAAATGCCACTATATTTTACACGAACACCAGGCTATTTCAAGTAAACATTCATTTTATAAAAAGGATAGCTGGATTCTGCTGGTGCTGCTACAAAAAGAAAGTAATGATTCCGAGATCAGGTTTCTTACTACTATTATAAAATGAAAGTATGGATAGATGGATTAGTTACTCAATATCGCCAGAACAGCTTAACGGGTATGGATGAAATTTGGCACAGATCTATCTCCCAAGACTATAATCTATCTTAGGCTGCGTTTTATCCCGGAAAACGGTACTGTTCCCGTAGCAATCGGTAGCTAGTTCAAACCTAATTAACAGCACCCTGTCTTCTAAACCAGTCTGTTACCCTGTGATGTAGCCTCTCCTCGATGATGGTGGGGGGCGGGGAGGTGGGCGTGGTGTCCTCGGCCAGCGCGCCGAAGCCTTCGTGGCCGGCCTCCGACAGCCGGCGCTCCAGCTCCACAGGGTCGGCCAGCAGGCGGGACGGCACCACCGGCGCCGGAGACGAGCCCAGGGACTAAATAACAACATCCTTATAGGTAATAACGATTTTTTTTTATGTGAATAAATGATGGAACGAGCTGAGGGCCCACCTGGTGGTGAGTGGTGACCCCCGCCCATGACAACAGTAACGCGACTCAGTATAAGATTTGGATCTTACACTGAGTCGCATTCATCCTGCCTTCGTCCATCACCCGAGACGGAGATGATACGTCTCATGCGCATGTGATTTCCCTTCCAACGGAACACAGTAATTCGAGCACAACTGCTTGGCGGCATATTCTGTCTGGTGGCAGTACCTCTCCAGACGAACTTGGCACAAGTTCTACTATTTCTGGTTGCTCCTTTAGCACCACCCAGAGGTGGTTATATTTATTATAACTAGCTATTTTAAAATACTTTTTAAGTATTCCATCTCGTTTTTATGTAAAAGGCAAAAGACAATTACTATTAATTACCTATGAAATTACTCCAGTTATTCGACGACTGAAGTTATATTCAAAAGTTACAGATATAACGCTGATGCAGAAGAAATGAAACCCAAAGAAACAAGTGAATAACTAATTTTGAAAATACCAGTAACAATATTTATTTCAATTTAGAATTCCAATTGAAACCAACAAATCGCAGATTTCAAAGGTATCTCAATATCAGTTCGAAACTATAATTCGATTTTCAACTCGACTAATTGCAGTCAAATCACGTCCGTAACTTCGACGTCATATCCGCTGCGGCGTCAACATCGCAGACCGGATGTCACGTTACCTGCAGGAAACGATACGTCTAGCTTTGCTGGGTTCGAATTATGAAAATACGGTTTAGTACGGTTAGTACGGTTAGTATGGTTTTATTTCACGAACATTCCTTACTAAGTGTAGTTTTAATCATTAAATTGATATTTTTTTATCCATTCTAAATATTTGACAATAGATAAATAAGTTGGTATCGGAGTATGTATCTCAATATTTATTAGTAAAAAATAGTGTAAAATGGTACATATTATTGGTTTGCGTGGTATCCCAGGGGCATAGACGCCGACTTTCAATCTGAAGGTCACTGGTTCAAAGCAACACGTGCACCAAAGAAAATTACGTGATTTCTTCGCCAATCGTAATCCAATAGGTGATTCTTTTGAAGAAATCAGTTGAATCGTTTGAGCGTAAAGGAAGAAGGAGCGTTGCTCGAGACCGTAGGTGAGTACTCTTTGATTCACTACATGCACCCCCTGGGTGGTGCTAAAGGACCAACCAAAAGTAGCAGTAGAATTTGTACCAGGTTCGTCCGGAGAGGTACTGTCACCATACCTGGAATCTGCCGCCAAGCAGTAGTGCTCGCATTACTCTGTTCCGGTGGAAGGGTGTGGGTGCCGGTGAAATCACATGCCCATCAGACGTATAATCCCCGTCTCGGGTGATGGTCGCAGCAGGATGAATGCGACTCAGTCTAAAATCCAAATCTTATACTGAGTCTCATTACTGTTGTCATGGGCGGGGGTAACCACTTACCACCAGGTGGGCCCTCAGCTCGTACCGTCACTTATTTACACAAAAAAATAAAAAGAAAACTTACAAGTTATCGCCTTAATAATAAAAGTGTAATTCAACCGGTCGCCGCGCGCCGAGGGAAGCGAGAGAGTTTCTAATTAAAGAGATGTCTCACAAACCCGGTGTTAGATTGCTTACGAACTGTGATAAATAAAGTTGAAAGATATACGACATCAAGGAGTTTGGACTTACTTATCGAAATAAAGTTCTTTCATCTTTGAGTAATAGATTGAACATGTATATTGTATATATTGTCTACACGTGACTGGAAGCCCACTTGATGTTAAGTGGTCGCATAACAACTTAGGTCTTCCCCGACCAAAGTATTAGAATAAAATAAACATAGAAATATAAGACAAACACCCAAAACCCGAGAACAAACTTCATGTTCAGCACACAAAGTAACTAGGGCCAACTAAACCACGGAGCCGTATTATTATTATAATAATGTTTATTATATTATTATTATGTTTGATGGGGGAAAAGTTTGAACCTGTTTCCTTCAGACCTTGGGAGTTTCCTAGTGGTTCTATCTGTATCCGCGCCACCGTGGCCAAAGTAATCTCAGTACAAAATATTAAGCTCCCGTAAAGTTTCGCTACAAACAGAAATTCCCTAGTTTTAATTGGAAACTTAACCAAAACGCGCCACAAAGGGTTGCGAGGTGAATGTGTTAAAACTCCCTCCAATTAAGACTCGCAAATAGGTCGACAGGTGTACTTCTTAGCTGGAATAGTGCTTCATATTTGCCAGACTTCTGAGCAAGTTGCGAGCACCTTTTTCAAGGTGAGTAGCGAGGATTTTTAGGTTAAAAGGTTTTGCGTTGAAGTTGAAGCATTTAAGTAAAAATTAAGAACACGTATGAAATTACGTTTATAAGTATAGACAGATAGATTTATTGTTCGTAAAACAAGGAAATACATGATGTGGTGGCAATAAACATGACAATAATGTCAGTAGAGTCCTCTAGTTTTTACCTTTACGGTTTACAAACATTGTATAACAACAGTCAAATTAATTTGCTAAACTTCGCAAAGGAGAATAAATTTCTTGATTAAAACATTGTCACCAAAAACAAACCTCAGCATAGAAATGCATAAGAAAAGTCAGCCCGATATACAATACAACAATTTCATAATTTCTTGAACTTGTATGTTTACCCTGCCAAATTTAAAAAGAAACATCCAAATCGGTATACAACTGGCGAAGAAGAAAGCCACTAAAGCAAAACGCGCAATTTCGCAACTTGGATGACATAGTTTTTGTAGTTATTCTGACCTACCAAACCATTAAACCGATTTTAATGAAATCTATAGAGAACTAATCTGAAAGCATCTCCTTTCAAATAAAATAAGACCTTCCCGAATCGGTTGATAAATGTCGGAGAACTGACGGAAAACTGACGTAACACACATAAAAAATACAGCCGAATGATAACCTCCTCTAGGAGTCGGTTGATAATTTAAGGTTTTATCTAAGCATTTCTAGTAAAAATTAAATTAGATTTTTTTCGAAATGCGAAAGATGAAGTTTACTTATTCATGGGAAAGTTGGTAAAGTTTTCAAAGAGATTATTTTGTACATTAAGGCTACTTTATAAGGGAGCTTAAAAGTTATTAATAAGATTGTTTAATGCTTAATGGGCAAAACGTTACAATATTTAAGAAGGTTCACATTAAATATGTTCATAATTTTAATGAATCGAAAACAATAAAAAAAAACAAAAAACAACAACAACGTTAAGACACTCATACCTCTGCATTAGGATTCCCTGTGTCGCAGATGGCATGCACAAACACAGAAACACAAGACAAACACCCAAGACCTGAGAACAAGCGTCATGCTCACCACACAAAGTGTGCCCCGGCCGGGAATCGAAACCGGGACCCCTCGCTTCGAAGGCAGGGCAGGCAGGCTCCTACCATCCAAGCCACGGAGCGAATTACCATATTTTTATTATAGCTGCGCCCCGCGGTGTTACCTGCAGTTTTCCGGGATCAAAAGTACCCAAAAGTACCCTATGTGTTGATCCCGAAATTTCTTTATATATAGATATTGATTTCACGGCTCCGTAGCTTCGATTCAGCCCGTGGCAGACTTTGTGCGATGAGTGTAGTTTCTTCCCAGGTCTTGGAGTTTTATATTTTGTTTCTGCGTTTATCTGCGATCCGGAATTCTAGTATGGTATGTATGTATGAGTATGTACGGGTATAAGTATGTAAAAAATACGTTACTTTTTTATTTTTATAGAAAATAGTTAAAGATTTTTTGAACACCTATTAAAGGTCCTTTATTAATATTATTCTTCAGCACAAAAGGCTCTTCTTCACCTCGTATACGAGTAGGTGAAGATTCCATAATTTTATTATAAATCTCGAACCACAATAGTTACATAAAATCCAACCAGCCCGGTTCCAGGAAAATGTGTTTCGTCACAGTCGCTATATGAAGCTATTGTTTGTGTAGCTCTCCGAGATGACGGATGTAGGGCGATTGGAAGCGTCCAGGATGGAAATAGAGCGATTGTGAAAAGATCACAACGGATCGATGCTCGCGATAACTGGCCGACCGAGGATACATCAAGTTCGCGATTTTAGAACGCAAAGACTGTGAAGAAAGAATTGTTCCTTACTATTATTGCAGTCCTTAAAGTTCCCACTGCAACCAAATCTGCTTATTACAAAGGACTTGTTCAATGTTCTGAGAACGTAAAATTTATCTCTTAACCAGAATTCGTCACTCAAAAATCTTTCCGTTATAATTTTAAAAATCACTTCTATGGATATATCAATTAAATCTTTAAGATATTTTTTTTAACCTAATTAATTTTTATCAAATGCCAGTACCAGAACAAATGCCAGGGCCAGTACTTCTCCGAACTCAGCACAAGTTCTACTGCTATCTGTAGGACAAGACACAGCACGTACCTGGAGAATTGGAGACTAGAAATCAAACTGCACATTTGTACCGATTTGATACCTGGTCTCCAGTTTCAACCATCAAGCTATTACATAGACTAATGGGAGGCTAACCACGCACCCGGCGCGGAGCAGCATGTCACTGCTGCGGAGAGACTGACCTGCATCTGCGGGTCGGGCTGCAGCACGGGGCGCGCGACCAGCAGGCGCACGGCGGCGCCGCACTGGCGCAGCACGGCGGCCGCCTGCCGCGCGCACATGCCCACCACCACCACGCACCCGATGCGGAGCAGCATGTCACTGCTGCGGAGAGACTGACCTGCATCTGCGGGTCGGGCTGCAGCACGGGGCGCGCGACCAGCAGGCGCACGGCGGCGCCGCACTGGCGCAGCACGGCGGCCGCCTGCCGCGCGCACATGCCCACCACCACCACGCACCCGATGCGGAGCAGCATGTCACTGCTGCGGAGAGACTGACCTGCATCTGCGGGTCGGGCTGCAGCACGGGGCGCGCGACCAGCAGGCGCACGGCGGCGCCGCACTGGCGCAGCACGGCGGCCGCCTGCCGCGCGCACATGCCCACCACCACCACGCACCCGATGCGGAGCAGCATGTCACTGCTGCGGAGAGACTGACCTGCATCTGCGGGTCGGGCTGCAGCACGGGGCGCGCGACCAGCAGGCGCACGGCGGCGCCGCACTGGCGCAGCACGGCGGCCGCCTGCCGCGCGCACATGCCCACCACCACCACGCACCCGATGCGGAGCAGCATGTCGCCGCTGCGCAGCCGCCCATCCTGCACACGTCAACACACATCACCATCGTGCCTGCTGAAGCGGGAGCAACGGACTGACGAGGATGATAAGAGATTTTTTTTTAAGCTATCACGGTTTTCAACATTAGTTTTCGTGTTAGCGAAAACAAAACCATGGTAAAACATTATAAGGAAAGTCACCCTTACGCTATACAGTATGAGTTTTTTTGAACCTGTCTCTATAATCTGTACTGAAGCCAAAATTGTAATCTATATTTTTTTAATACTCAATACATTTATTGTTTCTCATAATGGTACAAGTTACATTCTAAGTTTCACATTATGGACCCTTGTTCGGGTGTTACAATATTAATGGAGGCAGTCCGAGGTTTTCTAGATAGCGCGTAGGTAGATCTAAACCTACAAGGTATAGTAAATTTTATATTTTACGTTGTTTGTCTAAATAACTTTCAATAATTTCATGTCAAATATTGTAATTATTTTCTTTTATATATTGTAGTCAATTTGTTTATTATTATTGTCAAGCGTTAGTTATTTTTTTCTAAGTATTAGATTATGTCATAATAGTATTTCTCCACGAGAAAAGATCTACAAAATGTGAATATATGTTGGTTTCCTTTATGTCTGTAGGCAACTTCACTACATAATATAAAACAAAGTCGCTTTCTCTGTCCCTATATCCCTATGTATGCTTAAATCTTTAAAACTACGCAACGGATTTTGATGCGGTTTTTTTTAATTGATAGAGTGATTCAAGAGGAAGGTTTATATGTATAATATTGTACACTAGCAAGTCACCCCGGCTTCGCACGGGTAGTTTCTGATACGACACTGATGCTTTACTAACCGTGCGAAGCCGGGGTGGGTAGCTAGTATTATAAATATATTTTGATGGACATTATGTATGGACCGTCGCTTAGCATTGTTAATGTGCAGTGAGGTATTAATTTATTTCTTAATTCTATTCCATTCTAAATAAATAGACTCCTTACCACTCCCCCTACTCCTTAATCGTATTCTGTGCTCCATGTTAGCACCAACTGTGACAGATTTCAAACGAAGTCAAGTCTGATGACGCCCAGAACCTCGAGACAGTAATCTGTGAAACAGCGCTGGAGAACTTTTGTCTTACGTCGCGCTCATTAAATCAACGCTGCCCTGTTTAGGGGGACTTCTTGTAAGCTTCTTTTACATTAAGTAGTTTATTGTGTCTGCTAGATTTGTAGGTCACGTCGACTGCATGAGGGGGTAATGAAAAGCTATGCTTGGTTGGTCAATTTTGAACCCCCACGATACACAGATAATAAACGTTAAACGTTAAAATATTTACACACTCATAAACGAAATGTACTTATGATAACGATGTTATTATGTATCATAAGTATGTATCTACAAAAAAAAACAAACAGAATGTTCGTCACATAATTACTTGTCCTGGGTGGGAAGGGAACCCATCACCGATAGCACAGAAGGCAGAGCTATCTACCAACTAAGCTATGAGGCCATGTATTTCAACAGTGCTTTCCGGTAGTCAGATTACATAGCCAATTTTTGACGGCTCTGTGGCTTAGTTGGTAGTAGCCCTGCCTTCGAAGCGAGGGGTCCCGGGTTCGATCCCGGCCGGCTCACACTCTGTGTGGTGAGCATGAAGTTTGTTCTCGGGTCGTGGGTGTTTGTCTTGTGTTTCTGTGTTTGTCCATGCCATCTGCGACACAGGGAATCCTAGTGCAGAGGTATGAGTGTGTTAACGTTGTTTTTTAAATTCCGAATGCCTCGAAACACCATCGTCTATAAAGCTGTTTGACATCAGGTGAAATAAAACGCAACACTATCAGCAGAAAATTAAAAAGGCCAGAAAAGGTTTATTCTCTAAACCAGGAATGTTCCCGGAACGCCGCTTTATTAAAATGGAAATTCCTTCATAAAGTTATGATACAGTATCGATATTGCAGCAATAAATTAGGGCATACAAAGATGAACACAAGAACAAGCGGCCGCGCAAATTGGCAGCAACTAAGTTAGCTTAATGGAGTATTGCTGTCGGCAATATTGCTGCTTATAGCGATCGTGAGCGTGTTGCGGGGCTTTGCAGAGAAATTGTTGTTGAACATCTCAATTTAGGTGCTGATTAAATGACTACCGCCGTCCTAGTTTCGTTGGAATTGAGAATGAATCGACTTTTATATACAATATATTTTATGGTCGTTTTCTCTTTTTTTTACATTTATGTTATTTTGAAATATACGTAGTATTATTTATCTATGTATACCAAACTCAGTTTAATTGAGATATTACGGCTTATGGTTCAAATGTTAGAGTTAACGCAACTTAAACCTTTAAATAAACCGGCCAATTAATTTATTATAAGAACATTTCAAAACGGGCACGTTTATGAAGATTATGACCTCATAAAAAATAAATAAGCTGTGCGCTTCGGAACATTGTGGCAGGAAATGTAATAAACATTCCACCGTTTGCAGAACACGAATTAACTTTTGAAATATAACAATCGTAAAATGTTAATTTCCCTACATTTCCTCGGAAACAAAAATCTCGTCAAACGTCAAACTAGTGCCCTTTGGGCCTTTGAACACCCTAGAAGAAAGAGACCACAGTATAAAAGTTCGTTAACATGAGCGGGACGGCAACATGTTTACAAACATCATTAAAGGCACATTATGTCCAGTCGTAAGATTTCGTTTACGGGCCAGTGATAAAGTCTAACAAGGATTTTATTCATTCTTTTGATGGTATTTTGCTTTTCGGCCGCGTTCCCCAAGAACTACTATTTTTAAACCCCGGCTTAAATAAGATTCATTACCTACCTAACATTATATTACAATACCTAGAATCTGTACAAAGTTGTTGTGAATTAGCATACAGTCAAATTTCAGTTTGTCCGCTCAATACCCTCAATAATGAAAGTCATTCAGAAGTTGTAAAACGACACTTGGAAACGGCACTTATTTAAAAATACATTATGTGCCCTCGAGATCGCACGTTCTTATCGTAAGTTTGGCGCTTGTTTTTACCCTATCTTACCCTCGATGCGGTTGCCAATGCGTCTCACGTTCTCAATTCTAAGAACCAGTTCTGATTGCGATTCAATTTCTAACCAAAAAGCCATTTAACTAAATTGATGGGATGGTCGAAAGACACTGAAGTGGGACCTAAATCTTGAGCTACATATAAATGTGTCTCGATCGAACGATGGTTATTAGATTGAAGTAAAAGAATATAAACAGACCTAAAAGCAGATGAAAAGCTACCGTTTGATTGGAACCGGTTTAAACTAAAACCAATCGTGAAAAAGCCATAGGTTAGAATCGGAGTATTTTATAATATCTATATATAGCCAAAATCGACCATCCAATTAGCTACGGAGCCATCCACTTAATCATAGAAATACCCACTTTGCCACGGATCATCCAGTTAGCCACAGAGCCATCCACTTAGCCACAAAACCATCCACTTAGCCGTCCAAATTGAATGAAAATGTATGTTTAAAATTTAGTATTAATGCTGGATAAGGCTTTTTGCAAATGTGTATCGAAGCGTCCTATTTATTGGGCGTTATTAGCAGTAAAGTGATCTGGGGCGTATGATACCGGGTCACGACACATTTTATTAGCTATGTACACTAATTAATTGGTTTATTAATTGGCTGGCTATGAGTAGACAATGTTTTCACGAGGCGAGTTTTAGGGCGTATAAACATAACATTGATGTCAGTAGATATCTGTGCTTACCTATAGCAGATATAATAATATACTATAGTGACCGTTTTTATAAAAAAAAGGAAGCCGTTGGGAAGACGGCGCATAAAGCTCTTATTAAGACGCTCGTTTTTAAGAAGTTTAGCAGAGGTGTACCAAATATTACTTTTTCAGATAATCATAAGCTGGTTTTTGGAAAGTAACGCCTGAATACATCTAGTTACGGTAAAGTTGTCAAGGTCATCTACGGTCAACAATATACATCTCATTAAAAAAAAACTGCTAGTACAACACTCGCATGTAACATCTCCGTCTCGGGTGATGGCGCAACGGGGTACGACTTGGGTATTACACTTCGGTCGGGAAGGACCTAAGTCGTATAATATTACTGTTGAGAAGGTAACCACAAAACATCAGATGAGCCTTCAGCTCGTCCCGCATTAATTAATGTTTTTATCAATTTTACCCCCACTCAAGTTAACCCCAAATGCCTCTCTTCTGGTGAAACATCAGCCGCAGCTGAGGCCGTGGAAGTTTGCCAGGACTCACACCCTATTTTTGGCAATAACACGTCGCTATCTGCCAACTTGGACCCGTTTCCATATCACGAATGAGCCAAAATCTGCGCGATTGCTTTTGTTTTATGTCCTTACTTAGAACAAGGTTCTTTGTCACTGAAAACCCGTATTCAGCGTTTCGCGGAGAAATATACGATTTTATATCTTCAACACTTTCTCTACATTTCCATAAGCAAAGAGTAAATTATCACTGATTTTCAGTGTTGCCAATTACTAGTACGGAACCCTTGGTGCGCTACTCCCAATTGCACTAAACTGGTCTTTTATTACTATCTTAAAAGCCTGATATGGCACTTATTTTACAATAAATTAAGACAATAGCGTAAGTTTAAAAAAAAATTCAGTCCGGAAACATTATTTTAACCTCTATTGAAATAGAGAATACGTTAGAGGCTTCTTCTTGGTTTTAGGGCTTTTGCCTGGATGGGTGACCGTGGAATTTTAACTGACCGCTTTGCAGGGTCAGTTGAGACGGAATCGCTTATTCACTAATCGATAAGCCGTATCGGACGCATTCATGTAACTTAAAAACTCAGACACTAAAGTGGACCACTCGCACGAAAGCAGATGAATTTGTCAATTCAAATCCATGAAATCAAATTATACTCAGAGTTTAAGCTGTGTAAAGGAAGAATCTCGCTTCAGTAAACACACATTTGCTTGTGGAAAAATACCGGGAGAAATCGCATAAGTATTCATGCAAGGTTTCGCGCTTGGAAACATTCCTCCAAGTTTCTCTACAGTACAAATAAACTAAGTTTTACTCGAGTTGCAAGAATACGTTTTGAATGTATTCAGGCCGAAAACATAGACTTATATATTGTACCATGGATACATAGGTAAGCAACAACATAATTTGTCACAGCAAAGTTCTATTACGTATACGTCACTTAAATGGGATAGACGATGACGTAAACACTTAATTGGTGACCGAATACTCATTGTAAGGAGGACTTTTAATTTTTTGTTTTAAAGGAAAAGAATAGTT
Source organism: Aplocera efformata (assembly GCA_921293045.1). Classification (NCBI taxonomy): domain Eukaryota; kingdom Metazoa; phylum Arthropoda; class Insecta; order Lepidoptera; family Geometridae; genus Aplocera; species Aplocera efformata. The sequence goes on from OV121061.1 coordinate 430,213, forward strand.
CCAACTGGATCGATAGATGTCTCTGTTTTGTTGTCGGTTGACACAAAGTTGGTAATAAACTCAAATTACGACAGCAAAAATGTTTGATTGTTTGAAAAAGCGTATGTATTCTATGGAAATAACTCACTTCGTTTTAACTGCTTTCATCCATTGTTCTATGCAATCTATCTTTAGGAAAACGATGATTGCATTTATGATGGCAATCGAACATGACACACGACTCCGTTACGTCTAAGTTATTTCTATTTTTTTTTTAAACACACTCATACCTCTGCACTAGGATTCCCTGTGTCGCAGATGGCATGGACAAACACAGAAACACAAGACAAACACCCAAGACCTGAGAACAAACTTTATGTTCACCACACAAAGAATGCCCCGGCCGGGAATCGAACCCGGACCCCTCGCTTCGAAGTCAGGGTTACTACCAACTAAGCCAATTTTATGTGTCTCGAATGTTTATTTTGGTTTGATTAAATTTTCAATCGGATATTGATATTGACATTCAATTTGTTTTTGACATCCTACCTTTGATCTACTACAAAGCAGCGCTATCTGGTATCGATGTTGGAAACTGACGCGAAAATCCCTGTATTAACGTATTGTAAATGTTTTAACAGAAAAACAAGCTATAGACAGAATATTTTTTAATGCAAACAACATGATTTAATACTCGTACACAGTACACAGGTTAACTTAAAGATGGGAAGCATTCTCTTCCAGTTGAACCTTTGGGTATTGTAGAAAAGTTATTTCACAACAAAAAATCACGGCTGAGAGATATGCATTTCATAAGCCGCAACTATGTGTGTAAATTATCGGTACTAATTTGCGCGTCCACTTGTATTATGTCTACGACCGAAACCTCCAAACAATAGTTTGACCCAGAAAAACATATTCAAATGGCATTACGTTGGCGAAGTTGATTTATGTTATATAAAACGAATCCTGAACGTTACTTGATTGTAGTTGAGATCATCCTTGTCTTGACTGCAACGGAAAGATATATGCAAAGGAATCAGACAGCCATTTGCATTTAAGTTACTTTAAGTGCTACTTAGCAGTGCTTCGCTACTTTATACTAGGTAGGAGTTGATGTAAATTGGATAAAAAGGTGAATGGAAAACTTAAAAGCAAAATGGTTACTGTCAAGGAATTTTTACCATGTTTAGATACCATTTTGAAGTTCGCCCGGAGAAGTACTACCTCCACATCTGGTTGTGCACTCGTATTGCTTGCAGTGTTCCGGAAGGGTGTGGGTGCCGGTGAAATCACAAGCGCATAAGACGTGACATTCCGATCTCGGGTGACGAGCGCAACCGGGTGCAACTTGGGTCTTCTGATACTTCGGGCGGGGAGAACGTATATCATAATGTTCTTATGGGCGGGGGTAACCACTTACCTAGGTTCACAAACAACAATAAATGAATCGAATGAATTGCATGTAGTTTAACTGGACTCACCCGGTCGGCCACGCCCCCCGGCAGCACGGACTTGACCACGACCCCGGAAGAGCGCCCCCCGACGATGCCGAACGCCAGCCCGGACCCGTCGTTCCACAGCTCCACCACCTCCACCTGGGCCCACTCTCCGAACACCTGCTGGGGAGGGACATACGTTGGGTATAACAGGTACATATATATCATTATATATGTTTACTTGTGTGTGTAAAATTTCGAGGTCGAAAGGATTTTTTTTTCTGTGACTAAAGTGACGGGACGTGCTAAAGGCCCACCTGATGTTAAGTGATTACCTCCGCCCATAACAACAGCAATAGGACTTAGATCTTCCCCAACCGAAGTATAAGAAATCGCACAATCTCACGCATAAGACTTTGACTTTGACTCTGCTTTGCGGCAAATTACCAGGTTCTGCGGGCGAACATTGCACAAGTTCTACTGCTTCTAATAGCAAATTAATTGGGTTTGAGTTTGGCAAAGATTTATATTATATTAGTTAATATGTAATATGTACATGTATCAATGTACATAACATTGACGATTCGCAAATAGGTTGCCTAGCTAACTCACGGGCCAATACTGTTAAATAATATTAACTTTTTTGATCAACTTCCCTGATTTGTTATTGATGAAAATCGAGCATTAGTCGAGAGAATATAATTGGAAAAATATGGTATACATTCCCTTCAGCACAACTATGAAGTTACCAGGTACAAAAAGGTAAACAGGCGTTATTAATATCAGTTATTTGATTGTTGTTTTTATGAAATAAAAGGTTATTGTATTCCCTATCCAACCGTATTAGGTTGCCTTGTCAAAAGTGTGTCAAACTCGTTGTTGCCTACATATTAAAAGTTATGTTTTAGTGACCAAAATGTTGTCGAGAGGTAAGAAAGAAGATTTTGCCGATCGTGGAAGCGCAATCCATTGATTAAATACTAGAATTTAGGCAGAAGAAATGTGAAATCACCTAACATTCATGTTATTAATGACACTACAGAAAATACCTTATTAAAATAATGTGAATCTAACGCAGGAGTTTTATTTTTTGACCTGTTCGTAGGTTTTGTAATGATTTCCACACAGGCATGCCTGTACGTGGATAATCTGGTTATACGATTTGTTTAAGATAGTATTGTATTTAATTAATCTTACACAACCATTGTATGCTTTAATAAAACAATTTTTCTTTGAATTATTTTTGACAACCGTGGAGAAAAACTAAATTTGACAACAGAATCATCGATTTCTGTTCAAAATTTATGAAAATATAATATCATCTGACAAAGACACTGCCGAATTGAAAACTATATTTTTAAAATCGATTAAAATTCACAAGACGCATTATTCATTAACTGTGCAAGAATTCTGGAAGAAATCGCTTACTAGCGATAAGACCGCCCTTTGTACTGTTTTTTTTATGTAATAATGTTTTTGTTAACCTTATCATCTGGTGTACAATAAAGTATTATCTATCTATCTATCTATTTATCCATCTAAGAATTCAGACCCGGTGGACAGGCTGATGTATTACCATGATGCGCTGACAGAGCCCCCTGGAGCTAGTCTTCCGCGCTCTCTTCCCGGATCAGCTGACCTTCTCAGCCATGGTGCTGATCATTGGCACGTCGCGCAGGTATATCCCAACACAGACACTTTGGACAGTGGTGAGCGCACTCCCGCGCACATTATGACTCCCGGTGAGATTCTGGAACAAAAGAAAATGTAGATTGTATCATAAGAAAGCAGCAAATTTTTATCTCCCCCTCCCTACTGATGATGAGTGATGAGTTTTTAAACTAATATACAGTAGGTAGTATAGAACATACTGCACACAGATATGTCAAATTACAGTCAGTTTTTAAGTTTTAAATTGTCTTATTTGTTATGTTTGCGTCTGTTCCAACCCGAGGAGGTTTTATAATAAAGAATTACACAGGCAGTTAAGTAGGCAGAGCCATCACCAACTAAGCTGTAGAAGTACACAACTGAGATAAATAGGCCTGGATTGTTCCACGGCCCAGTTTCCAAATCTTCAAACTTGTAACTCCCAACATTTTTGCGCTAACCAGAAACAAGTCGCATCTTGTGCGATATTTGATACGTAAAGTTACTTCTGCCCGTATTGGACGCGGGAAGTTTAGTTCCAAAGTTAAGACTCCAAGTTTCAGAACTTATGGCTCGATTTCGCAACTTCAGCGAGTACGCCGCGTATCTGTTTTGTATTTTACTTGGAATGATGATAGTAATTTCTACTCCGTGGGTGGTGTAGCTTGCTTAGCTGTTTACAGCTAAGTTAAGCATCTTTCAACGCGGTCAGAATTTGGATGGGTGACATTTATGGCATTTGAACTGAACGCTTCCGTGCTTAGGAGAGCACGTTTAGATGTCGGTCCCGACGATACTGGTCGATAAGCCATGTCGGATGTCATTTCTATTTTTAGCGTAGTAGCACACGCCGGGTATCCGCTAGCATAATATATAACATCCAGACAAACGACAAACAAATTTTTGTCCTTAGTGAATCGAACAGACGACCTACAGCGTAGAAGGTAGAGGTACTTCCTACTGATCTATGAGGCCAGTCTTTTGTGAATTAAGTGTTTATATTAAGAGCGTGGTGGCCCAGGGGCATAGACGCCGACTTTTAATCTGAAGGTTTAAACCCACACGTGCAACAATGAGTTTTTTCACTTGCAAAAATTTATGTGCGCAATACACCGTTCTCAAAACGGTGACGGAAAACATCGTGGGGAAACCGGCATGTCTTAGAAACAAAAATTCGACGACATGTGACATCTACCAATCCGGATTGGGCTCCCGTGGAAGATCAGAGCCCTATCACTCTCAATTATGGAGAGTAGGCCGGTGTCCTTGCAGTGGGAACATTCGAGGCTGGTACGGATTAATGTTTATATTCATGAGACAAGAGATCATGTGCAGCGGTATGGCCGTTAAAGCGCTTGTTAGTTTGATGAATGATCTTATCTCTACTACCCTATCTCATTGTTAGGTATTTGTAAGGACTTTGGGAAATGCGGTCAGGAGGTCACCGAGGGTACCTTATTAACATTCACTCGAGAATGCAGAGAATAGTGACCCTGTTAATGGAGCATTATTGCGTTCAAAGTCAGCACGCCTTAAGCGAATTTAAAGAATGATTACCAAATGACAAAATTTACAAAATATTTGCTGTGAGGGAAGTAAAGTTTAAGTTATACTTCCATTACATCTTTAATTCCATTGTAGTATTAAAAAAGTACTTTTTTTACCCCTGGGGAAAAAAGGGGGGTTATAAGTTAGTAGTGTGTATCTGTGTGTCTGTTTGTAGTATCGTAACTCCCAAGCGGTTTTTTTCTGTTTGAAAGCAGACGTAGTCGAGACGGTTGTAAGCTATAATTTATGAAGATCTGTTGAGGGGTTCGATATTTATCTGCACATTACTATTATCCCAAGTCGGGGATTTATACATTTTCGTGATATGAACTTGTAATTAATATATACCTACAAGATTATCACTAATTTCGATGATTATCTGACCATGGGGAGAACCATCAAGAAACCCTTGAAGGATTTCATTTCGCGATGATATTAAAATCTTTTGTGAACAGGACTTGTTCACAAAAACTAATATTGGTATATTAGATACTAGCTTTTGACCGCGGCTTCGCTTGCGTTAGTATACATTTTGAAACAATAATTCATTTCTAGATTAATGTTACCCTATGTCCTTTTCTGTACCAGTGACAACGCGCATGTAGTAGAGGATTACCTGAGACATATTTATATTGTTTATGGGCGACGGTAACCACTTAATATCAGGTGGGCTGTCCTCTGGTCCCATCAATTTAGTCACATAAAAAAAACGATTTAGTTCCTCCCCAACTAAAGTAAAAGACCCCGTTGCGTCACCCGAGACGGGGATGTTATGTCTCACGCGCATGTGATTTCACCCCCCACCCTTCCACCGGAACAAAGCAGTACAGTACTTCGGGCGAACTTTACACAAGTTCTATTGGTACTGAACAAGTAAGGTGATAAATACGGAACATTATCGCAGTCATCGTGTAGAACTCGTCTTAGGGGACAAATTACGCGCTCCAGGGGCAATTAACTTGTTCTCTGTAATATTAGGGGTGGTCATTAATTATAATACGTGTTGCGTGAACAATATACCAATGCTTGAACTAAAATGTGTAAACATTTATTATATGTAGGATTCAGCCATCCCACCTCCATGCTCTTCCTCAATAAAGGAGCCAACGGGTAGGGGTCGGGGGACTCCTATTCCGCTAGCACGGCTCCTTATGTCTGAGGGGGATCCCATCATTATGTTGCCAAGGATAGGTCACCGATATGGTTACACTGTTGGGGCGGGATAGTGAATGCTAGATCGATCCTATCTCGTCCCACCATAGCAGTCGACGGCAACCCGCGGGTTTTAGTGAGTAGGACGGACAATATGTCTGGGAGCCTCACATAACCCTTCAGGTTCCCCCGGACCTGAAGGGTAGGCGTAAATGCTTTTCCCGCGGTAAAAAAAACAAAAAAAAAGAATTCAGCCATCCATGTGGCAAATATAAGTTGAATAAATACAACTATTCATCTAGCCCCAACTAAGCCATAGCTTGTACTATGGGAACTAGATAACTGATAGCATACTTATTATAGTTTTTTTATATATAATACATATTAACACCCAAACACAGAACAAACATTTATATTTGTCACACAAATGCTTGCCCTGGGTGGGAATCGGACCCCCGACCTATAGCGCAGAAGGCAGAGCTACTACCACCTGAGCGGTGAGTCGCCAGCCAACAAAAGATAACAACGAAACCTATTTATCATTTTTTTTAAATAATAATTTAACTAACAAACAGTAAACTACTATTTGTTAGTTAGATTCATTAATGGGATTGGTAATAAATCAATAACGTATTTTTATTCTGCCAAAGCAACTACCCATAACTGCTACACGACACAGGTCCTCTGCGACCGAAGTATGAGAAGACCCAAGTCAAGTTTTTACTTTTTTTTATCTCGTTGCGCCCGTCACCCGAGACCGCTGTATTAATAGTCCCATGCACCTGTAATTTCACCTGCACCCAAAGCTTTCCACCAGAACACAGTAATGCAAGTAAACTGCTTGGCGGCAGATGATTAGAAGTTCTCACAAGAGCAGGAAGGGTTGATAAACGCATTCATACTCGTAGCGCCCTTCCGTGCCTTGTTAACAATTATGTTTGTCGCAGAGATGAGGGTCGCACAATACAATTAGGGTTGATTTTGTACCATTTAGGGAAGGAAATTGTGTATTCATGTTGGTAATGGCTCATGGCGATGCTTGCTTACATGTTCTTTACATGTCATCAAGGAAAGCAACTTTCCGCCCAGGCTGTACTTGGATGGATGAATGTTAAGTGACATTTGCGCGCTTGCGTGATTCGAAGGGCACGTAGGTGTCGGTCTTAAAAAATATATATATATATTGACATGTTGGAAGCCTTCGGGATATTGTATAGACATCCAAAGATATTGAAGTATCTGTGGATGTCACTTTACAGTTGACATCTCACCTTTCCCGCCTTTTTCTACTATGGAGGACCACGTTGTGTCATAAGGACATGTTTTTAGTTAAATAATAATAATAATTTATTTTGAACAAACAATTAAGTACATGGCATCAATTTTATCAATAATACAGTAACAATTTGAGTTCTGATACATTAGATAGGTATTTTATAATAATATGTACGAACAAAATTGATGCAAAGATCACTATCCCCCACCCTAGGTTAAAACCTGTGTTGTGGGTAGATAGCCTCTCTAGTCCACATCAGGATTAATGTTGTGGTGTAAATATACTTTTCCTTGTTTGTTCCCTACAATTAAATTCAATATATACTCGGGCGTATTAATTAATTACTCTTCACCAAAAATTACAACAAACACAATTATGTATTTGCTTGTTGTAATATATTTTATGTATATAGCATCGCTTACTGTAATGAAGTTAAATTTGTTTTTAAATAAATAAATGTTTAAATTGCTATTTTATATAGATGCTTAGCAAGAGAACCTCTGTCAGCGTAGATGAAATAGTAACTTAGCAATACAGCGTAGAAGCTTTGTCCATTTCAAACTACGTCAGTTCAACACCCACCACTGTAAAGTTAGGAGCTACTCGCAGTTTAATCCGGTTTGCTCTCAGCTGTCTGATGAAAATCTAACCAGCAGTTTACATTTTAAAATTCTTTTCCGAATCGATTCAGGGTTTTATTGTTTTCTGTGATAGAATTCTACTTGAAATGAAGGGCATCGAGCTCTTCTCAGAAAAAAAAGATTGCTGGTATAAGATGATAGAATGGAGTTTAAAAAGTTATTCATTTCATCATCGAGAAAATATCGTTATCGTTAAAATATATGAGGATAATATTAAACTGAAATTTCATATTGTAATTTTAATTTGTTTGCCTTTGGTATTATATTTTCATCAAAACGGTTTTATAGTTTGGTTTTTAAATCACGATAACTAAAAATAATTATGACATGTCAGTAAACGAAATTGCGTATTTTGTTTTCCTGTGGCTTTTTTCTTCGCCCGTTGAAGACCTTTTAGCCGGGGCTAAGGACGAGAATAAGGAATGAAAGGGTTGAAGTCGCTATTATGATTTATTAATGAATCAGTTATTGAAATTGCTGTTTAAAAGCCTTTAAAAGCACTTTGACTTTTACTTTAAACAATTAAATCGAATAGTGTTCTGTCACCGCTCAATTTACGGTTTATAAATGATGAGTTACGCAGAGTTATATACCCCCCAAGGGTTTACGCCTTGTCAGGGCAGGGGCTACCGCCCAACGTAAAAAAAATATAAAAAAATTAGTTTTACATTTTTATGTTTGTAAACGGAAAAAACCATATCCAGTCCACAAATCAGAAGTCTCATAATACTTGCCGCATCAGAGTCCACAAGCGCATCGTCCAATTTGTAACAATATGTCGGTTCGACACTAACTATGTGTACATATATACCTACACATTGAATTGCAACGCTTGTTAGCTGTTCGTTATTACACGCTTCCAGCTGTGTTAGTCCTGTAGCCGTATATATATAACTATATACAATGTGCCCCAGATATAGATATCACACGTGCCCTGATAGACATAGCCGAACCCATTGTATATAGCTATAGACATATTTATATATGAATGCTATCAGAGTCCCTACACGTATCTCCCGGGTGGTGCGAAAGGAGCAACAAAAAGTAGCCGTAGAACTTTCACCAAGTTCGCTAGTAGGCCGCTACCATGCAGTAGTACATTCGCGGTGGAAGGGTGCGGGTGCCCGTGAAATTTCAAGCGCTTCAGGCGCAAAATCTCAACATAAAGTCTCAGAGGGCGCAACGCAATGCAATTTGGGTCTTCTCATAATTTACTAGGGGATGACCAATATCCAAATAATTAAATATTAATTAACAAGATGTACAAATACGTAGACATCGGAAACAGTATATTGTTTGTGAACAGAATCATGCTCGCGACAAGAAAGTAATCCTTCCGATAGGGGTTTCTTGCTTGTTCTTCCCAATGGAGGATCGGATAAGGTTTGAACAAGTGCTAAACATAGAATTAAAAAAGCATGTTCTTTTAAGTACATATTTATTTTAAAAAGTGACGTTTCGAAATGTTTTTTTAAGTATCCTACGGAAATATTTGACGTTGACTTTGAAGGCAGAGCTACCAACAGCTGTGAGCCAGTATTAACATATTCTACCTTGGCAGATTACAATCGTGTCACCCAAATGCAGTCTGCTTGGCTCTTAACGTTGGTATGTCCGTATAAACAGTCTAGATTCCAGACTAGAATGAATTATCAAGATAGTTTCATTCAACAATAGAGCTGTAACTCTACATTTGTTCCGAGTAAATCGCTCGCTATTCCCGGAATTCCCAACTAGGGAGCCACGTTTCATTCTACGCTTTGCGAGAAAATTGCGTTTTCTTTTCTATTTCTTTGTCCTGAAAGCTTTTGAGATTGGGTAAGGAATGAATTCATGTCGGTTACCAGTTTTCATTTGATAAAGTTGCAGTCACTTCCATTGTATTTCCAATTCTTTTTCTGCAAAGACTTAGGCAAAAAAACGCCACTACACAGAGTAGCAGTAGAACTTGTGCCAAGTTCGTGCGGAGAGGTGCTGCCACCACATCTGGAATCTGCCGCCAAGCAGTAGTGGTTGCATTGCTGTGTTCCGGTGGAAGGGTGTTGCTGCCGGTGAAATCACATGCGCATGAGACATATCATCCCCGTCTCGACTGATGGACGCAGCAGGATGAATGCGACTCAGTAAAGATTTGGATCTCATACTGAGTCGCGCGCATTATTGTTGTCATGGGTGAGGGTCACCACTTACCACCAGGTGGGCCCTCAGCTCGTTTCGTCACTTATTCACATAAAAAAAAAAAGAAAAAAAAGAAAGAAGTGTGTAATTCTGTGATTCTTTATTGTACACAAAAACAAATTTCCACAAGGTATTAAATAAAATATGGACAAAGGGTTGTTTTTAGTTTTTAGTGCGTATATGTGTATCTGTTTGTGGCATCGTGACTCCCAAACGAATAGACCAATTTTGCAGCAGTTTTTTATGTTTAATCTAAATTAAATTATTTAATTAAAAAGAATGAAAACATGCTTTTCTACACCTAATCTCACACCTAACAAGTGCTTGTAATAAATATGTCTTAAAAAGGTTACTGTAGGGTAAGGTTAAAATGAAGTCACACTTGCCGCAGCTATATAACTTGATAAGCCATGCCGTATCCCTTCGGGTGTCTTGAAAACTCATATGAGAGGGAGAGGTAGTAGACAGTTTAAAACTTACATCGTTCGTCCATAAATTACATACGTCTCTACTACTTGATCAACAGAGGCTTTTCGCATCTAAATCTTTCTAGACTTTTAAGTGGTGGCAATTAATTTTGGGCTATGTATTTTTTTTCTATTGCCAATGACATGTATGTAAAGTTGATATAAATTAAACATAATCTTCTCCGATATTAGTTAAACATATCTTGTATATTTATAAACAATCGAAGCTTTAAATAGAGATTGTTGCGTAGTTATCTCTAAATCCCCAACTAGCGATATAAGTACAATGCAGAAGTAATAAAAGTGTCTGCCAGAAAATTCCCATTACAAAGGCTCTTCAATAAGCTTCGTAAAGCTTCAGACGTGTGCTTTAGAAAGTGGGCTGGACGAACATTTAGTATCTTATGCACGTTTTATTCAAGCATCGATTATAGATAAGAAAAACTCACCAATAACTGATTACAAAAGTCACGAGCTCACTCCCTAAATGCGCCAAGATCACTAGAAATTTCGGGAGATATTGTCAATTTGTGTTGTTTTAATTTATATTTGGGTTTACGGGTCGCGGTCTGGAGGGACGTGCGTCTGGCTCGGCGCCTGGTAGGATACTATCGGTGGTGGTTTTCACATGCGCGGTGGAAATCGATGAGAATTGTCGACGAAAACTTCGTTGATTCAGCATTTTTCGGAGCTTTTTTGATAAAGGGATTTGTGGTGAAATTCGGCACGTTTTGTACAAGATCACTTGGAATTGTACTTAAGCCCAGTACGCTGTAGTGAGTAGTATAAAAATTACTATGCAGAGGACGAATCATTGATAACAGTTAAAGTTGTTTGTTGTAGTTCCGACTAACTCTCGCTCAAACAGTCAATAGTCACGGCTCCGATAGCTGAGTTGGTAGTGCCCTGCATTCGAAGCGAGAGGTTCTTCCCTTCCCAGGTTCGATTTCCGATGTTTAGTGGATATTGGTGGAACCGCTTCTAGGGTTATCCGCTCCGAATAAGGAATTTTATGATTGTGGTTGTTTCATAACCTTAATATTACTATGAAGTGTCGAGCAGTTGGGCCTCCTAATAGTAAGTGGTTACCCCCGCTCATAAAAACAGCCTAGGCCCTCCGACCTAAATCGCATCCCGTAGCGTCCATCATCCGAGATGTGACGTCTCATGCGCCTTTGATTTCACCGGCGCCCTTCCACACACAGCAATACGAGTTTTTAAAAACATTCACTTGCAATATTATCAACTTAAAATCGTAACGTTTGCGATTCATAGATATTAATTTTATATCCATGAACCAAACATACAATATTATAACTCGATAGTACCTATGCAATGAGAACATAAAGATGGCAGTGGAATTTGTTGTATCATGCCACCTGGCATAGACACGGCACACAACCAAGACCTGAGATCAAACTAATTGCTCATCACTCATGTGTCCTGGCCGAGATCACCGGTAGAGATGCTATCACAGTTTTACACGCAGTCATCGTCAAAGGTTGCTACGCTACTACGAAGACGCTACGGCTGATCCAGTCCCTTCTACGTTATAGAGGGTTACAGGTCTAGAGATAAAAGTCGTTTAGCTCTACGGCGTAGCACTTAAGAAACGGCTAAGTTTACGATCAAAGTGAACCTTTTAAAGTTTTTTAACGAGTTCCGTTAAGTTAGTGATGGAAAAAAGGTTTTTAACTCGCCATATTTCCTGTAACTTGGGTTTTAAAGCAAGATATCAAAATGTTAAGATAAAAAATAAATATTTTGATCAACAGATATTTTAAATGTTATTATATGCCGCAGCCTCGATGTTTCCTGGAGAGTGTTTCGGTGCATTATTGAAACGGTCTTCGCGTGGAAAGATGAGCGTTATTGACATTTCTAAACTTCATTTTCTATTTATTATATACTAGCTGTGCCCGCGACTTCGTCCGCGTGGACTTAGATCTATCCTAGCCTAGAGGATAGAAATATAATGTGATGCTTATTATGTCTGTTCGTTACTATTATATTTAAATTATGTTATAATTAAATCTCAAAATACTTTATTTCCGTTAGATTCTTACGATATTACTTGGGTTTTGTTAACTGGGAAGATTAAAGACTTGATTGGATGATGAACTACGTAAGTGAAACTGCAACCATTGCAAATGTATACAATAATGCTTCTCTGTAAACTATACTATAGAAGTCGTCTTTTCAAGATATTTCAGGAACGTGCCCATAAAAATTATTTGTATTGCTAAGCCGGGTGAGAGCTAAGTATGGCGGACCGTGCAAAAAACAACTCAATATTAGGTCTACGTCTGATACCAAAAAAGTTTCTTCTTGTTCTTTGTTTCTGGTCACTGCGGAACATAGGCTCACCGGAGACTGAATGCGTTTAAAACTAAATGGGCAGTTCATAGGAATGAGAGGAATTCTCTAAACTCTTGACTTTCAATCTGGTGCCGTAACATAATTTAGGAAGACTTAAATTTATAAAAGAGCAATGGGCACTCCGACATTTAGTTTAATATATATTGTGTGATAGGAGTCCAGATGCACTCAAGAAATTTAAACATTCGATGGAATAGTTGGTAGGGTCTTATTGTTCCCGCCTGACCGCGGCTATAGGCGGAAACCTTTCGCTGTCAACTATGGTCTCATCCATGATTGACAGCGGGAGATCTTGGGTGGCAGCTCAGTCCTTCTGCAAGGAAGTAATCTCGCAGAAGGAAGCAGCCGAGAGGGTAAGGGAGGAAGAATCTCCTCACTCTGGTAGACACAGGAGAGTGGGTCGGCGTAGGCAGGCGCATGAGCGCCGCCTGCCACCCTAACGGGAACTTCGGGGCGGTAGATCTGGGGAATCTGCCGTCCGACGGATGAGGTCCTCACCGAAGGTTGGCGTGTTTCGTGTTCCGGGCACGGCACTATAGGGAGGTACACATCGTGTTTGGGTCCCGATACGTGAGAACCAACGCCTCTGGCCAGCCGGGTACGGCCGCTACCGTACCCGTAGCCCCAGCGTGAAGGCGTAGTGCAGGAACTCCAAGGGGGTTTTATTGTGTATTCCCCCAGCACTGCTATTAATACACGCCTCCCCAAGGCGTGGGGTATAAGCAAAGTATTTACCCCTTGACAAAAAAAAAGCTTCTTATTGTTCCACTTCTCTGTTAATAGAATGCCATTCCCATTCCCTGCCATTCATTCACTCAATGCCATTCCCTGGGACACTGCTCAATGTTGTATCAGTGTTGTTAGATCATCATACACATATGAAATAAGTCCTGAAGTAACAAAACAGTGTTAAATACAGTGAGAAATAAGTCCCCCGTACCGATCTATTGGATCTAGTTGCTCGCGTCCGCAGGTGTATACCCTTTGATTCCCTACACGTACCCTCTGGGTGGTGCTAAAGCAGCAACCAAAAAGTAACAGTAGAACTTGTGCCAAGTTCGTCCGGCGAGGTACTGCCACCACACCTGGAATCGCACAAGCAGTAGTGCTTGTATCGTGAGATGTATCATCCCCGTCTTGGGTGATGGTCGCAGCAGGATGAGTTCGACTCAGTCTAAGATCCAAATCTTATACTGAGTCGCATTACTGTTGTCATGGGTGTGGGTCGCCACTTACCACCAGGTGGGCCCTCAGCTCGTTACGTAACTAACTCACAAAAAAAAGATAGCATAGCATGGTTTGGCCGCCATCTCACCTGATGGAAAGTGAAGATGCGGCCGACGATGGAGCACGCTTGTCTAGGAGAAACCTATTCACTCTACTCTTGAAGACTCCCAAATTTTAATGGTCAGGGAACACAGACTCAGGCAAAGCATTCCACTCCCTTGCAGTACGCACAATAAAAGTAGTTTCAAATCGCTTAGTGCGTATTAATGGTATTTATGTTTTGTTATTTTTGTTGAGCTGCATATTCCTTGATAGACTTCCGCTAATTTATATTGATACATTTGCAATATCTGTGCTGCATCTGAATGTCCAGATAATATCAGCAAAATCGAAAACAAATGTCGCAAGTGTTATTTAATTTCACCCCTGATGATGATGATGATGATGTACCCTGAGGATGATTTACCTATGCGGCTATTTTCTGCCGGACATACGGCCATTGCGTTACTCCAGTGTACTGTAGGTCTCCGTCAAGTAAATGACTCGTTTGATAGGAAGCTTGGTACTCGTATTTAAGATACTGGTTACCATCAACCTTTCGCAGTTCAAAGTACAAAGAAAAACTAAACTACCTTTAAACTAATTACCTAATTAACTAACCTAAACTAAGACTAAACTACGACTAAACCTGTCATCTGCCTTCAAGCGCCTGCTCATATTCATATTGCAATACACCGAACCGCCACACCGAGTCAAGAAAGCAAAGACTCGGCAGGCGCTTGTAGAACGTTTTGTAAAAAAAATAAAATTTTGCATAAAACATTGAATAACTTTTGATTTTGTGGGTCGATTTTGATAAAATAAACGCTATTCACTATTCCAGACTCAGCTTAACATTTCTTAGTACCTAGATTTTGATAACTATCTATGGTTTTTGCGTAAAGTGCGCACAAACATACAGACAAACAGACAAAAAGACAAAAATTTTAAAAATTGTTTTTTTGCTTTCTATTACTTATTCTTAACGTCTCCCAGTTATTATTTTGTAAAAATATTCAATGTACAGACACGGCAAGTCTACAATTTTATTATATGTATAGATTTTCAACAACCGTCGTCAAAATGGCCTTCACTGGTAGTGGTTCTAATAATTCATATTTTTTTTCAACCACTCCCAATTTTGTTTTTGTAATAAAAAAATTAGGTCACTACAATATGCGTATCGAATGAAGCCAGTACATAGGATCTAGGTATCGTGACGTGATGATCAAAACGAATTAATTTGGTGTAAAATCAAAACAAAAACAGTAGGTACATACGAGTTTATGATGATTAAAACAAGTCAGTTTATTGCTCCACAAAGTACCAGGCAAGCAGAAACTGTCAAGAGGTTCAAACCGACATATTTTTTCTGTTATCTATTATATCTTATATCAGTGTAACGACATAAAAAAATGGCTGCGACGAAATTCGTACATGTCGTATGTAATTTTACAATCGACCTATTCTAGTTTTTTGTTTACCTAACCTTTTTAATTCAAAATAGCATATCACTGGGGAATTTTACTAATTACTTAACACTGCTAATTCATTAGACTATAATGATGGAATGAGCCGACAGCCCACCTGATGTTGATTTACTGCCGCCCAAAAACAACAGCGTAGCTAATCCTGTCCTCTACCCCCAGTATAAAAAGACCCCAGTCACATCGCGAGGCGGGGATGTAGCGTTTCAGCCTGTAATTTTTCCTCACCACCACCAGTGGTATCTTTTGGTGGTAGTTAGGAATAATTAAAAAAAAGTAGTATACACACTCATACTACTAGGATCCGTGTTGCAGGTGTCATGGACACATAAACACTAGATAAACACCCACGAACAAACGCACAAATTCTGACCCAGCCGGTAATCGAACCCGGGACCCTTTAAGGCTGCTACCTACTAAGCTATGGGCTCGTCTTAAATTAGATTCCCAAAGACCACCAATGGGGGTGGTTGATACGAAATATACGATTTTGTTCTAACAACGATTTAATATGGCCGCTGGGAATATTCGAGACGTATGACGATAGGCCTGGAATATTCCCAACGGCGAAACTATATAGGTAGGTAAACTCATACACTGTGTGTTAGGTATGTATGTACATTGTATGTAGGTAGGTAGAAACACGATCAACTCTCGTGGAGTGTTCGGTAATTGATCTAACAAGTTAATATGGGTCCACTTAAGCGGATAATTAGTGAGAACTGTTCTGTAATTGTTTATTGGATTAGCGATAGATGTGGTATTGATGGAGAACGTATTAATCGGGTTCCGTGCTGTATGGTATGAAACAGATTAGTTACAAAAAAAAAAAAAACATCAAATCATGAATGCGCTCTACGAATAAAACCTTGGTTCCTTACGATAAATACGATATTTTTTATATTTTGAACGTTCAGTGAGCTCGGTATTGTATGCGTGATGAAGCATTAAATTTGATTACCAAAAATTTTATGTTTTATCAGTCGTCAAAAAATTATTTTTGCTAGCCACATTTTGTAGGGTATCTAGCATTTCGCCTAAGTTCTTGGTTAGCCTTAGATATTGATATTTGTAAAATAAGTCGGAAGAAAAAGTAGCAAAATACAGAACTGTTTACTTGGATGGCATACTTTTTCAGTTATTTTGATTTAACAACCAGACAGTTCAACCGATTTTGATAAAAATTCTATGGGACCAATCTAAAAGCATATCCTTTCAAATAAAAAAAAAGAATTTTCCAAATCACTTGATAAACTGCGGAGGAATAGGTGAACATACATAAAAAATATAGTGAAACATAGAACCTCCTCCTTTTTTGAAGTCGGTTAAAAATGACTACACAGCAGACAGATACAGTCAAATCAAACACATTTTTAGTAGGCGGTTAAGAAAACTGCAATAAAACAAAAAACAATAAATAAGAAACAGTACGGTTTTAATCATTTATTAATCGTTATGCATGGTAGCTCACAGCAACTACTGCTAATGGAAGATATACGTAAACATACATACCTAGTCTGCGCTGTCTTTGTACAAACAAACAAACAAAAATTTTATCAGCTGTTACCTATTCAAATATTACGAAACATCCATCGCTAATAGCGCGAGATAATACCTAGAGAAGAAAAATATTGAAACATCCGTCATGTCACAACCTACAACTGTTAATCTACTCATTAAATCAATTTTGTGCCGATAGATAGTACCAATTCCTAAGCTCATTAATTATTTATTTAAAAAAAGATACATCCGAATCGGTATACCACGGGCGAAGAAAAGTCACGGGTAAGCAAAATATGACATTTCGTTTGCTTGAATGACATATTTATCTAGTTATTTTGATTGGATCTATGAGACCAATCATATCCTTTCAAATAAAAAACAATAATTTTCCGAATCCGGTTGATAAGTGGCAGAGAACTGAGAAAAAATACAACTGAACACCAGCTCTGGAAGTATTGAAAAGTAAAACGATCAAGAAATGTCACCGGAATTGTTGTTTTCCAGCTCGTTTCAGTAGAGCAGTCTAGAGGTCACCTTGAGATTACTAAAAGAACAACCACGATGGTTTTATGATTAATTGATCAAAATTACAGAGTTACGCTTTTATCGACATAGTTTGATGACGTCACAGTGAAGTATTTGATCAAGATAGATTGATCCCGCGACCAAGCTTCAAAAAGCCGTTTGCAATTACTCAAAATGACAAAGAAGGTTAAAGTCTCACTCACGTTCCACGAGAGGCTGTAACCACACTCTAGCGGAACGACAGTAGACTGGTCGGTAGAATAATTAACTACAAAAGCAGCGCAGACTATCACAATAATAATATAATTTTTTATATAATAATAATACGTATAAATTACAAACTATAATGCGATTACAATACAACAATAATTTAAATTTCGTACAAACATATACACCAACAATGTCGTGGCTATTCAGTACACTTAGAGGCGAAGGCGTTGGCACTCAAAGTAAATCGGTGGGGTACACTGCGGGCCAAAATAACATAACACATAATATCTCCCAGCCAGATGTTATGAAAACAAGGAAAATTGTCTATCAATTTATGTAGAATTAAATTATCTATTGTAACAGCTATTTATTTAGACACCTATGTATTATATTCTACATGTAATATTGTAATCACACATAACATGGTTTACATTTTCCGGTATAACACTTACAACTAATCTATACACAAGTCATCCACGGGTCGGCTCCGCTTCCCACTAGAGCGGCGCCGCGTGTTTAGTGCATAGCAGCCTGTCACGCCGCGATAGACAGACATTATTACAAATAAATAATGCGAATATTACACACTGATTTCCTATTCTTAATCTACAGAACTAACTTGTTCATGAATTCTTAATGTTAACATAATGGATTACCGACATATATAATAAGCTATATGAAGGAATTCGCCGTCGCGAATCAATTCACGCGTCTCAGAAGTCAAAGATTAAGTTTAAATTCAACAAACCGTAGCTACCTACGTACAGAAAGTGTTGTCGATCAAAAGGCAAGAGTAAAAATCGAGTATCAACGTCACTATTCAAAAATACACAACAGTAAACGAAATTACCCTGTTTAGAAGACATTGTATATCTTAAAAATTGTGTCCTCAGCCTTTTTCAATGATATCAATTTGTTTCAATTGTTCACTCATCTTCATTGACAGACAATGGCCACTACTGAAAAAGGCGAAATTTTAGCAGTAATTTTATGTTTTATGTAGGTTAGCAAGTGCGACAAATGAACCGAGTTTATCGGAAGAAAGGTATTCAAATTTAAAGTGTCATTTTTAAAGCGTAACACAGCAAACTGATACGAAGAACTGTAATTGACTATTATCTGTCAAATCGTTATTACTAAGGGATCTATGAAATACAGGGGCTTTAGATAAATCAACGGAAAGTAAACAGAATCAAACAATGTCTTATAAAATAGGAATAAATTAGCCGAACACCAAGAAAGTAGATCAACATTACAATTGTAAGATTTTCATACCTTATTATTTATTTTCAAATGTTTTCATTTTATATTAAGAAAGTTTATTTTTGTTTTATTTTTAATTGAGATATGTGAGTGTTTTTGTATGAAAATCTATTGATTGTGAACGATCTTAATACTAAGGATTATTATTTATTTCGTACGATGTAGAATTTCACTCATTTATTCACTTGGTATTCCGAAAAACACCTACACAGTAGGAGAGAATGAAATTAAATCTACATATACTAGGATTAGGGTTTTAACTATCTATGGAAAATATTCGAGGACAGAAATGCAAGAAAAAAATGCAACGCAGATCGCGACTTTAGGTAAACAACAGTATTAGTAATATTATTTTCGGTAAATATTACCATAACTTTCATAAATTACAACTTACATACTACGCAATGTTTCCTTTTATCACTAATAACGTTTTCCAAAAAGTTTAATCGAAGCATTTTATCATTGTTTTTATAATCCCGCGCACGTCATTTTTGCGCCTGAAGTGTACGCTACAGGGATGATTTTAATGTTTTTAAATTTATTTAATTATTTATAATTTAATAGGTATTATACAGATAGACTAAGAGAATGGCACAGCCTGGGTTATGTACAGGCTTAATATAAACGAAGTGATTAATATAATTTCTAATTTAAATTCGGTATTTCACCGTGCAGCCAAATCGAAAACTCTATAATGTAACAAGTTTTGTCAACATCGATGATCAACTTATATAGAAATGGCATCGAACCGCCACCGCGCCGATCAGGTATTAGGTGAAAAAAAATGTATTGCAACATATCCTCGGATATAGTTGCTAATAATGGTCGCATATTGACAAAACTTTAATTAATCCTACATAAAATTAATATATTAACATTTAATCAAATATTTTTGGCATATTCATGGTTGCACGAGAACGTATTTACAATACAATATATTGGGTGGGAGATTTGACTCAATTTTTCGTAATGAATGAAAAACACCAATTAATTATAGAAATGTACATAAGTAATCAAATACAAACATGACAATTCGTAGCATAGAAAATACAAATAATTGAATATTTTTAAAAATGGTAATGAATCAAGTAATGAGAAATAGAGTTTTCATGATCATTACTGATTAATAGTAATAAAAGTTTATAATTAAAACAGTACCTAACAGGATTGCATAGGATTTATAATAACTAACAAGGTTATTTGGCATTTTTTAAATAAAGATTAGTATCAATTGTGAGATATTTTCATGAGACATCGCATGATTAAGAGGTTTTTAACTGCCATTTTACATGCAAGATTGATTAAATTCCGAACCAACAGTGTGAATTTATACCTACTTGAATAAGTGTTAAAAAACTTGAATAAAATAAAAAAAAAATATGTGTTTTAATAATTATCGGTAACTATGATATTCCTTGAAGGAAATATTCCATTCAATGAAATCAATATATTGGGCGAGATGCTCTGCCCAATATTACCATTTCGGCTTTTTATGTGTTTTATATATAATATATAACCTGTATTGAAAGTTATTGACGTGTATACAACTCTCAAAAACAATTTCAGAAACATATTTAAGAGTTTTCAGTTACTTTGAAAACATCAGCATATCCAAACCAAAATAGTATAAATAAAAAATAAGTATAATAATATCAGATCAATATACAAATATCGGTAAATCAAAAGTAATTTAAATTATTGTTTAATACATCCAAATTGATAATTGTATCAAAAAACAAAATTTTATTTGTCATTTCCATTTTTTCCAACAATTTCAAAGTGAGAAAAGCAGGAAGAAAGAAAATATAACAAATCACTTGATACAGCAATAATATATTTTTTACTTATAAATACAAAAGTTCCGTAAAAACATAATCATATATAGTTTTAGAAAAAATAATAACTGAAAAATAATACTGTTATATAACATTCCAATCACATAATATGGAAAAATCTCGAAAACTCTGGATGAGAGCGTCCATGTAACATTTACACAAAAACATTACATTAAACAAATCAGTTTAACTTGAAGCGTCACTAATTGTATTATTATTTAACTTGGCCAGCTTTCCCCTGGCCAAGTGACTCGATGAAATTTCGACAACCGAGGCAATGGTTACCGAGATATTTACCATGATTTGTGAGTTTTTTATCTCGGCAATTGCTTTTAAAAACAATCAAAGCAAGGTTTGTCGATAGCATCGCATTCAATACCTATGAATGGGGCACTGCACTCACTCTCATAAGAACCAGTGCCACATCCATTCATTTTAAGCAAATAACGTCAACAAACTAGGAAAAACACTTATATTTATATCTAGTGACACTAGGAGTTACGCAACAGTTAATAGAAGCGTTGAGACGACAAGTACATGATCAATATTGGACTAACAATAATAAACGTTACATGCGACACTCGGACCCGGCACCCAAAAACTAAAAATCGTCTGGCACCTTGCGAAATACCGATAGCACTTTTCATTTTTTCGCTTTGACCGTAACATAAGTCGGTTCTTCCCCGTCGGGTTGTTTCAAAAGCAGGGGCAAGCGGCGGTCCCGCATCGACCCGCCGGGGGATACCAAGCCCTGGGTTTGCCCCTGCGGCGGGGTGCTAGAGTACATTATGGCCACGTTCCCCGAGTACCCGACGGGACCGCTCGCCGTGTACATGACGTTGACCCCCGCGTAGGTTCCCGTGGTGTAAGTCATCGTCCCGGATGTGAAAGGATAGGTTCCCCCGTAACTAGACGCGTAGCTCGCCGCGCCGGGGCCGTAGCTGACCCCGGGCACGTAGCTTGCCCCTGCCGCTCCACTTGCCCCTGATGCATAATTGCCCCCTGCGGAATTTGGCCCGTAATTCCCCCCCGAAGCCGTACTAGCCCCGAAATTCCCCACTCCCGCTGCATTAGCCCCGTGATTCCCCCCCGAGCTCTCCGCCCCGTGATTGTAAGTATCTCTCACCGCCTGAGTGGTAGGTTTCCCCTGGAAAGGGGCGGGCGCCGTGTAAAGCCCCCCCGGACAAGGATTGTTCCCGGGAGGGGTGGAGAAGCGAGTGGGGGGCGGGGGGGCTGATTCTCATGTTTGCAAAGCCGTGTTCAGTTCCCGGTGGATGATGGTCTGAAAGATAAACATTCAGTAGCAGTAATGTTTGGAAAATATATTTTCGGACTTGCTTTTTAGTGCGGAAGGAGCAAGATTTGCTGCTGGTGCTATGAGAAAGGTGAGTACCCTATGACTCCCTACACGCGCCCAGGGTCGTGTTAAAGGACCAACAGAAAGTAGCAGTAGAACTTATGCAAAGTCCCAGAGAAGTAGTGCCTCCACACCTGGTAATCTGCCGCAATCTGCTTTGGCGTTGCTATGTTCCGGTGGAAGATCCCAGTCTCGGGTGGCAGCCGCATCGGGGTGAGACTTAGCCTTCTTATCGGTCGGGGAGGACCTAAGCCGTATTCCTGTTGTCTTGGGCCGGGGTAACCACTAACCACCAGGTGGACCTTTAGATCTTCCCGATTAAACAAAAGATTATGATTAAGATCTATCAGATTAAACAAAACTCACGAGTTCCTCCAGCTGGCGCGCGAGCTGGTCGCTGAGGGCGGATATCACCTGCTTCTGCCCCTCCTGCGCCGCCAGCGCCAGCTCCAGCTGGCTTTGGGCGAGTTTCGCCTCTGCGTCCTATACAACCAAACAATTACTCACTCATACCATTCCAGGATCACGTGTATCGCAGGTGGTATACACACAATCACCTAAGACCCGTTAATACACTTTATGCTCACTACATAAAATTTCCATAGGCCGGAATCGAGCCTAAAGTTCTGTATTTCATTTAGAAATCATGTATCGTTTGGACACGTCATAAATGTGCACGTAAAAGGAGCTCCGTGACACGTTACATGCGCACGAATACGTTTACTTGTGGGAGTAAATTTTGACGTGTCAAAACGATACTTGAGACCTTAATAAATAGGTAAATGAGTTTGAATTTTTCATAGTACTATTTGTATGGCTGTTGATGATAATGGAACTGACACGTTTACTCCTACGGTACTTGGTGATGGAAGCAAGTTATTTGATCTCCTGATTAGTTAATCAGGAGATCAACTAATCAGGAGTGAGTTCACTATTATAGTCATACCTCTGCACTAGGTATCCCTGTGTCGCAGATGGCATGGACAAGCACAGAAACACAAGACAAACACCCAAGACCCGAAAAACTTCATGCTCACCACACACAGTGTGCCCCGAATCGAACCCGGGGCTACTACCAACTAAGCCACGGAGCTGGAACTTGGAATAAGTCTCCTGATTAATGACGATTGTGGAACTCACCTCCCCCTTCTACGAGACTTGGTGATCTGATTAAGCTTGAATGACCCCTGTCCATAAGTGGATGCCCCTCGGCTGGTGGTGATAGTGAAACTGACCTGTTCACTCTTGCGGGACTTGGTGATCTGGGCGAGCTCCTCGTTCTTCTGCGCCAGCTCGGCTTCCAGTTGCGCGATGCGCTGCCTCAGCTGTTCCACCTCGCTCGCTTCTCCGCCTGAAATCAAGCCAAAACGTAATGCACATTAGTAAGCAAGCATTTCAATAAAATATATTTAGCTTGTAGTATTTTTTCTTCTTTCAAAGTCCGAAACGTTGTCATATTAACCTTGAAACCTTGAGTCGGATTACGGGGGCATCCGGCGCCCCAAAATTATCATTTCCTCCCTGCCGAGAGTTGAATGCCCAGTACCTAAACCATCTACTGTCCAGAGTCAATAGGTCGTTATCTCAGCGCGTGTTCCACTGGCGGGCGGCGCAACCACATGCACTGCTGGTTGTTCTTCATAGAAGTAACGTTTACCTTTGCCGGCCAGGTGCCTGGCCCGGGCGACCTCTTCCCTGTACTGGTGCAGCTGCCGCTTCCACTCGTCCACGTTGGCAGTACTCTCCTGCAGTGCGGCCGTCAGCCGGAGGTTGTTGGACTTCAGCGTGGCCAGCTCCACCTCCCACTTCTTGGCATTCGCTGAGCTGTGGACGATAAATGATAGCTTTGACAACTCTTAAACAATATTTCATACTACTGCGGAGCTCTTGGGGGCTCCAGTTGCACGTGTCCGTAGGTGAGTACCCTTTGAATCCCTACATGTACCCTATGGTGTTAATGGAGCAATAAAAGTATAAAACTTTGCAAAGTTCGATCGTAGAAGCACAGAGAATAGAGGGTCGGATAAGGTTTGAACAAGCGCTAAACTTAGTAAGAAGAACCCACGATCTTGTAGGTACATATTTATTAATGCATATTTTTTTCCTTGTATTTGACTGAACCCTTAGGTCAGTTGGTAGTAGCTCTGTCTTATGCTCTGTAGGTCATGGGTTCAATTTCCACTGAGGACAAGTAATTGTGAGGCTAGATCATGCTGTGAAATATTCATGAATATTTTTTTCATTTTGGTGTTATCAACGGAAATAATTTATTTTTCATTTGTACAATTTCATACCGCTACATTGCGACCTTTGGGTGGAAAGTTCTGTCAATCGTTTTCCACACCCTCTTACGCTCGGTGAGGCCCACACATTGGTTCGGCATTATCGAAGAGTGCAGATTGCGTGTACCGAAATGTTCTGTTTGTGTAATATTGACGGAACAAAGTGTATGGTGTAACTAATTGTTGAATATAATCCAACAAACTTGCCGGTACAACGCCAGTTATACAGTTATAATACACATACTTATTTATCCAGGCATACAGACACAAGTATATCAATTCAATTTGCTAGGTCATATTAATTTACTAGGATTCATTACAAACTCGGTATTAAAAGTAGCTAGAAATAGACTAAGATATATGACTACATTAATAACTGAATAACCATGATTTCAATGAATTTCACTCTCTTCCCGGCCTGTAATTGGATGGGTGACCGTTCAGGGGCATTTGAAATGGGCGCTTCCGTGCTTCGGAGGGCACATTAAGATATCTGGTTCGATTCTAGTATATATGCTATGTCGGAGGCCTTGAAACGGCTTGAAAACTCCGACACTTCGACCACTTACTCGTACGAAAAGAAGAAGAAAGCATTATTTATTATTTGACACTTAAATGCACATATATAAAAAAAAGAGGGCTAAATTCTAAAAGCATTTTCTACTAGCCCACCTCACCGGTCGAGATAAAGGGTGGAGTGCTAACAATTTTATAACAAGAACATTTTTATAAAGAGACAAGACTATAAGTTTCGAAAACTACATCTTAGTAACCTACATACGATGATAACAATCAAGATTATTTGGCACATGTTGCAACGTCAAAATAATAATCCAAAGAAATCCATTCAAAAATACGCAAATCGTAGAATTTATGCTTCCAAATTACAGCCAAAAATGTTGTAGCAGCGGGTTAGCGGTAGCCATTTAAGCATATAATTTATGCTTTCATATAACACCCAAAGATGGAACGTCATCCATTATGTGCGAGGTGACACTCCAGCGGTCATCTTAAACATGAAGTAGCAACGTCATACGTGAAACTTTCTATTCAATAATATACAGACCAATGTATCGTAATTAACAAAATCTATGTTTCAAACTAAAAGTGACCAATTCGCTGGCTAAGTACGAAATTGGTACGAGCTAGCTGCGAACCTATAGAAGTTAGGTTGAAGTGAATCTATATCTCTATTTATTCTTTCTGGTAAAGTTCGACGGCTCAGCTTAATTGACAAGTCAAAGTCGAAATACTGTATTTCCGTTTAATTCTAAAAAAATACTTGGAAAGTCACTTTTTTATATAGATATGTACCTAAAGATCATGCGTTCTTATTCAAACCCTGTCTTTGAAACGAGGGGTCCCAGGTCCCCAGGGGAACATAACGACGACATCTGCGACACAGGGAATCCTAATGCAGGGGTCAACGTGAAAAAATATTTTTGTATTGGATTATCTGATTTATGATCTGTTTTTAAACCCGACGACCTTCCGATTGTGTGTGTGTGTGTGTGTGTGTGTGTGTGTGTGTGTGTGTGTGTGTGTGCGCCCCCGCGCCCCCAACAGCGCTTCACATGTTCTGATTGTTTCCCGGCAATGCAATGCAACACGTCAAACATGCACCGTCATGTATAGCCGGCGTGTCCGCTTTCGATCGTAAAGAATGAGATTTATCGTTGCGCAATCGTTATGTGTATCGATTTTTCCAAACGCACTGACTACTCTAGGGCTGTCTAAGTAATTAAGTCAAGTTTATTGTTTAAGAAATGTATAGTGACAAATTCTGTTATATGTTATTATGTGTGTTAAATATATGTACATTTTTTTATCGAATAACAATGATGAGTTTCTTTTCTTACAAAGACTCCGAAGAAAGAAAGAAGATAAATAATTTCACCGGCACCGATTCTGTTGAAATTTTAACACTTTAATGCGAAGCACAAATGATAAGATACAAAAATTGAAGTTTCGAAGAGATCGACGCGACTTAAAACTAATAAAAGAAAACATGCTACATCTGCCAATCCAGATTGGGCTATCGTGGTAGATTAAAGCTTTGGTTTTGACAGTAGGCCTGTGTTTTCACAGTATCAACATAAGAGGTTAGTACGAAGGTTAGAAATTTAGCGAAATTACGCTTTTAAATTGGCTGTGCCAACCCTACCGCAGACGTAACAGTATGCGCGGTCATCTCGTATAAACACATCAGATTATACGCACTACTTAACTCATTGTCATTCGCGATATTTTGACGCGATTCGGGCCAATAGGTTAAGATGGTCGTTCGCGGAACGAATTAGTGGTTTTGGTATTAACTTTTCGCGTCTACTGTTCCCACTACACAGCCTATTCTTAAATAGCGGTATCTTAACATAATATTATAAATACGAAGGTTTGTCGTTATGTATGTTTGTTACGCCTTCACGCCTCAACGGGTGAACGGATTTGGATGAAATTTCTTATAGCTATAGGTAGCTGAATTAACACATAGGTAAATTTTTATCCCGACAAAGTCAAATTGACAGCATTTATTTCACCAACATGGTTTCTTCTGTGTTTGGTTGTCAATTTGTATTATTTGCAAGAATTTACAAAAATTAAACTATATTATTTTGTATCATTATATCAGTATTAGTAA
Source organism: Aplocera efformata (assembly GCA_921293045.1). Lineage (NCBI taxonomy): Eukaryota > Metazoa > Arthropoda > Insecta > Lepidoptera > Geometridae > Aplocera > Aplocera efformata. The sequence continues at coordinate 457,288 of OV121061.1, forward strand.
TAGTAATTCATAGTTCAATCTATTCTTTGTTCGGGGTTAGATAGCACTGCATGAAATATCCATAAATAAATGCATGTTTTCCTCACAGGACCCAATGTCCAGCAGTGGACTGTGATAGGCTGATTACTGATGCTGCATTATAATGTAGTTAAGTGGTGACACCTGCACGCATAACAGTATAACGACAGTTCCTCCCCCGCCGAAGTATGAGTAAACCAAAATGGCACCCCGTTGCGCCCATCCCCCGAAGCGGAGATGCAACGACTCCTACGCATATAATTTTACCGGCACCCTTTCACCGTAACACAGCAATTTTAAAAGGATACTGCCGTTTTAAACCTCTGAAAGTGTACGCATTAATGGGAGCGAGCATCTGGACCTCCCATGTTGCATTAACGTAATTACATGTAAGAGATGTCATTGCACCGAGCATCACTACGTTTATTGCAGAACAGTTATGCATGCAGTACATAATATCGGTTGCATATAATACATGATATAAAACCGATATAATATAATTGTGGCGATTTGAGTTGCCCAACCAGCTTTAACTACTGTCACAGTGTAGAGAGAGGCAGAGGGAAATCTGTATAATTCTAGCAGCTACGTCTGTCCTTTTCTAGTATATTATCAGTCTGCAATAAAGTTAGGAAACGACTTAAGATTAATTCTTATTTGCCACTAAGACACTTAAGTCATTGTTTAAGTTTTAGTGCCAAAAAGGATGCCCTTGGCGTATTTGCTGTCTTTTTTTTTAATTTAGTTTTAAGAACTGATTTCTGTTCTCGTAGCTCCGTCTTATTTATTATTTGACAATATTATATTTGTAGTTCATTTTCATACATAAATATTAAGAATTATTTAAGAATTTTATATTTTGCGCGTGTTTACTACTGTTGTTGTTTACTACACACTTCGGTCAGCAACGAAGCCGAAAGACATTCTTTCTGCATACAGAACAACATTTGTCTCAATGAAATAGGCATGTGTAACCAGTTACTGGCAGAACCAGACTCGAAACTGTGTAAAATATTACTAAAATTTGTGAACCTAGGTATAAGACGTAGATTTTAAGGTGGCTTGTAAATTCGAGGGTGACATATTCAAATTGAACAAACCCCTATAAATTAATAAAGATTATAAAAAAAAGACTCAAGTCATATTGCTGTTTTTTATGGACAGACTTAACCATGTTAAGTTGTAACTTAACATGATGTTCAATAGATAAAAAGGTAGATGGTAAGGCCTTTTTTCAGATTGTCTAAAGTTATGTAATATAATTAAAGTTTCGTCATTGTAACTTAACCAACTGCGAAGAGCCGCTCTGTGGCCGGTCTACATAATCTATCTATGCGTACGGATAGGGAGTTCTCTTGGCAACGAGCGTGAAGATCGAACGATTCCCTCCACAACGGTCTACTTGCGATTACGTAACGCGACGGGCACCCTCAGTACCCACTTAATTAAATACACGTTAATTACAATATATTACATAAACTTAATTATATTCTATTTCATTCTATTATGTTCTGTTCTGTTGTGTGTTTTACCAATATGTACACTAAGCTACTTTTTCAATCTCTCTAGCACCCCAGGTTTGCTGGAAGAATACAGTTTCCATGGGTAAAGCTCACCTGTGTAGATTTTCAACCTTTCTATTAAATATTGTTTCAATAAATTATAATAATACTAATTGAAATTGTATATTAATACAAAGACTCAAGTTTAAATACTAACAACCATCATAATTCTTAGAAAATGATTCAGTGCTGACCCTGGAAAAGGCATACATTTCCACCAAACATAGCTAAGTACCATATTTCATACATAAGCTACCATTCCATTCCATCCAACTACAGTCACCGTTGAACACACGTAGACACAGAGCTATACACAGATTTACCATAAAACCCCCCTTTTTTGTTGGGGACTATTAATCATGCACTCATTTCCGAGTGATTCAGGTCTTATCCTGAAAGGGTTGGCAGAGCCTCATAGGGCCACGATTCACCTTGTGGGTTACGCTATCGTGAAATCTCCGAAGGGTTTCTTGTCTGTTTCTTTCCCTCGGATTGGTCCATTAGGTAACAGACGTAAACTTATTATTTAAAACTGTAATTTGATATATCCGTGTGCATGTGATGTGCCTAAGGAGTTCCTGTGACGTGGTATATGCTCACGGATATATTTACTTGTGTGTGTAAAATTTCACGTGTCCAAACGATACAAGGGAACCTAAAGCAACCAAGTTGAGTTGGAGTTTGAAACGTAGATTGATTGATTAAAAATTCTTTATTGCACTTAAATTGTACATAACTTAACGCTTAATTAGCATTTTCTTCCAGTTTACCTTTTACGTAAAGATAAAGATGTGTGGTATGGCTTAAAACAAAGTAAGGGAGATAAAAACGAAATATATCTTATATGACGGCTCCTTGGCTTAGTGGTATTAGCCCTGCTTTTGAAGCGAGGGGTCCCGGGTTCGATTCCCGGCCGGGGCACACTTTGTGTGGTGAGCATGAAGTTTGTTCTCGGGTCTTGGGTGTTTGTCTTGTGTTTCTGTGTTTGTCCATGCCATCTGCGACACAGGGAATCCTAGTCCAGAGGTATGAGTGTGTAAACGTTTATTTATTTATTATTTATTATAAACCAAATGAAAAAATTGTGTATATTTTTAGATAAATATACAGATCCCCATAGTAGCTCAATTTGAATGACGATTCTGTATAGTGAGGTGATGAGACCATAGTTTGGATTTGAAAATACCCAAAGACGGGGCTAGCCGTTTATCCACCGAGAGAGTTCCACAGTAGATGTGACAAATATTGAGCTTATCGCCAACATGGTTCCCCTAACAACTCATCTAACACCTTCCGATCAACCAAGTAATCCAACGGTAGGATTTATTTTTTTAACGTAATTTCCGTCATGTCGGGTCGAATGAGTATAAAATATATATGTAATTACACACCTGTCATTTGTTACATTGTAACTCCACGGTCTAGCGTTAAATCAATCCACTGTCGATGTTAAAAAAAACCTCTATTCATATCCTAGTTCCGCCGGCCGACGCGACTTGTTCATGTTAATCATTAATCTTTGGTGCAATTAGTGAGAGAGCTTCCTCGCTGGTGGTATTTCATTTCAGCCTCAACATTAGTAATTAGCAGGAGTGTTTAAGCAGCCCGAAAGAGAGAGTCGAAACACTTTGTATCTCCTAAATCTATATCTATGTATCTCCTATATATATATAAATGCTTCACTATTTCCTTTGGTCACGGCATCACGTGCGAACGGCTGGACCAATTCTGCTAATCTTTGTGTTTGTCATTGTCAGGACAAGGTTCTTATGAATGAAAAAATTAAGAATACCACGTTCTCGAAACAGTGAAGGAAAACTTCGTGAGGAACCGTTGGAACCAAAAATTCGAAGATATGGCTCCGTGGCTTAGTTGGTAGTAGCCCTGCCTACGAAGCGAGGGGTTCCGGGTTCGATTCCCGGCAGGCTACATTGCTTTCCTGAGACTTTTTTCTTCCCCCGTTGAATACCGAATTGGATGTTTCGTTTTTTAAATGGTAGGGAGTAACCCAGGGCGAAAAATAAGGCATAAAAGAAATGAAGAAAGTTTTATTTTTATTTTTAAATCATGCACTTATTATAAACAACAAATTTTATGTTATTCGCGATGTTGTATTGTTTGCACTGGCCGGGTGTCGGCTACTCACTCCCATTGTCCCTACGTACCATGATTGACTTGTATCCCTAAGTATGTTTGCGTGACAACCGCCATTGACCATAACCCTTTACCGCCTACCGTTTCGCCGACATCGCCGCCGACACGATCTTAAAATTTCTTAATCTCAATTATCAACTTGACATGAATGCTTGACAAAACGCATCGTTTTACCATAAAACAATTACAAAACATCAGTAAATCAATAAAACTGATGATGATCGCATTAGCTTTACCCGCCCCCCTCTTCTCCCCCCCACGGTGTATACGTGTATACTATAAGTGGCACGGACCACGAAATTCTTATTTACTTGTCTGAGTGAAGTGTGGTGAGAGTTGCAATTATGGATTTTTTAATCGTAAGTATACTTTTTGTGGTTGTTTTATGTTAAGAACCTAATTTAGATAATGGTGAAGGAAAACATTGCGCAAGCAAGCCTAAGATCGTTAAGTTTCGTGTCCCTCAGTCCCATTTTATTGTCAACTGTGATATATAACTACTAAACTACCTGTTTTCATTAGCCTAGGAACCTTAGAAAACCAGTATAATTTCCGTATATGATAAAATATCATAAAAATAACCAAATATATATCACAATGAAAGTGGAAACATCAGCTACACTGGCTATTAGCGCAAACAAGACTGATCAAGACTTGAAATAGCTTTTAAAATCAATCTTGAAATAGCTTTTAAAATCAATTTATTGACTAAAACAGCCAAACGAACAAATTATCAATTTTAAAATAAAATATATCTTATTTCTATCCAATAGAGGTGATTTTTTTTATGATTTTTTTATGAAATCATTTCGAATCGCTGAAGAATTAACAAGTAGACTGGTGACTGAAAATCGAAAAAAAATTACTTCAATATCCCTTCAATCCGTTAGTTCCACTTGAAAAAAGGATCATTCAAATCTGTATACATCAAGCGAAGAAAAATCAGGAAAGCGATTTCATTTACTTGAATGACTTTTTTTTTCAGTTATTCTGATTAAACAACAAAATTATTTAACCGATTTTGATTAAAAATTTATAGGATTAATCTGAAAGCATCAAATAGAAAAAAATAGGAAATAAAAAAATGACGGAAAACTGTGCTAACAAACATAAACAGCCGTTACAAAAATAAAAAATAAAGAGAAATAGGCCAATTGCTTAAAAGAAGGTTTTAGGCAATTGGCCTATTCACCTTAAAGCCAGTTGTCATCATTCGAGTATCTTGCATCAAAACTGGCAATAACTGAATGCATCGCGTGCAATACAACCTTTCAAGAATTGATATCAACCGTCAGTAAATATTAACTTAACTATCAAGTACACGAGTTTGACAAGCAATAATAATTGAAACGTCCATTTGTGTGAATTTTTTATTATTAAAATAATTATTGTAATTTTTTTTAAGTCAGACCTCTTAATATTTTTTTTTTTAGATATGCTTTTTGCTTGTTTTTGTCGCAAATGTCATCCAAAGTTCTTCATTGAAGTTTACATACATTGTCATACATTAGTGACAGTTTTGCATTAATTTGCCTGCAAGACAATTACATAATTACACTAATATAATAAATCTGAAGTTTGTTTGTTGAAAATATATTTTCGTACATAATAGCCACAATCATGAGGAAGGCTATAGGATATCAAGCATTACGCTAAGTTTCTTTAGGTTATATATATGCGGGTGAAACCGCGGGGCACATCTAGTAGTTTAGATTTACCGTTATCGCACGCAACAGATACGAAACTTACAAGGTGTAAATCGGCCTTTAACTATATACTAACCTTACTTAAATAGGTCCGTATTGTGCCAGTGAGAAGGGTGAATTTCCCGGGGGAGTACCGAAGTAAACTAAGATATTGGGTGTGTGAATATGACTCCGCCCTTTCTCAACAGATGTCGTTTTTAGTATTGTTTACGTGTACTAATAAATGACCATACTTGTATTCGATAGTACTGAATGTCAGCTATCTAACGCATTTTATGATATTTGGTTGAAGTGTAAGCAACAATTGTTTTCACCTTTTCGAAAATGTCGGTTTTTATTCCAAATAAACGTCATTTGCGGGAAGTGTTATTACATTATTTTATTGCGAAGAAAACTGCAGCGGAAACTTATCGTTTGCTTGTGGAGATTTATGGTGAGCATGCTCCGTCTAATACAACTTGCAAGGAATGGTTTCGACGATTTCAAAATAACGATTTTAGTACTGAGGATAAAGAACATGGAAAACCACCAAAAAAATTTGAAGATGCTGAATTGGAAGCATTATTGGCGGAAGATTCTTGCCAAACTCAATCAGAATTAGCTGCAGCATTAAATGTTGATCGTTCAACTGTTGCAAAGCGTTTACAAATGATGGGAATGATTCAAAAAGCCGGTTACTGGGTTCCACATGATTTAAAAGAAAGAGACATGGAACGTCGGAAAACCATTTGTGAAATGCTGCTTCAAAGACAGCAAAGAAAAGGATTTTTGCATCGGATAGTCACAGGAGACGAAAAATGGATACACTACGAAAATCCTAAACGCAAAAAAGCTTGGGTGAAACCAGGCGAACCAGGCCCATCACAGCCAAAATTAAATATTCACTGTGCCAAGGTCATGCTCTGTATTTGGTGGGATCAGAAAGGTATTGTATATTATGAGTTGCTCAAACCCTCTGAAACTATTAATGGAGAAGTTTACCGACGACAACTAATGCGTTTGAAGCGAGCCATAGAAGAAAAACGACCAGAATGGGTGAATAGACATAACAAATTAGTTCTTCAGCATGACAATGCCAAACCGCATACCGCAGAAGTCGTAAAAAGATATTTAGAGGGACAGGACTGGGAAGTGTTACCCCACCCGCCATATTCACCAGACATAGCTCCTTCGGATTACCACCTATTCCGGACGATGCAGACAGACCTTACTGGAGAAAAGTTTACTTCATGTGAAAGTATCAAAATTTGGATTGACAACTGGATAAGCTCAAAAGACCAGGACTTCTTCCAGCAAGGAATACGAAAACTACCTGAACGATGGGCGAAGGTTGTAGCTGCAGATGGAGCATACTTTCAATAATTTTTTTTTTAATTTTGTAAGCGAACAAATGTGTTTTATTTTGACAAAAAGGGGCGGAGTCATATTCACACACCTATTAAATAGCCTTCTGTAACTCAACGAGTGATTCATACTGATGAGATTCAAATTATTTCGTAAGTGCTTTTTGTTGCCGGGATATATGGACGAATGTGATCAGAATGTCTGGGATAAAAATCTATTTTGTTTTCGCAATTGCTACAATTGACCGCTGCTAACCGGCCACAAAAAGCAGGTTGCAATTTTTTTATATCTTCGTAATTTCGCCTATTGCGGGCTGATTTTCATAATTATTATTTTAAATCGTAGTGTAATAAGAAATAATGGAAATCGTTTTTCTTTTTTAAATCAGTAACTTATTTAATTTATAATAAATTTAGAGGAAGTGATTTTGAAGGTCATGTACCCCAAAAGAGTCGGAGTATAAGACAACTTATTACTAAGTCTAAAACTGTTAGTCTTAATTACATATTTATTTTAGTACAAGACCCAACGGCTGACGGAAAATAAAACAGTTTTTTTAATTCCCGACTAAAAAAGAAGAGCTTTCTGTCTGTCCGTACGTTTTACGTACGTTTTTTCTATACTGAAAATGGAGGTAAGACTGGACGACAGAAATGGCTTTACCAACTCCCTCAGAACATCGCAACAAAAACAAAAAACAATAAAAAACCCGAAACATGTATCGTCACATCATAAAAAAGTTACGTACATAAAATCCATAAAGCACAATTTGAATGGTTCCAATTTGCGTATGAGCTAATCACTTGACGCCGAAACCACAGGTACGAAACTAATAAAAAGTAAAAGGATAATAACGGTTGAAATATAAAAAGCGGCAAGTGAAAATATCGCGTGTTCGCCGGTCGGCGGCACGCGACAGATCAGCTGGATAGGAAACGAAAATGCGGATGTGGCACTTGCGCCGTTGTCCGTCTGTAGCGACGATTATTTGCAATCTATGTGTCAGTTATATAACAAGTCACTGCTTTAATAATCAACTGATTTAAAACATAAAAAATCAGACTTCAATCCTTTCAACCCGTAATACTCGCTCTTAGACACCCTGCCACTTTTTAAACAAACAACAAACAACGTTAACACACTCATACCTCTGCACTAGGATTCCCTGTGTCGCAGATGGCATGGACATACACAGAAACACGAGACAAACACCCAAGACCCGAGAACAAACTTCATGGTCACCACACAAAGTGTGCCCCGGCCGGGAATCGAACCCGGGACTCTTGCTTCGAAGGCAGGGCTACACCAACTAAGCCACGGAGACGTTCTTTAATAAAGAAACATCCAAAACGGTCCACAACGGTCGAAGAAAAGTCACGAGAAAGCAAAATACGCAATTTCGTTTACATGGACGACATATTTTTTCCAGTTAATCGATTTAAAAACTAACTATTGAAACCATTTTGATGAGATTCTAGGGGACGAATCGGAGATTCGCGCAGGTGTGGAGTAATTACTTAACAGACTAATACTGCAAGCGATTAGTGCGAGTGGTTCGTGAGATGTTTGATTCCTGATTCTGAGCTACGGCACTACTAACCATAGCGCAATTATCACTAATCAGAAGGACTTACAGTAATCAAAGTGCTTATTTACCGTTTGTTCTGTAATCGCTTGTTCGGCAAAATCATAATCTGTGAATTATCTCTCAATCCCGCCACTCGAAAACCTGCCGCGCACGCGCACTCACCGTACCATGAATCATATACAATAGTTTTTCCATTATTTAGCAGTTAATTAGGAGGTGTTTGTACAATATATGTTACTCCAGACCATTGGTTATGTTATTTGCCATAACCATGGCAAACAACATACCAACATCATACAAAAATCTTACGACCTATTTCATGGTCCTTCGAACCGGGTTACACATATACGTTTTTACAACAATACAGTACTATATAAGTATTAATCTGGTTTTCATATCACAAGCTATGCTTAGATTGTGGTAAGATATTGCTGTGTGAAATTTCCATAAATATTAATTTACATTCTATGAAAATTTCAGCCGCTCATGGCTCAATAGTTACAGCTGTAAGACAGACAGAAAGACATAGTACGTAATAAGATTTCTTTGCCTTTGGGTACGAATCCCTGAAAATAACTTGCGATCCTTAGTTTACTCTCAGATTCCAACAGTCGATCATTGCGCATTATGCAACTGTAACACTACTAAACCTCATTTCACTGAATAAAGTAGGAAGCTATTAAAAAAATCAACCGATAAAAAACGTAACGCACGACAGCACGGTACGATTTTACGGTAAGTGGCCGACTTAACTACGCATTTGCATATCCGCTACATTATACATTTTTTATACTAAGTGATGATAAGTAATACGCTTATATAATTACAATTTTTTTGTGGCGGTCTGAAGCGTGTCACTTTGTGAGTTCAGTTTAAAACACTGCGTGTGTATAATTGGAGATGCTTGGTATATTAGCATTTGTCGGCGGGTGCGACCAATTGTCACAGATTTCGCATTAAAACAGTATAAAATCATGTATTTTTTTTTTATTTCTTTAAAGAAAATTTAAATATCGAACAAGCGGACTTCAATATCATCACTTATCATATACGCGCGGAATTTCTTAATGAAATGTTTTATGAGATAACCTGAGATACAACCTTACCAAATTAAATAATAACGATCCACAGGTCTACAATTGCCGAAATCACGTTGCATACAAAAAACCCGCCGAATCGAGAAACCCTACCCTTTTATTCGGTTAACTGACGTTGCAAATTCGATTCGCATCACACGCGCGCAACGCAAGCTGCCGTCTGAAGCACGCAGAAGTAGCGAGTCACTCGGTATGATTTGACAGGCGCTGTCAAACATCTGTTCTTGTTGGTCATTCAATATGATGGCACGCCGTGACGAGCTGACGCAACGTTCAATACCCATTAGTACTGTGACACTTCACTTGTCATCCCTTGTTGGGTCTGGGCCGCACACGATGGGAACCAATTTGAACCATTTTTTAGGGTTCCGCACCCAATGAGTAAAACGGGACCCTATTACTAAGACTCCGCTGTCAGTCTGTCTGTCCGTCTGTCACCGGTCTGTATCTCATGAACCGTGATAGTTAGAGAGTTGAAATTTTCACAGATGATGTATTTCTGTTGCCGCTATAACAACAAATATTAAAAAACAGAAAAAAAATATTTGAGGAAGCTTGCATACAAAAAAGTGAATTTTATATTTTGTTCGTTTTTTTTCGATATTATAGATACCTAGATAGATAGTACGGAACCCTCGACTCGCACTTGGCCGGTTTTTTTTATTTACAAACCAGCTAACCCGACACAGATGTCAGCTAACTTATAAATAAAAAAAATGGTATTAGGGCCACGCCGTGGTCATAGTGATGAAAGTGTAATATTTGCAAAGCTAAGCAAATCAGGCCGAATGACTTGCAACTGGCGACTCGTGCGTGGAAAGTGGCAAAATTGATCACATAACGACAAATTGCGACTTGTAATTACGGAACGGAGCTCAGAGCGAAATCGGAGGCTGAGAGGCAGGTATCACTTACACACAGACAGAAAAAGCACTAAGATCACTAAGATAGCATGTACACACAATCATACAACACAAAATCCGAGAACAAACTTCAAGCTATTACCAAAACCAATGATATTACCAAAACCTAGCGAACAAAAGATGCTTTCACTCTCATACGCACAAGGATCCCTGTGTCGCAGATGGCACGGACAAACAGAAAATTAGTATTTACATTTTTAAATTAGTATTTACACAACTCCAATAAAGAAATTGCTCTGTGGAATGACTTCTCGAATCGCTTCGTGTAAATACTCCTTATCCCTATCATCATCGCAGAGACACAAACTTTCTAGAAACGCGCGCGTGACGTCATTAACCACGAGTGACGTCACGTCCGGCGGTTCGTCTCGCGGGATCGTTTAAACGTCAAAATGACGGGTCCATTACTTTGTAAGTGGGAAAATGGGAGCCAATTTGCAGCACAATATCTAAATACACTAGTCAGAACTATACCAACTGTACTGATCATTTTTTTTTATTCTTCTTTCATATGGACCTTCTACTGAGTCTCCTGACAATAACAAACACAACAAAAAAATAATTATCAACATTGGTCCAGCCGTTCACGCGTGATGCCGTGACCAAAGGAAATAGGGATTCATTTTTATATATAATATATAGATCTATGAGGACCTATAGACATTTCATGGAAAAAATCCACCCTTAAAAGCGATAAACAGGGGATGAAAATATTGACCGGTTAATTTGATTTTTCAATCAGTCTCACAAACTCATCTCACAAGACATATACAGGAAACCAGAAATCAATTTTGCCTTTCAAATTGGTCAAAAATTTATCACGCATGGTCCAGTTTCTTTTTTGTGTGGCAATTGTGTCGGGACGGATGTTAAATGGTCACCGCCGCTCATAGACAACAGCATTGCAACTTAGGTCCTCTCCGACCGAAGTATAACAAGATCTAAGTCGCACCCCGTTGCACCCGTTCCTAGATAAGGTAGAACCGCAGCATTAGGTTATGTCTGGACCCATTTTCTCCCAATACGAATGGGCACTCAAGGAGCTATGTCCTCCTGGCATGAGCAGGACCAACCGATCTGTTCTCCAAGGTTGTTCTTTTGTTCCCAGAGAAGCGTATCCTTACTGCTGGCGGCGTCAGCCCTCGCCCAGTACGAGGGCTACGAGGGCTACCACGGCCACGCCCTCCAGGGGTACCACCACGCGCCGGCCGCCCACCACCAGAGCCTGGACGAGCACCACGGGGAGGAGTACGAAGTGGACTATCACGTGAGTTAATCAAGAGCGCGGTGGCCCAGGGGCACAGACGCCAACTTTCAATCTGAAGGTTGCTGGTTCGAACCCACATGTGCACCAATGAGTTTTTTCACTTGAAAAAATTATGTGCGCAATACCACGTTCTCGAAACGGTGACGGAATTCATCGCGAGGAAACCGGCATGTCTTAGAACCAAAAATTCGACGACACGTGACATCTACCAATCCGGATTGGGCTCCCGTGGTAGATCAGAGCCCATTCACTCTCAATTATCGAGAGTAGGCCGGTGTCCCTGCAGTGGGAACATTAGAGACTGGTACGTAACGTATGAGTAGTCGCACTGAGTTTAATTTTTTTTTACTTTTGTTGTTGGCTAGCGAATTAGATGCAGCGGCATGTTGTTAATTAAACTATTTGTTTGCAGGCACATCCGAAATACTCGTTCGATTACTCAGTGAAGGACCCCCACACGGGGGATGAGAAAGAGCATTGGGAGACCAGAGATGGTGACAAAGTTAAAGGTAATTACCTCATATTTTTTTCTTTATATTAATCTCTAACTATTCTTTTGATACTTGTGTTCCCCTTGTACGGTTTACATCTAGAGGAGAATTTTCACGGCTCCGTGTTAGTTGGTAGTAGCCCTGCCTTTGAAGCGAGGAGTCCCGGGTTCGATTCCCGGCCGGAGCATACTTTGTGTGGTGAGCATGAAAGTTTGTTCTCGGGTCTTGGGTGTTTGTCTTGTGTTTCTGTGTTGACCATGCCATCTGCGACACAGAGAATCCTAGTGCAGAGGTATGAGTATGTAAATGTTTATTTATTATTATATATTTATTATAACAAAAACTACGTGTCGCAATTTATTACCAAAAGTTCCGATATATCTTCATTTGAACTAAGTTTCAATAGAACGAAAGTGATAGTTCAAGGACAAAGAATGGGGCTTACAAGGTTCCGTACCTGGAAGATAAAGGGAATCCTATTACCCTACAACGTCTGCCTGCATATCCTACCTTTAAAACAGAGCATTACCGCTTTGGTCCTCCCCAACCTAAGTACGACAAGATCCGAAACTGGGATGTACCTTCTCACGCACCTGTGACTTCACCAGGACCCCCAGATTCTAGAACACTGCGAGTGCACCACTGCCCGGCGGCAGATAACTTACAACCCAATCTTGTTACAGGCAGCTACACCTTAGTCGAAACGGACGGAACGAAACGAGTTGTAGAATACGAGGCGGACGACAAAAACGGCTTCAACGCGGTCGTGCACAAGATCGGCACCCCCACCAAGCACGAGGAGTACCGCCCGAAGCACGAGGAGTACCACCCGAAGCACGAATACCAGCCGGTCGAGTACAAGGCCGAGGAGTATCACGGGCAAGCGGTGCACGAGCCGGCCGCGTACCACCACGACTACAGGAGTTTCGAGGATGGTTTCGTGCCTATTGTCGGATATGGCAGGCATTAATGGTAGAGCGATTGTTAGGTATGCATGATTATAAAATGGGATTACTGACGAAACAATTAATAAGTCTACAAAACGTGGGTAAGATTAATTGGGTACATCAGTTTTTTATTGACTTCGAGACGGTTCTTAATTCGGGTGTATGTATATGTCTCGCTCAGTGTCAACTCCCGTATTATAATTATGGCAACCCTGTCTTACATCAAGTTATCCTATTTATAAGTGCGTTGTTTCATCGTGGACCTCATCATATATTCTCATAGGCAATAGTTGAGTAAACGTAGACTGGCTGAATATATACCGAAATACTATTTAGTGCAATTTGCAAGGCCAATTCTTTGTATATTCGGAACACAGTTTCCAATTAATAGTCTAGGTATTCTTAGATCATTAATTGGTAACTGTACAATGGTAAAAAGGAAAGTGGCATTATGAATTTGACGCAAAAATTCTAGAACTATCTAAGTTCGTGAGAAAAATCGATTTGATGGCTATTCAAAATTACTGAGTTTATTACGTTTACAAATATGGCGTAGATTCTCAAGACCTAATGGTCTAAGATTAGACCTACCTAATGGTCTAAGATTAGACCTACCGAATGGTCTAAGATTAGACTTACCGAATGGTCTAAGATTAGACTTACCTAATGATCTAAGATTAGACCTACCAAATGGTCTGAGATTAGACCTACCCAATGGTTTAAGATTAGATGAAAAAAAAAATGGTCTAAGATTAGACCTACCAAATGATCTATGATTAGACTTACCGCATGGTCTAAGATTAGACGTACCTAATGGTCTAAGATTAGATTTACCAAATGATCTATGATTAGACTTACCGCATGGTCTAAGATTAGACGTACCTAATGGTCTAAGATTAGACCTACTTAATGGTCTAAGATTAGACCGACCTAATGGTGTCCTTCGCAGGGCCAAGAGTAAATAATTAGGGTCCAAAATATCGTCTATAATTTGTAATTATTTTATCTTGTGTTTGTGCGTGAATGTTTAATTAGTTGTTGTTTGCTTGTTGTTACATTACTTGTTGTCTTGTTGTAACCGTCATGAGACTGTACGTTACCGTTTTGTATTATTTGTAGTTTAAGTGTTGTACAAAACTCTTGCGTTTTTAATAAACTTGTTATTGCATAATTGCTGTTTAATTTTCGATACGTATTCTAAGTTTTTTGTAATTTAGAAACCGTGGTTACCATAGCAAAACAATGTGCGTTTTTATTAGTTTGGAATACTACTCGTAATATGTAATATAAATGCGAAACATGAAGTAATAGAAGACTTTTATCTCAAAAACGTGTTTTTTTTCAGTGACTTGCAAAAAGCAACGTCTGTCACTTTTTTCTCATCGTTTCACGTTGACTTTTTAACCGCGGGTAGCACCGCGCGCGTAGATCATACGAAGAAAAAATCTGTATTGTTATTTTACACAAGATGAATTTATGTCAGGTCCCATAAAACCTACTACATGTGCATGTCGTTCGTCGATGAGTGAAAAAAAACCCTTCTTGCAATATTGAACCCTCGACATAGTGTGTCGTAGTGTGATGTGGCGTGACGCAGTGTGACGTGGTGCCAAAAAAATCTTTATTTCCGTTGAATTCTTAAAAATTACTTGTAACCGTCAATTTCTTTTTTGTTTCAATAAATAAGTGTGTCGTAGTGTGACGTACCTCTGCGCCAGCGCCAGCTTGAGCCGGTCGTTCTCGTAGCGCAGCTGCTGCTCGGGCGAGTCGCTGGCGCCGCCCTCCAGCGCGCCGCCCCCGCCGCCCGCGCCCCCGCCCCCGCCCGCGCCCCCGCCCGTGGAGGGCAGCGGGTGTCGCGGCCCGCGCCCCACCGTCGCGTACCCGCCCTGCGTAACATAACATAACAATATAACAGAGATACTATTACTAGTTACCGCTTTTTAAACCTTATCCGACCCTCCGCGGGGAAGTACAGGTAAGAAACCCCTGCGAAGCTAAACAGCATGCAGAGTTAACGGATTCTGCTCGAGCGGGAATCGAACCCAGCCCCCGGCCGCCACATACCTGAACGTTGCCGCTCGACGACAGCGGCACGGAGTGAGACCTCGGATGTGGCACTTCCTCATTTTCTATTTTTGGCTGCAACAAAAAATTTAAAAGTGCCTAAGCTCGTGATACAATATATGTTATTGTACACTAAGAGAAATAATTGTACAAGGAATAATAACGTACAATGGGCGTCCTTATCGCTTAGATGCGATATTTTCCAACTAACCTTTGGATGGAGAGGAATGTGTGACTTGGAAGGTTGGTTGTCGGTGGCATATGGCAAAATACTAAAGACTCAGTATGAGATCCAAATCTTTACTGAGTCGCGTTCATCCTGCTGCGTCCATCACCCGAGACGGGGATGATACGTCTCATGCGCATGTGATTTCACCGGCACCCACACCCTTACCACCGTAACACAGTAACGCATTTGCAGATGTTAAATACCTACCACAGACAACAAATTCCCCGTCTACACGTCGGCGGACGCATCCGCAGACGACATGTTCTTTGGCATCTGTCGGCGTGTCTACCTGTCAGAGCTGCAAGCAGCAGGGACGGAGCAAGGTGTCGGGCGGTACCTGCGGCGGGTGCGGCGGGTGCGGGGGGTGCGGTACCTGCGGGGGGTGCGGGTGCGGCGGGTGCGGCTCGTCGTCCGGCGGCGCGGGGCGCGCGGCCAGCAGCGGGCTGGCGGTGGCGCTGGGCACGGGCGTGGCGCCGTTGGCGGGCTTGGCGGCCGGCGCCGGCGCCCCGCCCTGCTGCGCCTGGATGGCCTCCTTCACCTCTTGGAACTTCTCTATGAACTGCCAATTAAAGCATTATTTTAAGTACCTGATGCGACCGAGCTTCGCTAGTTTTATCTGAAATTCTTGTATATATTTCGTTGTAACGGTTTGGGTGAAATTTTGCGTTTAGATAGAGTTTTTCTGTTTATGTTTACCTGTATAATTGAATTTCTTATAAAAACACAATTTTCTACAAAAAAAAAAAACGTTTTACCCAAAAAATAAACGAGCGAAGCCCGCCCAGGTACTATATGCCTTTAAACCATCGTTTGACGGTTTTTGCATGTAAACATATCAACAAATACAATATCTATCCTTTCATAACAGGTATTTAAATGTAGAACATCAGATAAACATGAGACGGGAACAGTTGGCGTCCCAGTTCGAACCAACTCGAAATTGAATTCGCAAACAGTATCGAACTACCAACGAACTGATGACAGCTGAGTAAACTGACCCAGAACAAAACTGGCGCGGCCTCGGCACAGAACTAATAACACTACGTACCGAACCGATGCCTACTGATCCAGAGATTTACATACCTCACCGCGCCCAGCACAGCGTAATTAAATTTTTTAGGTCGAATCGTTCGCGGTTTTTTTTTCATACACACTACACAAACACACCTACATGAAACATTACACATTAGGCAACATTACAAACAGCCGCAAATGATCCTGCTTTATAGGTAGTTAAATAAATATAAGTAAATTTGACTATACATGCATTTTTATGGACTATACATATTTTTCCAGGGGAGGGCAGCTGCCGCCCGTCTGGGTACGCCATGCATAATCTACTAAAGAGCAGATTACTAATAGAACACTAATAATAGGGTTGGAACAGACATAATCATAACAAATAAGACTAGCTCAAACATGAACACTGTAATTTGATATATCAGACAGTCAGTCTGTGTGCATATAATGTGCCTAAGGTGAGCTTAAGTATGTGTGTGTAAAATTTATCGTGCCGAAATTGAACTTGAGATCTAAAGGAATAAATTAGTTTGAGTTGAGTACTAAACCCCAGACACATAACAATCATAATATATACATCACAAAAATGCTAGTTTTGTGGGATTAAATCCACGATCTCTAGCGCAGAAGGCAGAGCTACTACCAACTGACCTGTGAACCTATTCAGTAATGTAAGTAATTAGCATATTTCATAGGAACTATTTGATACGTTCTTACAAACCGACCTTACCACAGAATAAATATAAATACCAGATACAGAGGGATAACTCTGAAGAAATTCAAGTAAAAAGACCCGCTACGCCGCAATAAAGTGCACTGTATGGATATATAGAAATACGGGACGCAAAATTAATTAAAAAAGTATATAAATAACAGTTTCATCCAGTGTCAAAGTTACTGATCTTTACGGAGCTAGTTGTGAAACAACGAACAATGATTAGCCAGCGCGGCGAGGCATCTAAAACTTGGAAATGAAGTGACCATTCTGTGCGTACTATTTGTCATTCTGTGTCAAAATTGAAGACAAATAAACGCCTTAACATTAAAGGTCAAACAGTAAAACCAAAGTCAACTAACTCCCATTGTGCAATGTAACAAAAGCCTGTTATTTATTTGTTTGAGATAATTGTTGGTAACATTTCAGGGAGATATTTCGCCACCCAAGTTCTTGGGTCAACTTGGGGAAACTTGGTCAGACAAGTTAGTTCGCGAACAGCCATCGATCACGGCCGTTCAACAAGTTTATTTGGACTTGTAACGTTTCAACGTAAAGGTCGCATTGCCACAATATTCTATCTTATCTTGGGGGACCATCTTGCTCGCGTCCGTGGGTCCGTGGTCCCTCAGAGTCCCTACACTTGTCCCCCGGGTGGTGCGAGTAACCTAAAGTAGCAGTAAATGATTGACATCTATCCAAGCCCTATTCGGTGAAGAACAGATCGCTATTAGCGATAAGGCCGCGCATTATAACCTCTTCTTTTTCTATGACTGTTTTGTTAATTTTATTTTTATTATGTATGTTTATATCGAGGTGTACAATAAAAAGTATTCATTCATTCAACAGTGTAGAAACGAGAATAAGCTAAACCAGTGTTTTCCAACCTTTATCATGGCACGGCCCCTTTCATTTCATTGATTGTCGTTTGTGAACCTAGGTACATAATTGAGATGGAAAACTTAATATAGTTAGAACACTAGGCTCTGCCATTTGAGCATACAAACATTCATTAGCTTCGGTAAAAAAATGTCAAAATACAATATAATTAATAAAGGATTAAATGAATCAAAGAAATTAAATAATGCAATGTCAATAAATTAAATATTAAATGTCAAACAATGACAAATTATGGTAAAGTGATTAATTTAAAATATGTCAGAGTAATCAAATTATTTAATTTAAATAAAAAAAAAACACAAAATACCTACTCCAACAGTTACAAACAATCAATCCATTCCAACAATAGCTCGATCACTCAGTATGAAGAAATATTCGGAAACCACACACTTTTTCAAAGTGAAAATCACACACATTATCATGTATGTAGATCTCAAGTATCACGTGGACACGTCAAATTATACACATACATGTACACATATTCGTGACGGTAGCTCCTGTGACGGAGGGTTCAGGAGTAATAGTTTAGCGTGGTATGGACATATAATTCATCCATATTACAAAACGAGTCTTAAACATGGATGGATTGTGTGAAAGATGATATGCGTAAAGGAGTGAGTACTGAGATGACGTCTGACAGAGGGGAATGGAAGAAAAATACATGTCGTGCCGACCACACTTAGTGTGGGATAAGGGCAGGAAGATGATGTACATATATTCGTGAGTAACACAAGTTGTATCAATACCTTGCCGAGTTCCGACTCGGACGCGAACCCCAGTCCGTAGACAGTGTTAGCGCGCACGTCGCTCCACTGGCCGAACTTTTGTGACGTTTTCGTGAAAGTCATGTTCGCTGTTATGGTACTATTAATCACCGCCTGAAACATAAATGGTGACAATAAGAATAGAATAGAAAAACTTTATTTTGTGTTACATAAATAGGGCTTAATAAAAATTAAAAGCAAAATTACACGTTTAAGAATATGTAACAACAAAATAGGTAACCACTCAGCATGTGCTGCGTCAGTGGACTGATACAGCGCTGGTATTGTGGCACTGTGGTGACAGAGTGCGACGACTGTGAAATACACGTGTACAATCTACTCATATATATGAGCTCTGTCGGTAATTGTGGCTACGTAATGTCACATGTCATTATCAGCCTCTGATGTTCCCTGCAGGGACACCGGCCCCACCTATTAGGGGGGTCCAGTTGCTCGCGTCCGTAGCTGTGTACCCTTTGATTCCCTACACGTACCTGGGTGTGCTAAAGCCACCAAAAGTAGCAGTACAACTTGTGTAAAGTTCGTCCGGAGAGGCCACCACACCTGGAATCTGCCGTCAAGCAGTATTGCTCGCATTATTATGTTTCGGTGGAAGGGTGTGGTTGCCGGTGACCTTCAAAGTCGGCGTCTGTGCCCCTGGGCCACCACGCATGTCTCATGTATAACCACATAATGTCCAAAGCTGATGTAATGTACTACATCGGCTGAGGATACATTTTTGAACGGATTTTGAGAATGTTGCTTAAAATTTCACGTCATACTTCAATAATATTTAACTAGAGTTCGAAATGATATAACCCCAGAATATCATTAATATTGAACATTCTTCTAAGGATGGGGTTCTGAATGCAACTGTAAACAATTTACACTAGATGTGCCCCGCGGTGTTACTCGCGGTTGGCGTATTCTCGTACACTTCATTTTTCAGAGAAAAAAAGCAGCCTTTATGCCATGTCGGAGTTATTCGGGTTTGAAAATTCCAACAACAGAGTTGACCACTTAAAACCGCGCCGTCAATCTTTTAAATTCGGCGTCGTGTAATTACGATTAGGGACCGGACGTCCTTAGTTCAGCGTACCGGCGGAGGCAGGATGCAGTTTTAGCTTACCGACACGACACACGACACGACATGCACGATTGTAAACTGAATTGAGCCCTGACTTGTAATCCCTTGTTGTTTAGGCTACTGCTATAATGCTTAGACATAACTTGATCTAAGACCAAATATTAGTACAGAACAGTTGGTAGTAGCTCTGCCTTCTGCGCTGAAGGTCGTGGGTACGATTCCTACTCAGAACAAGTATTCGAGTGTCAAA
The DNA here is from genome assembly GCA_921293045.1 of Aplocera efformata. Classification (NCBI taxonomy): domain Eukaryota; kingdom Metazoa; phylum Arthropoda; class Insecta; order Lepidoptera; family Geometridae; genus Aplocera; species Aplocera efformata. The sequence goes on from OV121061.1 coordinate 477,414, forward strand.
CATTGTTCCATATCAACATGAGTGGTATATATATTATTAGCCAAACTTGCTGTGGGTAGTTTCAATCCCCACCACCGCCCATAAAAGCAGGCGCTCAGTCGAGAGCGGGCTCATTTGCTGCTCAGTCGTCGAAAGGAAAGGTGGTCGGTTTTGAGGTTACCTACAGTAAGTTCGTTCCATATTCTGATTCGGCGGTTATTTTGTTATTTGTGTTGTGTAGAAACTAACGGCTGTTTACATAAATTGAGATTATTATGAAGTAAATTAGATTATGATTAAATGCATTTGTTTTTTTTTTTAATATTTTACATTTCTGATTCCTTAAAATATTATCTAGTTCGCATAGTACAAGCTATGCTTAGTTTGGAGCTAGATGGCACCGTGTGAAATGTCCACGATCATATATTCATTTAGATAACGTTTCCCATACCTTGGTCCCCTCAACGCTGATGATCCTGTAGAGGTTCCTGGAGGAGTCGTAGAAGAAGGACACGGAGACGGCGGCGGAGCTGGCCGACATCCACGAGCGCTTCGTCTTCGGGTCTATGTGGAACACGTGCGCCTTGCACGTAAATATCGGCTGCTCACTGGAACGCAACGGGTCAAGTCACGGGACAATGCTAAACTAACACCCAGCTGTGGTATCTGACTTGGGAGTCTGCTGTCCGGAATAAATAAGTTTGACCGAGGGACGAAACGAGAAGCATTAGTTGCGCATCATTTAATAATAATAATAACTAATGTTTACACACTCATGCCTCTGCACTAGGATTCCCTGTGTCGCAGATGGCATGGACACACAGAAACACAAGACAAACACCCAAGACCCGAGAATAAACTACATGCTCACCACACAGTGTGCCCCGGCTGGGAATCTAACCCGGGACCCCTCGCTTCGAAAGCAGGGCTACTACCAACTAAGTTGGGAGAAGTATACCTATTATTATTCTTCCACTAAGCGGTGGTCCTCGCATTGCGGCGTGGAATGGATAACATGTAGACATGGAGTTCTATATCTTCGCGTTCATAAGTGCCTTCTGTCTCTACACATCCCGGGTGGCGAGAAAAAAGCAACGTAGAGACGCAGATTTTGTGCCAGTTCGTTCGGGAATCGTATTATTCTGCTTCCAAGCAGCGGTGCTACTGCTTGGAGGCAGAATAATACGCTGCTGTAACGGGACACAGGTGTAGATCTCAGTGGAATTACAAAGGAATTAAACATCTCATCCCCGTCTCAGAGAGATGCCCATCTCTCTGAGACGGGGTAACAACGGTAATTTCTAAACCACCCATGGAATACCCCTCCATTTTCCTTCTGCCAGCTTGATCATCAATGAAATCTCTCTCTTCAATAATAACAAACAATGCAGGTATTTACATAACATCTAAAGAATCTTAGATCAGCATGTTGCAAACAAAAACCTATTGTACATATTGAATCAGGAATTTCCTTGTAGTCTGATAGGTAAACAAAAATGACACATCATAGTAGTAGTAGGTTGTCAGTGTCCTGGGGAGTCCTTTGGATACTGCATTGACAGCCAGTCAAGAGCGATTCTGGCGGTTCCTCTTCCTACCCATAACAGCTCAAGAGAACCCTTTGAACAAGACAGACAGACGTAATATCAAGGCTCCCTTTACCTTAGAGTATGGAACCCTAAAAATTAATTTAGTTTAAAATATCAACACTAGTGTACAAATTTCTGTGTCATACTGATAAGACTATTTTATACACAGAAACAATATTTCTATATAATTTGAATATGGGATGGTTTAATTTAAAGACAGTCAAAAACTTACACATTCTCATCAACAAATAATTCCATTATACTATATTCCAAAACACAAAAAAAAAACAAACTGAAAACACACGTTATCACTGCAGACGAATTTGAGGGACGAACGGAATGTGGAACACTCACCTAATCGCGCATTAGGTACACGCGTATTTCTAAAGTAACAGAATTGATAATTGCTTAGCAAGTTAAGTGAGTGACAAGATTATTTTGACAGTTAAATGACAGCTGATAAGATAGCAAACTTAAAATCATAACTTATAAACGACATAGATGCCGTGTTGGTGTTTTATCTATACTTTTATGTGCATTGCTACTCCTTAGGGAATTAGGTATCAAATATGCCTTCGAAACGAGGATCTTAAGATTCGATCCCAGCCGAGCAAACTTCTTGTAGTGGTCAAGTGTTTTCTCGGTTCTTGGGTGTTATCACCCAGTGTTATCGTGTCCACGCCGCTCGCGACACGGAATCCTTCCAGCGGCATGAGTATTTCCAGCGTTTGAATGTGTGCTTACTATAATAATTAATCATTTTTTAAATTAATCACCAAACCAAACAATTAATTAAAATAGATAATAATGTACTAGACTACATGACTAGACGTGTACTAGGTAAAGGTCATTAAACTATCCTAACTTAATATTATAAAAATGAAAGTGACTTTATTTGTTTGTTACGCTTTTACGCCTAAACCACTAAACCGATTTGAAAAATTCTTTAAAGCTTATTTTTTTAACATCGTATTGCCACGGGAACTACACGGGTGAAAGCGCGGGGCGCAGCTAGTAGCTAATAAATACCTAAATTATTATACGTATTTTAATTATATATCAGATCATCATATTTATCAGTGAGAATATTTGTACGCTCGTGGCGTAGCTTGAGTAGTTATTCATTATAACATCTGAGATAAACAACTCCACCCGCCCCACCCACTCAATAGTTGGTTGGATGAACGTTTATTCCGAGCGCTAAGATATCGATCGCAACCATACGAGAAGCCATGTCGGCTATTTCCAGCCGGCTTGAAATCTCCGACACCATAGTTGGCCGCCTAAAACCTACGACGGTCTTTATAGCATCCACTCCATACAAGCTCTTGCTTAAGCTACATAGAATTTGTATGGCGTGGTCGACAAAAAATCTATATCAAGCTTATACTCACAAAAACCTCGCTTCATTTAGTTGAATATTTTGCACTTAGCATGCAGCAGGTGTTAGGACTCCTTGATAGCAGGCAGCATGGGTATAATATATAAAATTGTACAACACAAAATCTAAAACCAAGATGTTACTCATCATAAGAATGTTTTCCCTGCATATGTGCCAAACTTGGGACCTCCCTTAAAAAACAGGGCAACTAGAAACAGATTTAGAGCCAGACGACAAAAATACAACTATTTTGTTGTATTTTTAGAAAACAACCTCAGAAACAAGCTATTGTCCTGTAAGTCAACCCTACAAGTAAGGTGAATAACATGTGAATAGGTTGCAAGTATAATGGAGCACTTTATTATAACAATACAGTTTTATCCATATAATGTGTGGGAATTTTAGACAGATCTTGATAAAGCTGGACACATTGAAAACATTTTAACTCCGTGGCTTAGTTGGTAGTAACCCTGCCTTCAAAGCAAGGGGTCCGGGGTTCTATTCCTGACTGGGGCATACTTTGTGGTGAGCATGAAGTTTGTTCTTGGGTCTTGTGTTTCTGTGTTTGTCCATGCCGTTTGTGACACAGGGAATCCTAGTGTATGTCAACATTTTAGTTTTCTATTAACATTGCAGTCTAAAAAGCAATTTTATTTAATTGATAAATATAATCACTACATAGTATAAAACAAAGTCGCTTTCTCTGTCCCTATGTCCCTATATATGCTTAAATCTTTAAAACTACGCAACGGATTTTGATGCGGTTTTTTTTTATAGATAAAGTGATTCAAGAGGTAGGTTTATATGTATAATACACTAGCAAGTCACCCCGGCTTCGCACAGGTAGTTTCTGATATGACACTGATCCTTTACTAACCATGCGAAGCCGGGGCGGATCGCTAGCTTAGTATATTTTAGGAATATTATCTTGATAGTTAATGATGCTTATAGATTCAGTAGTTACCTTTGAGGTATGTGTTGAGACTTCCACATCAATTAGGACCCTAATAATAAAAAGATAAATTTGAAGACACCAAAGAAATCAGAGTCAGAACATGCTTAGACAAGCTAATAGGTTCTGACTCACCAGAGGAAGCGCTGAAACAGTGCTGCCAACAACCTAGAGTTCTTTTCCAGTATATAAAGGAGTTGGCTGGGGTAGAATATAGTTAAAGAATTCGCTTTGAACAATAACAGGAGCCAAACCAGATCAGTAGAAGTCACTTGACTTTTGATTCTAGGAAATATTGGTTTCCTTACAATAATTCCTGAGAATGTTGTATAGCACGAAAACTTAACCAACGCAATACTCAGAACTGTCTGTATTTGAAGCTCCTGCAGAATGAAAATCAGTCTTTGGGCCTCTACACTCTTTTCTATCAAATTAAAATATTTGAGTAATTATAGTTATAGTTAGCTTGTGAGAACTTAGAAAAGGAATCAACTGATTTTGAAGTTGATAGATCAGTCTAAGCTCATTTGTATCAAGAAGAACTTATTCAAAAAAATTAAATTTAATATATTGCCTGTGAACCTAGGTGATTAAGAGATGACATGTCAAAAGTATATTGAGTTTCTAGATCCTGCCAAAGCGAAAAACATCCATATGTAGCAGTCAATACTTTAAAACTACTAAATATGGTATTGATAGAATCCAATGCATGACTATCACAGATTAACTTGCAGAGAACATCTTTCATGATTAATAATGAAGAGTAGAGCTTAAAAGCTCAATTTACACAGTAGATAACTACTATATTTATTATTCGTTTACGAACATGTAGAAACTACCTCGACTACAGTCGCAACTTGGTGAAGTTTTCCAATAATTTGTAGCGGGCTTGCATGAACTCCAAAGGAGTCATTCAACTATGTAATTCGCTATATAAATAGCAAGGCAGGCTCCGACCTCAGCAAGGTAAAGGCACTCAATCGTGTGCAATCGATGTGCAACTCGGGACGAAATGTATCCGTTCGCGAAATTACTTGCAAAATTCCTTCTATATATATATTTTACTTAGTGGCGAAAAATAATGTTTGAACCAGAATTGTATGGGTTTCTGGAGCTATTTATAGGGGCTTCTTGTAGGGAAAATTAAAATATCCCTTCGCATTGGCAAAATGCATCCCCTCCCTAAAAATAATGTCTGATTGAAACAGATTTTTCTCAGTTTCGCAATATCGCACATTAATTGTGTGTTTTGATAGGTACAGATTGATAAAATGTTGATTTTACTTACCCCATGGTTTCTTTTCCCACTGTCATTTAACCGCTATTTTACAGAAATATTTTATTTCATAATTTCTGATAATCGCCTGGGCGACAACCGCAATCCAAACATAGACTAAAGAGATTGACAGAACTTTTTTTCAAGAGCGAGCCAGGAGGCATGTTTGCAGAGGAAGCGCATAGCACCAATAGTCTATGGTATGCGGCCCTATTCATATAACTACATAACAATATTTTCCAATAAATACTTTGTAAGAAAAGAAAACTTAACAGATAAAAATTTAAATACAATTTAAGCTTTTAAAATTATATTCATTAATTATTACTGCCATCTAGACACAATAGCGGTAAATTAAGACGCTTTTTTAAGAATTTAATTATGCTACTCAACGCTAGATGGCGCAAATTTCCGTGTATTTAGTTCATCGTCAGATCGCTCATACACATAGAATTTTATTTTGCGAGTAATAAACCACACGAAGCAATTATAAAATCACTGTAAATCATATCAGGATGTATAGTTGTAAAAAGTAAATTCCTAAGGACTTATTTCCGGAAGAAGTATGGCTTAAACAAACAGTAACTCGATGCAATGATAATAATAGATACTAATTGTACTAAAATTAAGAACAAGCAGAAACCTTTAAGAAAGGATTACTTTCTTTTTGCGACAATGATTCTGACCATATTCTATGAACAATAAAATGTTAATTTATGTCTACGTAGAATTTGAACCTACGGCTACGACCTATAATATGTAGAAGCCAGACTAACTAGTGAGTCATCACCGGTAAACGAATGCAGATGTATAATAATATTGCAAATTATTCGCAGTGAAAGTAGATAGATAGGGGGTTATATTAAATTTGTATGGCCCTTGTCTGGTCGAACCATAACGATTTAATGTAGTGTAGGTACGGAAATGAAATGAAATCATTTTATTCATTTCATTTCAAACCACGTTTGCACTGTATGATGAAGAAATTGATGACCTTTAAATATATTGACACCTTGTAAGGCATTCTTTACTATGCGACACAAATGCTAAAAATGAGTTATATTCATTTCATTCCAAACGTAAAAAAATTCTGTGTGGTTTCATCTAGATTCCATCGATCTACGACAAGTTTTACTATCGATTAGTTATTGCGTGACTATCAAATCTCTTATCTTGTGCATACTAACCGACAAAAACGAGATTTTAAGAATATCCAGCAGTTATGAAATTCTAATAATTGGAAGTGTGAACTTCGTAAATTTTCCATTACCCTTTATTTGCATTTTTACTTGTTTTTAAAAACAGATTTTATGTATTAAATAAATCAAATTTAATTTATTCAGAGTACTTAGATCCAATAGATAAAACTGTTAATTATACAATCACATTTAAAATCACATTTAAATAGCATTTATAATAAATGCTAAAAAAGCTAGTTTAAATAATAGAAGGTAGTTACTTAGACAAGTAAATCTGTGCACTATTCTCCAGGTTAATTAGTTCTGTATACTGTATTTGAAGAGATTTTAATAACTTGTAGCTTAAAACTTTAGCCTTAGGTACTACTAAATAAGCAACTTTAAAACAGAATTTTAATCCGTTTAAAGGCGAAAGTTTGTGTCTATGTGTGTTTGTTACTCTTTCACGCTCAAACGGCTCAACGGATTTGGATGAAATTTGGTACCAGGATAGCTTACATCCTGGATCAACACATAAGCTACTTTTATCCCGGAAAAGGGCGGGTAACACCGCGGGATGCGGCTACTTATAACCTCACGTAGGTTCTTAAGACGTCTCTCGATACAAAACTAATTAACCGTTATTATCTTTACGGCAGCGTCAATGGAACAAAACCAATCAACAGCAGTGTTAATCATTCGCACATTCGAATTAACTGTGGTAATGAGTGACATAACAGTCCGTTGACCCGCACGCGGAAGCGATGTCCACCAACGTTCGAATTCGGTCAACATCGCGAACGAGTGATAGTATACCATATTTTTTTTGTTTATGTAATGATACTGGCAGGACGAGCCGTTGACCTGATGTTAAATGCTTACCGCGGCCAATAAACAAGATCAATACTACTCCCTATAATAGGTACTGAAGGCAAATCCTTTTTTTATTGATGTTGTTACGTTACAGCACAGATATAAACAGCATTTTTTTGGTGTAGATATTACTTAGTTCTTTTTGTATTTGGATTTTACTAGGTTATGGCATCGGGGGTTTTTCGTTATAAATAATTATCCTTATTTGTTAAGTTAGGTAAGTGTTCAATTTTATTTTAGTAATTTGTACTTTTAGTGTTTACGTTGATTTATTCAGGTAATTTTAATTGCGTTGTAAAAAATAAGTTTTATTCGTTACGAATTACATAGGTTACTGTGTAACCCATCCCATCCCATCCCATTCCCATCGCATGTTTGTCCAAATGTTATGTTTTTCTCCTATTTTTTTTATAATTTCAACTTTTTTTTAACTGTTGTCTGATTGTCCCTATTAACATGCTGTGACGCCCTATAATTGCGGAACCAAAATTACCTAAGACCTTGGCCTATTTGAAGTTGTATATTCAGTGTATCCTGTGTTGGGTATCAGTCCTTATTAAATAAATAAATAATTAAAAATAAATAAATTCCTACATCGACAAAGCTTCTAGAAATATACAAAGTGCGCATACGCATCGCTATCGACATACTAATTTCACTTCCTGAGCGTTATCCTGAGGCTGGCATTGAGCGGTTTTCCTTTTGCAGACCTTCGTGTCATGATGATGGATGCAGACAATTTTAACTGTTTTTTATTATACTTAGCCGCGAACTCGGGTGGTGGTAGGGGAGGTCTAGATAAGGTAGCGGCTGTAACACATGTACCCACTCTCTCTATGACTCACTGAACAATATACTTGAACACATCAGGAACTCCTTAGGCACATTACATTATGGATAGATTAGAATAGATGTTCTATACCTCTTTTTTCACGTTAGAATTTCAGTTTTCTTTCATTCTATTTCACTGTGAAGGTTCGCGTATATTGGAAATGGCTCTAACGATTTGGATGAAATTTTGTGCTGATAGGGCTTTGCTGCTTAAATTTACATGGATGATTGTCTTTCTAGAAAAAAATCAAATTTACAATATACAAAAAAAGTTTTTTATTTCTAACAATTGTATACAGCGCCATCTCGTAAATTTTTGTGGTACTTGATTGGTAATCTACTGTTACTTCAAAAATAAGAAATGATTACATTATTCTTTAATCAATAAGCAATTCTTATCTAAAAAATGTGATTGCCGATCAAAAACAATATTACAAAAAAAAAAACGAGCGAAGCTGGGCCGCTCAGGTATTATCAAAAGTAGAGACTTTCCTTAATTGCAATAACAGCCTTGACATTCAAGTACATTAACACGTACCACCAGCTTATTATCAGCCGATACTTGACAGGTCCTCAAGTTGGGAGTCGTGATGCAGGGTCAGAGATCAGGGTGACGGCGAGGTCGGAAGTACACTGAACGTCACAGCTGGTTGCAGCACGCGTCGCGGAGAACCCAGCCCAAGGGATAAACAGAATTACGTAGCCTACAACATCTGTATGTCTACAGCTAGAAATAAATACAATCGGTGGTATGGAATTCTCTCAGTTTGCGAGTTCAAATCGCATTTGTTTCAAGTTATAGTGGCAATGTCGGTTTCATATTTCGTCTGCCAGTCCCCACTTCAAAGATCGGGGCGTCGTACTCTCGACAACCTAGAGTAATAATAATACGATAATATATAATGTCTACACATTTTTGAATCTTGGACATGCTGGTATCCTTTTATTCGCCGTTTTTGAGAACAGAATGTATAATACAATGTTTTTTTTCTCACTATTACTTATTTTATCTATTTAATTAGCACTCTTTTTAAACTCAAACTCAAACTCAAACTCATTTATTCCTTTAGATCTCAAGTATCATTTGGACACGTCAAATTTTACACATGCACATATTCGTGAGCATATAACCCCAGGAACTCCCCAGGCACATTACATGCACACAGATATGTCAAATTACAGTCAGTTTTCATGTTTAAGCTTATCTTATTTGTTAAGTTTACGTCTGTTCCAACCCTAACCGACCAACCCGAGGGGAAGAAGCAGACAAGAAACCCCTCGGAGACAGTATTACATATTCGCGAATATGGTCCTGCGTCTAGAGTGGATTTAGATTACAATACTTACTTTAATCTGCTTAATGTCTCTGGTGGCACATTCTTACCAATTTTATCATGTAATCTGTGGATATTGTGGCAGGCTGCAGAATGAATAATACTTGTCACTTCATTTTAAGTCAAGCCTTTATACTGTAGTTGTTTTTTGTCCCTAATAAATAAATAAAATAAGATATTGTACGCGTAATCGTAAATCGACAAGAACTCATTAGTACACTTGTAGATTTGAACCAACGATTTTGGTTCAAGTCCGCCTTGCACCACTGGGCCATTAACATCATTATCTGCCGCTGACTGTACCATAGGTATCTAGAAGTGGGTGTGGATTCGCAAATGGTTTCCTCTGATGAGCTTACAGCAAAAAAGTTTTTTGTTGCTTAATTGGGATCATTCTTTGTAATGTTTACGGAAGCAATGTTTACGTCTTTTGTTTTGATTGAGGCCGAAAAAATATATTTTAATGAATAAGCTAATCAAGTTATGTCAGTGTGGCCATAACTAGTGCCCCATGTAAATTATTATTTGTTGTGGAAATTTCCGAGATGTTTTGGACATCAAGTATAAATAAACAATAGAAACAGTTTGCAAAATTAACAACAATGAACCAACATATATCTATAAAACTATTCAAATGCGATTTGAATAGTTTTATAGATATATAAAACGCAGAGGGTTCAAGGTACAAAAGATCAAATTCATTTCATCAAGTTCATTTGGAAAGAGACGTTAACTTAACTTTCTTTAACTCTTTAGATACGATACCTTAAAACGCCGGCCAAGTGAGAGTCGGAATCGCGCACGAAGGGTTCTGTACCATAATCTATAAAACCAAAAATAAAAATAGCGTTTTTGTATGAGAGCCCCTTTAAATATTTATTTTAATCTGTTTTTTTTATTATTTGTTGTCATAGCGGCAACAGAAATACATGAAATACAGCCTAGTGACAGACGGACAGCCAGACAGCTGAGTAACCAAAAGGGGAACCCTAAACAGCGTGTCAGTTGCGCTACTTTCTTCACTTCATGAATGTTGCCACAATGCATTGTTACTTACTACAATCAAAAATAATAATCAGGTGATACAATTACATAACAAAGCTTTTAGACGGCTCCGTGATATAATATATAATTGGTATAAGCCCTGCCTTCGAAGCGAGGGGTCCCGGGTTCGATTCCCGGTATGTGTGCTTTGTGTAGTACTTTGTGTGGTGAGTGATAATTCTCGGGTCTTGTATGTTCGTCGGTGGAGGACCTAAGTCGTATTGCTGTTGTTATGGGCGGAGGTAACCACTGAACATGGATGGTCATTCATCCCGTAACTTACTTGTACGTCACAAAAAAAACCTTTGTAATTACAGCTGGCTATATGACCGTACTAAAATACAGCCATTTGATGGTAGGACAGACAGACAAACAACTAATGGCTTAGTAATAGATTCCCTTGACCCTTTGGGTACGGAAAAGGTGAAGTCAAAAGAAACATAATTATGTATTTTCCTAATTTATGTTATAAAATTAATTTGAAAATGCAAAATCACTTTAAAATATGCAAATAATTGTTTGCCCCCACGCAATCAATAATAAAATGAATGTTAATGTATTAAAATCCGATCCAAGGTCGTTCTCACTGAATTTATTTAAATAAAATGTGTCTCAGTGCCGTGGGAACCGAAGCTTTTGTTTACAATGCAAACAGATAATTAAAACTTTTTTCTAAACAAGAAAGTGTTGTAATGTCTTTAATTTCTCTGTTGTGTCTTTTTTACTCGCATTACCCTAAACTAGGATTCTCTGCGTCGCAGAAAAAAATCATGCTCACCACTCTAAAATGACCCGGGAATCGAACCCGAGACCGCCCACTTCGAAGGCAGGGGCAACCAACTAAGCCTAGGATCCGTCTATATAAGTCCAAATCTAATCTAATACCTTTAAACGAGCATTTCTTGTATATATATTATATTTCGTGTATCTCGGAAGCTTGTGTTTAGATAGGTTTTTGGTATATAAGTTTATCTGTTTAATTGTATTTCTTGTAAAAACGCGTATTTTTACAAAAAAACGTCTTTTAAACGTTAGTAAACTGTGGTGAAAATTTAATACAGCGCCATCTCGTCAATTTTTGTGGTAATCTACTGTTACTTAAAAATTTATAATTTCAGATAAAACGAGCGAAGCTCGGTCGCCCAGGTACTGTAGTTTAATAAGTCGGAATGAAAATAGCCGCATTTTTCGCACGGCAATGTTAATACATAACTTGTGTACCGGCGCGAGACGTTATATCATATATAATAACGGTTGGTCAACTGTTATTATAACTGGCTAAACCTATTTGGAGCAAACTTTTTTCTTTGTTGCCAGATGCAACTTCATTTAAAAGTGTGTCAGTTGTCAGTTTGTAAATGGAAGCCAATTAATTTTGCTCAAATGAAGTTTTCACTCAGCTTTGTTGGTTAGTTTAACTATATCTTATAAAAAAATAAAATCAGTCGCCGAATGTGTGTACCTATTTGGCTATTATTTTTGTTGTGTTTTTATTGTAATTGTCATGGCAAGGTTTGCATGAAATAAAATATTTGGGAGACTCTCGCGAAATCTTGGAAATTGGGTAAACTAGATCCACTTTTTTCTATAGGATTTTTGCCACCTTTTATTTGCCATTTGAGAATCGAGACAGGAATACTTTCTGTCAGATCTGCTAATAAGTATTAAATATACAATGTAATACTTTTTAAGCTACTATTCTTAGTGATCCTTATTATCCACTAAGATTGCTTACTAAGACTACTGAAGCATACGGGAAAAAAATTATATATGAAAAACTATAGAGATTCAATATAAAAGGGATATCCTCAACAATAATGAACTTCTTTTCTAAAGTATCTATGATTTAGCTAGTCCATCTGTAATTCTTGAGCCAAAACTCACCAATTAAATTTTGGAGTGGGTCTTTAATATGGGATTGGTCTTTACATTTTGTGAATGCTGATCTTGAAAGAGGCGACTAAAAGTCTTGTTCTATGATTTCCTAGTAACATTAAAAGTTTGATGACTTCACCATGACCAAGTACTTATTATAGATACTTGTCAAATGCCATTGATTATAATAACCTGGTGAACTTGTGCCACTCTCACCTTGAAATAAGAAAGTGAATTATCGCAAAGTTGTTACTACATTTTAAGTAACTAAAGTTACGACTCAATTAAGATTATACAAATCAACTCGAGAGATAAGAGCATGTTTGGTAATTATTAACAGCTGAATGCTATTTAAATAATTTATATCAACACCCGTTAATATTCATATTAATATCCGGTCGATGATAATAATGGTAACTAGCGCAGACGGCCGATTTGTGCTCGATTAGATGCGGGTGATTTTAATCGGTGACAGTAATTTTCCTTTTAATCGCAACTCAACGCACAACGCCACCTAATGACCTACCTGTTGTCTGTCGTGTCTCGACTGTACACAGATAACCTATGTAACTACATACGTCATAAGTTTCATCTACCGCTGACAAAAATCTGACTTTACCAAACCTGCTTCACTTGATTTAAAAAAGGTTCTCAATGAGCCTGTATGTTTTATACACGATATCTTCTCCATTTATGATACAATTTTGCTGATTTTAGCGTTTTTCAAGGAACATACAAATTACAAACAACCCCAATTGGAAAAAGGTACGAAAGCAATGGAGTTGGTTTTTATATTATTTTAAAAGCAATCGCTTGTTTGCGCGACCTCGTTGAACCAAATAAAAGCAGTCATCGATGGTTCTATCTACACATGAAATATAACCACGTTCAAAGTTGTTAATTCGATAATGCTAATTTGACCATGAAAAACTATGAGTCTAAATATATAATTTGTACTGTAACTTATATAAATATTGTACGACAATTAAGAAACCGCGCTAAAACAAATTAAAACAATTTGCTTAAACGTCTGTAATGTTTTAACCTTTGAATTGATATCTTAAGCATATAATTATGCTGAAATTATACCTCATTTATCATTAAACAAGTATTTACTGCATTGTTAACAACGATAACTTTGGTTCAATACTTTTAATAAATTTTCATTGTCAATGAATAAACAGATTATTATGAAACTTTGCGGCGGCGGGAATCGATTCGTCAAGGCGACCACGGTCAGACCACTTTCCCGTTAATACCCCCAGGGTCAGGACCAGTAAAACAAACACTTCCAAAATACTTAATTTAATTACATTATAATCTTCACAGAGGTACGGAAAGCAAAAATACATTGTGCCAAAGCAAATACACCTCTGTTATACTAACATACACAAACATCACAACGTCTTATTTAAAAATACTTACAAACTTATATATCTTAGAAACGTAATGGCGCGACTGACTTATCGTAACTTATGACTATTCTCTCGGTAACAAGAGTCGGCAGCTTCAGCCAATTTTACCAGCTCCCTCCGGCTTGAGATGGGTAGAGAATTGTAAATCAACGAGTCTAGAGTGATTCGTCGTCTGGGTGGTCCACTCGGTGCGGACAATTATCTTGTCTAGTAGAGCTATTTTCGATTTTGGCGCCATGGAAAGCCGAAGTTTTCAACGGGATTTTTCATTGGATAAGTTTATCAACGAATCATTCAGATAATTTTATAAACCAGTGTTCTGTAACTAATATCGGAATTACTTCTATAGAGTTTTAGGTCGAATCAAGCCGGGTGATACCAGTAAAGATGGTTGAAATTTTTCCCAAGCACAACACATTTTTGCTCGCACGTTTCGGCATGTGAGAGAAAAAGAAAGAAGTTGATAGTGCAGACACAATTTTCAAAATGGTGTCCATCCCTAATTGCAAAAGTCTAAATTGTTGCAGTTGTAAAATTGCTTACCAGTCTCAGAGAAAAGTATGTTATCTGAGTGCGGATTTCTAATCGATTATCAATATCGATTGCAACTTTCAAAAACAAAGATTTCGACCGTTTTGAATTTGAATGCCTCGTAAAGAGCCGCCTAACAGATGGGTGTGCAAGGGAAAGGCCGCGATTGACTTAATGGAAATACATAATACATTGAAGTCTGCGCGCCAGTCGTAGCCCGGCCATTCTAGTCCGCGGCGGAATGAATGCTACTTTTACCAGCAGCCGAGCCATGCACAGCCACTTATGTAATGTTACCAGCCGCGGACAGCTTCGGTGCGAACTAGTCTACAATGCCGACTTTGCCTATTAGTTTTGTGCTCACAACTCTGACATAAATAGGACGAAAACTCGACCGAGCCGCAAGCGCACGCACTCACAATAAATATCTAATAAATTACTACAATAAATTAACCTAACTAAACTAAATGAGCTATCATCACAATAAACGATACAGAAATTCACAAACGCAAAATCGGAATTTCATCTTGTAAATGCCGAATGAACAGACTATTTACAAAATGAAGACGTGAATCGAAGTTTCAATTTCGAGTTTGTGAGTTTCGGCATCCAAATGGAAACTACCGAGCGTAACGCACGCGATTCGCTTCCTCGGACGAAATAGATTAAAAAAGACAACGTGAAAGGCGTAATCCAATAGAAAGGTGTCACGGTCGGCGCGCACTTTCTACCGCGAGTACAGAGCCAGGTCGGAGATTCTGCGCTGGCGGGCCGCCGCGTGGAACCCGCGCGTGCCGTCCGGGACCAGCGGGGCGCGCGGCTCCATCCGCGGGGAGCAGGACACGCGCCGGCCCGGCAGTGGGCCGCACTCGGCGCCCGTGAGCGAGCAGCCCGACAGCCGCCGCGCCAGCCACCCGTCCCCGCTGCCGTTGCTGCCCGTGCTCGCCTGCGACGCGCGTCTCGAGTTGCAGTAAAAGGAGACTCCAGAGTCGGAGCTGTGACTGCAGGTGGAGACCCTGCGCGGCAACCAAGTCTGTATTTCGGGCGAGCGCGGAGCGAAGAATCCGCTCGAGCTGCGCCGATAGAAAGGCGCCGTGTACCTGTATTCGTACTCCGCGTCGGAGCCACTGCAGCACGAGGAGTACTCGCACTCGTGCCGCCTCTGCGGCGGCCGCCGCGCGCCGGCCTTCCGCTTCGGCTCCCGCGGGACGCCGTTCAGTTCGTACACCTTCATGCCCTCGTCGTCGGGAGCCTGCAAGCGCAACGCTTCTCTCGCGAACTCCGATTCGGTAAACTCTACCAAAGCACACACACAGTTTACGAGACTCGGGTTTTTGTTGAGGAACTGGCGCACGTCGGCCGGCACCGGGTTCCCGGGGCGCAGCACCCTCACTAGTGCGATCTCCCCGCACCCCGCGAACAGCCGAGACACGTTCTCCACGGAGGGCTTGTCGATCGGCATCCGCACGGCGACCACCGTCCGCGACGGCGTCGTTTCGTCGTACGCCGGCAGCGGGTCGATGCGCCGCAGCTTCGTTCCTAAATCGTTGATCTCTAGTTTGGTCGAGTGTTTGAGCGCCTCCGCCACCACTCTCCAGTCTTTAGTCAGGTGCTTGACCCGTTTAAAACTGGATATCAACTTGAGGGATACGTATCCTTCCTTGTTCCTCCGCACGTGTTTCAGCAGGAAGGCGTCTTTAGTGATATTCGCGTCGGAGAAGTAGAACTCGACCTGCGCCACGATCCGGGCGGCCAGCTCCTCGTCCGGCGGGGAGTAGGGCGGCTCGGGCGCGTCGGCCGCCTCGGGGGCCACCTCGCAGCCCGAGTCCTTGCCGCCGCCGGAGCCGGCGTCGGACGCCGAGTCGGAGTCTTCGTGTTCTTCGGAGGGGCGGCGCTCGTCGGCGGCGATGCCCTCATCGGGTTCCGGCAGGGTCCCCTCCATGGTAGCGCGTGGGGACTGTGTGACGCGAACGCGAGACGTGTGTGTCGCTCGGACGCGCGGTCTAGACTGCGAGCGCGCGGCGAGTTCGCCTCCCTTATATAATATCGGAGGGATGCTTGAGTAAAAGGTATTCGGAAACGGCGAGATGACATTGGTGACGTGAGTTTCGTTTGCGCTATTAAATCGGATCCCATGTGGGTTCCATTTGCCCAGATTCATGCGTGGCTGTCTGCGTGCAGTTTGCGCTAACTGGGTGCGTTTTTTACTGTTTCTATTCGGTTGTTTTTTTATAATAATTGGTAGATAATCGTTACGTGCGTGTTACGGTACCGTGTGCGGCACGAACTCGGGCGAGTTTTTATAAACAATGATTTGGGCGGGGTATGATAATGTAGATAACACTACGGTTATTTATCATTTTGCATATTCGACGGAAATCTATTGTTGTTACTACTTTGGGTAATTTATGAAAATTACTTTGATCTAAACTGTGGTGAGGTTATGGAAAACCAATTACAAAAACAATGTAAAAAATCAATTTACCCAGACTCAGTTAAATCAGAACATCACGTGATGAATAAAAATGGCGAAACCAGTTACATAACATAAATTTTAAGGTCACTGAATTTGTTTATTTGATTTACTGACTCAAGTCAAGTAATAAATCGAATCCGCTTTAGATTCGGTAGATATTTTTTTATGAAATAATTTGTACTTATATGCATTTTCTTACAACTATGAAAATCTTATTAATAAATATTACAAAATAACTGTCTCCAAAATTTGGAAACAAAAGTTTTGAGAACCGGTGCCGGTGAAATTACAGGCAATTGAGACATTCCCGTTTCGGACAACGGGCGCAACGAGATACGACTTAGGACTTCTCATACTTCGATAGGGACCTTAGTTACGGAGCCACTTAATCAGGTGACCTTCAGCCAGTCCAACACTTGAGTCAGTGGCGGCCTTAGCGGGTGGCAAGCAGGGCAACCGCCCGGGACCTCGCTTTTGTAGGGCCTCGCACCCTCACAGAACAACCCGTTTTTTGTTTTGATGTACTGCAGCTGTCTTCAAGAGGATACTGACTGATTACACCCTGTACACTTCCAATCACCAAAATTCCTCATACCCCAAGAGTCTCACAAAGATCTATCGCCCGGAGCCTCGCAATATCTAAGGCCGCCCTTGCATATAGTTAACGGATCCGTTTGACATGAAGACTAAGCTATATTTCCTAGTACTACTATCTACCCACCCTGGAAACAGCACACCCCGATGATTCATAGTTACATTATTGGTGAAACACGCGGCTTAAACAAACAGGATTACTGGCCAGTCGCCTCATTGTGTAACGCCTTAATTAGATTTACAAAAACCACATTTTTCATGTAATACATCGATTTGCTGAGGTGATATGTAATTAATTACATGACTTACTGACCTGATTCCGAAACCGTAACTGGAAACGAATATAGTAATGATCCGTTAAAAATGAAATCGCAGAAGTTACTTTATATCGGATTTGATGCGCTTGGAAATCCGAATAGAAAACGTCTTTCAGGATGAAATTTAAAAAAAAATCTTTCAAACTCTTACATAGCACTTCGTAGCGTCGTAACCGTGGGCACACTCTCGCCTATTGAGAATGAAGGCGGGATATCAAAACGATACTAGAGATCTAAAGGAACAAATAAGTTGAGTTTGAGTTTCTTTAACCGAGTCTTGATATATATTGTTTAAAAATGAAAACTATTTTCTTACAATTTTCTAAATACATTTCTGAATTTTAATAAACATTATATTATAATACCCTATAGTCCTAAATGGTCGATGTGACATTTCTTCGTATTTTTGGTTCTAGACCGTCCGTCCCGTTCTAGAACCAAAAATACAAAAACCTCGCTATGTCGCATGTCGCAAAACATCGCTCGCTCTTCTCGTTATATTCTGATTTAAAACGAACATACATATTTGTTCTGTAACATTTACAAAAAAAAAAGTATTCTCTCAGGCACTGTGAAAAAAACTAATATTAATGAATATAAATATATTATTTATTTACTTATGTAGGTAATTAACTCTACGTCAAAGTCACGCTGGCAGTAACTAATTGTTGATATTCAGTAATTTTATGTACACATCGCATACCCGTTTTATTTCGCCGAAACTAAGTTAAATTACATTGTTTACTAAAGTCAAGTATAAATATTATAATTGATAGATCAAGTTATGGTAATAACTCGGAAGTAGACTTATCAAACCAGGAATAATTAGCTCATTATAATATCTAGTTATAACGGGTTTGTAGTACGCTAAATCCTTAATCATCTTTGCTTTGAAAACATCACATCGCATGTGATTTGAAAGGAACACAAAACTTATTGAATTGATGATCTATAGATAGTTTGATAGATAGTTTGATACCAAGGTAAATTTTAATAGATATTCATAATTATAACCAACTTCAAAAAAGTGTTCATAGTCGTTCGGCCCAATCCAGGTGGCGCAGGCGTAACATATACTCATTCTCCTTTTGGCCGGCAGCGCATCAGCATCGCCTCTGGTGTTGCAGATGTCGATGGGCGACGCTGACCGCTTTACATCAGGAGGCCCGTCTGCTCGTCTGCCCCCCTATTCTATAAAAAAAAATGCAATGAAAGTGATGGAACGAGTTGTCGGCCCACCTGATGTTAAGTGGTCACCGCAACCCATAGACAACAATAACACGACCCAGATCCTCCCCGACGTAAGTATGAGAAGATTAAAATCGCATAGCGTTGCGCCCGTGACAAAAGATCGGGATAGAACGTCTTATGCGCTTGTAATTTCACCAGCATCCATACCCTTCCACCGGAAAACCGCAAGCGAGTGCACCAGTTCTTGGTGGCGGATTACCAGGTGCGGTGGCAGTACTTCTCCGGGCGAACCTGCAAGTTCCACTGCTGCTTCTGATTGCTCCTTTTGCAACCCCCGAGGGTCACGTATAGGAATTCTGAGGATTTCCAATCCTCCATTCGATTCTATCAAAAAATATTCAAAAACAGTTGGCTTAGTTATTCACGCGTGAATACAGTCAAAGACAAAGCGATTAATTTGGAAAAAAATAACATCACGACCCGACAGATGAAACTAGTACATTATATCTGAGTAATAGATTACCCAAGCTGAGGTGAAGGCCGTTCGAGACAAACAAACAGCAGGAAGTGCATACATCTGCAGTAACATCTATTATCAGTTTGCACAGATAATTGTTGCAATCAGGATTGCGGTGTTATTCTGTAATGGGTTTTTTATTATCGGCAAGCGGGATTCGACGTGGAATTACAAGTAGTATTATAATAATATTATATTATACAAGTGATGAAATTAAAAGTAGGGTTATCCGATTTCAATACTTTCATCGCTTATTTTTCGCTCTTTGAGATGAAGTTTTGCCATGACATTTGTATGAAACCACCTCGGAGGTGTACCATATGAATTAAAAAATAGAATTATACAAATTGGTTTACTATTAACGTAGATATCGCTTAATAAAAAAAACCATACCAAAAAATGGCCGCTTTATCTCCTTTTATTTCAAGTCCTTTTATTTAAATAGTAAAAATAAAGCTTTGTCAAATGAAGGCATTTAACATTAGTAAATTGAATATATTATGTATATATGATAGAACTTTCAAGTAGATATTATTTTGCTAAACTATACAAACTTGATACAAACATGTATAGTACATGCTTTCAGTAAGTAAAAAATCTTCTTTTGTAGACTCTTGTGTGAGTGGCCAACTGTAGAGTCAAGCATGGCTTATGGACTAATGAAGCTAGATGTGACATGTTAACGTGCCCTCCAAAACACAGAACTACTCGTGTCAAAAGCCAGTAAATAGTGACCAATCATACTATCATGGAGCATAGAGTCAGATGGTCTATAGACAACAACAAACGGGTAGCAAGCTTCGTCACAAGTGCTTGATTATACCTACATACCTACAGATTGCTATTTTTGGTCTTCCCTACAATTCTGCAGCAGAATACTGAAGTGCACCAAGATAGCGTTCACAAGGTTATTCTATTCTAGTACTAAAATAGTATTTCCGCATGCACTAACGTTTACATACTTCATAAGTACGGTTTACAATGATAAATACTATTCACCTTCCGACTTGAGCTCATTAACCGGCTGTTTTGTATAATTCTCATTACAATCTCATTATTCGTTTGTGTAAGAATTTAATTGTTCATTTACTAGAACTGTGTTAGTTGAGTGTCGTGAGAAAATGATCTCGCACCTTATTCAATCATCCATTGGTTCATTTCTGTGTACAGTTATTTGGATTAATAGATGCTAATATTTAGACGGCGTATCTTGCTTAGCAGCAGAACTTGTGCAAAGTGCCTGGTAGTCTGAAGGTGAAATCACATGTATCCCCGTCACGGGTGACGGGCGCGACTTGGGTCTCTCATATTTCGGGGGAGACCTAATTCTATTGCTGTTGTTATGGGCGGAGGTAACCAGATAACAACAGGTGGTAATGATTTTGCGCTTGTTACTCATGAATTTGTAAGAATCAGTATAAATGACATAAATAGCTAAGTTTGAAAACTAGGCAAAACCTATGCGAGAAAATTGTTGCATTTAGGACTATCTAAATTTCTACCTAGCGCTTGTTACATAACTGAAATTTTCAACGCCCGCCCCGACTCAAAAGAGAGGTGTTACTTTAAGTGGTTCTGTCTATATTAATGCATGTGTCAGGTCTATTTTTTTGAGAGCACATTACTCTACAGAGCTCCGTACCCAAAGATAAAGGAGGCCGCAAAAATAAGCCCATAACTACAATCGCAAGCTTAAGGCTCCAATACCACTTCGCTCAGTAATCGCAGCTGAAGCCTCCAATCTAATTAGTGAAATGCCATGACATAATTAGTTTCAGCAAAATATTTGGGTTACATCATTCTTGTGTGGCTTCAGTCTTTCGACTGCCTTGAAGGCAGGAACTGAGCTGATTTGAATGGGAAAAAGTTAATTTATATATCTTACTAATCCTTACATAGTATAAAACAAAGTCATTCCCGCTGTTTTTACGCTTAGATCTTTTAAACTACGCAACGTATTTTAATGCAGTTTTTAGTATTAGACAGAGTAATTTAAGAGGGAGGGTTATATGGTATACATGCATATTGTAGTAAAAAAAAACAGAGGAATTCAAAGATTTATAATGTGATGGCTAATTGTGATGAGAAATAGATTGAAACAATTTTTTTTGCCATAAAATTATTATTTAATTATAGTCTTTGAACATTTTGAAATAGTAATAACGCCAATATCAGCAGATTCTTATCGAAATGTCAGTATATTTTACTATGTACTTAAAAAGGTGCTCGAGTGCTGTGCCGGAATCTTTTCCTCGGTTAACCTCGTCAGATGTTACATCCCATAATTTCATAGTGTGCCGGAATTACAGGCACATGACGCCCCATTTGTATGTACCGGGGTGAGAGGAGCAATAAATACTTAAATTTTCATCAAAATTTCAAATTAACCAAACTAAGAATAGCACACTATGGGAACTGGACAACTGATAGAATACATATAAAGCATATTTTTTTAGAAATGTTCGTCACCGAAATGATTGTCCTGAGTGGGAATCAAATATCAAATCAAATATCAAATATAGTTTATTGAGGAACAAAGTAACAAATGATTTACAAAAAGTTTAGAAACGATGATGCCTGCAGAAGTATTAAAACTGTGTCGCAGACATCAACGCCCACCCCCGATACATGAGTTTGGTAGTTCCAATTATGGTAAGTAAACTAAATTTTAAAAATTTAACAAACTTAAACTAAGGTGGTTTAACAATGATATCGAACACCACAGCCTGCAGCGCAGACGGCAATGTAATGTCAGTTTACGTAATTAATATGCTGATTCACGTTTTTTCCGCCAAAGGTTAAGCAAAGCCTGAATGAGCCGCCATTCATCTTGTTGACGCACGTCAACGAAAGTAGTGACATCGCCGACCTTGTGGTCTTCGTTAATTAAGGTAAAGACGGGACGAGCAGACGGCCCACCCTGTGTTAGGTGGTTACCGTCGCCCATAAACAACAAAATATGACTCAGATCTTCCCCTACTAAAGAATGAGAAGACCCAAGTCGCATCGCGGAGGTGACGCTCCGTGCTTGTAATTTCACCGGCGCCACGCCCTTCGATTGCCAGGCGTGGAGGCAATACTTCTCCGGGGAAACTTTGCACAAATTCTACCGCTACTTTTTATTGCTCCTTTAGCACCACCCAGGGGGACTCTGAGGGTGTGTACAAAATGAATGTTTTTGATTATTATTTTAGATGATTTTACGTTTCGATTCTTCTGGCAACTGTTGTTGTCTCTATGAGATCCTATGAAATGCAAAGAGACGGATGCATTATGTTTAGTTATTTCTGTAACATTTGAAATGCATATAAATAATTAAACAAATAATTTACACGCACAAATATCACTTGCAATTGATCATGTATTCATAATTTCTGAACAGTATTATTAAATGGATATTAAATATTATTATATGACTGGCCTCGCAGCTCAGTCAGTAGTAGCTGTGCCTTCTGTGCTGCAGGTCGCGGGTTTGATTCCCACCCAAGACGAGCATTTGTGAATATAGATAGATGATTGTTCTGTGTCAGTGTTGTCTGTTCTGTAAAATGCATTAGTATATGAATGTATTTACTTATGTATTTACGGCTCCGTGGCTTAGTTGGCCCTGCCTTCGAAGCGAGGGGTCCCGGGTTCGATTTCCGGCCGAGGCACACTTTGTGTGGTGAGCATGAAGTTTGTTCTCGGGTCTTGGGTGTTTATCTTGTGTTTCTGTGTTTGTCCATGCCATCTGCGACACAGGGAATCCTAGTGCAGAGGTATAAGTGTGAAAACGTTTATTTATTTACTATATAAGTATCAGCTATCTTGTTCCCATAGTACAAGCTATGCTTAGTTTGGGGGCTAGAAAGCGCTGTGTAGAATTTCCATGAATATTTATTTATTTAAATACTAACTAGTATAATAATATACATACTTCCGGATCTAAGTGTTGTGTGCCTACTCTGTGCGTGGCATTTTGCATCCATTCATCTCCAAGCGCATTGTTGAGAAGGTCATTGCCAGAGTCATAGCGAATGCTACTGTGAAACTATTCAATACTATTTAAATAAAAAAAAAAAATAAGGTATATATCAGGGGGTCCAGTTGCTCGCGTCCGTAGGTCAATACCCTCTGTCCCTACACGTATCTGGGTATGCTAAAGGAGCAACAAAACGTAGCAGTAG
Source organism: Aplocera efformata (assembly GCA_921293045.1). Taxonomy (NCBI): domain Eukaryota; kingdom Metazoa; phylum Arthropoda; class Insecta; order Lepidoptera; family Geometridae; genus Aplocera; species Aplocera efformata. The sequence goes on from OV121061.1 coordinate 500,933, forward strand.
AACTTGTGCGAAGTTCGCCCAGCGAAGTACTGCCTTTACGCCTAAGCTGCCGCCTAGCAGTGGTGCACTCGCATTGCTGTGCTCCGGTGGAAGGGTGTGGGTGCCGGTGTAATCATAGGCTCATGAGAGATTACATCCCCGTTTCGGGTGACAATCACGTAACATAAGCTCTTCCTGTCACTTCTGTAGCATAAATAAAGTACTGCCATGATGGAATACTGCCAAAAAAAACTTAGTCTGTCGTTCAGTGTAGAGTTTCGTGGTAGCACGTTTCGAACGGCCAAGATCTCGCGACCTCAGCTAAACACGACGCGAATACAAAACTGCGGGATGTTTACAAAGGAAGCGGAATACCTACCACCAGACGTGGTGGCTAGGAGAGGAAAGTTACGTATACTGCAGAACCTTATATGCTACTAATAAGGTCAGAGGCCAGAGTGACGTGCAGACGGAAATTGTCAATAACAAAAACGTTAAAAACTCATACTTAGATTCTATGTTGCAAAGGCATGGACAAACATAGAAACACAAGAAAAACACCCAAGACCTAATACAAACTTCATGCTATCCACACAAAGTGTGTCCGGCCGGAAATCGAACCCGGGCAATCGCTTCGAAAGCATCTATCACCCCCTGACCCTGCGACCCTGCGACTTTGCCCGCGTGGGTTCTTGTACGTATGTAAGGTCTTGGCCGAGGCGTTATATGTTTTGTAAACGTCTGTAGGAATGCTATGTATCAATCGTCAACGAGTCTGTACTCCAACTCGTACTCCGCCAATTTTCGGGTGGCCGTGATCACCACCTTGGTTTGGGGTTAGATCCGCGCCTGGAAACCGGCTTACTCCCGTTAATTGAGAGTACATTGCGCCAAGATCACAGACAGACACAGCCGTGGAACACTCCTCTTAAGAATACTGGCTATGTGCGATTCAAACTTTTGCGTGAGTTAGAATCACAGTTAGCCAGTTTTTTATTGCTGATTGATGATAAAATACCTCACATAATGGCTGTTTTTCTCATAAATAGTGACAGACAGACACTTCCTGTATAATTGTATCTTTCTAGCTAATAATAGGAGACCTCGAACCTAACTGGGCACAGAGCTAACGCTAGTTATCTAGTAAACACATAATATAATATATATCAGGAAGTGCTATTTATCAATGAACTTAGGTTATTCCGTATTCAATACTGATTTTGAGCGTGAAGGAGTAACAAACACACACACACACACAAATACAGACATACATGCATACAAACTTTCACCTTTATAATATAAATGCGATTTTTTTTATAAATATGAAATAGAAAGGAAAAAATGATTATACATTCCTGATTATAGACACCCGCCAGTTTTTAACAGAAAATATTTACTAACATTTGAGATTAACGAATAAGCTGTGGATTATTAATGATTCTGGTAATAAATGTAATTAATTTATTTATGTTTACTGACTTTAGACAACTAATCAATAAAATAGTAATTACAGTGCTGCTGCTGTGGGAATTACATCTGGTAATATATCAGCAATGTGATGCATTCGTATTGCTGTGTTCCGGTGGAAGGGTGTGGCTGCCGGTGAAATCAGCTGCATGAGACGTAACATCCCCGTCTCGGGTGACGGGCGCAACGGGGTGCGACTTGAACGGAGGACTTAGGTCTTACCATCAGGTGGGCCTTCAGCTCGTCCCTTCAGTAGTCTTCTATATAAATAAAAGTCAATTGCTGTTCGTTAGTCTCGCTAAAACTCGTAACGGCTCGACCGCTAGCTGATTTCTATTTCGTTGTGTTTTTATTAGTCACGACAAAGTTTTTATTATAACATTTATTTGAAAAATTCACGGGAAATTTTGGAAATTGGGATAAATTGAAAATACCTTATTAGATGGGATTTTTGCCATGTCATCTATACTAATATTATAAAGCTGCAGTGTTTGTTTGTTTGAACGCGCTAATCTCTGGAACTGCTGGTCCGATTTGAATGATTATTTCAGTGTTGGGTAGTCCATTTATCGAGGAAGGCTATAGGCTATGTTTTTTTTTTCATAATAAGGGATCCGTAATAAAATTGCTATTTTGTAACACAAGGCGAAAAATCGTAAACCTATTTTTGCGTGCGCTGCAAAAACTATTGACATTAGAACAAAATGATGTACTACGGGTTTGTTGATCCCATTAAGACCTACAAAAAAGTCCGCGAGAACATATATCTAGCTATCATGGTTTAATCACAACAACCGATTTTGTGTTCAAAATAATTATTAAATCATCTGAAGAAAAAAAAACTAGAAAAACGCGGGTGAAACCGCGGAGCACAGCTAGTTTGATATATAATTTTAATGGCCGATTGTCGAATTGTGAATCAAGACAGAAAAACACCCTACTGTTCAAGACAGAAAAACACCCTGTTCTACTAACTGACCAGACGTCAGTTAGTAGAACATAAACAAAAGGAACAAAACGGATGCATTATACTGAGAGTAGAAAATCCTTTTACACACTCATAACCTTACTTTAGCGTTTCCTGTGTCGCATATGGTATGGACATTCAGATACAAAACACAAATAATCTATCTGCTGTCGTAGTACCCAGCCGTTATCTACGAATAAGTGAGATATCGGAAAATAGAATAAAAAAAAACGGCTTCACAATTTTCGTCCCTTATTTGTGACAGGTGTCTGAGGGGTGGAATTTGTTCATCAAATTTTAAACAAAAAATTTAGTGCCCTATTAAATGAACCACCAAAATCTTTTAATAATGTTCTAAAATATCGCGAACCTAACAATTATACAAATCACATACATATTTACTTTAGTTACTGTGCAAAATAAGAAATAATTTATAAAAAAAGAATTAAAAAAATGCAAATATCTTTAGCTGAAAAAAAGTGCAAAACATATGCCCCGGGTGAGGATCGAACTCACGACCTTAAGATTATGAGACTTACGCGCTGCCTACTGCGCCACCGAGGCGTTGACGTGGTAACCGAATATAAAATATAGTTTCTCTAATAGATAATGATGTCATTAAATATTCGCTTGCTAAGAATAACAACCGATATCACTTCTTATCCGTTTTTTATACATTTGTTTAGGTAGGCCGTGTTTATATATATTCAGATAAGAGTATGAATTACAGGTATTTTTATTACAACCAACTTGTATGCACCGCTGGAGGTGAAGCTTGACTAATGTTCGTAAAGCAACTCTCCGCTCTGCCAGTAGTTGGATGGGTGACCATTTAGTAGCAAATGTTAAGATGTCGGTAAGACATGGCAGAGACCTTCGGACGGGTTCGAAACTCCGACAGAATTGTTGTCTACTTACAGACTCACGAAAGGATGAAAAAGTTTGCACCTACCAGGACCTATCATTATTCCTTCCCATGGAGGGTCAGTTAGGGTTTAAAATTTAGTAAATAGAACGCATGATCTCGAAGGTACATATTTATTTTAAAACACCGGTCAAGTGCGAGTCAAACTCGCGCACCGATGGTTCCGCATGGACAAGTTCCTAGCGTGCAGAACTCTCAGAACGTGTAACTTGTAGATTTTTTTAATATAGGGAAATTTTAATTTCTCCTTCAGGGAGAAGGAGCAGATTTAGGTATGTTACTTTGGTACATTGATTGACCACTATACAGCAACATTTCTACGATAAATATAAAGTCGTACATGGGTAAAACTTTGAGTTTTGTAATCGACGTCTTAACTGTACCGAAATGAAAGTAAACTCTTCACCTGCAGAACTGCAATCACTTCCTAATTGAATTGAAACATGTTACGTCATCTTGTTATGAACGATGAGTTTTTGTTGCATTTATTGTATAAACAACAATTAACACAGAAAAAGATTAAAAGTAAACCAGAATTAAACATTCTTATAGAAAGTCAGCTCAGTTACTTCACCTAAGTAAAACCTCTCTAAAGTACCGTACCAGCCTCTAATGTTCCCACTGCAGGGACACCGGCCTACTCTCGATAACTGAGAGTGAATGGGCTCTGATCTACCACGGGAGCCCAATCCGGATTGGTAGATGTCACATGTCGTCGAATTTTTGGTTCTAAGACACCGTTTCGAGAACGTGGTATAGCGCACATAAATTTTTCAAGTGAAAAAACCCATTGGTGCACGTGTGGATTTGAACCAGCGACCTTCAGATTGAAAGTCGGCGTCTGTGCCCCTGGACCACGTCGCTCTCTTCTCTCTCTAAAGTATTACTCTTTATCTACGGAGAGCATGGTAGCCCACGGGTATAGACGCCGAATTCTAATTTTTTTTTTCTTTTTATTTGAATTAGTGACGGAACGATCTGAGGGCCTACATTATGGTAAGTGGTGACCCTCGCCCATGACAACAGTAATGCGCGCGACTCAGTATGAGATCCAAATCTTTACTGAGTCGCATTCATCCCGCTGCGTCCATCACCCGAGACGGGGGTGATACGTCTCATGCGCATGTGATTTCACCGGTAGCCACACCCTTCCACCGGAACACAGTAATGCAACCACTGCTTGGCGGCAGATTCCGATATGGTGGCAGTACCTCTCCGGACGAATTTGGCACAAGTTCTACTGCTACTTTTGGTTGCTCCTTTAGCACCACCCAGTAGCAGTTTGGTACGTGTAGGTTACACACCTACGGACGCGAGCAACTGGACCCCCCAAAAAAATTGGCCGCTGGTTCAAATTCAAATAGTAGCTGTATAATAAAATCTATGTTCAGAACGTACTATATTCTTAAAACAATGAAAAATACGAAAGGGAGTGTCCTAGAACAATAAAATCGAAGATATGTGGCATCTACCAATCCGGATTGGGAAATTCATCTAAATTTTAATTCAGCTAATGACAAACAATGTCATAGGTGACTGTAATTCCACAGGAAAATACCTAAGCCTATATGTAGGTGTTAATGTATGACCTAGGCCTGAAGGCGTACAGGAAACGGCCTCGGGGGAAAGGAAACGGCAAGTACGCGGACATATTGATGAATTAATTTAAAGTCTCGTTAGTAAACTATTTGGTAAAAGTTTTTTTTTTATGTGAAAATACGACAGAACGAGCTGAGGCCCAACCTGGTGGTAAGTGGCTACCCCCGCCCATGACAACAGTAATGCGACTCAGTATAACATTTGGATCTTACACTGCATTCATCCTGCTGCGTCCATCACCCGAGACGGAGATGATACGTCTCATGCGCATGTGATTTTCACCGGAACACAGTAATGCTAATACTACTGCTTGCCGGCAGATTTTAGGTGTGGTGGCAGTACCTCTCCGGACGAACTGGATAAAAGTTCTACAGCTACTTTTTGTTGCTCCTTTAGCGCCACCCAGGGATTGAATACAAAAGTAAAATCCATTATTGTAACTCTTACATCATACATTTTTAACAACAACAAAAATATTAATTACAATCGCATTGGGTTACATACGCTATTGTGTAGTCTGTACAAAAAGGTGACCCAAAAGACATTGAAAGTTACGGACAGCTTGCCATAGATTATGTAAAAAAATCCCATTCCAATTTTAAGAAAGTTTTTGTAATATTAATTCTCAACTTTAGATTACACAGATCGTAGAGTCTACTTAACTACTGCTATGTTATATTACCAACAAAATAAAAAGCATCAATTTGTTACAGGTATTCCTGGCACTGTATATATCTACATACAAATATGGCAACACACAATGCAAGTCTCACAGACCCATAATATTTTTTGCTCATCACGATTCCGTATGTGTTTCTGGCACAGATGATAAATAACAAAGCTGTTCAAGTTGTATAATTATTTAATCTATGGCTGTTCCATTTACGAATAAAATTTAATAATGCACTCTATAATAGTTTTGACCTTTATTACGAACAGGTTAAAGTTCAAAATGAAAGTTTCTTATCGCAAATTGAAGGTGGTCAACTGACCATTGAAAAGGTTTTTCATTGCTGAAGGAGAATAGCTGGTCCGCTTGCAATTTTTTTTAATTATTGTACTTCTATTAAAATAAAACAATCTTTAAATTTTTTTTTATTATTCTCTTAAATATGTTTTATAATATATAATAATATACTATATAGTATTATATAGTTTTTATTATAAGCTACTTTATGAATAGTTGAGTAATTTTTATTTCAATTATTTAGCGCACCATGCGAAATAAACATTTTATGTTATAAAATGCACTTGCATTGCATGTTGAAAGAGTGTAGTTGCCGGTATATTCACATGCGCATGAGACGTAACATTTAGGGTGACGGGCGCAACGGGGTGCGACTTGGGTCTCGTTACACTTCGTTTGGAGAGGACATGTGTCATATTATAGTTGTTATGGGCGGAGATTACCAATTAACATCATGATCCTTTAAATCGTCCCGTCCCTTCCGCTACATAAAAAAAAGTTAACAAACAACTGAAGCAGCCGTTCTCATGGGGCTGTGGCATTACCATTCGCGATGAGGCCAATGTCGATCGGAAGGAAATAAGGCCACATACACACGACATGTTTTTACAAACGTCTGTAATTACCTTAATGCTTTGACATTTTTGTCCATTACGGACAACAAGGATATCTTATTGCGTAATTTATTTCATATACACATCAAGTTATTTTTATCACGAAATTTAATAATGAGACCTTACGAATAGCTTAGTTGAATACTTGTCTTGAGTGAGAATCGAACCCAGTGGCGTAGCGTGCCTTGTCGGGGCCCCGTATAAAAATTTTTTTGGAGGCCCTTATATGGAGGTAAAGATTTTTCTTGTCATTTGTAAAATAAAATAAATTACAAAGTTTTTATTCTTTTTCCTTACACACACGTATAATTGATACGGCAAATACGGCGGTAGCTACGCCCCTGACGAACCCACGACCTATTGCGCAGAAGACAGAGCTACTACCAACTGAGCTGAACTGAGCTATTTTTAGAGAGAGTGCGATGACAATGGCAAAGACAATATAAACACTAACCATGAGGAAACAAATTTTGAAAATATTTAAAAGCATTATACATTATCTACAATAAGTCGACCATTTCTTCTCAATTCTCATCTCATTTTCAATTCTAAACTCTAGTTAGTCAGTTTGACAATTTTCGTTACATATTTTAAGTAAACGGAGATTCACTCAAGCACTCCACTCAAGCGTCCGGTCCACGCGCCGAATTATGTCTGTAACGTCCCGCATCTAGTATCAAATAGCAGTATTAATAACAGCTGAATTCGCGTTTGTTGACGCGTGAATAGGATCGATTACCGCGCGAGTTTTTCGACCCAATCAAAGCCTAGATGCTAAAGCAATTGTAATTTTTTGACTCAATCGAAGCATGGACGCTTGAGTGGTAAAGTTTTATCTACCACTTTTACCGACTTAACACTTTTTGTTAAGTCGGTAAAAGTGGTAGATAAAACTTTATTTGATCTCAATTATCTATTTTTCTTTGTTTTGAAATCGCGTAACAAGCATAATAACAATCAAACCTCGTTCTTTCTTTTAAATCTTACTCAGTCATAAAACCACTTAAATAAAAATATAATCCTAGATCGGTCGCAAATAACTGGCTATTAAAAATGACAGGTGGTGTTTCACTTTAATATACTAAATGGTAATCTGGCTGTCAACCTCCAATCAACGTGACCCGACACCTCGAGTCAACCTCAAAAATGAATCCCCCGATTAGTATATACCGGGTATAGCCGCCGTATGTGGATGCGGGCCGTCGCGGCCTCAATGCCGAAATGTAATAAGGTCAAGATTTGGCGTTTGTGTACTTATGGGTTTATGGCGGGGGGACAAGAGAGAAGCAGAAGAGGAGAGACACGCAAGAAATTAAAAAAAAAATAATAATAATTAAAAAAAAAACTATTTTTTATTTATATTTTTTTGATACTCAATTTGATACTTACCTACTTATTTCAAATTGATACTCAAATCTCCCTTTCATCGGCTCAGGTTCAAGTTCAGCTGTACAGAGGCTTAGGCTCCGTGTACTAAATATTAAAGCGTAGTTTCATAACACAAGAAAAATGCAGCTGTACAGAAGCTTAGGCTCCATGAACAAAATATTAATGCGTAGTTTCATAACAAAAGAAAAATGCAGCTGTACAGAGGCTTAGGCTCCGTGTACTAAATATTAAAGCGCAGTTTCATAAGAAAAGATAAACGCAGCTGTACAGAGGCTTAAGCTCCATGCACTAAATATTAATGCGAAATTCACGAAGATGAACGGTAGAAGCCGGTTTGTTTCAGATGTGGAGCTAAAAGGTTTCGCTTCAGCTCGCGGCGTGCGCCGGCCGCCTGTTGAAGGCTTTCATTTGCCACTCGCAGGTAATCAAGTGCTATAATATAATCGTAGATAACCTATGGTTATATCATTATCATTATATATAATCTTATATGCACGTTGTGTGTGCTTACATTTATTATTACTTTCGCGGCTTCGCATGCTAAAGATGTTAATTTATTATTTCTGGGTGAAAGGTAACCTTTCCCCTGACCATGTGATGAATTCATGGTGATAGGATAAATAGTTAAAAATTAAAAGTTTACACCTCTGCAATAGGAATCCTTGTGTCGCAGATGGCATGGACAAACACAAAAACACAAGACAAACACCCAAGACCCGAGAACAAAATTTTTATGAACTTATATTTTTTTGCATGCCGCCGCCCGCGGTTATTCTCAGTACCACGCGCGAGGACTAACTTACTCGCTGAGGCCCCATTGGTTCGGATGTTGCATACACTAAATCGAGTTGCAGAGGAAGTCGATCTGTTTGCCGGTTCTATGGCAGAACTCAAAAAGTCTGTTTATTTTAATTTATTTTATTATAATACAATATAATAATTAAATACTGTATAAGTGACTAATTTAATATATGTAATAATTTATTTTGAATTGTTATTGGATGAATTTTTTTATATATAATAATTTGTATAATATTTAAATATATTGACTACGCTATTGCATTAGGGTAAACCTGTAATAATAGTTGTTATAGTAAATAAATAAATATTGTAAATAAATAAATAAATAATGCTCGCGTCCACAGAGAGTTCGGTTCAAGAAAGAACTACCCTAATTATCAGTAGATCTTGGGTTGGGTTCATCCGAAGAAGTACTACCGACATGCATGCAATGCTGCGACATGCATGCAATGCTGCCAAAGCAACGCGGCTTTGTTTCGATGGAAGGGTATGGGTACCGGTGAAATCACATCCGCGTGAGCTACATCGGTGTCAGAATGAAGAACAACCTGAGACTTGGGTTTACTCATAAGTCTGCTGTTGTCTATGGGCGGCGGTAATCACTTAACATCAAGGGGGCCTTCAGCTCGCCCCGTCAGTCTACTAGTTGTCACAATAAAGATCATTCCCGTTCTTCATCCCCTTCCTTCCTCACGCTATTTTGTGATACTAGATACTATTTTGTGAAAATAAAAGACAGGTAAATCAACGTGTCAGAACTAGCTAATCAGTCGAGTTAATATATGACTGCGTTCAGTGGTTTACTCGCCAATCGGAGTCGCCATATTTAAACGTGTTTAATTCGCCTGCGGATCTTGCACAGGGCCATGTTGGAGTAGTAATACTCGGGCGTGCTGTGTACGCGGAGTCGGGAGCTATACCCTCCCCAGGGGGGCCTTACGGCGACGTACGAGGGGGTCCAAAGTATCCATGTGACAATGTAGGATATAAGCTATGCTCGTATCAAATTTCATGCAAATCCGTTGAGCCGTTTGAGCGTGAAGGAGTTACACATACATACATTCAATCTTTCGCATTTATAATATTATTAGTGTACTACTAGCTGATCCCACAGATGTTTTCCTGTCTTGATTCACAATTTGACAGTCAACTGTCAAACGAAGGAAAGTGGCGCTTACTAGGAGAGGCCTATGTCCAGCAGTGGACTTGTATAGGCTGATGATGATATCAAACGACGTAGTGGCAAATATCGCATAGAAAAATGTGGTTCTAGTATTCCAATTTCCGACTTTTCACGTGAGTTTCCTAAGATAATCCTTTTTCACTAACCTTGCCTAAACAGTTACGAGCACGAGAAAAAAAGATTTACCCAAATAAAGCCTTTGAAAAACGATGCGTTTACATATCTTCGGCAACTGATTTTTATTTATATAAATTTGATCACAGAATCCACAGATTATAAGAGAGCAGAATTTAAATTATACAAATAGTCGAAGTCAAAGGCAAAATACTTTATTTCCATTGAATTCTTAAAAATTAATTAGAAACTACTCTTTTTTATAATAAATAAGTACCTCAAGACTATGTGTTCTTGTTTCTAAGTTTAGCACTTGTTCAAACTCAACCTTCCATGGTGGAGAACAAGCAACCAACCCAAGAAGTAGTTGCACGATGTGCAAGTTCATACCCGTCACGGACGAGTATGGATCATAGACATGCGTCTACCACTCCGCAATTACTACTCTGCTCGTATGATATGGGTGCGTTCGATAGCTAATTGATAGTTAAGGTGTATTGATTTGAAATGAAGCGAGCAATCAATTGAACGATGACCTCCGGGACTGTGCACTGTGTGCTGATGTCCATGCACGCTGAAGCACTTATTGCGAAGTCTGCTCTTTATAAACATCTACTTTTATATACACACCAGTCCAGTTGCTCGCGTCCGTAGGTGTGTACCCTTTGTTCCCTACACGTACCCCTGAGTGGTGCTAAAGGAGCAACCTAAACCAGCAGTAGAACTTGTGCCAAGTTCGCCTGAGAGGTACTGCCTACGATACATGAGACGTATCATCTCCGTCTCGGGTGATGGACGCAGCAGGATGAATGCGACTCAGTGTATGATCCAAATCTTATACTGAGTCGCCACATGCGCATGTGATTTCACCGGCACCCACACCCTTCCACCGGAACACAGTAATGCGAGCACCACTGCTTGTTGCTTGAGCATTGAGTACATTCTGAGAGTATTCACCTACGGACGCGAGCAACTGGACCCCCCAAAAATCTAGCTCAGTAATTAAAGAGTAGGAAGAAAATACATATAAAAGATTGTTTTATGAGGATAACAAGTTCTTGTAAACGATTGACATACATTTATGCGGGTTCTCGACCTTCGCGGCTCGTACACGAAATTGCATAACTCCAACTTATGGTGACTCAAAAATCTGTATGTTTCCACGTTGTGGTTTTCCAATAACATGTCCTTAAAAGTTTTTAATTGTTCTAGTCTAATGCTTGTTTGCACGAAAGCTTGGCTATAGCTATAATCTTAATATATATAAATCTCGTGTCACAAGGTTTGTCCTCAATGGACTCCTAAACCACTTAACCGATTATAATAAAATTCGCACACCATGTGCAGTTCGATCCAACTTGAGATATAGGATAGTTTAAATCTCAAATTATAGTCGCAATTTTAATTTATTGCTAATTATAATATCGTATGACAAAAACGTTAGCCACAGCAACGCGTGGCCCGGTCAGCTAGTATAATATAAATAACTAGCAATTTTATCAACCGACTTTCAAAAATGATGTTGTATTTTTTGTTTGGTACCTCAGAGTTGATAAATACCTCATGTATAAACCGAATTGGAAAGTATAATATATTGGTTCCATAGGCATTATATCAAAATCAAAATAACTGGATAAAAAATGGCATCCAAATAAACGAAATTGCGTGTTTCGCTTTCCTGTGAGTTTTTTCTTCGCTCGTTATACACCGATTTGCATGTTTCTTTTTATCCCTAATTATGTTAATCAGCGAGAAATAAGGGATGAATTAAAGTCTGTTTTTAGATGTTTTTTAATCAACCCCTTGTTTAGTAACTGATTACTATGAAGGCATTCTAGAATCTTTGTAGTCTTTTGTAACTAAAGTGACGGAACGAGCTGACAACCCACCTAATGTTAAGTGATTACTGCCACCCATATATATCAATGATACGATAAAGTCGTATCGTGTTGCGCCCATCATATCAAGACGGGGATGTATCTCATGCGGTTGTAATTTCACCAGCACCTACACCCTTCCACCGGAACACAGCCACGCAATTGCGCCACTGCTTGGCGGATTACCAGTTGTGCTATTGAGTACTGATGGCTCCGTGGCTTAGTTGGTCGTAGCCCTGCCTTCGAGAGGGTTCCCGAGTTTGATTCCCGGCCGGGCACACTTTGTGTGGTGAGCATGAAGTTTGTTCTCGGCTCTTGGGTGTTTCTCTTGTGGCTCTGTGTTTGTCCATGCCATCTGCGATGAATCCTAGTGCAGGGGTATGAGTGAGAATAAAAGTTAATCACAATTGATTCAGCGGTTTAGGTGCGAAATTTAACAAACAAACTCATTTTCGAATATATAATATTAAGTAGGTAGTACCTATCATGTAAAAGATATTAATCTAACAATTTTAATATAAGTAATAGATGGATAATAATAGAAGTGAAGATGATCAAGCGTACAGGGTCAGACATTATGCATCTAGAATAATTTTCTAGTTAGTCAGATACGCGTACAAGCTTTATAATACATGTGGCATTTATTTATATACTTACGAGATCAGCAAACCACGTTTGTAATTGTTATTCTTGAGAAGACAAGGGCGCGTGGGTGACCTAGACGGCTATAGACAATAATAGACATATCGCAGATTCAGGGCCGGACTGTAGGGATGGCTTAATTTTTATCAATAACTAACTGACCCGATAGACGCTGTCCTGTCTTAATAATTTCGACCGATGCGTCTGTGTGAAACGATACTTGCCGCGCGCATTCTGTCAATCACTGACAGTTATGTCAAACGCTATAAGGTTACATTAAAAAAGTTTGTATTGTCAAAAACGTGTTCGTTATGTTTCGTCATTATGATAACTAACGATACGTTTTGAGTGATATGCTTTTAGTATCACGTAACTCAGTCCAACATAATACTTCGATTCACTGAGATGACCGTTCGGTGACTGATATCGTTCATCTGAATGAACGAAGAAAACATAAGTTTGTTCGCGTGTGTTATCTGTTGTCTCTTAAATTTTGTCATGTACCGCGCAACTTTCTTAATTTTTTCTTTCATAAGAACCTTCTGAAAATAACAAACACAAATAAAGAATTATTAAAATTATTCCAGCCGTTCACGCGTCTTCTTATGCTTCGGTCGGGGAGACCTAAGTCGTATTCCTGTTGTTATGGGCGGAGGTAACCACTTACCAACAGGTGGGCCTGCAGCATTCTGTCACTTCTTCACATAAAATCCATTTTCATGCCCATTTTCAGGTTCATCTGACGGCAATAGAACATTGTGCAAGAATCTAGAATATGAAAGAGAGAGGATATATTGACAGAAAATCAATAGAAAAAAGGCGGGAAACAGGTTAAAACCTCTTTTTAATTCTTTTTTCAAATGTGAACTCTTTGACAGTATTATAAAAAGTCAGATACAAACAGTACAAAGAGATTTGATTACAATTCATTTATACAATGTACGGCAAGACTTTCTCTCCGATCTATTATAATGATTATTGTTGTAATAGTGTAAAACCCAAAATGTATCACTGCCGTAAAACTTAAATTACGACTAAGGTTATACGGACCACCATCAGACAATCAGCATCATACTGACAGATTGCCTGCAGCCAAGACAAATTGCCAGAGAATTAAATACAAAATATTTCGTACCAGAGTAAGTGTGCAGTGAGCCAAGATAATTAATTAAACTGCAACTCCAAGGAAATTCGAACAAAATATGATCTTCTCTAGTAAGAAATCACTTGGGCAAATTGTTAGCGCTTTAAATCTATCGAGCGCTATTCGGAAACTCGCGCTGAGCGAGTTTCCGCTCCAAATTATATTTTTTAGTACTCGTATTCATACTGTTAGACGTGGTGGATAAATCAAACTCGCAAATAAGTCGAATAGATGTGTACTCGTTGATTTTACACAACATCACAAACTTCATGCTAACCACACAAAGTGTGCCCCAGCCGGGAATCGAGCCCGGGACCCCTCGCTTCGAAGGCAGAGCTACTACCACTAAGCCGAGGAGCCGTTTATGTGGCACCGTAGCTCTTAAACGGGTGAACCGATTTGGGTGATGTTTCTTTAATTTCAAAGCAGGTTTTCTAGCGGTGGTTCTTAGACATGTCTTATCAAAATCGTTGCAGCCATTTCAAGATCCTCAGCTCGTTACCGTTATACCGAGTCGGCTTAACATTTTCGTAAACTGAACTTGTTAAGAACTACTTTTTAAGTGAAGAATTTTGACTTTGTTTTGTCTCGTTTATCCTGTGGGTACAGAACCTTAGAAACTATGACATAGACAATAAATAAACTCTGACATAGACACAAACAAATATGGCGCCTTCACCTTATTCAGTCACTGTCGAACGGGCGTCGTAAAAGTAAACAAACTAGATAATTTAATAAGTATCCTGGCACCACGACCTTTAACAGGAAGCTGGTGAAAGCAATAACCCTTAATCCGGCCCTGAGTGCACTCCACTACTACAGCTCAGTACAAACAAGTACATGCAAGGTAATTAATATAAACTGTCTAACTTATTCTCTTCATATCTGTGTCCTCAAAGGTTTGCTGGAAGAAAAGTCTTTAGGGTTAGGTTAAGTTCGCCCATCGCCATAGGGTTAAGTTCGCCCATATTTATCGTACATTTTTAATTTAATACGTGTTTTTGTGTAGAATAAAGATTTACAGAATAAACTATACAAACAAACAAACGCTTCCACAATTATGAGTTTTCATTTTTTGTGTGCTGGTTTCTTTTTTATCATTTCCACTTGAAACTCCTAAAGGAAATCTAATATTTTCCACAAATAAATATTAATTGAGCACTTCTGAAACAAGGTATATGTGAAAACTCGATATTAACGGTTCCGTAGCTATGTCGTTAGTTACCCTGACTTTAAAGCGTGCGCTCTCGTAATTTATTTTTAAACTAACTATCCGCGCCGGCTTCCCACGGTTAGTAGAGCATCAGTGTGTCACAAACTACCCGTGCGAAGCCGGGGTGACTTGCTAGTGTATTATACATATAAACCTTCCTCTTGAATCACTCTATCTATTATAAAAACTGCATCAAAATCCGTTGCGTAGTTTTAAAGACTTAAGCATACATAGGGATATAGGGACAGAGAAAGCGACTTTGTTTTATACTATTATATTACAATATATGTAATAGTGATAATAAATATTCATGGACTTTTCATATCACCGAGTAAAAGACAATACATTGCTTTAAAAAAAAATTGAGATTCCTACCTAAATCACAAAAATGTATTACAAGGCCATGTATGCCAGTTGCCACCAGTGATGGCGGAGATGGTGGTGGCAAGTGGGAATTGCGACCACCATCTTTTAAAGGTCTTTAAAAGTAATTATTTTGCGTGCGCTACGAAAACTATTGATGAAACATAAAATAGTGTAGTACTATATGTTTATAGTAATCATCATTACTCACAAAAGTCCACGATGCGCCTAATTATTATAGTTTAGCCAAAATAACCATTTTTATTAAAATTATTAAGTTCAAACACGGGGTGAATCGAATAGTGGTGATATTGGTATCAAGACTTCAATTAAACTTTAATTTAATAAATACCCCTTAAACCCGGCCCTGAGCCTAGACCCGCACCACTAGACCTGCAACTGCAACTAGGAAACGGAAATCACGGAAATGCAAGTACCAAGGTAACAGACGCGCAGAAAATAGATGGTCATATGATTGCAAGTCTATTAGCGTCAGGACAAAGGAGTGTCACCGAACGCAATCAGGAAGAATTACTAATTATGGTGTCTGTAGCTGTAGCGCATAATACTATTGATTTCGAAACCGCTACTGAACGCGCCGTTTTAGAACTGTTATAGTTTTAGAATTTAGAAAAAATAATATTATTGTCATACAAATGATATATTGATTAACGCAAATACATTCAAAAAACTTTTTATTTGTAATTTTTCACGAAGTGTTGTTGTTAAGTGGTTACCTCCGCCCATAACATCATTAATACAACTCAGGTCCTCCCAGACCGAAGTATAAAAAAAATCTAATTCCCGTCACCCGAGTTGGTAATGTAACATCTCATGCGCCTATGATTTCACCGGCATCCACACCCCTCCACCGGAACTCTGCGACTGCACTACTGCTTGGCGGCAGATTACCAGGTGTGAATGCAGTAGGTACTACTCCGGACTTAATAACATAAAAAAATAAATTAAAAAAAACTTGTACTATAGCGATTAGAAAGAATAGTGGGGCGCGTCTTCGTGGATGGTACCTTTACATCTGCAATTTTCGACACACAAATGTTTGTTTCCAGTGGGAAATGAACCCAACACACACACTCACATACACACACATCATTCTGTTATTATCCATACTATTAGAATATTTGTTCCGCTAATATTTAAGTTCCAATTGCTATCGATTTCCCTGTATTAAATAAACAAAGAGTGCAAAAGGTATCTGATATCTCAAAACAATGTTCACGATCATTCAATTATTTATTTATCAATCAAGATAGTTTCAAAAGTTACGTTATCTCTCAGCATCTAACAGTTCGTAACGAAGTGATAATCTATCGTGTATTTATCTTGTTATAATGAACTGAACCTTGCATTACCAGTGATTGCCGATGCAATTACGTACTTAGCCCATACAGTAGCTAAACAACTAGATAAAACCTTTTATCTTACGGCGATTGCAAGGAAACACTTCCTATATCATTAATAATATTAATAACAATAATAATAATAATTCTTCATTGCAGACACATGATCCATAGTGAGATGAAAATTTAACATAAAATAAGACAAAAACACATTGTAAAGATAAAAAATAAATAAAAATTAATTTAACAAATTGCATTGTTTTAGGTGACAATATCCACCCAACGTCCATACGTTACAGATAGCATCAGTCTATCCGCCAGCCCCTTAATAATTGAATTTTTACAATTGCCAACCCTGGACATGAAGGAGGCTATTCTTTTTCGCTGTATGGCGTTAAAAGTGTCAACTCTGGCCTCCGCGTACATTTCTGAAGCGCTACAGTAACGTCTTAGGCCCATTAGAACCCTAAAAAAGTTATTGTAGGCTACCCGTATGCCGTTGTGTGTTTTCTTGGTATATTCAGTCCAGAGTTGGCAAGTGTAAAAGTTTTGGCAGAAGGATTTAAACAGCGTAATCTTCACGTCAGGTGATGACTTACAGAACTTTCTAGCTATCATATTTCCTACCACACAAAGGGCCCTACGTTGTCTTTCGATGTCTGTATATATGTCTATATTATATTTTTAAAGGATTCTTCACGGCGGTTATTACTTGGATGGATGACCATTAAAAGATATGTTTTCGCGCTTTGTTTAAGCCACTGATATGAATTAAAGCTAACTTTAGCAATTAACAATTTACTTTCAATTCAATTCTTTATTTTAAAATATACATAACCTTACAGATAAATTTCCAATGTGTTGCATTTACAAAATAATAAAAAAACAAGCATAACATCCCCGTCTCAAAGTAAAGGGTGCAACGCGTTGAGACTTGAGTCTTCCCAAATTAAAATTCATATTATATTTTGATTCAAATTCGATCAATGTTGTTTATGAGCTGCGGTATCCATTTATCATCAGGTGGTCGATTTGTTCGTGCGGTTACATAAAAATATTATCGCGTAGCAACATATGTCATATATCATTATTTTTATTTTTTATAATATTATAAAGCTGCAGTGTTTGTTTGTTTGTTTGTTTGTTTGAACGCGCTAATCTCTGGAACTACTGGTCCGATTTGAATGATTCTTTCAGTGTCGGGTAGTCCATTTATCGAGGAAGACTATAGGCTATATGTTTTTTTTTTTCAAAAAAAACTAGGAAATCGCGGTTGAAACCGCAGGGCACTGCTAGTATGTCATATATCTTCAGATATCGTCTGAACTAAGGATGTGCCATCCATAGGTCACATGATATCTGCAGTCATTGAGATTGCAGCACATCCAGGACATCCACTTCGGAACCACGCGTGGGCTCTCCGCCCACAGAAACCAATAAATCCGGCGTAGCTCTATGAACAATTATTTTATCACCAGCTTTTGTCCCGGCATCCACATGAAAGTATAATACTTACGTGGATGTCAAGATAAAGAGGTTTGTTTTGTTGGTGAAGTACCGAAACGAGCAGAGGGTGATGCAACAAAAGAGACGGGACGAGCTAAAGGCCACCTGATGTTAAGTGGTTACCACCGTCCATTACAACGGCAATAAGACCTAAGTCCTGCGACTTAAGTCGCATCCCGTAGGACTCAGGTCTTCCCTTAATTATGAGAAGCACAAGTCACATCGCGTTGTGCCTACGTGTAGGTATCTAATTCACCTACAGGCACGATCGCTCGCGGCCTTATTGCTAAATCTGGTAATTTTTACGTGACAAAATTGTCCCTGTTCACAAAATGAAGATCAAAAAATAATTTAAAAAAAATCACATGTTGCGTAAGATTTCATTTTGTGTACAAAATCAGCACCCTGATAATTACATTCTCGAAACTATTAATTACAGCTAATTTGGGTTAATTAGCTTTGACTCAAGATCTCATTTAAAATATTTTAACTTCACAAATTACTATTGATTCAATTACGTGGCCTTTATTGTACAAATTTTTAATTACGCGTAATTGGTTTGTCTTAAACTGAAGTAACTGGCCCCAAAGATCAGTTGACAGTAATTCTGCCTTCTGGAATTGATGTTGGGTTCGATTCTCCCACAGGACAAACAGTTACTCCGTGGCTTAGTTGGTAGTAGCCCTGCCTTCGAAGCAAGGGGTCCCGGGTTCGATTCCCGGCCGGGGCACACTTTGTGTGGTGAGCATGGTGTTTGTTCTCGGGTCTTGGGTGTTTGTCTTGTGTTTCTGTGTTTGTCCATGCCATCTGCGACACAGGGAATCCTAGTGCAGAGGTATGAGTGTGTTAACGTTGTTTTTTTGTTTTTTATTTTAATATGTATAATTATATTATATTATTATATATTGTATCATTATATGTATCTATTGTACATATAATGTTCCTTTGTGTTTCAATTGATGTGTATTGTGTATTTCTATTGTAGTATAACTGTAATGTTATATTGTAGACTTTATAATAATAATAAATAATAATAGAAGTTTGTCCTGTGCAACTGACAACTGTGCACATGCTTTTTAATTTTGATGTGTCATGCGATACTTGAGACCTACGGGTTCCTATTTTTCTTCCCTTTGGGGAGTCGGTTAGAATTTATACAAGAGCTAAACCTAGCAATAAGACCACGTATAACCTACACGAGGTACTATTATAGTAGGTATATATTTGAAGAAATAGCGTTTCAGATATTCGGGATATATTTTTTAAGTATTCGTAGGAAATAAAGATTTTAGACTTTGTCTTGTAATGTAATAGAACGAGGTAATGCTCAAAAAGATTAAAAGAAAAAAATCGTAACGTAAATTCACGGACGTAATTATTTGATATAGGTATACTGAAAATATTAATTGTTGTTTATGTTTAAATAACTGACATAATTCCGTCAACTGAGGCATTTATATTATCTGGTAATCGTAAGTTGGTTCCCACGATACAGGCTTAGCCTAGTGTGGGAATCATTGGTAAATATTTTATATTCGGCAAAACTCTCCACTTAGACTTGTACTGATCGTATATTCTTGACGTATGTATGTACTTTTAGTAGTTTAAGTTGCAATAAACATTTTTTCATTTCATTTCATTTCAAATTATCATAAACATGACATGTGCGAAACAAAAGGCATTGACACATAAAGTGAGACTTCCTGCGCGCGCGCACGCGGCCGCGGCCGGCGGAAGATAACGGTAGCGACAGCAAAACCACGCTTTTCAATAATAGGTTTTACTTTGTATTAAGTATACAATGACTTGTTTCTTTCTTAATTTTAGATTCTGTTCTGTTCTTTGTTTTATGGCTTTGGGAGAAGTATCCAATTCGCCAGCGTCACGTTATACGATAGGCAACGATGTTCGGTCATAGTTTTTGATTATTTTCACCCGAAGAGATATTTCTCATTATTTGACAAAGCATACTAACAGCTGCTTCAAAAATTGTTATTTTAACTTAACTAAGTGAATAAATGAATGATGATGACGTCTAAATAAGGAGTTCGATTCGACTGCTTTTTTGTATGTCTGTTACGGAATATATCCTACATATCGCGAAACAAACATACAAAAATGTGAACCTTAAAAAGTATTTTTAAGGATGTACCTCCAGATCCATAAATATTGAATTTAAAAAATCAGCAAAAACATGACATGTAACAAATGGATTGGTTTTATCCTATTTTCAATTCAGTCACTTGTTACCAGACAAGAATGCTGCATTAAAATTACTGATGTTAAATTGATATTATTGTGATGCGTGTTTTTCTGACGCTACCTGACCCGCAATGCTAGCCGGCCTTACTCAATGCCAACCGATGTGCGCATTTCACCCACATACTCGTACTACGTTCCACGGCATCACACTTGATACAATCCCACGAAATTTGTTTTAAAATAATAGCATACATTTATATACCAGCATCTTAGCGTATCTTAAATACCTTATTATGTTATCTTATTGCTTTAAATGAGCAATTCTTGTATATTTATTTCGCGTATCTCGCAAACGGATCTAACGTTTTGGATAAAATTTTGTGTTTCGATATAATTGTAGTTTTGGCAAAACGCATCTTTTTTACAAAAACAGCTTTCTTTAATTATAAATAATTATTTACAGCCTTCTATCTATTTTATGCTGACAACATAACCAAGCGAAGCTCGGTCGTCTAGGTACTGTATATGTTAAGTGGTTACTGCCTCCGCAACAACAGAAATCATGACCTACTAAAGCATGAGAAGACCCAGCTATCATCATGTTGCCGCCACTTTAACACCGTGATGTAGGTAACGTTTCATGCGTCTGTAATTCCACCGGCACCCGCCGCCTTGGCACAAGTTCTACTGCTACTTTGGGTTGCTCCTTCCGCACCACCCGGGGGACACGTAGGACTCTGAGGGTCCTACGTACCTACGGCCGCGGGCTACTTGTCCCCCAAAATGAAATATTTTCAATTCAAAAAAAGGAGGAGTTTATTAATTTGGTTGTACGTTTTTTTATGTCTGTTATGCAATATATTCCATTTCTAAGAATCGTTTAAGGTAACTCTTTTAAAATTTTATAGGTCCTCCAAGATCCCATAGAAATTTCATGAAGACCATCCTTTAAGTGCGTCAAATAGGTGATGATAAGGGGTTTCTTGCTTATTCTTCCCCATGAACGGTCGGATAGGGTTCGAACAAGCGCTTAACTTAGTTATAAGATCGCATGCTCTCGTCCTACCTATATTTATTAATTTATCAAAATATTGACGTTTCGTAGTATTTTTTCAAAATTCACCAGAAGTAAATATTTTTGACTTTGACTATCAACAGACGTTAAATATCGATATACATCGGTCGCGGGTTCGAATCCTACAATAGGCAGACAACAGATATATTTAATCTTACTCCTTGGGTAAAAACATTGTAATAGCTTACGATCGATGGCAAATGGCTACAAATTAAGATTAAAATCGAACTTAGTAAATATAAGCAAACTTGATTAAATAAATTACTGTCGGACAAAAGTGTAACCTTTGTCAGTCAATCATTATTAACTAAAGATATAATGATAGATATATTATCTGTTGCAACCTTTATTGTAAATTTTGACGTGAGCAATAAGGTGATATATTAATTATTTTATTATAGTGCAGCACACCAACACTATAATATGATAAGTGTGGGTTGTATTATCATAAGCTGCGTAACACGACTCATTCAAGGTTCATAGTAGCAGTTGAAATTTTTTTTTTTTTTGTTGACGAAGTGGAATCTGCAACAGATACACCGGAGCAGTTGAACTTATGCCAAGCTCGTCAACAGTACTGCCTCCACGCTTGGTAATCTGCCGCCAAGCAGTAGTACACTCACATTGCTGTGTTCCGGTGTAAGTTTGATGGCGCCGGTGAAATCACATGCGCATGAGACGTAACATCCCCGTCTTGGGTGACGACCGCAACGGGGTGCGACTTGGCTTCTCATACTTCGGTAGTGGAGGACCTGAGTCGTATTGCTGTTGTTATGGACGGATGTAATCACTTATCATCAGATGGGTATTCAGCTCGCCCGACACTTTGGTGGTATATAAAAAAAACGGTTAACATTTTCTGTATCAGCGTTCAATGAGCCTACAAGGCCACCGGTCTACTCTCGTCAAGTGAGAATAGGCTTTGTCTCAACCACGAAGATGTCACGTGCCTTCGAATTTTTGTTTCTAGCAAATGCCGGTTTCTTCACAATGTTTTCCTTTGCCAAGAGCGTTGTCCCAATTATTTTTTTAATTATTAAATTATTTATATATTATTGTATATTTTTTTTAATTAAAAATATTAACTTACATATTAGTCCCATAGGAATTTAATCAAAAACGGTTCAATGGTTTTTAAATCAAAATGTCATCAAATTAAACGAATTTGCTTTCCTATGGCTTTTTTCTTCGCCCATTGTAGACTAATGTGTCTTTTATAAACAACGCATAAACACGGGAAATAAGGGATGAAAATATTGAAGTTGGTTATTTCGATTATTACATAGTAATGACAACCCAGCCACCGTGGTTTTAACAATATCTTTAACTAAATAATATCACATCTAATTCACACATTTGGATGACATTCGGTACCAGGGTAACTTATATCCTGAATTAACACATAGGCTACTTTTGATCCCGGAAAAAAAGGGTAATAACGCGGGGCGCAGCTAGTTTGTAATAAGGGCCAGGCTCTACATGTTGTCGAAGGTGCAAAGACCATATTTCCAAATAACTATAAGTGCGTAAGTGTCACCTATCGAGATAATAGCACGTGTGGAGCAGGTTTACTCGCCACACGCACGATTTCAAATCAATACTACTGTCAATCAAGCTAAAATTACAGGGACATTAAAAGATCTAGCTTTATTTACGTTGAATTCAAAAAAATACTTAGAAACGTATTTTCTTTTTATAAATATGCGCCTACGAGATCAAGCGTTCTTAAAACTATGTTTAACGCTTATTCAAACGCTGTCCGACCCTCCATCATCTAATATCTCAAAGCATCGCAACACAACGCGACTTGGGACAAGCTAAAGAGGCTGATCTAAGTCTGTTGTCGTTATAGCATGATAGGACAAGGTCATCACTTAACATGAGCCAGTCTGGCAGCCGGTCCTTGCATTACTTGAAAAGATAGGGTGACACCGCCACAGGTCCTCCTCATATAGTTTGTATAGGCAGTGAAAAATCTAGGTAAGACTTGTGGTAGAATAATTATTTAACTTCCTTTAAATGTTAAATATTTTTCGATGGAATGGAATAATCGATGAAATGTATATTACATTTATTTATTATTTTTATTACTAATTCGTTGTTTACATTTTCATAGTCTAATCTTTAGGTCTTTCACAATCATTCAATAAATTTAATTTATAAGCAGTGACATTTTATGATAAGCGGGTTTAGTTCGATAGCCAAAGACCAATTAATGTTAAGATTAATATCGTGCTTAAATTAAACGGTAATTAAATGGTTTACCAGTTTTATTAAAATACATTATATGTGTAACCTGCCTTTTATGATGATAATTAAGAATAAAATCGTAAACTTTAAGAAAATATTGTATCAAATAAAATTTATCCAACCTCCTCCGTTTATCAACCAATTTGGAAAATCCTTTTTTTATTTGAAAGGATATGCTTTCTGATTGGTCCCATCGAATTTTTATCAAAATTGGTTCAATATTAATTGTTAAATCAAAATAACTGGAAAAAATATGTCATCCCAGTAAACGAAATTACTTATTTTGCTACTTTGAAAGTATTGAAGTCGGTTTTTTTTCGATTTTTAAATCAGTTAATATGATTACATTATATAAAGTAACAAAATTAAAAACAAATACAGAATTTCTCTAATTTCACTGACACTAAAAAGTAGAACCCTGTTTCTGCATAGGAGACCACTTAATAGTTTGGACGGTCGTATATCCTATTCACTAAGAGATGTATTTAGTTCACATAATATTGTATGATTTACATACAATGCTACATTAGGTCACTCACGCTCTCTTGTGTTTGTGTAGGTTTTTCGCTTAACCGTAGTTACGAAACTAATTGTGGTTTTTGTTAATGGATTATGTGTTTTAATTCTAAGTAGCTGACCTGACAGAGGTTTTTCTGTCTTGATTCACCATTTGACATTCAGCTGTCATTGTTATCAACACATATTATGAAAAAGTCCCCCCACCGCGTCTGTCTGTCTGTCCAAACGCGATAAACTGAAATATTACGACAATGATTGTTGACGATATCGAAAAAAATCATGCATGCCCCGTTACTGGAATATAAACGTTTACATACTCATACCTCTGCACTAGGATTCCGTGTCGCAGATGGCACGGACAAACACAGAAACAGAAGACAAACACCCAAGACCCAAGCACAAACTTCATGCTCACCACACAAAGTGTGCCCGGCCGGGAATCGAACCCGGGACCCCTCGCTTCGAAGGCAGGGCTACTACCAACTAAGCCACGGAGCTGAATGAAAACTATATATCACGAAATTATTCCTCCCTAAAAGATATGTTAAACTATAGAAACGCTTTATGTCTATCTTCTAGTATTAACACACAACAACAACAGTTTTAATACTTCTACAGATATAATCGGTTTCTATTCCCATTATTATTTGTTGTTTATTATTATTATTTGTTATTTGATTTGATTTTTATTACGAAGCTGTTGTGGCATCGGTTTTCAATATACGGACAACCCATTTTAGAGATTGACACAGGAATCACGAATAAATTTCAAAAGCTTTTCACGAGTTTTTATCTGTGTAACACACTTACAGAGATAGAAAAACATGAAATAACTAGAAAGTAGCAAGGTAACGTATATTTCACCACTAATGAAGGTAGATTGTTTAAAGTAGTTATTCTATAAGCTCAAGAAAATACTTAGATTACTTTATCTCTGACAGAACAGTTGATCATTACCGCTCGTTATCTTGTGTTCTGTATTTGTCCATGCCATCTGCGAAATAGGGAATCCTAGTGCAGAGGTGTGAGTGTGTAAACGTTTATTTATTGTTTTAAATAGCGCGATACAGTTGGGAAATCATTAAAATACCACCATAGCGGTGTAGGTACCTAATAATCTTTCATCGTTATCACAATAGTACATTATGATACAAGTGCGGTAAGTTGAAAATTACATCCGAGGCATTGCTAGCCCGAACCGTAGCCGAGGTACATTACGATACTGAAATTGGTGAAATAATAGACCCTTTACGAGCAAATGTGTTATAAAAAACATTACGTCACTTTTAAATATCGGTTACAAGCAGTTTTATTATATGTACCGAAATAAATCAATGAATAGGAACCAATATTTTTTTTATATTTCCTGTTTACCGACGTTTATGGGTAGTTAACAACATACAGGAACCTTAGCGACCCATTATTATGGTACTCACAGAATTACCTCATTTCCAAACTTGTTTTATTTTTAATAGGAAATTGTCAATTTTCCAAGTATTAGGTTTCGAGCGGTCGATATAAAATGTTTTCTAATACAATCCGATATTCGCTCGTTCATACTTCTATTATAAACGCGAAAGTTTGTAATCATAATCATCAATCATTTATTTCATAATACATATTATACGTCAACATGGTAATAATTAAAAAAAAACGAAATGAAATTATGTCAGATTAAAATTAATAATTAATTAAAATTATATAATTGGCCAAACAAATATAAAAATGAAACATAAGCTCCTTAAAAACAAAAAATCAGGAAATAAAATAACCAAATAAAAAAAGTATGAATGGATGTTTACTCAATCACGCCGGAACGGCTGAACGGGCCTGGATGAAATTTGGCACAGAGATAGATTATAGTCTGGAATAGCACATAGCCTATAGCACATAGGCTAGGCTTTTAATCCCGGAAAAATGTACGATTCCCGTAGGAAGCCCAACCGCGGGTAACGCCGCGGGGCGCAGCAAGTTAAAAATATACAGGTTTAATCACATTATATGCGGGTCCTTGGCTTAGTGGTGGTATCCAGGAGCCCGTGTTATATTCCCAGCCGGTAAACACTGCGTGTGGTGAGCATGAAGATCGTTCTCGGGCCTTGGAGGAGGTACCCACTTAACATCAGGTGGGCCTCCAGCTCGTCCCGTCAAATTAGTAGATAACAAAAACAAGTAACTGATTTAAAAATCGAAAAAAAAACCCTACTTATTGAAGTAGGGTTTACTTTCAAAGTAGCAATATACGCAATTTCGTTTACTTGGATGACATCTTTTGTTTCAGTTATTTTGTTTTAACAACCAAACTGTTGAACCGATTTTGATAAAAAATCTATGGGACAAATATTAACCTTTAAAATAAAAACAGAATTTTCCAAATTGGTTGATAAAAGGCGGAGAAATCGGCATAAAAAAAAATATACCGTGGAACATAGAATCACCTTTTTTTGAAGTTGATTAAAAATACCCAGTATCCCAAGCATAGACATGTGAAGAAGTTGAACTCTAAAGGACTAATTGCCGCGCTCGTTATTCAAGACAAAAGATTACATTAGTACAATAATTAGTCTCAAATATCTCATGCTACAGATTTAGAGGAGAGGCGGGTAAATTGAATAGACGTAATGTCAAACATATTAATTGATAGCTGCACCCCGCGATGTCACCCGCGGTGGCCATCCCACGGGAATGATTTACTTTTTCGGGATAAAATGTTGCCTGTGTTAATAGAGCTACCCTCATTAGAAATTTCATCGAAAACTGTTTACGGCGTAAAATAAGCAAGCATACACATACAAACTTTTGGCTTTATATAATTAGTGTGTTTATATTATATAATATAATACAGCGCTGGAAAATGATATTATTGGTTAAAACATGTAAACTTAATGCTCACACACTTATACCCGTGGCATAAACAAACAAGTTCCGAGTTATTAGGGTAGGTTTTATTAATATTACTCTATGTTACAAATATAGTTATTAAAATTTAGTACATTTTTTATTGTGTAACTGCAAGTCGCTTCTTTTCACCAGTTTCCTCAGCTCGTTCCATCACTTATTGACATAAAAAAAATAAGTTTAATTTCTTAGTTTTTGTTGATTTTTACTTTCCCTTGGATATCATTAACATTCACTCAATCAGCGCTATTCCATTCGTATCAGTTGTCAGACAGACACACCTCATCGAGTCACACTGTTACTGGTTGGGAATTTTCTTCCAATCGAGTCACACTGTTACTGGTTAGTATTCTTTTGTGCCATAAAACGGGTGGTCGATGTTGCCCTATCTTCCTCTAAATTAGTTTTGTTCGTATATCCGCAAACTCTGGTTTTCCGAAACAACAGGCTCTACTACAAAACTGTAACTAAAGTAATACACTCCACTATTGTGCCGTTCTTTGATGGCGAGATATACCGAAATTTTCGGACCATCTTTTTATCAGCTATTCCATAGCTGATTGACAATATAAGTGAATGAATTTTAAATTTTTAGGCGCGTCCTTTGCTCATGATTACAAATAGAAAGCAAGCACTTATGAAATAAGTGCAAAGTTTGTTCGTATATCTTGGGAGTTTATGTTCTATATTACGTATAAGTAGGTAACTTACCTATACTTTAACATTAAGAAGTAAAAATGTGATCGCGAGAATATAAGCTTTTCAAATTGAATGCAAATAATTTGAACCAACCATATTAAATTAAACTATATCTAGCTATATGATATATTAAACAAGAATTACGCGAATTTTTGCTACTGTTTTGTAGCAAGACCACATTTTTTCGCATGTGTGTGATATTCGTAGTTTTGGTAATTATTCTCGCAACTCGCTCATCAAAACAACATTTGAATTGCTAATAAAAACATTAATGGTATCCGCGTTAAAGAAAAACATTAATTATAACAAGCATTGACAGATAAACACCGCTTAACTTTTTACTATTGGTATTTTTCATGCATAATAATAATAATAGCAATTACTCAACACAAGTCGTAAATCTGAACTTCCTTTTTTAAATCTCGTGACATGCCCTGAGGCGCACCAGTTCACCCTGCCGCCATTTTGGAAAATAAAGCTGCCAAACTGCCAACCGCAATTATAAAATTGAATGCATTGATTTATATTCAGAGCGTGACAATCTATACAACCTTTTCGAATTAAACGTGTGACTTATCATTATTGACTCGTTCGATTTGGCGATAAGTTTTAGTTTGACACGGTCACTCACAAATGCATATACCAGTACGTTCCAAAGATAAATTTAAAAATCAGTTGAAGACCTTGACACGGTTTCAGTGCGTTGTCTCACGCACACACACATGGCCCATGTGTGGAACTCAAAAGCTCTGCCTCATTTGCATTTATTGACATACGAACTTATGATGTATTGTGTATCTTCGCATTTGAGGCCGCCATGTTGATTGACGTAAATATTATATTTATTACGTTGTCTTTTCACAATCGACAATTCAACACTTTCAGTTATTTTCCATTTTACCATTTTTGTGGACAATTTTTCTATTTGCTTCTCGGCTTTTTTGTATAAATATCTAACCAGATTTTTTTTATTATCAGGAAAGATAGAATTTAAAAAAGTTGTCCGTCACGGGAAGTACTGCCGTCATGTCGTATGAATGGGATATACAAGGCGCGCCATCTTGAAAAAGTACAGACTTTCTGGTTTGTTGTTGAGAAATCTACATTATTTAACATGTATAGATTTTCACGCTCTAAATAAATCAATAGTTAGTACGTTTTTTAGTTGTATATTGTACACCAATGGTACCAAACTATGAGGTAGCAGGTAGCTAAGGCAGCAGGCGCACCCTAGGCCTAATCATATGCTAACCGTCTAGATATTAAATATTATCTGTAACCTAAATAAAAGTCATTAATTCAAGTGATTGTTGCCATAAGTGTGATAGTGTGACTCATAAAATAACCATTTTTGGAAACAAACGACCTTTGAACTCGCTTTTAAGCAAAGGATTTGTATATATACCTACTCATAATTTATGAATTCGTTGACTGCCAGACACATTGTTAACTTCGTACCTAACTATAATATTTTAAAGTAAATATATTATATCGAAGGTTTCAGGAAAGTGGAGCATGAAAATGATTTAGAAGTAATATTAATATTTTAGCAGCTACAATGATCAAATCCCATAAATGATCATGAATCTGAACCACATCTGAAAACCTAGCAGAAAGTGTGTATTACAGCAATAATATAAAACCTTCTTTGATCTTGGACCTTTTTAAACTGAAATTTAAACTCATTTATTCCTTTATATCTCAAGTATCGTTTAGACAAGTCAAGTTTATGGGTCCCTATTGGACATACATGTTGCTAAAAGCTGCAAACGGACATCTTTAGTAGACTCAAGACTACAAGACCACAGACAGACAAAGTAAATCATCGCACTTATAACACCACTCTTTTAGTCGAGTATTAATTAATAAATGCACTGCAAATTTCGGGCGTTATGATTGCAAAATGATTGTTTTACTGATAAAAGCACCCGAATTTGATATCAATAAAACTGTCACAAATAATTAATTGATACGAAAGATAGTTGACTTGACATTGGCTTCGTTACCGCGCCCACATCACGCATTCATTACTATATTATAGTGTAAGAGCTACAGAACACTTTCCTACGTCAAAAAATATAAACAAACGTCAGTACATACGAACTCTTTCGACATTAAAACGTTTTAATCAAAAGTTATGTCATCGAACAGATGTGATTGGCTCTCAAAACTATTCTACGGTCTCAAATTCCGCACTCAAGGCTTTTCATACAACTGTTGTATATTATTAGCAGAAATCAGTGCAGACAACGCGTGTGCCATAATCCAATAAGATGTTCCCTGGATGGCTGCGGCGGGGGCGCCACGTGTCGTTGTAATCCAGTTACAGCGTCTGGTGCACGCAGTGATGCACATGTATGCACAAGGTAATCCTTATTTACAAACAGTATCGTAAACACTATCTTACCCGACTGCGCCGGGAGGGTTATGTTTTTCGAGTGTATGTTTGTATGTATGTATATTTCTTTGTCACGCTCTGTAGCCTAAACTGCTCGGTGGATTTTAGCTTGACAGGTGTTGTTAGATTCGCATAATTGCACACTAATTATATCAACTAATCAAGTAACAAAGCTGGCGGATAGATGTTCCTATAGCTAAGTACTGAATAAATAAGTTGTATCTTAATTAGTGCATGCTGTGCTCACCTGTAAATGAGGGAGCACATTGACCAAACAATTTGTTAATATATTTGTAAGACTGTGTATCTTTCGTTGGTGATCCAATAAATAAATAAATAAAAAATGAACTGGCTTAGTTTTACATTACATCTCACATCCTTTTGCAGCAGAAGAACTGCGTTGCGAGACTTGCGTTTTTGTTCATGTTGTTTTTGATGGAGTTAAGTAATGACCGCCGCCCATAAACAAAAAATATGACTCCTGTCTTCCCTTACAGTAGGTATATAAGTATGAAACAAGACAGGGATGTTACGCGTCAAGTGCTTTATTAATACATATTACAATTATATATAAGTAATTATAAAAACACTTAAAATTAATCTTAAACTAATATTACGACAATCACAAAGCAAAAAATTTGTAAATATCTCCGAAAAATGTAATTTCACCGGTGCTCACCCCTTCCACCGGAACACAGCAACGCGAGTGCACCGCTGCTTGGCGGCGGATTACCAGTTTGGAGTACTTCTCCGACCGAACTTGGCACAAGTTCTACTGCTACTTTTTGATGTTCCTTTAGCACCGCCGAACTACCGGACCGTGTAGGGACTCTGAGGGTATACAGGTCTACACACGCGAGCAGCATGGTTCCCCACGGACCTAAAGCGATGTTAGTGAGAATAACATAAAGTAATTTTAAGCGTTTTCAGTCACAAAATTTGAATCTTAATGTGGATGTTATGTAATTTTTTTTTCGCGGGTTCTTCATTATTTTTTCTTTTTAACCGACTTCGGAAGAGGTCAATTCGGCTGTATTTTTTTTTTATTTTTATTACCTCAGATATCCGTCATTTATGAACCGATATCGTAAATTATTTTTTTATTCGAATAAAAACTGGAAAAAATATGGCATCCTAGTAAACGAAATTGCGTATTTTGGTGTCCTGCTATTTCTTTGCCCAGCGTATACCGATTGGGATGTTCTTTTTTAAATGGTATGATATTGTTTATAATTATTTTTAATTCCTACTTAAAGATGCTATGTTAATGACGTGTAAGATTTTATCTTATTAACAAAAAATAAATTGAATTTGCCTTAGAGATAAAGTCCAATTAGCAAAGTCGTGAACCCGAGCCTAGCGAGCCAGTGTAAACTGTGAGTTATCGGGTGACCAGGCTAAGGCCACCACCAAGGCTGAAGATACGAGTTTTTAAAGGTTCTCTCATGAGTACGGTACACATTCACTGCAAGACCGCCGCGCCCTATGCAGGTTGCTAGTGCTGGGAAAACATATCGATGATGGACTGTATTGTACCTTTAAATCGATTTTTTTTGTGTAGAAGTGGCGGAATGAGCTTATGGCTCACCTGGTGGTAAATGGTTGTCTCAGCTCAAACTCAAACTCAAACTCATTTATTCCTTTAGATCTCAAGTATCATTTGGACACGTCAAATTTTACACATGCATGTACACATATTCGTGAGCATATAACGTGTCACAGGAACTTCCCAGGCACATTACATGCACACAGATATGTCAAATTACAGTCAGTTTTCAGCCTGCAATACGACTCAGGTCCTCCCCGACCAACGCATAACAAGACTCAATTCTCACCCCGTTGCGCCCGTCACCCGAGTTTTTTTATTCATAACCTAGAGGTTACATTTGTTATTTGGATTGTCAATATTGTTTTTCTTTGTTTTGTACCTTTCATGATTAAAAAGTTATGCGTTTAAAAAAAAATACCATACAAATTCTTAAATCTATGCTATAATGATCTATCTGTCTAATTAATCTAGAATAAAGTTTCTTGAAGCGTAACATTATACGAATTAGAAATATATTCGAAGCAAGCAGCTTTGCTTTCTATGAATCGAATCCCAGAAACAACACGAATTACCGATTATCGATATTGTTTTCGCGACTGTACATGGCAACACTAGCGTTGTTGCGTTTTGCAACGCATATGTGTAGTGTCGCAACGTCTGATCTGGTAGCCGGCAGATCTAGCAGGATCTTTATCTGTAAACTGTAGCTAGCTTAGATCTAAGTTATGCAACTTTCGGCCCGGTCAGAAGTTGGATGGGTGACCATTTAGTGGCATTTGAACCTAGCGCAAGCGTTCGTGGTAACTCGCTTAGCTGGTCCTTACACATCTAAGTTAAGCAACTTTGTGCCCGGTCAGAAGCTGGATGGGTGACTCGTTGGAAGCGCTAGAGCGCTTCTGTACTTCGGAAGGCACGTTAAGAAGGCATGTTAAAGCTTTGCCATGTCGGAGGCCTTCGGCCTGTTAGAAAACTCCAACACAAGAGATGGCTTACTCACAAGAAAGGCGTCGTCCATTAATCACGTGATTTTAGCAACTTTTTACCCCTTCCCCTTTTTACCCCTGGCGATATGTTGTGATAAAAATACTGCTACAACAGTACAATATATAATAAAATTAAGAATTTAAGTGCCCTTATACTCCAGCTTTAATATAAAACGACCGCTTTGAATTCAGACCATCCCTATTGGAGATACGTTAGTGAAAACAATGGAGAAACTTTGCTTGATACTATTTAGAATGAATTTTAAAATGTTCTAGACCAGTAGTTGCACATAGTTAATGTAACTAAAACGCCGTCTTTATGTGGTTACCACCACTTACCACAGCAATACAACTTAGACTTAGCATTCGAAGACCAAGCAAAAGTAAAAAAACATTTATTATCGACACGTATTTTACACGAAACAGGAAAGAACACCACAAAAAAAGACATTACTTGTGCCCCAAAACAAGCCGCACCGCGTTACACCCTCGCTCTGACAGACAACTGGACGTAACGTCTCATCTACCAGTAATTTCGACTTTTCAATTTGCATGTAAGCTTAGTATGATCAAGTGCAAACCTGTCCTGTTCCCACGCAAATATTACGATGGTCTATTAAATTATAAGTCTCTCATCCAGGATGTAGTCAAATCTCTATTGCATCGGCCGTGGCACGGTTGGCGGCCGGCCATGTTTGCATTCCTGGTGCATTCGTAAACACACGCCTAAAATCTTAATTTGTAAACAGTTTATATGACAAGTTTATATGGCTTCATCTATTTTAATGGATCGTGGAGACTGCCAGCGGACGGGGCGGCCCACAGCAGCTCTGAAGGGGCGAAACACGACAAATTGCATTGACTACCTGCACCGACCGATGTTTTTCTGTCATGATTCAGAATCAGCGATTTGACAATCAGCTGTCAGTGCACTGCAGTGACAAGTCCCAAGGCTGATTTAAAAATCTTAAAAAAACCTTCTTCAAATTATTTATCTCATACCATTTTAAAACAGATATCCAAATCGGTATACAACGGATAAGGAAAAAGTCACAGGCAAGCAAAACATGCAATTTCGTTCACATGGATGACATATTTTTCAAGTTATTTTGATTGAACTACCAAACTATTGAACCGATATTAAAAAAAAAATATAAGGCCAATATGAAAGCAGATACTTTCAAATAAAAAAAAGAGTTTTATCCCCGTATTCCAACGGAAATGGGAACTATAGCACTAGCACCTAGTATTATACTTAAAATCAGCAACAATTACTCAGCAATAGCCACTTACACGCGCAATAATCCGATCTCCGATTATCATAATAAGTGGTAAAATAATCACAAAGCGTCATGAGTGTACATGTGTACTTTTATTTATCACTCCCCGTCTCAATGCCAGCTGGTTTGGATGGCCGGCCGCCGCGAGTCCTGGCCGACCTTCTATGTAAATATTATTTTAAGTACATTTTATATGACACGGCATATCATTTATTCGTTAACTCATCTTACTACTATTAGTACCGGAGCGACCGAGCTTCGCTCGTTTTATCTGATTTTTTTTCAAGTAACAGTAGATTACCAATTAAGTACCACAAAAATTGATGAGATGACGCTGTATTAAATTTTCCCATAAAAAACTTTTTGTTTTGTATTTTTGTAAAAATATGCATTCTCACAAGAAATACAACTAAGCAGGTAAGCTTATACAGCAAAATCCTATTTAAACACAAAATTTCATTCAAATTAAGCAACTTTCAGCCTGGTCGGATTTTGGATGGGTGATCATTTGTTGGCATTTGAACTGAGCGTTTTTGTGCTTCGGGCTCGTCAAGACGTCGGTCCCGGCTACACTAATCGCTACGCTATGTCTTCTGCCTTCAGGCTTGAAAACTTTGACACTAGAGTTGGCCACTTACTCACACCAAGCAGAAGAAGCGGTTTCCAGGTTCTTAGAAGGTCGGAGATCCTTACTGTCTGTCTGTTATTTCTGCTACATATATAAACATGTCGTCAATGTCGGCCGGTTGGTATATATGGGCACACTCGCCTCGCCACGGTGTCGCAGTTGGCATTTTAATCGTTTACGGATGTGAGGAAGTGGAGGAAACTAATATCGATCCAACTCTGCATGTTTAGTCATGCATTATCATTGTAACAACCTGTCTTTTATAACGTTTTTATTTTTGTTTTTTAATTTATTTTATTTCGTAACTTAGTTTTAATTTATAATTATCGCCTGGTATATGCGAATAATGGCTTGCTTAGCTGTTCTTTACAGATCAAATAAGTTAAGCAACTTTCGGCCCGGTCAGAAATTGGATGGGTGACTATTTAGTGGCTCGTTGGTCGCTTAAGTGCTTCGGAGCGCCCGTTAAAATGTCGGTCCCGGGTATACTAATCGCTAAGCCATGTCAGAGGCCTTCGACGGCTTGAAAACTCCGACACCAGGGCTTGCCACTTACTCACACGAAAGAAGAAAAAAGTGGCACTCCGAAAAATATAAAAAATATAAAATCACTAACGTAAGTTCTGAATTGGCGAAAACATCGAATAACAAACATTAGAAACACATTCACGTAAAATGGATTCACGTCTCATTAGAAAGCGTGTCGGGAATTCTTATTTTCTAGAGTAAATTGAGGTTAGGTTGGAAAGGGCATGAGAGCAGGCTCGAAATAATAAACCAATAGTTGTGTTGGTTTATATCAAAAATAAAATACCCCAATTCATATTTTTTTAATGGTTAATATTACTCGAAAGCAGATAATTGCAATTACAATATATTCTCTAATTCTTAGACTTTGATCTAAGTATTATAACTGAGAAATGGCATTTGGTATTGCATTCATTAGTAAACTTTCGGTATAGCATTCATTTCAAATGTACAAAAATAATTAATGATAGTAATTTAAATAAAGAACTCTCACTACGACTTATTTCAAATTATCGGCCATATTGAAAAATGCGCCGCCGTGATTGGCCGTACTAATTTTCTAACATTGAAAAACGTATCGTCTGGATTTTGCTAAATTTTATATGCAGTTGAATTTTATGCCTAAATTGTAAATAATTGGCAAAGTAATGGATTTTGTCACCTTTGAAAATGACCTCCGGTGGCTTTTACAACTTTTGATAGTAACTGACATAGTTATTACAATGTTTATAATAATGTTTAGTTAGGTAGCAAGTCGGCTAGTCGGATCCGCACGCACGCCGCGCCCTGCGACACACATTCGAAAACCTGTAGTACAGCTGGCAACACACGCATATGTGATAATGGCAACACACTAGTTTTTATACATTAAGCATATACTATTATTATTCGTGTTACCGAGATATTTACCATGATTTGTGAGTTTTGTTTACTCCCGATATTCCCGACTCCAGTTTACCCGGGACCATGACGCATGTAACTGCGTCGAAATATCGGGAGTCAACAAAACTCACAAGTCATGGTAAATATCTCGGTAACACGAATAATAATGTTCATAACTATGATAGTTTTAAAAAGTATATACTAGCTAATACTACTGTACTACTACGCTAAAAATAGAAATACATTTTGTGCCTAATGCATTGTTTTAGTAGTCTAAAACTATCTTTACATCGACTTTCTAATGAAACCGGTTTGGGGCACATCGGTTGGTTGGTTTTAAAGTCTATTTTATTGTGGTTTACAAATTAGTATGAAAGTAAAATAAAAAGTTCCTTTGAGAGCTAATTAATTCTATAATCTTGTACTTGGCATATTTGCCAAAAGATTTGTAAATCATAAATTATTTTAAGGTACCTAATACTTTCAATCTCCGAAACATCGAACAGAGATACTGTCTTAATGGCTCAAGTAGCTTATTAAATATTAATAGAGCGGTGCACAAAGTACCTACTATCACACATCTGTGTAACTTAAACTCATTTTTTACTATTATCTGGTCTATTCGAACAATAGCCGACAGAGAAGATCCGGATTATTTTTAGCAAACATAGCTGTCTCGAAACTATAGATTGAAAGAATCGTGATGGTACAATACAAATCAACTTCAATACTTCTCATAATCAATTTTACGCCTTTAGGAATGAAATTTTTCAATAACATTTCTATATGACAGTCAAATAAAAGTAACATCAAAATCAGTCACAGTTGGCGAAGATACCGCGTAAAACATAAAAAAAACATACCCAGACGAATTAGAATTAGACGTCCTCCGTTTTTTAAGTGGGTAAAAGGGTTTAAAAGTTACATTTAAATCGGGATAATCCTTCGAGATATAAATAAGACCCACCATTGCTGACGGTACACATATTGCTAAATAAATAGCCTGATCGATATCTCCGAGACATGTGGATCAACAACTAAGCGCAACTATTGCACCCGCCTCGCACCCACTCCTGAGATACCACATACTAAACTCGACACTTAAACTCATATTCTTTTAACCTGAAGTATCGTTTGGACACGTAAAATTTTACAAACAAGTAAATATATTCATACCCTAATGCAGACAAAACTTGCGAACGTACATTAACTCGGACACTGGCAGAATTTGTGTGGCATAAATCACATAAAAGGCCAAAAATAAGAAGAAACATATTCATAAAACGTCATGGTCTGCTGTCGCTCTGCTCCACCACACGCAAAATAACTAGTAAATCATTTCAATATTTCAATATTCATTAACAAGATGCATACGTAGACATAAGGAACTTTTTATTGTTTGTGAACAGGATCACGGTTGCGAAAAGAAAGTAATCCTTCCCCCCTTATGGGTTATTGCGAGGGCCCCGGTCCCGCTGGGCTTCGTTCCGGAGAGATCCGATTTCAAGAAATTTTAAAAGATAATTTCTCCTTTGCTATTTTTTTAATATATATTAATTATATATATATAAAAATAGCAAATAGATATTTGTAAAATATGTCTTGGCGACAGACTACCAGGTGTGGAGGCAGCACTTCTCCGGGCGAACTTTGCACAAGTTCCACTGCTACTTTTTATCGCTCCTTTAGCACCAGGGGGTACGTGTAGGGACTCCCGGGTATTCACCTACGGACACGAGCAACTGTACCCCCCCCACCCAAATAATAGTTAATGGTAATGTGCTGATGATCTTGCCAACGCCTGAACACATCTTCATAAATTACAGCTCAGAAACATCTCAACCACGTCAACTTTAAAAAAAAAGTCCGTATCAAAATCGGACTATTCGGAAGCTATGATGCTACAGACAGACACACAGATACACACTACAAACTTATAACACCTCTTTTTCGTCGCTTAATGTATGCGTCGCACGTGCCAGTAATTTCACCTGTCCTGTAACCAAACCTTTTCTCAGTGTAATTGTAGTGTGATGAGAACATCTATTAATAGGTGGCATTGCCCCACATGAAAGCATGTATGGTTGTATGGTTGTATGGTGTGACATTGTGTCGTTAGGAGGTCATCACGAGCGGGCGTGGCGACGCATTCAGCGAATACTTAAACTTGTCATGATTCTCTCATTATTTAACACTAGCTGCGCCCCACGGTCGCCCCTGCATAGTTCCCGTCCCCGTGAGAATACCGGGATAAATTTACTTTATTTTTTCGTAAATTTTCCAATGTTTTAAATAGTTATTCTGCTATTCGGGTTGGAGATAAATACAACAAATCCAAAACCATGAAAATCTCTAGTTATAAGTGTTCGAACCAACCCAACTTTGCTTTAGGTATAAGTATGTTAAGATTGATGATGGCAAGTAAATTTTACGAAAATGTACAACAATGTAAGCCCCGGCTTGAGGAAATGTACTGATGAACATCAAACGCTTGAACAGATCTTCATAAATTATAACCATTTCGACCTCGTCAGCTTCCAAACAGAAAAAATGACATCAAATTCGGTCCATTTGGAAGCTACGATGCCAGATATACACTACAAACGTAAATACTACAACACACAACACCCCTCTTTTTCGTCGTGGATTAATAAATGGGAGTCTCATATCGTCGAACTCGCATTCCGACGGTTCCGTACCACCGAATGTATTTTATTGTAATCAAGCTAATACGTTTGGGCGCCATACATTTTTCTTTGATTCATACTTATGTATTCATGCAATAAGCTAATTTATTAATTGTTACGCGCCTCTGGGTTCAAAAGTAAAATCATTAGTACTTATTATCATTAGTAAAGAATTGGAATAGGTACACTTTTTAGTACATATAAACACTTCATCTTCTTTTAGTGTAAGTGTCTAAAGTGTATAGGTTTTCAAGGCCCCCGAAGGCCTTTGAAATGGCTGATCGACAAGTAAATCCTGGACCGACATCTTATCGTGCCCTCCGAAGCACGGAAGTGCTCGATTCAAATGCCACTAAACGGTCAACCATCCAACTACAAACCGGGCCGAGAGTTGCTTATATAACCTTTAAAGAACATCTAGACAAGCTACGCTAGGAGCGATATATAAAACTATCTAGTTATCGTCTTGTTACATTTATGTAAACGCAGTATATCGTACTGATTTCTATATGATTATAAGTTTCGATGAAACGCGTATATTTTTCATTAATTGGTTATCGCCGCCCGTAAGAACCGTACGACTGCCCAAAGATAATATGAGACTCAAGTCAAACCGGGCCTTTCTAGATCCGAAAATTTGGAGACGTGAGTCTTTCAATTTAGTACTGTTGGTATTATCTGGCTATCACCCTAAGAAACCCAACAAATAACACATAAATAGTATCAACACGAACCAACTTCCCAAGGCCAAACAAAGCATCTCCGATTATGTAAAACAATCGAACTTTTTGTTCGTTGACTTTGAGCTTTGGGCGTGATAGCGTGAGGGCGTGATGGCGGGAGGTCAGCTCCGATCACGACTCGGGTTCTGCCCCACTTGTAACGATAAGCTGATCATATCCAATCAAAGTAGACACTGAAAATAGATCTTCTAGTTTTTTAACGGACTTTAAAATAGTAGGTTCTGAATGTATTTGTATTTTGTACTAGCTGCGCCCCGCGGTTTCACCCGCATAGTTCCCGTTCCCGTGGAGAATACGGGGATAAATTGATTTTATTTTTTTCGTTAATTTTCCAATGTTTTAATAGTTATTCTGCTATTCGGGACGGAAACAAATCCAACAAATCAAAAACCATGGCAATCGGTCCAGCCGTTCTCGAGTTATAAGTGTTGTAACAAACACGACTTTCTTTTATATATATAGATTTTATAGAAACCTCAAAAATTGTAGCCTATATGTTATTCTGATGTATAAGCTATATTGTGGTAAAGTTTCATTCAAATCCATTCAGTAGTTTTTACGTGAAAGAGTAACAAACATCCATACATCCATACTTACAAACTTTCGCCTTTATAATAGTAGTAAGATATTACGCGATATCTTCGCCGAATGTGGATCAATTTGGATGTTTTTTTTTATTTGACTGAGTTTACTTTTGTAGAAATGTATTGAAGAAATTCTACCCGGGTGGAAGTTAAGAGGTGAAAGAATTGAAGTCAGTTTATTTTTTATTTTTCATTGTAACTTAAGTTCTCCGTAATTTATCAACCGATTTGAAAACGTTTTTTATTTGAAGGGATATCCTTTCAGATTAGTCCCATAATTTTTTTATCAAAAACGGTTCAGGTTGATAAATCAAAATAACTAGAAAAAAATATGTCATCCAAGGAAACGAAATTACATGTATTGCATGATTTCTATTTTATTATATTTTAAAGTGGATAAACATCTAACAAAAAATCACTTTTCAAGATTTGTGTCTGTCTATCTGGCCGTCTGCCTGTCTCTTTGTTCCGGCTAATCTCCAACGGCTGGACCAATTTTGACGAGATCTTTGCTGGCACAGGTTTCGCACAAAAAATATTCCACGCGCACGGAGTCGCGAGTAACAACTAGTATATATATTATTGATCCAAAATAATGTTTGTGTAACATTTAGTATCACGGTGACCGTGTGGATGAGCTAGCCGAGTTGTCCTTATGCAGTATCAGCGATCTTGGTTATCGGCAGCCATATAAGGCGTAGGTAACACCTGTTGAGAAGCATTCACCTCGGCTGCGCACGATTCTGCCGTGTAAACAACACGTGACTGGGGCTACTGATCTAAGAGCACATCGCAGCTTCCACGGCGCGGGTCCAGCTCGAGCGCGGTGGGCATCACAGGGCAGCCAGGGGGAGGGTTTTAGAGGTTCATATCACCCTAAAAATAAATTTACATTTAAATCACATTGAAGTGCTCGTGGCGTAGCTTGCTTAGCTTTTCTTTACAGATCATCTAAGTTACTAGAAGTTGGATGGATGACCATTTTGTGTCATTTGAACTGAGCGCTTCTGTGCTGAGGGACTCGGCCAAAAGATATTTGTAAATCAGAGTTTTCTCTTCTGTTTACAGTTTTGACTGAACTATTAAGTTCTGCTACATATATCTAGTACCGATTAGTCAGAAGAAATATAATTATTACAGAGTGCAGATTGAACTAAGTAGGCCAAGTCTAACAGCTTATCGTGTGAGTGTGTTGCGTTAATATTATATCTGTATGTATTTGCTATAAAAATCGACCTTTCTATCAATCGTAGGACCTGAGGCTATGTGCGACTTTTCAAGTTTATCTTGTTGGTTTAACCGGATCTTATGTCACCGGGAAATTTTAATCATCAACAGTTTATTACTATTATATTTATAATTACAACAGTTAAAGTAGGAAGTTTGTAATTCATTGACATTTTAAATTTATACCTACTCGTAATCTGGAAACTTCGACTTAGAAATCCATACCAAAACAAAAAAAAATTGTTTTGGTTTGAGTTTGAGTTTAGACATTTCATATTCATTCAAATTTGTAAGCCCAGTTTCGAAAGCTTGTAAGAGATTTGCCGGTCCGTTGATATTATAAGATCCAAGAAAAGTATTTTATAAATACATAAAAAGAATCCAGTTTCAGTTTTAGTGTTGCCTGTTTCAGTCAGGTCAGTTATAAACTGAATTTAATGATGATAATGTCACTCAACTCTTGGTTTTGACCGCATGTTCACAATTAGCACGACCGACTGAAGTTGGATTTTAATATTGTAGATTGCGTGTATGATTGTTGGTAACTGATGTGGGCTTTTTGTGATCGGAAGAAGTATTTTTAGTTCATAATTTGAACGTCCATGCCTAATTAATACTTGTTTTATCGTTGTGGTGAGATACAAATATAATACAATATTTTTAGTTCTACAATATAAAAACAATAACAGAAAAACAATAAGGCTGACTCTAAAGGAAGGCTGAAGTAATTTTAAGTTATTAAGCACAGTTTCTTCACGTAAAATACATTATTGGATAGATAAATCCACTAATGTACGACGATTTGAAGTCCAAGTCCAAACGACATTTCATATCTAAACGAATAAATAAGTTTGACTTTACCTACACTCATCAGCATCTTTTTTTTGTTGGCGATAGCCCTTCGCTTGACATCTCACCTGATGTTGAGTGATGGTGAGGTCGATGATGGAGCACGAAGGTCTAAAAGATACCTTTACCCTTGCCTTGAAGAGACTCGGGTTGTAGTTTTCAACAAAAACCCCGCGGGGAGCAGCATTATAAAGACCGACTAGATCTACGAGATCTGATACAAGTATCAGAGGAGACCTACTGTTAATTGAACTGTGGCATGTGAGGTACTTACGTGTGTAGTATGAGTGAGTAAATCGTGCTCATGTTCACCTCCACAATTATTCCTTTTACATGGTAAAGTGACTCAGTCCTGGCACAATGTCAAAGTTGTGGTAAGCAGAATGATCTTGCAAGAAAGTGACTATATACTATTGCTTAGCCAGGTCAGATAATAGGTTACAATCATTTTTGTAACGTCACAATGACATGGCCACAAAGAATAAATATTACACATATTTCTTCTATGTGCGCATGTCATTTCTAAAGTGATAAATGGCCGCTGTTCCGGAAAAAAAATACTGATAATAATTGACTGACTTCAAACGTAAAGTAATAATGTATAATAGGTACCTACATGACTTCAATATTTACAACACTTATTTTACGCCCTTAAGCGGGATCACCTTATCAAATTAAATAGAATCATTCATCGAATTTAAAATCCTAACTTCCCCACGGAACTTTTACGAGCATGCTCAATAAGTGGAGGTAAAATAAAAGACTGAACCAATTTTTTTGTGCGAACTACAATAGTTGTCTGGATAATTTTCAGGGTGGGTACCTTAATGAGCCGTTTCTGAACGGTCGCTATAATGGATAAATGACTAAATATTCATTGACATTCCACATAGCACCTTCTAGCCCTAAACTATACTTAGCTTGTTTGTACTATGGGAACTGGATTACTGATAAAATACTTGTAAAGATATTTTTTTGTGATTACATACGTAGGCAATTATAAACACTAACACCAACTATATCAAAGTAATAAATAAATGAAACCCTTCCACAATAATACCGCTACTCGTAACATTACGTCATCCGTAATGGTTTTGGCGGTCAACAACCGTTTGGTCGCGGTCAACGTTGTCGTTTTTCTTTCCAAAGGATTACGATTTACGATTACACTGTACTTTCACTTTTTACGTGCGAATATTTCAAGTCAAGTAGTGACATCTGTTGATGAGTAGAATTAACAGTAGTATTATTGTATTTAGTGACATCTGTTATCTGGTAGAACAAAGTAGAAAACTAAATAAGCCAAGCGTTTTTTTTTTCTGAATGGACAGGGAATCAAGGCACTTCGTTTATGTAATCCGCAACTTGGCGTAGGATCGGTTCTCACTTATGACAAAAAATATATTTCTATTAAATCTGTTTGTATTTTAGATTTCAATATATTAGATTCCATACAGAAATAAACATTTTTGTATTTGAATCTGCCAGGTTCCAAATGCCAAACAAATCAGGTTATTTTTTTTATTATTAACGTCAAAAAATCCGTTGCAATTCTGAAAAATGCCAGAATTTTTGTGGC
This sequence comes from Aplocera efformata, assembly GCA_921293045.1. Taxonomy (NCBI): domain Eukaryota; kingdom Metazoa; phylum Arthropoda; class Insecta; order Lepidoptera; family Geometridae; genus Aplocera; species Aplocera efformata. Next base: position 544,604 of record OV121061.1, read on the forward strand.
TTAAGACACAAAAGTCCAAATATATGAAGAAGAATTCTGAAAAACCATCTTACAAAAGAAGAAAAAAAATAACTTTGACCAAGTCACTATTTTTAAAAAGTTTTTCGCTGCTTAAAAATCCGTCCCTTCATGGGGAAGAAGCTCTACCTAACAATAATAGTAATAAAACCAGCAGAACCCCTAATGGAAGGATTACATTCTTTTCACGATCTTGATGCCTTTTACAAAGTAACAAGAATCTAAATTACATTTCCCATAATAGTGTGTGTAAACAGATATTTATTACACAATGTTTTGCTTGTGCGACATCATACAATAGAGTTTTATCATGTATTGTGATCATGATCATTAACTGAGTAATACGCTTTCTTTATCTAAGCTTGGTAGCATTCCCATAAAATATATATTCTTTATAAAATATATTTGCAATCGGTATCTTGGGATTGATTCGATTTGATTTGTTTGGTTTTCCTTTGATGGGCATGAGGCAAGCATGGATCAATCATGGTCGATCCAGTCAATCAACTAAATTTTATTAAAATTTAGTTCACAACGGAGGGCCATGTGCGCTTAGATGTCAGTGATGCCCGATAGGGAGATTACCTATAAGCTGGGGGGTATTTTTACCTTTGTCGGAAATTTATGAGGGGCCAAATCAAAAAGGAAAAACGGAGCTTTCAATCTTACAAACATATTATAACATTGTAAAACAACTATAGACTAAGGGCTTTTAACTGGCTCCATAAAGTATGGAAAGAACTTACTCGGTTTTTGTTTCATATTGTGTGAGGCAATTTTCGCGTTATTTCTATAACATTTTTTTGATATTTGACTAAAGTGGCTTGATCCTTTAGTAGGGTAAGAACCCTACTAAAGGATTAAAAGATTGCATTCAGAGTAAAATTAGGAAGGAAATTCAAATAGCAATCTGGCAACCCTTCACGGCAAGGTCAAGGTCATAGCTGTCAACGAAACTACATAACCCTAAATTTTGTTTAGACCATTTTTATTTTAGGGTTTAAATTTAAATTTACGCAAAATGACCACTGTAATTAAAGTAAGTGACGAGCGAGAAATTATCAACAGACTCTCTTCGTACGTAGAAAAGATTTCCAACGACGCTATTAGTAATAGAGGAAGATTTTACGTCGGTCTGTCCGGTGAGTAAGCAATGTTATTGTGTAGAACATTCTAAATCCAAGAACATTTCGCAAGGAACCTCAGTGATTCGCACGTAATGTTTGTTTTAGAAGTATTATTTAACACTTAGAATGAATTTGCAATTTAATTTTGTTTTTTTCGATGTGGTGGATCAGCGACAAAGTCCATAAAAATAAATTGAAAAAAAAAAAACCTCAATTTCCTTGTGAAACTACATTTCAAGTATGCGAGCAAGATAGGCTTAAGTTTGTAAATCTTAAAATACTTAACTTTATTGTTAATTAAAAAAAATAAATTAATAACAGCTACAAAGTAATATGTAGACTGACATTGCTCAAAATTTATGATGAGAAAGACAACAAAATATATTTCAGGTGGATCAGTGGTCAAATACCTCTGCGAGGGGTTACCAAAGGTGGACACCGAGTGGTCAAAATGGACTCTAGCTTTCTGTGATGAGAGGGTAGTTCCGGAAGATAATGCTGACTCCACATTTGGAGTCTACAAGAAGGAGCTCATACCTAGAACAGCCTTGGATGAAAGTCAATTTGTTGTGATCAAGCAAGGAGTTTCAGGTAACTTTAATAAATCACACTCAAAATAATCAACTTGGAGTGTGTGGAAACTCATAATAATAAGCTCACCCATTGTAACATCAAATAATTTTTTTAATTAGTCTTTTGTTCTATTTCCAAAGACTTTGGATTGTGAGTAATTTTAAAGAGGAACCAGGGAACATTACTTTATTCTAGAGCAGTGCGGCCAAACTGTCATCTGTTGAAAACCATCATTTGATTGCTAGTTTGATTAGAGACTAGCTATCATCACAATGCAGGTATTATCTGAATATTTAATTCATTGGATGATGCGAAGCTGCTGAACTTGGATCAATTCTATGAAGCGTATATCTAAAGTTTTCCATAATATAATTACAGCTGAAGAAGCCGCCACAGACTACATAGAGAAATTGAAAAAGGCTTTTGGCAGCGATGACTTCAAATTCGATCTCCTGCTGCTGGGAATGGGTCCAGATGGACACACTTGCTCCCTGTTCCCCCACCACCCACTTTTAGAAGAGAAGAGTTTGCAGGTTGCGGCCATCACGGACTCCCCAAAACCACCTCCAGCGAGGATCACATTGACTTATCCAGTGTTGAATAATGCTAGGAATTGTATTTTTGCCTGCAGTGGAGCCGGGAAGGCTGATATGCTTAAGGTATTACACTGAGGTGTATTTGATTTGTATAATTGTAATGCGTAACACAATTAACTGTATAATTGGTCAATTAACTTTATTGTAATTCTTTCTTCAATAGAAATAGAATAGAATTCCAATAGAATTTCTACTAAGAAATATCCTCTGCCCCAATAATACTCATATCTTCAACATTTGGTCGGATCAAATGATTCAAGTAATGCTATTTATAATTATCATTAATTTTTCTTTGCATTATAACTCTGAAATATTTTTATAAGATAAGGAACCTTCCATGGTCGCAAGTCATCTGTCACATCAGAATTAACTGTAGCAGAAAACTATAAGTGTTTCCATTTTTCATCTGGTTATTTTTTCAACACAGCCAATTCCTATATTAAAGTTTTGTTAATATTGTCTTTTTAGTAGACTGTGGCGTAGCATTGTGATCAGTTATGTGGTTCTAATATTTAGATCGGCCAGTTAACCTACCTCATCATCACAAAACAAAGTTTCCAAGTGTACCTTTGCAATGGTAGTAACCCAGGGACATTTGTTGGGTAAATGTAGAAAGTGAACTTTAGACAATTTGTATGATTAATTGCAGCGCATACTGAAGGACAAGGAAGACCTCCCGGCCGGCAGGGTGGACCCACGCAGCGGGTCGGTCTACTGGCTGGTGGACAACGCGGCCGCTGCACACTTGTGACCACCCGACACCTCCTGACACTGTCCCGACCTGACCTTCCGCCTTCAGGATCCACTGCGTCACACCGAACCTTAATGACGCTTGGTAATGCGCTTGGGATTCTTTCTTGGGATAAATCGCAACAATGGGTTCCAACCGTAAATTAGTAAGGAATAAAGTAAGCTGTTTGACTTGCACAATGTTTTTGAAACACCTGTTAGCGCAGTTGCTAACTACCTCCTATATGCATGTTACTAAGCTAGCAATTTAAATGATCAATCTTTTTCTACTGTGTAACTTTTGATCTAATTATAAATTAGACAATTAACAAACTTCTTCTAAACAACACCAGTATCAATTCTACCAAAGAAGCGTTTTGTAATGAAACTCCATAGTTACTAACAACTTTGTCTGTATGTTGTTTATTAGAAGTGAATTGTTCATTATTACCAAACGTAAATATTAGTATAGTGTCGGAGGGCTGGACCCATCACTAAAAAGGTGCCTACTTCATGTCGTAGTTCAAAATAAAACTTATATAATAAGTGTGCTAAGTTTTGAAATGTTATATATTTACATAAAAACTGTACTTTTACATTCCTGTTATGTTTTGGTTGAAATAAATTTTCTTTGGGCTAACATCTCTTATTATTCTGTAATATATTTTCATGTTATTTGGATGAAACGTGTCGATAGGTGTGTATGAATGCTAGCTATTAAAGCAAAAGGAAAATAACATTGTCCAGTTCCTATATTGGATTATTACAGATAACGATGTTGCTATGGTAATCTAACTATGTTCGTTACTTCATGAAGGAAACAAATGATCTACGCTGACAACATAGTAATTATAGCGGACGCGAGTATCTTGCTAATGGCCCCCGGGTGGTGCTAAAGGAACAAAGAAGCAGTTCTAATACTGGCACTCCTGTTAAATACGATTGTTTACCGTAAACATATAATTGTAGTAGGAACTCCAAAAAACCAAGTCTGCGGTAACCACTTACCACCAGGTGAGCCTTCAGCTTCAGTCCCTTCACAAATAAAAAACACTCGAGTAATCTAAATTCGATTAACGGGGACGTCTAAAACGCATGTGATTTCACCGTTACCCACCCATCCACCGGAACAGCAATGTGCACCACTGCTTGGCGGCAGATTAGCGGTCTTCCCTCGGTACCGATACCGATGTAGCACCTAGCATTAGTGGTCAGTGAAACAAGCCTTGGTTCGCTAGAGCTGGTCCCCTAATAGCTAAAGAACTAGCATAATTGTAGAAAATCATCATTAACTCTCATACAAAGCTAAACGAATCCGTTCACAGAAACGAACGTACAACATTTATAGAGTCACGCGACCTCCAAGGGTTAGGCATAGCCTCAGTGAGCCACTTTTCACCTAGCAGGTTGGAATGGATATTTAGTACAGATAAGTGATGAGCTCAACGTCGATATTATTTTACTACAAACAGCTCCGTTAAAACTTACGGGTCGCGCAAATATTTTGACCCCTCTGAAGTTAGCGCTCTCTAGGGCTCAACGCTCATTCTGCGCAGCCGCTTGTTGCTAACTTCAGAGGCCCCAAAAAGATATTATGACCAGTACCAGTAGTAAAAATCAATAATAATCCAAGAGCCATAACAAAACTTTTAACAACTAGTGTCTAACAATAACAAGTAAGTAAAGGGTACAAAGCCAGGACAAAACTGCTACCAACACTGTAAGAAGATTAAATTAAAGGTACCAGGACAATGCTTTTATCAACAAGTGTGTAAGAAGTTTAAGTAAAGGGTACCAGAATAAAACATTTACCAACAAGTATGTAAGAAGTTTAAGTAAAGGGTACCAGGATAAAACATTTACCAACAAGTATGTAAGAAGTTTAAGTAAAGGGTACCAGAATAAAACATTTACCAACAAGTATGTAAGAAGTTTAAGTAAAGGGTACCAGGATAAAACATTTACCAACAAGTATGTAAGAAGTTTAAGTAAAGGGTACCAGGATAAAATATTTACCAAAAGTGTGTAAGAAGATTAAGTAAAGGGTGGGTACCAGGACAAAACGTTTACCAACAAGTGTGTAAGAAGTTTAAGTAAAGGGTACAAAACAAACGTATCAGATCAAGTTCCAGTATGTGTAATCCCTCATTCGTTCAAATGCCCTCGAGATCATCACAACAGCATTTATTCCACATAAAAAACGACCTCGACTATACTTGTTACATTACGATTAGCATCCACCTATTACATTTACGTTTCTCATAATATAATGTTAATTACAAGTCTGTCAAACTAAATACAAAGGTGTCCCGACGGACGTACATACATAATTATACATATTTAATATTTAGGTAAACATATACATAGCTACTACAGTTAATTTAACTTTAAACGAACAATCGTAACCTAACGAGCGGATGAGAGACGCCCGCGCCTAGCGGGCGCAGACTATTAATTTTAAAATAATATTAACATTTTGTCGCAGTTCAATTTTTTTATACAATTAAAAATACATAAAGGAGTTATGTTTTGAATGTGTTCGCCTGTGGGGGTCGGGCCGAGCGTTGGCCCAACGTTGGCCCAGTGCTGGGCGGCTCGGCGATCAATTGACTGTGCGGCGAGGGGGGCGGTTGCCCAATGTTTATGTACATGCGTCTAAAGACTGTGCTTCTGAAGAGAGCCTGGAACAACACGCATGCAACTTGTTTACTACATTTCTATTAGGTGTACTTTCAATGTATTTTCAATATTTTCGTTAAGACCATTTTACATGAATCGAACTACAGATTTGACATTGAAGTATGATAGAAATTGTATCACTCAATGTTGTATAATAAGGACTTCTACTTGGCTCGCTAAGAGAATCTCCGACCCGCCGATCACCGAGAATGTGTCTCGGTCTACGGAGAGAAAGAGTACTAACCGGCCCGAAAATTGCTTAAATGTATGTGGCAAGCCATGCCAGAGGTTCTGGAGCTGCTTGAAACCTTTTTCACAGTTGGCAGACAAATAAGTAGAAACATGTTCTCACCAGTATCGGCTAGTTCGTTGGCCAGTAGGAATGCGAGTAGCTCGGCTTGCTGTGAGCCGCCTTGTTGGCGTTGGCGCGCCCCCCCGTGCTGCCGCTCTCCTGCTGAAACGAACGCCGCAGTCACTCGCCTGTTGTCTCGTCCAAACCAATATACCGCTATGTGGATGGTGTGTGTCTAAGCTCATTCTTACCCGGCCCACTGCCCAAAGCTAAAAACCATTTTACAAAGCCTACTGTTCTCCGTATGTCAAATTGAAAATGAAATTTAAAAAAAAATAAAAAATATTTATGGCTACTTATAGTACTAAATAATACTAAAGTTATAATATATACATAATAAATGAGACTTGTTTAATTTGAACCATAATTTGTGACCGGTTGAAAGTAATTAGTAAGGTTGAGTAGATAAACATACCTTGCAAACAAACAGCCAAACCCTATTGGAGGTTTTCTACAACATTACAGTTTATTTTATAAATAGCAATATTGCTGTGGGTCAGTCTTATATAAGTTTGATTATAGAGTTTGGCTATTAGTATGTTATAGAGGTATCTGTACCCTCTATACAGAACCCTAAGACCAAAGCATATATTCTCCAACCTTTTAGCACAGAACAGTCCGCATCAAACTATTACAATTTGTAAGAACAACATAATACATATTTTAGCACAGATTAGTGCTGATTCCGCTGGCAAACCAAACTAAAACTAAACTTAAAAGCATCCAATTCCATGCAAGCTGAGAAAGATATAATTAATTTTAGAGCCGGCAATGTACTTAGATTTTAGTTTGGTTAATTGCTTACAGAATCAACATTAATCCAATTCGAACACAAATCGCCAACCAAAGCTCGCATGCACCTAGAGGCGGGTAATGCAGTTATGTAATATATAGCGATATACATAAATAAATATACTTGTTACATCAACTTACCCGCCTATTTTGACTATTGTTCATCCGTACATCCATCTACAAACGAAAAACTCTATGATAACAATAAAAGAAGTGACAAGGGCGCGGTCACATGGGCTGAGCTGGAAGATATATTGGGACTATCGAGTATAGCGGTTACACTAATTTGTTTGGAAACAATGGTTGATTAAAAGTCAAAATAAAAACTCTTTATTCAAATGGCAGCATTTCAAAAAAAATCTTAAAAAATTAAATGTATTTTCAAATATTAACCTTCAGAGTCTGAGGTGCAAATTCAATAGTAGCAATAATAATTTATAACTTTATAACAGTTATAAATTATTGCTATTTCGCTCTAACTTCATAAATACAATTGTATATTTTTTTATGTAAGTATAGTGACGTAAAGATCTGAAAAACAACTAAAGGTTAAGAGGGCCCATCCATAACAGCAATAAGACTTAGGTCCGCCTTAAACTAATATAAGAGAACCCAAGTCGCATCGGTCATATCAGTCACTCGACTAGTGATGGAATGTCTCAATCGCCTATAACTTGAAGTTTTAATTACTGTTGCACAGAAAAATACTTTTTAACTACTAATTAAATTAATTACTAATTAATTCGTAGCTAGCACTCTCAATGTGACCGTGCCCTAAACATGCATTATTTATGGAGGGTAGAGGTAAGGGGACCATTTCTGTGTATGAAAGTGTCTTTGGAAATGCGTCCAATGAGGTCGGCGCTTCGGTAGCAAGTGGGCAAATTTTAAAGATAAGCCAAAAATTATTAGATTGGGATTGTGAAAAATATTTATCAAAATAATTATAGTGAATAATTGTTAATTGAATAAATAATAATTCATTTCACATACTGTCGGTAAACTCGGCTCACTTCACCCTGTTTACATACAAATGCTAAATTGCTCTTGCTACGCGCTACTTTGGGTGTCCGGAACAAGTATTTACTAAGTGTGGACTTTTTTTTTTATGTAGTTGAGTGACGGAACGAGCTGAGGGCCCACCTGATGGTAAGTGGTGAGCCTCGCCAATGACAACAGTAATGCGCGCGACTCAGTATGAGATTCAATCTTTACTGAGTCGCATTCATCCTGCTGCGTCCACCACCCGAGACGGGGACGATACGTCTCATGCGCATGTGATTTCACCGGCAGCCACACCCTTCCACCGGAACACAGTAATGCAACCACCACTGCTTGGCGGCAGATTCCAGATGTGGTGACAGTACCTCTCCGGACGAACTTGGCACAAGTTCTACTGCTACTAAGATGCCGAAAACCAAACTTAATTGTATGTAACTTAGGTGTTTATATTATTTGTTTATACTGATCAAGTAAGTTACATTGTGAAATGTGTTTCTGAAATAAACATTATTATTAACTGTAACTACAGATAAGACGGTCCTCTAACCTCTACCCTGCATAATTATAATATATTGAAGAGTTTCGCCTACGCATGCACAGTGATACCTACACGATATGATAAATACATACATTACACTATAAACTTACAACTAACGATCTTAAACACACATTTTTTTGAGACCAAAATGAAAGGAGTTATATATAAAAAAAAAATTAAAAAAGAAACCTGTTTACATGTAATATTCCAAATTACATTTAAACAAGGTTAAATGTTTGTAACCCATTTATTTTTGGTATTTACTTTACTCAATCAAATTTTTTTTTATGATATTTGTCATCAAAAATATTTTTTCTGTACTCTATAGCAGTCTGCAAGGACGGAATTGAACCCACAAATTTGTTTCACTGGGTTGGTCAAATCAGTTAATAAATGAAGAAATGGTAATCAAAACATAAAAATATTGGATGATTTTTTTTTACATTTTATATAATTTCGAAATCCTTCATTTGCATATTACGGATACCAGCTTGAGAGAGGCCAAGACTGCCGCGGAACTAGACTGAACGTGCATTACCTATCACCCCCGACTAAAAGATGCTTATAAATTTGACATCTGTGTTTATGTGGCCATTGACATACAGCAAGACAATAAACAAGCAACATTAAAAAAAAAGGAAAAATACTCTAGAGTTATTAGTTGCAGTATAAAGTCCCTTCACAAAATCCAAAGTCACCAGAATCCCTTCGCAAAGCATTCGGAGCTGAGGAGTTTGAAAACGGCTTCACCAATTCCCACCGAACGTGACTAAGAACCACCATACATACACCAGCTATAATACTAAAAAAAATCGCTTTGAAATCGGACCATCCCCTTTGACCACAACACCACAGCCTGCAAACTTACAAAACACCTCTTTGGTCGGGAGTTGGAGAGCTAGAATTGAATCAGAGCGGAGCGAGGGAAGACGATGCCTTCTATTTTATTTAGAGGAAGAGGCAAACGCATAACGTTGTGCGGTCATTATATTGTATGAAAAATGTCTAGAATGTTCGTATCCGTCGCGGTAAGCGAGGGGGGCGGGCGTGGGGATCAAGCGCGGCGAGGGTTGGGGGGAGCGACGCGGTGTAACGCAGTGTTACCTGGTGTTGCGGCACGTGGTGGTGGTGCGGCGGCGCGGGGATGTAGAGGTGCGAGGCGGCGCCGAAGGGCGGCGGCGTGCCGCTGTGGAATGCGGCTTTCTCGTAGCTCTGCCGACATCACAACTGTTTAGCTTAGCCTTACTCGATCCGGACTAGGGGGCGCCCCGCGGACCTGAAGCCGGCTTCGGCAGTAGCTTTCAATCTTCGAATGCTCCGCCTCAAACGTGGCGTCTATTCCCTGATGGAACTCTACATCCTAATTATCTTCAGCGTCGGTGTTTATGTTTTAGTTCGAAGCTTTCACGGCTTTCTGTGCGTCGGTGCTGATGATGAAATTGCTCGTTTGCATGAGGGTTCTGTGCAGCGGGCGGTGTAGCAACACGGAGATATAGGGGACACCCAAGCCCCGAGAAAACGCAGTCTACCCGGCCGGGTAGCGCTTCGAAGACAGGGCCAATGACATAGCTTCAAAAAGATCCGATTTCAAAGCTTTTTTTACATATCAAACCTGATGTAGGGCGATGGGCGATTAGCCATGTCTGGTGAAAATCCAGCCGTTCCCAGGATCATCAGTACAACTCTCAAAAGTATTCTGAATATTTTATTTGAAAGTTTTAATGATTACCTCGTAATAAATAAATATTGCTGCTGCAGAAAATCATTTATCTACACAAATAAATAAAATTGAATTATCTGTTTGTAATGTCAAAATAACAGCTTTTTAATAAATGAATTTGAAAGTATATACGGAACTAAAAACAAAAGCTTTTTTTGTCTCTCTGTCGGGACTTTCACTGGCAGATAGGTGATGTCAGAAAGATAAACTTTAATCTTAGCAAAATAAAAATTTCTTAAAATTCTCAGAAAAAAAAATGTTTCACGCGGAAGAAGTGAGACATAAATTACATCAAAACTACTGTAGTTTCAAACGCTGGTAAAGGACGTATCATAGGAATTTTCATGTACAAAAACTAAATGAGAGGATTCTAATACTACTAGACACTTCACAGCACAATCAGAAGGGGTGACATAAAGCACATGACAAGTAAGCCAGGCCACAGATCATCCCTGCAACGGTTTATCGGACGAACTCGACGGAAAAACTAGTTCAAATATACACTTAATTAGCTTACAAATCCTTTTTATTTTATACGACTGAAATGACTGGACGAGCTGAAGACACACAGGAAGGACACCTGATGTTAAGTGGCTACCTCCGCCCATAACAACAGCAATACCACTAAGCTCCTCCCCGACCAACGTATGAGACGACCTTAGCAGAATCTCGTTGCGCCCGTCACCGGACGGAGATGTAACGAGTGCCTGTAATTTCACCGGCAACCATACCCTTCCACCGTCCACAGCTACGCGAGTGCGCCGCTGCTTGGCGGCGGATTACCAGGTGTAAGCACAAGTAATAATAAGACGGCGAACAATTTCTAATGATTCCCCAAAAATTGCCGATGATTGGAAGGAATGGGGGGAAACTTGGGGGAGCCCAGCATAGATGGGATTTTCATCCCAAGGCTAGGTACAAGCATTACTTGTTAATGCACACTGTACACTAGCTGAGCCCCGCTGCGTCAGCCGCGGTTTGTCGGAATTTTCTGGGCAACTTTCTTAATTTTTTCTTAAACGTTCTTAAGTAACTTTAAAAGAAAAACCTTAACACATTCTTAATATATAACTAAGCACTACCATATATTTTTATAACATAAGCATATTTTTTACACAGTATGGTAAAAACAGTTTAAATTTGGATTCTGATTTTCAGACATATGATTCAAAATCTGATTTGTATGAAGACCTTTCAACACTGTCGCACGTTATTGAAACACCTCGTACAGTACATCAGTATACTCACATTGACCTTGTTGAGCGCCACGTGAGTCTTGGCGTACATTGCGTTAGTGAGATCCGCCGCGGCCCCGGCGGACTTGCTGCCCGTGCCAGAGTACACGCCACCTGCGACACAACACATCATATGCACAACACAATAACTTACATCTTAGGGAGTTCTGAGGTAGTGGGTACACGGGGGAACACATTGCTCGTACTGAGAATAATGTGACAGTGAGCTCACGCTTTTGATATTAAGTGGTTACCACCGCTCTTACCGTACCAGCCTCTAATGTTCCCACTGCAGGGACACCGGCCTACTCTCGATAATTGAGAGTGAATGGGCTCTGTGATCTACCAAGGGAGCCCAATCCGGATTGGTAGATGTCACATGTCTTCGAATTTATGGTTCTAAGACATGCCGGTTTCCTCGCGATGTTTTCCGTCATCGTTTCTAGAACGTGGTATTGCGCACATAATTTTTTTAAGTGAAAAAACTCATTGGTGCACGTGTTGGTTTGAACCAGCGACCTTCAGATTGAAAGTCGGCGTCTATGCCCCTGGGCCACCACTCTTCAAAACCGCTCTTAAACAACAATAATACGGCTCAAGTCCTCCCAACCACCGTACCGTAACGTTACATGTCTCCTTGTAACTGTGCCTTGCGCGCTGTGTGTATGTACCGTCCCGCTGGCCGAGGGTACAAGAGGCGCCGAGGGTACAAGAGGCGCCGAGGGTACAAGAGGCGCCGAGGACACTGACCTTGCTTGTACGAGTCCTGCGCGTCGTACTGCGGCTGCTGCTGGTAGCTGCCCACCTTGCCGCCCGCGCCCACCCCGCCCACGCCGCCCACACTCGATCCGCCCCCGTACTGTGCAATATCAAAACAAATCTGTTTATTGAACATACTTGGACAAAATTAGTAATCTCCTTAGGCGAAGTGTACCGTGACAAAACTAAAATTAAGTTAATATATACAATATTATTATAACGTGCGACGTGAATTTGTAATAACGCAAATTTTGCATCTACAGTTCTAAATTATTCTTCTTCTTATCGTATCAATGTTACAGTTGAAACATTGTGGTGAGAATATTGGCCAGCTGGACTCTGCCTTCTAAATTGAAGATAATCAAAAGTAATCTTACTAGATAAAGAATAAACCCCAATTATTCAAACGCCATTAAGCCAATTAGCTGAAGGCTATTTATTTTGGAGAGAGTTAAGGTCAAAAGCCTCTTCTCTTAATAATTAAGCTGTGTCACTATTTCAATTATAACAAAAAAAATATACGGCTTCTATTAACGAGTTTCGGTCTCATAGTGTCAAAACGCAGTTTTCGGCATTGATAGAAAAGAAAATTTAAACTATACCAAATAAAAATTGAACTGCAGTGGAAGACTCGGATATAAGGGAGCAATGGTTTTGACCCCTTACGTCTAATAAGGGGTCAAAACCGTTGGCAGTTGACAGCTGAGAATTTATTGCTTGGGAAAACATTTTGCGTTAAAGTTAAGTTACAATATGAGTGTACGATTTTGCCGTTAAATATTTAAAGCGGTTTTAGGAAACCTTAAAAAGCGCTTCAGTATTCAGGCGGCGCCTTTAGTGAAGGCTTGCTGTTAGTACCACTTCTTCAGACCAACTTTAATTCCATTTGTAACGCCGTACGTTCCTATCGTTATAAGACATCGTGTAATACATGAACTTGTTGTGTTGTGTTGACTGACCGTTGGGTAGACTCCGTACTGGTAGGTGGTGGGGGGTGGCGGCTGGTAGAAGTACGCGTACCCAGGGGGTAACGCTCCCGCTGGCACCTGTAATAACATTAGCATTACATTTTCATCCTAAGATGGTTATTTCAATTTATTACTTCAATATTTATATTATTCCGTTTTTTAGTATTTGTTGTTATAGCCACAACAGAAATACATCATCTGTGAAAATTTCAACTCTCTATCTATCTATCTATCTCTACGGATCATGAGATACAGCCTGGTGACCGACTGACAGACCCTAAAAAAGGAGAAAGAGATGGTAGGTATACGGTGTGAGTGCCAACGCATGTGTATAGCGTAGTGTGTCTGTGTCTGACTGTGTATGTGTGTGTGTGTGTGTGTGTGTGTGTCGTGCGCGTGTGTGTGTGTGTGTGTGTGTCGTGCGCGCGTGTGTGTGTGTGTGCCGCGCGTGTGTGTGTGTGTGCCGCGTGTGTGTGTGTGTGTGAGAGAGAGTGTGTGTGTGTGTCGCGTGTGTATGTGTGTGAGAGAGAGAGTGTGTGTGTGTGTTGCGTGTCGTGCCTTGGCGCCTACCTGTTGCGGCGAGGCGGCGTCCGTCCGGCCGAAGCGCTCGCCGGCGCCGAGGCCGAAGGCGCCCTCGCGCGCGCCGCCCACGCCGTACCCCACCTCGTAGTACCCGCCCTGGAACAATCAAAGCCACATCGTACAAATATACATTGCATGTGCGCCGTTGGTTTATTCAATTCAAATTATGTTTGGAGTTTCAAAATACTAGTATAGTTTAATATCAGAGTAAGTGTAAGCTACAGATTGACAGGACATTATTTCAAGGAGCTTGTTGATGAGTCAGGAAGGACCTAGTTTTATACCTTGAGGCAGACCCAAAAATGCGAAGCTACGTGTCATCTACTACAGATTGGACATGTAATAAAAAATGTGTTACTGACCATGTGATGCGGCATGGTAGATCGCATCATCTGTTCGTCATAGGCCGCGTACGTCTGAGATCCGTAGAGCGCGCCGCCCGCGTACGCGCCCGCGCCCGCGCCCGCCCCCGCGCCCGCGCCCGCGCCCGCGCCCGCGCTCGCCGCGCTCGTGGCGCTGCCGCTGCCCGCCGTGGACGTCGTGTGCCCCGCTGTCGAACATAAACAACAACAATAGTTTTAGTATGACCGTCTCTGACTGGCCCCACAGCTCACTTAGTAGTTAATAGGGGGACCATGTCGGCACGGGGATGGCACTGTTTTTACTATACTATGCGACAAGCAGCGTTCAATTTGACTATAGCCTGTAAGGTTTTTTATGAGTACATTCGAAAAACATCTCCCAATAGGCTTGGAATACAGCGAGCAGTTCTCCGTCTCTATGAGTTGCCTTGACTTCTAGTCTCGAATTTTCAACATAACTTTTTGCGGTATCTTCAAAACTCAATCTTATTTATTCCTTTAAATCTCAAGTATCATTTGGACACGTCAAATTTTACACATACAAGTATATAACGTGTCACAAACTCTTTAGGCACATAACATGCAAGAAGATGTCAAAAACACACATCAGTTTTCATCTTTTAGATTGTCTTATTTGTTAAGTTTGCGTCTCTTCCAACCCTAATCGATCAATCAAGGGCAAGAGACAGAGAAATCCCTTTGGAGACAGTATTATATATTCGCGAATATTGTCCTGCGTCTAGAATGGAGCTAATTAATTCCCAAGCTTTTTTGTCATGGAGGTAATCTGACAATTGGCTCAACACGAAGACGGCACTCACCGGTGGTGGCGGCGACCTTGGCCGTGGAGGTTTGCGTCGTGGAGGTGCTGGTCAGGCTGTTGCTGGAGGCCACCGAACTCGTGTCGTACTGGAAACAAACACGCACTTACTCCAGTGTCCAAATCACAAGGTGCAAGGTTGTAACAAACTGTCCGCAGACAAAACCGAGCCAAATTCGAATGAGAAAAATTTTGGAGCGAGGTTTGAGAGTGAGCAAATTTTTTTGATTGTCGTTGACTCTCCATTTTAAACCCCGACAATAATAAGGGGTGTTATGTTTGTGGTGTGTATCTGTGTATGTGTATTGTTCCAACGCCTGAACAAATCTTCAAAAATTACTAAAAAAAAATATATATATATATATATAGTGATAAGACCGCCCATTATATCACCAATTTGTTAGTTAAGTTTTGTAGATTTTAAGCAATTTTAAGCTTTATTTGGTGTATAAATTATTATCTAACTATTAGTACGGTTTTTTTCTGTAAATGGATTTATATATTAGGAGTACAAATAAGTTTCCGCCGTTTTTTAACACAATTTAAATATTTATTGTAGAAGAACGGTAATATAAATTTATTCAAAATATTGCCCATCACTTGCAACCACTTTTTCCCATCTCTCAGGCAGCATTCGAATCCCACGTCTGAAGAACTCCTTGTCTTTTGAGGTTATCCACGAATCAACCCAATTTTTGGTATCCTCATAAGATGTGAACCGCTGCGCCGTCAGAGCATGTGCTACGGACCGGAACAGATGATAATCGGACGGTGCAATGTCTGGTGAATACGGCGGGTGGGGTAACACTTCCCAATCAAGTGTTTCCAAGTACTTTTTCACGGGAGCCGCAACATGTGGACGAGCATTGTCATGCAGAAGAATAATTTTTTCGTGTCTAGAATAGTATTGAGGGCGTTTTTCCTTCAGAGCTCGGCTCAATCTCATCAATTGTGTTCGATAGAGGGCTCCAGTAATTGTTTCGCTCGGATTAAGCAACTCATAATACACTACACCTAGCTGATCCCACCAAATACACAGCAAAGTTTTTTTCCGTGAATATTCGGTTTTGCTGTTGATGTTGACGCGTGGCCAGGTAATCCCCATGATTTTCTTCTTTTTGGATTGTCATAATGTATCCACTTCTCATCACCAGTTATGATACGATGTAAAAAACCCTTTTTTTATGTCTAGCTAGCAGCATTTCACTTAAGCATAATCGGCGTTCAATATCTCTCGGCTTTAATTCGTACGGAACCCAATTTCCTTGTTTATGAATCATTCCTAATGATTTTAAACGATGTGAGACTGCTTGCTGAGTGACTTCTAATGTTAGAGCAAGTTCTTTTTGTGTTTGAGATGAATCTTCCTCCAATAATTCCTCCAATTCTGCATCCTCGTAAATTTTTGGCCTTCCACTGCGATCTTTGTCTTCTACGTCGAAATCACCATTTTTAAACTTTTGAAACCACTCTCGACACGTTCTCTCACTCAAAGCAACCTCACCATATGCTTCTACGAGCAATCGATGCGCCTCAGCAGCAGATTTCTTTAAATTAAAGAAGTAAACTAATATTTCCCGCAAATGACGCTTACTTGGCTCAAATTTTGACATTTTCAACTTATAAAAATTATATTTTACCAATATAAAATCAATGATATTAATAGGTTATGTTGTTCTTGAATGTCCAAACTACTTTTTAAGCCGGTTATCATCTGCGAAAGCTAACCGAAACTCCGTGCCGCGCCATCTACAATAAAACGGCGGAATCTTATTTGTACTCCTAATAGCTTACCTGGTCTTTGTGTTTGTGGTGTGGCTGCGGCTGGTAGGAGTAGGGTTGTGCGTTGGCCGTGTATAGCGCGCTGTTGTTGTACACGCCGCCCGATGACGACGTCTGAAACACAACACAAACACAACTTATTAACTACATATGGGGGGGATCAAGTTGCCCGCGTCCTGAGGACGTGTGTTTGTGTAGTACTGTTACGGGGTGGGCCTCAGGTTGGTTTTAAAAAAAAAAAAATATTAATGAACTGAAATATACTGAGGGTTGAAACACTTAGAAATATAAAAGATGTATAAAGATGTAACTGCGACACAGATCAAGCCCCGACTGCTTGCAATGCCCTATCCTTCTAGTTCCCACGGTTATACAAGTACAAAAAGAACTTTTTAATATTTTACATTGATACTGAGATTTTATTGTAACATCCTTAAGATTTACCATCACAGGGGTAGTGAGAATACCTACGTGCTATTTAAGAAAAAATCATCCATCTCTGTCCACAGTTGGCTGAGAAATCGCCTCACACATACAAATGAAACATACAGCCGCTTTGAAGTGTATTAAAAATGTTCTTTTAGCATATTTGTATGCTAAAAGAATGTATGTATGTATTAGTCGGAGCGATCGTAGTACCTGGTATGAGTTGAGGATGGGCTGGTACTGCGTGATGGAGGGGTACCCCCCGGCCACGCCGGAGATGGCGCTGGCCGCCGACGCCAGGGACGCGTTCGTCGAGTTCACCTGGACACATTTATTATCTTACTATATTGTATATTGTTATAAACTATTTATTTATTGTATAATAATTTAGAGTTTTAATTCCTATAACTTAGTATTGTTATAGATATATGTATTAGTATCGTCACTTGGTATTTACAATAAGTATTTTAAATTTTCATTGCACAAATATGATGTGATTTACAAAATTCTTTCACCTGCAAAAAGTAAAAACGACTTTACTGATTTAAAAAATTCTTTCTCCTGTAAAAAGCTACATTATCAGCGAGTTACATAAGTTAAATTTTAATTACAAATAAATTAGGGATCTCTACATATATTGCAATAATGTAACCCAAGATATCAAGAAATTTACCAATAAACTATATACATATTTAATAAGATATAAGATGAAGCCTTCCACTCTTTCCAATAGCCCGTGCAAAGTTGTCCAAGTATAGTCCAATGAAACACAAAGAGCGCAGGCCCCCATGCGCGTAAGGCGAGTCCTCACCTGCGGCGCGTACACGTTGGCTCCGTACACGGCGGGCGGGTGGTGGGACACGGGGTGGTGCGCGTACACGTTCTGTTGCTGTTGCTGCGTCACCGTCTGTGGCTGCAACAACAGTTAACATCACATGTCAACACCGTTGAACTCAAAACACTTTGTAACTGTTCAATCTTAAAAAAAAAATTATATAATCATGTATTCTTACAACTAATTTTGCTTAAACTTAGTATTAAGAAGGCATGTTCTTCGAACTCTATCCGACACCCCATGGGGAAGAACAAGCAAGAAACATCTAATGGAAGGATAAGTTTCTTTGCGTCCTTGTTAATGAATATTGAATTGATATTACAAGTTACTTTGCGTGTCGTGGAGCAGAACGACAACAGGCCGTGGCGTTGGCGTTAAACTGACTGTAATTTGACATATCTGTGTGCATGTAATGTGCCTAAGGACCTCACGAATATGTTTGCTTCTATGTGTAAAATTTGACGTCTCGAAACAATACTTGAGATCTAAATAAATAAATGAGTTTGAGTAGTACAAATAATAATCATTATTATTATTCTCTTGTACAGGCCATAAAACAGTAAACACAAGTATAGTATAGTATATTATATATAGTTAGTATAGTAGTACAAGCTATACTAAATATGCGGTTAGATGGCATTGTGTAAGATTCTCTTGTTTCAAAAACCAAAATGTAATCATATTGAATGTGAAGTATCCGGGTCCCCCCGCGCGGCGTACCTTGGGCCGGTGCTGCGCGTGCGCGTAGGGCTGCGCGTGCGCGTGCGCGGCGCCGTCCACCGCGCTCACGCTCAGCTGCTTCATCGACGCGCTCAACTGCTTCTCCAGAGACGCTGGAACGGGTGGTTTTAAACTTATATTATCAAGAATTACTGGTGCAAAATGGTTCTGGCTTTACAACTAGATGGTTCTAAATATGTGAAATGTTTGTACATCGCGATGACGAAAGCGCACGGCCCCTATTGAAGTCAGGATACTTTTTGAAGTGATAAACTTTTTTAGCCGCGTTGAGGGATTTTTGGTAGGGGAAATGTTATGGGTTCGCGTCACCGATGACCGACATGCTCGTGACGTATTGCGCTCGCGCCGGACTAGCGACAGTTGGTATAGCGGCCTGAGTACATGTATTTCATTGTTTTGAGTTTTCACTTCTGTCGTCCTGCAGTCCTGGACTTTTTTTGTTGTTTGCGTGATCAGACATTTTGTCTTAGTCGTTAGTCACTTAAGTAACGTAGAAGAACCGAATTTGGGATCTTATTTTAAGGGAAGAAAATTAGATTGAAATGATCTCATTGAAACAGCAGAAGAAATAAATACAAGATGCGAACGCCTAGTGAAAAGATCTTTTCTGGAGCGATGCGAGTATGTAATCGTTAAGAAATAAATGTATTACAACATTTCCTATTGTTTCACTATGACTAACTTGGACTAATACAACAATAGGACTTCATAATCATACTTTGGTAGGTTTTTGTTCGAGTCAGATAAGCAGCAAGTCTTGCACGGTGCAACACTTGCTGCTGTGACGCCCTGGTGCAAGTTGCACCAGAGCGTCACAGTAAAAATAAGTTTGGGAAGTGCTGACCTAGCCTAGCCTACCGCCCCGTATTCGCTTGACGTTGACTTTTGGGACACCCTGCTACTCAGCCGTGGGTGAAATCAGGCTATGGACGATGACGATATTAAGTAAATATTTAAGTGCTTACAGGCGGCATTAGTGGTGACCGCGGGCTCGGCTGCGACGGGCGGTTGCAACTGCGCCGTGTCCGCTGATGATAAGCTTTCGTTCATCTGCTGCTAGAAAATATAAAACAACTTACAGTATTATTTCTCAGGAAATATCATTGTTTACTGTTTATCCTCGCTAGACAATTCATTAATATGACTAATTATTTCAGAATCATAAACATCTAATGCCATTATTATTCATTTTATTTCATGACGCCTGTTTCGGCTCAGCATGAGACAGTACTCACAGTGGGCTGATGCGCCGTGTAAGTGGGCGGCGGCTGCGGCTGTGGCACCGGTGCCGCGGGGGCGGGCGCAGGCGCGGGGGCGGGCGCGGGGGCGGCGGGAGCCGGCGCGGCGGGGGCGGGGGGCGCGGGAGACGGTCCGGTGGCGGCCGGCGCCGCAGCCGCGGGGGGCTCCGCTGACAACTCCGACGCCGGTGGAGACGATGACACGTGGTTTGGAGTCTGTAAATAAATCAGTATAGTAAAAAAAAAATATACTATTCTTATAAAAAATACCGACGAACTTCTGGGGAATATCTAGTTTAGTTACTGATTTACTAAAGCTCGGTACACTATAGATGCTGAGGTTGAGTTCTTAAAGCATATCAAAGCATGTATTCTGTGACCTTTCCAAAGTCTTTGATTGTGTAAATCACTATCTTGATTTGTATACTTGAACATTACGGCATCCAAAACAGCACAATTAAAATTGTACAGTCTTACTTATCCAACAGAGCCCAAATAGTTTCTATTGACGGTGTAGAGTCCTCAGGGTCACTCATCGACATTCATCAGTCATTGAGGGAGTTCCTCAAGGTTCAATTCTGGGCCCTTTTTTGTTTCTAGTTTATATCAATGACCTCGCATATTTTGTTAGCTTTGCTTACATTGTGCTTCTTGGGGTCGACTACTTTGTTCAAAGTTGACAGTACCAAAAATAATTTAAATGACATAAACAGATAAATACAGATGCTAACGAAACATCAAATATTGAAATAAATGGTGGAAATCAAACTCAGGAGCAGCGCTACTAGCTTTAAAGCTAGGCTCCATACTTCATATACTCCATACTTAGCTTACGCCACTTTAGCTTTTTATACTATGGGGCTACGTCTGCAAATCAGATAGTCAGATAAATTAAAATAGAATTTTGCTCCATAGAAACTCGACTTTCAATTTATCAGTGTGTCAGTATTGGAAATCCCCCCCCGACGTTTGGTATTGGTACCTGGTGGGAGTGCAGCGAGGGCTGCGGCTGCGGCGGGTCGCGCAGCGCGGAGGGCTCCAGCGCGCCGAACTGCACGTCCAGGAACATGTTGCACGCCTCGCCGCCGCCCGGCATCTCCACCGCTGACGACGGGATCTGCCCATGACACAAACGTTATGTATACCTAACCTTTACTCTTAAGCAAAACACGCAATTTCGTTTACTTGTTTTGATTTTACAACCAATATATTGTACTGATTTTGACAAAATTCTATGCGACCAATCTGAAATCTGCGAAAATCTTCTATCTGACCCTTTCAAATAAAAATATACACGACGAAGTCTCAGAACTTATAATTTTTTTGACGTCATTTATAATTTTTTTAACTAACCACTTGCTAATCCGCCTTGCTTGTTAAGACCCATATCATATCTTTGCAGAAAAACCTCAAGAGAAAGCTCATTTTACAGTTGACACGTGTTTGGCAGGAATTAATATTATTTCACACTGAGCACCACTATATGTTACCTTAGAGGGAGGCGGCACGCGCGCGCGCTGCGGCTTCCTCTGGGTGGTGATGTCCGCCGACCCGTACACGCCGTAGTTCGTCGTGTACACGCCTGGAACAACACGATTGCACGTTAACATCAACTCTTTCACGTTAACTATTGCAATGGGTGATTTCAATGTCCAGTTCCGACTACTGCCGCCAAGCAGTAGTGCTCGCAATACTGTGTTGCGGTGGAAGGGTGTGGGTGCCGGTGAAAGCACATGCGCATGAGACTTATCATCCCAATCTCGGGTGATGGACGCAGTAGGATGAATGCAACTCAGTGTAAGATCCAAATCTTATACTGAGTTGCATTACTGTTGTCATGGGCGGGGGTCGCCACTTACCACCAGGTGGGCCCTCAGCTCGTCCTTCACATATTCACATTAAAAGAAATGTATCACAATCGAATCAAAAATTCGAGGACATATGACATCCGTGTTGGGCTCCCGTGATAGTTCAAAGTGGATGAACTCTCGCTTGCGGAGAGTGGCACTCACTGGCGTCGTGTCGCTGCGACTGCTGCGTGAGCTGCGACAGGTACTGCGACTGCGCCGCCGTCAGACTACCCGACATACCCATTGGCTGCAAAACAAAACATATTTCATGGAATACAGATTAAAACTAGCTTGTCCTCCATAGATATGGTATCAATGACTGAATGGATTTAGATGAAATTTGGTACCAGGATAGCTTATATCCTGGATTACCACATAGGCTACTATTGATTCCGAAAAAAATGCACGATTCGCTTAAGATGGCCACCCGCATGTATCACTGCGAGGCGTATAAAAAAAACAGTACCTGCACAGGATGTTGCGGCAGCCGATGCAAACTCTGTTGCAGGTTTTGTTGTAGATTCTGCTGTATGTTCTGTTGCATGTTCTGCTGTATGTTCTGTTGCATGTTCGGTTGTATGTTCTGTGGCATGTTCTGCGGTATGTTCTGGTGCAGGTAGTGTTCCGGCGGGAGGGACTCGGCGGACGGCGTCGCGGGCGACGCTCGGCTGCCGCTGTTCAACTGCTGGACATGTTTACGTCAACATTATTAATTGGCTGCTAACACGGGCACACATACAGGTAAAAAAAAATGGTTTAGTTCGGGTAAAAGTCCCCCCCAGGGCAACCGGTGTATCAGTTGCACATTCAAGGGAGCTCATTACAAGGATGCTGAGTGGTGTTACCTCCATGTTGGCGTGGTGCTGCGCGGCGTTGTGGTAGGTGTAGGTGGGGATGTGCGCCTCCCCCGCCGCCGGCGCGCCCTCCCACTCCTCCTAGGTACAAGAATTGCTCGTTTAAATAAACGTTTACACACTCATACTAACACGGACAAACACAGAAACACAAGATAAACACCCAAGACCTGAGGGAGAACCAAGAAGGCAGGGAGCTACCAACTAAGCCACGGAGCCGTCTAATAAGAAATAAGATAACCCTACTGATATTATAAACGCTAAAGTTTGTAACTATGTTAGTCAATCACGCCAGAACGGCTGACCTGACCTGGATGAAATCTGGCACAGAGATAAATTATAGTTTGGAATAGCACACAGGCTACTTTTTATCCCGGAAAAATGTACAGCTCCCGTTGGAAGTCCAACAGCGGGTAACACCGCGGGGCGCAGCTGGTATTGAATAGTTGTAAAATACATACCGAGGGCGGCAACATGGCGGGGTCGCCCTCCAGCGCCGGCGCGGCGGCCGCGCTCGGGGTGAACACCTGCGGGTACAGAACACTCAATGTATTATATACGACGGATGGTCAACACAACAGAACCGATTTGTGTGCGATTGTGTTGCCAGTCCAATAAAATTACTGCCTCCATATCTGGCTATCTGCAGTGGTGCACTCGCGTTGATTCCAACGAGAACGGGAACTACGTGGGTGAAACCGCGGCACCAACGTAGTTCCCGTTCCCGTTCTAGTAAGCAATAAGGATGATCTGAAAAAGGTGATTTTAGCACACCTGTGCTGTGTACTAAAACTAGTTTAGCGGCAGGGTATAAAAAAAATAATTACACACTCATACCTCTGCACTAGGATTCCCTGTGTCGCAGATGGCATGGACAAACACAGAAACACAAGACAAACACCCAAGACCCGAGAACAAACTTCATGCTCACCCCACAAAGTGTGCCCCGGCCGGGAATCGAACCCGGGACCCCTCGCTTCGAAGACAGGGCTACTACCAACACAGTCACGGAGCCGTCAATATGACCGTTTCCGTATATCTCCTTAATTTAGCTAAAGGAAGCGGATGGAGCAGACGTACCTTGGTGTCTGACAGTGAGCCGGACCACTCCTCGTTGTCCCAGTCCTCTGTCGCCGGGAACGCGTCGCCCATCTGATTGGCTGCAATAACAACAACCGTTACAGAACAACAAATTACTGAGAAAAACAACAAACCCGACTGCGAGAAAAATCACAATTTGAGGAAAAAATATTTTTTGAAGGCATACTATGGCGCCAGAAATATGCCATTCTCATTTTGATACATGTAGATATGTCACTCTCACATTAAGACCAATCTAACGAGACCTGCCAAGCTAAAATCCATCAAGTCGTTTAGGCTTTAGAGAGTGAGGAAGAAATATCCTGTATCTAAGGATAATATTCTGACAATTTCAAGATATTTGGAACAAAAAAATACACATGATTTTGGGTAACCTAAAACCTCACCACATATCGCCAGGGAGTGGAGGGGATTAAAAGTTACTTAACTGGCGGCAGATCATGGGGGTCCATGTTGGTCGCGTCCGTAGGTGACTCCCTTAACGTGTCCCGGAACGGAAGGAGCAATTCAAGGTGTACAACTAGTGTCAAGTCTGTATGGAGCAGTACTGGAACCGTACGTGATAGTCCACCGCCAAACAGCGACTCGTTGCTGTCCATTAGAGCACAGCATACCGGTGAAATTACAGGCGCATGAGACTTACAAAAAACCAGCTGGTGTTTTGGTGGAGTTGGGCACTTAGCACTAGACATTGTGTCGGTGGCTCACCGTGCGAGTAGGACTCGTTCGGCCAGTCGGCGTGCGCGGGCGCGCGAGGCCGGCCCCGCCCGCCGCCGCCGCCCCGGCCGCCGCGCCCGCCGCCCCGGCCGCCGCGCCCCGCGCCGCGCCCGCCGCGCTCCGAGCGCGCGCCGTCGCCGCGGGAGCCGCGCGCGCTGTCGCCGCGACCTGCAACACGCGACGCGACACGCTGCTCACTTGGACTTACAACAGACTTAACGTGGAACACAAAATATACCACTAACACAATCGTAAAAATAACATCGCCTTGATAATACAATACTGTTGTACCTCAAAAAGTGACTTTCTTCAGAATCGACCTATAACTGATTACATCTTAAACTGAAAGTGAAAAAAACGGCCGGGGCACGCTTTGTGTGTAAGTTTTTTATTTTAATTTTGAAATTCTGACCTAAATAAATAAATAAACTTTATCAATAACTGCCAGACTCACGCGTCCGTTGCGGCGCGTTGCTGCGGTCGCGGTCGCGCGGCGGCGCCACCTCGCCGTTGTTCACCGGCTGTGGAGGTTTCTTCTTCTTCTTCTCGCTGGTCTGCCACTCGCCCTGTCCAACACATTGAAACATGTACTCCAAGCCTAAATTTTAAACGATCCCAGGTAGCCACAGGCCCGGCTTAGTATGAAAAGACACCATTAGCATCCTGTAACGTGAATTCACGGGCACCCACCAATCATCATTTTTGGGGAGCCCAGTTGCTCGCGTCCGTAGCGAATCACAGTCCCCAGTCCCTCCACACACCCCCTGAATGGTGCTACAGGAACAACAAAAAGGAGTAGTAGAACTTCTTAAAACGTATTGCTGTTGTTATGGGCGGAGGTAACCATTTAACATCAGGTGGGCTTCAGGTAAAGAGAAGAGCCGAAGATCGGGCTCGATAGCGCTTACTAGGAGAAGATGATGAGGTGTTGTACGGGGCGATGACATCCGAGGGAGGCGGGCATATCCTCTTCCAGAGTTCACATCTGGCATAACCAGGATAACCAGGTGTGGAGGTAGTGCTTCTCCAGACGAACTTGGCACAAGTCCTGCTACTATAGGTTCTCCGTTCACCCAGGGGGTAGGTGGAGGAATTAAATAGGACTCACAGAACCGAACATGGACCGTGAACAACGAAGCGACTATTGTAAGCGTTGCTAGGACTTAATTTTCTAGAACGTATGATGTAATTCAGCTTACCGTCTTCTCTGTCTCGAGGAGTATGTTGCACGCGGCCACCACATCGTTGTCAGTGTCGTGGAGCGCGGAGCAAACCTCCTCCTCCGTGCGGCAAGTCATCTCCATCAGATCTTGAACCTGGTGGAAAAATACAGTAATTTGACATAAACGCCTTCATAAGTTTTGTGTTTCAACTCTGAAGTGACATGCTGAATGGCCGGTTTTGAATTGTAATCAACATACTGGTTAAAAGCAGCTATGAATGAGCTTTGAAGAGATTAACAAGCGCTACATTTAGTAATACGAACGCGAAATCTTGTAGGTACACGTTTATTATAAAAAAGTGACGTAACCAAGTATTTTTTTAAGAATTCAACGGTTAAAGTATATAGACTGAGAGAAAAATCGATTCTTTAATAAACGACTGGCCTAGCAGACGAAATATAATGGAAGAAGGGAGAGCTTTGGCCTACAAACACAAATAAAGCAACCCGAAGTAAGTTTTACGAAGCAATCTTTACTTTTATCTCATTGCAATTGTATGTTTTGAAGAAAGACTCAAATGTTTCATAGCATCTAGTCTTAAAGAGTTTTAATTGTCTCTACATAAATAGCCAATTTTCACAATCCATTGTGGTAAACAGTTGTAATGAAATTTTGAAATATTTAAAACTCAAAACAGGAAGATAACTAAATACTTGGGGATCATTAAGCCGCAAACAATATTTTTTATTATTATTATTACTAGCCCGTTGGATCCCACTGCAGGGCAAAAGCCTCCCTTTTTTTCCCGGTCCGTCGCAGTTGTTATCCAAGAAAAACAAGAATAGAAAATTGGAAAAACATTGACAGCAGTCGTCGAATAGGTGATGGGACAATCCCACATCGGGCCCAGATGTTTAGTAGCTAACGCAATCCAATAGCTATAGCTCAGATCTCTTACCGAAGTACCAGTCCAAGATCAAGGCAGTATTTCTCCGGACGAACTTGGCAAAAGTTGTACGGTTTCTTTAGTTTGCTACGTATGCACAACCGGTGGACACGTGTATTTTTAAGGTTCTTAAGACAATCACCAAGGGACCCGAGCAACATGGACCGCCTAACCCTTCAATCTTAAACCATGGCACTGGCATTCCAATGAATCGCAACCTCATAACTGCTCTTTACTTACCAACCAAAAGCGAAACACAGCAGTTCGGATAAACATAGTAAAACTTTGACCCACGGGTTTACAAGAATAAACGTGAGCCATAAAGTTTTTCCTTTTAAATTTCTCAATCGTTACTGAATTATAAACTACCATTTAGGTCGGTTAGGGTTGGGACAGGCATATAAAACTAGCTAAAAATATTTGTGACTGTAATTTGACATATTTGTGTACATAATATATAATGCGCCTAAGGAGCATGACACGTTGAATGCGCGAACATGTTTATAGTAACCGTACGAGCCCACCTAATCTAAAATGGTTACCATAGTCCACAAAGAACAGCAGTACGATTCAAATCCTCCCCGACCGAAGTCGCTAAAACACTGAGAAGAGGATGTAACGTCTCGTGCACCTGTAATATCCAAGGCACCCCGCACCCTTCCGCTGTAACGCGAGTGCACCACTGCTCGGCAGCGGATTACCAGCTGTAGTGGCAATACTTCTCCGCACGAACTTGGCACAAGTATGATTTTTACGTATTCAAACGACACTTAAGATCTAAAGGAACCGATTAATTTGAATTTGAGGCATATAGGAATGCCTTGTTTGCGACCTGTCTATCGAGATCGCGTTAGATGGAAAGTATAAGTCTACTCGCAAGAAATCTCCTTTACAACTTTCACTGATCAGTGAATTCACAAAAACTGCACAGAAATCCGAGCCCTATTGTCTGTGCATGATTCTCACGATATTTCCCAATGTCACCGCGTGCGAAAGTCGCTTATGTGAAGACCGATTTAACTTGTTCAAACAGATAACGGAGCTATCGGAGTATGTTCAAAATGGTCGCCGTTTGGATTGGAGACCGAGACATTTATAAGCGCTGGATGCATGTTAAACTTTAAAGTATTTACCATGTCAGCTAAACCCACAACTAAAAAGGTTGTATTGTTTGCGTTTGTCTGTGGTCAATTATTTTGAGTCTACATCGCTAAGCCAAAAGAGATAATGCGATTGCAATATATATTTCTACATTAGTAGAAGACGGTTCAGAGCCGCATTTGATGGAAATCGATGCCCTTTGCAGCTCTGAATACAACCACCATCATACAATTCATTTTCAATTTGCTTGTATGCAGACAAATCGTTCTCGCATAACAAGAGTAGGCATTAGAAACTAAGATTCCACAGTGAAACTGAAGAATTAACAGACTGTCGACCTAGTCTGACTGCTTTTCGTTTATTGATTCACTTCATTTGTCTAGACGGGGGTGAAAATGTCGATAACGGGGGTGAAAATGTCGATAACGGGGGGTGAAAATGTCGATAACGGGGGTGTTGTTCAACGCGTGACGTGACATTTCATTACAATTGAATTTCCATAACGCTGAACGTTTCGAGACTCATTTAAAAATCGAATAATCTGAATTCAATACTTTAATTTCCTATTTTCGGCGTTTGCTTTCTTTGAAATTTCTATTACTTAGATCAAATTTGAGTTTGACCGCATAGTCCCGTAAGACTGCCAATTCTGGCACGAGATACCTATAGGAAAACAAGTCAACAAATACATTCAAAGATTCACGCCTTTTACTTGAAAGGTTAGACAGACCCTCCGTGGGTCGCTTTCCACCTTTCTGTTTACACCATTAAACTCATTTATTCCTTATCTCAAGTATGGTTTGGACACGTAAAATTTTACAAACACGAGTAAAAAAATTTCACCGGCACCCACACCCTTCCACCGGAACACAGCAGGGCAAGTGCACCACTGCTTGGCGGCAGATTACCAGGTGTGGAAGCAGTACTTCTTTTCATAAGTTCTACACTATCAAGCTAGAATACAGAAACTGCACTACCGCTTGTCGTTGTGGCAGTACTTAGTATGGTATGGTATGGTGGTATGGTGGCAGTACTTAGTATACAGAGTAATTTCCACCGCCACGTGAGAAGCTGGTTTACTCACCATTTTTCTGACATCAGCGCCGTCGTCTGAAGTTTTGCGATCGATCATGTTTGCCATACGGATCTGCTCTGTAGTCGCCTGAAACATCATAAAGACCATATTATTCCATCTGTTCATACCCAAGCTCCTTTATACTACTGTAATGATGGGACGAGCTGAAGGCCCATCTGGTGGTAAGTGGTTACCTCGGTCCATAACAGGAGAGACCTAGGTCCTCTGATCTGGTACTGATCCTTTAAAGCTAGGATTCCCGGGTTCGCATAGACGCCAAATTCATTGAAGTTTAAATATATTGACATAAACATTTGCACCATATTAACACCATATCGTGGTACAGCACGTTAAAGGACACATTTACATAAACTACAAATGTGTATCAATTATTTTCATGCAAATAAATGATTTAATTTCTACACCGAAGGCCAATTGACGTGTTTTTGGATATATTGCATCCATATCATCAATAGAACTTTCATGAGCTATAAAACTGGATAAAATTCATCTCATCTCAAAGTCACCGAGCAGAAAGATATGGATGATTTTTCAGTGTTAAGTAAGATAGATATTTTTGGTGGGCCCAGTTGCTCGCGTCCTCAGGTGTGTACCCTTTGATTCCGTACACGTATCCCCTGGGTGCTAAAGGAGCAACCAAAAGTAGCAGTAGAACTTGTGCCAAGTTCGTCCGGAGAGGTACTGCGACCAAAACTGGAATCTGCCGCCAAGCAGTAGTGCTAGCATTACTGTGTTCCGGTGGAAGGGCGTGGCAGCTCGTCACGTCACTTAATCAGATTAGAAAAAAAAATACGCTACTATGCCAGATGTTTCAGGCGACGCAATCATAATACGTCGCTGTCTGGGATCATCTAATCCTAAAAGGTAACAAGTACATAGTTGTTATACAAGGATTATTTACAGAGAGGTATCTAGGGAATTGCGAGAAACAAAATAAGTACACGCTATATTTTTACGTACTCAATAAACGCTACACACGCTATCACCCCAAAACGAATGATAGCTTGCACTATGGAAACCAGATTATATAATACTACTGCGCTCCGTGGTTTTCCGGGATCAAAAGTAGCTTATATGTTATTCCAGGATATAAGCTATCCTGGTACCAAATTCACACACATACACGCGCACAAAACTTTCGACTTTATAGTAAAAGTGTTATTTTCCTCAATGCATATATTGTCACATATAGAACAAACATCTATGTTCGTTCAATAATCATCAAGATCCCAATTCGCAATGAGCGCTTTTCCCGGCAATGTTTCCAACATTCGATTGAAACATTTGTATTAGAATCAAATTTTATTTGAATCATACTAAAATGAACATACGCGTAATATGCATACAAAAAACCGTGAAAAACAAAGTAATGAAAATGGCAAAAAACTACCTTCATAGCGAAAATCTAGAAATCCTAGGGTGCGTTCCTAAGTACACTCCCTACTCCCAACGATATACCTACACCTATTAGTACATAAGGTTCGACGGATACGCTCTGTCTGGGGGCACTGACCTACGGTTCAACCTTCAAGTTACACGTTGGGGTGTCCTGAAAATGAGTGGGTTGACCTTTGTGACGTAACAAGAGGAACTGGATACCAGATAGTTTATTACTGTACCAGGCTATACTGTGAGTTTACAGGTTGTTACTTTTTTAATACACGTCATTCGACCGTACCGTAACCGTACCAGCCTCTAATGTTCCCACTGTAGGGACACCGGCCTACTCTCGATAATTGAGAGTGAATGGGCTCTGATCTACCACGGGAGCCCAATCCGGATTGGTAGATGTCACATGTCGTCGAATTTTTGGTTCTTAGACATGCCGGTTTCCTCACGATGTTTTCCGTCACCGTTTTGAGAACGTGGTATTGCGCACATAATTTTTTTAAGTGAAAAAACTCATTGGTGCACTTGAACCAGCGACCTTCAGATTGAAAGTCGGCGTCTGTGCCCCTTGGCCACCACGCTCTACGTCATTCGACAATTTTTTATATTCCCTAGACCTATTATTTATATTGACATTATTAGTTGGTAGCTACTTAACAAAATTCAGTTTCCTGTTCCCCGTTCCTCTAGCCGTCTCTCGAACAGAAAAACGTTTAATCTCATATTGAATTTTTCACGATATTGTTTTTTTCTTTCTAATCTATTTCTTTCTAGAAACTGGTATACTTAACATAACTTTAAGAACTATTTATTTTCATCATATTTCATTATCATATACTATTTTCGGGAGCAACGTCATATATCATGCAGTGTTCAAATCTAGAAGGTTGTAACATAACATATGTTCATTATGTTTTTGAAGGTGAATTGACTGTATTAGTTTTTTTCTATTTAGTAATCCTAATAGGTATTCGGCCTCCCGCGACACAGACTTCGTCTAGTGCGGGGACCACTAGTAATCATGTCTTATGTGTAATCTATGTCTTTGATAAAAAAAACAATTTTTTTTTTTATAATTGTTGCGTAACAATTAGTTCGGTGAAACAAATTAAACAAAAGAGTATTCCATGGTCTGACATCTTTTTTCGTAACACTATTTTTTCCGATCGATCCAATCTATCGATCCGAACGATCCTTACCAGGTTTCCTAGAGTGCAGGACGGACTTACGATTCGTATTGTATTCGTATTTGTTAATATTAAGCTTTGCGGACATGACAGCGAGTGTGGCATAATTATCTTGCACGGCCCGCCCCGCATTCGCACTTTAGATCAGTATTAAACGCTATTACGCTAAATTTCGATCGCGTGGTAGCCCAGGGGCATAGACGCCGAACTTCAATCTGAAGGTCGCTGGTGCATACCCGTACGTGCACCAATGAGTTTTTTCACTTGAAAACTTTATGTGCGCAATATCACGTTCTCGAATCGGTGACATAAAACATCGTGAGGAAACCGGCATGCCTTAGAACCATAAATTCGAAAACATGTGACATCTACCAATCCGGAATGGTCTCCTGTGGTAGATCAAAGCCCATTCACTCTCAATTATCGAGAGTCCCTGCCCTGCAGTGGGAACATTAGAGGCTGGTACGGACGGTAAATTACTTTTGCAGCGGCCTACTTGGGGTCCCAAGTCGGTTAAATGACCTCCATATCCATATCCATATCCACTGCAGCTCGTTACCTAACAAATATAGGACACACAACGCCGTCATAAATAAGACGGTGAGACAATCATAAGATATCGATTGTAGCTTTGCGACCACCAATTGTTTGATAGTATTTATGCGACTGGCGGTGGGGGTGAGTACAACAATGTTTGACAGTTACAAGACAGGGTTTTCGCCCTGGGCGAGTCTTATTCCCGATCAGTAGCAGCGGGCAAAGTCGAGATGCGTACCTTTGATTTGCTGTTAGAATATTTAATTTTAGTTTTTGAGTTGGTCGGGCCGTCTGCTCTCACCTAAAGCCTGGGCAAAGTTGTCAAGACCATCTGCGGTCAACATATAGCCAAAAAAAAACGGTTAGATAATTTAGATTTCAGTATACATAATATTATAATAGGTAGCATGTCTATAAAATTTGGATTAATATGTACCGACGCCTGAATATGAAAACTAAACGCTTACACACTCAACCTCCTATGTATAACCTATGGTCCCAGCACTAGGATTCCCTGTGTCGCAGGTGGCATACACACGATCTTTATTAGCATACTAGCTGTGCCCGCGACTTCGTCCACGTGGACTTAGATCTATCCTAGCCTAGAGGATAGAAATATAATGTGATGCTTATTATGTCTGTTCGTTACTATTATATTAACATTATGTTATAATTAAATCTCAAAATACTTTATTTCCGTTAGATTCTTACGATATTACTTGAGTTTTGTTAACTGGGAAGGTTAAAGACTTGATTGGATGATGAACTACGTAAGTGAAACTGCAACCATTGCAAATGTATACAATAATGCTTCTCTGTAAACTATACTATAGAAGTGGTCTTTTTAGGATATTTCAGGAACGTGCGCATAAAAATTATTTGAATTGCTAAGCCGGGAAAGAGCTAAGTATGGCGGACCGTGCAAAAAGCAACTCAATATTAGGTCTACGTCTGATACCAAAAAAGTTTCTTCTTGTTCTTTGTTTCTGGTCACTGCGGAACATAGGCTCACCGGAGACTGAATGCGTTTAAAACTAAATAGGCGGTTGATAGGAATGAGAGGAATTCTCTAAACTCTTTCAATCTGGTGTCGTAACATAATTTAGGAAGACTTAAATTTATAAAAGAGCAATGGGCACTCCGACATTTAGTTTAATATATATTGTGTGATGGGAGTCCAGATGCACTCAAGAAATTTAAACATTCGATGGAATAGTTGGTAGGGACTTATTGTTCCCGCCTGACCGCGACTATAGGCGGAAACCTTTCGCTGTCAACTATGGTCTCATCCATGATTGAAAGCGGGAGATCTGGGGTGGCAGCTCAGTCCTTCTGCAAGGAAGTAATCTCGCAGAAGGAAGCAGCCGAGAGGGTAAGGAAGGACGAATCTCCTCACTATGGTAGACGCAGGAGAGTGGGTCGGCGTAGGCAGGCGCATGAGTGCCGCCTGCCACCCTAACGGGAACTTCCGGGCGGTAGATCCGGGGAATCTGCCGTCCGACGGATGAGGTCCTCACCGAAGGTCGGCGTGTTTCGTGTTCCGGGCACGGCACTATCGAGAGGTACACATCGTGTTGGGGTCCCGATACGCGAGGACCAACGCCTCTGGCCGGCCGGGTACGGCCGCTACTGTACCCGTAGCCCCAGCGTGAAGGCGTAGTGCAGGAACTCCAAGGGGGTTTTATTGTGTATTCCCCCAGCACTGCTATTAATACACGCCTCCCCAAGGCGTGGTATAAGCAAAGTATTTACCCCTTGTTATTAGCATATAATTTCAAGATTTTTTTTATGCCGATTTCCTATACCGTGTTGAGGACGTAGTATTAGGCACATTTTCACGGGAAAATCTCTTTGAATCTCTTCGCCTGAATTTGAACCTGCGGACTTTGTATTGATAGTCAGCTGAGTTGCCACGATCTCGTCCATAAATAACACAATACAAAAACCCAAGAGTCGATAATATGGAATTGCCATCAAAAGTGTTAGAGGCAGATGACAAAGACACTGACCTGAGGTTTGACCTTCTCCTTGGGCTGTGGCTTGTCCTTTTTGTCCTGGCCGCGGTCCTTCCCCCCCTTCGCACCACCCTTGGTGGCGCGGGCACCCAAACTCATCTTTAATCTATATGTACTTTATATTTACAGCTTCTATTTACAAGCAGCTGAAACAAACGTAACATTATTGATTATTATCAGAATTAAATTACGCATATTCTCCTCCTTCTACTCCTGCTGTCGGGTTTCCCCTTGTCGCAGGTGGCATGGACTCGAAACTTTAACTTTAACAACTTTCGGCCAGGTCAGAACTGAGCTCTTCCGTGCTTCGGAGGGCACGTTAATATGTCGATCCCGGCTATACTAGTCATTGAGCTATGTGGGAAGTCTTCGGGCGGCTTGAAAATTCCGACACCAGAGAAGATGGACTCGCACAGTTATACAAAAGAAATATCCAAGTACAACAAAAAAAAATATTTTCATCAGCTCATTCAAATTACAGTTTGCCGGGAACCCTGAATTGTATTATAATGTAATTTCGATCCAATATGAAACTCAAACGGATCGAAGGCCAAAACACTCACACGAATCTAGGAGAATAACAGCCGAAGGACACTTAACAGTTTCAATATTCAATGAACAGAAGAGAAAAGATTACTACAAAAATTTCTCATTCATCAGGTGACAAAAATTTCCCTACATTCTTTGATGAAACAAACGATAGTTGAGTGATTCAGACGTTTGTGATATTTCCTCATCTGGAAAATTACTGTGCAGTCTTGGAATCGACACGTGCCTCGTTTCTCCACGAGGAAAAACACGAGTCGTTTCTACTTTTGGTTCGTGCCGTGCAGGAAAAAATATTTATTTTTAATGGAAAGCGGTCACCGTCGCCCATGGACACCTGCAACACCAGAGGCAATGCTGATGCGCGACCAGCATTCCATGTAAAGATTAATCCTGTTCTTACACAAGAGGTAGGTAGATAGAAGTAAATAGAAGACTGTGTTTTTAGAATGCTCATTTGATGAAGTTTGTGGAGATTTGATATTACCCCCTTTTTAACCCTCGACGAAAACAAGGAGTGTTGTATATGTAGCTGCGCCCCGCGGTGTTACCCGCAGTTGGACTTCCTACGGGAACCGTACATTATTCCGGGATAAAAAGTAGCCTATGTGCTATTCCAGATTATAATCTATCTCTGTGCCAAATTTCATCCAGGTCCGTTCAGCCGTTCTGGCGTGTTTGAGTCACAAACATCCATCCATACTTACAAACTTTCGCGTTTATAATATTAGTAGGATCTGTGGCCAACGTAGGTCCCGAACGAATGGATCGATTTTCTTCGATCGATGGTTCTTAGCTATGATTTTTGAAGGTTTGTTCAGGCGTTTGATTTGAAGTTGGGGGTTTTTACACTTTCGTAAAATGAGCTTGTTCAGATCATTACTATGAACAATGTAACGAAGTAAGCGATCGCCCGTGATTATCGTGAACGCAACTGAAGCAAGCAAGGAATGCTGCTTAGAACGTTGCATACCTTATCGATATGAATCATATACATACAGATACCAGGTGATCTATTGATGGCAAGTCCCCAAGAGGGCCATTACCAAGTCCGAGTTTAAATGTTGTCCATATTACAGTCAGTTTTCATTAATTGTCGTATTTGTTAAGATTATTCTTGTTACATCCCTATCTGACCACCCTGAGGGAAAGAAGCAGGAAAGAAACCCCTTGTTCTTGTCACACTCATGTTCCTATGATAGTTGAACCCGCAAGGTCAGAACTGGCTCAGCCGTAACTTTCATACCAGAATCTATTCAATAAAAGACTTAACAAGCCACGGTGCAAGAGCTTCTACAATTTTTTTATGTAATAGGTGTGACAGGATGAGCTGGCAGCCAATCTTATGTTAAGTGGTTACCGCCACCCGTAGACGATACGATAGATATGTGCAATACTACTGGTCTCCCTTTACCAAAGTATTAAAAGACCTCCTTATAATTTAACTTACAAGTCAACATTGGGCATTATCTACACAATAATATTTGGTAAAGTAAATCTCTCCGCCACATTCAATAACTGATAATATGCTAATGTACCTTATGTTGTGTTAAACATAAAGTAAGCTTCATGTTTATCATGTAAATGAATTAATAAATTCTATTTTAAAACAAAATATGTTCAATCTTGAACGGGTAAGGTCATCGACTCCCAAAGATCTCTTCTTGAATTAATTGTTCTTATTAAAACTGAAAAGTAGTAATTCATTCTGATAAAATAAATAAATATTCATGGACATTTCAAAAACATAAGAACATATAGAATCTAAATGAATATAAAGTTACTTGTTTATATAAACAAACATCATGTTTATTGCAGAAATGTTTGTCATTAGTGGAAATTAAACCCATGACTGCTGAAGGCAAACCCAACCAATTGAGCTGCTAGGCTCCTCAACTGAAGCGATAAAAGACGCAAAATGCTGATTTAACAAGTAAGGTAGTGAAGCAGCTATGCATTTTTGATGATAACATTTGTCAGGTTAAGGTCACAGGCAATCTAGGTCATGCAATTACCCAGTCTGACCTAAATACACAAACAAGGCAGAAATGAACACAAAAGCTTAGTACCTCAGTTGCTAGTGCCCTGCCTTCAAAATGAAAGGTTCAGGGTTTGATGTCAGGGAAAATAATTTTGTGATGATGTTTATTATGTGTTGGAACTGAGTTTTGACATGATACCTGAGACACAGGTAATCTGAACAAGGGAAGTGTTTGTTGATTGTTTGTATTGTATTGTTCTATAACATGGCACATTATCAACATTAAATATTAAAAATAGTATTGGAAAAAATACTTTGTGAGGAGGTTGAGTATGAAAACACAACGAAATAAACTTCCCTATGATCAGAAGAGTATGTAGAAATTGAATAATCTTTAAGATTATTTTTTACTTTAGTTTTAATATAACATACAATATTAAAAAAATATATAATTATCACACATTTTGCACAAGATTAATGACAGGAACCCTAAAACTCAGAGGCAGAGTTATTTAAGCTGAACTCTGTTCTGGTCAGACCTTAATCACTCTCTCTTATGAGAATAGGCCTGTTTGTGCAGTGGGGGATATTAAAGAGTGTATGACTTATATTTCAAGCAGTAATGAGAGCAGCACCCTCATAAGTACCACTGCACAAACAAAAACCTACTGATGAGACAAAGCTGTTAGTAAATTACAATTAATTACTTCAGTCTACACACAAGCTTGAATCCCCTTGTGATCTAATTAACCATTGCCATATTATCAGCTGTTAAAGATATTTGTGTGCAATCACTCAAGATAATTACCATAAACAGTAATGACCTTAGCAAAATGTAAATATGCAAGGACATATGCTTGCAAGTTGTAATGTTTATCAACAACAAAAGATGAAAACATTATAAAATGAGTTAGGTTAGGTTTATCATTTAATGTTTAGTGTTATTATAACAACTAGCACACAATACAACTAGCACAGAATTTTGTCAATTATTGAAAATTGAATAATTTGCAATATGGATAAAAATGTTAATGATTGTGATGATAACATATATTTTGTAAAATTTCTATCTACACCTACACCCATGTAGTATTGTGATGAAAAGTAGCCTGTATTGTACCAGGTTAACATGTATATAAATTAAGCCAATTCAGTACTGTAGATTTGAAAGAATAACAAACATATAGCCATAAGAACACACATTCGCATGTTGATAATTAATCAATGGAATTGTAGGATGTGGATTACGGCTAATAGGACAAGATGTTAGAAAAGTGGATATCAAGATAGCAACAATAAAACCGATGCCCGCCGGCACAAAATTGCAACGTTACTGATCCGTAAACAAAACACTAGGCGTTTCACCTCACTATACCCACATTTTCAACACAAACGAAACCACCCGATGCAATCCCGGTTTAATACACCTTCTGACACCAAATATGAAGAACTGTTTAGCCGATTTTCCTACATATCGGGACAATGAATGAATCATTACGATTGCAAGGGCACAGTCGGAAAGCCTGCGCAGTGCAAGGATGCGCGGCGGAAGGAAACACCAACCGAACACGACCACTTTCCATACCGCTCCGAAGACTCACGTCATCAAAAAATAGCACAACCAAGAAGAATTCCAACGGGCCAGCGGCACATGTGGGGGACGCCATTCTTGAAGCACCTTTCTTGGTATCAAAATGACAGTCTTTGTTGATGAAATAACCGATCACGGCACTAAACAACACCTCGTTTTCACACACTTGAACACAGAATAGCAGCGTATATATTTTCTTTACCTTATTACAACAATAATAACCGAAAATTAACCGATTTTATAGGAAATAATCCAATTGTCCATACCTGAGAGTGCGCTCAAACGCAAGCTGGTCACGTGACTTCCTAGTGTTGTACTATGCGAATAGAAGTAATTCTGGCCGACGATTCGATATAACTCAACCGTCCTTATTTTTACCGTTTGGTAAGCTATCTTATTGTTAAAGCCAAACGATACCTATAAGGTTTTGCATTTTAATTTGTTATTTGGGGTTTATGAAAAATAGAAAATGTATTCTAAAGCTTCCTGTCATCTAGGTAATCTAATATCATCATCATCAGCCTATTTCAGTCCACAGCTGGACATAGGCCTCTCCGAGTAAGCGCCATTTAGCCCGGTCTTCGGCTCTTTGCATCCAGTTCAAATATCATTTAATCTAATATCATTTGTGATATTAACATAATCCATAATTCACTTTAGAGACCTTCGGGTGATTTAAAAACTCCTACATCAGAGTTGGCTACTAACTCGCATGATTTTTTTCTTTCATGACTTGAGAAAAAGGTAATTTTAACTAACATACTTCATAAACCAGAAAACGATTACAGAGATTTTTTGCTAAAATATTCAACCTAAAAAATAACAACAGTCAAAATTATAATAAGTATGTGTTTTGCAGGTCCATAAGTATTTTTTCAGTTATCTAGTAGGTAATTAAGCATAACTATGCTTAATTTGGGGCTAAAAGGCGTGGAGTGAAAAGACCATGAAAAAGAAAGTGCATAGTTTGTCTATAAAAATACTGCCACCACATTCGGTGTGTAACCAAGCCGTAATGAAGACACACTACAGTGTTCCGGTGGAAAGTAGTGGATGCAGGTCAAATCACAGGAGCATGAGACTTTCCTGTCTTGGGTGACAACTGCAACGCGATGCGACTTGGATCTGCTCATATTTGTGTCGAGGAGGACCAGAGTCGTATTATTGTTGTTATGGGCAGAGGTAATCACTTAATATGAGATGGGCCTTCAACTCCTCCATGACAATAACGTTCCATAGCAATCCACAGTGTGTTTGAAGGCATTGTTTGTATATTCATAGACGCCACCTGATAATCATGTTTGTTTCTCAGACAAAATAATTAGTCATAAACAACTTAATAAATATGATAACAACAAGATGAATCTTACAATAAATAAATTAATTTTTTTTTTTTCGCCCATGAGCAAATTAATATCTGAATAATGAACGCGTTCTTATAGTTTTTATCAATGACAGTACCTATAATTTATTATTAATTCATTTTTAGATATATTTTCGTATATTAAATTATTTGTGTACATAAATGTATTGTACCTAGGTATTCTTGTAAAATCTTCTTCTCCATGAAATATTTAATATTCAATTATCTCTAGTAAATAGACTATTGTTGTGAGGTTGTCCGCAAACCTGACATAAATTAATTTTTAATGTACCTACACTCAATCTTGTGCTTCGTGCTCGTGCTCAAGCGTTCTCAAGAAAGTATACAACGATCGTTAAATTTGTGCTCGCACTGCATATTCGCTTGATACTCGAGTATAATCGATAAGCCGCGCCGAGCTTGTGTACATCATCACTAGGCTAAAATTAACATGGCAGCGCTCCACAGACTATAGTATGTACGTTCGAAAACTAAAGTAGTGAATGTTCTAAAAATTCTGTTGATAATAATTATGCACTATGTTTTAGTATAAATATTTACTTCGTCATTTATTTTACTAAACGTATGTTTGTATAATTTCTTTTTCCTTTTTGAAAAAAAAAAAATTGTTGATGATAGTCAAAAAATTTAAATTCTTTAGAACATTCCGAACGTGCACTTTTTCCCGCGTAAATTTTGTAAACAAAAATCAAAAAAATCCATAAACCAAGATCTGGATTATTGTGGAGTTGTAGAGAGAAGTAAATGGAATAGCCATTAAACTGAAAGAATTAAATAGTACTGGCGTTTGGTATAATGTCACTTCTAGAAGATGTTTTTCTCGAAGACGAGGCTGGTGAAGCTCAAGAATTGGAACGCGTTATAGAAGGCGACGAGTTCGAAGATAGACCTCGTTCTAGATCTGATAGCAATGAAAATAGCGAAAAAGAAGACGAAGCAGGTAGTTTATATATTGTTGATTTTATATTTTATATTTTGTACTACACTCATTTTCATCCAGTCTCTATAACTTTAGGTATTTTCTAACCAAATAGTTTAATAGATAAAATCGAAACTTCTAATACATGTGGCATACATATTGATACATTATGTACTTACAGAGGAAGACAAAAGGCGGGTGGACCCAACAAGTGCAAAACCGAAACGTGTAATAAAAAATCCTAGATTTGTTTTGAATCCAGCTCGGCTTACTGGTCCTAGAGGTATCCAGTTCATACCTGAGCATTTCAAGGATTTCAAGTTCAAAGGTAATATGTATATCTAAATACCTATTTATTAAAAAAAAGAGTAAAATTTTTATATAGTTGCCTGTTGCAAAACTTTTGGGACATGGCAGTGTTCAAAGAAAACATTG
This sequence comes from Aplocera efformata, assembly GCA_921293045.1. Classification (NCBI taxonomy): domain Eukaryota; kingdom Metazoa; phylum Arthropoda; class Insecta; order Lepidoptera; family Geometridae; genus Aplocera; species Aplocera efformata. The sequence goes on from OV121061.1 coordinate 585,290, forward strand.
GATGACAATGTATCATTGTGGTTGGTAGGTGGGTTGAAGCTACTCAAGTACCCATCACCACAGCAATACAATATTTCATTGGTCCTCTATTTCATACATAGATCCTAGTTGTCTCATTTATGTGTCTGTTGTCTGTACAACCAAAACCCTGAGATTAACAGTTTTGAATAAAATGCTGAGCCTAAGTCTTGATTTTAAAAGAAAAGTGTACCACATTTTGCAAATTGGGGAAAAGTGGCATGCTACCATGAAATCTAAATAACAAACAAAGAATATAAAGTATTTTGCTCCAAGGCTATATATACTCCTACTTGTTAAAGAGTCTAGGTCATTTAGTTTAAATAAAATGAAAACATTGATGATTTTTTTTATAAATTATAGGTAAGGGTCATGAAAAGGAGGATCTAGATTTGGTGCTTAAAAAACTGGAACATTGGGCATACAGGCTATATCCTAAGTTTAACTTTGAGGACTGCTTGAAGAAAATTGAGACACTCGGCAAAAAGAGGCCTGTTATGGTGAGAATAAGCATTAAATCAATTCTTTATTGCATACACAATAAATATTCACGGGTGATGTGTAATCTTGGGGAAAGAGTGAAATTCCCTTTTCATGGATTTTTTTCCATCGTGTTCTGACAGCAGGTTGTTAAGTTGTCATCAACACAGGAATATTGTCAGGTCAGCGAGTTTAATTTTCGTGTCGGTTCAAAATGATTTTTTTATTGCTTGAAGTAATGTAGATGTTATAAAATATTGACATAATAATTTCATGCATTGTCCCATAAAAGGCATGTAATAGTATGCATTAAAAAATAAAATGGCTTATGTTTGGTGCTTTATTATTTGTCTTCAAAAAATGTTTTTCCTCAAAACCTATACAGGGTTTTATAAATGGCTTAAGTGCAATTTGAAACTTTTCATGCAGTCTCTTGTTTTCTTTTCAATGATCAACATATGTATATACATACAGGTGCACCTTCAAAAGATCCGCAGCGACCAGTTCACGTCAGAAGAGACGGTTGTGCAGAAGGACTCCAGCGATGAGGAACCGGCGCCCGTGCCGGAGGAGGATGAGTTCGACAAACTGTTGCAGCAGCAAATAGACAAAGCCAGGGCCACGCCTGCACCACCTTGCAGCACTCCTTTCACTGACAGGTAATGCTTACGCACTCGTACTCCAGCTCAGGGATTCCCTGTGATGCAGCTGGCATGAACACAAGATTTGGGGTGTCCAGTTGCTCGGCTCTGTAGGTACACCTACGTCCTAAGGGTACATCCTTTGAATCCCTACACAAAGCACCTAGGTGGTGCCAAAGAGTCATCTAAAATTAGCAGTAGAACTTGTGCAAAGTTCGCCCGGAGAAGTACTGCTACAACACCTGGTAATCTGCTGCCAAGCCGTGATGCACTAGCAGTGCTGTTCCGATGGAAGGGTGTGGGTGCCGGTGAAATCACATGCACAGAGAAGTAATATCCTTGTCCCAAGTCACGGGCGCGACGGTGTGCGACTTGGGTGTTCTCATACTTTAGTCTTGGAGGATTGCTCCCCGACTAAAGTATGAGAAATCCCAAACTTGGTTTCGTCTATGGGCTACGGTAACCATTGAATAATTTTGACATTTGCGCAATTGGATTATATAATGTTTTGTTTTTATCCACACATTATACAATTCTAATTGTAGCGATACTTGTTTTTCAAACTGTGCCAGAATTACGATATGACGTCATCGATTCTAAGTGCACAGATATTATGACCGGAAAGTACACACTGGTAAAGTGTTGCACCCTGAGAAAATTATGAAAATGAAATCATCTTCAATTTGCAGGCCATCGGTGATGCCCAAAGCTACATCATCGCCGTCTATCAACGTCGAGCAACGCGAAAGGATGCTTCGCAACAGGCAGATGGCAGAGGAACGACGACTGGCAAGATTGAAGCAAGCCACGCAACAAAACTCAGAAAACCTAACAATATCCCAACAGAATGTATATGCACACAAGAAAAACAAATCAAATGTCATTGACAGCTCAGACGAGGAAGATGGCGTGGTAATTCAAAATGCAACAGTTGAAATTCACAATAACAAACGTAGTATCGAGTTAAATAGTGAAACAGAAGTGTCGAAATCTCCGAAGAATGCAAGGGAAACTATTGATAGTTCTGGAGAAACTAATAGTAATATTAACAGCCACGATGTTGTAGACCTCAGTAGCGATAGCAAAGTTTCACCAAAAACTGCTGCAAACTAAAACGTTGTTGTTATTTCTGGCGACGACAATGTTCCTAGTTATAATCTTGATATCGTCGAGCGTGATGATTAAGGGCACGTAGTGTCAAAATCACCGAAAAACCACAGACAAAAAGACACTCATAAAATGAAAATGTTCGTAATAAAAATGATTCTATTAGTAAAATCACGATGTTAGACATCGATAAAAATACAAAAACCAACGAAAATACAAGTAAATACATCTAACGTTACTAATTCAGATGGTGATGAAATAGTGTTAATTAATTACAACTATATATAATTACTACTACATTTTGACTTTCATCTCCTCTCCCGAGGGAACCGTGCCGAATTTCGGGACAAAAAGTATCCAGTGTCCTACCTTCACTAGGACTACCTCCTACTATGAACTTGCCAAGTTTAATTTGAACATATTCAGTTTTCTGGGAATTAAATAAAACATCGTAAATTATTTATTATTTTATTTAGGAGCACAATGAAAACTAAAATGAACCTTATCACAGTAGACAATATAACCTTACTATTCCATGGCTAATATTAGGTCAAGATTACGATAAAAATGCAATGAATCTTTGTATAGTTATTCATACTTAAGGTGGATAATCTAAACATTTAGAATAAATTTAGTTTCATTCAAGACGGTAAGTCTTCACGAAACATTTGATATGAAAACTTGTAAAGGTGAGCGTCCAATTGATCCGCATCGGAGCGCAAGGATTTCTTGCTTTATATTTGTCCATAAACGACGTTTGGTTGTTCGTCGCAGGTAGGTACACAATTGCAAATGTGCTGATTGCGAACAGTCAAAATCTTTTTTTACCATGTCTTGAATTACGACGCTCCGAAGTTGATCAACGTGGACACGGACCCTCGGGGACATAGCGACGTCGCCGTAATAATACCGCAGTCATGCAGAATATATGGCTGCTGGCTAGCTCGGCTACGTTGCCATGCCAACCTGGTGACGAAGTACTCGCAACTCCAGAACCGTGGAAGTATTCACATCATATCTACTTGTTCAAATGTTTGAAGTTTCGGCTACATTTACAAAAGTACGCAACTAAAACTAGAATTTATTTACAGATTTATTAAAATATTGCGGGAAAAGCACCTACTTACATAATTCTAAATTACACCGTGATAGTACTGACACTCAACAATGATCAAGTGAAGAAAATATTTTTACGATTTATGTACAAATTGTCTAGCCTGTACCGCTTGGTACTTGATTGCGTAAGCATAATACGGAATTTCACAAAAATTTTGTTTTTTTTTTCAACTGACTTGATACATATCGCAGATGCATTTAATTCAATTTTAACAGACTTCGTAATGAAATATTAGAAGGATCTGGATAAAAAAAATGATATTCTTTAATAGGGTGTACCTCAAGAGATGGAGGAATATTTCACCTCTAGTTCAAACCGTGCAGCGTGGCTTGCTGTGGTAGGTACTGGCTGGCTATGTGACTAATTAGGGTAGGTTTCGCACCCTCAGTCATGCAGCTAGCAATAACCATTGGGGCTGTTCCAATAGCATAACCAGCGTTATGTTATTGTAGCGCAGCGCCTAGCAACGTAGCATCAGCCAAAGTTCTTAGCCCTTAGCGGCGAAACTTTCCATGGTATTTCTATGGGTACCACGCCATTCATAAAACTCTTAATGCACCACGTCCTAGGTACATATAGTCATTCTAATTAGTAAACAATTGGCAAAGATTAGCCGAAATTGATAACCTATTCTTCTTTTGTTGTTGTTAGCTAATGCAATTTCCAAAGAAAAACTTGCAATTTATATGAAAAATACACTCTTTCAACACGATCATTGACTCCACAAAACCTCAGCATATTTTAAGATTTGTATTAAGCTAACAGCATTAATCTACAACTACATTACACACTTGAAAATAAATATTTACATTTTAATATTTGGTTTTTCCATCAGTACTCGAAAACAGTATTTTTAACATAATAGTAGTTTTGAAAACCTATTTCGTCTGTCGAAATCCGGTTTGCCCTTTTTATAAGAAGAAAAGGCAACAAATCAAAAAGGTTTAGATTATAAATTTATAAGTCTCTTATAAAAAGTGTCACCCGTCACTTGTTTGTGTTTAGAACTACAAAATCAAAAGACATAAAAGATTGGAACAAATTGTCTTACAAAATGTAAGCTTTCATTTACTATTTTTGGAGACACCATACAAACACGGGGCAAAAACTTGTTCAGCTAAACACTCTGTAGGTAATTAGCCTAATAGACTATTTATTTCCATGCAAGTTGACTCGAGAAAATTCATCGATTAGCAATAAATATTTCTTAATACAACATTATATCAAAAAATTCTAGGAGGTACATGGTATGTATGAGCATGCTGAAATAGTTTCCAAAAACCATCTGAATGATCCAAAATAATTTAACCTACACACCAACACAGAACTTTATCCAATTATATAATTACCAGTACCTAGTACCTAAAGCTAAAACCTTACTCCAGTTCCAATAAACAAGATACAGACTGAAGGACACATATAGAAGATTATGCTGGGTTCCAATAATTTGCTAATAAGTTATTCTTATTGGTTATCGAAACTGGTAGCTAAAGTTTTGCTGGTGAATATAGTACGTATACTAATAGCCTTCGAGAATTTTGGATCTAGGGGGACAAAGAGAGACTGGAATGCATGTCGCAAGTTGCGATTCCCACTCGCTGAAAATACATTACAGTGAGTTCTGTATACTGGTAGTTTCGAGTTACTACTGTGAGATGATGCAGCTCGGGTCTTGGTTGCAATCAACCAAGATCCGAGAGCTGTATCATCCAGCGGTATTAATGCCAAATGCTGCATGGAATCCTGGTGTAAGGTGTACTCATACAAATTTCAGATTTACAGTTTGTGAAAAAGAGCTCGGTCTGAGAAGAAAATCCCGAATACTACCAGCATCTTAAGTTTTCAACTACTTTGACAGTATCACGCTTTGGTCGAAATCAAACTTGCAACTATACATTTCAGTTGGTTGCACCACTGAGCCTACAAAGACTGAAAAAATAATAGCGATTTTACTGATGATTCGCATCGGGTATGAGGGAAGCGAAAAACGTAGTGAAAATCATCCATGTAACGGACCACAAGGAGCGTTCATCATCCGGCTCTGGCTGGTTAGCGTTCGCCTCGGCTGGCGGGGTCTGGTTTGGTTGGTTTTCCTGCGGGTTCGGTTGGTTTCCTTGCGGGTTTGGTTGGTTTCCCTGCGGGTTTGGTTGGTTTCCTTGCTGGTTCGGTTGGTTTCCCTGCGGGTTTGGTTGGTTTCCTTGCTGGTTGCGGTTTCGCAGGTTCCCGTTCAGGTTTAGATCGCGGAAGAAGCCGATTTGATGCCTGTAATTATATAAGTACCATTTAATGTATTGAGAAGTAAAAGGATTTTTTGTTCTCCAATAAGTGCGAGCTTAAAGATCTTTTCTACTACACTTGACTTGGCTTTGGCATGACATGGGGGTGAATGATTGCGAATAACCAATCCTTGTAATAAGAAAAACGTTGTTTGATATTAGTACTTATTTTGTAAAAGGGAACATCGCGCAAAGAAAGTTATCCTTCCATTAGTTTCCTTCCTTCCATTCCGTTTCTTTCTTATTCCCCATGGAGAGTCGGATAGGGTTTGAACAGGGCTAAACCAATTAACAAAAATCTTTATCTTCGTAAAATTCTTAAAAATTACTTAGAATTAAAAAAAAAAAAAAAAAAAAAACAACATTGCTTCTATACACACAAGCCACAACTGGTAGTGGATTGATTGATACTTACAAATATCCCGCCACAGCCAGAACTATGACCAGCAGCAGCCTGGCACCGCTCCCGTACAGGTATATCAGCGAGAACAGTATGGCCAACCGCGAGGCCGCGTACAAGTGGTCTAGCCAATCGCGTGGCTGCGCGTCCTCGGCTTCCGCTTCCGCTGGGGGCTCCGCGGGGGCGGGCGGGGGCGCCGCGGCCGGAGGGGGCTGCTCCGCGCGGATCGACGCTTGCCATCTGCGGGTACATGGATGATGTAGGATGTTAGAATATTAATCACTGTGCCCACTACTAGGCTCCACATGGTTAGCAATACTTTTAAAGGTCAATGTGTATTTTTTATACAAAATATGTAATACTGTCTCCGAGGGGTTTTCTGTCAGTTTCTTCCCCTCGGGTTGATCGGTCAGGGTTGGAACAGACGTAAACTTAACAAATAAGACTAGCAAAAACATGAAAACTGACTGCAATTTGACATATGTGTGTTCAAAGCTTATTCAGAGTATCTGTGTTAGTGGCATTTGAGCGCTCAGTTCAAAGCCCGTGAAAAGGTCACCCATCCAAGTACTGACCAGGCAGAAAGTTGCCTAACTTAGATGACCTGTAAATAACATCTAAGCAAGCTTCGCCACGATTGCTTCGCACTAGAATTGGCCAAATACACGAAAGAAGAGATCTAGACTTTTTTTTTACGTAATCAATATAGACCGAGGTCATAAACAAGTCTGCGCCCGCGCAGTTTTACCTTAATTTCACATCAATGATATCACCACATCAACATTGTATTGTAAACAATGGTCTCTTATATATAATGATAGCAGCTGTTTTAATAATAACACGTGGATTATGGATTGACGCAAAACTTGTGAGAGGCGAGTTTGGTTCATCAAGGCTGATAATCTATATTATATAATATTTATTTGTGCAAAATCCTCAGCTCAAAATTATCACCACAGAGGCATAGATTGATATATGTATAGAAATTTTTCGTAAAATCGATTCGATTTTAGCAAATAATTTAACTAATTTCATGGTATTGTAATGGCGGAGGAAATTCAAGGCATGCGACTACACATGTGCGCTGCTTGTAGCGCGCATGGGGCAACCTATACAGGAGCGTATAATGAGGAATGAGCGTGGGTCCTCAGCTCGTTCCATCACATTCACATTAAAAAAAAACACTTACAGAGCATATTGCTGCATGTACTGCATGTAAGCTTGCTGCATCATCATCATCTGATTAGCCACGGAGGCAGGATCCTGAGCGGGCATCTGCTCAAAATTGTAATTCGGGTAAGGAGGGACCCGCCCGTAGTTATTTATCGCAGAATTCAAATAATTCTGCATCTCAACAGTATGGTTCTGAACATTCTGGCTTTCATGAGGCACCGCTTCCTCTCTGTTCTCCACAGTCCGTCTACGGAGACCATCAGAATCTGTTGTGGTCTGGTTACGGGCAGGTTCTGGCATCTTTCTGCTTGGAGTGCACACTAGGTGCATCGTATGAGCGATCTGAGCGTCATAAGTTCGGAGCACATCTTTCAAGATTGTGCTGTCATCTAACAGTTGGCCGGAGTATATGATTTTTTGTTCCTCCGTCCTCTGTGGAAGAAGTTGTAATTGATTAAAATAAAAAAAGATTAATTTGTTTAAATGTAGGTAATGAAAAGGCATAATAACAATTAAATTAACTATTCATAGACACTACACACATTTTTGTATTATGGGGAAGTATATTACTGATACGATACTTATATTCATTTTTTGTACCATTGTAAATAGGTACCTTCATGTAATAAATATTACCACAGAACCAACATCTATCTTCATCATGTAAAGGCTTGTCCTGAGTAATCAAACCCACGACCTCCAACACAGAGGGCAGAGCTAATACCAACAGCTGTGAGGCCAGTTAAATGCAGATGATCAATTAAAATCGTCACCGATTTTTGTCTCACTACTGCTGATTTTAGTAGTTTGTAAATAATGTTGTTTAGTTACAAACTTAAACTCATTTATTGCTTTAGATCTCAAATGTTACACACACACAAAAGTAATATTCATATGCATGCCATATAATAGGGTTAGAAAGAAACCCCTCGAAGAACATAGAAACAAGAAACAGACATGAAACCCCTCTGAGACGTTTTACATATTCGCGAAGTTGGTCCTGCGTCAAGAGTGGAGCATATTCTATAGTGGATAAGCTTTTGCAATAAGTTAAGTTTACTGAAGTTTTAAACTTATTTGTTACAATTGTGTTACGATTTAAGATAGTTTGACAAAAAAAATCAATTTATTACGTTTAATGTGTATTAAAGTTAATTACATCATTGCTACGGCTTTTCTTTTGTTTACGTGATTTATAATACTATTGTAAATGCTTCAATAAATTAATAAAATAGTGAATAATTAGTGTCTTAATTGGTTTCAGTGCTAAGTAGGTAGGTATGGCTTTGCTAATTGAATTGAAAAATTGTTACTGATTTGTGAGGTTTACTGATTACAGATTTTTTTAAAACTGCAAACATAAAACAATTATTAGTCAGTCATGAAGTCAGTAAACAATCTTTCAATCCAATTAGCCAAGCCATACTTACCTACATAGCGCTGAAACCAATTAAAAGATACTAATGCTTGACTGACATAAAGATATAAGATAAGATAAACAACTTAGGAATGTATTCCCGACAATTTTTCATATAAATCTATCACTAGGAAGCCATTTTGGTGTAGCTTGCTTAGATGTTCCTTAAAGATCATCTAAGTTAAGCAACTTTCGACCCGGTCAGAAGTTGAATGGGTGACCATTTAGTTGCATTTGAACTGAGTGCTTCCCTGTTTCAGAGGGCACGTTAAGATGTCGGTCCCAGGTAATTCTTTAAGCCATGTCAGAGGCCTTCGGGTGGCTTGAAAACTTCGACACCAGAGTTGGCCTTGCGCCCAGCAGAGGAACCGGATTACGACGCGAATATAGGATTTTAGTGAGTATTTCTCCAGCACTGCATGGCAGTTTCTTAAAGGCCAGTCTCATATAAGTCCATGCCTCCCCCAAGGCGTGGAGTATATGAGAAGTATTACCCAATGTAAAAAAAAATGTCCATGTTAATTTATTTTAATTCAAGTCTTAAAAAATTAGTTGAATATGTCACTTTGAATAATATGGGTTAACACTGTAAATTGTAAAAACTAGACACTAACACACGAAAAGTAATATTTCCTGTTTAATAATCCAATATTGTTATTCTTATCAACATGAATAATTGGAATGCTAATGAATGTTATGATAACAATGTAGTTACCCATGTTTGAAATTTTTAACAAGTTTCTAGTTATAACATCTGATAACAACTGTTGTATGGACTAGTAGGTATTACTTTTAAATCCATACTAATATTTGTAGGTAAATATTAATAAATTATTTGAATAGAATTGAATTATATTATACTTATTTCCAGCACAGTATAGAACTAGATATCAAATTGATACAATATAGTATGTTGTATCAATATCTTATCTAGTTCTAAACATATATAACTAAATAAGGCCGAGTGTTGCAAAAAGGACATAAACCAGAATTAAGTATCCAAAACAGGTCTTCCTTTTAGGATCTTTTCATTTATAATACTACATACTCCGTGATATATTGTGGCTCTACACCTATATTTTATACCATTCAGCATAAATTTTGTGTGGAATTCACCAAGGTGGACTGGCCCCACAGCTCAGTTGGTCACAGTTTAGCTACTATGCCTACTATGCATTATAGGTTGTAGTTTTGATTCCCACCCATGACAAGAATTTGTTTACGAAAAAAGTTGATAATGATGATAAAAATAATAAAAATGTTCATGATAAATGGACACCAGACTACTCTTGAAAAGAGAGTGTGAATGGACCATAACCTGGTTCCAATCTAGTGGATATCACAACTACAAAATTTCTTGATTTTTTCCATATACAATTAATGATAACAGTGATCTTGATTATTCTTATCAAGATAATAGCTCCCATTTAAACATGCTAAGTATTCAATCTAGAGGTTATGTAAATCTATTTGAGCGGTAGGAACTATGCAGGGCGTTGTATGTGCCTATTTCCGAGAAAACCAAAAGCATATACCTACCTATTTTTAAATCTCAGAATTGCTGAAATTTTATTTCACAGTTGTGATTTTTAAGGTATAAGACTATTTTAGATATTGTTAATTAGAACCATTAATTAATTATATCTAAAATAGTATTAATAGCCAAATTAATAGTAACCCTGCCTGTAAGGGAAGGGGTCCCAGGTTTGGTCCCCAGCCAAGCATTTGTGTGATGTGTTTGAAGTTTATTCTCGGATTTAGAATATTTTTTTATAAACACATTTTTTTTTAGTTTGTAAAATATACTTAATAATATATTCTAGCTCCTAGGCTATGTAAAGAGGACGATAAGGAATTAAAATAAATATCTTACTGGTTTATTTGGATAGACTTCAGAGAGGTGACCCTTCAGTTGTCTCACGGTCCAAGAAGACTCGCATTCGATGTTCTGATCCTCAATCTGTTGATTCGGTGCCTTCACAATGAGCGTCACGTTTTCTGGTATCATCTTCCAATCATCCAATTCAACTCGCAGTTAGATAATATCTTAGCTCGTGATTTGAAACGCATAAAAAATAGCACAACGAAATTATCTCTATTCGCACTATTAAAAAACGATTCCAAACTCTGCCTGACGCAATAGCACTAAAATACTTTTGGAACTAATATCGCGGATACGTTTAGATAAATAAATGGCCGAGTTATGAATTTGCTATATCGATGTAAATAAATACACCGACGTTTGGTTGGGCTCGGCACTTGTCAATTTTTCTTTTACTTTTGCATGTATGACATTATCTGTCTTATTTCTATTGGTCCAAAAGGATCAATTCTGCCAATGACGTCATTGTGTGTATTATTCTCTTGTATTCTACTTTTTTTTTTTTTTTTTTTTTTTTTACGGTGGAGAAATACTTTACGTATTCCCGCCTCACCGGGGGAGTGTGGCGGGGTATGTCGGGCTCAGCTGATGTTCTATGCTATTGTGCCTCTACCGACTAAAACTCCACCGTTGCTCAAACGTTTGACTAGAACGGGGCTGCGGGACCGTTGTAAACATTCTCCGCTGCCCCGTTAACGTCTTCGTCCGCGTCGGTCCGCGGACCCGCCTCGGGAGGGGAAAGCCCCCCATTCGGCTCAAGTGATGCCCAGGAGCAAGCTGGGCATCAACTCCTCGAGGACCTTGTCCCTAGTGGGGGGTGCCGGATGCCCCCGCATCCGACGCCCCAGGTCCTCCAAGTGGAGACGGAGTGCGAACTCGTCGAGTTCGCCTCCGTGTCCTTATTCTCCGGAGAGGAAAAGAGAGAGGATTGGTCTCCCTCTCCCTCTCCTCGGCCTCCCTTTGCAAAATTACAGATTCACAAAAGGAGACCACCGCCTCCCACGACCTCTCATCGTCAAGCATCTTTTTGAAGATGGTCGACAAAGAGAGGTCTGGCCCCACTACCGCGACTAGGGACTGTCGCGGTTCATCGTCTGCCGGGCATACCTCCAGCACGTGCTGTGCCGTCTCTTCCGCACAGCCGCATCGGTAGCATGCCGGCGTTGCCTCGCTCTGGGCGACGTTATGTAGGTACCTCCCGAAGCATCCATGCCCCGAGAGGACCTGCGTCAAGCGGAAGGTGACTCCACCATGTTTCCGTTGAACCCACTCAGAGAGTACGGGCTGAATCGCTTCTATAAGCCGGCGAGCTCCAGCCCCCCTCTGCGTGGGTCCGACAAGAATTCGGCTCTTCCATGTTTCCAGAGCCGTAATCCTGGCATTTTTGCGCCATTGAGCTACCTCCTCTGGGAGAGGGCGCAAATCCTGCTGTCGCGCTTGGACTCTGCGCGAGAATACCGCAGACAGCACCTCAGCCTCTAGGTCCCACGGTAAGGATCCAGCGAGGATGCATGCAACTTCGTGTGAGAGTGTGCGGTAGCCCCTACACACTCTCACAGCCATGACTCTTTGGGCCTTATTTAAAAGGGCAACCCTCTGCTGGTTCAGGGCCCCAGCCCATATTGGGGCTCCATACAACGCCATGGATCGGAGTACCGCCATGTAAAGGTGGCGGCAACTCCCATCTCCTCCTCCCAAATTAGGCAAAAGGCGGCTTAGTGAAGCAGCAGTCCCCATGAGTTTGGGGGACAACTGCCTCAAATGCGCCTCAAATTTCCATCTACTATCGAGTACAATTCCGAGATATTTCAGCGTTGACCCGACAGCAATGGAAACTCCTCCTACCACAATGTTGGAGCCTGCAGGCGGCGCTGCCCGAGGGCCGTGAAAGCAGACGGCTTCCGATTTCTGGAGCGCCACCTCCAGGCCCAAACGCCGTATTCTGGCCACTACCGCTGCGACTCCGGCTGTGGCCAGAATTTTTGCCTCCCTGAACGTCCCTCCCCGGGCGGTAACCAGAGTGTCATCAGCATAACATACAATGCCAACGCCACCGAGGTTAGCGCCCCGAAGGACCCAATCATAGCCTACATTCCACAGGAGTGGGCCCTCTTGTATTCTACTGGTTCAATAGATTTTTGTTATTCTTTTGACCATGTAACGTAATTTCATGCATTGAAATAAAATTGAAATTGTATAAAATAAAACAAAGATATATAATTATCTAAAAAAAAATAATTTGTAACGAGTTGATACTTATGTAGAAAAAATGTAGCGCCATCTTTTTGCCAACTAATTGAAGTAATACTTACTAGTTCGGCTACTTGCTACTAGGTAGCAGTGAATAAACGTGCCACAGATGTAGTTGGAATCTATTTGTTGTAGTTATTACTTATTAGTTTCCGCTTGCTTGACGGCTTGATTTGTTGAGCCAATCAAATATCAAACCAATCAGATCAGTTGTTTGTTTGTGTTTACGTTCTTTTCTTAGTTTTGTGTTCAGATTTAATTATTTCACAATTCAATACTAATTTTTGTTAGAACCGTCGACCTAATGTAGTATTTATTTCCTTTTCCAGACCATTATGCAAATCTAATATCATACACTTACGAACAATAGAATTACTAACATGGGTGTTACAGTGTAAGTTGGTACAAATATTTTTTTTGGTATTTTTTCAATGAAAACGTTTTAAATGTTTGTCTAATAGCACATCTTTCACCAGTTTACAACAGTATCCAGTGCCTGAAAACAAGACCGGCACCTATGTTATCGAGTTGCTGACCAAACGGATCCTGGCCCTTGGAGCGTCTCAACAAGGCCAGTTTTTGGTGGATTGCGAAAGTTATCTTTCGCTTCCAATGGGTAAGTTCTGATCATCTATTAACATATTTTATTACTTGCTACTTTAGTAGTTAACGAACTGACGGCTGATTAGCGGCGGTCATCTAAGTGGTTACCGCCGCGTATAATACTAATATATAAAAGACAAAAAAAAATCTAACTATGTCCGATATAAACTTTAAAACCATCCAGCTGATGTGCCCTAAACCGGTTTCATTAGAAAGGCAATAAAATGTATTTCCTTTTTCAGATGTAACAGTACCCACAAAGACAGTTCACATACTCCACAACTCGGAGCAGCCAGCTTCCGTCTTTTCAATTTTGGAAAGTGGCAGTAAAAACATTCATGTAATAGCAGATGGACTTTTCGACTTGTTGATGATGAAGCTGTCCCAGCATTACACATCCAAGAAGCAGACCAAGATTGAAAGCAAGGGTCCTAGGTTTGAGCTTGGGGATTTCTGTGTGAAACTTGGGTCTGTTACCATGAACCAGAACTTTAAAGGAATATTGATTGAGGTAAGTAAACAAGGGGGTGATTTAAAAATTGATTAATAACAATCTTCATTCTGATATCCTCTATTTGTCACTCTTAGGGTTGGCCCTCAGCTTGTTCCATCACTAACTCACATAAAATAAAAATCAATAAAGATAAAATATAACAGTCCACAATTGGCAAAGGTAAAGCATAGCAAACATACAAAAACTAACTGGGAATCTCTATTTCATGCATCCATATGTGAGTGCCCTGTGAATCCCTACATGTACCCCCTTGGTGGTGCTAAAGGAGCAACAAGAAGTAGCCGTAGAACTTGTGCCAAGTTCGTCCGGAGAAGTACTGCCTCCACACCTGGTAATCCCCTGCCAAACAGTGGTGCACTCGTGTTGCTGTGTTCCGGTGGAAGGGTTGGGTACTGGTGAAAAAACTGGCACGAGGCGTAACATCCCCTACTCGGGTGATGGGTGCACCGGAATCCGACCAAGTTTGTATGGCTGTTCTTATGGGCGGAGGTAACCACTTATTATGAGGTGGGCCTTCAGTATGTTCCGTCACTTCAGTAGTATAAAAAAGAACCCGTTGCTAGCTGACTGGCGCCACGATAGGAGGGTAGGTTCGGGCAGGAACAGACATATCTTAAAATAAGACAATCTAAAACACGAAATCTGACTGTAATTTGACATATCTGTGTGCATGTAATGTGCCTTAGGATCTCATATATTTTTATAATATGACAAAAGTGATGGGACGAGTTGAAGTCCCACCTGATATTAAGTGGTTACCTCCACCCATAACGACAGCAATACGACTTAAGTCCTCCCCAAGCAAGGTATAAGAAGACACAAGCCGCACCCCGTTGCGCCCGTCACCCGAGACGGGATATTACGTCTCATGCGCATGTGATTTCACACTTCACGTTACATGCATGAATATGTTTGAGGATGTTGCGTTGGTCATTCCAGGTGGAATACAGGCCGTGTGTGATGGCCAACGCAGTGTGGGGGTTGCTGAGGGAGTTTCTCCAGGGTCTGCTGGGGCCCTCCACCCCCGTGCAACCGCCTCAGCACCTCATGAGCAAAATGAACGACATCTACACCCCCATGGACACGATATATCAGTACTTGGAACACTTCAGTGCTTATAGAAAGATCACTACGGGGTTGAGGACTCAGTGAATGTGATGTAACGTTACCTAATACAAGATGACATAATTTATTATTGTTTTAATTTGTTTTGATGTTTTTTTTGTGTGGTGAAAATCGTGGTTACCGCTATAAGTATGAGAAGACCCCAAGTTGCATTGCGTTCCGCCGAGACGGGGATATAACGTCTCATGCACATGTGATTTCACCGGCACCCACACCCTTCCCGGAACACAGCAGGGGGAAGGGTGTGGGTGCCGGTGAAATCACATGCGCATGAGACGTATCATCCCCGTCTCGGCTGATGAACGCAGCAGGATGAATGTGACTCAGTGTATCCAAATCTTATACTGAGTCGTATTACTGTTGTCATGGGCGGGGGTCGCCACTTACCACCGGGTGGGCCCTCAGCTTGTTTCACTAACAGGTAGTGTCACTAACAGCTATGGGATAAGGAGAAAGTGTTATCATACTTTGAATCAAAATAATTCCTACTGACATACTATTTCAATTGAAAAGGCTTCCATTTCCAATCAAACTTAGTTTTGCTATTACTATTAATAAAACGCTACGGTAAAAATTACGGGTAGCAGGGGTGCATTTGGAAAAGCCATGCTTGCCCATGTCCCATAGACATTTCGACTTTCATCCCCTTTCCCAAGGGTATCCTACCTTAGTGGTATGAACTCATGCCAAGTTTCATTTAAATTCATCCAGTAGTTTCGTGATAGAGACAGAAAGACAGACAGACTTTTTGTCTGTTTGTTCTGGTTTGTTTTGTCTCTGCTGGACCGATTTTGTCGGGACTTTCACTGGCAGATGACTGATGTTATGAGTAACATAGATTTTAGAGAGTGCAAAATAAAGATAAATTCCAAATAGGAAAAGCGTGGCTTTTCCAGACCCCCATTTGGAAAATCCATGTTTTTCCCATGGCCAGTTCCACGTAGCATGTGCGCGTGTGTCCAGTGCCCAGAATTTGTATGTATTAGCGCCAAGTGGAAGGACATACGGACGTTAATATATGAATTCACTGAAGGTACAATTGAAATCAAAAGATGCGCGTAGAATCTTCAGATTACGACGAGGAGACCTATGATTCAAAGTTATTTTTTTCTTTTTGTATCTTTTTACCTTAATCTGTCTTGACCAATAAACTAAAATAAATAAATAATAGTTTTTTTGTTAATGACTTCTGTATCGATTGGCAACCGAAGTTGGTTCACAAAATCAACATTAACGCGGGCGAACCCGCGGATAAAAGCTAGTAACGAAATTAATAAAACTAAGTACTAGATTAAAAATATTTTTTGAGGATGTGTACAACATTCAAACAAATAACTGCAATATTGTTTTCATTCATTCGCAAAACATCCTGACATGTAATTATTACGTATATAATGTTCATACAGTAATTCACTGAGATCATACTGAGAGTGCATGTGGACGAGGTTTCTTGTATTACTACATACAATAAAAGTCCTCTGCTTTATCGAAAGTGAAGAAAAGTTTTTATTTTTGTGTACGTTGTTGCGATGTCCAAATTATATTTCATTGGCGTACTTTTGATGATTGGTGAGTGAACTATTAATTTATACACTTCGTTTGCGATTGCCATCCCTGCAGCCTAAATCTATATATATAAAAGAAAGTCGTGTTTGTTACAACACTTATAACTCGAGAACGGCTGGACCGATTGCCATGGTTTTTGATTTGTTGGATTTGTTTCCGTCCCGAATAGCAGAATAACTATTTAAAACATTGGAAAATTAACGATTAACAATTTATCCCCGTATTCTCCACGGGAACGGGAACTATGCGGGTGAAACCGCGGGGCGCAGCTAGTTAAGAATAAAACCATGGTGTTTCCCATATGTTTTTATGGCAAATTTATCACCACAGCCAATAGAAAAAATACTCATAACGAATAAAAATATATTTTACAACAAAATTTGTTTGCTCTGATTTCAACTAGTAGGCAGCCATAGGAAATAAGCAAGCCATAGGAAATAAGCTGGCGATCCTCCATCCTTTCGAATTATTACCGAATTATACATGTCTCGAAACGAAGAGCTAAGTCGTATATTTGTTGTTTATGGGCGACAGTAACCCCTTATATCAGGTAGGCCTGTGAGGCCCGTCAATAAGGCCGCATAAAAAATATGGAATATCAAAGCAAGTTCTTTTAATTTTCAGTACCAATATACTTGTGTGTGGAGTTGGATCTGATAGAATGTGGAGTAGACCCGGATGCAGAGGTGACGCAGGGAGAGGTGGACATTACGCAGTATCCGTGGATTGGAATACTGTACTATACCTACTGTAAGTTGTTTACTGTGCCAGTAAAACTGTCATTAATAGATTATTAATATATGTTATCGCCTATGGCAACAGTAATGCGACTCAGTATAAGATTTGGATCTTACACTGAGTCGCATTCATCCAACTGCGTCCATCACCCGAGACGGAGATGATAGGTCTCATGCGCATATGATTTCACGGGCACCCATACCCTTCCACCGGAACACAGTACTGCTTACCGTCAGATTCCAGGCGTGGCGGCAGTACCTCTCTGGCCGAACTTGGCACAAGTTGTACTGCTACTTTTGGTTGCTCCTTTAGCACCACCCAGGGGGTACGTGTTGGGAATCAAAGAGTACACACCTACGGACGCGAGCAGCTAAACAAAACCAATGCTTGCAGTCGGTGACGTCGGGGAGACGAGGGCCGTCACCACGGTGGCTCTCATTCAGAAGGAGTTCGTGATCGCAGTCGCCGCTGACATCGGACCTATGCCTAAAGTTGACTTCAGGCAAGTACTTCTAAGATATAATTCAGAAAGTAAGACAATTGAAATATAGATGGACAGGTCACATGACGTGTAGATGGACAGGTCACATGACATGTAGATGGACAGGTCACACGATATGTAGATGTTTTATTTTTATACAAACTATGGGTCGGGATGATCTCAGGGCCCACCTGGTGTTAAGTGGTTTCATCCGCGCATAACAGCATTACGACTTAGGTCCCCGATTACATGCATGTGTAAAATTTGACGTGTCCAAATGATACTTGAGATCTAAAGGAATAAATGAGTTTGAGTTTGACTTTGAGCGAAGCATGAGACAGAGAGAGATGAAGTTGTTTAGTAAACATCTACTGCTGCCCGGAGAAGTGAAAACGCGAAAACACTACTGTATGGATTTACTATATAAATTTTAAAACTATCATGGTTATGAATATTATTATTCGTGTTCGTGTCCCGGGACCATGACGCATGTAACTGCGTCGAAATATCGGGACTCAACAAAACTCACAAATCATGGTAAATATCTCGGTAACACGAACACTACTGTATGGATATTAATGAAACAATATAATATAAACTCATACATCAGAATACCACATAGCGCGAAAGCTAGTGCAACATACATTGCTGGTTTTGTTGCAGACGTAAGACACGCGTGCTACTGGGCGAGCGATGGAACCGGCCCGGGCGGCGCGTGCGCAACTACGTGCTTCACCCGGAGTACGGGGAAACTATCAACACGGTCGCTTTAGTGCAGCTCAAGGACCCTGTCAGGCACAGTAAGTAAACGTATATTCAAGGACCCTGTCAGGCACAGTAAGTAAACGTATATTCAAGGACCCTGTCAGGCACAGTATGTAAACAATATTCAAGGACCCTGTCAGGCACAGTATGTAAACATATATTCAAGGACCCTGTCAGGCACAGTATGTAAACGTATATTCAAGGACATTCCACACAGCGCCATCTAGCCGTAAATTAAGCATAGCTTGGATGGCTTGTAGAAAGTACAAGTCCTGTAGAAATACTTATAAGCTATTTTTTGCCTCAGTTAAAACTGAACCGAGTTTTAAGTACCGTACCAGCCTCTAATGTTCCCACTGCTGACACCGGCCTACTCTCGATAATTGAGAGTGAATGGGCTCTGATCTACCACGGGAGCCCAATCAAACAAATTAAATACAATCATTGTCAATATTAAAAAAAAATGTGATTTATAAATTCAGATATGCCTTAAGCAGTTTTCAATTAGCCACTTGGTCAACTCCTTATTACATAAGACATTAGAGGCTGGCACGGTTTGTTTAGATCGCCTCTTCCAAACCTACCTCATTAAAACTAATTTTCAGATGTAATTCGCCCGCTGTGTCCGCCGCCGGAGATATTACGAAATCCCGTTTTCTATGTGATGAAGTTCAAAGAGGGTAAGTAAAATCATAACTACGTATAATTGATTTCATATTGTTAACCACCACTACACTTCATTGAACCGCAAGAAGTCCTACCTCCAGGGCACAACCTGCCACGGTCCACTTGGAAGTCCATTAACAGACTCCGGACTCAGGTCGGTCGCTGCAGACAGAACCTGTGTAAATGGGCATGCGAGACTCCAATTTAACTGGGTGCGATTGTGGAGCTTCAGTTCAGTCCATGTCCCATTTACTTGTAGCCCCCTGTGCCCTGCGACCTGCATTGGATGATCTGCACAAAGCCACTAATAGAGCTGTTGAGGTGGCAAAGTTTTATCGGGACTTTTGACTTGTCTGAAACACAGATACGATAAGAAGTTACCTAGCGACCCGCCCCGCTACTGATCGGGCAGAAGTCCCGACTAAGACTCGCCCAGCGCGAGAGGACGAAGGGGTTCTTGGACCCGCCGGCGGGCGAGCAATGGTGGATTCTAATTTGGTTATATAACTTCCAGATTACAATTCTTTGACAAAGGAAGTGGTCCCAGCCGCGTATATTCCATCGAAGTTATGCAAAGACTTCTACGTAGCAGCTAATGTAAGTATAACTATCGTTTACAAATTCATTACGCTTTAAAAATGTTTGTAATGCTTACACATTCATACCTTTACACTAGGATTCCCTGTGCCGCAGATGGCATGGAAAAATACAGAAACATAAGATAAACACCAATACCGGGTAATAAAATGCATGTTCACCACACAAATTGTGGCCGGGAATCGAATCCGGGACCCCTCGCTTCGTAGGCAGGGCTACTACCAACTAAGCACGTAGCATTATAGGTCATAATGGATTTCAATAAATGTCTATGGACATTTTACACAGCTTCATCTACCCCCAGACTAAGCATATACAAATATGTTTTTTAACTCAATTATCAACTCACCCAAACTCATTTATTCCTTTAGATCTCAAGTATCGTTTGGACACGTCAAATTTTATACATACAAGTAAACATATTCATGAGCCTATAACGTGTCACAGGAGATATTTGATCTCAAATATCATAACGAATCATTGAAACTCCAGATGGCAGGGAAGGCCGTATCCAAATTCGTTGCGTGGTTTTGAACTTAGCAGAGGAACGGACAGATGAAAATAGCCCTCGTTCGGTTGAGGACAGTTCTGGTTATGGCAGATTCTTTTTAAGGCAGATTCGTGTTAGGGCAGAAGACACGGCAGAAGTACAAACTTCAAGAACAGTGTATTGAAATATATTTATTAGCAAGTGCTAAACAAACTACAGCAACTAAGCGTCATACTATTTAGAGATTTGGTATTACAACGAAGACATCTAAAAAGTTTGTATACGTAGACATAAGGAACATTTTATTGTATGTAAACAGGATCGCGAAAGGAAAGTAATCCTTCCATTAGGAGTTTCTTGCTTGTTCTTCCATGAAGGGTCGGATAGGGTTTGAACATGCGCTAAACTTAGTAATAAGAACGCATGATCTTGTAGGTACATATATATTAAAAAAAAAGTGACATTTCCAAGTATTTTTTTAAGAATTCAATGGAAATAAAGTATTTTGACTCCGTGGCTTAGTTGGTAGTAGCCCTGCCTTCGAAGCGAGGGGTCCCGGGTTCGATTCCCGGCCGGGGCACACTTTGTGTGGTGAGCATGAAGTTTGTTCTCGGGTCTTGGCTGTTTGTCTTGTGTTTCTGTGTTTTTCCATGCCATCTGCGGCACAGGGAATCCTAGTGCAGAGGTATGAGTGGGTAAACGTTTTTTTTTTTCAGTTATACAGTAAAAATGTGCGGCCGCCTCACGTGGCGTGCGCGGTGGCGCTGGACGAAGATGCGCCGTGCGTGTGGAGCGCGGGGTCCACTCTCGTCGCCAGAGATATTTGGGGACGCTGGCAACTGGTTAGTATTCCCTCTATGAAATGGTGGATGCCAATAAGGGATGATCGATATTAAAATAAAATCGTTGACATATATGGTGAAAAATAGTTTTGATTTGGATTCTGATTGTCACGCATATTCATTCGTCAGGATTCAAAATCCGATTTGTAAGTACACCTTTCAACAGTCACGTTTATGTTATCTCGTTTATTCCAGTTAGGGTTAGGAGTGCGGGGCCCGGGCTGCGGGGCGCCCTCCCGGTACCTCGACATGGGGACCTACTTCCCGTGGATCGAGAGGAGTCTCTCCCAGTTCCAGCAGATCACCATTTCGAAGCTAAGCAAACAGAAGTACGTTCTAAGAGGAGGTATGGTCACTTTATACGAACACGAACACGTTTCTCTACTAATTTGGTCATATGATTATGATTATAATTTACAAATTAAGAATGTACCTCATAAGTAATGTCAATTGAAACATGTCGTAACTTGTCAAGACTAGTCTCTAATTCTATGAAGAGTACAATTGCTTTACTGTCTTTTAATCATTCTCTCTTTGTTTATTGACGACGCAGTACGTTTTTATAATAAACTAGCTGACCGGGCCACGCGTTGCTGTGGCTAACGTTTTTGTCATACGATATTATAATTTGCAATAAAATAATATTGCGATCATAAATTGAGCTGTGAGCTATCCTATCTTTCAAGTTGGATCAAACTGCACACGGTGTACAAATTTGATTAAAATCGGTTCAGTAGTTTAGGAGTCCATCGCGGACAAACATCGTGACACGTAATTTATATATATTAAGATAGTGTGGAATGCGAATAATGTCTTAACAATACATGAATTTCATATTTAAAAAATGAATTCCGTAAAATTTTTGTAAATTTAACTTGTTTTTATTTCTAGGAAGCTCTTCATTGCAGCGGTTCGGAGCCTGCGACCCTGAGGAAAAGATCAACCTGGTGTTCCGTGAGCTGATACGACTGGAGACTGACAACACGCAGTTTCAGTTTTTGACTTACAATGTAAGAAAGACTCGGACATGTTGTATGTGTGTGTGTGTGTGTGCGTAAGTACTTTTAGTACTTTTTTGATTTACTAGCCGTACCAGCCTCTAACGTTCCCACTGCTGGACACCGGCCTACTCTCGATAATTGAGAGTGAATGGGCTCTGATCTACCACGGGAGCCCAATCCGGATTGGTAGATGTCACATGTCTTCGAATTTTTGGTTCTAAGACCAAAAATTCGAAGACATGTGACATCTACCAATCCGGTCTCCTCACGATGTTTTCCGTCACCGTTTTGAGAACGTGGTATTGCGCACATAAATTTTTCAAGTGAAAAATCTCATTGGTTCACGTGTGGGTTTGAACCAGCAACCTTCAGATTGAAAGTCGGCGTCTATGCCCCTGGGCCACCATTTACTAGCATTGCCAGTGTATTGTCAGGGCGGAAATACAAGGAAACTCATATAAATTGAATCAGTGAGCTTGAAGGAGATATAAGTATTATGAAGCGGACAGAGCAAAAGCTCTCTCGATACGAATCGAAAGGTGCGGACTACCCACTGGTAGCACTACCAGGCACTGGTACAACCTTACCTTAAAGTTAGGTCCAATTTTTAGAAATACTTGTTAATTCTCAGTGAAAAATTGTTTCAGACCTCAGAAAATCTCGTTCAATATCTTATAAAATATAGTCGAATCTCATTCGAGTATATAGGGATCATTTCTCCAAGTTTGGTCTTAATTCTTCATATAGTATTCATCGTGCAGTGGCACCGAATATGGAGTGCCACAAGGGAGCGTATTAGGACCTACTTTATTACTTATTGTTATTTACATCAACATAAATAAATATACAAGAATTGCTCATATGTTATTATATATTATTGCTATGTTATATTATCTTATTACTTTTAAAGTAAGACATAATAGCGGTGACGCGGTCAACCCCGGGGGCAGAAGCTAGCATTATATTTGAACGTTTCCACAGATGACAATTTTGGAAGACGTCGAGTATACATGTCTGACATTGGAGTTGACGAACGCATCAGCCGTATCGGAGATGCGGATCACGCACATGTGTCCGCGGAGACTGGACGGCGGCCCATGTCACTACTACAGAGGTCAGTCTTAGTAGAGTAAACTAAAAAGCCATTTATTCTACAAAATTATTTAAACATTTTATTTATTATTGAAAATATAGACAATTTAATTACTATTTATATTCATTGTGAATTATTATTTTTTTCTTTCTGATGTTGTAGTCGCGTCTCTAGCATACGCCTCCCCCAGTTCTTTCCAAATAACTCTCTCTTAATTTTTCTTTCTAATGTTGTAGTCGCGTCTCTAGCATACGCCACCCCCAGTTCTTTCCAAATAACTCTCTCTTCATTTTTCTTTCTGATGTTGTAGTCGCTTCTCTATCATACGCCTCCCCCAGTTCTTTCCAAATAACTCTCTCTTCAATTTTTTTTCTTTCTGATGTTGTAGTCGCGTCCCTATCATACGCCTCCCCCACTTCTTTCCAAGTAACTCTCTCTTTAGCTTCTGTTATCCAGTCTGCTCCTATCCTTTTCCGAAACCTTCCGAAGACTTTGTCCTTTGTCCCTCTTCATAATAGACTAACTGACCCGACAGACGCTGTTCTGTCTTAATAATTTCGACCAATGCATCCGTGTTAAACGATACTTGCCGCGCGCATTCTGTCAATCACTGACAGTTATGTCAAACGCTATAAGAAAAAAAATATATGGTCGTTAGTTTTAGAGTAATCAATTTGGTTTTCAATGTTATTTAAAATAATGACCCACCTGTTTCACACTGGTCATATTCTTATGTACTCTCACCCCAGCAATTTACGAATCCATTAGCTAAACACCAGACACGGGCAGAATTTGTGTGGCTAAAGGCACAAAAAGCCATATAGAAGAAGAAGAAGTATATGGGCGTAATGTTTTCTTAAATTTTCCTATGTTCCGCGCAACTTTCTTAATTTTTTCTTTCATAAGAACTTTGTCAATTACAAACACAACAAAAAATAATTAGTAATATTGGTCCAGCCGTTCACGCGTGATGCCGTGACCGAGGGAAATAGGTTTATTTCCTTTTTTTTTTGTCTTTTTCCTAGCATTACAATTTGGGTATGTTCAAGAGTAGAGTGAATAGGTATTTTCTAGGCCAGCCTGTTACATCGTTGACCGCATCATCACTTACCATCAGGTGAGATAGCGGTGAAACGATGGCCTACAATGAAAAAAAAAAATAAAAAATTCATAAAGTTTATTATCAATCAAGAAGAAGTATTTTTCGAGTTGTTTACCCTGAGTTGTGAGTAGCGCGAATATTTGACGAGATAATTTAGTGATATCGTTGTCTTTAGCTGGCTTACCAGCTCAGCTTGTAGCTCTGCTTTGTGCGCTGCGGGCTGTGAGCTCCCATCCCATCCAGGACAGATATTTATATTATGACAATGAATATTTATTTATATTTAAAAGTATCTATTCCATTCCAGGTACAAAATTTGAGATATCTGTATACATAATATTCTCTGACACCTGTATGTTTGAGATGTACACCTGGGGTTTCAAGAAGAACATGACCCTGTTCGACACGCAGGAGTGGAAGTGGGAGGAGGGCACTTACTACGAGGACTTCTCGCTCACTCGTCACGAGTACAGGTGCCGTATCCTGTCACTGTCATTTGTGTCGTCATTCAAAGACGGGTTGACCAACGCCACGGTCTAACATACAGGTCTTGCGACTCTGAGTTTCGACATGGGCCTCTTAACGTGTCAAACCGCTAGCGTCGCTGCGATCGAGGGATGCCCGGTGCGACAAGGATGACAATAATCGCGCTTGCGCGTCACGTGGCCGTGGAATCCTAACCCATAAATTTTCGTCATGTCTCAAATAATCTTCACCTCACGATTCACGATTCACTTCGAAATTGTGAACGAAACACGATACGGAACACGCACGTCAAAGGCTTATTCAAACATTGTAGGTTATGTCGATGCATCCCTCGATCGCAGCTCCATCTGGATTTTTCTTCAACAGAGGAGCCACTCTCTACGATTGGAATTCTGTTAAGTCGCAAGACCTGTATGTAAGACCGTGACCAACGCTGATTGTTTTTATTTGTTTTACCCTCACAGATTATTAATTTTACTAACGGTTCAATATATGACAACTTGTTCACGTTTGTCATTCATTTAATTTTTTTCTCATAGACCCCTTTCAAAAGCTGGTGTGTACCCTTCCCTTTTGATTCCCTACACGTAACCCTTAACCCTTGGGTGGTGCTAAAGGAGCAACCAAAAAGTTGCAGTAGAACTTGTGCCAAGTTCGTCCGGAGAGGTACTGCCACCACACCTGGAATGTGACGCCAAGCAGTATTGCTCGCATTACTGTGTTCCGGTGGAAGGGTGTGGGTGCCGGAGAGATCACATGCGCATGAGACGTGTCATCCCCGTCTCGGGTGATGGACGCAGCAGGATGAATGCGAATCAGTGTAAGATCCAAATCTTATAGTGAGTCGCATTACTGTTGTCATGGGCGGGGTCGCCACTTACCACCAGGCGGGCCCTCAGCTCGATCCGACTCCGGCCTGATTGCGACTGAACGCAAATTTCGTGCATAAGTGCAACGCGCTCGAGGGCCGTGCCATTATTTTCACCGACTTCAAAAAGTAGGTTTTCAATTCGACTGTATTTTTGTTAATGGTTGTTACTTCAAATCTCCATCATTGAGGAACCGTTTTTGAAAATTATTTTTTAATTTGGAAGGCTATGATTTCAGATTGGTCCCATAGAATTTTTATCAAAATCGGTTGAACTGTCTGATTGTTCAAAATAAATGGATAAAATATGTCACCCCAGTAAACGATATTGCATATTTTGCTACTTTGAAAGCATTGAAGTCTGTTATATCGATTTTTACTTGCATTATTATTATGCCAAGCAGGGTCGTCCCAAAGTACTCCATTCTTTTGTTCTAAAAAGATAAGAGACCCATACATTGACTCTCAAACTCCTCCAAAGAATAAAATATTATAAATTTCTTATTTAAAAATATTGCATTTATGTTGCATCCTACTCCAGGAACAGTTTGGGAAATAATCTTGGAGTACTTAGGGAATAAGCCCCAAGCTATACCACCTTTTTCCTACGCGGCCTAATTGACCGCAATCTTTATTTCAGGGGTCCTACTTACATGACTGACTTTGGAT
The DNA here is from genome assembly GCA_921293045.1 of Aplocera efformata. Taxonomy (NCBI): domain Eukaryota; kingdom Metazoa; phylum Arthropoda; class Insecta; order Lepidoptera; family Geometridae; genus Aplocera; species Aplocera efformata. The sequence goes on from OV121061.1 coordinate 611,657, forward strand.
ACGAACCGCTGGAAGACAAGATGTGGGTCCCCGAGTACGACGTGTGGACCACCACAGCGTTCGACAACAATACATGGTCCAGTACAACGCCGATACCCAAAAAAGATGAAGGTAACCAAAAAAAAAACGTTCAGACACTCATACCTCTGCACTAGGATTCCCTGTGTCGCAGACATGTGTGCCCCGGCCGGGAATCGAACCCGGAACCCCTCGCTTCGAAGGCAGGGCTACTACCAACTAAGCCACGGAGCCGTCATCTGTAAAATCGTGAATCTGAAAAGGACCTGCGAATGTGGTCATTACGGCTCACTGCGAACCGAACCACCATCTATTCAAAATAGGGGCAACGGGTAGTGGACTGCTGGGGAGGGAGGCAGTGGAGCATGTCAACCAGAGCAGCCACGAGGGAAGCGAGAGCCTAAACTATACTAGTTATAGTTTGTGGGTCTCCACAGCAGACGCTGCAGCAGTGCTGCCAATAACCCAGAGTCCTCCGGTACTTTAGGGAGCTGGGCTGGATAGGGCAGGGTTTAGTTTTTGTGGGGGGGACAATGCACAATGCACCCCAATGCGGGACGTGAGTGCAGGCCGAGGCACACCCATTAATCAATAAGATGGTAAAATCAATTTAACCTCATGTATCGTAATGTCGTCAATACAGCTGTATCTTGCCGTATACCTTTAAGTTGAAGGCCCTCAGACTCCGTAACTGAAGACAGTCCCTCATATAAATGAATAATTTTAGGTGATTTTAATTTACCAAAATCGTGGATGCGGTCAGATGCCGATCAATCACTTAACCCGAAGCTCATAACAGACGGATTTAGTTATTTATCATCTTTACATATTATCTATTTATCAGTTTTTTATGTTCAAAAGTGACAGAACGAGCTGAGGGCCCAAGTGGCGACCCCCGCCCATGACAACAGTAATGCGACTCAGGATAAGATTTGGATCTTACACTGAGTCGCATTCATCCTGCTGCGTCCATCACCCGAGACGGGGATGAGACGTCTCATGCGCATGTGATTTCACCGGCACCCACACCCTTCCACCGGAACACAACAATGCAAGTGCGCCACTGCTTGGCGGCAGATTACGAGATGTGGAGGCAGTGCTTCTCCGGGTGAACTTTGCAAAAGTTTTGCAAAAACTTCTACTGCTACTTTTAGTTGCTCCTTTAGTACCACCCAGGGGGTACGTGTAGGGACTGAGGGTATTCACCTGTGGACGCGAGCAACTGGACCCCCGAAATTGCAGCTACTGAGATAACGAACTCGCGCATATTCATTGTTTAAGAATTATTACGAGTTTTTAACCGTCATACCCCACCTGGTGCCTGGAGGGCTAAAGGTTTCTTACACTTCGGTAGGGCAGCCAATCATCACATATCAAAAATATAAATATGTAACTATCTTATCGACAGCATCAAACGAGGAGCGGGAGAAGCCGTCCGCGTATTATTACATAGCCACTAAAGGCACCACAACTACACCTGCACCAACTAAGAAACGCTTCAAGCTGAAAACAACAACAGGAAAATCATGGTGGCCTTGGCCTGGATGAAATATTCTATGGTAGGAGGTTATTTTCTATGGGTCTAAACATGTAAAGATAAACATGGAAAGTGCATGTAATTTGACATATCTGTGTGCATGTAACGTGCTTCAGGAACGCCTGTGACACGTTATATGCTCACGAATATGTTTACTTCAATGTTAAAATTTGACGTGTCCAAACAATACATGAGATCTACCTAATACGAGTACCTTTAAACGAACAACTGTAGATACACGATTTGGATGAAATTTTGTGTTTAGATATGGTTTTGCCATTTATGTTTACCTGTTTAATTGCATGTCTTTAAAAACGCATATTTTTACAATAAAACGTTTTTATAGTAAACTATACTGTAAGTTTAATACTAATAAACTAAAATAACTAATTTACTTTAATATAATATAATATTAATATAATATTAGGAGTACAAATAAGTTTCCGTTTTTTAACACAAATTAAATATTTATTGTAGAAGAACGGTAATATAAATTTAATCAAAATATTGCCCATCACTTGCAACCACTTTTTCCCATCTCTCAGGCAGCATTCGAATCCCACGTCTGAAGAACTCCTTGTCTTTTGAGGTTATCCACGAATCAACCCAATTTTTGGTATCCTCATAAGATGTGAACCGCTGCGCCGTCAGAGCATGTGCTACGGACCGGAACAGGTGATAATCGGACGGTGCAATGTCTGGTGAATACGGCGGGTGGGGTAACACTTCCCAATCAAGTGTTTCCAAGTACTTTTTCACGGGAGCCGCAACATGTGGACGAGCATTGTCATGCAGAAGAATAATTTTTTCGTGTCTAGAATAGTATTGAGGGCGTTTTTCCTTCAGAGCTCGGCTCAATCTCATCAATTGTGTTCGATAGAGGGCTCCAGTAATTGTTTCGCTCGGATTAAGCAACTCATAATACACTACACCTAGCTGATCCCACCAAATACACAGCATATCGTAAATTTTTGGCCTTCCACTGCGATCTTTGTCTTCTACGTCGAAATCACCGTTTTTAAACTTTTGAAACCACTCTCGACACGTTCTCTCACTCAAAGCAACCTCACCATATGCTTCTACGAGCAATCGATGCGCCTCAGCAGCATATTTCTTTAAATTAAAGAAGTAAACTAATATTTCCCGCAAATGACGCTTACTTGGCTCAAATTTTGACATTTTCAACTTATAAAAATTATATTTAACCAATATAAAATCAATGATATTAATAGGTTATGTTGTTCTTGAATGTCCAAACTATTTTTTAAGCCGGTTATCATCTGCGAAAGCTAACCGAAACGCCGTGCCGCGCCATCTACAATAGAACTTATTTGTACTCCTAATATAATTTAATTTACTTTCTAGCCATCATTTTGTTGGCGTTTTTAGACGTTTTGGCCTTACAAGGAACGGGCCCATAAGAAGGCCATTTTGGTGGGTTAATGGTTTTTTTTTTCAATATAAATTTTATTGTCTACTCATTCAATACAATACACATAAAATTATTTTCGCCCGAATTCATTGTTAGCTTTACGGTAGGCAGTGTTCAAGTTATTTGTTGAGTATCTTAATTGTGAATATATTATTGTAAGTATTCAATATTTCATTTTAATGAAAGTACTTTTTAAGTCTAAGTAGGTATTTTGAATGATACAATACAATACAAAAATTCTTTATTGATCAATAAATGTACAAAGAAACTAAAACAATAATGTACAATGGGCGGCCTTATCGCTAATAGCGATCTCTTCCAGGCAATCTTTGGATATAAATAAATTGCAACATGAAAATCAGGTAGGAGGTGCACCAAAAAGCAAATTAATGTACTTGCAACCTAATAACTTCAATAAAAAATAAGCACTTACAAATATTACATTATTATTATTATTATCTCATTATATCAACTAAAAAAAACGTAACGACTAAATATAGAACAATAAATAAGACAATTTTATAAAAATTTTATGGTATAATAATAATAATTCACATATATAAAAACAAAATCTTCACTTGAAATTTCAATTTATGAAGTGATGTTGAAATTTTGTCGAAGAGTTGTTTCGCGAGTCTTGTGTCGACAGTCCTCGAATCCGAAAGCTAAACTCACGACGTAAGCGATTGTCCTGTCGGAACGAGCGCACGCGCGCAAATTCTATTACGCTATGTGAAATTTCCATTATTATTTATTCATTACATTTTGCGGCCCACGAATAAAGTTATATGTATCCGTGGTCGACACAATGCACCACGTTGTTAGCTTCCCGCTGTCTCCCTTCCTTGGCCTCGATAAGGCCGAGGTGCCAAACATCGTCTATGTTCACTTTCTCATCCCCCTGTGAACATATTGAAACTTAAATAAGTTGCCCGCGTCTCAGTTGCCGCTACACACTACGCCGTCTTTCAATCTGAAGGTCGTTGGTTCAAACCTACACGCGCACCAATGAGTTTTTTCACTTGAAAAATTTATGTGCGCAATGCCACGTTCTCAAAACGGTGACGGAAACATCGTGAGGAAACCGGCATGTTTTAGAACCAAAAATTCGACGACATGTGACATCTACCAATCCGGATTGGGCTCCCGTGGTAGATCAGAGCCCATTCACTCTCAATTATCGAGAGTAGGCCGGTGTCCCTGCAGTGGGGACGTTAGAGGCTGGTACGGTACTACGACGCAACTTAAAACCAGCGCTGCGGCTATTTTCCCTAAGCAAATGCTCAACAGCTAATTAGTGGGCACAATAAAATAAGTTTCATGACTGTCTATTCTTTGTCTTGGGTTAGGGTTGGAACAGACGTAAACTTAATAAAATAAGATTAGCTTAAACATAAAACTGACTGTAATTTGACATATCTGTGTGCATGTAACGTGCCTAAGGAGCTCCTGTGACACGTTATATGCTCACGAATATGTTTACTTGTGTGTGTAAAATTTGACGTGTCCGATACTTGAGATCTAAAGGAATAAATGTGTTTCAGTTTGAGTTTGTCTGATTTTTTATTGTACAAATAAATATTTTTCTATTTCTATAAACGAATTCGGTAGAAGCCTTGGAAGGAGTTTTGCTTGGTGTAACTCCTTTAGTAGCAACTGTACCTATATTCACGCTAATAAATTCTAATTCTGTACTTGTGTGAAGTTCGTCCAGAGTAGCACTGTCTAGTAATTCACTGGCAAGCAGTACACTTGCGTGGCTTTGTTCCGGTAGAGGGTGTCGGTGAAATAACAGGCACAATGCGGAGCGATTTGAGTGTTCTTATACTTCGGTAGTGGAGCAGCCGAGTGTATTACTGTTGTTCATGGGGGGGCGGTAACCACTGAATATCAGGATCGTAACCTCGTTGTCAAAACGATAGAGTATAATTTGAAATCTAGTGACATCTAAAAATCGAGATTAGGCTCCGGCGGCGGTAGAGACGATTCACTCTCATTTGTTGAGAGTAGCCTTCCTCTGCCTCTGCATCAAGTGATCATACCTTCATATCCATATTGATCGCGTCTTCAGGCGGCAAAATGATAAAAGGTGTCGATTCAAAGCTGAATGCGAGTCCGAAATACGAGTACTTTTTGATCTCACTCATAAACAGATCCCACGAATATACCTTCTCGGGGTCACTGCCCATCTCTCTTATCTGTCTTGACAACACTTCATAATAGTATTTCAGCAGCTGGTCATAATGTTTCATCCTCAAATCCTGTGTAGTGCACGCATAGGTTACGAAAGATACGTCCAAAACTGGGGATGCACATCTAGACAGTTGAAAATCAATTATTTTCGCGTCGACCGCCGCACCATTCTCGTATTTAAATAGAAAATTATTAGTCCAGCTGTCACCATGCGAAATTACACCGGTACTCGTGGTATTACAAGCTGCGTCAATCATTCTTTTATACGTTTCAGGAACACAAAATTCCTTTACCTTATCGACGTACACAGTATTGGGGTATTCTCTCTCAACAGCATCGATAGCGATGCTGCCAATACGCTTCCAAAATCTTTCATACCATCCCCAAAGACGGGGGTGATAATACGTTTCAAAGACCGCATTTTTTATCTCATTAAATTTCTCTGGGTCCTGATCTCTCATTGCGAAAGACAAAGCATGAAACTGGGCAAGGACTTTTAGTGTTAGCTTCCAATGTTGAAGATCAATGCCTTCCTGCCTGACAGCGCTCCCGTAATTGTCCAACGAAGCATCCTCCAAGCATATAACGTCATGCGATCCGTCCGTGAAGGAAAACACCAATTTCGCGAATTTGTCGAAAGGATCTTTGACAGTTTTCTGTGACTGGAACCGGAGCAAAGCTGGCAGAACTTTTTCGTAGAAATTGGTCTCGTTTTTGAAGAATTCATCGCTGCGGAAGGTAAGACGCCTTGATACATTTTTAGGTATGTTCTTGAGGATGACCTGGACGTGTTTTGGGCCATTTTCTGTTTTGCCGTGGATCTTTATGCGGATCAGTTCGCTGAGGTAGGAGTCTCCTTTGCCGGTATCACTGACATACTGAAAATAACACAAAACACTCGTCATCCTCAAGAGCATACATATAAATGTATCAGTCTAATATGAAGTTGTAAGCGATCGCAGACAAGCCCAATGTTCAGGATTTAGTAAAGTTCACTTTGAATAAGAGAGTGGTGGCTTAGTGTTACGGCATGTGAACCATCAGATCGCTGGTTAAAAAATGAAAGACAAGCGACAACGAATGCAATTATCGCTTGAAAGAATGTAAGAAAAACATCGTGATCAAACCGACATATCCTAGAATAAAAATTTTGACGTGACATCAACCAATCCGGATTGGGCTCCCGTGGTGCATTAAAACAAACTTATTCTTGCTTTTCGCGAGGTCCTTGCACCGAAACCATTAGTCTGATTCCAGTTGCTCGCGTCCGTAGGTAACTGCCCTGTGAATCCCTACACTACCCCCCGGCTGGTGCTAAAGGAGCAACAAAAAGCAGCAGTAGAACTGGTACCAAGTTCACCCGGAGAAGTACTGCTTTCACATCTTATAATCTACCGCTAAGAAGTGGTGCATTGGCATTGCCGTTTTCCGTTGAAATCACATGCATTTGAGACGTAACATCCCCGTCTTGGTTGACAGGCGCAACGGGGTCTGACTAAAGTATGAGAAGACTCGATCTTCTCATACTTCAACCAGAGAGGACCTAATTCGTACTGCTGTTCTGCTTTAGCAGTCTTGTCACTATTGACAGTTATAGTATAAGTGTTATTTACATTTCAATTTATTTGACATGCCATCATACTTGATGCATTGTTGTAATTATAATGTATCATTTATTATATTTCTTGGCAATGCCACTATACAGCAGCCATTGTTTAGTTATATTTTAATTTTAATTTAATGTGACATTATATTATAATTGAATTAGTTTTAAGTATTTCTATGACGCTGTTATGCTTGTCTATGGTAATAAGATAGCACCGCCCTACATAATAATTGTAAAAATATAATGTACCTAAATGTAAATTTGACATAACAAAGTGTTCAAAAATGAACCTACGGTGAAAAAAAAATGAGTATGAGTATTGTTATATATAAAATATACGGTTACCCACTTCCCAGTGTGTGAAGGTGACGGGTTCATGAAACCAGTTGGTGAGTGCTCCGGTCAGCCTGGCAGCTGTGAGGAGTGGAGACACGTGCGTCAGCGTGCTGAAGTCTTCCACCATCTCGAATCTGGAGTTTTTGTGCGAACTGGATTTAAATCATAAATTCATTTTGCATACGGCCCGCAATTTGCTATATGACTTCAAAAAACGAGGAGGTTCTCCATTAGACTGTTTTTTATGTAGGTATGTTATGTGATTATTCTGTCAATTATGAATCAATTTTGATGATTCTTTTTTTGTTTGGTAAAATCATACTTCAGTTTTTGAAAAACAAAAACCTAATGACAATAATGTTTCGGGGTAAACGAAAACGTTTACTCCGAAACCTAGCTGTCTCATTGAAGCTGTGGGTTTAGATCTATCTATACTTATAATAAAACTGTAACGGATCCAATTCTGTACATTGAAGATATTTAAAATTTTTTTTTTGCACTCTTTGATCGGTTCTGAAGCCAAAACTGTAATTTTTTCATTCATGTCTGTCTGTCTGTCTTTATCTTGGCCGCGCATCACGCCGAAACTACTCAAACGGATTCAAATGAAACTTGGCACGATTTGAGGTCATACTCCGAGGTAGGACATAGGATACTTTTTATCCTGAATTGAAATTCAGCGGTTCCCGTGGGAGAAGCGAAAAAGTCAAAATATGTTTTTCATTGTAATTCATTAACGCGTTATCCGATTTCATTCATTCTTTTTTTGTTAGAAAGGAGATACGTTAAAAACTGTCCCGTAAATATTTCAAGGTCATCGGTTCTTGTAGTTTACAAATTACAGACATTACAACATCAGTATTAGGTCCAAATAACTTGAATTTTCAAAGGACTTTTACTGGCAGATAGGTGATTTTATAAGGAGTAACTTAAGATACTTTTATTTACGAAAAAAAAAATAACATTTAGGGTTCCGCGCAAATAAATGTTTTCCACGCGCACGAAGTCGCGGGGCACAGCTAGTATATAATAAAATGGCAGGCTGTACCCTAAGTACGAGAAATAAGGGATGAAATAATTGAAGTCGACTTTTTAGTCTGTCACGTGTATATTTCCTTCTCGGCCATGTTTTATTATACTTCATGAAGTTTGTGCTCGAGTCTTGAATTTTTCTTGAACACAGAGAATCCATCAGGATCGTCCACCTGCAACTTGCACTCAAATATGAACTTGTCGGATCTGAAGTGCCGTACTATAAGTACGCACCGGCGCCAGTTCTTGAAAATAGCCGTGCTACGCTCTACTGGGACCGGTCTATTATCACGGACAGGACTATTGACGCCAATAAGCCTGATATCGTGATAATAGACCGGCCAGAGCGCCGGGCGATATTCGTTCCCTCACTATTCCACATGACGCTAATCTCGTGAAGGCCGAGAAGGACAAGCATAGCAAGCACCTTGAATTGGCCCACGGAATCACCGCCATGTGGGAGGTGGATTCAACGATTATCGTCCCCATAGTCGTTTCAGTGAACGGACTTATAGCGAAGAGCCTCGACCAACATCTGAAGAGGCTCTCGCTAGGCGGCTGTACAAGAGCCGGATACAGAAGGCGGTACTCCTGGACCCGGCACGCATCTTCAGGAGGTTCCACAGCCCACCGACTGCTTGGGTCTCACTCTGCAGTCGGAGGTCCTCCGTTTTTATATATTTCTTACTACAATATTTTATGCTGTTTCACTACATAGTATAAAATAAAGTCGCTTTCTCTGTCCCTATATCCCTATGTATGCTTAAATCTTTAAAAGTACGCAACGGATTTTGATGCGGTTTTTTTTAATAGATAGAGGGATTCAAGAGGAAGGTTTATATGTATAATAATACACTAGCAAGTTACCCCGGCTTCGCACGGGTAGTTTCTGATACGACACTAATGCTTTACTAACCGTGCGAAGCTGGGGCGGGTCGCTAGTATTTTATAAATAAGTAATGAATTATTTTGTAGTGAAAAATGTATAAATGAGTTAAAAATAAATAATATGAAATAATAATATAGATAAAAGTGGTTAATAATAGGAATTCCTAGATACCAATATATCGGCGATATAGTTGTTTTACTGATTTAAATGGAATTTAGTATGACATTTCACTCTGACTATGACTCCATCCATCGTGTCACGCGCCATTTTTGAATAGTTTTTTTTCATGTCAGCCGAGACCCGTATGTTATTCCGTCTCATGCACATGTGATTTCACCGGTGCCCACACCCTTCCACCGGAACAGAGCAGTGCGAGTTTATTGTACTCAGGAGTAGGTACATATGTAGGTACATGTAAAGTCAAGTAATGTAATTATTTACGAATAAAATAGGTAAAGTACCTACATAATGTATTATTCACATCCATGAAAATAAACTAGTTTTTGACTATAGAACCACACATGTATTATTGAGACTTACCGGCAGTATTCGCAGTAGTTTCTACAATTACTTATCTTATAAATCAAGCGAAATATATTAATTCCACTTTACAAATAGATAATAAAGTTACCGGCACAGCGTACGTTTACTGCCTGAGTACAATCAAACTATTTTTATTTAGGTCAATAAACTGTAACCATACAAGATTTATAATCATTAGCCCATCAAGGTGCCGTATACAAAACTCTGACATTTTAAAATTGGTCGGGTAATACAAATGTCAGTTTGACGTTAGATCGATGACGTAGCCACTTTAGACGAGGCGGTTGTCATTCTCGTTGGCTTAGGAAAATTTTCAGTCCTTGCGAATTAGCGAGCTTTGAGATTTTAAAAAACAGACCATAAAATATTGAATGTATACGTATACCTATTGAAATATCGTTGATTTGATTGACTCTTCTATATCTTTTTATCGGATTATAAGTGGTGAATGTTGAATTATTCATTGGATCACCAACGAAAGACAAAATAAAATAAGTATACAAAAATTTATGACGATAACTATATGCTACAATTCGTTATCCTAAGCGTAGGAAACAATATACTATAATATCTACTCATCATCCGACCTTGATTTGATTATTCAATTATTAAATTAATAAATGAACTAAAAAAATATATAAAACCGACTTAAGTACTTTCATCCTTTATTTTTTGCTCTTAGGGGTTACCCTACCATTTTTAGAAGAACCATCTAAATCGGTATGCAACGGGCGAAGAAAAAAGTCACAGGAAAGTTACAGTCAACCATGGGCTATGATTTGCTTGCGGACAGGATTTTGTTGCATTTGCGCTCGCAAGCAGAATTCACAGCGGCACGCGAATGACAGAGACTGAAACTCTCCACACAATTTATTAGCCATGTTTTCAATTTTTTTTTTATATAGCTAAAGTGACGGGACGAGCTGAAAGCCCACCTGATGTTAAGTTTCCGTTGCGCCCGTCACACGAGACGGGGATGTTACGTCTCGTGCGCCTGTAATTATACCGGCAAGTCCAACCCTTCCACTGGAACTTAGGAATACAAGCACTACTGCTTGGCGGCACATTACATACGTGGTGGCACTACTTCTCCAGACGAATTTTTTACAAGTTCTACTGCTATTTTTCGTTGTTCCTTTCGCACCACCCGGGGGACACGTGTAGGGATTCTAAGGGTACTCACGGACGCGAGCAACTTGATCTGGTGTATCGCATGTCAAAATTTTCTTCGAAGTCTTCAAGAAAGATTTATGGTACTTACGGCACGAATACGATATAGGAAAAAACATGGACATTACACACAGCGCCATCTAGTCCCAAACTAAGATATATTTAGTACTAAGGCAACGAGCTTACTGACAGAATAAGTATATTTATTTTTGGTTAACAAATAGCCATATTATCAACACCCAGAGCCAGAACAGATACCTATGTATGTTCGTATCACAAATGGTTGTCCTGGGAACCCATCCAACCACGACAGCGTACTTCTACAGCGCAGAAGGCAAAATTATCCACTGAGCTCAGAGGCTAGTCAAGTCAAGTCAACTAATTCAAGTATATACATAATTTAGGACAGTAACTATTTTTATATAAAGAATTTATTTGTTGCTGTGACAATTTTTTCACTAAACATCTTAAAAATTGACAGAACACATTATTTTGATTGAAATATTGCTTTTGATGTGTATGGAAGGATCTTAGGGAGCCATAGAAATCAACAATCGCCTTTTATCGAACCTGCCTACCAAAGAATGAACTACAAAGAGGTTCGTACGTTCATCTCACGGGGCTTCCGTTGCCACAATCAGTCTTTTGAACAATGCTGCCAACATTAGTTTACCATCATCATTGAAAAATTAAACCTTATGTTTATAAAGCTTGAAGCTGAAACTACACAGCAAAAAAATCTGGGGTGACAGGTGGTTTTGGCGCCAAGTTGAGACTTCTATCGCCTGAAGGCGCGAATCAAGGATTTCGCGCGCCGTTTCCCGCCAAAACAAAAGGGTGCCGCCATCTTGTGTTGATGCAAAGTTTTTGAGGTTGCATTGAGTGGAACGAACGCGGTGAATTTAGAATACTTACTTGGTATATGATTTACATCACATTCTCTAGGACTTTAACATTGGTAATATACATACTACATACATACCTACATACTTACTTGAAACATGCCTTGGGTCGGCACTGGACAGGACAAAGCTAGCTTTGTCCGCAGCCTGTACGCTAAATTTGTCCATGACCATTGTCCACTCGATGCCTATGTGGGTAGGTATTATAGACAACAAATGCTGACACACATACTCTCGCACATATTTCCTGTGATGGAAGTGGTTTGGACAAATCACAATAATAGAACACACGTACAGAATACGGCGGGTGGTGCTAAAGGAGCAACAAGAATAAGCAGTAGAACTTGTGCAAAGTTCGCCCGGAGAAGTACTGCCTTCACACCTGGTAAACTGCTGCTAAACAGTTATGCACTCGCGTTGCTGTGTTCCGGTGGAAGGGTGTGGGCGCCGGTGAAATCAGCCGGTGCCCGCTCACCACTCAGCTCGTTCCTTGATTTATAAGACGTTATCACGTCAATAAAAAGTAATAATACATATACATATATAAATATTTTAGTAGAAAGACCTATTTTCTGGAGTCAATAGGCACCTAACTCAGCATGTGTTGCACTGACGAGCAGTGCATCGCTGGTATTCTGCTAGGGCTACATCAGAGCAAGAATGACAAAGCCATCGATTTTAGTAGTCAACGTTTAAATTAACAGGTGTCCTAAGATTCCAATCATCTAAATTGGACCATCAAATAAGGTATAACAGTCTCGACACGTCCAAAGTAAAATCTGTGAAACAACTTAATCCAAACAATTATTCGGATGGGCGTGCATTGTAAAGGAGAACCATTGCGAGCTAATCTATTGGAAACGTCCACTGCAGTAGTTAGAGTTGTGACACTTGGCGAGTGCCTAAAAAGTCGAAATATTGGTTTATTCCCAAAGTACTCCATTCTTTTGTTCTCAAAAGATAAGAGACCCATACACTCTGAAACTCCTCCAAAGAATAAAATATTATAAATGTTTTATTGAAAAATATTGCATTTAAGTTGCATCCTACTGCTTCGTGGAATACGCCGAATATCAGGGGGTCCAGTTGCTCGGTGCTAGGTGAGAACCTTTAAATACCTATACGTACCCCCTGGGTGGTGCTAAAGAAACAACAAAAAGAAGCATTAGAACTTGTGCAGAGTTCTCTCGGAGAAGTACTGCCTACACACCTAGTAATCTGCCACCACGCAGTGGTGCGCTCGCATTGCTGTGTTCACGTGGAAGGGTATGGGTGCCCGTAAAATTTGCTTGCTTGAAATATACGTATGAAGTACAAAATTGTATTAGTTAACTGTACTATCTGTTAACGCAAGTACGAGCCGCCATTTTCGATTCGTTCCTTTAATGAACCAGCTTATATTTCTCTATCTCTTCCTATCACCTTTTTTTATGTCAGTGAATGACGGAACGATCTGAGGGCCCACCTGATGGAAAGTGGTGACCCTCACCCATGACAACAGTAATACGCGCGACTCACTATGAGATACAAATCTTTACTGAGTCGCATTCATCCTGCTGCGTCCATCACCCGAGACGGGGATGATACGTCTCATGCGCATGTGATTTCGCCGGCAGCCACACCCTTCCACCGGAACACAGTATTGCAACCACCACTGGTTGACGGACGCGAGTAACTGGACCCCGCAAAATATTATATTTCTCATTTATTTAGCTTCCCTTTTCAGGCAAGTGTTATTGTGCTCTCCATAAAATAGAGATCAACACATAATTATTAGGTTGTGGAAGGCTACGCTTTAGTCACATAAAATATGTGACCGGTTAAATATAAGTAGGGGTGAGCAGGACACGCCACACCCCTAGTCGATTGCTCCCATTCCGTTGGACTTTTTCTAACATTGTCGTCGTGCTAACTCTTTTCTTTTACGGAAGTTACAATTTTCAGTTTAGGTACTTAATCGTAATTAAATTAAAACTCTATGTTATTTGCAATTAAATTTGGTGTGATTTGAAACTATCTATAACATATCAGCCTCTAATGTACTCACAGGAGAGTTACCCTACTCTCGATAATTGAGAGTGAATGGGCTTTGATCATGGGACCCCAATCCGGATTGGTAGATATCAAATGTATTCGAGTTTTTGGTTCTAAGATATGCCAGTTTCTACGCTATGTTTTCCTTCACCGTTTGGAGAACGTGGTATTGCGCACATAATTTTTTCAAGTGAGAAACTCATTTGTGTACCTTTGGGTTTGAACCAGGGACAATCAGATTGAAAGTCAGCGTCTGCGCCCCTAGCACGCTCTCAATTATAATTATATTATGTTATTATTATGCAGTTTTTATCAGGTGTTGACTTAAATGTTGATTATATCGTTAAAGTTACAGGGAATTCCTAGGGGTTGGGAAACAAAATATGAGGCAAAAAGGTTATTCCAGGCTAGGATGGCGATGATTGACCTAAATGTTTTTGGGTTCCGTACCCAATGGTAAAGGGAACGATGGCTCCGTGGCATAGTTTGTAACCAACCTGCCATCGAAGTGATCCCGGAATCGATTTCAAAATTACAAATAACTATTTGTGTGTGCATGCCTCGTGTCTTGGGTATGTTTTTGTTGTTTCTGTGTTTGTCAGTACCACCTGCAACCTTGTGTCCTACGAGAATGAAAAAAAAAAATATAGATAGATAGATAACACTTTATTGCTCACATAACAAAACAACACATAACAAAATAATACTACACAAGTAATGTGAAACAATGGGCGGTCTTATCGCTTTAAAGCGATCTCTTACAGACAACCTTGGATGGACAAGAAGTAACGGATATTACATTGGGTGTATTGGTATAAGTAAGTTTATTCAACCTGGATTTTTTTATAGTTGTTTGGCGATCGCCAAACGACGCTTCCGGCAAAGTAAAAAGATTGCAGGAGCCGGTCATATTATTTTTACGGAAACTTGCCCACTTAATAATCAAACTTTTTGCCCATTTTTGCCGAAGTAAAACGAATTCCACCGTCGGCGGGGATATTATGCAAATGAAAATCAAACTCGTCCCGAACTCCTGCTCTACTTTCCGTACTTACACTTATTATAGAAAGTTCGGTGACACCTCGGCAGATTCGTGTAAGAACTTTGTTTTGACACGAAAAATAGCGGAAAATAAAAATAATATAGAAATAACTTAGATCGGTACATATTTACCTAGTACATTGTACCTGGACGCGGCCACCAAACCGTGCATTACTGTGTTCGGTGGTAGTGTGTGGGTGTGTGGTGGTAGTGTGTGGGTGACTGGAATTTTAGTTTTATTTACACATTGTTTCGTCCAAATTTCATCCAAGTCAGTTGCGCCGTTTGAGCATGAAGGAGTAACAAACATACACACACATACACACATATATATATACAAACGCTTACACTCATACCTCTGAACTAGAATTCCCTGTGTCGCAGATGGCATGGACAAACACTCAAGACCCGAGGACAAACTTCATGCTCACCACACAAAGTATGCCCCGGCCGGGAATCGAGCCCAGGACCCCTCGCTTCGAAGGCAGGGGTACTACTAACTAACCCACGAAGCCGTCAAAGCTGTTGTCAAAAATAAACAAACTTTTGTCTTTATAAATTAGTGTGATAATGCATTTTTTTTTACACTATTTCACCCTTTTGATAATGTGAACTTCTTTCGTGTAAGTAAGAGGTTAATAACTGTGGTATCCATACAAATATACGGGCCAAGATCTACTTCAACTAAGTTAAAATAACATTTACATAACATTTTTAAGCGAAAAAGTTGTTGTTTCTCTGGATCTCACCCAGCTACCTTGGATTATAAGTTCGTAACCCTAGGCCACCACTTTCCCAATCCCAAGGTATGAAACTCAAACTTAAACTCATTTATTCCTTAAGATCTCAAGTATCATTTGGACACGTCAAATTTTACACACACAAGTAAACATATTCGTTAGCATATAACGTGTCACAGGAGATCTTGAGGTACATAAAATTAAAACGAGTACTTGAATTCTTTTATATTGTATAATCCTTTTATTCTTGTAATTCATTAAGAAACAACAAAAAGAAACAACGTTAACACACTCATACCTCTGCACTAGGATTCCCTGTGTCGCAGATGGCATGGACAAACACAGAAACACAAGACAAACACCCAAGACCCGAGAACAAACTTCATGCTCACCACACAAAGTGTGCCCCGGCCGGGAATCGAACCCGGGACCCCTCGCTTCAAAGGCAGGGCTACTACCAACTAAGCCACGGAGCCGTCAACACAATAATTACATTGTTACTATTGGATGTAAGCCGAACATATTCATACTTTGATAAATGTCACATAGGGCCATTCTATTACTAATCTAGTAGCACAAAAATTGAAGAGATGGCGCTGTATTAATTTTTCAGCATAGTTTACAATACAATTATACAGCAAAATTCTATCTAAAACAAAATTTCATCCAAATCGTTCGAGCTGTTTCTCTAGAATTTCTCGTTGAAAGTTAAATATAAAATTTCTAGAGTATTTAATTCGTCATCCTCTTAGGTAGATAATGTTTTGTCATTTTTACTATTATTATTATTTTAGTTGTCACCAATTTATTATAAATATGTATTATCGTATAGGTACTTCTTTTTTAATTATATATCGTAGGGTTTATGGACTCATTGTTAATACATGCGGTGTTCATCTATAAGTGAAATTACATGTAACCTTTTTCTATAACCTAGCTTCTAAGAATGTATTCATGTAAATTTTGTTGATGGACCTAAATAAATAAATAAATAAGGACACGACAAGTGACAGAAAATCCTTTAGACAATATGTACCTACATAATGTTTCTCTTGGTGTGTTATTGATTAAACTATAATAATTTATGAAACAACTTCTCTGAGTCGACCTCAAAGGCAGAATACATTATGGAGAGTAATCTAGGGTTTACTGTGACCGCGATGTGCCACAAGCTTAGATTAGACAACGTACACAAGGGTCAGTGTGTCACGTCCGCCAGAAAAAAAAACACGTGGAAATTTCTCGTTACATTGTAAAATGTATTCACTTCAGATTCCAGGTGTACGTAGTCATTAAATAAAAATGGTATGGCGGTCATTAAATAAAAAATCCGTTTTCTGAACTCACACTGAGTACTCCAATCGGAATATATAGGAACACAATTTTTTTTTTGTACAAATTAGCATATTATTATTTAACTAGCTGCGCCCCGCGGTTTCAACCGCATAGTTCCCGTTCCCGTGGAGAATACGGGGATACGGGGAATACAATATAAATTGATTTTATTTTTTTCGTTAATTTTCCAATGTTTTAATAGTTATTCTGCTATTCGGGACGGAAACAAATCCAACAAATCAAAAACCATGGCAATCGGTCCAGCCGTTCTCGAGTTATAAGTGTTGTAACAAACACGACTTTCTTTTATATATATAGATTTTATAGAAACCTCAAAAATTGTAGCCTATATGTTATTCTGATGTATTGTATAAGCTATATTGTGGTAAAGTTTCATTCAAATCCATTCAGTAGTTTTTACGTGAAAGAGTAACAAACATCCATACATCCATACATCCATACTTACAAACTTTCGCCTTTATAATATTAGTAGTAGGATTTATGTGATTGTGTGTAATAAATGTTTTATCTATCATGCAACCATAAAAGTAGCTTAGTATTTCTTTAATAGAACTGACGACTGACTGAGAGCGTGGTGGCCCAGGGGCATAGACGCCAACTTTCAATCTGAAGGTCGCTGGTTCTAACCCAAAAGTGCACCAACATTTTTTTCACTTGAAAAATTATGTGCGCGATAACACGTTCTCGAATCGATGACGGAAAACATCGTGAGGAAACCGGCATGTCTTAGAACCAAAAATACAGAGACATGTGACATCTACCAATCCGTATTGGGCTCCCATGGTAGGTCAAAGCCTTCACTCTCAATCATCGAGAGTAGGCCGGTTTCCGTGCTGTGGGAATATTAGAGGCTGGTACGGAACTGACGACCGCTGAAAGTGGAACTCCTATGTTGCGCTGCTGCTTCTCGCTATACATAGTCACAAACCAAAAACACGTGTTTACGAGCAGATAATGCAATGGTTTCTAGCTTAGCTTGATTACACTTCTCATTTCTCGTGTGCTTTGGATAACTTGCCGGCTTCCCGCACCGCTACACTATTAGAGCCAAAATAATAGACTGATTTAGAATAACTGATATAAAAATCGGAAAAAAAACCGACTTCAATACTTTCAAAGTAGCAAAATACGCACGCAATTTGTTTACTTGAATGAAATATTTTTTCCCGTTATTTTGATATACCAAACTTAAATTGGAGGTTTTTAATCAAGAACTAAACTGTTTTTGACAAAATTTTCTTTAGTTCTCTGACCAAAATATGAGAAGACCCAAGTCGCACCCCGTTGCGCCCGTCACTCAAGACAGAAATATTACGTCTCATGCGAATGTGATTGCACCGACACCCATACCCTGCCCCTGGTACACAGAAATGAGAGTTGAGAGAGAAACCACTCTGGCGGCAGATAGCAAGATCTGGAGGCAGATTTCTCCGGGGGATTTGCACAAGTTCTGCTGCTACCTTTGTTGCGCATTTAGCATCACCCAGAGGGTACGCGTGGGGACTCAAAGGGTCCTCAAATACGGACCCCCCCATTCGCCGTTAAGTAGAATCCTTGAACAGATTTTCGCATTACAAAGACTAAAGAAACTTGTAAGATAACGCTTCGGTGGAGGCTATCTGATGCGGCCGCGGCGCGAGGGCACGATCCACTAGGGGGTCGGGGGAGCATCGACCGGTGTTTGGCTGGCGTCGCAGCTCAGTTAGTACCTCTGCCTTCTCCTCTTCTCTGTACTCTCTGTTGGTCGTCGGTTCGATTCCCACAGGACAAGCATTTGTATGTCAAACATAGATGTTTGTTTTGTGTCTGGGTATTTATAGGTATTATATGTAAGTACATATATACATACTAGCTGTGCCCCACGGTTTCACCCGCGTATAATTTAAAAGAAATGTAGCGTTCTAGATAGCCTATAGCCTTCCTCATGAATGTCGCTATCATATACAAAAATATTTTTTTAAATCCGACTGGTAGTTCCAGAGATTGCCGTTCAAACAAACAAACTCTTCAGCTTTATTATATTATAATATAGATAAGTACATATATATATATAGCCACAAAAAATATGGCCATTTGCGAGTCGGGCTCGCACCGAGGGTTCTGCGTGCAGGAAAACGCGTAACTTGTAGGTTTTTTGATGGTTTATTTTTTTTTATTTGATCTTTTATTTGACTTGCGGAGGAGGATATCAATTCGGTTGTAGTTTTAACCAACTTCAGAAAAGGAGGAGGTTTTATGTTTATACATATGTTTTTTTCATGTATATTCTATGTCTCCGCCATTTATCAACCGATTTGGTAAGTTATTTTTTTTGTTTGAAAGGTTGATGCTTTCAGTTTGGTTGTTAAATCAAAAAAAACTAGAAACAATCTGTCATCCAAGTATTTGATATCCAAGTAGTATAAAAATTGCGTATTTTGCTACTTTGAAAGTATCAATACTTTGACTTTTTATCGATTTTTAAGTCGGTTACTTGTGTTGTATTTACACGGTAGTGATACCTATATATCTTTACGACGAATAGCTATTTGAGGGTCCATGTTGCTCCCTTCCGTTGGTGAGTACCCTCGGCGTCCCTGCACGAGACCCCCGGGTGGTGCAAACGGGACAAATACTGCCTCCACACCTGGTAATCCACCGCCAAGCAGTGGTGCACATTTCCGTGTTGCAAGTGGTGCACAGGGGTGTGGGTGCTGGTGAAATTACAAGCGTTAGTGATCAACTCCAGATTCTGATCACAAGTCACACAAAAACAATAACACGTGTATTTACGAATGCGTGTATAAGTACAATATATAATATATTTTAGATATTGTTTGTTTCACAATGTTTTCGCGATAACGTAATACAAATATGTGGATGTCGGGGATTGCATTGTACAGCTGACGTGTATTGAAAAATATACTCACTTCGGTTTTCGTTTTATATAGAGAAATATCGTCTTGTGCCTTCATTGTTTAGAATTATGGGCTTTTGAAACTTGAAAGCTATTATTTTTGATCAATAATACTGTTATTACGAAGGTTTAGTATGCAATCACAAAGGAGCCCTAGGTGTATGAGTAAGTGGCCAATTATATTGTCGGAGTTTTTAAGCCGCCGAAGGCATCCGAAACGGCTTAACGACTAGTATAGCCGGGATCGATATCTTAACATGCCCTCTGAAGCATGGAAACACACAGTTCAAATGCCAATAAATGGTTACCCATCCAAATTCTGACTACCAACTGAGCTTAGAGGGCAGTAATTGTTTATATATGAATGTAGCTGCGCCCCGCGGTGTTACCCGCTATTTTATTTCGTGTAGTATTCAAATAAAACAATATTTTTTTTTTTAATTTACGTACTGAGATACATTCACAATTGTAACATTAGAATGACCAGGTAAGCAGATAGATTATCCATAAAGTTTAGCAGTGACTCCGTTCGCGTGTTGTCCGACAACCCTAACGCGACCACTCAATACTGCGCTACTTACCAATGACATTTTCCGTAGTTATTTAACGACAAAGTGTCAGGGGTGCCCCTCGACTCGAGTGCCTGCGAATCTGTCGCCGTAGAGGGCAACGAAGCCAACTATAAGATTAGGGCTGTCAAAAAAGACAAAATAAACAAAGAAGTATAGGTAGGTATATAGTTTTATCGAGAACATGTGGAATACAAATAAAATTTCCATTGAAACTACTTGTAGCTACGGCGTAGGCTCCGTAGAGATCTCTATGTTGCCGTTGAACTCGTAGAGCCTCTACGCCGTATTTCATTGAACGAAAACCGTTCAATTAATTTAATAAAAGTTAAATAATACAAAAAAAAATAATGATGAATTAAAACCGTTAAGCAATAAATGAAATTAAAAAAAAAAGTTAAATTCCGTTAAATGTTAATAAAATTACACGTTAAAATATTATCATTAAATATCTCCACTAGTAAAATAAAAAAATCTAATAATTTCTTAAGAATTAAAACAAAATTTCAAAATATTATAAAGCATCATGTCTTAAAGTAATTAATAATAATAAATAAATATTTATGAAAATTTCACACAGCATCGCACCGTGGCAACCCTACGCTCAAATCATTAGTGAGTTGAAAGCTTCCCTCGATAGTTTACGTTTTCTGTTTAACGACGTTAACTGTGCTAGATAGGGTTACCATTGCCAGTTGCTTCTGTTAGTTATCATATATGCATAAGATAAAAAAATTTGGGGGGCCCAGTTGTTCGCGTCCGTTGGTACCCTCAGTAACTACACGAATCTCCTGGGTAGTGCGAAATGACACGAACTTGTGCCAAGTCCGGAGACGTACCTCCACACCTGGTAATCTGCCGCCAACCAGTAATACACTCCGGTTAGTTCCGGTGGAAGTGAGTGATATAATTTGAAACCGTTATGTGTTTTAACCTGTGAATTTTGACGGTTGTTTTTGTCTGTCTGTATGTCTGTCTATGTATAAACGGAGATGTCATAGAAGATGGCATGATTCCAATGGTTTTTGACGTGAAACATCTCTTGGTCTTGGCAGTAAAATCATATGCACTTGTGGCGTAAGATACCCGTCTGGGGTGACGGGCGCAACGCAGTGCGACTTGGGTCTTTTCGTACTTTGGTTGGGACCTAAGTCGTATTGCTGTTGTTAATACACCACTAAACATTAATTGGGCCTAGTCATTCTTCACTACATAGTATAAAACAAAGTCGCTTTCTCTGTCCCTATGTATGCTTAAACTTTGAAACTACGCAACGGATTTTGATGCGGTTTTTTTTAATAGATAGAGTGATTCAAGAGGAAGGTTTATATGTATAATGCACTAACAAGTCACCCCGGCTTCGCACGGGTAGTTTCTGATATGACACTGATGCTTTACTAACCGTGCGAAGCCGGGGCGGGTCGCTAGTCTTACATAAAAAACAGACAGTTGAAAACAAAAATATAAATTAACAGGCTATTGAAAGTTTGCAAATTACTATCTCGTAAAAAAGGCTATACTGGCACTTACATGTAACCTCTAAACATATAATAGTAATCACTTAGTGGCTTAGTAATTACTGGCTGCCACTACCACTTAAATAGAAAACAGAAATCTACACATAAAACGTAACAAAAATATGTTTATTCGAACATAGACATAACAAACGCTTTGATCAAAACAATGATAACATTTTATTTGTAAATTCAAACGCGATGAAGCGTAAATAGGTGAAGTCTACACGTACTATAATGATGTTCTTTCTCTTAAGAACTTACGTTAGGGTGATCGCAGATCGGGCGTGTTCTAGAGCATGAAACTTGCCTTTACGCTTTCAATATACGTGCTTAAGTGGTACCTGGGCGACGTAACATGAAATACAATTCTACAAGTAAACTTAACGCAATATTTCATCCAAATCGTTAAAGCCGATTCTAAGATAAGCGAAATAAGTAGAAGAGCAATTCTTTTATATGTATTTTTATTTCGTGTATCTCGGAAACGGCTCAAACGATTTGGATGAAATTTTGTGTTTAGATACGGTTTTGCTGTTTAAGTTTACGTGTTAAAAATATCTTTTTTTTTATGAAAATACTCGCCCGCTCAGTTAGTATATAACGCCCAATCTATACGGCCAGTGTGCGCATATACAGCTACCAAAGCTGGAGTAGAAATGGTTCGATATGTACGTCAGATTCGTTGAATTCAATGCCTTCTGTTCACTGGATGCAAACAAGTTATATTCTCGTCGTCTCGCCTTTTAAGTGCGGCTGCCTGCCACACCGTACTGCAACAACGAATTATTATTGTTT
Source organism: Aplocera efformata (assembly GCA_921293045.1). Classification (NCBI taxonomy): domain Eukaryota; kingdom Metazoa; phylum Arthropoda; class Insecta; order Lepidoptera; family Geometridae; genus Aplocera; species Aplocera efformata. The sequence goes on from OV121061.1 coordinate 634,263, forward strand.
CTGAGTTCATTGCTCAAAGGGGTATCCTAATAATGCTACAACGTAATGCGAACGTTGCAATGCATGACACTATATAAATATATAATATATAAACACAATAAATATACTTTGACTTTGATTTTAATTTTAACGTCTACATGTACGTGTGTATTCCATAAACAACAGCAATAAGACTCATGTCCTTCGCTGCCGAAGTATTAGAAATTCAGGTTGCATCGCGGTGCGTCGCTCTGAAACGCACCCACACTCTTCCATGCAGTGACAACGATAGCATTACTCTGGACGAACAAGGCATAAGTTTTTCTGAATGATTTAAAAATCCAATAAACCAACTTCTATACTTTCATTTACTTGCCCTTAAATATTAACACAAAATGTGAGCACAAATCGGCCGCCAGTATTTGCTACATAATGGCTGGTGTAGCACTGGTTGTCAGTGGTGCCGTAGTGTTAATTACAGTTAGTTCGGTCACTTGACGGGTGTTCAACATTCGTTTCTGTGTAACCGTTTCGCAGTGAACAGTTCTTGTAAGATTGCGTCGGGAAGCTTAAAACTTGGTCCGCAAAGCTCCAGGAAAAATGTATCGCAATGTGTTGAGATAGAATGCAGACTCTTAAAATACCTACTTGTTATGTACTTGGCGAGAGATTTGCTTACGATGGATTTTGTGCCGGAAATAAAATATTGAGACCGAATTTGACGGTGTCTGCCAAGTTCTGTTAGATGTGCATTTGATGGTGGGAGGCATTTGATGGAGCATTTGCTTTTGTTAGTTTTTATTCATTTAATAGGAATACCAACAGCTGGCTTCACTAATATATTAAAAAAAAACATAGAAATACAATTATAAGTTTTTATAATTGTATTTCTATGTTCTAACGTTTAAAGATGCTTCCTTCGTGTGAGTAATTGGTTTCAAGGCTTAGTTGGAAGTAGTCCTATGAAGTGAGTCCCGGGTTCGATTCCCAGCAGGGACAATTTAACAATTTGTAAAATTAATTAGTACGTTGCCAGTTGGCATTTTTAATGTTGTTAAGTTATGGTTATTATATCCCAAAGTTAATTTATATTCATAAAATGTTGACCACTTTTCTGACATAAAAACTCTTTGCTAAGATTTAAAAAAGTACCGTTCGTTCTAGATGGAGCATCTTGACAAACCGTAGGTTTTGCATCATAATAACGCACAAATAACTAAATAACATAATGAGATACAATACGATATAGAAATTGGTGAAATAAGAGACCCTTTACGAGCAAATATGTTATAAAGGAAGTAATACAACATTTCTTTTTGTTTTCACAAGTTTAATGGATTCCAAAATGCACCGATTTATCTTTACATATCGGACCACCGAGCCAATCTTAGGTTTGTAGAACATTAGAGCAATCGTATATTTCTAGAAGAGGGTTGCTTAATAAAATGGTCCGCCGTAGTCGATTCTACTATAGTTGAATGGACGGTTTCATAACAAACTCGAAGGAGCATTTAGACTGCTTCCTGATATATTCATGAGAAACCGGAATATGCTGGACGGTACACAGATCCCATCCGAGATGTCCACGGGTAGCGTCAGCAAGTAATCTATACAAATAAATAATAAAGTGACAAAATAACAGCTGTTTACTAAATGTATATTATAAATGAAAGTGTGGTACTATTGTAGTAATTTATTAGAAAAACTATAGAATTTTTTCTTGTCTGTTTGTTTGTTCGAACTTATCTCTTAAACGAGTGGACCGATTTTGACGGGACTTTCACAGGTAGCTGATTTTATAAGAATCGACGTAGGCCTCTCATTTTGGAATTAGAATAAGGGTTTTGCGAAAAAAATGTGGAAGCCACGCGGACGAAGTCGGGGATAATAGCTAGTTGTTGATATTTTTTAAATGAGGCTACGATAGAACTGCCCCTGATGCGAAGTGGTTACTGCCAATCATAATAATCAACGGAAAACCAACATAGGTACCACTGAAGTATGGAAAGATATTATATCCCCTACTTAAAAAAAATAACTATGAACAACTTGTGCCAAGTTCGTCCAAAGTAGTACTGCCATTACACCAAGTAGTGGTGTACTCGCGTTGCTATGTTCGATGGAAGGGTGTGGGTGCCGGTGAAATTACAGGCACTTGAGGCGTAACATCTTCGTTTCAGGGAGGCAGGCCCAATGCGATGTGACTTGGGTCGTCTCATACTTTAGTAGGGGAATCTTCATACTTTAGTAGGGAAGTACCTGAATTGTATTTTTATTTGGCGGTTACCGTCTGCTTGTGCGTTTTATGAGTTACATAATAAAAAAAAATTGATCTTCAATAAAATCAATTTTCAGTTGGTTATTTTTAGAAATATCTCACCAAGCGACATGCTCTAATTCCTATAAAACTTTATGAAATCCACAACCAAAACTTTTGTTCGTGAAATTCATAAACAAAGCTTTGTTAGTACTTATAATATCATTGAAAGTACCTGACAATAGAATTGTTAACATAATATTATTCATAAACTTCGCCCGGCCTTGTTGAGTTTATTAATTATTAATTACGTGTGCGGATTAAAAACAATTATTATAATCTTATTAGAATAGAATATCACTTTACTGTACACTTTTTTCTTATTAATAAATGGATTGAATTAAATTGAATTTTCCTCTGTCAGGGTGTTAATACGAGTACGTATTAAATTTATTAATTAAGAAAAAAGTAATTTATAAATATTAACTCAACAGAAACACCCAAGACCCGTCAACAAATTTCATGCTCCCATTGATCCTTCGCTTTAATGGACCAACAACCAACTTAGCAACGGAGCCATAAATAACTAATAAATTTCCAAGAATATTGATTTATTATTTATTTCTATTTTTTATTTTGATTTAATATTTATTGCCGTGCTATCTGTACACGAATACAAGTGGGTACGGACAGAGATAGCAGTCCAATAAGCGCATCCAAGTAAAATCATAACACAACTGCGTTATCCTACGAAATAAGATAAAGTTGGTGCCGTATACAAATTCCAGTAAATAGGAGAATTTATCTCTTCATGTTTATTCCTGATATATCTAGAATGAAGTTTTGAATTTTTCTAGCCCATCGATCGTCTTTCAGGGTCTACGTAACTAACTAAAACCCCGAGTAGAGGTCATCGAAGGCATCATGCTTCTTCCATCCTTAAAAGGATTGTCAGATTGGCTTAAGTCGTTATTTTTGAAAAGAACCTACTCATATACTTTACTTATATTATAGAAATAGTAAAGACATAAAGAAGTTTTAACTAAAGAATTTTCTTCATTTCTTTTTAATTTCATTTCTTTTTAATAAACATTATGAGTAGGTTATTTCAAAAATAACGACTGATGCCAATCTGACAGAAGACAGAATCAAACGTTTACGCATTCTTTAACACAAGATCGTGTTTATGAATGCGTAAACGTTTTTTGTGATCAATACAATGAGACTTTCTACTGGCTAACATAATGCTAAGTACCATCACCCATCAACAACATACCATTCTATACCAAAGTATGAGGATATTCTGTTGATTGTATCTAGTAGATAACATTTTTTTTCCCTCGCGTTATGATTTTGATTAAAAATTTATTTCTGTACATAGGGTTATTTATTTCTGGAAATAGCGTACCTACCCTATGTCCTAATCTGTACCCCTGACGACGCGTATCTATGCAAAATTTTATAACGATCACTTAAGCAAGGCATGAAAGGTAACAAACTTACGTTCAAATTTATAATATACTAGCTGCGCCCCGCGGTTTCACCCGCATAGTTCCCGTTCCCGTGGAGAATACGGGGATAAATTGATTTTATTTTTTTCGTTAATTTTCCAATGTTTTAATAGTTATTCTGCTATTCGGGACTGAAACAAATCCAACAAATCAAAAACCATGGCAATCGGTCCAGCCGTTCTCGAGTTATAAGTGTTGTAACAAACACGACTTTCTTTTATATATATAGATTTCTTACAAATATCAAATAGTCATCCATACGTCATTACATAGCTGTCATTATACGTCAATTTTGTTATTCCAAGTCTGATTCTTTTTTGTTATACCACGTTTTATAGTGACTGACGTTACATGTCAAGCCACACGGGAATGATGTCGAACGGGATAAAAAGTATCCTATGTCCTTCTCCTGGCTCTAAACTACCTCCCTGCCAATTTTCAGCTAAATCGGTTCAGCCGTTCTTGAGTTATAAGTGAAGTAACTAACACGACTTTCTTTTATATATATAGATTATTAAGGATTGTAAGTAAGATTAGTAAAAAAAAGTGTAGACTAAACCGTTGTAACGCACACAAAAACTTGTAAAACACCGCAAGACAGATTTCCCCCGATAGAAGAGCCCATAGATGGAACGTGACTGAACCGAGGGCGGTAAGAGTGCTCAACCGTTGTCTCGAACACGCACTCCAGCCTTTGTGACTAGCGACGTTTTTATCGTTGTTTTAGGGTACATCGGGCAAATCAATATAATGGGGGGCAAAGGGGAAGGATTGATGATATTAATGGTCACCCATCCATTGCAGCATAAGCTGTCACTTTTGTGCAGTTGTCCGGATAAATACGATGCCTTACACATTATTGGATCAACTTGCCTTATACGTCGGTTCGTAGTAGCTCTGCCTTCTGCGCTGTTGTCTGATTTCCATTTCTTTGTGTTTTAATATTCAGGAAAAGATTTGCATGATTTAATTTGTTTTGGAAAATTCACAGGAATATTTGGAAATCGGGTAAAACTGGAGGTACATTTTTTATAGGATTTTTTCTATCATGAATTTTGACAGCTGCTGGTCAACTTCTGAAATAAGACAGAAAAACTTGTATCGGGTTAACTAGAACCTAATAAATAAATAATAAATAAATATACTTATAAAAGCAATGCAGAACTTAACTTGATTACAAAATTAGGGTTCAATTTGTATCTACGTGCACCATTTTCCATATAAACTAATAGCATACGTTTTAGTTACAGCTAGTGATATAGACACTCCGCCATCGTATTAAGCGGTAGCCAACGCCACAATTGAAAACAATAACCGAGTAATTACCATCACTAAAACAAATGAACTAAATAGCCGCATTCAATATTTAGGAATCGTGATTGTGAATAAACAAAGTTCGCCGAACGAACCGTGGTGAATGTAAATAATAGGCCAGCCAAAGTAAGGTATTATTTAGTACGTGGCTAACTCTAGTGTCGGAGTTTTCAAGCCCAAGGTCTCCGACATGGCTTATCGACAAGTACCTATATCTGGGACCGACATCTTAACGTGAAATTTGGTACCAGGATAGTTTATATCCTGGATTGACACATATGCTACTTTGATCCCGGAAAACCACGGGTAACCGCGGGGCACAGCTAGTGTAACAAGCCATGTGCAAGACAAGCATTCTTGAGTAGTTTTGAGTCGTGAGCCGTTCGAGCTGGCCGATTAGGGTTGGAATAGACGTAAACTTAACAAACTTAACAAATTTCTATACTTTCATCCCTTATTTCTCCCTCTTAGTACACCCTACCATTTTACACCCGGTACACCCTACCATTTTACACCCGGTACACCCTACCATTTTACAAAAGAAACATCCAAATCGGTATTCCCTGGGCGAAGAAAAAAGTCACAGGAAAAAAAATACGCAATTTCGTTAAACAAATAACTATTTCACCTATTTTTTATTCTTGATTTCAGATTGGTGCCATCTGAAATCATATCCATTCAAATAAAAAATCGGTTCATATCTGACGGAGACGTAACAAACATTAAAAAAAAATACAGCCGATTTGCATACCTCCTCCAAAGTCTATTCATGAAAATTTACTGTAATTTGACATATCTGTGTGCATGTAACACGTTATATGCTCACGAATATGTTTACGTGTGTGTAAAATTGTACGTGTCCAAATGATACTTGATATATAAAGAAATAAATGAGTTTGAGTTTACTTACAAACATAGTAAAAACTTACTATCGAATCGACCGACCCCTAAAAAGGAAGAAGTATCTACTTCTTCCTTTTTAGGGGTCGGTTAAAATGTAAAGAAATGAAGTCCAGTGCGTTTATCGTTTGCCTTAGCGATAATGTAAGCCTTGTTGTAGAAGATCCACTCTTTGTATGTTTAGTCACTGCGCTGTTTGTAAATAATACGCAAAAACAAATATTGGTTCTACACACAATTACTCACAAGTCATCGTACTGTGCGGTGTTATTAATGCGGTGGTACGAACATATATTGTTTTTGTTATATTTTAATTGGAATTTTTATCGGTAAGTCTTTGTTTTTCTTTTGTACACATTTTGTTTGTTTTTTTTACCTTTTTGGTGGCAAACAAGCATATGATGGTAAGCGGTAACCCTAACCTATGGAAGTTTGCAATACCAGAGGTATCACTTGTTTAACAATTATCTGTAATTATTGTGAAGAATCGCGTTTGCGGCCATACCATATGCTAAGTGCCACTACCCATTTATATTATACTAGTATTAAATGCAAAAATTTGTTGGTATGTACGTTTGTTACTTCATGCCGGCGGTTTATTATGAATAGCCGTTCCTCTCGTCCGCGTGGAATTTATCATTGTTTCGCGCCGCATCTATTTTTTGTTAAATAAAAGTAGCCTCAGTTTCTTATGTCAGCTGCACTAGGCCGCAAGGAAAGAGCTTATAAAAGTCGGGTATAAAATGTAAAAAAACCTCAATAACTTTCAAAATGTTCGAACTAGCTTTAAGGAATAAAAAGTGTATTACAGATAATTTTATAGTGTTTAAACAAAAGTTTAAAAGATCAAAGTTATGAAGTTTATTTTTGATTAAAAGTAGGTTATGCAAAAATTACCATTTTTCATTAGAATTCGAAAAATGCAACACGATATCTTATATGTATTACACACATTTTAGTATTTTGTACAATATTTGCGGTGGCTACCACAACCTGTTTATATAACTGTCATACGGTTTGGCATACTTTCCACCAGATTTCTGGGCCGATGCTGAGGAATATTTCTCCCATTCCTCTATCAGTGCTTCTTTCAGTTCTTGAAGCATGTTTGGAGGGAAATTTCACTGTTATACACGTTGGCCTAGTTCGTCGTAACACCGCGGCAGCGTGGTGGCCCAGGGGCATAGACGCCGACTTTCAATCTGGAGGTCGCTGGTTCAAACCCACACGTGCACCAAAGTTTTTTCACTTGAAAAATTTATGTGCGCAATACCAGGTTCTCAAAACGGTGACGGAATACATCGTGAGAAAACCGGCATGTCATGATGACCGTTAGACAAATATTCGATGACATGTGACATCTACCAATCCGGATTGGGCTCCCGTGGTAGATCAGAGCCCATTCACTCTCAATTATCGAGAGTAGGCCGGTGTCCCTGCAATTGGGAATATTAGAGGCTGGTACGGTAACACCACGGGTCGCAGCTAGCACAATATATATTTCAGATGCAATGCAATGCGGGAGAACGTGACGTGTGGAATCGATAACTCTAAAGCAAGCATGGTGTACGAAGGGGAGGCGAACGTGGAGACATATCCCTGGCTAGGGACACTGCTGTATCCCCTGGGTATGGCTTCAATATTTACGATAACACTTCACTTCTATATTGACGCACAGCTTACTAAAATAAATTTTAACACTACCATATAATCAACGCTAATTATTTATAACGAAAACCCCCTGCTTACACTTATGAAATAGACTAAAAAAATCCTAAAAGTACAGAAAAAAAACCATGTTTTGATAACAAAAATCTAAAATACAGAAGAAATCAAGTAATATTTATAGAAGAACAATAAATAAGTATGCAGTTCTGAAAATAACATTTTATCCGAATTTACATTCAAGAAATATTGAGATGACAATTCAATTCAATTCAATTCAATGTATTTGTTTCAGACTCATTTATAACATATTATTATTAAAACATTCAGATGAAAAATTAAGTATAGTATTCAATTAAATATATTATTAGAATTAATTAAGATCTATCTGGCTCTTTTGGCGGGGTCTGACTTTGTCAATAAACCTATCCAATAAATCTATATTTTAGAGTACATAGGCCAGCTAAAACTGAGCCTTACATTCAAAGTGTCCTGTACATTCCGTAATTCAAGTTATTTACTTAATGACTTAATATTGAGGGTTAATTTCTGAACTACAAAACCGATGACTTTAAAATATTTACGGGACAATCTTTAAAGTAACTCGTTCTGATTGCTGCACGGACGGACGGACTGCATGGTTCTTTTTATATTTGATAGGGTGTACCTCCAAGGTGAGTCTATTAAAATTTCATGAAGAAATATCAGGGTTAATAATTAGGGATGAAACCATTGCCAACCAAGCGTTTCGATATCAACATCACTCACTAGTTTATATATAACTGGCTGACTCAACAATTTTCCTGTCTCGATTCCACCGCATCGACAAATCCATTTTACCAGAATTTAAAAACTTTTAATGAGATGATGATCATCAAATGCCTGAACAAATCTTCATAAATCTTGTAGCTTTCAAACAGAAAAACCGCATCAAAATTGGCCATCATTCGGGATCATGAGAGGATTCCCTTTGTTTTGGTTCCAGGCGAAAAGAGAATCACAGCGGCAGTTGTGCTGGTCACTAAGCAAATGGTGTTGGGGTCCGCTTTTGAATTCGACAAACTACCCAAAGAAAATGTCAGGTAAAATATAGATAAAGTAATATTATAGTTATATTATGTATAATTATATTGATAAATTTTGTTTAACATTTAGCTGGTCTTCCACAACGTATTTATAATGCTCAAAAAACCTCAGTTCTGGCCATATAATACTACTTCACGGAAGGTAACGCTTCGCCTGCAACACAAGTCTAGAACTTAGTGCAGGCCCTGCGCGCCATCATCACACAGCAACACAGGCCATGTTTATGTAAAAAAATCATCTATTATAAATGTGTTTTACAGTGTACTTATTGGTCTAAATAAATTATTATTACTATTATTATTATTAATTTTATTGAATAAAAATTTAATCCAATATAATGTAACAAACCTAAATATACAATACAATAGATTCTAAACTCTCGTTACTTTTATTGTTTTTTTTACTAGCCTGGCCTCATAGCTCTGTTGGTAGTAGCTCTGCCTTTTGCGTTGTAGGTCATGGGTTCCATTCCCACCCAGAACAACCATTTTTATACGAACTGAAAGGTTTGTTCTTTATCTGGGTGTCAATATGTATTATATGGTATGTATTTAAAAAAAAAAAGTAATATAATTATTCTATCAGTTATCTAGTTCCCATATTACAAGCTATGCTTAGTTTGGGTCTAGATGGTCTCTAACTGCAGTTCAATTTCAGGTCGCATTCTAGAGTGGTTATTGGGACAAACTGCAATGCCCCCAGCATCAGGGTAAGAGACTACAGTTTCCACCCGGATTACAAACGGAACACCTATAGTGCACTGGTCTTGGTCCAGCTAGAAGTGGATGAGATACATCAAGGTACTGTAATAACTAAGCATGTAATCTGAATAGGGGTAGTACATAGACAGAGACATTCATTTTTTACCGAGTAACACACAACATTGTACGAAAATTCCACACCCTTTCACCGGAACACAGTAATGCGAGCACTACTGCTTGTCGGCAGATTCCAGGTGTGGCAGTACCTCTCCGGACGAACTTGGCAAAAGTTCTACTGCTACTTTTGGGTGCATCTTTAGCCTCACCCAGGGGGTACGTGTGGGTTATCAAAGGGTACTCACCTACGGACGGGATGGATACACCAAAATTGATATTAAAATAAAAAAATGAAGCTTTGATTCAATTTTTCTATTGGATTTAACCAAAACAGTGCATTTATTATCTCAGAGTGAAACATGTACATATACAATTAAACGATATATTCATAAGTATTTATCAATATCTCTATAAATTATCTAGTTCTCATAGTTAAATGAGAACCCTGTATTTTAGGACGAACATGAAAGCGTCGTCTAGCCCTAAATTAATTAAAGTCAAAGATGACGCTATAATGTCCGTGAATATTAATTTATTGATTTTAATTTTCAGAATTAAGACCAATCTGTCCACCTCCAAAATATTTCAGCAATGCACAATTTTATGCAATGACGTCTCCTAAAGGTAACTTTAATATCTTTTTAACTGACTTTTTCGTTATAACGTTGCTATGGGATTGGTCGAGACATGTGACTCGAACGCATACAGAACGCTGAGCGAAACTCGTAACCCGGGGGGTACCGGAGAATGGTCGCCCAAGACAAAGTGGCAAGATGGTCTGGATACACTCGAGGCGCAATGGTCGACTGTGGCTATAGACCGAGATGCGTGGAGGAAAAAATGGGAGACTTTATCACGGCAGTGGGACAATATAGGTTAAATAGAAAAAAATTGATGGGTCATTTAGTGGCATTTGAGCTAAGCTTCCGGGCTTCGGAGGTCACGTTAAGTTGTCGGTCCCGGTGATACAAGCGTTACGCCATGTCTTAGGCATTCGGGCGGCTTGAAAACTCCGACACTGGAGTAGGCCACTTACACGAAACAAGAAGAAGAAGAATTGAAAAGAATATATTTATATATTATTATACCAATTTCCAAGAAAGTATCTCCGAGTTGGTAATATACAAATGCTATTTAAAAACATCACTCCATCATCAATATCAATGCCTCCACACCTGGTAATCTGCCACCAAGCAGTGGTGCACACGCATTGCTGTGTTCCGGTGGAGGAGTGTGGGTGGTGCGCATCACACGCGCATGAGACGTAACATCCCGTGTCGGGTGAGGGGCGCGGCGCGGTGCGGTTGAACTCTTCTCATACTTCGGTTGGAGAGGACCTAAGTCATATTGTCATATTGCAGTTGTTAATGGCGGAAGCAACCACTTAAAATCAGGTGGGCCTTCAGTCACTTAAATGACATAACAATAAAAAAAATTTGTTTCAGACTGCAAGACAGGAATGATACGAATTTATAAAATGAAATATATTCATCCAGATAGGTGCAAAGATTTCTACAGAAGAGCCGAGGTCTGTATGCTAAGTAAAAATAAACGTTTACACACTCATACCTCTGCATTAGGATTCCCTGTGTCGCAGAAGGCATGGACACCCAAGACCCGAGAACTATGCTCACTACACAAAGTGCCCCGGTCGGGAATCGAACCCGGGACCCCTCGCTCCGAAGGCTGGGCTTCTACCAACTAAGCCACGGAGTCGCCGTAGTTAACTTGAACGTAGTGAAGATGGCAATTTTGGACCCTTCACTAAAAAGAGGAGTGGTTGAGTTTAGCGGCTGTTAGTTTGTTCATAGTTCAGTTTATAGTAGCTCTGCCTTCTGCGCTGGAGGTCGTGCGTTCGAATCCCACTCAAGACAAGCATTTATGTGACGAACATAAATGTTTGTTCTGTGTCTGGGTGTTAATATATAACACACGAATGTATTTAAAAAAATACTGTATAAGTATTCTACCAGTTATCTAGTTTATACATTAACTAAGAACAAGTCGAAGACATGTGACATCTATAAATCCGGATTGGGCTCTCATGGTAGATCAAAGCCCATTCAGTCTCAATTATCGAGAGTAGGCAGGTGTCCTGCAGTGGGAACATAAGAGGCTGATATGTTATGGTGGACAAAACTAAACACTAGCGGAATGCTACACACTTGTACTGTAAGCGATTAGGATTAGGATTATTTGGGGGGTACCCCCTGGGTGGTGCTAAAGGAGCAACCAAAAGTAGCAGTAAAACTTGTGCCAAGTTCGTCCGGAGAGGTACTGCCACCACATCTGGAATCTGCCGCCAAGCAGTAGTGGTTGCATTACTGTGTTCCGGTGGAAGGGTATGGCTGCCGGTGAAATGATATGCGCATGAGACGTATCATCCCCGTCTCGGGTGATGGACGCAGCTGCATGAATGCGACTCAGTAAAGATTTGGATCTCATACTGAGTCGCGCGCATTACTGTTGTCATGGGCGAGGGTCGCCACTTACCATCAGGTGGGCCCTCAGCTCGTTCCGTCACTCATTCACATAAAAAAAAAGGAAGGTGGGCTTCCTTCTATATTTCTTTCCATTATTAACTTGCCCATTTCCCAATTTTGGCGTATGCTCAGTATGTCTTTCACTTCCACACGGGGAGTTCCCTTCTCTTTCGTTTGTACCTACTACTAGTTTTCGGAAATCTAACCTGTGTCCACCAGACAACACAGACTACCTGTGAGTTGTGGCCAGTCCAAATAATGGTATCATTTTGATTGTAGCTAGACATGGATGTGTTCTGGCCCTCGCACACGGCCTGCGCCCGTGCCGTGACGAGCCAGCGGTGCACGTGGCGTAGTGGTACCTTGCTCGTCGTGAAACAAGATGGACGATGGAGACTGGTATGTATGGGGGGCTCGTGGCGAAGCTTACAGATCATTTGAGTTAAGCAACTTTAAGCAAGTTAAGCCCTGTCAATAGTTATAAATAAATAATAAATATTCACACACTCATACCTGTGCACTAGGATTCCCTGTGTCGCATAAGGTATGGACAAACACGAGCATGTGATTTCACCGGCACCCACACCCTTCCTCAGGAACACAGTAATGCGAGCACCACTGCTTAGCGGCAGATTCCAGGTGTGGTGGCAGTACCTCTCCGGACGAACTTGGCACAAGTTCTACTGCTACTTTTGGTTGCTCTTTTAGCATCTCCCAGGAGGTAAGTGTAGGGAATCAAAGTGTCAAGCCAAGGTCTACTAAATCAAGTATTTTTATATTATATGTCGTACTGGCCTCGCAGCTCTGATAGTAGCACTGCCTTCTGCGCCTAGGTCCATTTCCAAGCAGGGCAAGCATATGTTTTTTTTTAGTCTGGGCGTTAATATATAGTACAAAAAAGTACTATATAAGTATTCTATCAGTTATCTAGTTCCCATAGTACAAGCTATGCTTAGTTCAGGACTAGAAAGCACTGTGTAAAAATGTCCATGAATATATATAGAACAATATATGGATTAGGGTTACAGAGGGTGGTGGCCCAGGCTGAAAGACGCTGATTTTCTCACCTACACCTACACCAATGAGGTTTTTACTTGAAATATTTATGTGTGCAATTCTCTAATTCTCCAAGTTCTCGAAACCGTGAAGGAAAACATTGTGAGGAAACCTGCATTTCTCAGAACCAAAATTCGAAGACATGTGACATCCATCAATCCGGATTGGGCTCCCGTGGTAGATCAAAGCCCTTTCACTCTCAGTTATCGACCATTAGAGGCTGGTATATATTAGGATTGAATGCAAAATAAATAGATCTGAAATGTGATGATGGATCTGAATAATTCATTGCAGTTAGGCTTCGGCATGTACGGCCCCGGTTGCCAGTCTCCGGCCCGGTTCCTGGACTACGGAATGCACCAGCTCTGGGTGAGGAACAGCGTCGCCAGGATCGGCAGGACAGCCGTCACCAGACTCAGCGAGAATCATCTACTCTTGAGGAGATGTAGGTTCCTTTTTAGGTAACACAAGTAACGGGATGAGCTGATGGCCCATTTGATCTTAAGATTACGTCCGCCCATAACAAAAGCAATACGACTTGGCTCCTGCTCGCCCGAAGTATGAGAAGACCCAAGTCACACCCCGTTGCACCCGTCGCCCGAGACGGGGATGTCACTGGTACCCATACTATTCACTCGGTCCTCCCCGAAAATGAGAAAAAATATAAATATTCATGGACATTTCACACAGGGCAATCTATCCCCAAACTGACACAGCTTGTAATAAGGAACTACAATAGATTGATAGAATACTTATAGAACTTTTTTGTAGTTACATATAATAGAAGAATATGAGAAGACTCAAGTGTCACCCCGTTGCGCCTATTCATTTCACCAGCACCCTCACCTTTCTACCGAAACACAGCGAGTACACCACTGCTTGGGAGCAGATAAAAATATATTTCTCATCACACCAATATTATATGGGCGAAAATTTGTATATATGTTTGTTACTCCTTTACGCTGAAACGGCAAAACGGATCCTGAATTCACACATAGGCTACTTTTACTTACGGTGCAGCTGGTGTAAACACCCGAAAAAAATCCCAAAACCGAACCCGGGATCCCTCGTTTCGAAAGCAGGGCTACTACCAACTAACCATATGTAGCGCGGATTATTTTTCAGCACTCTCCAGCGTGCAAAGGTTTGGTCCATGTGACCGAGAGGAGATGAGGTATGAAATGTACACCGATGAAATTACAATAGAAGGTCATTCAGTGGCTTCCAAAGCTACATACAATGTAAGTAAAGTATCCTTTGGCGGGTCTAATTACTCGCGTCCGTATGTGAATACCCTCAGTGTTCTTACACTTGTCCCCGGGTGGCGCAAACTCATTTATTCCTTTAGATCTCAAGTATCGTTTGGACACGTCAAATTTTACACACACAAGTAAACATATTCATGAGCATATAACGTGTCACAGGAGCTCCTTAGGTACGTTACATTGCTAACCTTATGGCGCCTATTAGTGGGCACAGCGAGTTTATTTTTATGCCTAGTGTTTACATTATGATTGTCACTTTTGTTTGTGGACATGCATATTATGTTTACGAGTGAACATCACATTCTCATATATGTACTGACATGTAAGAATATGTATATCTTAAAATTTTTTACGTAATGATTCTTGAGGACCCTTATTGTAAACTGCGCAACTTCAACTCTCTGTACTCTTTTACTCAGACAAGAGGTAAGAAGATCTAGATCATTTCCTTTTACACCATAATGGTGTAGCTACCTGATCAACGTTTTATGGTGTACGTAATCAAAAGCCTTGAAAAAATCACAGAAGACACCTAACGCATCTTGTGATCCCTCCCAGGCATCAAATATATGTGTTACTAACTCAACACCAGAATCGGTTGTTGAGCGACCCCTTGTAAAACCAAATTGTTTATGATGTAGCAAGTTATTTATTTGCGTCAAAATGTTTTTGTAGTTGATTTAAGATCAACTTTTTAAAGATTTTACTGAATGTTGGCAGTACTGATATCGGTCTAAAGTTACTGGGGTCAGATGTACTACCAGATTTGAACAGAGGGCTTATTTTACTATATTTCATTAAATCAGGAAATACCCCACAATCAACACATTCGTTAAATATGATAGCTAGTTCAGGTGCAATGGTTTTGTTACATTAATTAATTTAATATCTTTGGAAATGTCAGTACTGTTTACATAATCAAATTTAAATTGTTCCTCTTCGACCTTAGCATGAATTTCATTGGCAGTTAATATTAATTTAAATTGTTCCTCTCCGACCTTAGCATGAATTTCATTGGCAGTTAATATTAATTTAAATTGTTCCTCTCCGACCTTAGCATGAATTTCATTGGCAGTTAATATTAATAGGAGTGACTTAGGATAATGTTTTATTTTTTTATTAGAAAAAGAAAAGAACAGTTACAATGTAAAAAAACAAGTAGATATGATTTCAAATTGATCTCATAAAACAGTTATCAATATAACTGGCAAAAATATGTCGCAATTTCGTTTAATTGCGTAGTTTGGTTTCCTGTGACTTTTTTCTTCACCTGTGTATACCGATTTGAATGTTTCTATTATGAAATAGTAGGGTGTACCCCTACGATGAAAGTATTGAAGTTGATTTGTTTAGATTTTTAGATCAGCCACTTGTTTTTCAGTCACAAGCAATTATTCGTTCATCATTTTGTAGGTCTCCCTCTACTCGGACGTGGAGTATTCTTGCGTCGTTCTAAAAGCCCGAACAGAGGGCACTGAGGAGGATGCACCGAATCGGACCATACCTAAGCAGCCAAGGCTGATCCTACGACGCTGGTGCGCTGGCCCTCCCCAGATTTGCTACGGCTTCCAGTACACAGAAATACACTTCTACGTAGAAATACATTTCGAATTCTGGACCACTTTTAGCATCGCGGCCTATGGAAAGCCAGCCAAGGTTTTAGACCCGCTAAAGGCAATGGAATACGTTAATAAATACTCGCAAAAGATACCGATTTTGTTATACGAAAGTGTTTTGGAGATTTTGAAGAATACGAAAGGTATGCCCAGGGATCATACTTGGTTTTATGATAGTGATGTTAATCCAAGCAAAGGTTCGAGTGGCTGGTTCGACAAGCTCAAAAAGGGTGTGGATAAACTTCTAAATAAAAAGAAACCATCAAGCTCAAGCTCCTAATAATCAGAATCCAAATCAATCAATCCCTATGGAAAAAAAAATCTTTCTTAGACAGCCCAAATAATAATAAAAATGTCACAAGTTTGTTTCTTTCGTGGTATTTTTTAATTTTACAGTTTATTTCGATTATAGCCCATTTTTAAGATTTAATTGCATATTCAACATGTTTTGGACACACAGGATTTATCAAATATTCATGTATTAATACCGTTAAAAATCTCATTATAATGTTAATCTGATCTGTAAACACTATAATAATATATCAAAATCATGCGATTTAGATATTTCTGATCCATTACCAAAGTTTAAGAAATGTATTAAAAATGTTCTTATTTAGTTATGTTTCATAATGTATATTTATTTGTATTATAATCCTGTAATTCTTGTATTACTATGTTTCATTATCTGGTAATGATGATTATTATGTCTTTAATTATAACAGTATTTGTATATTTCACATAACACTTAAATTTTTGTTGTCAACTTGTCATTATTGCGCAACCTGTGGTACCCTATTATTACGGGTACACTAAGCCTGTAAACAATCTAAACTAATATTTGTTTGTTCAGTGTAATCCTGTGTTGGGTGTCCTATTAATAAAATATATAAATAAAAAAAATCTCGGACAATAAATACAACTATTTAGAATCAAATGTAATATATAAAAAGAGGTTAATTGCGCCTAAAAAGTGATATGTTACTTGCACCTAAAAGTGGCACCGTAAAACTAGGCTAGTAAGCGCACCTGAGCTCACCTGAGTCCCGCGAAAGCGTTTGCATCTTTGACTGTGTGTGTTTGTTTCCGATAATTATATCTATCATGCACAATTAATTAAATAAACCTGAATAAATTTAAATTAAGTAATATTGATTGGATAAGTATACCTAATTTTAAAAACGACGTTAATAAAAATTATAAGAAATTTAATGATACTTTATTTGTGTTACTGAACAAAAATATACCCAAACAAGTGATAAAATTACGGAATAAAATTCAAAATAAATGGTTGACTCGTGGCTCGTTTTGCACGATATAAAAATATCGTGCTAAAATATGCGCCTTCCACGTCAATAATTCTAATAATAAAATATTAAAAAATTCTATATAACATACGGACAAAACATTAAAAAAAGTAGTAAATGACTCGAAAAAGTTGCATTACATAGACCGTGTAAAAAAATCTGATAACATTATAAAATGCATATGAAAAATAATAAAGGAACGTACCAATAAGACAATAAGAAAAACTAAAGAAAATATCACTCATAAAACCGAACGAAGGCTTATAAAAGAACCCAAGCAAATAGCAAACGCATTGAACACCTTTTCCAGGTCAATAGGCCAAACCAGAAATGTTTCATCGGACACACTACCTACTCTCGCCCGTTCACAACAACAGTATGTACTCAAGCGCAGCGACGCTACAAGATATAAACATAATTCTAAAAAAACTAAAAAATAAACTTAGCTGCGGAATAGATGAATTGCCCCCGAAACTTATAAAATATTGTGCTCAAGAACTTACAATACCATTTACCCTACTAACAAACCAATCATTAACCGAAGGAACATTCCCGGATTCCCTAAAAATATGAATTGTAAAACCAGTTTATAAAAAAGATTCCAAATTAGAACCAACTAATTTCAGACCAATATCAATGCTACCTACCGCCTCAGAAATTATCGAAACAGTGTACTCGAGTTTACACTTTTTGTGAAAAATATAAATTATTTGATGAAGCGCAATGTGGATTTCGAAAAAATCATTCAACTACATTCAATGTTTATAAATATATAATAACAAAATATTAAAAATTTTGGATAAAAAACAATACGCGATCGGATTACTGCTCGATATGACAAAAGCATAATAACAAAAACAAAAACAAAATATAAAATATAATACAATAAGATATTCTATTAAAAAAAATTACATGACATAGGAATTAGAGGAATAGCTTTAAATTGGTTTCAATCATACGTACAAAATTAACAAAGCAAAGGTTATGGAGATTAGACCACGGCAAACATCAACACTACACTTACAAACATCTTATATTAAGATATACGTCTAGAAAGTGTTGATAAATTTTCACTTCTCGGAATAACAATTGACACTCATTTAAATTTTAAACAACACATCCAGAAAACAAAATCCAAACTTTCCAGCTTTACGTTCGCATTAAAAAAGTCAACTGACACGATTACTGCCCTTTCGGTTTATTATGCATATATAAATACGCATCTATCCTATGGTCTCATGTGGTATTGAAACAATACAGATGCACAAGACCTCATACTTCAAAAGAAATGTGTCCGAATATTAGCAAATATCAGAAGCCCAGAAAGCTGTGTACCCTATTTCAAAAAGTTTAAAATCCTTTCTCTCGTGTCTATGTACATTTTAGAAAACTGTAAATTCGTACGAAAATACCAGATGTATAAATGTCTTCAGAGTTTCCCCGGCAATTTGAGTTAAGACAGGGACGTAACGAACATCAAAACTTAAGATGCACAGTGACGGCCCTTACGCAATGTCCATTAAACCGTACAACAAACTACCAGTCCATCTTAAAGAAATTCATACCAATACGCAATTTATTCGCAATTTAAAATTATACCTACTAGAGAAATGTTACTACGAAATAAATGAATACTTGGAACAGAAACCACACAAATCCTAAAAAAATATTTCATCAGATCTCATAAAAATAAAAATGTTGACAAAATATATTATATTATATTATATAATATTAATATTGACGACAAAATTTAATTACATATAAGCTTTATTGAACATTAAAATAACTAATTTGAACCTTGACATTTATAATTATCTAAATAAACACAATTAAAAAAAAATGACGTAAACATTTCAATCATATAAACTATCATTATTACTATGGAAGTTGACATAATATGTACCTAAAATCGAAATCCAATTTGTTTCATATTTGTTTGCTCTTACAGTGAGATATAAGAATACCTCGGCTCGGCCTGCCTCCAATTGCAATACCCAACAAGGGTTCATATGTGGAACCATTACTATTGTGTTACCAGCTTAATAAACATGTGAAATGCAATAAATGATTGAGTATTGAGTATTGTGTATATATTATTAATGAATTTGTGTTTAGAATAATTTATAAAAATTAAAAATATTAGTAAAATTAAATCATAAAAAGTTCAAGTGCGACAGCAAATACTCCGGTCAGTGAGTGTGATAGAGAGGTCTGTCAGAGATTATAAAAAATAATTAACAGTAGGGACAATTTACATGACATTATATTTGCCTACGCATTTACTCACATTGACTACGAGACGAATTAACTTAAACAACAGATTTGATATTTGTATTATAAACATTTCTGGATAAACATTGTACGTAGTGAAAGAAAGGAAGATGATTGTAAAATTAGGTAGATGTAAATAAAAATAAAGTATTATTATAAGCACTAGTAGTTGTATTATTTTATCGTTTGAAATAAATCTTTATTCTATACTAATAAGCAAAAATTGTGTCATTTTAAACATCATATATC
The DNA here is from genome assembly GCA_921293045.1 of Aplocera efformata. Lineage (NCBI taxonomy): Eukaryota > Metazoa > Arthropoda > Insecta > Lepidoptera > Geometridae > Aplocera > Aplocera efformata. Next base: position 654,037 of record OV121061.1, read on the forward strand.
ATCAATCATTGTAACTTATTATAATTGTAAGTATTAAAACATTAGGTTGAGTATGTCGCAACATGTCAGTTCTGTGACAAACTCAATAGTTTATGATTTAGTCTCGTGACATCGCAACGAGACAGCGCAAAATATATCTGTATTGTTTACGCTCTTGCTAGTTGTCATGCTATTTTCTTTGCACATTATAACACGGCAAGTTTAATTCGGCACATCCCGCCATACGAAAGCATAAACTCAAAGTGCCGTGTTGGCTTGACCGTATAACATCGTATCATTTAATGTATCGAGTATAACTATCAGTAGGTACGTATAATACTTTGGACAATTATTGACTACGTATGAGTACTGACATAACCCATCTTTGTATAAAATATCATAGAATGCTAACAAGAGCAAAAAACGAAGAAACGACAAAGCAGCGGAAACAAACGCACAAGTACCATCACCGCCGCCCGCCTCGTCGAGATCCGCGTCGTCATCCGGGGGTGAGGAGAGTGAGCCGCCGCCCAGAACTGGACAAGCCCTGGGCAAGATTACACATCTTCTGGCTAAAATGGTTTCGTAGTTCACATGAATTGCTTGCAACGCAATTTCAAGAAGCCCTAGAGCTTGGGTCTCTCCCAAGTTTCCTTACAACTGGAGGCACCTTCCTGCTCCATAAGTCTGGTAGTACCGCGGAAGCTAAGAATACTTACATAGATATCATAGATTTTTTTCGCATAGATATTGCGATTACATGAAATGAAAATCTGATTACTATCTCCATTTCGCTTCCTTCTGAATTGGCAAATGAGATTATTTTATGCAATCGCACCGAATAACCAGTATTCCTCAAATTTAGCAGCGGTAATCAGTTTGCGTTCGTTAGCCAAGGCTCTACTCTGAAATTGTCCCAAAAACCTATATATAACGCGGAGCTTCAGCCAGTGGTCTCACTAAACCGGCATTATTGAAAACCAAGGAGTATTCGATTAATCTTCTTCTTCTATCGAGTCGATGTTTCATACATTATATTGTTTTAGACCAGTAGTTTGCAACATCTATGGCGTCCTTTGTGCAAACCATAAGGCCGTCCATCGTGCAGGTGTAAGGCAGGATGGGCATTCAAGCAAGTGTGGCATTGTTTGGAGAATATTGCCACAGTGACAGTCCGTCTCGGTGTCGCAAATAAAACCCCATTTACTTAAATTGCTCTTGCAGCGGCCCACTTGTGTTCGTAACCTGTTGAGCGACTTCCATACAGGCCAAGGTAGGTGATGTCCAGGCGGCAATTCCTCTGCAGGTTAAATATATCCAGATGGTGGGGCTTTTTTAGATTTCCATAAGTCCAGACGTTCATCGCATGCATTGTTGGAAGAGGCAGCAGTGGAGTTTAAAAAGCCCTTGCGACTTTTTAATCGCTGCTTTCGATTATTGGAATGTTCGGATTATTGAATTGTATAGAATTTTTTCATAAAATGACGTATCTAGTCTTAAAGTAATCCTTAATTGAAGTCTGCTTTTTTTAAACATGTTCAAAAACGTTCTCTCGCATGTTTCGAAGTATTATAATATGTAACGAAAGTACTAATGAGGGGTGAGGTAAACGTGAGCGTATGGTGCCGTATTATTGGATGTATTGGACTACTGAAGTGCCGGATTAGTGAGACTCTATTGTAATTTGTAACGAAATAAAATGTAGTTTTACTGGTACCCAATAAATGACGTATAGATAGTTTGAAGTCGTTCTGTCGCTGTCAAAATGTTTAAACAGATTCTAAACAGTACGGTGGTTGGTGAGAGGAATCATTTTATAATTATCATATCTTCTACCGGCAAAATTCTTTTTAACACTGATCAGGTATAGTTATTGAAACTCACTTGAGACGGACACTGGCAGAATTTGTGTGGCTAAGGACACAAAAAGCCAGTGGTAGTTCGGAGTTTTTACCAGTATACATACTGTTTTTTTATTTCAAATAGACCACGGTTCTCGTTTCCTTCGCTTTCCAAATGGATCACCGTACTGTCTATGATTTATGGAATGAAAAAAGCAAGATTAGAAAGTTAGAAAGAAACTTGCAAGTTGCCGTTATGAAGGCAAGAAACTTTATAAGTTCAAGGTTATTTGAGCCAATATTAACAGTGACTGAGATACATCGCCATAGCAAATATTGTTGTGTCTAAAAGTTCCATACGTACAAAAGTAGCAGTAGAAGTTGTGCCAGATTCATCCGGAAAGGTACTGCCACCACACTTGGAATCTGCCGCCAAGCAGTATTGCTAGCATTACAGTGTTCCGGTGGAAGGGTGTGGGTGCCGGAGAAATCACATGCGCATGAGACATCTCATCCCCGTCTCGGGTGATGCACACAGCAGGATGAATGCGACTCAGTGTTAGATCCAAATCTTATACTGAGTCGCATTACAGTTGTCATGGGCGGGGGTCGCCACTTACCACCAGGTGGGCCCTCAGCTCGTTCCGTCACATAGAAGAAACAAAAACTCATTTTTTTATAAATAGTCAATGTGGCTATGCCATCCATGGACCGAGGAAAATGATGCTCTTCATTAAAATCTCTGCTTCGTCCGGATATTAAACCCAGACTCTTCGTAGCCTTTACAAAACCCAGGTAGTTAAGGCTGATGGATATATTTCAGGGTGGGACATCCGAGCAATCGGAGACTTCTCGGCTCAAGTCACACGGGTAACGAACGGATAATAAATCTTATTCCGGTGTGACACGGATCCAAGGAATATTGATGAGGTGTTTTCCAAAATGTCGTTAGCCAGCCCATGTGGGGAAATATAAACTAGGTTCCGATTCTTGTAGAGTAGTCTGTGTGACTTTCACTACAGTGCGGGGTTACATTGACGCGGCTCACAGCTCAGTTGGTAGTCTGCCTTCTGCACTGTAGGCGATGTGTTCGATTCTCGTATCGGACAACCATCGGTGTGACGAACATAGATGTTTGTTCTCTGTCTGGATGTTAATATATCTTATCGGCGATAGATCTTCACTTGACCTCAATCTCGCCAGATATTTGATGACGAGGTCAATGATGGAGCACGAAGGTCTAGAAGATACCTTTACCCTTGACTTGAAGAGGGCCAGGTAGGTTCCAGGAACAGACGCCGCCAACGTGTTCCATTCCTTAGCTGTTCGCATTGACAGGCGGAGACGTTTCGTAAGAATGGATGGTACTTCGACGAGGTAATTGAGCCGTTCATCTCCTCCGGAAGTGAAAGGGGGATAAGGTTATGCTTAGGTTGTAGTCAGTCTGTAGAAGTTCGAAAGGCTTCCGAGAGATCAAGTGTTCGAAGACATGAAAGCGTACCGGGGGGTGGACGACAAAATCCGGTTGTTCCGTCCCGAGCTGAACATGAAGCGCATGAAACTGGCCGCGGAACGGTCGGGGCTGCCCACCTTCGACGGCGAGGAGCTGTTTCGTTTCACCATGTTTCTCATTCTAAATGTGAGTAGCATACTAGAAGATTCCCAGTAGACCGATTTCAGCGGAAGCCAGCCAGCGTTGATAGCAGTACTCCACCAGGCGCTTGAGACGAGTTCTAGTTACTTCTTTCGTGCCTCTCTCAGGGGATACGTGTAAAGACTAATGGTAAGTCACGACCCGTTGCAACCGTAACCCGAGACGAGGATGTTACGCCTCATGCGCACGTAATTTCACCGGCAACCACTCCACTGGAACACATCAGTACGAGTGCACCACTGCTTGCCGACCGATTACCAGGTGTCAAGGCAGTAGTTGCACAAGTTCTACTGCTACTTTTTGTCGCCCCTTTAGCAATACCCAAGGGTACGTTTTTTTTTTATATTAATATTTGATGGAACGAGCTGAGGGCCCACCTGATGGTAAGTGGTGACCCTCGCCCATGACAACAGTAATGCGCGTGACTCGGTATGAGATCCAAATTTTTACTGAGTAGCATTCATCCTGCTGCGTCCAGCATGAGACGTATCGTCCCCAAGAAGGGGATGATACGTCATGCGCATGTGATTTGACCACACCCTTCCACCGGAACACAGTAATGCAACCACTACTGCTTGGCGGCAGATTCCAGATGTGGTGGCAGTACCTCTCCGGACGAACTTGGCACAAGTTCTACTGCCTTTTTTTGGTTGCTCCTTTAGCACCACCCAGGAGGTACGTGTAACCAACTAGACCCCTCAAAACAGACATTTTAACTAATAAGACTAGTTAAAATACGTTAATTGAATGTGATTTGACACATCTTTATACTCATGTACCTAAAGATCTCCTGCCGCAGTGATCTAAAAGGATATAAGTTTGAGATTGTATTTCGTGCTACTAGTTAGCCTTTTTATAAGACGTTCGTTTTGTAATATAAACAAAAACTCAGGTAGTCTTTCCGAGCTGACGTAATCGCATCATTATCCCACAAACGGGTCAAGGAGTAGGCTCTGACGGCGCACGGCGGCCGGGTTAGAACATAACGAAATATCACGAGCTTGCTTACTGTTCCAAGTTAAAAGGTAATTGGCTTTACTGCTCAGCTAGTAGTAGAATAGAATAGAATAGAAAAACTTTATTTTGTGTTACATACTTAGGTCTCACTTAAAAATTAAAAACAAAATTACACGTTTAAGAATATGTACCAACAAAATAGGTAACCAATCAGCTTGTGCTGCGTCAGTGGACTGATACAGCGCTGGTATTCTGTGGCGCCGTGGTAACTGCCTCCTACATTGTATCTAACCCATGAGAGTTCGATTCCCAGGATTGACATTTGTGCGTTCCACGTCGCAGTCAACACGTGCTTAGTTTTAGTGTTTCAAATTATGCCTCGGCAGGGAATCGAACCCCTACCCCTCGCTTCGGAGGTATGGATACTACCAAAGCCACGGAGCCGTAATTGACGTAATTATTGCAAATATAAAATGATATTAATAATGGTATAATATAATGGTTCACTCTCAATTATCGAGAGTAGGCCGGTGTCCCTGCATTAGAGGATTATAATGGGATAAGATATGAACACGTGCTTAGTTTTAGTGTTTTATATTATTATATATATCTTAGATTTAAGGTATATATTCTATGGGTCCTGTATTTGTATTTTTACATTACTGTGTTGCCTGAAAAAAAAAAAAAAAACACAGGTTTATTTTTGTGTGACTGCGGTGACTGACAAGCATACCACCTGATGTTAAATGGTTACCGACGCCTATAAACAACAAAAGTACGACTCAGGTCTGAAAGTCCTACTAAATTGTAAAAAGACACAAATCGTAAAGTGTCGCGCCCGTCACCCTGAGACGGGGAGGGAACGACTCATAAGCCTGTAATTTCATCGGCACACACAACCTTTCACCGGAACAGTATCGAATGAACCACTATATTGTAATAATCAAATAAATAATTAATTTCACATCATCATTTCTACAGAATATGAACAACCGTCAAATTTGAAGTCAGCTCAAAATTTTACCTCAATATCGAGGTACTTTTGAGCTAAAATCTTGTCCCACAAACAAATCTCTTATATAAAACTAGGTTTAAATATAATCGTTTGAGAAATTTTCCAATATTTGAAATCTCTCTCAAAGGCCAGTGATTTTCCATTAAATAGGTGTATTGCTTCCTAAGAGTGTCGGTGACGGTTCAATTATGTTGCTTAATGGTGTTATAGCGGTGGTAAGCCATGGTGGAGAAAATTATAATTATATTCCATAGAAATCACGGAGATATTAAATTGAAAAAAAGTGGAAGACATATTTATATAGTGTTGAAATCCGTTGACATATATATCATCCATCCCCCCGTGGGTTCCCGCCTTGTCGGGGCGGTGGGGCTTAGTAACCGTGGCCTGGTCCCCCACGGTGAAGCTAAGAGGAACCCGGGAGGGCCGCTCCTTTAGGCTTTGCCTCTAAGCCGAATAGGAGCGGCACAGTAGGTGGCGGTGCCTTATGGGCGGCACCGCAACTGAGGCGGGCTGCGGTGCTGTATGGGCAGCACCGCAGCTGAAGGTTAGGGGCCGCGGCGGGAGAGGTGTGCCGGTATGACGGTGCGCCGCTCTCCCTACCTTCCGCGACCACGGCGGGGTCGCCACCGCTGGATGGCGGACGCGGTGGGGCCGCAGGGGAAGAGGAGTGTCGGTATTGCGAGGCGCCGCTCTCCCTATCCTCTGCGGCCGTAGTGGTAGGCGACGGGACCACAGACCTGACCCGTCGCATGGGGACCTAGGGCGTCTGACACGGGGTAGTCTGACGTCCTATCGCTGGCATGGTCCCCGAGGTGGTTGCGACGCGCCTCGTGTCCTGGCGTGTCGTGGCGAGGGAGGATGGCATACATTGCCATCCCATGGAGGGTCCGGAAACGGACAGCTGCGGCGGGATCGCGGATGTGTGTTACAACGTTCCCGTGTTCCCGCCACTAAGCGGCAGAGGAGGACACCGTGGAGTTTTAGTGGGTAGTCCCACATAACCGCTCTGTTTCCCCGTGGCAGGGCGGTATGCTAAGACATTTCTCCACGAAAAAAAAAAAAAAAAAAATATATCATCCATACTGTTTGAACGCGCTAATCTCTGGAACTACTGGTCCGATTTGAATGATTCTTTCAGTGTTGGGTAGTCCATTTATCGAGGAAGGCTAGGTTTTTTTTTTAAATTAAGGATCCGTAATAAATTTGCTATTTTGTAAAACAAGGTGTAAAATCGAAAACCTATTTTTGCGTGCGATGTTTTCACGGAAACGAGAAAACCGCGGAACACAGCTTTAAAATAGTTTAAAATAGTTCTTCTATCGAGTAAATGTTTCATGCATTATATTGTTTTAGACCAGTAGTTTGCAACATCTATGGCGTCCTTCGTGCAAACCATAAGGCCGTCCATCGTGCAAGTAAGGGCAGGATGTAATAGTGCATGTAACGCGGTTGCTGTCACACATTACGGCACCACTGAAAACCAGTGCCACAGCTGCTATGCTTCTGATATTTTTTAATTTGGGTGATTAACTAACACCAGTTTTCTTTCGTTCCGGCTTCAGTGGTGCCTATAGAAAAATACCATTTGAATTTTCAAATAAACATAAATTGTATACTTCTTATACTGAATTGCTATACGCATAAGTATACCCTACGCATAAGTATTATACCCCTCCGTAGGAAAGTACCCTCAGAATCCATGCACGTATCCCCTGTGTGGAACGAGCAACCAAAAGTAGCAGTAGAACTTGTGCTAAATTCGCCCGGAGAGGTGCTGCCACCACACCTGGATTCTGCAGCCGAGCATTAGTGCTCGCATTACTGTGTTCCAGTGGAAGGCACGTATTATCTCCGTCTCGGGTGATGGTCGCAGCCGAGTGCAACGTGCAAGATCCAAATATTAGACTAAGTCGCATTACTGTTGTTATGAGCGGGGGTCGCCACTTACTACCAGGTGGGCCCTGTTATGTCTTTGGAGGATATATAGGTGCAAATAAAAGCCCAAAATCGACGAAATTACTTAAATATATTTTAAAGATGTAAGTTGTTTGAAGGTCGTGATGTGTCTGAATGACACGATGTGAAACGTCACAATTAAGTGAAACGCCTAACAAAATGTAACAGGCAATAATTATTAAAGTACAAAGGCGAACTACTACCAACTAAGCGGCTCCGTGGCTTAGTTGGTAGTAGCCCTGCCTTCGAAGCGAGGGGTCCCGGGTTCGATTCCCGGCTGGGGCACACTTTGTGTGGTGAGCATGAAGTTTGTTCTCGGGTTTTGGGTGTTTGTCTTGTGTTTCTGTCTTTGTCCATGCCATCTGCGACACAGGGTATCCTATTGCAGAGGTATGAGTGTGTTAATGTTGTTTTTTGTTGATTTGTTTTGAATCAGCTCAAGGCACTTCGCGCCTAAACAGGCCCTCAGCTCGTTTCGTCACTTATTAACATAAAAAAAATCTTATATCCTACTTTTAATACCGGAAAACAGCGGGTAACACCGCCGGGCGCACCTAGTATATAAAACACTATTGTGCATACAATCTAGCGGTTTCAGCCGAAAAATTCTGGAACAGATTGTGTCTTCCATTTGGGATGCAACAGGACTGCAGCTGAAATCATAACAGCACGCGAGACGAATCAGAATGGACGTGGAATAAATGATAGTTCTACAATCAATATGTTCAAGAAATTTGTTCAATATTTTCCTTGTTAAAATAGGTGCATTTAAGCTCAGTTGGTAGCTCTGTCTTGTGCACTGTAAGTGGTGGGTTCCCACCCAGGATAAGCATTTGTGTGCGAACATAAGTGTTTGTTCTGTGTCTGGGTGTTAATATGTATTTACAAAAAAAAGTACTATATGTATTCTATCATTTATCTAGTTCCCATATTACAAGCTATACTTAGGTTGGCTATGCTGGGAAAATGTATTTTAAACGTTTACACGCTCATACCTCTGCACTAGGATGCACTGAGACAAACAGAAACACAAGATAAATATCCAAGATCCGACAAAACTTCATGCTCACCACACAATGTGCTTCGGCTGGGAATCAAACCCGGTACCCCTCGCTTCGGAGGTAGGGATACTACCAACAAAGCCACGGAGCCGTAAGAGACGTAATTATGCAAATATAAAATGATATTAATAATGGGATAATATAATGGTTCACTCTCAATTATCGGGAGTAGGCCGGTGTCCCTGCAGTGGGAACATTAGAGACTGGTACGGATTATAATAGGATAAGATATGAATACTGTAATTTACAGTATTCATGTAGTTTCATAACCAGATTCCACACAGTCATCGAATTTCCTCAAATTTTATTGTTCCTATTGTGAGGAACGATAAAAAGTTGAAATTGAAAATTCAAACTCATTTATTCCTTTAGATCTCAAGTTTAATTTGCACACATCGAATTTTACACACACAAGTAAACATATTCGTGAGCATATAACGTGTCACAGGAGCTCCTTAGGCATATTAGTATATGCTCACAGATATTTTATATTACAGTCAGTTTTCATGTTTTAGCTAGTTTTTTTGTTAAGTTTACGTCTGTTCCAACACTAACATTCGGCAATCTGACTAGTAACGACTAATTACTAGTATAGTATTATTATATCTGTGGACTAATTAATGGCCGTTATTTATTGTTATTCTTTATTATACATAAAAAACACGTTTACATAAGGTATTAAATAAAATATGTACAAAGGCGAACTTAACCCTATTAAGAAAAGCAAGTTTTCTTCCAGCAAACCTTTGAGGACAGAGAGAGTTGTTTGAGGACAGAGAGAGTTGACTAAAGAGGTAGGACTGTGTACACAGATAAGAGGATAAGTTAGATAATATATAATAATAAATAATTTTTTTGCCTGTTTCCCTGAATTGGGGACATTAGAGGCAGGTACGGAATATGGCGAGGAACGACAAAATAAACATGCATAGATATATCTGTTTATATTGCCGTTCCTTGGGATAACCACCCTATGTTTCCATCAATATTCCGGGGGGATGGTAAGCTGGGTGACTAACTTTGTCGTAACGTACCGTACTCGGAATGCAATCATACCGAATACCTGGGGCCTAGCCGCCGCGAGGGGAGGCGGATTAATGCAAGCTACTGCTTTCCAATCTAGAACAGAACGGAGGCCGACTGATGTGTAATTACTGGCATGCGACGAATCTCGAAGTTACAAATTAAAACAAAAGACCGATTAAAAAGAAATTGGCGAAACCGCGGGGTGCAGCTAAATAATTAATTGATTTAAAATTTGAATAAATCAACTTCAATAGTTCTTGTAACACATTATACGCTCACGAGTATGTTTACTTGTGTGTTTAAAATATTTATTTATTATTATTATATAAAGTCTAAAATATAACATTACAGATTTATCTAATGCGTTATAATAGAAATACACAATAAGCATCACATAAAACACAAAGGAACACACATTGGTACAATAGATACATATAATATTAACATAAATCTACTACACAAAAATAAAAAAACATGTTACAGAATATCATTTACAAAAACATAACAAACAACATAAGAAAAATTTAAAACATATGAAACAATTAATATATGAACTTAAACAAAAAAAAAAACGACACAAAAACTCAACCTACTGAACAAAATAAGTTATTTTTTTAAACAGATATGAATTACACAAAAATTAAAACAATACGACACAAGAACATCAGATAATAAACAACATAGAATAATATGACGTTTCCAAACGATACTTGAGTTCTAAAGTAATAAATGAGTTTGAGTTTGATCATCTATTAGACGTACTTAGGCGTGGATATTCCTCATGAAATTGCTATAGGCTATAGGATACGTGATTGACTCCACATAGTCTTTCACCGGCAGTGGTCAGATTACATGAATGTCAGATGTCGGACCGCAAGTGAGCTGCAAACTGGCAGCATACGTCACTGTCGATGCGATTGCGTTGCTAGTAAATGCACGCTGTCGTTACCGGAGATGGACTGATGTGCAGAATCTGGCTGACGAATGCCTCGATCACGCATCGTGAAATTTCAAGTTTCAAAATGTTTACTTTCTAAAATTTGGTTTCTATTTATGTACCATGGTTGTCATAGAACTCCGTAACCAAATCTATCGGATATCTGAATTACTTTCCAAAGTCAAATATTTCCATTGAATTCTTTAAAAATTACAAGAAACGACACTTTTTTTAAAATAAAATGTATTATACAACTCATGTGTTTTTATTACTAACTATAATACTTGTCAATCTGAAATAAAAGATTCGAAATATTTCGGATAGGGGTGGAGTCTAAACGAGATATTTTGACAGGTTTTCAAAATCAAACTTGGGGCGACTCACATACTTATGTACACCGCTATATATAAGCTTATATATATATTTCATTTATATTTATTACACATTACATAAATACATACATACTTACGAAGCAAAGAGGAGGATTATGATTTGGACCGGTATGTATATGTATGATCATCTGTGCCCTCATAACTTCTCAACTACTTATTATAATTTGACAAATGTGGAGGGCTTTGATTCTTTTAGATCTCAAGTATCATTTGGACACCGCAAATTTTACACATGCATGTTTTGGACACCGCAAATGTATGTACAAATATTCGTGAGCATATAACGTGTCACAGGAACTCCCCAGGCACATTACATGCACACAGATATGTTAAATTACAGTCACTTTTCATGCTTAAGCTTATATTGTTTGTTAAGTTTACGTCTGTTCCAACCCTAACCGACCAACCCGAGGGGAAGAAACAGACAAGAAACCCCTCGGAGACAGTATTACATATCCGCGAATATGTTCCTGCGTCTAGAGTGGAGCAAATTCATTCCCAAGCCTTTTTGTCATCTATGTAGTCTGATATTTTATAGTAAGCTTTTGCGACAACTTTACGTTTGATGACAGTTTTAAATTTATTTATTGACAGTAATTGAATTTCGCTCGGGATTTTGTTAAAAAAGCTACACATTGACCTTTAAAAGAATTGCTAACCTTATGGAGTGCTATCTCGAGTGTATGTATGTATATTTAATTGGCACTTTCTGTAGCCTAAACGGCTTGATATCCATCAATGAGCTTGATTGCTTAGCATCTTAATTGGGAGAGTGGTAAACTATTATAATAATAATTTGTGATTTTTCACGCAGTCGGGTTTATAGTTTTTCTCAATAATTTATTGTTGAGGTTTGCTACGCGATTATCTCTTTTTAATTATTATATTATATATAATTAATATTTTACCTCCAAAGTGGTCTCATAGCAATTTCATGGTGAAATTCCACCGGAACAATCTGGCTAATTTATTATACGAAAATATGATAATATTCTTTCAAAATCGCTTTTAACTTTTAAGCATATTATTAATTCAAAAATTTTTTTACTAATCATGTTGGGATATTCTCAGGTAAAATTAATATTTTAGATTAATTACATTGTGGGCTTAGTAATATAAATCCCCGTACCCTTTAGTAATTAACCTTAAAAAGAGGCGTTACTGATTGGACTATACTTTGTTGACTGCTGATATCCGTGGCCTATACGCGGGCATTTTTATGAGGAAGTGACGGAACGAGCTGAAGGTCAACCTGGTGATAATTGGTTACCTCCGCCCATAACATCAATACGGCTTAGATCCTCACCGACAGAAGCATAAAAAGACCCAAGTTGCACCCCGTTACGCCCGTCACCCGTTACGTTACGTCTCATGCGCATGTGATTTAACCGGCACCCACACCCTTCCACCAGAACATAGCGATGCGAATGCATCGCTTTTTGGCAGTAGATTACCAGGTGTGGAGGCAGGACTTCTCCGGGCGAACCTTGCACTAGTTCTACTGCTACTTTATGTTGCTCCTTTAGCACCACCCAGGAATTACGTGCAGGGATTCATAGGGTTCTCCCTACGGACGCGAGCAACGAGACCCCCAGAGGCTTCTTGTTAGAGTGGGAGCCCCTAAAAAGGGAAAAAAAATGTCTCAAATATATTATGAATGCAATGTTACTGGTATGCAGGCAGCAGTGATAATTATTTTGTCCTCAAATTCAGACTCATAGTTATTCCACACTACATTCCATTGTGGGTCAATCAAAGCACAAAATATTCCTTTGAGAGCGTAAGCAGATTTTCCCTTTGTGTGTCTGCGCGAATCCACTTCTCGTTTTTATTGTGGAGCGTTGAACGTGACCAGGTTTGTGGACCAGTCCAGTAAGGCTACTCCAAAATCAGATGACCATTATTCAACAAAGATTAATATAGATTAGATATTGGGTCCAGTTGCTCGCGTCCGTAGGTGTGTACCCTTTGATTCCCTACACGTACCCCCTGGTTGGCGCTAAAGGAGCAACCAAAAGTAGCAGTAGAACCTGTGCCAAGTTCGTCCGGAGAGGTACTGCCACCACACGTGGAATCCGCCGCCAAGCAGTAGTGGTTGCATTACTGTGCTCTGGTGGAAGGGTGTGGCTGTCAGTGAAATCACATGCGCATGAGAGGTATCATCCCCGTCTCGGGTGATGGACGCAGCAGGATGAATGCGACTCAGTAAAGATTTGGATCTCATACTGAGTCGTGCGCATTACTGTTGTCATGGACGACGGTCACCACTTACCATCAGGTGGGCCCTCAGCTCGTTCCGTCAATCAATCACATAAAAAAAAAATATATGGACGGGGTCTATGTTGTTTGGTTCCGTAGGTATACTGTGAAGGCAATTTCAGATTGTTTTTTAACTTGAACCAACAACCTTTACGTGAATGCCATTTTAACTTTACCACGTGTCAATAACAGCGATATCTTTTTTTTTCTCCTTCTGTCTAAAAATACAAACATTATGGCGCGAGATCGCATAAAATATTGAAATATCGCGCAAGTTAGAAGCTGTGTTTTCTCGGAGTAACATTTATCACAACGGAGTCCCTCGGGCAAGCGCGATTCTGTCCACAGGGATTCCACTCCCTTCTAAATAGACTAAGAGCTATACGAATAGAATATGTACAGTAATAGAGCATACGAGCATCGCTCGGTTTTTTTTGTAAAACGCTTTTTTTTGTTAAAAATGCGTTGATACGAGAAATATAATATAGGTAAACTCAAACAGCAAAAACCCAAACTTCTCGTTCGAATTGCTCGTTTCATGTAATAATATAATACAGGTTTGGAGAATAATGTTTTTTATTTAAAAGTTAGTATTCCCACTCAAAACACTAAAAGCCTTTTGAGTGTTATATTAACACAAAGGGCTTCTATCTGTGACTACAGCAAAAAGACATTTTACAGATCTTTTAGCTCAGTTGTTAGTAGCTCTGCCGTCTGAGTTGTAGATCCTAGATTCATTTGCCACCCAGGACAAATATTTTTGTGATTAACATTAATATAAAGGCATATTTTGGGACTAAATCACGCTGAGTGAAATTCCCATGAATACACTAGCATAAAGTCATGTCAAAAAGCTTTATGGCCATTGAATTATTAAACTTTTTTTACTTGCAAATGGTTTTATTTTTATATAAATAAATAATGATGTCTCATAGAGGAAATTATTATGAGAATCTGTCACCATCTCCTAGACTAACCGTTGAAATCTTCCCCACGATATAACAAATTGACGAGAGCACCGACACATGTTCCAAGAGTTCCACTTTGCAGTGAGATGAGAAATAACGATTTGTGAGATATCGCAAGAATTTGTCGTGCCTAGAGTTTGCCAACTTATTTGTCTTCCAGTTATTATAAATCGATATCATTGTGGTTTCTATTGAGTATGAGTATTTTTGGAGGGTCCAGTTGCTCGCGTGTGTACCCTGTGTGTTGTAGGTGTGTACCCTTTGATTCCCTATACGTGTCCCCTGGGTGGTGCTAGAGGAGCAACCAAAATTAGCATTAGAACTTGTACCAAGTTCGTCCGGAGGGGTGCTGCCGCCACATCTAGAATTTGCCTCCAAGCAGTAGTGGTTGCATTACTGTGTCCCGGTGGAAAGATGTGGCTGCGGTAAAATCACATGCGCATGAGACTTATCATCCCCCTCTCGGGTGGTGGACGCAGCGGGGTGAATGCGACTCAGTAAAGACTGAGTCGCACGCATTACTGTTGTCATTGGCGAGGGTCGCCACTTGCCATAGGTTGGGCCATCGGCTCGTTCCGTCACTCATTCACATAAAATAAAAAAGAAAATGATGAGTATATACAATCACAGAACCCATGGTTTATGAGTCCGAAACAAATTTAACTGGTTTTTTGTATTATACATACCTTGTCTTTATTTTGGTCTGGTCTGTCTTGTCTAATAAATATGACTTAAAATTATTAGTTTCATAATTCGTATGTACCGGCATTGTAAGTGAAGTTTTTAGCGCCTTGTATAATCCCCAAGCAGGAAAACGTTGATCCATTTCTAGCTGTATATTTGTCATCAACAATTTCCCCATCCATTCCTCAAACTGTCCAGATGAGGTAGTGTCACTCTGTGTCTAGTCTTTCAGGAAATATTGGTATTACGTACTACGCACCGAAGAAATAGAAATGATAGAAGAATGGAAGTTAAAAAAAAAATATATTTATGCTTGGCAAGTCTCACCAACTATGCAGCTACTTTCATTTGCCAAAGACATCTTTCTTCATACTTAAACTGAATTAAAACTCACTGCAAAGACGAAAGTTAACGCAGAATTTAAATTCACAAGGATTTTCTGATTTTTTTTTGTGTTGCTACAAAAGCTACGGCGTAGTACCGTAGCAACGTAGTACCTCGTAGCAAAGTGCTATGGTGTTTTGATCATTTTATAATGAAATTGATAATTTTTGCTATAAATTAGAGTATAAAAGGAAAAAGAAATAATTTCCTGTATAAAATGAACCTTAATTTATTCGTGAACAATTGAAACGGCAGGCGTAAAATCCAGTCTCAGAGTAACGGGCAACACGATGCGACTTGGGTCCTCTCATACTTCAATTATAAGATATAACATTCAATTATAGAAAGTCTGAGCCGTATTTTTGATGTTTATGGGCGGTAGTAACCAATTATTATCAGGTTAGTTCGTATACTTCTTCTTTCGTGTGAGTAAGTGGCCATTCTGGTATCGGAGTTTCTACTACTACTATAGCCTGGACTGATATCTTACATGCCGAAGCACGGAAGCAATCAGATCAAATTTCACTAAACGGTCACCCATCCAACTTTGGACCGGGCCGAAAGTTGCTTAACTTAGATGATCTGTAAAGAACAGCCAAGCAAGCTACGCTACGGACGCTTATAGTTCGTATAAAAAGAGTTTTAGCATTGAGTTTTATATTGATTATTTTTTTCTTGTTAAAGAATTTTCTACATCACAACCTTGTCTGGATTCACCTGAGCATGAAAATATTGCTATAAGTTTATATAAAAAATACTATATAAGTATTCTATCAGTTATCTGGTTCTAATAGTACGAGGAATGTTTAGTTTAATTATCTACATAGTTAGTGTTGATTTGAACCAATTCCGGTTGTTTCATGTAAAGTTTACCCTTTGCTGAGTCAAGGGTAACCATATTTTTAGCGAGAAAAATGTCCCCTACAACCTTTTCCATCTATCTCTATATCAAAATTCATCATAATCAATTCAGCGGTTTAGTTTAGCTTAACAAACAAACTCACTTTCGCATTTATAATATTAAATAATTAGGACGTGGTGAAACCGCCGGCCAGTGTATCCATAATTTAATTTAATAAGAGCCGTCTCTCGACCAGCCACCCCTTTTGGGGGTTGCACACATCGAGACACCCTGTATCGATTCGTTCTGAATATTGCCACCTCAGCAAAGTGCATAGCGAGAACACTCGAGGACGTCGGTTATTTGATTTGACGAAATATTCTGAAACATGTGAAGTAAGGAACTCCATTTTGCGTTCGCGAAGTTGGAAAAATGTCTCTCAAATACGTTTTAAGATGAGATTTGGCGGAGTACGTATGGGCCTGTGAATATATTGTATATGTCATGAAATATTTCGATGTTGACTTTGCTATGTTGAATTTAAAAATGAGATTTTCAATTCGATTGTACATTTTGTGTTGCTCTGTCCGCGATTAGCTAAGATATCGCGTAGACTGGCCTCGTAGCTCAGTTGGTAGCTCTGCCTTCTGCGCTGTGGGTTAAGCGTTCGATTCCCACCCAAGCAAGCATTTGCTTGCGAACATAAATGTTTGTTCTCAAATGAAATAAATAAATAATTACGATGGGTTCATACTTAACGTATTCAAATATAAGGGTCCTTCAAATATAAGTCTACTTTCCCCTGTCCCCCTTTTTTCAACATAAAATCTTAAATTGAGAACTGTCTGTAATTTGACATAAATATATGTGTGCATGTAATGTGCCTAAGGAGTTCCTGTGACACGTATGCTCACGAATATGTTTACATAAGCGTATACATTTAAAAGTATCCAAATGATACTTGAGATTTGATAATAAATTTGTCTGAGTTTGAGCATGTTTTTGATCCAATATTTGAACTCTAAATGGGTAATATTTTACCTGTAGCAACAAAGCTACTCAGACAGGCTAACTCCCAGATTAATATTATTCCCAGAACATCACAAGTATTTTGTTTTCCGAATCAGACGTTACCGAAATAATTGGATCGCAAATACAGAGTGGCACTTACAAAACACTCGACAAAATTGCCAAATGATAGTTCAGAATAATCTTAAGAGGTGGAACAGAGTTCGTTTTATCCGGAGCGCGCAAACAGACTTGATTTAGCGAGCAACGTTCCCATTCAGTTAATTTGGGTACGTCTGCCCTCGGGACGTGAAGTTTCTGTTTGGATGTGGTATTGTCAATTGTATGTAATCATAGTACAAAGTTGTTACTGAAATATTTCTGTACCATGTTGGGCGCCAATTCTAAATTCAGTGCCATATTGTGCCCATTTTTTTATGTCGACATTTTATTACGGGGGTTGTTATAATGTTTAAAGATATATTCAATTTCGTTTAGTTTTTTTCTATCCAGTCATATTATTACAGATTACCACAATAAAACATTTTTTAAACACAAACTTGAATACTTTTAACTTCTTGCATCAAATGTGCTGTGATACAGATTTTTTGAAGTCCTTCTTCGATTTCTTTCTTGCTCTCTGCTGAACTTTAAAGCGATGTCTGTGTGAAATCTTGTAATATATGACGAGATGAATGATTCACCGCAGAATAGATAAACTTTACTACATTTAGTTCAACCATTTTGAGATAGGTGGCGCGGTTGAACAGCCTAGTTAGATAAAAACACATCCAAATGATTCGTAGCTTCGAGACCACAGTTCCAAGTGGCCCGCCTGATTGCCGTCAAGAATATTTATCAAATAAATTTCGTCAAATATAAATAATTCAAACGGTACATTTACTGCGCCGTTTCTGTGGCAGACTTGCGATATTCTATTTGATGGGAATTATTAGCCTTACTGGCAAATTCTGACGAAAATTTACTAAAATAATTCGTTATATGACCCGTCCGGTCAACAAAGAGGAAACGGAAAGGCGCTTCAACAAGTATTGACAACTTCCGCTACGCGTAGACAGAGATGTGACGTCATCTACCCAGGCTGCGCTCTGTTAGTCTGCTTTCGACTCTCAGCAACATAACATGGATGATCTGTCTCGATGCTACTTTGCTTTGCATTGGCGGAAACACCCTGCCCGCTACGTAGCTTAATTATCGGGACCTTAATTATAAAAGCATATTGTGACAATGCTATAAAAACCGGCCAATTGCGATTAAGACTCACCAAAGGTCTGTTCAAGGACATCAAATGCTCCATATTTTGTGAAAACGTCCTCCTAAAGGTTCAAAAGAGAAAAAAATAACTAGTTAAAGTAAGGACAGACAAATAGACAGACAGACTTGTATTTAATCTAACAGCCAAACGTTAACTGAGATAGATTGCCATAACAACATTATTATCTGTCATTAAATGGACCTTCTTGATGAATTGGAATCAGAATAGCAATGTTGCTATGGTAATCTATCTCCGGTAATGATTCAATTATACGGTTTGGTCTTTGAAAGGGCCTGGGTTAGGAACACTAAATAACGAAAAAATCCTTTGGTATTCTGATCTGCAACTGACTAACTCAACTAACTGATAGTTACGATAAAATTTTCGTGGAAATTTCGTAAATTAAACTTTGCTCATTACGAGTTTTGCATTCGTTTTAACGAATCAGAATTAAATTACTGTTTTGGAATGTGCAGTTGAGAAGCTCTGTTAATGATGAACTTTAGCATAAACAAGTAAAATATGATATACAATTAATATCAACTCTTCAAGTTGTACAAGAATCAAGAGAAGTTAAGGAAACCGACATGTTCTAGAAGCGAAGCGAAGCGAAGCGAAGCAATGACTTGTTTTTTAGGTTACTTCTTTCACACCACCAGTAGCAGGTGTGTCAACCACACCTCCGTACACAACAACAGCATCCGTCCACAGCAATACGACTTAGATAGTCCTCAACTGAAGTTTTCCGCCCGTCACCCGATATGGGGATATTACGTCTAATGCGCATTTAATTTCACCGGCACTCACACCCTTCCTGGAACACAGCAATGCGAGTGCACCACTGCTTAGCAGCGGTAATATAGCCAAAAGTAGTACTCGATACTACTCGATCAGTCTTATTGGAGGGTTCAGGTGGCTTTTAAGCTTTGACACAAAGTAGACTATTTACACAAAAAGAAAAACAAAATGTCGCGATGAGTTTCTCCGAAATTATGTAAAATTATTCGCTTACAAATATGTCTTGTCAACCGAGAGGTAGCAGACGGAACTGAAGCCAGGAACACAAATAAATTATAAGGAAAAACGTTCAAATGTTTTAGCTGACAAGCAAACATGCTCATTAGTAGCTAGAAATACCAAGACTTTTCTGTAGTCACAAATAAATATTTTGATTATGCCCAAAAACAACATCATTTCGGCTTTTCAGCTCAGTTGGTAGCTCAGTTGGTAGCTCAGTTGGTAGCTCAGTTGGTAGCTCAGTTGGTAGCTCAGTTGGTAGCTCAGTTGGTAGCTCAGTTGGTAGCTCAGTTGGTAGCTCAGTTGGTAGCTCAGTTGGTAGCTCAGTTGGTAGCTCAGTTGGTAGCTCAGTTGGTAGCTCAGTTGGTAGCTCAGTTGGTAGCTCAGTTGGTAGCTCAGTTGGTAGCTCAGTTGGTAGCTCAGTTGGTAGCTCAGTTGGTAGCTCAGTTGGTAGCTCAGTTGGTAGCTCAGTTGGTAGCTCAGTTGGTAGCTCAGTTGGTAGCTCAGTTGGTAGCTCAGTTGGTAGCTCAGTTGGTAGCTCAGTTGGTAGCTCAGTTGGTAGCTCAGTTGGTAGCTCAGTTGGTAGCTCAGTTGGTAGCTCAGTTGGTAGCTCTGTGTTCTTCACTGTAGGGTGTGGGTTTGATTGCTCAGGGCAGTCATTTGTGTGATGAACATAGATGTTTTGTCTGTTCTTTTATTATAAACTAGCTTTAGCCCGCGGCTTCGCTCACGTCCATATTTTTACCAAATTTCGTTGAGGTGCATTGACCGATACAGCGTGATTTTTATTTCTTTTTTGTTTTTGCTCGATATTATAGACCCTAGAAGAGAGCGTGGTGGCCCAGGGGCATAGACGCCGACTTTCAATCTGAAGGTTGCTGGTTCAAACCCACACGTGCACCAATGAGTTTTTCACTTGAAAAAAATTTACGTGCGCAATAGCACGTTCTCAAAACGGTGACGGAAAACATCGTGAGGAAACCGGCATGTCTTAGAACCAAAAATTCGACGACATGTGACATCTACCAATCCGGATTGGGATCCCGTGGTAGATCAGAGCCCATTCACTCTCAATTATCGAGAGTAGGCCGGTGTCCCTGCAGTGGGAACATTAGAGGCTGTTACGGTATTATAGACCCTTCGTGCACGAGGCTGACTCGCACTTGGCCGGTTTCTTTAAGTAGTAGTTAATATATTTCACAATCTCTTTATGAACCTCTCATACTTTATATAACCCTGTCTGGATGAATGGACAGTCCCCTAAACCTATTTATCGACCCCCACGCCCGATGTTATATTTATTCCACACCCTCTTAAAAGCTATTTTCAGGATTTACATCCCTTGAACTGAATATCTATTTTCGTTTAATGTACAATAAGTAAACTGACATTTAAGGCTTTTGACGTGGTCAAACCAATTTGGATGTTGCTTGTTTTAGATGATAGGGTGTAAGGGTGCCTTAGAGGGCTAAGGGCTGAAAAATAAACAAACAACTGAATTCGGTTTTTAAGATTTTTAAACGTCATTCGTTTGACAATTTGACCATCACCTGTAAACAGACATTTGTGCACACAATAACACTATAATAAAATACCATAGAAAAAAAAACACTCAGTTTTTTTCATCTATACTATCCTACTACTATTATAAAGGCGAAAGTTTGTAAGTATGGATGTATGGATGTTTGTTACTCTTTCACGTAAAAACTACTGAATGGATTTGAATGAAACTTTACCACAATATAGCTTATACATCAGAATAACATATAGGCTACAATTTTTGAGGTTTCTATAAAATCTATATATATAAAAGAAGTCGTGTTTGTTACAACACTTATAACTCGAGAACGGCTGGACCGATTGCCATGGTTTTTGATTTGTTGGATTTGTTTCCGTCCCGAATAGCAGAATAACTATTAAAACATTGGAAAATTAACGAAAAAAATAAAATCAATTTATCCCCGTATTCTCCACGGGAACGGGAACTATGCGGGTGAAACCGCGGGGCGCAGCTAGTAATATTATAAAGCTGCAGTGTTTGTTTGAACGCGCTAATCTCTGGAACTACTGGTCCGATTTGAATGATTCTTTCAGTGTTGCGTAGTCCATTTATCGAGGAAGGCTATAGGCTATGTTTTCAAATTTTAAATTAGGGATCCGTAATAAAATTGCTATTTTGTAACACAAGATGTATTGTATTTTATATTTTCCCGGTAATTTTCAAATCTACCACAAAAACCCAACTTAGACTATTACAAACGTTTTGAAACTAAAATTAGATGCGCACAGACTGTATCCAACTTAGTACTAGATTCTTGTCCTACATTGTAATACTCCATCTAGTCAAGCTTGGAGTCATTCATAATGGGAGCAGAACACATAATAATATTTTTATATTATATTATATTTATTTAGACAACATTATTACATCATTACAGGGTAACCCTAAGGCGATGATATATGTATGTATTTAATATAAGGTAGGTACTAATGGAAACTGAGTGGGGGATCTGGCTGCTCTACTCGTCGGGTCCAGGGACGGCTACCCTGCACTGTGGCGTGCAGGGTACGCGGAGCCGGGGGGGGGGGCTTATTTCACCCTCCCCCGGGAACGGGCCTCACGGGAACGTGCTACAGGATTTCTGGTGAAGTTCCTTATGGAGAGCCCAGAAATCTTCGAATGCGCAGAGGTCGGCCACCGGAGGGGTTTAGTTGGGTAAAAGTCCCACATAACTCGGTTGTCTCCCCCAGGGCAACCGATGTATCTGTTGCAGATTCCCCTTCGTCAACAAAAAAAAAAAAGGCACTAATGGAAAAATGTTGTTTCTATAACTACCTGTGCTATTTGGAGTAGTTATGGCAGGTTATTATGGAAAATATCTACGCTGTTCGCAGACAAGATATTATATATGTTATAATCTTGCCAGATAACTAAATCAAAATAGATTGGTTCATCATGAATTTGTTGATTCAAGCTTAATTGTCCCTTCTCACTGTCGCCTAACAATCGTATGATAATAAATAAATATTCATAGACATTACTCACAGCGCCATTTAGCCCCAAAATAATCGTAGCTCGTTCTATGAGAACTAGATAAATGATAGACTACCTACTTATAAAACCACGTTGCTCGCACCGGTAGCTTAATATCCTATCAGGCAGACAGCTAATGTTATAATAAGTAACGTAGAATTTATTAATTTTAAAATTAGACAAAATATTTTCCTCGAAAAATTGAAACAATAAAGACAATCAAGCTAAAATAAAGTTTAGACTACAGAACGTGCCAAAGAAATATACATACATACACTCGAAAAACATAACCCTCGTTCTGGCGCAGTCGGGTAATAAATATACAAATATTAGACAGACTGCGGTTGTGTCCCGTAGATGAACGGTCTCCGACTGCTCACTACCAGCCTCCCTGGAATCCATCAAAACATTCCGAACTAGGCATCGGGGATCGAAACGCTCTTCCCTCCCTCTCACACCCACACCCTCGTTATATCTGCGTCTCTGTCTTTAATTAACTGAATGCCAGTTTGAGAAGACACTTGACGAGAGGATTGTACCTACTTGATGGAAGTTGTGCAGAGTTATCTATTACATTAGGGGGTGCTAGACATATTCTGTGGGGTCTGGCTTCCGATCCGGGGGCTGCAGGTTTTATTGTGCAGCAGCTGATGATTTAATAGATTATGGTTGTGAAACATCTACTGGCGATCCTTGGCAGTAAAACCGTTTTTTTTTTCTAATTTATTGGTTCACTAAACTGGTTAATACACTTATATTAAAACTATGTACTTATAAGAACACAACTCTAGGTAGTGCTTTCACAGCTGGTAATTCACTGCCAAGTAGTGGTGCATCCACATTGCTGAACTCCGGTGGAAGGGTGTGGGTGACAAGTCCCGTAAAATGCCCATCTCAGGATGACGGGCACCACGATGCGACTTGAGTCCTCTCATACTTCAAGTAATTTTTTCGTATTTTTGTATTTTATGGGCGGTGGTAACCACTTAACAAAAGCTGAGCCGTTGGTCCTGTGATATTAGCCGCATATAAAAAGCTGTCCGCGTTCATTCAAATTGCACCATTTTCATATCACACAATCTTTCCCGAGCACGTACCAAGCATAGTAGGTAATCCATCACGCATAATGAATACCTGTCGCGGGTTCAGATCCGAACAATGGATGCTGCAAGCCGAGATAACAACTCTATTACAGACATGCACTTACAGTAATACACCCGCCTCTAATGTTGAGAACATTAGAGGCGGGTAAATTACGGGAGCCCTTTTTTGCGATGGCTGTGACGAGACGAGCTGGTCCTGATGTTAAGTTGTTACCACCGCCCATAGAAGTCATACGGCTACGTATGAGAAGACCAAAGAAGCGATGCTCTGCGCCAATTAATCTGTGACGGAGATGTTACGCCTCATGTCTGTAATTTGACCGCACCCTTCCACTGGAAGTACTTTATGTTTATGTCACTCTTTTAACACCACCCAGGGGGCTCCTGTTGGGATTCAAAGGGTAGTACGGACGCGATTAACTGGACCCCCCAATTGTAGAGACATCAAACCCACACTTGTCTATATGAAACCCAAAACAAACTCGTTTATTCCTTTAGATCTCAAGTAGCGTTTCCATGTCAAATTTCACACACACAAGCAAATAAATTCGTGAGCATAAAACGTGTTACAGGAGTACCTTAGGCACGTTACATGCACATAGATATGTCAAATTATAGACGCCGACTTTCATTCTGAAGGTTGCTTCAACCCCACACTTTCAACCCACACTTCAATGAGTTTTTTCACTTGAAAAATGTATGTGCGCAATACCACATCTCGAAACGGTGAAGGAAAACATCGTGAGGAAACCGGCATGTCTTAGAAGCATAAATTCGAAGACATGTGACATCTACCAATTCACTGGCTCCCGTGGTAGATCAAAGCCTATTCACTCTCAATTATCGAGAGTAGTCCGGTGTCCCTGCAGTGGGAACATTAGAGGCTGGTACGGTACGGTACAGTCAGTTTGCATGTTTTAGACGACCTTATTTTACGTTTGTTCAACCCTTATCTAAGCTAAGGGTGTGTGTGTGTGCGCCCAGGTGTGCGTAATTCTAATACCCATAATACCTACAGTTATGCAGACTAATGTTGATAGTTAATTACTATTGATTGCGTTTGAATGGGAATGGCGGCCGGAGATAGTAGTTATAATTGCAACTCAGATCGATTGAATCTGGGTCAAGACATACAGACCAATTAATATTAAGTTCCTTTATATCCGGATGACTGAATTAGTTATAATTTCATACGAAACATCTAAAAATGAACCATGTTAGCAAAAGTACTTGTGCCAAGTACGTCCGGAGTAGCATTGCCTCCACCGCCAAGTAGTGGTGTACTCGCGAAACTTAGCTCCGGTGGAAGAGTGTGGGTGTCGGTGAAATACAGGTACTTGAGGCGTAAAATCCCTGTCTCAGAGTGAGTGATAACCCAAGGCTGGGTTTATTTTTATGTCTTACTTTTCGGGGCGAGCTGAGTCATACTCATACTCATTATTTTTAATTGAGATAAACTTTGGAACACTTGGTCATATCAAAAGATACAATATTATATAAAAAATAATACAATATTATAAATTTATACCCATAATTCATAACAGTGAATGTTACAATGATATGCCAGAAACATATATAATACAAAAATTCATATGAGAAAAATAATAAAAAGCAAAATGTCATAACTTAGTTTGATACATACAATAAAATAAAATATCAAGTGGTGCTGCTGTAAAAGGGCATTGTCAAGTATTGTAAACAATTTGGTAATACAACAAATCAGATTACATTATATAGAATAAAAAAAAACTGCCTCTCAATGTACTGTTTAACGCAATTACAAAGCATTAATTATATTTAATATTTTAGATTAATTACTAGATACAACTTGAATCTGCCACAGCTATGTTAATTTTCATCCCGATAAATTCTCATCCCTGTTCGACCTAACCATAAGAAAACTTTGAGTAATTAATACTTCCCAACATTTTATTGTCCAATAGGTTGATTTTAAGTTAATTACCAAAACCTCGTTGCTTTGTTCCAATCGGAATTCAACCGTAACAACCCCTAATAGAGCTGGTTTTGATTTCCACTGTCAACACATATTAGCTCATAACTTCGTCAATATAAAATCAAACTTAAATACAGAAGTTTAAGGTGAATTTTTGTTTGGACTGCAAATGCCTTGTACGATGTTTATCTCAGCAGATCCGTTGCACTTTCAACTAAAATAGTTGGGGTTAAGGTACCTTTTTGCTTGTTAAGTGAGCTGGTAGTAGGGTGACATTGATGTAGGATCCAATCAGTAGCAAGATTTAATTGGGCCATTAACTCATTGGAATTGTCCCGGATATTGTAATTGCATGGTTACCTTAGGAAATGGGATTTGTTTCAGTGAGTTGATTATTACGTTCGTATTGTGAAACATTGAAGTCATTTGAAATTCCAATACAAGTTCAGTATTTTTCAGTTCAGTTCAAAAATGACAGTTCTGACTACCGTATTATAAATAATGTATTTACTTATAAATGTACGTATTTATAAATAAATTAATTAATATTCATGGACATTTCACACAGCGCCATCTAACCCCAAACTAAGCATAGCTTATAATACGGAAATTTGATAACTGATAGAATACCTATATTTTTTTATATTATATTTTTTTTGTAAATACATACTTATAACACATTATATTCAGACACAGAACAAACATTTATGTTCGTCACACAATTGTCTTGTCCTGGGTAGGAATCAAAACACGACCAAAAGCGCAGAAGGCAGAGATATTACTAACTGAGCTATGGCCAGCTATGCGGAGTATGTAAAAATGGTCAAGATTGATATCACTTTGCTCGCTTGTTCATAAACTTCAGATACATTCAAGAATTGTACTACCCTCCCTGAATAATGTAATTTTCAACTATTAAAGCCATAAACCCTAAAATGCATCCCCGGTAATATAAAACGGGGCGGCGCTGCGCCGCTGAATAATAAGGGTGCAAATCCTCGCTTGGCATCGGCTGACTCACTATTTCTACTGTTGAAGCACAGGGGGACACTTAAAGTGAGAACTTGGGATAAATAATACCGAAATGCACTAACTTTAGTTGGTAGTAGCATAAACTACACAAATTGATTCCGCGGCTTTGCGTTTTCCCTTTTTTTTTCGAGCTTGAAGCTACAGCTCGTAGGCTTGCTAATTCTGTCAGTTTACACATGTCATGGGGCCGGAAATATATAATCTACTTGAGTCTGTGACATGAGCGGAAAATACAACAATGTTTAAATCCCGTCGGAAACGCTGGCTCATCGATAATGCTTTCTATAAAATAGAAGATAATCTTAAAACTAGTCAATATTTTAAAAGTATATTTTTTTAACTTATAGCTGTCTTTTCAATAATTTTTTTTTAATTAATTGTTAATTTTTTTGAACTCATTATTAATTGGAGTTTTTACCGCTTGTCCCCACGCTCCATCCCCAATGATCAACGAGAGATCACTCGTAAATTTATAATTTGATTTATGTTTATATGATTTATGATATATGTAATTTAATGTTACAAAACTTTCTTAAACCAGTAATAGTCTCTTGTGGCGTATGTTTTACAAATATTAATAAGTATTTTTATCTGTTTATCTTCAGCGTCTAATCGTCGAAGTCAAATTACAAATACATTATATATGTTGCACTATAGAAGAAGAAGAATAAGAATTCAACACGAACGAAGGCGCTGTGATCGCTACCAACTTAACAGCGCGCGCGCCTCACAGAGTCGTGACGTCATCGGGC
Organism: Aplocera efformata; assembly: GCA_921293045.1. Taxonomy (NCBI): domain Eukaryota; kingdom Metazoa; phylum Arthropoda; class Insecta; order Lepidoptera; family Geometridae; genus Aplocera; species Aplocera efformata. Next base: position 681,170 of record OV121061.1, read on the forward strand.
CGGGCGGCGACCGAGCGGGTTGCCCTAGCGACACTTCTCTCTCGGTTGATACACTTCACGGAACTGTCACCCCGTCCGTGCTACGATATTTTGCTCAAGAATTTTATGTACCTTACAGTTGAATGGGTTCTAAATAAAGGCTACATCCTGACCACCACCACCAACGGACCACGCGCAACTTCCCGAAATATTACATTGGCAGTGTAGGGCGAGCTAAAAATTAGATTTAAAAACAGATATATAAGTCCCAACTCCACAGTCTACAATGTCCCCGCGGCTGTCGATAGCAGGTGCAAAGTTTCAGCAGCCGAATGCGACGCAAATTCTTATATCACCGTGTACCCGAGCCGACTCGAATGAGAGATCGAAATCAAGGACATACAAATGGTTTGTTATGAGCGACTCGCCTCACTGCTCAGGCGGTAATTCTGCCTACTGTAGGGCGTTCGATTCCCTAAGAGGACAAACAGTTGTAATCCAATTGAGCAATTAACTATACTTTAGATAATTTTGCTCATTAATCAATAAGTACAAATAAAGTACTTTAGAAGTATTGCCGGGGTCTCGGGTTCGATTCCCGGCCGGTCACATTTTCTATGGTGAGCATGAAGTTTGTTCTCGGGCCGGAAAAAAAAAAACAACGTTAACACACTCATACCTCTGCACTAGGATTCCCTGTGTCGCAGATGGCATGGACAAACACAGAAACACAAGACAAACACCCAAGACCCGAGAACAAACTTTATGCTCACCACACAAAGTATGCCTCGGCCGGGAATCAAACCCGGAACCCCTCGCTTCGAAGGCAGGGTTACTACCAACTAAGCCACGGAGTCGTCCAGTATAGTATATAACAGTATAGTAACAACAAGCAATTTCACTTCTATGGGCGTAAAACTAATAACTGGGCAAATGTATCAAATATAAATTTCTGTTTGTAATATCAAAATAACAAATTTTGTTAACAAAGTATTTGAAAGTGGGATCTATAAAAAACAAACAATTTATATGATTTTTGTCTGTCTGTCTGTTTGTTCCGAAATGGCTGGACGAATTTTGACGGCACTTTCACTGGCAGATGGCTGATGTATTAAGTAATTTAGGCTACTTTTATTTATAAAAAGAATGAGAAATACTAAATTCCACGCGGAAAAAGCCGCGGGAAACAGCTACTTACTAATTAACTGATGAACATATTGAAGTCGGTTTATTTGATCTTTGAATCATTCAATTATCTTTCCTCACATACACGGGGGCGCCGCTTCCAGGATGTCGCCGTCCCCTAATATAAAATATCAAATTTGCTTCCACTTACCTTTTATTTGGGGGTAGGAAAATATATTTTGGCGCGAAAAGGGTCGCCAAGCGCGTAATTACACATCGATGAAAAACATTATCCCTGTGATCTGTCAGTGCGATGTTATGTGAAGACTTTTAGTTCGAACGACACGTTCAAGATTAATATATTAATAACAATAATAATATATTAATATTTAATTAATTGAATTGCAGCAGAAACATTGAAACGTTGTTACTCTGTTTTACACTGTTTCAACTGCAAACCCATTTCTAATCAGATGCTAGTAGTTACAGTTTCAACTAAAAAATAAAATCCAATAACCTTTTAATTATTATATACAAATCATAATATTAGTTAGCTAATCATCCACATCGTTTCAAGATTATCCTCTGAATAAATCTAATAATTAGCAAGGATTTCCTGTTGCGAACCAACCATCAAATCACGTCTTAATTTTTACACCTAGGTTAATTTAAATTTGTAAAATAAGTATATTTCATCAAACCAAGTAACTTTTCTTTGTTTAAAGTGATTATGACCTAAATTTGCTATCAAACTTAACTATTTTATCAATTAGAATGGTCTGGCGTTGACATATATATAAAACAAGCATTGCTCATTTAAAGTAATAATATAAGATAATTATTATATATCCTTGAATAATTAATGAATAGGGAATTAATTTAATGAAGGTGTTTTTTTTCGATTTTTAAATCAATAAATTTTGGCCTCAGACTAAATTATAACCTAAGTGTTAAAGTTATTTTGAGGTTACCCAACGTGTTGCTATAAAAGCAGACGGAACAAAGAACAAGCTCTCATCTTGTCCCTCCGTAGACCGAGACACATTCTCGGTGATCCCGATGACGAGATCACTTCCAACTATCCGGAGGTGTTCTTGCCATCCAGTCAGGTCAGAGTAAACATCCCACCATTGCACCGAGCCCGCCGGCGGGGTCGAAGAATCTCTTTGTCGGCTCGCCCTGGGCGAGTCTTAGTCCAAACGTCCCGATCAGTAGCAGCGAGCCAAGCCGAGGTCCGTACCTAAGTGGTGCCCTTGGTTTGCTGCTACAATATTTGAATTTAGATTTTAAGTCGGTTGAGAGCCATCTGCTCTCACCCAAAGCCCGTGTAAAGTTGTCAAGGCCATCTGCGGTCAACAACGTATACTCCAGTCATAAAAAAAAAACAAGCTCTCATTCTGTTACCAGTCGCCGTGCTGCGCGGACATCGACCTCTCTTGTATTTATTGTCTTGCGATAAGTACCTTCCATAGCTGTATCGTTATTTTTTTTGTTTTCATTGTTTTTGTTATCAGTTTTATTTTTGAAATTGAATCTTTTTAGATTAAGGGAATTGTTTTTAAATAAATCTCTTGTTAATTACTAAAACTACTAATTATTAAAATCGTTGAATGTAAACACCTCCTAGTAATTCCGCAAGGATTGGCTGCTCCTGCGAGATTAGCGACAGACAGACGCGATGGTTATCTCCACTCATTAGACGAAATCATGTCGTTATGAAAACTCCAAGCCAAGGAATGTTTGCACGGGAATGATATCATCCGTATACTCTCCTTTATATACATAATTATCTCTCTTGAATCCCCCAGTTTTTGAAGCTACCTAAACAGCCCGCTCGAAGCACGAATCAACTACGCATTTAATTGTCCTTATCCAATTACTGAGGTAAATTAACCCGAGAACAAACTTCATGCTCACCACACTGTGCCCGGCCGGGATACGGGTTACATCTCATGCATCTTCACCGGCGCTCACACAGTAATACGAGTACTGCTTGGCGGCATATTACTAGATGTGGGAGCAGTACTTTTTCGGGCAAATTTGGCACAAGTTCTACAGCTTTTAGTTACGAGCAACTACAGGGTACGTGTAGGTATATTAAGGGTTCTAGTATATGCTAAGCAGACGTGCGGACGCGTGGAACTGGACCCGTACTAGCTTCTAATGTTCCCACTGCAGGGACACCGGCCTACTCTCGATAATTGAGAGTGAATGGGCTCTGATCTACCACGGGAGCCTAATCCGGATTGTTAAATTTCACATATCATCGAATTTTTGGTTCTAATTAAAGCCGGTTTTCCGTCACCGTTTTGAGAACGTAGTATTGCGCACATAAATTTTTTCAAGTGAAAAAACTCTTTTGTGTACGTGTGGGTTTGAAACAGCAACCTTCAGATTGAAAGTCGGCGTCTATGCCCCTGAGCCACCGCGCTCTCTGGACCCCCCGGAATAATATTATTGGTTATTTAAGCTTCTACTCTCACCAAAAGCTCGCGTAAAGTTATCAGGGCCATCTGCGGCCAACGATGTTATTATAGTCTAGTCGAAAATAGCGATGTTCTGAATGAATCATTTATTAGGTGTGTGAATATGACTCCGCCCCTTTTTGTCAAAATAAAACACATTTGTTCGCTTACAAAATTAAAAAAAAAAATTATTGAAAGTATGCTCCATCTGCAGCTACAACCTTCGCCCATCGTTCAGGTAGTTTTCGTATTCCTTGCTGGAAGAAGTCCTGGTCTTTTGAGCTTATCCAGTTGTCAATCCAAATTTTGATACTTTCACATGAAGTAAACTTTTCTCCAGTAAGGTCTGTCTGCATCGTCCGGAATAGGTGGTAATCCGAAGGAGCTATGTCTGGTGAATATGGCGGGTGGGGTAACACTTCCCAGTCCTGTCCCTCTAAATATCTTTTTACGACTTCTGCGGTATGCGGTTTGGCATTGTCATGCTAAAGAACTAATTTGTTATGTCTATTCACCCATTCTGGTCGTTTTTCTTCTATGGCTCGCTTCAAACGCATTAGTTGTCGTCGGTAAACTTCTCCATTAATAGTTTCAGAGGGTTTGAGCAACTCATAATATACAATACCTTTCTGATCCCACCAAATACAGAGCATGACCTTGGCACAGTGAATATTTATTTTTGGCTGTGATGGGCCTGGTTCGCCTGGTTTCACCCAAGCTTTTTTGCGTTTAGGATTTTCGTAGTGTATCCATTTTTCGTCTCCTGTGACTATACGATGCAAAAATCCTTTTCTTTGCTGACTTTGAAGCAGCATTACACAAATGGTTTTCCGACGTTCCATGTCTCTTTCTTTTAAATCATGTGGAACCCAGTCACCGGCTTTTTGAATCATTCCCATCATTTGTTAACGCTTTGCAACAGTTGAACGATCAACATTTAATGCTGCAGCTAATTCTGATTGAGTTTGGCAAGAATCTTCCGCCAATAATGCTTCCAATTCAGCATCTTCAAATTTTTTTGGTGGTTTTCCATGTTCTTTATCCTCAGTACTAAAATCGTTATTTTGAAATCGTCGAAACCATTCCTTGCAAGTTGTATTAGATGGAGCATGCTCACCATAAATCTCCACAAGCAAACGATAAGTTTCCGCTGCAGTTTTCTTCGCAATAAAATAATGTAATAACACTTCCCGCAAATGACGTTTATTTGGAATAAAAACCGACATTTTCGAAAAGGTGAAAACAATTGTTGCTTACACTTCAACCAAATATCATAAAATGCGTTAGATAGCTGACATTCACTACTATCGAATACAAGTATGGTCATTTATTAGTACACGTAAACAATACTAAAAACGACATCTGTTGAGAAAGGGCGGAGTCATATTCACACACCCAATATGTATTTACTAGCTTTTGTCTGCAGCTTCGTTCGCGTTAATTGTTTCTGGATGATACCTTTCATGTCCTTTTCTGTACCCCTGAGACGACAAAATTTCGTTATGATCAGTTGACTATTTAAGGCGTGAAAGCGGTAGACGCTGTTGTGTTTTTTTTTTATTTGGCTGAGAGACGGAACGAGCTGAGGAACCCACCTGATGGTAAGCGGTGACCCTCGCCCATGACAACAGTAATGCGCGCGACTCAGTATGAGATCCAAATCTTTACTGAGTCGCATTCATCCTGCTGCGTCCATCACCCGAGACGGGGATGATACGTCTCATGCGCATGTGATTTCACCGGCAGCCACACCCTTCCACCGGAACACAGTAATGCGAGCACTACTGCTTGGCGGCAGATTCCAGATGTGGTCGCAGTACCTCTCCAGACGAACTTGGAAGTTCTACTGCTACTTAAAAAAACTTACATATGAAAAGTATTGAGACCTGGTACGTATTATCAGTCACCTATACATGTGTACTTGCTTACACAGTGATAATCTAGCATCCGATAAACAGTGATAATCCAGCATCCGATGGTTTCACTAATCTCTACCACAAAGTGTAATAATCAAACTGAAATCACATTTATATTATAAGTTAGTATTAAAAATTGTGCTGTCTGGTTAGTCCTTCAAATGTTGCAACTATATAAAAGCTGACAAATTTTGAATATACCAAGGCAGACAGACTCAGATGGTAATCTCTTAATGTCATTATGTCGTTATTAAATTCAAGAATTAAGGCCGAAACACTAAAGCAACTGTCAGTATTAATGTCAGGAGATTTAGTCGCTTTTCAGTTGCTAAAGTTGCCGGCAACTGAATGCAGCATCGAAGTAATCGCTGAAATGTTTGATGTTTATACAACGGTCGGACGATGAATGTTGCCGAATCGCGATACTTTCGCCTTACATATATTTTTACTTTAATAAATGAGGTTCTCAATTACATTATATATTTTTTGTTTAATAAAATAAACAAAAATATAATAATAAACAATAACATAATACAGAAACAAGCAGCCATTCACACTGTTTCGATAATTAGTAAAGTCCTTGGGGATACAGTTTTCGTCAATCGGGGGGGGGGGGGTAGTAATAGTAATAAGGTAGTAATAGCAACCTTTTCCCTTAGGGTCTCAGGGCGGGTGCTTAGTAAAACCGAGCTTGACTCGAGAAGAAAAGATTTTTCACACTACATATAAACAATAAAACAATTGATCTAAAACGTGGCATATCAATTTACAGTATATAGATTTCGGATAGTAATCAATGAAATTCCGACACCGATTTGTGCCCGAACGCGGTGACTATATTCGTAAGGCGATTTTAAGACGGTTTAAGATCAATACATAATATATATAGAACAAAACTTTAACCTTTTTTGTTTGATTCAAATGTGTTCTTTAAAACGCACAATATATTGACAGACTTTTGTAGGACCGATAAAAGTCGTCTGCGCTGGATCTACGAAATGTTTTTACAAGATTGCCTGTTGAGTTAATTTGTCCTACAATTCAAGGCTTTTAGCAAAAAGCAGATCACACTTAGCAGAGGATTCATTATGTAAATGAGCTGGGGCAAAATATCTAAACTAATTGAAACGCAAAAAAAATAAGGTTAATTATTCTTAATTTAATATTAGCAATAGGTATTTAATACAGATGGGTAATCTGATATAGTTGGGCTTAAGGTTCTCATAGGTGGAATCTTTCAAAATAAAAAAAATCAAGAAACATTTTCACAGTGGACATTTCACACAGCGCTATCAAGCGCCATACTAAGCATAGCTTAGCTAATATGGGAACTAGATAACTGATAGAATACTATAATAGTCATTTTTTTCAATACAAACACATCATTCTTCCGACAAATGATTGTCTTGGGTAGGAATTGAACCCATAACTCACACCGCAGAAGGCAGAGCTAACACCAAATGAGCTTTGAGGCCAAAACATCTATTATGTGATATGTATCTTGACTGTTATTGTTATTTTTAGGGTTCCGTATTTAAAGGGAAACGGAATAACTTAGTGAGTCAAATTGTATATAGCCAGTTTTTATTGATTTTATTGAACACCGAAAATTACAGCAGACATTCTCTTAAATATTAAAATAACATTGTGTAAGGAACCGTAGGTGTAAGAGTCCCGGGTGGCAGGTATGGGGAACCTGTCACCCAACGGTGAAGTGGCTCACAGACGGGATGACGTGCCATGTGTTCCAACATGTCATTTCAGCGGAGATAGACCAAGACTCATAACGGGAAGACAATGATCCCCACGATCATATGGACGGGATCCATCACCTGGACCAGTGCTGGAGGGGTCGCGGAGGTCATGCTCTGGCGTCCCCTTGCAGAAAGGCACCCGGAAGGAACACCGCGGAGTTTTAAGCAGTAGGCCTCCAGCGTTGCTTGCATACAACTTCTTGGATACAACTTGGAGGAGAGTCGTACATAACCCCACGCCTCCCCAAGGCGGAACGTATTTCTCCGCGTGAAAAAAAGTCCAATTTATTGTACATAATCTTGCTGCTGATCTTTTTCAATTAAGTCTAAAATCCCGGCTGAAAGTGCCAAAACAAGTCCAGGCAATACGAATTACCAGTTATAATATCAATTTTAAAATAGCAATATGGCGGACAGATATAATTCCGGAAATGGCAGGAAGGGCAGCCATTTAAAACCGCGAACGAGGAAGCAAGTTTCCTGTATGGGCCGTCTCGGTGGCGCCGTGTGTGCAAAGATCTCTTACGCATAGATGAACCAATTCAATGTAAGCTTATATTTATTATTAAATTTAAAATTAATTAAGGCAGAGGTACTACCAAATGCTGAGTTGGTGCCTTTTTGCTCGACATAAATTTATTTATTGTTTTAGTGTTTTTCTGTTTTATAATGTTTTGTACTAGTGTGTGTCTCCCGTCTAGTTATTTTTATATTTGCTTTTTTTTTGTTGTACTTGTTTGTTAATAAATATTTTGCAAATAAATATTTTCTATTTCTAAATTTTACTCACACAATTATGTAGTCATGAGCTTATAACGAGGAGCTTCTTAGGTACACTACATTCAAACAGATATGCCAAATTACAGTCAATTTCCATGGTTTAGCTAGTCTGTTTTGTCAAAGTCAAAGTCAAAAATCTTTATTTCCGTTGAACTCTTAAAAAATACTTGGAAAAGTCAATTTATTTTTAAAATAAATAAATACCAACGAGTACATTTTTCAAGACCATCCATGGGGAAGATAATTCATTAAGTTCATGTTAAGTTAACGTCTGTTCCTACCCTATATATTACACAGAAAAAATCATCACTCATCAGATTCTATCAGAAACTTTTACTGTAGAGACTTTTACAATCCTTCAACGAACAAAGTAATGCGTAAAATGATTTACATCTGTCCATAAAACGCCTACCGCAGTCGCATCTACACTCGCTCATCTCCATCGTCGCAAAATACGCTGTTTGGTATAAAATTTATTACATTATGTATCAATGTCTTACGCGAAACGTCTTCAACTCTACACGGTTGGATTAAGGGTGGTATTTGAGTGGTGGTGGTGGGAAATTAGGGTAGTCGGTCATTCTGTTAAGAGACTGTTACGGTTACATATAATGTTTTCGTTTACGATTTATTGTGTGCTCCAATGTAATTTGTTTGTTTGTTCAAGGACATACATCTGATTATATTGAAGTTATACCAACTTGCAGCACTTTACTGGGATTCTTTTGGTTGCAGGTGGCAAAGATACAAACTCGTGCTTTGGGTAAAGTTGTAAAATTTTTAATCTAGTGATTTGTTTAATAATGTAAGGATTTCTTAACCGACAAAATATTTCACACACACACGAACAAAAATCACTTTTTGTTTTGGTACCTATATTACTATTAATACACATAACAAACATTGTTTGCTCGTCACGCAAATGTTTTTTCTGCGTGGGAATCGAACCCATTCCAAATTGGGCCCCGTGTTTCGATCCACGCTTGCATGTCATGGGTAGCCATGAGTCTCTGTCTCAATATGAAAAAAACTGGTTCTCTGAAATGAAATTTTCAAGTTAATTTTTATGTAACAAGGTAAAGAGATAACTCTTAGAGAAGGATAATGTTAAAACGAAAAAAACCACGTAGAAAAGCTTCTACGTAAAAAGATCTATCATCTTGTCAGTGTTGCCAGCGCTCAGGAAATGAAATGACGTGTTCATGTCTAATTATAATGATCAATCTTCATTCCCGCTACATCCCATATCTGAAGAGATTTTGATAACATTAAGAAAGCCAAGTTATATCGCGTTATACTCCATATGTTCACAGAAACATTAATGAATTTGGAATCCGAATTGACGGACAGAAATAGAAGGTAGGAAGATGATGTTGTCATGAATATTACGTGTATGGTGGTAGTAGCTGGGTTATTTACACTCTTCTTTTAATCCGAGGGTTGATGGTTCAAATACGAAGCGGGGAATCCCCTACCGAAATACGAAACAAGTTAAAGATTTATAAATCGAATAAACCATTTTTCATCCTTTTGGATGGCTCCGTGGTTTAGCTGGTAGTAGCCCTGCCTTCGAAGCAAGGGGTCCCGGGTTCGATTCCCGGCCGGGGCACACTTTGAGTGAGCATGAAGTTTGTTCTCGTCTTGGGTGTTTGTCTTGTGTTTCTGTTTGTACATGCCATCTACGACACAGGGAAATGTATGAGAAGGTATGAGTGTGTAAACGATTTTTTATTTTTTATTTATATGTGTCTGTACTCTGGGTCATCGGCAGTACTGTTGCAGCGTTTGTAAACACCTAGAAAGTTTCCTTTGTCATGGTCATATTTCACACAGCACCACCTAGCCCCAAACTAAGCGTAGCTTTTTTTTTTCCTCTTGTACTGGCTTCGCATTTCTTGTGCATTCGCCATAAGCGTAGCTTGTAATATAAGAAATAGATAACTGATAGAATACATTTTTTTCGTAAATACATACTTACTTAAATAATCCTATAAATATTATAAACGCGAATTTTTGGATGGATGTTTGTAACTCAATCACGCCAGAACAGCTGAACGGACCTGGATGAAATTTGGCACAGGCATAGATTATAGTCTGGAATAACACATAGGCTACTTTTTATCCTGGAAAAATGTACGAGTCCAACCACGCGTAACACCGCGGGGCGCAGCTAGTATTAACTATTTCAAAGACTTACCTCGCTTTCTCTTGTCGAAAGTAGGTCTAACCCCGCTGTGGAAGCAGTGGAAGGCTGGAGTGGAATGATAATAAGTAAACAGTTAATGCTTAAGCTCTGCAGGGCGGGTAAATCCAGCGCCATGAATATTTCACAGACTGATGCTATGAGCGCCTAGTGCTGAATTATGTGCTAGTGCTGCTCGCTTACATCGATAGGACGAGTTAATATACACTGTTTAACTTTTAAGGTTGCCTTGAAGAAATCGCTATTAGCGATAAGGCCACTAATTTTATTGTATGTTTTGATATATTTTTTTAATGCCCCAGCTACTCTCCCCCTTGCATGGTTAGTAGAGCATCAGTGTCGTATCAGAAACTACCCGTGCAAAGCCGGAGTGCGTTGCTAGTTCTACATATAAACCTTCCTCTTGAATCACTTTATCTATTGCTGAAACCTGCAGTAAAATACGTTTAAAAGATACAAACAGCGGGACCGACTTTGTTTTATACCATGTAAGGGTGTTTCGTCTTGACAATTTTCTTGACCTGATGATGTTCCATTCTGGCCTGTCAGGATGGAAAATTATCAAATGGTGGAGAGATCCTTATTTTAAATCTAGACGGCTCCTTGGCTTAATTGGTAATAGCCCTGTTTTCGGATCGAGGGGCGCGGGTTCGATTCCCGGCCGGGACACGCTTTGTGAGGTTAGGATAATGTTTGTTCTCTAAGTTAGGATATGTTAAAGGATCCTGGATGTTTGTCGTTTGTCCATGCCACCAGCGACACAGGGAATCCTAGGCAGGGGTATGTGTGTTAATGTGTTATTATAAATTGCGTGTTAAAAACTATGCATGATTCCTCGCGATCGCTTCAAACAAGCGCAATTTTTTTAAATGTGTAAGTCACACGGTGCCTGCTAGCCCTAAAATAAGCATAACTCGTACTATGGGAACTAAATATCTGATAGAATATTCATATAGTTTTTTTTTTTAAACATTTATATTAACACCCAGACAGAACAAACATCTGTGTTAGTCACAAATGGTAGTCCTGGGTGGGACCGAACCCGCGGCCTACAGCACAGAAGGCAGAGCTACTAAACTGTGAGGACAGACAAAAGAATGAGTGTATCGACACGGCCACCGCCCGCCGTACTCAATAACCGTAAAATTCTAGTGTCCACCATGAATAACAGCGCGGGGCATTTCAGAAAATTATGACGTCATCGCGGCGGACGACAGCGCCACAAACTCACAGACACAGAGCTGCAAGAACGGTGCAGAAGGTACACAAGGAACTGGGGTTTGGATCGTTCTGTATAAATAATTTTTTTTTACACGATTCTAAAAAAAGAGACCTATATGTCTGCCAATGATTTGCAAAGATTTTAGTTTGCCTGGGACCGTGACGCATGTAACTGCGTTGAAATATCGGTAGTCTACAAAACTCACAAATCATAGTAAATATCTCGGTAACGGTAAACCTTCTGTATCAGCCACTAGTGGTCCTACTGCCGACTGTAGGGACACCGGCCGTGTTGTAGTTAATTGAGGGTGAATGGGCTTTGATCTTGACCTTAGCCCAATCCAGATTGATAGATGTTAGATTTTTCGAATTTTTGGTTCTAAGACATTCCGGTTTCTTCACGATTTTTTCTTTCACCGTTTTGTGAACGTGATATTGTGCACATAAAATTAATATCACGCTCTCTAAAAAAGTAGTAAAACTCTTAAAATAATTTGATTATCTTTTAATTGCTAGGTACAATTTCATGTGAAATTCAATTTCTGAGTTCTCTGTAATACATTATTTTAATATTATGGTTGAAGTCTTTTATTTTTTTAATTAATATACTACCTTCGTGGATAGCTCCATCGGATAATTAATAATATCGCTTAGGACTGTTCTAGACTTGTCTCATCTATACATGTTATAATCTGTGCCTGTCAAAGGCCCGACACAGCGGGCTGGCGGCGGAAAATCCTTTGATGGTGTATTTTGATGGAGCTCAATAGAAACCTATTCAATGTTATTTCACTGATACGTGATTGGGTTTCATCTCGCTGAGTGGCTTCGAGATTGAAATTTTTTCGGTTATTGTTAAAATAGGTTCCTAACTAACGAAGTGCTTTGTTCACAAGTCTAGAACTTAGTGCAGGCCCTGCGCGCCATCATCACATACAAACACAGGCCATGCCTATGTAAAAAAAATATCTATTGTAAATGTGTGTATATAGTGTACGTATTGGTTTAAAAATAAATTATTATTATTATTATTCTTGGACAATAACTCTGCAGCTTAGTTGCGGCCCTGCCTTCGAATTGAGGGGTCCCGCGTTCGATTCCCGGCAGACGATGTGCGGTGAGCAAGAAGTTTGTTCTCGGGTCTTAGGGTCTATTGCTGAAAACTGCATTAAAATACGTTGCATAGTTTAAAGATTTAAGCGCACAAACAGTGAGGGCGACTTTGTTTAATATTTGAAAGGATTAGAGCTACTGGGACTTACTGTAGGTTACCAACAAGGTTTCACTATTGCAATGTTCATGTTGCCGCTTTGTGCCAGATGTACAATATGACTAATCTAACCTTCAATCACAAAATCAAAATCTAGACTAATGTATTTAATTTTTTTTATTCTTATTATTGTTTCTCATTATTTATTTTATTTCTCATTTGTATACATTTTTCACTACAAAATAATACATTATTTATAAAATAAACAGTATAAAAACATTGTAGTAAAATATATATAAATAGACGACCACCGACTGCGGAGTAAGACCCAAGCAGTCGGTGGCTAGGGCTGCAGAGAGAGGAACCTCCTGACGATTATTGTTATTCTTATTATTATTTTTATTTGACTGTAATTACTTATTGACGCGCCTTATGTGACATCCAGTCATTTGGCTAAACAAATGAAATATGAAATAATTAGTATATTTATGGAACTCTAGTGACCGATCGAGCTGATGTTAGGGGTTATATGTAGTCCGCGGAAGAGTGCAAGCCGTTCCCGTAGCCCCAGCAATGGGCGTCTAGATGGGACCGTGGGGTAGCCGGTAAGAATCCGGCATAACCCGTCCAACGTCCCCAAGGCCCGATGAAGGTTTTCCCCACGAAAAAAAAAGGGGGGGGTAATATGTAGTACTCGTTGCTAAGGACTAGTTGCTCGCGTCCGTAGGTACCCTTTGATTCCCTTCACATACATCCTGGGTGGTGCTAAAGGAGCAACCTAGCAGTAGAACTCGTGCCAGACTTCATTCGGAGAGGTACTGCCACCACACCTGGAATCTAAGCAGTAGTGCTAACATTACTGTGTCACGTCTCATGCGCATGTTATTTCACCGGCACCCACACCCTTCCACCGGAACACAGCAATGCGAGTGCACCACTGCTGGACTCAGTACTTCAGGCGAACTTTGCACAAGTTAACCAATTGAATACAATTACCCTTTAAGATCAACTTAGAAAGTGGTTTGCAACGACAAAACGGCGTTGACACAAAACAGAATGTACTGCATCTATATTCCTTTCACAATACATTCCGGCATCCCCTCTTTCCAGTATTGCCTCCGTGGTCGAGAATAATATAAATAGGGTTGTGTGGGGACTTATTCAGTCTCCTACAAACAGTCCTTGCAATGGGACGTCTAATTTATTTATTTATTTATAAATTGGAAGACCAACAGCTATTTATACCTGCTTTGAGATATACGTACTTTCTAATCGTACGAGTGAATGAAAAATGTATATCGTATGTAATGTATGTATATTACAAGTCCAAAAAACCAGAAAAAAGCACAGAAAAAAGTATTCTGAACTAGATAAACACAAAAACTACAGAGTTCTATCCGTTTCTAAATGAAAGAGGCAACGTGAACTTGGACCTTCTCATACTTCGGTACAGTAGAACTTGAGCCGTATTAAACGTTTACACACTCATACCTCTGCACTAGGATTCCCTGTGTCGCAGATGGCATGGAAAAACACAGACACAAGACAAATACCCAAGACCCGAGAACAAACTTCATGTTCACCACACAAAGTGTGCCCCGGCCGGGAATCGAACCCGGGACCACGCTTCGAAGGCAGGGATACTACCAACTAAGCCACGGAGCCGTATTACTATTGCATTTGGGCTGTAACCACATAAAAATTGTGGAACATTACACTGAAAAGAAAATCTTTCGGTGAAGTGAAACGTATGAAAGAAATAAACATTTATTTGTCTCTCTGGTCGATCCTTCATGACTGAAGATCGCGATCACCATGTACAGACAATGTGTTGGTGAGTCGTCTCCATAGGTTTCTGTCTGTGGCCATCCGGACTACTGTCTCAAACATACTAGAGTGGCTCTCTTTGAGCTGGTCTGACCACCGCATCGTAGATCTTCCCCGAGACCGCTTGCCTTCGACGTTTGCAAATATTTGTCACAAGAAACAATAAAAAAATTACAACAAGTATGAGGCATAGCGTGGTGTCAACATATATCCGGCTAAATGCTACTAATGCCGGAATACAGGACATCACTAAATATCATAAAAGGGACAACAAACAATTTTTACACAATACAAAGCTACGGACGTGAATAATTTACCTGCAACGTTAGAATGCAGTGCACGCGCCAAGTTAATATTATTGTGATGGACGAATCCTGTGGAATTATCGCTTTGGAGCCGGTTGAATTACATTGTCAGCTGTTTTTAAAGCCCGACGAAATATATTATATGTTATAGTTTGTAATGTTTGTGTCTGTCTGTGGCTTTGTAGCTCCCTAACGAATGGCCTGATTTTGATGCGGTTTTGTGCTTGAAAGTTGACGTGGTGAGATAGTTCTTAGTTATAATTTATGAATATCTGTTGAGGCGTTTCATGTTTATCAATACATAACCATTCCATTAAAGCGAAGGGTCCCTGGGTCGATTCCCGGCGGGGGCACACTTTGTGTTGTGAGCTTGAAGTTTGTTCTCGGGTCTCGGGTGTCTGTGTTTCTGTGTTCGTCCATGCTATCTGCAACACCTAGAGACTCCTAGTGCAGAGGTATGAGTATTTAAACGTTACCTTTTTAAATGGCTACCAATTAAGAGACGGAGCTGAATAAATTATGTGCTTGCATTTGTTCCCACAAGTACCCATGTGGTATGTGGTACATGTGCTAGGTACATGCCGAGTTCAGGGATCTAATGGGGTGGCCCATTGCGTATGCACACTTCGCGATGCTTATTTTTATGTTAATAGAGCTGATACAACCATTTGTGATTCAAACTTTTCAGTAGCAGTAGAACTTTTGCAAAGTTCGCCTGGAGAAGTACTGCTGTATGTAGTGCATCTGGTTATCTGCCACCAAGCAGTGGTGCATTCGCATTGCTGTGATCCGGTGGAAGGGTGTGGGTGAAATCACGTGACGTAACATCCCCCCGTCTCGGGTGACGGGCGCAACAGAGTGCGTTATTGTTATGGGCGAAGGTTACCACTTAATATCAGGCGCATGTGATGAATATGATATGAAATAGCTTTTTTTTAAACAAAATTACAAATAGGATGGTTCCCATTATATTTATAAAATTCAAATCAGCTTTGGGTATTAACAGCTCTGAAGCAGGCCAAAAATTCTATTTGGCATGGTGCAGCGAAGAATATGTCTCGGATTCGCATCCAGCTTCCCGCCTCATATATTATGCAAAATAGTCAGAGAGCTTACACCTTTGTGAATACCTAATACATGTATTAAGAACTAATTTCCATAACTTGGTGGTAGCTTTGCTTTCCGCGGTGTAGATTGTGGGTCGATTCCCACTCAGGACAAGCATTTATGTGCCGAATATAAACGTTTCTTCTGTGGGTATTAATATGTAAAATATTGCATGTAGGTATTTACAAAAAAAAGTTAAATATTCATTATCTCTTTCCTATAGTAGTAGTAGCAAGTTATGCTTGATTTGGGTTAGATGGCGATGTATAAAACGTCTATAAATTAATTAATTTTATATAATTGTTATCAATGACTACGTAACGCAAATAAATAAACTGTGTCCTTTGTTTTTGAGAAAACAAATTTTGATAATGTTTTATTGAAATCTTGATAGAAATAAACCATTTCATTGATGAGTTTTTTTGGGGGTCCAGTTATTCGCTTCTGTAGGTTTTCCCTTTGATTTCCTACAGGTACCCCCCGAATGGAACAACCAAAAGTAGAACAGTAGAATTTGTGTCAAGTTCGTCCGGAGAGGTACTGCCACCACGCAATAGTGCTCGCATTACTGTGTTCCGGTAGAGAAGTATGGGTGGTGGTGAAATTACATGTGCATGAGACGTATCATCCCCGTCTCGGGTCATGGACGCAGCAGGATGAGTGCGACTCAGTGTAAGATTCAAATCTTATATTGAGTCGCATAACGCTGTCATGGGCATGTCGCCAGTTACCACTAGGTGGGCCCTCAGCTCAATCCGTCATAAAGACTATTAAAAATATTAAAAAACAAAACCCTTTTTTCTTTCACTTTGTCTTTGACTTGCTTGATTTTCGTTACTGACGGAGACAGTGTCCTGACTTACAATACCTACTATCAATTTCTACCAACGACAAGTTAATCACGGACACGCCGTGTTAATATGTTGCCAGAATATCGCTGTACTTAATGCTGGCATTTTAATCGGATTATCATATGAATTAAGCTACATCAGATTAACTGGGTATTGGGAAAATGGACGTAAGTTTTGTGGGAAATGAGCCATGCGGACCTTTTGTCTGAATTATCCAGATAAATATGTTCCATTTTCAAATATTGGCTTTAATTATTCACTTATTTCTTTATCGATACTGATAAAGAAATAAGTGCTAAATGTACGTAAAATTTCTACACCATTCGGAAAATTCTGTTTCTGTTCTATTTAACAATCTAATATACTATAGTAAATAGTGGAAACAATATTTTAGCCTTTAGAAGTCAATATTGCCTTGCCTATTGTAAATTGATATGGAGCAACTAAGACACCGTCATAATTAGACAACTCTGTAAAAACTTAAGCCTTATTTTAGTATCATGTAAAAAATAATATCACTTTTAGCACTTTCTACAATCAAATAAGCATAGATGAGTCCGGAATATATTTGGGTTGCGATAAGAATATGAATTAAAAATAAGCTGTCGATAAGTTGACAATAAGTTTAGGATGAGATTGATATAACTAATCGGATTTGACGTCACAGGATGGATGGATAAACTCTGAAGTTTTGGTTCTAAGAAATGCTAGTTTTATCTCGACGTTTACTTAACGCCATGAATAATATACTATTTTATAATATACTATTCAATCATCAATAGTAATGATTGATTTATGCATTTGGTTTAGTTATTTTATAGAATTTTATTTCGATAACGATTGAAAACGTGTTGCTACAAAAATAAGGATAGATTTATTTGTGTAAATGCTTTTGCCTGCGGCTTCGCTTGTTTTGTTTCTGGATGAAAGGTACCCTTTGTTCTTTTCTGTACAAAAAAAAATATATATATGCAAAAATTCATGATGATCGGCAGTTGGTAAGGCGTGAAAGCGTAACAAACACAATTGCAAACTTATATTTGCAATTATAATATGAATTTAAGATTTACAAATTTAATCTGATGAATACGATGATGAATATGAATAATTACATCTTTAAGTAATTAGGATAGGTGCCCAATTAATTTAAGGAATGAATAATGCCTCCAGCTCCTGGACTATACTTTAAAGCATTGTTCGCCCGTCTTCCCGAAACTTGTCTCACCTCAAGATGTCAAGCCGAGAACTTTGAATATTCCCTACCATTTTGAATATATTTCCCTAGTTGTACCCGCATTATCTTAGTTTATTCAAAAATGTAAATTGGCGAAGAGAAATAAAAAAAAAAAAATTGTTGATTGGCAGGTAGCGTTTAAAGTTGCGGCGGGTTCGCGGATGTGTGTTATAATGTTCCCGTGTTCCCACTAAGCGGCAGAGGAGGACACCGTGGGGTTTTAGTGGGTCTAGTCCCACATAACCGCTCTGTCTCCCCGTGGCAGGGCGGTTTGGGAGTGCATTTCCCCACGAAAAAAAAGGTAACGTTTAAATATACTTTATCATAACTTGGCTGAACTGCAAACAGTTGTAAAATAACTTTTAGATATGCACTGGTATTTCCTGTGTCGCAAGTGGCATGGACACAAGACAAAAACTCAAATATGATGAACGTAAAGTTGGTTCTCAGGGAACCAATCTACTGTCATTAAATATACATATTAGAATGAATCACTTGAGTTATTTTGAGAGGCTTTTTAATATCTTATACCCAGACATTTACCCTACAATTCTAGGTAATATTATAAATGAAGCAATTTCATAACCATTAGCTACAACTAAAATTAATTTCAATATCTATTCCTATTTCAATAACCGAAATTAAATCTTCACTAAGGCAGGTGTAAATTCTAATCAAATTTCAATATTCCATTAATTTGATGAGTGAACAAATTGAGAAGTGACTAAATGGCCTGTAACAAAGAAACTTCCCTTACTTAAAAGGAAAACTAATGGATCTAATGGATTAGATCTCAAGTATCGTTTGGACACGTAAAATTTTACACACACAAGTAAACATATTCGTGAGTATATAACAACATATGCACACATATATGACAAATAACAGTCAGTTCCTGCGTTCGATTTCCGGCTGAGGCAGACATTGTGTGATGACCGTAAAGTTTTTTCTCGGGTCTTGGGTGCTTGTCTTGTGCGTCCATGCAATCTGCAACACAGGAAACTCTAGTACAGCGGTGTTTAAATCCGTACCAGTTTCTATTGTTCCCACTGCAGGGACACCGGCCTACTCTCGATAATTGAGAGTGAATGGGCTCTGATCTACCACGGGAGCCCAATCCGGATTGGTAGATGTCACATGTCATCGAATTTTTGGTTCTAAGACATGCCGGTTTCCTCACGATGTTTTCCGTCACCGTTTTGAGAACGTGGTATTGTGCACATGAATTTTTCAAGTGAAAAAACTCATTGGTGCACGTGTGGGTTTGAACCAGCGACCTTTAGATTGAAAGTCGGCGTCTGTGCCCCTGGGCCACCATGCTCTCGGTGTTTAAATGCAACTAAGAAAGTAGATAGCTGCTGTACATAGATTTAATAGCTGAATTAATAGACCTGCCCGCTGCTTCGATCGGTAATCCTTTGCACAAAGGACTTTAACTAAATTCTTAAGATTTGTGGTGTTCTGGTAAAATTGCGTTTCTCACCTGTTTTATCGACTTGCGCTGGCTAAATGATTGTATTTACATTTTTTTTAACGTTTACACACTCATACCTCTGCTCTAGGATTCCCTGTGTCGCAGATAGCATGGACAACACAGAAACACAAGACAAACACCCTAGAACCGAGAAAAAACTTCATGCTCACCACACACTGCCCCTATACAGCAGCTAAATGATTTTTATTTTATACACACAATTATGTTTTAATTTTTTTTTTTTTTTTTTTGTGACATGTATAAATTTATAAAAATTGTAATTATTTTTAAGTAAGGTAAACTTGACAATGCCCCTTTACAGCAGCATCGACTATTTATCATTATTATTATTGTATTATTATTATTATTTAATCTTAAATGACCTGTGTAACTGTTTATGTTTTTAAATTTTGATGTCAATTGACTTAGCCAAGTGTACCCTAAGGTTCCTACGGTTCCAATAAATGAGTATGAGTATGAGTATGAGTACACAAAGTGTGCCCCGGCCGGGAATCGATCCCGGGACCCCACGTTTCGAAGGCAGGGCTACTACCAACTAAGCAACGGAGCCGTCAAATTGTAGAAATAGTGCTAAAATCGTTAATATCTGAAGATCCAAGTCGCATCGCGTTGCACCCGTCACCTGAGACGGGGATATAACGTCTCATGCGCCTGTGATATCACCTCCCACACCCTTCCACCAGAACACAGCAATGCGTGCACCACTGCTTGATGGCAGATCACCAGATATATCTCACAAGTTCTATTGCTATTTTTTGTTTCTCCTCTTAGAAACCCAACACGTACCCCCTCCCCTGTACTGATAGGTTCACCCACAATCTCCTGCCTTCACGTCAGTCATTGCTGAAGTCTTCGAACTTGTCAGAACCGATGACGTCACGGGAGCAGAGCGCGCCACTTACTAACTTCAATCTAGTGATTAATCGTTCAAGTTGGCAACTCCGAGTCGTGACTACATGCCAGCGGCACGCTCCTTGTTTCAAGTTATGGGCAGTCATGTGGTGGGGGGTGGCTGTATATGAGCAGGGTTAAGTTGAATGATGAATTTAATTATGACATATGAGATTACAGGCATGATGTGTCAGAGTGACTATGGCAACACTACTAGACTTAGGTCTTGTCTTGTCTTGTCTAGATTTTTGTGGGGGAAGAATTAGTTTAAAAAAACGAACGGAAAGGTTAGTCAAAGCCTAAACTTTACTTCCGTTGAATTCTTAATTCAAATTACATGGCACCGTCCCTTTTTTAAATTAAATTTGTACATATAAATGTACGTATAAGATTTGGATCTTACATTGAGTTGCATTCATTCTGCTGCGTCCATCACCCGAGACAGGGATGATACGTCTCCCACACCCTTCCACCGGAACGCAGTAATGCGACTGCTTGGTAGCAGATTCAAGATGTGGTGGCAGTACCTCTCCGGACGAACCTGGTTTTTGGTTGCTCCTTTAGCACTACCCAGGGGGTAAGTGTAGAGAATCAAAGGGTACACACCTACGGACGCGAAAATCCCTGAACAGACGCTGTAAACAAAGTAACAGGTCTGTCGAGCACCAGAACTTAAAAAATAGTATTTAAACAACAAACAACGTTAACACACTCATACCTCTGCACCAGGATTCCCTGTATCGCAGATGGCATGGACGAACAGAAACACAAGACAAACACCCAAGACCCGAGCACAAACTTCATGCTCACCACACAAAGTGTGCCCGGCCGGGAATCGAACCCGGGATCCCTCGCTTCGAAGGCAAGGCTACCAATTAAGCTACGAAGCTATCTATTTATTTTTGATAATTTATTTATTGTAGCCGTTATACTAACATCGCTGCAAGATTAATAAATGAAGGCGCCTGTCTCGGGGTGGAGTGGCGGTGAAAGCAGAACCTGGTCTGAGGAAGAGCCGTCTTACAGGGAATTCACATTAATTTGTACAGAGTAGCTGCGGGAGAGAGCCTTCGCGACAAGTGGTGTTACGGTGGAAGGGGTACGCACCACACATTATCATAGTCTCATTCTTTTAGTAGCAGTAGAACTTGTGCCAAGTTCGTCCAGAGAGGTACTGCCACCACACCTGGAATCTGTCGCCAAGCAGTGTTTAGCAACACTGCTTCCATTGCTGTGTTCCGGTGGAAGGGTGTGGGTGTGGGTGCTGGTGAAATAACATGTGCATGAGACGGATCTCGGGTGATGGACGCAGCAGGATGACTGCGACTCAGTGTAAGATCTAAATGTTATACTGAGTCGCATTACTGTTGTCATGGGCCGGGGTTGCCACTTACCACCTTGTCCTAAAAATTACGAAAGAAATCAGCCTAAACAGACTAGCCGTTCTCCAAATAAATGCAGCAATAAATTTTTATTTAATAGATTCTATTGATAGGGCTCTATCTGAAATAAATAGTATTCTCTGAACGCGAGCACTCTACGCATTCACGTTTAAGTGAAAAGGTGCTTTTGGTGTATAGAAACGGGGTTTTATCCTCAATGAAATGCGGATTTAGTGATGAGATGAAAATTCATTAGATCACGGGAGCGGTTCACCGGTATTGTGGCGTGTTCTCGTCTTTCGTGGTCGATATCATTTATTACCAAATAGCATTTGGGAGTTGTAAAAGTGTAGACTTAGTAAAAGTTACTTACATACAGAGCGTGGTGGCCCAGGAGCATAGACGCCGACTTTCAATCTGAAGGTTGCTGCATCAATGATGCATTGATGCATTGAGAATTAAGGGATGAAATAATCTATCTTCAGTCATCCGTTAGTTGATAAAAGGGTTTGGCCGTAAGCCTACAAAACATGTATTCGTCTGTTAATTACATTACATTAAAACGGTGAATTCAGAATTGTATAACTTTTAACATCCTTACTTATAAAAAAATCATAAAATGTAAATAATATGTAATAATTATAATAATTATGTAAAATCGTAATGTGTATTGATATCAAAAAGATGAATAATACTAGCTGATGCGTTGATGCTGCAAAATAAGCAATTGTATAATAGAACAAAATAAATGCAAGCATGCAAGCAATAAGTTAACCAAGTTTCATTGCAATCGGATAAATGGTGCGGCATTGCATAAAATACGAACAAACATACAAGAAATTTTATTATCCAGCGCATTTTATAAACATAAATCCACAATTGGATCAATAAAACATATCTTGGAATTGCATCAAAAGCAAATAGGTTGAGATTTTATGGATCTGACGCGGCGTATCTGATGAGCCGGCGCCCATTCAGATCGGAACATTTCTTGGCTAGATGCAGAACATTTAGCGAAACGGTTTAGTTCTGCATTTTAAAAATTGCATTTGATTCTCAATACTTTTATTTTGCAGATATCTATGGAAGAAGGCGATTTGTCTCAATTTCGGATTTTCACTGTATATGAATATAAACAATTTAAAAGTTTAAAAGTAACATAATTTGTAGCTATTTTAGAATTAACTACTTGATAGAGGTTTTATGTACAGTATTTTATTAAAATAATATTGGATGAAGATCGTATGGACACTTAAATTTTATAAAAGCAAAAAATAATTGCATAAGTTATTGTACTTTTATACAGTCAATCTATCATCATCAGCTTTTATTGGTCCACTGCTAGACATAGACCTCCAAGTAAGCGCCACTAAGCCCGATCTTCGGCTCTTCTCATCCACTATCTATTAATCTATCAATGAATAATACAGTGCAACCTCGATATAACAAATCGGAGGGGAACAAGAAAATATTCGTAATATCAAGTAATTCGTTGAACTGAGGTTTGTTATGTTGAGGTTACATTGGTCTAAAATTCGTTTTAAAGAGGTAAAAGAATAGTTTTATTCACCTCAATATTACGTACTTATCTTGTTATAGCGAACAACTTCTACTATTATAATAAATGATAACACATTTTTATCTTAAATCAATTAATTTAACTTAAATCTTTAACAATAGTGACGAGCAGAAGTGTTTACATTACTTTCCATCAAAACAACAATGCATACTGTACAAACAAAAGCGTGTCGAAACATGAATCACATTATAAGATTAAGAGTTATATTATTGGTGGAAACTTTATATAAATGTTTTGGGTTGGCAAAATTCGTTAATTAGAGGTATGAATACTTTTTCTTGATAGTTAAAAATTCGTTATAAAGAGGTTGTACGCAAAGAATGTTCGCAATGTAAAGGTATATTTTATATTGACTTTTATGGACAATTCAAGGGGATTACGGAGAATTTGTTAAATCGAGGAAGTCGTTATATTGAGGTACGTTATATTAAGGTTGCACTGTATTCATATTTCTTTATTTATAAACATAATGAAAATAACACCAAATGATGTTAGATATTAACTCTCAGCATCGTGCAAGTATTTTGTTCAATTTACAGTTTACAAACGAACTGTGTCACTGTGTGAGTTGCAGGCCCTATAAATCGAAACCAAAGGAACAAAAAGACTTGGGTTTTTCCCTACCTCGGTCGGAAGACCTAAGCCGTATTGCTTTATGGGTGGAGATTGCCACTTAACAGTAATCAGGTGCGCCTTAAGCTAGTCTCGTCACTTAGTACAATATAAAAAACCGGCCAAGTGCGAGTCGGACTCGCGCCAGAAGCGTTCCGTATCATTATCTACAAAACAAAAAAAAACAAGTTTTAAATGAGAGCCCCTTAAATATTTATTAACATCTATTTTTAGTTTTTGTTGCTATAGCGGCAACAGAAATACATCATCTGTGAAAAATTCAACTCTAACTATCACGGTTCATGAGATACAACCTGGTGACAGACGAACGACCGGACAGCGGAGTCTTAGTTATAAGATCCCATCTTACTTTTGGGTACGGAACCCTAAAAAGCATATATTCTTAGTTCTTAGTTATAGAGTTAGTTACGCTGGGCAATTGTAGCAATAATTATGCTGAACGCTGAATGGGCTAGTATGTTGATTAACGCAATCATCGTTAGTTCGTCAGAGCAGACATGATGCAATCTCCACCATTGCATCAACTACATATATTTGTAGTAGTGGTAGAATATCTGCCTAGAATATCTATGCTAGGTATGCAGGCCATGGGTTCGATTCTCGGCAAGGACACACGTTAGTGTGATGCACATAAAAAGTTGCTCGTTTTACACACACACTCATACCACTAGGAATCTCTGTGTCACAGATGACATGGACAAAAAGAAACACAAGACAAACACCCAATATTCGAGAACAAACTTCATGCTCACCACACAAAGTATGCCCCGGCCGGGAGTCGAACCCGGATTGCTCGATATATTAGGTACCCTTTGAATTCCTACATGTACCCCCTGGGTGGTGAAAAGGAGCAACGAAAAGTAGCTGTAGAAATTGTGCAAACTTCGCCTGGAGGATTACTGCCACATTTGTTCCAGCGGAAGTGTGTAGGTGCCGGTGAAATCACATGCAACCCATAGCGGGTGACGGGTCTTGGGTCTTCTCATACTTCAGGGAGGACCTTAGTCGTATTTCTGTTGTTATAGATGAACATTGTGAATAGCATCTGGTGGGATATAAGCTCGTCCCATTTTGTAACATAAAAACACCTATCCTGTTCCAGTAGTTTCTCCTAAAATACCTAGATTCTAGTACTGGCTATTAGAACAGTAGGTGCCCTCAAAGGCCTCAGTTCCCCTCGTCTCGAGATACCCATCTCTATGCCTATAGGCCTTTGTGCCTGTGAAGGCAGCTCCGTTTACAAAGCGACACAATTGAATTACCTGTATGATGTCAGTTTGTGTATCTGGTTGTAGGTATTGAAACATATTTCTTAGGTATGTGTATGAAATTCTAAGCCCGTCTATTCAGGCACTCGGCCTTAGTGGCAGAACTCGCTATAGGCATGTAGCGAGTTCTGGGTTTTGAACAAGTTTCCACTTAGTAATAAGAAAACATGTTCTTTTAGGTATATATTTAGTTAAAAAAAGTGACGGTTCTAAATATTAAAAAAAAAATTCAACGTACATAACGTAATTTGACTTTGGCTATTTATAACCTAATCAAGTACCTGATTCCTTTGGCTAAAAATAAATTAACTCAAACAAAAGTTATGTACATATTCTATAGTTGAATTTTCACATGAATTAATTTAGATCTACCTAATTTAAAAAGGTAAAATTTCTGTCTTTGTTTTTTTTCCTGCTTAATTTTCCCAAACTACTAATCAAATTTCAAAAATATTTAATGAATACAAAGCTACATTATCCCCGAGTGGAAGGCTTGATAAATCTTAATTTAATTTAATATTCTCAACAATTGAAATTAACTTTAAATAATGCTTAGTGCACTCAGATAATAGTATGTGTATGAGTATTGAGTCTGAGTATTTAATGGGAACATCACCCTGAGCTTCTTCTGAAATGGGAACAGATGTGGGATGGGAATATCATAATGTCCGTAATATCGTTGTAAAAACGATTACCGAGCGGGTGAAGCAGTGGGATAGTCTAGTATATATATTAATGCAATCGCATAAAATAACACAATTAATTCTGTAACTTACACATATATTTATTTGAAAATTCATGGTACAATGTACATTGGACTTAATTCTCAGTGACTTAAAACTAAAATTACATAACAATACTGAGCTCAATGGTAATTAATTTAGACCATTTATTATGTTAACAGATGTGTCTTTGTGCTGTAACACGGCGCCGGTGCGTAACACGGCGCGGACATCGTGTCACTTAGTGTCAATTTTTGTGTTAATATTTTTATATGTATGTTAGTCTGTAATGTATTTATTCTATGGGAGTTTTTATTATTTATACAAAAAATGTAAGAAGCCTGAAATAAAGATTTATAATTATTATTTGTTTATTTTCAGATCTCTCAATTGATTTTGCTATTTTTTTGATTAGCAATATGTGAATGATATTAAATTTAAAAGTTTTTATATCTTTAAATTAGTTTATTTTACGAAAATAAGTATGTAATTACGGATACGTAAATGATGTTTTCTACCTTCTATTTGGAAGGTACGTACTATTTGTAAATAATTATTTTGATATTTGCGATTACACTAGTTGAAACATATCAACAGCAAGATAATTAAAAAGTTACAAGGTTTTAAGAGATTTAGAAAGAAATTCGTAAAATTCATTATCATGTACTTATCAAGAACACCAATTGCAATCAAAATAATTAAAATTGTTATGTTAACCTTCGAATTTGCTAAAAATTAAGTAATATTTTTGGGTTTTTAAGAATAAGCAATTATCTTACGTACCTACACGCCATTATAATTTAGTTTGAATTAGAATGGCTGTAGATAAATCATCATAGCAACATTGGAACTTTGTCAAAAACTGCATGGAACGTTTTCACTGATAAAAATATTGAAATGGTAATTTATCTACAGTCATATTAACTTCAACTAAAGTTGAATGTAGGAACTGGACGTATGACAATGAAATTACAGCAGCAAAATTGGTGGTAACCCTGCCTATCGATTTACGAGTCCTGGGTTTCAATCCTCCGAGGCACGAGTAAAAGTGAGCATACATTTGGGTCTCGAGTTTTGTTTTTTGCATCATTCGAATCATTAGTTCGGATATGAGTTCTTGATCTTTGGGATTTAATTTATTAAGAAAAGTTTACTTAGGGAATGGCTGTATAAGTGTAAGATAGTGATAAATATACAAATTTTGAAGATTTCGTCAACCATATTACATATAATAATATATAGCAGCAGTATTTATAATATTATTTCCCATTCCACGAATAGGTAACATATTTTCAATGCAACAGCATACAACTATATACATTTATTTAAAAGCGAATCGTATTGCTTCCAACATTATCAGAACTTTCTTACGCTAACCCTTACAGTTTATAGGCAGACCATTTAACTGAGGCCTTCCCTGTAGCGTGACAGATGTGACAGAGTGTATAATAGGCCACAAAATGGCGCGTGAGCAGGCTTTCACGAATTTTCAAGGAAAATTGTATGGAAGACGAGCCGCCAGGCAAACTGTATGATATGCATCAAAGTTGTTGTATATTGGATATTGGGTCAGATCAGGTTTGATCAGGTTTGTTCATATAAATTATAATTTTCAAGCTATTTAAATTCAGAGGAATTAAATATTTAGACATTGAATTTGACTAGCGGTTTTCAAACGTGTTCTATCTCACTATAAACGGAAACAGTCTCGCCCCGTGGTCTGTCACGCCACGGGATAGGACTAAGTCAATTGGTTTACCTATAATATATATAATATTTTTTATTCACTACCTATGTAATCTTGATAAAACTAAATGATACATAACGGGAAATTGACTCACGATATAATCCATACATTTAAAACATTATTGATTAATGCATAAGATTTTCAAATATATTCGTTAAGAGTATTATTGAAATATGTTATTTTTTAAATCGAAAAATACATTTCACATTGCGGTTTGGCAATTTTACTTATGTAAGTTAAATATTTCAAATATATTTCGTTATATTATGTGCAGAATATAGATTTTCCTATACGACAGCTAAGCGTAGCGTTGTGTCAATAACTTTTAAGTTTATCCTCATATATTTACAATAATATATTTTTATATATAGTACAAAACATTTTTCACTAAATATTTTCATTCCTACTTAAATGTAAAGGACTATGTTTTGAAACAATTTACATTTATATTACTTACATACATTCTAGTCATTTTGTATGTGCTTGTCGACTAGAGCTATGATTGTGCTTACATACATGTATATCTTCATTTATCTCTGTCACACATATTAAGATTCATTATTCATCATACATTTTATGTTAATGTCGGTATCCATTGCTATGCGTGCACGCTACGCATTCTAATATAGCATCACTCTGAATCTGATTTTATATATTGAATGCGCTTCGTATGCGCTACCTAAAAAGTGGTTACTTCATTGGTAAAATGAAACGCGCATCTATACGCAACATGTGTAGTAATGGGACTGAATTTTCACGCTAATTGTTTAACGAAATAGTAGCTTTATTTCAAAATGTTGACCATAAGAAAGCTTTTATAATAAGACATTGTAAACTAATAGTTAAAGAGATATTTCAAGATATGAGTAACAATGCAGTACGTAAGAGGTAGCAAAGACACAATTTAAATTGTCATGATGATTTCAATATTTTGGGCGAGAATCCAAAACAAACATGCTGACATGATAGACTGTTCGTAACATCAAATATTCCAACAACCTAGGATGATCAGCTACAAAACTTGAATATACTTGATCTACCTGTCAAATCCAATACAATTCCCAGTTTATACATTCAAAAGTTTAAAGTTTAGACTGAGCACGTTTTGCAGCATTGTTCCTTGTATCGTTTCAGTGCACAAAGGTTCATGGAACGTACGTTTTCGCAGAATCTAGACGAATCACGGCAAACACCATCTGTGAACAAAACTATGTATGTAAATAAGGAGAAGGAGAGGACCCAGTAAACTACCTCAATGAACTCTATATTTGTTAAAGAAACTTCTTGTACATAAAAATAATAGTTTTTAATAAAACTTACTAAAATTCGTCATTAAAAGTATTATTATTTATATGCTATTTGTAGTATTAATGTTAATTTATTTAGTTGACAAAATACACAATAGTTTACGTTCTTGCAAAATTCCTACCACGCTGTATTTCCGTTATGTCGTCTATTTTGTTGTATTCTCATGTTCAACTATGCGTGTTCTCATAAATAAAATATGTTTATTAGATATTATCAATTGGCATACAATGAGCTGTTATAAACAGAGTCAAAAGCTTTAGAAAGATCGATTCCTATATCATTTCTTTAAAACAACTCTTTATGTTTAGCAAAATGAAGCCTAGTAAATGTACCTCTGCATAATGTGACATTGCACTCCCTGTTGACCATCGGTCGTGGTGTTCCCTCACAAGCGGCCGCAGCACTGCGCTCTCGGCGTCTTACGCGCCCTCCGCTTCCTCTCCAGACGCAACGAAGAACGCGGTGCTGGCGTCCCAAGCTATTACAAGGTCCGATGCACTATAAAAGAAATACCTATCATTAATCTTGTCACTCTTTGTGTTAACTTATATACATACTGTTTAACTTACTCTGTATGAATAGGCAACAAGGTCTTTTATGTCATATCAAAGCCACATTTAGTTTTACAGTAACTTAAAAGGTTGAGGTTTAGAAATAATAGTGAAAATGAAAACAAAAATTACAAGAAACGACAATAAACTGACGACGTCTCATATTAATTTCCATCTGGAATTAATTTATATAACAGGAAGCCTTATTTTAAATTGAGTGTAATGCAAATTCAAATGATTAAAAAATACCAATGGTTTTTTTCGTTTTCGTGTGAGGAAGTGACAAACTCCAGTAACGCAGTTTTCAAGCCAACCGAAGGCCTCCAGTCTATCCGAACTAAACTAAGACCCAAATCTTAACGAGCCCACAGAACACAGAAGCACGGAAGCGCTCAGTTCAAATGCCAGTAAACAGTCCATCCAACTACTGATCGGACGGAGGGTTAACTCAAATGATCTGTAAAGAACATCTGGACAAGTTGTGCCATGAGTGTTTCAATGGATGATGTGATGCTAACCTTGCTCCAAGGTCCAGTGGCCCACGCCGGCTTGCAAGACCTGGCCTCTCGCCTGGCGTGCTCCGGGCGCGCGGTGAGCTCGCAAGACGAGTCCGGCAGCACTGTTCCGTTGCTACTGACACATTCCACTCGGCGGCGGGATACGGCTATAATGATTAAATTCGCGTTTTTAGGGTTCCTTAAAAGTATCACTTCGTTGTCCGTTTATCCATCAAGCTGTTTTTTCTCAGGAAAGCGTGGAGGAAAGTGGATATTAAAATAAAAAACTCAAGTCTGTAATTGCTAGGAGCAGTCAGTAAATCAAAATTCTAAGTCAACGCAATCAAAAGATGTTTGTTAACATAAAAATCCAAAAAAAAGAAATACGCGGGAGAGCGCGGGAGTGGAGCATATTCATTCCCAAGCATTTTTGTCTTTATAGTAAGCTTTTAAAATAAGGTTACGTTTGATAAAAGTTTTAAATGTATCATTTAGTCAGTGCTCAAGAGCAACCAAGTGTGTTCTCACACCAGACTGCTCTCGAGTCCTGCCTTCCTGTCCTGTTCCCTTCTGTTTCTGCCCATAGTAAGTTGGTTACCTGCACCGGAGGCCCGGCACCCCTGCGTCCACTGTCCGGCTCGCCAGGTCGCGCAGGTGTCACCGCGGCAGTCGCGCAGCACGTCCGGTGGGGGAATGTGCCGTGAGATGCAATATGTCGTCTCCACTGTAGTCGTGCTATTGCTAATTTTGTGCTGTTGAGTCAAACAGTGTCAGATGTCAAATATATCTAAAGTATTTTCAAAAGAGTCGCTTAGTTAGAGAATATAATAGAAAGTAATTATTGTATCAGTAATCTATTTTTTGTGAATTTCTTCTAGTGTTTTAATCATTCCTGTACATATTTGAATGACTTTTATTTATTGTAATTTTTTTTAGTGTCAGCGGCATCCATAAACAATAATAATACGACTCAGGTCTTCTCATACTAAAATATATGAAGACGCGCGTTGCACCCATCACTCTAAGAAGGGTGTGTTACACCTCAAATGCCTGTAATTTCCTTGGCACCCACACTCTTCCACTGGAACATAGAGATGCGAGTGCATCGCAGCGGATTACCAGGAGTGGAGGCAGTACTTCTCTAGACGAACTTGGCCCAAGTTCTACTGCTACTGAATTATGTTCTATTCATTGTCCATTGTTGCACTTACTTGGCAAATGGCGCCTCTTACTTGATGCCCAACCTGCCCACAGAGAGCTGTGCAAGGTGACCAATCAGTGGTCTTCCAAATATATTCCGTATCTTCAGGGCCCTTGGTCCACCTAAAAAATATTTTAACTCTTCTGATTAAATGATGAATTTATTGGATGTCCTTACAGCTCAGATGGTAGTAGCTATGACTTCTGTGCTGTGGGTACAATTCCTACCCAGTACGAACATTTGTGCGACGAACATAGATGTTTGTTCTGTGTCTGGATGTTAATATGTATAATGTATTCTATCAGTAATCTAGTTATCATAGTATAAGCGATTAGTTTGGGGATAAATGGCACAGTATGAGATATCCACGACATTTTTTAATTTTATATCATTAATTATTTAAATAACGCACTTCAGCTTTTTTGTATTTATTGCTATAATTTACCTATTTTCAGTTGTTGTTTCATCTTCAAAATGTTCCATCAGATTTTCAACAGGCCGTTCGTAATGACTCTTGCTATAATCTTCATTTACTATAATTATATCAGAGTCATCGTCTTCGGGGAACACAATTTGTTTATCTTCAAGACTGATCACGTGGGTTTTAGTAGGTACTCCATAGTTTTGGTACATCACAACATCTACTTTCCGCTGACCTCTTGAGTTCCCGATAGTCTGAAAATCCCAAAACATCTGAACATATCAGTTATATGTAGCTCAATTGTCGAGTTTATAAAAATGATATAGTTAATGAAATTAATAGATGCCACGATGATGGAGTTAGACTGTACAATGATAAAAATAACGATTCTAATAAAAAAAGACTGAAAGCTACTGGCCTGTAACACCGGAAAAGAAATGATAACTACAAAAGTAAAACCGGGCGCCAAACTATAGCCAAAAGACCAAATCCATCGCTGTTGAGAAGACCGCATGCGCCGCATTCAAACCAATCAAAAGTATACCTTGCTCCGTAACCCTGGGGTCTATTCTGGTAACTTCTCACCTGAAGCTGCATGATAATATAGTGCAGACAGGGCAGGACTCTTGAAGCGCTGTTCCTTATTGGTGGAAGCATCTGAGATGACACAGCGCTCTCCTGAGTCCCAAGCAGCGTGCGTAGGATTACAAGTTAGAACGTTGATATTAAGGTCTAAGGTCAGTTTTGTGAGTAGATCATCAGGTAAAGGAAATTAAACTGTTATCAGGATAACGAAAAATCTATGATAATGTTTATATTTTCACAACATTTAGCTCTTAAAATTGATTATCTGCAACTTACAATGCAAGGCAAGTGACTCAGTGTTCAAATGAAATCCATTCTAGTGACAGTTCCAAAATTCCAGGCTTAATCGTATCGTATCGAGATAAAATGGGGAATAGCTTTACAAAGATAGGCAGCTATACATACTAACTAGTTTTAAAATTGGATTTCTCTTTGTATGTAAATAATATCTAAATAATATCCACCTAAGCATATGTATTATAGTATCTAAGAAAGAAAATGATATTCTTACACCACTGAAATATAGCTTAAAGTACACACAGACAGTTTCTTAAACTTTATTTTTCGAGTTACCGAGATATCTACAATGATTTGTGAGTTTGTTGATTCCCGATATTTCGATGCTAATGATGCGCATACCCCATCTCGCAAACACTTCGGTCTACCCGGGACCATGACGCATGAAACTGCATCGAATTATCGAGAGTCAATAAAACTCACAAATCATGGAAAATAATACTGTTTCTTTCGAATAATACTGTTCATAAACATGATAGTTTTATTAATAATACTGTTCATAAACATGATAGTTTTATTAATAATACTGTTCATAAACATGATAGTTTTATTAATAATAAGAGTAAATCAGCCGTAATTAACACTCAAATAAATTATTGTAATTATTTTCTCTATTGACTTATTTCAATGTTCCATGTTTCGAGTTGGCGTATCACCAACCACGACTTAATCGAATCAAACACTGAATTTCACTTCAAGTCTCCAATCTAATCCTAATCCTACCGAGCACCATAAATTTTACGAGTTCCCAGTAAATAAGGAGCACTAAACATATGACATCACTTACAACCAATAAATGGGATGAGACGTATACCCCGAGGCATTATCTATAGCTCATGCAAGTTTAAACAGCGTTTGTAGTAATAAAATTTATACCCCGTTTTATGGTGTTTCATAAAACTGTTATAGTAGTGTGGATAGATGTTTGAGTGGCGTCTTACGAGATAGTAATGAAGTGACTCGAGATTTTGTTTGTGAATGTTGCCAAATGCATTTCCTTCGAGTATATTTTCTTACTGACTCACACATTCCTTTAGATCTCAAGTATAGTTTGGACACGACAAAATGTACACGCCCAAGCTCCTTAGGCATATTACCTATTGATATATCAAATAACAGTCAGTGTTCATGTCTTACTTGTTAAGATATGATCTGTTTAACGCTAACCGACCAACACGAATCATATATTAATATCTACGACATGCCCTTATCCCAATTAATTAAGGGATGGTACAGTGTGATTTCTTCGGCCACTTTTCCCTATCGCCGTAAGTGTTATTTACTACCTTTTCATTCATATCATTCCTCACCGTTTAGGTAGGTCCATTTAAGAAATTTGCCTGTTCTTTGATGTATAAATTGTGATAATTTACTGATGATTTAACCACAAAACCTTAGAAATTAAGTTTTAAATTGAGTCTAGACAATAATGGCTTACCTCATTTTCATCGTAAATGTCCCTGGCCTGGGAGTTGAAGCTGGGAGATGCTCTGGTGCTGGTTGTCACTGTGCCGTACAAGGCATCCCGGACCTTGTCGATTTTACCTAAAATGTACAGTCATAAGTTATCAAGAGCGTATCCCAGGGACACAGACGCTGACTTTCAATACTTAGTTCTCGAAACGGTAAAGGAAAACATCGTGAGGAAACACACTACTAACCTTTTCATCGGGGGTTAATGACGTCTACAAACAAGAAATTATTGAGAAAAACAAAAAACCCTTCAGCATCAAAAAATCCTTATTACATTTAAACATATTTACAAGTTGTATATATTTTTGTTTTTGATACCACATTTGATAGGTTTTGAGGACAATACATTTTTGAACAAACAAAATATGGCGAGTAAATCAGCCATTAAAATATTTTTTTGTAATTTTGATATAGTTATTGTCATTCTCACTATTAACACGAATCTATCGACAACTCTCGAATTAAAATCCATCTAGCCGTTAAGGATACAGAGCGTGACAAAGAAACATACACTCGAAAACATAACATCATCCTGGCACAGTGGGGTAATCACAAATCAGGGAGTGACAATATGCTACGCGGTAGCTACAGTGCTACGCCGTAGGCATTACAGAGTCGACCGACATTTCGTAGAGACAGAGAATAAGTGGCTACGGGAAATTTTAGAACAAAATGATTTATACCAATAAAGATACAGACATCTTTAAATACACATACTAACGTAGGCTGACAGGGTTTCTGTTGACCCTT
The DNA here is from genome assembly GCA_921293045.1 of Aplocera efformata. NCBI lineage: Eukaryota > Metazoa > Arthropoda > Insecta > Lepidoptera > Geometridae > Aplocera > Aplocera efformata. The sequence goes on from OV121061.1 coordinate 715,947, forward strand.
TGATCGAGATTACAAAAAGTTAAATATTTTCTCTTTTAATGGAACTGTTGTTGTGAAAAGCATATTATAGTGTATCTGAATATTTACTTGACAAAATTTTAATAATTAAAATTAATAATCATATCATAATTATAATTTTTGACTATGGTTTATTAATTCTATTTGTAGAATCTTTTGCTAATGTTGACATGGCTTTCTTTTTAATTATCTATTGTATTTACTGATTGAATTTGCTGTTAAGCAGAAACATGGCCGTGTTTTAAATTATATCCTAAACTGTCATCATTGTAACCTATGTTTCGTGAATAAATGATTTGAATTTGAATAGAAGACATTCTTCTTTACTACATATAAAGCAACTGCGCTGATAAAGCTACATTTTCAAGCATATCATAGCAAAAAGCTGCCTTAAACCTAGCTTAGGCAGCGACTTTATGAATTAAGCACCGTTATGTCCTGTCGCCAACTCCGCTGCCAGATTCCTATGAATTTTAAAAAGCTATTTAGCCGTAAAGCTGGATTATACAATAGTTAGTTGGGAAGGCTAAAGGGCGTTGTTTCTACCACGAGTTGCAAGTGACACCTTTTTGTAGGAACCTACACGTAACCTCATTAGTTTTAAAACCATAGATTTGGCGGTGACTTTTTTTATATTTTGCATACTGTAATCGGTAAAATATTATATGTTGTGACAAACCAAAATGTACCAACTTGCATGCAATGTAATCTACACATATTTATGCAAATAAAATATCTTTATCTTTATCTTTGTTAAGTGGCTCGCGTCCGTAGGTGTGTACCCGTTGATTCCCTACACGTACCCCCTGGGTGGTGCGAAAGGAGCCACCGAAAGTAGCAGTAGAACTTGCCAAATTCATCCGCAGAAGTACTGCCACCACACCTGGTAATCCGTCGACAAGTAGTGGTGTATCGTCATGTCCCCGTCTCGGCTAGGGGCGTAACGCGATGCGACTGGAGTTTTCTCATATTTATGTCGGGAAGGAATTAAGTTGTGTTATTGTTGTCAATGGCCGGTAGTGACCACTTATCATCAGGTGGGCCGACAGCTGTTTCCGTCACTCTCATCGGATAAAAAAAGATATTAATACGAAAAGAACAAGGTTACTTCACTTCAAGAATACTAAGCTAGAAACCTTTTATTATTGCAGAAGCTACCCTTAAGAGGTTGTTAACTTGTTACCCTATTACCGGTGAACCTGTTAACCTCAAGCCAATTATGTTAATTGAATATAGACATTGTGTGTTAATTGATAGCTAAAACAGTACCGGTATCCAAGGGACCATGTCGCTCGCATACGTAGTTGAATACACAGACCAAAACAGACACAAGTACATACAAACTTTTGTCTTTATAATAAAGAGTGTACTTACAAAAAAATAACTATATAAGTATTCTATCAGTTATCTAGTTCCAAGCTATGCTTATTTTGGGGCTAAATGAAGCTTTGAAATATCCACGAATATATATTTATTTATTTATAAAAATATGGTTGAAACTACGTGAGACCTTTGGTAGGGGCACAGATATTACGTTTTAAAAGTTCATTCAGAATGTACTTTAATTTTAAAGCAGTTTTTAAGTGTAGTTTCGGGGCTGGGAGGCGAAAATGTTATTTTGATTGTAATTTATGGCCGCTGCAAAATGGTGTTGGCAAAATTTTGCGTAAATTTTCAAGGTGAATTACATGTCATGAATAATTTCCAAGAGGCATACAGGAAGTTATTATGCCAAAACCTTAGGAAATATAAAACAGCTATATATTTAGAAAAAACATTTTATAGTATAATACATAATTTTCTACAATAGTGTTTTAATTTTTATCAAAAACTGTAATTTCAAAGTAAAAAATCTTTATATCTGTTGCATTCTTAACAAAATGACCTAGAATCGTCATTCAAAATAAATATGTACACCTGCGAGATCACGGTGTTCCTATTACGAACTTCAATTGTTCAAATCCCTACAGTCACAAATGTAGGAAATATGAGTTTTAGTTTTTTTATAAGCCGCACCTTCGATTAATCAATCTATTAATATTTTATTTCATCAATTAGTATCTAAATCCGTACACCGGAGTCAGCAACGCAAGTGCACTATTCCTTGGCGGCGGATTACCAGTATAACAATACTTTTCTGGACGAACAAGGCACAAATTCTACTGCTACTGAAAGCTTGGTCTCGAGCAAACGCTTATGGAAGTGGAAAGAAGGGAGCTTCTTGTGTTAAAAAATACCTTTCTGGCGATTCTTGTAGTTCCTTCGTTGGTCTCCTGGCCTCTGCTCATGAGACTGGTCGTCAGAAGACCCTCCAATCATAGCTCGATATCTGCCGTCTGCTCTGCTGGTAACAACAAAATTATTTTTGAAACATCTTTGTTTAGTAATAGCAAACAAAAACATACACACTGATATAATTACACAAGAATCCCTGTGTTGGAAATCTACTTGTTCAATGAGAAAATGCTCTATCACATTGCTAATATAAAAAAAATAATACAGAAAAACTTTTGCATTCATAATATTAGCATAATGTGTTGTTTCATATACCTACTTATTCATAAGTCACATGTATTAGTCATCTAATCAATCAATACAGCCTTAAACTCAAGTTCATACTTGGTCTAAGGCTATCATTATTGATATGTATGTAAGTTCATACTTAAATACATATTAAGATAAAACTTGGCTTTTACCTGTCGGAAAGAGGCGAAGATGGTTCATCCAGCGCTTTGTGCCGTTCGATCTCCTCACTGGATGGAAACTCCCCAGGTCTTGGCTTCACCAGCAACGTCAGGTTGGCACTGGACCTCCCCGCCACGCAGGTGTACACCCCGTGGTCGCGCAGAGACAAAGACGTTATTCGGAGGGCACCCTACAATGATTAAGTTATATTTCACACAAAAAATTAGCAGGGAATTCTAATAAGGCTTTTGAAATGAAAATATTGCATATATTGATGATGAAAATATTGATTGCTCAGCACGCAACACACATACGTAATTCTGAAATGCGTTTATCGAATCTTCTTGCGACAGTAAGGCTAAGAATCTTTTTCAATATTAAATATCGAGATAGCTGCAGGCCACACTTTATTGATAAGGAAATATTAAGGTTCCCATTTATGTATCCAAGCCACATTGTTTATTAAGAACAATAGAAAACTTTTTCAAACAAAAGCGTTGACCTACCTAAATTACAACAGATGAAACAAAAATTAACTGACAATACCAGAAAAAGTCAAAAAATAACGATTTTTAATAAGTTATCAGACCACTTGAAAAATTATGAAAGTAAAAACACATTTTACAGAAAACTAAAATTATTTTTAATGATTTAATTACTGTGATAACGAACTATTGAATGATTTAGCTACGATAATTGTTGACGTGAAAATGAAATAACATGCTAAGATTTGGTATTTTATAAATAATTATTAATATGATTCCCGATATTCATGTATAGAAATTATTACGCGCCGCGACCTCACCCCGACTCTGCCGCGACCACGCCTCGACTTAGCAGTGAGCGATGCGTATAAACACTTACTTCATAAGTCAAGTCATAAGTAAATTAAATTATCCTACAAAAGTAAATATCGTAAAAAGAGTAGAGACTTAATGAGAATCTCTGAGCCTTTTTTTAGATGAATAAGTGTATTTTTGAGATAACTCATCGAGCTATGACCTGTTGATACTGCAATAAAGATTTGTTCCATACACAACAAATTCTTATATCTTAATTTTGGAACAAATGAAAGAAAATTTTAGTGCTGAAATTAATTTTACGTCATAGACCGAGCAAATTCAATTATCCTAATGAAACAAGGCAAAGTGGCAACACACTGATGACTTAATAAGAATCTAGTACGTAAAATATTAGACAAAAAATTCTCATGAAAATTTCATCGTAAGAGCTGCTCTAAATGCTAATCTACACTTAGGCGATGGCCTTTGGAAAGAGATTACACTAACTACCCATTTATGCATGAAAGTGGGGCTTTAATGTCTCGTCTTTGTTTCAGCTAAAGTGATTTTAAATTCATTATAATAAGACAATTTTTAGTTTCATACTATGAGCGAGATAATTAGGTTAAAAGGACGTAAGTTTTACGATAATTATGTTTGTTATTTTATCTTAGTTATAGCTTGAATATAGTCATTAACACGATTGCAGTAAAGTGAATTGGTTGGTTGAAATGTTCGGAATTAATAGTTTCTAATATGAAACTCAGCTCAATAACTCTGCTACTGGAATCCGCGACCCCAGTATACCAATACACTTCAATATTCAAATGTATTCTATCAGTTATCTAGTTCCTATAGTACAAGCTGCACTTAGCTTGGGGCTAGATGGCGCTGTGCTTCATGTCCGTGAGTATTTATATTACATGCACACAACTATGTCATATTACAGTCAGATTTCATATTTTAATTAGTCTCATCTGTTAGGATTATGTTTATTATTTCTTTTATTCTTTCTTTATGTTTTCTTATCTTTATTTCTTTCTTTCTGATGTAAAATGTATAACCGGTACAACTTTATAAAACGTAAGAAGTATCTACATATGACAACACTGGTTGACTTTGTATTCTATTGACTTATCTAAGTGTCGTAAGATAAATAAATAAATGAATGAATGAATATTAGTTAACTAACCGACTGAAGGAACGAAACAAGGGTGTTGCTACTTTATGTAAAAATGAATCTATAATCGCTATTATTACCTTCTTTGAAATCTTGTATTTCTTTGATTTGGTGATGATTTGATGATCCTTCGCCCACTGGATCTTCGTTCTGTTGTACCCCTTCACTGGACATTTTATCTTCACTTGCGTCCCATAAAATATTGTTGCTGAACCACCGACTTTTACAGTAACCTAATAAAAACAAAAATGTAGTTTATTTTTAGCAATGAAATATAAAATTGATTTTATGAGTATAATTTAATTTCTACCAAAATTAAATATTATAGATTTCATGAAAGCTTTTGACACGGTTTCACTACCTGCTATTACTTAAATTACTCTCAAATTACCTTAAAACATAATGTGGAGTTTTATTTTGATACTGAATATATTCAAATCTAAAGAAACATGTAAAAATTAAAGAAAATATTAATAAAACAACGCGGCGTCTCCCAAGGACCTGTTATTGGTCATCTACTTTATTTACGATCAATGTAGTCTTTATTTTTCATTGCAAACTTTTTATTATGTCTAGACACAAACTCTTTTGGAACGAGTGTCATCACACGTTTTATTTGGTATTACTTTAATAAACAGAATAATCCGTACCGAAAAGCAGTGTTACCAAGATCCTTACACAATTTAAATTTTATGTCAAACCAGAATGTTCGACATAAAATTTAATGTTTTTTTTAATATTCGATAGTTGCAAATGTTCTAAATTTGCACTTTAACGGAATCAAACGCATGCTTATTCACTACCATTTTTTGTGTCACAGGTGGCATAACTAAATTAAGATACACTATATACATCCAGGAACAAATTTTACATCCACCACAAAAAGATTTCCTCCCTGAAAATCGAACCACCTCACTTTGTAATCTGGATACGAAGCCTCTAGTTTCCTCTACTCTCAGTGTGATTCGAGATAATTGACTTTGAAATTGCTGTTTTCATTGCTTCATTTGTGTTACAACATAAATGTAGTTAATAGTTGCCAATAGAACCTAGTTAGTACAATATCACACCAGAATAATGAATATTAAATGATTGTACCAAACGTAAATTCAGGTCACCAAATGGATGTGAATCCTCTTCACGTAGTCGGTAAAGCTTAATTTTCGGTAAGTTAACGTTTGGTAGCGTTTGAACATCACCCGCTAATAATAAATTATTCTGTGCCTGTGTACGCGTAACAGCTCATTCACACGTTGCCAAATGACGGATCGTGATTAAATAACAGTGAATTTCCAATCTCACGAAAAGTGATAAATAAGGACAGGCCTAACTCATACTCATACTCATTTATTGAAACATTTATAGATTACATAGTAATGATTAACAAATAAAAATACTAAAGTATAAAAAAACACGAAATTTATTTTACGAAAACGCAAAAACCCTTGACTAGGTCTAATGCTAATGAGTTGATGATCTATAAGTGCTTGAACATATCGCTATAAATTATAGCTAAGAACCGTCTTGATCACGTCTGCTTTCAAAAGCAAAAACCGTATCAAAATTAGTGAATTCATTCAGTAGCGATGCCACTAGCAGACACGGAGATACACACTACAAACTTATAAAGCTCAAATGGCAGAGCCCAGTGATCTAAGTATATTAAGTTTTCCATCTCAATTATGTACCTAGGTTCACAAACGTCAATAAAAGAATTGAAATGAATTGAAAACACCTCTTTTTCGTCGGGAGTTCAAAATAAACTCATACCTATAAGATCTATTGCAAGTGGAAAAGACCAAAATCGAACAACACACACACACACACAAAATAATTGTCTAGTCCAAAATAAACTGTGAGTACTCTCTCCCCGTGATAAGGCGGTGAGCAACCCACTTACAATTACACTAAGAAGACGTGGCACTAACCTTCTTCTTCTTTGGATCGTGCTGGATGTAGCTGGAGTTTGCGAGCGATATCTCAGGAGCAGCCGTGTCCAACAGGCAGGGCCGGGAATTGCAGGACTTGGTGGAGGCTGGCCGAGGCGAGCTGCACAAAGAAGCTGGTCGCTCCACCACGTGAGACTGCGCCATGATTTGTTTGCATTCCACCTTTTACCAAAAAGAAGAAAGTTTTAGATGAATTGCTGGAAGTTTTTGAAGATCTGCTGCAGGCTAGCACGTTTTTACTCGTATACTGCTTTGCCAGTATTGACATCTGTATATACATCACTTATATTGCTCCTAAACTCACTTCTCTCTGCTTGACTCCTCCACCACAAGTTTTCGAGCATTTTGACCAGTCCCCGGTGTGCCACCTGACGGGACAGTCTAGCACGTTGCAGTACTGCCTGTCTGGCGGAGGGGGCTGAGGACACATGCTGTTTGGCACCACCACTGTGTTGGTCCCACCCCGGGTTACCTATGATTATTATGGAATAATTTAGTATGGAAGTTAAAAAATGTTTTTGAAAACGGATGGGCATTTGGGCTTCAAAGTTTAAAAATATAATATTGTATTTCTCTTTTTTAGTTTGTTTGTTGATTTCCCTTAAATGTGAACTGATTTTAATTATCCTGCTTCAAATAAGTTTGAAGAACATCAGAAGTGACTGATTGAAAAATCGAAAATACTGACTATAGTACATTCTTTCCTTCTTTTTACTTAGACATGCCATGAGATTTCTGACAAATAAAATCAACCAAATTCACAATTGTCAAACTAACACACAAAAGACAACAACTTAGACGTTGAATAAATTAATAATCAGTATATACATCATCAACTAAATCTATAAAAAAAATATGATTTCCATTGCAAGGCGATTTTATGCTATTACTTACTTCATGGATGCAGGTGACTTCTCTCGTTTGGATACCGATGCCGCATGACTTGGTGCATTGGGAGAAGTCGGTGTAGTTCCACCTGCAACAAGAAAATTTGTTAAATCATGGTAAAATATGTCAACATAACTAGCGATGATAAAAAAAAAATATACTCCTGTCAATATCTCGAACACGGAAAGTTGCTGTTTATTGAAATTAAATAAAATTTATTTGTTTAACAAGTAGCAATTAATTGACGCATATTTAATTGTGTAATTGACGCACATTTGTTTGTTTTTTTTTTTTATTTATCTAATTGCCCGTGATGTCAACCACCTCCAGGCTCTAGCAGAATACCAGTGCAACACATGCTGAGCTAGGTGCCTTTTGACTCGGTCTCCAGCAACTAAAGCGTCGTGATGGAACACTGTTGGGTTTTTATGCCGGTAGGAGTCCGGCATAACTCTCTCGCTGCCCCCGCAACGAGAGAGTATCCATTAGAACTTCCCAACATATTAAAAGAAAAGCTGCCTTTTGACTCCGGAAAGTAGGTCTACTGAAATATTTAGTGTGTTTAGTTTATTATATATTTTTTCTTTTTTTCTCTCTTTTCACTTGTTATTTATAGTTTGATGTTTATTATTTGTACCTACTTTTTGTGTTGTCAATAAAGTCTTTTTCTTTTTCTTTCTTTCTATAGACCTCCAGATACTGTGAGACTAGTCAACAAATTAATGTTGCGTTACTAACCTGGGGGGGCAAGGATGATCGTTGCAGGTCCTAACCCTGTTCTCTGGCTTGGTGAGGGGGTCACACATGTAGGGAGACGCATTTTTTCCATCTTCGTCTCTTACACATTGAATGATTAGTTCCTGTAAAGAGAGAGTAGTAGCTAGTATCCGCACAGAGGAAATTCTCGAGGCTGGAATATCCTTTCCTAAAGTTCCCTGTAGTCCTCAGTTGCTTGCGTCCGTAGGTGTGTACTCTTTGATTCCCACGCGTACCCTCTGGCTGGTGCTAAAGGAGCAACCAAAAGTAGCAGTAGAACTTGTCCCAAGTTCGTTCGGAAAAGTACTGCCACCAAGCAGCATTACCCCTAAATACAGTAGAATACATGAAGTGGGTGTTTTTTTTTTTTGAATGATGAGGCACACAATCTAACAGCCCACCTGATGGTAAGTGGCTACCGTCGCCTATAGACGCTAGCAACACTTGAGGTGTTGCCAACGCGGTGCCTATCAGCTAAAAATCTCTTCACACTGTCAATACAGTGCAAACATTACACGCTGATACGGTGGTTTGGTGAGTATAACATGTGACATCGGTTTGGCTCAGTCATTACCTGAACACCGCTAAGGCAAGAAGCGCTGCAGCTAGTGTAGCCCTTTTCCTTCCAGGAGTAGGATTTCCCGGGGGATCCGGGAGCCACCCTGATGTTACTAGAAGTTCCGAAGGTTAGAGACCTGCTGAACGAAGAAAGTTTTAGCTAGTTTTAGCAGCTAGATTTTTGGAGATACTGTTTGCACTAAAAGTAATATCAACTTTGACAGCTCTTTTAATTAGTCCTCTTTTAATGACGAACTCATTAGAACACTAAATAAAAGTATGTGGGTTTTAATATCACACTAATATTAGAAAGGCGTTTTTTATTCCTTTACGCTTAAACGGCTCAACGGATTTGAATGAAATTTGTTACCAGGATAGCTTATATCCTGGATTAACAAATAGGCTACTTTTACACTTGGAAAAGTGCAGTGTTCCCTTAGGATGGCCGCAGGTGACAACGCGGGGCGCTGCTAGTAATTGGCTACTAAATAATAAAAAAATATAATGCTGTAATCATAGATAGATAGATAGATAAACTCTTTATTGTTACACCAGAAATTGTACAGAGAAACAAATAAAAAAAAGAACATAAAATTGGTGGCACAATGGGCGGCCTTATAGCTAAGAGCGATCTCTTCCAGGCAACCTCATACTAAACTCATACTAATCAATAATGTGACATTGCACTTATGATTAACTTATTAACTTACTTACTACTATGATTATAAATGACTTTTATAACTTTTATAATTAGTTAATGATAAAACAAAATACCTTTTTTTTTGTTACGCTTTCATGCCACTGGGACCTATTTTAAAATTTCTTTCACCAATAGAAAGCTAAATTATCAACAAGTAACATAGGCTATATTTTATCCCTGTATTACCTATTCATTCAAAGCCTATTCATTCTCGTTGAAAATAGGCCTGGATCATTTACAGCGGGATCTTTGGATGCGGGTACGGTACTGTACCATTGATGACTGTCTGATACTCTGTCTTGTCTTTACTTAAGAAACAAATTGACTACTTAAAAAATAAAAAATTTTTGTCTATTTTGTGACTGCAAACCTAAACAGAGACATCTTAATAATATAAGCCTATAAAATTTTATGACACAAAGTCATTGAAATTAAAAACTAACAGCACCTCGTTACCACAAAAATGTTATAATATATAAGCCAAACTATTATTTGTTCCGTGTGGTAATCGTCCTCCGAACAGTGTGGTTGAAATGTGATATCGTCTAAATATACTTACCTATCGATACTATACGATAATGCATAAGATACGCTAAAGATAATCATAGCTATTGATAAATGAATAAAAATATTAGTAACAATCAAAACAATAGTTATATTTACAAATTTATATTCGATTTTTGCATACTACTCTGTGTACCTAACATTGTATATATGCATTTCCATGATTGATGTGGGCATCTTTATATGTTTAAAGTTTACAATAATACTATACTGCCAAAATCAGCCGGTTGATATTTACAATCTTATCAGTAATCTTCAATGCTTCTTAAACGATAAGCATTACTTCAGTATTTATCAATTTCAAACGAAAGGTAGACGCTTAGTGTGTTCAAAATGTCTCTTGATGTGAATATAAGTGAACCAGACGAGTTTAACTGTAATGAACTGCACAGTCATATCGATGAAGTTGCAAAAATAAAAGGCTTAGACGAATTTGTGTATCACGTTGACTTTGTTTGTGGAAATGGCGAAAATTATATGTCTAATGTATTTCGAATACTCATCAAAGATGTTCACAATGAACACAAACAGTACAGTTTAATAGTTAAAACGTTAATAAATACAGTAAGGCAGGAACTATTTCATGATTTACATATGAGAGAGGTTAATGCTTACGAAAACATCGTAAAGAAATATGAAATGCTACAAGAATCGCTTGATATTGAACTGAGAATGGTATTCCCAAAATGCGAATATTCAAGTATAGAGAAAACAAAAGAAGTTATAATCCTTGAAGATATGGGACTGAAAGGATATGAAACAGATAACAAATTGGCAAACTACGAACGTTTAGATTATCCCCAAGTGAGTAGAGCTATAAAGGAATTGGCAAAGTTTCATGCCCTATCATTTATTTACGAAAAACTGGATTCTGAGAGTTTTGCGAAGGTCAAATTTGAATTTCAAGATATTATATACTCCGAAAGGTTCTTGAATAAAGGCAAACTAAGGAATTATTTTCATGAGTCCTTTGGGATGTCGATGAATTTGGTTCAAGATTCCAAGGCTAAAAATAAACTAGAGAGGATCGCACCAAAGCTTTTAGACCTATTAAAAATGTATACAAAACCTGGCAAGAACAATGTTATTTGTCATGGAGACTGCTGGCTTAACAATTTTTTATTCAAGCGCGAAGTAAGTTATACTTTATTTAGGCCCGTAGATTTATTCAATAGGTAGCTTCTGTCAGTAGCTTCACTCGTATAGTATCAGGATAAAAATGATGGATTGTTCTAATTTCTCTAATCACCTAAGTTTAAAATGTATGCTGAATTGGTTAAGTAATTTAACTTAATGAGTATTTATGGACATAACTATACAAACAGATTTATTTTCCCCATTCATAACATTTCTAGGATAGTAGAATTCAAATTGAATGCCTAGTGGTTACAAATTGTATCAGTTTAACAATAAAATTGTCGACTTGAGCATAATATAAAAGTTATCTGAAATATTTAATTAGTTATTCAGTAGTAAGATTTGTTTTTTTTCTTTTGGATATGCCTTTTTTATACAAATAAAGTAAATTGAATGAGACTGTATGGTTTACCGCTATGGTGATGGACAATAATTTACTACATATGATTTACGAATAGATTACAACATTTCGACTTTGTATGCGTACGTAGAATACACTTGCGGATAAACAATACAAACATCCAATATACGAAGATTTAATAAATATTTAGATGATAAGAAAATGTAGCTCTTACCGTTAGTATAGTCCGGGGCATCCTATTTTACAATTTAAGTAAATACCATTTAATTGTTTTCATCAATTTAGTATTTTTTTTTCACAGAATGGCAATATAACTAAAGTTTGCTTGATTGATCTACAAGTCATGCGGTATGCGTCACCGGTCACCGATCTGCTCCATTTCATATTTCTCTGTACCGATTCTGCCTTCAGATCTGCTTACTTCGACGACCTCATGGCAGAGTACTACCACAGTCTCGAATCATTCCTAAGCCTTTATGACACAGATGTTAATCTGTTCTACACAATGGATGACTTCGAAAAAGACTGTAATTATTTCAAACCTTACGGTTTCCTAGTAGCTATGGTTGAGATGAGGATACTGACAACAACAGCTGAAAGTGAAGCGATATCAAAAGGATCTAAAATAGTTTCAAATGCAGATGTGACAAAAGTTCCCGGTGAAGTTGATTATTTCAAAATGAGAGTCAATGATGTGGTGAACGAGTGTGTTGAAAATGGAGTTATAGACATACTAATTGAAAAAGTTAATGATTTATACATCAATGCATGTTAGTGTGAAAATTAAATGTCACGTCGAGGGATTCTTGGCTAGCATGTAGAATGGGAACATTTTTTTGTATTGTATTTGTATCTGGTAGGAGACTTCCGCTGATATTAGTGTATAAATTTACTGACCACCATATTTTGTTTTTCTCAAACTCATCTGAAAATATAATACTAATAAAAGTGTTAAGACTGCGTTGAAGCGAATTTGACTATTGATTTTATAATTAACTAGCGGCCCGCTCCGGCTTCGCACGGGTATAAATATATAGCCTATGTCATTAACTGGAAAAATGATTAAAATCGATCCAGTAGTTTTGAATGTTTTGATTTATTCATTACTGCCCGTGGCCCGCACGCGTTAAATTCCCGCCGCCCCCGGCCGGCCGGAACCGCCGCAAACGCTACGTCCCGCAATTTTTAAATGTGTAATATCTTCGAAAATATTCATTTAAATCATATGCTGTAAAGGGCCATATCGATCTATATTAAATCAACAATGCATTTAAGGTATTTAATTAGATAAGGATTAATGCTGTATTGGTTAAAATCGCTTCGAAAATTAGCCATTATTTGTCGTAAAAAGTAAATGACAAAAAAATGTTATTGTGGGATATCCATAAAAGATATACATATACCATCACGGACTTTTCTGTAGACCTTTTCAATGTGTACAATACTTAGTACATTATTTTGATAAAACTCGTAGGGTTCAGCCTGCGTTTGCAATGTAAGCGGAAAAAATGTAATTATTTACGACATCACATTAAAAACCTCAAAAATAACAGTACTTCTCCACTATTTAATGGATGTTATTATACATAAAAACCTTCCTCTTGAATTACTCTATCTATTAAAAAAAACCGCATCAAAATCCGTTGCGTAGTTTCAAAGATTTAAGCGTACAAAGGGACATACGGACAGAGAAAGCGACTTTGTTTTATACTATGTAGTGATTATGAAGGTTGTCAAAACTACTTAAATTGTTGATTCTGTAAGAATTTGTTTTAAATTTTATGTCGTCTTAATTAATGCTAAGGTTTCGAGAATTTCAATAGAACGATTACGTAATATTGTGTTAATCTTAATACTATTTATTTGTTGTAATATTGTTTTATATTTGTTTTAAATAACATCGTATCTGCTTATATAACTAAGCTTACTAAATTAACACAAACATCAACTTATGCTTGTGTTAATTTAGTTAATAGTTATGTTAATTTATAAGCTGAAAGATGATTTTTATACTTATAAAATTATAGAACTTATACTTATAGAAGGCTACATTTATAAAAACTTTGTAATATAACTAACCTATCTCCACCATTATAAGCTGGCATACTAGAATCTCCAAAGGAAGTCCCATAAGCCATCGAACACGGCTCCATGATACACCTCTCTGTCTCCTCAGCAGGCTTGGGTCCCATGCACTTGCTGTCCGGAAGCTTCGCGATAGTTCTAGAAAATTCTAGAAAGATCTTGCAGTGAACCTCTTTCTTCCTCCAACCTTCACCACACGTGACGCTGCACGGGCTCCACTCTTCGTCTTTGATGTAACTATTGGAAAGATTTTTCTTTTAAAAGACTATATACGAATACAAAAGTGTATAGTAAGCCAGAAGACACGGATTCGCACATAGCTAAAATAGTATTTTTCAACTCAAATATTAATTTATTAGCGTTGTATCTAAGATAATGTTATGCAGTCTTAAAATTTAGTCTTTTTGTTTTTTATATGACTCACTATACACTTTAAGACATGTTGAAATTGAAAATGTTACGAATAAAAAATACGCTAAGCTAGTTTTAATACTATGATAGAGTCACACAAGATCATCCATAATCATGCTCGTAAGTGCTCAGGGGTTAAATACTAGGACCTAATAAAATCTGGCTGGTATATGTAGAAGTATGCACCAGTGTATCTAACCGCCAATGAACCTGTAAACAACTCTATTACAGTAAAAATATGAGCGCTTTTTCATCACCCGATGTGTAAAAATTTTGTCACAACTGTAGCAGTGTTTAGTGTAAGTGCCAGATATGACAGAGGAAAAGTGTGAAGCAAAGAAAATAAAGGTGTAGTTGGTGCGAGGAAAGTTCAATTTACTGTGCAGTGCTCAGATCTGAAAATTACAAGTCTGTGTTCGGTGGATCATGATGTGAGAGGTCGAACATAATAGTTTGAGAAACGAGTGCGTTTGTTCAGGTAAACTCTTATACAGAAGAAATAAAAGAATAAACTAGATTCAGAAATCTTCTTTAGGTGGTAAAGAATATTTCGAATACTATAATCAAACTATCAAATAATACTAACAGGCATATAGGGACTGCAGAATTGAGGGATGTTAATGATAAGGTGTGTGAGGTCGAAGGAGTGTACAAGATGAGGGGTGTGTAAGAGGAAGGTTAAGTCATTCCTGATGTGTGATGTAATCTGACAGTGGTTAATCCCAAAAATACTCGCATAGTACGATACCTTACATACAACCAGCCACACGCAAAGAATATTTTGTAATTGCTGAAAACAACAACAAAATACTCTGAGCTATTCATATTGTAAAGGAATATAGACTTTATAAAGAGGTTATTAAGCAGACATTAACTTGACATGCGGACTTCACAGAGGACTTTCACGATCTAAGATCTACAGCAGATGTATGGTCTAACTGTCCAATGTTATTGTAAAATATTCAGAACTTAACATTTTTATTATTATAGATATCTGCAATACCAGAGGAAATCCGATGTGCTTCCAACCTTAGCTGGTTAGCTGAGGATATCCTAATACCTAGTTAATTTATTTTCTTAGGCGTTAGATTGACATCAATCACAAAATAATTTTCGGGTATGTTAAGATCAGGCTCGAAATTTAAATTAAACTTCACGTTGAACGGAATTATAACAGAACATACTTAGTCAGGTGTGACAGTGCCAGAGTTTATTACAAGGGTCAGCAAATGCTTATATAACTGTATCGTCATAAACTTCATCAACGGAGATGAAGTTTCTTCTGACTTCATCTGCGTGGATGGAGTGTCTCGTTACTACATCCGCGTGGATGAATTAATCGTATCAGATAGCACTCTAAGCATTAGCAAACTTACGTAGCCTCTACCGGTACATTAGGCTCGCCAATCAGACGTTCCGCTTTGGCCTGTGGCATCGGATATGGTTGTATGAGGGGTTGGGTATGGTACACAACTCCAGGCAGAAGATCTTCTATGTCATCCTGGTGGAAACATAATTGGATGTACTGTTTGTTATGGAACAATATAGTATCTTGAGTATTATTAAAGAACGGGGCACATAACTTGATAAAGAGATCCAGTGCAGCTCCGGATCCATTCCCACTTCTAATCTTTCCACTAGACTCCAGCCTACTCTCAGCAAGTGACAGTGAGAGTGAGTTCTATGGTCTATTGCTTGGCAGTAGATTACCAGGTGTGGAGGCAGTACTTCTATGGGCGAACATTGCACAAGATCTACTACTGTTTCATCGCTACAGTCGTAAAATACAACTAATACTCATGTTGAAATAAAATATATATTGGTTCATAACTGGATACGACATCGCGTATCGAACATACAAAAACATACTAAATTGAGCACCTCCTCCTTTTTTTGGATTCTGTTAGTTCTTTAAACGTCATCAGGAATACAATACCTCAGGTTCACTGGCTTCTCTATAAGAAGGGCAGCTGATCCCGGTGGAACAGGAGTGAGAGATCTCAGGCCTGGTTAAAGGGTCGCACCCCCCACCTGCCGGGGTGCACTCCACCCCCCTAACTTGTATGCCTTCGCCGCAGGACACCGAGCACTGGAACAAAAGTCAATTGTTAGTTGTTCGTTTGCGTTTGGATGTTTGAAAATAACACGCGCACTTTAATTTCATTGATATGGTCATAGTTTCATATATTTTTTTGTTAGAAAACGTTTAAATGTTGTTTTTGCAATTTTTATTTACTGATTCTTAATCAAAACTCGCTCGCTTTGTATCGACATATTGGTTATCGTCAAGCAAAGTGATATTCTGTTTAATAGATTTTTAAATCATGTCGTTGGTATACTCCAAGAGCTGGTTCAACATCCTTTAACCCGAAATCCGTGGGCGTGTCTCCCAAGTGTCGAAACAGTCGATAACAGGCAAACTCGGGTAGCAGAACTAGCCACAGCCAACTCCTAACAAGCAAACTTACGCGCCACCAGTCACAGCACATAAGGAACAGCTCGCTCAAGATTATTATATTGATACCACTTTTTTATGTTTTTTGACGGGATGAGCTGAAGGCCCACCGAAAGTCAAGTGGTTACCTCCGCCCATAACTACTATACGATTTAAGTGCTCCCCTAAGTATAAGAAGATCCAAGTCACACCCCGTTGCACTCGGCATCCGAGACGAGGATGTTACGTCATTTCACTGGCGCCCACATCTTTCCACTAGAATACAGCAGTGCGAGTGTACCGCTGTTTGGCGGCAAATTACCAGGTGCGGAGGTTCCTGTGACACATTATATGCTCACGAATATGTGTACATGCATGTGTAAAATTTGACGTGTCCAAATGATACTTGAGATTTAAAGGAATAAATGAGTTTGACTTTGGCAGAAAGGAGCTACTAAAAGTAGCAGTTGAACTTGTGCTGAGTTCCTCCGGAGAAGTACTAACTCCACACCTGGTAATCTGCTGCCAAGCTAAGAACCATCTCGACCACCTCAGCTTTCAAACACAAAAACCCGGTCCAGTGGGAGCTACGTTGCCATAGACAGAAACATAGCTGTATATAACACCCCTCTTTTTGCGTTGGTGGTTAAAAGTGCTTAAACGCTATCACTTGCACTAGGATTTCTTGTATAGAGATGGTAGAGACCGTTGTGGCCCAGGGGCACAGACGCCGACTTCCAATCTGAAGGTCGCTGGTTCAAACCCACACGTGCACCTATGAGTTTTATTTATGTGCGCAATACCACGTTCTCGAAACGGTGACGGAAAACCTCGCGAGAAAACCGGCGTGTCTTAGAACCATAAATTCGAAGACATGTGACATCTACCAATCCGGATTGGGCTCCCGTGGTAGATCAGAGCCCATTCACTCTCAATTATCGAGAGCAGTCCGGTGTCCCTGCAGTGGGAACATAAGAGGCTGGTACGGTAGATGGCATGATCACAGTGACACAACACAATCCAAAAGTCGGAAACTTCATGCGCACCACGCAGTTTCCCTCGCAGGTAGGGCTACTAATCTAGGTAACCTAGTTGCGGAGGCTTTCTATTTCCTATCGAAATTATCCCTGTGAGCTTGTGTATTGGATGCAGGAAGTCCGTCGAGGGACTTGCAACTTCAAACTATAGTCTTATGGTATACAAACTTAGATAACCGCACCAAACGCTTAACAACCAAACTTGCATAGGTTAATGGACGCAGAGGAGTTGCAAACAGCTCATTTTGTATTGACCATGTATGGACATGACATGTATGACATGCGAGCGTGGTGGCCCAGGGGCACAGGCGCCGACTTTCAATCTGAAGGTCGCTGGTTCCAACCCACATGTGCACCAATGAATTTTTCACTTGAATGATTTATGTGCGCAATACCACGTTCTCGAAACGGTGACGGAAAACATCGTGAGGAAACCGGCATGTCTTAGAACCAAATATTCGAAGACATGTGGTTATATCAATTATAACGTTTGGGCGCGCTAAAGAAATATATATACATTTATACATACACACACTCGATAAACATAACCTTTTGGTGCAGTCGGTTAAAACTATATAAACATGTCACTTTAAAATAAATATGAGTTTACATGCTCGCGCGTTTTTATTGCTAGGTTTAGTTGGTATATTGTTTAAACCCTATCTGACCCTCTATGGTAAGAACAATCAAGAAACCTTATGGGAGATTTCTTTCTTTTACTCACTATAGTATTAACGAACTGAATTCACATTTAACTATGTTAGCTTTTTTAACAAACTCTCTCGGGCCGAGATGACAGAACAAATTAAAAAGAACGAGTAACTACTAATTGCTGAAGTCAGACTAATTAGTCGATTTTTTCGTTTGTGTTTGAGCTTAAATAAGTTTTGGTCGCGAAGTTAATCAGAGTTAAATGTTTGTTCCTTGTTTTAGCAGTTGGAGGAAAAATATGAATGAGGTTTAGCAACCAGCTAATTAAAAACGTTGTTTGTCTTGCCTTGCTTGTTTTGCGAGTTGTTTTTAACTTGGCAATTGTATTGTTAATAAAATCGTCGTATTTTCCCACTCACACTATCATACAATCTTAATCCTAATTTCATTTGTTTGTTTTATTGTTTATTTGTTTGTTATCACTTCGTTGTTCATCTGTCAAGACCCTTTTTCCCAGGAAGGCGGATCAAATTGAAAGCGCAGTAAAAAAAACAATCTTCTAAGCCAACGTAAACAAATCAGATGCAACACTAAAGATGGATTCAAAGAAACAAAGAAGAAAGAAAAAATGATTCACCTATCTGATATTCCTATCGGTAACAGAGAAATAATAATAAAACAAACATATAAATGTACAGTTGTATTAAAATCCTTAGTTTTTGAGGTCAGTTAAAAAGTATTCAATTCTTATTACTTAAGAACTGTAGCAGAAGTTCCAAGACGATTTCAGAGTGGACATAGTAAAGGATTCAAGGAACAAAGCATTACAGCTACGCTAACAAGACTAAACCTGCAGTGTACTTGAAAACATCAATTTATATGCATCTCCTTTCTTACGTCTAAAACTGTATTGTCGCATAAAACTTTATGCGCGAGTAAAAGTATTGAAAGCAACATTGTCGAAGCCATACAAAGTTACATCGATGCCTTCCGGAGTTGAAATTGCACCGGTCTCACAATGGATATCAGCTTAGAGAAATATACTTAGATATAAGAAAATGTTACGAATTTTTACAGTTTTTGTATATGATTAGATCTTTTTACAAGGTTTTATTTAACTGGGAATGATATGTATGTTTTTCCGGTGGAATCTTGCAACTGAATTTTAATTCAGTTATCTTTAACCGATTGAGCTGAAATTTGATAGACACGCTTATTTTGGATGACAATGCATGCTTAGCTATGTGACGTCATTCCAATATGGCGGATCATCCAAGATGGCGGATTAGTTATTAATTCTGCACTACACGGACATTTTTATAATTTTAATAGACATTTTAATTACAATTAAGACGAATTAAATGACTTCAAGCTAAACTTCAACAAATCGTTTAGGCTACAGAGCGTGCCATAAAAATATACATACATATACTCGAAAAAAATAACCCTCCTGTTACAGTTGGGCAAAAAAGATACATCATTAATATCAGTTAGGAGTTGGTACCAACATACTTGTAGTTAGAATACGGTGCTTCTCGGAATTCGAGAGGAGGATTTACGAATGTGAATTGAAGATGGAGTCTATTCGAAAATAACGAGGCCCCGCGCTAACACTCGTTAGATAGTTGAACATGATTTAGAATACAAAGCCGCGCTGCGGAATTCTCGTTATTTTCATCACCTTACACTTTTGCCAATACATTTTTTTGTAGAATCTTGTAATATAACAAAAATATAATAGCGAATTCACTCTGTGACATTTATTTTGTTGTCTGTTAGCTATTTATAGCATACAAAGAAGAGAGGGAATCCTAAATTGTATAGGAAAATAATTTTTTTGAAGTGAAAACTTCTATGCGCTTTGGGAATTTTTAAGATGGGAAAAAACCTGAATTTGCGACACTGTTACCGTTACCGTTACCGACACCTCTGTATATAGTACTAGCAGCTCGTCCCGGCTTCGCAAGGGGTAGTGACATAACTATTATACAATAGTTGGACATATGCTACCGCGGAGTTTTTGTAGACATTATGATGTTCTTCAATATTGTTGTACATTATTTTGTTCTATCGCTAATAGTTTCGGCAGCGCATTCGACGAAAGACATTTTAAGACTCATTTTTCTACACCTTCGGTTACATTGTTCAAATTTTACCAAGGATCCCTAATTTTTTTCAAAATGAAATGTAGCCTATGTCAAATTGGAAGAATGTAGCATTCTATTGGTGAAAGAATTTTTTAAATCGGCCCAGTACTTTTTGAGCCTATTCATTACAAACATACAAACATAGGTACAAATCTTTCCTCTTTATAATATTAGTGTAGATCTGTAGTGTAGTCTGCTTTTGTTTTCACTTCTGTCGGCACTCCCGGAATGCTATTGTTTTTTTTTGTATGATATCTGTACCAATTGTCAATTGATTCGATGAACTCGTTCTTTGTTTGGACCTTTGAAGTGGACAAACATCATTGAAAAATGTTACGCAAATAAATGAAAAATTGGGAATGAAAATATTTATTCGAATTTTAAACCAGTCACATTTATTGGTAGAAAAATATGCTAAATGTCAAATATAACAAATATATGGTAGCAGCGCATGAAACATCCACCCGATAGGAGAAAAAAATATTAATAATTGTAAGTATTTTCCTGAAAGGTTAGGCAGGGTTTCAACGGGTCAGTTTCACCCTGTGGGCTACATTATCGTAGATCGTCTAACTCATTACCACACAAACTTCAGTAAAAAAAAATGTTTTACTATCGACAATTATCAGTAAACAATTCCACGATGAAATATAACACCAATATGATTTCAATAAAAACTTTTAAACAAAAAAATTAAACCTCCGAATACCAAAAAATAATAAACTTTTTTTATTTAACCTTAAAAACCAAGTTTTTAAACTAATTAAGTATACCAAAGTAATTTTGAGTCGTATATATTTATCACAAAGTACGTTAACTATAATATGTTTTATCAATTTGTCCCTCTGTCCGAAGGCAGTCGAAGCGAGGGGTCCCGGGTTTGATACTCGGCTGAAGGAAACTTTGTGTGAAAGCTTGCCATGTGTGTCTGTGTTTGTACATGCCACCTGCGACCAAGGAAATCTCTGAATTCCCTTTGTGTCAGGTGGCATGAGCAAACACAGACAGGGTACGAGTTAAGGAACTTTTTTTTTAAATTTTAAAATATGAAAATGTGATAAAATGATAGCTTACCCCAGACCAAGGGCCGGCGACCCAAGTCGGGCACTCGTGCGTGTTGCAGGGCTGCGAACCCCTGGGCGCGGGGGGGATGCAGCCGGGCTCCGAACTTGTACCTAGATAAAACAATGACAATAATAATTAAATTTTCTTTATGTCACAAAAGTCGAGCTGAAGTTCCACCTGATGATATCTCCACCCATAACAACAGCAATACGACTTAAGTCCTCCCCGAACATGTATGAGAAGACCCAAGTCGCACCCCGTTGCGCCCGTCATTTCATCGGTGATTTCACCGGCACCAACACCCTTCTACCGGAACACAGTAATGCATGGGAGTGAATCACTGCTTGGCGGCAGATTATCAGGTGTGGAAGCAGTACTTCTCCGGGCGAACTTTGCACAAGTTCCACTCATACTTATACAGAAAGAGAAGAGAAAAAGGCTATTTTTTTTTCTTTATCATGTAATAGACATAGTTTTGGGCGCTTACATTGCTGATGTTGGCTAAACCTTACGAGATAGATCAAAATGATGTACTACGGAATTTTAAAATAAATAAATAAATGTTTATTTGGAACTGTTACAAGGCACATTATAATACAAAATGGAAACGATGCTACCTGCAGAAGTATAAAAACTGTGTCGCAGATAGCAACGCCCTCCTCCACGACATAATAAATATTTCCAGATTTACATTTTATTAAAAGTGAAAAACAGAGAAAAAATAATGCTAAAATTGTATTACGAACTACGACATACACTATACAACCATGCGAAGCCGGGGCAGGTCACTAGTTTGATATAATACCTGGTTGGTAAGTGTCAGAACGGGTGACGTTGGCAGATCGCGCGCAGAGCACCCTGCGGGTCTTCTCCCCCCCACCGCAGGTCGCGCTGCAGGCAGACCAGTCCCCCACGTACCACCTGGGTACAGAGGTTATGTCAAATCATACGTCACCAGTCTATAATACAAAAATTAATTGCTGTGCGCTAGTCTTGATAAAACTCGAAAGCGGATCGGCCGGTCTGGCTGAGGTATGTATACATTAATATTTTTGGATAATTCACGAAAATTGTTTAAAACTAATAATGTTTTTTTCTGTGGATTGCTGCTACATCCATTGACAACCAATTGCCAAATTGTGAATCGAGGAAAGCATTTTTCGGGTCAGCTGTATAGGAACATAACAAAAATCCTTATCTTACTTATAATATAAAGGCGAAAGTGTGTGTATGTGTGTGAGTGTATGTTTGTTCCACCTCAAAGCTCAAACGGTTTAACGGATTTGGATGAAATTTGGTACCAGGATAGCTCATATCTTGAATTATTATAACTCATTAGCTACTTTTTATCCCGGAAATCAACGGCTATAAAACAAAGTCTCTTCCGCTGTTTGTACCCTTAGATCTTATAAACTACGCAACGTATTTTAAAGTAGTTTTCAGCAATAGCTAGATTAATTCAAAAAGAAGGTTTATATGTAGTACTAACAACTCACCCCAGCTTCGCACGGGTAGTTTCTGATACAACACTGATGCTCTACTAACCGTGCGAAGCCGAGACGTTGCTAGTTAAACAATATAGTTCTATAGCAGCAGTGTGCTGGGTTCGATTCTTGAGAAAACTCGTGTGATTAGCTTAAAGACAGCGAATTTAACAGATAAACAGTATATACAACATTCTGATGAAAACCCACGCCCGAAACCCCTAGTAACAATTCCGAAAGCCGTCATGTTATTTGCATGCCTATGCGTGTTAAACGAAAAGATTTTCCGCGTGGGTCGTGTAAACACGAACCGACAGCGGCCCCATCCTATTAATCACTTGGTGGGACAACAAACCGCCCACTGGGTGCCCGACTATCAAAAGCAGATATAGCGAACGCAACGAACGGCAACGAACGGTTCGGCTATGAACGAAATCGTTTGTACGCTAGCGAATCTGTGCTTTGAACGCAGCTGTACATCTGTGTTGTTACAAATATGCTTGTATACTTCGTTCTTGGGTGTTACATTCGTGGGAGGTGATCCATACCAGCCTTTAATGTTCCCACTGCAGGGACATCGGCCTACTCTCGATAGCTGAGTGAATGGGCTTTGATCTACCACGGGAGCCCAATCCGGATTGGTAGATGTCACATGTCTTCGAATTTATGGTTCTAAGACATGCCGGTTTCCTCACGATGTTTTCCTTCCGTTTTGAGAACATGGTATTGCGCACATACATTTTTCAAGTGAAAAAACTCATTGGTGCACGTGTGGGTTTGAACCAGCAACTTTCAGATTGAAAGTCGGCGTTTATTTCCCTGGCGTGATCACTGGCTTCAATTAGTTGTACTACTGAAATAAAAATTACATTTTGAAGTGGCGAGTGTCCCTAAAACCAATATTTTAAATGGCTACCGAATTAAGGAAAAAACGTAGACACGTCAAAGTCAACTCGATTAAACACTCGGTAGCACAAAATGGTGCTATCATAATACTAACAAACATATATTCAGACATCTATGAGAAAATTTTGTCCTCCGGGTGAGTTTCCACACCAGAGGACATGCATAAATGTTTGCTATTTCTTTCAGGATACTATTGTTGCTCGCGCCCAATGTGCTTAGCAATGACGCAGTTTTTTTCCGCCAGATGGCGTCAAATGTGTCTGCGCGCGCATCAGCGAACATGACTAAACCACTACCACCTATTAAGTTCACCTCCATTCGTTATGTGTGGCCCCTCACACTTGTTATGTGCTAATCGTGAGCTGTGGACACATTCTGGGAAGCTGGGAAAACTAATTTGACTGGATAATCATAGTTTCAAAGTAAATTCTTGGAAGACGTATATCATTACAGTTGGTTGCTGGGTTTCGCAAACTTTTGTGGTATCCAAAGCCTTGATAAAAACGAATCACATTGAATTCAGACGCCTTTGGGGGATCCACGATGCTTCAGTCTATACGTAATAACCCTTTGAATCCCCTGCGTTCCCCTAGGGAGCCAATGGAGGAGATCTGGTGGTAGGATTCAGCTGCGTATTGTAACCACCTGACGAAGGAAGTCGAGCTGATAAGTAACTTGTCGCGTTAATTTGAAACACTGACTTATTGAGACCGATATTGTCGACATTTCCCACAAAACCACCGAGCTCAAATTGAATTGGACAGGAGACGTTTGCCGCATGTCAGACGAACCAAAATAACAACCAACTGGATCCCACAAAACGCGTCGTTGGGGCAACCCCTGGCCGCAAGTGCGGGACGAGCTCGATTCCTATTTGAAAAACAGGGTAATAACTGCAACGGGGCGGGAGAATGGAGGAAAAGAAAGGAGGCCATTGTCTAGCAGTGGGATCCAAAGGGCTACATCTACAGCTTCGACCGCACTGTCACTTATCACCAGATTAGCGTGGTCAAATATGCTTTAAGAATAACGTTGCTTCTCTTGCATTACGTTGTTCAGATGATAAACATCCAGGGCATCCTACTTTCACTGGGTAGGTATAGTAGTTTACATTTTTCATTATCGAAGTTGTTTTGTTGGTATAATATATGTACTTCGTGTTTTGTAGTTTCATTTTTTTAGTTATTTCTCAGATGTCAATATTGTCCGTTTAATACTTTTCAAAGCTTGCTGTAAGAAGCAGATCCGGTAAGAAGGCCCCGATGTAACCCAGTGATCTTTGTAAGTGTGAGTACAGAACCTAATTTTTACTGATAAGTTTCTTACTTGAAAGGACATGGATATACATTGCACCGCACGACTGAAGCTTGCTGTTACTGAAAGCGTCAGGTAGCTCCTCCATCGTCAGATCCAGTGAGAAGGCCGTGACGTAACCCATACTTTGTGTGACTATAGAACCAAATTGTTATTGGTGTGAGTTTCTTACTTGAAAGGACATGGATGTACGTTGCACCGCACGACTGAGGCCTGCGGCTTGCTGGAAGCGTCGCACAGCTCCTCTGGCGCGTCAGATCCGGTGAGACGGTCCCGACACACCGCCAGGGACATTTTATAGCCTGTAACAGAAGTGATGGTCAAACTCAAACTCCGGACTTGTTTATTATCGACGGTATAAATGTTGTACTGGCTGAGGGGAAATTAAAACTAACCTAAATAATACAGTGTGTCAGCTGATTCATTCGCGAGGACATAATGGCTGCGATGAGCTCACCACATTCAAGTCTAGTCGCATGATATATATTATCATGGAAATAAAATAAAATAAATCAATAGGATAGTAGAATTGACAATATTCCATAAACATAAGTTGAATAGTTGCCTAAAGGCTCTGCACAACTCTTCGGAGAAGATGGCGTGCATTTATGTATTAACTATGAATGTTTTGTGGTTTCTATTCAAACAAAATTCCTTGTTGAACCAATGTTTCAGTACAATCACGTAACATTTCAATTAAATTCACATTAAAAGCGACGAAATAAGATAAAACTCACTTGAAAATAAACCGTAAAAGTTGCAGTTCAAATAACCATTAGGAAGCGAATTTCCGCGCAGAATGTTCTGGAAGCGACTCGGGTGTAGGTTAACTACAGTAAAAAACGCTTACAAACTCATGCCCTTAAGATTTCTTGTCGCAGGTGACATGAACAAACAAAACCTGAGAACAGGTTTATGGTCACCTCCCAGTGTGCCCCAGCCGGGAATCGTTCCCCTCGCTTCGAACTACTTACTGCTAACCTACGGACCTGTCAAATTAACAAACACGTAAAACCTCCAAAAGTAGTAAATTCACTAGTGCAGTGTTTCTTTTTTGTATTGGTAACAGAAATATGCAAATCAGTATACAACGCGATGAAAAAAGTCGGAAAGTAAAATATACAATTTCGTTTACTTGGAGCACCTATTGTTCTCATTTATTTTGATTAAACAACTAAATTATTTGGCCAATTTTGATATATTCTTTATGAGACAAATCTGAAAGCATATCTTTTAAAAAAAAGAACATTTTCAAAATCGGTTCATAAATAACGGAATAAAGAAAAAACTCATTAAAAAAATTAACCTCCCCTGAAAGTCGGTTAAAAATCAATAGGTACTTTTAACCTATGTAAGGCTTGAACCGACAGTATTTGCTGTAGCAACCCCGAAACAACAGTTAATTGTCGGCTAGTTTTACTAGAATTATTCGTAAACTTGATATTTATGCACAAGTAGGCATAAATGAAAACTCCCGTGATCTTTTACATGTATAGTCATTGGTTATTTATAAAAATTTGGAAATGGATTAGAAAAAAATGTTTCATTTTCAAAGGTGTGATTACGAGTAATCACTACATAGTATTATAAAACAAAGACGCTTGTCTATGTCTATGTATGCTTAAATCTTTAAAACTACGCAACGGATTTTGATGCTGTTTTTTTTTTATAGATGTGATTCAAGAGCAAGGTTTATATGTAGAATACACTAGCAACTCACCCCGGCTTCGCACGGGTAGTTTCTGATACGACACTGATGCTTTGCTAACCGTGCGAAGCCGGAGTGGGTCGCTAGTGAATGAATATAAAGATAAGATATCTCCTTGTGAAACACAGCTTGACGTGGCGAAGGCTTTGCTCGCAGAAAAACGTAGGCGTGAACACATTATGTCTGATTACTATTAAAAGATCTTATAATAAAAATTCTAGGTAGTATAAAATGATCTCTTCCAAGTATTTTAGATCCTTTTCACGGGAACATGGTAATGAGCGATTAACGACCCACGGTGGGCTCACTTCTTTTGAATAATATAAAAATGTAAATAAGGCACATTTGTACCCCAGATTTCTTTGAATATCAAATTAGGGATATGTCTTTTCCCGTACCTTTTTGTAAGTTATAAAATGAACACGAAATTGCAAATTGAATAATTTGTGTGAATAAAATTTATTTGTTTTAAATGTTCACGTTGTCTCTCTGCATTACAATTTTGTAACGAATTCGGATTTAATGACAATTCTTTTTACAAATACATCTAATATAATCTTAATATATATAAATTACGTGTTACGATGTTTGTCCGCGATGGACTCCTAAACTACTTAACCGATTTTAATCAAATTTGTACACCATGTGCAGTTTGATCTAACTTGAATTATAGGATAGCTCACATCTCAATTTATGATCGCAATATTATCATATGACAAAAACGTTAGCCACAGCAACGCGAGGCCGGGTCAGCTAGTCTAATATAAAAACCAATTTCTGTTTGCTTGTCTTAAACGGGTGAATGATATGGGTGCTGTTTTTTTATAGGTTTTCTAGCATTGTTATATGTTTTATCAAATCGATTCAACCGATCGATTCAAAACGTTTTACGATCATCAGCTCATTACCATGACACCGGGGGATTGTTTAAATATCGTAAGATGAACGCAAAAATATCCGTTAATGTGTTCTTAATACTCAGGAACTTTTTTATAATATATTATATTATAGTTTCTTTGGAAAATTCACAGGAAAAGTCAGGAACCAGGAAAAACAAAAAATATATTTTTATGGAATTTTTGCCAACATATTTGACAGGCTATTGTCAAATTGTGAATCAAGACAGGAAAACATACGATATAAATTTATAAGATTTTTTATGATAATCTGCATCAAGGAATCTTTTGCAATTTATGTTAATATATTACAAAACCTACATTGGGCGTCTGTAGACACACAGACATCCTACAATTAAAAGGCTGTTTTTTATGAGCTTTTTTTTGTTTTTTTTTTTTCTGATTTTGTTACAGAATATTTGTTAATGTAGTGGACCTAATAGAAAAAAAAAAACAATCGATATTCTAGATTGCAGCTTGTACGAGTATCTTGACAAGTATATTATTATCTTATTTTATTTTCTTACAATTAGTAATTATAATTGTAATAACATCAATTTCAAATACGATCTTAAATAAAAATCATGCTAAAATAAAAACAAGTCCAATTGTACGTAGTATATTTTTATACTCTGTGGTTTCCATAACTGTTTTACTCATTCCTAAGCAGCATTCTAAAACCTATTCCACCACTGAACGAGCCAGTCTCTAAGGTCCGTATCCAAAGTTCATTTGTACAAAGTCCACAGAGAGCGGTAATGATTTAACCCTCTCACGTAACGAGGTTGTTCCCGCAATGCCACAATGCGGGCTCGCACGGGCTTGTACCCTCGTGTATTACCGGGATACGACCACTGTTAGCTCCATAAACTTTAAACCATAGACACGCAGTTTGGAACTTATTCTGTTATACCACGGACGTGTCACTCGCTCGGTAATCACGTATCTGAGTTTGGGTGATGCTAACACGTAATTGATGAAAAAAAAAATTGAATTTATAATGACTTTCATTCCATACTTTTCGGTTTTAGATTGCGTGTTCACGCTTACTCCTTACTTTAGAATAATTAAAATAATCATACCATATGGTTTATAATAGTATGAAGATGCATATACACGAATCGAGAAGCCTATTTTTGAAGACAGTTAAATAGGTATGTTGTATTTTATTTTATTTATTCCCAGTTCTAGGCAATAGCCACTTCAGTAAAATTCTAATCAAATTGGCGTTGTTCTGAGATCAATTCTCACCCCATTTGAAGATGACTCCGATGAGTGAACGAGTTACAGCTCATGAGCTGCAACTCCGTACCGTTACTCTCTTTACTACGCGTCTAGTACTTTAGTATAAAGTTAGTCTATGCTCTTTCTATGAACTTACCAACTCTATGCGCTTAGCTTTAATGGGTGCAACAGATAAGTGTTTTGTACCGAATGCATACACAGCATTTTGTCCTGAAATGAGATACGCTATCTTATATGCAGGTAAATGAGGGCGAATCTCAGTGTTTCTTTTATGTTAACCTTTTTAGGGTTCCGTAGCCAATGCTAAAAAAGGGACCCACATAGTTTCTAGTCAGTCTTTAAATATGCCAAAGCCATTTACCTCGGCACTGCATTTATGAAAATTATTAGGTACAGATAAAACGTTACATAATGATAAGCTACTATAATATAATAGTATATTTAAAAAAAGGATTAAAAAAAAAACCTATTTCCTTCAAATGTAACTAAAGTCATATAATGTGTGAAAACGATTCACACTTCGCCAATCAATATATCCTTCTAATATATATATTGGGTGTGTGAATATGACTCCGCCCTTTCTCAACAGATGTCGTTTTTAGTATTGTTTACATGTACTAATAAATGACCATACTTGTATTCGATAGTACTGAATGTCAGCTATCTAACGCATTTTATGATATTTGGTTGAAGTGTAAGCAACAATTGTTTTCACCTTTTCGAAAATGTCGGTTTTTATTCCAAATAAACGTCATTTGCGGGAAGTGTTATTACATTATTTTATTGCGAAGAAAACTGCAGCGGAAACTTATCGTTTGCTTGTGGAGATTTATGGTGAGCATGCTCCGTCTAATACAACTTGCAAGGAATGGTTTCGACGATTTCAAAATAACGATTTTAGTTCTGAGGATAAAGAACATGGAAAACCACCAAAAAAATTTGAAGATGCTGAATTGGAAGCATTATTGGCGGAAGATTCTTGCCAAACTCAATCAGAATTAGCTGCAGCATTAAATGTTGATCGTTCAACTGTTGCAAAGCGTTTACAAATGATTGGAATGATTCAAAAAGCCGGTGACTGGGTTCCACATGATTTAGAAGAAAGAGACATGGAACGTCGGAAAACCATTTGTGAAATGCTGCTTCAAAGACAGCAAAGAAAAGGATTTTTGCATCGGATAGTCACAGGAGACGAAAAATGGATACACTACGAAAATCCTAAACGCAAAAAAGCTTGGGTGAAACCAGGCGAACCAGGCCCATCACAGCCAAAAATAAATATTCACTGTGCCAAGGTCATGCTCTGTATTTGGTGGGATCAGAAAGGTATTGTATATTATGAGTTGCTCAAACCCTCTGAAACTATTAATGGAGAAGTTTACCGACGACAACTAATGCGTTTGAAGCGAGCCATAGAAGAAAAACGACCAGAATGGGTGAATAGACATAACAAATTAGTTCTTCAGCATGACAATGCCAAACCGCATACCGCAGAAGTCGTAAAAAGATATTTAGAGGGACAGGACTGGGAAGTGTTACCCCACCCGCCATATTCACCAGACATAGCTCCTTCGGATTACCACCTATTCCGGACGATGCAGACAGACCTTACTGGAGAAAAGTTTACTTCATGTGAAAGTATCAAAATTTGGATTGACAACTGGATAAGCTCAAAAGACCAGGACTTCTTCCAGCAAGGAATACGAAAACTACCTGAACGATGGGCGAAGGTTGTAGCTGCAGATGGAGCATACTTTCAATAATTTTTTTTTTAATTTTGTAAGCGAACAAATGTGTTTTATTTTGTCAAAAAGGGGCGGAGTCATATTCACACACCTATTAAAACACAACAATATATATTTTGATAGACTTTGAAACGATCCAAGCGGTGCCCCAAACCAGTTTCATTACAAAGGCAATAATGCGAAAATGGTTTTAGACCACTAAACTAAGCAGACAATGTATTTCTGTTTTAGCGTAGTAGCACAGCAGTAGCCGGATATACGCTAGCTTTTTATACTATTATATTTTAATAAAATCAAGTAATCTCACAATAAATTATCTTAAATTAAAACATTTCGCTGGTTTACAACAAAGATTGAACTGTAAATTGTGAATAAAAATTTAAATGAAACCGTACAAAGAAACATTTCGACCGAAACCCCGTCAAACCTCACCATCATCCAATACGTTACGGGAACGTTGTTAATTGTGCGTCGGCCGGTAATTTATATCTCGAATCCGCCATTACTCGAATCCAACGATAAATCAGTACAATTCCTTTTGTCGAGCAACAGTTTCTTAGAGGCTGGTGCGGGTGAGCAACTTTTTAGCACCAACTATAGTTGTTGTAGATAGTTTTTTGTATACAGTGATATTTTTGATGGAATTGCTGTAATTACATCAAGGATTACATTACCGTTGAAGTATTTTTGTGATTGGTAATAATATTCGCAATAATATTTTCATGTCATGCGTAATCTTAAAATCAGTTTTAATATGTACTAAATGAAATTTCAGTAAATGCTCTTACGACCATGTGCTTTTACGGAGTATATAAAAAGCCACGAGCATGCAAAGCCCGGCAGTTGATTGTAAATTTTATCCAGATTAAGTTGATAACCGTCAAAGAGTCAGTCCCAATTTTTGCCCATTGTTCAGTAACTTAATTAAAGCCTTTTCAGTTGCTGTAAAAACTGATTTTTAAAGACCATTCGGGCCATCATCCTTGCAGTAAGCAATAAAAACTAAAATTGACATTTTATCATCATTCACGACAGATTAATAGCCGTTTTGAGATTAGTGATAAGGTTACCTCAGTATAAAACAACGAATATAACCGAAATTATCGGCCAATGTTCAACGAAAAATATATAGCAACATAAATTATTTGATACAATCCCTAATCTAAACATTTACATTTACAAAAAGCAAATTCATTCTTAATTTCCACACCGATTATCCTAATGCAAATTTCGGCCATTAAGTCGCCCGTGATAGCGACAAAAAGTCGTTCGTCTGCAGCCAATTACAACGAAACTTGCGGAGGCCGACTCTAATTAAGAACCTCTGAAAGATGAATACGCAGATAAGAATTAGCACTCCGGACGCAATGTCGGAGTAATTTGTTTGTACCTAATGACAGAGGTCGGACCTACAAATATTCAGGTTGAAATATTTGGACGTAAGGTCAAAATGTTTAGCTAACTTGCTGTGGAGAGATGGCGGTGCTAGGTATAATGGTTCACTTGAAAATTGAGCTGTAATTTTGTGCTAAGTTGTGCTCGACTGTGAGCTGTTTGGACGGTAAGGTAATGGTTGAAAAACACGAAACGCGCCGTAAGTAGAACGGTAAGATATGAGTTATTTCAAAATGGTGGTCGGAATATGGGTTATAGAGAATTTTAGTTTGCTTCTATTAGTATGTTATTTATATAGTCAAATATACCCGAAACAACAGCAACAGTCAAGACAAATTAAGTGCTATGAACATGCTATGCTGTAGGGTTGGAACAGACGTAAACTTAACAAATAAGATAAGCTTAAACATGAAAACTGACTGTAATTTGACATATCTGTGTGCATGTAATGTGCCTGGGAGTTCCTGTGACACGTTATATGCTCACGAATATGTGTACATGCATGTGTAAAATTTGACGTGTCCAAATGATACTTGAGATCTAAAGGAATAAATGAATTTGACTTTGACTTGACTTTGAACGGGTGACCTCATAAATATTTATTTCAAGAAAATTTACGTTTCGAAGTATTACTTAAGAATAAAAATTCTAACCTAATACTTACCCTTCGCGGAACAAGGCGTAAATGTGTATATGATATTAAAAAAGTAATACATAATGTAGATTTAACTAAGTATAGCTTATACTATATACTATATAATTAATAGGAAACATAGATAGTATTTTTTCGTAAATACATACAAATAATACATATTTAAACCCAGACACAGAACAAACATTTATGTTCGTCGAACAAATGCTTGTCCTGAGTGTAAATTGAACCCACGACCTACAAACAAACAAACTAACAAGCAACGTTAACACACTCATACCTCTGCACTAGGATTCCCTGTGTCGCAGATGGCATGGACAAACACAGAAACACAAGACAAACACCCAAGACCCGAGAACAAACTTCGTGCTCACCACACAAAGTGTGCCCCGGCCGGGAATCGAACCCGGGACCCCTTGCTTCGAAGGCAGGGCTACTACCAACTAATCCACGGAGCCGTCAGTGCGGAGGGAAGCGCTCCAACTAAGTGAACTGTGGGTATACTATCTTGGGAACGTATATAGGATTATGGTTGTCATTTTGTTCCCACAAACAACTCAGCTAATGTCGAAGTATCACAGATATTGATAAAGCAGCATACCTCCCCCACACGTAGCAGAGCACAGGGAGCCAGGGGTGGCCAGCCAGTGGTATCTTGGCCGGGAGCAGGAGGAGCCGTCACCACCGCAGACCCCGCACTCGTCCACCCGACGGGTAGATCCCACTCGAAGATCGCACCCGACGCGCTGTCCAAAGAAAATATGAATAAGTACAAGAATCTTAATTTGATTAGAAATTATTATTAATTGACAATGTTCATTGACTTTAATCTATATTAAGAAAAATCAATTGCCGAATGTATGTAAGAGCATCACTATGTGGCTAATTGTGATGCGTAGGAATCAAACCCTCGACCTACTGTTCAGAAGGTCGAGCTATGAGGCAAGAATGTATTGTCTCGCTTGAAAGCTGACATTTCACATCTG
Source organism: Aplocera efformata (assembly GCA_921293045.1). NCBI lineage: Eukaryota > Metazoa > Arthropoda > Insecta > Lepidoptera > Geometridae > Aplocera > Aplocera efformata. The sequence continues at coordinate 749,686 of OV121061.1, forward strand.
TTTATATATCTACATTCCTGTAAATAAATATATTCTTATTCGTATAAAGTAATTTAGCCTTTATTTGTTTTTCTTTGTGGGAAAACTGTTCGTTGTGCTACCATATTTTTTGTAATTGTATATTTGAATGACAGAGTAATATAAAACGGGAAAATGGCGTTCTTTTCAAAATCTGACATAAGCTGAAGTACATTTAATTTCAATATTATTGTAGAATTTCGTATACATTTTGATGATTTTATAAAAACGACGCAATAAATTTATTTTGTATTTAAAGTTTCTACTTAAATAATTTAAAATGAAAAGCAAATATCGCTATTTCCGTTGAGTTATTAAAGAATAAGGGAAACGTCACTTTTAAAATAAAATACCTAAGAGATCGCGCGTTCTTATTACTATGTTTAGCGCTTGTTCAAATCCTATTAGTTCCTCAATTTGTCAGCAATATTATTCAAAATACGTAGAAACTTCGGAGATTCTGCGTATTTTAAATAATAATGAATAATATTGTTGATAAATCGAGGACCTTATAGGGATTGAAAACATAAAAATTGAGGCTATGTAACTCCTCGACACGAAAATTAAACGAAGACTCAAAAGGAATAAGCTTTTAGAGTTAGTGTAGAAATTTAAATGTGTGTGTGTGTTGTAATGAGAGTGATAGTTGTACAAACTACAAATTTACAAAGAAAGCATTACAACGTAACTTCCATTTAATTAAAGACCGTAAGAAAATTGCCAGCGAACACATTCTTGGACAATATTCTAGATAAGAAGTTTATGTTATACTTACTGATTAGCTTTATCGTATGGTTAGAACGTAATAATTAGCTTACATTATTAATGTGACCTGACAAAATTAACTTTAAGGATTTAGATAAAGTCTTGATGAGAAATCTTACTTGTATTGTAAATGCGAAAGTTTCAATGGATGTTTGTTACTCAATCACGCTGAATGGATTGGATGATCTGGATGATTTGGCACAGAGATGATTATAGTCTGGAATAGCAGATAGGTCTTGTTCTGAATAATACGACAACAACTGAACATAAATCAAAATCGATGGAGTTTGTCTATTCAATTGTTTCTAGTTAACCAAATATAAAATGTGGAGGGAACTCATAGACTAATCGTAGGGTTGTCGCTCACGCCGCGGCATTTTTCTTAATTATATAATAGCATTTTTTTATACCGGTCGTAACTTCTAAACAAAAGCTCCGATAATAATTTAGAGATAATAATAATAATAATTATTTATTTGAACAAACAATTTGAATTTAATGAATTTAAAAGTACATAATCATTATTATGGTAATAAGGATAATAAATGAATGATACTAATGTCAGAATCAAACGTGTTTTGGTTGACTAATTTGAACATAAGGTGGTTATTGTCTACTTCAAAATAGATAGCCATACGAGTATAGCCTCGCGACCTCATTTTGTAAGTACTTTAAACATGTAGTACATTATTGTTTTTATATCATCAATGGTTTTCGCCAAATAATGTCTGGGAATGGCAAATTTTGAAATCTTGTATTACATTATTGCAATTTAAAGTATCTCAAATTTTTTTGAACATAACATTTAGCCCATATTATTCGATGATAATGTATCTAAAAGTGAAAGGAATTTTAAATTCAGTTAAGTGTTTTTTGAGTTTTTCCATTACAAAGAAACGTAAAAAATATCAAATATTTTCTCATTATAATATTAGTTTAGATGGTTTAGTCAAATACTGATTCCCAAGAATTACTATATTTAGCTAATAGGCTGAAGAAATATGTCCTTAAATCTTCCCTAGAAGGTGATATCTTTAGCAAGTTATTCGAATGTCACTGGTTCAAATACAGACGTGCAAAATGGTTCAAATTATAATTTTTCGCTTGAAAAATCTATTTTCGCAATATTTTCCCTCGCTAGTCGATGCACGATAGAATGCAAATATATTTTTTTTAGAAGATGCTGAAGATACCTTAAAAATAATTAATATATGTATAAAAATAGTTGTACAAGTGTCCAAAAGGTTCAGTCCCTATGAAGTAAAATAATTGGGTCATACACAGTACGCTGGTTTGTCCTAACTATCAAAGGACATTAGTTAATAAATTCGCTGGTACGTAAATTGGTACATTCTAGAACATACTGGTGAAAACACGTATGTGACACAGCCGCCCGGGAGTTTATATCATTATTTAAAATAGTTCAAGACCACCGTACTGTTTAAGACCCTTTTTTTGAAATGAATATACAACACTATCTTTTCGTACTTACTCAGCCATAGTTGCCATAGCAGACTAGATTTTTTCTTCTCGAAAAACGCCTCATTTTCTTTTAAAACGAATAGTTCCTTAGCTCCTTATCAAAACGAACTATTACAATAATGGAACGTGTGCAAGAGAAGCCGAGATCTTGGAACTTTAAGTTGCAAAGCTGAAATCATTTCCGAGTGAATCTTAGTGCAAAGTTTGCGGTTGTGACGTAATCTTACTTAACATTATGCGGAACTCGACTGAGGTATTAGAAAAATAACATTATCTATTTTTTTCTACTATCTAAAATATATTATAGGATCACCTCTTCTTCTTGCTGAAACATCGTCTCACTCTCGACAAGTGATATTGAACAGAATTTGTCTAGAGAATCGAATCCGGGTCACGTTGCTTCGCAGGCAACGTAACAGCCAACTAAGCTACAAAGCTGTCAATTTTCATAGATCTAGGTCACAAATAGTACCTTCAAACATAAACTACGTGCCGTAATTTGTACTCTAAACACATGCAGCCGAAAACAGAAAATTGAGTGTACCCACAGCTAGGCATTATTATATTCTGAATATTCCATGAGACGTCTTCTCGAATATGTCACGGAGAACCAACACAGCAGAGAGAAACGAGACAAAAACAACTTTAAAATACAGCTCTACAGTACATTTTACAGTAAGCTCGTGTTGTTTAAGCAAATATTTTTAAGGTAATATGACTTTCATTGCTGCGGAATAAAGATTATTTAAGGTGATGAGGTTTAAAGAAACTGAATTTGTAGAACGATCCCAATTTTCTAGATCTCTGTGAAAATAGTTTGCGGTGGATGCATTTATTTCTGGGTTCCCTCTCGTTTATTCGTTGAGAATTGCACTGGAGAAGATTGAATTCAACTATTTACTGTAGAATAACTATACTATAGAAGATAAAATATTGGAACAAGGCGGGAATGACAGACAGACTGTTGCAAGCTAAGTAAAAAGGTTATCTTTGGGTATTATTTATGCAATTCTGTGTGATGCGATGGGACGAGCAGACGGCCCACCTTATGTTAAGAGGTTACCGTCGCCCATAAACAGCAAAAACGACTCAGATCTTCCTCGACCAAAGTATTAGAAGACCCAAGTCGCATCGAGTTGCGCCCCTTATAATGAAGCGGGGATGTGATGCTTCGTTAAACCAATCACTCTGAGGCGGAGACGAGTGTCTGTAATTCCATCGGTACCCACACCGTTTCACCAGAACAGAGCAATGCGAGTGTACCGCTACTTTTCGGCGGATTACCAGGTGTGGAGGTAGTACTTCTCTGGACGAACATGGCATAAGTTCTACTGCTATTTTAGGTTCCTTATTTCGCACCATCAAAAGTATGAAAGTTTTTAACCTACGATATCTTAAAGTTCCCTCCAAACTTCAGAAACGCTGAGTTTATAGGCAGAAATCTGCCACACATCAATCATCAGAGTTACTTAACTTGATCTATCTGTAAAGAAAATCTATGCAAGCTTTGCTAGTAGCGCTTTATGGAACCCTTAAAATCTATGATCAGTGATAATGTTAATTTTTATCCTAATAATTTAAGATTTAATGGATTTTGTATACCTTACGAGACTTTTAGAATCATAAAAATCATTATAAAACCAATCACAAATACATGTTCATATTTGAAAACCGCCACAAATCGAAGAAATTATTTCAAATCAAAATATTCATCCCTCGAAACGCAAATACGTAGCATACCCGAGCAATCTTCCGACCGAAATCTTTGCAAATACATTCGGCAAAATCTCACCGAATCAAAAAATCTGTTCCCATCTACAAATAGCATACACTTATCATTTATTCAACCCGGCAGGGCTCGCGCGCTTGTGGTGGATTCCCCGATTATCATAATAGAGTAGGCCAGTGGTTCTCAAAGTAGACTGGACTGCGACCCACCTAATAAAAACATCCAAACTAGATTCACCTCTAGTTTTTCTGGACAAACAAGTAACTGAATTAAAAATCGAAAAAAAACTGACTTATATACTTTCAAAGTAGCAAAATATGCAATTTCGTTTACTTGGATGACATATTTTTTCTAGATATTTTGATTTAATTACCAAACTTTTCAACCGGTTTTGGTAAAAATTCTATGAGACCAATCTGAAAGCATAGCGGAGAAGTCGGTGAACATAGAACAGTGGAAGGTAGAACCTTCTCCTTTTTTGAAGTCAGTTAAATAGGGGAATAACTATTATTACAAATGTTGAAACAAAAAAAATGTCCAGCTCCAATCGAAAATTGTAAGACTTAAATACAATGATTGCTATTATTTAATGAAACGGGTGATTTAATTTTACGCTGTTAGCATCAATTTAAATTTTAGTTACTTTTAATAGCAGTGAGATTCATACGTTCAATTTCTTTCGGTAATTAGTATTGATATTAATCATAGCTAAAAATCCCGCCTCACATAAGTATGAGGTACTGATGGAAGAGGACTTTCATAGTTTCACTTAACAAGCAAGGGAAATCAGCAACTGAGTGCTAGAATTTTATTAATTGCTTGCGATTGAAACAATTTCTCAGTGCCCTCCCAATATTTGTTCACAGGGGTGTCGCGACTCATACTTTGAGAAACACTGGAGTAGGCTATATCCATTTCGTTCACACCTTTGAAATCTGAATGGGATGGCTATACGGCAAATGATTTGCATATTAGAGGTACGATTGGAAATTGGTAGCTAAGGTGTGTGGCATTTTTTAAACGAGAAATTTTATATGTGAGTATGTAAGTTTAAGTTTTAAGTTTAAGAGTAATTTGACACAAGAGCTCCTTAGGCACATTATATGTACACATATTTATAAAATTATAGTCAGTTTTCATGCTTAGGTAGATCAAACAATGTTAACTGGAATATGTTTGATTACATTTAATGAAAAAAAAAAAAAAAAAAAAAAAAAAACTAATAACAGCTATCTATGTGTTGCTGTGTGAAATGTCCATGAATATTTATTTATTAATACCAACCCTCATACATACTTGTATACCACTTATTATTTGAGTCAGGGGTTAACAAGAGTAACTACCAAGTATCACAAATCTGAAAACAGGGAAAAAATCTCAAGACACACCGCGCCATTGGACCAATCAAGCTTTTTACAAAGTTTCCAGCATTAGTATTCCCGGCAAACTTCCCGCTAGATTATGCAAACGATTCCGGTAGAACTTCCCACTTAAATAATATATGAAATTATGTAAAATACTTTGAGGAAAGAGTGGCGATCCAAGTTATATAGCTTTTTGAGTGTCTGCGTTCGTGTACGACCTCCTTGGTTCCGAACTTGGTCCAATTAAGCTTCTGGTCTTCGAAGGTTGATACATAATTTAGAAAAGATATTCGACTAAACTTTTCGATGTGATTTTTGAAAGAAGATAGCACTTAAGCGGTGTTATAGGTGTTTTAACTGGGTCTAGTCTTGCGGTGGGGCTGGCTGGCCGGTTGATAGATAATGTCGGGTGGGTTGTACCGTTGTACCGTTAGTTTTTTCTAATGCAGCCTTAGTTTCCTATAACCCTAAAATTAACAAAATACTTTAATAATATTCTTTCCCTTGGAAAGTCGGATAGTGTTTGAACAAGCGCTTAACTTAGTTTTAAAAACGCATGCTCTCGTAGGTACTTATTTATTTAAAAAAAGAAATTGACGTTTCCATTAATAAGAATTTAACGGAAATAAAGATTTCTGATTTGATTTTGACTTCACGTTGAGTAGTGTTTATGATACCCTCTGTATGCAAAAATTATCCGTTGGTAAGATAATGACCAAAAACCTTTATATTATTTCTTTTAGAAACACTTGTATCAGGTTTAATTTATGAACACAGATACACAATATCTAAACCAATTTTTACGTTTCATATACAAGTTTACCCCAGAGATCGATCACAGAGCCAAGTTTCCTCTGCTCTATGTAGTTCCCAAATGTATACTAAAAGCTGAGAGAATATTATCCACAGGTGTTACCATACCAACGAAGTAATTACCAGCCCAAATATTCGATAACGCCTCCGTCCTACCGTCCAAGGAGGTACAGGAGGGTCCAAATGAAATAATTAGATTAGCAAACACGCTGTAAGGTTCGCAGCCACTTCATTTGCCACGTACCCAATTATACGAAACCACGGGACCGCTCGCCTTACCTTGTTGGGACCTGGTTAACCCTGTTTACACCTGTCTTAACGTGTATTGTAACTAAGTAAGTAAATGATTAAAATAATCTAAAAAAACCGACTTCAATACTTTCATCCATTTTATAAAATATACATCTATATCGGTATGTAACGAGCGAAGAAAATAGTAACAGGAAAGTATAATACGCAATTTTGTTTACTTGTATGATATTTTTTCTAGTTGTTTTGATTTAACAACCAAACTATTAAACTGACTATGATAAAATTTCTGAGACCATTCTGAAAGAATATCCTTTCAAGTAAAAACTAAATTTTCCATTTAAATGATAGTAACACAAAAAAAAAAATACTGCCGAATTGATAACCTACTCTAGAAGTCAAGTTGAAAAATTAGAATGTGCTTTTGACACTCTATATTTGGGCTTTACGTATCAGTTTCGAAACCTGCTTGTGCAGGGTGGTATATCATTGGTTACAGTAGGATTATCATATAAATCGGAAAATGACTTCGTTGAGGAAAACGCTACATTCTCATACGAAGGCGGTTAGTCAAATTGTAAAGTGTTGATCGGACACCGAAAAAAAATCTTCTTGAGGCTCTGTCAAACACTTTGGGAAAATTACGTGAAATAATGTATGTAGTTTAACATAATTATTGTATATAAAACTAAAATTTTTGCGGAGAATTTTTTTAAGTGATTAGAAAACAACCGTTTCCCAAATTAAAGAAACACTTATTATGTACACAATTTTTATAAATTTTTAGGTTGCATCAAAGTTTAGACAAATATTTTTATAGAAGTATCGTATTATAGGGTTGGCACTAACGACCCTGAATTAAATTTTAAATGGAAAATTCTATCTATACCTATTATCTGTGAAAAGTTGTAAGCAGGATCAACTTATATTCACCGTTAATCTGTAAGTTTTTAAACACAAGATATTTTATTCACTATGTTGATGTCAATGTCCTAAATTATGAGCTTTGTTACCCCACAAGGCTACACAATAACGCAACCATGCATAACCGTAGGCATAGTAGAAAGTTGTTGCAATTTATCACGTACAACATTAGTACTAAAATTATAAATATTTCCGTCAATATCGTAAAGCAGGTTTACCGGAAAACATTTCATTTGTATATGATGCGGAAATAAAATAGAATAGAAATAGGCTTTGAGGAGAAAAATGCCTGGAACATGAGTTCTTTGATCAAAAACATAATAATTTATCAGAGCGCTGTTAAAAACGTCGTGGCACCTTAACACGCCTACACCATCGGTCTCTTTGAAATATTATGGGAATATTCACCGCAAGAATTCTAAAAGTCTTTTCTCTGTTCAACAAAAAAATGGGGTATTGAAACGTCGTGACACAATGGCGGATGCGACCTGACATCATCAGGGAATGGGGACGCGAAATAATAAGGCTTGGGGATGGCGCAAGTGAGCTGACGAAGCGTTTACAATTTTCAGAGATTCTTAATAATTCTGCAACAGGTGGATTCAATAACTGGCAAAGTGCGCTTGTATTTTTAACTTCAAAAATTAAGAGGTTCTGTTTCACTGTCTATTTTTTATATGTATGTTCACCGATTTCTCCGAAATTCATCACCAATTTTGAAAATTATTTTTTTATTTGAAAGGGTATACTTTCAGATTGGTCCTATAGAATTTGGTTGTTAAATCAAAATAACATCATGTCATCTAAATAAAAAAAATAGGTATTTCGCTACTTTGAAAGTATTGAAGTCGTTTTATTTATTTTTAATCTGTACTTGTTGTATGTTTTAGGTACCTACCACGGCTACGGCTTCAAAACGAAATTATAGATTAGAAGCAGGACAGATAAAGACAGATAGTTTTGGATTAGTAATAAGGTTCCTTTTGGGTAAGAAACCCTTAGAATTATTAACTTGAAAGTCACATTGGAAGTTAGGAAATCACTGGAATTCCCTGTTTAAATTAATACCCTTTAATCTGTCAATAAGGCCATGTTGATTGAGATTTTGGGTTTAACGTCTTGATAGAGCATTGCAAAAGAAATCTCTCATTTCTTCTGCGTAACTTTTATATTTTTTATGATCCAAATGTTTCGCTCGTGACTTGGGTCTTGGATCCCGTCTGTCGAGCTCAGTTCGCCTTTATCCTAGGCACGATGTTTGCTCTCGTTTTTAAAATTAAAACTATGTGGCCCGGAATGTTAAGCTTGTAATACTTTGTTTCCTCTCTGAACAATATAAAAACTGTTTCTTTTCCTCCCCGGCCGCTGCGTTCCGGTATATTTTATGAAAACTCGAAAATTGGACGGGAAACGGGTGTATATCTAGACATTTGCTGTAACTAACATATTTCGCTTTGTTTTTACTGCAATGAAAGTACAAGTTACATAATGGGTCTGTAAAAAGAAATAAATATTATTATTAGAAAAAATCAGTACCGACGTTTGCTTAGGTCTAAACGACATAGAAAAGGTACAAGATGGAGAATCTGTAAAAATAGAATAATAAAAATATTCATGGAAATTTCACACACCGTCTAGCATATCCTTTCAACTAAAAAAAAAAGAATTTTCAAATCGGTTGATAAACGGCGGAGAAATCGGTGAGAATACAAAAATATATATTAAAATGCGAATGATAACCGCCTCCTTTTGAAGTCGGTTAAAACAAAACAACACATTTTGAAATAAAAAGGTGCGGCGTATAAAGTAAATCAAACTACAGAACGAGAGAAGTCCTAAGTGATTAAAGAAAGTAGATAAAGAATAGAATATTTATTTTAACATTTTCTTTAGCGTCGGAGGCACAGAGCTGTGAATGGATTCTGCAAATGTATTGTTTATTTCTCAGAGTTTTACGCAAATGGTATTTCTAGCAGCGGGTTGGGAATAAGGAGATAAGTTACGTGAATTTCTGAAATCACTTTTATTTTAAGAAATAAATATAAATTATAATATATTCAGGTACATTTCACACAGCGTCATCTAGCTACAAACTGAGCATGGATTGTACTATGGGGAAAAAATATCTATTAGAATACTAATATACTTCTTTTTAACACCCAGACACAGAAAAAACATCTATATTCGTCAAACAAATGTAAGTACTTGTCCTTGTACTAATACATACTAATACGGATCTCCTTTTTCAATTTTTAACGCGATTATTATTACGTACGCTTTATGTCCCACCTAATGTTATGTGGTTACCTCCACCCATAACAACAGCAATACGACTTAGGTCCTCCCCGACCGAAGTATGAGAAGACAAAAGTCGCACCGTGTCAGGGTGGAAGGGTGTGGGTGCCGGTGAAATCACATGCGACGGTGATTTCAACGGCACCCACACCCTTCCACCGGAACACAACAATGCGAGTGCACCACTGTTTGGCGGCAGATTACCAGGTGTGGAGGCAGTAGAAGCAGGAAGCAGTAGAACTTGTGCAAAGTTCGCTCTCCATACGAACTTTTCACAAGTTCTACTGCTACTTTTTGTTGCTCCTTTAGCAACCCAGGGGGTACGTGCAAGGAATCAAAGGGTACACACCTACGGAAGCGAGCTACTGGACTCGCCTAATAATTTAAAATCGTTTCTCTAAAGTCTTCAATCAGTTCCCACCACAATAATTCGTCTCAAAATTACCAACATCAAACTTTATTTCCAACTACTTAAGTCATAAATTCGTTCAGTTTCAGAACTCAGCATTCATCACGGCCATTAAATGAAAATAACTTACAAGTTGCTTAATACTTGAGAGAGCTTTAAACAATTACCATATTGCGGGCGACGCCACAGATTATACAATTGACAGCCGAGTCACTACAGCAATGTATTGAACCTAGCTGCGACGCAACCAGACAATACCCCGCAGTATTAACCGCGGTTACTATTCGTCTTCCGCCAAGCAGTAGTGCTCGCATTACTGTGTTCCAGTGGAAGAGTGTGGCTGCCGGTGAAATCACATGCGCATGAGACGTATCATCCCCGTCTCGGGTGATGAACGCAGCAGGATGAATGCGACTCAGTAAAGATTTGGATCTCATACTGAGTCGCATTACTGTTGTCATGGGCGAGGGTCATCACTTACTATCAAGTGGGACCTCAGCTCGTTCAGTATTCATTAACATAAAAAAAAAACTAAAAAGTTGGAAAGATATATAAGAGATATATAAGATTCTCGTATATAATACGAGAATTTATTAGGTGATCAGAGCACGAGCGAGGTACGTAATAATATATTTTAATTATTAATTTCAATTTTATACATATATATTCTTTTTTGGCTCTAATCAATTTCATTAATGAATATGGACATTGTAAACGTGTAAATGTGTATGTCTGAAATAAATGATTATTATTATTATTGTTATTATTTTTACAACTTTAATATTTGAGAGCAAACCAATAAATTATTTTTAATAATTATTCTCGTCGTTAATATGCGTTGGTGCTTGCAGATGGCCTTGAAAACTAAGGTAGGCTCTTGATCAGCTAATAAATGAGTATTGAGTATAGAGCTAACGTAAGTACATTAGCACCTAAACGTACCAGCTATCTAACATTAGCTACAAGCAGCAAATTCGATTATAATTATAAAATGGAACAAAACAGTAGAACAATGTTTGTTTCATGAGCTTAACTGTTTGATTATTTTGCGAATTTTCGTATCATTTTGTAGGTTATTACGAACTTTCATGCTTGTCTTGATGTTTTGTGATAAATTATATTCATAATTTTGGCTTGTACTTGAGAATACTTGAATACAAGTTCATTTTACGAAAATGTAAAAATCCCCTTGTACTTGGTGTAACGGAGTTGTTTCAAATGTAAAGTTTTAATAAAGGTAGTGTAATTTTTTTATCCATTAAAGGCCAGCTTTTGATCGCACCTAAGTGATGATACCTATTCTATAATATAATATAATTCAAAGAAAAATTAATATAATATTATATATCTATATATATAAAAGAAAGTCGTGTTTGTTACAACACTTATAACTCGAGAACGGCTGGACCGATTGCCATGGTTTTTGATTTGTTTCCGTCCCGAATAGCAGAATAACTATTAAAAACATTGGAAAATTAACGAAAAAATAAAATCAATTTATCCCCGTATTCTCCATGGGAACGGGAACTATGCGGGTGAAACCGCGGGGCGCAGCTAGTAACATATACAATTTTCTTAAATTAGGTAACAGTTTTTGAATCTGCAAAGAAACATCTCGGAACAAAACAAGAGGTTATCTTTTTACCGACTCGAATAACCGACAGGGTGCAAGAAACATAAACTCAAAAACATTTGTTGCCGCGCGAATATTCCTTTTTGGTGGACGTGTGAATTATTGTACTCTCCTCTTGAACACTAGTCTCAACAAATTGTTGAAACCATTGAACCAAACAAAAACAAGACTTGCTTAAACATGAAAACTGACTGTAATTTGACATAATACTGGCAACATAGCTCCGTTGCCAGTAGCTCTGTCTTCTGCGCTGTGGGTTTGATTCCCACTTGGACGAGCATTTCTGTGATGAACATAAATGTTTATGTGTTTAGATGTTAATATATGTATGTATGTACAAAAAAAAATTTAGTTCTCTATCAGTTATCTAGTTTCCATAGCAGCTATGCTTAGTTTGAGGCTAGATATTATTTATTATAGTTACCTCCCGCCGTATGTTGATAAAAATGAAGCGTATTTCAAGAGTTTTTATTATTCTATTTCTATGCCTATATTAACATCAGCTCCACAAAACATCAGCTATCTCTGCCAGTGAAACAAAGAGACAGAAATGAACAGAAAGACAAAAACAAAACAGTTTTTTGTTATTAATACCTTAAATTCTTTCAAACGCATTTAGTAAATAGCTGTTATTTTGACATTACAAACAGACTGTTCAATTTCAATTTGTTTATTTGTATAGATATTTATATGTATGCATATATGTGCCTAAAGAGCTCCTATGACCTTTATATACTCAATAATATGTTTACTTGTTACCAAATTTCTACGTGTCCATAATACGTGAGATCCCAGAAATATTAAGTTTGAGTTTGATAACTTGAGTGTGTTAGTTGAAATACAATTGTTTTGAGATCCATACCCAAATGCTAAAGGGTTGTTTCAAAGCCTACAATGTCCGATGCCTACCTTCAAAGGTCTTGTACCTTTTGAACCTTAAGTCGGAGAAGGCTCAAATTTTCACCGAATTTGAGAAGCGCTCTTGGCGAGGTTTACTGAGTTGTTCTTTACAGTACCAGCCTCTAATGTTCCCACGAAGGGTCACCGGCCTACTCTCGATAATTGAGAGTGGATGGGCGTTAAACTACCACGGGAGCCCAATCCAGATTGTCACATGTCTTCGATTTTTTGGTTTTAAAACATGCCGGTTTCCTCACGGTGTTTTCCTACACCGTTTTGACAACGTGCGATTGTATTGCAATTTGCGTGCGATTAAATTTTTCAAGTGAAATACTCATTGGTGCACATGTGGGTTTGAACCTGTGACCTTCAGATTGAAAGTCGGCGTCTGTGCCCCTGGGCAACCTCGTTCCACTACAGCTGTTATTACCTACTCATATTCTGATCTTATGCTTCACGCCCCGGGAATGAGGCTGTCAAAACCAAATATCAGGGCATTACAACACTTTTTATATGTATTTAAAATATCCCACAGAATCCGAACAAATCCCCCATTCAACCTTTTTAAACCAATACGAAACTTCAGACCCATTTCCTCACAAAGGAGGGCTCGGATTTAAATTCTAATGCGTTTTTCACATGGCTTTGGTCGGTATTTACTTAAAATAACTCGTTTGTGCCTAGCTCTCTGAGCCCGCTCGTGCTGTGAATATTTAATGGGGGGAGGACGGTGGTACAGGGGGAAAGATATTGCGGAGGGAAAAAAAGTGGTAGAATAACAGAGTCTGTTTATACAAAACCTTTTAAAAATATGTTTTTATTCAATGTTCATAAACTGCGTCCCACGGTGTTACCCGCAGTCCGGAATAAAAAGTAGCCTATGTGCTATTCCAGACTATAATCTATCTCTGTGCCAAATTTCATCCAGGTCCGTCCAGCCGTTCTGGCGTGATTGAGTAACAAACATCCATCCATACTTACAAACTTTCGTGTTTATAATATTAGTTGTTTTTTTTTACAGATGTGACAAGACCTGATGTTAAGTAAACCCATAACAACAGCAATGCAACTCAGGTTTTTCAACGCAAGTACAAGCCGCCATTTTAGATTCGTTTCTTTATCAAACCAGATTATACAAAAATAATGATTAAAAACTATTTTATTCGCTGAGGACAGTGAATAAAATAAGCTTTTTAGAAGGGGAATGATATAAATAAAGTATTTTAACTTTGACTTTTGACTTTTTCCAGACTTTTGACTTGCATGGTGTAAGTGCATGCAATGTAAGTTTAAGATCTTTTAAGATTTTTATTATTTATTTATTATTATAAAAAATCTTTTAAGCTGGGGATTTAAGTTATTAGTTGTCGCTTCAGCTTCTACATTGTACCAAGCATCGTTTAGTATCACAGTGCAGTAATTCAGTTAGTTATGCTCTGCGGACGGACGGGAATAAACGGATTTTTTTTGCATGAGTATATTATATACATATTTATTTTTTATATTTACGGGGTCTCATCGCTTAATTACGGCTGCGTGGCTTGGTAAGTTGATAAACTTTGTGTAAGCATGAAGTTTCTTGTCGGGTCTCAGTTTGTCCATGCCATCTGCGACACAGGGAATTCTTCTTCTTCTTTCGTATGAGCCATGTCTGGTTTCGAAAGTGTTGCAACATTCGTGGTCACGGGGCGAAAATAAGGTAATTACACGACAAAACCCCGTAAATATTAAAAGAATGTGTATATCCATCGCACACTTTCAGAAATGCTTATCAGTTTTCCAGGACTTGCTGCGCAATTTTTTATTGGACTTTTTAGCAGTACAGTACAGTACTTCTCCGGAAGAACTTGGGAAGTTCTACTGCTACTTTGGGTGGCTCCTTTCGCACCACCCGATGGACACGTGTAGGTATTCTGAGGGTACTACGGACGCGAGCGACACGACCCTTATTTTTTGAAGTCAATTAAAAGACAAAATATTCGTGAATATGGTTAAAATTTATACCGTAAATGTCCAATTAACCCTTTCACCGGCGGCGGGACCTCGCTTGGGTTCCATGTAAAAATAATATGACTTTTCCTGAAAAAACTCATGCGGAATCTGAAATTCAGAACGCACGGGTCAAAGCGTACAGATTTGAATATAAACTCGGAGACAAATCGAATCATTCGGTGTTTTGTTTAAGTATTGACGTCAGTCGACCCTTGCTTTGAATATTACATATTACACTGTAACGAACGGTGAGCCGATGGAGACAAATCATTATGATCAATAAAGCGTTGCATAAAAAGCGTTATAAGCGTAAAATTTGTCATGAAAGCAGCGCATACCTTGGATTAACACTTGCTTTTTATCTAGAATAAGTGAAGTATTCCCGTAGGATGGCCAACCGCGGGTAACACTGGGAGGCGCAGCTAGTCACACTAATATTATTAAGGAGAAAATTTGTATGTATGTGTGTGTGTGTGTGTATTTCTTACTCCTTCACACTGAAACAGCTCATGCATTTGGAAAACACATAGGCTACTTCTGATCCCGGAAAATGTAGTAAGTTAATTGAAATCTGAAATATTTACTATCGAACATATTTTGTGAGGAATGCACTTCATATGGTGCCGCTGACCAGAATATTCTTAAGATGATCCAGAATACACATCGGTGTGACACGCAACCGTCTCTGGTCCACTTTACATACTTCGAAACAAATCACATTGAAAACAACTCCCTATTCTATAATGCCCACGGTTCGAAATTCCAAAACTTCAATGTCCCGGCCATCGGATCTCAAACTGTAATGAAGAAGTTGTAGGTTCCGCCGGTTGTTCTTTGGTTCTTTCTATACGTTTTTTTCTCGTTTCATTCGCAAACTTGTTCGCGACGGTGGTAAGTCCAAAGACGTTTATGATATTCTATTGAATTATTCGTAGGGAGTTTTCAAATTTGTCTTTCTGCTAACTTTGCAGGGAATTTGTCGTTTGTTTTATTTGAACTTTGTTTGATTGAAATATATTCTGCCACTGCACTTGACCTTCATTTATAACAGACTTAAAAATAGAGGAGGTACTCATTTCAGCTGAATATTTTGTACGTTTGTTACGCGTTATCTTCGCCAATTGTGGATAAATTTGGTTAATTCTATATTATAAAAAATATTGGATACAAAGTATTGAAGTCATTCGAATTTTTAATTAGTTACAAGTTTTATAATAGGTGTGTGAATATGACTCCGCCCCTTTTTGTCAAAATAAAACACATTTGTTCGCTTACAAAATTAAAAAAAAAATTATTGAAAGTATGCTCCATCTGCAACCTTCGCCCATCGTTCAGGTAGTTTTCGTATTCCTTGCTGGAAGAAGTCCTGGTCTTTTGAGCTTATCCAGTTGTCAATCCAAATTTTGATACTTTCACATGAAGTAAACTTTTCTCCAGTAAGGTCTGTCTGCATCGTCCGGAATAGGTGGTAATCCGAAGGAGCTATGTCTGGTGAATATGGCGGGTGGGGTAACACTTCCCAGTCCTGTCCCTCTAAATATCTTTTTACGACTTCTGCGGTATGCGGTTTGGCATTGTCATGCTGAAGAACTAATTTGTTATGTCTATTCACCCATTCTGGTCGTTTTTCTTCTATGGCTCGCTTCAAACGCATTAGTTGTCGTCGGTAAACTTCTCCATTAATAGTTTCAGAGGGTTTGAGCAACTCATAATATACAATACCTTTCTGATCCCACCAAATACAGAGCATGACCTTGGCACAGTGAATATTTATTTTTGGCTGTGATGGGCCTGGTTCGCCTGGTTTCACCCAAGCTTTTTTGCGTTTAGGATTTTCGTAGTGTATCCATTTTTCGTCTCCTGTGACTATCCGATGCAAAAATCCTTTTCTTTGCTGTCTTTGAAGCAGCATTTCACAAATGGTTTTCCGACGTTCCATGTCTCTTTCTTTTAAATCATGTGGAACCCAGTCACCGGCTTTTTGAATCATTCCCATCATTTGTAAACGCTTTGCAACAGTTGAACGATCAACATTTAATGCTGCAGCTAATTCTGATTGAGTTTGGCAAGAATCTTCCGCCAATAATGCTTCCAATTCAGCATCTTCAAATTTTTTTGGTGGTTTTCCATGTTCTTTATCCTCAGTACTAAAATCGTTATTTTGAAATCGTCGAAACCATTCCTTGCAAGTTGTATTAGACGGAGCATGCTCACCATAAATCTCCACAAGCAAACGATAAGTTTCCGCTGCAGTTTTCTTCGCAATAAAATAATGTAATAACACTTCCCGCAAATGACGTTTATTTGGAATAAAAACCGACATTTTCGAAAAGGTGAAAACAATTGTTGCTTACACTTCAACCAAATATCATAAAATGCGTTAGATAGCTGACATTCAGTACTATCGAATACAAGTATGGTCATTTATTAGTACACGTAAACAATACTAAAAACGACATCTGTTGAGAAAGGGCGGAGTCATATTCACACACCCAATATTATATAATATATATTTATTTATAAAATACGTTTCTAAGTTATTTTAAAACAAGTTTTTATATAAAAAGATGTTTTACTTTGTCTTGATTATTTTGCATGTGCAATGCGTTACAGAAACTTTTTAGGCATATTAGATGTACACAGATTTGTATATACACCCAGATATTGACCTATAGTCAAGTCAAGTCAAGGTCAATTTCTTTTTTTAAATAAATAAGTATATAGTAGCTACATACCGATGTATTTATTTATTGGGTAGAGAGCTTATTTGTTTCTACGTATAGGTGTGTGTGCGCGTAACTAAAAGCCATTATATTTAGAAGTGAAAAATGTATTAGCGCGTTAAACTGATTCGTGTGACGTAACGGCAAACAACATGGCGCCTTCCAATGCCGTCATATTTGACATCTACCGCCCGTCTCGTCGGCCAACGTTATTGTTTAAATTTATGCCTGTTCCAACCCTAAGCTAATATATATCAAGTGAATCCTATACGTTAATAAGAGCAGTGCAACCGCCGAGAGAAGGGATCGGCCTCGTCATCGGCAAACATTAATCCCACGTCAAAGAGTATTCTCCAGCTCCTCAATAGGATTCTCTGCTTTGATACACACGGGAATAAAGTCTGAACAATAATGTTATTATTTTTTATATTCATTTACGCTTCATCCTCCATCGTCTAAGTTATTCCACAAAAGGGTAGCATATCTTTTTTTAACCAGATTACGTACTGATACGATAATAATTATATTATCTTTCCAAAAAATACATACACTCAAATAACAAATATATATTATACAATACATACATATAAGTACCGAACGATCAAAAAACTGACCTAAATTTACAATCTATACTTAAGATTGAACACAATATTTTTATCATTATCGATTCAATAGTTTGGTTGTAAAATCAAAATACCTGGAAAAAACTTGACATTCAAAAAAAGAAAATTGCGTATTATGCTTTCGTGTGATTTTTTTCTTCGCTTGTCGTATACTGAAAAAGATACATCCAATGTATCTTTTTTAAATTATAGGGTACTCGAGATATAAGGGATAAAAAATTGAAGTTACTTCACTCAATGTTTCATATCCTCAAGAAATTTATCGATACCTCCCACGTAAGTTGGCTTTTTATTAAAAACTATCATAATATGCATTACTCTATGCATTAAAAGTGAAAAAATAGCGTAAATACGAATTTTCATGGATTTTCTAGACGTAACAATACCTGAAATAAAACGTTATTGTACATAATTTATTAGAGACATTGGACTTGCAAAATGTCGAAAAGATTCCCTAAAGTTTTGTCTAAGCGCGGAACTACTAAGTTGTCCAAACTTTGCGCCCGTCTGTATTCCAAGTACCCATTCTTCCCTCCAATTCCGAGTAAATGAACTTCGGATCTGTTTTGGTATTGAAAAGGCGTTCCATGCCTTTGTTGGTAAACAAATAGATTCCTTTAAAATGGGTTGATAATTAATTATCTTCATATAATTTCGGAGTGCTTTGCTAATTGGTTTACTTTGAATGTTATGAGAGTTTTGTTTTGTGTTTTGTATTGCTTGAATGGAGGGTAGTCTCAAAAATCTATGAAACCGGAAGCGGCGCAAGCGTAGCAATGAGGCTCGTATAACCGTACCAGCCTATAAATCTCCCACTGCGGGGACACCGGACTACTCTCGCTAATTGAGAGATAATTGAGTATGATCGACCAATCCCAATCCGGATTGGTATATGTCACATGTCTTCGATTTTTTGGTTCTAAGACATGCTCGTTTCCTCACGATGTTTCTAGAATGTTACCGTCGCCGTTTCGAGAACGTGGTATTGCGCATATAAATTTTTCAAGTGAAATCATATTGGTGTTCAAGGCAGTTTCCGTGATGAGTGTTTAACGCTGTACAAAATCTGTATAGAGAATTCCACTGCAACTAAATCTTCTGTATCAGCTAAATATAGTAATTAAAAGCAACTAAATTGCAATTATTCGAAATAGAGCAAATTTAAGGTTCCGTCAGAACACGTATTAATACTGCATGCGAGTATCTCAGGTGCGCTAGGGGTGGCACGTAATACGGAACTGCTAATCGTGCTACAGTATTTTTATCCTACACCGTTTTTGTATTTTTATCTTAGTAATATTTGCACAGAAATAAAAAAAAAATGATGACAAAACACTACATATACCAGAAATAGATTGACAAGAATTTATATAAAATTTGCAGACATTGACTGGATACTCATGACCTAATCTTCTATTATAATATATAAATCAATTGCTGTTCGTTAGTCTTGCTAAAACTCGAAAACGGCTGCACCGATTTCTATAATTTTCATTTTGTTAACAGCCAGGAAAAAGTTTGTATAATATAATTTGTATATAAAAATCACGGAAAAAGTCAGAAATCGGAAAAACAGAAAGCAATTTATTCCACCATGGGATTTTTGCCACCATGTTTCACAATTTGACAGTATATTTATAAAAATCAAATGCTGTTCGTTAGTCTCGCTAGAACTCAAAAATGGCTCTACCGATTTGGCTTATTTCTACTCAGTTGTATTCGTAATTATCAGGACAAGGTTTTAATAAAAGAAAAAAATTGGAAAATTTACGAGAAAAGTAAGAGTACGAGAAATAACTGAGATTGCATTTTTCTATGGACTTTTTATTGTCTTTTGACAGTTGTCATATCAAGGCAGGAAAACATCAGCTAGTAAATAAATAAATAATAGTACATTTAACAAAATCTCAGGTTTACTAGGGCTGCAGTGAAATTACAAATTAATAACACAAGCAAGCCGCGAATGTTTAAATACTGCGATACTGCGAAATTAATTTCGCGATGCATATTGCTGTTTGAAAATATAATACCAAGTAAATCAAATGTGAGATGAATTTTAATATTGTATTACGCAGTGGTGCAATTTTATTTAATATTCAGTATAATTTGCAATACTGAGGTAATTTAATCCTCGTTAATCAGATTTTATATTGCATTTTGTAGATTGTGGCAGTGGTTAGGTGTTTCGACAAAGGTTTTTAACTACGTTATATACTGTCTAATATATACAAATGAATGTGTTTTAGCGGCGGTACCGTTCATCCGATTGTGATGAAACTTGGTCAACTTATTGCTTGCATGTGCGCGAAGGTTATTGTACTATGCATAATTTTTTTTGGGACAACAACGCGCCATTTATTATCTAGTATTATATAAATCCACGCATGCTTCCCCAAGGGTTCGGAAGAGCGTCGATGGGTTTTTCACCGAGTGGGTTACACAAACATAAGGGTAGGTAAGAAACCACAAACGAATGTACGTCTTAGCTAAAAGTTGAAATCACAGCGGTCACCATCGCATATTTCAACAATAGAATATCTTTGTCGCCACATTATGAAGGTAGATACAGTGATAGATACATATTGTATTGTACATATAATAAACTCAGATAATAACTAGCTGAAGAGTTAAAACAAACAAACCAATTGCTTAGTGCTAGTTAGAAATTTATAATAATCATGATAAAGGTGCACATTACTTTAATTTAAGTAATACTAATTATGAAAAATTCCATCCAAAGTATCGAAATTAAAATTTAAAATGCCATTTATTAAATTTTAATTTCGCGTCAAGTCCGGTTTTTTCGTGGATTCCTTTTATATACGAGATTTATCTATTGGTACCAACAAGCCGTATGGATTTTAACATTGCAGTTTTCAAAGCAACATCTCGAGTTAACGATGCAGAAAATACCATTCGATTATATTGTGGAATATTTGCATTCCTTTTCTAGTTTGTACCCTGTTATCTGTTCTTAAGGAAAGAAGGAAAACAGTGCACGGAATCATGTTATTGGGAAGCATATTTATTTAAATATCCTTAAATATGCCAACGTGAAACATGGCTGAGGAAGCATATATGTACGCATGCAATATGGTCACTTTACTAACTTTAAAAGTATTTCCCTCCATGTGGACATCTCACAAGTCCTGTGGGGAGATCGTTCCACTTGTGAGATCTCATCACTTTTTTATGGTGTTTTTAGGCAAACAGGCATACGGCCTGCCTGATGATAAGCAGTCACCGTAGCCTATAAATCAGCAACACCCGTAACACTATGTTGCTTGCCCTGAAGAGTTCTTTTTATATTTCTCTTGAAGCTGTCCATGTCGTATTCTCTCGGGAAAACCTATGGAGGCACCCAATGGATGATATTTAGGAGACCCGCGTGAAGACGAAGTGGCTCGCTATTATATTAATATAAAAAACACATTTTGCTCGTATCACTCATCAAAGTCAAACTCATTTATTCCATTAGATCTCAAGTATCATTTGGACACGTCAAATTTTACACATGCATCTGCACATATTCGAGAACATATAACGTGTCACAGGAACTCCCCAGGCACATTACATGCACACAGATATGTCTTTGACAACCTTGAAGACGACAATGTAATCAGCACTACAGAATAATTATAGAGCAAGTACCTAATTTAACATTTACAACGTAAGTTAGCAACCCTATTCCAAGCATGGCCACTATAAATTCAAAATGAGGTAGCCGGTAATTTTGGCGCAGCGGACCAATTCCGGACAGCTATCTGTTCTGGAATAATGTACATAAACTGGGTATGTTACGTAGAACACCCTGTGTACCCGGTATTTGAGTAGTTTTATGATACCTGAAATTACGACCGAATATTCATAGTTTAAAATTTGAATCTCAATACGATCGTTAACCAACTACTGTGGTTATTTTGAAATTGTCGATGGTTTGTGTTATAATAAAGGTAAAGATAAAACAAATATAAAATATTCTTGGACATATACACCATTATCTAGCTCCAAACTAATCATAGCTTACTATGGGAATCAGATAACTGATAGGATACTTACATATAATACATATTAACACCCAGATACAGAACAAACATTTATTTTTGTGACGCAAATACTTATCATGTATGGGAATCAGAAGGCAGACTACCAACGGATCTGTGACGCCAGTAATATGGCATCAGTAATTTTTGATTATCACGTATTGTGAAATTCAGTACACACCGCCAATTATTTATCGATAATCATTTCAAATTACGAATTATTGAATTTCAGTATTAATGTTCTACACAAAGATGATTTAAAAATCGAATAATCCGGCGTCAATACTTTCATCCCCTGTTTCTCACCCTTTGCCCTTTTCGTGTCCTTTGGTAAAATTATTACGGGAAACTTTTAATAAAAAAAAAAAATAACGTTAACACACTCATACCTCTGCACTAGGATTCCCTGTGTCGCAGATGGCATGGACGAACACAGAAACACAAGACAAACACCCAAGACCCGAGAACAAACTTCATGCTCACCACACAAAGTGTGCCCCGGCCGGGAATCGAACCCGGGACCCCTCGCTTCGAAGGCAGGGCTACTACCAACTAAGCCACGGAGCCATAATCATTATGAATAAACCCATACAAGAACGGCTTCTTCGAAGAAAAGTAAGCAAATGTATTTGACAAACCTGGCACCGCCCGTCGATGCACATATCAAGACTCCCTGGACGACATCTGGTCCCATCAGACACCCTCGCGGCCAGCACAGCCACCACCACCCGGTCATCTTCGTCGATAGACGCAGTCTGTGGAAGAGCATACTGGTTACAATACAATACAAAAATTCTTTATTGTAAACCGTATGATTATGAACAATATAATATGTGGTTACTGCAGCTCATAGACATCAGCGATACGACTCCGGTCCGTCGTATCGCGGTGCAACCATCACTCGAGACAGGGATTTTACCGGGTGACAAGGAAGGAAGACTCGTAGGTGACGTGCGCAACGGCGTATGACTTGGGTCTTCTCATATTACGGTCGGGGAGAACCTGAGTTATTGCTTAATAATATAACTACTTTCAGCTTGTACCGTCTCTAAAAAAGTAGCTTATTTTAAAATCGAAAAAAAAAACCCGCCGTCGATTCTTTCAAAGTAGCAAAATACGCAATTTCGTTTACTTGTACGACATATTTTTTCCAATTATCTTGATTTCACAACCAAACTATTGATCAGATTTTGATAAAAATTCAATGGGACCAATTTGAAATCAATATACACCAAGTTAAAAAAAAAAAACGGTTCATAAATGACGGAAATTACGGTAACAAACATAAAAAAATTACAGTCGAATTGAAAAACTCCTTTTTTGAAGTCGGTTGAAAAAGAGGTACCAATTTATAACTTACCGCTTCAGAGCTCTGTACGGAATGATGCGGAGTCCCCCTACAGGTGAGGGCGCAGGGTTCTGTGTCGTCTCTGTGAGCTCGCCAGTGGAACAGCTCCCCTCCGTAGGGGGTGTTGTCGTGGGCACCGCATTGCTGCTCGCGCCAGATGTCTTCTTCCAGCAGGGAGACGTTGGCTCGACATGGCTGAAACAAAGTATTATGAATTATTGATTTTGATGGCATCACAGTCAGTTCGTGAGTTCGATTCCCAATGAAGACAAGCCTTTGTGTTGCGATCATAAAATGTTTATTCTGTGTCTGACTGTTAATATTTATTGTAATGTATGTATTTACAAAAACAAAGTTCTATTTAAGTATTCTATCAGTTATCTAGATATAGTACAAGTTATTTTAAACCCCAAACTTATTGTTTTTTATATTATGCTAAATATTTCGTTTTTATTTCTTCATAATATATGCATTCTTGATTTCCTGCTTATTCTTCCCCGTGAAGGGTCTGATAGGGTTTGAACAAGCGCTGAATTTAATAAGAAAGCGTGATCTCATAGGCACATATTTATTTAAAAAAAAGACGCTATCAAATATTTAAAAAAAATTCAACGTAAAGATTGACTTTGGTAAAGAAAGCGTACTATACCTACATATTGTTACTAACGGCGTACTGGTAATTTATCAGTCGATAATTAGTACTGGTATTATTTCAATACTAAAACGCGATGGCCTGTTGTCACTCTGCTCCACGACTTGCAAAATAACTTGTTAATCTGACATTTCAATATTGGTAAACATATTGGTGCTGTGTGAAACGTGAGATCTATTTATTATTTTCGACTGTAACATTACCGTAAACTACGTGACGCATATCCGGCGTTACACAAATGTTGTTCTAAACTACGTGCTATGGTACAATCTCCGTCTGAAACCTGACGCTGCTCCGGGATCCTCTAAAACACCAGGTAATGCTCGATTTATGCGCGCAGCGTAAACTCACAGAAAGTTCCAGCAAAGTCGAGCCCTGAATTATAAACCGCTCAATTTGCGAAGAGAGGAAAAATGTACGAGAAACAACAGACCAATCAGATTTAAAAGCGTTGGCAGTCAATAAAGTATAGAGAGGCAAATATATCTTATTGTCATTCCGAGAGCGTCGGGTAGGGCTGTCGCGAACGTGCGCTGTGAAAGTGCCGTGTTATTTCACTTTTTCTTGCTATTTTGAGTTCTCGAAGTCTCAAGTAATTTATATAATTTTTTACTTATAACTTAACAAAATACCAACAGCTCTTAGAAGAAGTTAAATTTTAAACAGAAACCCAACAGTTGTCGATGGTTTTAAACTTAACGCAGACGATATATATTTTCTCATTGATAAAAAATAATATTTGCATGTATGTTTTAATAAGTTGGAACTCACCATTTGAATAGCAATTATGGGCCTAATTGTAACCCTTAATACGAAAATAAAATGATTGATTGATAGCTAACTTAGAAAAGTAAAAAAAACATTGATGGTAGGTACAATTAACACAAATAATATGACAGTGACTGTTTGTGTGACCAACAGACGTAAACTTAACAAATAAGATAAGCTTAAACATGAAAACTGACTGTAATTTGACATATCTGTGTGCATGTAATGTGCCTGGAGAGTTCCTGTGACACGTTATATGCTCACGAATATGTGCACATGCATGTGTAAAATTTGACGTGTCCAAATGATACTTGAGATCTAAAGGAATAAATGAGTTTGACTTTGACTTTATTTGCCATTTGTGGACTAACTGATTCCTTCCTTCCTAAGGGTGTACCTCCAAAGTGGTAAAATTTGATCTCTACCATAATATGGTAAATGAAAGTATTGAAGTTGGTTCACTAGACTTTTATTTTAAAAACGCCTGTTATTTGACTGAGTTCACCCCAGAGGTTTCGTAGAAATATCAGTGAATAAATCCACCCCTATAAAAATAGGGCGGTACAAAAATAGGATGACGTTATTTTAAATGTCAATGAATATTATATTGAAAATGGCTGTTTATGTCGTGACTAAACCGCTACGTTTGTCTCACAACTAAGTCGCTACGTTTGTCGCGCGACTCAGTCGCTCTATGTAGCAGCGCTCTTAGAACTGTTGACTATAGCTAACGCAAAATACAACTTATTGTCATTCTAAGAGCACTAGGGCTGCTACTCGGCAAATGTTTGTTGTTATCTCTAAAGGGGAAAATGTTCGCAGCTGCGAAAAAATGAGTTGGGTTGATTGAAGAAAACAAGGGTGCGTTTGTACATTATTGTTGATTAAAATGGGCTTTGTTGGAGGAAAAATACGATTCCACTGTAATTTTGACGTTTCGATATTTGTTGACGGAAATGTATTGTGTTACGCTCCGCTCGCTCGTTTCATTTTTGTAAAATTTTCATGCTCAAATATAATAATAATCTGATATTTTTTCGTTATAAAAACAAGTTAATTAATATAAAAGAGATACGAATACTTTTAATACTATTTTTCCGTTACTCTGCGGCCACTGTTTGAATTATTTATGTATGACTCGCGACTTCGTCCACGTGGAATTTATATTTTTTGTTGCGAGGAACCACATTTCTTTTTAAATATCATCAGCCTTTGTCATCAGCTATCTGCCCGTCAAGATTAAAGTGATGGAATAAGCTGACGGCCTTAAATGTTATACGCTGCCCATTAACAATACTATTGGGGGTGGGGGGTGACGGGTCGGTTGCTGTTGTTTATATAATAGTAACCACCTATTATCAGGCTGTCATTTGATTTCATCAAAAATTGTTTATGGGCGGCAGTAACCATCTTATGAGATTAATGCTAACCAATTTTACCAATGCTGACCAATGTGACCAATGCTGGCCTAAAGGCAACAGATTTAAAGGTAACTGATTCAAAATTCAATTGCAAACAAACAAACATTGCAAGTTAAATAAAAGCTTTTAAAAAACCAATATTCTTGGACATTTCACGCAGTGTCATCTAGCCCCACACTAAACATTGTACTATGAGAACTAGATCTGATAGAATACTTTTATAGTACCTACTTTTGTAAATACATAAAAGTATTCTAGACAGAGACAGAACAAACATATGTACGGCACACAAATTGACTGGTCCTGAGTGGGAATCCATTCCAAAACCAGCTCTTAAGGAAACGGTACTACCAACTGAGCCACGATGCCAGTCAATATTAGTATTAAAAGTGGCAGCGGTATTATACCAGCGGTACTATCCAAAACCCTCGGCATCGATTTCTAAAGGAGACGATTGTGCTCATAAGTGGTTTGGACTTAAATATCTATCGAATGGCATGCAAATACGATTTGGTGTGAGTGGCGGCCAAAGTGCTCGCGCGAGAATTTTCCATTGCGAAGAGGATAAGGCTGCCTTTCGACCGAAGGCTGTCTTTTAGCTGTAGCGGGGCTATTTAAAAGACTTCAAACTAATTGATTGGTTAAGAAAATCGAATAAACTGATTTCCATACTCTCATCCCTTAGCCCTTAGCACACACCCTACCATTTAAAAAAATAATCATATAGATCGGTAAACAATTGCGAGAAGAAAGTCATGGCAAAATACGAAATACCATTTACTTGGATGAGATTTTATTCCAGTTATTTTGTTTTACCAACGAAACTATTAAACCGATTTTGATAAAATTCCTATGGGACCAATCTAAAAGTATATACTTTTGAATAAAAAAAATATATTTACACATTAGTTGATAAACGACGGAGTCGGAGGTAACAAATATAAAAAGAAAAAAAAAACAGATTTGTTGTCCTTGGAAGTCAGTTAAAAAAATGGAGTTTCAAGTATAATATTTTGACTTGAACTTTGACTTGAAGCGTAATTTATAACCAAAAAGAAGTTATAAATAAAAAATAGCACCTTTGGGAAATTGGATGAAAAGAAAATCAGTTTCGAAAAATTAACTTTATTTCTTGTAGCCACCGAATACCATGATCAATTGGTACAAACATTATTTCGTTTTTGGTGGGAAATGGATCCCTGTATCCGTTGATACAACTCGCCGTGATCCGTGGCAATTACAATCTGATACTGGAATCGGTGGAGACAAACCCCTCATGCTAACTTGGGGTACATGAGGCGTATAGAAATGAGAATCCGGAACAGAACTAAGTAGAAAATGCATCTTTAACGCACATCTTGCTGGCTCCGCTCCACTAATTAATTGTGATGGACATGGACACAGCATATTTTGTAACTTAGCTTAAACCACGCTGTGTCTCAGCTGTAAAAGCAGCCTTATTCTCGTAAAAATGAGAAGAATACTGCGCGAAACATTTCTGTGGAGATTTTTATAAAGGCATTAGAGGACGATTTTGCTTTTGAGATAAGTCTATTGTAAAGTTCTGCACTCTGGAAGGATTTCAAGCTCGAAGATTCTCAAAGATTTCTTTGATCCGACATCATATTTTATGAGCAATTTTCATTGGTAAATTTCGAGATTTAAATCAGTGACTTTTATCTTCCAAAGCCTACTTCTATGAACATGGGGCACCGCGCGTTCCCAATAAATAAATTTTTAAAGTTAAAAATAATTTTTGCTCCAACCCGGACTCAAACCCAAGATCTCAGATATGCAGGTTTACTTGAGTATAGAGAAATGAAAACTATTAATGTTCGATCTAGAATTTCCAATAACGCTTATATACTTGCACCCCTACACGGTGCTGTGTCATAGATCAATTCAATTCAATTCATTTATTTATCTTTCGACATTAAGAATGCATTTAGACAAGTCAAATAATACAATAGTACAGTACAAATACATTAAAATAAATAGAAAAGACGAGAAGACCAAGTAAAAACAATAGTTCTAAATGAACGAGTGTTGCCGTTGTAAAAATTATGTAAATATTTCGTACATTTTATAAATTTGTACCTGGCGCATAAACAAACGAGTATACAAGACAATTATCCAAAGCTATGAACTTCATCCTCGACGCACAAAGTTTGTTCAGATACGGAGATCGAACCTAAGGCCTTAATAAAGGCAGGGTTTCTACAACTACGCTATGGAGCCATTATAAGTTAGAGAACTAATTTCTTGTTAACTTTCAGATACTCGCTCATTTCAGTGTAAATGTACGAACCAAACTTCTACTAAACTATTAATCACGCGGTTATTCTGTGTGAAAGGCAAGTTCACCTTCATCCAATATCAAGTTAATTTGTTTAGTAGTTATCGATAGTTTAAGTTCCATTATTGAGGAACTGAGGTCAGCTTGGGGTTTTTCTATAGACGATACGACATTTGTTGTTAGCTGAAAATAAAAGACGGAATCAATAAATTCTATTGTTGAGTAGCACCTTACATAATTTATTAACCTTTTCAGGTCATCACGATATAACTTCAAAATAATTTCTTTTCAATCCGTAATAATAAAAAATCAAATCGTATCGGACGACAAAAAGGGGTATTTCAAGTTTTCAGTCCAACTCATTACTAATTCAGATAAGTGTGTTTAGTCAATTCGAGGGTCAGGATGTTTGATCAAAAATGTGTCAAGTTTGACCCCTTCGTGCCCAAGTCCAGTGGAAATCAAAGTTAAAGGTCAATTCTTCCTTTGCGAACTACATTAATGTAAATCTTTTATCGCTTAGAGCCAACGGATGGCCAATTTAAGTCTACCTAACAATATTCTTCCAAGATTTAACTCGTTCTAAAACATCACTCTTCCAACTCTTTTTCTTTCTCTTTTAAACGCGAAGGTTTTAATTAAATAATGTCATTAATAAATCTAAATAAAAAAATACAATTGAAGTATCTGTTTGTAATTTTTTCCAATTTATGACCTTTCACGAAATTTTCCCAAAACTATTATTTTTTACAAATCTTGTCCTGACCATGATTAACAATAAACAATTAATGATTAGCGATATAGGTACATAAATACGGTAATTTATTTCTATTTAAACACTAGCGCATACCCGGCGTGCTATTACGCTAGAAAAATAAATACATTTTGTGCCTAATGCATTGTTTTAGTCATGTAAAACCATCTTCACATTATTGCCTTTCTAATGAAACCTGTTTTGGGCACATCGGTTAGATGGTTTTAAAGTCTATAACGGACATAGGAAGGATAATTAATTATGAATAATTAAAAACATGTATAAAGCTAAATAATAATGTCCTTTTATAATTTATAGACGACAAAACTCAGCAACAAAACATCCCAGAGTGAATTCACCATTTAAAATAATTATACGGAACCACTAAAACTAATTTACACGTCGGGCTTTACCACCCTCGTTGGAGTTCCGCATTTATTAAATAAGCTGAGACAACTTGACTCAGTTTGAATCTTCTCGAGTGTATGGTACACTTGAGGCCATTAAAATAATTCACTAAATAAAAACCGTTTTTTTGCGAATCACATAGCTGTTATTTTAAACTGCTTTCGCAATTTGGGTAAGTGTCTTAAAAATGTGCTAAACTTTGTAACTTCTAAGGAAGACATCGTTCTTTTTTATTGCTCTCGACAAGGTTTTAATGTGACTTTGAGAACTTTGAGTGTTCAAATTGTTTGAGTCGTAGAATTATTTTCTTGTTGTAAAACATTTTTTTTATGGAAAGTTTGGGGATTTTTTACGAGTTGAAGTAAGAAAAAGTAATGAAAAAAATCATCGTAAAAGTGTTTAAAGTACTACAGATTTTCTCGTGTGATTAACAATACGGTCATGCAAAGACCCAAGTTGCACTTCTCTTAACAAATATTACACTTAATATTACTATTACTAAAAGTAAAGCATAACTTATTGTACATAAATCTACATTTGAACTCTTGAATCATTTAATTTTATTTCAGAAATTAAAGTCTCAAACATTTTATAGTAAATCCAAATATAAGACTCTGTCAGAATAACAAAGTATATAAATTCCAGTAACTATTATTTATAGTCATAAGTAATAATACTGAGTTTTAAAAAGTAATAATTCGTCCGCAGTTTCACTTTAAATTTATTTAGATTGATTACTTTAATTGAACGTAGAAATATCAAGTAGCGAGCCGTTATTAACCCCAAATACAATGTATTTTGTTTCGCGGATACCATTTATATTCACCGTAATTTTAACATGTCAAATTCGCATACCTATCGATTTCTCGCTACTCCCCACTTAACAAAAAAAGCCAAAAACATTTTTTTGGAAACTGTTAATTGTTTTGTCCTGCAGTGTACAGTGGAAACCAATTATCTCGGCGAGACTGTGACAGTTTGATTGCCGACAACAAGTTACATTGTTTGTTTGTATGTTTGTATGAGTTGCGTGTAGTTAGCGCTAGTTGGCATACTGTTTTTTATACTTTGCTAGCTTTGTTCTTGCGTTGAATAAGCTGTAATTACATGGTTTGGGAATTAGGGTTCCGAATCCAAAGCGGGTGAATTACCAAGCTTATAACTCCTTTATGTATATTATACGTGTGGTATTACAGGCTTTTGGATTATTCGATGTAGAAGGCTCAAATTTGAAAGAGAATGTTTTATTATGGCATATAAATAAAACAATGATAATAATTTTTTAATGGAAATTATTACAACGCACCATTTAGCGCCAAACTAAGCATAGATTGTACTACTGGAACTAATTACAATACATATAAAATGCATGTCTAGTACTATTTTTTGTAAATCATTATAAGTGAGAAAGCTTGTTTAATAGTATAATAATAAACGTTTACACACTCATACCTCTGCACTAGAATTCCCTGTGTCATGGCATGGACAAATACAGTAACACAAGACAAACACTCAAGACCCGAGAACTTCATGCTCACCAAACAAAGTGTGTCTGGGCCGGGAATCGAACCCGGGACCCCTCGCTTCCAAGGCAGGGCTACGAACTAAGCCACGGAGCCGTTTGCATTATGTTTTATTCCTTCAAGCCTCAACATCTGAACGGATTTAGATGTCATTTGTTTTAAAAGTACCTCATACCCTGGATTAACCCATAGGCTATTTATCCCGAAAACGTGAAGTCAGTTCCCCATCGTCTCTCAAGTCCAAATACCCCCTATATTTACCTGCATATTGCATATCTTGTAGCGCACCGGCTCCCCCCTACAGCCGGCGGGCGAGGCACAGGTCCTCAGCTGCCTGGAGACGCCTCCGTCACAGGTCCTCGAGCAGAGCGACCATTCGCTCCACTGCGACCAACCGCCGCGGTCCTGAAATTATGATAACTGTACACCCTGGGTGGTGCTAAAGGAGCAACCAAAAGTAGCAGTAAAACTTGTGTATAGTTCGTCCG
The DNA here is from genome assembly GCA_921293045.1 of Aplocera efformata. NCBI lineage: Eukaryota > Metazoa > Arthropoda > Insecta > Lepidoptera > Geometridae > Aplocera > Aplocera efformata. The sequence continues at coordinate 781,306 of OV121061.1, forward strand.
GAGAGGTACTGCCACCATACCTCTGCACTAGAATTTTCAGTGACGCATATGGCATGGACAAACAGAAACACGAGACAAACCTAAGACTCGAGAACAAACGTCATGCTCACCACACAAAGTGTGCCCTGGCCGGGAATCGAACGCGGGGCCCCTCGCTTGAAGGCAGCTTACTACCAACTAAGCCAAGAAGCTTAATTACAGAGCTGCAATTACGCAGGATTACGCGTCGCGCGGGAAACCTCTGATAGCGGCGCAGTGATGCTACGAGTATAAGCAGTGTATGATTAAATAGCTCCCAAAAACAGATTTTATAACTGTATGTAATATATCTATGTATATATATAATATATAAGCGTGGTGGCCAAGGGGCGCCGACTTTCAATCTGAAGGTCGCTGATTCAAAACCAAACGTGCACCAATGAGTTTTTTTTTAATCCTTGTAATTATAATACTTACATTAACACTATAAACTTAATACAGATCTTGTTTTCGAGTGAGTAAATGGCTAACTTCTTGTTATACTTGCTTTATTAAAGCACTGCACGGGTTACTGCAGTTAGAAAGTTCTCGAAAAATCTTTTCTGACTTTCATCAGTGCGGAAAGGTTTCGTTGAAAGCACCATTGTGCAAGGATTTTTACGCCAAAGAAACTTTTGAACGATGCAACGTTAGGTATCGTATTATGGTACCCTTAAGTGAGTACCCTTTGAGTCCCTACACGCTCCCCCTGGATGGTGCTAAAGTGGCAGCAAAAAGTAGCAGTAGAATTTGTACCAAGCTCGTCTGGAGGCACTGCCTCCACACCTGGCACTCCGCCGTGAAGCAGCGTTGCACTCGCGTGTCGCAGTGGTACCGGTGAAATAACGGGCTTATGATACGTTACATCTCCGTCTCCGTCTCATACTTCATTCGGGGTGGGCCTGAGTTGTATTTCTTTTATGGGCAGAGATAACCACTTAACATCAGGACGGCCTTCAGCTCGTCTGGTCTCGTAATATGTTGCGAATCGCCAGTATCACCTAATAGCAACATTTTACGAAGTTTGTACAGTTGTTTTTCTGTCTTGATTTATCTACACTAATATTATAAGGAATTTGTTTGTTTGAATTGAATATGCTCCGAAACTTCTAGACTGATTTGAAAAATCTTAAACAATTAGAATCCTACATTATACCTGATGAACATAGGCGACAGAATATTTTCAAAAAGCTTAGGGATGCGTATGAAAACGTCGAAAATGTAACCCAAGGTGAAAAAAAATCCTTTATATCGTGTACGCTGCAGAAACTATTGACAATAAGATTATCTGTCAAATGACGTAATGACAAAAGTGATAATAAAAAATATTTCACTTTTAGTTTTTACCCCTTTTCCAATATACCCGTGACGCAACACAAACATCTATTTGCGTCACACAAACGTTTGTCTGATGGTAATCGAACCCTGGACCTACGCAGTTGTAAGAGCTGAGCTATGACCAACTGAGCTACGCCAGTGGGCTTGATCTACATATCTATTGACAGGCCATGCTCCCATAACCTCAAAAAATAGAACCCCATCCTACACAACTAGCCTACCTCGACACGCAAGCCTAGATTTGCACGCAAGCAATTGTTTTATTGTAACTACGCTACAAAGTCAGAGTTACTAGCTACTATCCTGGCTTGATAAACTAGCATTGTGTATAAACTTTACGCTCACATAAACACATGCTTACATCCCGCTGTCCCAGCCGGGAATCGAATCCGGGTCTCATCGCTTCAAAGGTCGCTACTACCAACTAATCCATGGAGCCGTGGAGAGAAAGTATAAGTAAATTTTTCAGTCGACGGGCTTTTATTTCCTTCCTGCTGCTAATCTTATTGAAGTCCATGTTTAAAAGAGCTTTGAGGCAAACCAAAGTAATATTTAAATCCATCGTGAAAATATTATGAAGCCGCTATAAAGCCATAAAACATTTAAACAAAAAATCCTCGATATTTTCACCCCCATGTACACATTTGAGTGGATTTCGCGAACTGTAAAATAGGATAAAAGTCCCGCCTCTGCACCCTCTGTTTGCATACTCCTCACTGAACTGAAATCGAATAACCTACATATTGAGTTCGACCAATGTTTTCATTCAATATTGTTGATATCAATATCAATTAGCATAATAACTTGAAAATGAAAAATTGCAGACCATTCGAAGCCAGATGTAATTAAAAGAAAGAAGTACATAATCATAATCTTACTACTATTAAAAATGAGAAAGATTGGATGGTTTACAAACTCATTCACGCCAGAACGTCTGAACGGATCTGGGTTAAATTTGGCACAGAGATAGACTAAAGTCTATAATAGCACATGCGCTAGTCTCGTAGGCCAATCGCGGGTAACACCATGGGGCGCAGCTAGTTATGCTAATATTATAAATGTTGTCTGTATATGTTTGTTACACGCCTCAACGGTTGAACGGATTTGAATGAAATTTGTTTTGTAGGTAGCTATATTCTAGATTACTTTTTATCCCGAAAAAGTGATGTATTCCCGTAGGATGGTAAGCTGCGGGTAACGCCACGAGGCGCAGGAATAGATTAATCTATTTTACTCGGGCTTTTTGGTAATTTTCGATACTATAAGATATATATTGTCTGACAAACTACTGAGAAATATGTTAGTAAAGAAGGGTTGTAAAAAAAATCAAAAAAACCCCTTATTTCTTGTCTATGGTTACACACACTGCCATCTTAAAAAACAAACATCCAAATCGATATACAGCAGGCGAAGAAAAACAAGAAAGACATATTTTTTCCGGTATTTTGATTTAACAGCCAAATGAAAACTGAAAGCAAACCATTACAAACGTCACAAGTTTTTTTTCAATAACTTGTTAAAATGAACCCCGTAAAGAGGTAATATTCAATAAATTAGTACTTTTTATAAATCAGCAAATACTTAACAATAGAATCGACTGTATTTTGGTTGGGAGGCTTGCTTCGAAGTTAATTGACCAACTTTTTTGTTTTCTTTTATTTTTGTTTGTTTTCTTTTTTACATTTTACTTGTTTTATATTTATATATATTATATTTACTAAGTGAATTTTAATATTTATTTATTTCTTTATTTTACAATGAATTTAAACATACTAGATGATAGTTTCTTCTCCTGTTCTTCTTCAGGCTCTTCAGACAAAGATTATGCTAGTGCTTTTGAAGATGATTCCACTCATTTGCGTGATCAACTTCAAATGAAATTTTACGGCTGCAATAAAAATCTTAATGTTGTCCACATTAACGCTCAAAGTGTTCCTGCTCATTACGCAGACTTGCTCTGCTCCTTCGATGCTCAAGTAATTGACGCTGTTCTTATCTCAGAGACTTTCCTTAAACCCGCCCTGCCCTCGTCACATTACTCTCTTCCAGGTTTTAAATTAGTCAGGAATGATAGAACAGGCAAGGGTTATGGCGGTGTAGCAATGTACATCCGGGCTGACATTCCTTTTAAAATAGTTGACCAATCTCCTAGCGCTTACTCCAATTTTGCTGAACATTTGTTTATTGAAATTACTGTCAATCATTCAAAAGTCCTTCTCGGAGTGTATTACCCTCCTTCTAGAAATGTTGATTACTTCTCTTCTTTAGAAACTAAACTAGAATTTCTGTCTCCTATTTATGACCACACGGTTATACTCGGGGATTTCAATACATGCCTTCTAAAAAATGATATTCGTGCAAATAAGCTTTCTTCATTAGTCACATCCGTCAACATGCACATCCTTCCACTTATCGCCACTCATCATGCCCCTCATTCTACCCCTTCTTTTCTTGACCTCATTCTTGTTTCTGACATTGACCGCGTGGCTACGCACGGACAATTAGCTTCCTCCTTTTCTTATCACGATCTGATATTTCTTTCCTATAGAATACGTTCTCCTAAACGTAAGCCTAAGTACGTCCTTCTTCGAAGTTTCAAAGACATTAACTTGGAGCGCTTAAGGTCAGACGCGAACGAAATTGACTGGTCCACGTTGATTGAGGCTGACAATGTTGATGACAAAATTGCCACCTTTAACGAACTTTTACTGTCTCTTTTTGACCGGCATGCACCTTTAAAACCTGTCAGGGTGAAATATCCCCCTGCTCCTTGGTTGACTTTGCCTATCAAACGGTTGATGGCTAAGCGGGACAAAGCAAAGAGGAGGTATAAGAAATCACCAACTGAGGAGAACCTAAATAGTTACAAAAGGCTTCGAAACCGATGTAGCAAAATGTGTAGAGATGCTAAAAGACACCATATTCATGACTCCATCCAAAACTCTAGTCCACCACAAATGTGGAAATTTCTAAAATCCCTTGGTCTTAGTAAAGGTTCAACTGACTCTCGTGTCTCCTTCGACTTAAACTCCCTAAACGCACACTTTTGTAAATCTCCTTTAAAATTAGACAACTCAATTAAATCTGTAACACTTAGTAAAATTTCTCAATTTCCCTTGCCGGAGTGCTCTCCTTTTATTTTCAGTGAAGTAGCTGAGTGTGAAGTTAAGAACTTTTTGAATTCGATTACAACCAAAGCAGTTGGCACGGATGGCATTTGTATACAAATGCTAAAGATCCTTGCTTCTGAGCTTGTCCCTGCTATCACTCATATTATTAATTTCTCCCTGGAGACAAGCTCGTACCCTGCTTCCTGGAAATCCGCTTATGTTATACCCCTTCCTAAATCGACAAATCCTATCGCTGCTGCGGACTTTCGGCCCATCTCAATTTTACCTACTTTGTCTAAAATTCTCGAAAATGTGGTTCGTAAGCAACTTACGCTGTTTCTCGCCCAAAACAATCTGTTAAACCCATACCAATCTGGATTTCGTCCTGGCCATAGCACAGTTGGTGCTCTGGTTAAAGTATCTGATGACATAAGGTGGGCTATGGACAACAAATATCTCACAGTTTTAATATTACTAGATTTCACCAGTGCTTTTAACTCGGTCGATCATAATATTCTCTTAAACATTCTCTCTTCTCTTAACTTCTCTAACTCAGCTATTTCTTGGTTTAACTCTTATCTTTCTGGTCGCTCGCAGTGTGTTCGTTGGGATGAGTCTTGCTCTGACTGGTGCAGCATTACTGCAGGTGTACCCCAAGGTGGTGTCTTATCTCCCCTTCTATTCTCAGTTTTCATCAATACCGTTACCCCTTTTATATCTTCTCACTTGCATCTCTACGCTGATGACCTTCAAATATATCGACACTTCAGGGCTGATGAGATACTTGACGGTATTAAACAAATTAACGTGAATCTTAACAACGTACACAATTGGGCCAAATCTTATGGTCTACTAGTTAATCCATCCAAGTCTCATGCTTTATTGTTGGGCAGTTCGTAAATGCTCAACATTGTGGGTTCTCCTCCTCCTGTTTTTTTTGGTGATGTACAGATTCCTTACTCAAAAACTGCGAAAAATTTGGGTGTCATTTTTGATGCACAGTTATCCTGGACGTCTCATATTAATTTGATCAGTAAAAGGGTAAACTATACGTTTCAGTCCCTTAAGCGTCTCCAAAAATTTTTACCTTTCGAGACTAAAATAATGCTTGCCCAAGCCTTATTATTACCGCTTCTTGACTATGCTGATGTCTGTTTTCTTGATGCCACGGAGGAATTACTAAATAAGCTGGAGCGCCTACAGAACTTGTGCATCCGATTTATATTCGGTTTGCGCAAGTTCGATCACGTTTCTACTTTCCGACTCCAACTTAAATGGCTGCCCATTCGTCGTCGCCATGACCTTCACGTATTGTCTTTTCTTTACAATATTCTTCTTAACCCTCTTTCTCCTTCTTACCTCCGTGAGCGCTTTAGTTATCTGGTCCCTCGCGATAAGCCATGCAGGTCAGCCATCTCCCTTCTTCTCAAAATACCCTCTCATAACTCAAGTCGCTATACTGAATCTTTCACTATACACGCTGCACGTTTGTGGAACTCTATTCCGCATGAAATCCGCCTTAGTCCTTCTCTTTCCGTCTTTAAGAGCAAAGTAAAAGAACATTTCCTCTCGCTTTAATCTGGTATGTATTTATGTATTTGGAATATGTATATATAGATATGTTATAGTTAATTACAATATTATATATTGTCTTAATTTTCCTCTTTTTATAATATCTGTGTACACAGTCTACCTCTTTAACCAACTCTCTCTTTCCTCAAAGGTTTGCTGGAAGAAAACTCTTTATAGGGTTAAGTTCGCCTTTGTACATAATTTTTTTTTTAATACCCTGTATAAATGTGTTTTTTGTGTGTACAATAAAGAATTACAGAATTACAGAATATTTTTCTTCTCCACGCCTCTTCACAAAACATTTGTTTTGATTTTACTTTGATTCTCTTTAGATCTACTTTTTAGATTCACAAACATACTCATTGAACAGAAAAATAATTCAAATATGGTGGGAAACATTTATTTTTCAACTGGCACATTTAAAATGTAAACAACAAGGCACAGAGCGTACACCAAAGAGATTACATTACAACAAAATACGTTCAAATAATTCAAATATGGCGGGAAACATTTATTTACTTTTTTCAACTGTCACATTTTTGTTAGCAGCCAGGTTCAAAGAGTTATCAATAACACCAAAGAGATTGCATTGCAAAATTACACATGCAAAATACAAAAGACCCCTACCACAGAGGTTGTATATTATCCAACCTCTATCGATTTGATCACCCGCTCGCTTCGCCAATGCGGAGTATGGGACGGACGCGTGATGGACGGGTTGACAGACCGAAATTAACTATTTACGAACAAAGAACCGAAAACACGATATTGTGCTTTCACATTTAACTGTGAACCATGGTAAAGATACTACATTTAAACCCAAGGTCGTGGTTTCATCTAATACAGATGTTGGATGTACCTAAAGTAGCAGTATAACCTCCACACCTGGTGATTCGCCACCATAAAGTGATGTACTCGCATCGCTGTGTTCCGGTGGAAGGGTGTGAGTGCCGGTGAAATTACAAGCACTTGAGACGTAACATCCCCGTCTCAGAGTGACGATGACGATACGACTTGGATCTTCTCATACTAGTAGGGGAACACTATCGAAATATCAGCAAAATTGATTAAATAATTTGCTATTTCAATTAAAGTAACTGGAAAGTGCAAGTTACTAAACATGCGTATTTTACTTTCCTGTACAGGCGAAGAAAAACGTTATTTTTTCTGTTTCTTTAATGTTTCTTTTTAAAAATAGTAGTAGCACGAGATTTGGCTGCCAGATTACTTACAGATTACAGATTACCGTTGTTCATCGAGTTTTTAATCGTAATCTATCTTTTATTTTTCATTTAATTACTATCATTTTAAAAAAGATCCAAATCTAAACATACTATAGGCGAAAATAATTAATTTGGATGTCATTTTTTTCTGTTAAAATGGCAGGTTATTACCCCCTTAGGCGAGAAATAAGAGTATTGATGTCGTTTCTCTCGAATCTTTATCTGTAAAATATTGTTGTCTCTTCAAAACATTGTGCTGTGCACGCTGTGACGTCTCACGACACGCTGTTTCTATAACAAGTGTGTCACAAACCGAATAAGGAAGAGATTTGGGTACGTGAGTCTTTTGCATACGTATGCTGACTGGAATATTAATTATTTTGAAATTGCGCAAAACCCACGGGACATTGCACATGATCTCTTTATACGGTACCCAAAAATGTTCTTGGGCAAACCTCTTATGTTTTTCACAGATTATCTAATTTAACAATATTCCGCATTTAACAGTATAGAAAAACGTTGATTTTTTCAGAATTATTTCCCACTTTTCCATTGTTATTATATTTTTATCTAATCTTATTACTTTAAACGAGCAATTCTTGTATATATATTTATTTCGCGTATCTCAGAAACGGTTCTAACGATTTGGATGACATTTTGTGTGTAGATAGGGTCTTGCTGCTTAAGTTTACTTGTATTTCTAGTAAAAAAGTATTTTTTTTACAAAAAAAAAGTTTCGATAGTATTATTTCACTTTTAAACATTTACGTCTTTATGCTTGATTTTATCAAAAAAACTCACTAATAAGGCATAATATAGTAATCTAGATGTACTCGCAACTTCGCCATTGTGGAATTCAGAGGATATGCAACCTATGCTCCTCTGGATACCAAGTTCCTCATACAAACATTACAAGCATTATTTTCGCGACAATGAGCGTATATCCAATTCCAGATGAGATTAGATTCCAGTTTAGATATAGATGGCCTATATCTATATCAAATTACGTTATCGAAAACTAAGATTGTTTCAGCGGTTTAGGCGTGAACACGTAACAATTACTTTTGCATTTATGATTGTAGTTTGGATTAATACTAAAAACCACTCGCTTGAGACGTTCTGTTCCATTGTACTTCGTACATCATAATATTATTCCAAAGAATAACCACAGTAAACATTCAGTCACTCAAAATTAAGAGCTTCAAAAACACGCTGAAATTTTTTAGGAAAATATTCCAAATTTAACATTTCCCGTGCCATTTTGAACCCTACATCATTATGATAGGGTGTCTCCGACAATGGATTTGAAAAAACGTGAGTAAAGGGGCTGACAAATTGAAGTTGAGCCAGGGATGTCGAATTTGCATATGTGGCTGTGTTGTAGGCCAAGTGATGGATGGACGCGATTTGCAAGGAATATCCCGGATTTCCGCGCGGGTCAGGTTATTTGATAGATAGCAATATTTTGATGCCTTTGTAAATAGTCCTTGATAAACAGTAAAGCAAAAAAGGAAATTATTTAAAAATCGAAAAAAATCTTCTTCAATACTTTCAAAGTAACAAAATATGCAATTTCGTTTACTTTGATGTTATTTTGATTTAACAACAAACTATTAAACCAATTTTGATAACACTTCTATCTGAAAACATGTCTTTTAAAATAAAATAAAAAAATTATTTTCCAAATCGGTTTATAAATGGCGAAGACACATAAAAAAATATATACAGTGCAACTTAGAAACTTTTTTGAAGCCGGGTAAAAAGTAACGTAATTGACAGTTTAAAAAATACTAAGAAACGTCACTTGTCTTAAATAATTAGTGTAGGTATTCATAGTTGAGAATAGTAAACGTGGTATATACAGTAATTGTAGCTAGTTTCGTCTCAACGCTGTAAACACTTATCCTTGTATAAATTTTGCCACTGTATAATTATAATAATAATAATCATTTAATTCAGACATTACACGGACATTACACGGGAGGGATAATAGACATTAATACATAATAATTATGCTTTTCTTTTTTAGTTTTAATCTAATTGTATATTTATTGTAAGGTTATCAAGCTAATTATCTCGAAACACCAAGTTTATGCAAGCTGTGTTCACCTAATTAAACCAATTAGGTAGCTGATTTTAAGTGAATTGTTTAGTGATGTAATTATTCATGTCTCAATTGTTGACAAACCTAATTAAATAAATTTAAAATTCGTATAATCTAACTTCAATACTTATTTTACGCATTTAGCGTAGAATTTATTTATAAAACTTCTATGAGATGAGAGAACCTCCAAGGTACAACATATAAAAATTTAAAAAAAATGTATAAATTGGTACGAAGTTAGCAATAAAATCGCGTAACAATCATAAAAAAATCATCTGGATTGTGAAACAACCTCCATTTTTTTACGGGTCGGTTACAAAATTAAACTTATCTATGAAATTATAAAAAAAAGGGCGCACTTATCATTAAATACTGGAAGTGCACCAGTGCACCAGATTACCAGGTGTGGTGGCAGTACTTCTCCAGACAAACTTAGCACAGGTTCTACTGCTACTTTGGGTAAATCCTTTCACACCGTAAAGCAACTTTCAGCCCGGTCAGAAGTTCAACTTCGCTTTGAAGGCAGGGCTACTACCAACTAAGCCATGGAGTCTCTAATGTTCCCAGCGCAGCGACCTACTCTCGATAATTGAAAGTAGGCTTTGATCTACCACAGAAGCACAATCCCAATTGTTAAAAATGTCACATTTCCTCGAATTTTTGGTTCTAAAACATGTTTCCTCACAATCTTAATATTCACCGTTTCAAGAACGTGGTATTATGCGCATAAATATTGTATAATATTTTTTAGTCAAAATCTCATTGGTACTCGTGTGGGTATGAACCAGCGATCTCCAGATTGAAAGTGGGCCACCACGCTCTCATAGCGGTACACACCGCTATCCGATCGAAAAGTATATTTTCCATCAAAAAACCTTCCCTCAGTAAACTCTCATTACAGCGTCTTCTTTGCACCGCTCGTTCTGCCTTTGACGTGAACATAACGTTTTGATTGTAAATTCCAACAGGGAGCTATTTTTACAGCTGTCTTCAACATATGTACATTGTAGAGTGCAGGAGTTTGAGCATTGTGCGGGTATATTTTTAAGCGCCGACTGAAAAGAGGGTTGTTATGAGCTTGACTGTGTCTGAATGTTTGTCCGTGTTGTACACCAAACAGTTTCCTATGATAACATGACAAAAGGAATGGTTTGATATCAAAGTGGGACTTTTAAATAATTATCTTTATGGTTTTAGTCGTGTTTAGTGGTAATCGATGGTCATATTACTGTGTTCTGGAAGGGTGTGGGCGCCGGTAAAATTATAAGTGAATGAGATATCGCCGTCGCAATGGGAAGCGACTTAGGTCGTAGAACCTAGGCCGTATTGCTGTTCTCATGGAAAGAGGTAAACTTACCAGCTCGTCCTGTTATTTCAGTAGCTTAAAAAATGCTTTTAATCCATCTGAGGTATTTGTCTATGCAAGGTCTATCGCATTGCTGGTACTTTATACCTACACTAGTGGACTATTGCCAAAAAACTTGGCCGACCCCTGACCTCAATTATTTCGTTCAAAAAGGCCCTCACCGCCTCTTACGAACAGAATTGTACTGGAATTTTTGGCTGCAATTTTCATCACTACAAACAGAAGTTTATAATGAAAAAAGTTTTATATACATGGTTATACGCTTTAGTGAAAATTGTCCAACTGTTTTAAGCATATTGATGCTAAATAAACTCTAGTGCCATTATTATAGAAAACTTTATACTGGACACCAAAATTACATAAAAACATTATAACAATAATTAACAAAGACATGTGAAATAAAATGGGCGGCCTTATTACTTAAAGCAATCTCTTTCAGGCAACCTTTGGATGGACTGAAATATAAGAGGATAAAATGATATTTGAATTTGAAATAGAAATAATTACCGACTCATGAGGATTGGCCTACAAGCACAGAATAGAAATAGTACTTCGCTACGAGTATAAATTACACAAATATACAATTACAATTGGGAACTCACTCTGTTATTAATTAAAAAGAGACTCATTTAAAAACTCTATTTTTATATTATATGTGTTCAATAATACATCTCTTATTTCTTACATATAAGAACATTTTTTAACAAGAAACATCGGTCCACAATGGGCGAAGAAAAAAGTTACAGCAAAGGAAAATACGCAAGTTCTTTACTTGGACTTGGACGACACATTTTTTGTATTGATGTAAATACCAAACTTTTTAATCGGTTTTGATATATTATAATTTCTATGGTACTAATCTATACTAATATTATAAAGCTGCAGAGTTTGTTTGTTTGGTTGTTTGTTTGTTTGTACGCGCTAATCTCTGGAACTACTGGTCCGATTTGAATGATTATTTCAGTGTTGGGTAGTCCATTTATCGAGGAAGGCTATAGGCTATGTTTTTTTTTCAAAATTAGGGATCCGTAAGTAAATTGCTATTTTGTAACACAAGGTGTAAAATCGAAAACCTATTTTTGCGTGCGCTGCAAAAACTATTGACAATAGAACAAAATGATGTACTACGGGTTTGTAGATCCCATTATGACCTACAAAAAAGTTCGCGATAACATATATCTAGCTATCATGGTTTAATCACAATAACCGATTTTGTGTATCAAATTTGTACACCGTGTGCAGTTTGATCCAACTTGAAAGATAGGATAGCTCACATCTCAATTTATGATCGCAATATTATTTTATTGCAAATTATAATATCATATGACAAAAACGTTAGCCACAGCAACGCCTGGCCCGGTCAACTAGTCTGAAAATATATGTATTGTATATGTACTTGCTTCGGCAGTACATATACTAAAATTGGAACAATATCCAAATCAATATCTCCAATATAGTTTATAAACGAAGAAATATAATAACAAACAAATAAAAAACAAATACATCCGAATCGATAAATCATTTGGAAGTCGCTTGAAAATTAAAAATAATTTTAATCTTAAAAAAAAAAGAGTTTATCTATCTTACCTTTCCGTGGTGGGTGCTGTTGTCATGATGCGAATCGATCAGCTCAGGGTCTTCAGTCGATATGTCGTGGCCATGCCGATGCGACAACGACTGTTGTATCTGAAACAAAGAAACATGAACTTCAGAGTGAGTTGCACCAAGGGTAATTATTGTTTTGGTTAAAATTAAATTTAGCAGTAACTATAAAATACCATCCACAGTTTAAAGGGTGACCAGTGGTGAGCAGAAATAGCTCCGAAATTAAGAGGAGATTTTTTTTTTTTAAACTAAATTACGTTCTATTATAGGTTTGTCGATTAAAAACAGTAGGTAACTACGAACCAGTTCAGTTCAGTTCAGTTCAGTTGCTCGCGTCCGTAGGTGTATACCCTTTGATTTCTTACACGTACCCCCTGGGTGGTGTTAAAGTAGCAACTAAAAGTAGCTATAGAACTTGTGCCAAGTTCATCCGGAGAGGTACTGCCACCACGCCTTAGTGCTCGCATTACTGTATTCCGGTGGAAGTGTATGGGTGCCGGTGAAGGTAGATAACCGGAACTTCTCCGGGCGAACTTTGCACAATTCACCTAATACTTTTTGTTGCTCCTTTAGCACCACCCAGGGGGTACGTGTAGGGATTCAAAGCCTACTAGCCAACGGCCGCGAGCAACTGGACCTCCCAATACATACAATACAAGCATTTAAAATTATGTATAATTGGAGCTCTGCATTAACAAACTTACGGATGGAAAATTAAACTGATTATATACAATATTCAATCACCATAAATTCCGCCAAAGCTGAACAATTTTCGAATGAAAAGACCGATTGTTAATTCCTATTATATTTCTATATATATTCCTATTCCTAATTCCTATTGTTTAAATTCAAATAAATGAGATATTGAAACACTAAAATAGAAGGGTTAGCACACACTATAATGTTAGATCTCGTATTAAAATAATTTTGTATAAACTTCTATCGTAATGGCAATCCGTCTTTTTAGTTCTCGTTACGACTTCGGTCATTATCATACTTCGGTAGAGGAAACTGGAGCCGTTTTGATAATTTTTATGGGTTTATGTAACCACTTAACATCAGATAAGAGGGCGAAATGCACTAAATTAAAAAAAAAATCGCCATAATAGGTGCCACTGCGGGAAAGAGACAGCTGTTCTGTAGCGGACAAAGCAAAAGAAACACTCACGCGTAGTGTTACAATACACAATAGCCTGCAACCGCAAGGAAAATGGCCAGTAGGCTACTAGGCAAGCATCGCCCTGCAAGCTAAATTGCTCTCTTTTGCGGCACCACGAGAGTCTCTATTCATTTAAATAATAATTGGTCGATATTGTAGCGAGCGGTACCGTCGCGCCGCCCAGCGCTGGGTAATGTCTCGGAAACTGCCCATCCGAGCGTGTGATTTTACGATAAGATGATTTCTGCTGATACTGAGACTAACCTGTGAGTTATTAAGAGCATGCAACTGTGCCACGAGAACGTGGTGGCGTAGAGGCACAGACGCCGACATTTAATCTGAAGGTCGCTGGTTCAAACCCACCCGTGCTAAATATTATTTTTCACTTGTATAATTTATGTGCACATCGAGGAAACCGGCATGTCTTACAACCTAAAAAATTCGATTACATGTGACATCTACCAATCCGGATTGGGCTCCCGTGGTACATAAAAGCCCATTCACTATCAATTATTGAGAGTAGGCCAGTGTCCTTGCAGTGGGAACAATAGAGGCTGATACGGGAAATTTGTCATATACTATTTTTTTTTAACCTTTTACTAAGCTTACTTTGTAAAAATGAGCGTTTAAGAGGATGAACGATAAGTCTTCAAATGAGGACGTCCCACCTCGCAGACTTTAGGATCATGACGTATGAAACTGCGTCGAAATATCGAGGTAATCCAAACTCACAAATCATGATAAATATCTTGGTATAATTTTGATTACAGTCTATATTGATACAAGATTAACACAAATAGAATGACATGAGAATCATCAAAATTGGTTTACGCGTTTGGTCTCCAGAGCGCCACAACTTGACAAACATATATACATAGGCATGATAAACACCCTATGCATCGTGCAGTTGGGTAAAAAACTTACATCTTGTATTAATAGAACCTTAAGAACTAAAATACCTTAGCAACCCCATAGATTATGTCAATAAAAACTTGTTCCATAGCAACCTAAATTGTTGAATCAATTGTCAAATCTTTGCTGCACAACAAAGCCACAAAGAGTTAGCGGTACTATCTATAATAATCATTTTGTGATCGAATTTTTGCGAAAACTGCGGTATTGAGGTATAAAATGGTGATTCTCCACGTGAAAAGAGGCGACGAAAGCCAGTTCCTGTACGAAACTGACGTGGACAAGACGGTGGATGAGGTGGTGAGAGACATCACCGCAATCTTCAACGGACGGCTGAAGGTGACCAGGATCTGCTACGAGCTCGAGGAGCTGCAGAAGCACGGGACGTTTTTGCCGCTGGAGATGCAGGGCCTGACTGATGAGCAGGTAACTTTGAAATTCTGCCTGGCTTTAACGCTCCGTATCCGTCCGTATCAGTCTCTAATGTTCCCACTGCAGTGACAGCGGCCTACTCCCGTCACTTAAGTAGAAAAATATAAAACCCAGACGATTTCCAGCTAAAATGTGCCATTATTCCGATGTTTTCAGATCCAGGAGCTGAAACTCGAAGACCCATGGGCGAAGCGATGCGCCCCTCAAGGATATGTCTTCGCTAAGGACGACATGGGCAGGCGATGTGGGTTTGCACCGCCACCAAACCTTCAGGAGGTGCTTAAGAAGGCGGCGGAAACTGCTAAGGAGTATGTCAGCAAGAAGCACGTAAGACAATTATATTGTCTTTAGATCCTAAGGCTTTAAAGTATGTTTTATTTATATTTTCAACTGACATCGAAAGGTAGTATATTTGTGGTAACACAAAACTCCGTCGTTTATACACAGATATGGAAAAACGATATTTGAAAGATTGGTGCCACAGAAATTTTATCAAAATCGGTTCAATATGGTGGTTGTTAAACCAAAACACTGGATAAATATGTCATCCAAGGCAACACAACCCATTTTAGTTGTATTATTATGATTAAGAAGCAGCAAATCTATCGATCAGATAAGAGAAAACCTTGAGGATTAACTTATTCTGCTTCCACAGGTAGACCTTCGCAAATGCTTGACCCAAAAGGACGTGGCGAAAGCAATGGAAGAACTCCTAGGTGCAACGAAGATCGTCTTCCCCGCCGGTCTTCCGCCTCACGACCCTGTCAGAATGGAGCTAGACAACGTAGAAGATTTGAGTGGAACTCAAGCTTCCACCGAAGTTATAGACCCTTCCAGGGCATGCCTCTGGGCGTGTGGGAAGAAGATTTTATCTGGGAATAAGCTGAGTGATCACTTGGGTAAGACTTGAATGTTCACATGATTTCTAGATTAATACGAGTCCCCGAGGGCACTAGGGATCCCTGAATCGCAGGTGGCACAAGTACATGAAAAATACACAAGAACGAAGTTACGTTATCACACAAATTTGCCAACTACAATTATCGACTAATCTACGAGGCCATAATTTTCGTTGAGGTTTTTCCACTCTGTTACTTGAATGAATTAAAAAATAAACGTTTACATACTCATACCTCCGCACTAGGATTCCCTGTGTTGCAGATGGCATGGACAAACACAGAAACACAAGACAAACACCCAAGACCCGAGAACAAACTTCATGAAATGTTATTGAAAATGGCTAATATTTTAAAACCTTACTGTTGTATTCATTGGTATTATGCCATATTTGTTTCTACCAGGATCAGAATGTAATTAGAAGGGCTAAAATATATGTTTGATTTGCATTCTGGTCAAATGATTGTACCATAATTTCAGGAAAGAACAACAAATGTAAGGTAACGGTAAAGCTGTGCTCAAGTTCTGAAGGCGCACCGGGACGGGAGCCTATCATGACGGAAGACGAGAGGAAACAACTCATGCTGCATGCGTACAGGTATGATAGAAAGTCCTTAAAATTCTTTATAGTATTTACAGCCTTAGAAGAAGATTTGGTGTTAGCTTGTGATCTGAAGATGTTAGTCTAAATAAGTAACAAGTGAAACAAGAGACTGATCATTAATTTCATTTTCATTTGAATTGAAAATCTTCTTATTTTGTCTGCTGAGACTTTTAAAATATGGAATTAGAATTTGAGATAATAAAATAATGTTTCATATTCTACTATGCCTATGATTTCACCAGCCTTCTACCTGTAAGAAATAAATGCCAGCACACGCCAACCACTTGGCGGAAAAATTGTGATGGTGTGGCCACGCCAAGGGGTGGCCAGTGCTTCTGTAGCGCATCTGGTTTGTTTGCGGAGGAGTGCGTGGACTGTTCTTCGCAAAGAAGTCGCTAACCCAGACGAAAACTACGTCTAAAGTTGGCTATCTGGTTACAGCCAGCACCAACGACATAAATCCAATAATTCCTTGTGATAAAACCATGTCTATTCCTGTTCCAGGAAGCAAGAAGAATGGAAGAAACTGGAACAGGATGATGACGACCACTACTTGGACTCGAAGTGGGCAGACGGGCAGACAATGAAGAGGCAGTTCCATGGGCTGAACGACATCTCTTGGAAACCCACTGTCAGGAAATGAATACCTAGGTGTCATAATGACATTTCTTTCCTACTGGATTCAATATAACTTAATATGTTTCCTTTTCGCTTTTACGAGTCTTTAAACGTTTTTATTTTAGCATTTTTTATGCAATGGAAGCCTCATTTTTATACCATGGAACCGGTATTCATGGTCAGAAGCAGTAATGGACCATTTCTAAATACGATGTTTTGAGTAATTAACCGTTTAAGAATTTCGTAGATTTCAAATGTTACGTTATCCATTATGAAATTAATTATATTTTATTACATTAATTTAATGATAATTATGCCGATTTAATACATTTTTATTGTGTGGTAATTAAGATTTATGTCTTACTTATATTTGTGTAGCAATTATGATTCGTAAAATTTGTTTTTCCATACCATACCCGTATAAGTTGTTTGCTTTCAATTTTAACTAAAATTTGAGCAAGAAAGATTGTACGATACCCCCTGGGTGGTGCTAAAGGAGCAACCAAAAGTAGCAGTAGAACTTGTACCAAGTTCGTCCGAAGAGGTACTGCCACCACATCTGGAATCTGCCGCCAAGCAGTAGTGGTTGCATTACTGTGTTCCCGCGGAAGGGTGCGGCTGCCGGTGAGATCACGTGCGCATGAGACGTATCATCCCCGGTGATGGACGCATCAGGATGAATGCGACTCAGTAAAGATTTGGATCTCATATCGAGTCGCACGCATTATTACTGTTGTCATGGGCGAGACAACACCACTTACCATCAGGTGGGCCCTCAGGTCGTTCCGTCACGCATTCACATTAAAAAAAAAATACTTTCATATGCATTTAGTAAAAACATGTTACTTCAAAATTACAAACTGCCACTTAAATTATGCTTATTTGTGTAGATTTGGAACATACAAAAACCAAAAGATAATCTAATCTCGCTTGGTCTAAAGCAAACGAAAAATGTAAAATTACTGACATTATATTGTGATGAGTTGACGTTGAGATCTAACTCTATCGTGAGCGTCTCTCGCAAAGCGAACACTCACCGTAGATAATATAATTCGAAACATACTTAAAGCTTATTACCTCCACGATGAGAGCTGAAACAATATTCTTAATTAAGCACACTGAAACTTTGGAGCTTGCTAATATAATAATGTTTTAATTGAGGTACTTAGGAAACGCTATTAGCTTTAATTTTAGGCTCGAAACTCAGCTCCTGAGGTAATTTGGGGAACGGTAGGTAATAGAGTTGTTTGGGAGTTTCAATGCAACGGTTGCCGGTTCGGATCCTAGATCGAAGCACGATTTAGCACTCACCACATTCCACTGTCCTGATTGATCGGAAAGGAAACCATTAATTTTGTATTTTTGGAGTATTACAAATAAATAAAATTGAAGTGTCTGCTTGCAATGTCAAAATAACCACGTATAATTAAATACATTTGAAAGTATATACGGTACTTATATTAGGAGTACAAATAAGGAGTAATTTCCGCCGTTTTATTGTAGATGGCGCGGCACGGAGTTTCGGTTAGCTTTCGCAGATGATAACCGGCTCAAAAAATAGTTTGGACATTCAAGAACAACATAACCTATTAATATCATTGATTTTATATTGGTAAAATATAATTTTTATAAGTTGAAAATGTCAAAATTTGAGCCAAGTAAGCGTCATTTGCGGGAAATATTAGTTTACTTCTTTAATTTAAAGAAATCTGCTGCTGAGGCGCATCGATTGCTCGTAGAAGCATATGGTGAGGTTGCTTTGAGTGAGAGAACGTGTCGAGAGTGGTTTCAAAAGTGATTTCGACGTAGAAGACAAAGATCGCAGTGGAAGGCCAAAAATTTACGATATGCTGTGTATTTGGTGGGATCAGCTAGGTGTAGTGTATTATGAGTTGCTTAATCCGAGCGAAACAATTACTGGAGCCCTCTATCGAACACAATTGATGAGATTGAGCCGAGCTCTGAAGGAAAAACGCCCTCAATACTATTCTAGACACGAAAAAATTATTCTTCTGCATGACAATGCTCGTCCACATGTTGCGGCTCCCGTGAAAAAGTACTTGGAAACACTTGATTGGGAAGTGTTACCCCACCCGCCGTATTCACCAGACATTGCACCGTCCGATTATCACCTGTTCCGGTCCGTTAGCACATGCTCTGACGGCGCAGCGGTTCACATCTTATGAGGATACCAAAAATTGGGTTGATTCGTGGATAACCTCAAAAGACAAGGAGTTCTTCAGACGTGGGATTCGAATGCTGCCTGAGAGATGGGAAAAAGTGGTTGCAAGTGATGGGCAATATTTTGATTAAATTTATATTACCGTTCTTCTACAATACAATAAATATTTAATTTGTGTTAAAAAACGGCGGAAACTTATTTGTACTCCTAATAAAAAAATAACAAGTTTTTTTTTATTTCGCCCGCCGCACGCTGTACCTTCTCTGTATTGCCAGCTTAAGGCAGAATTGCTATTTCTGTTCCTATCAAATAATTTTCGCGTTTATAACCCTTTTCATCTAGTACCGAGTCATGCGTCACATTTACCATTTCTTTTGTGTGATTCGCTGATCCATCATAACTTTGACACATAATAAGGGAACGAGACCGAACATATTTTATTTAGATACTACAGATAACTTCTCGTCGTAAGAAAGAAACAAATGCATTAATTTACAACATGACAGATCAAAAATAAAACGAAGCTAAAATACATATATCAATAGAATATACAGGTTGTGTCGTAAAGAGTAGTCAACCCTGTCAACCTGTGGGGGGGGGGGGGCTTCATGATTGATCGGAAAATTGATCATAATAATCACACCCTTTATTTTCGATGGCATGTCTACAAATCAAGGTACTTTTCCAGTCTGTTTTTTGTGAATTAAAAAATATGTAAATCCAAGTAAACGAAATTGCGTATTTTTCTACTCAGATTAATTAAATTAAAGTTTACACACTCAAACCTCTGCACTAGGATTCCCTGTGTTGCAGATGGCATGGACAAACACAGAAACACAAGACAAACACCCAAGACCCGAGAACAACCTTCGTGCTCACCACACAAAGTGTGCCCCCGCCGGGAATCGAACCCGGACCTCGCTTCGAAGGCAGGGCTACTACCAACTAAGCCGCGGAGTCGTCAGATAGATAGTATTGAATATTGATATATTGATAGTATCGATAGTAGTCGGGGTTAGATAGTATTGTAGTCTTTTTTTCGATTTTTATATCAGTTACTTGTTTGATTATTAGTTTATTATTCAGCAGTCAAGCTGATATAACGAAGGCTTTAGTGAGAGTAACCGCAATCATCGTTCGCATGTGTTCGTTACTTTAGTACGCACCATTGTTGGGATATAGTGACAATGAATGATGTATGTGCAAATATATTGGGGTAATAAGTCATATGTTTGCTTTGATTATCTTTTGTCGCGTTCGAAAAGAAAACATCCGTATTTTTAGAGGCATTATGATTATGACGAATGTACACAAGATAATTGATGGATCGATGTGACACTTTGCAGATGTTAAAATGACATGTAAATGGTAATATTTATACATGTCTGCTTATCTATATACATAGAAATATACACATGTAGGATTGAGTGGGTTGTTGGTCGATACAAAGAAGTGATAAATCCAGTTCCATTTATATCTGACTCCATGTTTTTTTTTTTTTTTTTATGTAATTGAGTGACGGAACGAGCTGAGGGCCCACCTGATGGTAAGTGGTGACCCTCGCCCATGACAACAGTAATGCGTGCGACTCAGTATGAGATTCAAATCTTTACTGAGTCGCATTCATCCTGCTGCGTCCTTCACCCGAGACGGAGATGATACGTCTCATGCGCATGTGATTTCACCGGCAGCCACACCCTTCCACCGGAACACAGTAATGCAACCACTACTGCTTGGCGGCAGATTCCAGATGTGGTGGCAGAACCTCTCCGGACGAACTTGGCACAAGTTCAACTGCTACTTTTGGTTGCTCTTTTAGCACCACCAAGGGGGTACGTGTAGGGAATCAAAGGGTACACACCTACGGACGCGAGCAACTGGACCCCCCAAATTATTCACATTAACAGGTTACATAGTAGGTACACAACTTCACCTATCGTTGGGAGGGAGAAGACTGCCGCCAACAGCTACAGTTTCTACTATTCAGCAAAACCAGTCGTCCACTAGCCGCAGCTTTGCACGGTTAGTGGAGCATCAGTTTCGTATCAGAAACTACCGGTGCGAAGCCGGGGTGAGTTGCTAGTATTATATATAAACCTTCCTCTTAAATCATTCTATCTATTGCTGAAAACTGCATTAAAATACGTTGCGTAGTTTAAAACATCTTAGCGTACAAACAGCGGGAGCTACTTTGTTTTAAACTATGTAAGAAAAAAAAAAGTGTCTTTTATGTCAAAATAGCAGGTTTTTACTAAATGCATTAGAAAGTATTTAAAGTATATATAACCAAAAAATCTTTTTTTTTCTGTGTGTCTATCTGTCTGTTTAACCGTACCAGCCTCTAATGTTCCCACTGCAGGGACACCGGCCTACTCTCGATAATTGAGAGTGAATGGGCTCTGATCTACCACGGGAGCCCAATCCGGATTGGTAGATGTCACATGTCGTCGAATTTTTGGTTCTTAGACATGCCGGTTTCCTCACGATGTTTTCCGTCACCGTTTTGAGAACTTGGTATTGCGCACATAAATTTTTCAAGTGAAAAAACTCATTGGTGCACGTGTGGGTTTGAACCAGCGACCTTCAGGTTGAAAGTCGGCGTCTGTGCCCCTTGGCCACCATGCTCTCTGTCTGTTTATTCCGGCTAATCTCGGAAACAGCTGGAGTGATTTTGACGGGACTTAGTAAAACGCTGTTATTTTGTCATTGCAAGCAGACATTTCAATTTTAATTGTATAGATTTACAAAATAATATTGTTATATATCAGTAATTTGGTTCTCATAGAACAAGATATGCTTAGTCTGGAGCTAGATGGCGCTGTGTGAAAGAGTCTACAGTTTTATTACAGACATTCACTCAACTGTAATAACTGCATTAGCTCACAGAAATGAAATTTTAAAATTGCTCGCCCCGTTAATTATGAATCCAAAGACGTGAAGTAAATTACGTTTCTATCTACTTTCTGCTTTATTTTTTACTAAAGTTCTTCGACCGATAATAGTGGGTTGGTAAAGTAGGTAGGTGAAGCGCAGTTGTCATCCAGTGACGTCATGCTTTTGCATTTATGGATGGTGTCACGGTAAGCACTAGGCTGAAATGAAAAAAGGCTAGGTTCTACATAGTGCTTCATAATCTAATACCCAGATGCAGAATGCCATGTCAGAGGCTATAGGGCGTCGTGAAATCTCCGTCACCAGAGTTGGCTATGAAAGAAGAATAAAAAGATAGATAGATAGATAAAACTTTATTGACCATCAAACATACAAAAAAAATTGTTAAACAATAAATTATTAACAATAAGGTAATACAATGGGCGGCCTTATCGCTAAAAGCGATCTCCTCCAGGCAACCTTTCTTCCCTTTGACCAATAGAATAGAAAATTAAGTTTGCATAGAAGTGTGCATAGAATAGAAAATAAAATTAAGTTTTTAAACGCTTATCGAAGCGACAAATAATGTTAACACAGACAGACAGGAAAAAGAATATTTTCGTCACACAAATACTTGTTCTGAGCGGGAATCGAACCACCACCCACAGCCTAAAGGACTGTTATCTACTCTAACCTGAGGCCTGTCACTGATAAATCTTATCTTATTTATTAAAGTGCAGCGCCGTGGTTGGCCCCATCAAAATTTCATGGCGAAATTTCACCTCCACGCGTTTCTAAGAACGCCTTGACAAACAGAGGAACATCGAAGATCCTACAAGGGTTCCTTTTTACTTTTGAGTTACGGAACCATTAAAAATTATTATTACCGCTTTATATTAACGGGTTGGAAACATAAGGAAAGGTAAAAACGTAATCCATTATAAGTATTAAGTAATCCATTATCCCAAAAACGCAAAGATGATATTGTAAAAGCATTATTAAGGTCTCTTCACACTGAATGTATTGAAGTATCTGATGGAAACAGTTGACGGCCTTTGAGGTCAAGATTTTCAGTCAGTTGCTTTCAATTTAATCTTGAAATTCATTTAATTGTGATTGAGAATAACCATAATCCACAAACTTTATTACTTTCAATCCTTAGCCATTTTTAAAAGTAATATGTCTATTGGTCTACAATGGGCGAAGAAAAAAGTCACAGGAAAGCAAGATATGCAATTTCGTTTACATTTATTCCAGTTTGATTTAAAAACCGAACTATTGTTTGAACCTGAAAGCATACATTTTAATATATTGTAAAAAAATCCAAATCAGTTAATAAATGATGGAGAACTGAGGTAATTCTTTGTCTGTTGTGTTTCTTATTGTCAGGATAAGGTTCATAAGAATGAAAATCTTAAGAAAATTGCGCAGTATGTTGCCGGAAAACCGCAGGGCGCAGCTAGTAGATTAAATATGACAGTTCCAATAATATTACATACATACGTGTCGAATTGATAGCTCGTTTTATAAGTCGGTCCAAAAATGATAAGCGCAACACTGTGACTTGGGTTTTTTTGGTTTATTCTCAAATGGTTTAAGGCTTGAATCCTGTTATCTGTTTAGAGTCATTGTAAAAATAGTCTTTCAAGAATAAACCTTATTAAAATACATGATACTCAAACCTAATGCTCGTTTTGCGAACTCTGTTCCATCAATATTCATCGGTGTCAGGAGTAGATTTATTAGGCAGAGTCGTGATTACCGGCAGGGGGTAGGCAGAACAGGTGATTTTGTTTTTCCCACCTTTGGATTATCTCGATTCGTGTATAATGATGATTGATCGAGCGGAAATACGCGAATGGGTTAACCAATTTTGCGTACTGGATGTTTTGGGTCAAAATAATCTCCCATTCGTGGAGGTTCAAGTTAATTTTACGCAAATATAATAACTCGATGTAATGATAATGAGCTGATGACCTTGTCTGAGAACCAACGTTAAAAAACCAGCTTTTAAATAAAAAAAACTGCACCCAAATTGATTCACCCGTTCGAGAGCTACGGTGCCACAGACAGACACACAGGCAGAGATACACACATACTAATAACGCCCCTCTTTTTGCGACAGAGGTTAATAAAACACCTGATGGGTGGTGCTAAAGAAGCAACAAAAAGTAGCAGTAGTACTTGTGTCAAGTTCTCTCAGAGAAGTACTGCCTCCACGCCTCGTAATTTACCGTTAAGCAGTGGTGCTCTCGCACTGCTGTGTTCCGGTGGAAGGTGGGTGACGGTGGAATTATATGCGCATGAGACGTAACAGCTTCGGGTGACGGGCGCAACGGGGTGCGACTTAAGTTTTCTCATACTTCGGTTGGGGAGGCCCTAATTCGTATATAAGTTTTTATGGGCGTAGGTAACCACTTAACATCAGGTGGGCCTTCTGCTAGTCACTTTCGTTACATTAAAAAACCAATAAATATTCCGCTATCAAAATGTATCGCGTTTAATTTAGTAATCCTTTTACAGTCATCTGCGAAGCGTTCTTGGCGTAGCTTGCTTAGTTGTTCTCTACATATCATTTAAGTTAAGCAACTCTCGGCCCAGTCAGAAGTTGGATGGGTGAAGTGGCATTTTAACAACGCTTCCATGTTGCGGAGGGCACGTTAAGATGTCAATCCGTTACTAGTCGCTAAGCCATGTCTGAGGCCTTCGGGTAGCTTGTAAACTCAGACACCAGAGCTGCCTACTCACACGAAAGAAGACTTGCGAAGATATTAAGAAACCCTGGTCTTATTCAGTGTTGGCGAAGGCTCCCGTGGACATTAATTCCTTGGACCCACGACATTTGGCGCAGTGTGCAAATCGTAAAATAGTTTCGACCTAAAATTGAATATCACTGCGGTCGAGATCTAGAATAATTATATCGGGGTAAGTACTGGCACGTGTTGGACGTGCCAACGGGCGGGAGCGTTTGTTTGGACAGTTACTTGCACAATACTTGAACAAATTTATTTCAAATCGCGCTGCTAAAGTCGTATTGTATAGTTTTGACGAATTTGTATTAAAGAAGTGTTAATAATTTAATTAATACCTGATTTTGTTTGACAATTGAAATTGATTTATTATGTTATTATTATTTTTTTTACTTTATATCGTATATTGACATTTATTTTTGATTTCATAGATTATTTACCAAATTCTTATTTTTTATTTTTGTATACAATATGTATAAATTGACCTGTAAACGTTTTTTACCAATAAACACTTATGACTTATGTGACTGATAGTCTGAAATGCCAATTTCTCTCGCTTTTTTGTGTAAAGGCTGGTTTTCGTTTCACGCTGACTTTCGGCGCTGACACGCTAATAAGTATGATTGTTAGGAAGCGTTTTAGAGGAACGCCGACAGAACGCGCCGCTGAGCGGTCGGCTGCGACCATCGGCCACGCACCTCTATATTCAGCGAGCGTTTTAGTGTCACACCGAACGCACGCTTCGGCAAGTTATCATAATGTCAAGTCTCTGCTTCGCGGCACAAAAACTATTCGCACTGACGGTCGGCGCTGACCAGCTACTCGCCGAGGGCTCAGTGCAAAACCAGCCTAAAAAGTTCTTTCGTAAAAAATTACGTTCTTAAAAAAAACGCAATTATACTAGTAAACTTAAACAGCAAAACCAAGTCAAGCCGTTTCCGAGACACGCGTAATAAATAAATAAATATATATGCAAGAATTACTCGTTTAAAGTAATAACAAAAAGCATGTTAGGTCTCATGTCATTACAAAAATAAATCACCATTAAATTGAATTTAAAAAAAAAAAACATTAACTAACATTTCTAGCTGTAAAGAGTATATTGTCAAATATAACCAAACTCAAACTCATTTATTCCTTTAGATCTCAAGTATCGTTTGGACACGTCATATTTTACACACACAAGTAAACACATTCATGAGCATATAACGTGTCACAGGAGCTCCTTAGGCGCGTTACATGCACAAAGATATGTCAAATTAGTGAGTTTTTTGTTTGAGCTAATCTTATTTGTTAAGTTTACATCTGTTCCAACCACTTTACACTGGCTTATTAAGTAGCTTTATTCTAGTAACTGTGCTGGTCTAACGAAAGCACAACCTCTGTTATTACAATCACGTAGGGATCGCAGATTTTTCTCCATTTCTGAGATATTGATAATTTGTGCGACCTCATTCCCAGACAATGCTCTGGAGTGGCTTCATCTTCCTGTACTCAGCCTTATCGGAATCACTTTACACTCTACTTGTATCTTCGCCTTTAACTAAATCTTTTTATTTCTTGATAAAATTAAAATAATGTTTTATCGTAGTTATCATACCATATCATCCTAATATTATAAAGGCGTTCGACTTTATAATATTAGGATGATATATGTATGTGTGTGTATGTTTGTTACTCTTTGACGCTTAAACGGCTCAATGGATTTGGATGAGATTATAGTACCAGGGTAGCTTACATCCTGGATAAACACATAGGCTACTTTTGATCCCGAAAAACCGGGTAAAATCGCGGGGCGCAGCTAGTAATATTATTAATACGAAAGCTTGTCTCTATGTATGTTTGTAACTCAACGGCTGAACGGATTTTGATGAAATTTGTTATGAAGTGAAGTTTTTTTTTTTGTGAAACGCAAAAAAACACATCTTCTGATAGTATTTTTCTATAGTCTCGTGTTGAATTTTTAACCTCGGGTAACATTGCGGGGCGTAGCTAGTTGAATATAAAACTAATTACAGAAATTTCGCCAAAATTTTCGACTGAATAGGTTTTTAAATCAAAATAACTGAAGAAATGTGTTATTGGAGTAAAGTTCTTCGCCCATTGTAGACCGATTTGGATATTTCTTTTTTGAAATGATACAATGGGCACATTCCCTTTCCGAGAATAAAGGGATGAAATTGAAGTCGGTTTTATAGATTTTTACCAACCAATTATTAACATAATCCGTAGAATTAATATGAAACCGATTCTACTTCAGATTGAATGAATGTGAGTGGTGTAGTGGCTAATCAACTTTAATTAATTGATTTATTCCCAAGTTGACTTATCCCAGATTATAACAACAACAACAACGTGAACACACTCATACCTCTGCACTAGGATTCCCTGTGTCGCAGATGGCATGGACAAACACAGAAATACAAGACAAACACCCAAGACCCGAGAACAAACTTTATGCTCACCACACAAAGTATGCCTCGGCCGGGAATCGAACCCGGAACCCCTCGCTTCGAAGGTAGGGTTACTACCAACTAAGCCACGGAGTCGTATTATCGTCGGATTATACATTGAATAGTGTCAGTATTAAGTCTGTCTGATCTTGTTAGTATATACGAAACGGATTCGAAACGGATGTTTTCAAAAGACGTTTTAAGTTGATGTTTTCAAAAGTAGTTTATGGTTTAACTTTTGGCTCAAATACAAAAAAGTATTATAATTTCTATATCCTGTAATAATTACCTATATCCTGTGGTATTATTTGTTCGTAACACTTAACTACAATACCTACTATTAAAACTACTCAGAGATATAGTATTGTAAGGAGACTTCAAAAAAAATTGATAAAATGTTTTTACAGCATTGTCTAAATTATGTCCAATTGCAGATGGCGGGTTTTGATTCTAAGCTACTCATTTTTAAGTAAGCACATGTAATGTGCCTAAGTATCTCCTGTGACACGTTATATGCTTACAAAGATGTTTACGATGCGAATTCGCTATTTTCATACTTCGGTAGGGGAGGAGCTAAATCGTTGTGCAATTGCTTATGAACGGCAGTAATCACTTTACATCAGTGTTTTGTCAACTCATCCCGTCAATCTAGTTACTGAAAAAACTATGCTATTGAGTCGTTGGTACTGCCTTAATGCGACTGCGAATGAGAATCACTACATAGTATAAAACAAAGTCGCTTTCCCTGTCTCTATATCCCTATATACGTTTAAATCTTTAAAACTACGCAACGGATTTTGATGCGGTTTTTTTTAATAGATAGAGTGATTCAAGAGGAAGGTTTATATGTATAATACACTAGCAAGTCACCCCGGCTTCGCACGGGTAGTTTCTGATACGACACTAATGCTTTACTAACCGTGCGAAGCCGTGGCTGGTCGCTAGTACGTAATAAAACACTGAACCCAACACAGAAAGAACTACGCAAGTTTGTTTTCCCAACAAACCCAATCCATATCAAGATATATGTTATCCGACAAATCTTGATCGTTGAAAGTTTGTTATAAATCATAAACAAACTTTTCCCTTCACTGTTCCTACGTTTCTTGTAAGTATTCCTAATATTTCTTATAGTTTTCTAAGAAAATATTTGTCTATGTTTATGCCTCACAACTAAGTTGGTTGTTTCATGTTTTTTTTTTTTTAACGTGTGATGATTTGATTCTAAACGAGTTTTAGGATAAAAATAGTATGAAAACAAGTTTAATTACTCTTTATCTATACAAATAAATAATTGAAGATATTTTGTAATATCAATATAACAGCTTTTTATTAATTTGATAATTTTTAATATACGGCACTTATAACAAAAAAAAAACATTCATATATTTTTATCGGTCTGTTTGTTTACGCTAATCTCCAAAACGGTGGGGCCGAAATTGACAGGACTTCCACTGACAGATAGCTGATGTTATAATGAGTAACTAAGGCGTAGGTACTTCATATAACATGATTATAAGGAGTAACTACACATATTATTATCATTATAAACCTTAAATATTACTTTTGTTTTTGAAAAAACTAGGGCTCGAATTAAGTATCGGCGATCGTGGAAATCGTTAAAACAACAATTTATTTTATTTGCAAATTACAATTAGCTATTCGTCATACAATTGATTGTTACCACAGATACTACAAGACTGACACAATTATTTAACAAATCTTAATATATATAAATTACGTGTCACGATGTTTGTCCGCGATGGACTCCTAAACTACTTAACCGATTTTAATCTAATTTGTACACCGTGTGCAGTTTGATTCAACTTGAAAGATAGGATAGCTCACATCTTAATTTATGATCGCAATATTATTTAATTGCAAATTATAATATCATATGACAAAAACGTTAGCCACAGCAACGCGTAGCCGGGTCAGCTGCTGCTTCCTCAGCAGAACTCCCTGGTTAGGTGGTAAGTCTCGGCAAAACAAAAAACTTAAATTAACCACAGCTTAGGAAAGAGCTAGTATGTAAATTATCATCGTCACGCATGCTCGCGTCTCAATCGATTTTGAATCGATTTGACTTCCTTCAAGGATTGTCGATGAAATCAAGCATTTATTCTCTCAAATCTCCCAAGGAATGAAAGGTTCCCGATACATATTTACCCGCTAATAAGATTACGATATTTTATCCAAAACAAAGTCCCCAATTTCCCGGGAGCGATGGTAACCAGACGCCGCGGCGCCGGGGGAGTATTATTGCCCAAATATTATATTTTGTATTCTGGGAACTTCTATTTTCGCTTCTGGCAATGCAGCATTTTTATCGAAATATATTTTCCTTTCTGGTTACACTATTCTTTATAAAATATGTCCACCATTACGTAAATAGACCGGATAAGTGCGATTCTATAGTTTGAATTCGAATTCGCGCACCGAGGGTTTTGTACCGTTAATTGTAATTATTGTACCTACTTTTAAATTAAAGCTAACAATTAAATTAATAAGTAGCTTATTTGATAGATTTTCTCCTGTCTTGATTCACAATTTGACAGCTGTCAAATGGACGGACGGAGCAAAGAACAAATATCCACAGAAAATGCAATTTATAAATGTTTCTTCGATTTCCAAATTTAAATGCGTATTTTTCAAAAAAAAAAGTATGTCATATTAAGCTGACCCTGATAATTACGAATACAACGAAGTAGATATTAGCCAAATCGGTCAAGTCATTGATATGCGAGACTAACGAACAGCAATTGATTGATTAGATGACCCGGTAAACGGCCACCTACAGTGGACGCGGCAGCAATTTTTTTTTTGGATTTTTCTTAACCAGGCACTAGGATTCCCTGTGTCGCAGGTGCCTTGGAAAATTACAGAAACACAAAATAAAACCACTCAAGATCCGAAAACAATCTTCATGCTCACCACACAAAGTGTACTGCGGCTGCAAATTGAACCCGAGCCGTTTCGAAGGCAGGGCTACTACCAACTAAGATACGGAACCGTCTAATATCAAAAATCAATTAAAATCCAGAAAAGGCAATAATCCAATTCTAATACGCGAGTATTTCCTTCATTGCCAGGGTTGTCCATCAAGGGGAATACAATAAACTTTGGACGCAGAGTGGCGCAATAAAGAGGGTGAGCCGTTTCGCAACATCGACACCCCTAGCGTAGACCCCTGGCTTCACAGGCAGGTAGGGACCATCAACTGAGCCATACAGCCGTCAAATTTATGTATGTAATATGACAGAATGCCCGCCGAAATCAAATATACTCTGTGAAAATTTTAATAACCTGTGTTTTAAATTCTACTAAGTATAGAAACATACATTTTTGGTAAGTTTATAATAAGCGTTTACATTTTGAATAGAATACACAAACAGAACTTATAGACTTTTTCTATAAGTTCTGGTGCTGATTGTGACAAAGTCAAAGTCAAAGTCAAAGTATACTTTATTGCTTGAAATACATGTAGGTATATAAGATGTCAATATTATTATTATTATTTATTATTATAATTAGACAATTCAATATTCGATGATTCTTGTATTATCAGTAATACAGACAATAGTTTGTCTGTATATATGTGTGTGTGTATGTGTGTTTTTTACTCCTTCACGCTCAAACGGCTCAATGGATTTGGATGAAATTTGGTACCACGATAGCTTATATCCTGGATTTATACATAGGTAAGTCTTGAAAACCCGCGAGTAACACCGCGGGGCGCAGTTAGTGATTATATAATTAACTTCTATAGTGTGATATAGCTATGCTTCACGACAAGCAAAATATTTTGTCATACCTATTTTTAATGTAATGAGTAACGAGGAAAATGTAATTTAGATCTACTTACATTGTCAAAGGGATCAAGCTCGCAAAAAAGAAGTAATCCTTACATCAGTGGTTTCTGCTGGTTTTTCCCCGTGGAGGGTCGGGTAGGGTTAGAACAAGCGCTAAACTTAGTAAAAACGCGTTACCTTGTTAGTACAAAATTTTTTAGTATTCAAAAGTAGTTACAAGTATTTTTTAAGTATTCAAAGGAAATAAAGATTTTCTGATTTTGACCCCCATGCTTAATTTCCGGCGTAATAGGAAAAAAACAATTTGATTTGGATCATTTCATTTCTGTACATAAAAATTAACCTTAAATAAAACATAGCAGGAATCATTCGAAACAAACATTGAAATGAAATGATAATAATAATAAAGGTTTACACACTCATACCTCTGTACTAGGATTCCCTGTGTCGCAGATGGCATGGACAAACACAGAAACACAAGACAAACACCCAAGACCCGAGAACAAACTTCATGCTCACCACACAAAGTGTGCCCCGGCCGGGAATCGAACCCGGGACCCCTCGCTTCGAAGGCAGGGCTACTACTAACTAAGCCACGGAGCCGTCAAAAATAAAAAACAATAAGACTGTGTTATTTCACAAAAGCGACACCCCTAGGTAGAACGGTCGTTGCATGTAAGATGAACGCAGTAATTTTATTGTTGTTCAAAATTAATTTACGACTTCGGTCTCAGAGGAAAATATAAACACTACGACTTATTGGCGGGAACGTGGAAATTGATGGTGAGCTCTCTATGTACTATGTAGAAGTGGTGATTTATGAACTGTTTATGTATTTTGTCGGCGGTTTACGTAATAACTCTATTGCTCAATGAAAGTAACTATATAGTAGACGTTATTATTCGTGTTACCGAGATATTTACCATGATTTGTGAGTTTTGTTGACTCCCGATATTTCGACGCAGTTACATGCGTCATGGTCCCGGGCAAACTGAAGTCTTTGCAAAGTGGAGTGTGCAAATCATTGGCAAACATATCGGTCTACCCTCTTGCGCACTCGTTTTGTACGTTCGACCGCGTCGCCGCTAAATATCGGGAGTCAACAAAACTCACAAATCATGATAAATATCTCGGTAACACGAATAATAATGTTCATAACCATGAAAGTTTTAAAATTTATATATAGTAGACGGCTCCGTGGCTTAATTGTTAGTAGCCCTGCCTTCGAAGCGAGGAGTCCCGGGCACTTTGTGTGGTGAGCATGAAGTTTGTTCTCGGGTCTTAGGTGTTTGTCTTGTTTCTGTGTTTGTCCATGCCATATGCGACACAAGGAATCCTAGTGTAGAGGAATGAGTGGGTAAACGTTTATTTACGTTTATAAATATGCATACTATAAATACATTTATATTTTTTACTAGCGACCCGCCCCGGCTTTGCACGGTTAGTAAAGCATCAGTGTCGTATCAGAAACTACCCGTGCGAAGCCAGGGTGAGTTGCTAGTGTATTATACATATAAACCTTCCTCTTGAATCACTCTATCTATTAAAAAAAAACCGCATCAAAATCCGTTGCGTAGTTTTAAAGATTTAAGCATACATAGGGATATAGGGACAGAGAAAGCGAATTGTTTTATACAATGTAGTGATGTGAAATTATTTTTAGGTAGTAATACAGTGCTATATTTGTAAATTGATATTTTATAATTAACACTAGACACATTATACATTTAAAAACCTATCATGGATTTGATTTTTTTTTTAATTCGAGATATGTCCCATGGTTTGTTGGTTTTGTTGATTCCCTCACCAATATCTATGTCCATCACATAAATGTTTGTCCTGGATGGGAATGGAACTCACGACCTTCAGCGCAGAAGATAGACCTACCAATTATGCTGTGAGGTTATTCAGTACATATGCTTGTTATATTATAAAGCCAAATAAAACAGACCTTCAGTAAAAGTAATCGCATTTTAATTCTCGACGCAAAAGAAGGGTGTTATAAGTTTGACCGCTATGTCTGTCTGTCTGTGGCACTGTACCTCTTAAACGGGTAAATCGATTTGAGTGCGATTTTTTTATTTAAAAGCATTTTTTCTAACGGTGGTTCTTAGATATGTTTCATCAAAATCGGTTCAGCCGTTTCAAGGTCGTTAGTTCATTACACCGAGTTGGGGGTTTTTACAATTTCGTTAAATAAACTAGTGCTATTTCAACTTAAGTGGTAGAAAAATAATTGGGGACTGGTCATTTCACGAAGCAAACACCCCTAGCGTGGATTTTGCGAAATAAACGCAGTTGCTTTTATTGCCGCTGCAAATTAATTACCCTTATTGAAGTAAGAATTAAACGTTTTTTCGACATTCGTTTTATTACTTAATGCTCAAATTGATTTATGTTGAACGGGTAAATTTATGGTTGTAAGAAATTCAGAAAATAAATAGTTAAGTATTAACAAAGTACTTAACAAATGATTGATTTAAAAGTCGAATAAACCGAATTCTTTCACTTAAAGTTAGCTAAAAATAAACTACGTTAGCTAAAAAAAATTATAGCCTGTTCCATATTTTTTTGTTTAATTAAAGCCTACCTAACGAATTAACCTGAGGGATAGAATTATACAAGAACAGACTTAGCTACGTAGCCCTAAACCTTAGAAAACCTTGTTTTCTTTAAAAAAGTTTTACCCTTCGACTCGTCCTTCATTCTCAATTACAGCGTCTTTTCAAAGTCCCAAGACAATACAATAGAAATAACACAAACTCCATCAAGAAAATCTTCATTTCAAATTCTCATTCCAACAAAAAATACAAAGACAATTTTCACAAGTCAACAACCTTCAAAATTCTCGCTGTATCTCGCATAGCGCCGTCCCTAACCCGTTTATAGCCAGTAATATGATGAGATCCTCCAAGACGATTCCCTGGACATGTAATATCCGTTGCGCGCCGAAATAGCGTTACAACATAAATATTAGATTGACACCGAGCAATCTACTTGTTACATAACGGTTTTAAGTGTTATTGGGTGGTCGTGAAATAGCGTGGTGGATGGAATGAAAAGTTTAGGTTTGTTGAGGGTAGATTTGGATTTTTTCTAAGATTTACGTTATACGATTTACTCCATACACTTATTCGGTTTTATTACATTGGCATTGAACGCAAAGAAATCGCTTTACGTGCTTCATTGAGGAAAATCTTTATTAGAAATCATATACATAGATAAATATACTTCTAAGTACGGCTTCTTATTTTAGTAGAAAATAGGCATTTCTTCAAAGCTAAGGGTCTCAGGATCGATTCTCGGCACTTTGTGTGGTGAACATGAAGTTTATTTTCGGGTCTTGGGTGTCTGTGTTATATGACCCCACTTAGTGTGGGATAAGGGCAGGAAGATGATGATGATGATGGGTGTCTGTGTTATGAATGTTTTTATTTTGTTTTTTATGATTGTTTTTATTTAATTTGTGTATGAGGGGTATGAGTGTGTAAGCGTTTTAATGTTTATTTATACTAAAATAAAGATGGTTATTCACTCTGCTACCACGTTGGAGCAATATACAACCAAAGATATTTTTTTTACGAGACAAACGACAAAAAATAAATTTTAAGTAAATATTTCCATGTTTTTTTAGTCTTCTTTAAAAAAGGAGGAGGTTCAGCTGTGTGTTTTTTTATGTTCGTTACGTCAGAACTTCGACATTTATCAATCGATATAGAAAAGTTTTTTTTTTTTTTGAAAGGATATACTTTTAGATTGGTCCCATAGAAATTACACCCAACTTACATCGCGTTGCGCCTGTTTGCGTAACGCCTTTATGCGCCAGTAATTTCACCGGCACACCCCACAGGAACACAACAGGGTGCACCACTGCTTGGCGGTAGATTACAATTATTCTACGGGTATTTTGGGTTGCTTCTTTGACACCACCCAGCGGATACCTGTAACTCTGAGGGTACTTTACGTATGAATGCGAGCAACACGGCCCCCCAAAACTCACATACGTACGACATACGTGCATACATCACGTACATACGTAATTTACGAGCTCATCAACGAGCATACATAACAGTTACTAAACTTATTACACTTTGGGCAACCATAAAACAGAAACAACGAAAAAGTTTTTGAGTTTTTAACTGGAATGGAAATGTTTTCAAGCAAAGTATCAACTCCGCTAGCGTAAACTACTCGTATTGATATTTTTTCATAAAATCGCAAAACTTTTAATTAGTACAGTTTTTGAAAAGTTCAAACAGATACGATATTAGAAAAAGTTGCGTTGTTTTAACAGTTATGGTGTTTTGTACAGGTAAATGCAAAAAATAGCAATAGATTTTCATTGCAATTTCATTGTTGCACGAGTCAACATATCTGATATTTTGTCCAAGTTAATGCAACAAAAGATACCAATTGATTTTCATTGCAATTTCATTGTTGCAGGTGTCAACATATCTGGTATTTTTTACAGATCAATGCAACAAAAATAGCAATAGATTTCTATTGCAATTTCCTTGTTTCTGGTGTTTACACATAACTTACGTTAGCGAGAACCGGTGTTTTGTACAGGTGCCTAAATGCAACAAAAAATTGGATAGTGCTAAAAAAGAAAAAAAGAAGCAGTAGAGAGTTTGCCCGCAGAAGTAATGCCACCACACCTGGTAATCTGCCGCCAAGCAATGCAATTCCGGGGAAACCACATGCATAAGAGAGGTAACATCCCCGTCTCAGGTGACGGGCGCAATGTGGTGCGACTTGGGTCTTCTCATACTTCGATTGGGGAGGACTTAAGTCGTATTGTTGTTATAATAATAATCATTTAATTCAGACATTAATACACAGGGGGGTTTACAATGTTATGGGCGTAGGTAACCACTCAACAGCAGGTGGGCTTTTAGCTGGTCCCATAACTTTATAAAAAAAATCCCATCTACCCCCATAGTCAATGAAAACGGCAAATAGACGGCGGACTACGTTTTTCCTTTAAATCTTTCCAATATAAACATCCAATCATCCAAGAAAATTTACATTGGATTTACTTGAACAGTTTTACTTAATAAATCAATATTTTTCGAAGCTCGGTGCAATCACGAAGTGTTTCGCTTCCCCAGTTTACAGAATTAAGCGGAATTTTTACCTCCGACTAAAAGGAGGGTAGTTGGTAGTAGCGATGCCTTCGAAGCGAAGGGTCCCGGGTTCGATTTCCGGCCGGGGCACATTTTGTGTGGTAAGCATGAAGTTTGTTCTCGGGTCTTGAGTTTTTGTCTTGTGTTTCTGTTTGTCCATGGCATCTGTGACACAGGGAATCCTAGTGCAGAGGTATGAGTGTGTAAATGTTTATTTTTTTATTTACCTATGCGTGGTTAAGTAATTTGCTATGCTATAGCTCCAAAATGAATGGTTCAATTTCATAGTTGTTTTTTTATAAATTGGTGTATGAAAGATGAATCATAGCCATGTTTGGCGCAAATTAGTAGGATTCAACTCATCAGCTTTCAATACTTTTTAAAGGGATTTTGATAACATAAACCTCAAAAATTGCCCCTAAACATTACATTTACATTTCACACAGCGTCATCTAGCCTAAAACTAAGCATAGCTTGTACTAACAGCAGCATAGAATACTAACAGCATTTTTTTCGTAAATCATACATATTACATATAGTAACACCCAGACACAGAATAAACATTTATATTCGTGCTAATGCTAGTCCTGATTGGAGGTTGAACCCACGACCTACTGAGGGAAGAGTTATACCAACTGAGAACAGTGAAATCGTATCTTATATTGCCTTTTGGGCCACGCTCTCTATTCAAACTCCACTTGTGGCAAGGAAATTCAACGAGACAAAATTCAACGAGACAAATTCGCCATATCAGTGAGCAGCAAGCGGAAATTCCACAAATTCGACAAAACCAAACACACGCTCCATTGCAATTAAACTGTTACACTACGAGTATTCTGTGAATTAATAATTATGCAAATGGTTGGTTACTGCATGACGCGGTCCCGGGACGGAAATCAGCACAGAGAGCCAAGACCACGGCTTGGAAGATTAGAAATGCCTCAGTTTTGTGCCTTAACTGCACGTAATTTTGCCACAATGCTCAAAGGTAGAGAATGCTCTATTGCAATAAATTCACCTATAATTATATTTATTTGTGCGATAAAAAATGTTGTTATGTCATCCATATTAAATAGACGGACAAAAAAAACAATTCGTCGAATTTTTTAATCTTTTATAAAGTCCGTCACTCTGAAGAAATATTTTCGTTTGGACCAATATAGCCATGATTTTTACAATTCCCGTAAAACGTTTCAAGCAAAATATTAATATTGATGCAAAATTTATTTATACAAAAGCACATTCAGTATATGTTGCAATTAAACAGAAACCCTATTCCGAGAAGTAACAATCATGCAAATGGTTCGTTACTGTATGACGCGGTCCTGGGACGGTATACAGCGTGAAGAGCCAAGATAATAAATTAATTGGTCTTAAGTAATTTAATAGATGACGTTGTTACAAGTCAAAAATTGTTCGAACTGATAGCCCTCCTGAAGTTAAAGTGTTGCAGCCACCCGTAAAAAAACAACAAAATTATTCGGTTACGCTGCACCCATTACTTTGAAATAGGGATGTAACGACTCATGGATACAATAATTTCACCGGCATCTACACCCTTTAGTACGGAGTGACTTTTGAAATTACTCACGTACGGACGCGAGCAAAATGGATCCCCACATGTTTTTCTTTATGAAACAAAAACGTTGCTTTGGTAATCTCATCTTTAGTTATCCTTTATTTAAATATAGAAACTAGCTGAAAGCGCTAGATAACAGAAACTATCGGATGAAAATTAACTGAATAATTGGGAGATTATAAAAAGTCGAAAATATCGACTAACCGCCATTTTTTGTAACTACAATATCTGGCCGCCAAATCTTAAGAGAAATATGTTGACAACAATGTTGTTGTCAACATATTTCTCTTTTCGCGCTTTTTTACTTATCATGATTATGTTTCCGTATCCTGATAGTACGCCCTCGTTGTAGCTCACATACAACAGGATTAGTAGGAAGGTAGTATTCTCAGAAAGCGTATTATAAAAAATCCATTGACCCAAAAAAGATCCATTAACTTTTTGCAATCTAAATCTTGGGATATGGGAATCATGGCACAGGCTATGCTTAGAGGCTGGCACCGTGTGAAAAATCCATGAATCTATATATTAGGAGTACAAATAAGTTTCCGCCGTTTTTTAACACAAATTAAATATTTATTGTAGAAGAACGGTAATATAAATTTATTCAAAATCATGCCCATCACTTGCAACCACTTTTTCCCATCTCTCAGGCAGCATTCGAATCCCACGTCTGAAGAACTCCTTGTCTTTTGAGGTTATCCACGAATCAACCCAATTTTTGGTATCCTCATAAGATGTGAACCGCTGCGCCGTCAGAGCATGTGCTACGGACCGGAACAGGTGATAATCGGACGGTGCAATGTCTGGTGAATACGGCGGGTGGGGTAACACTTCCCAATCAAGTGTTTCCAAGTACTTTTTCACGGGAGCCGCAACATGTGGACGAGCATTGTCATGCAGAAGAATAATTTTTTCGTGTCTAGAATAGTATTGAGGGCGTTTTTCCTTCAGAGCTCGGCTCAATCTCATCAATTGTGTTCGATAGAGGGCTCCAGTAATTGTTTCGCTCGGATTAAGCAACTCATAATACACTACACCTAGCTGATCCCACCAAATACACAGCATATCGTAAATTTTTGGCCTTCCACTGCGATCTTTGTCTTCTACGTCGAAATCACCGTTTTTAAACTTTTGAAACCACTCTCGACACGTTCTCTCACTCAAAGCAACCTCACCTCACCTCTACGAGCAATCGATGCGCCTCAGCAGCAGATTTCTTTAAATTAAAGAAGTAAACTAATATTTCCCGCAAATGACGCTTACTTGGCTCAAATTTTGACATTTTCAACTTATAAAAATTATATTTTACCAATATAAAATCAATGATATTAATAGGTTATGTTGTTCTTGAATGTCCAAACTATTTTTTAAGCCGGTTATCATCTGCGAAAGCTAACCAAAACTCCGTGCCGCGCCATCTACAATAAAACGACGGAAACTTATTTGTACTCCTAATATTATTTATTGAATAGTTTATTCTGCATTACGATATAACACCATCCCTGGACGATGCTAATGCCACACAGAACCACGTACAATGTAGGGCTTACGTGGACGCTACATGTACCAAGCCTGAGCACACACCTACCGGTCCGACAAGCTCACACTGAATATAATATAATAAAAAAACATTTATTTTGCGTTACATATATAAAGGTAGGATTAAAATTTTTAAATATATAGTTTAGTAACTGCACAAAAGGCTACCACTCAGCGTGTCGCTAATTCAACGCTGGTTTTCTGTAGCACCATAGTATGCACGTGCATGTGATAACAGTAATAAATACGCGTTAAATATAAAATTCTTAACTAAGTCAACTACTTATAAAATATATTTATGTATGAAGATGCTCCTATGACTACAAATACACAAATTTAACATTATACAGATAATATAATTAATAAGGCAATGAACTATGAGTTTTGAAAGCTCTTCACTTCAAAATAATGTGCTATTAACTCAAACCGGCTTAAGAAATGAGAAAGTTACTTGATAAGTAAAAATAAGTATTTTTTCTTCCATATAATACATCTCATACATTTCCTGACAATGTAAACAAAACAGTCAAATCAGTTGAGTCGTTCTTAAGTGATTATTATACATGCGGCAATTAACTTGTATTTATATAAATACCTGGTCAAATGTGATTATAAAAAATTCTCAAATCTCTTTCCATATCTCATGTATGTCGAGTCGTATTGCTGTTTTGGGCAGAGGTAACCACTTAACATCAGTACGTATCGTCACTATTGCACAAAAAAAAGTCAATGTACAAAGTCTTACCAGTCTTCAGAGATGTCAAGAACTGACTCCAGAACCGTATGACCACTATGCCACTGACTTCGGTTCAAATGCAAACTAACGCCATGGCATGGAAGTTAGCTCGGCACATATTCTGCACGGGTCGGTGGGCGTGTGAATAGGCCCA
Source organism: Aplocera efformata (assembly GCA_921293045.1). Taxonomy (NCBI): domain Eukaryota; kingdom Metazoa; phylum Arthropoda; class Insecta; order Lepidoptera; family Geometridae; genus Aplocera; species Aplocera efformata. The sequence goes on from OV121061.1 coordinate 821,469, forward strand.
CTGTGAAATGAGGTGAATTTTCCAACCACTATTTTCGCATTTTGGTTGAAAATAAAATGGATCTTACCATAGAAATTCATCTCCATTTCTTCGCAGAGAGCCCTGATAATATAAAAGGCCTCCGTAACCTACTTTGCAGTACTCACACCACTGCTTGGCATATTACTAGGTGTGAAGGCAGTACTCCGGACGAACTGGTTCTACTGCTTTTTGGGTTGCTCCTCTAGCACCACTCTGGGGTGGGACGCGAGCAACGTAAACCTTTCAAAATGATAATTTATAAATTATTTACTTGTTTGCCTGTATGTCAGATAAACAATCTGATAATATCACTTATGATCGAATACTCCGGGACTACACCGGATATCCGAACTGTACCAATATTTAGTTAATATAATAGTAAAACAAACGGATTTTCCTTATTTATTTAGTTTTATTAGTATGAGTAACGAAGATATTTATTGAAAAAGTCTATTATACGTCAAGTGACTGATTAAAAAAATAATTCTTCAATTACCGTACCAGCCTCTAATGTTCCCACTGCAGGGACACCGGCCTACTCTCGATAATTGAGAGCTCTAATCTACCACGGGAGCCCAATCCGGATTGGTAGATGTCACATATCATAGAATTTTTGGTTCTATACATGCCGGTTTCCTCACGATGTTTTCCGTCACCGTTTCGAGAACGTGGTATTGCGCACATACATTTTTCAAGTGAAAAAACCCATTGGTGCACGTGTGGATTTGAACCAGCGACCTTCAGATTGAAAGTTGGCGTCTGTGTCCCTGGACCACCACGCTCTTTGCTAAAAAGCTATCGATTTCAATTGAGAAATTATTAATTATTATAATTCAAGAAAAGTTCTTCATTTTTGTATTTTTTCTATAGTCACATAAATTCTTACGAGTGTCTGAGTTAATTTAATTTTAAGACGAATTCAAGTTATAAACGATTACACACGATTACACACTCATACCTCTACACTAGGATTCCCTGTGTCGCAGATGGCATGGACAAACACAGTAACACAAGACAAACATCCAAGACCCGAGAATAAACTTCATGCTCACCACACAAAGTGTGCCCCGGCAGGGAATCGAACCCGCGACCCCTCGCTTCGGAGGCAGGGCTACTACCAACTAAACTAAGCTCGTCAAATATACACTCAGATATGTCAAACTACAGCAATCTTTCATGTTTTAACTAGCTTATAAACTTGCCTGATCTATTAATCTATCTATTAATATGTCAGTACCAGAGCAAACCCTATTAAGTGACCTCAACGCATAATTAGAATTGAAACATTGATATCCAACAAGCCCCAGACATTTGCATTTTAAGCAAATTACCTACTTTAATAGCACACTTACAAAGTGGGCGCGAAAATACAGATTTATGAATAGTAGATGTGGTATACAGGTTGGTATTAAATTAGAATTGACTTAGCGTGAATAATAACCTAAATTGAATGTTACAGCTCTCAAACTAAAGAGGCGTCGTTAAAAAGAAAAATCTATTAAGATGGTTGAAGTTTAATTTCTATTTTCGTATGTCTTTGTAAGTAATAATATAATCCATCAAATTATTTTTTAAGTCAAATGCCAAGTTGTACCGTTAATTTAGTTACAAGTGGCTATTTTAAAATCGAAAAAAAATACTTTAATACTTTAACCTTTTATTTCGCGCCCTTGGGGGGTACACCCTATCATTTTAAAAAAGAAACATAATAATTCGTATACAATCGGCGAAGAAAAAGCAAAACATACAAGTTCGTTAACTTGAATGACATATTTTTTCCGATTTGTATAAATTTTGTATGGGACGAATGGGAATGCATATCCATCCAAATAAAAAAAAATCGGTTGATAACTGGCAGAAAACACAGTTAGCAAAAATAAAAAATATACAGCCATTTTCATAAGACTCTTAAAGTCGGTTGATAAATACTACACACTGTGAATTTATATATTGACATGGTATCTTTAGGCTTTTAGAAACAGCTGGTTGCTGCTTACCACCAGGTGGGCCCTCAGCTCGTTCTGTCACTTTTTCACATTAAAAAAATTACCTTCTCCATGATGTCTCATATCGCGTCAGATCCGTTGCATTTCAAGTTAAATTACGCGTCCGCAGTACGCTGTTATGACGTTTATTATCATTAATAACGTCGTTAACATTGCTAGGTACGTTGCACAGGCGTTATGTTTGCATCTCATTTGCCGAATGAATCTATTTACTTGCTGACAGACCGATATCGAGATTTATACATACTGGAATAGAATCCTTCTTTATGGCTTTTAGAGTCACCAAACCAGCTAGCTACAATACCTTAGGTATACTATGGGAGCCAAATAATTGATACAATAATGTTAAAAACTCAAAATAGTACTTAGAAACGTCACTTTTTTAAATAACAAATTTTGATAACAACATTGTTATCTGTTAGTTGATTATAGAGCTTGGCTGTAAATCACGAAGCCTTTTTTTTATCGGGTACGTAACTAAATTGTTCATTACAGGCATGTATAATACTATTACTTACCGCAGTAACGCAGATGAGAGATAGCAGGAGAGCGCGGATCGCCATTTTGTCAGATGACTGCACTTTCCACTAGCATATTAACGCTAAGGCATTTTTCTGAAACAAGACAGAATAACCAAATAAATATATATTTTTGGACATGTCACATGGAGAGTGGCCTCTGGTGAATCAATGAATGATGATGACACAGCCATCTTAACCAGAACTAAGTATAGCTTGTGCCGTAAGAACCAGATTTACGTTACGTTTACACACTCATACCTCTGCACTAGGATTCCCTGTGTCGCCGATGGCATGGACAAAGACAGAAACACAAGACAAACACCCAAAACCCGAGAACAAACTTCATGCTCACCACACAAAGTATGCCCCGGCCGGGAATCGAACCCGGGACCCCTCGCTTCGAAGGCAGGGCTACTACCAACTAAGTCACGGAGCCGTCATAATTGATAGAATATGTATTATGATTTTTATTATTATTACAATTTTTTTTGGAAATACATATTAATAATTCTATAGGTATATATTAACACACAGATATATAACTAACAATAATGTTCGTCAGACAAATGTTTGTGCTGTGTTAGAATCGAACCCACGACGAACAGAGCACCAGATTACATATAGAATACTTATTTTCTTCTTTTCTTTTCTTTTCATGTGACTACGTGACAAACTATTGATAAAAACATACATATACTGCACCAATTAATTCAAATAAAATTTCACACTTTAAAAGCAGACCGTGTATCCAGAAAATCCTCCCCAAAAACCTTCACCCAAAAACAAACCTCATAAAGACAGTAAACAAGCGGGTGAATAATTCGTATGTTAAAATGTAGTTTTCGCGTGTCCCCAAGCTCATACATCGAGCGGCCAATAAATATAAACTTTACCGACAGAACAATCTGAATTCAATGCACACGACCCTATAAAATATTTCCACTCGCAACCTACTTTTGCTACATCGGGGTTGATATTCGCGCTGGTTTTTCAAACAGTTTCTTTCGCGTGAGTAAAGTGACGGAATGTTCAATCGGCTCACCTGATAAGTAGTTACCGCCAAAGTCAAAGTCAAACTCATTTATACCTTTAGATATCAAGTATCATTTGGACACGTCAAATTTTACACATACATGTACAAATATTCGTGAGCATATAACGTGTCACAGGAACTTCCCAGGCACATTGCATGCACACAGATATGTTATACAGTCAGTTTTCATGTTTAAGCTTATCTTATTTGTTAAGTTTACGTCTGTTCCAACCCAACAAAAAGCAAAAACAAGACTCAGGTCTTCCTCTACTAAACTGTGAGAAGAGCCATGCCGCATCGCGTTGCGCCCGTCACTCTGAGACGCAAATCTTAGTTTCACCGACGTGTATTTGATTAATAAGTGACTTCGTACCTCTAAATGAAGTCTTATTTATTTAATCAAAGGCTTTTTACTCAAGGTACATATAAAATATTGGATTTGTAATCGAATAATCACAAAAGTGGTCGTGGCTTAGTTACATTTTTCTTAACAAATAACTTCGAAATCGAAGTTAAACAACTCTTCACCTTATCAGTACCTAGTTGAATAGTATTTGAACCATTAACAATTAACGGAATTTTGTTAATTGTTAATGGTCTCTAATGCAATTTTAACAAATAATTCAAGACACTTTAAGATAGCGCAACTCCTAAAAGCAATAATTACCACAGATTTACATCAAATACAGATCAGAAACATCCCGATTAATTAAGCAATCATAAAAAATGTTACAATTAAATTGGTCATCAATATGGACGCTAAACTAAATAATAAATAATAAATAGTTTATTATCAGACCATTTAAACATCCAAAGCATATCCATCGTATGAGGCCACAAGCAGACATAAGCAGAACAGAGCTACAGACAGAATGAGACAGATGCTTTCAACATCAGAATTTCAGACAGCCCGTAAATTAGTCTCAAGTTGAGCAAATATGGGTCAGATTTGATAAAAGCATGGAATTAGCAACTCTAGAATCTTCATATGAGTTGTCTATCAAAGGAAACCGTTCCCGTTCAATATTTGTAAATCTATACGAACATACGTTAGCTAAGACTACAATACACTGGAATATTTGTGAGGCCATAAAATATTTCGGTACGTAACCTAGTTACAATGCAGATAGGCCAAGCTCAACGGAACTTTGTCCAAAGCTGGTTCAACCATGTTTTTGTTCTGGGCCAAACATTAAATTCCCTCTATCCTAATATATTTGGAATACTGAACATACTTGCTCAAGCTGAAAATCACTAGATAAATAACTTGTCCATAATAAAGGGTCAAGCTGTTGTTATGGGCGAAGGTAACCACTTAAAAGGTATGTTATCAGGATAAAAAATGTCGGCATCCAACACCGAAAAATGTAAGGTATGACCAATGCATTTTAACTTAACTGAAATGCATCCAACCTTTCCAATCTGGAATTTCGGAAAACGTATCCGCCCGTATCGTTTTCCATCTGACCTGATGGAGGCAGTTCTACTGAATGGTTCGAACGTGGAGTGGCTCTATCTTACTCAGTATCTGGATTTTTCCAATTTGAGCGTATTGAATTTGTAAGGTGCCTCGCACAGATGCAGACTTTAATCCGAAGATATCGGGGTCAAATCCAAGACAGTAAAAACCGACTCTAGTATTTCACCAATAAACTCAAACTCATTTATATCTTTAGATATCAAGTGTCATTTGGACACGTCAAATTTTACACATACAAGTATACATATTCGTGAGCATATAACATGCCACAGGAGCAGGCACATTTCATGCACACAGATATTTCAAATTAAAGTCAGTTTTCATGTTTAATAATAAATTTACATTTGTTTCAACCCTAATCGAACATCCCAAGGGGAAGAAACAGACAAGAAACCCCTCAGTTTCTTATAATGCTGTCTATTACATATTCGCAAATATGGTCCTGCATCAAGAGAGGAGCAAATTCATTTCCAAGCTTCAGTCAACCAGATAATCTGATATGTTACATTTAGTTTTTAAAATAAACTTACGTTCGATAAAAGTTTTAAATTTATTTATTCACAGTAGATTTATTCCGCTAGGGATTTTGTAATTATATTGGAAAAGCGTAGACTTTTAAATGAATTGCTGACCTATGGAGCCCAGTAGTGGGCACAGCGAGTTTATTTTTTATACCTAGTGTTTAGACTATGACTGTCACTTTTTCGTGAACATGCAAATATGCATTCGATCTTTCTAAGATACATAAACATACATAGCTAACCCAAAGACATAATCCATAATCCATACCATAAATAATAACATACAATAATCCATCAAACTTATAACGCATACCACACATTTTTCGGGGGTCTTAAAATAAATACCACCTCATAACACACCCCTTTCTTTCAGGGGTTAAAAATTGACGATATCTATCCGCCTTCGTGTTTTACAGAGACATACGTTCCTGCGCTAAAAACCTAATGCGAAAGGCATATAAACCTCAGCCAGTTTAAATCAAACTGACAACTCTGTATAAATCATTGTGTTCTCCGATCGACCGTTACGTCTGCTGGCAGAATAAAAAGCGAACCAAGGAACAAGAGTATCTGGAATAGCTTACAAACCCTCCACAACACGTAAAATTTATACTCAAACTCAAACTCATGTATTCATTTAGATCTCAAGTATCGTTTGGACACGTCAAATTTTACACACACAAGTAAACATATTCATGAGCTTATAACGTGTCACAGGAGCTCTTTAGGCACGATAAATGCACACAGATATGTCAAATTACAGTCAGTTTTTATGTTGAAGCTAATATAATTTAATTTATTATCTTATTAAAGACCCAAGTCGCACTCCGTTGTGCCCGTCGCCCTAAACGGGGATGTTACGTTTCATGCGCTTGTGATTTCACCGTCAACACAGCATTGCTTGTTCCGGTCGATTACTGTTTGGCGGTAGATGAAATAATTATTAATTGTGTAACCAAATAACTCAGGAACACAAATCACAAAACAGTTTGCGGTCTGCACATTTTGAAAATGATCAACCTTCAACCTGCACTTCGTAAATAAAGTATTAATAGGGCTGTCATAAAACATCAATTGTTGTTTATTCATAGCACTCATGTTAATAGCTAAAACGTGTCATGTCCATCACATTCATACACAAAAAGCTTTTTGCAAAACATGATGCAAACCTCACTTACGATAACATCTATCTGATCAGTATATTGTGTCAATCTAAATTATGTTATCATATCATTTAGACGGCTCCGTAGCTTAGTTGGTAGAGGGTTCGATTCCCGGCCGGGGCACACTTTGTGTGGTGATCATGAAGTTTGTTCTCGCATCCAATCTTTCACGCGATCCATCCATCTTTTTTTGGCTTATCTCTTGTCTTATATCCTTCCACATTCCATTCCATATTTAAGACTCGTTTTGTAATATGCCATTCATCCCTCCGCATAATATGTCCATACCATGCTAACCTATTACTCCTTATCATTACCGTAACTGGTGCTACTTTTATAATATACTCATTCCTAATTTTGTTTCTCCTTGTCTCTCCACACATCCACCTCAGCACTCGCATATCCACTGCATGCACTCTTCTTTCACCCATCCGCTTGGTGGCCCAGCATTCAGATCCATAATCATCATAATCTCCCAATCTGGATTTGGACAAACGAAGACACAAATATCTCGCGTGACGCTGACCGGTCATTATCATTTTATTTTCGATATGGCTCGATCAATTTTCACAAATGATCGCTCAATACATTAGCTTGCTTCATCCTTTCCCTGCCTTCATGAGCCTTATCAGTCACCCATCGCTTTGGGCCTCGATAAATCATAATTACAATGTCCCCATATTTCTGTTCAGATGGAACAGAATCTGATGGTATTTGGGTAAAATTATGGTTCTACAAAACGTACGCTTTTTACTCCTGCTGACGTTTTGACGGCTTTTATAGAGAACACAACATAATTGGTAGTAGCTCTGTTTTCTGCGCTGTAGATCGCTCTAGATCGTGGGTAGATCGTGAACCAGAACAAGCATTTGTGTAACTACCATAGATGTTTGTTCTGTCTTCAATGGAAATAAAGTATTATATTTTTGACTTTAACTTTGACTTTTATTTATTTATTTAGGACTCCCAACACAAGATACACTGAACATACAACTTAAAATAATAAAAGGTCTTAAATAATAGTGGTCCCGCAAATATAGGGCGTCACAGCGTGTTATTATAATACAGACAACTAGACAACATTTAAAAAAAAAAGTTCAATATATAAGAAAGAATAGGCTAATACATGCGAGACAAAAAAAAAACATTTGGACAAACATGCGATGAGAATTGAAATAATAACTTATCTATACTTCTATACTAATATTATAAAGCTGCAGAGTTTGTTTGTTTGATTGTTTGTTTGAACGCGCTAATCTCTGGAACTACTGGTCCGATTTGAATGATTCTTTCAGTGTTGGGTAGTCTATTTATCGAGGAAAGCTATAGGCTATGTTTTTTTTTTCAAAATTAGGGATCCGTAAGTAACACAAGGTGTAAAATCGAAAACCTATTTTTGCGTGCGCTGCAAAAACTATTGACAATAGAACAAAATGATGTACTACGGGTTTGTAGATCCCATTAAGACCTACAAAAAAGTCCGCGAGAACATATATCTAGTTATCATGGTTTAATCACAATAACCGATTTTGTGTATCAAATTTGTACACCGTGTGCAGTTTGATCCAACTTGAAAGATAGGATAACATCTCAATTTATGATCGCAATATTATTTTATTGCAAATTATAATATCATATGACAAAAACGTTAGCCACAGCAACGCGTGGCTCGGTCAGCTAGTGATAAATAAATAACATTTGATAGGGATAGAGATAAATAGAGTTTGCGCGTTCCAGGAGTGTCACATCCGTGGCCCCACACGCACTACACCGTGCGACGTCGCGTGACCGCGGGGTTTACTACTCGGCAAATCGCTGCTCACTTTATCGATGTGGTCGGATTTTTGCACACGAATTTATAGGATCTACCCCAATTACGGCACTATAACACTCCATGGACGTACTGACAGTGTGACGAGCTGAAGGCCCATCTGATGTTCAGTTAGCTTCGCCTATAACAGCAATACGAATTAGGAAGCATGAGGAGACCCAAGTCACATCCAATTGCGCCGGTCAGCCGAGATACATGTTTTTTTAATTTCACCGGCACCCACACCCTTCGCAACACAAAATTGTGAGTGTACCACTAGGGTAGTATATTCCACGTCGGTTTTTTATTTGAAGGGACGGAACGAGCTGTTGGCCCACCTAGTGGTAAGTGGCGACCCCCGGCCATGACAGTAATGCGACTCGATATATGATTTGGATCATAAATTGAGTGAGTCATTTTCATTCTGCTGCAGCCATTACCCGAGACGGGGATTTGTCATGTCTGATTGTTCGTTAAAAAAAGTAATAAGATATTTTGGTATTATTAACTAGGGCTGGTATTTTCATAGTAGGGGAAAAGCTGAGTCCTATGTTATTGTTTATAGGTGGCGGTAACCACTCAACATTAAGTGGGTCGTAAGCCAGTAATGTTACATTAGCCGCATAAAAAAGATTACGTAACATTTTCTATTGATGTTACGAATGTTACGCATTACATAAGAACAAAATACAAACAGAAACAGCGATCGTTCAAACTTGGATCGAGGACTTAGTAGCACTCCAAGTTTGAGTCGAGGACGCGATAGTGAGATGGATTAGTAGTTCGGACCTAAACTTCGGGAAAGTAGACCTTTTGTCCGAAACGATCGTGGTAATACTTAGAGGAAGCTAAGGTTTTAACTGACTTTAAAATTAGAAGATCTTTTCTCTCTTTTCATTTGTCCTCTTCTCCAGATACTCAACAAGTGACAGATTTAAAAATCGAAAAACAACTGAGTTTCACATTTTTGTACCATATTTCTCGTCAAATCGATATACAACGGGCGAAGAAAAAAATCACAGGAAGACAATATAAACAAATCGGTTAACTTGGACGACATTTCTAGATATTTTGATTTACTACCAACCTATTGAACCCAAACTGAGAGAATATCATTTCAAATTAAAAAAAAAAAACAAATTAAAGAATAAATGGCGGAGAAATCGGTGAACATATATGTATATATATACCTATATAGTGAAACATAGAACCTCCACCTTTTTTGAAATCGGTTACAATACAGCCGCATTGATAACCTCCTCTGGAAGTAGGTTAAAAAAACACGAACAGTATATAGTAAATTACTATCTATTTGTTTATCCTGAGGCATTGGTCATATCCAAACATTTTCTGATAACGATGACACGAACAGTCAAATATTGGAGTCGGTAATTACACCGGCCGAGGCCATCAGAATAAATGATTGACACCTGTGTTGATCACCATCGCACAGATAACATATCGGAGCACTCAATAACAACAAAAAAAACAACGTTAACACACTCATACCTCTGCACTAGGATTCCCTGTGTGCAGATGGCATGGACGAACACAGAAACACAAGACAAACAGCCAAGTTTCGAGAACAAACTTCATGCTCACCACACAAAGTGTGCCCCGGCCGGGAATCGAACCCGGGACCCCCCGCTTCGAAGGCAGGGCTACTACCAACTAAGCCACGGAGCCGTCTTATCTAACTCAATAGACAGCGCTTTTACCGACGTCCGGGGTTTTTACCCCGAATTTATATTTTTATTAGTACGGTTGCATTTTTTTTATTTAATACCTCAGTGCTTTGTCATTTATCAACCGATTTGGATACTATTCCACCCAATCATTTTAAAAACGGAACATTAAGATCGGTTTACAACGGGCGAATAAAAGTCACAAAACATGTACTGAAAACCAGTGCTACAGCCATGCTTCTGTAGCAAACACTGAGTGGCGACCGATTTGTGCTCACATTATGTACAAATGTTTACTTTTTTTTTGTTTTAATTTTAAGGTGTGTACAAATAAATATTTTCTTTATTTCTTTCAATTTCGTTTACATGACATATTTTTTCTAGTCAAAGATTTAACTACCAAACTATTGAACCGATTGATGTCTATGAGACAAATCTGAGAACAAATCCTTTAAAAAAATCGAAGTCGGTTCATAAATGACGGAAAACTTTTTTTTTTACAATACAATATTGTACATTCATTCATTTTCCAGAGTAGACAGTACGTACGTGAAAGATAACAGACATCGTATTTTTGAAAATTCTCCTATATACTCGTATAGAGGTTTCACTATAAATTTCATAGAATTGAAACTTTACGAAACGCAAACCGAAAACTGTTGAAAAACCGAACAAATCGAACGCTACCGTGCGGCGAGCATTGATTTTTCTAAATAAAATATTCAAGGGGAGGTTGGGGTAAGTCACATGTTTCGGTCGCGTGTTAGATTCGGGGTTGCAATCACGGATCTTTAATAATAAAATACGAATGGGGTGTCGTTTTGTCAAGGTCACTCTTGAACTATAAGGGCAACTTATAATCGGCCAATGATTTTGTCTTATTATTAGTATAATATATTTTTATATTTTCTCCGCTCTTGACACTGGACCAAGCCACATGTATGTGTTGTATTATCCAAGGAGTTTTTTGTCTACTTCTTCTCCACAGACTAACTAGCAAAAAAATGAAAACTGACTGTAATTTGATATTATCTGTGTGCATGGAACGTTATGCGCACGGATATTCTTACTCGTCCAAACGATACTTGAGATCTAAGGCATTAAATAACTCTGAGTTTGACATAAGTTCTTTGTTTAATATCCTTAATTAATTCCCCGTGTGCTTCGAAGCCAATAATTGGTATGTAAGGAGATAGGAATCACTTAATATTTGTTTTGCACCAAACATTAAGTAATTCCTATAGTTTTATTTAAATAAATAAATAAAAAAGTGTTTGTTTATAATGTGAAACAGCTTTTCACTAAATTAATTTAAAAGTATTTAGGGTAGTTATAAAAAAATGTCTGTCATTCTGTATGTTTGTTCCTTCTAATTTCCGAAATGGTAGAATCGATTTAGATGACACTTTCACTAGCAAATCGCTGATGTTATACGTAGTAACATGTTAGAAAAAAATAGGGTTTCGCGCAAAGGAATTGTTAAATTCCACGTGGACAAAGACGCGGGAAAAAAAAACAATTCTTTGTTAATTCCCATGACTGTCAAAGCTATCCATCTATCTATCTAACCAGCCGGTAACACCCACTGCTGAGTATAGGCCTCTTCTCCAGCACGCCTGTTGCCGGTCTTGTTTTTTTTTTTATGTCAATGAGTGACGGAACGAGCTGAGGGCCCACTTGATGGTAAGTGGCGACCCTCGCCCATGACAACAGCAATGCGTGCGACTCGGTATGAGCTCCAAATCTTTACTGAGTCGCATTCATCCTGCTGCGTCCATCACCCGAGACGGGGATGATACGTCTCATGCGCATGCGATTCCACCGGCAGCCACACCCTTCCACCGGAACACAGCAATGCAACCACTACTTCTTGGCGGCAGATTCCAGATGTGGTGGCAGTACCTCTCCGGACGAACTTGGCACAAGTTCTACTGCTACTTTTGTGAATCCAGTTTATTCCTACTGCCTTTATTATGTCGTCCGACCATCGGGCTGGTCTGCCTTGAGGTCGACGCATATCTCTTGGCCACCATTCGGTCACTGCCTTGGTCCATCGGAGATCAAAGCTATTGTAGTTTAACTAATTAATAAGGTACAGATCTGACACTTTATTTATTTATTTAGGACTCCCAACACAAGATACACTGAACATACAACTTACAATAATAAAAGGTCTTAAATAATAATGGTCCCGCAAATATAGGGCGTCACAGCGTGTTAATAGAGACAACCAGACAACATTTAAAAAAAAAGTTCAAAATATAAGAGAAAAAATAGGTTAATACATGCGAAAAAAAACAAAACAAAACAACAATGAAAAGTTGAGAATATAAGAAAAAAAAGGTTAATACATGCGAATGCTTTATACGTATAACTGTCATCTATTATCAACTGTGAAATGAGTGCCCGATGAAAGCGTTTGTTTCAACAATGCAAGTGATTTACCGTCGTATCAAAATAGGTAAAGGTAAGTAAAGATGAGTGTGATCTGATAAGCGGCTGAGTGACAAAAGTAAATCCTTATAAGAAAGTGAGGGGAAGTCCGGGAAAGCGCGAAATCCCGGAAAAGAAACGAAACAATTAATTGCGAGAAAAAAGTTTGAAAGAAAGGTGGAGCAAAAAGTTGAACATTCGCGGCCACAGTGGCAATGACACGGCTGTATAAAAAATCTGAAATATTGTTCTACGTACTGCACAATGAACATAGTAGCAAATAATTTTTTTTTACATTAAAAAACTTTAAGGATGGGACGAGCTGAAGGCCCACCTGATGGTAAGTGGTTACCTCCGCCCATAACAACAGCAATGCCGATAACAAAGACCGAAGTGGCGCCCGTCACCCAAGACGGGGATGTTATGTCTAATGCGCCTGTGTAAACTAAATATACATTTTAGAAATGTTCATGTGAACACAAATCGATTGCCACTCAGAATTTGTTATAGAAGCATGACTTTTGTAGCAAATTCCAAGTCCATCTGAAGAACTACTTTATAACCTGGCAACTGAAGCTTACCATCAGAAATCTTTTTTGACAAGTCTTTTTGCCTTCAGTTGGGTTGATAACTTTACGCGAGCTATAACAACTAAACGCGGATTTTGACATCTTTACGCGAGCTATCACAACTAAACGCGGGTTTTAAGTCTTTACGCGGCCTTTAACAACTTTACGCGGGCTTTGACCATTTCATACGGGTTTTGACAACTTAACGTTGGCCTACCAACAGACACTCTTCAATTTGTTTCAAATACTTATTGATTCAGCTAACATTGAGTGAGCTGTGACTAAAAAATGGGGTCGGAGCAATACGGGCTTCCATTAACTCGGTCAATACAATGTTCTTAGTATTTTTAATTCATTAGTTTTAATTAAAAAGCTTTGAATGGCGCTCGTTGAGTATTTTTATTGCTGGGTTAATGTAGTTCTTTGAGTGAGTCTTCTCTTTGTTTTCAGATCTTTTTACTCCCTAATCTGATATCCCTCCAAACTGTACTGATTAATTAAGTGGTAGGTAGATTAAATTAGTTTTACTTTAAATGTGACTAATCTTTTGCGAATTCAATTATGGACAAAGCTTCACCGTAATATTTTAGCGTACTAGGTTTTAATCTTATAAAGTTCAGTGAACCAGTAAATGAAACCCTGCAAACACTTAAATATACCCTTTTTGTCATATTATATTTAGGAGATATCGTTATGTTATGTGACCTAGGACGTCCGTTGTTGGTCCCGGCTAATAGTAGCCATGTCAGAGGCTTTCCGGTAGCTTGAAAACATCGACACCAGAGTTGGTCACACGAAAAAAGAAGGAGGACATCCGTCTTTTCACTTGTCATGTCATACCTAGTAATAGAAGTTCGTAAGATCATCATCCAGTCATAGTATTCATTTGGAATTCGGATTCAAAATGTTCAAATACCTACAAAAACTAAACAATATACATTGTTATAATAGTTATACAATATTCGTGTTTCTCTCCAACTATCTATTTACCGATGGATTCATATTAATGAAACTTGATAAGAAAATGAACAGAAAAGTAAACGGAAAATGAACTGAAAGCAGAAATAAATTGCAAACACAAGCCGAGACGGCATCCAAATGAGAATAGGATTTCCTTGTCGCTTACATAGGCGCCTACGAAAAGTGAACTAGCAAAATATTTACTTTGCGATTTCATATTTTCTAGGCGTTCTGTTGCATTTGACGGTTTATCTTCTTGGTAAACGGGTAAAGAAATAATTCATTTTTTAGCCCATGTTCAGTGGCAATTAATGAAGGCATGTGTACAGGATCATTTGAATAAAATCGGGAAGGATATTGATGATTCTTAAAAAAATACTTGAACGAGTTACATTATTTTAAATAATATGTATCTACAAGTTCATGCGTTCTTATTACTAAGTTTAGCACTTGTTCAAACCCTATCCGACCCTCCATGGGAAGAACAAGCAAGAAATCCCTAATGGATGGATTACTTGCTTTTCACAAACAATAAAATGTTCCACAAGTCTATAAATACACATCGTGTCTCTTTTCCAAACATAGAAACTTGAACCATTTCAAAGTTCGTATTACACAGGCCCTTTCACAGTCTAAACAAGGTATATCAACCAGTAATTAACAGACTCCACGTGAATCAATTATCAATACAGGGTGTGCATGAAATCTATTGCATTACCTATACAGGGTGTGCGGGATGTATTCAATAGGGTGATATGGGCAATTGTGCTGAATTGGCAGCTCGCCAGGCCGCGTGTGAATGCGAGCTGATTGACACAGTTTTGGGCGACAGCGGGAGCCACTAGCTTTCACATATGAGTTTTCCTGTATTTAAAAAAATAAACTTTTACACACATACCTCTACACTAGGATTTCCTGTGCACAGACGAACACAGAAGACGAAGACCCATGATCCGAGAACAACTTAGTTTAACAAGTCATCAGACGAAGTTTGTCCAAGACGGAAATTTTGGGACTCTCGTTTCGAAGGCAGTGCTACAAAGCTATGAAGCCGTGAATCACAGTAATATTATAATTGCGAAAGATTTAGAGCGTGGTGGCCCAGGGGCATAGACGCCGACTTTCAATCTGAAGGTTGCTGGGTCAAACCCACACTGCACCAAAGAGTTTTTTCACTTGAAAAAATGTATGTGCGCAATACCACGTTCTCAAAACGGTGAAGAAAAACATCGTGAGCAAACCGGCATGTCTTAGAAATTCGACGACATGTGACATCTACCAATCAGGATTGGGCTCCCGTGGTAGATCAGAGCCCATTCACTCTCAATTATCATGAGTAGGCTGGTTTCCCTGCAGTGGGAACATTAGAAGCTGGTACGGAAAGATTGCATGAGTGTGTTTATAATTAGAAGTTAAACGTTGCACTAAATAATACCTCTTTTCGGATATGTTATGCTGTCCTCTTACTTCTGTACCTGATCTGTGGATTTCCAATAATCTTCCACTACATCATTACTTATTCAGTTCGTATAACGTTACAAATTGTACACAAACATGTCAACGCAGCTCCCTGTACTTCGATATGCTAATGTATTTAGATATCGACGTATTATTTAAATGATAAGTATACTAGCTGCGCCCCGCGGCGTTACCCGCGGTTTTCCGGGATCAAAAGTAGTTTATATATGTTACCTGGTACCAAATTTCATCGTAATCCGTTGAGCCGTTAAAGCGTGAAAGAGTAACAAACATACACACATACATAAAGCTTTCGCGTTTATAATATGAGTGTGATAATAATTGTTTGACATTCTCATTGAATGCGATTTAAACTATTAATAAGGTATTTTGTTGGTTTATATTACAAATACAAATACAAATAATTTATTTATAACTCCATAGTTACAGGTCATGATTCAATATAAAACTGGATATTTGTAATACAATTACAATTACTGCAGTGGTAATTTCATCAGCTCTTCGACACTGTAAAAAACGTAATCGAGTAACCACTTTTTTAATGCAGATTTGAACGCGCTGGTGGAAGGTGCATTGCGTATAGTGTCAGGCAGTCGATTGTATTATTTTGTATTTACACATTTTGATTAATGTATTTGACCTGTAACTCGTAATCAATAACATAATATGATTCTGAATCAAACCCACGACCTGCAGTGCAGAAGACAGAGCTCCAACTTAGCTATAAGGCATTTTGACGTGTATGAGTAGACTCGTAGAGTAGGGAGCGTGGTGGCCCAGGGGCATAGACGCCGACTTTCAATCTGAAGGTTGCTGGTTCAAACCCACACGTGCACCAATGGGTTTTTTCACTTGAAAAAATATATGTGCGCAATACCACGTTCTCACAACAACGACAACGTTAACAACGTTAACACACTCATACCTCTGCACTAGGATTCCCTGTGTCGCAGATGGCATGGACGAATACAGAAACACAAGACAAACACCCAAGACCCGAGAACAAACTTCATGCTCACCACACAAAGTCTGCCCCAGCCGGGAATCGAACCCGGGACCCCTCGCTTCGAAGGCAGGGCTACTACCAACTAAGCCACGGAGCCCTAATTATCGAGGGTAGGCCGGTGTCCCTGCAGTGGGAACATTAGCGGCTGGTATGGTGTATACTCGAGAATAGAGTAGACATGCATTTTACCACGAGACATCATCAGAAACGTTGGCTCGAGATGGTGGAACATGAACATCCGTAAAGTTACGCCCAGTTACGGGACCATCTGGATTTCCTGATGGTAAATGATTACCTCCGCCCATAACAACAGCATACATACCAGAGTATGAGATGACCCAAGTCGCGCCCCGTTGCGCCTGTAACTCGAGACGGGGATGTTACGTCTCAAGCGTGTGTGATTTCACCGGCACCCACACCCTTTCAACGGAACACCATGAGAGTGCTTGGCGGCAGATTGTTAGGTGAGGTAGCAGTGCATCGAGTGAATTTGGCACTAGTTCTACTGCTACTTTTAGTTGCTCCTTTAGCACCAACCAAGGGGGTAAGTGTAGGGACTCTAAGGGAAAAGACGTAAGCAACTAGACCCCCTAAAAATATATGTATCGTATTTGACTTGCTTCAGACTATAGAGATTGTGATTCCCATTGTGATTGAAGGCAAATTACGACCCAAGCTGGATGTGAATCACTATTCAGCCTGTATTTAAAATACCAATATTTAACTGGCCTTATTATTCAAATGAAGCTTTCCACCGGCGGTACGGAACCATAACAAATGAATTGCTGATATATCTCCAATCCAATTTCAGTAATACCTCGTATATCTATCATCTCTTCCAGTACCTTGAGCCGTCAAGTCTCGCCAAGTCACGATCTAATCATAAACTGTGCTTCGTCTCTTGCCAAATCCGCGTCAGCACCAGAAGGCCATATTGGTCAAACTATATACTAAATCTTACATACACGTGTACCTTCTTGGTATAATTCTACGGTAGGTACAAGGTAATGGAGGGTTGAATTGAGTATTGTCACTTGAAAAATTTATGTGCGCAATACCACGTTCTCGAAACGGTGACGGAAAACATCGTGAGGAAACCGGCATGTCTTAGAACCATACATTTGAAGACATGTGACATCTACCAATCCGGATTGGGCTCCCGTGGTAAATCAAAGCTCATTCACTGTCAATTATTGAGAGTAGGCCGGTGTCCCTGCAGTGGGAACATCAGAGGCTGGTACGGGGAGGTAAGGATGACAGTCTTAAGTGGGGGATCAGCTGAAAAAGTGTCCAGCTGTTAGCAGTAAGATACAGTTCCAGAACCCACCATAATAGCTGTAGCGTAGCAAGAGGAAATTATATGAATTTAGCAGATGGAAACGGAGTGAAGTGAGACATACATACAAACTTTGGCATTTATTAACTCCGTGGCTTAGTCGTTATTAGCCCTGCCTTCGAACCGAGTGGTCTCAGGTTCGATTCCCGGCCGGGCACCCTTTTTGTGGTGAGCATGGAATTTGTTCTCTAGTCTTGGGTGTTTCTGTGTTTGTCCATGACATCTGCGAAACAGGGAATCCTAGTGCAGAGATATGAGTGTGCAAACGTTTATATACAAGATAAACAGCTTGAACAGCTAATTATAAGTATACTAGCGACCCGCCCCGGCTTCGTGACTTGCTAGTGTATTATACATATAAACTTTCCTCTTGAATCGCTCTATCTATCTAAAAAAAACCGCATCAAAATCCGTTGCCTAGTTTTAAAGATTTAAGCATACATACGGATATAGGGACAGAGAAAGCGACTTTGTTTTATACTAAGTAGTGAAGTAAAGTTATAAGCAGAGCTTAAAATAGGCCAATTAATTTTCTTAATTAATCTTGTGACTAAACATCTCCCTATCTCCCTAACATGTTTTTTGATCAACATATAGTTATCTTTGCAATTTTAGTTCAATACTTGTGTGTATGTGTGAGTTAAAAAGTGTGCATGTGTTGGTCTGGGTAAATATATATGCGTTCTGACCTGTTTATCAGTAGATAGTAAAAATGCTGAGTATCTGACACCGAAGCTCGTTATAATATATTGTAATGCGATGCTTCTCGTTATGACTGTAATGGTATCTTCACGACGTGACCTAAGAGGCTAGGCAGGTGGGTCATAATTTGAAAAGCATTGTTAACTTTCGGGCAAATTATGTTGGTTCTTTAGCACGACGTTCGGTTTGCAGCATGTCGCTCGTTTTAAACTCGTCGTGTTAAAAGTCGCAAACTCATGGTATGTTTGTGAAACAACATAGAATATTACTTTATTGTACACCATAACATCAAAAGTAATCATACAAAAATAAATAAAACAGATAGGTGGCACAAAGGCCGCCCGCCTTATCGCTAAAAGCGATCCCTTCCAGACATATTACACAGTCATCAGATATGTCATGTAAGAATATCTACCCAAAATTTCTAACTATTTATTTATTAATATAATTTTATATTAGATGTTTCCGCGGTTTCACCTGCGTATAACTTAAGAAATTGCTATGAGTTGACTTAATGTTTTTGTATTGCATGCTACTAGCGATCGGGATTAAAAAAACACTTTGCTATAATATACAACTCAGTATAAAAATATTATATTATAGTATAGTAGTATAAATATTATAGTATAAAATATTAAAATCCAAGTTCCGTACCAGCCTCTAATGTTCCCACTGCAGGCCCACCGGCCTACTCTCGATAATTGAGAGTGAGATACATAAAATGTTAAACTAATTTTCAAATTCTTGTGGCACGCTGCTGTCACGCCAACATCGTTTGAAAGCCAGGTAACCTGACCACCTTTTGTGCTAAAGAGCGTGGGTTCAAACGCCGGAAGGCATTGATGACTTGTGGAAGAATGGAGAGACGGCACTGCGCCGGCATAATTTAAAACGATAAAATTAATGAACCGTGTGAAGTGAACCTTACACGCTACAATGCTAAACGACATCCAGAGAAGCAAGAGCTTTACTTGATACTATGTTTGGTCTGTAGCGTAGCTCTTATTATATGGTGAGATTCTGAACTCAACTGATGACGGCTCCGTGGCTTAATTGGTAGTAGCGCTGCCTTCGAAGCTAGGCGTCCCGGATTCGATTTCACCGGGACATACGTTGAGAATTGAGTTTGTTCTCAATTTGTTGTTTGTTGTTTGTTCTTCTGTGTTTGTATTGCCATATGTGACACAGGGACTCGTAGTGCAGGGGTATGAGGGGTATGAGTAGGTAAACTTTTATTTAAAAACATTCGTTTATGTGTAAAGTTGCGTTGTCGTTCCACTTATTATATTTGACTGGGAGAAAATGCTTTAGCAGTAAGTCCTCCTTTTTTACAAAAATATACCGTGTATAATAACGAGATCAATAAATACATACTCGCATTGCGCCCGTCAGGTAACATATCATGCGCCTGAAATATCACCTGCACCCACACCCTGGGTTTAAAGTAAGTTTATTTCAATGTTGGTATCACAAAGCGGATAGAACAGTGGCTAATGTAAGTACACGGCCAGCCTTTCCACGGTTTCAAAGAGACCGGAAACGGAAGACGTAACCGCACCGACTTCCGGCGCTGTCTGTCTAGCCGGGTGTGTACAATGTTCTCGGCATCATGTTATACTCACGTAGGAATAACATATATTTTCTACCAAAAACATAAATTTGAAGATAAACACTGGTATAAAAGAGGTACATTATTATTATTATTATCATTTAATTTCGGATTGTTCATCCATATCTTATACATAATAATACACAGGTCAGGTAAATGCTGACTTTTAATTTAAAGGCTTACAAGAACTAATATTTTCTTAACTTTTAAAAATGGATGTTTAATTCAGCAATACAGTTTATTACGCGATATCTTCGCATCTCCTTTATCCCCTCTCTCAAGGGAACTGGGATGAATTTCGGGATAAAAAGTATCCAGTTTCCTACCTCATATTATGAACTCAAACCATATTTTGTTCCATTTGAATTCATTTAGTAGTTTAGGCGTGATGCGCTTACAAGATAAAGAGAGAGACAATTTTTTTTTTTTAAGTTGCATTTTGTATAGTTAACGAATATATATTTAAATCTATACAACATTTTATCCCGAAAACTGAAGAATTCCGCAGGGCACAGCTGGTAACAACATATTGCGAGCCTATATTACACTTAATCGGTTTTATCATACCCATCTACTTCTGTAACATAGACATAAAAATACACGAAAAACATAAAACACAATTATTCATTTCCCCACCTGCCGTGTCTGCCCGCACATAGCTCCACTCCATTCATCAAACGCACCCAAAGACTAATTAAAATAGATGACCCATTTATATATTTATTGGGATTTAATGCCTACCCTTTGAAAAATAACCATTCCAAGGGTGGCGGAGAGAATAATGTTTTCAATACCCATTTTATTGCCACATGTAAGAATATTTCATTTCATTTATTAACTTAGGATACATTTTGGACTGTGTATCAGCCTCTGTTCCCACTGAGCACCGGCCTACTCTCGATAAGTGAGAGTGATATAAATGGCTCGACCGACGTGTTAACGTTGATATTGTACTTTCGTTTTCATGCGATTTTTGGTTAACAACTTTGTTATATTTTTTTTTTTTTATATGTTCGTTACACCATTTGAAAGGATATGCTTTTTGATTAGTTCAATATTTTTTTAAATTAAAATCGTTTAAATAGTTTAGAGTAAACGAAATTGGATATTTTGCTTTCCTGTGACTTGTTTCTTCGCCAGTTGTATACCGAATTGGATATATCTTTTTTATAATAGTTATTAATCCCTTTAAGGGCCAAAATTAAGAGGACCAAAATATTGAAGTCCACTTTTTTCGATTTTTAAATCAGTGACTTGTGTGTGTCTGTCCATGACACCAGCGACACAGTGTATTCTAATTCGATAATGAGTATGTAAGCGTTTATTTTTATTTATCTTAGTAGACGAAGTATTTCCTGGTTACAACTTAAATTACACCTAGTAGACAAAATATAAATTTTAAAACTATCATGATTATTACATTACTCGAATTACCGAGATATTTACCATGATTTGTGATTTTTGTTCATACGCCCCACCCCACAAAGACATCAGTTTGCCTGGGACCATAACGCATGAAACTTCGTCGAAATATCGGGAGTCACCAAACTCACAAATCATGGTAAACATCTCGGCAACTAGAATAATAGTATACTCAAACTCAATTTCAAGCTCAAGAAGACGCATAAAAAAACTGAAAATACAAATGCCATAAAACCAAAAATTCAAGAATATCTACAATATGACTCTCCTGCTCATTTATTCTCCGTTGTCGAGAATAGGTTGCAGTTAAATCATTAGACGCATACGGTACGGCCTTACAATATTACGACTCACTAATTAGATTACTTCTTTAACTTGTGTCCCAAAAAAACGATTGATGTATTATAGGGGCACCATACATCAATCCTTTTTTATCGATTTTTTCCACTGACATTGCATAATTAATAATTTAAACACAGTGTGGCACTCGTTAGGAAAACATTGTTATAAATAGAGACGGATAAAACTTTCTCACGAGCCGAAAAACGATGGGGCAACGTAAAATTATTTGTTATTTAGATTGGTAATATTATATTATATTAATTATATTATTATATTTTTTTTTATATTTTTTACCTTTGCGATAAAAACATTAAGAGTAAATTAAAAATGAAGTGATATAAACAAAAATTCAGCTGATGCGCGTCCGTAATACGCTCGGTCTAGCATAAAGTTAATTCTAACTGTAGTTCGAATTCGTGCATGAAATATTATTTTATTTTCTCATTATAAGTGACTTTATAATTCAAGAGAATAAAGTTCCTTTAACCGTATGGTGAATTTCTTTAAATTTCTTCGGTGGAGCTAAAAAAAGGCGCATCGCTCACTATTGCTGAGTCGAAACGCGATCGAAGCAGAGTGTGGTTGAGATTAGCCATAGTTTAGAATCGAAGCGAGTATGCCTTCTTTAAACTTACTCAACATGTCGTCTTTTTAACGAACCGGCGGTGAAGTCAAAGCAGGTGTTCGCCAAAAATATTTATCTATTTATTTAATAAAAAAAACAATAAAGGCTAATAGTAAAACTAAATCGCCTAAATGCTAAATATAACAAAACAATTAATACACAAAAATAAATACAAATAATGTAATGAAAAATTAATTAGACATGTCAAAATACATTAAAAATCATAAAAAAGTCATAATATTGATCAATAAATAAGTCAGTGATATGAATATAAATATGATGTCAATAAACGATAAAATTTGCCAAAGTTGTCAACGAAAACGTCAGCTTTGTTTGGTTTGGGAAACTCGTTGGTTGGTTTCTCAGGATTGCTGGATATAGGTGCAAACAAAAAAAATTATTACATGTATTTCCATGAAAATTAGATTTTAAGAAGCTTGATCACAATATGCAAGTTTTATAAATTATTTTTGGAATTCGTGGAATTATCTTTAGCCGAAACAAGCCCGAAATGAATCCGAAAGAACATCTCACCCCTACGAGTTTAAGGCGTGGGTCTGATATAAATTGGTCTAATTGGGTATAAGTTGATTAATGCCGAAATTGATTGGATTATCTCAAATAAACTTGGAGACATTGTCTCCGCTCTAACGATGTTCGAATAAATTTAGATGGAGCTTTGAAGATAGCTAATGTTTGTTTAGAACAAATATATTTTTACATTGTTGTGTCAATATTAAAAAAAGAGTATTTTGGCATTTACCTGTAGATCTACACAAAAATTAATTGCTGTGCAGTAGTCTCGCAAAAATTCGAAGGTGGCTCGAAAGATATGGTTTTTTTTGTTGCGTTAATCCAATTGTGACATGGTTTAAGAAATAATAAAAGTAAGAGAAACACAAAATAGCTCCAAAATCAAATTGGTAAATTTGTATGGAATTAGCCGCCTCGGAATTTTATGTGATAAGAAGTTTATCGGGTCGACTAATTAGAACTAATGTTTTATTTTCGTGATTGATTGAAAAAACTTAGAATTATAATAGCATTAGGTGTTGTTGGAACAAAAAGTTGCTTCTATTTTATATTATATATGTATTTTATACCCATTTCTCGAAATTTTAAGATGGCGAAATACCGGTAGATATATACTAGATAGATAAAATAGATAGATAAATTATTTTTTAGACGAGACTTTAAAACCGACTTTTAAAAAGGAGACTTTTTTTACGCGATTTCTCAATGAACCGTACACTGAACCCAGGTACTTTTGAACTCCTATTCTTCCAGAAGAATATATATTATCGTTAGGAGTTTATATGTTAGAAGTTTAGCGAAGGTGTACTAAAAATTAACCCTTCAAAGCTGTACTAAAAATTTCCAGAACATCTTTTTACAGGCCAAGTGAAAGCGGTTTACAGCGCAGTTTACCTTCGTAGTTAATAAAAATCCAGCGCAACTGGAGCTTCAAGGCTTTGCAATGAACACTCATAAATGGATGTTCATGCTTGCTCTTTTTTGCGTTGTCTATGTTATCTCTCACTACTCTGCTTATTTTATAGTACAACAAACCAAATTTTATGGATTTTAAATTATTCATCTGTTGGATTTATGTTTTATGTACGAGATGAAATACGTTGTAATTTATCTGTGTAATATTGCTAGAGTATATGTTATGGATTGTGATTTGATAATCGTGGGGTATTACATGTGGGCTATATGATTTTGTAATTTAATTATTGAAATTGTAATTTATGTTTTATCTTTTATTGTTTTTATATTTAATTGAATTTGAAATACTGTATGTATGTGGTAATCAAATTTTTTTTGTGTTTTTTACTTTTTTGATTGTATGGACCAATTTTAATTTTGTATTTTGTTAATTAGTGTAAGTGGTCTAAACCTTGCTAATTAAATAAATAGATAAATCAATGATGTGTGAATGATTATGTAGAAACACGCAAAACAATATTCGACGGCTCCTTGGCTTAGTGGTAGTAGCCCTGCCTTCGAAGCGAGGGGTCCCGGGTTCGATTCCCGGCCGGGGCACACTTTGTGCATGAAGTTTGTTCTCAGGTCTTGGGCGTTTGTCTTGTGTTTCTGTGTTTGTCCATGCCATCTGCGACACAGGGAATCCTAGTGCAGAGGTATGAGTGTGAAAAAAAAAAAAAAAGAAAAAAAAAAAATATTGTCCTGCTCTACGACACGCAAAATAACTTGTAATATTCATTATATTTCATTTCAATGACTAACAAAATGTTTACGTAGACATGAGAAAAATTATTATAGTTTTTGTGAATAGGTAGATAATTAAATTATGTTGTATATATTGGCACTTGACACAAAACACATCTGTCTCCACCATATACCACTCCTGGGTAAGACTTGAACCCACAACCTCCAGCGCAGAAGGCAAAGAGCTGTGAAGCAGTCTTACCAGTTCCAGCTGTTTCCCGCAACTTCGTCCGTGTCCAATTTAATTTTTTTTTGCGCGGAATTCTGAATGTTTTTACGTTTTTTTTTTAATAAAAGTAACCTAAGTTACATCTTATAACATCAGCTATCTGCCAGTGAAAAACCTGCCATCTGCCATCACCAAAATCGTTGCCGAAATTAGCTGGAATAAACAGACAGGCAGGCTGACAAAAAAAAATGAGTTTTAATATATGTACTGATAACAAAAACATGTAGCAATCACTTTCAAATGCAATTAAAAAAACTGTTATTTTGATTATCTACAAACAGACATTTGATTTCTTTTTTGTAAATAATTTTTTTTTTACGTTTGTACTCCCGAAAGCGTAGGCAGAGTCTTAAAATGGCAACATTTCACCTTAATTAAATCGTAGCTTATAATCAATATTATAAGTATAGTTATAGTATTATTAGAATAAAGCGATAAATTATGCTCTTTCATATTGTATATCAATTTGCAGAGAAGCCTCTAATGGTGCTGTAAAGTATCGTCAGCAAATAAAGTATAACTTAGATCACATTTACATAATTAGATGTTATTTATCACTTATAAACTCCCAGTCATGTAATCAATTTTGATATATTTCGGGTTGTATATTTAGATAAGGCATTCGTACAAAATAAATATTTATAGATAATTAAAAAAAATGCATCTTAATTTTTACCCGACTGCGCCATAGAGTTATGTTTTTCGAGTGTATGTTTGTATGTGTATTTCTTAGGCACTCTATGCCCAAACAATCTTGATGTATTTTAGATTGAGACGTGTCTTTAGATTCGCCTTAATTGTGAAATAATTAAAATTATATATGTGGCTGGCTGGCTATATCAAAATTATAAATATCGAAATACCCGATTTTTGGCGTCATACTATACCTATATCTTCAATATTTTTTTCCAAAACCTATATATTTATATAACTTAAATATATGTTTGAATGTAAAATGAACTTTTACGCGGTCGCGTATTTTTTTGCTTTTTCAGTTATTGTTTTTTATGTAATGTCATTGACGTAACGAGCTGAAGGCCCGCGTTATCTTAACTGGCTACCTCCACCCATAACAGCAATAAGACTCCGCTCCTAACCGACAAAAGTCGGAGAGTAAGCCTTAATTGAAGCTGAATACTTCAGCGACCAAACAGAAAATTGAAACAGCAAATAAAATACGACATACCCATAAACCGGTACAACCTCGTTAATCAAAGTCCACAACGATTTAAGTATATTTTTAACGATCACGCTGGTCTCAAATTAACGATAACAGTAGATATTGAACAAAAGGATACACAGCAACAATGCCGTGCAAAATGTGCATATCGCGTGCCCGGGCACTGTCTGCTACACGCTCCTGTTTGTTCTACACTACATGCCGTTTGGGGATTCAGTAAAACGGCAGTTAGAGAACTACACTAATCTAAGACCACAGCCACACAGGGATTAGCTTCGCTTGCTCACAGCTACGCTGTTTAAGCAACATGCTCCAGCGAACCAACGCATGTTACAATGGCCACTGTGATACTCAGTGAAGCGCTGCATCATGAGTTAGAATAGAACGTAATGCAACAAATTGGAGCGTAATTTGCACATTTGCAATGTAACGCAATGACAATCAATTAGGGATTTAGTAATTGTATAGAATGAATCTTATTAATGGCTGATGCTGTAAGGGATTATAGCTTAAAGCTACGCGGTGCTTAGTTCTAACGACCAAAATAATTATTTTGAAATTAACAACAATGCTAGTAAAGGAATTAAATTAACTGACGGCCCAATTGATGTTAAATGGTTACCACCGCTAATTAATATCAGGATTAGACTCGGGTAACCCTACCGATGAACTACGAGAATATCTAATTACGTTGCACTCGTAACTCTGAGGGTTTTAATTGATAGGCTGTGAAGAAAAGGTTTACAGGTAGGTTGAAATAATTAGCACAAGTTATAAGATAAAAGTTATTAAGATGGAGCAAAAGATTTTTATCCACGTTGTGCCATATTAGCGGCAAAATATTTTATTACTTTATGTCGTTTTGACACTCGCATATCGGTTATAACTGACATTGACAATCAAAATGCTTGTATTACAATACCTCTAACAACAACATAATATTGTGTCACCTTTTTATTACATAACATTTCTATTTTTAAGCTATTGTTATCTTTTTGGTGTACAATAAAGTGTTGCCATATATGCCTATAATTTTAAAGCTTAAATCATTTATTTTAGCCATTTTATTCCTATAAACCTCAGGCAATTTATAAAAGGTAAGTGTAGCACGTACCTGTGTGATCTCAGCTTAAGATAATCATGAGCTTATACTTGCTCGAAGAAATATATATACTGCAAACTACAATACTTTTATTGTGAAATTATGAAATTTTTATTCTTCCTATTTTATTTAACTAACATTGAAAATTACTCCATCGATGTTGTTAGCACAAAAAGTTTCATCCACGTCATTACTTAAAAAAGTCATACATTTATAACATGGCACCAAAAACCATTAAACTATTTATTATTTTGAAATAACTAGTCACTCACAATCAAGCTAAAATAACCATTTTTAAATTTAATAAAAGAAACCATTTAGGCTACAGAGCGGGCCAAAGAAATATACATACATACATACACTCGAAAAACATAACCCTCCTTTCTCAGTCGGGTAAAAAAATATCCCATGAACGTTTTTTGCACGTAACAAACGATGTTTTTAGAAAAATAGGTACGTTCCTTCATGTAATTTTTCTTCATATCGTGTCAGAGAGTCGTTCGTCGAGTTGGAGCGATTGTAAAAGTTTGCGATGCCGATTTGTTCAAATGGATGCTCACGGCACCATCGATCGGTGATTTGTACCCCCACAAATACATCAACTGATGGTGGTTTTTTTTTTATGTCTTTAAGTGACGGAACGAGCTGAGGGCCCACCTGATGTTAAGTGGTGACCCTCGCCCATGACAACAGTAATGCGCGCGACTCAGTATGAGATCCAAATCTTTACTGAGTCGCATTCATCCTGCTGCGTCCGTCACCCGAGACGGGGATGTCACGTCTCATGCGCATGTGATTTCATGTACACAGATGACATGGACAAACACCCAAAAACCGAGAACAAACTACATGCTCACCACACATAGTGTGCCCCGGCCGGGAATCAAAACCGGGACCCCTCGCTCCGAAGGCTACTACCAACTAAGCCACGGGGTCGAAGAACGAGAACGAATTCTGTTATATAATTATTCTTAATAGTAAAAAATAATAAATAAAAAGAAGACGTCCTCCTATTTTAAAGTTGGTTAATAATCATTCAAAACAATAATAATAATCAATATTCCATTACGTAGGTACTTACATAAATCCATTCATGCATTTTCTTTTTACTGTAACAAATATAATATTAATATCATCGGTAGATTCTTATAAACTGTTCTTAGATAAGAAATAGTACCGACAGCATAAAATATCACTGTGTAGATAAACCACGGCTAGATTGCTATCGGTACGTGAGGTTAGAGGGGTAGAGTCAGCAAATAAAAGCATTAAGTTACTACAAAATATCTAAGAAGTTATGTTCGCTACGTTACCTGCATAATGAACAGTGTAAATTGACGGAAGGATGTGATGAGCATACAATTTTTCTCGGGTCTGGGGTTTTTTTATAAGTCGCGTTTTTTTTTTTTTTTTGGCAAATTACTTTTCTGTAATTTGTTAATATTACGATCTAGCCTAATGATTTTATAGCTAATGAGTAATTTAATTCTAACTTAATTTGCTATATAGAATAATAAGTCGCGTTTGACACGGAAAACTAGTGCAGGGGTGTCATGCATTTCCCTGTTTGTGGCATATGATAAATTCATTGTAAAGGGCGTGGTAGCCAAGTGGTACGGAAGCCAACTTTCTATCCAACCATCACTGGTACAAATCTATTAGATCTATTATCATCTATTATCTATATATAATACAAATCTATTATCTAATAGAATTGCAAAAATAACTTTTGCACTCCGTAATGCATGTGTAAAAAATTACGCAATATTTTACTTGTCTCAAAAATCAGTTGGTAGCTGCTTGTCTTATGTGCTACAGGTAGTGGGTTCGATTCTACCAAGACAAACATAAGTGTGACGTACATAAATGTTTGTTCTGTGTATTGATTTAAAATTAAGTATTCTATCAGTACACTGGTTCCCATAGTACCATCCCATAGTTGAATATCCATGAACCTATATTACTTATTGTACAATATTTATCATTACCTTTTTTGTTGTTACATATTCTTCAATTTGGAATTTTGTTTTTAATTTTTAAGTGAGCCTTAAGTATGTAACGCAAAATAAAGTTTTTCCATTCTATTCTATTCTATTACTTTCATAATTTTACACGCACTGTCGTCAAACTTTTGTATTGCTAAACAAATCTCTTGTATACTATATTTTTGTATGGCTTTTTTTTTTTTTTTTTTTTTTTTTTTTTTTATGTGAATTCGTGACGGAACGAGCTGAGGTCCCACCTGATGGTAAGTGGCGACCCTCGCCCATGACAACAGTAATGCGCGCGACTCAGTATGAGATCCAAATCTTTACTGAGTCGCATTCATCCTGCTGCGTCCATCATCCGAGACGGGGATGATACGTCTCATGCGCATGTGATTTCACCGGCAACCATACCCTTCCACCGGAACACAGTAATGCAACCACTACTGCTTGGCGGCAGATTCCAGATGTGGTGGCAGTACCTCTCCGGACGAACTTGGCACAAGTTCTACTGCTACTTTTGGTTGCTCCTTTAGCACCACCCAGGGGGTACGTGTAGGGAATCAAAGGATATACACCTACGGACGCGAGCAATTATGAGCTAAGTATTATCACTACATAGTATAAAACAAAGTCGCTTACTCTGTCCCTATATCCCTAAGTATGCTTAAATCTTTAAAACTACGCAACGGATTTTGATGCGGTTTTTTTAATAGATAGAGTGATTCAAGAGGAAGGTTTATATGTATAATACACTAGCAATTCACCCTGGCTTCGCACGGGTAGTTTCTGATACGACACTGATGCTTTGCTAACCGTGCGAAGCCGGGGCGGGTCGCTAGTACAGATATAAGACAAAAATACTTGCTTTCAGAGACTTCTTGAATGAAACGGGAATTATAAATGAACGAATGAAAACACCCTGTGGTCACTATAAAGAAATATTTTCACAAGTTTTTACAACTTGTGAAGATTAAATATAATATTGAAGAGTTGGTTAGGAGTTAGTTAGGAGTTATTTGGGAATTAGTTGGGAGTTAAACAGGCTATACGAAACTGGGGTATACGAAACGTATGTCCCCTTGTTAAAAAAAGGCTGTACTGAACCACGTACAAACCCGAAGCAGTTCACTATAATATTTTAAAGGGCTCACTATAACCCCCTCATAATCTAACAAACCTTGAGAACATTCTCGCAAGGACTAAATAAAATCGACACTTAGGAAGTAGAATACAAAAATTACGCTTTTACATATAAAAATAAGGCTTGAAGTATATTAACACCGATATAATATTACTCTACTGCGAAGATATTAAGGGCCGTCAAAACAATCCGAAAAAGGACTCGAATGATTACCTGCTTACGAAACCAGCATGTGGTTTGAGATGAATCTTAAGGTGCGTTCTCACTAGGCTGCCACGGACCACACCAATATGGCCGCCCTCTTAACTTGGATAGGAAGCAGTCGTAGTGAGTCTTAGGCTAAAACATTATGGGCAATGCAAAATGGTGCGTAATTTGGAATACGATTTTTTTACCACACTTGTCCCTTCTGTACTAAGGTATTCTGTATAACTTCTAATATTAGAAGTGAATAATTTAAATATCACTTAATAACGCTGTTTATTATTAAGTTTATTATTATATTAAGTCATGGGGTCATCTTAACAGAGTGCAAATATACCACCAGTCACTGTAAGTGCTTTTCAATACATTCCGCATTACCCGCTGTAAAATCTGCTTCAAATTGTTTTATTCTTCAAAGTGGCTTCCGCGACACGTGAGGGGAATTGTATTATGAAAATGCTCATATCTTTAGATTACATGCCTTATATATCATGCTCGATTTACAGCAAATATCCTATCTCAAACCTAACTTATATCTGTATTTGACGGGCCAACAAACAATATAATGCAACTTATAAAATATTTTTTTATTGAATAATCATTTGGTATTGGTGTGTGAATATGACTCCGCCCTTTCTCAACAGATGTCGTTTTTAGTATTGTTTACGTGTACTAATAAATGACCATACTTGTATTCGATAGTACTGAATGTCAGCTATCTAACGCATTTTATGATATTTGGTTGAAGTGTAAGCAACAATTGTTTTCACCTTTTCGAAAATGTCGGTTTTTATTCCAAATAAACGTCATTTGCGGGAAGTGTTATTACATTATTTTATTGCGAAGAAAACTGCAGCGGAAACTTATCGTTTGCTTGTGGAGATTTATGGTGAGCATGCTCCGTCTAATACAACTTGCAAGGAATGGTTTCGACGATTTCAAAATAACGATTTTAGTACTGAGGATAAAGAACATGGAAAACCACCAAAAAAATTTGAAGATGCTGAATTGGAAGCATTATTGGCGGAAGATTCTTGCCAAACTCAATCAGAATTAGCTGCAGCATTAAATGTTGATCGTTCAACTGTTGCAAAGCGTTTACAAATGATGGGAATGATTCAAAAAGCCGGTTACTGGGTTCCACATGATTTAAAAGAAAGAGACATGGAACGTCGGAAAACCATTTGTGAAATGCTGCTTCAAAGACAGCAAAGAAAAGGATTTTTGCATCGGATAGTCACAGGAGACGAAAAATGGATACACTACGAAAATCCTAAACGCAAAAAAGCTTGGGTGAAACCAGGCGAACCAGGCCCATCACAGCCAAAAATAAATATTCACTGTGCCAAGGTCATGCTCTGTATTTGGTGGGATCAGAAAGGTATTGTATATTATGAGTTGCTCAAACCCTCTGAAACTATTAATGGAGAAGTTTACCGACGACAACTAATGCGTTTGAAGCGAGCCATAGAAGAAAAACGACCAGAATGGGTGAATAGACATAACAAATTAGTTCTTCAGCATGACAATGCCAAACCGCATACCGCAGAAGTCGTAAAAAGATATTTAGAGGGACAGGACTGGGAAGTGTTACCCCACCCGCCATATTCACCAGACATAGCTCCTTCGGATTACCACCTATTCCGGACGATGCAGACAGACCTTACTGGTGAAAAGTTTACTTCATGTGAAAGTATCAAAATTTGGATTGACAACTGGATAAGCTCAAAAGACCAGGACTTCTTCCAGCAAGGAATACGAAAACTACCTGAACGATGGGCGAAGGTTGTAGCTGCAGATGGAGCATACTTTCAATAATTTTTTTTTTAATTTTGTAAGCGAACAAATGTGTTTTATTTTGACAAAAAGGGGCGGAGTCATATTCACACACCTATTATAATACATCAAAGCTTTGGTAGCTTTGGTAAATGTCTCCTGGACACTACTGAAATCGTCTGATAAAGACATATAAGGCCGATTATGATGATACACGTTATATGCTCACGAATATGTGTACATGCATGTGTAAAATTTGACGTGTCCAAATGACACTTGAGATCTAAAGGAATAAATGAGTTTGACTTTGACTTTGATAATACATTGTATTTTTACAATGTGCTTAACGCAAAACAAGCCAGCATAAATAGCGATCTCGTAAACCCCGTATCTTACAAATTAAAATGTACCGCAATAAATTACCGAGCGTGCATACTTTTAAGTCGGTTTGACTTAAACACGGCCTGGTCTAGCGTAAGGCGCCCTTCATTCGTTAAACCCTCACAGCGGGGCATCACACGGCGAGTGTTGAAAAAATAAATTATCCTCCTGATAGAATGCTCTTAAATTGTATGTAATTGCGTTCCATTTCGTGCTTGATTATTTTAATGAAAAGCATGAAATTGAAGGTTTTGTTTTTAATATTATCTGACAACTTGGAATTAGGGATAATTTTGTTTTGTCGAAACGTAGCGCTAAGTATTATTTCACAAAATATTGTTGAATTTGCTTTGGCCTTTGAATTTTGTCAAAATAACCATGGATCAATTTAAAAGGTACGATTTATTCGTAGGGAATATCCTACGAATTCGTAAGCGTGGAATTTAATTATTTTTTTGTACGGAATCCAATTTCTTTTTCTGAAATAAAAGTAAGTTACTCTTTTTCTGAAATAAAGTAAGTAAGCCCAAGTTACTTCTTATAATATCAGCTAACTGCCAGTGAAAGTCTCGTCAAAATTTGTCCAGCCATTTTTGAGATCGCCAGGAACAAACATAGGCAAACAAAAATTAAAAGAAATGATTTTTTGTCTTAATACATTCAGTAAAAAGCTGTTAATTTTTCATTACAAACAGACAATTCACTTC
The DNA here is from genome assembly GCA_921293045.1 of Aplocera efformata. Taxonomy (NCBI): domain Eukaryota; kingdom Metazoa; phylum Arthropoda; class Insecta; order Lepidoptera; family Geometridae; genus Aplocera; species Aplocera efformata. Next base: position 855,132 of record OV121061.1, read on the forward strand.
ACTTTTATTTATTTGTATACGTTATTATTTTTGACCAAACAACGATGAAGTCAAAGTCAAACTCATTTATTCTTTTTGATCTCAAGTATCATTTGGACACGTCAAATTTTACACACGCATATACACATATTCGTGAGCATATAACATCTCAGGAACTCCCCAGGCACATTACATGCACACAGATATGTCATTATACAGTCAGTTTTCATGTCAGTTTCAGTTTTCATGTTTAAGTTAATCTTATTTGAGATAATCTTTCTCTTTATTATCTTTATAATCTTATAATGAGAGCGTATGTTTATCTTATGGACGCTGATTTTCAAACTGAAGTTAGCTGGTTCAAATTCGGACGAGACATTTATGACCTCAAAACCTTGAGTAGCAGTAGAATAGATCCCTAGCCTAGTTGGTAGTCCTGATGGATTTTTGGTTCAATTTCCGGCTGGGGCAGTCTTTGTGTGATGAGCATAAATTGTGTTTTGATCTTATGATCATATGTTCATATGTTTGTCTCGGACACACAGTTGTGTAAGTGTGTGTATACAAAGTTTACCTTATCTTTTATTATAAAGAATATAATTATCTATTATGAAACTTTGAATAGACACAAATGCCGTGATGTTTCGATTGTAGCACGTTCGCTTAATTCAAAACCTTCTGGTTCTCAAACTTTTCACTCATCTCCATACACACGAACTCAAACTCATTTATTCCTATGAAATGATTTTTTGTCTTAAATCCCACGTATGCAAATGCATTCAGTATAAAGCTGTTAATTTGTCATTACAAACAGACACTTTAATTTTATTTATTTGTATACGTAATTATTGTATTTTTGACCAAAGAACAATGAAGTCTAAGTCAAACTCATTTATTCCTTCAGATCTCAAATATCATTTGGACACGTCATATTTGACACATACAAGTAAGCATATTCGTGAGCATATAACGTGTCACAGGAGCTCCTTAGGCACATTGCATGCAAGCATATGTCAAATTTAACTCAATTTTCATGACTCATTTGTTACTAGCTGCGCCCCGCGGTATTACTTGTGGTTTTCCCTGATTAAAAGTAGCATGTGTTAATCCAGGATATACTAGCCTACTATTTTATCCAAATCTGTTGAGCCATTTGAGTGTGAAGGTGTAACATATTGGTGTGTGAATATGACTCCGCCCTTTCTCAACAGATGTCGTTTTTAGTATTGTTTACGTGTACTAATAAATGACCATACTTGTATTCGATAGTACTGAATGTCAGCTATCTAACGCATTTTATGATATTTGGTTGAAGTGTAAGCAACAATTGTTTTCACCTTTTCGAAAATGTCGGTTTTTATTCCAAATAAACGTCATTTGCGGGAAGTGTTATTACATTATTTTATTGCGAAGAAAACTGCAGCGGAAACTTATCGTTTGCTTGTGGAGATTTATGGTGAGCATGCTCCGTCTAATACAACTTGCAAGGAATGGTTTCGACGATTTCAAAATAACGATTTTAGTACTGAGGATAAAGAACATGGAAAACCACCAAAAAAATTTGAAGATGCTGAATTGGAAGCATTATTGGCGGAAGATTCTTGCCAAACTCAATCAGAATTAGCTGCAGCATTAAATGTTGATCGTTCAACTGTTGCAAAGCGTTTACAAATGATGGGAATGATTCAAAAAGCCGGTGACTGGGTTCCACATGATTTAAAAGAAAGAGACATGGAACGTCGGAAAACCATTTGTGAAATGCTGCTTCAAAGACAGCAAAGAAAAGGATTTTTGCATCGGATAGTCACAGGAGACGAAAAATGGATACACTACGAAAATCCTAAACGCAAAAAAGCTTGGGTGAAACCAGGCGAACCAGGCCCATCACAGCCAAAAATAAATATTCACTGTGCCAAGGTCATGCTCTGTATTTGGTGGGATCAGAAAGGTATTGTATATTATGAGTTGCTCAAACCCTCTGAAACTATTAATGGAGAAGTTTACCGACGACAACTAATGCGTTTGAAGCGAGCCATAGAAGAAAAACGACCAGAATGGGTGAATAGACATAACAAATTAGTTCTTCAGCATGACAATGCCAAACCGCATACCGCAGAAGTCGTAAAAAGATATTTAGAGGGACAGGACTGGGAAGTGTTACCCCACCCGCCATATTCACCAGACATAGCTCCTTCGGATTACCACCTATTCCGGACGATGCAGACAGACCTTACTGGAGAAAAGTTTACTTCATGTGAAAGTATCAAAATTTGGATTGACAACTGGATAAGCTCAAAAGACCAGGACTTCTTCCAGCAAGGAATACGAAAACTACCTGAACGATGGGCGAAGGTTGTAGCTGCAGATGGAGCATACTTTCAATAATTTTTTTTTTAATTTTGTAAGCGAACAAATGTGTTTTATTTTGACAAAAAGGGGCGGAGTCATATTCACACACCTATTACATACAAATACACACATACATATATACATACAAACTTTCGCCTTTAGTTTTTTGAAATACTAGTGCGTAGTTAACATCTATTCCAACCCCGTTTAATACCATTTCATGTTCTCAAAACGGTGAAGGAAAACACCGTGAGGTTTTCGGCATGTTTAAGGCATGTTTAGGGTTGGAACAGACATAAACTTAACAAATAAGATAAGTTTAAACATGAAAACTGACTGTAATTTGACATATCTGTGTGCATGTAATGTGCCTGGGGAGTTCCTGTGACACGTTATATGCTCACGAATATGTGTACAAGCATGTGTAAAATTTGACGTGTCCAAATGATACTTGAGATCTAAAGGAATAAATGAGTTTGACTTTGACTTTGACTAAGAAATCAAAAATTGGAGTAGCTCCCGTAGTAGATCAAAGCTCATTCACTCTCACTTGCTCAATTTAAGAAGATAGCATGAATAACCTAATCAGTCTCAGACTTAAGTATGAAGACCCAATTCGCATCAATTGCGCCCGTCACCCGAAACGGGTATATAACGTCTCATGCGCCTCCGATTTCACCGGCACCCACACCCTTCGATTAGAACACAGCAATGCGAGTACACCACTGTTTGGCGGCGGATTACCAGGTGCAGTGGCAGTACTACTCCGGACGAACTTGGCAAGTTCTGCTTTGGGTTGTTGCTTCCGCACCACCCCGGGGGATACTGTAGGGACTCTGAGGGTACCCACATAGGGAGAAACATAGTCTTCCACTAAACGTGCTAATTAAAATCATTAATAAATAATGATCAACAGTTTGACAACCACATCAAAATAGCAAACGATGCCAAACCATAACAATGACACGCATTCAGTGTCCGTCCGGTCGGATGCGCGAGCGCAACAAACACGAAATAAATGTAACAAAATGGCGCATTCCATCCACGTGTTAGTGTTACTTTGCTTGGTTCTCGCTGAATCCGCAGTATTGACCGGAAAAGGTATGTAATATACCTATTGTAAACTAATAATACGTGTTTATATGTAGAACCACATAACTATCTGATCCAATCCATAAAGATTAGAAGCTGCTTCTTCAAATTGGCATCAGAAAGTATAGAAGATACAAGTTGCGAAAAAGTTCCTCATTATTAGAAATCACTAATTTAGAATTCCTCGTTATAGAAAACTTGACTACTAGATCTGATGTCAATTTGGGGATATCGCTTGTGATTTGGGAACTCCTTACTGAAAGGGTAAAGAGATCACAATTACTAAAACTAAAACATGTGTATGTATTTCTGAAAAAGATATAATCTGTGGAAACATTTACCGTACTACCGTGCTAATATTTTCAGACTATTTAAAGTATATACAATAAACTGTTTATTTTTCTGGCAACTAAAATCAATTAAACTAGAATTTTAATAGTGACATTAATACTGTGCTGTATCTTTAATCCGTGCAAAATAGGAAAAGATCTACCGCTACAGGCATGGCCCTTTTTTTGCATCAGTTTTTCCAAATTCGTGTTCGAATTTGGAAAAACTTTGGTTGTTATCTAAACAGATTTTTTTCTTTAACATAAATGTGAAAATGGGTTGAAACAGGCATAAGTTAACAAATAAAGACTAGTTAAGTTGTGTAAAATTTGACGTGTCCAAATGATACTTGAGATTTAAAGGAATAATTTAATTTGATATTTGAGTTTGTCTTTGACTTTGACTAAGTCATGGCTGTAGATTGACTTATCAGTGTAGATACATGTAATATCCCTAAGGTTCTCTGGTGATTCTGGAATAGTTAATCAGTAGTACGGAACCCTCAGTGATCAGATACGGGATCCCTTGGTATCAGATCAGAAAATATGGAAAGATTCAAGTTGGGAAAATGAGTGTTTTCAAATAATGTCAATTTCGTGAAATATAGAAACGAAGCGATGTGACAAATGAAATTGTCCCAAAACAGATTTATCGAATACATGACATCGAATCCATCATGTTTACAGCGGCAGATTAGTTTGAGAAGCTCGTTCTGAAGCGCTCCAATCCACAAATTACCAGGGTTTCTTTATTTCCAAACTCAAACTTGTTCATTCCTTTACCAAGTATGTGACATGTCTAAATTTACAGGCCAACAATTACATATACGCATATTAGTTAATCTACAGCCATAGCTTATCTAGACCTTATTTAACCTTATTTTTATCTGTGTTAAATTAAATTATGTGTTAGTATTAAATTATGCCTGTTTCAACCCATCTTCAAATTTATTTTAAAGAGACCATTTATTAGGTTGTACGAATTTGGAAAATCTTAAGCAGAAATAGTGCCATGCCTATAGTGGTACTATCTTTTCCTACTTTCCACGGATTAAAAGATATATAATAGATTCTTATTAGTGCTGCTAGTTAAATTAACTTTCGGTTTAGTTACTTTAATTGCCAACAAAGTAAAATGTTTTTGAGATATTTTACATAGTTTGGAGGAATAAACACATTTTATTTTCTTTTCTGCATCACGTTGTACGGTTACGTAATTTTAGTGGCTTAAACCAAAGTAAGAACAAATTTTACTTAATTTCTTTGGAATGCAAATTTTGTTTTTTTTTCAATATCTATGTTTTCGATGGTATTTAGATTCTCCTAACCTGAAGGAAATTACATTTATAGAAAAAAAAAAATATAATGATTCTAATGTCATTAGAATATCAATGGAAATTTGAGAGCACTTCGGAATAAGCCCTATCTGATGGCATCAGCCGGTGTGATGTAGCAGTCCTATTGTTTAGATGTTATTGTTTTTTTACAAACATGTTATTGATATCACTCACTGGGCTTGAAGGCGAATGAAAATAATTTTGTCATTGCTAACAATGTTCCTGTGTCCTTGTTTTTTGTTAAAATAGTAATATGAATTCTATGGCTTATCGTTAATAACCACTTCTTCTTGACGGTTCCGTGGTTTAGTTGGTAGTAGCTCTGCCTTCGAAGCGAGGGGACCGGGTTCGATTCCCGGCCGGGGTATAATTTGTGTGAGCATGAAGTTTTTTCTCGGGTCTCGGGTGTTTGTCTTGTGTTTCTGCGTTTGTCCATGCCATCTGCGACACAGGGAATCCTATTCCAGAGGTATGAGTGTGTAAACGTTTATTATTTATTTGTTATTCTTTATGAACCATTTCTTCAACTCGTTAAAAAATCCCGTTTGGTTTACTATATTGCAAAAAATTGCACACAGATGTAAATTAATTTATAGTAATACTCTATCATTTATTAAACTTTCAGCTCTCTACTGTAGAGATCCAGACACGGGAAAACTTCATGCCGTAAACACTACTTGGGTATCTACTACCTTCTGTGGAAACTACACTTGTAAGATACGAAAACGAAACGTAACCGAAACTGAATATACTCCAATAAGAAAACTTAATATCACCAATATAGAGGTTTTCAATAGAACCGAGACTCCTACCATTAACCTACCTCCTACCGAGAGTAAAAACGTGACTAAAGAAAATGTTACTATAACAATTGAAGACAGAACTGAACCTGAAATCGAATCTATAATACATAAAGATAAAGCTTCTGAAGTTACTAAATATTTAAGTGACATCTCAACCAAAAAAGATGACAAAAATAGATATTTGACCGAAAATGAGATACAATCTATAGCAGAGATACTACACACAGTCAAAAAGAGTGATTTAGATGCAATTGTAGATATATACAACCTAGCGCAAGATATATATAATGAAATGGATAAGGCTACCAATGAACATATCATAGATGATACAATCAACGCTATTAATACAAATTTAGGTGAAAAATACCGGAAAAATCCGAAAAAATCGTACTGGTATGACCCTTTGACTTATAAAGGCAGAATTGACATGGATTATCAAGGATCAAATTTAGTACCATCCACGGTGAAACCTACTAAAGAACTGCCAACATATTTCAATGGAGCATTGAGTAGCCAAGACTTTGGGAAATTGCCATATTATTATCCTTTGACACCGTTTCAAAGGAGTTCCTCATACGTGCACCAACCTACTAAACCTAGTGTAGAAAGATCAAAACCTTGCAAAACTAGAGAAAGATCAGACAATGATATTCAGGCATCACAAAATTTGATCCAACCATCGCACTTGCTTCCTTATCCATTTGCTTATATCCACCATTACAACTACAGTGATTATAAAAACTCATACTATAATAATAATCCATATATTTGGGACTATTATAATAGACAAAGGCAATATCAACCTTATTACAATTCATATATACCTCAAATTTCGCAAGAACCACAAATGCATGTAGATATGCCTGAAATACTTAAGGTAGAAGAAAAACCTGTACCTTTACAAGATAAGGGCATATTGGGAAAGATTCTTCTCAAAGCTAAAGACAATGTCATGCCTGATTGGAAGACGGAGCAGCTATCTAGTCAAATTTTGGATGAAGTAAGAGCAAATATTGATACAACGAAACTTTTAAAAGCCTATCCGTTTATAAAGAAAGTGAAATTGGAAAAAGTTGGTAAAATCATTAAGTTGGATGAACTGGCTAGAGCAAGAAGATCTGCCGAAGAAGCAGGTGTAAACATTGATCAGCACGAAGACAAAGAAGATTTTCATGATGAAAATGGAAAGTATGAGACGTACCTTGAAAGAACAACGTGAGTAAGTTTCCTTTACATCTAATTCTGATTCTAGGTGGGGGTGACTGGGCCTGAGCTGACGTCCCGCATAGCGGTGTTTTGTGCACTGTCTCCCATTATTAACTATATCCTACTCCGGCCATTCCAACTCCTTTATATACTGAAGAAGGACTCTAAGTTGTTGTTCACTGTTCTGTCTCAGCGTCCCCTCTCCTATAAGCTATTCCTGCTGTAAGCCTGTCCTGCGTCTGATTTATTTGACTACAATACATTTTCTACCATCTCCTCCTCCAACATGCATCCCGCTACAGACCGCTATCGGTTGCCCCTATTTAGTGGATAGTAGCCCATAGATGGTGGTTTAATTTGCCTCTTTTCATTTTTAACCTTTGATTATTCCCAGTATCGTCTGCAGGTCCTCGCGTTTCATTTTCAACAAGGTGTTGGTCGTTTTTGATATTTCAAAAGTAATAATAACACTAATAACTTTATGTATGTTACTTACATGTTACTCAAACTACTTATAGTATAAAGCATAAAAGAAATTTCAACCAGTGAGATTTTAGACTTTGTTTAATGCATTTTCTAACATGTTTAATCAAACAGTTTATTATGTGTTTTTTTTTTTAATTGTATTTACAATGTATAATGACTTGCCATATGTAACATGTTTCTGTTTCTTGGTCCATGCCACCTACCACAGGGAATCCTGGTTCAGGGGTATGAGTTTTAAAGCGTTATTTATTTATTTGAATGTAAGCATGGTAAGGAATTATTTATAATTGAATGTATGATGAAAATGAGATACAGTGATATGATATGAGATAACTTTTGATTGGCCTTACAGTTCGGTTGGTTGTAGCTCTGCCTTCTGCGCTGTCGGTTCTGGGTACAATCTCCACTCAGGACAAACATTTGTGTAACAAATATTGGTTCTGTGTCTGGGTGTTAAGATATATTATATTTATGTACAATATTTGCAAAAAAATTCACTGTAAGTATTATATCAAAAGTACTAAAAGATATTTGAAGAAAATTCCATTATTCCATTTAAGTTAGTGAATTATGTACTTAATGTTGGTATGTCGAAATAAATTAATCAGTTATCTAGTTCCCATAGTAAGAGGTATGCTTAGTTTGCGCTAGATAGCCATGAATATTTATTTATAAAACAACGGTAACACTACACTGCTGTAGGTAATTTTAAAACTAAACCACAAACTCGTAATTAAGAAAATTATATTTTATTGCCAGCTCACAGAGTTCAAATACAAAAAACAAGTTAAAACACTCGAAGATGTTTCACATTTTTTGTCTCATTAAACAAATCCCCGGCTCAACCTACACCTTCTAAAAACGTAGACAAATAAGTGTAGCAGGATGTCCCAAAAGTTGACAAATATTTGTAAAAAACGTTTGGAATTTGTCCCTCGTCTAGACAAGCTCCAACCCTTGGGTTATCGAATTCGATATTTTTCAATTAGAATACATTTTGGAGATACGATTATATCGAGTGTTTTGACATGCTGGGATTAAGTGAAAAAATAGTTTGCTTTGTTGCCAGCTTTCTAAAGATTACTGTACAAAAATTACAATACATACAATTTGGAACAGATTATTTTAAAATATAAAAGGAATTTGGGTGTAAAGGTCAGTTGGTAGTACTGCCTTCTGCGCTGAAAGTCATGGGTACGATACCCAACCAGGACAAGCATTTGTCTGGCGAACATAAGTGTTTCTGTGTGTGGGTGTTAATATACCCAACCAGGACAAGCATTTGTCTGGCGAACATAAGTGTTTCTGTGTGTGGGTGTTAATATACCCAACCAGGACAAGCATTTGTCTGGCGAACATAAGTGTTTCTGTGTGTGGGTGTTAATATACCCAACCAGGACAAGCATTTGTCTGGCGAACATAAGTGTTTCTGTGTGTGGGTGTTAATATACCCAACCAGGACAAGCATTTGTCTGGCGAACATAAGTGTTTCTGTGTGTGGGTGTTAATATACCCAACCAGGACAAGCATTTGTCTGGCGAACATAAGTGTTTCTGTGTGTGGGTGTTAATATACCCAACCAGGACAAGCATTTGTCTGGCAAACATAAGTGTTTCTGTGTGTGGGTGTTAATATACCCAACCAGGACAAGCATTTGTCTGGCGAACATAAGTGTTTCTGTGTGTGGGTGTTAATATGTCTGTATTTACAAAAAAGTACTGTCTAAGTATTCTATCAGTTATCTATTTTCCTTACTAAACTAAGCATAGCTTACTAAACTAAGAATGCTTAGTTTGGAGATATATGTGTGAAATTTACATTAGAAAAAAATATATAAAAATAATGATTTGGTCGTATTTCATATGCTTTCGGAGATTTGTATGAAAAACAACAGGCGCACAAGACGAACACAGCAATGCGAGTGCACTGCTTGGCGGCAGATTACCAGGTTCGAAGGCATTACTTCTCCGGGCGAACTTTACACAAATTCTGCTGCTACTTTTTAGTCCTATATGTACAATATATACTATATATATAAATTAATCCCTATTTCCTCACGCCATAACTCGAGAAAGACTTCAACAAATCCATTCATTTTTTATGTTTACTAACACTTGTAGAAGTTTCTTACGGAATAAAAAAAGGAAATTCCCGGATAACACCGCAGGGTTGGAACAGACGTAAACTTAACAAATAAGATTAGCTTGAAAACTGACTGTAATTTGACATATCTGTGTGCATGTAATGTGCCTGGGGAGTTCCTGTGACACGTTATATGCTCACGAATATGTGTACATGCATGTGTAAAATTTGACGTGTCCAAATGATACTTGAGATCTAAAGGAATAAATGAGTTTGACTTTGACTTTGCAGCTAGTTCTAAACAAATAGTAAAAAAAATGTTTTTTTTTTTTTTCAGTTGCGAGACTGTGGCTGTTCTAGGATACTTCCGGTACGGGAACCTGAGCCACCCATACCCGGAGTGTTGTCCTCAGCTCATAAGCAATCTGTAACCAGTAACATTATATTTATAAAAAAAATATTTATGTAAATAAACATCGGTTGATCCGTTATGGTCTACAAGATTGGGTTATATATTCACAATACGTCACACCCAATAGTAAAATAGTTATTTAATAATTGAACATAACAAATGTCCAAATTATTCGTAGTAATTTATAAATAGCTTAGTTGAAATTCTTCATAATTTCTATGGAATTATAAAAAATCATTCAAATAGAGCCGCAATTTGCGAAAAAACATTCAGACGAAGAAACAGATTCCAAATTTAATCAAAAATTATGCTGTATTTTATCGTCATTTGAAAATACGCGCCTTGCTATCATTATTATTATCAAGACAAAAAAAAACTGATATAAAAATTAAAATCTAATATTTTTTTATTTTAATAAAAGATTTTTACTATATCAATTCTTTTAAGTGATGTATGTGAGGTTAAGTCTGACGGCAAACCTGATGTTAAATGATTATAAACAACAGCAACACGTATAGAAACCTCTCCTAGCTAAGATCCGAGTCGTGTGTCTATATAATATGTCTCATCCGCTAGTAATTTCATCGGCACCCACACTCTCCCAGCAAGATACAGAATTTTATTGTATCTAAAAATCTTTGATATTTAAAGAAGCGAAGTGAGATATAGAAAATGGGAATAGAGAATTATTTAATTAAGGACAATTTAGTCAAGGGTTAAGGTATTTTCGTTTTACTAAATTCAAGAAAATTTATTCAAGATTTTAATAATTCTTAAGTGACTGATAAAAAAATATTTATTAACCACTTTAACACCGCCACCCCCGGAAAACCGCACCGGAAAATATTATAGAAAACCTGAGTGTTATTTTTTTATATTATAATATTCGTTTATAAATTATAAGACAACCTTCAGAGGTTCAAATAAAAAAAGGATCATCTAAATCGGTTCACAATTGCATTACAAAACATACAATAATAAAAAGTAATGATTGAGATCCACCTTTTTGAAGTCGGCTAAAAATAGATTACTTTACTTGTTCCTTTTTTTTGGTAAAAAAATAAAGTATTTGTAGATATTTTTTTATGTAACAAAAGTGACGAAACGAGCTTAAGGCCCTTGTTTAGAGGTTACTTCCGCTCATAACAAGAGAAATACGACTTAGGTCTCCTTCTGAAGTATGAGAAGACTAAAGTCGCATCCTATACGCCCTCACACTGAATCTTAGAACCCCCAGCATAGGTGTTTTCTTTAAATATAATTTTTATTGGGAATTTTCACTATAGTATTTTAAGAAATTATAATATAAAAAATACTTCGAAAATTAAAAAAAAACCCTCCTCTATTAATACAAGCTTTTATTCATGTTATAGTTGTAAATAGATTTTCATTTATTTTAACTAGTAACATTAAAATTATTTATGTTGAACTTAGTTTGAACTGTCTATTTATTACATCCCAACCTTCGAGAACCAGGGTATTTATGTTGACTGCTGCCTAGGATATCATGGGTTTGATTCTCAACATTACTTCAGTTAAGTTACAGCCTTCTGCGCTGTAAGTCCTAGAATTGATTCCTACCCTGGACAAGCATTTTCGTGACGGATAATTATATTTGTTCTGTCTGTTTACATGTATGAATTTACAAGAAAAGATGTAATATTTAAGTATTGTATCAATATACAAGCTGTGTTTATTTTTTGGAGCTCAATGGGGCTGTGTGAAATCTCTATGAATATTTATGTATTTTTTATTATGAAATATTTGTAAAAAAAATATCCTTTAGGTGATATGATTATTTTTATTCTGTGCTCATTTGAGGGGTCCGGTCGCATCCGTAGGTGTGTACCTTTTGATTCCTTACACGTACCCCCTGGGTGGTGCTACGGGAGCAACCAAAAGTAGAAATTGTGCCAGGTTCGTCCGAAGAGGTACTGCCACCACACCTGGAAGCAGTAGTTCTCGCATTTCTGTGATTCGGTGAAACGGTTGGCTGCCGGTGAAATCACATGCGCATGAGACGTATCAGCCCCGTCTCGGGTGATGGACGCAGCAGGATGAATACGACTCAGTGTAAGATCCAAAACTTATACTGAGTCGCATTACTGTTGTCATGGGCGGGGGTCGCCACTTACTATAAGTGGGATTAAGCTTGTTCCGTCACTTATTCACAAACAAATTTTATCCCTTACGGAAATTAGAAAAAATACTATCTAGATTCTGAATATGTAGTTTTAAAATGCAATTAAATCAATACCTTACACAAAGCAAAATCTAATAATGCCGGTTAACCTTAGTAAAAGATTACTCTACTAACATGTATTTCTTTACTCTTAATTAGTACCTTCTTAGTATCAATAAAAGGCTCTATTACTGAGATAAATTGTTCTTTAATCTCAATTCAAAAAATCTTACTTATCCAAAACCTCATTACACACAGACAAGTTAGTTAAAAATGCATTAGTCAGTCTCCGTTTCGATTACCCACACAACTAGATAACTCCTAATTTAGAATTAATCACCAAAAAAACTAAAAAAAAACTGCCATAAATCAGATAGGGTGGTTCTTGCCCCACATGGTGTCGAAAGTAATAATTATGTGGGTATAGCGTTGGTATGAACTAATGTATAAATTAATATTACAGCTGGTATGAACTGCGTTCTAAATTGGAAGTTATTTTGTATGGATTAATATTTTATTGGAAATAATTGTGGTAGTTTATTGTACGTTTTTAGTAGTATTAATACTTTCATGGTTCCGTAACCAAAGGAGACCCTATTACTAAGACTCCGCTGTCCGTCTGTCACCAGGCTATATCTCATGAACCGTGATCGTTAGAGAGTTGAAATTTTCACAATGTATATCTGTTGCCGATATCACAACAACTACTAAAAAACAGAATAAAATAAATATTTAAGGGGGCATTCATACCAAAACGTGATTTTCATTGTTTTTTAGTTTTTGCTTGATATTATAGATAACGACCGGTTGTTATTATACTTACATAACTTAAAGGTATGTACAATTACAATTTTAATGAAAGACAGTACCGTACCAGCCTCTAATGTTCCCACTGCAGGGACACCGGCCTACTCTCGATAATTGAGAGTGAATGGGCTCTGATCTACCACGGGAGCCCAATCCGGATGTGGATCTACCACATCCATCACATGTCATCGAACTTTTGGTTCTAAGACATGCCGGTTTCCTCACGATGTTTTCCGTCACCGTTTCGTGGTATTGCGCACATAAATTTTTCAAATGAAAAAACTCATTGGTGCACGTGTGGGTTTGAACCAGCGACCTTCAGGTTGAAAGTCAGCGCCTGTGCCCCTGAAAGACAGTAAATAGAATATAATGGGATTAAGATCAAGCATTACTACACACAAAAATGTTATATAAATGATAGAAATAAAATATAAAACGTGTCTTTATAAAGAGATGACTCAAAGAAAAGTAAGTATATTAAAAGCAGTATTTCAGAAGTACCTCGTGAAACGCTCTGCGGTATATTCTTCAAGAGAAGTCCTTCAAGCATTTGCTGCCAAGTACTTGTATGCTGCATTAAGTTTCAAACGGTCTGGGAGCAAGTGAAATAAAAAGCACATTACGCTTTTAATATTTATATCTGAAAGAGGCATTATGCATGTAGAAATTAAACTGAATTAAAAGAATAAGATAGTGTGTTGCAACTTGTAACCATATTATAGTGACAGTTAGGTAATGGACTGGCCTCACAGCTCAGTTGGTAGTAGCTCTGCCTTCTACGCTGTAGGTCATGTGTTCGATTCTCACTCCGGACAAGCATTTTTGTGACGAACATAGATGTTTGTTCTGTGTCTGGGTGTTAATGTGTACTATGTAGTATGTAGTACATACGTATTTTATCAGTGATCTGGTTCCCACAGTACAATATATGCTTAGTTTCGGGCTAGATGGCGCTATGTGAAATGTTCATGAATATTTGTATAATGTTTGCTGCCTTTTAGTTGTGGCAATTAGTTTTAAAACTCATACTTATATCTGCACTAGGATTCCCTGCGTCTCAAATAATACTGGTCAGCAAGTTAAAAATAATTTACTAAAATATTTAAAATTATATAATAAGTAATCCTAATAATTATTTATAAGTGATCTGTGCGTACAAGCTTCCCATTGTAAAGGTTCTATCTCGTTTATTATTACTCCAACGTGACTTGTTTGACAATAAAAAAGTTTTTATGTCACCTAGCGAATGAAAAAGTTGATCTTTGACGCTATCTTTTCAAATTTATTACCCGGGAGTTGTAAAGGAGTGAACTTGGAACATAACAAGATGTCTGCTTTTGTAATAGGTACATCGGCATTAAGATTTATTTCTATCAAAAGTGAAGGAAATGTGTAGATTTCAAAAAACACCCTGCCAAGTGCGTCGGACCCGCGGACGAAGGCTTCGGCGTAATAAACGGCAAAAAATAATGTCTGTTGTACCGAAACGTAACGATAGCGCGGGCTAAAATACAAGTGGCGCCATCTTGTTTCTTCATATGGAACTATAACCTAAAAATCACGTTTTTGTTTGAGAGCCCCTTAAATATTTATTTTATTCTGTTTTTTAGTATTTGTTGTTATAGCGGCGACAGAAATACATTGTGAAAATTGCAACTCTCTATCACGGTTCATGAGATACAGCCTGGTGACAGACGGACAGACAGACAGACAGCGGAGTCTTAGTAATAGTGTCCCTTTTCACCCTAAAATAAAAGTAAACTTTTACTTATAAATAAGCACAAGATAAGTACAAACGAAAACAAAACAACTGAATTGAGGACCTTTTTTAATCCCGGCGAAAAACAGATGTGTTATAAGATTGTATTGTGTATCTGTGTGTATGTGTATCTGTGTATATGTGGGTCTGTATGTAGCATCGTAGCTCCCAAACGAACGGACCGGTTTAGATGCGAATTTTTTCTGTATGAAATTAATTGAATCTGATTTCTAGAAATAATTCCAAAGCACATCCAAACACATGATTATAGATAAAGAGATATTCAACGTTGCGTACATTATATAAATATTCAGAAAAACCTTCACGAGGCAGACGCGTCATATGTAATTGTTAGAACCACACTTTCACACGAGTATAAATAACGTGACTGCCACAGAACGGAACAACTTCAAACTCATAAATCCTCGTGCTTATAACAGTAAAAATCCCGAATTCGTACCCAAATAGCGCATTTACATGGCAACTCGACGCTCGGCAGGCAAAAGCGAGTAATTCTAACTTTCGGGGTTTCGTACGCGTCCACAAAGTGTCCCCCAAGTGGTGCAAAGCGGCTTTCACCGTTAAGAAGTGGTCCGCTCGCGGTGCTGTGCTCCTGCAGAGGGGTGTGGGTGCCGGTGAAACTACAAGCTTGTAATAAGCCCGTTTCAAAGAGACAGGCGGAACACAATGTAACCTGGGTTTTCTAATTCATATCGGTAGAGGACGTATTGCTGTTATTTTTGGCGTAACCACTTAAGGCGCCATTAGCTTTCAGTGACTAATTTGAAAAAATACTGAAATTGGATTAGAAGGCCATAATAACTACATTTTTTTTTTCAGTTTAATATTGAGAATTTCTTTTCAGCGATAATACGATTATGCAAACTGCAATAATGCGAAGACCACTAAAACAAATACATTAGGCAAAAAATGTATTTCTTTTTTCAGCGTAGTAGCACACGCCGGATATCCGGTAGTATAAAATAAATACGAGAATAGGCTGTCAATCATTTCAGTCACATAAAAAAAGGCTAATAGCCCATTTACATGACAACACTCGGCTAGCAAAAGCGAGTAACTCGCATTTCTCCACAAGAAAACATTCCGAAAGGATCCGACATATCTTTATTTGGGGCGTCGATAAAAAAATAATGTCGCACATTAGAGAAGACTTAATTTAAATATTTTCTTTGCAACCCGTCCCTCTCGCACGCTATGCGAAATCTATGCGCCATCTCGCTTCAGCAGAGGTTGATAAGGCACGGGTCGTAGTGGGGTAAATGCCTTTTTAAGTGAACTGAACAAGTTAAAGCCATGTATATGGTTGGTACAATATGAACTTTAAATCGACCACGTGTAGGTTTAAAATCTTGTATATTCGTCCTGTAGTGAGGTAGGTCGTTAGTGCATAGAAATAGTTAGCTCGTAAGAACAATAATAGGGTCTTGACCTCCCTTATATAAGGGTACTGTAATACTTATACAGGGTACTGTAAGTGAACTGTAATTTTGGTATCCTACTTTACTAATGCTTTCCTTTTTAACAGACTTAAAAAAAAGGAGGTTATCAATTCATCTGTGATTTTTTTTCTATGTTTATTACGCTATTTCTTTACCAATTGTGGCCCGATTTAAATGGTTCTTTTTGGAATGTGGACCTATTGAAATTTCATTAAAAAAATTACCCCTTAATTCAGTAGATAATTAATTAAGGTATTGAAGTCGGTTTGTCCGATTGTTAAATCAGTAATATTACTTTTAGTGAAGCTAAATTAAATAAAAAGGCTATATGCAATTTATTTCATTTTTTTTTTTTTATGAAACTTGGTCTTAAAATACCTGTAAATAGCAAAAGCATAAACCCTAATGACAAATGACTGACTAAAAATAAAAAAAACTACTTTAATACTTCCATCCCTTATTTCTAAACAAAAGGAGAGCACCCTTTTTTTTTGTTTTTTCGTGTGGAAATGCACTCGCATACCGCCCTGCCACGGGGAGACAGAGCGGCTATGTGGGATTAGACCCACTAAAACCCCACGGTGTCTTTTTTAAATGGAAGGTGAGCACCCTACCATTTAAAAAAATCAACATTTAAATCTGTATTTGACGGGTTCAAGAAAAAAGTCACACGAAAGGCAAATACGCAATTTCGTTTACTTTACCAACCAAACTATTGAAACTTCTATAAGACCTATCAATTTCTAGCGACACCTCTCAAGACTACAGAGGGTGGCAAAGAAATATTATATACATACATACACGTGATAAATAACCCTCCTTCTAGCGCAGTCAGTTAAAAGGACAGACAAACATTGTAGACTTAATAAAAGGGCTTCTTGTAGCCTTAAAAGCTAACAAGGTGAATTAAATTTTAAAACTATCATGGTTATGAACAATATTATTCGTGTTACCGAGATATTTACCATGATTGGTAAACATCATGTAACATGTGACGCATGTAACTGCGTCGAAATATCGGGAGTCAACAAAACTCACAAATCATGGTAAATATCTCGGTATCACGAATAATAAGGTGAATTAAGTCTTTGATCTTGCTTCATTATGATCTGCAGTCATAATAATTCAAGGCATAATTACGTTGAGAGCTACTTACAAGCTAGTATGTGATGAGGCATATTCGTTCTGAATAAATCGTGTGGCTTCTGGTGACTCGGGAAAGTAGTCCGAGAGACAGATTCTACTTTTAGTACGTTATTGTGGACTGTACCATCGTGGTTTCACTCGCGCAGAAACCATATTATGCATAGGATTCATATTAGGTATAATCCTATAAAAAAAAAACCGACTGCATGAAAAATTCCAAATGACATTTACACATAATATGAGTTGTATATATAATTGTAAGCCATTTATAAAACTCTGTATTTTAAAACAGGACGTGAGCAAAAAGAAGTTTTTAAAGACACGATATTGCGCCAAATTTCAGCCACACTAACAATTAAGATGAATCTAACGACACCCTCAAGCTAAAATCCGTTAGTTTAGGCTACAGAGCGTGCCAAAAATATAAACATACATACACTCGAAGACATAACCCTCCTGGCGCAGTTGGGTAAAAAACGAATAAACGGACTTTCATCTTGAGGAGTAATTTTTTTATGAAATTCTATGTGCCTTTCTCGAAGTTATTGTTACTCTATCAAATAAAAAAGTATATTGTGCAAATGCAGTATCTTCCAATGGGGGCCGCACCATTGGAAGATACTGCGTAACAAACATAAAAACAAACACATTGTCGAATTTTGTATCTGCATACGCTTTTTTTTAAGTCAGTAAATAATCTGAAATGATTAGATCAAGAATATTGGAAGATAAATCTTCTGAATTCTTTATATGCGAAAAAGGTTTGTTAATCAGAAATTAAATAAATGGCTAAGGAGTATTTTTTTGGAATTGAAAGTTAAAAATAATCTTACAACGCCATCTAGTTGCCCAAACGAAACTACTTTTTTCTGATGGAGCCACACACACATAATGATCTAGTAGAAGAAGCCGATGCCCAAAGGAGGCGAGCTTTATGGACCCCCAAAACATCTCTACCTCCTGGACTACAGCACTCTTGAGGTCGTGAGGACTTAATGAAATTCCTCCACCATAATTGAAGGCATTATATCTTGTTAAAATCTATTGTACCTCAAACAATGAGTTCCGATATTAATTTATAGCCTTTTGTGCGGCCATTTTGGAAGTTACGTTAGAAATAACGATTTTCGTGAATCATGTTGTAAGTTATGTCATATTGTAATTTTGGACTAAATAAGACTTGAGTCTTCATGAAGGGTCGGATAGGGTTTGTATAAGCGCGAAATTTAGTTTTAACAACGCAAGAACTCATCGATAATATTAATTAAAAAAAATACGTTTTCAAGTATAATATTTTTATGAAATTAACGGTAAAGATTTTTGACTTTTTTTTAAGTTAATTTAATTTACAATTACTGTATTTTTTTAGGGTTTCATACCAAAATGCTAAATAATAAAGAATCCGCATTAATACGTTTTACTGTATTGATTTTGTTTAACATGGATTAAAAAAATCTTGTCAAGAAAAACAAAATTTATCACAATAAAACAATCTTTGCCTACATCAATTACATATATTTTTCGAATGTAAAATTCATTGGTGCACGTGTAGTTTTGAACCTACGACTTCCAGATTGAAAGTCGGCGTCTGTGCCTCTAGACCACCACACAATAATATTACAAGCATTTAAATAATAGTATTAAAACAACTAAAATTACTTTTCTTATAACAAACTACATAACCATACCATACAAAGCGATATTTTATAACGAGTGACTGACTCAAATTAGAATTTCTTAAGTCACAGGTAGACAAAACAAAAACAAACATACTCATCTCACAATTATCCCGGCCGAATCGAACCTGGGACCCCTTGTAGGCAAGGTATCAACAAGGTTAGAGTACCCATGGAACGGTTAAGTCATAGACTTACGACAGTTAAGTCAAGCTTTAGCTAAACCCTTTAGACGTAGAACTCTTCAAACATTTATAACGCACCTGCCTAATCTTTGTTTACTCTTGTACAGTACGCGATGATAAAACATGCGTGGAGACAACTACACAAACTGTAGGTAACATATTAATGTTCAAGATTGTAGTAAACAATAACCCGTAAATGATTTTTTATTTGGTTTAGTCGGGCATGCGATTTGGAGTCTTGCATCTAGATTTCCGTATCACCGATTGTATTTTACTACGTTTTTTTGATGAGAAACCCATTACAGTAATAACATTTTCCTAAAAAGTCTTACACAGACAAATTTAACTTACAGGCTTAGCTATATCCTTGCGATATCGCAATCTTGTAAGATGCACCCGTTTAAATAGTCAAACTATAACGCAGCTGCATTTTTGTGTGTTTGGTATTTACTTTATCGTATTGGCAGTAACCACTTAAGATCAGATGGGATGTTAGCTCACGTTTTTTTTGTAAGTGTCACAAAAAAAAAGCCATAAAAAGCTTAGTCACAATAAAAAGCTAATGAATCCAATTTGTAAGCGTTTCCTATGCCTGCGCAGTCACTAATGCATGCTTGCTATATGAAGACAGATAAAAAAAGTAATCCGTTTATTTTTTTTATAAACGACATCGCAGAAATAAGAAGAATCCTGTTTTCCGATAAAAAAATATTATAAAAAAATGATTTTGTTTTTTAATTAAGTTTAAAGAGAAATTATATTTTGGAACTTTAGCCAAATTTGGAAACAACTGTTACTTATAAATAGCAGCAGAATCACGCGCATTGCTAAATTTGGCGTCCGTTCAAGCCCGATCCGAACCGCCTAACCGTTTCTATCAAAACCCCGGGGGGTGCGATCCGACGCTGCCAATTCAGACGGCGCGTATTGTATCTGATTCTTGTTTGGTCTGATTCGTTTGAACACAGGATTTATGGGAACAAACGTTTCCGGTAAAAGGATTCTGAGACTTAGCATTACATGAAAGGCAGGGGTGGTTGGAGGGGAGTCATGTGTGTGGGTATTGACTTTCCGAGTCTCTTTGATTTTTACCTGTGTATTTTTCGTAAATAATTCAAGTTATATTTGCGCATCAGCTTCTAATGCCACTTCAGGTAATGCACCCAGTCTACTCTCGACAAGGGCTTTTTACCACGAGAGCCCAATCTGGCTTAGTAGATTTCATATGTCTTCGATTTTTTTATTATTGGATATATCGGTTTTATCACGGTGTTTTTTGTCACCGCTTAAAAACCGTTATATTTTTTTGAAGTTAAATTGTCATTTGTGCACTTTTGGATTTGAACCAGTGACATGTCATCTGTACTGTTGTCTGGAGTAACACTGCCACCATACTTGGTAATCTGCCCCCAAGTAATGGTGCACTTGCGTCGCTGTATGCTCGTTGAAAGAGTGTGAATGTCAGTGAAATTACAGGCACTCAACACTACAACTTCACTACAGAATGATGGCGGATTGCAATGCAACTTAGATCTCGTTAAACTCAAACTCAAAATATGTATTCCGTTTTTTTTTTCTAATTTACCTACGATATCATTCTTTCTACATAAGTTTAGCGGTTACTCATATTTCGGTAGGGGAAAACCTGGTTGATTCGCCTGGTATTGCCATTACCTAGTCCGATAATTACCTTATTAGGTCCTGTGATCAACTAATTACGAAACCATAAACCAATTATTACTAATTAATCGGCTAAACATTAACTACCTGCGGTATTACTAATTAGTTAGAAGCAAACCTATCTGTTCTTATATTACAGGGGCTGCATTCTCGGCCCGATATCACGGTTTGCAATAATTCGAATTTTATTAAAATTAATATTTAATACGTAAGTTAACGAAAGTCATTAATTAATAGATGCAGTCTTAAAATTTATAATGTCTTTACGTTTACTTGTAACTGTTTACATTTAAATTGACTTAAATTGAATTAAATGTTCTCAGTTTATGAACTACAGAATATTATATCCTCCCAGGTAGAAAGAGCTTCATGCAACTGTATTTTTAGGAAACTCATTTATTAGAAATTTATTGCAGGTGTATTAAATATTACCCATCAATTATTCGAGACGATTTTCTCATTACTTGGAAGAAAACTAGCTTTATGCTCAGTTTTCTATTTTTGTCTACGATAGCAGTATAATAAGAATGTATTTTTTTCGACTTACCATCCCACAATTTTTGCTTTAAACAGCACCAATATTATGAAATCTTTATAGATACAAAATAAAAAGATACAAGGGTACCGGTTAACGAGTTTGCCCCGTTCAATATTTTATGCTCGAAGAGGGATGAAGGAGGTATAGTTTGAAATCTGGGGGTGAATTCTCGAAAATACAATCTCAGTCATGATTATACGTTACGATGCACCCCGCGGGAAAACCCACAGTTTTTCGGGATCAAAAGTAGCCTATGTGTTAATTTAAGATAAAAGCTATCCTGATACTGAATTTCACGAAAATCCGTTGAGCTGTTTGAGCGTTAAAGTGGAACAAACACACACATATATAATAAATACATACAAACTTTTTCCTTTAATATAAGTACTAAGAGTGATGACACATCGAATTTGAGAGTATGTGACATCTTTATTTTAATGGCTTATAATCTTACGTGCCCTATTCGACATGGCCAATAGCTTTTTAAACTTTAATAAAGCCATTCTACAACCAAAACGTAGCATTTTTGATAAAACCTCTTTAGAACTCATAAGAGGTATATCAGAATCGTGACTTTCCGAGTAATGGATCGAAGGAAGATAAAAAATGGTGGTGGCAGTGTTATGTTTAAGTTTTTATAAATGGACTGTGATGTCATAATGTAGCAACATGTTTTAGGTGCTTATAATTCACGTGAACATTCTTGAAATGGAATCGGGGAGATGTACTTATAGTGTTTTTATAAAGGTTAATTCAACTGTAAGATATTGCTGCGAGATTGTGCCGAGAATAGGGTCCCATTTCTGATTAACATTTTGATGATTGTTGGCGTCTAAAACTTTTGTACCCTCTACAAACATTTCAAAAATATTATTTGAAAGT
This sequence comes from Aplocera efformata, assembly GCA_921293045.1. Taxonomy (NCBI): domain Eukaryota; kingdom Metazoa; phylum Arthropoda; class Insecta; order Lepidoptera; family Geometridae; genus Aplocera; species Aplocera efformata. The sequence goes on from OV121061.1 coordinate 877,522, forward strand.
CTACGAACAATAAAGGAAACAAAAAACCAACACACACATACCCCTTCATACGGTAGGGCTACTAGTAGTTGTTAATATGTATTTGTTATATACAAGTATATATAAAAAATAGTATATATCGGTTATCTAGTTCCTTCTGTTGGAACAATGCTTACTTTGGACAATCCTTACGCTGTGTTAAAAATCCATGAATATTTCAAAAGTCAAATAGTTCCCATCCTAGAACATCTATCAAATTATCAGTATTTCCAAAACCTCCCACATCTCTTGAAAGGGAATGCACAGATCTTTTGATTTATCGTCCACAAATACTAATCTCCATTGAGAGTAATCCATTTTGTATAATGTATGTACATGTATGACGGAGAAAGTTGTAATGATGCGTTTTAAGTATGACACACGCGGTATCTATGAGTATTTTTATGATTATTATTATGGGTATAGGTAATAGGTTTGTTTATAAGCGTGTTACGAAATGTTGCGCCATGGTTGGTTCGACGCATAGTGACAAAAAACTATTTAAATGAAATAAACAAATAGCGCGTAGAGGCACAGACGCAGACTTTCAATCTGAAAGTCGCTGGTTCAAACCCACACGTGTTTGAGTTTTTTCAATACCACGTTCTTTTGGTATTTTGTGGAAACTGGGATGAACGTGTGTTTACCAAATATGACTTCTACCATTTTGGGTTTTTCGTTGTTGATTAAAACCCATTCACTCTTAATTGTCGAGAGTAGGCCAGTGTGGTCAATAAGTAAAAAAGCGGATATACCTTGAACTCGCTTTGAAATATTAAACGAGAATAAATTCTTCGAAACACAAGGAAAATTCCCAACACGACAGACGTTGAATATTTAAAATATCCAGCACTAATCTGAAATTTTCGAACCCATCCAATTTGTACTGCGGAATTCGTAATGTCTGCGTACAGTCACCAACAGAATTGGGTGAAAACTTAGTCAAAATATCAAAAATACGATTCATGGATTTATCTATAGAGAAAAAAAGAAAAAGCAAACATTTCTTAACACAAACTGTAACCACAAAATGTACCAGATAATTTTAATTTATTTCTATAATATTTGCATCCCAAATAGACGATAAGCCATGTTGGAGGGCTTCTGGTCGACACTGAGGACCGTTTCTTTAGTGACCATCACAATTCAGCACTAAGATCAAACATTACAAGTATTCTATCAGTTATCTAGCTCCCATAGTATAAGCTATGCTTAGTTTGGGCCTAGATGGTGCTGTGTAATATGTCCATGAAAATATATTTATTTACATTAAGTATGTAAACAACAAATGCTTTGCTTTCAAATTATTTAATGTTTGTAAATTGGTAGGCGGCGCTGCCATCGTCGATTGGAACGAAAATGGCTCGACCGATATGTTTTTTTTTTGGTTGGTTCGTCTCCGACAAGCGAAAGATTTTCATAAATCTAAATTGATAATTTAGTGTGGAAATTGCTACTTTAGAATTTTATTGTAGTTGGTACGAAGATCACTGGGTCATCTATTCACCAATATGTTTCATCAAAGAGGCTCATATATTGTGATGATATTACTCAGAACAATATATTTTCTGTTTAATCTGTGAAATCCAGTCCCATTTTCCATTAATCTTAATGTAATGAATGTAGCTTATCTTGTGCGAAATAAAACAAATTGAAGTACCCACGTCATATAAGAGACTGCTTTCTCCGATCTCTTTCATGAGTTTCAACATTATCTGAGGCTGATAGTACCCTATGCCTATTTCGACTATCTCCTCCGGGATATCGAACCTGCCAGAAATTACTTCGATACCTAACTTTAACAAATTATATTTAATTTAGAGGTTTAAATTTAGTGGATACTAGAGCTTTTCTCCTAATGAAAATAATATAAATTAAGCCATTATTATTTTATTTCGGTAGGGTAAATGTGCTGTAACGGTGACGGAAAACATCGTGAGGAAACCGGCATGTCTTAGAACCAAAAAATTCGACATGTGACATCTACCAATCCGGATTGGGCTCCCGTGATAGATCAGAGCCCATTCACTCTCAATTATCGAGAGTATAATTATCGAGGCTTATGTACAGCTGCTACAAAAACTGTTGTATTAACGAAGCTAAGTGTCCATTGTGTCATATAGTGAATAAATGAATGATTATGATTATGAGTAGTATCCTGCAGTGGGAACATTAGAGGCTGGTACGGAAATGTGCTGTTGTTTATGAGTAGCGGTAACCATTTAAAATCAGGTATACCGTTTAGTCGTCAAGTTCGTCCGGAGAGGTACTGCCACCACATCTGGAATCTGCCGCCAAGCAGTAGTGGTTGCATTACTGTGTTCCGGTGGAAGGGTATGGTTGCCGGTGAAATCACATGCGCATGAGACGTATCATCCCCGTCTCGGGTGATGGACGCAGCAGGATGAATGCGACTCAGTAAAGATTTGGATCTCATACTGAGTCGCGCGCATTACTGTTGTCATGGGCGAGGGTCGCCACTTACTCGTTCCGTCACGAATTCACATAAAAAAAAAAAAAAAAAAAAAAAAAAAGATATCGAGGTATAACTTTATTAATATGACGACTTGGTAATGTCTGTCTTTGTTTGTCTGAGGGTTAGTGGGGTCTGTGTATTTATTTACTTTAAGAGGTCATAAAGAAAATAAATACACAGTTGCTGAAATTATCACTATGTATTAATAAATAATTGTTAAAAAATCTAGAATTTTGTAGTTGTAAAACACGATTGCATTAAAAATATGAAAAATAGTTGTGACAAAGAAATGGTCTTAATCTCAGGAATCCGGTGGATATCAAGATAATTTTTGGTTTGTTATTTAGGTAAATATTTATATGTCTCCAAAGTTTATTTTAATAATGTCATTCTATATTGCAAATAACAAAATCTTTGTACAATAACAATCTATTTGTCCTGCACGCGCCCCGTACCCATTAGATGCCACCCCTCTCAACGACTTCTTGGGAAGCACAAAATCTGTCTTGAAGAGCTCTATGGCGTAATTCGCTTCACAAAACATATTGTATGTAGGTTAGTTAGGCACTGACTATAAAACAAAATAAGTGCTTGCTCAGTACATAATTCACATCACATTCAAAACATGTATCTACGTAAAATAACATCACTCTGCAAATACTCTTCACTTATTAATACTGCTCATAAAAATGTAAAACTACCCGGGATGGTCCCAGTGTCTCATCTGCATTATGGCTATAATAAAAGGTCAGGAATTGTAGTCCAAGAATTGAACTCGACAGAAGGGAATCTTAACGATTTTTCTCAATCTCAATTTTATACGGCTCTAAGAGAATCGGTTTGGTAGTAAATTTTCTTCTGTCTTCTAATATAAATAGAATAAGGGTATTGTTTTATTGCAATAATTTTTAATTATGATTCTGTACCAATTTATGCTCAGATAATGTGTAATGGACGGCTCCGTGGCTTAGTTGGTAGTAGCCCTGCCTTCGAAGCGTGGGGTCCCGGGTTCGATTCCCGGCCGGGGCACACTTTGTGTGGTGAGCACGAAGTTTGTTCTCGGGTCTTGGGTGTTTGTCTTGTGTTACTGTGTTTGTCCATGCCATCTGCGACACAGGGAATCCTAGTGCAGAAGTATGAGTGTGTTAACGTTTAACGTTTAAATGTCATCTTACCTCTGACCTTATCTTACCTCTGATCTTATCTCTAAAGAAATAGATACGTCTGAACGATAGTATATCAAAAAAATGATGTAGAGGGTTTTAAAATAATTTTCAGTTAAATCAGCAGAGAAACCAATCAAAAATCATGATAAACGATGTGACAAAGTAAATCAATAAATTTCATTTTTTTTTTAAACTGAACAACTTGTTTTTATTCCGGTCTGAGATTTTTCTTTTATGGATGGATTTAAAAATCCGCAATAAAAAAAAACATGGATATTTCACACAGCGCCATCTAAGTAATAAGAACGCATGATGACGGCTCCGTGGCTTAGTTGCTAGTAGCCCTGCCTTCGAAGCGTGGGGTCCCGGGTTCGATTCCCGGCCGGGGCACACTTTTTGTGGTGAGCATGAAGTTGGTTCTCGGGTTTTGGGTGTTTGTCTTGTGTTTCTGTGTTTGTCCATGCCATCTGCGACACAGGGAATCCTAGTGCAGAGGTATGAGTGTGTAAACGTTTATTGTTTATTATTATCTCTTGTAGGTATTTTAAAACGTGACGTTTCTAAGTATTATTTTAATAATTCAACGGAAATGAGGAATTTTGACTTTGACTTTGACAAATGTTTGTCCTGAGTTATATTATTGGCCTCACAGCTCAGTTGTTTGTAGCTCTACCTTCGGCGTTGTTGGTCGTGGGTTTGATTCCCACTTAAGGCAAGCATGTGACGAACATAGATGTTTGTTTTGTGCGTGTTAATATGTATTTACAAAAAAAGTACTTTATAAGTATTCTATCAGTTATCTAGTTCCCATAGCACAGGCTATGCTTAGTTTGAAGCTAAATAGCGCCGCGTATAAAATCTGTAAATATTTATTATTTACACAGTAGGACTCCCTGTGTCGCAGGCGAAAAAATAGGTGGCGTGGCATAACACAAGACAAACACCCAAGACCCGAGAACAAACTTCATGGTCATCACACAAGTGTGGTCGGGAATCCAACCCAAAACCTCTCGCTTCGAAGGCAAGGCGCCTAACATCAGGAAGCATCGGCGAGTAACATTTCTATTTAGATGGTGTCCATTCCCTGATGGTTTCACCTGTTCCATTGAAGAGGATAGACGGATCATCCAAAATTCAGGACATGGCTAATGAACCCAGACTGCGGCATGAAATAATGATGAGTTCAAACTAGGACTATTTTAACATTGAAATGAGCTCACAAACTCGGATTAACCCATACTGTTACATAACATAACATAATTATTTATTTCTTTTAATTTTTTTACTTGTTATTTTTTTCCTTTTGTTTGTTATAATGTGTTTTTCATTGTTGTGTATAGTCTGTGTGAATAAAATGTCTTCTTTCTTTATTATTCTTCTACTGAAATACGTGAGATATATAAATAATACTAGCTGACCCGGCCACGCGTTGCTGTGGCTAACGTTTTTGTCATATGATAATATTGCGATCATAAATTGAGATGTGAGCTAACCTACCTTTCAAGTTGAAAACGACTGAAGTCCGCAGGTATTAAAAGACCCAAGACCTCGCATTGGGCTCGTCTCGGATGTAATGTTAATAATAATAATTCTTACAAAAGTTGCGACGGTTAAATTATATATCTGAATTCAATCAAAATTGTGTATTCATGCATATAACATCCCAGTAAATATCCTATCCAAATAAAATTTCAAGGAACCTTATTAAAATATCCAAATCAGAAGTGGATACTCACGTTTTTATCACTCCTTAAGCCCAGCGGAGACCTGAAAAAGAAATAAGTAGATTAATAAAATCCTGCAAGATTATTTCATCGTCTCGGAATGCCGTAAAATGGTGAAAATTCCCCTGACTTTACACAGCTTTTGATGTTATGGAAGGTCAATTTGAGTTTCAGAGGATGCCCTTCGGTCTGGCTTGAGCATCAAAACGCCCATCAAAGTAAATGGTAGGGTACTGAAACTTGCAAGTGTATTTTTCATGAGCTGTAGAAAAAAATGAGTTTTTGATGTCACCTTTTATAACGAACGAGAGGATCTGACTGTAAGATTTTAAATGTTCAGCCGTTTTTCTGATGTTAATAGCAGTCACCCATAAACATCAGCATATATCACGCCTATAATTTCACCGGCACCCACACCTGTCCATCGGAACACAGCAACGCGAGTGTTTACTTCCATAAAGTCAAAGCTAGTTTTTCAAGCTTTAAAGCTTAGTATTAAAAACCATTCTACCAACCCACTATTAAAATATGGGTGTCACAGAGCAAATTACAAAGAAAATAGTATTAGAATAGTCTTTCTTCGGTATTTTAATCTTTAATACTGCCGATCTCTTCCAACAAATTTACACAATGTTTAAAGTATAAAAAAGTCCACAAATGCAGATAATGTTTCGGCCATGTCCAACCCAACCTTTAATAAGGGGAACCAAAATACATCTAAAACAAAGGGGCACAAACAAGCCTAATTATCTTCCATCACAAGCGTCCTTCTGGCATGAAAAGGACCCGACAACGCCCTTCATGTAGATCTAACTCTATTATAAAACTATAGAAGAGAATCTCTTGAAAATGCCAATGCTTCCAGAGAGAACTCTTATTACTTCGTTTATCGTTATAACCATATCAAGATGTACAAATTACAAATAAATAATGTACCTATATACAATTTATTAAACATATAAATTTTCTTATTAAATCACAACCTAATTCTAATTTTTGATGATTTGGACCACGCAGGCCATTGATCTCTTCTAATTTTTTTTTCTTTAATATTTCTTAACTTTATGTATGTTTATGTAAATTAATCTTCTTTAATGTTTGTGCTGAGTGTAGGTTTAAATGTGTATTATATCTATTACTAACGACCCGCCCCGGCTTTGCACGGTTAGTAAAGTATCAGTGTCGTATCAGAAACTACCCGTGCGAAGCCGGGGTGACTTGCTAGTGTATTATATAATACATATAAACCTTCCTCTTGAATCACTCTATCTATTAAACAAAACCGCATCAAAATCCGTTGCGTAGTTTTAAAGATTTAAGCATACATAGGGATATAGGGACAGAGAAAGCGACTTTGTTTTATACTATGTAGTGATATGTGCAAACGTCGAAGGCAAGCGGTCTCGGGGAAGATTTCCAATTTGGTGGTCAGACCAGCTCAAAGAGGGCCACTCTACTAAGTTTGAGACAGTAGTCCAGATGGCCACAGATAGACAAACTGACGGTAACGAGTCACGAACACATTGACTGTACATGGTGATCACAATCTTCAGTCATGAAGGATCTACCAGAGAGAGAGAGATATCTATAAGTAATAAATAAATAAGTATAAGTATATATAAGTATTCTATCAGTTATTTCGTACTCATAGTTCAAGCTATGCTCAGTAGATAGTGCTGTGTAAAATTTCCATTAGTATTTATATTTATTTATATACAAATCCGTAATATTATCACGTGTTTAAACTCTCGCTAGCTGAAAATAGATCTGCAGCAATCACGGATGCTTCCAGGACGTACCGTATCAGCATCTAAACTATTATATTAATATTCTCATTTCACTTCTGTAGCTTGAATTCCTGTCATGTCCTTAATGTAGGGCTGTCCGAATAAAGACCTTCCCAACCTCAAACGAAGTCCAAATTTGTGCTGCCTTCATTTACAACGAAGCGATGAAGCGGGTGTTTTGTTCAGGGACCCGTATTTAAGTAAAAACTCACAGCTAGGTATGAAATTTATTATTAAACTAGCTGCGCCCCGCGGTGTTACCCGTGATTAAAAGGTCAACATGAGAGTATGGGATAAAACTCAACGAATTTATGTTTTACAAGTCACTAAAGAGAGAAAGAGAGACTGAGAACATGTCTGATATATTTAGTGTAGTGAGTATGACGTATGTTATCGGTTCGTCTGTTGTTTGCGTTTGTGTTCCACCTGCGACACAGGGGAAGTTAGAGCAGGGATGGGTAATCGTAGTTTTTATGACGTATATCTTCCTGCCTTGATGACGTTATAAAACCTTTAAAGCAACATCATAAAAGTCCATCCAAAGGTTGTCTTGAATAAATCCGTTTTCAGCAAAAATACTGCCCATTTTACAAGATGTAATTAAATTTTACAATGAAAACTTCATCAACACAGCCAGGTGAAATGATTGGCAGATAATAAAATGTTTTTTTTACAATAAAATCTATTAGAAGAAGAAAGGTCATGTTTCGCCCCCAACGATGGTATCAAATTAATTTTAGGTATAATAAATTTAATTTTTCCATCAAAATTGGAAATAAAGGTCTCGCCACGGACTGTCTCTCGGCTTATTAGGTAAATGGCTGTTGAATAAATTTATATTTAAGCACTCCGAGGACGTTATATAGGAAATTGGATCAAAATAAGACTCTTTTTTTGTTGAAAAGATATCCATTATTGAGTATCGAAACGATCCCATCCATCCCATCAAAAATGAATTCGTATTGACACAGTATTTCTCCAAAGAGTTTCAAAGGAGGTTATTTATTAAAATAAAACAAATAATACATCCTGTGTTATTTAAAATGGAAAATTGGAAAATTATTTTTTTATTTGAAAATATTTGTATCGTAAATTTGGATACTTTTATTGGCCCCAGAAATTATATCTAAAGCAATTCAGTACAGTTTTTCAATCAAAATAACTCGAAAAGGTATGTCATCGAACAAAATTGTGTATTTGTATTGTGTATTGTGTAAACAAAATTGTGTATTTTGCTTAAAGCTCGATTTGAATGTTTATTTTTTTAATGTTATTCCTGGATGTACCCCTTTAATGGTAGGATGGTAAAAAGTAAAAATTAATCCCTGCCTAAATCAAGGAACGCACGATCTTGTAGGTAGGATTTCAACAATTCAACGAAAATAAATATTTTGACTTTGACTGAGAATCTTAATTTATGCTAAAGCATTTCCGTGTCTTTTTGACAAAAGTGACGGAACGAGCTGACCATACAGCAATACCACTAAGGTGTTCTTATGCTGTATGAGACTTGGATGTTACGTCTAATACGCCTTTGATTTTACCGGCACCCGCACTTTTTACGGAACACAGCAATGCGTGGCACCACTGCTTGGCGGCAGATTATCAGAAGGCAGTACTTCTCCGGGCGAACTTTGCACTATTTCTACTGCGTGGACGCTGGTAATTTCGCTGTCATCCACAGCCTTTGTACAACAACACAATAGAATTACCTCGGGACACATTTTCGCAACAACACTGCAACATATTTTCACGCTGCGTGATTACAAATCCCCATGTCACTCTTTTCAATCGCAGTGCAAAAATAAAATAATAGAATACGTTCGGCCGCCATTTTGTGTCCGTTTAGAGTTCCGCGCGCAAACAAAACTAACAATTACTTTAGGGTTTGGAAATTGATCTCCTAGCTGTACCACTGTACAGGCTGTCATGGTTTTTCAGTGTGATTTATCGAAAGCAATTTGTATCCATTTTTTAATTTAATTTATTAATATATACTTAAATACTTAATAGTAACAAAGTCCAGTCCAGTTGCTCGCGTCCGTAGGTGTGTACCCTTTGATTCCCTACACGTACCCCCTGGGTGGTGCTAAAGGAGCAACCAAAAGTAGCAGTAGAACTTGTGCCAAGTTCGTCCGGAGAGGTACTGTCACCACATCTGGAATCTGCCGCCAAGCAGTAGTGGTTGCATTACTGTGTTCCGGTGGAAGGGTGTAGCTGTCGGTGAAATCACTGAATCGCACGCATTACTGTTGTCATGGGCGAGGGTCACCACTTACCATAAGGTGGGCCCTCAGCTCGTTCCGTCATTCACTCACACAAAAAAAAAAAAAATCTAGTCATAAATCTTTATTTCGTTAATTCTCAAAAATTTAATGAAAATGTCACCTTTTAAAATAAATTTGTAGCTACGAGACCACGCGTTATAGTTACTAAGTTTAGCGCTTGTTAACCCTATCCTACCCTCTATTGTAAATGGAAGGATTGCTTTCTTTTAAGAAGCCGATCTAGTTCCAGGAACACTCTCTTGTGACGTTTGAAAGTAGCACTGTTTATCTGAAAATTTCATGGCGATAGAAAATTCAGTTTATACAATCAGTAAGCTACGGGTCTAAGTTTAAAGTGTACTAAATATTGCTAATTATTATAGTGTTAATTGTATGAAGTAATTGACTTGTCCAAACGATAGTTGAATAAATCAAAATATTAGACATTTTGATTTTTCATTTTACACCAAAAATAGAAGAGATCCAATAGCAAAAAAATTGATGTTTTATCCTCTATTTTTTATATTCATTTTATAGACAAACCGGTAAAACAAATACAGTTTTGGCTTCAGTATCTATAATAGACAGCCTTCCAAAAAAAAATGTCCAAAATATTTTCAATGTACAGAATCAGATCTGTTACAGTTTTATTACATAAAATAGAAGATAGATAGATAAATAATTATTACGATGAATAGTATAATTCAAAACTAATTGAACTATACACCAATTAAATCACACCCCCGACTAATTACCAATTCTGTTTGCATAACAGTTCCACACTCGCCTCCTTAGGGGCAGTACGTGTTTACCACGAAAGATACCAACGCATACATAGCACGTAGCATGGTTGATGTGGGCCGTACCACCGATTGTATTTTGAGGGGAGCCATGTTGCTCGATTTCTTTTTTTATGTAATTAAAGTGACAGGATGAGCTAAAGACTCACCTGATGCTAAATGGTTACCTCCACCCGTAACAACTACAATACGACTTAAGTCCTTCCCGACCGAATTATGAGAAGATCCAAGTCGCATCCCGTTGCGCCCGTCACCCCAGGAGATGTTACGTCTCATGCGTATGTGATGCACAAAAACTATTCAATAAGCGATTAAAATCATTTCTGAATGTTCCCATTGCAGGGACACCGGCCTATCTCGATAATTGAGAGGGAATAGGTTTTCTTCGATCTACCACGGGAGGGCAATCCGGATTGGTAGATGTCACATGTCTTCGATTTTTTTGGTTCAAAGACATGTCAGTTTCCTCACGATGTTTGCCTTCACCGTTTAGAGAACGTGGTATTGCACATAAATTTTTCAAGTGACAAACTCATTGGTGCAAGCTTGGGTTTGAACCAGCAACCTACAGATTGAAAATCAGGGGCGGAAATTTACTAGGAAACAGACTCAAAAATATCACATCACAGTTGCTTTCAAACCTCAATTGACGACTTAAATTGGCCCTGAATGCGAATCGGGCGATCGGAAGCAATCCACTCCCAATAGCCGAAACATACACCAATAACGGAACACGCCATAATAGGCCAATAAATCAACAGACGGTGGTTTACAGCACAATGGCCTTTATCTACGAAGGTATTTATGGCAATACCGATAGATTACATGCACTTATTGTCATTAGGATTTAGGTATTTTGACACTTGCACAGAGGGAGTGAAATATCACTACATAGTATAAAACAAAGTCGCTTTCTCTGTCCCTATATCCCAATGTATGCTTAAATCTTTAAAACTACGCAACGGATTTTGATGCGGTTTTTTTTTATAGGTAGAGTGATTCAAGAGGAAGGTTTATATGGATGGTTTATAGTTTCTGATACGACACTGATGCTTTACTAACCGTGCGAAGCCGGGGCGGGTCGCTAGTATTGTATATACGTAGGTCAGTATTAACAGATTTTAGCCTCGCACTACAGTTTTTTTCACTTACTCCCTTACTGAGTGTAAAATCATTTTGTCATTTTCAGCATTTTGTGATTTTGTACTCAGTAAGATATGGAATATTCTATAAATGTTCTATAAGCTATAGAATATTTTCTATGCTTCAGCGGAAAGGTCCTGTAGATACATGCATAGAATCTGTAGATCTCTCTTACCCACGCAATTCGCTATATCCAATTAATTCGCGTAATAAGAATATAGCATAAGAGACGTAAAATAGGACCTTTTGATTTATAGCCAAGCGTTTGGCCGCCATCTCACCTGATGGAAAGTGAAGATGCGGCCGACGGTGGATTGATAAAATCGCTAGTTGATACAAACATACGGAAGGTGCCAATTACTACGCTATACAGCTGTCAGTGCACAGTCAGAACATCCATACCACATTAAACCCCAAGATTGCTTCTGCAGTTTGTTCAACAAGTGGAAATTGAAATCCCGGTTTACCATACAAAGCCAGAACTGGGATATAAATGATTTGGCTATAAAACTAGCTTCTGGGATATGCTTAGACTAGCTAACAGCTTGACTAGCTTGACGGCTTGAGCATAAAGTTGGTTCTTGAGTCTTGGGTGTTTGTCTTGTGTTTCTGTGTATGTCCATGTAATGCGACACAGGGAATCCTAGGCCAGAAGTATGAGCACTCCTTAAGCACCCAGGGGGTACGTGTAGGGACTCTGAGGGTATTCACCTGGACGCAACTGGACCCCCCAACGGGACGAGCAAACAACTCATGTTAAGTGGTTACCGCCACCCGTGAACAACAAAAAAAGACTGGTCTTGTGGTCTAAATTCTAGTTTGGCTTTTTATTAGGCCTTTAACATTGCCTTTGAAACGATCCATTCTACTAAAGCCCAACTGCAAAACCCTGCGTTCCACTCAACAAGTAGAAATTGAATTTGAGCCCAGTTTACCCTACAAAGCGATAATCCGTCTATTGCCGTACTTGGATATACCAGAATATTCCAGAACTAGTTTCGATGCTGTATTTCTTAATTATATGATAAAGAATATCAAAAGTTCCAGCTAAATTGAAGCCAAAACATAACTAATTATTTATTACTTTTATTTATTGCACATTAAGTCGTACAACTAAGTCATTTTAGACTTAGCTTTAGCTGCATCACTTTGCGTGCAAGCCCTATTAGGCATATTACTAAATGCCTAATAGGGCTTGCATGTTAAATTGCTAAAATGCTATGTTAAATTGACTGTCAATTTAACATAGCATCTAATACCCGACAACGGTGAAGCGAAATGGAGTGTTATGATATGAAATATATATCTACATACTACGCTTACACTCAGACACAAACCTCTAACTCCGTCAAATGCTTGTATTGAGTGAGAATCGTACCCACGTCCTCCAGCGCAGAAGGTAGAGGTACTACCAACTGACCTGTGAGGCCAGTTAATAGAAACAAAAATGATCAAAAGAATATAAAAATACCTTAGTTTCCACGCCGTGCCATATTGGCGGCAAAACCTAATGTCATGTCGTTTTGACACATGAATGACACTAACAATAACTGACACTGACAATCAAAACGCTTGATCCTTATTAGGTAGTCTGTGGCATTACGACACCTTAATATAAGAACACAAGTTCTACTGCTTAGTAGCAGTAGAACTTATGCCCAGTTCGTCCGGAGAGGTACTGCCACCACATCTGGAATCTGCCGCCAAGCAGTAGTGTTTGCATTACTGTGTTCCGGCGGAAGGGTGTGGCTGCCGGTGAAATCACATGCAACATGAGACATATCATCCCCGTCTCGGGTGATGGACGCAGCAGGATGAATGCGACTCAGTAAAGATTTGGATCTCATACTGAGTCGCACGCATTACTGTTGTCATGGGCGAGGGTCACCACTTACCATCAGGTGGGCCCTCAGCTCGTTCCGTCACTTAGTCACATAAAAAAAAAAAAAAAAAACCTTTTATTAATTTGTCTTTAATCCGAAATAAACGTTCGTGTGGCCCAGACACAGACGCCGACTTTTAATCTGAAGGTCGCTGGTTCAAACCACACGTGCACCAATGAGTTTTTTCACTTGAAAAATTTATGTGCGCAATACCACGTTCTCAAAACGGCGACGGAAAACATCGTGAGGAAACCGGCATGTCTTAGAACCAAAAATTCGACGACATGTGACATCTACCAATCCGGATTGAGCTCCCGTGGTAGATCAGTGCCCATTCATTCTCAATTATCGAGAGTAGGCCGGTGTCCCAGCAGTGCGAACATTAGAGGTACGGAAACGTTCGTGTATATAGATAGGAATTCCCCAAAGCTTCGAACCTCGTTAATTGGTTTCCATGCGGTCCGATCCTGCTCTTCCACATCTAAACAGGATACAAGTGGAATAGGATTCGCCCGATTTACCATACAAAGGGATTATAGGCGTTTGTAACGCTCACCTGAATTCTATTGCAGTTGGCAGCACTGTTCAATTGCTTGCGTTTATCTGTGGATGATTTTGTCAAAGGAATCGTTTTCCTGTGGTTCTTGTTTACGCTGTGCCAATGCACTGAGGATCGATTTGTTTCAATACATGATGTTGATTTTATAATTTTTTTTTTATGTAACTGAAGGGATAGGACGAGTTGGAGGCCCACCTGATGTTAAGTAGTTACCTCCGCCCATAACAACAGCATTGCAACTTAGGTCTTCCTCACCGGCACCCACACCCTTCCATCGGAGCATAGCAATGCGAGCATTACTGTTTGGTGGCAGATTACCAGGTGTGGAGGCAGTACTTCTCCAGGCGAACTTTGCACAAGTTCTACTGCTACTTTTAGTTGCTCCTTAGCACCACCCAGGGGGTACGTGTAGGGATTCAAGGGTACTCACCTACGGACGTGAGCAACTGGACACCCAATTCTACATAATTCTTTGGCATGTAGTTATAAAACTATTTAACCTTATCATTTGTTTTTAATATTTGCACGCTTATTTACAAGGTGAAATACCAACTAAATTTACCTGTACCTATTCTCGCAAATAAATGACAATTACAATTTTTACGAATTGCGAATATCAATCTAAGTTTTAATTTTTACTATTTAAAACGTTTACACACTCACACTCATATCTCTGCACTAGGATTCCCTGTGTCAAAGATGGCATGGACAAACAGAAACACAAGACAAACACCCAAGACCCGAGAACAAAATCCACGCTCACCACACAAAGTGAGCCCCGGCCAGGAATCGAACCTGGAATCCCTAGCTTCGAAGGCAAGGCTAATACCAACTAAGCCAAGCTAACTAACTAAGCTTTTTTGTTTGTTTTCTTTTTACTATTATATTATTTTTTATTTTTATAATAGCCTTATTCTATTCAAAAAGTCATGTTACATGTGTTTCGTTTTATAAAGATACTTGTTATTTAGCCAAACAAATGAAATATGAATTCGAAATATGAATATTGGAAAAACGATATTCATAAATCCCGATTCATCGATTATGTAGTGGTCGTAAACCACGATTAATCGAATGGTTATCGGTCGGTCTAAACCGTATTTTCTAACAATTTGTGGCTTTTCATACTACAGTAAGAGAAGATATCAAATAGGAACCACTTTCGGATCCCATAACACAAGCTTTTCAATAATGTTAGTTTAATCCATAGTTAATCTAATAATATATAATAAAAAAAAAAATTTCATCTTATTGTATTTTATACATATTATAATCTTATTGGAAAATAAATTTGATTTGACTTGAGTACCAAAAAATAAATGTACTTTCAGCTCGTCTCGATACTTTAATCGATTAAAAAAGAACATCTCTCATATCCTTTTACTTTATACCGTTGCAGTTCAACTCGCAAAAGCTTCAAAAAAGTTAAAATAAAAAAAAAATAACAAAAAACATGAATATAACAAAGCTAAAAGGAGAAAGTAAAATAAAGCAAACTTCAGTTTTCTGATTCAGTTTTGTTCTAACCGTATTAAAAATTTGGCGTAGGTTAAATTTTTATTTTGTTTAAAAACCCTTTTTGATTTCAATCTGTTGGATACGCATTGAAAATGGATATTTTTATTCAAATCTGAGCCTTTTAAAAACATTCTAAGTACCACCAAAGAAACCCAGTAGATTTCCTCCCCTAAAGCGATTAATTATAAAAATTAATTAATTTCCTATTAGTATGCGATTCGCAACATCACCAGATGGGCCCTTAATATACGGGGTCCAAAACTTTGGGGTTTTTAGGATTGCTTTGATCTATAACTCGCATAAACGAAAGAGAAATTCAAATTTTTTACCTACTTCAATAAAGGAGAAGGTAATTAATACGAATAAATGTGCATGTTACATGCCTAAGGAGCTCGTGAAACATAACTGCGCTTGCATTGCTTTGTTCCGGTGGTTTTTTGCAACATAACTGAAACATAACTGCGCTTGCATTGCTTTGTTCCGGTGGTTTTTTGCAACATAACTGAAACATAACTGCGCTTGCATTGCTTTGTTCCGGTGGTTTTTTGCAACATAACTGAAACATAACTGCGCTTGCATTGCTTTGTTCCGGTGGTTTTTTGCAACATAACTGAAACATAACTGCGCTTGCATTGCTTTGTTCCGGTGGTTTTTTGCAACATAACTGAAACATAACTGCGCTTGCTTTGTTACGGTGGTTTTGACGGTGCGTTTTTTGACGTTGCACGTCAAAAAACGCACAAGTCAAATATTCAAATCTCTGCCAATTGATAATTTTCATGGTTATTTCTTGATGTTACATCTTTCTTACGTCTCGTGCGCCTGTACATTCACCGGCACCCACACCCTTCCACCGGAACAAAGCAATGCAAGCGCAGCGCGGCGACAGCGGATAACCAGGTGTAGTGGCAGTACTACTCCGGACGAACTTGGCACAAGATCTACTGCTACTTTGGGTTATCCTTTTTGCACCACTCGGGGGACACGGAGGGTACTCACCTATGGACGCAAGCAACCTATACTAAATTAAGATTTACCTGTGTACTTTCTCGACTATAAGATGAAACGATTAATTAATGAAATACATCTACCGGGTTTAGATTTACAAACACAGTTATAAAATGGTGACACTGAATCGTCATTAAACGCCAACCGCAAAATGGCGACATGATCAGAGAGCATTAATCATCAAAATTTCATCATTAGTTTGATTAATCAGCAATGATTGCACGAAATATGATAATTTAGCGAGCATTCGGGCCCGCGATCACAAATCAATGAATAAATGTACTGATTTCGGTTTTAATGGAAAAATATGAGGATTTAGCCTGCTATGGATGGACACGGAATTGGAATACGTGGGATTAACATTTTTTTTTTTTTTTATGTGTATTCGTGACGGAACGAGCTGAGGGCCCACCTGATGGTAAGTGGTGACCCTCGCCCATGACAACAGTAATGCGCGCGACTCAGTATGAGATCCAAATCTTTACTGAGTCGCATTCATCCTGCTGCGTCCATCACCCGAGACGGGGATGATACGTCTCATGCGCATGTGATTTCACCGGCAGCCATACCCTTCCACCGGAACACAGTAATGCAACCACTACTGCTTGGCGGCAGATTCCAGATGTGGTGGCAGTACCTCTCCGGACGAACTTGGCACAAGTTCTACTGCTACTTTTGGTTGCTCCTTTAGCACCACCCAGGGGGTACGTGTAGGGAATCAAAGGGTATACACCTACGGACGCGAGCAACTGGACCCCCCAAAAAACATGTCATATTCTTGTCATATTCTTGTCATATTGTGTCTTATTTGTCACTATTTTTTTTCTGTCACCTGTCACTGTCCTATCTATTTCTGTCACCTACTATTGTCCACTGAATGTACATACTTATGTCGTGTCAAAATAAATGTTTTTCTATTATATTCTATAGTCCGTACCAGCCTCTAATGTTCCCACTGCATTACTCTCGATAGTTGATGAATAGGCTCTGATGTATCACGGGGGCCCAATCCGGATTGGTAGATGTCACATGTCGTCGATTTTTTTTTCTTCACGTTGTTTTCCGTCACCGTTTCGAGAGCGTGGTAACAGGATTTCTACTCGTACACTTCCCGTCTCGCACAGCAGATTAGCTCAGTGGATCTGTCAGTCCCCCGTCACAGTTTAATTTCGTTACGTCGCAATTAACGAGGCTTCCCCTTATTAGCGCTAATGAGCCGTATATGTCGGATATATATAAGTCTTCGTACCTGAGTCACAGATTACAGTGACACAGTAGAAATTAAATTCAAAGAGGTTGGTATCAAAGGTAAATTATTCATTAAAAGAGTTTTATAATGATACTTTTTATTAATTTATTTGATTAATTTAATTGCTGGTAGATTGATAAACATTTTTTTTTGTATGTGACGGGACCAGCTGAATGCCAGACGCCGACTTTCAATCTGAAGGCCTGGTTCAAACCCACAGGTGTACCAATGAGATTTTTCACTTGAAAAATGTATGTGCGCAATACCACGTTCTCGAAACGGTGACGGAAAAACATCGTAAGGAATGTCTTTGAACCAAAAATTCTTAGACATGTGACATCTACCAACGGATTGGGCTCTCGTGGTGAATCAAAGCCCATTCACTCTCAATTACCGATAGTAGGCCGGCGTCCCTGCAGTAGAAACATTAGAGGCTGGTACGGACAGGACTCAGATCCTCTCCTAACCCCTCGGCCAAAAGCTTGATACCTGTACAACTGAGCTATCTATAGAGACCATTGCGTGGGCGTCTAAAAGCGGTCGCGTGCATTAGATAAACATACAAATTTGCCCGAAAGGCGCTAATAAGGGCCTGCTAATTGGGCATTACGGCATTAGACGTTGACATGGGGCCGGGATGACAGTTACTCGTTTCAGAGCTCGCCTGTGAGATAGGTACGTGCGATTACGTGTGAATAATAGAAAGCGGACGCAAGGACCTTTTGGGATTGTTTTGGTGAAAAATAGAAGTTTCCTGATGGTGTTTTTAAATTGTTTTTTTGACGGTTCCGTGGCTTAGTTGGTAGTGTTCCTGCCTTCGAAGCGAGGGGTCCCGGGTTCGATTCCCGGCCGGGGTAAACTTTGTGTGTAGAACATGAAGTTTGTTCTCGAGTCTTGGGTGTTTGTCTTGTGTTTCTGTGTTTGCCATCTGCGACACAGGGAATCCTAGTGCACAGGTATGAGTGTGTAAACGTTATTTTTTTTTTTATATTGTACTACCGTCCGCGGTGTTTTTTCTGGGATCAAAAACAGCAAGTATGTTAATCCAGGATGTAAGCTACCCTGGTACCAAATTTCATCCAAGCCGTGAAATTTATTGACACACTTTCGACTTTATATCATTAGTATAATTCATAAATGTATTACTGTATACGATAAATTAATGTATATTTATTTATTTCGCGTATCACGAAACCGGCTTTAACGATTTGGGTGAAATTTGTGTTTAGATACGATTTTGCTGTTTAAGTTTCCCTGTATAATTGTTTTTTGTTGATAAGTTATGCTGATAATTTTATATAGCGCAATCTCGTAATTTTTTGTGGTACTTGATTGGAAATAAATGGCCCCATGTAACATTATCCAAGTATGATTTTTTTCACATCCAATAGTAACAATTTAATGTGTAAATCAATATAATAATAAAAAAGATTTTATAAATGAAAAGAAAAAAAAAAAAAACCTTGCTTATATCGGTCATCCGGATACTATTATATTACATCTACAAACCTTCCACCTTTTTCTATTCCCCGTCGGCAAAAATCTCAAACAACTTTATCCCTTACCCAACATTACCATTGATAAAATTACGTAACAAAAGAAAATTAATTCTATTGAATGGATAACATGTTCCCGTCAAAACGTAACATCTATTTTTCACAACAACCGAAACTATTCGCAAACATTTATGAAGTAAGGTCACATTTACTTTGACACGTCATAATTACTTACGCTGGACTACCCAAATCATGTAATATCAGTCATAAGAGCGTATCTCGCAAACTTGAAAATGAAAGCAGCTTTATGCAATGCGCTAAAAGGTTTAATTTTATTGGAAGATGTATCGGTTAAGGCTTTATTGACTGAGTCTAATGGGGTATACGAGGAGATGCGGGTTGCATAGTAATTGAGGGTCAAACGAGATAATTATCCCTTTTATATATATTATTAAGAAAACGGTGTCATATTGGAAGGTTGGCGTGGATCGGCCTTAAAATAATTGGTTATTTGATGATAAAATATTATGGGATGTTATTTATTCTCATTAAATAGGAAACGAGTATCATTGCAATCATCATAAATGGTGATGGTGATAAGATATACACAAACAAGTTTTTTTTTTTTTTTACGTGAATATGTGACGGTACGACCTGAGGGCCCACCTGGTGGTAAGCGACCCCCGCCCATGACAACAGTAATGCGACTCAATATAAGATTTGGGTCTTACAATTATTTGTTAATAGCTGTTTTTAACCGAATTCAAAAAGGAGGAGGTTGTTAATTAGGATTTCGATATTTTTTTTCGGGTGATAAATGGCGGATAAGTCAATCGTTCGTTCGTAATTATTATTACAAAATTAAAATTATTATATGTCATAGTTATTATTACAAATTTATGACAGACAGAGCGTGGTGGCCCAGCGGTACAGACGCCGACTTTCAATCTGAAGGTCGCTGGTTCAATCCTACAAGTGAACCAATGAGATTTTTCGCTTGAAAAATTTATGTGCGCAATACCACGTACTCGAAACAGTGACGGAAAACATCGTGAGGAAACCGGCATGTCTTAAAACCAAAAATTCGACATCTATCAATCCGGATTGGGCTCCCGTGGTAAATCAGAGCCCATTCACTCTCAATTATCGAGAGTAGGCCGGTGTCCCTGCAGTGGACAGATGACAGATAGACGTTATAGGCTGAGCAATATAGTTATTTACTGGGAACCCTAAAAATGGATTAATTTAAGAACAATCTGCTATTATGTTGGTTCAACAATATGGTCCACAAACCGCTTACATAAAAAATTGTTCTCAAAAACCGCATTTTCACCCCCCAGGATCTCCCGATCCTTGTTTTCTATAACATAATGAATAGCCCGTCAAAACCAGATGCTCAATATTAATTTTTGTATTATAATGCCGGACTAACCGAACGGAGGCGAACGTACGAACTAAACGAAGCCGAACGAACGCTAAGAGATCATGATAGCTCACTTCTATAGACTGACATGAATCTAGATGGCCGAGATGAGACCATGCAAAATGAGAGGTTAATTTTGTGAGAATTCGACGCGCCGCCATTTAACAAGTGTCTCTTACACAAAATACAAATATGTGGTACTTGATTAGTAATATACAGTTACATCAAAAATTTATAATTGTAGTTAAACTAAATTTTGCAAAAAAATTACATACATTCATTCACCGATACAGCGCCAACTAGGGGAATTATGTAATGGAATCGGCCGTTCACAAAAATAACTTTTTTTCAAGGTAGGACAGACATCCATACAGTAGTCTAAAACAGTTCCCATATAATAGGGTATATCTTGTATACCAGTCGTAAAAAAAGTAAAAATTACTCAATATCATTTGCAAACGCTCGCTCTTTCCCATCGTCCGTTCACAAAAATAACTTTTTTTTTCAAGGTAGGACAGACAACCGTACACTAGTTCTAAAACAGTTTCCACAGTAGTAAATATGGTATATCTTGTATACGCGTTGTAAACAATTCATACGTAAAATTACTCAATATCATTTGCAAGCGCTCGCTCGTTCCCACCGTCCGTTCACAAAAATAACTTTTGGAAAACATGTTTTCGGGACGAATGGATGAGGTTGATAAATGCTTCGCTGATGAAACGGTTGATTTTACATGTCCAATTTGCTTTGTGGGTTCGTTTAAAATAGTATTCATATTTGTTTTATGTTTTGTTCGTCCGGACAAGTACTGCCACTTGGTGATCTGCAGCCAAGCCTGTGGGTGCCGGTAAAATTACAGGCACATGAGACGTAATATGACTATACGGGTGACGGGCGTAAAGGGGTGCAACTTCAGATTTATGATCGGTCGGTTTTTTTAATGTGATTAAGTGGTGGAACGAGCTGAGGGCCCACCTGGTGGTAAGTGACAACCCCCGACAATAGTAATGCGACTCATAAGATTTGGATCTTACACTGAGTCGCATTCATCCAGCTGCGTCCATCACCCGAGACGGGGAAGATACTCATGTTTAATAAGGTTAAAAAAAATGTTACCAACAATAGCAAACCGCTGTAAAAATAGCTCATATTATAAAGGTTGAATAAAGTCAACCAGAGGATTACGAAAAGACCTTTCAATATCTATTTAACCGTGGGAATTATAGGAAAAAATACATTTTCCCGACTAAGTCCCACATCCCGCGTCCGCCAGTTTACGAGCCTATCCCCTTACAGTCCGCGCCTGATTGCTTATCCCTTAGGGTACAACCACAGGCTGTAAACACGCAGTTACATCAACTTTACATACTTATAATATTAACGTGCCAGATTCCGTACCAGCCTCTAATTTCCCCATTTCTCCCCAGGCACACCGGCCTACTCTCGGCTTTGATCTACCGCTGGTCATTTCACTTGCCCGATTTCCTCACGATGTCAAATGAAAAATGCAGTTTTAGTTCTTCTTTAATTTAGTACTTTTCCCGTAAATTTTCCAATTATTTTCTTTTATAAAAACCTTTTTCTGACAATTACGAATATAAAGAATTGGATATCAGTCAAACCGGTCATTTTTTATTTTTAGCCAGACTAACGAACAACAATTGATTTATATGTAACGATGCTGATTTTGACTTTGACTTTGACATGCTCGTGTACAGCAGATGTGGAGGTTCCACCTGAAGACCGACGATATGGCATAACGACTAGTAATAGCCGGAAACTTAACATGCCGAAGCGGGGAAGCGGTCAGCTCAAACGCCACTAAATGATCACCCATCAAATCTGACCGGGCTGAAATTTGCTTAGCTTAGGTGTTCAATTGAGAACAGCTAAATAACCTACACCAAGAGCTCTACAATAACCTAATACACATAAATGTTAAACTGCGTTCGTAACACAAATGTCTATCCTGGATGGGTGACCACCTACAGCGTAGAAGGTAGAGCTACTACCAACTGAGCTATGAGTTCATATAAATAAAGTGATCGCGCCGTCTGCCGATGGACTGTGGCCGAGACCAAATGAAATTGGGATAGGAATTTATGACGATACATATATTTTTTCGTTAACACTTCGACACAGCTCGGGGTAATTGATGATTTGGCGTTAAAAGTAAACACAGCAAGCATTTTATGGTGCAGATGAACTTTTAAATTGGTTTTTGATATACTTATATTGCTCTCGAGGTTCATGAAGAGTTCACAAACAAATCAATTATCTGTACTAGCTTCTAATGTACACCGGCCTACTCTCGATAATTGAGAGTGAATGGGTTTTGATCTACCGCAGGTCATGTCACTTGCCCGATTTCTTCACGATGTCAAATGGCGAAGCAAGGAATAAAAATCACATAGAAAAATGCAGTTTTAGTTTTTCTTAAATTTAGTACTTTTCTCGTAAACTTTCCAATTTTTTTCTTTTATAAAAACTTTTTCCTGACAATTACGAATATAAAGTAGTGAATATCATTTCCCGATAAAAAATTATAAATAAAGTATAACTTACACTTATAACTTACATATTCTACTAGTTGCGTACATATTTGTTTTCTGTTATCGCTACAAAATTTCGTTTATTCCCTGTCTGGATTAGAAACAGTGACCCTTAGACTAAAAGTTCTGTACCTACAAGGAAAAATCAATCGGGTAGGGTGGCGTCACCCTACCCAATTGATTTTTCCCTAAAGGGTAACTCCGAGACTAAATGGGCCATTGTTCACCTTGTGGGTAACAACTGTTATAGTACCCGCCAGTATATTATATTATAGAAGTACCCAAAAGATCCCAAAGAGAGCACAGATACAAAATTAAATTTATGGGCATTCTACTCAATCATTCATTCATCCTAAACATACTGTATACTCTGTGGTATACTCAAATAATACAGCTTAGTGATGATCTATGCGCACAATCATTACCAATGCCTCACTGGAGCTGGTGTAAATCACGGTATCTGGTCTCCGCTTTAAATACTGTCCATAAATTGTAATGTTAGGTTATGGTCCAAGTTGAACTTAACAGGTTATGGGCCCAGATATTCAGTAATTCAACTAATTACCGAATGACATTTTGTATTCGAATGAATGAATGAATGAACACTTTATTGTACACCATAACATATACATATTATAATATTCTTATAGATCTACTTAGATTTAGTACAATGGGCGGTATTATCGCTGAAAGCGATTTCTTTCAGACAACCTTAGGATGGAGTTTTGACATGTGTTGCTTCATAGGACGGCGGTATACATACACAGTCTACACTAGTGGAGAATAAAGGAAAAATATGATATATTATAACTCAATCACTTAATATTTAATCAAATCCGAATACACAATATAACATATTTAAAAATAAACTAATACATAATACAAATAGCAGTAACGGGACAAGCTGGCACACCTGATGTTAAGTGGTTACCGCCTCCCATAGTCAACAGTAAATCGACACAATTTTTCTACTACCGATTATATGAATTTCCAAAATTCATAGAATAAAAGTTGAAACTTCTTGCACCCCGAGGGTTCCGGGTAGCATTTAGGACAGTCCATAGCATCATAATATACTCCCATAAAAACCATGTTTTGTGGGAGCTAGTAAACCTTATATAATAAAAAATTACCATTTAATACATTATTTTTTTATATTACTTTATTTTAACTAATCTATTGCACGGTGAAGGAAAACATCGTGAGGAAACCGGCACGTCTTATGAAGTAACACATGTTAAAACTCCATCCTAAGGTTGTCTGGAATAAATCGCTTTCAGCGATAAGACCGCCCATTGTATAATACTAAATCTAAGTAGATCTATAAGAATATTATGTATATGTTATGGTGTACAATAAAGTGTTCATTCATTCATTCATTCATTCATTCATTCATTCATTCATGTCTTAGAACCATAAATTCGAAGACATGTGATATCTACCAATCCGGATTGGGCATGGATCCCATGGTAGATCAAAGCTCATTCACTCTCAATTATCGAGAGTAGACCGGTGTCCCTGCAGTGGGAACATTAGAGGCTGGTACGGTACGGTATTGCCTAACGTTATAACTTAGACCACACTCATATCCATAGCTTAATAATAAACAATATCGATAATTCACAATCTTGTATATTTTTATGATAATAGCAGATTATTTTAATCTCACACACCCATCTGTCATTTTGTTTTACACACACGCATTAATTAAAATGCGTGTGCGCATTATAATTTGGAATATTTTGAATAACTACTCGTAGGTGTCAAATTTAATGGTGGATGGATCAGAAGGTGCTCCCGCTGAGATCCAATTTATGAGAAAGATTGTTTAGAGTTCTTTCGCGTGGCCAACTCTGGTGTAGGAGAATTACGCCACCCGAAAGCCTCTGATGTTGCTTATAGACTATCTTACCGTGCCCGAGACATCTTAACGTGCCCGAAGCACAGAAGCACTAAGTTGACATGCCACTAATAGGTCACCCATCCAACTACTGACCCCGCCGAGACTTGCTTAACTTAGATGATCTAAAGAACTGGTACGCAAGCTTTGCCAAAAGCGCTTCACTTCACTAAGGTTCTGTACCCAAACGCTAAAGGGAAACATAACCAAGCCCACGGCGCCTTATTTTAAAGTAAATAATCATGGACATTTCACACAGCGCATCAAATTAAGCATTTTTATACAACATTAAAATTGCATGTATCTTCTACCAAAATATGAGAAAATCCAAGTTGCATCGCGGTGTGCCCATCACTCTGAGAGGGGGATGTTTCGCTTCATGCGCCTGTAATTTCACCGGCACCCACACCCTTCCACCGGAACACAGCAATGCAAGTACACTACTGCTTGGCGGTTGGTGTGATATTACTTTACCAGGTGTAACTTGTCCAGAAGAACTTGACGCAAATTCTACTAGTGATAAAAGGTTTAATTAAACGCAATTTTCTCTAAAACCGAGATGCTGATGAGAATAACCATCAATATGATGAGTACTTGAACCCATCAAATTAAGCCCAAGTGATAGAACGAATCATTTAACCAGTGGAGGTCAAAGAGGTACAATTTATCTACCACGCTGTTTACCGCCGGGGGCGGGGTAATGATCTCTTGTGATTCAAGTCTCTGACTCTAATCCCCCGTCTGCACTTAAGTCTAGCAACGACTCAGGTATATCCTGTACCTCTAATGTTTCTACTGCAGACACCAGCCTACTCTCCGCAGTAGGGAGTAGGAAGGGTCTTTTCAGAGTTCAAACAGGCATTAAACGCAAAGTTAAATTTAATTCATCCGTGCCAGCCAGCCTCTAATGTTTTAACTGCAGGGACACCGGCCTACTCTTGATAATTGAGAGTGAATGGGCTTTGATCTACCACGGGAGCCCAATCCGGATTGGTAAGTGTCACATGTCTTCGAAGTTTTGGTTCTGAGACATGCCGGTTTCCTCACCATTTTGCGAACGTGGTATAGCGCACAAAAATTTTCAAATTTAAATCTCATTGGTTTGAACTAGCGACCTGCAGATTGAAAGTCGGCGTCTGTGCCGTTGGGCCAGCACGTTCTCTTATGCTTGTGAGTCGTTATATGCACAAGAATATGTTTACTTGTGTGTGTACAACACGATACTTGAGATCTAAAGGAATTCAAGTATAATATAAAGGAATTATTGAGTATGAATTAAATTTTTTCTTAAAAAGTCTTAAAAGAATTATTCGATTTTTAAAGGTCAGACATCGGACTTCATATTTAGGATTTATAAGCCAGTAAATTGGAATCATAAGTCGTTTAATTAATTACCTACGCCATTTTTTTAAATAATTTTATTAGCACATATGCTTCTTTTTACTTAATAATTAACTTAATTATTTACTTAATAATTCCAATACTATAGCAATTATAAACGTTGTTTTGTGATAGGGTTTAAGTTACCTTTTGGTGCGGACCCCTAAAACAATATAATTTTATTATATAATCCAATAACCGTTTCTCATCAAAGTAATGGGGGTGATGGGAGGTGTTCCAATATGCTTCATTAACTGGTAACTTGGCTGATCAGGGGTATAACGCTCGATCTGACGGGATCAAATTAGGTACAAGACCATGTAATGAGCGGAAGCGATTGTGAATACCCTTTTTTTTTTTTTTTTTTTTTTTTTTTTTCGTGGGGAAATGCACTCGCATACCGCCCTGCCACGGGGAGACAGAGCGGTTATGTGGGACTAGACCCACTAAAACCCCACGGTGTCCTCCTCTGCCGCTTAGTGGCGGGAACACGGGAACGTAGCACACACATCCGCGAACCCGCCGCGGCTGTCCGTTTCCGGACCCATCACCTTTGGCATCTAGTGCCACTCCTCTGTTTGCGACACGCCAGGACACGTGGCGTGTCGCAACCTCCTCGGGGACCAGGTCAGCGAAAGGGCGTCAGACGACCCCGTGTCTAGACGCCCTAGGTCCCCCTGCGACGGGTCAGATCTGTGGCCCCGTCGCCTGCCACTACGGCCGCAGAGGATAGGGAGAGCGGCGCCTCGCAATACCGACACTCCTCTTCCCCTGCGGCCCCACCGCGTCCGCCATCCAGCAGTGGCGACCCCGCCGTGGCCGCGGAAGGTAGGGAGAGCGGCGCACCGTAATACCGGCACTCCTCTCCCGCCGCGGCCCCTAACCTTCAGCTGCAGTGCTGCCCATACAGCACCGCAGCCCGCCTCAGTTGCGGTGCCCCCCATAAGGCACCGCCACCTACTGTGGCCGCTCCTAGTCGGCTTGGAGGCAAAGCCTAAAGGAGCAGCCCCTCCCGGGTTCCTCTTGGCTTCACCGTGGGCAGCCCAACCACGGTTACTAAGCCCCCCCGCCCCGGCAAGGCGGGAACCCGTGGGGGGGGATTGTGAATACCCTGAGAGTCCCTAAACGTACCCTTTGGGTGGTGCTAAAGGAGCAATAAAAACTAGCAGTAGAACTTGTGCCAAGTTTGCCCGGAGAAGTACTGCCTCCACACATGGTAATCTGGCGTTAAGCAGTGGTGCACTCACGTTGATGTGTGGAAGGGTGTGGGTGCCGGTGAAATCACATGCGCATGTGACGGGCGCAACTGGGTGCGATTTGATCTTCTCATACTTCGGTCTGGTCTTTAGCTAGTTCCGTTACGTCCATTACAAAAAAAAATATATGACATCAATTTACGAATAACTTTTTGATATATTTTTATACTAGCTGCGCCTTGCGGTCTTACCTGCGACCATCCTACGGGAATACTTCACTTTTTCCAGATAAAAAGATGTATATGTATTAAGCCTATGTTTACTATATAATGTACCGAACATAATTATTGATTAGTAATGAATGAATAATTAATTATTAACTTTTTTCTTTTTTAAGTGTTATTTTATTATTAATTTAAAATTGATGTATTGTGATTTGTTGTATACAGTTTGCGAGAATAACAATTTTTATTTCTTTTTATTAATAAGTAAAATCATTTGTCGAAAAAGTGGTTATGAAAAGTCATAAGCTGTAAGCTTGTAAATTCAATTAAAAAGTTTCCTACACGATAGCCTAAATACCCTAAATTGTGCTGGCAAGTTAATATAATCCATCGTGTTCGTCTGTCTGTCAGTCTGGAAAGTTTGAACACCCGTAGACGTGTTGATGAGATGCTCGCTATTTAACTAATTAAATTACGTTATCAATCATTTGTGTTCGTTAAATTCAACTAGTAACTACATTCTAATGTCACATTTACGATACGTTATTGTTCCAGAAGATGGTTCTACCGTCGACGATATTAGGTTAAAGCAGTTGGCATTTCAGTCAATGTCAAAATAGTTTCGCATTTATACTTTCGCATTTATAATATTAGTATGATGTCTTGTTGTTAAAAATGCGTCGTATAATAACTTAAATAAATAAAACAATAATAGACATATGCCAATGCATTCGACACTTGCACAATTTTACCTGCACAATTGCACGATTTGCACGATAAAATGCACGATTTTACAGTTAAATTTGCATTTACAGCACTTTTTAAGCATCTTTCGTTTTAGTAATACCCATAAAAAAAGCTTAATCAATATTAAAAGGTATATCTAAACTTCTTGTAACTTTTTTTGCTAACAAAGGCAATATGCATCAGGCACACCGGTTGCCCTGGGTGGGACAATTGAGTTATGTAGGACTTTTACCAGAACTAAAACTCTCCGGCGGCCGACCTATGCGCATTCTCTCTCTCTCCGAAAGAAACTTCACCTGAAATCCAAAGGACGGTGTAAAGAGTTCCAACCTCAAGTTATATTGTACATGAAGAGATATATTCTCATTTTCGACAAGGCTTATGTACAGCTGCTACAAAAACTGTTATATTAACAAAACTAAGTGTCCATTGTGTCATATAGTGAATAAATTAATGATGATGAATGAACCCTCCCCCCACTCCGCATACCCTGCACGCCACATTGCAAGGTAGCCTTCCTTGGACCCGATAGGCAGAGCAGCCAGAGCCCCCACTCCGGCTGCTATCCGGCCCAGAACATCCCTCTATGGGCAGAAGAAGCACCGCAGCCCGTAGGTTGCGGGCCGGGTTCAGCTTGGTTAGCAACCTGGCCCTGTCGTCTCAGAGCAAAAGGAATGGTACCTTTTCCGTTCCCGCTCAGTGATAAACTCTTGTAACTTGCACCAAGCTTCATCCTGCGATTTCGGTAATTCCACGGGGCTGTAATCTGCGCGGTGAGCCCGCGAGCTGCAAACACCGGTATTATAACAAGACGAGGGGTCTTGCCTCTTCGTGCCTTCTATTTTTTTACTTGGAACTCGCGAATTAAAAATTATGTGACGGCGAAAACTTTTTTCAACTTGGGAATTTTCGAGGATATTTTATATACGCATCTGACAAATTCGATGTTTCTTTGTGTGTGTTTCTAGGGTTATCTATGCGAAGTTTGAAGCAAATTCTATTACTTTAGTTGTTAATTGTTAACTACAATAGTAGTTAACTAGTAACTAGTTGTTAACTAACCAAAGTATGTACTAGCACATTTAAAAAGTTAATTTTTTGTTAGTTGTTTTTTTTTCTTTTGTTAATAGTGTGTACCTATATAATTTAAGACCTTTTTGAAATAAATTATTATTATAATCTAAAAAAAAATACTTAGAACCTTATAACTGGCTAAGTATGATCTGAGCTTGAGCACTGGACATTTCATATGATTATACTGTACTGTCGTAAACTGTCCTTTACTTAAACTTAACTCATTTTTATGAGTTAAGTTTAACTAAATTTAATTACTATATATAATTAAATTAGACATAAACATTACTCAAAATGCCAGAAATGTTTCATTCAATGCATCTAAACTAATTGCCTTATCAAAAATCAGATGTAACCGATATATATTCCCGCGCGAGAAAAACGAAATAAATTGAAATCAATAAAAATGAATGTCCTACCCGGATTGACCCGCGGCGACATAAAACGGCGGCGTGTTCCCGAGCGCTCCCACAAAAACAAGTGAGTTAAAAACAAGCGAGTGACGACCCCGTGGCTTAGTTGGTAGTAGCCCTGCCTTCGGAGCGAGGGGTCCCGGTTTCGATTCCCGGCCGGGGCACACTTTGTGTGGTGAGCATGTAGTATGTTCTCGGGTCTTGGGTGTTTGTCTTGTGTTTCTGTTTGTCCACGCCATCTGTGACACAGGAAATCCTAGTGCAGAGGTATGAATGTGTAAACGTTTATGAGTGTGTAAACGTTTAGTTACACAATTTATCAGCGGGCGACAAACTCAAACTCATTTATATTATATATACTCATTTATTCCTTTAGATCTCAAGTATCGTTTGGAGACGTCAAATTTTACACACAAAAGTTACATGCGCCCATAGCGAGAGAAATTCGACCTAGGTCCTCCCATGCCAGTCGAATCCCGTTGCGCTCGTTTCCCGAGACAGGGATTACGTACACCCGTGAGTTCATCGGCACCCATGTCCTTCCACCGGAACACAACAATACGAGCGCATTACTGCTTAGCGGCAGATTGTACCCACACCTAGTCAAAATAAAGTAGATAGAGAGATAAATAGATGACACTTTTTTGCACACCAAAAAGATAACAATAGACATAAAATATAAATCTTAATTATTAAAAAAATAAAGTAGCTACTTTATTTTGACTAAGCGTGAATAAAATAAAGTTTTTGAAGTTTCGGAGCAGTTGAGAACAGGCCGTAACGATATAGCCAAAGATAAGGCGATAGCTGGAACAGATGCGACACGACGGCACGATAAGTTGATTTTCAAATTATTCAGTACGCCTACAGTGGTTTATTGATTTTGGCTTCTGATAAATTTTAGGATTGGGCGCCTATCGATGATATACTAAGTTATACAATTTGTTTGACGACTCCGTGGCTTAGTTGGTAGTAACCCTGCATTCGAAGCGAGGGGTCCCGGGTTCGATTCCCGGCCGGGGCATACTTTGTGCGGTGAGCATAAAGTTTGTTCTCGGGTCTTGGGTGTTTGTCTTGTGTTTCTGTGTTTGTCCATGCCATCTGCGACACAGGGAATACTAGTGCAGAGTTGTGAGTGTGTAAACGTTTGTTTTTGTTTTCGTTTGTTTTTGTTTTGTTACACATGAAACTGAGTGTTTCGCAATTGGTATTTTTTTTTTAAGGACAATGTTATCAATTCGTTTGTATTTTTATGCTTCAGCTCTCCGTAATTTTTTTTATTTATTTGCAAGGTGTTAATTTTAGATTGGTTCAATAGAACTTTTATAAAAATCGGTTCTATAGTTTGGTTATTAAATTAAAATAACTGGATAAAATATGTCGTTCAAGTAAACGAAATTGCATTTTTCGCTTTCCTGACATTTTTTTCTGTAAAGCTTTGTTGCTGCTTTCTATGCCAGGTGCTTGTAAGCGCATAGTTTGATATCGTGTCTTGGCTGGCAGATAATCATAGTGCAGGTGATTAAGTGTGTAAACGTAATATTGTAATTGACAATGCCAGTATAAAGCAGCTAAATTAAATATTATTACGATTATATTTAATCTATAGGTGTAATTGACATCTAAATTTATTTGACATGCCATCATACTTTATGTATTGTTGAAATTTTAATGTATTATTTAATTCTTGACAATGCCACTATACAGCAGCCATTGTTTAATTATATTTTATTGTTAATGTAACATTTTATTTCTATTATTTTAAGTATTTATATGACGCAACTATGCTTGTCTATTTTAATTTAGTTTATAAGATCCAACTATTAGTATTAAGATTCTGTAACATTGTAATGAAATTTTAAATTTGACATAACCAAGTGTTCGCTATATGATCCTACGGTGAAAATAAATGAGTATGAGTATGAGTATTAATTCTAAAAAACTCGTACTAAAAATATAGTCTTAAATCTTAAGTCACAGCAGTTCCTAGTCACATTACATGCATACAATGTCAAATTACAGTCAGTAGCTATTATGTTTTAAATAATCTTATTTCATAAAGTTTTGTCTGTTCGGATCCTAACTGGTCAACCCGTACATAATCGCATTTTCCGTTCTGTAGGTCGCAGGTTTCATTTGTGAAAAAATGACTTTTCAAGTAATATTTAAGTAAGGAATTTCAATGGGAATTACGACTTTTGTCTTTAACTTTAAAGATAACAGTGGCTTTTCATCAACCACTAAGCAAAGACAGGCTGCTAACTGTGGGGGTTTAGCAGTGACAGGGATGTACCGTCTCGTGCACCTATAATTTGACGGGCACTCATACCTTTCAACACACGCTGCGAATGCAGCGCTGCTTGACGGCTGTCAACCACTAGATGTGGAGGCAGTACTTCTACTTACATGGCGTGTTGGGACTTAAAGGGTTCTCACCTAGAGACGTGAGAAACTGGACCCCCCAAACGTGTTTTGCGCCTTACTGTGTACCATATAGATAGATGGAACAATAGCTTAAAAATATAAATCTTAACTGTTAAAAATGTGACACAATGGGCGGTCTTATCGCTATAAAGCGATCTTTTACAGACAACCTTTGGATGGTAAAAAGGGGCATTGGTGCATCTATATAAAATCATACTAAATTTAAATGATGTATGTAAATAAAAAATATATATGTAAGTACCTAATTTCACGAACTGTGCACATTGATCACTGCTACATTGTGAAACTCTGCGGCACATTTCGAGTTTATGCCCGCTTTCCGAGCCAAAAAGATAACGCCAAACAATTTAAAAAGTAAAGGAACTTTCATAAAATTCTATTACGACAACAAAACATGGCCACTTAAAATTTGGCCCGTGCCCAAAGAAGACCAAATCTGCTCTACATTTTAAGTTGGAGTAACCAAATTTGTACAAAATTATAAACTTTACATACATAATCATCTTATTACTTTCAATATTTTCAAATTTTCAATATTTATTTTTTTCGCGTACCTCGCAAACGGCTTTTACGGTTTGGATGAAATTTTGTGTTTAGATAAGCTTTTGCTGTTTAAGTATATCAGTATAATTGTATTCATTCTTTCTCCTGCCTCCATCACCCGAGACGGGGATGATACGTCTCATGCGCATAAGATTTCACCCACACCCTTCTACCGGAACACAGTAATGCGAGCTTGGCGGCAGATTCCAGATGTGGTGGCAGTACCTCTCCGGATGAACTTGGCACAAGTTCTACTGCTACTTTTGGTTGCTATACGATAATTCAGTAGAAACAATCCTTACGCGTGAGATACAATCTCGCACCCACACGAGATCCAAAGATCTCGTTAACCTGAAACCAATCAATGAAGCAATATAAACGAGTTACTATATATGTTTCCCGTGACTTCTACTGCCTTTTTTTTTTTTTTTTTTTTTTTTTATGTGAATGAGTGATGGAACGAGTTGAGGGCCCACCTGATGGTATGTGGTGACCCTCGCCCATGACAACAGTAATGCGCGCGACTCAGTATGAGATCCTAATCTTTACTGAGTCGCATTCATCCTGCTGCGTCCATCACCCGAGACGGGGATGATACGTCTCATGCGCATGTGATTTCACCGGCAGCCACACCCTTCCACCGGAACACAGTAATGCAACCACTACTGCTTGGCGGTAGATTCCAGATGTGGTGGCAGTACCTCTCCGGACGAACTTGGCACAAGTTCTACTGCTACTTTTGGTTGCTCCTTTAGCACCACCCAGGGGGTACGTGTAGGGAATCAAAGGGTACACACCTACGGACGCGAGCAACTGGACCTGCCTGGAATTAAACAATGTTTTTACTCAATGCCCAATTTTTTTCTTAAATAGTAGTAAAACCTTTTAAATTTATATAAAGTAAACCTCATATTTTTCTATTACAAAATTATACATAAGTAGCTATTATTGTGACACCGCCTCCCCTTTTTTCTTTGTTAAAATCGTATCCAAAAGTTGTCTGGAAGAGATCGCTCTTAGCGATAAGGCCGCCCACTTTGCCACCTATTATATGTTCTTTTTTGTTTGTTTTTTCTGGTGTGAACAATAAAGAGTTTATCTATCTATCTAAACTTAGTTGTAATTTTGTTGACGGGCAGCTATGGTAAATAAAAGTAATGAATAATGGTTCTATCACTAATTAGGTTCCCATAGTACAAAATATGTATAGCTTGTGGTTAGATGGTACTATGAGAATTGGATATGTCATGAATATCAAAATCTCAATTATAGAATTAAGAATAACTAATTATTATAATATTAGGAGTACAAATAAGTTTCCGCCGTTTTTTAACACAAATTAAATATTTATTGTAGAAGAACGGTAATATAAATTTATTCAAAATATTGCCCATCACTTGCAACCACTTTTTCCCATCTCTCAGGCAGCATTCGAATCCCACGTCTGAAGAACTCCTTGTCTTTTGAGGTTATCCACGAATCAACCCAATTTTTGGTATCCTCATAAGATGTGAACCGCTGCGCCGTCAGAGCATGTGCTACGGACCGGAACAGGTGATAATCGGACGGTGCAATGTCTGGTGTATACGGCGGGTGGGGTAACACTTCCCAATCAAGTGTTTCCAAGTACTTTTTCACGGGAGCCGCAACATGTGGACGAGCATTGTCATGCAGAAGAATAATTTTTTCGTGTCTATAATAGTATTGAGGGCGTTTTTCCTTCAGAGCTCGGCTCAATCTCATCAATTGTGTTCGATAGAGGGCTCCAGTAATTGTTTCGCTCGGATTAAGCAACTCATAATACACTACACCTAGCTGATCCCACCAAATACACAGCATAAGTTTTTTTCCGTGAATATTCGGTTTTGCTGTTGATGTTGACGCGTGGCCAGGTAATCCCCATGATTTTCTTCTTTTTGGATTGTCATAATGTATCCACTTCTCATCACCAGTTATAATACGATGTAAAAAACCCTTTTTTTATGTCTAGCTAGCAGCATTTCACTTAAGCATAATCGGCGTTCAATATCTCTCGGCTTTAATTCGTACGGAACCCAATTTCCTTGTTTATGAATCATTCCTAATGATTTTAAACGATGTGAGACTGCTTGCTGAGTGACTTCTAATGTTAGAGCAAGTTCTTTTTGTGTTTGAGATGAATCTTCCTCCAATAATTCCTCCAATTCTGCATCCTCGTAAATTTTTGGCCTTCCACTGCGATCTTTGTCTTCTACGTCGAAATCACCATTTTTAAACTTTTGAAACCACTCTCGACACGTTCTCTCACTCAAAGCAACCTCACCATATGCTTCTACGAGCAATCGATGCGCCTCAGCAGCAGATTTCTTTAAATTAAAGAAGTAAACTAATATTTCCCGCAAATGACGCTTACTTGGCTCAAATTTTGACATTTTCAACTTATAAAAATTATATTTTACCAATATAAAATCAATGATATTAATAGGTTATGTTGTTCTTGAATGTCCAAACTATTTTTTAAGCCGGTTATCATCTGCGAAAGCTAACCGAAACTCCGTGCCGCGCCATCTACTATAAAACGGCGGAATCTTATTTGTACTCCTAATATTATATTTTTTTTAATGCAATGAATGCAAATATAACTCTAGAAATAAATAAAATATTATAAAAGATAATAAATATAAGATAAAATTTTAAAAGTATCCCTTATTACAGTTTTTCATCCCCACAATAAAGCTGATTCGAGGATCATTTTCTTCGGATAGAGAATATTGTCCCGAATCACGACCAAATCTCCAAAAATAAAATACAATGTTCCGAAACCCTTGATCCCGTTATATATTACAAATAAACTATTACTTTAACGCATCTCAACAACTGTGTCCCGACAGCGGCCGTGTTCACAAACATAATGAAGGGTAGAATGGATGTGATTTTTATCAATCGTGTGGCATGTCTTGGGAACATAAGCAGGATTAAAACGCCGCACCGTTAAAAATCAAAAAGGAATACTGCTTAGATTCTTTAGGTATAGGCTTTTATAATACTAGCTAGCTGCTTTTTTAATACTAATTTATGACTGACTAATCTTAGGGTTAAATATGTTTAAGCAGCTGTAGATGACAATTTTTGATTATAATTAATATTCATATTTTTTTGACATATAATAAATTTTTTATCTTTTTTTTGTAAATTTTTATTATTGCATGCCCTCAAAGGCAGAATGCATGACACTATATAAAAATATTGTGGAAAAGTCTCTCTCTTGTAAAAGTTAACGCCAACCTTTACATCTATTTCATTCTTAAAAAATGAATAATATAAAAAAGTTTCTTTTAAAAAAATATGTGCCTTAAAGTCACAGGATCGCGCTTTCTTATCACTAAGTCTGTACGTTTACATTGTAGAGAATCCCATGTGAATTGTTTGTGATTACGGCGGACACTTTTTACATTATAGTGGACGATCGTAAAAGGAGATCACCCATAATATTTTACGCTTTATAGCTTTTATTGGGCGATGCCTTTAACTTCGTTTATATTGAGTCGTTCTCTCACATTCTCCACCACTTACGCTTATTGACGCGGGATCATTTCAGAAATAGGAACATTACTATAATGTAATAAAAAAACTATTTGTTTAGTTATTATGAAAAATCTAACACAAATATTAGTATAAAAGAAAAAAAATTGCAATACTTTACAAACATTAAAATGCTAGCGGAAAGCAATGTGCCATAGCAATGTTAATGAAAGTTCAAAACATCTAAACTTCTGCGTGAAACTTCTAAATTACATTTAAACATATAAGTCGTATATATTTTGTAAACCATTTATAAAACCCTGTATTTTGATACCACACTCGATAGGTTATGAGGAAAATAGTCAAAGTAAAAGTCAAACTCATTTATTCCTTTAGATCTAAGCATCATTTGGATATTAAATATTTTTGGAGGCAAAATATGAGGCGGTCATTTTAATATTATGAATTTTGGTATAGCCGTATTTCACAATTAAGACAAAGACACCTCTTAAGCTAAAATCCATCAAGCCATTTAGGCTATAGAGCATGCCAAAGAAACATACACTCGAAAAACTAAACCCTCCTTCTGGCGCAGTCGGGTAGAAAGAACTAACCGTTTATACGCTAATTCCCCTATTTCCTGTGTCATTAAAAAAAACATCCAAAGCGGTCTTGGATCTTGTCGGCTCCGTGGCTTAGTTGGTAGCCCTGCCTTTGAAACTAGGGATCCCGGGTTCGATTCCCTGCCGGGGCACACTTTGTGCGGTGAGCATGAAGTTTGTTCTCGGGTGTTGTGTTTGTCTTGTGTTTGTCCATGCTATCTGCGACACAGGGAATCCTAGTGCAGAGGTATGAGTGTGATTTTGAATGAAAGCAAAATACGCAATTTCGTTTACTTAGATGATAAGCTTTTCCCAGTTATTTTGATTTTGAGACCAAACTACCGTACCGATTTTGACTAAATATGTATGGGACCAATTTAAAAGGATATCTTATCAAAAAAGAATTTCCAAATCAGTAAATAAATGGCGAAGTTTTAAGGTAACAAATATTTTTTTTTAATTACAAATGTATTGATAACCTCTTCCTTTGGATGTCTGTTGATGAAGGAGTTTTTGGGATGATATTATATACTTTATTCTAGCTGTGACCCACAGTGTTACCCGCGGATATCCACCCCACGGGAACACTTTAGTATTTCGGGATATGTTAATCCAGAGTATGAGATTCCTTCATAACAAATTTCATCCAAGTCTGTTCTGCCGTTTAAGCGTACAAGAGTTCGCCTTTCTAATATTACTAGCTGCGCCCCGTGGTGTTACCCGCGATTTTCCGGGATCAAAAGTAGCAAATGTGTTAATCCAGGATAAGCTATCCACCCCCCCATGGGTTCCCGCCTTGTCGGGGCGGGGGGGCTTAGTAACCGTGGGCTTGATCCACCCACGGTGAAGCTAAGAGGAACCCGCTCGAGGGGCCGCTCCTTTAGGCTTTGTCTCCAAGCCGAATAGGAGCGGCACTGTAGGTGGCGGTGCCTTATGGGGGGCACCGCAACTGAGGTGGGCTGCGGTGTCGTATGGGAGGCACCGCAGCTGAGGGTTAGGGGCCGCGGCGGGAGAGGAGTGCCGGTATTGCGGTGCGCCGCTCTCCCTACCTTCCGCGGTCACGGCGGGGCCGCCACCGTTGGATGGCGGATGCGGTGGGGCCGCAGAGGAAGAGGAGTGACGGTATTGAGAGGCGCCGCTCTCCCTATCCTCTGCGGCTGTAGTGGTTGGTGACGGGGCCACAGATCCGACCCGTCACATTTACCGAGGTCTAGACTACAGTCACGGGGGTGGCTGTTGTCGTAAGGGACCTCGAGAGGGCGCGCGCGGTATTTCCGTGCGCCTTTTAAAGAGGGAATAGCCTGGAGCAGCTCCAACTCCAGCAACATTGGGCGGGACGCTGCCGGGGCCGCGGAAGAATGTTTCACGTGCCCGTAGCCTCGGCAAAAGGCGAGATGGTGGATCTCCGTTGGGGTTTAGCCGGTAGGAGTCCGGCATAACCCTGCCAATTGCCCCCGCAAGAGGTAGGGTATCATCCGATGATTCCCCAACGTAAAAAAAAAAAAAAAAAAAAAAAAAAAAAAAGGATAAGCTATCCAAAATCATCCACATTAAACAAGACTAGTGGCGTTGTACCATAAATGAACGTGTCACGAATCTTTCTTAAACCACTTTACCGGCACGTCAAAGCATAGGTTTACACTCTAAACAAAATATGGACTTAAAACGATACATTAATTTCCACACTTGATCCTTCTAAATCATGTCTTAATTGTCACAAATACACCCCTGTTTTTTGAAATTGAACCTTTTTAATAAGTAGTAAGGGAGATTTTCGAGTAAACATACCTTTTTTGAGTAATAACCGTCGTTTCTCTGAGAAACAAATATAGAAGGCTTAATGGTTTTAGAGCCCGGAATGAAATTTTAATTAAAGTACTCTCTTTTACGTCTCAAAGTTTAGTGATTTTAAAGAGAAAACAGTAATGCATTTTAATCAAAACAACATCATAGTTTTTTATGTGACAGCAGTGACGGAGCTGCGCACTTAATTAAGTGGTTACGGCCGCCATAGACTATAGTAATACGACTCAGGTTTTTGCGCAAGTCGCATTACTGCGCCCATCACTCTGAGACGATGTTACGACTCACGTGCCTGGAATTTCACCGCCATGAATATGACGATTTCGTATCCAATAAATGAAATTAATATATAATTAAAAAATCGAATAAAGTGACTTCAATACTTTAATTAACTTATTAGACTCCCTTGGGGTGGAGTTTCTTGATGAAATCATTCGATTGGTCCACAATTGATGAAGAAATCGCGAAACAAACATACAAACATACAGCTGAATAGAATTTTATTGAAGTCTGTTAATAATTAGATGGTTCTGTAGAATTATTGCAACCTTTACTCCATAAATCATAAATTCTCAACAAGGAATTATTATTAATTCAATAGATTCGAATCCGCCATTTTCCATAACCGAAGTGATATTTATCACCGTTCTAATTCCCACGTGATAACTACTTTCATCTAATGTTGCAGCCATACTAAGCGAACGAGAAGCAAACATCGTCCTACAGAAAACTCGGAAGTTTTTCACGAATATGATCGTTCACTTTGACTTCAAAAATGTATGTGTTCACCGCCGATTTCCAATTTGAACGACTCTAGTTCAAACCCACACGCGCACCGACGAATTTTCTTTTGTAGAATGTAAATGCCAACCACTTTCTTTAAAAAGGTGACGGAAAACATCGTGAGAAAGACGGCATGTCATAGAAGAAAAAAAATTTACATCTACCAATATAGATTGGGCTCCATGGCAATCGTGGTAAATCGGCTATTCACTCTCAATTATCAAGAGTAGGCCGGTTTCCTTAAAACGGGATCATTAGAGGTTTTTACTTTAATAGTTAACAATGTCCGTTTCAATTATTTCCAAACGGTATCAATGAAGACATGCTGGAAGCTTTTGGCCTCAAAATGTCTGACGCCTGAATCCACTACGTATTACCTCGAAATAATAATAAAATAACTATTATTGGACTCTATATATGCCATCTAGCCCCAAACTAAACATAGCTTGAATGGAAATCGGATTACTGATAAAATAATTACGTATTACTACTTTTTTATAATTATATAATATATATACACAGAACAAACATAGAATCCACGATAGCGCAAATGGCAGACCTACTACCAATTGAGCTGTGAGGTAAGTCAATATTATTTAATTTTTTTTGGACTAATTTTATTTTTATATTTTTAATTGCTTATTGTATTGTACGATTCCCTTTTTATTTGTACTAATATAACGTATTGGATATATGAAATGCTGTATATGAGAATTAAGGAATTTAGTTGAATTGAATATAGAAATTATATAAGTTTCAGAACTCAGATTTGAATATCTGTTTTATTCGACGTCATTTCTATTAGTTCGGCTGCAACATATTAACACAAGTTCGTCTGTCTGTAGGTACAGTTGTACAAACAAATCGTGCATGTCATCTCGCGTGGGTGAACGTTAATATTAACATAGTTGGTTGGGGAAAATGATCATGTTTCAAATTGGAATGAAGATTTTTCTATTCGTTTACTTTCTATT
The DNA here is from genome assembly GCA_921293045.1 of Aplocera efformata. Classification (NCBI taxonomy): domain Eukaryota; kingdom Metazoa; phylum Arthropoda; class Insecta; order Lepidoptera; family Geometridae; genus Aplocera; species Aplocera efformata. The sequence continues at coordinate 918,179 of OV121061.1, forward strand.
AGTATGCCACTATATGTTGCGTTGGATTTGACAATACTTTACATCAATTCGAATAATTGACTGATTTGAAAAAATCTAAAAAATTCCCCGTAAAAAATTCGGGTGATAGACGCAGCAAGATGAATGCGACTCAGTGTAAGATCCAAATGTTATACTGAGTCGCATTACTGTTGTCATGGGCGCAGCCCCGTCGTCGTAGTCAAGAGAGAGCATCATGGGGTTTTAGTCATACCCCCCCCCTCGGGGAGGGATGATACGTAAACGTATTTCCCCATGTGAAAAAAAAGTGTTGTCATGGGCGGGAGTCGCCACTTACCACCAGACGGGCCCTCAGCTCGTTCCGTCACATAATTTGAACCGCAGTCGTAAAACCGCGGTAACCCATCAGCTCGTACGTTTAATTAGTCACGCACTAATTTCGATAACGAAATTAATCTCCTTCCGGTAGACTAGTGTTGTGCCTCGACATCGAAACAACTCTTCGAAGTAAAAAAGATTTAAGGACTAAAAATGTTGCAAAAGTATTGATACGGGATCAATACTTTTGTTAATTTTTTTGTCCCAAAATCTTTTTGAACTAATTTTGATTAAATTTCTATGAGTCCAATCTGAATGCATATTAGAAAGGAATTTTCTAAATTAGTTTCTCATGACGAAGAACTTTTGTAACAAACAAAACATAAAAAAATAATGTCGGATGAAAATAACTTTCAAAACTGGCATTGACGGAGAAATCGGTGAACATACATAACAAAAATACATACATTCAAATATAGCCCCCCCTTTTTTGAAGTCGGTTAAACTGGCAGTCTCGTTGGTATTCCAAAAGACGCTTCCACCACATCCCTAGTGTAAGTATAAATCTGTGTATTGATGATAAACAACACGAAATTAGATGTTTGATTCCTAACCGATGATTAGCCTCGGCTTCCGTTTACTTAATTAACGGATGTTTAATTAGAATTTTGGTATTATAAAACGGCCCTATAATATTTAATACGATTGATTTTGCTTAGTTTTTAAATCGAAATTTTCAAAGGGAATTCTCAATAGTTTTTACAGAAACTAGCCCAGTGCGAGTCCGACTCGCACTGGGCTAGTTTCTTTACATGTTACAAGTATTTAAGAGTATAGTCCAACTCGTGAGCATGTGAGCAAACTTTGCACAGTTACTTGCGCATACTTGTATCTAAGGAAGAAATTATGATGTGTGGAATTCACATCGCTGTACCAAATCTATCGCTAACAAACGACCACTACACGAGAGATGAATGTTGAATGTTCTGAAGAAATATTTAATTTAGTACCGTACCGCACCAGCCTCTAATGTTCCCACTGCAGGGACACCGGCCTACTCTCGATAATTGAGAGTGAATGGGCTCTGATCTACCACGGGAGCACAATCCGGATTAGTAGATGTCACATGTCGTCGAATTTTTGGTTCTAAGACATGCCGGTTTCCTCACGATGTTTTCCGTCACCGTTTTGAGAACGTGGTATTACTACTTTGATTTGAAAATCAAATAACCGACGTCAATATCAAGGATACAACTTTGTTATGAATTTTCAATGGTTTCATGGAGAAGTACTGCTTCCACCAAGTAATCTGCCACCAAGCAGTGATTTCGCATTGCTGTGCTGTGGAAGGGTGTGGGTGCCGGTGAAATCACATGCGAACCAATGAGCTTTTCTACTTGAAAAAATAGAATGATAGCTCCATAAAATCGCTCGTCTAGCGTCTTGTAACAAGCTCCAAAACGCAGGGCAAACAAAAACAGCTGCCTCCAAACGAAATGTTTGTCGATAGAAAGAAATTGTTTGTCTCGCGTGTTGGCCCACTGAGTCACTTGTGACATTCTCCAATAAAGGCTTAAGCTGCTGACCCACTGCGGCGCACGGACTACGCTTTACAAAAAAAAACACAAAAGCACTTTAAACTCTTAACTTAATTAGATATTAATAGAAATATAAATTCCATCCCTTACTTTGTAAAATCAGAATAATTAACAGATACATACTACATACTGCCAAGTTACATTACTAACCCCCGACGCAAAAAGAGGGGTGGTATAACTTTAACCGCTACGTCATACGCTGCGTATTAACTAATATTATAAATGCGAAAGTGATTTTATTTGCCAAACCACTAAACCAATTTTAAAAATTCTTTCACCTATGGAAAGCTACAATACATTATCATTAAAACATAAGCTATATTTTATCCTCATATTCTTACGGGAACGGGAACTACGCGGGTGAAACCGCGGGGCGAAGGTAATATTATAAATGTAAAGTGAGTTTATGTTTATTTGTAACGCTATAACGCCTTAACCAATGAACCAATTTTAAAAAAAAATTCACCAATCGAAAGTTAAATTATCAGCGAGTAACATAAGCTATATTTTATCCCCGTATTCCCACGGGATCGGGAACTACGCGGTTAAAACCGCGGGACGCAGCTAATAATTGATAAAAACTACATTAAAGCGAGCGAAATCGCGGACAAAAGCTATTAATTACTTAAATAAGCTTTACGAGTTGCTTTCGAATTAACGAATTGTATTTGTTTCGTTTATAAATGTCATTGTTAATCTTTCAGCATTGTTAATCCCTCAAAGCGAATGAACTAATAACTCTTTTCCGCGGTCGGCTAATGAGTTAGTTTTGTGACTGGTTGGAGTCGACAAACACAAATATTGTCATAACTCCGGGGATTTGTTTAATTTCACGCGAACGACGCTCTCTCGCAAAGAGTTGGTGCAGATGGGACATTGGTCTGATTACCTACTCATACTCTTTTTTCTTAATCGACTTCAAAAATGAGTTTATCAATTCGCATGTTTATATTTTTTTATCTATGTTGATGATTTCTCTGCCTTTTATCAAGCGATTTGGATAAAACTTTTTATTTGAAAAGATATGCTTTTAGATTGGTCCCATAGAATTTTTATCAAAATCGGTTCAATAGTTTGCTTGTTAAATCAACATAAATGTTAAATTAGATGTACAGTAGTAAAGCCGATATACTAGTCGATAATTATACTTTAGCAAGTCGATCAACTACACGAAAGAAAAAGCGCCAGTACTGAAAACCTATAATGTAAATAATTAAATAAATATTAATAGAAAATTCACATAACGTCATATTACTCCAAACTAAGCATAGCTTGTACATATGGGAACTATTTAATTACAATAATATATTACTGTTGATATTTTTTTATGAAACTACATGGATAGCCTGATATTACGTGATTACTGCCGTCGATAAATAACAGCAATACGACTTCAATCTTCCCCTACACAAATAAAAGACTAAAGTCACATTGCGTTGCGCCCCTTACTGAGACGGGGATGAAACGTCACATGCGCTTGTGATTTTACTTGACAAGGTCATTCGGTTCCGTTCCTTGATTTTGTTTCTCAATAAATATATATTATATTTTTTTTTTTTTAGACTCGTATATCGTCCTCTCTGATGCAATATAAAATTAGGCACGGAAATAAAAGACGCTTATCTTTGCCTACTCTGCGGAGAAGAGATAAGCTAACCAAATAGAGAGGTAATCTCAGCTCTGTGTACGAGTTTATTAAGCAACAAATGAATGATGTATTTAATTTGGTCGGGTTAATATACTGCGTTTTAGCGAGATTTTATGCATAGCTTCTAGATTTGAGTTTGCAGCGAAATTATGCAGTAGCTGTGATTGGAATACTTAATATCTGAATGTACAGACAGACAGACTAGGACTAATGAATGTGCCGAAAGTTTCAAGTAGGTACTATTTATGAGCTGTGATATCTACAAACTAGAGCAATGACAGATAATAAAATTCATGGACATTAAACACAGCACCACCTAGCTCCAAACTAAGCGTATGGAACTATGGAAACCAGATTACTAATAGAATAATTATATATTTTGTTGCATTGAGTCTATTTTCCTTTTCGTTTGAGTAGTCAACTCTGGTGTCAAAATTTGCAATAGTCCAGAAGGCCTCCGTCATGGTTTATTGGCTATATAGTCAGCACCGATATCTTTGCGTGACCTCCGAAGCATAAAAATGCCAGTTAAAATGCCACTAAACGGTCGCGCATCCCAATCCCGACCGGGCCGAGAGTTTCTCAAGATGATCTTTGAAGTAATTTTTATATTAAATACGTAATTTTATAAGGTTTATCTGACAGAAATTGCAGTAAACTGAAAAGGCATTGAATATCAAGCCTGATAAACCCATATGCCGAACAAATTTACTATTTAAATTAATTTCTGTTATGTTTCTATTTTCTTTTATCTCTTCATTTCAGAAACTGTGACATTAACAACATCATTTTTTTTATTATCTATGAATCTTTGTGTAAAGTCTCAATAAATGAATTTAATTTAATTTAATTTAATAAGCAATATCTACCAGAGTTCTTTGATCTTCAGTCAGAGAACAAACATCTTTGTGCATCACATAATTGAGTATTATTATTATTAAAACTATTCCTATTGTAATCGATTTAGACATTTTAATTTTTATTTAATTCAATTCATTTATTTCAGACTCATTTATGTCTAAATTCATATACTACATATTATTATTAAAATTGTTAAAAACAATCCTAGATTATACTTGATCATCTGAATTATATCATTATAATTAAAATATCATATATTACTTATATTGTATTTACTTGACAATGGGTATAATTTACAAGTTTCTAAGGTAAAGAACAACTGTGGTATTATTTTCGTATATAATTAAGAACTTTGATGATGAAAATACAATAAATATTTACAGTTGATTTGATTTGTGGTCCCACAACTTTCAGCATAAAAGAAAGAGCAACCAAAGTTAAACATATTTTTTTGTGTCCGTTTAAATTCGTTTTAGCGATGCTTAGGGCTAGATGGTTCTCCCCCCCGCGGGTTCCCGCCTTGTCGGGGCGGGGGGGCTTAGTAACCGTGGTTGGGCTGCCCACGGTGAAGCCAAGAGGAACCAGGGAGGGGCTGCTCCTTTAGGCTTTGCCTCCAAGCCGACTAGGAGCGGCCACAGTAGGTGGCGGTGCCTTATGGGGGGCACCGCAACTGAGGCGGGCTGCGGTGTCGTATGGGCGGCACCGCAGCTGAGGGTTAGGGGCCGCGGCGGGAGAGGAGTGCCGGTATAGCGGTGCGCCGCTCTCCCTACCTTCCGCGGCCACGGCGGGGTCGCCACCGCTACATGGCGGACGCGGTGGGGCCGCAGGGGAAGAGGAGTGTTGGTATTGAGAGGCGCCACTCTCCCTATCCTCTGCGGCCGTAGTGGCAGGCGACGGGGCCACATATCTGACCCGTCGCATGGGGACCTAGGGCGTTTAGATACGGGGTCATCTAACGCCCTTTCGCTGGCCAGGTCCCCGAGGTGGTTGCGACACGCTATGTGTTCTGGCGTGTCGCTAACTAAGGCGTGGCACTCGGTGCCAAAATGAGAGGGGTCCGGAGACGGACAGCCGTGGCGGGTTCGCGGATGTGTGTGTTAACGTTCCCGTGTTCCCGCCACTAAGCGGCAGAGGAGGACACCGTGGGGTTTTAGTGGGTCTAGTCCCACATAACCGTTCTGTCTCCCCGTGGCAGGGCGGTATGCGAGTGCATTTCCCCACGAAAAAAAAAAAAAAAAAAAGGGCTAGATGGTTCTGTGTGAAATATCTACGAATAGATTTACTTTTGAAGGTTTGAAAAGTGAACGTGCATAATCTTAAAAATAAACACAAATTACATCTTGCTAGTGTACGAACTGACTGTGGTAGAAAGACGATATTGTTTGAGGGTGTGCAACTTTACAACAAACTACCCAACGATATTAATGAGTGCAACACTGAAATTTTTATTTATTTAACATAAAAATTAAAAAAAAAAAATCATAATCTAAGAGGCTACCTATAAAGAACAAAAATGTAAAAATTACAACAGAAAATTTTGATCGTGGGGTAGGGTGCCAAGAACACTGGCTGCATTCCCGCGTTGGACGGCCAAAGATAATTTTTGGGCGAGGAACGAGCCAGCCTTCTTGTCCTCAGTGGCATCAAATAAAAAAATCAATTCCAAACTTTTATATTATGTGTTATAACTACGAGTATTGTTGTATAAAAACTTTATATTTATTTCGTGTCTACTTAGATAACTAATTATTTTGCCAACATTGTAGCTCCAGAGGTAAAATAAAAGATATACTTTGTATTTAAATTGTAAGATCTCATTATAAATGAACTTTAAGTTTTATGAGAATAAATATCTTTAAACCCAAACCGGTGACCTAAATACGTAGCTGTTTTGCAAAGGCTCCTCTGCTTAAATATTTCTTGAGAGCGGGAAAATTGTAATCAAGGTTTGCAGGTGACAGGCATCGATTCCCAAAGGAATGAAGGAAATACGATTATTTGTTTTCGATGTAAAAATGTGGAAATTACACTAAGAAATACGGCACCGCCATTTTGTTAAGAGGTTCGTTTCATTTCCTTGGAATACGAGTAATCTCATTTTGAATATGATGATGTGTTTTGTGATAAAAATTTCGTAATGTTCAGTTCTGGTTAATTTTTTTGGCAAACCAGCGTTGGTTGAAGTTTACCCAGCACATGCTGAGCCAAACATATTTTGGTAGCATCAAAACTGTATTCTGTTTTTTATTTATTATTAACTTAACTTTTGTGTATCATTTTTTGTTCCTTTGTCTTGGTGCTGAATAAATGTCTTTTCTATTCTATTCTATGCTTAAATTTTTTTTGTTCACATATGTCACAATGTCATTTAGCCTAAAGTAAGCATTCGTGCTGCTACATCTCTGAGAGCTTCGTCACTTACCAGGTGAGAGAGTATGATCAAATTGATTATTTGTGTTCAAAATAACTAGTATACTTATTCTTTCGTGTGATTAAGTAGCCAATTCTGGTGTCGGAGTTTTTAAGCCGCCCAAATGCCTCCAGCGTAGCCTAACGACTAGTAATGTATAGAATGTATAGAAGCACTCAGTTTAAATGCCACTAAATGGTCATCCGAAGCACGGCAGCGCTCAGTTGAAATGCCACTAATTGGTCACCCATCCAACTTTCGACCGGGTCGAAAGTTAATCGATCTGGAACAGCTGAGCAAGCTACTCCACGAACGCTCAACGGATTTGCATAAAATTTGGTACCAGGGTAGCTTATATTCTGGATTAACACATAGGCTACTTTTGATCACGACACACAACACAAACGCTAGTCACAATCACATAACTTGTCTTAATAACATCAAAATTTTAATTTTAATTTCACAGTACAACAGTTTTGAGTCGTTACGCGAGTATAACCAACAATGAAACGCAAACCATCTGACAAAATGCCTCACTTATTTTACACGGTAATAAACTCAGGATAAAGATAAAATGGCGGCCGTACAATGCAAAAACATCATCACTTAATTTTACCAAAACAAAGGGTCCATTATTTCGACAAATATTATTTCACCAAAAATTATTAAGCGGCATAATTTTCAGCTTAAGCGGGAATAAATTATGGGCCGATAATACGCTCATATCTCTCGCTGTTACGACTATATATCTTAAGCTGGTTTCCAATAAATAGCTGCTTCCATTTATAAATAAATAAAATTAATATTCATGGATATCTCACATAGCGACTTACACCATAATCCTAGCATACTAATATTATAATCACGAAAATTTGTAAGTATGGATGGATGTTTGTTTCTCAATCACGCCAGAACGGCTGAACGGACCTGTATGAAATTTGGCACAGAGATAGATTATAGTCTAGAATAGCACATAGGCTACTTTTTATCCCGGAAAAATTTACGGTTCCCGTAGGAAGTCCAACCGCGGGTTACACCGCGGAGCGCAGTTAGTTTGTACTATGGAAACCAATTTTATTGTATTATATGTTATTGTTATTTTTATTTGTTGTTTTTAATGACAAGGTAACACTGCCACTGCTATATACTTTATTCAATTTTATTGTTATTTAAACCATTATTACATTGATAAGGCTTATTTACTGCCGTGGCTCCGTGGCTTAGTTGGTAGTAGCCCTGCCTTCGAAGCGAGGGGTCCCGGGTTCGATTCCCGGCCGGGGCACACTTTGTGTGGTGAGCATGAAGTTTTTCTCGCGGGTCTTGGGTGTTTGTCTTGTGTATCTGTGTTCGTCCATGCCATCTGCGACACAGGGAATCCTAGTGCAGAGGTATGAGTGTGTTAACGTTGTTTGTTTAAATTAATTGTGTATAGGAAGGACGAAACCAAGAGTTACTAATTGTTCCTACGGCAAATAATTATATGAATATGAATTACTGTTAGAAAACTTATATTTGAGTATTTATATGTACTTTAAATAGAATACATATTAACAGACACAAAACACATCTATGTTCGTCATACAAATGTACAAATATAAAAGACGACTATTATACGATATGTATAATATAAAAGACGACCAATGAGATAAAATATATGATTCTCCTAAAGTATGAGAAGACCCAAGTCGCATTTTGTTGCGCTCGTCACTATGAGACGAGGATGTTACGCCTAAAGTGTCTGTAATTTCACCGGCACCCACACCCGTCCGCCGAAACACAGTCGCGTTGCTGTGTTCCGCCTGTAATCCCTTGTCAGATCATCTCAACATGAACTTTCGCAAAATAAAGCCTGAATCCACCAAAATTGTAGCAGCAAAAACTGACAGGAGATCGTTTTAGATTACGAGACAACGTGTTTTATTAAATTAAATTTAATAAAACACATTTGATATCCGCGCTTATCTCGATAATCTAGAGTGTACCAGCTTCGCACGCAATATTTTTAATTTTTTAGCCAGCCTTTTCGTCCCCTCATTTTGTTTTTACAACTTTTTCACGACACATGTGCGTTTTTATGCCCCATGTAGATAACTTCGCAACGACTTGTAATCTACCCGGGAAAAGTATGGAGTACAGTTGTTGCAGCTATAGAACTAAGTTCATACTTATATGGTTTTATTTCTTTATTTGGTAAATTTAGTAAATATTGTATAATATTATCTTAATCTTAATATATATAAATTACGTGTCACGATGTTTGTCCGCGATGGACTCCTAAACTACTTAACCAATTTTAATCAAATTTGTACACCGTGTGCAGTTTGATCCAACTTGAAAGATAGGATAGCTCACATCTCAATTTATGATCGCTCATATGACAAAAACGTTAGCCATAGCAACGCGTGGCCGGGTCAGCTAGTTGTTATATAAACAGAAATACAATATTTATGATTACAAGTATTGGTTTATATATAGTAACTAATTGTAGTACCCACGAAAATATCCACAAGTTACATTATATTTAGAATTTCGAAGTTCAGACTGAGAAATTAATCCAATTGGCTGAATTCACACATGATTTGGCAGTAGCCCTACCTTCTGCGCGTTAGGTCGTAGAATAGATTCCCACTCAGGACAAACATTTTCGTAAAATAACAAAGGTGACTTTTCAGATCATCTTAAAATAAAGTCCGAATGCTATAGTAAAATTTATTACTCCAGGAAAACCTTCTGTTTTAAAACAAGAGTTAAAAGGTAAAAGTGTAAAAAAAACTCGAATTCCTTCGACGATTAAGCTGAGATTTGTGGCCGAAGTTGCGGGTGAATTACCATTTTAGTGGCGAAAATCGGCATTAAGTTTAGCTTAATGTTTTGTTTGATTAGCAATCTAGATAGAATAATTTATGGGGCAAGTAATTTGGTTCAAGTTGTGAAAAATTGCTGTTCACAGAGCCGAATTTTGGTTACTTTTTATTAAGTTCATTCATACAAATTCAATGTAATAATCTTTATTTATGTTGTCTTACAAAAATAATTGGAAATGTCATTTTTTTTTAATGAAAATTCTTGGCGTGTGGGGAATTTTTGATATAATAATAATGTACGAGTATGTAAATCAGGTAATAATTAAATTATTAAATTACTGTACGCACGAGATCACGCCTTCTTAATATTAAGCGCTTGTTTCTCCATTTGGAAGAAAAAGCAAGATACCCCTAATGCAAGGGTTATTGAGGTTTTTGTGAGCAAGATCCCTTCTCAACCTACTTCCAGAAAAGGTTATCAATTCGATTGTATTTTTAATATGTTTTTCTAAAAAACGATGAAAAAGGAATGTTTAAAAATGTTATGCTTTTAGATTGGATTTTTTGCTTTAGATTTAGATCCCATAGAATATTTATCAAAGTCATATCAATGGTTTGGTTGTTTAATCAAATAACTGGAAAATATACCTCGCCAAGACTTCAGTTTGCCCGGGATCATGACGCATGAAACTGCGTCGACATATTGGGACAAACAAAACTCACAAATCTTGGTAAATATCTCGGTAACTCAAATTATAATATTCATAACAAATATAGTCTTAAAATTTTAAATTTATGTAACTGAAAACTGTCATTCAATTTTGTTTTCCTGTAACTTTTTTCTTCGCCGGATTTGGATGTTTCTTTTTTGAAATAAGGGATGAAAGTATTGATGTCAATTTTTCCGACGGATTCAAAAATGTTATCCGGCGACTGGGACCGCGGTCCCAACACCCAGTGGTCCCAATCGACGGAAGCCTCATAATATAAAATTATTAAACCCGAAGAGATATTGAATCAATTTCCCCAGAAACCAATCCCGTATGTTAGTATGGAATTTCACTGGTTACCGCAGACATGGGGCTTTGTCCCAGGTGTCTACAATTTCTATGAATGGAGTTCATAGAAGCTGTAGACAATTCCTGCCAATAAATATTAATAACTAGCTATACACCTGGTTTCATTCTCTTCATTTGTGAGAAGCACTCGTGACGCAGCTTGCTTAGCTGTTCTATATTATCTAAGTTAAGTAACTTTCAGCCGGAACAGAAGTTGGATGGGTGACCAATTAGTGGCATTTGAACTGAGCACTTCCGTCCTTCGCACGTTAAGATGTCGCTCCCGGCTATATATATTCGTTAAGCCATGTCGGAGGCTTCAGGCGACTTGGAAAGTTTGACATCAGAGTTGGCCACGAACTCGTACGAAAGAAGAAGCAAGTGGCCATCTCTGGTGTCGATGCCTTAAAGCAGACTTGACTTATCGGCTCGTAAAGCCAGGGCCGATATTTTAAAGTGCCCTCCGAAGCACGGAAACGCTTGGTTCTAATGCCACTAAACGCTCACCTGTCTCCACCTACTCAATCTGTTCTCAATTGTTCCTATGGAAGGTGTCATGAAAAAAATAACGGAATAAAAATATAACTAATATCGCATAAAAAAGAATCCGTTATCCAAATTCGTTATAAGTTGTATCGACTGAAGCGTTTATTCGAATGTTCTCGTTAAAAGCGAAAGTTATCGTTCGTGTAAATAACACTAGCGTGTGGTACCAGGAGTGAGAGGCTAACGAATGAATATTCATCGGCGAAAGAAAGAAAGAAAGAAAAATATTTTATTTGTGCCACTAGCTTTACAAATAAACATCACAATAATTATTGTAATTAAAAAGAAAAAAAAAGAAGAAAAAAAAAAACAAAAGTTTAACCTAACAGATATGTGCGCAATACCACGCTCTCGAAACGGTGACGGAAAACATCGTGAGGAAACCGGCATGTCTTAGAACCAAAAATTCGACGACATGTGTCATCTACTAATCCGGATTGGGCTCCAGTGGTAGATCAGAGCCCATTCACTCTCAATTATCGAGAGTAGGCCGGTGTCCCTGCAGTGGGAACGTTAGAGGCTGGTACGGTATACGGTAACCTAGCAGACACAAAAAGGACTCTGACTCAGCATAATGTTGATTGACTGGCAATGACGACTCCGTGGCTTAGTTGGAAGTAGCCTTGCCTTCAAGGGGTGTCGGATTCGATATCCGGCCTGAACTCACTGTGTGGTGAACATGAAGTTGGTTCTCGGGTGTTTGTCTTGTGTTTTTCCACGACATTCTCTTCACGCACCCAGATAGCGCTAAAGGAGCAACCTAAAGCAGCAGTAGAACTTGTGCCAAATTCGTCTGGAGAGGTACTGCCACCACACTTGGAATTTGCCGCTAAGCAGTAGTGCTCGCATTACTGTGTTCCGATAGAAGGGTGTGGGTGCCGGTGAAATCACATTCATGAGACGTGAATATAATAATTTTAAATATAATTTATATAACATACTTATATAATCTAAAATACTTATTTATTATCTTAATAATATACATTACTACACCAGACTATTTATAAGAAGATTCTCTCCATCCGATTGACGGCTCCGTGGCTTAGTTGGTAGTATCCCTGCCTTCAAAGCGTGGGGTCCCGGGTTCGATTCCCGACCGGAGCACACTTTGTGTGGTGAACATGAAGTTTGTTCTCGGGTTTTAGGTGTTTGTCCATGCTATCTGCGACTCAGGGAATCCTAGTGCAGAAGATGAGTGTGTAAAAGTTTATTACGTTTTATTTTATATCCAAAGGTTGTCTGGAACAGATCGCTATGAGCGATAAGACCGCCCATTGTAACCTCCATTTTGTTTTTAATTTTTATAATCTGTATTTATATTGTTTATCTTATTTACTATGAGCTGTTACCTGCTACCTCTCCCAATTCGGACCACATCTCAGTCCTAACAATTGGTACAGTTCGTTACACATTTTTTCGTCTGTCTGTGTGCCCTAATTGGCATCGCACGGCGGGGGGAATTACCGGTTCCCTTTTGTACTCCACTGTAATAGAGGTTTATATTGAAAACTTTTCCGTACTTCTTTCAGGATTTCTTTGCTTTGGAAGCAAACATATCGCTAAAACAAATTGTCTTGCTTGTTTCGTTAACTATGGAAGGATAAAAAAATCTTTTTTTTTTTTTTAAAACTATCATGGTTACGAACATTATTATTCGTGTTACCGAGATATTTACCATGATTTGTGCCCGGGACCATGACGCATGTAACTGCGTCGAAATATCGGGAGTCAACAAAACTCACAAATCATGGTAAATATCTCGGTAACACGAATAATAAAAAATCTTTGTTCATAAAAAGATTTACATAAGTATATAATACAACATTTTTTCACATTAACTGCACTTATTTAATATTTAACTGGCCTCACAGCTCACTGTGCAGTAGCTCTGCCTTCTGCGCAGTAGGCCGTGGGTTGGATTCCTACAAAGGACAAGCATTAATGTGTCAAACATAGATGTTTGTTCTGTGTCTGGGGGTTAATGTGTATCTGGGGGTTAATGTGTATATAGACCGCCCGTTGTCCCAAATTTAGCATAATATTTTTTAATAAGCTACCATCTAAAAATTCTGTTGGTGTACCATAAAGTATTTATTCATCATTCATTTTCATTCATTTTCATTCATTCACTCATTTTCATTCATTCATTCATTTTCATTCATTCATTTATTTTCATTCATTCATTCATTTTCATCCATTCATTCATTTTCATTCATTCATTCATTTTCATTCATTCATTTATTTTCATTCATTCATTTATTTTCATTCATTCATTCATTTTCATCCATTCATTCATTTTCATTCATTCATTAATATTTAAACTATGCATTGCATTTAAAAAAAAAAATAAGTATCAGTTATGCTCTGGATATCGCTATAATATCAGTGAATAAATATATGTATATTTTTATTAATAATTGTTTATTTTTTTACACCTTAAATCAGCTGATTATCATGAAATTTGGCATACAGGTTATGTCTTGATAACGCGTATACCCCTATACAATTTCTAACTAAAAAACTAGTTTCCTTTAAATGTAGGGATACCAATCTTGCCTGTAATTTCATGGGCGTTTCATAGGAAAGGAGTAGTGAAAGCAGAAATGGAAATGTTGCCAGGAGTTGCGCGATGAACCGTTATTATAACTGTTATACCGTTATCCATTAACGATACCGAAACGCAACGATAGCGCGAGCTAAAAGACAAGTTTCTTCAATCTAGTTTCTTCCTTTAGAACTATATCCTAAAAATCACGTTTTTGAATATAAAATATTTATTTTATTCTGTTTTTTAGTATTGTATTTTTTGTTACAACGGTCACAATAATATATCATCTGTGAAAATTTCAACTCTCTAACTATCACGGTTCCTGAGATACAGCCTGGTGACAGACGGTGGTTTCCTCTGCGGCGATTTGACAGTCATTGTATTAAACAAATGAAAATCCCACGGGTTTCTAAACTTCCTTAACTCGCCTTTCGTAAACGCTTTTAACTCTAAATTGTGTGACTTGACACATTCTTTGCGATTTGTGCTTGACTGACCATAGGTTAGCCTGCACGCATGTTTAAGGTACGACTAAATTTATTTAATACTGTAACTATTCCTGTTGAATATAATATTAATGTGATACTCTAGCTGTTCCTGTTGAATATATTTTTGAGCGGAACCTTAATTCTATTTTCTTCTAAATAAAAACTTAGTTACTCCCTATAACGACAGCTATCTGCCAGTGAAAGTCCCGTCAAAATCTGGTCGGCCAGACAGACGGCCGGTTTTTTTGTTATAAGTGACTATACTTTAAAATGCAATTAGTACAAAGCTTATTTCGACATTTTGTTAATAAATCGCTATTATATATACGCGTTCAAGTCAAAATCAATAACTAGGTTAACAGTACAAAAACACGGCGTTTGTTTGAATTAGTAATTTATTTTAGTAGGAAACTACCTGTTTTGTTTAACATATATATATTTTAGTATTACGTGCACTTATTTAATTGGCAATAACTGATATACGTGTATATTAAATTGTTATTAATTACGAGAACAAAATCATTCACTAATTGATTCCATGTGGGTATAATCTATAGACGCAACAATGTTAATTTGAATATTGTATTCCATAAAGGGAGTTAACTCTTGATTTCCCAATCAAGATATTGTTATTGTATTAAAAATTGTACTCCCTTTGAATTCTTAAATAATTAATTGTTTTAAAAAATCTAAACAACCGCCCTTGGTGGTAGGTACATCCTAACATTTAAAAAACATCCAAATCGGTCGTGTCTGATTTCAAAATGGACAAAAAACTAACTTTTCATCTTTTACCCATAGGAAAAAAAAAGCAACGGTAACACACTCATACCTCTGCACTAGGTTTCCCTGTGTCGCAGATGGCATGGACGAACACAGAAACACAAGACAAACACCCAAGACCCGAGAACAAACTTCATGCTCACCACACAAAGTGTGCCCCGGCCGGGAATCGAACCCGGGACCCCTCGCTTCGAAGGCAGGGCTACTACCAACTAAACCACGGAGCCGTCCAAGGAGTGAAATTTATCCATGAAATTTGTACGCGGCACACCTGGAAGGTTTCTCCATCAATTTAAAAGAAGACTCATACATATCGAGGCCACAATTCCCAAAGATATCGCGTAAAAAACCTTTCCAACCGTTGCGAACCTCCTTATTTTGATGTCGGTTAAAAAACCTCACCATATATGTGATTGAAAAGACGTATTTGGTTTGTTTGTACTTGCATCGATATAAATACTTTGCGATAACGATCGGTCGGGCCTAACGACCCCGTGGGCGAGGCATGTTTAATTTTAGATATTTAAATTAAATCCACTTTATTGTACAATAAAAATATGTCAAGTGCGAGTCGTCGGATAATTTATGTTAATAGTAACAAACTGGATGACAGACATAATTTTTAATGGCTGTTAATTTTAGTTTTTACCCGGCTGCGACAGAATTAGGATTGGTTTTTTATTGCGAATGCTATTTTGGAACGAGCTTGCGACTCACCTTTGTTACCGCCGTTCCTAACAACAGTAATAACATAATCTAATAAAACCAATAAGGGAAATTTTATTTAGATTTAAATAAAGAGATGATGCTCGCGACTAGAAAGTAATCCTTCCATTGGGGTTTCTTGCGTATTCTAATTGAGGGTCGGATAGAGTTAGAACAACCGCTAAACTTAGTTTTAAGAACGCGTGCTTTCGTAGGTACATATTTATTATTAAAAGATATTTACGTTTCCAAGTAATTTTTAAGAATTCAACGCAAATAAAGATTTTTGACTTTGTCTTTGACACCACAAGCATATTTTTCAAGTTTCCAATAAACAGCTAGTCGATAAATCTAAATGTGGAACAAGCGAAATCCTTATAAAAGTGCCACAGATAGAAAAACAAAAAAAATCACCTCCTCTTGAAGGTCGAAATCCTCGAAATTTCCCCACATCCAAATAGGAGAAATCTTCATTCGGGCACATAAAATAAGGACCAAATCCCAGCAAATCACACTCAATTCTTTATTTCTCCCTCCCCCCACATCTCCCACCCCCCGTGTTTACGAATGCCTTTATGTTTGAAAAATTCTATTGTTCGTTCAACAATATGTCATAATCTTGTGGGTTTTCGCTAAAATTATTTATTTATCAACTTTTGTGGTTATTTCGCTAAGGTTTCTAAATTATTCACTTTTACATTTTTGAGAAGTATTATTTATAATTTGTTAAAATAATTTGTAACAACATTTTATCGATACTTATAATAAAACTGTAACAGATGCGATTCTGTACATTGAAGATATTTTGGAGTTGATAAAATACTCGGTAAAAAAGCAATTGGCTACAAATTTTTGGAAATCCGTGTTTTGAATCTCAAACTCTTTGAAAGAAGTTGTGGAGTGGTGTGGGTGCAGGTGAAACTACAGGCGCATGAGACGTTATCTCCGTCTCAAATTTATGGGCATGCGTTCTTAAAACTAAGTTTAGCGCGTGTTCAAACCCTACCCGACCTTCCATGGGGAAGACGACCCCTTGTTAAACTCCCTTGGTCCCCCTGACCCACTGAGTACCTAGGGAAACCTAACAATTAGTATTCCAGGCCCTCATGTGAATTTACTTCTGCTTCTACTTACTTGTATTGATCCCATATTGGAATTAGTTGATGGTTCTGGGATTTGATTATGTTTGTACGTTTGTATCGACAATATTGATACAAATTGGTTTATTAGCCCAACGGAATTGATATATTACGCCCAACAGGGGAATCCCGATGTTATACATACATTTATTCTTCTGTATAAAATAAAGTACTTGGATTTTGATTTAAACTTAATTTAAAATCAACTTTCACCATAAAGTCAGTGTGCTACCGACCACAACGTGTTTCATTTGTGTCCCGTCGCATACTTAACAGGGGCGACGAGGATGGGATATGTCATTTAACATCCCCCCATTCCATCCCGCAAGTAACGGACTAGCAGATAGTTTTGTTAAGACTATAAAAAAGGGATTAAATCGTGTTTGTTGTTAAACAATAAAAAACAATGATGATGATTGACAGTTGATAGACGTACATTGACCTCCCAATAGTTATCCAAATCAAGCGGTCTTGAACCACCTCCATCCACCACCAATAGTTATCCAAATCAAGCGGTCTTGAGCCACCTCCACCCACCCGCGACCTTGATGACGTCATCGGTCCATAGAGTGGGGGGGTCATCTTATATCTGCCGGTTCGTGGTCGCCATTCGAGATTATTCAGATCTAACAGTCAAATGAGGAATCATTCGATTTCCCCAACCTAACATCCCATACTTTAGTACTGGTCACATAAAAAAAATATCCTTATGAGTAGACTCGATGGAAAGTGCGGAAAGTGCGTAAAAAGCGGAAAAGTGCGGATAAAAACCGATAAGTACCGCAATAAAACGGAGTAGGCCTTACGCACCGCAGATGACTTACCCTAATATAAGACTTAGTATGTGGAGGGTGGCAACGTTTTCGTAATTTTTAAGACTATTTTAATCCTTTTTCTTTGTGTATTATGTATTTCGTATTACTGTTGTTGAGGGCAGAATAACCGCTTAACATCAAGTGGGCCTTTTGCTCGTCCCGTAATCTATATTAAATATTCTATACTTCTATATTCTTTCTATATTCTAAACTCGTAATGTACTTGGATTTTCTGAGTCGCGGGTGGTTTCTGCGTGGCAGGCAATCATTTTACATGACCTAATAAATACTTAATAGTATATTACCGTACTATGTAATGCGACTGCAACTTTTGCGTGATTCAAATTATGCATGCAACATAAATCTCACAAGCTTGTAGTCAAATCATACATTTCAAATAATACACATATTGCGAAATACTTTTTAGTTTAAGCTGTCTTGGTACCAAATTTCATCCAAATCTGTGTATCCCGTTCCCGTTCCCGTGGGAATACGAGGATAAAAACTCGCTGATAATGCAGCTTTCCATCGGTGAAAGAATTTTTAAAATCAGTTCAGCGGTTAAGGCGCGAAAGCGTAACAACAAACAAAGTTCATTTCATTTCTTTTCATTTTATTTATTAACCTTAGGACACATTTTGGACACTAGGTTTCGTTGCTTACAAGTATGTAGCGGCTACACATATGCCTTGACAATTGTTAAAAATAACATCAACTTTATAATATAACTAATATTATAACAGCAATGTTGAAAAAATCCGTAGTTTTCACACATGATGCGTACCCTACCCCGGACCGCAGTTGGCGTAACGCTAGGATTTTGACAGATAAGGGATTTCGCCAAAACTTGTGAGTGATGTCTCTGATTCAACTTGTTGGCTCAAGTCGCGGAAGGTCGGGGCTCAAGTTTAAAAACCCTGGATAAGTTCGAGAACATCTGGCTGCAAGACTTGGAGGTTATTAGTTTTGTTGAAGAGGTTTGCTTATACTTGAACTTACATACGAGACAGCGAGGATGGCTTCATAGCTTAGTTGGTAGATTCAGATTTCATGTGGGTGCTTGTCCGTTGGACCCAAGATTTTGCTCCATTCATATACTTTCCTAATTTTAAATTTAAATATGTTTAAATTTAAATAAACGAAACAGTGAAACACTAAAATAGATATCATTATTTATAACCATAGTCACGACTTAGGTCCTTCCCGACCGAAGTATGAAAAGAGGATGTTACGTCTCATACGCATCTGATTTCACCGGTACCCACGTCCTTTTTCCCACAGAAATGCGAGTGCACCACTGCTCCGCGGCAGATTACCAGGTGTGGAGGCAGTACCTCTCCAGGCGAACTTTACATAAGTTCTACTGCTACTTTTTTTATGAGATCATGTGACGGAACGAGCTGAGGGCCCACCTGATGGTAAGTGGCGACCCCCGCCCATGACAACAGTAATGCGACTCAGTATAAGATTAGGATCTTATACTGAGTCGCATTCATCCTGCTGCGTCCATCACCCGAGATGGGGGTGACACGTCTCATGCGCATGTGATTTCACCGGCACCCACACCCTTTCACCGGAACACAGATTACAGTTGTGGTGGCAGTAACTCTTCGGGCGTTCCTGGCAATAGTTCTACTGCTTGCTTGCTCCTTTAGCACCCATGGGGTACCTATAGGGGTTCAAAGGGTACTCACCTACAGACGCGAGCAGCGGGATCAGGTGCATTCCCGCCAAGTCTTGTGCTTTGCCCCACCACCCAAGTTTAGTAGGCCTTAGAGAAAACGCCGTGATTACTTAGAGCATGTTATACTACGCTAACGAATGTTCGTCTTTTCATACGTGGCATGAAATGACCTGGATATATTATTTGTACTGTAAAAAATGAGTGAGAGCGTGGTGGCCAAGGGGCACATACGCCGACTTTGAATCTGAAGGTCGCTGATTCAAACCTACATGTGCACCAATGAGTTTTTTCAATTGAAAAATTTATGTGCGCAATACCACGTTCTCGAAACGGTGACGGAAAACATCGTGAAGAAACCGGGCATGTCTTAGAACCAAAAATTCGACGACATGTGACATCTACCCATCTGGATTGGGCTCTCGTGATAGATCAGAGCCCATTCACTCTCAATTATCGAGAGTAGGCCGGTGTCCCAGCAGTGTGAACATTAGAACGCAGAAACACAAGACAAACCCAAGACCCGAGAACAAACTTCATGCTCACTCAAAGTGTACCCCGGCCGGGATTCGAATCCGGGACCCCTCGCTTCGAAGGCATGGCTACTACCAACTAAGCCACGGAGCCGTCGTGACTAAATGGCTAAACTAAAAATAAATAATTTTACCTTTGACTTTGTGAGTTAACTTTCAGATCTGAATGGGCCAAAGCGGTTTCTACTGGTGGTTGTTTTTAATTGGGGTGCTCTTGTTTAAGGGTGATTCCAAAATATTATGGTTATCGTTACGAGGAAACAGAATGATATTGCTCCCTTCCACGTTATTTAATTTTGTTATTATTCGAGGAAACTTAAGTATCGCAACTAAAATTGAAAATTTCAAGTGATCAGACTTTGGTATGTTTATAACAAAGGTAGAGAGTAGTAGATGACTCCGTAGCTTTGTTGATAGTAGTCTGCCTTCGGGGCGAGGGGTCCCGGCCGGTGAGCATTAAATTTGTTCTCGGGTCTTGGTGTCTTGTTCTGTTAGTCCATTCCATTTGTGATACAGGGAATCCTAGTGCAGGGGTATGTTTTCAAGATTTTTCAAGTTGCAAGTTGTGGGTTTAAGATTTTTTTCTATTGTAGTAATAATCAAATAAGATATTTATTATACTTTTGTTACGTAAATACTTTTTTCTGCCGAGTTTTTTGGCATGCCGAAATGAACCATGGGGGTGAAACCGCGGTATAAATCTAGTATATTTACTATAACTCCTTAAGAAGTTAGACCAATATCCTAATATACTTTTGTTACCTAAATACTTTTTTGAAACGGGTTTTTTGGCATATCGAAATGTGGTGAGTGAAAACGCGGGATAAATCTAGTATACTATAATTCCTTAAGAAGTTAGAACAATATCCGAACATAATTCTTTGTCGTTTTCCTCAAAGAAACTCTAAGTCCTCGCATCATTACTTCTCCACGTCCAAGAGTCTTATTATATAGAAACGAAATTCTAGGAAAATCCATCGAAAACTTATAACCTTAAAAGACCGCACGATCACAAAGCTACTTTAATGAGTTGCGAATAAAACCGTCGATTTAAATATTGAGAGAGAGGGTGTAATGCTTTTACAGAGCAGGTATAAAAAAAACGACTTGCGACTTGGGTCTTCTTATACTTCGGTCGGGCAGGACCTAAGTCTGCTGTTGTTATGGGCGGAAGTTACCACTTAACATCAGGTGGGCCTTCAGCTCGTCCCGCCATTTTAGTCATAAAAAAAAGTAATAATACGACTCAGTATAAGATTTGGATCTTATATTGAGATGTATTCATCCTGCTGCGTCCATCACCCGAGACGGGGATGATACGTCTCATGCGCGTGTGGTTTCACCGGCACCCACACACTTCCACCGGAACACAGTAATGCGAGCAATACTACTTGGCGGCAGATTCCAGGCGTGGCGGCAGTACCTCTCCGGCCGAACTTGGCACAAGTTGTACTGCTACTTTTGGTTGCTCCTTTAGCACCACCCAGGGGTTACGTGTAGGGAATCAAAGGGACTTACGGACGCGAGCAACTGGACCCCCCCAAGCATCGTGTTATTCCCGAACTTTGAAACGGAGATATCGCCGGATCTAATCCCTATTGCATTTCGATTCCATACTTTTCATATTCTTAGTAACTAAGTATTTTGTAGACAATGTTCTACTAATGCGTTTTTGCTATTTTTGTTGGAGACGGAAAAATCTTTAGGGATTACACTGCACGCCAAAAAATGTACTCATTTTCAGTTTAAAAATAGCTTGAAAAGTACGTGTTACACTTACAAGTGACTGGTATTAAAGATATATAACCTTAAAAAAAATGGGTTTGTGTTTTTTTTTCCTTCAAAATGTCTAAGAAACCTCCTGGAGGCTAACTCTGTAAAGTTAAAAGGAATTATCCAAATATGTCTACAAATTACTTCTTTCCTTAAAATTTTTCTACCAATTTTCTACAAGAAAACCTCGCTGCTTACCTGCCCAATAAAAAGTTATTTTTTTATCCAAATCGTAGCAAAACCGTCACGAATTAAAAAAGGACTGATAGAGAAATCGAATATACTGGTTATATTACTCCCATCTTTTATTTTCATCAATAAGGATGGAATTTCTTCATGAGATTTAAATATTATCAAATAGGGTTGAATGATGAGGGCTCTCTTACCCTCAACATCCTTATTGAGACTCCAGCTCTTTTGGAAAACAGTTATTAAAAAATCACTAAAAGAATGTAAAATTTGACGTATCCAAATGACACCTACTTGAGATCTAAAGGAATAAATGAGTTAAGTTTAAATTAATTAGTCGAATTGAGAACCAAAACAATATTCCACGAAGAAAATGACTTGACATCAAAGTCAAACGCAAAAATCTTTATTTCCATAGAATTCTTAAAAAAATACTTGGAAACATCAATTTCTTGTTTTTGAATAAATAAATACATATCTACGAGAGTATGCGTTTTTAAAACTATGTTTACCGCTAATGGGGAAGAATAAGCAAAAAACCGGGATGGAAAGTAAAGTTCCAGTTACCTTGTCCGCCAGTGTACCTACCGAGGTCATTAATCAAGTGAACATGTCGCGCTGACGTCACCGATGACGTCACAGAACGAAAACTTCAAATTAAGAGTCACCGAGGATTACGACATGATTTTTTGAGCTTACGCTTTTTATTTGAGGCTTTTTATAAATCTCCTTCAGTTTTTTTTAAACATTTACACACTCATACCTCTGCACTAGGATTCCCTATGTCGCAGATGGCATGGACAAACACAGAAACACAAGACAAACACCCAAGACCCGAGAACAAACTTCACGTTCACCACACAACGTCATTGTTTTGCTATCTTTTTGCCAAAAAAAATGACTTTATTTTTCATGTAACGAATGTGACGGAACGAGAAGGTCCACCTGATGTTGAGTTACCTCCGCCCATAACAGCAATACGACTTAGGTCCTCCCCGACCGAAGTATAGAAGACCCAAGTCACACCCCGTTGCGCCCGTCACCCGAGACGGGGATGTTACGTATCATGCGCATGTGATTTCACCAGCACTCGCATCCTTCCACCGGAACACAGTGCGAGTGCACTACTTGGCGGCAGATTACCAGGTGTGGAGGCAGTACTTCTCCGGACGAACTTGGCACAAGTTCTATTGCTACTTTTTGTTGGTTAGCACCACTAAGGGGGTAGAAGAATTCTTTTTTTTAATTTTTGGTATCACTAAAGGCAAGAAATAATGAAAGTACTTGTATAGAAGTAGATTTCTTTGAATTCTTCACATCAAGTTTACTAATGAAATATTCCACCGCCACCGTACCAGCCTCTAATGTTCCCACTGCAGGGACACCGCCCTACTCTCGATAATTGAGAGTGAATGGGCTCTGATCTACCACGGGAGCCCAATCCGGATTAGATGTCACATGTCGACAAATTTTTGGTTCTAAGACAAGCCGGTTTCCTCACGATGTTTTCCGTCACCGTTTTGAGAACGTGGTGTTGCGCACATAAATTTTTTCAAGTGAAAAAACTCATTGGTGCACTTGTGGATTTGAACCGGCGACCTTCAGATTGAAAGTCGGCGTCTATGCCCCTGGGCCACCACGCTCTCATGAAATATTCCAATAGCAATAATCATATTCGCTTATCACAAAAACATTCTTATCTGTAACTATCTGACATTATCTGTGGTTATGCAATGGTATTGGGGGTCAATAACCCCCGGACCGTTTTAAGTAAACAGCGTACTTAACACCATAAAATCCGTTTAAGTTTGTTTAACAAGTTCGTTAAGAGAATGCGGAACGCTAAGTGGTTCCGTAGCAAATACAAAAGATTTCACTAAGCGTGGATAAAAATGCTTGCACTTTTTTGTGTTTTAAGAACGGGTTCAGTATAATGTTATAGCTTTTTTGTTTTTATTGGCCTCAAAGCTCAGTTGGTAGTAGCTCTGCCTTCTGCGCAGTAGGTCGTGAGTTCGATTCCCACCCAGGACAAGCAGTTGTTTGTGAACATAAATGTTTGTACCGTGTCTGGGTGTTAATATGTATTTTAAGAATTTATTTATATGTAAGTGAGTAGGAAACGAATAATAATTTTGTATCTTATTAGTTTTGTTATCATGTTTTTTTTTTTTTTTTTTTTTTTTTTTATTCAATTTTATTGTTAGGGACCTTTATAATCAAATACATGCCGGTCCCATCGTATTTACAATATAGCTATGTTATAATAGTATAATAGTATTAAACATCTTAATATTACTTGTCACTTGTGGTGACTCACAGCCTTGAACAGATCCTTGGCCGCGTCAGATGTTGGGTCAGTCAAGATCTTGTTAAAAACTCCTACATCGTATCTATTCAAGCTGTGAGTGACCACAAGTGTATGTCTTTCTTGTTCAAATCGGTTGCACTCAACCAGTAAATGGTGCACATCCTCAATAGTTCCACATGTGTCACAATTTGGCGTGTCAGTTTTACGCATTAAATATGCAAACTTTTTCAATGGCATATGACCCGTACGTAACCTATGAGCTGTAACAATATAACTACGTGAGAGCCTTGCGTAGCTAAACCAGGGTATATGAGGAGGCTCACATTGAATAGTTTTATACCAAATCCCTTTTTCTACAGATCTCTCATTAAAATATTCCTTCCAGAAGTTATAACAGCTTTTTCTATATGTTGGTAATAGTTCCGAATAGTCAGGTAATATATTGTACTCAGCTCCGTCAAAAGCAGCTTTTTTTGCTAGTTTGTCAGCCTCCTCATTTCCTTTCAATCCTATGTGCGATGGAACCCATTGCAATTTCACATTAATTCCGCGTACTCGTAAGTCATGAAGTTGCGATAACACGGTGTATGTTATCGAAACTCCCCTCCCACCAGCGGCGCATCGGCTAATATGCTGAAGTGCACTTTTGCTATCGCTACAAATTACTAAGGTGTTGTTATTATCACAGGCTGCGTAATACGTTAGAGCTTCAGATATTGCAATGAGTTCAAGGGACATTATCGAGACGGCACTATTAATTTTGAAGCAGTTGCCTCGTAAATAATTAGTCTGATTAAAACTAGGATCATAGAACGCAGCTCCTCGCCTATCATCATTCTTTGAACCATCCGTAAATATGACTTTCCAATCATAATATTTTTGCCCAAGTTCTACAATAGTGTTATTTCTTAGCGAATTAACTTCCTCATTACTTTTAGAGTTATTCATACATTCTAGATTCGTTACTATAGTGTTCTCTGTGTTTATATTTGTTATCCACGTATTTAAACTAAACATTTTTAAAACCTCCGAACAATAGATTTCCTCATTTTTCACAGAGTCGAAACATAAAACAAGTAATGGTTTTTTTTTATTATGCCAATAACTGCTGGATGCACACAGTGCATGTAACTCTGTCAACAGTCTGACAGTTTCGTTACCAGCCCACGCGTGGATCTTTAAACTGTATTTAAATGCTAGGTATCGCCGTCTTACATGCAGTGGAGGTGCACAGAGCTCGCTTTCCATGGTATGTATCGGGGTGCTTCTTATAAATCCACCGATGATTCGTAACGCTTGGTTTTGAATCTTATCTAACTTTTGCGTATGAATTTTAGCACTGTTATCAAACAAAAACGATCCATAGTCTAATCTACTCCTTATCAATGAAATATATAATCTACGTAGGTGCATCGGATGTATTCCCCAATTAGATCCCAGTAAAACTTTAAGTATATTTAGATATTTTTGAGTTTTAGCTACAGTTTCATTCACATGTCTCCCCCAACGTAAAGAATTATCTAACCAAATACCTAAATATTTATACGCGTCAACAGATTCAATTTCACTATTATTAATATTGATATTAATACTATGTCTTCTTTTCCCCCTACTAAAAATACACAGTTTAGATTTAGACATTGATAATTCTAGACCTAGTTTATTTAAGATATCCACAAATAGATAGATTGCACTTTGTATCATATCTGCACTTTCCAGTAAATTTCTACAGTTTTTATAAATGACGAAGTCATCAGCATACTGACAAATGTAAACAAACTTTATTTCTTTACAAATATGTGCTGTTGTAATATTAAACAATAAGGGTGAGACAGGGTCCCCTTGTGCTAAGCCCCTACATGCATATCTACAAAAATCTATTAACATATCAGATTTATCTTTGATTTGAAGGCATCTACTACTCAAAAATGACCATAAATACCGACATATCAATTTCCCTACCCCAAAATAATCGAGAATTTCAGTTGTCTTTTCTATTAATATATTATTGTACGCATTTTCTACGTCTAAAAAACATGCTACTGTGGGTGTATTAGTTGTGAATCCTATCTGGATCTGTGTCACTAAACGCGTCAAACAGTCCATACACGACTGTCCACTTCGAAAGCCCGTAGTTAAGGGCGATAACAAGTTATTTTTTTCTACATACCACTCTATCCGCTTATTTAACATATTATGTAAGATTTTACAAAGGCAAGACATAAGTGAAATGGGCCTTAGTTTGGGCACTGAATTTACTGACTCATTATATTTTGGTATGGGTACAATAGTAATGTTTCTCCATTGACATGGTATTTCGCCCGTTAGTAATACACGGTTATACAAGGACAGAAGATACTGTTTACCTATTCTAGGTAAGTGATGAATCATCGAATAAGATATTCCGTCGCTGCCCGGAGCAGTATCTTTCTTTTTAATGCATCTACACATTTCGTGATAAGAGAATTCCGCTTCTAAAAGCGAATTGGAAGACGTAAATGTAGGCATACAAGGAACGACATAATCGGGGGCTAGGCTACATAAAAGTTGGTATTTATCTTCTTTAGGAATATAATTTCTTTGTGTCCTATAACCTTTTATCCAGCGAAGTCGCCTCCACATGTCAGCGACCGAAACAGATTCGTCAATACTACAACACATTTCCTGCCAGCCTAGTGATCTAGCACGGCTTATCTCTAATTTAGATTTTTGTGTTTTTTCTTCTAAGATCTGTAAGTTATGTGGAGTGGGATTTTTTCTGAAAGTAGATAGTGCTAGTCTCCGTTCTGCGATTAATTTTGAAAGTGTCGGATTCCAATAAGATTTTGGCTGAAAATTACTTGTTGGGTTGTTACATATTTTAATCATGGGGATATATTTGTCGGCTGCTTTTAGTATACTGAGAATAAAAACATCATACAGTTTTTGAACATCCAGTTCTTGAGTAGGGTATATACTCGTAATATCAGATTTAATATATTCTGAATATCCTTCCCAGTTGGCTAGTTTAAAGTTACGTTTCTTTGAAGTTATAAAATGATCGCGGTAATTCATACGCATTTTGATTGACATGTGGTCACTGCCTAAATTCTCATTCATTACCTGCCATTCAAAATGTATTGCCACGTCTGACGAAACAAAAGAAAGATCTGGTGATGAGCGTTGTACGTTGTTGTTAACTAGTTTAATCCTTGTTGGTTGTCCGTTATTTAGTGACACATAATTATACTCAATCGCTGCATCATAAACATAGGTACCTCTAGTATCAATTCGGGTGGACCAGTCAGTATGGTGTGCGTTGAAGTCCCCGACAATTAGGCAATTAGAATTAAAAATTGTAAAAATTGAATCCCAGTCTGCTTGAGTAGTGTGAACTGAAGGTGGACAATAGAGTGAAACAATATTTTTTAAAACCCCACAGTTATGTAACTTAACGCATAATATTTCTATACCTGAGTTCTGGTGAGTCACATTACACACCTGTACCTTGATGGATTTGTGGGCAACAATAGCAACACCTCCATAGCCATCACTTCTATCTCTTCGGTAGATATCATATCCACTAATACGTATCAGTGATTCTAAATCTAACCAAGTTTCGGAAATAAACGCTAAATGGATCTTTTCCTGTGTAAGCAAAAGATCAAACATTAAAATTTTAGGTTGCAAGCTCTGTGCATTCCACTGCAGTAGGTTCAAAGAATGAAGTTTAGGGACTTTATCCATCATCACTTATAAAAGTGATGATCTTTCTGAGCAAATTCTCTTTTTTCGCCAGTCGAAGTAGGTATTGAACACACTCTTCAAATATTAAACTGCACACACATTTTAACTTTTCTTCAAAACTATTCTCTGACACAAAAATATTTTCCACTTTTTTTACTAAGCTCCAGAGACCACCTTTTTTTCGTTTGTCAGTCTTCTTATCAATTTCTTCCTCTTGAGAAACTTCCATCTCATCAGAGTTTTCTGACATCTTTTCGGTATTCTCTGAATTCTTATTTGATATTTTGGTTTTCTTCTTCTTCTGTTTCCCGATTTTATTAATAACTGTTTTAGTAGATAATTTTATCATATTCGTTCCTTCCTTATTCGGACTTTCTGTCTTTTCCTCCGAATCCGACTCTTCCCTATGTACGATGGCACTTGTCATCAGTACGTTTCTATATAATTGAGATGGAAGATTATCTTTTTCTTTACCGCTCCATGTTCGGGAAAGCGGATTGTTATCTTCCCCATATGTATAGTTGTTCTCTCTTCCAACTCTTAAATCATCTTGTTTCTTCTCTTTTTTAGCTATATAAATTGTTAATGCCTTTCGGTAAGTGCAATTTTCCGCAGACATTATACTTCTTATTTCTTTTTCTTTTAGATAAACTGGGCATTGTTTATACAGCACCATATGGGGTCCCTTGCAGTTGGCGCACTTGTAGTTATCAGTCTCACAGTTTTTGTGTTCTCCGCCACACTTTGGGCATACAGCTTTTTTGGCAGGGCATGATCGAGATAAATGCCCAAACTTCCAGCAACCTGAGCACTGACTCACCGGAAATGTATAAGGTTCCACTTTAAACCGACACCCGTACCCATAAACGTACGGGGGCAAAATGGAACCCTTTATACTAAGCCGAATTGTTTCGCTGTCAACCCACTTGCCTTCTTCAGCTAGTCGCTTAAGTCTTTTGACAGCTACAATCTGATAGTCACATTTAAGATTCTCCAGGGCCTCTTTTTCATCAACATCTAGGTCAACATTCCTTACTAAGCCATATGATAAATTAATTTCATCTACCATTTGACATCTATAATCCAAGTTGGTTATTTTATCGCAGGTTATCAGGCTTTCGGCATCTTGTCTACTTCCAAACTCGACTAATATCTTGTATGGACTTTTGTATATAATTTTCAAGATATTCTGTATATTTTCAGATCTTAATAATTTAGCCATACCAAATTGTTTCGGTAAAACTTCCCTAGACGTCATCGACACAACATATTTTTCTACAATTACTTCCGGTAATATCTGGGCTTCTACTTCTTTTTCGTTAGGTAACAAAACAGGAGATTTTACTTTCGTGCGCTTAACCTTGCGGCACACTTTGGTAAAACCGTCGTCTATAATTTCCTCACTATCCATTCTGACGCGTTTTTCGGGCCTTAAATCTGACACGTTCTCCATCCTGCTGCCACTCAAAACTTGGCCTTCACCCTCTGTTTGTATCGAACCGTCTACCTCAATATCACTTCCACTCGAGTCACAATATTGACTATTCTCCTCCATGGTTAAACCACAGATATGTAGCGTAAACTTTTAAACTAGATACTTATTTCTCACGTAATGCAAAACAAACGATGCGACGCGTGCACTTGCAACGCCGAGTGGCACGCGACATTTTGTTATCATGTTAATTACGGTTTCACATAAACCAATGAACCGATTTTAAAAATTCTTTTACCAATAGTCAGCGAGAAACAAAGGCTACATTTTATCCCGGTATTCCCACGGGAACGGGAACTACGCGGGTTACACCGCGGGGCGTAGCTAGTTAACATTATAAAGGCGAAAGTTTGTATTTTTGTATGTATGTTTCTTACTCATTCACTATCAAACGGCTTTGAAATTTGATACTAGGATAGCTTATCCTGGATAAATACATAGGCTACTTTTGATCCCGAAATAATGCAGTGTTCCCTTAGGATGGCCAACCGGGGATAAAACCGCAAGCGCGATAAAAAATTTATTATAATAAATTTAAAAAAAATTTTTTATCTAAGTCCTTTATCCTTTGCCAACGGAACTCTAAACTTTTAAAACTGTGACAACTCACAAAGCGTACACCATAACATTTCAATTAATTACAGTATGTTAGTCCATATTTACGATACAATTATTTATTTTAATAGTATTTCGTAAACCTACAGCCAAAACGAAATATTTTGGTTTTATTTGTGTTTTACGAGTGAGAGGAATCAGTTTAAACACTTATTATATACACATAGTAGTATTAATAGCTACTTAAAACTGTTAAGTATTCCGATTTTAAAATAAATGCATTCTATATTATTGTTATTGATAATTATGAGATTACTAGTTAATTCCCGCGGTATCACTCTACCTAGTATGTACCAAATTTCATACAAATCCGTTGAGCCGTTTGAGCCGTTGGGTAACAAACAAACACACACACATACAAACTTTCACCTTTATCGTTCGCCTTCATCGTTCGCATTAGTGTGACAATGATCCTGATATCTACCACGCGAGCTTATCCCAGATTAGTAGATGCGTTATGATGCGTTATTTAAATTTATTAAGGTCATGTTACCTCAAGAATTTATTTAATTGCGCTTATAAAAAATGCTATGCGTAATGCGCTAATAAACCATAGAATATATAGAAAAGAATAGAATAGAAAAAATATTTTTATTTTGAGTTACTTAGACACAGGCAGGATTACAAAGGGAGACAATAAAAAATTTTGAATGTCGAAACCACATTCAAAAATTTTTAGTCCGCAAAAAAGGCTACCACTCAGGCTGTGCTGCATCAGCGGTATCGCTAATTCAGCGCTGGTTTTCGTGT
Source organism: Aplocera efformata (assembly GCA_921293045.1). NCBI lineage: Eukaryota > Metazoa > Arthropoda > Insecta > Lepidoptera > Geometridae > Aplocera > Aplocera efformata. The sequence goes on from OV121061.1 coordinate 948,946, forward strand.
CACCAAGCGAGAAACTCTTACTTCCAGATTCGAACCAAGTATCCTAGAATTGAATCATCCGTACCAAGGTACACGTACAGGCCGGGTCACACCTACATCATTAATCAAAATAATTGTTTTTTTACTAACCTCCCTACACTGTCCGTAATCCTGCGAAAAGACCAATAAATCTTAGGAAACTGCTCAGAAAACACATGTTTCAGCTGATATTTACTGAGAAGACGGCTCATGATTTGTAACCCATGCGGTTCTCATACTAAACAAGTAATATCGTAAGAATCTAACGGAAATAAAGTATTTTGAGATTAAATTATAACATTATTATAATATAATAGTAACGAACAGACATAATAAGCATCACATTATATTTCTATCCTATAGGCTAGGATAGATCTAAGTCCACGCGGACGAAGTCGCGGGCACAGCTAGTACCAAATATACGAACACTGTCATGTCACTGTCATGTACGGCACAGATTATATAATGTTACTATGACTATGGCATTAAGAGTTCCAAAGGCTACGTTTTGGTTAAAATTAACCTTAGCAGTAACCATAACCATTAAATTTATCATGAAAATGTTACAGTTTAAAGTTAAAAGGGTGACCAACACAATTTTCCACACAAGGTCCTTAATTCGATTGTATGTTGTGTTTTTTGTATGTTACGCGATCATTCCGCCAATAATGAATCTATTTTGATGATTATCATTTTTATTTGGTATATTATAATTCCCAGTTGGTCCCACCAGGTGGTGGTGGTCCCAATTTTATTGAAATCAGTTGAGCGGTTTTAAAAAAATCAACAATTTTATTTTTATTTACTCCGATACCTCGCTATTTCGTTGGAGCAGTGCGTGTAGTTGGCCTACCCATCTACACTAATATTATAAAGAGGAAAGATTTGTACCTATTTTTGTATGTTTGTAATGAATAGGCTCAAAAAGTACTGGGCCGATTTAAAAAATTCTTTCACCAATAGAATGCTACATTCTTCCAATTTGACATAGGCTACATTTTGAAAAAAATTAGGGATCCTTGGTAAAATTTGAACAATGTAACCGAAGGTGTAGAAAAATGAGTCTTAAAATGTCTTTCGTCGAATGCGCTGCCGAAACTATTAGCGATAGAACAAAATAATGTACAACAATGTTGAATAACATCATAATGTCTACAAAAAACTCCGCGGTAGCATATGTCCAACTATTGTAGTTATGTCACTACAACAACTTTTCCCGTGAGAAGCCGGAGCGGGTATTATATATACGAGTAGTAAAAAGGTAGGCTGTACCCCTTAAGGGCGAGATGAATAATAGATGAAACAATTGAAGTCAGCTTATTCGATTTCAATCGAGCAATTCTTTTTACATATTTATTTATTTCGCGTATCTCGAAAAAGACTTTAACGAGCATTTAAAAAAAAAATATCACCAAGAAGTCTGAAACGGGCGAAAAAAGTCACAGGAGCGTAAAATAAGCAATTTCGTTTACTAGAATGACATATTTTTACCAATTATTTTGCTAAAAAAACCAAACTATTAAACCGATTTCGATCAAATTTATATTGAAAGAAAACTGACAATATATATGTACTTAAAAAAAACTTAATAAATCGAGTTCTGAGGTAACAAACATAAAAAAAGCATCCAAATGTACAACCTCCTTTGTAAAGTCGGTTGAAAACAAAAAGTAATGCCTGTCTGAAATGCGACGCAAAACTCCGCGTGATGAAAACAAGATCAAGTACATACTGCCAAGATGTCACTTGTTAGTTCCAATCCGAATCTCTGTGATCCCCTACGTACCGCCATTAATCGTTACCACGGATCTATTTTCAACAATGGTTTATGGTCTGCAATCTACAATATTACGTACCACGCCGATTGGTAGATGTCAAATGCTCTTGTCTATTGATTGGTTCGGACACTCCAGCTTTTCTGTACCAGCCTCTAATGTTCCCACTGCAAGGACACCGGCCTACTCTCGATAATTGAGAGTGAATGGGCTCTGATCTACCACGGGAGCCCAATCCGGATTAGCAGACGTCACATGTCATCGAATTTTTGGTTCTAAGACATGCCGGTTTCCTCACGATGTTTTCCGTCGCCGTTTCGAGAACGTGGCATTGCGCACGTAAATTTTACAAGTGAAAAACTCATTGGTGCATGTGTGGGTTTGAACCAGCGACCTTCAGATTGAAAGCTCTTAGTTGAGTTCTATTTCACACCTGAATACACTGCAATGCATAGGATATGCTAGTGTAATCTAGCATTCCGTTCACGGATGATACTGCAATTATATAAAGTACTTGACGAGATGATAGATCATAGCTACATGTAATGTGGATTCCCACGATTGTAGCAAACTTGTAATTATTTCTATCTAATTGACCTCTCAATCAATAAACACATAAATTTTCACTTTTATCAGCAAACTTGATGAGACGCGAAAGAGTTAATTATGTTCATTAACATTACCAGAGCCCTTCGTAAATCAAGTTATAAATTAATCATTAGTTTTAATGTGAATTCATTAAAACTGGATCACATAATGCCGACCGCCGAAACTAGGAACTAATGAGACGTGACATTTGGAACTAAGACGGTTTTGAACCGTTCCCCTTTCAAACTATACGAATCATTATAGGTATTTCAAGAACAGTCTTTAATTATTAATTGGCTAGTAAATGCCATGGTGATATGCGCTGTGGTTTACGATACTATTTTACAAAGCTTGGCATCTTAAAACAATGTTTTTTTATGTGGTTAAAGTGACGGGATGAGCTGATAGCCCTGATTTTAAGTGGTTACTGTCGCCCATAAGCAACAATGAAACGACTCCGGTCCTCTCGTACTGAACTACGAGAAAATGTTTTTTTTTAATGTGAATTATTGACGGAACGAGCTTAGGGCCCACCTGATGGTAAGTGGTGACCCTCGCCAATGACAACAGTAATGCGTGCGACTCAGTATGAGATCCAATTCTTTTCTAAATCGCATTCATCCTTCTGCGTCCATCACTCGAGACGGGGATGATATGTCTCATGCGCATGTGAATTCTGAGTTAACATTCAAAAGCTCTCAAGTATAATTTCCCAAAAGTACCCAGAAATAAATTATGAAATGTTTCATAAAATTTTGTGTGAAAAATCACAATTTACGCCCACAATAAAGCACAACACATAATTCTACCCAATACATACTCATGGGCAATCTCAATCAAGCCGACCATATCACTCAATAATTAATTTGTCAGTATTAGAATTGTAATTTTCGGTGATTAGGCGCATAAAATTATAATATTACGCTTTCTCTTGAGCTTCTGCATACTTTATGCGATAAAATTATTATGACAAGTTGAGATGCTACTTGGGTTATACGAACGGAATATAGATTAGTAGACAAGCTAATTTTGTTGATGGATTGAACGAGCGTTTCTGAATTCTGGATTCTGAAGTTCCGTATCGTACCAGCCTCTAATGTTCCCACTGCAGGGACACCGGCCTACTCTCTATTGAGAGTTAATAGGCTCTGATCTATAACAGGAGCCCAATCCGGATTGGTAGATGTCACATGTCATCGAATTTTTGTTTCTATGACATGCCAGTTTCCTCACGATGTTTTCCGTCACCGTTTCGAGAACACATATATTGCGCACATCAATTTTTCAAGTGAAATAACTCATTGGTGACCGTGTGGGTTTGAACCAGTTGGATTCTGAAGTATAAAGATCTAAAAATGATCAAGGGTAATATTAATAGTACCGTACGCGTCCGTAGGTACCCTCAGAGTCCCTACTTGTGTCCCCCGGGTGGTGCGGAAGGAGCAACCCAAAGTAGCAGTAAAACTTATGCAAACTTCACACCTGGTAATACGCCGCCAAACAGTAATGAACTAGTTTTGCTGTGTTTCGGTGGAAGAGTGTTTGCGTGAGATATAGTATCCCCTTAAGTAACGGGCGCAACGGGGTGCGACTTGGAAGTCGTATTGCTGTTGTTATAGGTGGATGTAACCACTTAACATTAAGTGGCAGCGTGTCCCACTATTAAAATTAAACCCTCCAATAACTCAATTTACCTGTTAAGATCATCCGGGCAAGCTTCACCCAAAAAACTACAGTAGAATTACAAAGGGTTCTTTCTACAAGGTTTCGTAGATTTTCCAATCACCGACCGCTTCCGTTACAAAAGATAACGGAAGGAAGTTGCTTGATATCTGAATAATACGATTGCAATCTCATCAGAAAATATAGGATTTGTGTTTGACATTTATCGGATTTTCCCCTCGGACCGAAAAACAATAATGCTTGTCGGATGAAATGCAAATTTATTATTTTAGGCCTTGCGCAATCCGCTTTGTTTTTTTTTTTTGAGTGGACAATACGTAGTTCGCATCAGTAGTACGTAGACTTATCTTTTAGCCCGCAGCTTTGCCCGCGTTATTGTAGATTTTGAGCTATAATTTAATTCTGAATAAAAGGTACCCTACGTCCATTTCTATATCCCTGACAAAGGGTATGCAAAATTTCATTTTGAATAGTTAAAAGGTGAAAAACTCTTTCGCATTTGTAATATACTTGTATAAGATTAGTTTTTGATTAAAAACTCATAATTTGGTTAAACTTACTTGATTCTGAAGTGCGACAGGAGATATAATTTACCTGAAACAAAACATATTTATTAACAACAACAAAAACAGCAACGTTAAGACACTTATACTCTGCATTAGGATTCCCTGTCGCAGATGACATGGACACACACAGAAACACAAGACAAACACCCAAGACCCGAGAACAAACTTCATGGTCAGCACACAAAGTATGCCCCGGCCGGGAATCGAACCCGGGACCCCTCGCTTCGAAGGCAGCGCTACTACCAACTAAACCACGGAGTCGTCAATTATTAACGGGTGATTAGTTTAAATACGTCAATATTTTCAACCCTTATATTTCGCCCTTAGGAGAAGATTTTTTCATGAAATTTCTATGGGGGCTGACACGTAGGTACACGGTATAAAATAAAAGAAGAACCATTCAAATAGGTCTACAGTTGGGAAAGTAATCCCGTAACGAACATATAAAAAACATACATTCGAATGGAAGAAGAACATTTTTTTTTTACATTTACACACTACTAGTGTGAGTCATGCACTAGATTTCCCTGTGTCACAGATGGCATTGACAAATACGGAAACACACGACAAACACCCATGACCCGGGAATAAACGTCATGCTCACCACGCAAAGTGTGTCTCGTCAGAAAGGAAAGGAAAACAGAAATTAAGTACTTATAAATTTATTTACTGAATAATTATTCGTAGGCGCCGCGATTTAAACCAGCTACCTTTGGTTTTAAAGTTGGTGTCTATACCCCAGAGCCACCATTCCCTCGATATGTAATACCATATTAAGTATTAATGTAACCATGCAACATTTATGTTGCCTAACCAATAAACACGGCGCCTAAACATTATTCCATGGTCGAAAATTTCCATAATTCATACAAATTACTACTACAACAATTTACAAAATACTTCTATAATTTTACTACCATAATGATCTGATCAAATCAGCGCTTATGCAAAACATTCTTGTTGGAAAATCGATAAGTAATCGAATTGGTGGCTATATTGCTCGCCTCCCGTAGCGCTGACCAATACGATCTCTCGATTTTGTTTTAAGCGATTATATATTTCGTAAATTAGTCGCACGATTATGTTATTGGTACGCCCTAGATTCATTTAAATTCAGAATTATGTAACAGTGTTGCCAACAAAGGGCCGGGTAATCTATTTTATGCGGAAGCTTATTTATTCACTCATGGACGCAATATTTTTTGTGATCCGTAACTACTTAGGCCCTTGAGCATCATATTATTCAAGCTTTTGATATCTCTCGGTGTGTCTGTTTATATGTTGACCCGTAAACGACAGGTGTTTAAAATATTTACATAACGTTCTTAAGGCGTATTCTAAATGATATATATACATATCATTATATACATATACTCGTATAAACACCTTTGGCCCTTGGGGATTCTAGGCACATATAATCTTCAAGGGCTTAGCGGAGCGCCTATAGAGTAAAGAGTGGCTTTATTTTGGCCAGAGATTAAGCATTGCCATCCAGCGTGGCAATGCTGCCAGCATTGTGGGCACGATACCATAAAGTAGCTTAGTTATATATTAAGAAAATGTCTATTTTTATGATGAAATTTTGTAAAATTATAATAGATTATTAGTTTAATAATATACATTACTTTGAAACAAGATCCTAAGTTGGTTTATCCAAATCAAAACTCAAAACTTCTTTATTCATTGTTATAACTTCATAAGATTTCAAGTATTATTTTCAGTTATTGACTAAACTTATTGTAAAGTTTATATCTGTTCCAATTCTTAATTAAGAGGCTCAGATAAACTCGTATCGTGTTTTATCGGAGAAGACTAAGTGCTGCCTGCACACCTGGTTATCTGCGCCATATGGTAATATACCGTCATATGTTAATATACCGTCATATGTCAATATACCGTCAAATGTCAATATACCGTCATATGTTAATATACCGTCATATGTTAATATACCGTCAAATGTCAATATACCGTCAAATGTCAATATACCGTCATATGTTAATATACCGTCATATGTTAATATACAAGCTACACCCGGGTATTTCTCATCAATATGTTATTTTTCGCAAAAAAATTACCAATTTTCTAAACCTTTATACTGACCTAAAATTTTATATGTAGGTAATTGTTATGTTAATAATAAGCAGTTTTGTCTAGGAGGCACACAAAAAAAAATAAGCGCGGGTAACACCGCAGGTCCGGGGTGTTACCCGCGTTAAAAAAGTCAACAAGAGACGATGGGAAAAAAGCTGACAGAAGTTGTGTTTTGGAAATCAAAAAAAAAAATCTCCTTATTGAGCCTATGTATTAAATATCTTCGTAACAAGTTTTATCCAGACCCGTTCAGCCGTTGACGCGTGGAGTAACAATCGATATATTATCTAACTCTCGATATATTGTTTCTCGATTTAATATATCGAGAAACTTTCGCATTCTTATTAGTCTGATTTGACATTTGTTCGTACAACCGTACCAGCCTCTAATGTTCCTACTGCAGGACACCGGCCTACTCTCGATAATTGAGAGTGAATATGCTCTGATCTAATCTGGGCTCGGATTGGTAGATGTCATGTCATCGAATTTTAGGTTCTAGGACATGCTGGTTTCCTCAGGACGTTTTCCGTCAGCGTTTCGATAACGTACGCACATACATTTTTCAAGTGAAAAAACTCATTATGTTTGAGGTTTTTTGTTTTGTTGTTGCCAAGGTATGAACCAGCAACCTTGAGATTGAAAGTCGGCGTCTGTGCCCCTAGGCCACCACGTGTTGTCGCTGGGGCCGCGAAAGAGTGATACCGTACCCGTAGCCCGTAGTGAAGGCGTAGTGTAGGAATACCAAGGGGGTTTTAGTGTGTATTCCCCCAGCACTGCTATTTCTGAGTAATAGTTTTTAATTACGCAAAGTACAAAAAAAAGAAAGAAAGGCCACCACGTGTTCCTGTTCCTACAACACTAAGTCAATAAACCGGCTGTTTAACAAGATCTGTGGCAAGTAATCGGCTCATAGGGATTACGATAATTTGTCCATAAAGTTGTGTTTCTTTTGAGTTTGTGCTACCATTTACGATTCACATATTTATGATAGATATAAATAAATTGGACTAAAGTTGACTAAACTGTTAGTTATTGGACGGTAATGCGATTGGTCGGTAAATATTGATTAGACAAATTATAGATGATGGGACGGTTTGGTTCTTAGGCCGCGTTCAGATTGCGTGTGGTGTGGTGTACTGATTTTCAATTAAGGTCACTGGTTTGAATCCAGACTTCGAACTCAACATAATGACGAATACGATTTAAGTAAATGTTTTCATTGGGCATCCAACAAATAAGCTATAAATTAGATTTTAAGGACACACAAAGATCATACACAAACGAGTTATTCAGTTGAATAATGTATGTTCGCAATACCACGGTCTCAAAACGGTGAATGTAAACATCGTGAGGAAACCGGGGAGTCCAAAAACCAAAATTACAAAAGACATAGGATGTAAAGGTAATCCTATCGTAAACAATGACCGTAATTTTTACACGCTGGAAATACCCTCATATACAAACCTTACTGGGGGAGACGAAGTGGATTTTTTTTTGTGTTACCAAAGTGATGAGACGAACTTAAGGCCCATCGTGGCTACGCGGGCTTACGTGGTTACCCCATACCAACAGAAATACGACTTAGGTCCTCCCCGATCGTACGAGAAGACCCAAGTCGTACCCCGTTGCGCCCGTCACCCGAGACGGGGATGTCGCGTCTCATGCGCATGTGATTTCACCGTCACTGCTTGGCGGTAGATTACCAGATGTGGAAGCAGTACTTCTCCGGTCGAACTTGGCACTAGTTCTACAGCTACTTTGGACTATGGGAACACGGGTAGGGGCTCTCAGGGTATGTCGGACATGATCCGACTAACTCTTGGTGTCCCTTCTCGCACAAAGTGCAGAGCTAAAGGAGCAAAAACATTGATCCGCGGCATTCTACAGCGCTGGTTTTCAAATCCCGTTGTGATGTATTCATCTCTTATACTTTCTTTGCGTTTCGGTAGTGGATATCAGGGGGTTCTATTTAAGCTCAAACTAGCCGAACGCATCACTTGCGCGATGTAGGATAAGTTACAGCGCTATGTGTTATTAGGTTCTTGTACTAATTAATATAAATATAATCATTGACATATTTCATACAGCGCCATCTAGCCCCAAAACTAAGAATAGCTTCTAATATGGGAACTAGAAAACTGATAGAATACTTAAATTACTTTTTTTTGTAAATACATACATATTCATACCCAGACACAGAACAAACATTTCTGTTCCGACACAAATGCTTGTCTTGGGTGGGAATCAAACCTACTACCTACAATGTAGAGCTATGAGGCCAGAACACGAAGAACAATACGTAAATATGCATTACATATTTACGTAGCGTTCTTCAAGGTTCTCTGTATATGCGGCAAATGGAGTATTAATTGCCTGGAATAGATTTTTTAAGCAACTTATTGTCATTCACGTTATTGTAACAAATTTTTTTCGTCTGATTTTATCTGTGGTAACAATAAAGAGTTTTCTATATATCTATATCCCACAGAGAAAAAATTTTCTGAAAACCTGTCCCCAACAATAATTGTTATTAACGAGTTACTTTTATGGTAGTTATTTAAAAAAAAGGTGTAAACAAGACATTTAAAATGTATGAATACCTCCATAACATTAGAAAGAGCATTAAAAACACCTCAAATGTAACAAGATACATGATTTCACAAACTCATTAAATTCTTATGAATTTTTGAATGTTGATTTAATAACTGATTAGAATATTATAAAGTTTTTATGAATAATGAGTACCAATCAATTATTAGTAAATAATTTCATAACTAATCTAATACGGCCAGTAGTTCATGAATAATTAATTAATTTATGATTTACGATGCGAAAGTGGAAACGTTTAGAATCAGCGGTGGAAATATCTATTACATTTTGATGGAAAATCATTTATGGGATCCGTTGCCAAAAAAGTAACGGAATTCTTTTAGTATCGCCTTCTGTCAATCCGTATCTATCCGTCTTAGAAAGAAAGAAAGAAAAAGACTATTGACAACACAAAAAGTAGGTACAAATAATAAACATCAAACTATAAATAACAAGTGAAAAGAGAAAAAATGAATAAAAAAGAAAAACATATAATATATATATATATCTTACTCAAAAACTATAATAATAAAACAAACGTTTATAAAAGTTAACTGCACTAGGATTCCCTGTGTCGTAGATGGCTTGGGCAAACAAAAATACAAGACAACTAACTTTCATGCCCACACAACATGTGTGTCTCGGCCGGGAATCGAACCTGAGACAACAGGGCTACTACTAATAAGGGTGTGAAATTTGCTTAAACCTTTTCAGGGGTGCAGGAAAGGATATAAGGTACCTTTCAACCCGAAATAAATTATTGTTTAAAAATCTACATTAATGCGAGCAAAACCACGTGCAAAAGCTTGTATACTATAACATTAAAGTTTCTAAAACAATGTTTTATTTTTTTCGAATTAAATATATTGAAATAGAAAACATTCACTTGAGAGATGACTAAAGTCTGTATAAAAGTTTCGATTTTTTTTTACTAATTAACTATACTCGATAAATATTATAATATATATATATATATATTACAATAATAAATACTTATATATTATACTAATGTACTTTTGGCAATCCATCTTCACTCATCTGTTAGTTAAATATTGAAATAGCCGTCAATTTTATCAATGCGGAAGTTCATGCAAGAATTTCATTGTATAATAAATAAAAAAGTATTTAAATTAAACTAAGAAACGCCATAAACCACATATAAGGTAATAGTTTTACCACCATCTTATCTTGAGCCCATCTCTAGAGAGTTTAGAAACTCTGAAACTTGAGAGCCTTGGACAAAATGGCCGGTTCAATATCAGAGTTATGGATTTAAGCTAACAACAGCTCATTACAAAATGGCTACTTATTTCATAACTTTAATGTTTTATTAGGTTGTATTAAGTGTATAATTTATTAACGTTCCCGTGTTCCCGCCACTAAGCGGCAGAGGAAGACACCGTGGGGTTTTAGTGGGTCTAGTCCCACCAGTGGTGGTGGAGATGGTGGTGGCAACTGGGAATAGACCCACATAACCGCTCTGTCTCCCCATGGCAGGGCGGTATGCGAGTGCATTTCCCCACGGAAAAAAATGTGTATAATTTATTTTAAAAATAAAAGTATCAATTTTTATATAAAGTTATATAGTTTTTATTATGATATTATCTAGGCATGTATATATATATACCCCGCAATTTATTTCACATAGCCAATTGTTTTTAAGAATTTAACAGATATATAGATTTACCACTTTGACTTTTATTTGACAACTAAATAACTTGTGGAGTCAAAAGGTCTATTCCCAGTTGCCACCACCATCTCCAATCACCAATTATATTTAAAATTTAGTATGATTTAAGATAGATGCACCAATGCCCCTTCTCATTTCTAATACTTCTCCATCCAAAGGTTGTCTGTAAGAGATCTTTATAGCGATAAGACCGCCCATTGTGTCACCTATTAATTAAGGTTTCTAGTTTTAAACTATTGTTATCTTTTTGGTGTGCAATAAAGTGTTATCTATCAATATTTACCATGATCATAACAAAACTCACAAATGATGGTAAATATCTCGGTAACACGAATAATATTATACATAACCATAATATTTTAAAATTTATATCTATCTATCTATCTACGCCACTGGTGGCAACTGAGAAATAAAATCTCAGTCGCCACCACTGGTGGCAATCGAGACGTATTCCAGTCATCCTAGATTTTTTTTTATTTTTTTTTATTTTTTTTCAGATCATTCTTTCTCGAGAAAATTCCAAATTGGGTACCTACAAGCACGTGCTTATGAATGTTAGTTAGTCTGAGTGCAACTCTAGTATGTAGTACCAATGTCGGGACAAGATTCAAACAACCTCTCTTCCCCAGCTACGTTCCACGCACTGTGACACGAAAGAAATACAAAATGAATTCCGTGTAGAAAGTATAATATTAATCGCTCAAAGGGCGGAGGTTGCGATCCATTATTGTCAACTTGAAAATTGTTTGTTTTCCACAAGAATAAATTATTTCCACAAATATAATAGACAACTCTTGCCTTGCTATCTACGTGAAATCTCAAGCATTGAAATTCCGATAGTGATAAAGTTGACCACCTGGTAAGATAGCTTGGTTGGACTGTAATTTTTATGATGACAGAAATTGCGTGGGAATAAGGTTATGCACATATCGTATTTTATCCTACTGCGAAGAAAGCACTGTTATTGGTATTGTTAATAGGTTTTAAGGTACTAAAACTGATTTATATGGTGCGGAGTGGACAAGACAAGTAATCATTCACCATTATTTATGTTTTGCGGTACTTAAACAAACATAAATGTTTGTTCTGTGTCTGGGTGTTAATATATATTGTAAGTGCGTATTTACAAAAAGAAAAGTACTTTATGTATTCTATCAGTTATCTAGTTCCCATATTACAAGCTATGCTTAGTTTGGGGCTAGATGGCGATGTGTGAAATATATCAATGATTATTTATTTATTTTTAGTACAAAAATAATGTTATTATTATTAATTTTACCATCTGGTGGGCTTTCAACTCCTACTGTATTTATCGTACCGTACAAAAAAATAAAATAAAAATACGGAATTGACAAAATCAATCACATTAACCTTTGTCTATAAACAATACAACTAAAATCTTTCGTAAAGAAACAATGACGTTTTCAAAAACAGGTAAACAGAATTTGCCCAAAGTTCAATTAATTAATCCTATTTCCACCATCGGGAGGGCTGAAAGGAAATTTCGAAACCAATTATTATCAATACGATCTTTTGTTGCCGTATTTCATTGTTAATAGTTTGAATAAACAATGTATTTACAGCGTTAAATGGTTTATGCATACAAAAAATCGTAGATAGCTCGACCGGTGTAGCCAATTTTTTTTTTGTTGTGTTTTCGCTTTTTAATCCACGGTTATTTACAGTTATTGGGAAATAAATAAAAGTTCACTTTGGGGTGACATGCCATTATGTGATTTGACAGCTAATTGTCAAATTGTGAATTAAGACAAGAAAGCGTCTGACAGGACAGATTGAACTTTATAAAAAAAAAAATTCTTTGTCAAAAAAGTTACAAAATTGTAACCGATAAACAATATTGCTAAGGTAACATTAGTGGCCCATTAGCAATACTAAAAGTACAACCTACAATTTAGTTACAAACAAACCAAAAACTTTTTCGTTCCCAACTACAAAATTCCGTTCCCGCCCAAACTAAAGTGTAATTGTGAAAGTTTGACAGCGGTCTCTGCCTTTTTCAGGAGTATTTTTCAATGAATACAATAGGTGAATACGAGAAAGGTTGCAAAATTATTTCTTACTAGCTGCATCTCGCTGTTTCACCCGCTTAGTTCCCGTTCCTGGGGAATACGGGGATAAAATACAGCCAAAGTCAAAAAGGTTTATTTTCTTTGAATTCTTAAAAATTTAACGGCTCCGTGGCTTTGTTGGTAGTAGCCCTGCGTTCGAAGCGAGGGGTCCCGGGTTCGATTCCCGGCCGGGGCACACTTTGTGTGGTGAGCATAAAGTTTGTTCTCGGGTCTTGAGTGTTTGTCTTGTGTTTCTGTGTTTGTCCATGCTATCTGCGACACAGGGAATCCTAGTGCAGAGGTATGAGTGTGTAAACTTTTATAATAGGAAACGTCAATTTTTTTTAATAAATATATTTGGATGCGTTCTTAGAACTAAGTTTAGCGCTTTTTTATAAACATTCTCATCAATCTCAGAGTGACAGACACAATACGACTTTGGTGTTTTCATACTTCTATAGGGAAGGAACTGAGCTAGGTTGCTATTGTTTATGGGTGGCGGTAAACTACCTAATTTAACATTATCCCGTTTCATCACTTCAGCAACTTAAAATACCAACTGAGCCACCATTACTGCTACATAATTAAACAAAACTCAGTTTAAACGTTTAAATTTGACTAAAACCATATTCACATAATATTCAACACTTTACCACCATTTTAATGCAAGATTAAGAAATTATCATCGCACAAACTTATTCATAAACATAACAGACATTAAAATGACAAATTATTTATGATTAACGATGCTTTAGCCGTTAACGATGTACAATAAAATTAGGATTATCAAAAATAATCGTTTCTCAAAACATATTTGACGGTTTGACAACGCGTCAATTTATAGATTGTAGCAATCACATCAAACGACATCGTTAAACTACAGATCAGTTTGTTTAACAATAATTTTTAACCAACTACCAAAGAAGTACGGTTTTTTTTTGTTGCTTCAGGACTCAGCCAATTATCAATTTGGAAAATTTTAGTTTAAATTTGGAAGTTTTCAGTGTTAAATCAAGCCATCCATCTAAACGAAATTGCGTATTTCGCTTCCCTGTGACTTTTTCTTCACCCGTTGTACACCGATTTGGCTTTTTTTAATGGTAATAGCGAGAAATAAGAGAATAGTTTAGAAGTCAGCTTTTTTGGTTAAGTCGCGGGCATGGCTACTTAAAGTAATATCAATTGAAAAGTCTTTAAATCACCAACTATTGAACTTAATAAATGAGACCTTAATCTACACATTTTAATATTCCGTGCCCTAAACTTTAATTAACTTGAGGTGGCAGAGTCGGCGATTCGTCAAATTATCGATTAAAATATCGAATATAAATCGGCCAATTTGCATGAATAATCGATTGAAATCGTAACTTAAAGCGACAATTCACAAACATTGAAACAAAGATTAGGTATTGCGAAGATGAATCAATACCAATTTGTCTACGAATACCAGACTACAAGAATAACTTTATTAAAGTGGCTTAGTTGGTAGTAGCCCTGCCTTCGAAGAGAGGGATCCCAGGTTCTATTCCCGGCTGACACATCGATTTGCGACACAGCATCTAGTGCAGGGATGAGTGTAAAAAAGTTTTTTTTTTGTTTAATGAAATTCGGTGCAATTAATTAGCTGAAGAAAGGTTTACAGATTCAAGTTTCAGTTTACGGAAGCGCATATAAAATGTAATGACTTATTTTTGGTGACTTTTTTTATGTAACAAGGGACGGGACCTTCTGAACGCCCACCATGTGAAGCTGAAAGTTCATAACAACAGCAATGCGTCTTAGGTCCTCACCGACCGGAGTATGTGAAGGCCCAAGTCGCGCGCCGACCCAAGTTGAGGAAGGCCTGACTTGTATTGATGTTGTAATGGGTAAACACTTAATAACAGGTGGACCTCCATCTCAACACATTTGTAAAAAAAAATTCAATTAAAAAGCGGGTTGAAACTTGTCAAAAATACTACTGCAACTTTAGGTAGCTCCATTGGTCCTACATGGGGGATACGTAGACATAACCTACGGATACAAGTCAAATGGAAACAAAAGTCTTTATTGTTTCCATTTATAATGTTTGGCCTGGGTGGGAATCGAACCTACAGCACAGAAGGCAGAGGCTAAATAAACGTACAAACTAAACTGTGCGGCCACAATTACTGCGGTTAACAATATTTATAATTGAGCTGCGCCCCGCGGTTTTACCCGCGTTTTTTTGGGATCAAAATTAGCCTATGTGTTAATTAAGGATATAAGCTATCCTGATACCAAATTTCATCCAAATCCGTTGAGCTGTTTGAGTGTGAAGGAGTAACAAACATACACACACACTATACAAACTTTCGCCTTCATAATATTTTATAAACGTATAATATATTATTATGATAAATTGGCGAATTTAGACACCTTAATTGATATTTCAAAATGATTGTCCTATAAATACGAAAGCTTAATCAAAATCTATTATGTCAATAAGCCGCTGGGCTCAGTTTTACAGCTAATAGCAAAATAATTAAGCCGGCTAATGTTACTAGGTTAATTACTATAATATAATACTATCGATTTTAGATAAGATAGAATACGAATTGCGACGCTTTACATAACGAGACATGATTTTGATTAACTAGTTCTACAAGAGTTTTCTAGTTTCAGAGAGCAAGTGTTGTACTGTAGAAACAAACTGAATACTTTTCAAATGACTTCCAAAGAAGGAAGTTATCAATTATATTGTTTTTTTTAATTTCTTTTGTCTCAGAAGTCTATTAATTAACAATCGCTTTGGAATTATTTTTTTTTACGTTGGTCCCCTGAAATTTATAATATATCAAAATCGGTTCAATAGTTTGGTTGTTATCGAAATAACTGGAAAAATATGTCATTTAGGTAATATGTCATTTAGATTGCTATTGCATTCTTGAGACTTTTTTCTTCACCCGTTGTCCCAGAAATATTGAACTGTTTTAACTGTTATTTACATACAGAAAAAAAAACTGACGAAAAGTTAATATTTGCAGTCGCAGGACTTGAAAGATCATCACAGGTTGTTACACATTTTTTAAGATTAATTTTTTATTCCATCATAATCTACCCTTGATTTGATTCATCAAAGGTAGATTATAAGAACAACGAATTAGCACCTCTATACAGATACCTCTGGTATTGTATCGTAACCAAAGGGTTGTATAAAAATAAACTTATATTACACTTATACACTTGTATTCCATCATGTTTATATAAATAAACTAGCTGACCGGGCCACGCGTTGCTGTGGCTAACGTTTTTGTCATACGATATTATAATTCGCAATAAATTAAAATTGCGACTATAATTTGAGATTTTCCTATCTCTCAAGTTGGATCGAACTGCACATGGTGAGCGAATTTTATTATAATCGGTTAAGTGGTTTAGGAGTCCATTGAGGACAAACATTGTGACACGAGATTTATATATATTAAGATAAGATGGCTAAGTCAAAGGCTCTGTACATTTAACTTACTATCATAATAAAATATTTTTACTTAAAAATAAATGATGGATAAAGAATGTAAAGAGATTTTTAGCTGATAGGCACCGCGTTGGCAACACCTCAAGTGTTGCTAGCGTCTATAGGCGACGGTAGCCACTTACCATCAGGTGGGCCGATATCATTCACATAAAAAAGGTGTTACTTTGCGAAAGTCCATGTTACAATGATCTGATAAGGAGTAATATTTAGTACACATCAATACAATACAATACAAAAATACTTTAATGTACACCAAACTTATGATTATGAACAAATATACAAATTACACATCCGCTAAACTTCTAATAAATGAGTAAATATCGGAGGTCTTCGGGTGGTTTGAAAACTTTGACACCAGAGTTGATCACTTGCTCCCGAAAGAAGAAGATTAGGTATTTATTATAGAGTATTGTCTATTCTGTTCCCTCATCTTTGTCTCTAACGATCAATAAAATAAGTATAAAACAAGAGTTGGACTTATTATGTAAATATTCAGCCTACATGCATTAAACATACTGTAAGTTAATGGTGACATGATAATTTAAATGTTTTTTAAACGATTGCTTCAAAATTGATTGAGACAAAAAATCTTCAATTATATCAGAATATTCAGCTACATTTAGATGAGAATTTTAAACATATTTATTACAGTTACTAGCTGTGCCCGCGACTTCGTCCGCGTGGACTTAGATCTATCCTAGCCTAGAGGATAGAAATATAATGTGATGCTTAATATGTCTGTTCGTTACTATTATATTAAAATTATGTTATAATTAAATCTCAAAATAATTTATTTCCGTTAGATTCTTACGATATTACTTGGGTTTTGTTAACTGGGAAGGTTAAAGACTTGATTGGATGATGAACTACGTAAGTGAAACTGCAACCATTGCAAATGTATACAATAATGCTTCTCTGTAAACTATACTATAGAAGTCATCTTTTCAGGATATTTCAGGAACGTGCGCATAAAAATTATTTGAATTGCTAAGCCGGGAAAGAGCTAAGTATGGCGGACCGTGCAAAAAGCAACTCAATATTAGGTCTACGTCTGATACCAAAAAAGTTTCTTCTTGTTCTTTGTTTCTGGTCACTGCGGAACATAGACTCACCGGAGACTGAATGCGTTTAAAACTAAATGGGCAGTTGATAGGAATGAGAAGAATTCTCTAAACTCTTGACTTTCATTCTGGTGCCGTAACATAATTTAGGAAGACTTAAATTTATAAAAGAGCAATGGGCACTCTGACTCCGGAATGGGCCCGCCTGACCGCGGCTATAGGCGGAAACCTTTCGCTGTCAACTATGGTCTCATCCATGATTGACAGCGGGAGATCTTGGGTGGCAGCTCAGTCCTTCTGCAAGGAAGTAATCTCGCAGAAGGAAGCAGCCGAGAGGGTAAGGGAGGAAGAATCTCCTCACTCTGGTAGACGCAGGAGAGTGGGTCGGCGTAGGCAGGCGCATGAGCGCCGCCTGCCACCCTAACGGGAACTTCCGGGCGGTAGATCCGGGGAATCTGCCGTCCGACGGATGAGGTCCTCACCGAAGGTTGGCGTGTTTCGTGTTCCGGGCACGGCACTATAGGGAGGTACACATCGTGTTGGGGTCCCAATACGCGAGGACCAACGCCTCTGGCCGGCCGGGTACGGCCGCTACCGTACCCGTAGCCCCAGCGTGAAGGCGTAGTGCAGGAACTCCAAGGGGGTTTTATTGTGTATTCCCCCAGCACTGCTATTAATACACGCCTCCCCAAGGCGTGGGGTATAAGCAAAGTATTTACCCCTTGACAAAAAAAAGGTTCTTATTGTTCCACTTCTCTGTTAACAGAATGCCATTCCCATTCCCTGCCATTCATTCATTCAATGCCATTCCCTGGGACACTGCTCAATGTTGTATCAGTGTTGTTAGATCATCATACACATATGAAATAAGTCCTGAAGTAACAAAACAGTGTTAAATACAGTGAGAAATAAGTCCCCCGTACCGATCTATTGGATCTAGTTGCTCGCGTCCGCAGGTGTGTACCCTTTGATTCCCTACACGTACCCTCTGGGTGGTGCTAAAGCAGCAACCAAAAAGTAACAGTAGAACTGGTGCCAAGTTCGTCCGGCGAGGTACTGCCACCACACCTGGAATCACACAAGCAGTAGTGCTTGTATCGTGAGATGTATCATCCCCGTCTTGGGTGATGGTCGCAGCAGGATGAGTGCGACTCAGTATAAGATTTGGATCTTAGACTGAGTCGCATTACTGTTGTCATGGGTGTGGGTCGCCACTTACCACCAGGTGGGCCCTCAGCTCGTTACGTAACTAACTCACAAAAAAAAGATAGCATAGCATGGTTTGGCCGCCATCTCACCTGATGGAAAGTGAAGATGCGGCCGACGATGGAGCACGCTTGTCTAGGAGAAACCTATTCAATCTACTCTTGAAGACTCCCAAATTGTAATGTTCAGGGAACACAGACTCAGGCAAAGCATTCCACTCCCTTGCAGTACGCACAATAAAAGTAGTTTCAAATCGCTTAGTGCGTATTAATGGTATTTATGTTTTGTTATTTTTGTTGAGCTGCATATTCCTTGATAGACTTCCGCTAATTTATATTGATACATTTGCAATATCTGTGCTGCATCTGAATGTCCAGATAATATCAGCAAAATCGAAAACAAATGTCGCAAGGGTTATTTAATTTCACCCCTGATGATGATGATGATGTACCCTGAGGATGATTTACCTATGCGGCTATTTTCTGCCGGACATACGGCCATTGCGTTACTCCAGTGTACTGTAGGTCTCCGTCAAGTAAATGACTCGTTTGATAGGAAGCTTGGTACTCGTATTTAAGATACTGGTTACCATCAACCTTTCGCAGTTCAAAGTACAAAGAAAAACTAAACTACCTTTAAACTAATTACCTAATTAACTAACCTAAACTAAGACTAAACTAACGACTAAACGACTAAACCTGTCATCTGCCTTCAAGCGCCTGCTCATATTCATATTGCAATACACCGAACCGCCACACCGAGTCAAGAACGCAGGACTCGGCAGGCGCTTATAGAACGTTTTGTAAAAAAATTTAAATTTTGCATAAAACATTGAATAACTTTTGATTTCGTGGGTCGATTTTGATAAAATAAACGCTATTCACTATTCCAGACTCAGCTTAACATTTCTTAGTACCTAGATTTTGATAACTATCTATGGTTTTTGCGTAAAGTGCGCACAAACATACAGACAAACAGACAAAAATTTCAAAAATTATTTTTTTGCGTTCTATTACTTATTCTTAACGCCTCCCAGTTATTATTTTGTAAAAATATTCAATGTACAGACACGGCAAGTCTACGATTTTATTATATGTATAGATGACAGTTTTTTTCCTGTCTTGATTTACAATTTGATTATCGGCTGTCAAACAATATGTTGGCAAAAATAAATGTACTTTCAGTTCTTCCCGATTTCCAACTTTTCGCATGAATTTTCCGAATAAATTATATAATACAAACCTTGCCCTGCCTATTCCGAACACAACAAAATAGAAATTAGCCAAATCGGTCCAGCCATTCTCGAGTTTTAGCGAGACAAACGAACGATTTTTATATATATTATAAATGGGGGATTCATGTTACTCAGTTCTTTTTTTTATGTGAATGTGTGACGGAACGAGCTGAGGGCCCACTTGATGGTAAGTGGTGACCCTCGCGCATGACAACAGTAATGCGCGCGACTCAGTATGAGATCCAAATCTTTACTGAGTCGCATTCATACTGCGGCCATCACCCGAGACGGGGATGATACGTCTCATGCGCATGTAATTTCACCGGCAGCCACACCCCTCCACCGTTAAATTTGAAACCACTTCGAAGCTGCGACTCAAATTATTGAAATGACACAATCGTGGCCGCAACAAAGCAGCGTTCATTATAAAATTCTATGACATATAACTGGTCATATAAAAATTCCTGTGTGAGTAAGGTGTTCGATAAAGCTCGCGATGGCCGTAATATTCTTATGTGTTTTAAATTGGCTGCATTCCTTAACTTTATTAATATCTGGTATCGTTTGGGGCCATCTAAAATTTGGGATACGTAGGTCAACAAAAAAAACTAATAAAAGGTATCAGTGGGGTCATCTGGGTATGCAAAGTTTGGAAATCGTTGGTATTATACGCATTGTAAGCGTAGGTAAATTGTAACATATTTTTATGTGGTTTTATTTCATAAGTATTCAATCAGTTATCGCGTTCCTATACAATTTAAGCTTAGTTCTAGAACCATCTTAGAACCATCTAGTTCTAAGATGATGCTCTGTGGAATGTCTATGAATGTTTATTATTAATTTATATTTATCTATATATAAAAGTTCCCTTGGTAACGATATAACTTGAGAATGACTTAACCGATTCCATTCATCTTTTTAATGTTTTCTAATACATCCCCGTCTTGGGTGATGGACGCAGCAGGATTAATCTAACACCCAAGTCTTGTTTCGAGTTGTATTGCTGTTGTCATGGGCCTTCTACCAAGCCACTTACCAAGTGGGCCTTCTGCTTGTTCTGTCACTTACATAAAATAAAAGGTCGTAGGTTGTAGAAAAAAATACGAAAATTCCCAGATAAACGATAGGTTTTCTGGTAAATCATATTTTTTTTTTATTTACCCGTGTTCCACGGGTCGTAGCTTGTGATAGCAGCACCGCGACAAATCAGATTTAGGTTCAAAACACAAACTTTTTTTTTTATTTACGCTCATACCTCTACACTAGGACTCTCTGTGTCGCAAATGGCATGGACAAACACAGATACAGAAGACAAAAACCCAAGACCCGAGACAAACTGCACAAAGTGTGCATGAAGTTTGTCGCTTCAAAAGCAGGGCTTCTAAGCCACGAAGCCACATATTTATTTATTTTATTCCTGGCAACCCTACCTGACGCAATGTTTTTTGTTTCTTTTCATTATTGACAGCTCTCTCCGGACCTGAGTGAACAGTTGGATGCTGTGATGGAAAAAGTTTTAAGCGTAGTTTAATACGGGTTACATTTTTGTATAGTAGTTGCAAATAGTTTACTTGAATAGCATTCCTGAAATATTCAGATGCAAATTGTTTGATTAAATAGCATTTCTGAATATTTCGCGTTTTATGAATTATTCATTTTTGAGAATACATAATTAGGTCTTGTAGGTACATAATTATTCTATAAAAGTGACGTATCCAAATAATTTTTAAAAATTCAACGGAAATAAATTATTTTGACTTTGAAATGTATTGTGTTCAATATTATGTCAAATATAATAAAATCGTAGACTTGCCGTGTCTGTACATTGAATATTTTTACTAAATAATAACTGGGAGGCGTTAAGAATAAGTAATAGAACGCAAAAAAATATTTTTTGAAATTTTTGTCTGTTTGTCTGTATGTTTGTGCGCACTTTACGCAAAAACCATAGATAGTTATCAAAATCTAGGTACTAAGAAATGTTAAGCTGAGTCTGGAATAGTGAATAGCGTTTATTTTATCAAAATCGACCCACGAAATCAAAAGTTATTCAATGTTTTATGCAAAATTTAAATTTTTTTACAAAACGTTCTATAAGCGCCTGCCGAGTCCTGCGTTCTTGACTCGGTGTGGCGGTTCGGTGTATTGCAATATGAATATGAGCAGGCGCTTGAAGGCAGATGACAGGTTTAGTCGTTTAGTCGTTAGTTTAGTCTTAGTTTAGGTTAGTTAATTAGGTAATTAGTTTAAAGGTAGTTTAGTTTTTCTTTGTACTTTGAACTGCGAAAGGTTGATGGTAACCAGTATCTTAAATACGAGTACCAAGCTTCCTATCAAACGAGTCATTTACTTGACGGAGACCTACAGTACACTGGAGTAACGCAATGGCCGTATGTCCGGCAGAAAATAGCCGCATAGGTAAATCATCCTCAGGGTACATCATCATCATCATCAGGGGTGAAATTAAATAACCCTTGCGACATTTGTTTTCGATTTTGCTGATATTATCTGGACATTCAGATGCAGCACAGATATTGCAAATGTATCAATATAAATTAGCGGAAGTCTATCAAGGAATATGCAGCTCAACAAAAATAACAAAACATAAATACCATTAATACGCACTAAGCGATTTGAAACTACTTTTATTGTGCGTACTGCAAGGGAGTGGAATGCTTTGCCTGAGTCTGTGTTCCCTGACCATTACAATTTGGGAGTCTTCAAGAGTAGATTGAATAGGTTTCTCCTAGACAAGCGTGCTCCATCGTCGGCCGCATCTTCACTTTCCATCAGGTGAGATGGCGGCCAAACCATGCTATGCTATCTTTTTTTTGTGAGTTAGTTACGTAACGAGCTGAGGGCCCACCTGGTGGTAAGTGGCGACCCACACCCATGACAACAGTAATGCGACTCAGTATAAGATCCAAATCTTATACTGAGTCGCACTCATCCTGCTGCGACCATCACCCAAGACGGGGATAATACATCTCACGATACAAGCGCTACTGCTTGTGTGATTCCAGGTGTGGTGGCAGTACCTCGCCGGACGAACTTGGCACCAGTTCTACTGTTACTTTTTGGTTGCTGCTTTAGCACCACCCAGAGGGTACGTGTAGGGAATCAAAGGGTACACACCTGCGGACGCGAGCAACTAGATCCAATAGATCGGTACGGGGGACTTATTTCTCACTGTATTTAACACTGTTTTGTTACTTCAGGACTTATTTCATATGTGTATGATGATCTAACAACACTGATACAACATTGAGCAGTGTCCCAGGGAATGGCATTGAATGAATGAATGGCAGGGAATGGGAATGGCATTCTGTTAACAGAGAAGTGGAACAATAAGAACCTTTTTTTTGTCAAGGGGTAAATACTTTGCTTATACCCCACGCCTTGGGGAGGCGTGTATTAATAGCAGTGCTGGGGGAATACACAATAAAACCCCCTTGGAGTTCCTGCACTACGCCTTCACGCTGGGGCTACGGGTACGGTAGCGGCCGTACCCGGCCGGCCAGAGGCGTTGGTCCTCGCGTATTGGGACCCCAACACGATGTGTACCTCCCTATAGTGCCGTGCCCGGAACACGAAACACGCCAACCTTCGGTGAGGACCTCATCCGTCGGACGGCAGATTCCCCGGATCTACCGCCCGGAAGTTCCCGTTAGGGTGGCAGGCGGCGCTCATGCGCCTGCCTACGCCGACCCACTCTCCTGCGTCTACCAGAGTGAGGAGATTCTTCCTCCCTTACCCTCTCGGCTGCTTCCTTCTGCGAGATTACTTCCTTGCAGAAGGACTGAGCTGCCACCCAAGATCTCCCGCTGTCAATCATGGATGAGACCATAGTTGACAGCGAAAGGTTTCCGCCTATAGCCGCGGTCAGGCGGGCCCATTCCGGAGTCAGAGTGCCCATTGCTCTTTTATAAATTTAAGTCTTCCTAAATTATGTTACGGCACCAGAATGAAAGTCAAGAGTTTAGAGAATTCTTCTCATTCCTATCAACTGCCCATTTAGTTTTAAACGCATTCAGTCTCCGGTGAGTCTATGTTCCGCAGTGACCAGAAACAAAGAACAAGAAGAAACTTTTTTGGTATCAGACGTAGACCTAATATTGAGTTGCTTTTTGCACGGTCCGCCATACTTAGCTCTTTCCCGGCTTAGCAATTCAAATAATTTTTATGCGCACGTTCCTGAAATATCCTGAAAAGATGACTTCTATAGTATAGTTTACAGAGAAGCATTATTGTATACATTTGCAATGGTTGCAGTTTCACTTACGTAGTTCATCATCCAATCAAGTCTTTAACCTTCCCAGTTAACAAAACCCAAGTAATATCGTAAGAATCTAACGGAAATAAATTATTTTGAGATTTAATTATAACATAATTTTAATATAATAGTAACGAACAGACATATTAAGCATCACATTATATTTCTATCCTCTAGGCTAGGATAGATCTAAGTCCACGCGGACGAAGTCGCGGGCACAGCTAGTGTCAAATAAAATATGTAAGTGTATGTAATTACAAGATGTAATACCCTTATTAAAATAAAATAATAGGTTTATTGCAGTTGCACTGTTTATACAGAGAATATTTTAATTTTGTAAATAGGGTTTAAATATTAGTTATTTCATAGCTTAATTGATAGTAGCTTTCAAAGCGAGGGGTCCCGGGTTCGATTCCAGGCCACACTTTATGTGGTAAACATGAAGTTTATTATCGGGTCTTGGGTTTTATCTTGTTATTCTGTTTGTCCATACCATCTGCGACACAGAAAAACCTTGTAATAAGAGTGTAAACGTATCGTATAAGATGTTTATTTACTTTTAGAATTATTTATGAAAAGTTTAATTGTTTGATTTGGAAATTTACAAAAATTTTTAAATCTAATTTAATAATGTCCCGCTGTAATTTATTGCCGCAATGTTTTCAACAAAGTCATTTTTAAAAATAATTCATGATCGAAAATTAATTACTAAGAGACGAAGCAATTATTTTTTTGCCTTGGTTTCGACTCAAATAAATTAAACAGCAACTAAAATACCCATCTGGGCCAAGGCTGTTTAGAATATCCATAAATATAACATATCACATTAACACATTGAAGTTTCCGTGGCTTAGTTGTAGTAGCCCTGCATTTGAAGCGAGGGGTCCCGGGTGCGTTTCCCGGCCAAGGCACACTTTGTGTGGTGATCATGAAGTTTGTTTTAGGGTCTTGGGTGTTTGTCGTGTCTTTCTGTATTTATCCATGCTATCGGCGACTCAGGGAATCCTAGTGCAGAGGTACGAGTGTGCTAACGGTGTTTTTTTTTTATTTATTTTTATATTCCGGGATCAAAAGTAGCCTATATGTTAATCCAGGATATAAGCTATCCTGGTACCAAATTTTATTCAAATCCGTTGAGCCGTTTGAACGTGAAGGAGTAACAAACATACACTCACAGGCATATACATGTAAACTTTCACCTTTATAATATACTAGCGACCCGCCCCAGCTTCGCACGGTTAGTAAAGCATCAGTGTCGTATGAGAAACTACCCGTGCGAAGCCGGGGTGACCTTCTAGTGTATTATACATATAAACCTTCCTGTTGAATCACTCTATCTATTAAAATAAACCGCATCAAAATCCGTTGCGTAGTTTTAAAGATTTAAGCATACATAGGCATATAGGGACAGAGAAAGCGACTTTGTTTTATACTATGTAGTGAAATGTGATTTATGTAAGGTATATTATATTAATTGTACGAAAACTGCCAACCTTTATCTTGACCGGTGGGGTTGGCTGGTAGAAAATGCGTTTAGCATTAAGCCGGCCTTTTTCTTATATATTTGTAAACATGTGCAAAAGCTTCAAATAAATAATATATACAGAACTAAAGCCAACATAGATAAGTGGTGGGCGGCCTTATCGCTACGTGCGATCTGTAACATAATATTATGGGCATACT
The DNA here is from genome assembly GCA_921293045.1 of Aplocera efformata. Lineage (NCBI taxonomy): Eukaryota > Metazoa > Arthropoda > Insecta > Lepidoptera > Geometridae > Aplocera > Aplocera efformata. The sequence goes on from OV121061.1 coordinate 974,968, forward strand.
TTAACTTGTCCAATTAGCATAATTAGCAGAATGTTTTCTTAATAACAAATTAAATAATTATGGAATCATTGTCCAGCCTTAAGAATGTACAAGCAAAATCACTACATAGTATAAAACAAAGTCGCTTTCTCTGTCCCTATATCCCTATGTATGCTTAAATCTTTAAAACTACGCAACCGATTTTGATGCGGTTTTTTTTAATAGATAGAGTGATTCAAGAGGAAGGTTTATATGTTAAATAAACTAGCAAGTCACCCCGGCTTCGCACGGGTAGTTTCTGATACCACACTGATGCTTTACTCACCGTGCGAAGCCGGGGCGGGTCACTAGTAAGAAATAAAATATACTGGTATCACAGTTTAGTTGTTGGTAGCTCTACCTTCTGTGCTATAAATCACGGGTTCGGTTTCCACTCAGAACAAACAGTTTTTTATGAACATACATGAGTTTTCTGCATCCGGGTGTTTAATAATATATCTGTATATTTTCTATCAATATATGGTATAAAAAATAAGTATACAAAAAAAGTATAACTGTTGATACTACAAGCTATGCTTAGTTCGGGACTAAAAGATGCTGTGTGAAATATTGTAAAATACTTATTTACATACTAGCTGCATTGAAAACGATGGAAGGAAGTTACAAAAAAAATTACCATCACTTTTTCGGGATAAAAAACAGCCTATTTTAATATTTATGGTATTATGTCATACTATAATACCAATATAAAATCAATGATATTAATAGGTTATGTTGTTCTTGAATGTCCAAACTATTTTTTAAGCCGGTTATCATCTGCGAAAGCTAACCGAAACTACGTGCCGCGCCATCTACAATAAAACGGCGGAATCTTATTTGTACTCCTAATAATTGTGAAAATTTGGCGGTATGTATAAAAATTACTTTACTTTTTCGGGATAAAGAGCAGCCTGGGTTAATTAAGGGTATTTGTCACAAAGGAAGTAGGGTAAAAGATTACCAGTGTATGAGCTAGCCCATTTTTATAAAGGCAACCAACTGTCGCAATTATAATATTAATATGAGACAATAAAGAGTGCTGCTTTTCATGGTGTGGTGTGGATATATTATTATATTATGCTTAATATAATAATATATCAACATTACAAGTTTTCCAATCTCCACGGCTGTGAGTATCAAGATACATAATAATTGCTAAGTTGCCTCTTAGTTTGCTAAGGCCTTAGGCCTATTTGTTCAACAGTTACTTTTTTTAACAATTGTGTACTTCACTTTTTCGGGATAAAAAGCAGCCTACGTTACACCAGAATATTTGTCGTTAAGGTTAGCTCATAATTTGGTAACCATCTACACTCCTACTTTCATGAAAAATACCAATAAAATTTGTAATGAAAGTAGGAGGGTAGAAAAATAAATAAATACAGGCTGCTTTTTATCCCGCAAAAGTAGTAAAATTTTTACATAGGCAACAAATTTTCAAAATTATAATATTAGTACCATATAAGATTAACAGGATTAGGCTGCCTTTTATCCCGCAAACGAGAATTAATTTTCTTCCTCGCAAAAAACTTTTGCAATTATAATAGTAGTATGATATTATACCATAATATATAGCATAATATAATAATATATCCACACCGCAGGGCAAGTTCTCCAATCTCCACGGTTGTGAGTATCATGATACAATAATTGCTAAGTTGTCTCGCCCAAGGCATATTTGTTCAACAGTAGTTATCTCTATATAAATTGAACCCGACATCGTTTGTTTGTTTAGGCAAGTAGTTTGTCAAGACGAATACATTTACAACTTAAATAGATTAATGTATCTACGAATCGTATTTGATTTTGTGGTTTCGTTCATTCACCTATTTTAGTTTCACGCGTTTATCCTCGTAGGGGAGATTAAAAGAACATTTCAACTTGTGGTGGGAACAACACTTGAACTTATGATGGCTCCGTAGCTCAGTTGGTAGTAGCCATTCCGAAGGGAAAAATCCCAGGTTCGATTCCCACCCGGGCAAACTGTGTGATGAGCGTAAAGTTTCTTCTCGGGTCGGTCGTTTGGATTTGAACTTGTGGGCTATTGGGAATAAAGACGTAAGCGATGGCGAAGGCGATGGGTCGTAGGTTCGATTCCCGGTCGGGGCTCACTTGTGTGGTGAGCGTAATGTTTGTTTTCGGGTCATGGTTTCAAGTCTTGTGTTTCTGTATTTATCTATGCCACCGGCCATACAGTGAATTTTAGTAATCTTAAGAAATCGTAATAGCCAAAATCAAAGTCAAACTTTGCCAAATAGCCAAAATAGCCAAAATCAAAGTCAAACTTTGATTTTGGCTATTTTGGCTACTTTATTTCCGTTCAATTCAAAAAAAATAATAAGAAACTCACTTTTTAAAATAAATCTATAACTACAAAATCACGCGTTATAATTACTAAGCAAAGGTGTTTAGGTGTTCTTGCTATATCTGTCTACAATAAACCATTGGAATACAAAAAGGGAAATATTCTGTCTACAATAAACCATTGGAATACAAAAAGGGAAATATTTTGTCTACAATAAACCATTGGAATACAAAAAGGGAAATATTTTGTCTACAATAAACCATTGGAACACAAAAAGGGAAATATTTTGTCTACAATAAACCATTGGAATACAAAAAGGGAAATATTCTGTCTACAATAAACCATTGGAATACAAAAAGGGAAATATTTCAAAATTAAAAAAGTAAGGTAATTGGTAAGGTAGGAAAGAATGCTCCACCCCCACTGGGAACCTTTTTATTTTGTTCCAGAGGTATTTGCCCTGATGAGAGTACGTACCTAACTTTTATCGGGGTTCTGGGCTCACAAAGTTTGGGAAACTTTGGCACCTGGTTTGGGTATAACAGTTATGTGCTATAAATTTAATTTATGTACCATTTGGCCGATGTGTCTTGGCGACTGAAGTCAACAAAGGGTCAAATAAAAATATATTGTCGTCTCTTTCCTTTGCCAATTCGTAGTAAGAGACGAAAGCTTCTACAGGTAACTTTAGGGTTACCATACTTCGCAGGCACTGCACACTCGGATTATGTCCTATATTGACGGCTCCGTGACTTAGTTGGTAGTAGCCTGCCTTCGAAGCGAGGGGTCCCGGGTTCGATTCCCGGCTGGGGCACACTTTGTGTGGTGAGCATGAAGTCTGATCTCGGGTCTTGGGTGCTTGTCTTGTGTTTCTGTTTGCCCATGCCATCTGCCCACAGCCCTGCAGGCAGAGCTACTACAAACTGAGCTGTGAGGCCAGTTAATGAAAAACAATTACTGAATGGATAATTAATTCATTAACATATTATACAGCCTACCTTTGCAGCTTGATACCAATATTCAGTCTCTCCTCGAGATTAGTGGCCAACCCTGGTATCGGAGTTTTCGAATGAGCTGAACGCCTTCAACATTTCTCTTGCATATAAAAATCGTGCCTTCCAAAGCACGGAATATTTAGTCAGGGAGATTAGAGGATAATATATTATATTGTCAGTGCAAAAATAACTGGCTGTGTTACGCTGCGAGCTTCAGATCACGGGAAGTATCGTTCTATGTACTTAGCAAGTATTCCTTATTCTGTGTCTAGCTTGAATGCTTCAGTTGGGGCCGCACAAACTTTTGCAATAAAAGACAGGGTAGGGTCGTAGTGCAAGCGAATGAAACAAATATTTCGATAAAGCGTTTCTAAAACATAGCCTTATAAAATACCGTTTTACCAGCTTTTTTTTATTTCACCGACCTTTCCACTGCTTGGCACTAGATTAATTATCAGATGTAGTGGCAGTACTACTGCAATTTTGGGTTTCCCCTTTTGCACTACCCGAGGGACACATGTAGGTACTAAAAGGGTTCTTATTAAGGACGCGAGCAACATGGACCCCCAAAAATAATAATATGATGATTATAGTTAATGTAAGTTAAAAATAACGGATCAATCTCGCAAACCACTGTAATTAACTCATATTACTATATAAAAACACTGTCACGATACTGAAACATATTATTTTTAAGCGAGGCTCTAAACTTTGTTCTGATGTAACTGTTATAATAATAATTGTAAAAATACATATTTGCATATAGAAAAAATATATTTTTCAAATCAAATAAACAATAAATAAAATACAGATTAATTTATTATAATAAAGAGAAATTAAAACGAACTACTTGATATCAAATCAAATCAGTTGTGAGCCGTTCTTTGCATGAATGCACAAGGATGAACGCTAATAGAAACCGATAGCGTGACATTGTGAATCGCATATAGTAGAAGAAAACTACATGACGATCAAGACCGCTCTGTCAAGAGCGTAACGAAGAAGAACTTGATCTATTGATACTACAGATATTAACCCGGCTACCTAAAGTTGTAATATCAGGACTTGTCTATACAATACTAGCGACCCGCCCCGGCTTCGCACGGTTAGTAAAGCATCAGTGACGTATCATAAACTACCCGTGCGAAGCCGGGGTGACTTGCTAGTGTTTTATACATATAAACCTTCATCTTTAATTACTCTATCTATTAAAAAAAACCGCATCAAAATCTGTTGCTTAGTTTTAAAGATTTAAGCATACATAGGGATATAGGGACAGGGAAAGCGACTTTGTTTTATACTATGTAGTGATTATTTTATTTTGTACTGACAGGTCAGATTTTCCGAGTAGCTAGTACATTTTCTTATAGCGTAAGTTGTAATATGAAAATATCCGATTCACTCGCTATCACTATGGGCACACCCTTTGCCAAGACATTCTTCAAATCAACTAGCGTCCACACAAAGCATTTGTTGCGGTGTGTTGCGCTATTGGATTGGACAGATTCTGCTCAAAAGATTACTCTGGTAATATTTCACTCATGCGGTAAAGGACGAGTAGTATATTGTTATAAATGTATTTCATTCGGTATTTACTATATATAAATTTTAAAACTATCATGGTTATGAACATTATCATTCGATTCATACTTTGGAAGTTGAAATTTTAAGACTACCATTGAAAACGTATTTTTGTTAAGTTCCGTGCCCATATGATAAAGGGAACCTTTTTTTTTTTTTTTTTTTTCCATGGAGAAATGTCTTAGCATACCGCCCTGCCACGGGGAGACAGAGCGGTTATGTGGGACTACCCACTAAAACTCCACGGTGTCCTCCTCTGCCGCTTAGTGGCGGGAACACGGGAACGTTTATACACACATCCGCGATCCCACCGCAGCTGCCCGTTTCCGGACCCTCCTTGGGATGGCAATGCCACCATCCTCCCTCGCCACGACACGCCAGGACACGAGGCGCGTCGCAACCACCTCGGGGACCATGCCAGCGATAGGACGTCAGACTACCCCGTGTCAGACGCCCTAGGTCCCCATGCGACGGGTCAGATATGTGGCCCCGTCGCCTGCCACTACGGCCGCAGAGGATAGGGAGAGTGGCGCCTCTCAATACCAACACTCCTCTTCCCCTGCGGCCCCACCGCGTCCGCCATCAAACGGTGGCGACCCCGCCGTGGCCGCGGAAGGTAGGGAGAGCGGCGCACCGCTATACCGGCACTCCTCTCCCGCCGCGGCCCCTAACCCTCAGCTGCGGTGCCGCCCATACGACACCGCAGCCCGCCTCAGTTGCGGTGCCCCCCATAAGGCACCGCCACCTACTGTGGCCGCTCCTAGTCGGCTTGGAGGCAAAGCCTAAAGGAGCAGCCCCTCCCGGGTTCCTCTTGGCTTCACCGTGGGCAGCCCAACCACGGTTACTAAGCCCCCCCGCCCCGACAAGGCGGGAACCCGCGGGGGGGATGATAAAGGGAACCTTATCTCTCTGTCTATTCTATCCGTCTCTTTTAACAATAAATATGTTGAACCGTATTTGTCAGATTATTGAATTTTTATTTTATTTATTTGTAACATGCTGCCAACTGCGATTTTACCCGCGGTTATTCTTGAGGCGATGGGAAAAAACTGACTACACTTTTTCGGGAACTTAAGTAGCATCTGAGATGATCAAGGGAGCAACCTTCATAAAAAAAAACATCCAAATCCAGTCAGTCGTTGAGGCGTGAAGGTGTTATAATCATACATACAAACAAACTTTCGAATTTATAATATTAGTATGATAAATGCGTAAGATAGCAGTTGTACTAATATTAATATAGCAAAACCGCTATAGAAGCTATAATAGCGGACATAACCAAATAAAAAGAAACACAATTGGTTCTACGAGACCCTCGATATGAGAGTCTGATTTGCAACCATTCTATTCTTTACCCAAATTAAAACATATTTTCTAAATAAAGTTAAAGTATCAAACCAGTGATATTTATTTAGCGGTCTTATAACTATACTTGCCGCATGCTCCAGAATCAAACCAGTCATTCAGCTTGAAAAATATATAAACTCATCTGTTTTACTATGACTTAAAAATGCCTATAGGTAGAATATTATACAAATATGTCTAACACACTCACCTCGCTAACCATAACCTAAAATCATATTTCATAATTCTCATTATATCTACGTAACAAATCGCTCTCCGCTCTCACTGGCGCCACGACCTAAGCATTCTTCAATTCAGCAAGCGTCCGACAATACGTGTTCGCTTTGAACGATTGCCCGCTGTTTATTTTGTACGGAACCAATTGTTTAGTAGACGTTTTCTTGTTTAGGGGACGTTTTCACGTTAAATAAAGTTGAGCTGAAAAATGTGGTTACCGTTAGCAAATGTTTGTCGGAATCCGTGAAATGAGTTTGTTTGTGCAACACAGACGGGTTGGATTATGTGTGTATTAAAATGGTGGCCTAGTGGTAAGGCGGACTTTCAACTAAGGGTCGCTGGTTATAATCCATCTAACAAAAGGAGAACATGTGCAAAGTTCGTCCAGAGAAGTACTGCCTGGCAGTCTGCCGCCAAGCAGTGGTGCACTTGCATTGCTGTGCCGGTGGAAGGGTGTGGGTGCCGGTGAAGTCACATGCGCATGCGACGTCTCGGGTGATGGGCGCAATTGTATGCGACTTGAGTCGGAGGCCTAGGTATTGTTACGGGCTACGGGAAGCAACCCTCAACCTTGTTAGTATTAAGATAGGTGACCGCTTAGTGGCATTTTAACTGAGCGCCCCCGTGCTTCGCAAAGCACGTTAAAGTCCCGGCTATATTAGTCGACAAGCGGAGTTGCAGACAACGGCTTAAGAACTTATTCACACGAAACAGTGAAACTACGGGTCCTTCCGCGTTCTACCCAAGATTTTTCTACCCAATAGGTATTTTGCTGCGTTCGACCCACAACATTTGATCCAAGTTACCCGTTCTACCCACACATATTCCTATAAATCAAAGAGTACACGCCTACGGACCTTCATCAAGGTAGTGTTTAATTAAATATTACGGTGTCTGTACTGTAGTGTTAATACGCTGTAACTTAGATTTTTGGATTGGGTAGAATGGAGCATATGTTTTGGGTTGAACGGGTAAAAATAATAACGGGTAGAAAAATTGTGGGTTGAACGGGGAAACACTAGAAACTATCACTACGCAAGGTCTACCCACATAAAAGATATTTTTACGATTTTAAAAACTAAAATTTTTTACCATGTTTGTTACCATAATTATGTTGTTATTATATGCTTATAATAATTAAAAACATTATTTGTAGGATTATATATTCGTTCGTCATAGGTTTATATTGAACAAAGGGCCCAATTATTTGAATTTTTCAGTAATCTGTCGTGGAGCTAAATAAATATTTTCAATAGACAGAATATTCCAATATCTGCAAGTCGCGGATCAAACAATGTCTCTCCATCGAATTGTCGACTCACGCCGCCATTCGCGAGGTTTTTTATTGGAAAACTTTTGATGGCAAATCCAGCGGTCACCGTCTTTGTGACTCGGCTGAAATTGTTCTGGGACGTATTCTAGGACGGACCATTGCACCTAGAAGTTACTTATAGGGAATTCTATATGATGATGTAAAGAATAAGCCGGTTTTCTTTAAAAACACGCGTAAATAATATTAATATTAATAATTTAAGTCATATACAAGATCCATTGATTTGTTAGTAGGTACACCAAAATATATATTGGTAGGAAACACAAATGAAGCATGTTTTTGGCTTTATTACTGCCATACAATACCGCTTGAAAAAAAACATGTTTTGGCCAACAATAATCTAAATGCTGTTGGTGGTCCCACGCAAGCGGCTGAGATGAGATTCTTTTTCGCATAATTGCATGAAAGTCATCAGTACGCGCGTCAGCAAACATTCCTGATGCGCTACAAAAGCTCGGAAGCACCAGAAAAATTCTGAAACCGTTGTTGTATTGAATCGTAGGACATTGTAGGATTTTCGTGTATATTTGGCCCACAGGCTAGAAAAACGTACTTGAAGACGTGCGTTCGATTCCTTTAAGTAGAAAATGGCAAGTAAGTCAACAGTTTTTTCAAATATTCAACATCAATTTGACATCTGGCACAAGCGTGATACCAGCGAAATAACCAACAAAAAGCTAAGTGTTAATATTCAAATCAAAGCAAAGATTATCGTATCAACGTTAAAAGTATCAAAATCTAGGCAGTTTTTAGCTAAACACGAGTATTTTACCCAAGAGCTGGCCTTAATGCAACTCTTATATCAAAAGCTATTTACTTTTAACTTATAAATGTTTTTATATTAAGAACTAAACAGTTTTTTCCCTAAGATAAACACAAATGTTTTGCTCACGGGATGCCTTAATGCAACACTGATTATTAACTATAACGAAAAGGATATGTCCGTTTGACATCTCATATTCGATATTATGCTCTAAGATAGACGTTAAAACATTTGTTTTACCCCCCGGTCTTAATCCAACTCTGATTTTAAACTGTCATTGGATATCTGAAAGTTAAATTGAGGTTTATTTGCATACGGTCGATCAGCTTACAAAAAAACTTTTAGAGCGATGATGGCTCAGTTGGTAGATATATCGGCACAAAGTCACAGTTTCGTTTGGTGAAGGCAGACATCGATGTAAATAATATTATTGCTGATTAATTAGTAATTATTAGCTTCTTTTCTTGTAAGTGACCATCTCTGTATCGGGAGTTTTTTTAGCCACCTATGCCTCCGACACGGCTCATTATTAGCTTATGGCTACACTATCTGCCCCACGATGATACCCGCGGTATTCCGGGATCAAAAATAGCCTATGTGTTAATCCAGGATATAGGCTGTCCTGGTACCAAAAAGTAAGAAACACACACACAGTTTCTATACACATACATACAAACTTTATAATATTAGTGTGTAAATCACAGTGCCTATTTAATTGTTTTAATAGACTCGCAACAGCCGACAAAATAAAAAAATGTTTATTTCCATGGAATTCTTACAAGTTACATTAAAACGTCACCTTTTTTAAATAAAAATGGCGCTTTTGTTATATAACAATTTGTAACGGATTATTAAAAATTATTTACCTACTCAATCACAGATAGTACCTACACTTATATTAGAAACTTAAGAACAAAAAAAAACCGTTTAGAAGTCAAAAAATTATTGAATTGTTTTGAAAATCCCCTTGTTTTTACTCGAGCTATTACTTTATTAACTAATCTTAACAGCATCCATTTCTAAATAGATTTATAAAAAAAATATTCGTGGACATTTCACATAGCGCCTATGCGGCAAAGGTGTGTGAGCTGGTGAAATTAAAGGCGCATGAGTAACATCTCCGTCTCAAAAAGACGCAATTAGATACGACTTGGGTCTTCTTATACTTCGGTTGACGACCGGAGTCACAATGAACGGTTAAAGTCCACAAACCAATTTACTGACGCTAAATAAAACTAAATGAGAAAAAGGCACTAAAAATGTTGTTCAGAATAAATTTAAATATATTTTTACACGGACCATTATGCGAACAAGGGATTGCCACTTACCGTCTAAGCGAGACTTGAGTAATATCGTAAGAAACATTTAAATAGCCATAAACAAAGACAAATAACGAAACAAAACCGTTAATTACCTACAATCCCTTTATAAATTATCCAATCTTCGCAAAAAGACTTGAGACGCAGCTTTAGCTTTAGCTGGCTCATATTATAATAAAAACGGAGTATAACTTAGATAAAAATAATAATGAAAAACACAAGATTAAAACTTGATGCTTAAAATAGCCAACCTAAATTATATATTTAGTAACTATAGTTATTATATAAAAGAAAGAACTTGAAGTGTGACGTTTTATTTCTAATTAATTTTTAACTGATGCCGTAAAAATAATAAAATTTTCCATACTCCTGCTTTAGGAATCCCTGTGTCGCAAGTGGCATGGACATAGAAACGTAGAAAGACACCCATCCAGCGAGCAACCTTTACGCTCATAAAACAAAGTTAATCCCGATCAGGAATCGAATTTGGGACCACTCGCATCGAAGGGCGACGGGACCCTTGCTGTATTTTATATTCAAACTAGCTGACCCAACAGATGTTTCCTTTATTGATTCACATTTTGACAAACAGCTGTCAAATGTGTCAAAAATCCTATAAAAAATGTACCTTCAGTTTTTCCCCAATTTCCGACTTTTCCGGCATTTTTCCAAACAATATTTTTTATTATTTATTTAATAAAAACTTTGTTGTGACAATTACGTAAACAACGAAACAGAAATCAGGGGAATCAGTAGAACTATTTTCGCGTATTTCACGGCAATTGATCAAACGCCAAAAATCTTTTATACGTACTATAAAAATGTATGTAAAGATTTTTGGATTTTTGGCCTATAACAATCATGTTTAGAGTCACTTATATAAACAAATTCGTTCCAATCATGAACCGTACCAGCCTCTAATGTTCCCACTGCAGGGACACCGGCCTACTCTCGATAATTGGGAGTGAATGGGCTCTGTTCTACCACGGGAGCCCAATCCGGATTGGTAGATGTCACATGTCATCGAATTTTTGGTTCTAAGACATGCCGGTTTCCTCACGATGTTTTCCGTCACCGTTTCGAGAACGTGGTATTGCGCACATGAATTTTTCAAGTGAAAAAACTCATCGGTGCACATGTGAGTTTGAACCAGCGACCTTCAGATTGAAAGTCGGCGTCTATGCCCCTGGGCCACCACGCTTCCAATCATGGCGCGGATTAAAAAAAATCTATCTAGTACTCGTTTATCAACTAACCCAGCTATCCCCGGAGGCTGTAACAGATTCGAATCGCGCTGTAAAAGTGTCCATTCTAAGCATTAACATAATTAATGTGTACAATTTGAATTTAAACGTTTGCTGCGATTAAATGATAGTCCAGTAGTTAATACGTCAACTGGCATCCGAGCCAAAGCCAATATTTATTCAGAGTGAACTATGTTTTAGTATTGAGTTACTAGTATTTTAGTATTTAGTTACTTAGTATTATTTTTTTTTATTGCCGTGGGCTTGAAATCTGAAGGTTATGATCCCAATCATACAAGTCATAATCTCATATTAATGAGCTTGATCCCCAGAGGACAGGATTCTGAAATTAATGCGTCTATGGTTGAGGGCCTTCCGCTCTCACCAAAAGACCGTCTAAAGTTCTCTAGGCCATCTGCGGCCAACTATATATTGTGTATACAAGCTACACGAGTCGTTAGTCGCGAGTCAGTCGAATCGACAGCCCTGCCTTCTGCTAGGTCGTGGGTACTATTATTTTCGCAAGCATGATCCTGTTCACAAACTATTTAATTATGTCTACGTATACCTAATTTTTTTTTTGTCAATATAGAAATGTTTAATATAACAAGTTATTTCGCGTATGGTAGAATGGTATTTTTTCATTAATATATTTAGCCTGAAATTCTTCCGCCAAAGTAAATTTTTACCACCGTAGCTATATTTTCTAATAAAAATTACGTAATAGTTCTTTCAAATAATTTCGTCGAGTGTTTTTATAGAAACCTTAGTGAATTATTAAATTAGCGGCCTGATAACGACACGTTCAAAGTATAATATAATCTTTTAATTTGGATAATTGGATTCGTTAAGATCTTGGATAATTACAAAAAAGCTTATTAAGTTACGACGAACCGAAAGTCAAACCATCTTAATTTTAATATTATAAGACGCTATATTGATACCATCAATATGGGGGGTCCAGAGGAATCGCTGAAACAGTGCTGCTAACAACAACCCAGAGTCCTTCTCCGTTATATAAAGGAGTTGGGATGGCTGGGGTAGGGTTTAGTTAACAAAGGGGGACAATGCACAATACACCCCTATGCGGGACGTCAGTGCAGGCCTAGTCACCCCCACCCAGAATTAGAATTAGATTATGGGGGGTCCAGGTCCCTTTGAATTCCTACACGTACCCACCGGGTGGTAAGAAGCAACAAAAAGTAGCAGTAGAACTTGTGCAAAGTTCACCCGGAGAAGTACCGCGTCCACAACTGGTTATCTGCCGCCAAGCAGTGGTGCACTCGCATTGCTGTGGAAGGGTATGGGTGTCAGTAAAATCATATGTGCATAACATCCTAGTCTAAGGTGATGGGCAACGGCTTACGACTTGTGTCTTTTCGTACTTTGGTTAGGGAAGACTTAAGTCGTATTGCGGTTATGAGCATTATAATCTGACGTCATCAAGTGTCCTGCAGAGTTCCTATAGTAATAAAGCATATGAGTATTAAGTGGTTACATTCGCTATGAGCCTTTAGCTCGTCCCGTCACCTTATTTAAATTTAAAAAAAGACTGCCCTATTCTCGACAATTAAGTAAATAAGCAGATACAATCTTGCTATTCTTCATAACAGATTTTGTTTTCAATAAGATCAATAGAATTCAAGTAATCCAATAGAATTTGGGTCCGTCAATGACATGCCCAGAATATTAAGACAATCAATTTATTGGTAATTGGATTGTTTGAACTTTGGATTAATCTCTTATTAATCCCGAGTTTAGCCGCTGCTATGAACTTTCGGAATAATGTCACCTTGATAAGGTCGATATGACGGGTTTCAGGGTTCAGTACTCAAAGTAAAGGAACCCTGTTTGTTAGCCTGCAAGTTCTGTCTGTTCTATTTGAACGGCAGTATATTGTGATGCTTTTGCAGTCGGGAATGCTTTATCAATGTGTTAAAATGATGGCTAACAGTCTACCTAATTGTTAAGTAGTCACTACTGCCCATAAACATCATGTCGACATGTCATATCAAAATGCGCCCGTCACTGAGACGGAGATGTTAATACAGCTATAATTTCACCGGCACCCACACCCGTCCACCGGAATCCGAGTGCATTACTGCTTGGCGGCGGATTACCAGGTTAGGTGGCAGTATTACTCTGGACGAGCTTGGCGCAAGGTCTACTGCTAACTTGGGTTTTCTCCGAAACGGGTGAATCAGACAGGACTTTCACTGGCAGACAGGTGATGTTATAAAGAGTAAATTAAGACGAATAGAAACAATTATGGATTCGCGAAAAAAAAATATTATATTCCACGCGGACGAAGTTTGGGGGCAACAACTAGTAAGCATAATAAATAAGTAAAGAATAATTATTGACTTTACGTTCACAATTTTAAATAATGATTTATAAATATGAGGTCGCTGGTTCAAACCAAAACGGGCACCATTGACTTTTTTCACTTGAAAAATTCATGTGCGCAATACCGCGTTCTCGAAACGGTGACGGAAAACATCGTGAGGAAACCGGCATGTCTTAGAACCATAAATTCGAAGACATGTGACATCTGCCAATCCGGATTGGGCTCCCGTGGTAGATCACAGCCCATTCACTCTCAATTATCGAGAGTAGGCCTGTGTCCCTGCAGTGGGAACATTAGAGGCTGGTACGGTAAACCTAATTTATAGAAAATATTTGAATATAATAATGTACAATATTGTATTTCCGCCTCTGTCGTTTCCGGAGTGGTGTTGCGGCGACTCGACGAACGATGCCGGCAGCACGAGAGCATCGCTGACGTTGAGCTGAAGAGGAACGAGTGGGGCTTTTATGTTCTAAATTTATGTATAACTTGCTGCGCCCCAAATATACCCGCAGTTTTACAGATTCAAAAGTAGCCTATGTGTTAATCCAGGATATAAGCTATCCTGGTACCAAATTTCATTTAAATCCGATAAGTGGTTTGAGCGTGAAGGTGGTACAAACATACACACACAAATACATACATACAATCTTTTGCCTTTATACTAAATATAATAATAATATATTGTATATTTTTTAGTTTTGTATTGTTTTTTTGTTTTATATGTAATGTGTAAGATTTGAAGAAAGAATATAATTTGGTGTAAAATATTATATTATTCTACTGATTCCACTTTTGACCAGGACAGGTCAATATATATCCCGATATATCTGTATTTATCCCGAATAGTAAAGATTTTCTTTTAAAGACTTGGACACAACTAACTATTGTCTCTTTTTCCATTGTCTCATGTTCACTTTTTATTATATTATAAGTATGTATTTAATTTTTTTTATTGGTTCGTTTTACAGGGAAATATTTACATCCATGGATACCTATTTATATTAATTTACCTACATATAATATTCTGTTCTCATATTAAGACCTTAACCTGAGCCTAAGACCTTACACATGCAATTTATGGGTTTCCTACCCACTTAAATAAAACATCCCACTATATCTCGAATCTTAGATCAACAGTTAAGGGGCTACGTGATAGCTGAAAGCCATCTCATTGAGCCCTCTTAACCAATAAAACCCCCCTAAGTAAGACGGAATTATTAGAGACGGGACATTCGGGAAAACGGGATCAAAATTATCTATTTATTTTCTGTATGAGTATTTGAAACTACTTAAACATTGATTTAAAAGTCTTTCTTACGTAACTATAAAAAAAGTTCCTAACAACAATAAAAACAACGTTAACACACTCATACCTCTGCACTAGGATTCCCTGTGTCGCAGATGGCATGGACAAACACAGAAACACAAGACAAACACCCAAGACCCGAAAACAAACTTCATGCTCACCACACAAAGTGTGCCCGGCCGGGGATCGAACCCGGGACCCCTCGCTTCGAAGGCAGGGCTACTATCAACTAAGCCACGGAGCCGTCAACTCACAAATAATTAATTATGCCAATAAGATTAGGCTTAACGATACAATAAAGGTTTACTAACAAATTATATTTAAGGGTTTATTGCGCAGATTATAAATCCCAAGCTAAGCTTATTGAAACTTCCCTTAAACTTTAGATACGGAACATGTAAATTATCAATAAATCAACAGATTGAATACTTTAATACTGAAAATGAGGGTACCATTCCTTATATTCAGCAGAAAAGGAGGATTTTTTTAAACGTTCGTTACTTTTTGTTATTTAAACCTCGGAGATTTCCTATTAAACACTATGAAATAAAAAAAAGTAATCTATCAATCTATCTACGTATCCAAGTAATTTTTAAGAATGCGTTGGAAATGAAGATTTCTGAGTTTAACTTGACTCGACTATCCACGATTGCCGAAAAATAGATTATAACAAACAGCAAAATTCAGAAGTAGATTTAAAACATACAAAACACAAGAACAAACTTTGTACTCTTCCAAGAACCTTTTTTTTTAAGTCAACGTTTCCAACGTAGAGAATTCGTACTCCAAATAACTGATACTTTTGTAGAATCCAAATTTAACTGTATACTTAGAAAAACTAATATCGAATACCCTCGGAACATTTTAGTGCATCCCTATAAATGGCCGGGTGATACCTTAAAATCCCTATCTACCAGATAGGTCTTATCTCTGGACTAGAAATTTATACCGTATCCTATTGATATAGAGTTACATTTCAGATTGAAGATTGATGAAGGTAGAAGGATTGCTTCGTGAAACTAAATATTTCGGAAACGGAAAATTTGATACGTTACAATTGGCCCAGTAAGTAAAAATTATAGTTGTATTTATTTAAGTGACGGAACCGACTGAGTTATCTTTAAAGAGTTATATAACCACAAAGTTATCTTAAGTGTTTACCGCCTTCGAAAATACGATCCATGGCCTCCCTTAAAGGTGGGGCAAAATAGTGATATCGCGTAATGTATATAAAAGAAATAATTTAATTTTCGTAGTACTAATCATTTACTTACTATATTTGTTACTAGCTGCGCCCCGCGGTATTACCCGCAATTTATGTTTCTTAAGAACCTTCTCCTGATAAAAAAAAACACCAAATAATTAGTAAAATTGGTCCAGCCGTTCACGCGTGATGCTGTGACCAAGGAAAAAAGAGATTCATTTTTATATATATAGATGATATTTGCCATAAAATTCATTTATAAATATACAAATATAACTCATTTAAAGTTTACTTCAGTGTACTGTTTTACAAGTTACTCATATATGATTAATTCCACCTGGTTCCCGTAGCAACCGCCTTTTAATCAACTCCATTCGCTGTATATTTCCTGTGAAATCTGAAAGCTACGCTAATTAATTTCTCTACTTAGCGTTGAAAGAGAATATAATGCAGCTCAGTTTGAGACAGCTTGGTAACTTTTAAATTTTAAACCAACTTCAAAGGATTTCAATTTGTGTGATTCTTGTTGATAGGATGTATCTCTAAGGTAGTTCCATATAACTTTTATGAAGAAATTTGATGCCTTTACGCGAGAAAATAGTGATAAAAGTATTGAAGGCGGTTTTGTAATTTTTTTTAATTGGTTTATTATTGACACTTGGCAATTGGGATTTAAACAAGCGCTAAGCTTAGTAATAAGAATGAATAATTTCGTATGTAAAACATTTCATACAATTCTTTTTTTTATATTATATTAATTATACTATGAGAAACATCATTATGAGAAACAATTTTATGCAAATATCATTGACTTTGACATGATTTAACGGTCTTTATATTAAGATCTATTAACGACGGCTCCTTGGCTTAGTGGTAGTAGCCCTGCCTTCGAAGCGAGGGGTCCCGGGTTCGATTCCCGGCCGGGGCACACTTTGTGCGGTGAGCATGAAGTTTGTTCTCGGGTCTTGGGCGTTTGTCTTGTGTTTCTGTGTATTGTATGTCCATGCCATCTGTGACACAGGGAATCCTAGTGCAGAGGTATGATTGTGTAAACGTTTGTGCAAACGTTTATTAAGATCATCCAGACAACCTTCGCTCCGAGCGCTTTCCTTCACCTCGAGCGCTTCAATTAGGAATTAACAAGCCGCAGTATTAATAAGCTGTGTTAATATCTTTAGGTAAGAAATATTTTAGTGTGTATAATTAGGTCTTAGCGACCTTATGCCGCTTAATGGTCTAGTCTTTGAACCTAACGCGACACGAATTCAAAATGGCGAATTTGACATGGTATTACCTCCACAAAAATATTAAAAGATCAAACATACTACGCCGGGATTTGTTTTAAAATGTCAAATGTTAAAATAAATCCCAGTTTTCAGTTTATCAATAAGCTCTACAGAAATAAAATATTTTTTAAAACCAAGCTTCATTTTCTATAAATTAGGTTTACCGTACCAGCCTCTAATGTTCCCACTGCAGGGACACAGTCCTACTCTCGATAATTGAGAGTGAATGGGCTCTGATCTACCACGGGAGCCCAATCCGGATTGGCAGATGTCACATGTCGTCGAATTTATGGTTCTAAGACATGCCGGTTTCCTCACGATTAATTTTTCAAGAGTAGAAACTTATTGGTCGACGTTTGGGTTTGAACTAGCAACCTTCAAATTGAAAGTCGGCATCTATCTCCTATTTATATTCTATAAAGAGCGAACCAATTTTTTTTATTATTTTTATTAGTTATGTTATTGTAAAGTTACATTAAAATCCATACAGTATTTTAGCGTGAATGAGTAACAAACATCCATACATCTATGCATCCATACATCCTCACACACTTTCACGTTTACAAGATAAGTTGAATAGAATATTTGCGTTCCGATTTTAAAATCATAGCAAACTATCATCTCATTCGAAGATCTCTCCCCACTGAATAAACAAGTAGCAGGCTACTGAACAAATGCAGTACTGAAATGCGCGTCTAGTACTTAAGTGCATAGTTAGTCTATGCCTAAAAGACATGAAAAATTTTCTCCGAATAGCAACCTTAGTTCAGAGTGCCTCGAATAGAATCTAGGACAGTCAAATACTTACGTACCAGTCTGGGTCGTAAATTTAGAACTGCTAGCTTTGTGTTCCCGCGAGATAATAATAATAATAAATATACATTTTGAATTCGTATGTTTGTTTGTATTTTTAGGTTGACTGGCGATCAGCTTAGTTGGTCAACTCTGCCTTTTGCACTGTAGGTCGTAGATTAGATTCCCACCTAGGAAAAGCATTTTTGTGACGAACACAGATGTTTGTTTGTTAGTACAATAGTATATAATACTTAGTAATAGTAGTTCATATTTAGTTAATAGATCCAGATTCAGATTCAGATTATTTTATTCATAACATTTTGTTACAAGTCAATAGTGTCAATAATTCATAATTATATAAAAGAGTTAAAATTTCATATTAAAAAAAAAATAATAATTAAAATGAAGTATAAATTTACACAATAAAATAAATCATGAATTAATTCAAAATATTAAATAATAAATAGTTATTATGTTTTTACTCCTTCACGCTCAAACAGCACACAGGATAAAATTTGGTGCCGGGATAGTTTATGTCCTGAATAGGCTACTATTGATCCCGCAAAAGTACAGTGTTCTCTTACGATAGGTATACGCGGGTTACACCGCGGGGCGCAGTTATTTTAATTTTCCTACTAATATTATAAACGCGAATGCTTGGATGTATGGATGGATGTTTGTTACTCAATCACGCCAGAACGGCTGAAGGGAGCTGGATGAAATTTGGCACAGAGATAGATTATAGTCTGGAATAGCACATAGGCTATTTTTTATCCCGAAAAAATGTACGGTTCCCGTAGGAAGTCCAACCGCGAAACACCGCGGTGCGCAGCTAGTAAACCTAACTAAACTTATTTATTTTATCGTTGTTATAAGTTTTGTATTGGCTGTCATAATAATAAGGAATATTAATTTTACTGAGACACAAATGTTAATCCTGGGTGAGCATCGAAACGACGCACACAGCGTAGAAGGCATAGCTACTACCAACTAAACTGTGAGACTTGTTATGACAGCCATAAGAAACTATTATAGACGGCTTCGTGGCTTAGTTGGTAGTAGCCCTGCCTTCGAATCGAGGGGCCCGGGTTCGATTCCCGGCCGGGGCACACTTTGTGTGGTGAGCATGAAGTTTGTTCTCGGGTATTGGGTGTTTGTCTTGTGTTTCTGTGTTTATCCATGCCATCTGCGACACAGGGAATCCTAGTGCAGAGGTATGAGTGTGTTAAGGTTTATATTATTATTCTCAACAAGACGCCATCTGAGGAGAGCACTAATTGTCATAGATAATTCACACTCATTACAAAATGCATTTGCATTTAGTTAGGATTTAGATGTTGCACCTGGCTTTGTGCATTCTGTCATGATACGTTATATTAGCAGCTTCATATCTAAGATTGTAACTCTAATATTAGGTATACCTATTTATATTATCTTCTATAGCTATCACACTAATGTTATAAAGGCGAAAGTTTGTATGTATGTGTATGTATGTTTGTTACTCCTTCACGGCTGAACGGATTAGGATGAAATGTATTATACTTTTAATCCCGAAAATTTGAATTATTCCCGTGGTATGACCAACCGCAGGAATTAATATTTAAGTACACACACACCCACGTATATACACTACCCTAATGGATTTAATTCTTATTACAAATTTTATTATTAAGTCATTAGTTGTATAATTAAATCATGTTTAATATAAGAAAGATTAATAATATGTCATACAAATTTTCTATCAGTGTTATGATGCACACCATTGGGAGAAGACGATGGTTTCCAAAATACAGTTATTAACTAGTTCGAAAGTCAAAGGTAATATGTACTTTGTGCCTGTCTTATATAATATATACATATTTTATTTGCTAGAACAAAATAAATAAAGCAATAACTGTAACAAGCCTAAAACTAAAATCTTAAAAATCTATACTAATATTATAAAGCTGCAGTGTATGTTTGATTGTTTGTTTGAACGCGCTAATCTGTGAAACTACTGGTCCGATTTGAATGATTCTTTCAGTGTTGGGTAGTCCATTTATCGAGGAAGGCTATAGGCTATGTTTTTTTTTTTTCAAAATTAGGGATCCGTAATAAAATTGCTATTTTGTAACACAAGGTGTAAAATCGAAAACCTATTTTTGGGTGCGCTGCAAAAACTATTGACAAGAGAACAAAATGATGTACTACGGGTTTGTAGATCCCATTAAGACCTAAAAAAAAGTCTGCCAGAACATATATCTAGCTATCATGGTTTTATCACAATAACCGATTTTGTGTATCAAATTTGTACACCGTGATAGATAGGATAGCTCACATCTCAATTTATGATCGCAATATTATTTTATTGCAAATTATAATATCGTATGACAAAAACGTTAGCCACAGCAACGCGTGGCCCGGTCAGCTAGTATAATATAAGAGCTAAAATATATTATTAAAAGGAGTCCCTTTAGGCAAGGTTCCGAAGATATATTATCCTGTCTTATTCTATTGTATAACAATAAAGATTTTTATTTATTTATTGTTTACTTTGTGCTTATTAAGAAGGAATTCTAGGAAACCAACACTTTACGACTGTTGGATATTAATATTACATCACAAAGAACCATTCCTATCTCGTCTCGAACATAGTTTCTAAGCAAACGATATTGAACTATTACATTGAATAGAGAGGCAAGTTTTCGGAAGTTACTGTGACGATTTCATCGGGGCCAAAGTTCGGAGCTTTGTTTTACGCTCTGATAAATCATCAAAAGCACTTGCAGTCCAACTTTGATGAGAGAATTTCGAATTTGATCATTCATATATTTGGATATGCCATGTAACAGAATCGCAAGCTTCCACCAGAAAGCATTTGTGCAAAGAGCCTGCTGCTGTATCCTGCTCGCGTCCGCAGGCGAGTACCCTATGAATCCCTACACGTACCCCCTGGGTAGTGCTAAAGGAGCAACAGAAAGTATCAGTAGAACTTGTGCAAAGCTCACCCGGAGAAGTACAGCCTTACACCTGGCAGTGCATTCGCATTGCTGTGTTTCGGCGGAAGGGTATGGGTGCCGGTGAAATCACGTCTGCATGGGACGTAAGATCCCCGTCTCGAGCGACGGATGGAAGGGGCTCATGCTTCGGGAGGACCTAAGTCATATTCCTGTTGTTATAGGCGGAGGTAACATACCACCAGGTGGGCCTCAAGCTCGTTTCGTCACCTCTTCAAATTCAAAAAGAAAATAATATACCCTCTAGTTGCACCCTAAGAAAGCACTACTACCAAGTAGTGCTTTCTTAGTTAGGTATATATACTCATTGTTTTCCCGCGGGTAAAAATTCAACATGAGAGAACGGGAAAAAACTGATTTTCGGGATCATAAGTAGCCTATATGTTAATTCAGGATATAACCTTTATAATCTTAGTATGATTACGAGTATATAATTGTTTGGTCACATTTTCTTACAGCTATACTTATTAGCTAACAACCCTGGTTCCCAACCCGAAGAAAAGAAATGAGAAAACTCAATACATACAACAAAAAAGCTTCAGACCTCACACATTAGCTGTTACCAACACAATAGTACCAATTCGCATCATCAACAGGCATCGGGGACATACAAAGGGAGCGTTACGAGAAGAAAAAAAAAATGTTTTTCGCAAAAAATCGAGGAAAATAACACAAAAACGCGCCGCTTGTTTGCTGAAACGAGAGAGAAATTTACGATAGACGCTTAGGGTTCCGCGCGGAGTTGAGAAAACGATGTTGTTTTTGTTTGTTTGTTGCCTTTTAGTAAACACTTGGTATTTATTTGTATTTGTGCAAAGCCATCAATGTGTGTCTGATTGTCTATCCTACCATATTAAGAATCTGTGTATAGTATGCAGTTATTTATCATATTTATTTATTGGATCACCAACAAAAGATACACAGTCCTACAAAATATATTCACAAATTTTTTGGTCAATGTGCTCCCTTGTGTTACTGTTGAGCTGGGGTAACCACTTAACATGAAGTGGCCTCGTTCTGTCACTTTAGTATCACAGTGGGCTTGTGTACTTTTATTCAAGCAAGTGCTGAGTTGGAAGCTTTTTATTTGTGATATCACTAATAGATATGTATTCAAAAATGATTTCTTAATGTTTTATTTCCACTTAAATTATTATAATAATAATAAAGCCCATCTATTTCCTTCCTTTTTCTATACACAATATAGTTTATATTTTTCATGTTACAGCATTCTTAGTTTATTTAATTAATTAAATTTTCATTTTCTAGTATAGGAACCCTTTGTTGATATAAGTCTCTCCCAGCTTATTCCATGACTCTTTCGTTCGCTTTCTTCCACCATTCATTTCCAGCAGTTGCCAATATGCCACCCATCCATCTCTTACTTGGTCGCCCTCGTTTTCTTTTTCCAGGTGGTCCATTTCGTCACCACTTTCGTCCATATTTTACTATTTTTACTTAATATGTGTAATTTATTGAGCTAAAAGAACAATACATTTATATTATGTAATCACAGATATTATATTATATTTCAATTAAACATAGGATAGTTGAGCGTGGTGGCCAAGGGGCACAGACGCCGACTTTCAATCTGAAGGTCGCTGGTTCAAACCCACACGTGCACCAATGAGTTTTTTCACTTGAAAAATTTATGTGCGCAATACCACGTTCTCAAAACGGTGACGGAAAACATCGTGAGGAAACCGGCATGTCTAAGAACCAAAAATTCGACGACATGTGACATCTACCAATCCGGATTGGGCTCCCGTGGTAGATCAGAGCCCATTCACTCTCAATTATCGAGAGTAGGCCGGTGTCCCTGCAGTGGGAACATTAGAGGCTGGTACGGTAAACATAGGATCACTCAGTGAACATAGGTCTTTTTATCCCTCCCGAGGCGAGTCCACAAAGGACGTCGGCAGCGGAGCATGTGGAAAACGGACCCGCAGCCTCGCTAAAGTCGTTAAAAACCGAGCCCGACATACCACGCCTTGATCCCCCATCGAGGCGGGAATGTGCAAAGAAATTTCCAGACGAAAAAAAAAACTGACATGAAAACAGATTTGTGTACTATGTCAATAAGCGAAAGGAACCATCGATGTGCGAATCAGAATCACCCATGACCGGTATAAAAATTATTTTAAGATTGCACATCCAAGTTCTGGGTTCTTTCACGATATAAACATAATTTTGACACATACCTTTTCAACTGGTACTGCAAATCTGCAACAAAAAAATAATAGTGAGATGTTTGCTAATATCGCATAGTTTACATTAATAGAATTAAGTGTCAGAAACTGCTAAGTACTTTGGGTTGCTTCTTTTGCACCACCCGGACTCATATAGGGATTGTGAGGGTACTAACCTACGTACGCGAGCACATATGGACTTAGAATTTCTCAACCACTATGTCAGTCATTTGAATAAAACAAAAAAAAACAAAAAACGTTAACACACTCACACCTCTGCACTAGGATTCCCTGTGTCGCAGATGGCATGGACAAACACAGAAACACCCAAGACCCGAGAACAAACTTCATGCTCACCACACAAAGTGTGCCCCGGCCGGGAATCGAACCCGAGACCCCTCGTTTCGAAGGCAGGACTACTACCGACTAAGCCACGGAGCAATATAATTTATAAACACTTAGTTAAACATCATACACTAGAATGCAAAGTGCTCTGTATGCTTCAGACAATCATGCAGATCGGTAAAACTGTTAGATTAACACTATAGTGACTCCACTTATACTTTCTCATCAACTGAGACCGATCCACCAAAAATAACAAAAAAAGTACAATTGATATACGGAACCTCCTTACAATAAACACCGTCACGCTTGCCGTTTCTCTCAGGATTCAGCCGACATCGCTTTAGTATCATTTGTTGTCTTTTGTCGACACTAAGTGATGTTCAGCGCAACTTGTACAGTGAAACTTAATAAGCAACTATTTGTACAATAGCACAAAGAAAAAGGGAGTAACGGGGAAATACATAGGGATAATAGGAATGGACTCATGAGGCTCCGATGGATGGTTTCGGGTGCAGTTAGTAGTAACCCTTTTAAAAAGATTTCATGATCTTTTACTTTCGTGTGAGTGAGTGTGCCAACTCTGGTGTCGGCGTGTCCTCAAGGCCTCAGATATGGCTTAACGACTGGTATAGCTCGGACTGGCATCTTAATGGTCACCCATCCAACTTGCCACTATAGGAAATTATAATACATAGCTTTTAGTAAAGCTTTTGTCTCGAACACAATAAAATCAGAATTCAGAATGTTGAATAAAAATACTCTTGATGCAAACCGCATATTTTTTCATATTTTTCACATGAGCATCGGTAAAAGCGTGGTCTGAAAATATTTTATTAAAATATGTTCGGTTCAGTATTCATGAAATTTTAGGCCGTTGACTGCAATGTGCTTTTGGGACAACGAACAAAATTGAAATACCGATTGTTTATTATAAAAATGGGATTTAGTGCCGAAATATTAGCGAATTCTTATAAAGTACTTCAAGTTCAAGTTACAGAGCTTCGCACGGTTTTGTTTTTGTAATATCGTGTTTATGAATACTTATATTTATTACTAGCTGTGCCCGCGACTTCGTCCGCGTGAACTTAGATCTATCCTAGCCTAGAGGATAGAAATATAATGTGATGGTTATTATGTCTGTTCGTTACTATTATATTAGAATAATGTTATAATAAAATCTCAAAATACTTTATTTCCGTTAGATTCTTACGATATTACTTGGGTTTTGTTAACTGGGAAGGTTAAAGACTTGATTGGATGATGAACTACGTAAGTGAAACTGCAACCATTGCAAATGTATACAATAATGTTTCTCTGTAAACTATGCTATAGAAGTCGTCTTTTCAGGATATTTCAGGAACGTGCGCATAAAAATTATTTGAATTGCTAAGCCGGGAAAGAGATAAGTATGACGGACCGTGCAAAAAGCAACTCAATATTAGGTCTACGTCTGATACCAAAAAAGTTTCTTCATGTTCATTGTTTCTGGTCACTGCGGAACATAGGATCACCGGAGACTGAATGCGTTTAAAACTAAATAGGCGGTTGATAGGAATGAGAGGAATTCTCTAAACTCTTTCAATCTGGTGTCGTAACATAATTTAGGAAGACTTAAATTTATAAAAGAGCAATGGGCACTCCGACATTTAGTTTAATACTAGCTGTGCCCGCGACTTCGTCCACGTGGACTTAGATCTATCCTAGCCTAGAGGATAGAAATATAATGTGATGCTTATTATGTCTGTTCGTTACTATTATATTAAAATTATGTTATAATTAAATCTCAAAATACTTTATTTTCATTAGATTCTTACGATATTACTTGGGTTTTGTTAACTGGGAAGGTTAAAGACTTGATTGGATGATGAACTACGTAAGTGCAACCATTGCAAATGTATACAATAATGCTTCTCTGTAAACTATACTATAGAAGTCGTCTTTTCAGGATATTTCAGGAACGTGCGCATAAAAATTATTTGAATTGCTAAGTCGGGAAAGAGTTAAGTATGGCGGACCGTGCAAAAAGCAACTCAATATTAGGTCTACGTCTGATACCAAAAAAGTTTCTTCTTGTTCTTTGTTTCTGGTGACTGCGGAACATAGGCTCACCGGAGACTGAATGCGTTTAAAACTAAATGGGCAGTTGATAGGAATGAGAGGAATTCTCTAAACTCTTGACTTTCAATCTGGTGCCGTAACATAATTTAGGAAGACTTATATTTATAAAAGAGCAATGGGCACTCCGACATTTAGTTTAATATATATTGTGTGATGGGAGTCCAGATGCACTCAAGAAATTTAAACATTCGATGGGATAGTTGGTAGGGTCTTATTGTTCCCGCCTGACCGCGGCTATAGGCGGAAACCTTTCGCTGTCAACTATGGTCTCATCCATGATTGACAGCGGGAGATCTTGGGTGGCAGCTCAGTCCTTTTGCAAGGAAGTAATCTCGCAGAAGGAAGCAGCCGAGAGGGTAAGGGAGGAAGAATCTCCTCACTCTGATAGACGCAGGAGAGTGGGTCGGCGTAGGCAGGCGCATGAGCGCCGCCTGCCACCCTAACGGGAACTTCCGGGCGGTAGATCCGGGGAATCTGCCGTCCGACGGATGAGGTCCTCACCGATGGTTGGCGTGTTTCGTGTTCCGGGCACGGCACTATAGGGAGGTACACATCGTGTTGGGGTCCCGATACGCGAGGACCAACGCCTCTGGCCGGCCGGGTACGGCCGCTACCGTACCCGTAGCCCCAGCGTGAAGGCGTAGTGCAGGAACTCCAAGGGGGTTTTATTGTGTATTCCCCCAGCACTGCTATTAATACACGCCTCCCCAAGGCGTGGTATAAGCAAAGTATTTACCCCTTGACAAAAAAAAGCTTCTTATTGTTCCACTTCTCACGTACCCTCTGAGTGGTGCTAAAGCAGCAACCAAAAAGTAACAGTAGAACTGGTGCCAAGTTCGTCCGGCGAGGTACTGCCACCACACCTGGAATCACACAAGCAGTAGCGCTTGTATCGTGAGATGTATCATCCCCGTCTTGGGTGATGGTCGCAGCAGGATGAGTGCGACTCAGTCTAAGATCCAAATCTTATACTGAGTCGCATTACTGTTGTCATGGGTGTGGGTCACCACTTACCACCAGGTGGGCCCTCAGCTCGTTACGTAACTAACTCACAAAAAAAAGATAGCATAGCATGGTTTGGCCGCCATCTCACCTGATGGAAAGTGAAGATGCGGCCGACGATGGAGCACGCTTGTCTAGGAGAAACCTATTCACTATACTCTTGAAGACTCCCAAATTATAATGGTCAGGGAACACAGACTCAGGCAAAGCATTCCACTCCCTTGCAGTACGCACAATAAAAGTAGTTTCAAATCGCTTAGTGCGTATTAATGGTATTTATGTTTTGGTAGTTTTGTTGAGCTGCATATTCCTTGATAGACTTCCGCTAATTTATATTGATACATTTGCAATATCTGTGCTGCACCTGAATGTCCAGATAATATCAGCAAAATCGAAAACAAATGTCGCAAGGGTTATTTTATAATATTTCACCCCTGATGATGATGATGATGATGTTCCCTGTGGATGATTTACCTATGCGGCTATTTTCTGCCGGACATACGGCCATTGCGTTACTCCAGTGTACTGTAGGTCTCCGTCAAGTAAATGACTCGTTTGATAGGAAGCTTGGTACTCGTATTTAAGATACTGGTTACCATCAACCTTTCGCAGTTCAAAGTACAAAGAAAAACTAAACTACCTTTAAACTAATTACCTAATTAACTAACCTAAACTAAGACTAAACTACGACTAAACCTGTCATCTGCCTTCAAGCGCCTGCTCATATTCATATTGCAATACACCGAACCGCCACACCGAGTCAAGAACGTAGGACTCGGCAGGCACTTGTAGAACGTTTTGTAAAAAAATTAAAATTTTGCATAAAACATTGAATAACTTTTGATTTTGTGGGTCGATTTTGATAAAATAAACGCTATTCACTATTCCAGACTCAGCTTAACATTTCTTAGTACCTAGATTTTGATAACTATCTATGGTTTTTGCGTAAAGTGCGCACAAACATACAGACAAACAGACAAACAGACAAAAATTTCAAAAATTGTTTTTTTGCGTTCTATTACTTATTCTTAACGCCTCTCAGTTATTATTTTGTAAAAATATTCAATGTACAGACACGGCAAGTCTACGATTTTATTATATGTATAGATATACAAATTACATATTAATTAACAAATGCATAAATTCTCGACCAAATAAAAATAGGGGACCGCCTCTCTACAATATGTCACCGCCGCATACTATCGTTCTTTGGCCATATAGCAAGACGCAATGACGGAAACCTAGAAAAGGTCCTAGACCTAGGTCGTCGTCGGCAACGTAGAAGGGAAGCGATCGCGCGGCAGGTCGCAGAGTCGATGGACCGACCAAGTTCATATAAAGGACGTCAAATTTTACAACGTGGTGCATATGGCAACCGATAGGAGTCGTTGGAGGCAGGCCGTCAGTTCGGTCACATCAAATTTAAATTCACGTCATAGTGATCACGACCTTCAGTAATGAAGTACCGACCACGAAGAAGAAGGATATTTATTATATACAAATTACATATTATTAGGAGTACAAATAAGATTCCGCCGTTTTATTGTAGATGGCGCGGCACGGAGTTTCGGTTAGCTTTCGCAGATGATAACCGGCTTAAAAAATAGTTTGGACATTCAAGAACAACATAACCTATTAATATCATTGATTTTATATTGGTAAAATATAATTTTTATAAGTTGAAAATGTCAAAATTTGAGCCAAGTAAGCGTCATAATTAACACAATTATTACATTGTTACTATTGGATGTGAACCGAAGAACCAGCAAGAGACCCCTAATGGAAGTATTTCTTTATTTTTCAAACATGTGCATGTTCCTTTTAAAATATCTGTGTATAAATCAAGATAACATAAACCATTGATGAATAAAAGCAAAATAATTATCTTTTTCACGCGCTCAAACGTAATTAATCAAAAGTCCATTAGCTGCCTGTTAAATGATAAATAACATTTATTATTTACAACCTTTTACCGACTTGAAAGCAGTTTCATTCATCGCAAATCCTAATTGAATAAAGATGTGGACCAGATTTCCAGCTCAGACAGAATTACGTACTAACTGGGGTATTATCATTACCTAGGTCATTATCATTCTAGACTTGAAGGTGAACTTACCACTCTGTTAGCTAATGGAACAACACAAGTCATGTTGAACAGTTTTGCTCCTGATAATCCTGACTTAATAATATAAATGTGAAAGTGAGTTTGTTTGTTAAGGTTTTACGCCTGAACCACAGAACCGATTTTAAAAATTCTTTCACCAATGGAAAGCTACATGATCAGCGAGTAATATAAGCTATATTTTATCTCTGTATTCTCACGGGAACGGGAACAACGCGGGTGAAACCACGAGGCGGAGCTAGTCAGTAATATGGGTATAATGAACTGTATTTTTGATAGGTCACTTAAAATAATTAAAATACTTTTGTATAATAACCTTAGTTCGCCGAAAAATGGGAAGATCTATTGTAGATCTAGATGGTGTTGTAATCGGGTGTGCGTTCTGATAGTATTAAATAGTATTACTTTAATTTGATAGTATTAAATTATCCCCTTTGATACTCAAACTGCCCGAAAGCATCACTTGCACAATATATTTTTTTTTAAATGTGACGGAACGAGCTGAGGGCCCACCTGGTGGTAAGTGGCGACCCCCGCCCATGACAACAGTAATGCGACTCAGATTAAGATCTGGGTGTAGGATTAGTAATATTACAGCGCCATCTATTGTACAGTTCTTAAACTAATTGCGTTAGGCAGTTACTCGTGTTATTTGAGGTTATTTACATACAAATAAATAAATATTCGAAAAAATAATCAATAGCTTGTACTATGTGAATCAGATAACTGATAGAATACTTATAAAGTAATTCTTATTTGCATACATACTTATAATATATTTTCCCCAGACACAGAACAAACATTTGTTTGTCACACAAACAGCGCAGAAGACAGAGCTGCTACCATATTCTATTATATTATTCATATATATTTTCATTTATATGTAGCTTAGATTAAACAGTCTAGAATTAAATGTAAATTCATCCCAAGAATTCTGCACAGACGTGTCTTGAACCGAAATAGCCTAAAATATAGGTTTTCTTATTATTAAAAAAATATTTTTACAATTAGGCTGTATTTTTTTTGTGGGTATTACGCGATTTCTTCGTCAAATGTGGACCAATTTGGATTATAATGTATGATTTATGAATAGAATAAATCGACTTCAATACTTTCATCTTATCTTATAACCTTAAACGAGCATCGTATTACCTTAAATATTTATTGAGACGGGACCTGATGTTAAGTGGAAACCTCCGCCCATAACAGCAGCAATACAACTAAAGTCCTCTCCAACCGAGGCCGCACCCAGTTGCAGCCGCCAAACCGAGGCGGAAATGTTACGTCTTGCGCATATGATTTCACCGGTACCCGCACCCTTCCAGGTCCACCTTCTGCTTGGCGGCAGATTACCAGGTGTGGAGGCAGTACTTCTCCGGGCGAACTTTGCACAAGTTCTAATGCTACTTTATATTACTCCATTAGCACCTAAACGTACGTGTAGGGACTCTGAGGGTATTTATCTATGGACGTGAACAACAGTACCCTCCGTTTTTTAATTAGGTAAAGAATATCAACTTCGAAACGCAATCCTAAATGAATCGCAGACACAATCTTGTTTACCGTTGTTTTCATATACCTCGATAGAATCACCGAAAGTTATTTCGCTAAATTTCATTATGATTGCATTCGTGTGATATAATCTCGATGGAAAATTGGAACTACTGAATTAATCGAAATGAATACTATTTTTTGATAGCTTAGCTTTTGATAGGATTTTCTGTTTATAGACGAAAATAATGGTGTTTTCATTAACTATTGTAAAACTATACAGATACATAACAATTATTTTATTTTATTTTATTAGGGGGGGAATGTTACGTTCATATTTTTAAGTGCTATCACTTAAAAATATGTACGAAACATTCAAAAGTACAATTGGTGTCCAATAACAGGTTCCCACCGATAGAAACCCCACTGGTAAATTATGATAATTGTATTTTATATTCGAAACATAATTTGGCAGGAACTTTTCAGATTTCACTCAGTAAAAAAATTCAGATTCAAAGTCAAAATAATTTATATCCTTTGAATTCTTAAATCTTCTTGGGGGTCCAGTTGCTCGCGTCCGTAGGTGTGTACCCTTCGATTCCCTACACGTACCCCCTGGCTGGTGCTAAAGGAGCAACCAAAAAGTAGCAGTAGAGCTTGTGCCAAGTTCGTCCGGAGAGGTACTGCCACCACATCTGGAATTTGCCGCCAAGCAGTAGTGGTCTCATTACTGTGTTCCGGTGGAAGGGAGTGGCTGCCGGTGAAATCACATGCGCATGAGACGTATCATCCCCGTCTCGGGTGATGGACGCATCAGGGTGAATGCGACTCAGTAAAGATTTGTTTCTCATACTGAGTCGCACGCATTACTGTTGTCATGGGCGAGGGTCACCACTTACCATCAGGTAGACCCTCAGCTCGTTCCGTCACTCATTCACATAAAAAAAAATACTTGGAAACGTCACTTTAATATATATGTACGTTGCAAAATCCTGCGTTCTTATTACTAATTTTAGCGCTTGTTCAAATCCTATCCGACCGTCTATGGGAAGAACAAGCAAGAAACCCCTAATGCAAGGATTACTTTGTTTTAGCTTAGACCGATGAAAGACGCTAATTATAATTTTAGTGCTTGTTCAAATCCTATCCGACCCTATATGGGAAGAACAAGCAAGAAACCCCTAATGCAAGGATTACTTTCTTTTCGCTTAGACGGACGAAAGACGCTAATTACCCAGCTATGATTATCTGTTACCACACAATAGGTACACTTAATGTTCATGTACCATTGATTAGCTTGCGTCTTCATCTATATTTAAATTAAGTTGCAGAGAAACTGTTAATATTGGCTCATTGTTTTTTTTCCAGTAAATGTATTTTTCATTCCCATTTCAAAAGCCTGAGAGAGAAGGCTTTTTAGGTTGTAGCAGACATCGCCGCGGAAGAGTGTAAAGCGTTCCCGTAGCCCCAGCAATGGGCGTCTAGAAGGGACCGTGGGGTTTTTAGCCGGTAAGAATCCTGCATAACCCGTCCAACGTCCCCAGAACAAGCGGGTGCCGATGAAGATTTACACAGGAAAAAAAAAATTTTTGAGGCTGACAGTTGCTCCATTTTTTTGGCACGTGTAGGGAACACGTGCCCCCCGGGCATTCCCCTATCAACGTGACGAGCAACCTGCTCCCCCAATGTATTAATATCAATCGCGAAAGATCAAGGCAAATCGAAATATCCATTTTCCGCAAATGAAAAGGAAAATCAGATAATTAAGAAATACCCTCGCTGCAAAATTAAACTACAGTTAATTAAATAACCTTTAGTTTACTAAATGGTACCCTAACAACATTTGTACGCCGGCAATAACACATAAAGAGCATCAGCCCATTTGTAAAGTCACTCTTCGTGAAAATACCCACTTTGTAAAAACTGAAACGCTGACTACGAGTATTGCCCTGCGAACATGACTCAGCAAAGGGCGTGGTCGGCGTGTACGCGATTGAACAGGGCCGGAACATTACGCGGAATTGATAGAGCGTATCAGATCAGTTATGGCGAATAAACATTTTATTTTTCTTATTGGATCCTTAAAAATTACTTGGAAAGTTCTATTTTTCCAATCACATTTTCAGAAGACATTTAAAAAACTGAAAGGAAAATGAGTGAGAAAAAATGGACATTAAAATGACCTGCGGTTTGGACATACTAACCCCAGAGTTGACTAATCAAATGAAAGAAGAAGATCGGTTATCTCACTCAATTCTTTCACTTCCGGTACAGTTTTTAGCGAAAATATACATAGAAAATGAAACTTACTTGTCTTATTATCCAATTATAATTTTTACATCAAAATATTACTTAATAAGATCAGAATTACAAGCCTTATGGATTAATTCTATATCGTACAGATTAAATATTCGTGAAAGCACAAATTTATTGACATAATGCTCCAGGCATTCTACGAGGAAGTTATGGGTAAATATAATTACAGCACAAGTTTATATGAAAATATCTCCAGGCAGAATTGATCCAACAGATTATTTCATTTAATTATTTATAGACATTGCTGTTGATTCAGTAAAGACGTGCCATCTTCATTTCAGAGTGCCGGGCGCAATGTTGGGTCTCCTCATGCTTCGGTTGTTTATCAATATCTAGTTATTTAATCTATTTTTATTGATCCTAATAAATAAAACGGCAAAAATTGATTCTACATTATGTCCGTTGTAGACATCATCCGTTATTATCCGACCGATGTGCCCCAAACCGGTTTCCGCTAGTATCTTATACTTATCTAATTATTCTTATTTTACATTAAGATAATGCTATTACAGATAACTATAAAATGGTTGTATGTATTATAATATTTGAAGTATCCTAATGCATAAATGACGTCGGAAGACCAATAAAATAATTTAATTGAATTGACTACGAGCGTTAACAACCACTTAAAACTTTAAACGTTATTATACCCCATCACTTTAAACGATATAAAAAAAACCTTTGAGGTAGACCACTCTTGGGGGGGTCTCTCAAAAACCCGGTTTTTGAGTGACGACGCTCGCTATGACTCTGCACGCGCCCGAACACAACCGAACGCACTTTCCCAAACAAGCAAACGATTAGCAGTACAATCGAGGCGAGACCCGATGGCCGTAACCGGCCGAGCGGCTCTTTACCGGCCGAGCGGCCCATAACCGGCCGAGCGGCCCGTAACCTACCATCTGGGCCCCATTCGGCCCGGTACCTACTTATTGTTAGTTATTTTTTACCTGCGCTGAAATGGGCCGCGCTGATATTGGCCGTTGAGTAATCGCAGTTTGCAGTTTACTGAAATGAAAGTACCGCGGTCCGATATTGTTATAGAATGTTTCGAGAGACGTTTTGAACAGACATAAAAATGCAAGATGTATACAAATCAATGAAATTAAAATGTCTATGTATAATGTAAAAAAACAGCTTTTTATTCAATGCATTTGAAAGTATATGCGGGATTTATAACAAAAAAAAACTGTTTTATAATAAATTGTTTTGTTTCCTTAATATGTCTGTTTGTTCCGGCTAATCTCCGAAAGAGCTGAACCGAATTTGACTGGACTCTCACTGGCACAAAGCTAATGTTATGAAGAGTAACTTGGACTACTCTTATTTGAGAAAATAAAGAAGAATAGGAATACGCGCAAAATAAAATGATTCAAAGTCTTATATTATATATTGCTGTTCGTTAGTCTCGCTAAACATCGAAAACGGCTGGACCTATTTGGCTGATTTCTATTCCCTTGTGTTCGTAATAGTCAGGACAAAGTTTATACATTATAATTGGAAAATTCACGGCAAAAGCCAGAAATCGAAAATATCTCAAAGGTAATTTTTTTCTATGGGTTTTAGCCACCATATCGTTTCACTGCCGATTGTCAAATTGTATTATATATATTTATCCTGCTGCATCAATCCAAATCAATCCACTGCGAATTCGTCATTTACAAAAAAACTCAATTTCAAACATTCACGGTAACATAAAATTACCCTACGTAGACAGAAAGCCTTTAAGGCTCGTTCAAATAGAATTTCTGCTATTTATATGAAATATTTTTTTTTACGGAACTTTTTTATGAAATTTATGAAATGATGCTTTCCTGATGTTAAGTAGCTACCATCCATAATAATAATAATAATAATAATACGACTCAGTTCTTCCTCTACTAAAGTATGAGGAGACCTGAGAGGTATCCCATTGCATTGTGCCTGTCACCCCACGGGGTGTTACGTCTCAAGCGCATGTTATTTCACCTGCACCCACACCCTTCCACCGGAACACAGTAACGCGGGTGCACTACATCTTGGCGGTGGATTACCAGGCGGATGCAGTACTTCTCCAGAGGAAATTGACACAAGTTCACCTGGTACTTTGGGTTGCTCCTTCCACACCACCCGGGACGTGTAGGGACTCTGAGGGCAAACACTCTGGGGCACCCTACAATTTTGAAAACGAAACATTTGAATAACACAGGAAATTAAAACACGCATATTCGTTTGGATGACATATATTTTCCAGTTATTTTAATCTAACTACGAAACTATTGGACCGATTATGATAAAAATTTTATGAGGCCAATCTGAAAGCATATCCTTACAAATAAAAAAAATCTATATCGGTTGATACATGTCGGAGAAATGAATGACGGACAACCATGAAAAAAACACAAGTGAATTGATAACCTCGGGAAGTAGGTTGAAAAACCGTTAGAACGCAAGGTACGCGTTCACTTTGAAGAAGCCTTTATAGAACTTATGGACGTAAAAATTGTAAGGAGTCACGCCAAGGTCACGGAAAGGTCAAACGTAACAAAAGTCGAATAGCAATAAACTATTTGCTCTTTTCGTATTTTCCGAGTCTGGATTTCATTGAGCATTTTACTGTTATGCCTGACACATGACTGGTACCATAAAATCGTAGTACCTTTTACCTCAGGGGGTACACAGAGAAATATAATTAAATGCAAAACCCTTACTCTTCGGTATAAGCTTTGGTAAGGGTGTGGGTGCCGTGAAATGACAGGCCCTTGATGCGTATCCGTCTCAGAATGACGGGTGCGAAGCGACTTGGATCTGGTCTAGTGACGGCAGTAATTTCAGCTGCTTAAAAGAACAGGTTCCCTGTTTTACACAGATAATTAAAAGTCACAGACACAGCCAAGACCTGAGAGTAAACCTCGTGCTCATGAGACCTCAGAAATTAAATGTTGAAAATATATATAATATAATAGTACATCTGAAACAGCTTGAAATCCATTTTGTAGCATAACGAGATTACGTAGCACCTCTACGAAATAAGATTATCGTAGAACTTCGTAGGACCCGACGTAAGTTCGTTTATATTTAATTTAATTTTGACACTGCGGCTACACTGACGATTAATGCTGTTAACAGTAAAAATATAATGAAATTAAGAAAACTCTAGTTTATAAATTATGGCAATAGTTTTATAACTGGGCAGTCGAGCTGCGCACGTTTTTTTGAGTGAGACGTTTTTTTAAGCAAATTTCATTTTCACAAGAATGACAATTATACATATAAACTTAAACAGCAAACTCCTATCTAAACACTAAATTTTCTACTCAATTTTATTATATATAATAGAAGAACTACAGTCTAAAATAAATGGTATAAATTTTTTATTCAGTTAATTTCAGTCTAAAATCTCCAGCAGCGAATAGTAACTGTTTTGTACCAAATATTTTTACTATATATATTTGAATTTTATCAATTACTTTCTCATTTTATATGTACAGGTATATTATTAAATATTTTGAACAAACATCTATGTTTGTCACAATAATGTTTTTCATATGCGGAAATCAAATCACACATATGAAATTCTTTCTTTATTTTTCACCGCAGAAGTCAGAACTTCTACCAACTTAGCTGAGAGACCATCATCAAATTAAGTGATGCTCCGATTCTTAACCGACTTCAAAAAAGGAGGAGGTTCTATGTTCCACTGTACTTTTTTTTTCTTATGGTTGTTCACCGATTTCTCCGCCATTTATTATCTGATTAGTATTTTTTTTTTATTAGAAAGGAAATTCTTTTAGATTTGTCTCATAACATTTGGATATAAATCACTTCAACCGTTTGATTGTTAAATCAAAATAACTGGAAAAAATATGATATCCAAGTAAACGAAATTGCGTATTTTGCTACTTTGAAAGTATTGAAGTCATTTTTTTCGATTTTTTAATCAGTTACTTGGTGTATGACATTATTTGTGAAACATTTTCGTTACCTCATTGAAAGGAACATGGTCTATCTTTGTCTTCTCTCGGTCAACTGCAAGAGCACCGCACTTTTAATCGAAACCTCTTCATCGCCTAAAAATGCTTATTTTAAGCATCTCTAGGTGACACTTGGAACCGAAAATCCTCCCTTATTCTACAGTACGGGTGCGGGGGCGCGTAACAATACCTACTTGACCGATTTTTTCGTCTCAGCACCGTGCTTCAAAAATCTCGTTCACAGAGTAAGAACTCTTACCTTGATTGTCCTGATTTTTATTTTGCACGTACCTGGACTCCTTATTATTTTAGATCCTTAAGTTTTTTTATTTGAGTAGTTTGAACATATTTTGAGAAGAGATGTTATAAAGTTTGATAGTTAGGTTTGTTGGTAAGATACAAATATATGGGGTCAATCCCTAAAGCCTCACAAAGAACAGAAGACCAAAGTGCCTTCCGCTCACAATAATAAGTACATGGGCGAATGGTTTTTTTAAAAATAGTATTTTATCTGAAATTACAATATAAAGTTTTGAAGTAACAATAGTACCAGAATAAAGTACCACAAAAGTTTACGCTGTATTAAATTTTCAGCATAGTTTATTATAAAAAGACGTTTATTTTGTAAAAAATCGTTTTTACAGGTAAATTTATACAGCAAAACCCTATCAAAACACAAAATTTTAGAACTTTAAAATACGTACATCGACCCATAGATTGGCCCTTAACTAGAGACTGTAAGAAAATAGCCAATAAACACATTCTTGTAAAAATTTTAGACAAATAAGTTAGACTACAATTAGACCACAAAACATCGCTAGATCGTATTGTACCTGTATTAAATATTAAAGTAATTTGACAAAATAAAACCCTTTAGCCTTGTTCGCTCCAAATGTTTTGGTCATTAAGAAGGTTTCTGGAAAACTTATCCTCCAACATCAGCCTGTCAGCTTTGATAATTCTTTCACCTTCAGAATACTTTTACAGAGGTTTATTATGTTTGTTAGTTTTTCATTTGTGGGTGTGGTTTCTTTCAGGCACCATTACTCCAAAAATGATGTTCCAAAAAAGCAGTTATTTAAAGCTGGTATATGAAAGACGGATTTTACATTGCGTATGGATATTAAAAAATAAAAGAATCACAGAATTTACACCCTGTTTTTTTGCAAACAGTTCATACCTTGTCTCTCGAGGTCATACTCGTACCAACGCATTGTTTATTATTTCCCCTCTGACCGTCGCCCTATTTTCCCGGTACCTATCGCCGAACCTTATCTAATGTTATTTAATGTTATTCTATACATTGAGCCGGGGTTCCGGATACTTTTATAATAATAGTTATAAGTGTTCGTGATAAGAACCTTTATAGGGGTGAGAAAATGACTACACAGATAAAAGTATACGATATTTAAGACAGCGATTTTTTATTTTGTTTTATGCGTAAGTTTTTGACCAAACATGATGGCAACTGATGGTGGCTAGGTTGAAGCACGGTTGTCTAGAATTCTTAACAGAGTTCTAAATAGAAGTTTTTCAATACTGACGGTCGGTTAGGGTTGGAACAGACGTAAACTTAACAAATAAGATTAGCTTAAACATGAAAACTGACTGTAATTTGACGTGTTTATTGATTGAATTTTTTTAAATTTTGATATTGCTTGCGTGACACTCACAATAAATACAAATCTAACGACACCTCTCAAGCTAAAACCCATCAAGCCTAAACAGACTAAACATACTATTGTCTAAACAGACTATATAGCGTGAGAAGAAATATACACTTGAAAAACAACCCTCCCTTTGGCACAGCAGATAAAAGATATGTTCAATGGGCGATCTATCTAAAAACACTAGAAAAATAAATTAATTTATAAAAACAGTAAATAATTAATTACAAGGTATTTGTTATGATGAAATACTGCTATATTTACGGTGACATTTTGCTGGTAGACATTTTGGATGAAGGAAAATGTCGGACGTAAACGACCCTCAAGGGAGAGTAGCCCGCAAAATTCTTGATCAGTTCTTCGGATATGTTTAATACTTGTTTTTCCCGCGACTTTGCTCTACATCCACTTGTTGAAAAATATTTATATTCTACGTTCAAAATACTGGTAAAATCACTGATTAACTTTGGTATTTTCATACTTAATCAGGATGTTCCTGTAAGTGTATCTGTGAATATATTGTGTATTATCAATATACTTTTTGTAGGTCTTCGGTTCCTGTCAGTGTATCTTTGAATATTT
Organism: Aplocera efformata; assembly: GCA_921293045.1. NCBI lineage: Eukaryota > Metazoa > Arthropoda > Insecta > Lepidoptera > Geometridae > Aplocera > Aplocera efformata. The sequence continues at coordinate 1,013,829 of OV121061.1, forward strand.
TGTTTATTATGAATCCTTTTTGTAGGTCTTCATGCCTGCATTTCCTACTTCAAAACGGTTTACTATTAAGATGGTCCTTTATCACGTTTGGTGAAAACCAGTGAATTTGTTTCCATGGGTAGCTTTGAATATGTCTACAGGGATCCAATAGTTAAAAAAACCTCTTACCTCTACACGATGTCAGTAATATTTAAACACAGTTTAAATATTAAGTTAAGTGTTAAGAGTATTTCATTTCATTTGTTTTTCATATGCAATATTTTGCGAATGTGTAAATTACTTTATCACTTTGACGTTGAAATTATAACTGTCGACATCGAACCAAATAATTAGAAAAACTATGGACGAAACGCAAAAAAAGTCGCACTCCAGGATCACTTATAACACATGTCCTGGAGTGGGAACATTGACAAAAGAACAGAAGCTGCTCAGATCACCCCGCATCCCGGTTAATAACACCCGGAGTAATGTCACACACCCTGTAGCCAGGTTAAATATGTCCCACGTCCGTCCGGATAATGTAATTTGGGGGTGATTCTCCCCGGGGGGTCGTTAGTGTGCGACATGTCCTGTCATACGAACGAAAATGGCCGCTGCCCGGAAAATATTGGAATTGATTCGTTGATAAAGGACGGAGACTATTTACTGGAGAAAAATAAGGCTCTCAGATATATTGGTGATTTAGTGAAAGATTTCAAGGATATTTTTTTTTTTCGTAACGAGGATCAAGGAAATCCTTTTTTTTTTCTATTACTTATTACATTAGCAAATTATATCACGCTGATATTTCTGGCAGTATCTACTATTGTCTGTGACAAATAAATAAATATTCATGGACTTTTCACACAGTGCTATCTAGCCTCAAACTAAGCAAAGCTTTTGGTATGGGATCCAGGTCATTAATACAATACTTTTAATGTACTTTTTTATAAATAAATACTTATAATACATTCAATGCAATTCGTTTAAAATTTTTATACAACATTAAAGGTATCCAATACAATATCTAAGTATACATATAAACAAGTACATATTAACACTCAGACACAGAAGAAACATATAAGGGAACCTGATTACTGAAAAAATATAATACTAAAATTATGGATAGTAATAGTAATAATCACACAACAAAACCACCCAAAACTCGAGAACAAAATTCAGCCACTTTGTGTGGTAAGCATGAAATTTGTTCCATCCAGTTTGGGTGTGATCCCCCGAGTAGAAACGTAGAAGGCATAGCTACCAACTGAACTGTGGACTCAGTCTCAGACCAACGGCTGTATATATGAAACCGTAAACCTAAACTAAAATTTCAACAACCAAATTCTACAGCGCGCGTTAAAGTAACAAGAAACGTTGGCAATCCGTCGGTTTATAGTCCGTAAAATAGTTTAAAATGGCGCCATGCAGGCGTCGCAAACAGACAGTTTTATCAGAGAACGAACAGTTACTCATTCTAATGCTATTTCTGGGGGGTCCAGTTGATCGCATCCGTAGGTGTGTACCCTTTGATTCCCTACACATACCCCTGGGTGGTGCTAAAGGAGCAACCAAAAGTAGCAGTAGAACTTGTGCCAAGTTCGTCCGCAGAGGTACTGCAACCACACCTGGAATCTACCGCCAAGCAGTAGTGCTCGCATTACTGTGTTCCGGTGGAAGGGTGTTGCTACCGGTCAAATTACATGCGCATGAGACGTATCATCCCCGTCTCGGGTGATGGACGCAGCAGGAAGAATGCGACTCAGTAAAGATTTGGATCTCATACTGAGTCGCACGCATTACTGTTGTCATGGGCGAGGGTCACCACTTTCCATCAGGTGGGCCCTCAGCTCGATCCGCCACTAAGTAAAATTAAAAAAAAAATCTATGGATACTAGATTTCCAGATAAATGGGTGGATGATCAGCTTTGAAACGAGTTAAGTAGCAGTAGAACTTGTGTCAAGTTCGTCCGGAGAGGTACTGCCACCACACCTGGAACCTGGAAGGCAGAGCTACATCCAACTAAGCTGTGATGCCTGTTACTGTATATGTGATTGTGTTGCCTTTGACTCAGGAAAGCCGAGTGTTTAAGTGTTTACCTCGGAATAAAACAACACTGCCCTAAGATTTCTAAAGCAGACGTAAGCTGTAAAAATTTTTCAATTTTCAATGACTATTTGCAGCTGATATAGATAAAATTATTTCATTTTGGATTCTCTAGTTTCCACAGATATAAAATTGATAACTAAAAACGTACCTATTAAAATGAAAGTCGTTAAAATCATGTCAACTGAATATTGGAGAAGACTAGACTGTAATCCATATTATCGTCTAATTGGTTCATGAACAAACCGGTCAAAGGGACAGGATTAAGAGAAAAAAAACATTTTTTCTGAAAAACTGTTACATCGATACGTATATCAACCATAGAATTCATGTATAAGACAGAAGCTTAGTAACAAATAAAGTGATGCAGAGTCTTTTATGACTTAGTGAAGGAGTAGGGTGACTCTAGTGTACAAGATTTTCTAAAGCTAAGATCTAGGCGGCAATTAGACTGGCAACATAATTAATCAAAAAGATAATAAACGCTTACACACTACTATTTACCGTACACTAGGATTCCCCATTTTGCAGATGGCATGGACAACATTCACCCAAGGCCCGAGAACAAACGTCATCCTACTACAAAAAAAGCTACAGAGTCATTAAAAAAACTTTGCTTGTGTGCGTAGCGGCAGTTTATTTACATGAACTCACTCGCAAACATTGGTTATGTTCCGGCTTCATAACTAAGCAAAATTTTTTCTCCTTCGTCTTCAGTCCTAATTTTATGATAGCATACCCAGATGGTGAATAAATATCTCTCCTACAATTTCCTTATACGCTTGCACTACATGAATATGTGGAACATTAGCAAATTAAACTTATGAATACATTAGCAAAGTACGAGCCGCAGTGAAACGACAGTTTGAAATAACATCAACGTTCAAATCTACCACGCCATTCCAGTCATACGGTAGTTTCAGTACTTTACTAATATTTGACTAAAGTGATTATGATTATAAAACATACCATCATTGCTCTATCAAATGCGTTATATAAATATATAAAAATTATTCCCCTTGTACGTTATTTCCTTGGTCACGGCGTCACGCGTGAACGGCCGGACAAAAAACAAATGCTAATTCTTAGCAATATTGGTTGCAATATACAAAATAGCAATATACAAAACCAAATGTATCAAAAATTCAAGTAGCAATTTGTAATAAAATCTTTGATTTATTTAATAAAGACGATACGTGATTATAAACCGATTATAAGAAGATTAAGATTCTACTATATGTAAACGTATAATCCTATTTTGCAAATAGCCGTTTCAATTAAAATAGAAAAATAATTATGAATACCTCTTTTTTTACAAGGGGAATGCCCACGCATCCTTCCATACTCACTCGGACTCGAACCTAAATCCGTTACTAAACCCATCTAAACTACCTAAGTTTACCTATCTAAACTAACCAAATATACGAGTAGATGTCTAAAATGGCAAAAATCTATTTGATTTTTAGCATCAAGTTAGAAAACTAGTTCGTAAAATGAACTCGTGTTTCCCGCCAAAAGACATTACAACCAGAGACAGCTAGATTCCTTTCAAAGCGACTTGACGCAAATAATTTTCTTTTATCAGCCCTTTTGACACTTTTATTAAGCTTATTTTATGCTTTGGACAGGTTTCGGGAAAAAGCTTTTTATTTTTGTATTATGATAGAAAAGAAGTGATTTTATATATGCGCTAGTTTAATAGCGAGCATAAATTATAGTTTCTAATATTATAATTGGTTACTTATTCAAAAACCAACTTTGATTCGATATTGTTAACACTGTTTTATTACTATGAATTTAGAATACAAAATCGAATACGAGTGTACATTCAACGTACAGCCATCCTGTGACAGGTATTATAGAAACATGGTTTTTTGACATTTTTGACCTTGTTTCAACGCTAGTATTTCGTTAAAGTCGACACATATCCAGTCCATCCAATGGTTTCCTGGAAGAGATCGCTTTAAGCGATAATGCCACTGTACTACTTGAGTGAAAATTGAAAATTTCAAAATATTTCGATGCAAATATTATGTTAACGCTTATCGTGCACAACAAAACTTCTGTATCTTGATATTGTCGGTTTCCTATCATTATAGATATCTTGGGGCCGTACCATGAACTGCTACTGTTTTATATTCATAAGTAAGTTTGCAGTCTTGTGCTCTCTTTGCAGTCTTGTTCTCTACAGTGACTTTGCATAACGATAAAAGCTAAGGTAAAGATGGTATTGATGAACATGATTTTACATTTAATGTAAAATAACAGACGATTGTGTGTAATATACAATAATCACACTAAAAACATTCTAACTTCTAAACAACGATTGCCTCCTTTGACATTGGATACAAACTTAAACATATGTATTGTACATAATTATATCCATTAAGATATGGGATATCTTAATGTACACGAATTAAAAACAAAAAAAAATTCTACCCTTATAGACTTTGAAGCCATTCAACTGATGTACCCCAAACATTTCATTAGAAAGTCAATAATGTGCAGATGGTCTGAGACTAAAACAATGCATTAAGCACAAAATGTATTTCTTTTTTCGTAGTAGCACGCACCAGGTCTCCGCTAGTAAGCTTATAGGGAAATATATAATAAAAATGATTGGATTAATCGAAGCGCACGGTAACACTCCAGTGCATCACTATTGGAAACAAATAATGAGCGCTTGAAAGTTCTTCTGGTGCCTCAGATTAATATTAAAATAGTTATTTCTCATCCCGACGGAAAACTATGTTTGTATCGAGTGTAAGATATTAATAGGATCCGGGAGAAGATACATCTCATTGCTGTGTTCCGGTGGAAGGGTGTGGGTGCCGGTGAAATCTCATGCGCATGAGGTGCATCATCCCCGTCTCGGGCGATGGACGCAGCAGGATGAATGCGACTTAGTAGTCCAAAACTTATACTGAGTCGCATTAGTGTTGTCATGGGCGGGGGTAGCCACTTACCATCAGGTGGGCCCTCAGCTCGTTCCGTCACTTAAACATATTAAAAAAAAATTGCTTCTGTATATTTTTTTTTTAATTTACGTGGGTCAGACATATTAAATTTTCACAATTACTTAATAATTTAATCAAAAGAGAGAAAGAAAAAAAAATGCATTTTATGTTCAAATCCAGTATATACTTTAAAATACATTTAGTATAAGTCATAAGTATTTATTGGCAAAGAACATTAAAGCTGCTATTTTGACATTACAAACAGACGCTTCAATTTTTTTTATTTTTATAGATAAAGATTACAAATTTGTGGTTCATACATTCATTTGTGGTTCATACATAAAATTTAAGTTAATTCAATTAAGGTTAAACTATTTAATAAAACTAAACCCGGTAAACTCTGCAGATTACAGTTAGTTCTACTGCAAAAGTGCAAAAAAAAACAACAAAATTTTACAAAAAATAAAACACAAAGGAGTTGTGTTTTATTTTTTTATTTTATTTATTAATTTAATAAGAAACAGTCACCTTATAAAATAATAACAATAAGAAATAGAGACATTAGTAACAGTATTAATAGCGGCCCACGGCGTTACTCGCAGATTAATGTTACAGAATTAAATTAAGTGGTTTTTAATAGATAAAGCTACTTGGCTACAGAGGTTTAAATATTCGCAGAAGCTCTAGGAGATTACTATAATATAATGATCGCGGATGTGTGTTTTAACGTTCCCGTGTTCCCGCCACTAAGCGGCAGAGGAGGACATCGTGGGGTTTTAGTGGGTCTAGTCCTACACAGCCGCTCTGTCTCCCCGTGGCAGAGCGGTATGCGAGTGCACTTCCCCACGGAAAAAAAAAAGGTTACTATAATGAAAACACAAAGAGAATTAAAAAAAATATAATGTAGGTACATGTAAAGAGAAGTTGTAATAGATTATTGCAAGGCATAGTAGCACAGGTGAAAGCGGGTGGTGTTTACAGTAATGATGCTTACGTTCCATGTAATATGGTTAGCGCCCTTGCTCCTTAATACTCTAAGGTTTTGCTGCAAGTTTGTAAGCATTTTTGCGAAATATATTGCATATATGAAACTTTTTAATTAAACGATGTTTCGAAATAAGCGGGAGTTTATTTACGCTGAGAATCTAAAACTATCTCACTTATTTTTTATATTATGATTCTTTTAACAAAGCGCAAAATTTTGTTGTTTTTTTTTTGGACTTTTGCAGTAGAACTAACTGTAATCTGCAGAGTTTACCCGGGCACGAATTGCTGGGTTCCGATGGAAGGGTGCCGATTCAATCACAGCCATTTGAAGCGTAACATCCCCTTCGCAGAGATGGTCGCAATGTGATACGACTTATATTATACCATATATATTTTGGTAGGGAGTAATCTGAGTCCTATTACCGTTATTGTTGTTGGCGGCGGTAGCCACTTAACATCAGGTGGGCCATCGACTCGTCCCGTTACTATAGTCGCATAAAAATACGCAGACATATAACATACATCTGTTTGCTTTGTGAACAATAGAATAATCAGTATTCCGTACCAGCCTCTAATGTTCCCACTGCAGGGACACCTACTCTCGATAATTGAGAGTGAATGGGCTCTGATCTCCCACGGGAGCCCAATCCGGATTGGTAGATGTCACATGTCATCGAATTTTTGGTTCTAAGACATGCCGGTTTCCTCAGGATGTTTTTCCGTCGCGTTTCGAGAACGTAGTATTGCGCGCATAAATTTTTCAAGTGAAAAAAACTCATTGGTGCACTTGTGGCTTTGAACCAGCCACCTACAGATTGAAAGTTGGCGTCTGTGCCTCTGGGCCACCACGCTCTCAATCAGTATGTATCTCAAGTCGAAATTTCACTTATCCGATTATTTATCGAATCTATTATATTATTGTAAGCAATATTTCAATTAAATAAGTTACAAAACCATTCGAAATTTCTATAACTCCAAGCAATCATCGTTAACAATTTGGAGCAATCACAGACGTCAAAACAACCCTCTGTGGAAGTAGGTCAAATCTATATCAATTAACGAAAAACGTCGAAACATCTGTTCAGTAGAAGGGTACAAAATAAATTAGGAGGCTCATTAATTATCTGTGGGGGGATTTACCTGGGTTGAGTATCTGTCATTCCTTTTTAGGACCCCGAATCCAGGGTGAAGGTCTATTAATAACGGCCAAACACTATAATCAACTAACAACTTACTGAAGATATATTAACATGGCAACATTGGTGTTTGTCAAAAAGGTCTAACTTTTTTGACAAACAACTTTGTTGCCATGGTAACCTATCTCTAGCGATCTGTTGGTAGATTATAGGTTTCAGCTGTCATTATAGGTTTCAGGCTACAAGTTCTGTCTGTCTTACCTTTAAAATATCTGTCTATATTTTGAGCCATATGCCATAGCGATAAAATTTTCACAGAATGCAATAAATAATTTCAATAATTAATTTTGCAAATGTATAAACATCATTTTCGTCTTCGTGTTTGACATTTTCAATCGCATATTCGAAAATGAACAAGCAATATATTGATTCAAATTACGAGTATTTTATAATACAAATGACCCCACCTGATCCAGTCACGTGTCAAAATACAATAAAGAGAATAAACCGAAGACATATACGTAAATAAACTTTCCCTTCATGTTTTTGCGTTCCACTTACGAATGATTCATATTAATATAGTTCACAAATTATTCAGAAACTCAACACTGCTCGAATAAATCCACAGTCAAGTAGAGGCGTCGTTTAACACATTAGATCTTATCATTTGAGTTATCACCTTAGTATGTTTGAAATTTAACCAAACCAGTCCATTCATAGATTTATTATAGCAATATAATTAACACTCATATTCATTTTAAGTTAAAACGCTCAGTTTAAAGTTGTATTAGAATTTTATGGATTACAAAACGCCAATAATGTTTCGAAATTCTACCTCTACGCTCTACGGAATTCTCGTCGTTATACTGAGGTTATATGAATGAAAATACCGTGGTAGTTTATAGCTGTGGGCACACAAAGTTGTAAAATTATTATCTCGCCACCGAAATCAAAAAGTTAAGCCTATCTCAATGATTGAGCACATAAAACAGATTGATCGTTCCAAAGACTAAATTGCTTACAAATGTTTCATTTAAAAAAGTTCTCACATTTGGGAATATAAATAATTCTATTGTTTTCAACACTGTCCAACCTACCAATGAATAAAATATGAGTTCTCTATATATTAACGACGTTTTGGATCGAATAAATAAAATTATACGACAATATTATAGGCCATAAAACCAATAATTCAAACAATCCAACAACCAACTTATTCGAATAATTAAGACAAATATTCCTAAAATGTGGCAAATAAAGTTAACTCATTAAGTTAAATCGAGTTTCTAATCCATCCGTCCAGATATTTCTTAATGAACTTCCCTGAATCTTTCCTTATAACTGTCCAAGTTTTCTAGTTACGAGTTATATTGATTTCTTGTGTCCTGCCAGATGAAATTACGAGGTAAGAATGAGGTGGAAAAAAGCTTGATGCAGTTCTGGGAAGGTTGAATCTTAGGTTTTTTTAAGTTTAAGAATGTATTTCTCAAAAGAATTCAAAAAATTCACTTACAGAAATAATACATTAATTTTCAGTTAGTATAAGTCCGCCGGTATGCGTACCAAATAAGTTTTTTCTTGACATAATCTTAATCTGTGTTTATAGGTAATAATTATAATTATAATCTGAGTTAATTACTACTCGTATTTAGTCTAAAGATTGACAATACCTTATTGCTTCCATGGAGGTTGAATTTTAAGAACATCCTTCTATACTGGCCTCTCAGCTCAGTTGGTAATAGCTCTGCATTCTGCGTTGTAGTTCGTCGGTTCGATTCCCAACACCTAAAAGATCTAAAGATACAAACAGCGGGAGCGATTTTGTTTTATACTATGTAAGGATAAGTATTGTATTAGTTAACTACTTCTCATAGTACAAGCTATGCTTAGTTTGGGGCTAGATAATGTGTATAATGTCTATGATAATGTATATTTATTTGTATTTATATAATCAACTTAGAAAAAACAAGGCAAATGCTCAAGAATAAAGTTATAGACAAAGATGAACACTTTTTGAAAACGATTGATTTTACTTTACAAACACAATCTTGAAAATTTTGCACACCCTAATGATTAGGGGATAAGGGCCTAATCCATTGCTTTTAATCGGAAATAAAACCTATAATAATGAAGCTTTTTAACATAGGAACCACCGAAGAGTACGATTATTAAAAAGGCATGACGCGACCTCTGCATTAAGTAAAAAGCATAACACTCATTGCCCCTCAGTCGGTTATATCCCACATCGCAACAATACGCAAAAGGCTCAAAGGGCTGAAAGGGAGAGCTGACATTAGGGATGAATTTTAAGCGCGCCATATAAAATATTAACCCCTTAGGGCCTTCATATTAAAACGACTTCGCAAAAAATACTTTTTGTATCATTAGCCGAACCCACGAACACTGGCCTATATTAGTATTACACTGGGGCGTTCGCTTTTTTTTAATGGTGCTTTATTGAGTGATGCCATTTTGACGCCGTAATTTTGACAGATATGAGTGTCCAAGGTATTTTGACAGCCACAGGAAGTATAAATGTTATATTGACAATGTTAGTTCCAGAAACAGTTTGTTTATTAAATAATAATTAATATTTATGAATATTTCACACAGCGCCATTTACCTTTACATTTAAACAACTTAGAATAGCTTGTACTATAAGATCCAGATTAGAGTACATGTATAATATGTTTAATATATTTTTGTAAGTACTTAGTAATAATACATATTAACATCCAAAATTCTTCACTCAAATGTTTCACCTGGGAAAGTACATCAACAAAATTTGCAAATTATATTGAATATTATGTATTTGTTATTCAGTGAGAGAACTTTTTTTAATTAAAGACTGGTTCGTTCTTTTTGAAGAATTAGTAGATCAAAATGGCTTTATTTACCCTTTGAAAATTGTATTTTTTTCTGGTATGATAACATTTTTATTTGAACTATTGACGGAACAAACTGAGGTAAGTGGTGACCCCCGCCCATGACAACAGTAATGCGACTCAGTATAAGATTTGGATCTTACATTGAGTCGCATTCATCCTGCTGCGTCAATCACCCGAGACGGGGATGATACATCTCATGCGCATGTGTTTTCAAAGTTCTTTTTCTTAAAAACGGAAAACGCCAATCTGTGCTACAAAAAGTAGCAAGACTACGGAGGCCACTCTCCGTATCCGGCGGAACACTTCCGCTTATTCCAACGTGATTTTGCAAGTGACGGTACATTCTGTTCAGTGAATTGTGGAAATTTTGTGAACATTCTGTTATTGGAAATATTCCCAGAAATACTGATAAGTGAATATTTTGTGTAACAGTTCTCGTTTGAATAAAGCTCCAATCCATAGATGGATCTTTACTTGTAAAGGTCAACACATAATTAAGAGTTTTAAAACTTCATTAAAAAGGGGTTTTATGTTTGATTGTCACATTCGCATCAACCACATATAACACACCCTGTGTTATATTTATGTGGTTGATGCGAATAACACCGCGGGGCGCAACTAGTATTTTATAATTATGAAATCTTACACCCCGCATATTATCATAACCTGCAATCAACTTTTTTATGCTCTGATACAAATTCCTCAGCAGCTGATATACTCTTCACCTGAAAATATTACGGAATCAGTGATTTTAAATCGCACAAAAAATTACGAAACGACCTGAATGAAATGTTCACCCCCAAAATTCAATCAAGGTTTTCCCCCTAATTTAAAGATCAATAAACCAATCACAGTTTTTGATTTATCACCAACGCGGTTTCTTACTGAAAATATTTTAGGGTTCCATGCAAAGTTCGGAAACCGGCTTGCGATTCGGACTAGCACACCGAGGATTCCGTTTGTACAAACAGTTGTACTAAATGGATATTTTATAGTATTTTAGGCAACCCGACAGACTTAGTTATGTATAGATTCACAATTTGACAAACAGCTGACAAACGACATTTTCATACACTGTATCCATCCCAAGAAGAAGCACGCTTTTTCGAATTTTCCAACCTTGTAAACATATTTTCTAATCTTTCTTTCAAATAAAACCTTATGCAAATTAATACAATACTCCGTGGCTTAGTTGGTAGTAGCCGTGCCTTCGAAGCTAGGGGTCCCGGGTTCGATCCCGGCCGGGGCATACTTTGTGTGGTGAGCATAAAGTTTGTTCTCGGGTCTTGGGCGTTTGTCTTGTGTTTCTGTGTTTGTCCATGCCATCTGCGACACAGGGAATCCTAGTGCAGAAGTATGAGTGTGTAATGTTTAAAAAAAAAATTAAAAAAAAGCTATTTTGGTCTTGCCTTTCTCAAATGATGCGCTAACCAACAAACAGCATTTCATTTATATTATCAGAAATTATACAATAACTAACTCTGTGTAATTTTCAATCAAACTATCAGGCTTCAAAAATTGTCCTTAAAAGTATAACTAACAAACAAACAACGAATCAGGCAATAGGATCCCATTCAACCTTTAAAAAATCGTTATCAATCCATTTTTTGGTCTGCTAGCTCAACTCGTCACACTAACCAATTTTATCCCCATTCTGTCTAATCATCTGCTTCCTTCTGGTTCCCCCGGAACCATTCTCTTCAAGTATTCATGTAATTACCACAATATTACAGGTACACAATAAATAATTGTACAAGTCCGAACAGGCCGTTAATCCCCAAAGCGAACCAATCACAGCATTTTGATTTATCACCAACGGTTCCTTCAAAACGTTTTTTTCATTATTCGGACGCCCCCGAAGATAGCGCCCAACCCCGCTCCATTAGGCTTATTAAATTAGTAAAACCAGAATTTATGTTATCAAATAAGTAGAAAGAAAATCCAATTTTATAACGTTGGCGGGAATTGCTAATAATTTATATAATACCAGGGTTTAAAGGGTTTTGTACAGAGGTGTATTTCTGTGGTGTATTTGAAAGTTTTATTTATCGAATGTGGTGGCTTTTGTTTTGTTTCGTTATGGTATTACTTTATAACCAAGTGCGACGCAAAGAGTAATTTTATTATCAGCGTATGTACTTATGTATGGTCGTGCTTTTGTGGCGCTCTGGAGACCAATCCTATTTTGATGATTTTTAAGTCAATCTATTTGTGTTGTTCTTGCGAGTATACTACGCAATAATTAACAAATATAGTTTTTATTTAAGAATAAATTTCTACGCAGTCGGGTTATTAAGATTACTTTTTATAATAATGAAGTAAATATTAAATTTTTTGGTGTTGCATACATAACTTAAAATATATATGCAAACCAACAAACCAGAAAGAACTTACCTGTGAAGATTAAAGTAGCAAAACATTGAAATCACTCGGTTTAAATTCCACTATCCACCACCATCCATTCAACCTTAGATGATCGGGAAAGAATAACTAACTTCGCTACGATTTTAGTACGAATTCAAACTTATCTCAAAGGATTTTGAACCAAAATTATCGACTTAAGTTATCTTTTATCGATAAAATTATGCAATCATTTGTCGATGAAATGTAACCGGACATCACTACGCTATCGAAATGTTGATAGTACCCTCTTCTTAATAAAGTTTCCATTTAATCAGATAAATTCTGCCACTCTGTCGAAACTTCTCGACCTTTCTACCTTTGGTTTATTTCAAGCAGAAAAAAGGGTTCGGTTCTAGAATAATTTATTAGTTAGGACTTCTATCAATATGCCGAAAAGTTCTAAAAATTACCTACTGTATCTTTTGTAATAGAAAAGTTTCAAGTTGATAACATTTATATCTTCATGGAGAATTAGATAGTTCGAACAGATGATAGAATCAGCAGTAGGTCCTAATCTTGTACTCATATTTATGACACGGCTTTATAGCTAAGTTGGTTAACCTTTGAAGCGAAGTAACCCAGGTTCGATTCCCAGGGCTAACTTTGTGTCGCTCCTAAATGTTGGTATCGTGTTTTGGGTTTTTCGATTTGTGATTTGTGTAATTGTAAGTATCCATGACACCTGCGATAGAATCCTGGTTCAAAACAAGCGCCAAACTTAGTAATAAGAACGAACGATTTCAAAGAATTATTTTTAAAACGGTACGTGTCCAATTATTTTTTAATTATTCATAGGAAAGAACGATTGTTGATTGAGCTTGACTATAAATAAATTGACGTTTTTCAAAAGCGATACTACGGATTCAATAGATTAAAAAAACTTTAAACTTTAACTTTAGCTAGGTGAGTTAATTGAAATATTAAATGCCTCAATAAGCAAGCAAGTACGTAAGCAATAGCAATCGATATATTTATAAGATTCTGAAGGTATTCTCATAGATTATCGATTGGCATAAACCTTGTTAATTCTCATCGTAGTATTGTCGTTATGAACAAACGACAATGACAAATGATGATCAAATGTAATGAAAATCAAATGATTCAAATTTTTTTTTTTTTTATTTGAATCATGTGATTTTTTTCTTCGAATATCCCTATTTGATTCACATCTGAATATGGTATAGTTAGTCATTAGTACCAGTAATTGTTTTAAAACTTAAAAAAAAAAACTCATTCAATTGAAACTTATGAAAAGACGTTAAATTTCCTCATATTTCTATAGGACCAGCTGAAAGATACATCAAACTGCTCACAATTGGCGGAAGAACATTTACTTTAAAAAAAAGTGTAAATATAGTACCTAAATTTTCATTTTGTTTAAATAACTTATCAATTAATAATTTTTTGTGTTTAAATTTCATTAATTCTCAATTTTCTTCCATTAATAATATAATATGACTTTTACGCATGGACAAACAGAAAAGAAATTTACGCCAAAGTTGAATTAGAAATTTTCTTTCGTCCCCTTACTCGTTCCACGAAAATGTGCTATAATTTACGAATAGGTAACAGACGATAGCTCCTAGTTCATATTTTGTTATCTAATTTTGCTTGAAGCGTTAGAAAATGGATAGAAAAGGCGAGATACTTAGCATAGACGCTATCACAGCACGCAATACTACTGACCTCTTTAGAAAATATTATTAGGAGTACAAATAAGTTTCCGCCGTTTTATTGTAGATGGCGCGGCACGGAGTTTCGGTTAGCTTTCGCAGATGATAACCGGCTTAAAAAATAGTTTGGACATTCAAGAACAACATAACCTATTAATATCATTGATTTTATATTGGTAAAATATAATTTTTATAAGTTGAAAATGTCAAAATTTGAGCCAAGTAAGCGTCATTTGCGGGAAATATTAGTTTACTTCTTTAATTTAAAGAAATCTGCTGCTGAGGCGCATCGATTGCTCGTAGAAGCATATGGTGAGGTTGCTTTGAGTGAGAGAACGTGTCGAGAGTGGTTTCAAAAGTTTAAAAACGGTGATTTCGACGTAGAAGACAAAGATCGCAGTGGAAGGCCAAAAATTTACGATATGCTGTGTATTTGGTGGGATCAGCTAGGTGTAGTGTATTATGAGTTGCTTAATCCGAGCGAAACAATTACTGGAGCCCTCTATCGAACACAATTGATGAGATTGAGCCGAGCTCTGAAGGAAAAACGCCCTCAATACTATTCTAGACACGAAAAAATTATTCTTCTGCATGACAATGCTCGTCCACATGTTGCGGCTCCCGTGAAAAAGTACTTGGAAACACTTGATTGGGAAGTGTTACCCCACCCGCCGTATTCACCAGACATTGCACCGTCCGATTATCACCTGTTCCGGTCCGTAGCACATGCTCTGACGGCGCAGCGGTTCACATCTTATGAGGATACCAAAAATTGGGTTGATTCGTGGATAACCTCAAAAGACAAGGAGTTCTTCAGACGTGGGATTCGAATGCTGCCTGAGAGATGGGAAAAAGTGGTTGCAAGTGATGGGCAATATTTTGATTAAATTTATATTACCGTTCTTCTACAATAAATATTTAATTTGTGTTAAAAACGGCGGAAACTTATTTGTACTCCTAATATTTAATGCAAACATTTGTTGATAGTTTTGTTCTATAATAACATCTTTATTCAACCGACTTTCAGAAGTTATCATTTCGGTTTTATTGTTCTTTTTTACCTCAGTGCTCTGTTATTAAGTAACTGTATTGGAGAAATATTTTTCTATTCAAAAGAATTGGTATTTTTTCGGATTGGTCCCACTGAAATTGTATCAAAATCGGTTCAAGAATGAAATCAAAATAATTGGAAACAATATGTCCTCCAAGTAAACGAAATTGGGTATATTGCTTTCCTGTGAAATTTCTTCGTTTCTTTTTAGACGTTTCTTTTTTTAAATGGTAGGGCAATGAATACCCCTTAAAGTCGCAAAATAAGGGATGAAAACATTAAGTAGGCTTTTTCGACGTTTTCAATTATTTATATTAATTTAAAAACTATCATGGTTACAGACGCGGGATCATAACGTATGAAACTGCGTCGAAATATCGGGTATCAAAAAATCTCACAAATCATGTTAAATATCTCGGTAACTTGAAAAATAATCTTCATTTTTAATAGACATTTACAGATCATCAAAGTAGCTTTCGGCCCGGTCAGAATTTGGATGGCTGAGTGGTTAGCGCTTCCGTGCTTCAGAGGGCACGTTAAGATGTGGATCCCGGCTATATTAGTTGTTAAGAATGTAGGTATATGTAATATAACATAAACATAGAACCTTAAAAACTAAACCAATTGGTATCTAGTGTGATACAAATTTGTTTCCTTTATAAAGTTGTAATATTGTATATTGGCTGGAACTGTCAAATATTATTGTTAGTTTATTATGTGATTTGACCGGTACCCATACCCGTACTAGCTTCTAATATTTCCGTTGCAGACACAGTCTGTCGACAAATTCAAACAAACATATTTGTTCTTGTAGATCTCAAGTATCGTTTGTATCGTAGTATTACGCTCATACATTTTTGATCGATAAATCTAATTGGGGAACTTCTAATTTGAACCTCTGACCTTTGGATTGAGCGCTACCTTTACCAATGGACCATTAACGACCGAAATAGTTACTAGCCAGTCTTCAACGAAGTTAAAATAATACGTTTGGATTTAGCTGTCAGTTTTAATAAGCATCTGAATAAATAAATTGAAATTGAAATCCCATCTTCCTCTATCTAGCGCTTTCAAACGATCCAAAAGGCATTCGACATGGCTTATCGGTTACTAAAACAGCCACCGACAACGTGCCCTCCGAGGATGGAAGCGCTCGGTTCAAATGCCACCCATCCAACTACTGGCTGGGATGAAAGTTGCTTGACATCAAGTCACAATATCTAGACAAGCTAGAAAACTAATTTATTGTAAAAGCTGGGTAATACCTTATAGATGTCGTAATGTAACTTTTTTCATAAATCTGTCATTTATAGCATTCATCATTGATTAATCTTGATACAAATAAACATATTCTTTTAAACTATCCTACTTATGGCCATTATTATTCGAGTTACCGAGGTATTTACCATGATACCTCCGTGGCTTAGTTGGTAGTTGCCCTGCCTTCGAAGCGAGGGGTCCCGGGTTCGATTCCCGGCAGGGGCACACTTTGCGTGGTGAGCATGAGGTTTGTTCTCGAGTCTTGGGTGTTTGTCTTGTGTTTCTGTGTTTGTCCATGCCATCTGCGACACAGGAAATCCTAGTGCAGAGGTATGAGTGTGTGTGTGTAAACGTTTAAACGTTTATTTGTGAGTTTTCTTGACTACCGATATTTCGACGCAGTTTCATGCTTCATGATCCCGGTTATCTCAACTCCAAAATAAGAAATTGCCCCGTAGTTCCTCGGAAATGAACTAATATAAATACTTAGTAGTTTAAGTCCAAATATTGTACGTTGTGAGTTTCAAGAAGTAGGGCCTTTGTGGGTCAAAATGTACATGTCGATTACCATACGAAGGGGTATTATTAATTATGTATCGAGGAATCCCTCGGTCATAGGCCTCCTATTCTCATGTAAGGTACAATCTCGAATTCATGATACAATTATCATGAATTCCGTGTAAAAATATATATTTAAGAACGAAATACAAAATTGTTCAGTGTATCCAAGGGAAACAAATAATCAAAGTTTAAACATCACAGACTCAATAACAAAGTTTATGCTCCTTACGCAATTATTTTACCCCAATCGCGAATCGATATCTATGCCCGTCGCTTAGAAGGCATCAAGGCAATAAGCCAATAAGCCGTCAAAGCATAATATTTTAATTCAACGCAACGAATTTTAGGAACTGCGATTTCGATTATCCATAAGTCCTGCCATTAAAGGCAGAATATAAACAATACAGATAATGCACGACCCATGGAAAGAGAGAGGGCTACATTTAAAAAAATATATGTTTGCTGTTAACAATAAATTTAACCAAAATTCAATAATTGTTTGATGAGCAAATATAAAAATTCATGGGTTTGTAACCGCAGCTTATAGCAAAATAGTATACGGAAAGATGGAAAAGTAATTTATTGAAATATCACGCTCGAGATGACATGTTAACTAGTGAGATAAAATGTCACCTGCTACGAATAGATCCACAGATAACGAATATCGATTTGTCTTGTAGTTGGAGCCGTTTAGATAACATCTGAATTAAATTGTTATTTTGTTGACTTGATGTAATGTTTGGAAATCTGATGTCGGAATGTGGAATTGTGTGATGAAATTCAATCAAAATTAAAAAACGTTGCTGGATACAAAATATTCCGTACCAGCCTCTAATGTTCCCACTACAGGGACACCGGCCTACTCTCGATAATTGAGAGTGAATGGGCTCTGATCTACCACGGGAGCCCAATCCGGATTGGTAGATGTCACATGTCGTCGAATTTTTTTTTGGTTCTACGACATTCCGGTTTCCTCACGATGTTTTCCGTCACCGTTTCGAGGACGTGGTATTGCGCACTTTACGTGGTATAAATTTTTCAAGTGAAAAAACTCATTGGTGCACATGTGGGTTTGAACCAGCGACCTTCAGATTGATAGTCAGCGTCTGTGCCCCTGCCCACGTTCTACAAAATATTACCTAAATATAAAATGTGTTGCAAACTAGAATTTAGCATTTTCACTTGCGGCTGTCTTATGAAAGTTAAACATACTAAACCTAAGTTGAATAGTATTATGGACACTGAACAGCCCGTATCCGTATCAGCCTCTGATGTTCCATTGCCTACTGGCCTACTCTCGATACACGTACCCCCTGGAGGATGCTAAACGAGCTACAAAAACTGATCTACCGCCCCCCGTGATCTGCCGCCAAGCAGTGGTATTGCATTGCTATTTTCCGATAGGAGGTTGTGGCTACCGGTGAAATCACATGCGCATGAGATGTAAGATCCCCGTCTCGGGTGACGGGATGCGACTAGGGTCTTACATACTTAGGGAATCTTGTTCGCATTGCTGTTGTTATTGGCGGAGGTAACCACATAACATCAGGTGGGTGTTCAACTCGTCCCGTCACTTCTGGAACATAAAAAACTGCCCGAACGCATCACTTGCGCGATGCAGGATTAGAAGTATATCAGCGCCATCTATTGTGGATTTGTACAAATTTTGTTATGTAGTCACGCAGTGTTCGAGTCTGTCAGCAGATGGAGCCACCACATCTCCGTAATCAATTAAATAACCAATTACGATATAGAATGAATATACTAAATTGATATATAATGAACATACTAAATTGATAGTATATTTCGTAAATCAGAGTATGTGACATGTGTAGGTATGTATATAGAATGTCATGAGATCAAAGCAAACTATTCAACCTTGTCAGAAACACACGATCCCAGTTGGATTGGGAATACCTATGGGAAAATACCGGTGAATTAATATTGGATGGGTAATCTCACTGATACACCTCTGAACATAATTTACTTTGTTCTTGATTACCATAATTAAAATATAGGGCCAGGCAGTTGATACAATCAAAGAATTCTACGAAAATAATTTATTTTCGTAGCATTCTTAAAAAATACTTGGACGCGTCCCTTTTTTTTAATAAAAGTATATTTCAAATATCACGCGTTCCGCGGCTTAGTTGGTAGTAACCCTGCATTCAAAGCGAGGGGTCCTGCGTTCGATTCCTGGTTCGCACTTTGTGTGGTGAGCATAAAGTGTGTTCTCGCGTTTTGAGTGTTTCTAACTTAGTAAAGTATAGTAAAAAAAAATCGATCTATCAATCGCATACCAAACATACAAGAAAAAACATACCCGTGCGTAAAGCCGACTTTTTGAAGTGTTGGAAACGCCTAAATTGCATCATTAAATCCAATTAGGTTGTAGTAAAAGGGTGTTCAGTTGTAATCTCCGCCTTGCCTCCGTTATGTCAGTATGAACATATCGCGTAACGCCCGTAGTAACGCTCATCGTTATGACCTTGGAAGAAGCGTTATGACTCTAGAAGGAGCATAATGCTATCAACATATTAAATCAGATCCCTCGGGGATATTCTTTAACGCAAGACTTATAATGCAGGTGGGCTCTAAGCTCGTGCCGTCATAAATTCACATTAAAAAAAAAAAAAAAATTCTTGGACATTTCACACAGCGCTATCTAGCCCCTAAATAAGCATAGGTTGTACGAAATACGAATATGGGGTAACAAGCATAAATGTTAAAATATGACTTGGTGGATGGTAATGAGATGATGATCTTCAAAAACCTGAACAACTCTTCATAAATTACAGCTAAGTTAGCTAAGTTACTTTAGTATAGATACACCCAATGCCCCTAGTAAAACTCGTTACTTCTTGTCCATCCAAGGTTGTCTGTAAGAGATCGCTTTAAAGCGATAAGACCGCCTATGGTTTCACATTACTTGTGTAATTTTTTTATGATTTCTGTTATTTTTTTTAAGTGTGCAATTAAGTGTTATCTATCTAAGAACCATCTTGATCACGTCAGGTTACAAACAGAAAACACCGCATCAAAATTGGGCCATTCGTTCGAAGCTACGATGCGACATAGATACACAGATACACACTACAAAATTATAGCACCCCTTCTCTTTCGTCGGGGTTTAAAAAGTAGCTTCTGTCTTATTTTTGTTTTGTGTTTTTAAAGTCTGGTAACCACAGTACAAAATATGTTTTTTAGGCTAGCGCTATGTGAAATGTCCGTAAATATAAATTATTTACTTCATAGTTGACAGACGATGCATCTTGATTCACAATTAAACAATCGGCCGTCAAATGACAAATGCCAGTTTACAAATTACATTCAGTTTTTTCCAATATTCCCAATTTTACGGGTAATTTTTGTTTCTATACAAACCTAATCTGATTTATCATGAATATTTTAAAATATAGTCCAATTAGGTTAGCTGTTCTCAAGTAAAGCAGTTAATTAAGAAGATAATTTTTATTTATATACAAGTAGATTTATACACGATTTATCTACCAATCTGGATTGGTACATAAAAAAGATCAGAGTCCATTCACTCTCAATTATTGAGAGTAGCCGGTGTCCCTGCAGTGGGAACATTAGAGGCTGGTACGGAGATTTATACAACAAAGGAATGCTTTCAAAAGATTGGAAAGGAAGTTATAGGTATAATTATCTTTCTCAATTAAGTACAAACTATAAAAACTAAATGTCCGTCATGGCATTTGAGCTATTTTATTTCATTATATAATGAAAAAAATGTCTGAAGCTCCAAGTTCCAAGTGCTTTTCATAACATCGATAACACCTCCGCCCGAATCCATTACGAGAGATGATTACATCGCAAGTTGAAGCAACGTTTACAGTTATGACCTGGTGAAAGGACCATAATTGTTATGGACATTTTAGTAAATTAATGTACAGAGAGCGGAATATTAAGCTAAATGTAGAGTGCTTATGTGAAGGTGGATGAGTTAATAAAACGGGCTTCCTTAGTAATTGCTTTGAGGGCAGTTTTAGCGAATTTACTAAGTCACGCGAACCCAAATATGTATCGCTCAAAGCGCCTTTTAATTACGTTAAGAGGAAGCAGACGACTGATTATATTCCACGACAATAGTTGTTGTAGAAACCCGTAAAAAATCATAAAAGTTGGATATGTTTTGCACGTATAACTGACGCTCTCACTGATTTTTGAAGTTTTTTCTCGGGTCTTGGTTGTTTATGTTTTGTTTCTGTGTTTGTTCATGCCATCTGCGACACAGAGAATCCTAGTGCAGAGATGTTGTGAATGTTTATTTACAAATAGCTGATAATGTAAAGTATTTTTTCCAGATATATATTGATTAAAAAACCAAACCATTGGACCGATTTTAATGAAATTTCTACGGGAACAATGGAAAGCATCCTTTCAAATAAAAAAAATCCGAACGTGGCGTAGTTGGTAGTAGCCCTGCCTTCGAAGCGAGGGGTCCCGGGTTCGATTCCCGGCCGGGGCATACTTTGTGTGGTGAGCATGAAGTTTGTTCTCGGGTCTTGGGTGTGTGTCTTGTGTTTCTGTGTTTGTCCATGCCATCTGCGACACAGGGAATCCTAGTGCAGAGGTATGAGTCTTTAAAACGTTACGTTACGTTAATTGATTGAATTGATTAACAAAGGAGTTGAGAAGTAACAAACATAAAAAAAAATTACAGCTGATTTCATAACCTCCTTTGAAAGTTGGTTGAATACAAACGTAAACCTCGACAACCTTACACATTAGTAGACAAACATTGAAATCCTTGTTCTTTCTGGTGGAAAACTTTACACTGGAGTTGGGAGTTGGTGTAACTCAGGGACAAAGCGTGGATCACCTCAAGTGTTGGGTTTGCTAAGTGGCGCCGCTGTACTGACAGCGGTGAAACTCTGTCGGTAAAACTATACCAAATACTCTTTACAAATCAACGTTTAGAAATTCTCCGTTCAGTCAAAACTTGGATGACTGACCGTTTTTTTAAGTATTTTTTCTCGACATTTTAAAGTACACACTGAAACGCTGCTTCGGGGGGCATGTTAAAATGTCGGTCACGGCTTTTCTAGGTGATAAGTCATATCGGAGGCCTTTGAACGGCTTGAACACTCCAATAAAGACACTTACAGCAGAGGTATGAGTGTGAAAAACTTTTTTTTATACATTTTTGTATTTGGTTTGAAACCGTCTGCTCGTCTGCCCCCCTATCCCATAAAAAAAAAAACCTACTATCTGTCTGTATGTATTATTTGAAAAGTAAGCTATAGCGAGCTGTAATTTACACAGAACATTTGTGGAAATGAGGTAATTTTCTCAAATATAATCAAAATTACCTGAACCGAAATAAACCGCTTGTGTATTTGAATCACACCTAGCCGGTTTTAAGCAGATTCCAACAAAGGGGGAAGTTGTCATATGAGGCTATATGATTTTTTCTTGGCTTTACTTGTCAAATAGTCCAGTCATATTAATACTATACTAATATAATAAAGCTGAAGCTCTGGAATTACCAGTCGGATTTGAAAAAATCTTTTTAATTGTCCACTCATGAGGAAGGCTATCGAGCATTACGCTAAATTTCTATAAGTTAAACGTGGGTGAAACCGCGGGGCACAGCTAGTTATAACATAACTATAACTATTTTATTATCCATAATTTTCGTCACACAAATTAAAATATTGATTGGATTTTAACGCTAACAGTGTAGCCACGCCCGAAAGCGGTGAGCTTTCAATTCTAAAGGCGCGTTTAAATTAGAAGCGACAAGCGGACTGCAGCGCTGTAGATGCAAGATTTTTGTTTGAAAATAATGATAATAATCATTTATTAATACCAAAACATACATGTTGACTTAAAATACACACTTAAGGCAAAAAATACAGGAATTTCTTTGAAGGGAATGTATTTAACAGGTTTAATGAATTTATGACATTGCGTTTAGCTATATCTTTTTTGCCGCAAAATTAAACTTGACTTTTGTATTCCACCCCCGAATTTTTTATATTTGTATGTTTTAGACAATGACTATTTAACGATTTTTTTGACTTGTTTAACTGTTAAATTTTGACTTTTTTTTATTTTTGTTGTATCTAATTGTTATTAATTTTTATTTTACTAATCCTAGTAATCATTCTAAAAATAATGTATCCTGACCAGGGCACACTTTTTGTGTTCTCGGGTCTTGGGTATTTGTCTTGTGTTTCTGTATTTGTCCATACCATCTGCGAGACAGAATATCCTAGTGTAGGATTATGAACGTAAAAAAAAGAAAATAATAAAGAAAGAATCCTAGCTAATAGTCCAGATTCAACCCCGATAGCCCGTGGTAGATCTCAACTTCACAAAGGATTTCTTCCAGAAATTTCCATATAACTTCACCAGCAATAAGTGGAGTGTACCGACGCACGGGATATGAAAAGCAATCTCGAACATTTTATTATGGACACAGAGTATAATATGTGCGGCTGGTTAACTTTCAAACTTTCTTGATATTGGTCTAGTCTCAGCGCCTCGCTCGCGAGTTGTTTGACAAGGCTTTAAAGCGCTGTTTTCCTTCAAAAGATTTTAAAATTCTACCTGCAACACAGATTTTTCATCGTGGTAGTTTTAACCTTTAAAATTAGTATTAATTTTATATCAATAGTTTGTGACCCTTTTGCGTTTGTTTATAGAACTAATTTGTAAATTTGTATTAATTTTATACAAATTTACAAATTATATACAATATAATAAATTAATTAATAATTATGATAAATTTTGTCACAATTAAATAAAGTATAATAAAATTATCCTTGAATAATAATTAAAACCTTCAAGTGAGTTATCACAAAGTTGTAGAATTTAGTAGGTAGATTTTTATATTAACTTTATACTATTATGTTTGTCAAAGTGACGGGACGTGCTGAAGGCCCATTTGATATTAAGTGGTTACCTCCGCCCATAACAGCAGCAATACGACTTAGGTCCTCTCCGGCCGAAGTATGAGAAGACTAGTCACGCTGCGCCTTTCACTCTGAGACGGGTATTACGTCAAAATATACATCATACAAAATCATAAATTATTTTCTACTTTTACCTACTAGCAGCGCGCCGCGGTGTTTTTTTTTATGTGATTGAATTACCGAACGAGCTGAGGGCCTACCTGATGGTAAGAGGTGACCCTCGCCCATGACAACAGTAATACGCGCGACTCAGTATGAGATCCAAATCTTTACTGAGTTGCATTCATCCTGATGTTACATGCGATTGGCCGTTATAACGGAATAGTACTTCACCAGCAGCTTTTGTGTTAATCCAGGATATGAACTACCTTCATAAAAAATTTCATACAAATCCATTCAGCGTGAGGCGTGAAGGAGTAACAAACATACAACTTTCGCATTTATAATATTAGTATAAACTTAAGAGCACTTGACCAGCTATATCAAAATAGCTAGAAAAGCATGTTTTTATTACTGTAAGATTATCTGCTTTTGTTACATTTTACGTATAATTTTATTGTAAGAGGTGCTCGAGTTGAAAAGTGTAAAAAGGCCTTTTTGCGCGACTGTACAAAAAGGATTTCAAATGAACAAAAAACGTGTTTGGAAACAGACTAAAGGGCAAAAGGATTATGTATTTTTGGTACTTGTGAGTACGGGGTACCGTAGGATATAGGGTAGGTACTTATGTTTTATGCAGCTGAATCGCTTATATAGTTTATTTATTTATTTACCTTATTATTCGAGTTACCGAGATATTTACCATATTTGTGTTTTGTTTACTCCCCAATATTTCGACGCAGTTTCATGCGTCGTGGTCCCGGACAAATAATAATGTTCATAACCATGATAGTTTTAGAATTTAATTACCTTACGTACAAAATGAACACTTGGCAACGTTAAAAGATAACAAATAAACCAAAAGAAAGCAAAAAGTGTTTTTAAGGGTTACATCCCCAACGGGTAAAACTATCCCCTTTTACCCTTTGGGTACGAATTACGTCCATCTGTCAGTTCTAATTTTAATGGCTTTTCACTTTGCGGGAACCCGTATCCAATATATACGTATACTAGCTGACCCGGCCACGCGTTGCTGTGGCTAACGTTTTTGTCATATGATATTATAATTTGCAATAAAATAATATTGCGATCATAAATTGAGATGTGAGCTATCCTATCTTTCAAGTTGGATCAAACTGCACGCGGTGTACAAATTTGATTAAAATCGGTTAAGTAGTTTAAGATTCCATCGCGGACAAACATCGTGACACGTAATTTATATATATATGTATATAATATATCCATTTAAAAGTGGATATACTATCTAATTAATACAAAAACTTCTTTATAATCATAACGGCTACTTATAAAAAACAAAAATATACAAATTACAACAGAAAAATTATTACATACTGTATTATAACACAAAAGCTAATTATTACAAATAGCTGATTTAAAATATCGAAAAAAACGATTTCAAATCCTTTTATCCCTTATATCTCGTCGGGGGGGGATGTTTCTTTTGTAAAATGGGGGTGTAAACAAAATAAACAATTTCGTTTATTTGTTATTTTTTCCAGTTATTTTAACTGAAAACCAAATTGTGAAAAAATTTTTGATTAAACTTATATACGTATATTTATTTGAAAGTATATCCTTTCAAATAAAAAAGTATCTTCCAAATAGGATGGTGGATGACAAAGGCAAAAAAAAATACAACAGACTTGATAACCTCGCCTTTTGGGAAACGGTGGAAAAACTAACAGTATCACGGAACTGTCGGTGCGTGAATTTAACATTGAGTTTTGCACCTGTACCCATACCAATATTTTCAGTGGCTAATACAAATATTTTGTCAGCGTGAACGTCACAAATCCAGTAGCCAATATCTCAAGTTGTCAAAGGATCCATTACTTTAGCTTATACATTGCCAATAGTTTTGCCACAAAAGTAAATTGGCAGTTCCCATCAAAAGGTTCAGAGAATCCCGTAGCGTCGTAGCGTCGTAGAGCTTTGGCGTAGCGGTCGTAGACTTCAAAGGACGTCAAACAATGCCTACGTTCGTTCGCCTTTTCGCTAAATTAATGAAGACTGAGTCACAAAGGAAAAACTGTTTCTGCGTGATCAAAGCTAAGATTAAAAAAATTGTGATATTTCCAAGAAGTGAGGTGGACATGTATTTACGAAAAAAGTACTGTGATTATTGTATCAGCAATCGGTCTACAATGACCAATTGGGATGTTTATTTAAAAAAAAAAGAAAATTTGTACCCCTTAGCATCGAGAAATAAGGGATGATAATAACAAAGTAGGTGGTTTTTGATTGTCGACTTATTATACGAGTCATTTACAATAAATATGACTAAACTGCCCACAAAAAAAAACA
Source organism: Aplocera efformata (assembly GCA_921293045.1). NCBI lineage: Eukaryota > Metazoa > Arthropoda > Insecta > Lepidoptera > Geometridae > Aplocera > Aplocera efformata. The sequence goes on from OV121061.1 coordinate 1,040,199, forward strand.
ACTGCAAAACAATTTACGTCTTCTCCTACCGAACTATGAGAAGACCAGTCACGCTGCGCCTGTCACTCTGAGACGAGGATGCATCTTATGCGTCTGTAATTTCACCGGCACCTACACTAATCCACCCACGCGGGTAAGACGAATTCTTGGTGGCAGTACTTCTCCGGATGAACTTGGCTCAAGTTCTACTATTATATTGTACATTAGGCTGATCATCTGCTGACGTAAGCAACGTTGACTCCCAACATCTGCCGTAATATCAAAAACATAAAAAAAATACTAATATACTGTTAAAATTTAGACCTGCAATTATGATAGTAAAATTCAACCCATCAACAACAAAACACAAATAGGTTTAATCATATAAGCCTATAAAGGCTAATTTAATTTCTAAAGAGAGAATTCAATTATTTGAAACTCTCAACTGACTTATTCGCAAACTCTAATTAAATCGAATTGAAATTATATGTTTAGAAATAAGACTAAAGTTTTGAGTACCAACCAGTTTTCGGGTTTATGGACGCAGCAGGATGAATGCGAGTCAGTGTAAGATCCAAATCTTATACTGAGTCGCATTGCTGTTGTCATGGGCGGGGGTCGCCTCTAGCATTACGCAATAGCCTTCCTCATGAATAATATAAAAAAAAAAAATTTTCAAATCCGACTGGCCAGAGATTAGCGGCTTCATACAAACAAACTCTTCAGATTTATTATATTATAGAATAAATAATTATCCCAGGATATGTGAAATCCTCAACTAACCCCAAGCATAGCTTGTACTACAGAAACTAGATAACTGATAGAATACAACTTTCTAGATCATACATACTTATTAACACCCAGACACAAGAAAAACATTTGTTCCTCATACATATTCTTGTCTTAGTCAAATCGAACCCACAACGGACAGCGCAAAAGGCAGACATCCTACCAACTGAGCTCGGAAGTCAACAGCCTCAATTTGAAACTAGGTAGATGTAATCCAAATTGGGTGAAATAAATCCAAAGCAAATAGTGTGAACGCAGAAACTTTGGTTTGGGAGGAATTCTATATACCAATAACAAACTTGGGACAGTTTAGAACAAAAACCACGAAAGCCTTGAGATCCGGAATGACAGACTCTGTAGCCTCAGATAACTTGCCATTAGACTTTACACCCCACAGAGACAAACTAAGGACTCCGTACCAGCCTTTTTTATGTGAAATAGTGACGGAACGAGCTGAGGGCCCACCTGATGGTAAGTGGTGACCCTCGCCCATGACAACAGTAATGCGCGCGACTCAGTATGAGATACAAATCATTACTGAGTCGCATTCATCCTGCTGCGTCCATCACCCGAGACACCCGTCAAATAATATTAATTAAATACATAATCTATGTATGTATTATTGTAATTACAAAATAATGATGTCATGTCATAGTGGTCTAATGGTCCCACTGCAGCGACACAAGCCTACTCTCGACAATTGAGATCTACCACGGGAGCCCAATCCGGATTGGTAGATGTCACATGTCGTTGAATTTTTGATTCTAAAACATGCCGGTTTACTCACGATGTTTTCCGTCACCGTTTCGAGAACGTGGTAACTAATGACTCAATAATTAATTAATACATTATTCGCTTCCATAACATTTATTATAAAAAACGTACTGCGTCGTCAATAAAGAGAGAATGATTAAAAGAAAGTAAAGCAATTGTACTCTTCATAGAATTACAGACTAGTCTTGATAAGTTACGACATGTTTAAATTGAGGCGCAGGAATTTTTACATATGAAAACCGACATTACTTACGAGACACCCCTATATATTTTTTATTTTTTTAATCATATTTTACATAATCCAATTCCTTAGTGTACGTACCTATGGTAAAAATAAAAGATTATGAATACGAGTACAGAGACCAGATAACAGATATAATACATATATAATTTTTTTTTTAAATACATATTAACTCCCAGACACAGAACAAACATTTATATCGTCACATAAATGCTTATGAATCGAACTGCAGAAGGCAGCAAAAACCGAGTTGCGACGCGTATCGATAGAGCGTTAATTTCGTGCCCAGGGCAAACAGGGCCACTCCCTTAGTACCACCCTTACCGACAGAAGGGTTGAAAGTTTGATACAATTAAATATTCTCTTCAATGTCGCCTCTCGAATTTATTACAACGAAGTAATTGATTTCGTTGGACGTGACATTTTTGTGAGATGATCGTTCTTATTGAGAAAACTTGATTAACTTTCTGGAATAAGACCCCGAATTTAATAATATTATTATTTCTATTCTATGAGATTAGCTTTATAAGTAAAGCGCTCGCGGCGAAACTTTCCAGGATGTTCCTGTAACGATTTGAGTTAAGCAACTCAAATATTTGAGCAATTTGAGTTAGCGACTCAAATCTTTGAGCGATTTGAGTTAAGCTACTCTCGCGCGGGTCAGTAGTTGGATAGGTGAACGTTTAGTAGCATTTGAGTGCTAAATTAATATGGCTTGTTGAATAGAATAGCCGATAAGCCATGTCTGAGGCCTTCAGACGGCTTGAAAACTCCGACATCAGAGTTGGCTACTTACATGAAAAAGAAGAAGTAGCTTGAGCACCCACACCCTGCCACTGGAACACAGAAAAGCAAGTGCACTACTGCTTGGCGCTGGATTACAAGTATGGTGGCAGTACTCCTCGGGACGAACTTGGCACAAGTTCCACTGCTACTTTTGGTTGCTCCTTTAGCACCACCCAGGGGGTACGTGTAGGGAATCTGAGGGTATTCACCTACAGACGCGAGCTTAAACCCCATGAGTTTCGCCACAAATACGTGTTCTAAATCCTACAGTATCAGAAGTTTCCGTTTCATGTAAATTCCGTCAGTGCCTTCAGATAAATGATGGCGATAGGCACATAGACTCGCGTGTCGGCTGTTTGTCTGTACATCCGCTTATGCGATGAGTTCATTAATGCGATAGTAGCAAGTCAACTATCTCGCTTACTCTAACTACTGGAACAAGAGCGATTGAAAAAGAAACCTACATAAACAACTTTTGGGGGTTTTTGTTTCGTGCTTTAATCAAATAATTAATGATTTGATCTATCTATTGATCCTGGTACCCTTCGGAAGAAGGGTTGCTACTGAGTAAAGTACTACATTTTAAACATAAGACTTATTACCATAGACACGCAGTACCAGTACCAGCTGTGACAGAACAAATTCTGTCCCATCTGGTACTGGTATCAGAGTTCCTAAAGTGTTATATTGTAGTAAACTGACAATGTAGAATTCCAGTCAAAATTTCTGAATTTAAAAGTTGCATCTCGCAAAATGCAAGTTCATGCGACAATTCTCAGTACTGAATTGCTTATATTTTTAATCTTAGACATTTTATAAGTTGATCTAAAATTTAAAAATCAAATGTCAAAAATCTTCATTTCCGTCGATTTTTCATGAATTACTAGGAAACGCAAATAAAAAAAAATGTACCTTCGAGATCATGCGTTCTTCTAAGTTAACTTAAGTTTAACGCTCCTTCAAACCCTATCCGACCTTCCATGGCGAAGAATAAGCAAGAAACATGTTTCCTCTCGAAGTTTTCCTTAACGTTGCGCACATATTTTTTTCAAGTGAAAAACTCATTAGTTCACGTGTGGGTTTCAACCCACGAACATCAGATTGAAAGTCGGCGTCTGCACCCCTGGACCACCGCGCTCTCTTATGGCCATATTACTGTATCTTTTGTACTAAAATAAAGAGATAATAATAATGAATACTTAAAGTTTGATGCAAACTAAATAGCACGGCAATGTGAACACCGAACCACTAAATCCCCCTGCGGTAACATAACATGTTACCTGTAATCCCCCGACCCACACCGCCGGAACGTAGCGTGCTCTGAACAATTAAAGAATACAACAACTGGTCTATTACAAGGCATTTGCCGTGTTTCCAGTTCCACAGAGTTTTTAGGAAAACAGCATTATTACTGAGTGGGCCACAATCATGCGATATGGCTTCCTGGCTCAGTTTGTTGCCTTTGACACACTTTGTGAGGATCTAGGACTTCTGATAAACATGAACTTTGTTCCCGGGTCTAGGGTGGCCTTGTGCAAAGAGTACGAAAATAATTAAAAACTCGAAGAACGTAGCAAACTTGCAGTCGGATCTCGATCTACTAAACTTGGTAACAGGATAACCTGATAAATCACGTCTATCTAGGCACAGGCATGATGAACTGAAGATATAAACCCACAATTTATTGAAAGCTCAACCAATTTGTGCCAAGTTGGGTTGAGTAACGTTTGGCAGAGGTCCAGTCTACGTGATTGAAAAGGTCGATTTGTTCAATATCTCCGTAATTAAAATTTACGTGTTTTTGCGCGATGTGACACTTTTGGCCAAAATACAGGGATGTTTTTTCGCGGTTGGTTAAATCGATTAGGTTTTTCCCCACTCACTGTGCGAGGAGTCTTTTATATAAAGGTTATTATCAAAAACTGCAATTCAACGTAATGTGTTTATTTAATTAATATTTAATTTTTGTGACTTTAAATTTTGGTTTTTCCTAACATTGTAAGTTAATATAATATATTAATTGTGTTTAAAATTATCATTATGACATTTTTACTAACAAATAATAATAATTAATCAATACTACCTAAAATTATGTTGACATTCATAAGTGTACTAAAATTTACTGTGTTATTACAATGTACCAAAATGGAGAAATAAATGAATTGAATTGAATTTCAATATTCGCGGTTTATTCAAACAGCGCTTTCTAGCCCTAAACTAAACAAGCTTGTACTATGGGAACGGGATAACTGGTAAAATACTCACATAGTGTTTATTTAAATACATAGAATTTCTAAATTTCTTCAAAATAATGTTTGGAAACATACATTTTTTTTTATAAATATGTATAATACCTTATAATTCATGCGTTCTTATTACCAAGTTTAGCGCTTGTCCAAACCCTTTGCACCTCCAAGTGGAATTTGAGTAGTTAAGCGAGAAAGCGTGACAAACAAACATTCACAATTTTATTATTTAAGTTACAGCAAAGGTGACAAAATCCACTATCAACCCGCAGACAATACTCTAGATTAAGATATTCACTTACGCCCAAAACTTAACATAAAACTGAAGTTCCATTTACGCTGTCTGATAATCTGAAATGGAGGATAAGATAATCTTTAGGCCCGAACTTCTGTCCTGACCTACTGATAGCTGATAATGCTTTCCGAGGGCTAAGGGCAGATTGTAAATTTGGTCCGTACCAAGGGGTTTCGTGGTATTCGCTTTCGACTTCTGTATAACTTATTTCAGCTTCGCTTGACAGCTAGTCAAGTTTAGCGTAAAAAGGGGTCAACCTCAGAATGAGAGACAATAAGCAGAATACAAATACAAAAACAAAATTGTTTATTTACCAAAAACATAGCTTACACGTAAGACTTTTTTATTTTGTATTTGTCAGAATTTTCATATATAACTTCATTATGTCGTTTTAAAAGTTGTCTCAAAAGTCTCACATTATCGAACTTACACATTTTATACATAAAATACTTATTTTTTTACTAAAAATCTGCTTTTAAATTAATATATACAAGTTGAACTTATCAACTCTACTATTTTATAAAAGATGCACCCAAATTACATTGAGCGAAGAAAATAGTCATAATTTTTTTTCGAGTTATATTCATTTAAAAACCAAACTGCTGAAACAAATTTCACGAAATGATTATGGGACCAATCTGAAAGTATATCCTTTCAAATAAAAAAGGATAATTCATTTTGGTTTACAAATGACGGAGTACCGAGGTACAATGTACCGAACACATGAAAACCTTCAGAAGTACGGTTGACAAAATAATCATCCAATTCATAATCATAATAAATTAATCTAGAGATTCGTATAATCGAGATATCGCATCAAACCTACTTAAAATAATACAGCGGAATTAAGGACATCCTTCTGTAAACTCGGTTAAAAAGTGAAAATTACTTAAATATTAATTACACCGTCCTATGTAAAACACATCTTCCCGTAACTGGTTAATATTGAGCCCAATTCTCCGAATTACATCAATGAATTACATTTATTGTCACCCGACTGTTTTAATCGATCATTACAATTATTGTCACGTCGTTTGGGTGCGTCGTTTACATTCAGTCGTCTCAAGTTCTTAATATTATCTTAACTAATCTATACATGCGAATGTCAGTTTGTTTGAAATATCAACTATTATACTTATTAATAAATAGTTGATAACTAATATTATCAAATATTTATTTATTATTATTCCGCATTATTTGTTTTAAATCTCGTAAATTTTTCACTACAAAATACATTACTTATTTTTAAAATAAACTATAAAATATTGTAGTAAAAAATATATAGTAACGGAGGACCACCGACTGCGGAGTGAGACCCAAGCCCAAAGACGCATGAAACTGCGTCTGCACGAAATCTACCAAATCAAGACAAATAAATAAATAAATAAACGTTTACACACTCATACCTCTGCACTAGGATTCCCTGTGTCGCAGATGGCATGTACAAACACAGAAACACAAGACAAACATATCTCTGTAACTCGAAAAATAATGTTCATAACCATGATATTTTTAAAATTTATCGTATAAATTCATAGGAATATCGTTGGAATATGCATCGGGAATGCGCTGAGTATAAAACAGGTACATTATGAGTGACTTTAGAATTCAGCATTATAATCTGAGCTCGCGCTGTGAATATATACAACGGTTAATGCGCTAAGAAACTAATTAACGATACAAAGATAGTCAGGACAAACGAGTATTGTTTGATTTACGTAGCTTTTATAAACGTAAACGTTTACACACTCATACCTCTGCACTAGGATTCCCTGTGTCGCAGATGGCATGGACAAACACAGAAACACAAGACAAACACCCAAGACCCGAGAACAAACTTCATGCTCACCACACAAAGTGTGCCCCGGCCGGGAATCGAACCCGGGACCCCTCGCTTCGAAGGCAGGGCTACTACCAACTAAGCCACATCCGTATTCAAATGTATGCGGAACCTTACTACTAATAATAATAATAATAATTTATCTTAATTTCAGAAAACAAGAACTTAAAAATGAGTACATTGGCCCATAGATAAATTCTTACATGCTATAATTCAATAGATCTGCCGCCAAGTAGTGGTGCACTTGCATTGCTGTGGTCCGATGGATGGGTGTGGGTGCCGGTCACATGCCCATGAGATGTAACATCCCCGCCCCGGGTGACGGGCGCAATGGCGTGCGTCTTGGGTCTTCTCATACTCGGTCGGGGAGGACCTAAGTCGTATTTCTGTGGGCGTTAGTAACCACTTAACATCAGGTGGACTTTCAGCTCGTCTCGTCACTTCATTTACATATAGAACCTCCTTCAGTACTAAAGTTTTATAAGGTTGTACTACTGTAGTACTATATTCTGGATCAACGTTGTTTTTTTTTTTTCTGTTTTATGCCAGACATTCTTAGTGCATGGGTATGAGTTTGTGAGATTTTGCGGTTTGTTTACTAACCTACCAAACACGCGGTTTTCCGGGATCAAAAGTAGGTTCCAGGATCTGTTAAGCCATCCAGGGTTAACAGATCCTGGAACCTAAAAACCTGGAAATAAGCTATCCTGGTGCCAAATTTCATCCAAATCCGTTGAGCCTTTTGAGCGTGAAGGAGTAACAAATATACAGACACACAACCTACCCGGTTTGGTCTCCCGTGGTAGATCAAATCCCATTCACTCTCAATTATTAAGAGTAGGCTGGTATCCCTGCAGTGGGAACATTAAAGGCTGGTACGGTACAGACACATACAAACTTTCGCGTTTGTAATATAAGCGCGGTTATGGCGAAATATAATAGCAACTGAAAGCGTACGCAAATAGTTCATACGATTCCTGTTTGTTCTGGAAAGTTTTGACAGTCGATAGATCTTCGATACATTCTGTATTTATATAATACCCAGACTGTTTTGTTGCTGCTTTTTAGCAGACTTCATAAAGACTAGAATCTCATTTTTCACCGTTTCACATAAATGTTTCATGTGAAATATTGGTGCACGTCTGGGTTTGAGCCAGCGACCTTCAAATTGTCAGTCGGCGTCTGTGCGCCTGAAGGCTAACAAATTGGCCATGAACTAAACGTCCAAGCAATTCCAAATCTTTGATAACCATTCCTCGCAGAACGTAAATCGATTGGCATACCAAATGGTATCTCAAACGTAAAATGTGAACTATCCAGCGCAATATCCAAACTTTAGGTATAAATCACAAACTATACTGTCCATAAAACAAGGAAGCACTATTACAAAATATCTCTCGTTTTCGAGGCAGAATTTAAGGCACGGTAGAATGAGGAATTTCTGCCGCCCACCGTACATATTGTGAGCTGAGAACGGATATTTTAATATACATGGACACCTATTGTTGCCTTTTTGAAAACGTCCATAGCTACTAAGAATTTTACTATTTATAACCTAGCTCATATGAGTAACCTTAAGTTGTTATTAAGAAAGAATAGCACAAGATCGGACAGAGTAAAATCTTAGAGGAAATCCAGATATCTCGCCAAACTGATAGTAAAATGAAACAATATTATACAATTTAAAAAAACTTTACACACTCATACCTGCACTAGGATTCCCTGTCACAGATGCCATGAACGGCTAAGATACAAACATACAGACGACTTGATTACCTCCTTAAGGAGTCAATTATTAATAATTCAAATTCACTTGTAATGAGAAATTCTAAAATTCGTATTACACTATGCTTTGTTAGGGCGTAATGGGTACGCTCATAAAGCGTGGTGGCCCAGGGGCATAGACGCCGACTTTCAATCTGAAGGTCGCTGGTTGAAAGCCACACGTGCACCAATGAGTTTTTTCACTTGAAAAATTTATGTGCGCAATACCACGTTCTCGAAACGGTGACGGAAAACATCGTGAGGAAACCGGCATGTCTTAGAACCACAAATTCTAAGACATGTGACATCTACCAATCCGGATTAGGCTCCCGTGGTACATCAAAGCCCATTCACTCTCAATTATCGAGAGTAGGCCGGTGATCCTGCAGTAGGAACAATAGAGGCTAGTACGGGGGTACGTTCGATGAAAATGACGTAGATCTATGAAAGAATGAGGCGCGTTCTGGTACCGCGCTACCTGGCCAGTCAGACCCGCATTCCGAGGATAACTACAAGTACCACAGACAATATAAGAGACAACACTTGACGTCAGATAATTTGGATTCCGGAAGACCGGGCAAATTTTCCGACCCTACAGCTACAGCCCTTAAATAAATAATAACAAAACACGCATTACGGCGCCGGGTTCCCGCGGCCATGTTTTTAGAATTGAAATCAGATTGCTGTTGTTATAGGCGACCACTTAACATCATGGGCCTTAACGTCGGAATAACCGTAACCGCCTTTTAGACCGTTAAAAAACGCTTCGCGTTTAGGTTATGGGATGGATATTTGAAACGGCAAATATAACCATATTTACAAAACAAGTCCATATTTTTAATATACATATCTTTGTATAGCCAACCGTAAATTTTCAATTTCACCGTACCTTTGTATACCACAAACAGACATTGGCAGAGTTGTCGCACAAAGATAGCCACTAAGGCAATAAGTTTAAAAAGTTATATTTTTTTTTAAATATAGAAAAAAAAGAAACAAATGATGTCATTTTTACATTTTTGTTCTTTATAAGTAGCCTCAAATTTAAGGTTTTGTTTTTTTTTTTAATTTTTATGTGTAAATAATAAAAAAAAAACAATAAAAATGATGTTATTTGAAAACGCCAAATTAAGTATATGATATCGAACCAAACAAAAACTGTCAACTGGCTCAGACCAGCTATCACTCACCGTACTTCTCTGACACCTGTACTCTCCAAACCGTACTGATGAGTACGGTGAACCGTAATTATTGAGTGCATGCAGTAGAAATGCCAATATTTATATCGGGACTACATATTGATGTGCCTCCGGAAAACATACAGCATTGTTATGAAGAAGCAGTGTATACTTAGCCGGAAGTTTACAGTCTATCCATAGATTTATAGTAGAATTAGTTCATCTTACCGGAAACAGGTGGCGCTTCAGTCTTACCCCAGCAAGATGGTGGACAACCGCCATTTTAGATGTCATAGCGTTGTGTACTTTTGCCGAGAGCGGTCGTAATCCTTAAAAATATCATTAATCCCTTTACTTTTGTGAAAATTATTATCAGTTAGTGTTGTACAGTAAAGTGATACAGTGATTAGAGTGCATATTTCCAAGTTTGGGCTAGTAAAATATAAGAATTGTGTTGTGCCATGAATCCCACGTGCGCAAGTGATGCCGAAGGAGAGACCGAACCCAATCAATCTGCGGTTCGGGATCCTTTAACGCAAGAGAGGGACCCTGAACGAGATCGAAGGGACTCCTCCAGCTCCAGCAGCTCATCGGACTGCGAGAATGAACGAGAGGAGACGCCTCCTAAGAAGCGTAAAAAAGATTCACAGGCAACCTTAGATCCTCGGATCGACGCGTTATACCACCAGGTCAGTTTTTTAACAAACTATATTATGCATCAACCATGTGTACCGACTACGAACACAGAGACGAACGAATTGCTTGAGAATCCAAGTAAAATTAATAGCGATTTTTTAACTAACCCATCGACTGCCGGTACTAGGCCACTAGATCTAGGATTGTGTAAAACAGATTTTGACGAGAAGAAAGTGCTTAAACGTGCTGACGATAAACGTCTACGTCAGCTGAATGAGCTACAACATTTTAACTCGCCCACGTGGCAACATATACGGTATAAGAAGACATTGGCTGACTTGCTAGCATCACCGGGTTTTTGCAACCTGAAAATTAATGACGAAATGTGTTCCCTTAACAAAGGAAAAGATTTTCTTGCACCTACAGAGGAAATCATGGCTGCCACCACCAATGCCTTGCTATACCAAAGAGAGCTTTTGCAATCCGGGTTGCAAGAGATCGTGGATTGGGCTCACAATAACCCAACAGAGATAAATTCAAATACCCTCTTTAATAAATTTACTGAAAGTTTTGGCAAATCGTCACCGTCGTACAAATTATCGGAACAAACACTACAAATAGTATGTGGAAAAAGGGCTGAGTGTATAGAAATTAGGCGTAAAAGATTAATAGCTGACATTCCGGATAAAAACATACAAACTGCTCTCAATAACATACCCCCAAGTGAAGAGTTTTTGTTTGATAAAACAAAACTTTCTGCATTCATTCAATCCCTAGGAGGACCTAATCATTGGATTTCTTCTCCGCAAGCACCGAAGTTTAGAGAGCAACTTAAAAGAAAATACAAAGAACCAACACCTTCTACATTTAGGCCCCAAACACAAAGTAGGAATAATTTTCACACCTACAAAAAACAACAAACCAGTCAAACTTTCAAAGGAAAAAACGACAATTACAAACCAACTAAAAACACGGCCTTTCGAAACAAAGACAGGAAGAAATGACTATCCGACACATTTCAGAGGGGGTTGTTTAACTATGTTCAAACAACGATGGCAAGCCTTGGGCGCAAACAATTTCATAATGTCAACAATAACGGGGTTTCGAATACCCTTATGCAAAAAACCTCCTCTAATAATGCCAACAAATCGAATCATGTGTCAATACGAAACCAAATCTTCTCTTGCCATGACTCAGGCAATACAAGAACTACTGGACCAAAATGTACTACAGAGGGTTTCCAAGAAAACGCCCAGTTTCATCTCCAAAATGTTTCTGCGGAAGAAAAGCGACGGGTCAATGCGACCGATCTTCGATCTTCGAGAACTAAACAAATTCTTGAAGACAAAACAGTTTCGTTTGATTTCTCATGCCTCAGTTCCCGATTTCTTACAACCGGGAGACTGGATGATAAAAATGGACATTTCCCAAGCTTATTTCCACGTACCAGCTGCAAAATCTCACCGAACGTTTTTAAGGGTCAGTTACCAAGGCCAATTATACGAGATGACGTGTCTCCCTTTTGGTTTGGCGTCAGCGCCTCACCTTTTTTCTTCTGTAACATGCTGGGTCGCGGAGACCTTGCGTGCGAAGGGATATCGTGTGCTAGTGTACCTAGACGATTACCTTCTGGTCCACCAGGACCCATCCAAGTTATGCCTTCAAGCTGCGGAAGCTGTGAGACACTTGGAACATCTGGGTTGGAAAATAAATTACCAGAAATCGGTGTTGACACCTACACAGGACCTAGAATACCTGGGCATTCGTTGGCAGACAGCAAAGAATGCAATGTCATTACCCATAAAAAAGATAAATATTCTCGACATTGCCTTAGAAGAATCGATACAAAAAAGACGCATCAATCTTCGCGAAATACAACGGCTGCTGGGTCAACTAAATTTTGCCAACTTTGTGATACCCAGAGGCAGGCTGCATTGTCGCAATATCCAAATATTTCTCCGAAAATTCAACAAAAAGCGACCCCGTCTAAATCAACTTATTCCACAAGTTGTGGAACAGGAGATGCGGTGGTGGCGCGGAGCCACACACCTCAGATCGCCAATACATCTAAAGCCTGCCTCCCGCTTCCTGGCGACGGACGCCTCGGAATTGGGTTGGGGAGCCCAGTTAGATGGGAAGTTAATGTCAGGAACCTGGACAGCACAGCAGAAAAGATGGCACAGCAACAAAAAAGAACTCTATGCCGTAATAGCAGCAATCACAAACAACACAAAAACTCTGCAGAAATCACACGTTTTAGTGCAATCAGACAATCGAACTCTCATAGCGTACATTCGGAAGGAGGGAGGAACAAGGTCACTAGCCCTACTAGCCCTGACATTCAAGTTACTACACATAACAGACAAGTTTCAGATCACACTGTCAGCTCATTATCTGCCAGGGAGATACAACATAATAGCAGACAGACTGTCGCGAGGAAAACCCCCCGCGGAATGGCATCTGCTACCTCAAGCGACATCGGGAGTATTCCGGAAATGGGGACAGCCGGAGATCGATTTGTTCGCGTCACGTCAAACCGCGGTAGTAAGAAACTACGTCTCGATAGACTGCAGAGATCGATTAGCAAATTATATAAATGCCTTCAGCAGACCATGGAGACATCGACTAGCATGGGTGTTTCCACCTCCGAGCCTTCTGCCAAGAGTACTGTCACACTTGAACAGTGCTACAGGTACATACCTGATAGTAGCGCCCGAATGGCCTCGGGCATTTTGGCTACAGGACCTGAAGGACAGAGCATTAGATCACCCATACGAACTACAGAACCTATCGGAGACTCTGATAGATGTCACAACATCACTGCATCCCCCTCAGGTAGAGACATTGACCCTGAAAGTTTGGAAAATTGGGGGTGGGGGACTCAAATTAGGAAGTGGTCTTCAGAAGAAAAAGAACTGTTAAAGAATAGTTGGAGAAAATCAACCTTAACAACCTATTTACCAGCCTTGAAAAGATGGCTGACATGGTGCAGCAACTCTCAAGTAGATCCTAGATCTCCTCAACCTGCAGACGTAGCAAAATTTTTAATATATCTTTTCTTACAGGAAAAGCTATCCTACAGCACCATTCTCGTACATAAATCTGCGGTTTTAACCTTCTGTGGCCCTCATGTAGAAAAACAGTATTTTTCAAACTTTATCATAAAACACGCCCTTAAGGCTATCAGCATAGCTAAACCGAAGGTAGTTAAGCCATCTATCATGTGGAATCCGACGGTTGTGCTTGATTGGCTTTCATCTAACCCACCTAAGGACACACTTTTCGAGATATCTCGAAGAACAGCGACAGTATTGTTGTTAGCATCGGGCCGCCGGGTTCATGACCTCACCTTGATAAAAATTTCGACTGACAATTTCTATGATACGGGAGAATATATATATCTAATTCCTACTTTCGGCTCCAAGACAGACACACACTCTTATAGGCAATCCGCGTGGAAACTTTCAAAACACACTGACAAAAACATATGCCCAGTTACATTAGTCAGATTATTGATAGAGAAAACCAGCTCAAGACGATCAGAAGTTAAAGATCTAGACCATCTTTTTATCACTATATTTAATAGGGCTAGGTCTGCATCACGCACAGTAATAGGTAACTGGATTCGGACTGTTCTTAAAGATAGTGGTATTCAAGCACCCCCAGGTAGTTGCAGATCAGCAGTAGCTTCTCTGGGATGGACAGATAACCAACCAATAGACGAGATATTAGCTCGGGGCAACTGGAGGTCATCTAACACATTTTTTAAACATTATTGTCGTGAGATTGAACTTCCTAAAAATAACCATAACACGTTCTTCAATACATTTTCTCCTTCATAAAATTCAATAAGATTAAAATTAAGATAATTCATTTAATTGCTTAGATCGTTAAATAAATAAGTCAAATAATATGATTTACCGATGTTAACTATATTATTATTGTCAAGAAATTAACGTTATTTTTGAGGTGATTAAAGAATGTATATAAATATTAACTGGTATACCATCGTTTTCATTTACAGATTAACTATTCATCATCATAGCGTTGTGTTTAATTCATTTCACCAGCAGATAACAAACACGTCTTCATAACAATGCTGTATGTTTTCCGGAGGCACATCAATATAACGGTTTTGCATAAAAACAAAACCGATATTATGTGCCGAGAAGGAAAACATACAGCATTGCAGGAAGTCCTTCCTGGTGAAGACTATGACATCTAAAATGGCGGTTGTCCACCATCTTGCTGGGGTAAGACTGAAGCGCCACCTGTTTCCGGTAAGATGAACTAATTCTACTATAAATCTATGGATAGACTGTAAACTTCCGGCTAAGTATACACTGCTTCTTCATAACAATGCTGTATGTTTTCCTTCTCGGCACATAATATCGGTTTTGTTTTTATGCAAAACCGTTATATTATGCGCGGGCAGAAAATAACGCATGGGCAAAAAACCAGCGTGCAATCATAACAACTTAATATATCAGTTGGTAGTAACTCTGCCTTCTGCACTGAAGGTTGTGGGTTCGGTACTCACCAAGCATTAGTGTGACGAACAGAGCTTGTTCTGTGTCTGTTTGTTTAATGTTTGTATTTACCAATAAGTACTATTTTTTTTTACTAATTTTCATATCAGTTATTCTGTCCCCATAGTAAAAGCTATGCTTATTTTGGGAGATTTTTTTTTAAGAACAACACACTCATACCTCTGCACTAGGATTCCCTGTGTCGCAGATGGCATGGGCAAACACAGAAAAAGACAAACCCAAGACCCGAGAACAAACTTCATGCTCAGCACACAAAGTGCGCCCTGGCCGGGAACCGATCCCAAAACTATCAAAACTTTATAGCGATGCGTGAAATTTCCTAGTTTTTTTTATGAAACAGATGTGGCGGTAAAAGATTAAGGCCCACGTGATGTTAAGTGGTTACCTTCGGCCATAACAGCACTACGACAGGAGGGGAGTCCCCCGCTCCTTTCAAAATGAAACACCAAATTTGGAAAGGTTGCCTAAGTCTTCGTGAAAAACGAAGTGTCATTTTGGATGAATTAACAAAGAATAACAGTCGCTAATTTAAAAATATATCTCCTTGTTCCTTGTATGAACTCTCCTTTGATGAAAAGACAATAAGTATTTCATCACTAGCTGCGACCCGCGGTGTTACGCGTGGTTCCTCATCATTTTTGTGTTTATATTTTTATATGTATGTTAATCTGTAAGTTTATTCTATGGGCCCGTTTTTTAGTATTTATAAGGCGTGAAGGCGAAACAAACATAAGTTTTTTCTTTCTAAGACTGTAATCTTCGTTTGGTCGAGTAAATAAAATCAAAATTCAGTCTCTAGTCCCCTATTGAGGGATGACAGAGGCCAAAATATCCTAGTTTTTAATTACACTGAAAATCCTATTGACGTCTGTCAACTTTAAATGTCAATACGAACATACAGATAGAATATACTTCTAAATACAGTCATTTCGGTCTGTCATTAGTACGTAATGTTCAGCATTGAACACTTTTTTTATGTGAAAGAGTAACAGAACGAGCTGAAGGCCCACCTGATCGTAAGTGGTGACCCTCGCCCATGACAATAGTAATGCGCGCGACTCAGTATGAGATCCAAATCTTTACTGAGTCGCATTCATCCTGCTGCGTCCATCACCCGAGACGGGGATGATACGCCTCATGCGCATGTGATTTCACCGGCAGCCGCACCCTTTTACCGGAACACAGTAATGCAACCACTACTGCTTGGCGGCAGATTCCAGATGTGGTGGCAGTACCTCTCCGGACGCACTTGGCACAAGTTCTACAGCTACTTAATAATATAGTTTTTATTATAGTAGCTCTTCCTCGCTACGTCATCCACGTGGAATTTAACATTTCTTATTTATTTTTCTCAATTAGAAGTAGCTTGAGTTATAATATGTCTTGTCCGGTCTTGTCCCGTTAAAATCGGTCCAGCCGTTTTGGAGAATAATCTCCGGAATAAACAGACAAAATTTGATATAATTGAATACGGAAAATACATCAATATATTCATAATCATACATGTAAAAAAAATGTAACTACGCTATTGCATTAGGTTAATGCAGTTAAAATTGTTGTTATAGTAAATAAATAAAATATTTTTGTTTCTAGGACACGCCGGTTTCCTCGCGATGTTTTATTTCGCCGTTTTGAGAACGTGGTATGGCGCACACACATTTTTCAAGCAAAAACTCATTGTTGCAGGTCTGAATTAGAACCAACTATTTTCGGACTGAAAGCTTAAGCGGCTTGATTAATTTATTTATTAAAAATTATAAATTAAAAGCATTTTTATTCAAAACGTCAATTTCCATAACTGACACAACACCGTAGGAACTATAATTTAATCTGTGACCATACCTACTCTAAAATACTACTAATTAAATGAAAGGTACTTTGTTACACATTTATTTGTAAAACAAAGTCAACATTAAAAAAACACTATAAAAAATTGTTGCTATATTCTCACATACTGTCATCCTAACAAACAAAATTTTGTTATTTAGTAAAATTTTCTTCTATACTTATAGACCAAGAACTCCGTTACCATTAAAATATTTTGTTTTCGCAAAATGTCTTTAATACTTTGTTCACCACTATAATCACTGCATAGTTTTCAGAAAATAAACAACAACGTAATAAAATTCTAGCCCACACAAATAACGTTGCCAAAAAATGCACAAACTTACCGCTCTCTGCCGCAACGTTCCAACACAATTTCACACTAATCCAATTCCTTTTTTGTTCCAAATTCAAAACACAAGCACCGCACTAAGAAGGTTCACATCCACAATAATCACATCACATAAAAACTTTTTCAAGCAACTACGTCAAGTTTAAAACCAGAGGTATCGTTTTAAAATTCGAATTTACGTGAATTCGATTTCGGAACGAGACGATTCGTCCGGGACCCGACACAGCCTTCCCGCGCGAGTTGGTCGTACCGAATGCCTTTTGCGCATGGTTGTGCCTTTGATACGAAACGTCGTATGTCGCATTGCGTTATTATATTTGAAACTGACCCTACGCGATCGTCGATTTTCACGAAGATTGGGAAAGTTGTGAAAAGGATTTGAAAATATTTAGTTTGAAATTGGAAGAAATAAAGACGATTAGTTTTGCTTTGATCTCAATCTTAAACTTATTTATTCCTCTAGATCTTAAGTTTAGTTCGATCACAAAATTTACCTGCCCAAGTAAATATATTCGTGCGCATATTACGTGTCAACAAATACATCACATGCACTAAAATATTTCAAATTACAGACAGTTTTCATGTTTTAGCTATGATACTATTATTTAAGGTTATATCTGTTCCAAACCTGATAACTTTAAACATCCAACTTTTGTTTATATCCTAATCTGAATTAAAATATAATTAGAAGATTTCAAATGCGAAAACTTGGAATTTATAATTATACGCGTACAATAAATTTTCAACCCAAATTATAAAACCTGTTTTTTTATAACTTGACCTCATTATATCATATACCGCATTTGATATAATGAACCGACGTTGTGTGGTTGATATAAATAATTCACAATTTCGAACTGAGCAGGTATTTAAACAGAAATTCTATTTGAAAACTCATTAAAATTAAACTGCCCAGACAGAAGTCTTGTCATTACTCTGCTGAATAATTGAAATTATAACTATAGAGAAAGTCAAGGACCACAGACTATAGTGGACTCTTGTAGGCTAAATATACCTAATTAAAAGTTGGATGATATTTAAAGCTCTTACAAATAGACTTTTTAAATAGACCCGAACTAAACCCCACCGGTGGCAAACCTCTCATTCGAGCATCTCCGGGTTCTCTTCACTAGAGAACCTCTCGCGTTTTTATTTAAGAAAATTTCATGTCCTTTTACTTCTAAAAGTAAGTAAGTATTTCATCGTGGTCTATTACGACCTAATATACATTTTATTATATGGCAATCGTCCTTTTTATACATTTTTTCTTTGCGTCACGTTGTTTTAATATCTTATCTGATATGTGTGTCACCGTGGTTTATAAAGAAAGAAAGAAAGAAAGAAAATATATTTATTAATAACTATAACAACTTTATCTTACTAATATTACAATACAAATGCGAAAGTTTGGATGGATGGATGATTTGTCACGCCCAAACGGCAGAGCGGATCTGGATGGAATTTGGAATTTTTTTACATTGTTACCACTAGATGGCGCTATATGACATATTTAGATAATATCATATAGGGCCACCTATTAAATCAATTACCACAATAAATTACGAGATGTCGCTATATAAAATTGTCAGCACGGCTCCGTGGCTTAGTTGTTAGTAGCCCTGCCTTCGAAACGAGGGGTCCCGGGTTCGATTCCCGGCTGGGGCACACTTGTGTGGTGAGCATGAAGAATGTTCTCGGGTCTTGGGTGTTTGTCTTGTGTTTCTGTATTTGTCCATGCCAATTGCGACATAGGGAATCCTAGTGCAGTGGTATGAGTGTGTAAACGTTTATCGTTTATTATAATTAATTTATTATAAAAAAGTTTTTGGGAAAAAAGGTGTTTTTACAAGACATACAATTACTTACAGGTAAACTTATACAGTAAAACCACTAAACACAAAATTTCATCCAAATATGCATATCCGAGATACGTGAAATAAATAAACAAATATATTTAAAAAAAATCTCGTTTTATGTAATAATATTTATTTACCGACACGACATTACATCCATGAGTTTAACTTGCATCCGCTAGAGTTACATCTGAATTCATACCAGCTCAGCTACAGGTACCTCAGAGCACTGACCCTAACTGGGACTCGACTATGGACCCTGAGGGCTGACCGATTGTTTTTTGACCCGAGAACTAATTTCATGCTCACCGCACAAAGTGTGTTCCGGCCGGGAATCGAACCTTCGCTTCGAAGGCTACTACCAAGGCACGGAGCCGCCATGAGAGGCCTTTTCATTTGATATGAAACTAGTTCGGAATTTCGAATTAAATGTCATCAAAATTCATGAAAAAAGAACCGCGGAAATTTTTACTCGCCATATTTTTGGCGGGTCACGGTAAAATTACCCGTGAAACTCCGGGAGATATTATCTCATCTGGCAACCCTGCACTGGAAAATTTCAGTACAAAATTAAAGTATTTCAGAAAGCAGTGTAGTGCTTAAACCCCGGACTTACACTGTATTAAACGAGTCGTTTCTACCTTCCTTTCAATAGGCGGGTCTTAATGGACTAACGAGATTACGGAACGGTCAAAAATTACAATTAAAATGTGTTTTAGGATATAACTTTAACATTTTTAACTCAACCTTACTTGACTTTAAAAAGGAGAACATTATTAATTAGTAATTTGAAGATTTTGAACCGATTTGAATAATTCTTCTCTAATAATTCTTCTTTAATTATAATTCTTGTTCTCTACGGTTGTCCCATATAAAATTAATTAATTTCATCCCTATCATAAAATGCGAGATAAATGTATTTATCAGTAAATTTTTTTTTGTGTAAGTGGTCAACTCTTGTATCGGAATTTTCAAACCGCCCGAAGGCCTCCGACAATTACAATTTATTTAATTTATTCGTGTGATTAAATGTTATGTTTTAAATATAAAGATTTTTTTTATGTACTTTTATTCATTATTGTGTTTTATTTAGAACTAGCTGTGCCCGCGACTTCGTCCGCGTGGACTTAGATCTATCCTAGCCTAGAGGATAGAAATATAATGTGATGCTTAATATGTCTGTTCGTTACTATTATATTAAAATTATGTTATAATTAAATCTCAAAATAATTTATTTCCGTTAGATTCTTACGATATTACTTGGGTTTTGTTAACTGGGAAGGTTAAAGACTTGATTGGATGATGAACTACGTAAGTGAAACTGCAACCATTGCAAATGTATACAATAATGCTTCTCTGTAAACTATACTATAGAAGTCATCTTTTCAGGATATTTCAGGAACGTGCGCATAAAAATTATTTGAATTGCTAAGCCGGGAAAGAGCTAAGTATGGCGGACCGTGCAAAAAGCAACTCAATATTAGGTCTACGTCTGATACCAAAAAAGTTTCTTCTTGTTCTTTGTTTCTGGTCACTGCGGAACATAGACTCACCGGAGACTGAATGCGTTTAAAACTAAATGGGCAGTTGATAGGAATGAGAAGAATTCTCTAAACTCTTGACTTTCATTCTGGTGCCGTAACATAATTTAGGAAGACTTAAATTTATAAAAGAGCAATGGGCACTCTGACTCCGGAATGGGCCCGCCTGACCGCGGCTATAGGCGGAAACCTTTCGCTGTCAACTATGGTCTCATCCATGATTGACAGCGGGAGATCTTGGGTGGCAGCTCAGTCCTTCTGCAAGGAAGTAATCTCGCAGAAGGAAGCAGCCGAGAGGGTAAGGGAGGAAGAATCTCCTCACTCTGGTAGACGCAGGAGAGTGGGTCGGCGTAGGCAGGCGCATGAGCGCCGCCTGCCACCCTAACGGGAACTTCCGGGCGGTAGATCCGGGGAATCTGCCGTCCGACGGATGAGGTCCTCACCGAAGGTTGGCGTGTTTCGTGTTCCGGGCACGGCACTATAGGGAGGTACACATCGTGTTGGGGTCCCAATACGCGAGGACCAACGCCTCTGGCCGGCCGGGTACGGCCGCTACCGTACCCGTAGCCCCAGCGTGAAGGCGTAGTGCAGGAACTCCAAGGGGGTTTTATTGTGTATTCCCCCAGCACTGCTATTAATACACGCCTCCCCAAGGCGTGGGGTATAAGCAAAGTATTTACCCCTTGACAAAAAAAAGGTTCTTATTGTTCCACTTCTCTGTTAACAGAATGCCATTCCCATTCCCTGCCATTCATTCATTCAATGCCATTCCCTGGGACACTGCTCAATGTTGTATCAGTGTTGTTAGATCATCATACACATATGAAATAAGTCCTGAAGTAACAAAACAGTGTTAAATACAGTGAGAAATAAGTCCCCCGTACCGATCTATTGGATCTAGTTGCTCGCGTCCGCAGGTGTGTACCCTTTGATTCCCTACACGTACCCTCTGGGTGGTGCTAAAGCAGCAACCAAAAAGTAACAGTAGAACTGGTGCCAAGTTCGTCCGGCGAGGTACTGCCACCACACCTGGAATCACACAAGCAGTAGCGCTTGTATCGTGAGATGTATTATCCCCGTCTTGGGTGATGGTCGCAGCAGGATGAGTGCGACTCAGTATAAGATTTGGATCTTATACTGAGTCGCATTACTGTTGTCATGGGTGTGGGTCGCCACTTACCACCAGGTGGGCCCTCAGCTCGTTACGTAACTAACTCACAAAAAAAAGATAGCATAGCATGGTTTGGCCGCCATCTCACCTGATGGAAAGTGAAGATGTGGCCGACGATGGAGCACGCTTGTCTAGGAGAAACCTATTCAATCTACTCTTGAAGACTCCCAAATTGTAATGTTCAGGGAACACAGACTCAGGCAAAGCATTCCACTCCCTTGCAGTACGCACAATAAAAGTAGTTTCAAATCGCTTAGTGCGTATTAATGGTATTTATGTTTTGTTATTTTTGTTGAGCTGCATATTCCTTGATAGACTTCCGCTAATTTATATTGATACATTTGCAATATCTGTGCTGCATCTGAATGTCCAGATAATATCAGCAAAATCGAAAACAAATGTCGCAAGGGTTATTTAATTTCACCCCTGATGATGATGATGATGTACCCTGAGGATGATTTACCTATGCGGCTATTTTCTGCCGGACATAGGGCCATTGCGTTACTCCAGTGTACTGTAGGTCTCCGTCAAGTAAATGACTCGTTTGATAGGAAGCTTGGTACTCGTATTTAAGATACTGGTTACCATCAACCTTTCGCAGTTCAAAGTACAAAGAAAAACTAAACTACCTTTAAACTAATTACCTAATTAACTAACCTAAACTAAGACTAAACTAACGACTAAACGACTAAACCTGTCATCTGCCTTCAAGCGCCTGCTCATATTCATATTGCAATACACCGAACCGCCACACCGAGTCAAGAACGCAGGACTCGGCAGGCGCTTATAGAACGTTTTGTAAAAAAATTTAAATTTTGCATAAAACATTGAATAACTTTTGATTTCGTGGGTCGATTTTGATAAAATAAACGCTATTCACTATTCCAGACTCAGCTTAACATTTCTTAGTACCTAGATTTTGATAACTATTTATGGTTTTTGCGTAAAGTGCGCACAAACATACAGACAAACAGACAAAAATTTCAAAAATTATTTTTTTGCGTTCTATTACTTATTCTTAACGCCTCCCAGTTATTATTTTGTAAAAATATTCAATGTACAGACACGGCAAGTCTACGATTTTATTATATGTATAGATATAGATATAGATTAAAAGGCATATTAAATGACAAGATATTGGAAAAAGCAATAGATTCTTGGTAAACAATATAGGACTTTTGTAATTTATAACGTGATTTCTCAGAAAATATTTATTAATTTCCCTACAAAAGTTCAAGCAATAAATTTGATTTGAAATTAGTGTCATTAAGCTAGTAAATTCGAGAACTGAGACCGTGGTGGCCCAGGGGCGCAGACGCCGTCTTTCAATCTGAAGGTTGCTGGTTCAAATCCACACGTGCACAACGATTTTTCACTTGAAAAAATGTATTATATGTGCGCGTTCCACGTTCTCGAAACGGTGAAGGACAACACCGTGAGGAAACCGGCATGTCTTAGAACCAAATATTCGAAGATATGTCACATCTACCAATCCGGATTGGGCTCCCGTGGTAGATCACTCTGAATAATCGAATGTAGGCCGGCGTCCCTGCAGTGGGAACATTAGGGGCTGATACGGAAAATTCAACATACATTTTTATATAACTGAAGTGGAAACGAGCACACGGCCTTATGTAAAGTTGTTACCACCACCCATAGATAACAACAAAATAAGTCGCGTTGCGCCCGTCACTCTTAGACGGGTTTTAACGTTTTGCGCTTGTGATGTCACCGGCACCCACACCCTTTCACTGTAACAGCAACGTGATTGCACCACTTCTAAGCGGCGAATTACCAAATGACGAGCTTCTTATACTTCTTCAGACGAGCTAGACATCAGTTCTACTGCTACCCTGGGTCTATCGCTAAGAGCTTCATCAGTGAGTTTCAATACAGAAAAGACTGAAAATTCCAATATATTAACAAGGTTTTGTATGTACCTATAAAACGGTCCATCCGAATGGGACCATTGACAATTATTCGCCAGATTCCCATTCTTGGAC
This sequence comes from Aplocera efformata, assembly GCA_921293045.1. NCBI lineage: Eukaryota > Metazoa > Arthropoda > Insecta > Lepidoptera > Geometridae > Aplocera > Aplocera efformata. The sequence goes on from OV121061.1 coordinate 1,064,021, forward strand.
CCTCACAATACCTTTGTGGTAGGCAACGCACATAAACTTGTCAATCTATACAAATAAAAATAAAATGTCCGTTTGTAATGTCAAAATAACAGCTCAGAGCAGTAGCAGTAGAACTTGAGCCAAGTTCATCCAGAGAAGTACTGCCACAGCGTCAGGCAACCCACCGCCAAGCAGGCAGCACTCGCATTGTGTTCCGGTGGAAGGGTGTGGGTGCCGGTGAAATACAAGCGCATGAGACGTTCCATCCCCGTCTCAACTTGAAGAGCGCAACGTGATACGACTTGGAATTTCTCATACTTCAGTACGATACGACCGGATTCGTGTCGCTGTTGTCTATTAGCGGCAGTAACCACTTAACATTAGGTGGGCTGTCAGCTATTCCCGTAACTTTAGTCACATAAAAATATATTTTTTTAATAAAATGTTAAATAAAATACATCACTTATAACGAAAAAAAATATATATTAAATTCTTTCTCTGTTTGCCGTCTGTCTGTTTATTCGTTTGTTCCGGCTAATCTCCGAAACGGCTGGACCGATTTTGACGGGACTTTCAATGACAGATAGCTGATATTACAAGGAGTAACTGAGGAATAACGCGCACGAAGTCGCGGGCTACAGCCAGGTTTTATAAGACGCGGTACATTAACATGCAAATGGACCACAGAAGAATGTTGACTCGTTATAAAAAAGTCGTCGAAATTGTTTAGTTTTGTTTTAATTTACGTGAATCGACATTTTACTGGGACGTTTCGATGTTAGATATAAAATATGTTTTGGGAAACACCGCTTTTATGGTATTGTTGTGTTATTTTATTGTTATATGTTTCAAATGAGGATTGTATTCATTCATAACTATAGAATCAACGTGAATTTTAGTGTTTATTTATAAAGAAACTCTCTTTCATCTCATGATAAACTATAAAACATCACAGACAACCTCCATTTTGAATTTTGATTAAATATTAACTACGAATATTATGTAGACAAATAGCGGTCAAACACCCTCTTATTGCGTTGAGGGCAGTGTTGGCATTAATCAATTAATTTGTTAATCAACAAACACGGCTCCGTGTCTTAGTTGGTAGTAGCCCTGCCTTCGAAGCGAGGGGACCCGGGTTCGATTCCCGGCCGGGGCATACTTTGTGTGGTGAGCATGAAGTTTGTTCTCGGGTCTTGGGTGTTTGGCTTGTGTTTCTGTGTTTGTCCATGCCATCTGCGACACAGGGAATCCTAGTGCAGAGGTATGAGTGTGTAAACGTTAAAAAATAAAAAAAATAAAAATTTTTTATTTTTTATTTTAATCAGATTATATTAATCACTAGCGATCAGAAACTACCCGTGCGAAGCCGGGGTAACTTGCTAGTGTATTATACATATAAACCTTCTCTTGAATCACTCTATCTATAAAAAAACCGCATCAAAATCCGTTGCGTAATTTTAAAGATTTAAGCATACATAGGGATATAGGGACAAAGAAAGCGACTTTGTTTTATACCATGTATAAAACAAATCACACAGTACAGGGATGATTAGAATAATCATGATTAAAAAAGTAATCTTAATCATGATTATTGACGTTAATCATTAATCACTAATCATTAATTCATTAACTTGATTATAAACTAATACATCCATCGGGGGGTCCAGTTGCTTACGTTCGTAGGTGAGTACCTATTGTTACCCTCAACTTGTGGGTTACAAAAGGTACTTTTAGTAGCAGTAGAACTTGTACCAAGTTCGTCCGGAGAGGTACTGCCACCACATCTGGAATCTGCCGCCAAGCAGTAGTGTTTGCATTACTGTGTTCCGGTGGAAGGGTGTGGCTGCCGGTGAAATCACATACGCATGTATCACCCCCGTCTCGGGTGATGGACGCAGCAGGATGAATGCGGCTCAGTAAAGATTTGGATCTCATACTGAGTCGCGCGCATTACTGTTGTCATGGGCGAGGGTCACCACTTACCATCAGCCCGTTCCATCACTCATTCACATAAAAAAAAAAACAAAGGAAATCTGCCATTTTGAAGTCTGTTCAAAGTATAAATAAAACATACATAAACGCAATAGCCAATGCGTTCACACTTAACACAAAATTTTCCCTTTTTCTTGCTCAATAAAAGAAGCAGAACCACACAATATTTCGCAAGGTCTTCATAAAATTCTCTTGGTGCCACAGATAATGCAAAAGTAAGTTCACCAATAGCACTATTAGTATTCAGCCTCCGTTTGACGGCAATACGATTGCTATTTCAGCAAACGTTACTGTAATTTTGTCCCATAGTACTATTCTACTAAAAAACTGTAATACCTGACAGACAGACAGATCTTTATATTATTATTCGTGTTACCGAGATATTTACCATGATTTGTGAATTTTGTTGACTCCCGATATTTCGACGCAGTTACATGCGTCATGATCCCGGGATCATGCAAGAGTACGCAATGCGTGCGCAAGAGGATAGACCGATATGTTTGCCAATGATTTGCACACTCCACTTCGCAAAGACTTCAGTTTGCCCGGGACCATGACGCATGTAACTGCGTCGAAATATTGGGAGTCAACAAAACTCACAAATCATGGTAAATATCTCGGTAACACGAATAATAATGTTCATAACCGTGATAGATTTAAAATTTAGATTTTTATATTTACGCCAGCTACGCGTTTACCGGGATTTTGCGGGATCAAAAGGAGCCTTTAATACATAGGCTGCTTTTGATCCGGGATATAAGCTATCCTAGTACCAAATTTCATCCACCGTTTGAGCGTGAAGGAGTAACAAACATGCACTCACTCTACACACACGCACAAATTCATACATAAATACACCTATAAAAAATTGTACATATGTTTGGAAGCACTTAAAGATTTATCATATGTATTATATTACCGTTTCCTATAACATCACATACATGCGTGTCGACTTGATAACCTTTTTTTAAAGTCGCTTAGAAAACTTGTATCTTAAGATATTTTTGTCTTTTACCCTCTTGATACGAAACCCATAAAAACGAGTACCTCTATAGAAATACATTATATTCCGTTGAATGTTATTTATTTTCCGTTTTCCGTCAGTTACTGCTGAAAAACTTCACTTCCGTGTACACTGACGTAACAAATCGCTTCGTTTAACGATAGCTGAAGAAGTAATTGCTGTACGTTTATTGGTCAAGATCGATGGCTTTCGTCCGTAAACGTCAAATTACACGAACAAAATAACGTACGGAACAGAGAATGGCTCTCGGGCTTGAATACAGATTGCTACCAAACGCAGGTAACAATAATTTTTATAATAAAGTCTAAAGTGCGTGGTGGCCCAGGGGCATAGACGCCAACTTTCAATTTGAAGGTTGCTGGTTCAAACCCAAACGCGCACCAATAAGTTCTTTCACTTGAAAAATTTATGTGCGCAATACCACGTTCTCGAAACGGTGAAGGAAAACATCGTGAGGAAACCGGCATGTCTTAGAACCATAAATTCGGAGACATGTAATATCTACCAATCCGGATTGGGCTCCCGTGGGAGAAAGCACATTCACTCTCAATTATCGAGAGTAGGCCGGTGTCCCTGCAGTGGGAACATTAGAGGCTGGTACGGAAATGTAACAAAATAACGTACGGAACGTAAAATGTCTCTTGGACTTGAAAACAGATTTCTACCAAACGCAGGTAACAAATATTTTTATAATTAAGTTTTGCTAAATTCTTGTCCCGAGTGGGAAATAAACAAATCTACAGCGTAGAAGGCAGAAGCATCAACTGAGCTGAGGCCAGTCGGAAAAACAAAACTGTTTTGTACGCTGTAACAAATCAAAAACGCTTTCAGCACATTTCGCTAACAAACATCGGGGGGTGTTTCGTAAACCATCGGAATGGTAAACAACTAAATTAGATTTTCTTTATTCCACTTGTAGATAAAGTTGCTCGAAAAATTAATAAAAGCGATTTGTACCAGTATGGCATTCGAGCGAAGTTGATCGAGGAACCGTGGCGTTATTATGTAACACTTTCAGATCATTTTCAGATGATTTTAAAAATACATTCAAATTTATTTTTTGCATGTTTCTTATGTGATTTTTTGGCCAGTTGTAGATGATTCTTTTTAATTTGACAGGATAGTTCGAGGTAGTCCCATAGTATACTTTCATGAAGAACTTAAGTCCAGTGATCAAAGTATTACACAGAATTAAAAACACAAGACCTTTTTTTATGTGAATTAGTGACGGAACGAGTTGAGGGCCCGCCTGGTGGTAAGTGGCGACCCCCGCCCATGACAACAGTAATGCGACTCAGTATAAGATTTGGATCTTATACTGAGTCGCATTCATACTGCTGCGTCCATCACCCGCGACGGGGATGATTCGTCTCATGCGCATGTCATTTCACCGGAACACAGTAATGCGAGCACTACTGCTTGGCGGCAGATTCCAGGTTTTGTGGCAGTACCGAACGAACATAGGATCACAGGTATATTAGCAGAACCTTCGTCAGATGTTTCATTTACAAAACTTTAGGAGCATGAAATAAATTATTTAAATTGAGTTTGGGCTACGATGGGACAAAGATACCATTATACTCGTAGGTAAAAGTGTTAAAAAAATATAGATTAAAAAAAAAACCTTTAGCCTTGTAGGTCCTGGTTCGATTCCCACTAAAGACAAACAATTGTATGACGAACATATATATGTGTTTTCTGTGTCTGGGTGTGTATATGGTATATGTTTATATTTACAAAAAAAGGACTATATAAGTATTCTATCGATCATCTAGTTCCCATAGTACAAGCTTTGCTTAGTTTGGGACTACATAGCGCTGTGTATAACGTCCATGAATATGAAATCGTTCTGAAATCGATTACACCATAATCTCTACGCTGGTCGGTTTACGGATTTTAATAAAAATACAGAGACACAACTTTTTCAATATTAATCGTGGATTCTTTACTGAGTTTATCTTGAAGTTACTACCAGCGTAAATTAATTTCTTTTTGATACCAGCTATGCGTTAAGAACATTGAAAATTTTTACTTATTGGTGGTGGTATTTTAGATTCCTTACCCGAAGGTAAAGGGAAGTGGTTTCGGTGACCTACTGAGAGTCAAGGATCATGAGTTCGATTCCCGCGCGGTAACCAAAGTGAAAGACCTTGATTTCTGTAGGCGCATAATTTTGTTTATATTAAACAACAATGTTAATACACTCATACCTCTGCACTAGGATTCCGTGTCGCAGATGGCATGGACAAACACAGAAACACGAGACAAACACCGCACAAAGTGTGCCCCGGCCGGGAACCGAACCCGGGACCCCTACTTCGAAGGCAGGGCTACTACCAACGAAGCCACGGAGGTATAGCCATTAATTTAATAAGGCATATAATAATTACGTGGTTTATTAAATTAATGGTTACTCCTTCACGCTCAAACGCCTCAACGGATTTGGATGAAACTTGGTACCAGGATAGCTTATATCCTGGATTAACACATAGGCTTTTGATCCCGGAAAACCGCGGGACGCAACTACCTGAAACATATTGTATAAATTTCCAATGTAAGGGCTAAAGTGTCGCTGATTTATTCGATTAATAATGTATTTATAAAAAATACAAAAAGGTGTGCGCAAGAGCGTAGACCGATGTCTGCCAATGATTTGCACACTCCACATCGCAGACTTCAGTTTGCCCGGGACCAGACGCACGTAACTGCGTCGAAATATCGGGAGTCAACAGAACTCACAAATCATGGTAAACATCTCGGTAACACGAATAATAATGTTCATAACCATGATAGTGTTAAAGTGTATATAAAAATAATATAGTACCCAGGGATATTTACGAGTACTATAGTTCTTGGACTATGTATGTCGCTTGTCAATCTGAAGTTTTAATATATTATCAAACTCATCAAAATTATAACCAGCTACCTAAATAACAAGTTAGCGTCTAATCTATTTCATATTAAAGTGATTTTTCAAAAAAACTAATCTGTTTGCCTCAGAGCAATAAACAGAGATGTGTAAAAGCTTGCGAAAGCGAACTACGAGTACCTATGTAAGTATATTATACAATAAATAAATATGAATCAAAGTCAAAAATCTTAATGAAGGTTGAATTCTTCAAAAATTACTTGGAAACGAAAGATTTTTTAAATATTATGTACCTATGAGAACACAAGATCTATTTACATTACTGGCGTCACTGCTCAGTGTAGCTGTGTCTTCTGCGCTACTGCACAGAATCGAACTCACTAATCGTGGGTCCGATTCCAGCTCAACAAGCGGTTGTGTGGCGAATACAGATTATTTTGTGTCAGGGTGTTAATATGTATTATATATTATACATTATTTTATATTTTTGTACATATGTATGGTTTGGAGCTAGATGGTACTGTGAAATGTCCATAAATATTTATTTATTGTATATCATTGTATAAATTATACGATAATACCCATTATTGTCAATCATTTGAACGAACGAGATAAGTTTTCTAATTCTACTCGGACGAATAAGCACATACATACACATTTCTATGACAAATTTGTGAATTTGCTCAGAAACTTCTGTTCATACTTGAACTTACCATATTCATATCCCTATTACTCTGACCAACTTACCATTCAAATTGGTTTTAACAAGGCAGCACAATATATAGCTCAAAACAAGTTTAGACGAAAAAAAATACATAGAAAAAACTTGTTTAGTGTCGGCAAGGATCAAAATTAGATTAAGGACTTTGACATGGGCCATTGGGCCATAAACGGACGTGGTAATAGCTTGGGAAGATTGGGACAAACATTTAGTAACCTTTATTATTGTTATTATTATAATACAGCGCTCATTGTCAAGCTTAATTTTTTTTCTTTTTTTTTTTTATTAACCGTACCAAACTCTAATGTTCCCACTGCAGGGACCCGGCCTGCTTGGCAGCAGATTCCAGATGTGGTGGCAGTACCTCTCCGGACGAACTTGACACAAGTTCTACTGCTACTTTTGGTTGCTCCTTTAGCACCACCCAGGTGGTACGTGTAGGGAATCAAAGGGTCACCTACGGGTGCGAGCAACTGGACCCCACAAGTTACTCAATCACGCCAGAACGGCTGGACGGACCTGGATGAAAATTTGGCACAGAGATAGATTATAATCTGTAATAGCACATAGGCTACTTTTTATCCCGAAAATATTTACGGTTCCCGTAGGAAGTCCAACCGCAAGACCGCGGTGCGCACCTAGTACTAACATCTAGTATAAACATCTAGTATAGACTATCTAATACTGTGGAACATCACTAGATAGTATAAAACAAAGTCGCTTTCTCTGTCCCTATATCCCTATGTATGCTTAAATCTTTAAAACTACGCAACGGATTTTGATGCGGTTTTTATTAATAGATAGAGTGATTCAAGAGGAAGGTTTATATGTATAATACACTAGAAATTCACCCCGGCTTCGCACGGGCAGTTTCTGATACGACACTGATGCTTAACTAACCGTGCGAAGCCGGAGCGGGTCGCTAGTACTCTATAAGTTAATAAAGCAATTCATACGATGTCCTTAGAGCCCTATAAAATTTTACAACTCTCAGAGTATCCTATCGGTTACATAATCACGTATACAGGATGTTCTAACTAATGAAACAGATATTTTTAATAGGTGTGTGAATATGACTCCGCCCCTTTTTGTCAAAATAAAACACATTTGTTCGCTTACAAAATTAAAAAAAAAATTATTGAAAGTATGCTCCATCTGCAGCTACAACCTTCGCCCATCGTTCAGGTAGTTTTCGTATTCCTTGCTGGAAGAAGTCCTGGTCTTTTGAGCTTATCCAGTTGTCAATCCAAATTTTGATACTTTCACATGAAGTAAACTTTTCTCCAGTAAGGTCTGTCTGCATCGTCCGGAATAGGTGGTAATCCGAAGGAGCTATGTCTGGTGAATATGGCGGGTGGGGTAACACTTCCCAGTCCTGTCCCTCTAAATATCTTTTTACGACTTCTGCGGTATGCGGTTTGGCATTGTCATGCTGAAGAACTAATTTGTTATGTCTATTCACCCATTCTGGTCGTTTTTTTCTTCTATGGCTCGCTTCAAACGCATTAGTTGTCGTCGGTAAACTTCTCCATTAATAGTTTCAGAGGGTTTGAGCAACTCATAATATACAATACCTTTCTGATCCCACCAAATACAGAGCATGACCTTGGCACAGTGAATATTTATTTTTGGCTGTGATGGGCCTGGTTCGCCTGGTTTCACCCAAGCTTTTTTGCGTTTAGGATTTTCGTAGTGTATCCATTTTTCGTCTCCTGTGACTATCCGATGCAAAAATCCTTTTCTTTGCTGTCTTTGAAGCAGCATTTCACAAATGGTTTTCCGACGTTCCATGTCTCTTTCTTTTAAATCATGTGGAACCCAGTCACCGGCTTTTTGAATCATTCCCATCATTTGTAAACGCTTTGCAACAGTTGAACGATCAACATTTAATGCTGCAGCTAATTCTGATTGAGTTTGGCAAGAATCTTCCGCCAATAATGCTTCCAATTCAGCATCTTCAAATTTTTTTGGTGGTTTTCCATGTTCTTTATCCTCAGTACTAAAATCGTTATTTTGAAATCGTCGAAACCATTCCTTGCAAGTTGTATTAGACGGAGCATGCTCACCATAAATCTCCACAAGCAAACGATAAGTTTCCGCTGCAGTTTTCTTCGCAATAAAATAATGTAATAACACTTCCCGCAAATGACGTTTATTTGGAATAAAAACCGACATTTTCGAAAAGGTGAAAACAATTGTTGCTTACACTTCAACCAAATATCATAAAATGCGTTAGATAGCTGACATTCAGTACTATCGAATACAAGTATGGTCATTTATTAGTACACGTAAACAATACTAAAAACGACATCTGTTGAGAAAGGGCGGAGTCATATTCACACACCCAATAATTATTTAATTAGCATTGTTAACTAACGCTAATTAACAAAATTAAAATTATCTATCTATATCTTTAAAGAAAAATATTGGGATCTGCACAAAAATTGTTAAATTCCACACGGATGAAATCGCGGAGAACTGCTAGTAAACAATCCTGTCCTGGGTTCGATTCCCGGCCGGGACACACTTTGTGTGGTGAGCATGAAGTTTGTTCCCGGTTCTTGGGTTTTTGTCCATGCCATCTGCGACACATCGAATCCTAGTGCAGTGGTATGAGTGTGTTAAAAAAAACTAGGTCGCTCCCGATGTTTGTACGCTTAGATCTTTTAAACTACGCAACGTATTTTAATGCAATTTTCAACAATCGATAGAGTGATTCAAGAGGAAGGTTTATATGTAGTATACATGTATACTATAGTAGAAAAGCCGAGCGAAGCCGGGGCGGGTCGAGTCGCTAGTAATAACCCTAGCAATGACGCAAAAATGATGGTATGAGACGTTAATTGGTTACTGCCGTCCAAACAACAGTAATACTACTCTGACCCTCCCCAACCGAACCGGCACCGCGTTGCACTCACTGTATTGAAACAGTATTGACGGGAAAAATACAAAATTGGCTTTACTGATATTTCGACTTGGTTGCATGCACCACGACTTTTCGTATAAAAAACTGAAAACTACAAGATTAAACATTAATTTTCAAAACATCTAAAAGCTAATGGTAACATCACAAAAATATGAGTGTTGCCAACTTAATAATTACAATGACGCGAAATACGTACATATCTGTATAAGCTGTATTTTACACGAATAAGCTTTTAAGTTTGAAGGTGAGATTAATTAAGAGTCCTTGAACCATCGCTTCGGTACTGCAGCATCGTTGCAGGTTTTGTGCTCAAATTTATATAATGGAAAAAGTTTTGCGCTGCTTTATACTTTAATATTTAATATTTAGCTCCAGAAAGAGGCGCTGTGGTGACAAAGTCAAAAGTCCATGACAAATCTTTACTTCCGTTGAAGTTAAGTACTATTAATAATTGATTGATAAAAAAAGCATCTTCTCATCCCTTATTTCTCGCCCTTTGCGGATTTAAGATGGAATAGTAAGACATAATTTTCCTGAAGAAACAAACATTAAAAAATATATAATAATGTTACACATACACATTATAATATATTCAACTTTAATATTTTGAGAGAGCTTTGAAATAAGTTGAAAAGTTGAAATATGCTCAATAACAGATTTCAACTTTTCAACTTATTTAAGTTTAATACTACTATTGTAATTTTATTTTTAAGTAAAAGCTGTTGGTTTTTAGATTCCTAAAATAAAATTTAAATCCTTTTTTCTTCCTTTTCTTGACAAATAATGTTGCCATAATATTTATCTTATAGTCGATTATAGGGTAAGACCGTTAGTAAAAGCCTGTGAACGGAACTCTTAAAGATAATTAATTAATTTAAACACATAAAAATTAAACATCATGTATATGTACATACAAACACGGTGCTTAAACTGACCCGTAATGAAATTGGATCAGGTTTTTTTCTATTCCACCAGGGAGGACCACTTCGATGGGTCCTGGTGTAAGTTAGGAGACTTGGTCCTATGCTCAAGAAGAAAGTTTTGGACGCTCTAGATAACCCCCAAGAAAAAAACACTGTATGACACTAAACATATTTACGTTTAAGTTCTGAACCATGATACTCAAAAATATATGTACAGCTACGTGGGTTTTTTCAACCGACTTAAAAAAATATGGAGCTTCCTAAATCGTTTTTTTTTATGTTTGTTATCTCACATCTCCTTCATTTATGAAACAATTTTTTTTTCAACCAATTTTTTTTAAATCAATATCATTTAATTAGTTTAGTTATTAAATTAAACAAATATTATTAATGTTACTTAGTTCCTAGGTAATACGATAAACAAATGTAAAATAATGGAAATGTGAATTTGTTTGTTTGTTACGATTCTGAGGGTACCCACAAAAATACGCTAACCACTTATCCCTTCCACCGGCGACATCTCACAAGTAAAATATTTACATAAATATTTAACGCAAGTGCCTCGGCCTAGTGTAATGCGCTCTTATTTATAATGTGCATTACGATAATATATGGATTAGAAGGGTATAATATATAGGATATTGGTTGGAAAGGACTTTTGACCTGAATGTCGTAGATTTCAAACCGGAAGGCACCAATAACTTTCTAATCTGTTTTGATATAAGCAGGGACAAACTAATATATTATAATATAAATATACATATATAAAATATATTGGGTGTGTGAATATAACTCCGCCCTTTCTCAACAGATGTCGTTTTTAGTATTGTTTACGTGTACTAATAAATGACCATACTTGTATTCGATAGTACTGAATGTCAGCTATCTAACGCATTTTATGATATTTGGTTGAAGTGTAAGCAACAATTGTTTTCACCTTTTCGAAAATGTCGGTTTTTATTCCAAATAAACGTCATTTGCGGGAAGTGTTATTACATTATTTTATTGCGAAGAAAACTGCAGCGGAAACTTATCGTTTGCTTGTGGAGATTTATGGTGAGCATGCTCCGTCTAATACAACTTGCAAGGAATGGTTTCGACGATTTCAAAATAACGATTTTAGTACTGAGGATAAAGAACATGGAAAACCACCAAAAAAATTTGAAGATGCTGAATTGGAAGCATTATTGGCGGAAGATTCTTGCCAAACTCAATCAGAATTAGCTGCAGCATTAAATGTTGATCGTTCAACTGTTGCAAAGCGTTTACAAATGATGGGAATGATTCAAAAAGCCGGTTACTGGGTTCCACATGATTTAAAAGAAAGAGACACGGAACGTCGGAAAACCATTTGTGAAATGCTGCTTCAAAGACAGCAAAGAAAAGGATTTTTGCATCGGATAGTCACAGGAGACGAAAAATGGATACACTACGAAAATCCTAAACGCAAAAAAGCTTGGGTGAAACCAGGCGAACCAGGCCCATCACAGCCAAAAATAAATATTCACTGTGCCAAGGTCATGCTCATGCATTTGGTGGGATCAGAAAGGTATTGTATATTATGAGTTGCTCAAACCCTCTGAAACTATTAATGGAGAAGTTTACCGACGACAACTAATGCGTTTGAAGCGAGCCATAGAAGAAAAACGACCAGAATGGGTGAATAGACATAACAAATTAGTTCTTCAGCATGACAATGCCAAACCGCATACCGCAGAAGTCGTAAAAAGATATTTAGAGGGACAGGACTGGGAAGTGTTACCCCACCCGCCATATTCACCAGACATAGCTCCTTCGGATTACCACCTATTCCGGACGATGCAGACAGACCTTACTGGAGAAAAGTTTACTTCATGTGAAAGTATCAAAATTTGGATTGACAACTGGATAAGCTCAAAAGACCAGGACTTCTTCCAGCAAGGAATACGAAAACTACCTGAACGATGGGCGAAGGTTGTAGCTGCAGATGGAGCATACTTTCAATATTTTTTTTTTTAATTTTGTAAGCGAACAAATGTGTTTTATTTTGACAAAAAGGGGCGGAGTCATATTCACACACCTATTATTATAAATTATTAATAAAAATACTGAAATAAATATTAATATGACGTATTATATGATCAAAAAAAATCAAAAGAAATCTATACATCTTTACAAATAAATAAAATTCAAGTGTCTGTTTGTAATGTCAAAATAACAGAATTTTACTGCATTCAAAATGCATTTGAAAGTATGTACGAGTATATACGGTTCCTATAACAAAATCATTTTTTTTATTTTTGTCCTTCTGTCTGTTTGTTCCGACTAATCTCCAAAACGGCTGTACCGGCTTTGACGCGACTTTCACTGACAGATATCTGATGATATACAAGCAACTTAAGCTACTTTTATAGAAAAAAGAATTAGAATTACAATTCCAGACTATAATCTATCTGTGTGATAAATTTCATCCAGGCCCGTTCAGCCGTTGTGGCGTGATTGAGTAACAAACAAACATCCATACTTACAAACATTCGCGTTTATAATATTAGTAGGATCAGATACACCTTAAAAAATTACCATAAATATTCGTATAGCACGCATACATAACGACGAGAGGTAAGTGCAGCGGGATCATTAGAACACTGGGTGGTGATTAGCGTAAGAAATTAACAATCTAGTCTATTAATTACCCGTTCAGGTACCAACTTTGTGCCTAGACGCCTGGACCATCGGGTCTAATTAACAGTGGCCGAGGCAGTGCCCAACTTTGTGGACATTTGGAGACAGAGTGTAGCATTTACAGTATAACATGTTTAAGATTTGGGCGAGGGACGCTCAGTTTATTTCGTAAAATCGTTTTTTAACACAAATTATATGTATTTAATACGAATTACATAATCTATTTAAATAAAAATCAATTGCTGAATGTATGTAAGCGCATCATTTTAGAACGGCTTTTATTGCTAGGCTAATATAAATAATTTGTTTACTAACATAAGTACTATGCTAATATAAGTACTTTATAAATATTTTTTTAATAATATATGTTCCTATTAGAATATGTTTAGGTTTAGGTGGGCGTTATTGTATTGTATTAGGTATAACCTTTAATTATATAATTGTGGAATGATATTAATAATTATAAGTTCTAAAAATAAGCATTGCTGTGACCTAACAGGGTTTATGTCTATACTTAAAATTAAGATCTTATATACAACACAAGTGCAATAAATTATTTGAATTTGAATACTATTTTGTTAATGTTTGTAAAGCAGATAATTTTGGAAAACTCGCTTGAAAAGTCAGAAATTGGGAAAAACTGGAATTCTTATATGGGATTTTTGACACTTGTCGTTTGACAGCAATAAAGGATTAAATAATTATAATAATAATAATAAATCTTTATTTGGAACTGTTACAAGGCACTTATTTTACAAAATGGAAACGATGCTACCTGCAGAAGTATAAAAACTGTGTCGCAGATAGCAACGCCCTCCTCCACGACATAATAAATATGTTCCAGATTTACATTATATTAAAGGTGAAAAACAAAGAAAAATAATGTTAAACAGTTAACAGTTTTGATACAATAAAGGATTAAATTAATCAAATAAATTAAATAATGCAATGTCAAAAAATTTAATATTAATTGACAAACAATGTACATCCGCATTATACGATCCGCTGCCATAATGTTGACCATTACATTTATTTCCTATTGTTTTATCGTTCGTCTATGATATCTACGATTTAAGGAATCCTATCAAAATGATTATTTTTCGCATTAAATTGGCCAACTGCTACATATTCACTATGGCCCGGAGGACAATGGGGCCAGTTTGAACTGTTTGGCTAACTGGCCCGATAGAGGGGAGGTGCTGAATTGTTTAGAACCGCTGCCTGAACGGGACGTGCGCAAAGTTTGACAACCACAGAATAAAACGGAGTCTGGCTCGCCGGGTAGGTAAATATAAAGGTTACATTTCTAAGTTATACAATATATGGACATAATCCGGCTCCGTGGCTTAGTTGGTAGTAGCCCTGCCTTTGTGCGGTGAGCATGAAGTTCTTTCTCGGTATTGGGTGTTTGTTGTTATATAAAAAAATTAACGTAATATTGTTCATTGAAATTGTTAATCCCTTTATTGTAAAAAAAAGGAAAAATGGAGATATAGTTGACGACTCCGTGGCTTAGTTGGTAGTAGCCCTGCCTTTGTAGCGTGGGGTCCCGGGTTCGATTCCCGGCCGGGGCACACTTTATGCGGTGAGCATGAAGTTTGTTCTCGGGTCTTGGGTGTTTGTCGTGTTCTGTGTTTGTCCATGCCATCTACGACACAGGAAATAATATCAGTCATGCAAAATCACTTCATTTTTTTTAATTATTTTGGATGTATTTTCCTATATACAACGTTAAGTCGAGCCCCTCATTCCAAAACCGTGGGACACAACAGCTGATACCTATATTTTATTTATGGCATAGTGATGTCCACTTTTATCGATATGCATAAAATTTGCATGATTTTACGGATGATGAAAGCTTTCAATTCATATATAGGATTTGCGGGCTGATATACATTTTGAGTATTTGTGAACTATCCGTACCAGCCTGTAATGTTCCCACTGCAGGCACCGGCCTACTCTCGATAATTGAGAGTGAATGGGCTCTGATCCGGATTGGTAGATGTCACATGTCTTCGAATTTATGGTTCTAAGACATGCCGGTTTCCTCACGATGTTTTCCGTCACCGTATCGAGAACGTGGTATTGCGCATATAAATTTTTCAAGTGATAAAACTCATTTGCACCTGTGGGTTTGAACCAGCGACCTTCAGATTGAAAGTCGGCGTCTATGCCTCTGACATACTATCTATCTCCGTTTGTCCTTTTTTTTACAATAAAGGGATCAAATAATTCAACGAACAATATTGCGTTCATTTTTTTATATAATCTTCTTCTTTTGTAAGTGTCGGAGCTTTAAAACCTGAAGGCAGCCGACACGGCTTAACGACTAGTATAGCCGGGACCAACATCTGCCCTCGAACGTGAACGAACCCTCTGTTCAAATGCCACTAAATGTTCACCCATCCAAATACTGACCGGGCCGAAAGTTGCTTAACTTAGGTGATCGCTAACAGCTAAGCAAGCTACACCACGAACGCTTCTTTCCATCATGCAGGGAAATTATGATTATCAAAATAGCTAAATGAATCCCACAAAATTATTGAAAGCAAATGAGACTCATAATACATTACAGTTATATTACAAATCAGGATACGAACTATTGTATAAAGATATTAATTTATGACGTGCGAACATTTTACGGTCCATTTGATATAATAGAATGCAAATAATATAATATTATAACACATAAATATTTAATTTAGTAGTAGCCAATATAGAAGCTATCGGAATTTAATTAACAAGATTGGCGCATAAATAAAATTT
This sequence comes from Aplocera efformata, assembly GCA_921293045.1. NCBI lineage: Eukaryota > Metazoa > Arthropoda > Insecta > Lepidoptera > Geometridae > Aplocera > Aplocera efformata. Next base: position 1,079,885 of record OV121061.1, read on the forward strand.
CGCTGATATTACTATAGTGTTTTAGTATAAACACAAAACAATGTGTTTGGTTGTCTGTACATTGTTCTCGCGCTTCCAAGTAATTTTTAAGAATACTGCGGAAATAAATATTTATAACTTCGACTTTTACCAAAGTCAAAGTTAAAAATAGGTCGAAAGAATATGGGTTAGATTATTTTTTGTCTTTTAGCTATAGAACCTTATATCATGCGGATAACAGTGCTGATTGAACTAATTTTCTTAGACTTAGACTAAGATTAGACTTTAGTTTATTAATTTCTTAGTACAATTGCTTGTTAACCAAAATAATCTTAATATAATATAATATTACTTTGAATTTGTTGTCCCGAATAGTGGAATAAGTTTTAAAGATATTGGGAAATTTACGAAAAAAAAATAACAAAAATTATCCCCTTATTCCCACGGGAACGGGAAATTTGCGGATGAAACCGCGTAGCGCAGCTAAAAAATATACTCTAAATATACGTTTAACAATTATTTATATTCAATCAGCAAATGCCAGTTGAAATTCAAAATTAACGCAAACCAATTTGCTTATGTTTTGAACGAGATCGGAACCACGCGCAAATTCTTGTTAACTATCATAAATTAATATAGATAATTCACGCATTTAGCGCTTCCAAACGAGCTTGCAAATAGCGAGTCGTTTATTTAAACGCGCATTTAGATAATGAGATGCTAGACGGATTTATACTAATTATAATGTAATTTGTTACCGTTTGCGTTTTAATTTGTGCTTTTAACAACACGAATTCTTTGGCAGATCATGTTGGTAATGTTATATGAAGCCAAGGGCAAATGTCACATAATACAAAAATATTCTAATTGCGTTTCAATCCCATCTATTCGAAAAACGAAATAGGTTTTAACTCTACGAGGGCTTTTCGCGGCCATGCTTCCAACATCGATACCAGACGTAGACGCTTTGTCTATGTAGTTTGTGGTAAGATGTCAAAAACAAATTGAATGTCAATGTCAAATCGATTGAAACATTTTTATTTGGAGCATTTGTGGCGAATAGAAGATTAGAAATAATTAGTCTAGTTCAATATTTGTCAGAGTTCGTTATGCAAGCAATGGTCAAAGAAATAACACTAAATTAAAATAATTTTAAAACTCGAAATTGCCGCTCACAAGACGTAACAAAAATGAAGTGAGTTTTTTCCAACAATCAAACGTTTTTGCTAACGTGACTTTACTAACAACTTTATGTTAACTGTCCACAAAACAGAATCATCTATCAAGCCAGTTAAAACTAACTTTTTCTTTTTCAATCGAACATGAAAAGCCCTCATTAGACTTTGACAGCGGGCAGTAATGAGTTTGAATTTGGAATATAAATTTCTTAATGAGACCAAGGAGATCGGACGACAAATATTGTAATTTTGGATGAATAAAGTAACTGCCAGAGCTGCCATAACTAAAAAAATGATTCCAGATTATCTCAATTTTCTCTTGACCATTTTACGTGAAATCTATGGGGTATTTGTTTGTTAATCTAGATAACTTATCGATAATATCCATCGATGTTTCCCCTCCATAAATAAAAGCGAACCCAATAAGACAATAAGGGCCACTAAGTGTTCACCTGCCGCCTCCCTTCGCAAAAACGCGGGAGAACCTGAAAATTTTCATTGAAATTGAGAAAACTGCTGACTAGGGTTTTTTTAACCCTCCGTATCCGAGGAGGGGTAGGTATATGTATAATATATATAAAGTGACCATCAAAGATCTCAATGAGTGAGCATATGTCCCGCTTTCAGAATGTCTGTCCCGCTGACACCAGCGTGAGCAAAAATGTCTCGCTTTCGCAAAACAAACCAAACGATACTTTATTAGTCTATCTATATTTAATGCCTTCGAAACCCCCCCCCCCCCCCGTGGGTTTACAGATATTATCTTAATCTTAATATATATAAATTACGTGTCACGATGTTTGTCCGCGATGGACTCCTAAACTACTTAACCGATTTTAATCAAATTTGTACACCGTGTGCTGTTTGATCCAACTTGAAAGATAGGATAGTTCGCATCTCAATTTTTGATCGCAATATTATTTTATTGCAAATGATTTGTCTATTATTTGACAGTCACAATTACAAAAACGTTAGCCACAGCAACGCGTGGCCGGGTCAGCTAGTAATACTATATATCTGTAAACCCACAGATATTATAATAGGTACTATACTCGCGGCATAAAGGTACTATGTATTGTACGCAAACATTAACAATGTTTTTCGTGTGTATTACAAAATATATGCTTGAATGTTGTGTTGTTTTCGAAGGGTAAATATCTACCTATAGGGATAAAGATGGCCCTTTTCAAATCCTCTTGAAGAATTTACGAGATCCCTACCTTTTAAGTTGATACAAAGTTTTTAGTGTTCCGTAAAACACTTGGAAAACCTTACATAAACAAATATATCACCTCTTTCAAAGCTATTAAAGCACACTTGTTAAAATGACACAAGTGTAAGTTTAAAATTAAACTTACACTTGTTTAAATTTTTATATAAATTTATTTAGTTCGTAATTTTATATTTTTTAACTTATGGTGTAATGTATTGAACAATAAAGAGTATATCTATTTATCTTCTATTAGAAACATCTATTAACTGACTCGTATGGATATCTATTAAATGACTCGTATAAAACTGACTCGTATGGCGCGACGACCTATTTCTTATTATTTATTTTTTATTCGCGTACTTAATATTAACATCCAGACACAGAACAAACATCTATATTCGTCACTCTTATACTTGAACTTGGTGGGAATCGAACCCTCGACCTACACGACAAACCTACTACCAACTGAGCTGTGAGTCCAGTGAACTTACTGATTATTGATAAAAAACTTTTGTTTAGTAAATAAAAGTAAAAAACAGTCAAGTATAAAAACGTACGGGTCCATATTTTCCGAGGACAAACTCTCGCCTGCCATTTTTTTTTGTTTCGATAAACAAGACTGGATTTATTAGAAGATTAACCATGAAGATGTACGTTTCGAGTAGAGTAGGATTGACAGAAAATAAAAGGATTTTAGTTTTAGCGGATTTTTATATACTACAGAAGAGTAGGCTGACCAACCTGATGATAAGTGGTTACGGCGCCTATAAAAACAGGTCTGTCACTACCAGTAGTGACAGACCTTAGTCTGCTGTTGTCAAAGTCAAACTCATTTATTCCTTTAGATCTCAAGTATCATTTGGACACGTCAAATTTTACACATGCATGTACATATTCGTGAGTATATTTTGTGACGTCACGCTTGGTCTACAATCACTCTTTTATTCACCCGCCTTTAAGTAACTTAATCCGACCTTTCGCCCCACAAAGGTTATTAAAACATCAACAATCTGTGACATTATAAGCTGTTTTAAATATAATCTCCATGGATTGTCTATTCGGATTCAAAATGGACGTCAACAGTACGATTTTGACGTCTACGTTTAAATATCTTAATATATATAAATCTCGTGTCACAATGTTTGTCCTCAATGGACTCCTAAACCACTTAACCGATTATAATATTATAAAATTCGCACACCATGTGCAATTCGATCCAACTTGAGAGATAGGATAGTTTAAATCTCAAATTATAGTTGCAATTTTAATTTATTGCTAATTATTTGTCTGTTATTATTTGACAGTCACAATTACAAAAACGTTAGCCACAGCAACGCGTGGCCGGATCAGCTAGTTTTAATATTTAATTATTATTGAAAGTATGCTCCATCTGCAGCTACAACCTTCGCCCATCGTTCAGGTAGTTTTCGTATTCCTTGCTGGAAGAAGTCCTGGTCTTTTGAGCTTATCCAGTTGTCAATCCAAATTTTGATACTTTCACATGAAGTAAACTTTTCTCCAGTAAGGTCTGTCTGCATCGTCCGGAATAGGTGGTAATCCGAAGGAGCTATGTCTGGTGAATATGGCGGGTGGGGTAACACTTCCCAGTCCTGTCCCTCTAAATATCTTTTTACGACTTCTGCGGTATGCGGTTTGGCATTGTCATGCTGAAGAACTAATTTGTTATGTCTATTCACCCATTCTGGTCGTTTTTCTTCTATGGCTCGCTTCAAACGCATTAGTTGTCGTCGGTAAACTTCTCCATTAATAGTTTCAGAGGGTTTGAGCAACTCATAATATACAATACCTTTCTGATCCCACCAAATACAGAGCATGACCTTGGCACAGTGAATATTTATTTTTGGCTGTGATGGGCCTGGTTCGCCTGGTTTCACCCAAGCTTTTTTGCGTTTAGGATTTTCGTAGTGTATCCATTTTTCGTCTCCTGTGACTATCCGATGCAAAAATCCTTTTCTTTGCTGTCTTTGAAGCAGCATTTCACAAATGGTTTTCCGACGTTCCGTGTCTCTTTCTTTTAAATCATGTGGAACCCAGTAACCGGCTTTTTGAATCATTCCCATCATTTGTAAACGCTTTGCAACAGTTGAACGATCAACATTTAATGCTGCAGCTAATTCTGATTGAGTTTGGCAAGAATCTTCCGCCAATAATGCTTCCAATTCAGCATCTTCAAATTTTTTTGGTGGTTTTCCATGTTCTTTATCCTCAGTACTAAAATCGTTATTTTGAAATCGTCGAAACCATTCCTTGCAAGTTGTATTAGACGGAGCATGCTCACCATAAATCTCCACAAGCAAACGATAAGTTTCCGCTGCAGTTTTCTTCGCAATAAAATAATGTAATAACACTTCCCGCAAATGACGTTTATTTGGAATAAAAACCGACATTTTCGAAAAGGTGAAAACAATTGTTGCTTACACTTCAACCAAATATCATAAAATGCGTTAGATAGCTGACATTCAGTACTATCGAATACAAGTATGGTCATTTATTAGTACACGTAAACAATACTAAAAACGACATCTGTTGAGAAAGGGCGGAGTCATATTCACACACCCAATATTATAAATTTTAAGGGTGTGTCGGATTTATCATCGAGGGTTCAGTAATTTTTAAGCGACTACGCCAGCAAGAGAGTAATGTTTTTCGAGTGTATGTGTATTTATATTTGTTTACGCTCTGTAGGCTATATGGCTTGGATTAGCTTGAGAGATGTAGTTAATTAATTAATTGTGTGGGTGTCACTGGCTATAATTAATAAAATTATTAAAAAATCGTTAGAATGGACGATTTTTGGCGCCAAATTATAATTTATAAAAAAACTTTTTCGTATATTGAGTGTAGTATCAAAATACTGGGTTTTAAAAATGGCTTCCAAAAATATAATTTGGTATTATTCGCGCGCGTTTGTTTTTCTCAATAATTTCTTGTTCAAGTTATTGTTGCGTTAGTAAGGTCGACTTGAGTCTTCTCATACTTCGGCCGGGGAGGATCTAAGTCGTATTGCTGTTGAAGGGCGAAGTTGACGTAACATCAGGTGTGAATTTCATATTTCTACCCCCTATAATAAAACGTTTACACACTCATACCTCTGCACTAGGATTCCCTGTGTCGCAGATGGCATGGACAAACACAGAAACACAAGACAAACACCCAAGACCCGAGAACAAACTTCATGCTCACCACACAAAGTATGCCCCGGCCGGGAATTGAACCCGGGACCCCTCGCTTCGAAGGCAGGGCTACTACCAACTAAGCCACAGAGCCGCCCTATTTTTACATCTTATGAAACATTTTATGTCACTTCAAATAAAAATAGTATCATCTACCTTAAATACCTATTTTTATTAATTATTATTACTGACAAAAACAATAACTTTCGCAATATTCATTTAAAGTGTTTACGCATGTATATTAAGGTAGTAAGGTTGTTTTTGCGGGGTCCAGTTGCTCGCGTCCGTTGTTGTGTACCTTTTGATTCCCTACACGTACCCCCTAGTGCTAAAGTAGCAGTAGAACTTGTGCCAAATTCGTCCGGAGAGGTACTGCCACCACACCTGGAATCTGTCGTCAAGCAGTGAGTAGTGCTTGCATTACTGTGTTGCAGTGGAAAGGTGTGGGTGCCGGTGAAATCATTTGCGCATGAGACGCATCATACCCGTGTCCGGTGATGAATGGATGATTTTCCGTCACTTATTTCACTTAAAAACTCAATACCTAGAGCTTAATTTACGTTAAATAAATTCTTTATTTCTATTTTAATACAATATATCTTTTGGTTTTTTATTTCCAGTTAACTTTTGTATAGGAACCCTAAAAATTATAAAGAAATAATGAAACGTGGGATTTTTTTCGGGTTAAACCATACTCGCCAGACAATTAAAGCTATCCGCTTATCCCAGAGGTTTACTTGTACAGTTGGTGAAACAGATTGAAAACAATTATTTTTATTTCGCATTTTTTTATTGGCGTGAGGCACAGAAACTGACTTTCAATCTGAATGTAAAAATTTATGAGCGCAATGCCACATTCCCGTAATGGTGAACGAAAACATTGTGAGGAAACCGGCATGTCTTGGAACAAAAAAATCGAAGACTTGTGTCACCTACCAATCCAGATTGGGCTCCCGCGGCAGATCAAAGCCACTCTCAATTATCAAAGATCACTCTCAATTATCGAGAGTAGGCCGGTATCCCTGCAGTGGGAACATAAGAGGCTGATATGGATAGACAGATAACACTTTTTTGCTCACAAACAAAAATTAAAATTACATGGGCGGTTTTATCGCTTTAGAGCGATCTCTTACAGATCTATTATGGATTGTTTTATGACATTGTTTTTTCTTACTGACGTTTTATTGCCCCGTTTTGATACGTTCTACTGGGCTACACTGTCGGATGTAAAGTTGTTAATTAGTCTAAAATACTTAAAATAATAACCTATGAAAAAGACGAATTATGTATACAAATATGTACATAGGCAAGCAAAGAATTATGGCAACAAATACAGCAAGACTAATAATGTGCCCTAAGCATAGATGTTTGTTCTGTCTGGGTGTTAATATGTATATTTGTATATGTATGTATGTATTTACAAAAAAGTACTGTATAAGTATTCTATAAATAACATGATGCCCATAGTACAAATTATACTTAATTTGGGGCTAAAACTCTGTGTGAAATGTACAGAAACGATTTGATACGAAAACCTGAAGTGAAATAAAGATTATTTATTAAGATGATGTTATTTTCTGGACTGTGGTAAATGGACCCGTCACTGTTGATATAATTGAAAAAGATTAGTATATTTACTTCTTGATAAAAATAAAACCGTAAATAAATAGCCGTCACGTGCTGACATGAATCACACATCACTACATAGTATAAAACAAAGTCGCTTTCTCTGTCCCTATATCCCTATGTATGCTTAAATCTTTAAAACTACGCAACGGATTTTGATGCGATTTTTTTTAATAGATACAGTGATTCAAGAGGAAGGTTTATATGTATAATACACTAGCAAGTCACCCCGGCTTCGCACGGGTAGTTTCTGATACGACACTGATGCTTTACTAAACGTGCGAAGCCGGGGCGGGTCGCTAGTAAATGATAAAGACGAAAGTTTGTGTGTATATTTCTTACTCCTTCACGCTCAAACTGCTCAACGGATTTGGATGAAATTCGGCACCAGGATAGCTTATATCTTGGATCAACACATAGGCTACTTTTGATCACATGATTTGATTCCTTTTAATTGATAAGATGCACACAGTTGGGCTCATACAACTTTCATGGAAAAGAACCCCTAAGGATAAATATTAGAGGATTTTTTTCTTTTCTTTCGAAGGAATGTATTAAAGTCGGTTTGATCGATAAAAGCTAATATTTTAAGAGTTTACTTTGATAGGCAATCGACACCGCCCGTGGAATCCTTAGGACTCAAAAAGTACGTAATTATTGACGCTAGCACACTGTTACAATCTACTTCTAAAACAAGTTCGAACAAGTTTAAAATATTAAGTCATCATTCATCAATATCACCACAAATTAATTTCCCGTCGAAAATGTTTACATTCAATTATCTCGCTTCCCAGTGTATTTAGCTTGATTAAAAATGTTAAGCGGATTAGAACAATTCCACTCGTCTCGCGAGACATTAATCCCGATATATATCCCGGGATATATCACGTGGGTATTATAATCCGGGACTGAGTTATGCGTACTTTGATAACATATAAGGTATTTTGTATAATACGTCACGTTCTAGATAATGATGGAAGGTAATGTGCGGATTTAGCTGTAACATATGCTGTGATTTAATAGGTTGTATTGTTGCCAAACAAACGCTGACACGGTTATACTTATACATACACATGGCTTCCCTGTGCCACAGGTGACATGGACTCACATCCTCATCAAAAAACCAAAACAGACTTGCTCTTAACTAAGATGTATGTATAAAAGTTGGCCGTCAAGTGACGCCCGGCAGACGCGATACATCACGGCATAAGCATCATGCCGTGTGCCCAAAAAGAAGTTGCATATTAAAAAAAATCGAGTTTAGCTTAGATAACTGTGAAACTATTTAGGTACGAATGTAAGGTAGGTAGGCTGTGAAAATATTTAATAAACTGCCAAAATTTCGAATTACGAATTTATACTAGATAATACCGAAATGTACACTTGGTTATGCAATACATATCTTGATTCTTGTTTTTTAGTACAATGCGAGTAGTTTAACGCCTTGTCAAATTTTGATAGCAAACGCAACGAGTTTTCTTTGCTTGCTCATACTGAACCATAAATTGAGCAGGAGCCAAAGATTAAAGGGGACTAGAAAAGCCGGATTTATTTTTAAAGTAAATTTATGTGCTGATCATAAAGCAAAGGTTACGTGCTTTTTTCATTTTTTTTATTTTTGCATTCACTTGACCGATTTAGTTCTATACGAACTTAAAAATTCTATTAGCCTACACACACTTGTCAAATTTGGTGACGATCAGACAAACGCTACTCAAGTTATCGTTGGACAAATATATACAAACATACAAACGCCGATTGTTCCCAGTAGAATGTTAGTGTGTCGCTTCGTTCGGTCAATTAGATCTCGCTTTGCTGGGTCATTTAAGTAATTACTAATATTAAGATGTTCAAAGAAAAATAAATTATTCAGACACCTCTCCGACTATGAAATGGAATAAAATTATAAAAAAATATATATTATGCTAATCCCAGCGCCTTATAAGTGAACCAAATTAGCTACGACGTCTATAATTTTTATTTACTACTTCTATTTTTTTAGGTAGGTAAAAAGCTACTGGAATAAATTAATTAGGATCCATCTCAATCCGATTGTATGTTTTTTTTTAATAATTTTATTTAATAATCAGAAATAAATGGTTTTTAAACTCACAAATAATAAAATTTGCACAGGTAATTAGGTACTTATGTGTCGTAGCCGAAAATACTTGTATAGCCATTAATAATATAATGCGACTTCAATTACGGATGATACGATGAATGATAATACTAACATTATAAATGCAAATCTGTCTGTATGTCAAGTATATTTGTTACTCCTTCACGCAGGACACTGTATACACCAACGGACGCGACATCATGGTCCCCCAAATTCAAAGAAAAGAAAATCAAGAAAATCGCCCCATTTTTTGCCTATTCCATTGTAGTAGCGTTCGGGTGGTTTTCGTTGGCACGTTCGGTAGCGCGTCGATACAGCCGCGACATAGTGACGCCGGCGAGACGGAGCGGCGTGCCATGTCTAGAAGACTCCTTAAGCCCGCGTTCCCACAACAGAGTAGCTGCGGATCGCGTAACGCTCTCAATGCCATCAGCAGCTAAAGTCATATTCATTTATTCTTTTAAATCTCATTCGTACATAATATCTTGTAGACACGTCAAATTTTACACACACAAGTAAATATTCGTGATCATATAACCTATATATTTTAATCCATCTCGTAAGGTTACGCCAGCATTAGCAACGTTAGCGCCAAAAAATATGTATTGAACGACAACATTACATAAAACTTTTCGGTTATGATAATCGGTTTTTACCACAATGATATCTAAATTATGGTGAAAACCGGTGGCGTGGTTTAGGAGTTGGCGGATAAACAAACAGACGCGGCAAACGACTTTGTTTTATACTATCTGGAGATCTTAATATAAAAAAAACAAACAAATCTTTCTACCTATGTCCATTATAGACTTTGAAACCATCCAACCGATGTGCCCCAAACCGGTTTCATTAGAAAGGCAATAATGTGAATGGTTTTAGACCACTAAAACAATGCATTAAGCACATTTTTTTTAGCGTAGTAGCACACGCTCCGTATCCGCTAGTATTTCAGAATGAATACAAATTACTCTTGATCAAATCCTGATCATTCTTCCAAACTTGAAAACGACAAAAGAAAGTATCGCAAGGAAACCAGAATGTACCAAAAATGAAAGACATCTATCACCTATCTACCGAATTGGAATCTCACCCGTGGGACGTCGTGGGAACGTAGACGTGGTAGGTAGTAAGCTGATCACCATGACTATTCTCCCAAGAATAATCTCCATGACCGAACGATAAACTAAACACTTACTCACTCTAGCAGTATAGACATACACCATCACACAACAGAAATATTCAAGATCTGAGAACAAACTTCATACTCATCAGCATCACATAAATGGTTTCTCCGGCCGGAATCAAACTCGAGCAACCGAGGTCTAAATTCAGTGTTGACGTCATAACGACGTTGAGCGTGAAACAGAACAGCAAAATATAAAATTCAAACTACATATCGCCAACGTCCATACCACGTTGAAAACACCGGTTCTCGTCCGATCACCGAAGTTAAGCAACGTCGGGCGCGGTCAGTACTTGGATGGGTGACCGCCTGGGAACACCGCGTGATGTTGGCTTTTTGCAAATTTAACTTTTTCAAATTAAGAACAATAATTATGATTTTTATACTTTCATGAAAATTTTTACTTGGGTTACTTGCTAACAAACAAACAAATAAAAAAAATTGTTTCAAATTACCAATAATAACAAAAAAATTAATATAGTGTAAATAAAATCATTTACGACAAATAATATTTTGAATTAACATCATAACAGAGCCATCTTCAATTTTAATTATTCAACGCAGTTCTAATTTTCTACTACTTCTCAACAGATGGCAGTAGTTTTGCCTTCTCTTGAAATTCCAACGCCATTATTTATCTAGTTGGGTCGAGAAACTGGATTGTCTATGATACAGTACAAAATTCTGAACGCATCAGACGGAATTGTCGTTTCTATAATGTTGGGACAACTGGTTTTCAATTTCAAACGGCTTTTGATTCTATTGATGGCGTTTGTGAAATTAGTAAAATCTTTTTCAACTTTTTCCCGTAATTATGTCCATTTTTAGGGAACTTATACCGAAAATCAAAGAGATATCAATTTCATACACAAAAAACTATAATGACGACCTTAAGGTAAACATAAATATGTGTGAAATTAAAACAGTGGTGATCCGTTGTAGTGTTCGTGTTGTGTTTTTAGTCAAATAAGTTAAAATTAAGTGATCTCTGAGTTCATAAGTGCTTAAATTAGTGTAGCGCGTTAAAGAATTCGTGATTTCAGGTTGCATTCGATTATTTTGATAAATTCGAGGAAGAGTTCCAAAATGGTAAAACCCGAGGGCGGGAGAAGGCCCAGAAGGAAAAAATTGGAATGACGACTCTTCAAAGTATCAACGAAGACGAAAGTAAGTCATACATTTCATTAAATTACACGTTTCACGTCATTATAGAGATTATAAACAATACCAGGTTAACCTATTAAAAATTTACCAGACAGCCAGCCGCTCGCTCGGTCTGTTAAATTCGTAATTGTTCCATAGATTTGAATTCCGTTGTCCAACATGTGGGCTTTTATAATTCTCCAGAAAAGGAGATATTTACTACGCTTAAACGTTGTATTAAATAATTCTTTTTCTAATTAGTTCTTTACATAAAGGTAAATTAATACCTAATAAGTACTAAACTAATACTACCTGCATGTCTACATCTCCTAACTTTAATGTACTGCATCTTCCTTTAGTTGCATCAATTATTTGTTTGATATAAAAAAAAAAAAAAAATATATATAAATCTAGAATTTGGTACTCAATTTTCAATTATATTAAAAATTAGTAATGCTTGTCTGTTTTTTATGGCTACTGAAAATGTTTAGGATTCATTTTGTGAAAAATAATATATATTTTGATTATGATAAAACTTGATAAAGTATGCCATAAGGTTCCTTCAGAGTCTTTTAAACTAAAGCTGTAATGATCTGAAATATCACATCATCTATGTCATGTATAGGATAATAATAATAATAATAGTAAATCAAGTAAACAACACACACATCAGTATGAGAGTTACAAGAATTTACATAGCTGGCTTTTAATTGTCAAGCTTAACTTGAATTATAATAATCATTTAACTCAGATAATTGTTGTTTGATCTAATAGAAGCGAGATAATTGTTATTACGTACAAAGAAACAACATATCTGCAACAGTTTCAGTCCCACACAGATCAGCTAAACAGAGATGAGGTTCTTTTTCATATAATTGCATGAAAGTCATCAGCAAGCATCCTTGATGTGCCACAAAAGAGTGGAAACTCCAATATTTTGAAACCATTGTTGTATTGGACTCTGATTATAGATTACCCAAAGAAGTGATTATTATTGGCAATTGTATGACCCACAGGTGAATCAAACAAGATACCAGAAGCAGAAACAAAGCGTAGATCAAGTAAATCAGACAAGGGCTCCAGTGGACGAGGATCACTCGATAGTGGCGGAGAACAGAGGGCATCCAAGAAACGCAGCAAACATGAAGTGGATGACATTTTGAGCCCGGAACAGGATAAACGACAGAAGAGAAATGCTTCTGTCAAAGCTCAGAGCATTATATCTAAGCAGGTTTGTTATAAGTTCAATTTTACAAAAACTCATTATCTAGCAGCCTGCAAAATCCCATTATTACTTAGGAATAAAACTAAAGATTTCACCAACAAAAGTAATGAAAAATACCAGTATGGTTAACCACCTTTCATTCACCATTCCTTTTTATTTAAGATGTTATTTTGGATTGGAAAGTGTACCATCACTTTTGGAGCTATGTTGTCACTGGAACTGGCCACAAACAGACAAACACATTCATCAAACTTAACAGCCCTTATTATGAATATTACCTAACCTTCTGTGGTAGCTTCATAGCTAAGTTAGTAATTGTTGGCAAAATGGAATAATAGAAATGGATCATAAAACAGTATTTCTCAATAAAATTTCACTTCATATCTCAGCCCAGAAAAGCCTACTTTTCTGGGCTGTTCTTCTTCACTTCTTAACTTTACACATTCAGAATTGTATGGTAGCTGTTCTTAAAAATGTAATCTTGGGCATGCAAAATATCTTGCCAGGGGCCTCTCTTGATCCTGTTAGGCTCCACAATACAGCATAATAAAAGGTAAAATAATTTGAATCTTAGAAATAGTCACGCAGATATATTCAACTAGACGCACCCTGCGCTGTGCTACCTGCCGTTTCTAGGATCAAAAGTAGCCTATGTGTTAATCAAATTTCATCCAAATTCGTTGAACCGTTTGAGCATGAAGGAGTAACAAACATCAACATTTGTATGTTTGTCTCTCACTTATATTTCAGTTTGACTGGCCTCACAGCTCTGTTGTTAGTAGCCCCGCCTTCTACGCTGTAGGTTGTGGGTTAGATTCCCACTTGCATTCGTGTGACATAGATGTTTGTTCTATGTCTGAAAGTTAATAATATGTATTTAGAAAAACAATGATGTGTTTCATTCTATCAGTTATCTAGTTGCCAAAGTACAAGCTATGCTTAGTTTGGGGCTAGATGGCGCTGTGTTAAATGTCCATGAATATTTATCACATTATTGAGCTTAAATCATTTTAAATTGAAAGTTTGTACTTTCACTTTAATATAATATAATAAGTGTGATAGTATTCTGGTGTTGTATGGATGTGAGAATTTTATTTTTAAGTGGTACCTAACCTTGAACCTAGACATTCAAACTTATAATTAGTTCACCTTCAAGGCCTTAACATGTTGGAACTTGTTACTTTTTGATTGGACATTAAATCGGATCGTGGTAGTGCGAACGTACTTCGTACATTCAATACGAAGATCGCTGGTTCAAATCCAAATAAGAATCAAACGAAATTTTGATTGAAAAAGTTTACGTCCTCATAACGGTGTAGGAAACATTTTATATTATTATATAAATATAAGCATATATTATGAATAAATATAATATTTAAGTAGGTTTATTAAAGCCATGTTAATATTATAAAATAACTTCCATATTTTATAATAAACTAACGAACACAGTTCGTTAGTTTATTAACCCCTCCCTCCCGTTATATTTGTATCAATATCAAACGAAATCAATGTATAGTAGCTTTCCTCCCATAAGCATAACTAAGCATAGCTACTAAGCTATGCTTAGTTAATTTGGGGCTAGATAGCGCTGTGGATAACATCCATGATTAATTTATTTCTAACTAGCGACCCGCCCCGGCTTCGCACGGTTAGTAAAGCATCAGTGTCGTCTCAGAAACTACCCGTGCGAAGCCGGGGTGACTTGCTAGTGTATTATACACATAAACATTCCTCTTGAATCACTCTATTTATTAATCCGTTGCGTAGTTTTAAAGATTTAAGCATACATAGGGATATAGGGACAGAGAAAGCTACTTTGTTTTATACTATGTAGTGATTATTTTGTTTTATCGCAGGTAAACGTTAATCTAACCGCCAAGCTCCGGCGAGAGAACTCGAATGACATTGAGAAGACTTTATCACAGTCATCGAAGAGTCGCAGACGGAGGAATGACGAGAAGGAGAACTCTGAACCAAATGTACCCATACCAGGAATACAGAGTGAGTAGTATCCCTGAGATGTGATTGCCACAGCCTAGCAGTTTAGCAGTAGGACTTGTGCCATGTTCGTCCGGAGAGGTACTGCCACCGAACCTGGAATATGCCGCCCAGCAGTAGTGCTCGAATTGCTGTGTTCCGGAAAGAATCTGGGTGCCGGTGTAATCCACACTTTTCTAACCGACTGCGCCAGAAAGAGGGTTATGTTTTTCGAGTGGTAGTATGTTGTATATTTTTTTGGCACACTCTGTATGCCAAATGATGGATTTTTAGCTTGAGAGACGAGATCGTTAGAGAATTAATTGTGGGATTGGCACTGGCTATATCAAAATTATAAAATAAAAATGGCCGATAGCAACATATATATAATTTTTTTTCCTCAAATCCTATCTAATGGGTTATCATCACAATACAGGGTTTTGTTGATTGCTTACAAAATTATATTATATACAACACTCAAAATGTAATTTATTTTTTTATTTTCTGATATAATTTCTATACTTATGTATACAAATAAATAGAATTGAAGGGTCTGTTTGTAATATCAAAATAACCGCTTTTTACTAATGCATTGGAAAGTATATACGGTACTAATAAAAAAGCCAATTCTAAAATTATCTGTATGTCTGTTTGTTCTATATTTTGACGGGACCAGTGGCAGATAGCTGATATTATAAGGAGTAACATAGGCTTTATTAAAAAAAAATATTAGGGTTCCGTGGAAATAAATATGTTAATTTCGCGGCTTGGCTACTTTGAGAAGATAAAGTAACAAAGATATTTACGATTTTATAATCTGAGTGAATGTTTCAGTCAAAGAAGAAAAGATATCTCTGCCGCCGGAACCGATGGACACCGATTCGTTGCCAATCAACATTGAGGTCAAACAGGAGGTGAATAAGGACGATATTGCAATGCCCCCACCGGCTGTGCCTGTGCCCAGTAAGTTCACAAGTTTTGCTTTTAATAGATAGTATCTATACAAATAAAATTGAAGTGTGATATCTACCAATCCGGATTGACCTCCCGTTAGATCAAAACGCATTCACTCTCAATTATCAAGAGTAGGCCGGTGTCCTGCAGTGGGAACATTAGACTGATACGGGCTGTACAAGGCTCTTTAGCTTTAATTATACATGACATTTTCAGAGCCCCGTAAAGCGCTTGTCAAAGAGAAATCTGACGAAAGCGCTGACGAAGACACGGGCAAGAGGCGAACGAGAACCAAGAAACAGTCAGAAGTAGCGTCCCAACCACCCGGTGAGTACTTGTGAATAAATTGGTGGGACTATCAGACGGCCCACAAATACCACGACTCAGGTCTTCCCTGGTATTTGAAGACCCAAGTTCACTGTAATTTCACCGACACTCACACCCTTCCATCGGAACACAGCAATGCGAGCACCACTGCTTGGCGGCGGATTGCCAAGGCAGTACTTCTCCAAACGAAGTAGGCACATGTTCTGCTGCAACTTTTGCACCACACAGACGACGTGGGGTTACAGTAATTCACAGTTTTAAGGCACAGTGGTGTACAAACTGAACCAGGATATACATTACAGAACATCGTAAACCACTCGTGAGAGAGATATCGGACGAAAGCGCCGATGAAGATACTGGCAAGGCTAGAACTAAGAAACGGTCTGACGCCGTTTGTGCACCGCCAGGTAACTCAAGTACAGTTAGAAAACAACATTTAGTTTAGCAAATGCGAGTTGTATTGTAATAATTATTCTCCTTTAGTGATCCGCCCTGACTTCGCACGGTTGTACAGTGTGTGGTGTAGGTCCTAATACAATTCCGTAGTATATCATATTGATCTATCTCGTAAGGTTTAGCCAGCATCACTACTTCAATCTTTAAAACTACGCAACGGATTTTGATGCGTTTTTTTTAATAGATAGAGTGATTCAAGAGGAAGGTTTATATGTATTTATAATACACTAGCAAGTCACCCAGGCTTCGCACGGGTAGTTTCTGATACGACACTGATGCTTTAGTAACCGTGCGAAGCCGGGGCGGGTCGCTAGTTAGCAATGTAAGCTAAAAAAATATGTTTTTTACGATATCATTGAAACTCTCGGCTTTTTTTGCTATTATGCATATATATGGTATGGTATACATATAAAAACCTTCCAGAAAAAAATCGAAATGGTAGTTAGGTCTCCCGTGGGCCGCCAGGGGTCTATGGGAGACTCGACAGGGGTCTACGTAGGCGTGTCAAAAAATGGGGGTTTGCAATTAGTAACTCAGCCGCAACGCAAATTTCCATAGTTAGATATTATAATCTTCACATTTTTGTCGACTGGAAATATGGTAGAAATGTAGCTGCAGAGGGTCCAACCGAACTAGCGAAATTTTTAAAATGGTCTATGATAAAAAAGTCCTCTCAAAGAACCCCTGGGCTTAACCGGTTGCATATAATTTTCAAGTATTTTTAGCCGACCTTCGAGATTCACCATTAAAACAGTTACACCGGAACGTACAGCGCAATTGACTGTTTACTCGGACAGACCGCAATAGAAAGGAAACTACCCTACTTGAAAATATTAATGATTTTTATCTAGTCGACCTATATATATGACAGTATGTTTGTTTGTCTTTCCAGTGGCCGGCGCGCGCGCCACCCGCGCCAGCTCCCGCGCGGCGCGCCAGGAGCCAGAGGAACTGCCCACCGAAGCCAGACCCAAACGCACCCGAGCCAAAAAGGTAATATTGTATATCTATAACGTAATATATAACATTTTTTTGCGCTTTCATTTATCTGTGGATACATTTTTTGCGCTTTCGTTAAGCAGCAAATCACTTGCAAAATTTTACTTGCAACTAACACTTATTTTTTTATCAACAACATAATGATTTCGCGTAATTTTGATGTTGATATAAAATAGATGTATTTTACCGAAGTATGTATACCAAAATACGGGAAATTTTCTTCTCATTATGTTATACTATCGACATTTAAATTATTTCACACTAGCTGCTCCCCGCGGTTGGACTTCCTACGGGAACTGTACATTTTTCCGGTATAAAAAGTAGCCTATGTGCTATTCCAGACTATAATTTATCTCTGTGCCAAATTTCATCCAGGTCCGTTCAGACGTTCTGGCGTGATTGAGTAACAAAGAAACATCCATCCATACTTAAAAATTTTCGCGTTTATAATATTTGTAGGATAATTGTGACCAAAATAGATGTATTTTATTTAATCTCTGTTATATCACAGAAAACATCACAAGCGCCAAGTACAGAAGTGGATAGCACGCAGACATCGCAAGAGAGTCTTCCAGGTGAGTTCTTCCAAGGGCCTCTTTCACCAGATACCATTCTTTTGCTTTGTTCCGGTGGAAGGGTACGGGTGCCGGTAAGTTACAGGCACAAGAGACCTTTATTCCATTGAAATGACGGAGCGATCTGGTGACCCACTCGATGTTAAGTGGTTACTGCCGCCCATATACAACAGTAATAACAACTATGGTTGTCCCCTTACGACGTATGAGAAAATCTAAGTCCCATAGCGTTCTCTCTGTTATAAGATCATGGGATGTAACGTCTCTTGTGCCTGTATATACCGGCTTCCACACACTTCCACTGGAACACAGCAACGCGACTACACCGTTGCTTGGCGGCGGATCACCATACTTCTTAAGATCTTGGCACAAGTTCTACTGCTACTTAATACCTCCATCCGCAATACCTTTTATCGACATTTTCTTATCTTGCAGCTACGGTTTCTCCAGCGGAAAAGACACGGCCTAAAAGGACCAGAAGGGGAAAAGCTGCGTAAGTATTTATATAGAAAACTGCATTATAATACGTTGCGTAGTTTAAAAGATCTAAGGGTACAGACAGCGGGAGCGACTTTATTTTATACTATGTAAGAATGTTACTTGAATTTATTTTTCACGCATTTTGCTTTCTTTTGCTCAATAATTTATTTTATAATACAATATAATAATTATCTGAGTGCTAAGCCAATGAAGAAACAAATGGATTACATGTTTTTAGGTGTGATTTGACAAAAAAACTATTTTTTTTTAATATCCTGCGTTCGTTTTATAAATTGATAATTACAAAAAAATCTCTTTGATTTTTGATTTATTAACATGAATATTTGAGTTGTGAATCTAGTTTGTTATTATAATTGTGAATGTATTGTTTGTTATACAGCAAATAGATTCTAGTCTATGTCTAATCATAGCAAAAGTGTATGAAACTAATTATGTAATTATATTACAGTGAGAAACAAGAAGTTTCGAAACAAGCTGAAATTATAGTATCCCCCAAAAAGGAAATAAGCTCCCCAATACTAATGACGAATATCAAAATTAAGAAGAAGGACAAAATAGATGTTATATCAACCACCATAGAGTCTTCTATTTCATCGGGTAAGAACATTTTCTGTATTTTGTAGTTTGCCCTTGATTCAAAGTGAGGGTCCTAGGCTCGATTCCCGACCTACTGACGCTAGCACCTGCAACTACCTTCAATAATTTAATGAAAATAGGTACATTATAAACCTAAGCATAGCTTGTACTATGGGAACTTATGTCACCTAAACGGCACTGTAGATTAGTTGGTAGCCTTCGAAGCGAGGGGTCCCGGGTTCGACTCCCGGCCGGGGCACACTGTGTGGTGAGCATGAAGTTTGTTCTCGGGTCTGGTGTTTGTCTTATGTTTCTGCGTTTTGTCCATTCCATCTGCGACACGGAATCCTTGTGCAGAGGTATGAATGTGTTAACGTTGTTGTTGTTTTTTTTAAGCCATATTAATCGACCTTTTTATATCCACAGACAAAGACACTGTAGAATTGGACGCAACCAAAGTTATCCCACAAAGGAAAGATATGGACGAGACTGTGGTACTGCCCAACGGTGCTTATAATGCGCCATTGACGCCTCAGAATGTTGTGAGTAAAATTTTTAAACTTTGCTTACATAGTGGGAAGCAGTTCAGAAAACTGATGATAACGAAATCGGGGATACAGTTTGATGCTGCAGCTACATATCTATCATTCATATTCAAAATTAATTTACTCCACTTGATAGTACACGCACTCACGTAAAACACACGACCGTGTCCACGACACAGTCACGCCATTTTTTTATGTGAGTGACGAATCAGCTGAAGAAACAAATAGTGGTTATCCCACGCCCATGACAACAGTCCAACTCAGAATAAGAAAGATTTTTGAATTGCATTCATCCCGCTGCGTCCATCACCCAAGACGGAGATTTAACGTCTCATTCGTATGTGATTTTACTGGCACCCACACCCTTCCACCGGAACACATTAATGCGAGGACTTCACTTGCGCAAGTTCTACTGCTGCTGCTACTGCGTATATTGGAGTACCAAATAATTTTAAAATATTTAGTTAAATTGCGCTTTGTTTTAGGAATGGTTTTCAATCGTGTCTGTTTTCAGCGCAACATGAATGAAACCGTTGTTATAGAGAAGAGCAATAATGCGACGGCTGCTATTGAAAATCGGCCAATCATCATGGACGCCACAGTTGTGCTGGAAAAGGGTAATTCATTTAATCATTAATTTCACTATAATGTAGACATGATAGACATGATATCTATCGTGACATCACATGATGGACTTTTTATTGTTTTAATAGTGGGAAGATATGCCCTTCTAACATTACGTTACGAAAAACTGGTTTTAATGTTGCTGAACAAGAGTATTGTACTACAATAGAAAATGTCTGTTGGGTCATTTATTTAATAAAATCTATCCAGGACTATAACTATACAAAGAAATAAAATTTAAATGTCTGTAAGATCAAGATTTCAGCCTCTTACTAACGCAATTGAAAGTACAAGTAAGTGAGTTACTTATAACATGTAAAAATGTAACCATGTAAAAAGGTTACATAAAAAATGTTTAATTCTACGCCGACAAAGACACGGGGAATAGCTAGTCCTTACACTTGAACTGAAATTGATTTTCAGGTATAAAATCATCAAATTTGACGGAGGACAATTCGCTTATCACGGACGATGAGAGTGAAGAGGAGTCGCAGACGCCGCCCAAGCACAACATGCCGCAAGCACAGCCTTCGTAAGTACTGCTGTAGATGAGTTTGGACATTTTTACCGGTAAACGTAAAAAACACGGAACAGAGACAGTCCAAGCAGGGTACAAATATAATATCTATCTGCTCAATATCTTGTCTGCGAACAGCGTAGATATTTTCCATAATAACCTGCCGAAACTACTACAAATAGCGCAGGTAGTTATAGAAACAAAATGTTTCCATTAGTACCTACCTTATATTAAATACATACATATATCATCGCCTTAGGGTTACCCTGTAATGATTTAATACTGTTGCCTATATAAATAAATAATAAAAAAAATAAAAATATATTCATATATTAATTAAAAGATTAATTTTATAAAATGAATCTTGTTATTTTTTTAATTCTGTGTAACGGTAGTGATCCGTAGTACATCATTTTGATCATCTCGTAAGGTTTGGCATTAGCAATGTAAGCGACCAAATAAGTTATGAAAACTATATTATAGAGACGATTATTTTCAGGTCTGCCGTGAAAGAGAAAGTTCAGCAATTCGAAGAAATGGCAACCAGGGTTACCAGGACAAAAACGAGAGCTATGGCCAAAAAGGTAACGTGTTACCTTATATAGACCTTATAGTTATAGACCGCGGTCCAAGCTTAGTGAAGTGAAAACTTCTCCAGGCTCAATGGGCATTTTTTGAGATCGGAAAAAGCCATTGACCTTTCGCAAGTTCACTGTTACTGTTCCCGACACCCCTGTATATCTATCTGTAGTGTAGTCTGCTTTTGTTTTCACTTCTGTCTTCTGGTTGACACTGTTTTTTATATGCGACAAGTGTCGGTACAAGCTGACAGTCCAATCTGATTAAGCTAACCACTTAATACAACTCTAGAGAGACACAATTCGCATTATGTCGCGCTCGTCAATCTACGACGTCTGCAATTTCACCACCCACACCCTTTCACCAAAACAGCGCGATTGGACCACTAATTAGCGGTGAATTATTTTTTGTTGAACTTCTTGTAGGCCGGTCATGGCCGCAACATTACGCGGGCTGTGCCTCGCTTCCGTGTCCTCACCCTCTAGAGTGGTAGAGAGAGAGGATCCGTCTCTCTCCCGCTCCTCGGACTCCCTCTGCAAGATTTCGCGGACACATCTTAAGACTTAGTACAGCATGTGTAAATTGGTTTGTTTGTAGGAAGAACAGCCTGAAAACCACACGCCACCGGATAAGATATCGAAGCCAATTTTATCAGCCGAAACTCTGAGCAAGATGAACAGTTTGATTTTCAATGGAAAACCGCCACAGGTAAGTTATAGCATAAATAATTATCATTTATAACTAGCGATCCGCCCCGGCTTCGCACGGTTAGTAGAGCATTAATGTCGTATCAGATACTACTCGTGCGAAGCCGGGGCGAGTTGCTAGTGTATTATACATATAAACCATACTCTTCAATCACTCTATCTATTAAAAAAAACCGCATCAAAATCCGTTTTAAAGATTTAAGCATACATAGGGATATAGAGACGGAGAAAGCGACTTTGTTTTATACTATGTAGTTTATAATACTAGTATGATTTCAAGCTACAATATAATTTCTAAAGTCCATTATCCAGTACCACTGTATGTGTAAACTTGTTAATAACTTTTCAGATCTCGAGTTCGGCGTGCAAACCGCGCGCGGTGATTCCCGTCGCTAAGTCGCAGGTGTCGTCGACTTCCAAGCTCAGCTCCCTCAGTAGGCACAAGGAGGCGGCCGAAGAGAGCTTGAAGAACTCCGAGGACGCGAGGAAGAAGAAGGAAGCCATGTTGGAAGCTAAGAGAGAACAGCAGAAAAGGTAGATATACTGTATATTAATTTTTTAATATGATAGGATTTCCAGTTGCTCGCGTCCGTAGGTGTGTACCCTTTGTTTCCCTACACGTACCCCCTAGCTGGTGATCCAAAATACAGGTAGGTCTACCCAAAATGTAGACGGGATTTTCCCAAATTTAAAGGGGCGCAGCCAGTCTAATAAACTACAAAACATTCTTACAGAAAGCGAGAAGATAAAATGGCCGCGGCGGCCGCCGCGCGCAACGCGGCCGAGAGGGAGCGGCGGGCGGCCCTCGAGGCGGCCGCGAAGGAGCGCATGGAGAAGCAGGCGCACGCGGACGCCGGCAAGCTGGAGAGGCTGAAGGAGGCCGAGAGGGTATGTGGAACTCATGATTCCCCCCATTTTTTAAGAGGGGATATACTTTTAACATACTTTAACTTTATAATAACTTTTTACAGACCACAGAAAAGAGGGGGCTCTTCTAATACAGGTTTATATAAACTTACCAGAAGAGATCCCACACTCTCAATATCAAATGTAACCCTTTTATAACGTCAATAAATTATTTTTATTTTTATTTATTTTTTTAAGTATCCTTACTTAGCCGGCGCAAGGCTCGGTTGAGATGGAATAGAGTCATAACTGACTAAAACCTGATGATGCCTTAATCAAGTGTTAAACCCTGTGTTAGTCTCTAAAAAAACCATGTTGACTTTCAGAAGAAACAAGAGCTAGCTCGCAAGGTGATGGAGACGGAGGAGCGGCGCAAGGCGGAGGAGGCGGCGCGCATGCAGCGCTTGGCGGAGGAGCAGCGCCGCGCGCTCGCACTGCGCAGGAAACAACTCGAGGAGCAAGAGGCGTCAGTATACATCTTACCGATATTATATATGCGAACTGCACGGCTGTAGAGGTGTCACTGGTTTTAACAGACATGGTATTGGAAAACGGGTTCCTAAAGAAAGTTGTCCTTTGCTCGCGAAAAGAAAGTAATCCTTTCATTGGGGGTTTTTTGCTTATTCTTCCCCATGGAAGCTCGGATAGGGTTTGAACAAGCGCTGAACTTAGTTTTAAGAACGCATGTTTCGTAGGCAAATAATTATAAAAGTATTTTTTAAGAATTCAACGGTAATAATAATTTTTGACTTTGACTTGACTTTGAAAGATGACCTTTAGATCAGGTGTCACGCAGGGTAATATCATTGGCCCAACATTGTTTCTATATTTTCATTATTTTTTCATACAATGGCGACATTTATTTCCATCATCCAGCGCCATCTAAGCATAGCTTATACTACGGGAACTAGATAACTGACAGAATAATTTTATAGTACTTATTTTTTAATACCTACACTTACCAACCAGACAGAACAAACATATGTTCGTCACACAAATGCTTGCCCTGGGAATCGAACACACGACCTACAGAGTAGAAGGCAGAGTTACCAACTTAACTATAAGGTCAGCCCAATCGTTGGAAATAAATAAAGGAAGAAAATTACTCGGTTCATACGATCCACCAAGCATATTGTTTCTAATCGTAACTATCCAGTAATTTTGTTCTTATTGATTCGATTTTATATCAGTTATTGTTATTGTTGCAGTACGAAAAAAGAGGCGGCGATAATGGCCAAAGAAATAGAAAAGAGACAGAAGGAGTATATTGAAAAGCAGAAGATGAAGCAAAGGCTTGAAGACAAAAGTAAGTATATTGATAACAAAATATTTGGTCGTATTAAATAGTGTACTGCAATGTCTTTATCATTTTCTATACTTGTGATCCCTGGTGTTTGGTTAGTGGAGGGATTATATTAAAAAAAAAATAACTTTGAGTCCTCGCTTTGCAATTTTGTGACTTTAATCTCAAAATAGTTTGAAAAAAATTGTTGTTTTCAATTTTTTTGAATAATATACACATGCTACCTTTAGGGATTGTAAGCATATTACCAATTATCATGTGTGAACTAAAATATTTTAATTTTCAGTGCACACACCGCTGAGGACCCCTGGCACCCCGGGGGGGTACGCGTGTGCGTTGGATCCTGTTTACATGGCCGACGGCTTCCAGTACCTCAACTCCGATGAGGACGAAGACCCCCCGCCCAGACCCGTCCCCGAGTGGAGCACTTCTAAGGTGAGCACAGCTGCCGTGCTTCGAAGGGCACGCTACACATTTGCCTGGCCTCACGGCTCAGTTTTTGAATAATTACAAATATAACTACTCAAATGTTTTGGAAAATTATGCCTTAATTAACTGTATTAAGGACGATATTTGATTGCGTTGAACTAGTTGTTAACATGCTAAGTAGAAATGTTCTAGACGCTTTTTGTTGCTTGTTTACATGTTAAATGGATTGTTAACGGAATTCTTGTATATTTATCTCGCGTATCTCAGAAACGGTTCTATCGATTTGTAGGCATTTTTTGTAAAAACCTAATTTTATTCAAAAAAAAAAAACAAGCTCAATCAAAAGGTGAAATCACATGCGCATGAGACGTATCATCCACGTCTCGGGTGATGGACGCAGCAAGATGAATGCGACTCAGTAAAGATTTGGATCTCATACCGAGTCGCGCGCATTACTGTTGTCATGGGTGGGCCCTCGGCTCGTTCCGTCATTCATTCACATAAAAAAAGCTTAGCAGTTGAATATATAACGAAACATAGTTTATGTACCAAATTGTTAGTAAATTAAATTAAATATGTTTTGAGCGTGGTGGCCCAGGGGCATAGACGCCGACTTTCAATCTGAAGGTCGCTGGTTCAAACCCACACGTGCACCAATGAGTTTTTTCACTGGAAAAATTTATGTGCGCAATACCACGTTCTCGAAACGG
Organism: Aplocera efformata; assembly: GCA_921293045.1. Lineage (NCBI taxonomy): Eukaryota > Metazoa > Arthropoda > Insecta > Lepidoptera > Geometridae > Aplocera > Aplocera efformata. Next base: position 1,105,430 of record OV121061.1, read on the forward strand.
TGACGGAAAACATCGTGAGGAAACCGGCATGTCTTAGAACCAAAAATTCGAAGACATGTGACATCTACCAATCCGGATTGGGCTCCCGTGGTAGATCAAAGCCCATACACTCTCAATTATCGAGAGTAGGCCGGTGTCCCTGCAGTGGGAACATTAGAGGCTGGTAAGGCATGTTTTGTATACGTAATGTGTGGTGTCGTTGCAGGCGCGCAAGCAGCAGCTGGACGTGCAGAGCCACGTGGCGGCGGCGCACGTGTCGCGGCTGTTCTCGGTGCGCGTGCACAGCCCCGACCTGCGCGACATCTTCCCGAACATCGAGCGCGCGCGCCTCAAGCGCACCTCGTCCGCCGTGTGGCGCACGCCGCCGCCGCTGCCGCCGCTCGCAGAGTGACGCGCAGGTAGGCTTTTTTTTTTATGACTGGACTACACTTTGTTGACCGCAGATGGCCTTGACAACTTTACACGGGCTTTGGGTGAGAGCAGATGGCTCTCAACCGACTTAAAATCTAAATTCAAATATTGTAGCAGCAAACCAAGGGCACCACTTAGGTACGGACCTCGGCTTGGCTCGCTGCTACTGATCGGGACGTTTGGACAAAGACTCGCCCAGGGCGAGCCGACAAAGAGATTCTTCGACCCCGCCGGCGGGCTCGGTGCAATGGTGGAGACGCAGGTAGGCGAGCGCGCGCCCCTTACATATAGGACTTTGACCGCGTAGATATTATACTTTAAATTATAGGTGACCCGTCAATAACAATAACATCGTACATTACTCGTATATTCGTGTCACTCTTACAGTTGTTGCACCGCACGCCAATAGCTCGCAGATGACAGATTTTTTTCTGACTTACCTAAACACTTATAGTTATATTTTGGCCAATTTACACAATAGCTTTATTAATTATAACCTGTGTGTTATTCTGATGTATGAGCTATATTATTGTAAAATTTCATTAAAATCCATACAGTAGTTTTTGCGTGAAAGAGTAACAAAACATCCATATATCTTCACAAACTTTCACCTTTATAATATTATAGTAGGATAGGATTTGAACAAGCTCCGTTACTGAGTTGATAGTGGCCCTGGCTTCGAAGCGAGGGGTCCCGGGTTTGACTCCCGGCCGGGGCACACTTGTGTTGAATGAAGTTTGTTCTCGGGTCTTGGGTGTTTTTATTGTGTTTCTGTGTTTGTCCATACTGTACCAGCCTCTAATGTTCCCACTGCAGGGACACCGGCCTACTCTCGATAATTGAGAGTGAATAGGCTTTGATCTACCACCGGAGCCCAATCCGGATTGGTAGATGTCACATGTCTTCGAATTTATGGTTCTGAGACATGCCGGTTTCCTTACGATGTTTTCCGTCACCGTTTCGAGAACGCACATAAATTTTTCAAGTGAAAAACTAATTGGTTCACGTGTGGGTTTGAACCAGCGACCTTCAGATTAAAAGTCGGCGTCTATGCCCCTGAGCCACCACGCTCTTCTCTCTCTTTCCATGCCATCTGTGAATTCTAGTGCAGAGGTATGTAAAAAAAAGGCGAACAGCTAGTATTTAGATGTATTAGAACATGAATAATTTTGAATAATTGTCTTATTTTCAGGTACCCAATGATCTGGACTTATCTTCCGTCGCAGGCGGCGTCTGTAAATATATCTTATACATTCTACGCTACTTTAGTATAATGATGTTGCAATCATAGACAGAATTGTAGAATCGTCACATATAATTTAAATGAATTTATATCATGTGCTTAATATATTTAATAGTATATATCTCCTCTGAGATTACTATTTTCATTCAAAACGTACAAATAAGTAATAGTAATAAATAACTATGGTTATAGTATTTTAGATTATAATTGTTTTTCACTTATAGTTTTGTATTTTATAATAATGTATCTAGATTTGTATCTCTCTAAATTGATAGGAATATTAATGTGTTACATGATCTATCTAAAACATATACTAAGTATTGATAAATATATAATTGTGTTGTGTGCCTTCATTACAAAAAATATACATCATAAAATTAAAGTGAAAAAACAAGTAGCATTAACGTTATATTCCCAAAGGAAATCCGCAAAAGAGTCAGGTATTTAGTAATACTAGTTTTTTTCTTGTTAAGTAGTCACTGCCGCTCATAAAAACCTGAAATACGACTCAGGTACCTCTATGACCTATCTCATCGCATTGTGCTCGTCAACGGAGGAGATGTAACGCCTCAAGTGCCTGTTGTTCACCGGCACCCACGCCCTTCCACCGGAACGTAGCAACGCGAGTGCACTTCTTAGCGGCGGATTGCCGTTTGTGATCGCAGTACTACTCTGGACGAACTTGGCACAAGTTCTACTGCTACTAAAAATATTTTTTTAGTACATACCTGATTTTTCTTAATATATATATTTTATATTTTTTCATTAAAATTAATGTATTTGACTTAATGTTATCACCTTTTATAGATGCAAATATTCTGTTATTTGCAGAATTTGGCTTTAGTCTTCGCCTATGGAATATAAAGTGTAAAAAATCTAGTATATTTAAAAAAATACTCATTGAGAAGGATTTGCTTTCGTAACATTGTTAATGTCAGGTATGTTAAACATTTTTCTTTTTAATTTATATTACATTAGCTGCCATGATTACACCCGCGTAGTTACTGTTCTTTGTGTCCGTATTCTGTGGGAATACGGGGATAAAATATAGATGTTACTCGCTGATAATGTAGCTTTCCATTGGTGAAAGAATTTATAAAATCGGTTCAGTGGTTGAGGCTTGAAAGCAAAAAAATAAACTCACTTTCGCATTTATAATTTGTAACATTTTGTAACTTGCAATATTTTGTGATGGTTCTGTCAATTGTTATAGTCTAGGCTTCATTTCCGTACAAACCAACCGAAGGCTCAATTCGAATTTATCACCTATCACCAGTTTTATGATAAGTTATTTCAAATTGTAATTGTAAATAAGTGAATCCACAGATGGATGCATGCAATGGCGTTTTGACGAGATTATGTGCGTGTGTAATATATAAGACTGTTAAAAAATGTCATAAGTAGTAAATAAACATTTACAATAGTACCTGATCGTTTTTTTTTTATATCACGTAAGGAGCTAGTCTCGGCAATACGACTCAGGTTCTCGACTAAAGTATGGGAGGACTCAAGTCGCATCTCGTTGCGCCCGTCACCCGAGATGTCTCACGTAACTGATTTCACCGGCACCCACACCCTACTGGAACAGCAATAGAGTGCACCACTGCTTGGTGGCAAATTATCCGGTGTGGTGGCAGTATTTCTACGCAGGAACTTGACAAGTTCTGCTGATTTTTGTTGCTCCTTAACCACCCAGGGGGTACGGGAAGGGACCTAAGGACATACACCTGCGAACGCGAGCAACTGGACCCCCCAACATTCTAAATAATGGCTAGACCTTGTGAAATAAAACAAAATACATTCTAACAATAGTTTATTGCTAAACTACTACTCGATCCCACATGATGAACTTCAAGCAATACATTAAATTAAGAGACTTGGTGAGTTTCACGTCTGCCCCGGTAGAGATGTTGAAGCCAGTTATGTATGCGTGAGTTTTACCGAAACACTCGTTTAACCCACTAATCAAATAATAACATAAAAAGTTCTTGGATTGATTGATTCTTGAAACATTGCATTGTTCGAAAATGTCTACGATTGTACGCGCTATTAAATTAACTGCAGTATAATTTCGGTGTCGTTTTAACTACTCAAAGAAATGTATATCTATAAAACTGATTTGTTTGTACGCTTGGAATTACATGGCTAATGATTTCTATCGCAACAAAATTTATCAGAAAAATAAATAAGGTACGCTGTGCACTGATTAGGAAAGTAATTGTAATTGCGTTAAATTACAAGAGTTTTGACTAAATGTTAGTCAAAACTGTTGAAAATTGAGTCGATTCGAACACAAACAACTAATATTTAGTCATGGTTGACTAACTAAATATAAAAAGGCACCTAAATTTTAGTCAACGTCCAGTGCACAAATTGGGGCATAGAAATATCAGCTGAAATTCCAAGTGTACAGAACGACACCAAACACCAGTTTACTCCAGAGCTGCGGCACCAGAGATGATTTCAATCAGTTCCCTGGTGATGACCGCCTGCCTGGTCCTGTTGAAGGTGAGAGTGAGTTTGTCAATCATCTCTCCAGCGTTCTTGGAGGCGTTGTCCATGGAGGACATGCGGGAGGATTGCTCCGAGCAGGCGCCCTCCTTCATCGCGTAGAAGACCATGGACGCGAGGGAGAACTCCATGTAGGACTGGAGGACATCGGAGTCCAAAGAGTCGTAGATAGCCAGCTTTGGTGCGCTCTGGAAAATAAGTAGTAAGTTGCAGTAAACTGATTTTTTTAGAAGTTTGTACTATTTAAGGATACTCATTCATGCTCCGTGGCTTAGTTGGTATTAGCCCTGCTTTTGAAGCGAGGGGTCCCAGGTTCGATTCCCGGGCGGGGCGCACTTTGTGTGGGTGAGCATGGTGTTTGTTCTCGGATCTTGGGTGGTTGTCTAGCCGTTACCTGATAATAAGAATTACCAGTTATATCTGGTTCCCATAGTCTATACGTAGTTCGATTCTAGATTACTCAGTGTGATCCATGATACACTGCGTAATCTGAAACGGAATACTAAATATCCAGAACCCCAGCGCGTAACAATACTAGGACATCGAATATGCAATATTCGAAAAAATGCATCGAATATTGCATATTCGATGCATTTTCTGCTAAGTTTACCTCGACTGCCTTGCGGCTGAAAAGTGGCAGATCGGCCTGCTGGTACGAGACCACAGACTTGAACTTGTTGTATATGATCTTTCCTGACGCGAAGTCGTAGCCGCAGTTCAGGATGGCAGAGGACAACTTGGCTGCGTCCAGGAATGTGGGCGGGAGACGGCCGATCTGAAAGGAATATCAATTATCTTAGACCAGAAATTTTCTTTTAGTTGCTAAAGAAGCAACAAAACTTGTGCAAAGTTCGCCCGACGAAGTACTGCATGTATAACTGGTAATCTGCCGCCAAGCAGTGGTTCACTCTCATTGCTATGTTACGGTGGAAGGGTATGGATGCCGATGAAATCACAGGCGCATGAGACGTTGAAACATCCCCCTTACGGGCGACAGGCGCCCGTCTTCTCTTAATTACTTTGGTCGGGGATAAGTTGCATTGCTGTTACTGTAGACGGAGGTTGAATTTTGGTTCTAAGACATGCCGGTTTCCTCACGATGTTTTCCATCACCGTTCTGAGAACGTGGTATTGTGAACAAAAAATTTTTCAAGTGAAAAAACTCTTTGGTCCACGTGTGGGTTTGAACCAGCAACCTTCAGATTGAAAGTCGGCGTCTATATCCCTGGGCCACCACGCTCTCAACCATCAGCATGAAATTATTATAGGGTCAATATCTCACCTCATTGGCCACGGAAATGATGTGTTTAGCGTACAGCCTCTGCAAGATGGCACGAGACTTGTCTCCGATGCAGATGACCTTGATGTTCTCCGCGCCGGGCTCCGCGAGGCGGTTGCGAATCACTTTTGATACTCCCGTGTGTACCGCTCCGCACAGACCTTGGTGCAGGAATACATTGATAGATTTTAACAGGTTCTAATGCACAAGATGCACATGTGTTCCGGTGGATGGGTGTGGTGTGAAATCACATGCGCATGAGACGTATCATCCCCGTCTCGGGTGATGAACGCAGCAGGATGAATGCGACTCAGTGTTAGATCCAAATCTTATACTGAGTCGCATTACAGTTGTCATGGGCGAGGGTCACCACTTACCATCAGGTGGGCCCTCAGCTCGTTCCGTCACTCATTCACAAAAAAAAAAAAATTCAGAAAAGATTTAAAAATCAACTTCAATGCTTTCCCGTTTTTTTATCTTTAACATTTTTTTTTTTACACGTTTACCTCGTGTTATAAATTTGACCGCTATTTGTGTCTTTTCAAACCGGTAAATTAAAATAACTTGAAAAAATCTATCATCGAAGTAAACAAAATTGCGTATTTTGGTATCCTGACTTTTTTCTTCGCCCGTTGTGTACCGATTCGGATATTATGTTTTTTGAAGTCGAATATTGAAGTCGGTTTTTTAAGATTTTGAAACGAGTCAATTAAGTAATTGTATAATAACATTTTTTTTTAAGCAGTCAATTACTTATTTGTCATGTAAGGTGCCTGTATAGTACTTACCTCTATCAGAGGTTATGGCGATGTACAGTTCCTTAGGGTCGTCTTCGGGAGCTGTCACCTGCAATGATAAACCGATGGTTACACCTTCTAATGCATGGTAAAAAGCTAGAGTAAATAAAAAACCATTAATTAATAGAAAAGTCGAAAATGTACATACATTGAATTCGTTAAAATTTTACCTGAATCAGTTACTTTTGCAATATATATTTATTGGCCTTTACCCGCAGCTTCGCTCGCGTTAAGATTGATTTTGTCAACCAATTCCAGTTTTTTTTATACAAAGTTTACCTCACCCCTATAAGTTTTTATCAGAGAAAAAGTCTTATGCTGTGATCGGGGAGGATAATGTTATGGACGGTGGCAAGCACCTAACATCAAGTGGGCTTTCAGCTTGTCCCGTGACATTAATCTCATAAAATGCATGATTTATTTATTTATAAGTGCAACATTACAGCATTCCAAATCGTTACATCTTAGGATATACAAAAAAATAATGATAAAGAAAAGAATAAAATGTACACAAATAAAACAAAATAAGCAGACATAAAAAATTACAACAGTATCAACAAGTACAAGTACAGTACAAGAAAAAATAGAAAATAGAACCATGATGAAAGTATATTAATAATAAAAATAAAAAATCATTTAAAAAATAAAAAACAACACAACCTTCTACTTAAAATCTAACTGCTCACAATATCTCATGCATGATGCTCACCTCGGCGCGTTCATAGAACTGCACAGCACCTTCTCCGTAGGGGCGGGCAGCTCTCAGGTCACGCTCGGCGCGGGTGTACCTGCAACCACCGAGGCATGAGAACAGGTAGCGACATGTCCTACTGCCGCTAGGCTTGCCAACCGTACTATATTAGTATCATACTATATTTCAGTCACATACTATATTTGTATCATAGAAAAATAATATAGTATGGAATATACTAGATATATTTTCATAGCTAATTCAACTTTTGCGCTTTATTTATACTAACTGTGACCGGAATGAATGGAAGACAGAGCAATTTTTTTCCCGAATTTCTCAAAAGTAGGTACTATTTTGCAATTTTTAGGGAAAGATACATTATTACTTCGATAAAAAGTTGGCCAGCCTTGATCGACTCCACATCCTCTTTGGCTTAGAGTTAAAAAACTTGGAATAGGAAATCAATCCATGTTGTCAAATGAATAAGGACAATCCAATTTGTGAATAAGTTTAATTATGACAATGTAAAGACTCAAATATACTTGGGGTAATGGTAATGTACTGATGAACATCAAATGCCTGAACAGATCTTCATAATTTCAGTCAGAAAAAACAGCATCAAAATCGTTCCATTGTTTCGGGAGCTACGATGCCACAGACAGACACAAATACACACTTTAAACTTATAACACCCTCCTTTTTTGATGGAGGTTAAAAAAGTATTATCATTTCACAAATACGATTTTGCGTCAATTCACGTTGTACGTGAATTGATGCAAATATGTGTTTTAAATTACAAGGCGCCGGTCTAGCAACATCAGATACTTAAATATTTGCAAGTATTTTCCGCCTGTACCAGAGCACCCTAATTGGAAGCGAAACCCTGGTTTTAAAAATTGGTAGTTTTTTTTTTAATAAAAATAATTTTCCAAATCAGTTTATAAATATCAGTCTCAAAAAACAAAAACCAACTGTTGACATATTAAGCATCAAAAACAACCAAAGTCATAATTGAGAACATTTACTTCATTTTTTTTAAAATAATGATTTGTTACACATGTTTTTTTTTGTTAAATAAACAGATTTGTGCAAAAACAAGCATACATTTTTTATTTTCCTTTACTCACTTGCGATACAAACCTTGAGAGAAAGGTAGGTGTAATGGACTTATTTGGAAGGTAAGAAAACAAAAAATATTTAGTTGTCTTTTAATTTTACCTGTGATTAGTGTTGCCATGCTGGCCACATATGTAAATGTCTCATTAGAATACAATAAGACTAATGCATGTGAAACTAACTGGGTTTATGTACCCAGTTAGTTTCAACCAGCCCAAATGAAAACCTACAGACCTATGTAAGAGAAATTTAAGACCAAAACCCTTTTCTCTCTTTTATATAAGTAGCCCAGTTTATTTATTACTTAACACCCAAAGGTGTTAAGCTTATCAGCTGGTATAAAACTAAGACTGCCTAATATGCCTACTGAAGCATACATTGTTCTAATGTCATTAAATAGTTACAAATCCTGAGACAGACAGTAGCTAACTTAACACAATTTATTTTACTGTTCATGGGTTAAGAGCTGTAGGTTTGAATGAAGTAGCAAGGTCCGGTCTAACCTGACAAATAGCCAACCATACATTTGTGACCTAATACTGTGACTATATCTCTATATATGCTAGACTTTATTGGGCTCATTGAAGCTTACTGGGAGAGGCTTATGTACATCAGGATTTAAGACAGGCAGATCATGATGCCAAATCACTTTGAACAATTTTTATCTTGAATAAAGATATAAGCTGTTCTATGAGATATCCAAAACTATACTAAATTTTAGTTGATTCTTTACTCACTTGGCAGCTGACACCATCTTCATGGACTGGGTGATTTTCTGAATATTCTTTACAGATTTCAGTCGCATGGAAATGGCTTTCAGCGTAGCCATGTTCCTATTTTGCTGGTTTACCACGGACACCGCCTGGGTGACCCCCGGCGAAAAACGACCCAACATTTTCGCAGATCTGAAAACAAATAGGAAAATCAATTTCACGACAAGAAACAGATGATTGGCACAGGTTATGTCCTCCAAGTTATGTAAGACCACTGTCGAATTTGGAATACGATTTTCTTGCAAAGTCCCAAGTAATAGCATTAAAACATTTACGGAAAGCGTAATGAGCTACATTTTGTAGAGTTTGCGATATAAATTACTAACTTTTACGGGCTTTTTGTGGTAAAATTAGTCCAGCGATCGAAAATGTCGCTGGCCGGAAAACTTATCAACGGGATGCCAGAAAAAAAAATGTTGAACGCAGTTTAACTTGTCATTTATGACATTACTCGAACTAATTACAAATTATTCGACTGAATTCCAAAAATCAAAACGTAGAAGAAGATTTGACTGAATTATATTATGAAAACCTAAATGTCTAAAACGGCTTCTTTTGTTTTTAATTGGTAAAATTAAGTTATTAAATTTTGTTTCATAGTTTTGGGTATGTGGCAATAGCAAGTTTATCTTAGAACGCATCAATGAGAGCTAGCGAGCAGGGCGGCCGTATCTCCAATCCGTTTCACGCAGTAGCCAAGCCTGGACTTTATATCTAAATTATTTCGTGCTTTGCTTACATAGTTTCCAAAATCAAAGTCCAAAAATAAACCTCAGCTGAGGCGGGGATGTTACATCCCATAAACTTGAAATTTCACCGTTACCCACATCCTTCCACCAGGATATAGCAATGCTTTGCACGAAGCTGTAATGCTGCTTCGTGGCAGAGTACCAGGTATGTAGGCCGTACCTCTCCAGACGAATTTAGCACAAGTTCTACTGCTACTTTTGGATGCTCCTTGCACCACCCAGAGGGTAAGTGCACTCAATAGTTATACTCAAAGGGTACATGTCCCATTTACTTGTGCCCTGCGACCTGCACATTGAATAATCTGCACAAAGCCACTAATAGAGCTATTGGCAAAATTTTATCGAAACATCGTTTAACTCGTTTGAAACATTGGTACGATAAGAAGAAGAAAGGGTACATACTTCGAAAGCGAGCAAGTGAATCTGAGCCTTTAAAAAAAAACGTATTATTTATATTTAAATAACGCGTATAAAGGACCGTAGTCATATTTATAAACAATTTTTGTATCCTACAAAATTGCGAAGTATGCAACTTTACGTAGCTCTAACATACTATAAGCTGTTTTAATTTTGGGTGGGTAAACATTTTTCTAAGTAAGTACTAAGTAGCTAAGTAGAATAAGTGATTCACAGATCACAGGGGATTCTTTTGTTTGTTTTTTGTTCGTAGCTGCAATTAGTTAAATAAATATGCCAGAACCCAATGAGAAACCAACAATCGATGCAAGAGAAGAAAATGTATTGGTACTAGAGCAGCCGACCAGGGAAATATCACAAACGGATCACATCAACAAGAAACTTTTGACCTCACTTTTCAAGAGGATGGACGAAGAAGACACCGATGCAAATAAAGTTCTGGAGGCTGACAATAATGCAGAAGACGATGACGAGTGGAAAGATTAGATTTAAGTTCAAGACTGTGATTAAGTTGTGCTTATAAGGTTATACCTGTCAAAATAGATAGGAAAAAATTGTTTATTAAAAGATTTGTATGCTTTGATAACTCAATTTATTCATTTCGAAGTAAGGTACCTTTTGATAGGTAATATGTAAAACATTCTACAGAACTATTTTGGAGGTCCACAACCTAGATTGCAAAATAAGGTATTTTTGAATGCTTAAACATTACTCCCAAAAGCATAATTGATAACAAGGCAGAGTCTAATACTGTTATACTTTCACTGGCCTCTGGCTCAGTTGGTAGTACCTAGTTCTTCCTTTTGCACTGCAGGTTGTGGGTCTGATTGTTGATCAATGTTTTTCTTGGCTCTGTAACCAATTAGGTTACAAAGCTGCCTAAGTTATACAGTTGAAGAGCTAGGGTAAATCCTCGAGAACCATCCTCACCAAAACAAGCCCATTTCTAAACTTAATAGATTAAGTTTTCATTTGAAAAAAGTATGTGCGCAATGTCACATTCTCAAAAGTTTTGTTTTATCATAAAAAAACTGGCAATTCTGAAAATTCAGAGCTGTGACATCTTCAATCTCAAATATTGGACTCTGGTAATCATCACAAAGCTTCGAGAATTGAATTAAGATCACTCTCACTTCCTTCCACTTCTCCTTCCAGTGCCCCTGCAATGGGAACATTAGACAGTGATATGGAATATCCATCTACCTGTGCAATTACATAAAATTACTTCTATTTTTCTCTATATATCAATAAAAAAACTCTTTTGCTGACCTATAAGATTATAATAAACTGTTTTACTGTTTTTTTTTATATAATTAAAGTGACAATACAATCCAGAACTCTTACCTTATATAAAGAGGTTACCTGCGCCCATTACAACTATGACTTAGGTGCGCCCAACCTAAGTATGAAAAGATTAAGTCGAATCTCGTTGCACCCGTCAGGTGGGACGGGCATGTAAAGTTTCATGCAACTGTAATTTCACCGACGCCCAGACCCTTCCACCGAAACAGCAATACGAGTACACCACTGCTTGGCGGCGAATTATCAGTTGTGGTGGCAGTACTTCTCCGGACGAAAGTTGCACAAGTTCTACTGCTATTTTGGGTTGCTCTTTTTTGTGTGACACTTGTAGGGAATAATGAGAAAATTTAAAATCTTTAAAAAAGAAATGCTGTTTGTTCGTGAGCGCATCACTTGAGAACGCCTGGACTAAATTAGTAAACATTGCGTTTTAAATTATCCGAATAAGATTATCAGGGAAAAATTGCCAGGTTTTATGCTGTATAACCCTGGATTGTCAAAAATTAAGGTTTAAATTAATACAATTCCTCAAATTCTGGTGTAGGAAGGCCTCACAGCTCTGTTGGTTTTCTGGCTTCTGCTCTGTAGGTCGTGGATTCGACAAGACAAGCATTTGTGTGACATACATAGATGTTTGTTGTGTCTGGGAGTTAATATGTATGTATTTACAAAAAAAAAGTACTTTTAGACTTATATATAGTACTCAATATTCTATCACTTATCAAGTTCCCATAGTACAGCCTATGCTTAGTTTGGGGCTAAATAGCGTATGGTCGTGAATATTTATTCGCTATGTACTTAATTATGCGATTAAGGAAAAATTTTAACAGTTCCCTGTTAAATTAGGTTATACGGGTTTAAGCTAAAGTGCTATTATTATTTTGCTACTAGTTGCGAAAAGCGTTTGACAGATGATTGTCAAATTGTAAATAAAAATTGTCAAATTGTCAATTGTAAAGATGGACGTCTGTCGGTGAACTAGCGTTGAAATAATACACAAACAGTAACTTCAATAATATTTTATTATGTACTACGCGAGTTACAATGAGGAATGTTCTTATTTACATAGCTTTAACTCCAATATATTTAATTTACAATGTTCACAAAACGGCACACTACAAAAACCGTAGCAACAGTAATACTGAAAAAAAAAAAAAATTGTTGCGCTTCAAAACACTGCAAGCTCTAGCCATTTGTATATGAAAAAATATTGCAATTGAACATTATAGCATCTTACAAACAACGTACAATAAATACTCACTAAACTGTGATAACTGATTTCGTCAAAAACATCTGTACATAGAAAAAATATATAAACGGATAATTAATTTACAAGGAAAATATAATGTTTAATTTTATTAATTTTGTCGTAAATATAATTGTACATGCGGCAACTACGGTTCGAGACGGACTCGTCGGGAATCGAACACTGAACTTGGTAACATTACCTGGAAAATAAACAAATTACATTATTAGACCAGTAGAAATAGGGTTCGAACAAACAATTCCTTACAACAATCTGACAGCGGGATGTTGTTACACAAGCTATTGTAATGTGTTAGGTTTTTAGGGATTGAAATCAGTTTTTCGCGATTTATGGCTAAACTGTCCATCCTATCGAAAAAAGTTAAATGTAAAAGGTGTAGGTACTAAAAAGGTACCTCAAAAAATTACAAAAAAATGCGAAAAGCCAGCCATCCGGTTTTTTTCTTCGACAAAAACTTTGCCTAAAGATTTTAGTAAAGATTTAGTAGATTTTAATTTAGGAATAACGGTAGTAATTATACAAATAAAAACTTCTGAAAAAAAAAAAAATGGTAAGAAATTCCGATGAATGGTAAAAAAATGACATACAAGCAAAGGAAAAATTACCAAAAAAAAAAAAAAAAACAATATTAATTAATTGATTCCGTCTGAAGCAGGTCACTTACCTAATATACATTGTGAATCTTACAGGGCGGGGCTACCTATGTGGATTTGTTCTCGATCATGTCCACGTTGATCTTGTAGAACACGTACGGATAGTAGTCCGCGGAACCGAACCCGAGGCCCGCCATCTCCGCGTTCTGAAAACAACCACATCATCTTCTACACTAATATTATAAAGAGGAAAGATTTGTACCTATGTTTGTAATGAATGGGCTCAAAAAGTACTGGGCCGATTTAAAAAATTCTTTCACCAATAGAATGCTACATTCTTCCAATTTGACATAGGCTATATTTCATTTTGAAAAAAATTAGGGATCCTTGGTAAAATTTGAACAATGTAACCGAAGGTGTAGAAAAATGAGTCTTAAAATGTCTTTCGTCGAATGCGCTGCCGAAACTATTAGCGATTGAACAAAATAATGTACAACAATATTGAAGAACATCATAATATCTACAAAAACTCCGCGGTAGCATATGTCCAACTATTGTAGTTATGTCACTACCCCGTGCGAAGCCGGGACGAGCTGCGAGTAATATATATAAATTACGTGTCACGATGTTTGTCCGCGATGGACTCCTAAACTACTTAACCGATTTTAATCAAATTTGTAAACCGTGTGCAGTTTGATCCAACTTGAAAGATAGGATCTCAATTTATGATGGCAATATTATTTTATTGCAAATTATTTGACAGCAACGCGTGGCCGGGTCAGCTAGTTATTATATAGAGAAGCGAACATGTATAACTAATTTAATTGGCTCCAACGGAAGACCACAGCCAGCATATGATGAGTTGGGATTCCGATTTGCAACTTTTAAGGTTTTTATATTGTGTTATACATAGCTCAGTTGGTAGCTCTGCATTTGTGTGTAATAAATAAACGTAAACGGTAAAAATAAACGTTTACACACTTATACCTCTGCACTAGGATTCCCTGTCGCAGATGGCACAGACAAACACAGAAACACACCCAAGACCCGAGATCAAACTTCATGCTCACCACACAGTGTCCCGGCCGGGAATCGAACCCAGGACCCCTTCGAAGGCAAAGCTACTACAACCATGCCACGGAGTCCTTCCGTCGGCAGTACTTATGACTGCCTGTGACACGTTATATGCTCACGAATATGTGTACATGCATGTGTAAAATTTGACGTGTCCAAATGACACTTGAGATCTAAAGGAATAAATGAGTTTGACTTTGACAGTCTTTAATTTATTCTCACCTCAGCCGCGTTGGAGTGGTGTTGCGCGGAGTGGTCGAGGTGTTGGTAGAGTTGCTGCAACACATCTCTCAGCTTCTTGCCGCTCTTGCGGGCCGGCACCATTACAACAGCTTGGAAGTTCACGGGGAGACCGTATCTAGAGAAAAAGAAATAATATTTTTTTTTTATTTGTTTGAGTGACGGAACCAGCTGAGGGCCCCCTGATGGTAAGTGGTGACCCTCGCCCATTACAGTAATGCGCGCGACTCGGTATGAGACCCAAATCTTTACTATTCATCCTGCTGCGTCCATCACCCGAGACGGGGATGATACGTCTCATGCGCATGAGATTTCACCGGCACCCACACCCTTCCACCGGAGCACAATAATGCGAGCACTTGCTTGGCGGCAGATTCCAGGTGTGGTGGCAGTACCTCTCCTTGGCCCAAATTCTACTGCTACTTTTGGTTGCTCCTTTAGCACCACCCAGGGGGTACGTTTAGGGAATCAAAGGGTACGCACCTACGGACGCGAGCAAATTATTATACTAAATTCTACTTGCTACCATGTTGCTCGTTTAGCACCACCCAGGGGGTACGGGTAGGGACTCAGGATATTCCAAGATTTGGTTTCTTGCGCGTCAAAAAATTCTTCCTTTCTAAACTCAGTATCGATTATAAATATTGTCACCTGAGCACGGACTCGCAGAAGACGCGCAGCGCCTTCACGTGGATCCATGCGCAGAAACACTCCGAGAAGTTCACTTTCAACCACCGCACCAGGGGACCCTGAAAGATAAAATCATTCACAAACATTTCACACAGCGCCATTTGGCGCCAAACTAAGATTGTACCATGGGAATCAGATTGCTGACACAACACTTAGTACTTTTTGTATAAACATTAATACATATTATCCAAAACAGAACAAACATTATGTTCTTCATACAAATGTGTCCCGTGTTGCAACATCATCTTGATATTGTGTGATAATTTTGGCATGTTGGAATCCCTTCCATCGTGCCATCCATCCATAATCGAGAAGGACCATTTAGAAGATAGGAAGATGATATAAAGAATGGACAAGGCTAGCAAACAGAGCAAGCTGTCAATATTTAGAACCTTATGCTAAGTTTTAAATTACTATTTATAGAAACTTTATTGTCCGAAATAAAGGCTTATATTATATTCCACTTTATTTTGATTTTCAAATCAATCAATTTACACATTTGATTTTCTAATTATTTACATTTGTCATTACAAAGTCTTAAATACTTTTTACAAAATAAATAATAAAAAGAACATTATATTATAGTAAAACATATATAAAACTGAGGACAACCGACAGCGGAGTAAGACCAAATAAGCAGCGCAAGTGCCTTAATGCTTGGCTGTGGATTACCACCTAGCCGAACTTTGCACAGGTTTTAGAGCTACTTGGGTTTTCGCACCATCTGAGGGACACATATAGGGTTTTAGAGTTACTATAGACGCGAGCAACATGAACCCTTTGTAGAAGTTCCACTGCTGCTAAATGATTTATAGATGCAGCTGATGATGACAATACTCACGAATTGCTTCTTTTTATCGGTGACAAGCTTCGTGATTTCGTTCTTGCCGGCGACTAAGTCAGCCTCGTTGTAGCTAAACTCGCGGACAACGAACTTGCGCTCGCGGGCGTGGAGTTTGAACTCCTCCACCACCTGCCACGAAACAATTATGTTAAGGTTTAGAATGGCGATGAGGTAACGAGATCTTGATGAAGCCTTGATAAAAACTAAGAGGGTAGCGGCAGGTATCAATCAAGTTATGGGTATTTTTTTAGATATATTGTAAAAAAATAGGTACTACGCAGGCATTGATTTTGCTCGCTGTTTGAAATAAAATTAAAAATTCTCATAACATTAACAACGTTAACAATCTCTCATCATGTTGTATTGTTGTTGTTGTCTAACAATTTCTAACAAAAACCAAAATTTCCATGTATATGTTGGACCATTTTATTTGTATCTCAACACACATATTTTCGTACCATTTTTAACAGCACAGGTATGTCACATGTTAAAAATTATTTCAAGTTTCAAATATATATAGTACAAGGTAAAATTTGACGAGCACACAGGAGTGTCACAAGGCACAACATTAGGCCCATTGTTGTTTCCACTTTACCTTTTTAAACAAAGTGACCGTGTAAAGACCGTAGTCGTTGTCCTGGTGGATTAGCTGCGTGGAGCGCGGAACTATCATGTCGGTGATCTTCTCGTAGTTGGCGTTCCAGTCGTTGAACATCGACCTTATGTTAGGGAAAGTAAGATTTTTTGTTGAAAATATAAACAAAGCTTACGCACTCATACACCACCACTAGTGATACCTGTGTCCTTGCTTCACAGGCATGTTAAGTATAATACCAACTATGCTACCGAGCAGTAGATTTGACATATATACCATACATAATGGATATGTATGGTATATATGTATTATTGTTATTAGGACACTTAAAACATTTCAAATTTCAGTCCATATTTTTTTTCTACTCCAAGGAAAAAATTGCATAGGTACTAAAGAGGCATTTTTCATTCCTGTTATGTTTAGGGGATGTAGAAAAAGTAGGCAGATGATCAAAACAATTGTATCTCTAGCGGATCAACACAAAAATTTATCCTTGACTGCCACCTATAGTCAATATAGTAATACTTACTTGGGTACAATCACAAGCAAGGTGGTCAAATACTCGCTGTCGAGGATGAAGTGTTCCTTTTTGACGAGATCTGCTAGGTTACGGGTTAGCAGACTTCCGCTGAAAAAAAAAAAAAAAAATTATTAAGTACATTTCACACAGCTCCATTTAGCCTCATACTAAGCATAGCTTGTATTACAGAAACTAGATTACTAATAAAATACTTATATAGAAAATATTTTTGTAAATATTATACATATTCTTTTGCACCACCCGGAGGAAATGTGTAGGGTGTTCATCTACGGACGCGAGCAACATGATCCCCCATGATTAGATTAATACGGAATGATTTTTTTTTCTGGAGGAAAGTTTTGTGTTCCCAACAAACAAACATACAACAAATCAAATCTTTTTTTTTTGACAAGGCATTGCCACTGGCCCGTTGAGGCTCTGCCTACCCTTGGCGGAAAAAACGTAGCAAAAGTAAACTGTAAAAAGAATAGTTAAAAAAAATTTCACTCACGTCTGTTTCTTCTCCAAGTTCTGAAGGTTGCCCTTGAGCGCGTTGTACGCTGATGATTTCACCTTCAAGTCGGCGTCGATTTGTCCCACCTGAAACCCGCAATATCAGACCTACAGTTCAAGAGAAATCCGTCAACAATAATTTGACGACCTTGGCACAAGTTCTATTGCTAACTGAACGCATCAGTTGATTCATACCGAGGCAACAACTGTACAACGAAAAACAACCGGTTGTCGCTCGACGTTACCGAACGAACTCTGAATGCAAGGTGTGATGATTGTCACTTGGAATTCAAATGCCATACTTTTATCTGACCTGTATCAATATAGAAAAATGTACAAAAACACGTATATCTTAATCTTAACTTTAGTTATTGTTAATATTTAATCATTTCATTATAAACGTCATTGAATGAGGGTGAATACCAACACATTTTGGAGCAGTCAGTGTGTCACTGCGCGCAACAAAACGCGACACTGGCAGGATTGTGTTAGATGAGTACGCACCTGTTTGCTAATGATGTCTGCAATGTTCCGCAGACTCTGCTTGATGGGGTACTTCGCCATGTCCCATTGGAAACGGGTCAGGTAGGTCGGCAAGTCGCCTGTAATCATCGAAATTGGTCAACGTTTTTTCATTTTAGCAATAAAGTTTTATAAAAATTCGTCCCTTTCCTAAAATCCTAAAGATTGATTTAAAAATCGAACAACACCGATTCCTATTGCCTATTTCAAAAAAACGATTTTTTTTCTTAATATCGCAATAGAAACTCCATGGTAAAAAAAGTCTTAAGAATCGGTTCGAATGTGAGAAAACGGTTGACAAACATACGAAAAAAAAAATAACGTTCAAGTTTAGAACCTGGAGTCGAACAAATTTATGTTTACGCTGCGCGACCGGTGCAGCAGATATAAATAAATACTGTAGCTAACCAATTAAATAAAACAAGACAAGTGACTGATACAAACAGTTTAAAAAACGACATCAATCCTTTCATCCCTTATGAGTCGCCCTCAGGGACACCCTACCATTTTTATAAAGCTACAATCCGCATACAACGACCGAAGAAATAAAGTCACAAGAAAGCAAAATACGCAATTTCGTTTTCCAGATATTTTGATTTAACAACCAAACTATATACTGATAACATATACCGATCTTGATTATAATCCTTTCAAATAATAAAAAAAGAATTTTCCAAATCGATTGATAAATGACGACATCCGAGGTAAAAAAAAATTAAAAAATGCAACCAAATTTTATCCTGTTTTAATAAAAAATACGGTTTTGAGTGATCCCTCTCACATTCTAGTGGATTTTGTTCGTCATCTATAAACTCATAATAAGAAATTGTGTTGTTTTTACTTTATTATAGTTATATTTTTTAAATTAAAACTTTAGTTTTAATAACGTACTAGTTAAAATAACAACTCACTGTGAAATGAACTATTTTAAATGCTAAATGTTATTTTAGTATTAAAAATAGTTAATTTCACAATGCTTAAAATAAATAGTTCCAAAGATTTTTACCTACCGACACAAAAATTACATAACTCAAAAAAATAAATTTTCGTACTTGTACAATAACATAAATTGTGCTAAACGGAAATTTAACCAAATATAAACCACTTAAAAGCTTGGACAGATAACTGAAACTTCACATAAAACATGCTTCGACAGGTATACGATTAGGTAACTCTAAATAATTATAGCAGGAAATTATCTAAATACTACATATATTCAAAAACGACAATACAGGAACATGCAAAATAATCATGCACCATATACATGCAAGTCTATATTTAGTTACACGGACACACTAGAACTACTTGTATTTCTATCATATATTTGTCAGGGGCCTAAGATTTTTTTTTATCTTACATCTTTTTATTTAATACATCGTGTTTAATTACTAAATATTGTACTATATTATTCACCATTAAAAACAAACAAAGCTCTACGAAATTGTATCATCAAACAATAGTTCTAGCGTTAAATCATTCGACATAATCGATTCGTAACATAATCGATCGATCGTAATTTCAGTAAATCCTGTTATGACAAACAATTTAAGTTTAAAACTGTTACTTAGGTTTATTTTCACAAGACAGGTCTACACAGGATCATAATAATATAATTTTAGCTAGTCTTACTCACATATCAACAGTTCAAGGTTTAAATTAAAATCAGCTCTCCACTATCCACCCCACTATGTTACGTATTTAGGATTCCGAAATCTTAAAAAAAATCCCGCCTTAAGACGTCATACCAAAGATAACTTGGTATTAGTACAAGAACAATAAAAATTGCTTACCGTTAAAATGTTTCATCAAACACAAGCGAACAATCTTTCACTAAATGAATACCATATGTAATGAATGAGAATCGACTTAAAGGAAGTTATGCTTCGCAGTGAAAAAATCATGATCGCTAGGAATACGAGTATAACTCTGTAACGGAAATCACACCTTGGCCATGAAACTTTAGACCTGGATAGACATAGCTATGATAGTTCATGATTTTTAGAAAATTATACGATTCCTGTGGGTATGAGTGGCACCAAGCTAGAAGATGGGGTTCCTGAGCGATTTTGGTTTACAACAAGTACAAAATGCTCAACTAACACATAACAGTAACAATAAAAAAAGGTTTAATATCAATGGGTTACCATCTACAGGAACACTATAAGGGCGAAAAATATATTTTATTTTTCAAATTCCGTACTGAAGAATTATAATAAAACACGCATGGCAACTTAGTTCATGAAGACCCAAAACGAATAAACTATCTCCTTCATTTATTATTGCTTGCATATGAACATAAAATTAGGTAAACATATTTTACTTTGAGCATTAGATAAAATATTCATTAAAATAAATATATATAAACAACACCGATAAACTAAGCGAACTAAAATCAAAAGCTGGATAACACAATTGAGAATAAGCTGCCTCAAAGAGCTTTGGCTAAGTATTACCAGAGCCCAGTTCTGGCAACTACTGTAAAATAATAAGCGATGTTAAGACTGTATATAGACGTACACATTTGTGTATAACCTAGCCGAATTTGAATGGCGTAGCGTCACCCTAAACTTTACAATATAACGCACAAAAACGGCAAGTTTATTTAAACGAGACAAGACTGACAAGTGGAAATCCTTACAATCGAAAATGTAGGATGGCGCTCCCGACATAATTTTTAAAGAAACGGACAACGCCATCTGCTTATAAAATATTTGTCTTAGATAATGTCGCATTGGTTATATTTAAGCAATCACTGCCATCACAATCCCATAAAAGTTAATGCGTTTCAGTGCAGGTAGCGCTGTACGTAACAAACCAAAGTTTCGCTTCTAGCTAAGGGATCTTTATACAGGGCCTACCAGGATTGCAGAGCATTCGAGGCCCAATCATCATAAACGGATTAAATAGCAAAGTACTAAGGCCCATCATCACAATAACTAGGCGTCAGAAGTGTAACAATTTAAACAAAAATTGGAAGAAAAAAAAACGTATTTGAGATGAAGATGTTTTGGTCTCAAATGCTCTTGGGGACGGGCCGAAGGCGGGTTGTCTCCTAAACCTTGCGACAGAACGTGGTGCGGTCGGTCCTCTTCATCATCATCGTCCCACCGGGGCGAGCTTCTACCGCTCGACGGTTGCGATGCATGCGAGGCCTCACAATCAGAATGTTCCCGATGCTCGCAAGGCCAGCAACCGTGGTGCTCAGAGAACGCCGAGTCACAAACTGGAGACGTTGGCGTCGGAGGCGGCTCCCCCCCTCCAGGGTCCGCGTAAGACTCGATGCCTATTTCCAATTTGACGTATTTTTTATGTGGTGATGCCTGATTGGTTTTAAGCTATATATCCTTTGCCCATAACAGCAATATGTAGGTTACCCTAACGTCATAACTAAGTGCCAACGCGTCGCGTTCGTCACTATGAGATAAAGACGGAACGTCTCATAACCCTGTTATTTGAATGGCGCCCAATTAAATTAATTAAGCCATTGGTATACCGCGCATCGTATCCTGAACGCGACATGTAGAAAAATGCGTTGTTACATTGCTTCCCCGGACGAACAGAAAAGTCCTACTCCGTTTAATACGTCACCAACAGTTCTGAACATGATAATATATTTCCATAAATTCACGTTTACAGGTTTATTAGTCGTTAACGCCTCGTTTAAGGACGATAAATAGAACGAAGGACATAAGTAAGGAATAGGAGCAAAATATAAAAACATAATTTAAAAGGAAATAAATAAATTACTTATATAAAGAAAAGAAGCAAAAAGCGTCGACGATTTTTTAAAGCTTGATTCGGCTAAGCTATGAATGTTTTGTGAGGCAGTGATTGCTGTTAATGGCGACAGTTTTGATAGTTAAGTGCTTGTCAATCAGACTGAGTAAATATAATATTTGCACTGCACAATGACAGCGACACAAAAAAAAAATTACATATATGATTGTAAAGTGATTGCACTATAAAGACTTGATGAAGCCCCGTTAAGAAATTAAAAATTATATTCTAAAGAAAATAAAAATAAAAAGTGCTTTCAAAATATTGAAACACCATAACACAACGTACCTAATACTTACACGACGGTACAATATATTAACTATCTAGCATTAAATGACATCGTGTAAATTATTCATTTATAATCATCACAGTCTATTTAAAGTCATTTCATGCAAGATAAAAACATATGGATACACAAACCTTACAAATCTAAATTCACAAACGATATCTCACATATTTTTAAATTACGCAGTACTATACTGTTTTCTTTTGAAAGTCTATATATGTTAAATTATAAAGCTTATATTTGTATTTATTATTATCCTAAATACGAAATAGAATTACCAAAATACACTATATGTATATATTGTACGTAACTATTTATAAAATTACATTAAAAGCGATATAATTACGTTTATATATATATGTATATTTATTTTAAATATATATATGTTGAAGCCTGCATACAAAAACTTAAAGCTCGCCATACACTACAAGTTTTACTTACTGCCGCAAACTTTTTTCCATTTCTCAGACACTGAAATTCAATCCCAAAATCTAACATTCTCATTCATCTAAAATGCATTATATTAGCTACATGACCATTTTGAAAACCCAAAACAAAAAAAATAGTAAAAAAGCAATGTATACAAAGATGAATTGAATATGATGTACTTATGCAAAAATAAATACATGATATAAATTATGCATAAGTATGATAGTGACTTTATGCTATTTATATATTTAAATATATATTATACATACATATTGTAAATCCATATTATTATACATAAAGAAGCCGGTGCATAATATTGTAATATATTTTATTAAACTTACCAAATAAATTTTACAGTATGACACGTTCAATGTGAATATAATAACAATATATCGCTAGCTCAAGAATAAGTGTTATTCATTGAAAAAATAATACATTCTTGTGAAACAAGCACAAGCTTTCATATTATGTTATGTAATTTGAACGACCGATAGAATGACCTAAATAATAACTAAATAGGTCAGATCAATTACACAAAATCCTCCAGTCACTTAGTGGACGCCATCTTGTCGGGAATATGTTTTTCTCACGAAAAAGTTAAAATAATAGATATCCTGTAATTATTAATTTATTGGTCATGAAATTTCTATCATTTAATAATATAACGTTGGAACGAGTAGAACTTTTAAATATAAAAATGCACAATAAGAAAAATCGCTCTTATATTATATTATATTATATATTATAACATTTCGTAACTTTTACCTTCGTCACTTCGTTTGATATGAAAAGTCTCATTCAACCGCCATGACAAGCGTTTATTTTATCGGTTACATAATAATGCAGCGCAAGTATGCAAATTCTAGCTGTAACTTTCAACGTACCCAGTAGATTTATTTAATAAAAGTCACACACTATAGTACATTTTAAGTCCATCGTTCGTTTTAAATATATTGTATTGGTCAGCTTTTAATATGAGCTAAAATGACTTAAGACTGTTCGCCGTAAATTCTTTCCAATTTTTGTTACATATTTTAAGCCAACATATGATATAAATATTTAATTATCTTCGTATTTTAAAAATATTAAAATATTAAAAAAAAATAACCAACCTATCAAAATTTATGTGCAAAGAAATCAGGTAATCTGTGTATTTGCGGAAACTAGACTGATTAATAGAGCTGCTTTTTAAATTTGAATATAATACCTAGAAAACGACAAATGCCGATTGACATTAAGATAATATTGCTGGCTTACCGACGCTAAATCACATCAAAGTATACAGCAATAAAATAACGACGTAATGATGCACTTGCTAAACCAGAAACCGCCACCTGAAGAAGCCGATATATTCAGCGACTTGTGTCATGAAAACAGGACACAAAAACATACACGCTAACAACAAAGTTGCATACCATACACATTCTATAAACAACTATATACATTAAATAAAATAATAAGTGCATTTAGGTTCAGATTAGTCTCGTGTAAACGAACCTTTTAACAAAATCATAAACACTGTATCACTTAACATTCGTAGCTTTTGCTGGATTTTTATAAGTGTTAATAACGAATCTATAACTTTGATATTTTTATCAGCAAAACCTGAACCTTTAAGTGTCCGAATATTAGTTAGTTTATTATTTAATCTGACAGGAAAGGACGCTAAGAACTTGGACACTCTTCACACAAAACATAATAACAATAACCACAATCAGAGGAGCTTTTTTTCCAAAAACAATACGGGATGTTTTATCGTAAACCCGCTCTAGTGGATCCGATTAAATAGAAAGATTTTTTGGACAATTTAGACCCAACAGTGAAATTTAAGTATTGTACAATATTATGAGGCAAAGAGGTACTGGTGAGATTCGTTATTAACGAATGATCTGGTAATAAAAAAGTTTTTACATAAAGTGCCATATAAGTTAAAGAATTTAATGAGGTGTATTAATGTGTGAACAGTTACGTAAAAATATAATCAAGATTATCAGATTGTGCTGAATGTTGCAAAATAAATAAATATGTTATAATAAAAGAAAAATTTATTAGAAATTTAACAGTATGAAAAAAAACAAAGGTATACATGCAAAATAAAATAATTAGGTCAGACAAATAAAATTAAAAACATAAGGACTTTAAAAATATATATTAATCATCGCCATCGATTACCAATTTAGCGACACATGCCAAGATTTTTGCACTACTTTGTGCTTTTATTCATCTTTTCTACGCCATTTCAAACGAAACTATTTAAATTAGTTTTACATGCTGGCAACATTTTCACCCTGTAAAATAGGTAGCTTTATATATTCTATTTTAAATCTCCCAAGCATGCCAAAACTCGATATTTAGCTATCTTTCTTTCATGCAAAAATATCACTTCAATTCTCTAATTAAAAAACCTATATTTGCTTTTCAAATATATTTATAAATATGGCACAAAACATTATTAATTATCTAGAAAAAATAACAAGTTAAATTAAGTATGTCAAGTGCCAAAAATATTGTTTTCGTTTGAAAAATATATAAAAAAATCAACTTACTGTTGTTTGCCATCAAATTCTCGTGAAGTTTATCACGTTGATCTTCTAGTACCTGACGAAGATAAATTCATTACATAATCATTTAATCTAAAAAGCAAAAATATGTCAGAATATATTACACAAGCTTTTCTCCGCGACTTCGTCTGCGTAGAATTAGTAATTCGAGTAGCCTATATATTTTCTCCAAGCTTTCATCAATCCACGCTATTTATATTAAAAAAAAAAAACTGATCAGTGGTTTTGATATGAAAAGGTTATATCTATGTATCAAAATAAGATTGATTTCCCATACACACTTCCATCTCTGTTTTCATCCTTATAAGGGATGATTTCCGGGATAAAGCAGGGTCTCAAACTATCCCCATACTACATGTTATCTAGAGCGGTTTAAGCGTAGAAAGGTAACCGATAGACAGTTACTTTCGCATTTTTATTTTTACATTGTTTATAATTGTTTTTAACCAAAATACAGTAATATGATGTTAGGTTTGACTTAACACTAGGTTCTCGTAAATATATATAAAGAGCATAAACTCTTTAAAATTATAAATCTACTAAAATACTAATAAAAAGGTAGTGTACACTATTTAGACCGATAACATTATTGTCGTATTGTATAGGTAACGTGAGCGCTCACTCAAGTGGAACAAATAATATTGTAACTATGGATATAAAATAATATTTCTCCGATATTAATACAGACATACAGACCTATTTACATAAACATAATATTTTCTTTTGTTTTCTTCTTCTATTCTCTTCTATCATATCACTTAGTTCTGCAGAATAATACTACAAAAAAAAAACTCTTGGACCGCCGCAAAAAAGTACAATTTAACTTGTGATGCGGACTATCTAGAATCGATAATTGCGTATTTACTTACGCGCAGGATAGTATGTAGCGTATCACTACGCGCGAGAGCTTATTTTGCTTGGAATGCTTTAGAATCTCTTTCTCTTTCCCGCACATTGATGCCATTTAAGTTAACCGCATAAATTGAGTAGGTATGTATTTGAACAATAGAGCAGGGTAAGTTGACCAGGACATCTCTATTTACGCCAATGTCACAAAACCCATATAATTTTATATTTTATGTTTTACATAAATCAATGCTTACCTCTCCAAGGTACTGTGCCACCTTCCGAGTGACGCCCTCGACGAATGTGTCAAGCTTACCGAGGTCATCAGACAAACCCACCAACTGATCCAAAGTTCCCACCTGAAATAAAATAATTATACTGTATTAACCGGCAAAAAAGTTGTCCATCACGGTACGCCCGGCAGAAGTGAAAAGAGACGGCAAGAGAGCGTCACGTAATGTAATATACATTATAGAAATTTCAAAAAATTCATGGGTTTTATGCAGTGTCATCTTGCCCCAAACAATAGATAGTGCCATCCACAAAGACGCACTCCACTCTTCTTCCTAATCACTTATACAGTACAAGTGACCAACATTCAGCTTGTTTGGCGCATCTTTGAGAATGGGACTATCTATAAGAAGCATAGATGGACTATGAGGACCAGATTATTTTTTAGTAACTATTTTAATTAATTCATATTAACACCAAGACTTACAACAAGAATAACCATTAGTCCTGGGTGGGGATTTAATCCATGACCTACAGAACAGAATGCAGAGCTTTACCAATTGAGCGTTGAAGTCAGTCTAAAGGACATTTATTTTTCTGGTAAGGTTTAGGCAGAACCTCAATGGGTCTTCATAGATTGCACTATCATGGGAACCTACTTAACTATGATAGCTATGTTTAGATTTTTAGAAATAGATAACTCAGTTTCACTTTGGTTTCACCATAATCACAGACTATAATTTGTCTGTGATAAAAGAAAAAAGTAGCAATATTCACAGTAAGGAGCAATTAAAATATTTTTTATCCTGGCAATATTTGAATTTGCCAGGATAAAAAAATCAAGATTTTTAAGTATGTCTAGTATGATAGTATGTTTATATATACTTCTAGATCAGGGCAATTCCACAATTTCAAAGATGTTGGTATAAGCAAACATATTTTTCTGTATATGAAACATAACTTTTTAATTATTAGTATATATTACTTATTTATGAGAACAAGTATGGTTTTTATTTTTGGTTTTTAAATTAAATTTTAGGAAGTGTATTCCAAAAATAAATATGGTATACAAATTTATGAAACGGAAAATTAAATTAATATTCATATCACAAATTTTGGGGCTAGATGACACTGTATAATGTCCATAATTTTTTTTTTAACAGTATTTATTACTACTTAATCTTATTCATTTATCTACATTAAAATACTAATAATAGCTGCCTGTCTCTACAATGTTAGTACAATGTTAAGAATGTTTGTAATTCAAGTTAAGAGATTTTTATTAACAATTCTGTTATTCTAGATGTATATCACAATGGAAATAAAATATTTGAGATATTATCTCAATCTAAATATGTTATTTAGGAGAATTAATCTGAACTGATAATAACTGTGGACAATTATGATAATACTGATTTTGGCATTAATGTGTATAGTATAAACAACACCTTGGTGATTAAAGTAATTTGGACCTTACATTGAAGCAGTTCTGACACATTTTGACTTACCTTCAGGTCGGGAATAGGGAATTTATAGTTGACACTAAGGTTGCCCGACTTAGTGGCATTGTTGAGGGTGTCATACGTCTGCTGGCAGGTCTTGTCGCCGGGGGCGCTAATCACCCAGTATTCCGACATTTTCACCACTGAAAAACCATCACAAACTGCTAAGCAACTACATAAATTTCGAAAAGGTTAAATTTAGAAATCGAAAACGCACGGGATCGCTTCCGCTACATGCTTGGAAGCACCAAATTAGTGTTAGATGGTAAGAAAATCGATTAAATCCCAAGGATATTCGAGCCAAGACTGCAATGTAGGGAAGCGGTCAGTCAATTGAGAGTTTAAGCCCGAACGCGGCTATGAGCGCGCGCTGCAATGGATCAATATCGAGGAAGGTTCATTGGCGCCCGTTTGGCGGCTAGACATACTGGCGCCGAGCAAGAATTATCCCAAAATCACCCCAAACCACCCCGCATACGTCCGTCACTCCAGACATTGACGTCTTTCTGTCCCGCGTAGGTTCACTTTCCCGGAAAACGGGCCACGGCATGCCCTCATAAATATCACAATACTCACCTAGAACTTAAAAATTACTGCTGTTTATCACTAAATATTTAAAAACAGCAAATAATTTGGCGAAATCACAAGACAATTCGGGACTAGCCCTTCAACGCCATGAAAATTCACGTGATGCGGTGCTGCCACCTACAACATCTGAATTTACAGCTGATTTACGTCAGTTGTCTATGGTTACGCATTTTTTATGTTGCAGAAATATATTTAATTTCTATGTTAGGCATCTTAAATACTATTTATTATTATTTTAAGCCACGTTTATAATTATTCTGGATTTAGGAAAATATACATTACAACTGAGGTCGCTATTATTTTTAGATATTACTGCTATCAGGTGGAATAGTGAGCGACGCTTGCCAGTAAAGTAATTTATTATGAAGAAAGTATATTTATTGTCTATCAACTTTACGTTTCATTAAACTCATTTGATTTTGTTAACGACGGGTCTCACTTGGTTTCCACAATCTCCGTGATCCGTAGAGGAACGTGTTTATAACAGTGTCAAATGGTTGTGTTTATGTCAAATCAATGTCATCAAAAATAATAAAAAGTTAGCTCAAATTATTTGTATGTATTGTAAATGTTGCGTTGCCTCAACTGTTACGAAATAAATAAATATGCGAATTTACGGATATTTAGCAAAAAAAGTTGGCGATCTTACTGTAAAATACTCAAATCTTCCTGAATCTTACATCAAAAAGAGTTATGAACAGGTATACAAAAGAATACAAAACATAACCTAGAATTCGTATTACAAATGTTCCTAGATTTTATACATAATATGTTTTTTAGGTTTATTGGAAAAACCCTACCGGATACCCACAGTATCCGGCGGCTCAGGTAGCACGTAAGAAGTTTCGTTTCACATCCAACAGGCCTTGGACGGCTCAGTTTAGACAACAAAATGATAGAGGGATGTATAGAAAGAAGGTTTTCATAGAACCAGTGGGGGAATGGAGCTTCTTCAAGTAAGACCTACTTGACCTAAGTATTGACATGAAAGACTACATATTGGTCCATCCAGCTTTCATATTTATAAATTCAACATACCTATAGTCTGGTTAGAAGTAATCCTGTCTTTTAAAGGAGGTATTTCATGTTCGATCCCCGCTGGAGGGGATTGTTGCTTGATGAAGTTTATGTTAATTGTTGTGCTGCTTTTGTTTTATTTGTTTGTGTAATGGTTAAACAGTTATTATTTTTAAATCATATTTATCTGTGGTTTTCAGGGGGGATAGAGTTGAGGTTATGGTCGGCAAAGACAAGGGCAAACAAGGCATAATAAGCCAAGTCATACAGGAGAGGAACTGGGTTTATGTTGAGGGACTCAATACACACCTCAGGACTGTGAGTATCCTCTGCCAGTTTTATCTCTGAGCAGACAATGGAATTTTTGTCCGCCACTCCATACAAACTCTGTATAGCTTAAGCAAGAGTTTTATGAAGTAGTGTTTTGTTGAAGTTAAATGTTTATTGTCTGCTTTGGGTCACAAGGACAAGGAAATTCAAAACTATTAATTTCAAGAATAGCTACTTGATTGCTCTTTGGCAATAATAAAAATAAAATAAAAAGTATTAAATTCTAAAATATTTCTTTCTTACTTTCTTTCTTATAAAATCAATGTATTCATCATCAATGTATTTATTACCTTGCATATTGCAATAAATTTTAATTTAATTTATATTTTTTCAGGTGGGCAAAGATAAGAATTTCCCAGGAGTTACCGTGCAGTCGGAGGCTCCACTTCTAGTCACCACGGACATCAAGTTGGTTGATCCTGAGACATTGAAGCCTACTGAGTTCGAGTGGCGGTTCACTGAGGAGGGTGATAAGGTAAATAATATTATAATATATAAATTGTTTATGTGAGAGCATGTCCTTTCAAATAAAAATTCTAAATCGGTTGATAAATGGCGGAGAAATCGTTGAATATATATAAAATAGGATTTCATGTGCTGTGAACAAAAAACCTCCTCCTTTTTTGAAGTGCGGTAATAACACTTTTATGTGAGAGCTGAAGAAAATCACTGAAGTGCTTGCAGGACCCAAAACATGGTCTAAGTCTGGGAATTGCACCGTTTGCCTAGGTATGGCACATCCAACATTGCTATGCATCTGTGAAAATTGTTCTTTTTTTACTATTTTTCAGGTGCGGGTATCCTTAGCCAGTAGCCGCATCATACCGGTGCCAAAATCGGCAGAAGAGACGATGGATTTCAAGAGCAAACAGCTTTACATAGAAAATCCAGATAAAGACACCAAGGCAGGTTTTGTCACTGAGGTTAGTAAACCCTAACGCTTAACACCAGGTGACCACACCTGATGTTAAGTGGTTACCTCCGCCCATAACAACTTTAATACGACTTTAGTTATTCCCGATTGACGTATGAGAAGACCCAAGTCACACCCCGTTGCACCCGTCACCCGAGACGGGGATGCTATGCGAGGGCACTGCTTTTTTTGTGACTTAAGTAACTGGATCACGCCAGAACGGCTGAACGGACCTGGATAAAATTTGGTACAGAGATAGATTATAGTCTGGAATAGCACATAGGCTAATTTTTATCCCGGAAAAATGTACGATTCCCGTAGGAAGTCCAACCGCGGGTAACACCGCGGGGCGCAGCTAGTTTAACTATAATTTTTTTTTCATGCAGGTGTCTTTTGAGCCAAAGCTCCGTACTTTCGAAATGGATATTATGGAAGAAATGGGCATCAAAGAGGACAGAGTACCGGCGAAATCTTATTGGTATTAGAATAAGTGAATATGTCGTTGTTAATAAATTATAATGTAGTTTTTAATGGAACATGTGTTTTTATTTGTTACAAGCTTTTATTTAACTTGCAATGTATGTTTGTTTGGGTGGAATCTTGCTACTGAATTTTAAATCAGTTATCTCTTTGCATACACGCTTATTTTGTAT
Organism: Aplocera efformata; assembly: GCA_921293045.1. Taxonomy (NCBI): domain Eukaryota; kingdom Metazoa; phylum Arthropoda; class Insecta; order Lepidoptera; family Geometridae; genus Aplocera; species Aplocera efformata. The sequence continues at coordinate 1,136,710 of OV121061.1, forward strand.
GACAATGCATGCTTAGCTATGTGACGTCATTCTAATTCCAATATGGCGGATCATCCAAGATGGCGGACTAGTAATTTTTCTGCACTACCACATTATGTGTATCAAATGAAAGGGCTTGCTGAGAACACGAAAAAAGCTTGTTAATAAAAAGTTTTTTGTTTTACCATTAATTTATTTCGGATGGGGTTGCGTTAAAGTACGCTCTTGAAATCTAAATGATTCCCCCCTATGATTGAAGTGTCAATCCCAGCGATGTGATTGATGTTGTCGAATATGAATGAATGAATGAATGAATGAATGAACACTTTATTGTACACCATAAAATTTACATAATATTCATATAAATATACTTAGATTTAGTACAATGGGCGGTCTTATCGCTGAAAGCGATTTCTTCCAGACAACCTTAGGATGGAGTTTTATCATGTGTTGCTTCATAGGACGGCGGTATACATACACAGACTATACTAGTGGAGAATAAAGGAAAAATATGATATATTATAACTCAATCACTTAATACTTAATTAAATCCGAATACACAATATAACATATCTAAAAAATAAACTAATACATAATAAAAATAGATATTGATAATAGAGATAATGTGCCTACATAATAACAGTAACTGAAAACATAAAAAATAAATAAAAATACTACTAATGGATATTAGGGAAATGTTTTATAAAGAACTAAACTCGACCAACTGACAAATAGTGTTGCTTCAATTTTTCTTTAAAGGTGAACTGAGAAGATGCCCGCCTGATTTCCACAGGTAAAGCGTTCCACAGGCGAACAGCTCGAACCGTAAAGGACTCAGAGTAGAAGGATGTGCTGTGCATGGGCGTTTGAAGGGCCAAATTTTCTGACGATCTAAGTGAAAAACCATGAGAGGAGTGGAGATATACAAACCTTTCTTTCAGATAGTTAGGAGCAGAGGGGTTGAAAAGAATGAAGTAAAGAAGAGAGAGAATATGTGAGTTTCGGCGAAGTCGTATGGGGAGCCATTTAAGCAAAGTGCGAAAAGGAGAAACGTGGTCATATTTACGCAGGCCAAAAATAAATCTAATACAGAAATTTTGTAGGCGCTCCAGCTTGTTAAGCTGTTCCTCTGTGAGATCCAGGTAACAAGCATCGGCATAGTCCAACACAGGAAGAAGCAAGGATTGAGCAAGCGCAACTTTAGTGGTAGTTGGCAAAAAGTTTCGAAGCCTCCTAAGAGATCCTGCAGAAGCAAACAATTTTCGGCTAGTAGCCTCCAACTGCGGCCCCCATGTTAAGTTACTATCAATCATAACACCCAGGTTCTTTACGGTCTTGCTAAAGGGAATTACTATTCCATTGAAAATCACCTTGGGGATTCTTGACCAGTCAATTTTACAGACTGTTCTGGAGCTGCCTACAATAATAGTTTGCGTTTTAATGGGATTTATTATTAAGCCATAGGCCTTGCACCACAGAGTAATATGATTTAAATTTGTGTTCATATTTTCTACAGCATCATTAATGGTACTTAGAGATGCCTGTGTATAAATTTGCAAATCGTCCGCGTAAAGGTGATAGGACGAAGTAAGATTATGAGAAATGGAATTAATGAAAATAGCGAAAAGAAGTGGAGATAGTACGCCGCCTTGAGGCACGCCTGCAGACGTGTCACACCACGAAGAGACAGACTCATTGACAAGTACGCGTTGCCGGCGTCCGTGCAGGTAGCTAGAAAACCAATCAGTCACTGGGGGAGATATGTTAAGGGAGCGGAGCAATGCAAGAAATAAGTCAAAATTAACAGTATTGAAGGCGTTGCTGAAGTCTAGTAAGGTCAACACGGTTAGCTGTCCATTCTCCATCCCTAGACGAATGTCGTCTGTGATTTTGACAAGAGCAGTAACCGTGCTGTGGCCTTTACGAAAACCAGACTGCAGAGGATTTAACATGTTATGGGAGGTTAGAAAGGTGTTTAATTGATTATGAACAAGGCGTTCTAAAACTTTGGATAAGAAAGGAAGTATAGAAATGGGGCGAAATTCAGAAAAGGATTTTGGATTCAATTTCTTAGGCAAAGGAATTATTTGTGCTTCCTTCCAAACCGTAGGGAAGACACCGTTAAGTAAGGAATGATTAATCAAATGGCTAAGAATTGGAAGTATATGGTCTAGGACAGGAACAATCATATTTCGGCTTATACCGTCGACCCCAACAGCATTGGAAGTGATGGATAGAATGCTCTTCTTAACATCACCAGCAGTGACCTGACTAAAAACAAATGGAATGTGATCTGGAGTTGGTAAAGATGAAAGATAATCAATTGTACTAATTTTGTCGGCATCACTTATATAGGAACCTGAAGAAAAGTGTTTATTGAGTGAATTTATATCTATGTTACTGGGAATAGAATCTTGACGCGATCTACCAACTCCTAATGATCTTAGAAATTTCCATACTTTAGCCGGATCTTCGTCCGAGACGGATTCATGGATATGGTGACGTTGAGCGTCCCTACATACCCTGTTGCAGTGATTTCTAGTGTTAACATAATTTACCTTGTTATCATCATTAGCTTTCACCTTATATTTCGTTTTCGCACACGATTTTTTATGTATAAGTACTTTGATCTCATCTGTGAGCCAAGGAGCAGGAAGTTGTTTAAGTTTAATGGTTCGCAGCGGAGCATGGATATCAAATAACTGTATAATAGTGGAGTTGAATATTGAAATTTTGTCGTCAATTGAATTTGTATTAAAAATAGGCGACCAATCTAGGTTTTTAGCATCGGCTATGAATTTATCCTTGTCTATACCACCAAAATTGCGCTGTAGAATAATTTTTGGCTTGGCCTTGGGTGGTCGTATTTTATATGACAGAAAAATTAAGTCATGGTACGAGAAAGAATCAGCTGAACACTGGCCGTGCTTAACAACGTGATTGAGTGAGGAGACGATAGGAAGGTCGAGAAGCGACGGCGTTGAGTTAGGGAAATGATGAGTAGCGCTAAGGGGAAGGATATGTAGATTACATGACTTAATTATTGTTTCAAAAGCTAAAGAACGACTGTCTTTTTTAAGAAGACAAGTGTTAAAGTCACCCATGATTATGGAATGACTGTAAGAAGGAATAATATTCTCAAGGATCTTTTCAAAAGAGGAGAAGAAGTTAACACGGAGAGAAGGACAGTAGTAAACTCCTAGAAAAATTTTGGTATGGGAAAGAATAACTTCAATGAAGAGATGTTCACCAGCGTTGGGTGGGGGTGGCTGCGATGACATACTTAAAATTGAAAATGGAATATGATTACGTAGATAAATAGCCACACCGCCGCCTCCACCGCCAGATTCCTAAAAATATGTCTATGAAATTTTTGCATGGCGATTTCACACTTTATTTTCCATCACCGCAATACATACATCATAATATGATTGCGCACATAAATTTTTGTGCTATGTGTTTGAACCAATCTTGTACTTCTAGGCCACCATGCTTTTTGAAATCATCACTTCTGTTTATTAAGTTCTTTATTTTAGATATTTAAATACATAAATACATGTTTTATGATAGTACAACATATTTTTCTAAGAGAACCCCGCAGACTATCACGCCTTTGGGGTCCCCGCCGATCCGATTTTAACAATATTTTTTTTGAAAACTATCCCAGATCTCACGACATTGTAATTTCTAATCTCCCGAGATCTCGAATTCGCGATCTCGAGTCGAGATTCATTCCCTGTTCCATAAGTTATCAAAGGTAATGGACCATAATGGCAGATTAATTCCGCTGATGACAGATTTTCGTGATCGATAACAAAGGCTAATGATGATAGGTCACAATAAAAAAAATGATTGCTTCACGGAGTCTTCGGCCGTTTAAATTAAATTAAGGCCGCGAATATTTTTTGAGTGCAACTGGAGAATTGCGTTTGCTTCAGAACGCAGCGTAGTTAATCTGTGGAAAGGAGCTGTGTGCATTGGCGGTAAAATTAAGTACTAGTAGTACAGTTATTATAGTAAATAATACTAATTTTAGTTACTTTTATACCCACTTCAAACTAGTGTTAGCAACTTTCAGGTATTATTAAAGTTTTTGTATTGTATTTTGTTACTTTATGTTAAATTAAGCAGAAGTTACTCTACCATAGATAATATTTCCATTCTCATCGCATGTTTGTCCAAATGTTTCGTTTTTCTCGCATGTAGTAACCTATTTTTTCTTATATTTTCAACTTTTTTAAAATGTTGTCTAATTGTCTCTATTAACATGGTGTGACGCCCTATAGTTGCGGGACCATTATTATTTAAGACCTTTGATTATTTTAAGTTGTATGTTCAGTGTATCCTGTGTTGGAGTCCTTGTTAAATAAATAAATTAAATAATGCGCTGGCAGGTTACCTTAATGGCTACCATAAAATATATTACAACGGGCTCTCACGCACAATTTTTTTCTACTGAAACTTACACACGTCTAGATTAGAACTGGGTCAATGTTATAAAAAAAAAAAGTTTACACACTCATACCTCTGCACTAGGATTCCCTGTGTCGCAGATGGCATGGACAAACACAGAAACACAAGACAAACACCCAAGACCCGAGAACAAACTTTATGCTCACCGCACAAAGTATGCCCCGGCCGGGAATCGAACCCGAGACCCCTCGCTTCGAAGGCAGGGCTACTACCAACTAAGCCACGGAGCCGACTAAAGCTTTATATCTTTATCGCACAACGTACTGTAAAGCAAAAATATACCAATGATTTTGTAATAAGTAGGTAATGTGTAATATGTTATCATTCGTCGCTCCGGCCGGTGGAAAAGTTACTATCTCGTGTAGTATTACATTATCTGTGCTAATGGACATTAATTCTATTAAGTACCTATATGTACGATGTGTATAAAAAGAAGGGTGTTATTATTTATTTATTATTATAAAGTCTAAAATATAAAATTACATATTTCTCTAATGCGTTATACTAGAAATACACAATAAGCATCACATAAAATACAAAGGAACATACATTAGTACAATAGATACATATATCTAATACAAATACATAATACAAATATGTATTTGTATTAGATAAATCTTATACAAATACATAATACGTTGTACTATCATACATGTATTTGTGTATTTGTTATAAGTTATTCGTAGTATCTTTAACTGATCTGTTTAAAGTTTGTCGTCTGTTTACTCTTGTCTGTCTGCGATCATATGGTCAATTTTTTTGTAGCTGTAGAATTTGTACAAATTTCGTCTGCAAAAGTACTGCCGCACCTGGTAATCTGCCGCCGAGCAGTAGCGCAATGCGATGTGACTTTGGTCTTCTCATACTTGCCTCGAGGAGGGCCTTGATAAACCGACTTTTATCACCTATTTGAAGCACTTAGGTGTGGAAATTCTTAATGAAATTAGGAGGTATAGGTACTCTATAAAATAGAATCAACCTTGGTCCACAACTGGCGAGGAAATCGCGTAACAAACACAGGCAAATGCGTTCATCCTCGCTTACCAACGGTTCCGTACTACCAATACTATTTAAATTTTTTTTTCGGTTATCCGCCACAATTATTTAACTCTGTAAAAAAATCGAAAGCCCTTTGGAAGTGGACAGACAGACGTGTTTACATTACGATATCGGGTCCATAAACAAGAAAGTCTTTTATTGCACGTTTATCAATTTCTATGACTCAAATAATCTTTTTCACGAATCTCTTGCGTGAAAACCACGTCTTGATGTGACAAGACGGATTTAGATATGATTAAGATAATATTCACGTGACGTAGGTCAGTAAATTATTTTCTCTGGTTCAAGATCCGAGAATTTATGAAACGAATATTATGAAAGCGAAAGTTTATATGTATATGTCTGTTGTATGTTTGTTACTCCTTCACGGTCAAACGGCACAACGGTTTTGGATGAAATTTGGTACCAGGATAGCTTATATCCTGGATTAATATAGGCCACTTTTGATCCCGGAAAAACGCGGGTAACACTGCGGGGAGCAGTAGTGAAAAATAGAACTGATGTATGTTTGTTGTTCCTCCACGCCTAAACGGCTGACCGTATTAGGATGTAATTTGTTATGCAGGATATCCTGGATTTAAACATAGGCTACTTTTTATCCCGAAAACGGAGTCTTTTTGTTCTCATGTGGACTTATATTGACTTATTAACCGCGGGGCGCACCTGTTACTTTCATTAAATTAAAACATTTATTAGAATACGCAAATTTCTCTAAGTACATTACTGTTATCTACCTAGTTATCTTTTGTACTATGTAATACTTAATAACTTGTAAATTAAGCATAGCTTGTACTATGGGAACCAGATTACTGATAAAATCCATAAATACCATTATTTTCGTAAATAAATATGTACATATAATACATGTTAACACCCAGACACAACAAACATTTATATTCGACACAAATGCTTGTTCGGAGTGAGAATCGAACCCAAACCTACAGCGCAGAAGGCAGAGCTACTACCAACTGAGCAATGAGATCTGTCTGCAGATACGAAACCTATATGTATAACTATCTGATAAAGAACAAGACACGCGTGATACGAAATAAATGAATGATCGATCCTCGATAATTTCTATCAATTCAAACTGAACGATATGACCTTGAACACTATATTTTTCCACTTGTTAAACATCATACATTACTTAGATAATCAATCGGAAATATTTCGATTACATACATGGAAACCAATCTATAAAAGGAGTAACGGGTCATCAAATGGATGGGTTATCCAAATTTTGGGGGTTTATATCCTACGGAATTCAGCCACCACGGGAGCCCAATCCGGATTATACCACGGGAGCCCAATCCGGATTGGTAGATGTCACATGGCTTAGAATTTATGGTTCCAAGACATGCGTCATAAATTCGAAGCCGGTTTCCTCACGATGTTTTCCTTCACCGTTTCGAGAACGTGGTATTGCGCACATCAATTTTTCAAGTGAACAAACACATTGGTGTACGTGTGGGTTTGAACTAGGTACCTTCAGATTGAAAGTCGGCGTCTATGCCCCTGGGCCACCGCGCTCTTCAACCAAATCACTGGTAAAATACTTACAAAGAAGTTTATTGTTAATGTTGAACAAACATCTATGATAAATCGATCCAGATTATTGTCTTTGTGTGACTTTGTATTGTCCTGGGAGGGATTTGAACCCACGTAAACAGACGTAACAAACGTAGTACGCTTAATTATAGGGTTCCCTATTATTTATTTATTTATTTATTTATTGGATCACCAACAAAGGATACACAGTCTTACAAAATATATTTACAAATTTTTGGTCAATGTGCTCCCTCAACTACAGGTGACCACAGCATGCACTAAATAAAATACAACTAGACACATTTTGTGTGATACAAATTTGACATGAATTAGAAAATATACAACAAAATATAGAAAATAATCTTAAAATAAGGTTTTATAATAAAACATGTAAAAAAAGAGTGAGATGGGGTAAACAGAAAATCAGTTCTAAAAAAAAAAATCTAAATTTATATTTTAGTACCTACTATTGGGTACGAAAAAAGTAGGATTTGAGAAGTAGGAACCAAAGTGATTCAAATAATACTTACCTACTAGTAAATTAATATTTTTTCCGTTCAGTATTGCTAACTGATTAAACCATAGTTGAACAACATCAACCCCGAATTTACCAAGTGCTTGATAGATAAATTCGCGAGCAGTATAAGCAAAAGTGATCATAATTGTACTGGTAATAAAGGTTTCGTTGACTCACTCTTGAACTTGGTACCGAGGCGCAATCAGTCAGTCTACCCTACCCTCCTGCTTCAGCATCAGTCATCAAACCAAAACATTCAGAGGGTGTTGCATTCGGCTCTCGGCCGCGGTGCGGGCAACTCGTGTATCCCACGTTTTAGAATTTTTTGGTGCAGTCAGTGAGAATGCGGTTAATTTTGAATATAGCGCTTTGTTGCGTTTTCGTAAATTACGCTGTTGCGGTAAGTGTTATAAAATTTACTGACAGTTTTACTATACTTTCTTTTTATAATTTAGTTGTTATGTTTGTTATTGGGTCTTGGGTGATTGTCTTGTGTATTCCCAGTGCATATCTGTAAATGTTTAATTATCCGCTTATGTAAATATGCGTTATATTTGTTTCCTTATATTTTTTTACATATAAGTAAGTATACTTATTTAATGTTTTTTTTTAAGTGAACTTATGAATTTGTTTTTGTGTCTTGAGTGATTGTTTTGTAAATGCCACCTGCTTCTTAGGAATTCCTAGTGCAGGTGTGTGCAAGTTTTTAATTATTTGCATAAGTAAATATGCGGTTAATAAAACATTTACAAATTTTCGTAATTGCTAAATATACTCTTTATAATGAACTCGTCAAACTTAGTAATGAGACCGCGTGATTTCGATGGTACGCATTTATTTTAAAAAAAGACGCAAAGTACCAATGAACCAAATAAATACAGAATGCAACGACTTTTGACTTTGAAAATTATTAATTATTTAACAATATTCATGCCCTTACTGGTAAATTTGTAGAAAGAAAATAATAAATTACATGCAATTATTGACAATATGTGGGAGTAAAATTGAGTCATTGTGCCAATCAGTAAAAATGCATTATGTTTTTGTTTTATTATCTCTGTATTATGACATGACGTTCGATAAAGTTATGCATTTGGACACTGTTATCTGAATAACTAAATTTTCGTGGAATATAACCACTGGATCTGTAATAATAATGCAAAATCGAAAAAATCAAAGATTGTTTCTCAAAACAAAATTATAAAAGTAACATTTGAAAAATCCAAATTTAAATCAAAGCGAAAGATGTGGGACAATGACCGTTTCACGCGGAAGATGCATGTTTCCCGCGTGTTGTTGTTTCATCCCTTTCTAACTTACTCCGTCTCTGTCTCTCTTTCTATGAATGTATTACGAAAGGGCAGGGGAACCCTTCGCCCTAAATTAATGTTATCTACAGGCTACGTGGTTGCGTGTCACGTAGCCACCAGCTTAAAAATATTTTTCTTTGTGAACGGATAAAGGAAATGCGTCTTTTTAAACTACATATTGTATAGGCTAGGTCAGTATTGTACGTACTAAGAACAAAGACGTCAACGGTACGTACCTTACAGTCCAATATTTGATTTAAATAATGTACATTTTGGACGTAATGAATACTGTAAACTTACAATAAATTGCTTTGATTAACTTTAATTATAATTTAATTTATTATAATAATATTTTAGCTATACTTACTAAACATTGTAGAAATTGAATAAACATAAAATTAACAAATAAAATAGGTAAGTAAAACAATGTCAAAAATAATTATGCTATGTCAAAAGATCTTATCTTATTACTTTAGACGAGCAATTCGTCTAACGAATAATTATGCAAATCAATGTGTAATTCGTATATTATAATAAAAAAAAAAACAAGAATTTTATAAAAAAAAGCGAGTGATACTCAGTCGCCCAGATACTTCTATCTCAAGAGATAGTAATGTCAAAATAAGGGAATACCTGGAATTAAGGATTTCAACATTTTCACGAATTTTTGTTCAAGCGGAACTCATTAGTGCTAAAATAGGCAAAATAAAAGCAATGCCCTTAGAAGTTATTTTTAATTCATTTAAGTAGTGATCTACACAACGCTGGACCGAATAAGCTCGCATCCATTTTTTCACGAAATTATCTCCGTTGGAAATGTGCAATTAACTATAATGTCTGACAACAAAAGGAGTAATTATATTACGTAGATTTCTCATTTTGCAAATATGTCCTTTCCCTGTAACATTGGCGTTATGCCCAATACTGTAGGTATTGCTTTACTGCTTACAATGATGTCTTTGTGTAAATTTCTCTATTTAATTACAGAGTACATACAGAGCAGCCGTGAGATGTGACAGTGATGCCTCAGATGGGCTCATATCACTTGTTTATGAAGCCGGCAAAAAGGTTAGTGAGGACATAACAACATGTGCATGTGATAAAGAATGATACAACAGCTCCAATTCAAAGTTTTCATGTTTTGAACAGACTTCCAGAGCAGGTTATCAATTCGGGTGTATTTTTTTATGTTCGTTACTTCAGTTCTACGTCATTTAAAAACCAATTTGAAAAAAACCTTCTTTTTTTTGAAAGAATTTGCGTCCAGATTGGTCGCATAGAAAATTTATTAAAATTGGTGCAATAATTTGGTAGTTAAATATGTAATCCAAGTGAACAAAATTGCATGTTTTGCTTTCCTGTGATTTTTTTCTTCCCCTGTTGTATACCGATTTGTCTTTACCATTACCATTTATTATTACCATTTTAAAAAGAAATGAATTTGAATGTTCCTGTTTTCAATAAAACCCAAGATCTTTGATCAAAGCCATTCAAAGCAGACAGTAGAATATGTAGATATGTAGATGTATTTCATGTCAAAGGATTGTTACTGTAAAAAGGCATTATTAAATTAAGATTAATGTAAGGATTACGACACAAATATCGCATAAATAATAAAATAAAACTTCTCTTTATGACCTTACTACTATTAAAAGCGAAAGTTTGTATGAAAATTTGTTTGTCATTTAATCACGCCAGAACGCCTATCACTCACTTAGAAAATATATATTGACTAGTTTTGTTTCTCTAGCTGTAAATGGGCATAATCTATTGTTTAAAGAAACACATTAGGTAATTGATTTTGAATGGATCGATGCTTCCAAACATCATTATTCTAAAAGTGGTATTATATTTGTACCAACAATTCATAGGTGAACAAAAGAATTTGATATTATCAATATATTCTTAGTGTACAGAAATCAATATTCAAATTGGTAAACAATCATATTCTTGTTATGAATGACACAGATCATATTTTAATATAATAGTAATAAAAAAATATATAAATAATGAGGAAGAATGCACAGCGATTAAAAAAAACGAGTCACGGATGGTATGGACAAACATACAAACAAGACAGACCAAACCTAGACCAAACTAGGAAGAGAAGAAACTTCATGCTCATACAAAGCGTGTCCCAGTCGAGTATCGAACCCGGGACCTTTAGCTACGAAGGCAGGGCTACTACCAACTAAGTCACGGTGCCGTTTTTGTTTCAGTGTTGTCAACCCTTTGTTTTCACAGAATATTTACATTTGAATTTTTGCCAAAAATATCTTGAACTTTCAGAATCCGGACATCTTGGTACTCCCAAGCAATGCTACTGATTCTGAAAATTATGACGAGGTGAGTTTTTGTAAATAATTTATTTTTGAAGAATTTTTTGTGATATTTTTTGGATCATTTATTTATTTTATTTAATTATAACGTATTGACCAATAAAAATAATTTCACAATACTGTTATTATTATAATGGTAATACTAATTGATATAAATGTCAAATCAATTTAAAGTACAATATAAAATGTCACATAAATCAATAGCATAGTTCAAATAATAATTATTATACATATTCATTTAACTATCGCTTATACAACAACAAAAGAAAATTAATTAAATAAGTATCCGTTCATACATCACTCATTTAATTCATTAACATAATACCATAATAACTATACACGAGGTAATTAACACATCAAAATGTTTACTCATTGAAATGCTTACTTAAAACACGCTAAGATAAAATTGATAGTATTATATTATTAATTATTAGTTTAAAAAATAAATTTGTCAACGAATTGAAATGCAATTTTCTTGTTTGAAAAAATATGGATCTGCTTAACACATATTACACAGAATATACTAATTCTTAATATTACCTTTGTAGGCACTGTGTCTGATACTTGGAAATTTCTTTGTAGAATATAAAAACCCTGTCGAATGCAGCAAAACAGGCTGGACTGTACTTGGTCGCTCATGTAAAGGAGAATATTCGTTGCCAAAACAGAAACGAAATGATCAGGAGTAATCTGGTGTTTGACAGACAAGGCGCTATCATTGCTGTGTAAGTACCTCTGTAACTTACATAGAAACCCCCAGACCTGCTGCTGACCAAATCAGCATTGCAGTCCAAGGGTAACGGGGACCACTTTCCATCAGGTAGACCCTTGGCACGTCTGCCCATGCATTATATATAAAAAAATTCACGCAAAGACAAACAATGATAGACAGTTCGGACTCAAAAGTATAGATTTCTGCCTGGTAATGCCCAACTGGTACATAAAATAAAAGTCAACCCCACAACAAAACAGGATAACGAAGTAGAAGGGAGGAAGTAGCTAAGACAAAAAACGCTTAAAGACAGGTGCTTGACTCAAAATAGATTCTGGATATCGTCACGGAACAAATAATAGATAGATATTCACATATCCATATCGCGTCCAGTTTTTCACGTTTGTGGATGACTCCTGCAGTGCTTAAGGAGCAACAAAATTTAGAAGCCGATATTTTAACGAAACATGTCTATAGTTACAGAAAACCAGAGAACGACATTGCTAACTGCACAACAATCACACCCGGGCTGGTTAGCTTTGAGACCGACTTTGGGGTGACTTTCGGCGTGATGATGGAAGAAGATCTGGTTCTGAAGGGAGATGAGTTGCAAGGGTTGAAGAATTTTGTAGTTGTTGGCGATTGGTCATCTATCATTCCTTATTACAGTGGTAAGTCTCCTTAATCTTTACCGCTATAAATAGTATTCTAAAGATAGATTCTATTGCATCATAATTGCCGTTTTCCTGTCCTATTCTCAATATGTTTATATTTCTACGCAATAATGTTGTTTTCCATCCTCCTACATGGACTATATTCCATTATTTATCCCACTGTTTACGTAATCTATTACAATGGATTGAATGCGTAAACTTTCTATTACATAAAATTTTAAAGTACCTATTACAAGTAAAGCCAAAAATATTCTTAAAATGATTGTCACAGTTTGTTTCCCTTTTTAATTTTTGTGACAAGAAATAGCCCTTTTTGACGCGGGAAAAGCCATTTTCCCTTCAGTTCCGGAGCAAACTAAAGGGTTATGTGAAGCTCTGTCCATCCTACTCACGGAAATCCGCGGGTTGCCGTCGACTGCCATGATGGAACGAGATAGGATCATTTTAGAATTCATTGTCCCGCCACGACTGGTAAAACAGGCCTATGACAAATCACAAGTTTTGGGAGTAAACCATGTATCTTTGTAGAATTGTCAAGAATCTTCACGTTGCCTTTCAGCTCGTCGATTTGCAGTCACCTGGTCATATACCAGAAATGTTAACCTGATAACATCGAGCAGAATCTTCGCCGGAAAAGCAGGAGCAAAGGGTGGATATAGAAAACTGGTGGTTGCTGACCTGAGCAGTAATTGTGATGGTAAGTTTCAAAAAGTGGGTACTGCAGGAACCCTGATAGTTTATTCCAAAGCAACAGGGGGCTGTAAGTTGTGCACCAACATACTCATGACAATTCAATTGCCATTGGTCTTGAGTGTTTGTCTTGTGTTTCTGTGTTTCCGTGACACAGCAAACGTGATCTATTCTGAAATATGATTTATTTATATAATTTATGATCTATTTGAACTGTTTATATTTGATATGATCTGTTTATGTTTCTAATATGTTTATAATTATCTTATTAAAAAAAAATCGAAAAAACTTTTATCCCTTGTTTTTCGCCCTTAGGATACATAGAAGAAGAAAAAAAGCCCGTGTGAGCCCTAGTTCCCTCGCCCTATGGCCTAAAGCAGTACATACATTCTCTATGTGATCCAACTATTTCAACATTTGTGACACCTAAGATATTCTTGCATGTATTTATTAGATCATTGCGTGGGATGAATTTTTTATTTTAATATGAATGATGAGGCACACAACACTTGAGGTGTTGCCAACGCGGTGCCTATCAGCTAAAAATCTCTTCACACTCTTTTTAAATTTATTCATATTGAACCCCATTGGAAACACCTCCAACGGAAGTTCATTCCATATCTTGCAGGTACGTGGTAGAAAGGAGCGCGTAAAGCGTAGTGTGTATATACCTCGTAACACCGTTTCTTTCACCGTGGGGTCGTCTGTATATGCCTATATTGTTCACAACAAAGTTATCGTTGACCTTGGGTAGCTTTGATACTGATCATTCAATAACATGTTTTGAATAACATTATAAATGTAATATCGATCACGTCACAGCACAGTTACGATATAGCTGTACAATAATAGTCGAAATTCTAAAAATATCCCAAAGCAAGATTTGATTTATCAGTATAAATAATTTATGCTCGATAAATATAGTTACCACAGGAAATATTTTGACAATGACCACAAATTATCTCTTATTGTGTGAATATACGTCAAAAGTCAGTTTTCATTTCGGCCGTATACGCAATTTCTTTGCCAATTATGTGGATGTTTCCATTTTAATTGTATTGGTAGTAATTAAATTTGATACATTTGGTGTCATGGATTTTAAATAAAGAATGTCGACAATTGAAATAGAGTGGTAAAGTAGAGCCGGTCTATTCGATTTTTAAATTAGAAAATTGACATTATTATTCGTGTTACCGAGATATTTACCATGATTTGTGAGTTTTGTTTTGTTAACACGAATAATAATGTTCATAACAATGATAGTTTTAAAATTGTGAAAATTTTCATCCTCAAATCTCAGCACGATGATTATAATGTGATGTGATGAACCTTTCTGGAAAAGGCTTTTGCGGTGGGCCCGCGTGGTTTCCATAACAACAGCTCAGTTTGTGTAAATTCAATATATTATCATAAATGTGTATGTTTGTTACTCTTTCACGTTCAAACAGCTCAACGGATTTAGATGAAATATGGTACCAGAGTAGCATATAACCTGGATTAACACATAGGCTACTTTAGATTCCGAAAAAGTGCAGTTAAGTCCCTTAGGATGAATAACAACGCGGGGCTAGTATTTAACATAAGAATAAAAATGTTACAGAAAACCTAACAATCCCTCCGGTTATTAATGCTGCCGATATAAAACAGTTTCCTGGCGAGGATCTGAGCCAGTACATCATCAAGCCACTAAACTTGGTCGCTGGGAAACAGGGGTACAAGGAAACGGTCTGCCATAAGAATTTGTGCTGTGAATTCGATTTGAAAATTGGTTCTAATGGTAAGCTTTTGTTATTTATTAAACTGTATTTTATATTACGATAACTTTGTACGTTTGTTTTTACGCTAATGAGTTTAATTATTTAAATAACAATTTGATATTTAAAAATATCTCATTTTCATTTCAATACAACGTTTTGAGTTTTATCTGAATGTCGATTCTGAATATGTTGAGGTATATAGAACATAACAGAAGACTAGTAATTTTGAACACCTAATTTTATATCGTCAAAATAAAACCACTGTATGGATTTTTTTTTTTAAGATTTATTTATTTATTTTACTTCTGTTCTTCTGTTCTTGTTAATAAAATTGACTATTTTTGATTTAAATGAACGTAATAATCATAATAATCATAATCATAATTAGATTTAAAAGAAATGAAAAATTTTAAAATTTAGAACTGAAACCGTTTTTTTCCATATAGGTAATTTTATCTACTGCGTCCGCAAATAGCGTTTGATAGCTATTTGTCAATTTTTTATTGAGTCATGACAATGTTTTTTCCAGCAAGTGTCAAATATCTTTGACGATAGCTTACTAATTATGAAACCAAATTGTTGAATTGCTTTGTTCAGACAAGTTAAATGTTTAAAAAAATACGGATACACTTTCAGGTCAAGAAGATGGTGTGAGCTATGGATTAGCAGCATTCGACGGTATCCGTCAATACGGGGATAATAAACACATCGGCGTTCAAAACTGTGCTATGTTCGCTTGTGCTGGCCTCTACAAAAGGAGCTGCAGTTTCGGGTATGATATGTTTTTGTACCGTACCAGCCTCTAATGTTCCCACTGCAGGGACACCGCCCTACTCTCGATAATTGAGAGTGAATGGGCTCTGATCTACCACGGGAGCCCAATCCGGATTGGTAGATGTTACATGTCGTCGAATTTTTGGTTCTAAGACATGCCGGTTTCCTCACGATGTTTTCCGTCACCGTTTCGAGAACGTAGTATTGCGCACATAATTTTTTCAAGTGAAAAAACTCATTGGTGCACGTGAGGGTTTGAACCAGCGACCTTCAGATTGAAAGTAGGCGTCTGTGCCCCTGGGCCACCACGCTCTGTCTAACATACAAAAAAGAATGAGTGATTAAAAAGTTCAATGTGAGATTTCAACTGTAAGCATAAACACCGAATATTTCAATGTTTTGTAAAGATTGAGATCAACTTTTCATCTCCTTCATCTAGGGGCAATACTTGCCAGAAAGAGTAAAAATGTCAATCCGATCCCAATTCCAAAAAACTGTATTCATGTCCTTGGCTGTAACTTTCATGTCACCCTAATCTAGATGTTAAGAGTCGGTAGCCTTCTGGACTTGTAGTAGCATTCACTCATAATGATATTTTCCTATTTCAGATCCATAAACAACAATACCAACATTTTGTTCAAGAAATTATCTATTTCCGGCAATTTCTCAAACAAAAATACCGTACAGTACCCAGTCATGCTGTCAACGGAGCAAATATCCGCCGAACAATTTAAATACATCACCAAAACTGCCAGCAACGAGAGATCTGTCACAATGACAGTGACAGGAGGACAAAGTTTGTTGACTTTTGGAATATCCGGTAGAGTGTTCGATAGGGATTACGAAAACAAATCAGCTAATGAAAGTAGTGGTGATTATTATAATTACATTTTTAATGAGGATATCCAAGAATTTGTTGATTATCTGTGGATAAGGGTGCGAATTATGATGTTTGTTGTTTCGATTTACATTTTGGAAATGATGTGATTTTAGAGTTATGATATTTTATTCTTATGGTCTCGTGTATCTCGGTAAGTGAGATATGTCGTATGTCCATTTTTATGTAAAAAGACTGCGTTACCTTTTTTATCGTAGAGATAAAAATGTGTGCCAAAAGAAAGGAAAATAAGTTTGTAATTTTAATATGCTGTTACTTAAAGTACTAAATGGACTGGATTATAGTACTGAAACACTTTGGTTACGATTGTACGTTAGTTACAAGTCTTTCATTCAAGCCCTGGTCTCTTCTCTACGCCATGTTAAATTCAATTGTTTTCAATAAAAAATATGTATATTATTTTATTATTATCTGCAAAATAATTGTTCTTTGTTATAAAAATTATTCAGTAAAACACATTAGAAGTATGAATAATGGCTCCACGTGGGTATTTGTAAAACGTAATAAACAAAAACTTTAGTTCATATAACATATTTTTTGTATAGGTGACATTTCCTTATATTAAACACAAAATGTGCGTTTTTTACTTTAGTGTCTTAAATACTTTTAGCGTATCTTATATCTAACACCTCAGTGCGTTAGGCCATAGACGCTACTTATCTTATTTATGATACAGGTAACATTATTGGGTTATGTCAAAAAACGCGGGAATTGCGTTCAAAAACATCTGAATAAAAATGGCCATAGATTAAATATAATTTGATATTATTATTAATTCAAATTGAATGCTATTTCAGTTATGCATCCTGTGTATTTTTATTACGTTCGTGAGAAACATAAATTTTGTAGATTATACGCATTTATTTGAAATTATTACTGTTTTGTAACAGTTGTCAATTCACGACTGAATCCTGTGATATTAGTGTTATGCATGTAATAATAGATTTTTCAGTGAATTTGTAATAAGTGTTTTATTTCTTCAACTTGATTTTTACACATTTCTCGGGGAATATATAAATAAATAGTAATATAACGTTCATTTATGTTGACAATGTTTGTCAATTTCAATGTTTATTCGTTCTCCTCCTTCCTTTAAGAAACCTCAGATGATCTTCATCATCGTCGTACAATGTCTTCTCTATCCAACGCATGTATGATTCAACCTGGAAATAAGAACCTGGAATAAATAAATATTCATGGATAGTTCACACAGCACCATCTAGTCCCAAACTAAGTAGAAACCTGTAGGTACTTTTTCAATCAAGTACCACAAAAATTGACGAGATGGCGCTGTATTCAATTTTCAGTAAAAACGATTTTTTTTTTGTAAAATCATGCGTTTTTACAAGAATTAAAATTAAACAGTTAAACTTATATAGCAAAACCCTATCTAAACACAATAAAAAAATCATCCAAATTATTGGAGCCGCTTCCGAGATACAGGAAATATACAAGAATTGCTTGTTTAAAGGTATTAGATAGATTATGATAGGGTACCTTGGTATACACATCTGGCTTCCCTCTCGCGCATGGAACACCCCACGATACTATTCCAATTTGTCGTCCTTCTCTCACAAGAGGACCTCCAGAGTCGCCCTGAAATCGAACGGAAGGTATGGAACGTAAACACAGCTCTTAACTGAACTGATTTTGAAATAGAACAATTCGACTTCAATACTTCCATTCTATATTATTAAGGGTGAATTTTTCCATTTCTATAGTACTACTACTACTAGTACGAAAATATCAAATAACAAGGGCGGACAACAACTTCAGCGGACGAACTTGGCACAATGTCTGCTGCTTCTTTTCAACCAATTTTTTTATTACGGTTTTTTCTCCATCATTTATTTTTCTTTTTTTTTATGTCAATGATGTGAATGCACACAAGCTAACGGCCCACCGGACGGTAAGTGGCTGGCCTATAGACGCTAGCAACACTTGAGGTGTTGCCAACGCGGTGCCTATCAGCTAAAAATCTCGTCACACTGTTTATTTTATTTTTTTCTTTATTTGAAAGAATATGCTTTAAGATTTATAAATTTATATGGGACTACCATATAAATTTTATGGGAATTTAGGAGGTATGTCTTGGGACTTAAAGGGTAACTCACCTACGGACGCGACCAACAGGATCCCCCTTTCCCCTAATTCTATAACTATCATGAACTTACATGGCAAGCTCCCGCCCCCTCCTTAGTGAACGCGCAGACTTGGGTCGAGAACACCTCGTGTTTATGAGCCGCCTGGCATTCCTCGTATGTGATGGACCGCAGCTCCAGCATCATCAGGTCATTGGGAAGCTTGCCAGGATACTGGGCAACAAGATGTATAAGTATAAGGAACATTATATTGTCTGTGAACAATCTCGTTAAGAAAGATAGATAGATAGATAGATAACACTTTATTGCTCTGCAAAAGACAACAATCTTAAATATAAAAAAAGTGACACAATGGGCGGTCCTATCGCTATAAAGCGATCTCTTACAGACAACCTACAAGACCAACCAGAAAGTAATATGGGCATTGAAAATAACACATGATTTTTACAAGAGCTACATATTTATTTTATAAGAAATTTATTTTATATAAAATTCCAAGTTAGAGATAGATTATTTTGTAAGCCGTTTATAAAACCTTGCATCTTGATAACCCATTCCATTATAATTAAGACGAATCCAAAGCTAAAATCCTTCAAGCCGTTTTGGCCACTCAGAGCGTGTCAAAGACACTCAAAACGACATAAACCACTTTCTGGCGCATCCGGGTAAAAAAAAGTGACGATTTAATTTTTTTAAATATTTTACAATAACGTAGTGTAAGTATTCTATCAGTTATCTTGTTCCCATAGTACAAGCTATGCTTAGTTTCGCACATAAATTATAATACTATACTGTTTGGGGCTAGATGATGGTGTGTGTAAGTTCTGATGTTACTTTGGGTTGCACTTTTCGCACCCGGGGGCCCGTGTAGGAATTTTGAGGTTACTACGGACGCGAGGTTCGCGGCTCTTTTTCATACACACTACACAAACACACCTACATGAAACATTAGATATATGAAGGGCAAAAAGCCGCAAATGATCCTGCTTTATAGGTAGTTAAATAATAATAATTTGACTATGCATTAATTTTAATTTTAAATTTCCATTTCCAGGGGGGGCAGCTGCCTCCCCCTGCCCCCCCTGGGTACGCCCATGAGTATATAAATTTGTCTTATTTAAATTCTCAGAAGACTTACAGACGTGGTTCCCCATCCAGTGAGGATCAGCTCTTCCCCTTTTTCTACCGGTTCGTCGTTCAACTCTATAGCATCTACGGCGCTGCTGAAACGGATTTCCTCCTCCGTGAATAGTATCGCTATGTCGTTCACGATCTTGTTGCCGTCGTACTGTTCGTGCTGGACTGCTTTTCGTATCTTGTACGCTGTCCCTCCAGCTCGGAGCTGGTTGGTGCCGACTATAGCCTGGTAGTATTTCGGTTTTAGTCTGAAAAGTGGAGGCATTAGCGTAAGCAGGACCTTTTAGGGAGTAAGATAACAAGACTAAACAAGTGTTGGACCATTTGATAAATTAGGAGCGCATTGATGTTCATGGAAAGCAGTAATTGAAAGTGTGACTGATTAAATCCAAAAACCTGAATTCAATTTATATTGTCATACGCTAACTTTCGCGTCTGTGGAATTTACGTTTAAACTAGCTGTTCCCCGCGACTGCGTGGAATTTAACAATTTTTGCGCTGAAAGATAATTCTTTTTTCTGATATAATAGTAGCCTATGTTAATCCTTACAACATCAACTATCTGCCAGTGTAAGTTACGTCCAAATTGGTCCAGCCGTTTCGGAGATAAGCCGGAACAAACAGAACGACAAAATTATAATCGGTTTACAATTGCTATTAAATATAATATATCTACCGCGCAAATAATGGCCCTTTTATAATTCGGGTAAAAAGTAACTTGTTCACTGTTTCTTGAAGTGCCTGACATATTTGTTCTTGCTACATTGAGTCGTATTCACTTCACCAACGTGATTGCTAATAAAATATTTCAGGCACTTTTTAAACATGGAAAACGTTATGCGACTAGTACCTACTTTATACGAGTTTAACGATACTATAGCAAACTATAGCAGGAAACATACATAAGATACTATACCAAACTTTGGTCAAATTATTTTCTCACATTCTATGAAAATCTATGTTTGGTATAAAAAGATATCTCGATTAATAAAGCTGTTATTTTAGATTTTCAATTTTTAGATTCTCATTAATAGTAATAAAATATCCAATTTCCAAATACAAGCTAAAATAAAAGCGCTTTATAGATTGAGACATATTTTCTGAAGCTATTGGGTTACATAGGGACTGAACAAAAAAACCCAGCAACCGAATTACTCAGGAAAGACATTAACGTGGCTCTCCAAATCACGGGAACTAAGTTCAACTGCCTCTAAACGGTGACCTACCCAATTTCTGACTGGGCCCAGAGTTGACTACTATCACGCTGTATTTAAAAAAAATTACGTACCTGTCAACACAATGAGCTGCAGTAAGAATGACACGTGGAGTAACCAGCGAAGCACCGCAAAAGTGCCAAACTCCATAAATTCGTAGTGACACCTGGAAATCATAGTCGGAAAAGAAACCATTATTAACCACTGTGCCCCGCGGTTTCACCCGCGTTTTTCTCGTTTCCGTGGAAATACCGAGATAATTTTTGCAGCGCACGAATAAATAGGTTTTCGATTTTACACCTTGTGTTACAAAATAGCAATTTTATTACGGATCCCTAATTTTGAAAAAAAAAAGCCTATAGTCTTCCTCGATAAATGTACTACCCAACACTGAAATAATCATTCAAATCAGACCAGAGTTCCAGAGATTAGCGCGTTCAAACAAACAAACACTGCAGCTTTATAATATTAAGTATAGATTAACCAAAATTTATATGATTAAAAGTGATGATGATTAGCATCCCAAGATTTGATTTGATTACCTTTTGTAATCTCAATCTTGGGCTGTGTAGTTGTAGTGCTTGGATCTCTTACAGGCAATTGTGTATGTTTCTACAATAAACTTACGGAAAGTGCTACTAAGCTTCCAATCCGAAGATTTAGATAATTTATTAAAATATATTGGTTAAGGCGTTACTGATTACAGTAATGATAAAACGCCATTTGTCGCTCTGCTCCACGACATGTAAAATTGAACATAATATCAATTCAATATACATTAACAAGATGTATACAAGGAACATTATATTGTTTGTGAACAAGATCATGCTCGTGAAAGTAATCCTTCCATTAAGGATTTCTGTTCTTCCCCACGGAGGCTCCGATTTTCCATGAAAAAAATAAGCAAGAAACCCTTAATGTGAAGTTTGCTTTTGTTTCGCGAGCACGATCCCTTTTAAACCTCTTCAATACTATTGTAGGTAAGACAGATAAACTTCGCAGGCTTTAGCTCAAACCAGTTTGTGCGCTTTAACCTTTGGTTACGGAGCAGAAAAACATACCTGGTATGGTACTGAACCATTCGGAGCTTTAGTGCCTCCAACTATCCGTTCATAGTCAAACTCATCCAGCGCAGAATTACATTGAGCAGAGTCTGAAAAGAAAATCCTATTATATAAAACACAAAAAATGTTTCTACCATGTCCGTTAGACTTTGAAACCAACCGATGTGCCCCAAACCGGTTTCATTAGAAAGGCAATAATGAATAATGAAAAATGTTTTTTTTTAGCGTAGTTGCACACGCCGGGTATCTGTTAGTTAAGATTAAAAGAAAAAAAATATCAAAAAAAAAAATTTTGGACTAAAAAGTTTGTCAGAAGTGGGATTCGAACCCACGCCCACAGAAGTGGACTGCGACCTGAACGCAGCGCCTTAGACCGCTCGGCCATCCTGACATGCATTACTCGGTCGAAATTATACAACAATTTACACGTTGACGTGGTTATGACGTCATAGAATAAGATAAAATTGGCTCGATTATGTCATTGGCCTTGCATAGTGATTGAAGTAATGCTACTATGATACATACCAATCGTATTAACCACTATTCTATTTTGGTTTTTAGATAGCTGAAGTGGTTCCTTTTTATATAATCATGTATTTATTATCTACAATTATGCCTATTTACATACGTTTCTTATGTATTGATTGTATTATGAAAAACGTTAAGAAAAAAATGTTACGCTCGTACTGAGAAGCACAGGAACACAAACAACTGAGTACTAGTGTATTAGTTAATAGTTTTTAGATTATTATTACATTTATGTAAATGAAATACTTGATATACAAAAACGCAACATAATGTGTTAAAATTTAACCTAATTAATACAAATAAAAAATAAACGTTTACACACTCATACTTCTGCACTAAGATTCCCTGTGTCGCAGATGGCACGGACAAACACAGAAACTAGACAAACACCCAGAACCCGACAAAAACTTCGTACTCACCACACAAAGTGTGCTCAAGCCGGGAATCGAACCCGGGACCCCTCGCAGGGCTTCGAAGGCAGGGCTACTACCAACTAAGCCACGGAGTTTAGAAATAACTTTAAACTATTTCTTGTGTTTGAGATGGTTCTTGCTTGATGTTCATCAGTACATACATTACCGTGACCCCAAGACGGGGGATTATATCTTTATGTAAAATTAACTTGTGTTATATAATAAATCAT
This sequence comes from Aplocera efformata, assembly GCA_921293045.1. NCBI lineage: Eukaryota > Metazoa > Arthropoda > Insecta > Lepidoptera > Geometridae > Aplocera > Aplocera efformata. The sequence continues at coordinate 1,160,128 of OV121061.1, forward strand.
TGACACAGCACATTCATATTAATATTAAATTATGCACCTAGCTAACGTATTAATTTTAATAACTTTGAATACACCTAACCCACTAACACTACTTGTAATATAATTTAATATAAACCGCTTTTACTAACCTACATAAGGATAAAAAATCCCAAGAGAAACAAATATCAAAAACACAGTATATCTCATTATGGAAACAAAAACTGAACAAAAACTGATCAAGCAATCACTTAAATACAGCGAACAAATTGATTTATGTATGATATGTGAAAAATTTGAGCCAAATAGCTTACTTACCTACCCGTATGTAATAAACAAACCACAGCAATTTAACCGACTGCGAGGAATACAAATAGAAGGGTTGACCTCGGTTCGGACGTAATACCTCACGTATTACGTTTAAACTAGCCTTGGGTACTGAAAAAATAGCCTAGGGAGTGTGGTAGCGTAGCGAACGGTGAAATTACAGGTGCATAAGACGCTACGCTTCTGAGTGATTGGCGCGGTGTGATGCCTACACCTGGAATCTGCCGCCAAGCATTACTGTGTTCCGGTGGAAGGGTGTGGGTGCCGATGAAATCTCATGCGCGTGAGACGCATCATCTCCGTCTCGGGTGATGGACGCAGCAGGATGAATGCGACTTAGTATAAGATCCAAACCTTATACTGAGTTGCATTAGTGTTGTCATTTACCACCAGGTGGGCCCACCTGGTGGTAAATGACAACCCTCAGCTCGTTCCGTCACTTAATCAGATTAAAAAAAAATGCGTCTTACATGTTGGTTCGATGTACGTAGGCGAATGAGCTTCAGTCGGTTTTGTTTAAAATAGTGATTTGTCTGAAATTAATCATCACTTGATCACCAATCAAGTACCATAAAAATTGACGAGATGGCGCTGTATTAAATTTTCAGCATAGTTTATTACTGTAAACTTTTTTTTGTAAAAATATGCGTTTTTACAAGAAAAACAATTATATAGGTAATCTTAAACAGCAAAACCCTATCTGAATACAAAATTTCATCCAAATCGTTCGAGCCGTTTTCGAGATAATAAAACTGTAACAGATCCGATTCTGTTCATTGAAGATATTTTCTAAACCTTTTTTTTTTGGAGCCTGAAGGCCAAAACTGTATTTTTTTTTCATTTTGTGTATGTTTTCGTGGAAGAGGGGTTGAATGTAAAAATGTATTCCTAGTTTTAACTCATTAAAGCCTTGTCCGATTTCATTAATTATTTTATTGATAAATGGGAGGTACTTCAAAAAAATTTGCGTATTTATTTCAAGGTCATCGGTTTTCTAGTTCGGAAATTACAGACATCACGACTCTCAGTCTTGGCCGCGCTTCACACCGAAACTGAATGAATACAAATGAAACTTGGCATGAGCTGAAGTTATATCACGGGTACTAATATAGTATTATAATATCTGTGCCACAGGATCAGACACTGGTTACTTTTTAGCCTGAAATTCAGCACCGTTTCCTAAGAAGAAGGGATAAAATTCTCCGAAACGGCTGAATCAATTTTGAAACATTTTTGAAATGAAAGCGCGGGGAACAGCTAATAGAAAATTAATCAACTTTGATCAGATAAAATAACTTGTCGCAGTCAAAAATATTTAATTTCTTAGTAATATAAAATACGTAATTTTTAAAAATACCGTTATCTACAAGACTTGCATAAAACCTGATATCACAACGTATGATGCTCTAAATATATTATAATAGTATACACTGTTTCACCTATAGCTTAGCTATGTGTCATTAAGCTGCAAATCTCCACAGTAACCATTGAAATTCTAGCTTCTAAGTATTCACGAGAACACCACAGTCAACCACGTATTCGGATCCGGTGATGCTTGCAGCTTTGTCACTTGCCATGAACGCCACTACTTCCGCGATCTCATTCGGCTTGCTGATCTTTTTCAATAGCGTGAAATTCTTTATGTTTTCAATGCTCCAGCCTGAGCCTTCTAAGATATCCGTCTCCACCGGCCCTGGACTCACTATGTTCACTCTGACTCCATGCTCTGCCAACTCTACAGCACACACTTTGGAGAACTGATTCATGCCTGCTTTGGATGCCGCGTATGCAGAAAACCCTGGAGCACCTTTGGAACCCGCTACGCTTGATATATTCACAATGTTACCTTTAGTTTTGATAAGGTAAGGCGCACATAGACTTGTCAGCTTAAATACTGACCTTAGGTTGGTGTTGAAAATTTCATCATAGTTTAACACCAGATTATCATCAAGAACACAAGCTCTTTTGAAGATCCCAGCATTGTTGACTAATACATCGATTTTTCCAAACGCTTTGATGGTGAGATCGACGATTCTTTTCAAATCTTCATCCTTACTTACGTCAGCATTAATTACCAAAGGCTTTTTACCTACTTTTGAGCAGTTTTCGGCTTCTTTGTTAAGCCTTGTTTCGTTTCTCCCGACAATGGAGAGTTGCGCCCCTTCTTTAGCAAATAGTAAGGCTATGGCTGCTCCTATACCGGCACTGCCCCCAGTAACAATCACAACTTTGTTTTCGAAACTCATATTATTGGAGTGATAATAGTTATAATGCCGGCATTGTAATGTTGTTTTATTTATAAGCTTATCACCCAAGGTTATCTTAAACTAAGGCGCAAAACACACTGAAATAATTTGCATCTGGGTGCCCTAAGCCTTTTTATAGCTTTATACCAAACTAGCGAACCGCCCCGGCTTCGCACGGTAAGTAAAGCATCAGTGTCGTATCAGAAACTACCCGTGCGAAGCCGGGGTGACTTGCTAGTGTATTATACATATAAACTTTCCTCTTGAATCACTCTATCTATTAAAAAAAACCGCATCAAAATTCGTTGCGTAGTTTTAAAGATTTAAGCATACATAGGGATATAGGGACAGAGAAAGCGACTTTGTTTTATACTATGTAGTGATTTTAAGAATCCAGCGCGACTGATTGGGTTGCACTGCACTTGTCTTCATTATGGTGTGAGAAGTAAGGCGTAACTTTAGGCCCAATGGGCGAGTAAACATGTTGAATTAAGATACATATAAAACACACTCTGTAACAGCGTTCTGGCATCCCCGCTATCCGAGGAAGCCAGAAGGTTGGCTAGCCTTTACCTTAAATCATGTAGTTAAATGTTGCGGAATATACTCATCTCCAAAGGTGTCAATATATTTTGCAACAATACCTACATTTTACAGATCCATTTTTAACTCTGTAAAGTGTAGGTATATCGTAGTTCATTAAGTTAATTTGTTTTTTATGTTAGTGTTGTTATGTGTATTACGCCTGTAAGGGGAGGACAAGCCACCAAGTGACAAAACTAGACAAAAAAAAAAACACATGATTATCGATAGCATTGCGATTAAATACAGCGCCATCTAGCCACAAAGCAAGCATATTAATTGAATAATAAACACATTGATAGAATACTTATATACCTAATTTTAAACTAGATGACCACGTAAACTTTGCACCACCTTAAATTCCGAAGTAGCAAATCCATACGAAAACTTCGGCTTTTATGCTCTATCATTAGGTTTTTCCTAAGTTCCGTTTTAAACTAACTACGGCAGTATTAAGACGAATAAAATAAAAAAAAATCCAATCCTTTGAGCTATTTTCGAGTATTTGTAACTGACGGACGGCAATTGATTTTTATATATATAAGACATGAAAACTTTTTATTTTGTCGGTTTAATGGTACCTATAGAATGTTATTTATCTTCGTTATTACCTTAAACACCCAGTTACTGCATAAAAGATTATTGTGACGCATCCTCATTGGGCATCCTCATTAAGACTTATTATGTGTCTACAATGCATCGATGGTCATAGGTAAACACTTAACATAGCAAACAATAGGTAACCACTTAAGATAGCTATTATCTTGACCATGAATATGCGGAAATTAGAATTTATATTCTAACAAAAAAACTCATACTTCGCGCAATTTTTTTTAAATTTCAGTTACGTTTCCCTTTTTTCTATTTGGTTCACGCTAAGCATAGCTTGTTCCATGAGAACCAGATGGCTAAGAATATGTTTTTTGTAACCCAAACATAGAAAAATACATTTATGTTTGTCACAAAAAATGTATGTCAACAACTAACCCACGGAAATTAAATTAAAAAGTAAACCCAGAACAACTGCCTACGGATGGATATTGCTGTCATTTTTTTATGACAAGAGAGATGTATTCTTTAAGATGCTTTGAAAGAGGTAAATATATTTCAGCATCCGCTATGCTGCCACGGAACAACCTGACTCCCCTAATTAAAAACATCAACAAATTTTCCGTTTATATACAACCATGTTTAATTTATAAACGGCGAAATGTGAGCTCGCTTAGGAATTGGTAAGCAGAAACGTACACATGCGTTTCGCAAGCGTTGAGTGAGTGTTTTTTATTTAATGTGCACCACCCGGGGGACCTAGGGATTGTGAGGGCAACATACACCCCCAAAGCTTTTCATTTAGTTTTTCAGTTAAAACCGCGTGTAACACCGCGGGGCGCAGCGTTGGAATATATTATACTAGCGGTCCGCCCCGGCTGCGCACGGTTAGTAAAGCATCAGTGTCGTATCAGAAACCTCCCGTGCGAAGCTGGGGTGACTTGCTAGTGTATTATACATATAAACCTTCCTCTTGAATCACTCTATTTATTAAAAAAAACCGCATCAAAATCCGTTGCGTAGTTTTAAAGATTTAAGCATACATAAGGATATAGGGACAGAGAAAGCGACTTTGTTTTTTGCTATGTAGTGATAATATGTACCTACAGGATCATATTTATTTAATATGTTCCTGTAGATACATATTTTTATAATATGCTTTCTTAACACTAAGTTTAGCTCTTGTTTAAACACTATCCGACCATTTGGGGGGAACAAGGAGGAAACCCCTAAAACTACTTTGTGTCTTTAACAGACGTCTCATGCCTATTTCACCATGTGGATCAACACGTAGGACATTGAGGATGTCTATCATTAGGTACAGTTATACGGCGCAATACATGCATAATTCATACCGAGCATGCGCTAGTGTTGCATTATAGCAGTGGTGATTTCGCATTCATTGAAATGGTTTAAGTTGAAATTATGAGCCGGCTTTCTTTGGCACAAACATATGCTTACATTTGCCTCACTTATACAAGGAATCTTGTGGGTAGAATTACGAGATGCAAATACAGAGCATATGAATTGAAAATTGAACGTTTCTTTATAAATTCTTAAACAAATGTCTGATTAAAAAAAGTTTAAAAATCGACTTCATCCTTTTTTTCTCGCCCTTAGGAGGTACCTACCATTTTACAACAGAAACATCAAAATCGGTAATCAATTTCGTTTACTTGGATGTCATATGTTTGCCAATTATTTCGATTTAACAACTAAACTATTTAACCGATTTTTATATTTTTTTTATGGGACCGATCTGAAATAAGATCCTATCAAATAAAAATAGAATTTTTAGAATCGGTGCATAAATGACTGAGATATGAGGTAACACACAAAAAAAACATGCCAATTGATATCTCCTCCGAAGTCTGTTCCAGACCATCCAAATTTGTATACAACGGGCGGAGAAAAGTCACAGGAAAGCAAAACCCGCATTTTCGTCTACTTCGATGACTTATTTTGAATATTTTGAACATCCAAACTCTTGAACCGATTTTGGTAAAAGTACTATATAAGTCGATAAGTATTCTATTCTGTAATTCTTTATTGTACACACACACATGAAAAAAATAAAATAAAAGGAAACATAAACTGAAAACAAAAAGTATGTACAAAGGCGAGCTTAACCCTAAAAAGAGTTCTCTTCCAGCAAACCTTTGAGGCTAGAGAGAGGTGATAAAAGAGGTAGGGATGTTAGTACTATTTACCATATTACGAGCTATGCTTAGTTTGGGGCTAGATGACGCTGTGTGAAATGTCCATTTAGATATTTTCGAATTATCTACTACTAAAAATGTAACCCGTGCCTACGGCATCATCATCTATATAGATCTATATAGACCCTCACCTAAATTCCAAATGAAATTCGACTCACGGATTACTTCTATACTAACCCATGAATAAGTTTCTATATTACTATAGTTGAACTATTCTAAACTGACTATTGAGAATACAAATCAGTATTAAATGAGCCATATCCGCTGCGCCGGCGCATGCCGAATTATAAGCAAAGCGATTGGCGTGTATTCTCAACATGTATGTGGGTGCATAGATCATGTTTATGATAATATGCTTGATAGCTCAATATTACGTTTCAATGTAATTGTATTTACGTGACTGATTAAAAAAATCGAAAAGCTGACTTCATTTCTTTATTACTTACTAGCGACCCGCCCCGGCTTTGCACGGTTAGTAAAGCATCAGTGTCGTATCAGAAACTACCCGTGCGAAGCCGGGGTGACTTGTTAGTGTATTATACATATAAACCTTTCTTTTGAATCACTCTATTAAGAATATCCATACCTTTACCCATCACTTTTCGTGATCGGAATGGTCGGTACATATACGCTCGAAGTAAGACGTAAATCCGCGCTTTTGATCCACTACATTAAATTGCTCAGAAATCAAATTGATAATCCCACTGCTTTATCTCTGTGTACGCTGAACGTGCCTGACCAGTACAGGCGCGCCCGCGCGCGGCGCTTGTTCTCGCCGCCCGCGTGTCGCAGCGACACCGCGCGGTACGCTCCGACGGCTCACGCTCTCACTTTGTTAAATGCAATGATTGCTCAGGAACCACAGGTTGATTTATTTTACGATAAGATGAGTTACTTTATGTCTTTATGTATTCGCTTTTTATCTTAGCTCACACAACGTTTTGGTCAAGCTGTAAGTTGTGGAGCATCTGTTTAATAAATAAATAAATAAATAAATAAATAAATAAATAAAGAAAAACCGCATCAAAATCCGTTGCGTAGTTTTAAAGATTTAAGCATACATAGGGATATAGGGACAGAGAAAGCGACTTTGTTTTATACTATGTAGTGATTTCTTGCCCTTAAGATGTACAACGGACGAAGAAAAAGTCACAGGAAAGCAAAATACGCAATTTCATTGACACGGATGATATTATTTTTTCAGTTGTTTTGATGTAACAACCAAAATTGAACTGATGTTGATTAAATTTCTATGGGATAAGGTGAATAACAAGTAAGACTTTATCCGCGTGAAATTTAATTTTTTTTACCCCTTTTTAATTCTGCAGAGCTAAGGGTGTGTAAAAATTTGAAATAAATTTAATAGTTTGCTATTATAATATTAAAAAAAGATTTTTCGAGAAAAATATTTTAAAGCGAATAAAAAACAAAGAAAAGTTCGTTATTGTCGCAACCTCTATCCGTTATCTTCAGCGAGAATAGGACTCCGCGTTATTGTGATTATAATGTACATAAATGCAAACAAACAAACAAAATGTGTCGAAGAAACTATCATTACAATTTGGAGGCCTGATGTGGAAACTGCTTTATCTGTCAGTGTTTTTGGGAGGTTGGTAATTCTCCGTTAAAATAGCGTTGTGAACAATCAAATCAGACCATCCGTTGCGAGATAAATTTCAAAACCATCATAGTTATGAATAAAAAATTTCAAGTTACCGGGATATTTATCAGTTTTGTGAGTGTTGTCCATTCCCGGGTCCCGGTCTTTGCGAGGTTAGATGTGCTTTTCCAGGTAGAATATTTAGCTTTGTTAAAAACATAGACACTAATACTTCCACCAGCAGAAAATCTTCTGGAGCTTCAAATTACTAGATCACTACATAACCCGAAGATACATTCAACAGAACGCCACAATATAAGTTCAGGAAGTGATCGATATTACCAAACATGACACTTCAATTGAGAAAATGGTTTTTAACTGTAGTGTCTGGTTTCCCGTGGTTCCGTGCAAAAACCAAAACAACACAAAATCTGTTGTTCGTCCCGATATAGTAAGTTTTGTGTTGCGATCGTGTTGTGAGTGCAAAACAAAAACCTAGTGAGCAAGAAGGAAGACCGGTATGTCTGCAATGACATGCACATCCCACCTCCTGGAACCCGGAACCGGAACCATTTGACCCGGAACTATAAACCCACGAAACAGCATCGAAATATGGGGCGTCAACAAACCTCACAAATCATTTGAAATATCTCGGTAACTCGAAAATGATATCCATATGGAAACACCGCGACTTAATCAAAACATTTATTAAAAGTTTAGCTAAGCTTTAAGGTAACCTTTTAAGACGATCTTAAGAAAATCTAAACATTAATATACATATCACGCAGCTTAGTCCAAAACTACGCTTGTACCACCAGATTGATCCAGATTGAACTAGATTCTTAGTGTCCGGATTACAAGGGCTCCTCGTTTTCCAGCGAACTTGTGATCTGATCATTCACGTTCATTCCAGGAGTGGGGTTGGTGCGAGCTCAGTTTACAGAGTGCCATGATGACCCCTCGTATGACCCTGAGGATGGCCCTCTATCGGACATGCAGTTCACTTGGCTGGGAGCGCTACAATATATTCACAGTAAGATTTTTTTTATATGCTGTTGAAGTAACATGAAGAGCTGAAGGCACAACTGATTTTAGGTGGTTACGACTATAACAGCAATACGATTTCCTCATCCAAGTATGAGAAGCCCCAAGTTGCATCCCATTGCGCCCGTCACTTTTTATTGCCGTTATTTCAACAGCACACCTTTCCTCCGGAACATAGGAATACAAGTGCATCGCCTCTTGACGGCAGATTACCAGGAGGCAGTACCTTTCTCCACGAACTTGGCACATGATCTGATACTTTTAGTTGCTCTTTTTCGTCTGAGTGACAGTAAATCTAGGAGGTTCCATCCGAAGGATTCTGACTTAGTTCGACTGTTAGAGGCTAGGCTTTGCCACCAGAAACTGCAGAGATTTCACTAACATAATGCCATTAAACTTCTGTATATCTCTCATAAGATCAAAGATGGAAATTCGACATATGCGCTTATGTTGGAGAAAGTTCAAAAGCGTTTCTTGCGCTTTCAATACAAAATAGTTACGTATACTATCCTTATTTATATCCTACCAAATACACATATGGGGGACTAAGCTTTATATATACTTTATATATGAATGGTCAAACTAGACCCTGAAATTGACGTATTTCCAGATAGGTTGCCGCTACTAAAGCAGAACTGCCTTGAATATTGTGAGACAACGAACCGAGTCCTGATATTGGGAATGTTACTCAGATAACTATGTACTACATCTGAGTTTAGTACTAAACTATGTATTTTTTATTTTTAATATACTTTTTGTGTACATAAGTGAGAGATTTCTCGTAGTGTAAAACTGTTATGTTCAATCTTTTTGGGAATAAATTTGTAATTCAATGACGTCTTGATAATGATTGTCTTCCAGTAAAGAACGGAACACCCCACTACTTCCGCGTGCCAAGAGTGGTTCTGATCAGTCGTCAGTTCGTGCTCTCCACAGCGGTGGATGCTGCCCAGATTCCTGAGGGATATGCACTGTGAGTGCCTAACTATATATAACTATAATTATAACAACTCAGATTCTCCCCGAAGATTGAGTGACAGAACTAGCTGATAACTTACATCATTTCAACGGGTTACCATAGCCTGTGTAATTGGAATGGAATCCACCACATTTGAGTATACGTTTGTGTGTAAGATTAATTGCAAATCAAAATTCTAATAGCTAAAACATCCTTGGCATCATTCTTTAGTACCATAAAATTTTACTGCCGTAATTATCCCATATGACTTACACATCAAAGCGCATAAATTAACGAGCTTAGATATGATGGTAATACTCCGTCGGATAAATTTGGGACAAGTTCTAATGTTACCTTAAGTTGCTGTTTTTGGACATCTCGTAGTAATTGGGAGCTAAAAAAAACATTGGCACTCCGAGAGTGCCGACAGAAGTGAAAACAAAAACAGACTACACTACAAGGTTTCAGAGGAACTTCCTCCTGCGTACACTCAGGTTGTGGAATGATCTCCCTGCCAAGGTTTTCCCTGGAGACTACAGTATGGGGTCCAGTATGGACTACGAAAGGGGTGTTTTAAAATATCGGCAATACGGTCGGCAACGCGCGAGTGATACCTCTGGTATTGCAAACGTCCATAGGCTACGGTAACCGCTTACCATCATGTGGGCCGTATGCTTGTTTGCAACCTAATCGGTACAAAAAAAAAAAAAAAAAGATACTTATATACAGAGGTGTCGGTAACGGTGACAGAAGCGCGAGTAAAGAAGTTTTCACTTCATAAATATCGTCGGAATTGTGAGATGTTTGTATTATGTTATGAGTATGAGTGATGGTAGCTTCGAAGGCACGGCCTACATGAGCGCCAAACCACACAGTGAGAAAAATAGATGGTTTTTTATCTCCAGAGGAAACGTAGCCTTCGGCGAGTACGAGAGGGATGAGGCAGAATGCGGGGTCACCACTGAGCGGTTGGCGGCGGGGGCCGAGTGCGCGCCGGCATCACTGCTGGTGCCGCTGTCTGACGTGCTGCTGCACCCGGAGTATAAACACTTCGGTGTAGTCGACAGTGTCGCCCTGCTCAAGATGATCACGCCTATCAAGTCACGTGAGTCTTCACATAACCTCACTTTGAAATTGAAGGATCTGTATCATTCTATCCACTTCTCAGGGCACCGGGCGCTTTGCGGTGTACCTCTAGTCTTCCCATACCTGAGGTTGAAGGGATGCGATAGTAGTGACTGAACACTGGCGGCTCACTTGGTGATAAGTAGTTACAGTCACCCAACAGCAATATGACTCAGGTTTCCCCCTAACGAAGCACGAGAAGATCCAAGTCGTGCCTGGTTGCGCTCGTCTCTCTGGCACTGGAATGTAATGGCACCACACCCTTTCACAACAGTAATGCAAGTACTGCTTGCAGATTCCAGGTGTGGTGGCAGTACATCTTGTACGAACTTGGTATAAGTTCTTCTGCTACTTCTGGTTGTTCCTTTCGCACCACCTTGGGGACATGATTAGAATTTTAAGGGTATTCTAGTGTACTAGTGGTGGAAAAGTATGTAGCATCAAGTTGGGCCTTCATCTAAATGTCTCGGGTGCCTGATGTTCGGTGCATAACATAATTACAACGAAAATTTTCGAGTAACTAGCATTTCATAAGACGTATTATAATTTCTATGTAACTGGTAACGTTGCTATTTACATTTCATTTACTTACAAACAATGTCGCCATTGTGTCGGAAATAGTAACATACACATTACCAAAAAAATAAAACAAAATACATAAACAGACAACACAACATGTCAACATTAAATTGATGTAAACATCGAGTTAAATAGGTCATTCAAATTATGTATGAGTCGAAAAGAATAATAATAATGAAATGGACATTAGAGAGCGTGGTGGCCCAGGGGCACAGACGCCGACTTTCAATCTGAAGGTCGCTGGTTCAAACCCAAACGCGCACCAATGAGTTTTTTCACTTGAAAAATTTACGTGCGCAATACCACGTTCTCAAAACAGTGACGGAAAACATTGTGAGGAAACCGACATGTCTTAGAACCAAAAATTCAACGACATGTGACGTCTACCAATCCGGATTGGGCTCCCGCGGTAGATCAGAGACCATTCTCAATTATCAAGAGTAGGCCCGTGTCCCTGGAGTGGGAACATTAGAGGCTAGTACGGATCACAGGTTGATGATTTTTGTTTATGTGATAGTATTGTGAACAAACGCAGCGTTTTAAAAAAATAAAATTTGTTACGGCATACATTGCAATTATTATTGCAAGAAATAGTAAAACTTTCCAGAGGATTAGGGTCCTTCAATTTTATAATTTTAAGTTCCACATGCAGTTTATTTCAGGTTATATGCTGCCAGCGTGTCTGCCCTTCAAGAACTATTTAGTTGGAAAGAAAGGGAGGCGGAGCAGAAAAACTATGTATTACGTTGACTTCTCAACTGGTACGTATTTGTTAATTGTAGTTAAGTTGTATTTGTTAAGTTATAGTACTTGACGGAATGGTAAACTGACAATCTGGCCAGCTGATCATAAAACCTCATTTCTCCATCACGTCACATTTCTCCATGTCTATGGTTCAAATATATAGTTAATGTATCTGCCCAGATTAAGTTAATTTAAATGGAGAGAGATAGACAGCGTGGTGGCCCAGGGGCATAGACGCCGACTTTCTAACTGAAGGTTGCTGGTTCAAACCCACACGTGCACCAATGAGTTTTTTCATTTGAAAAATTTATGTGCGCAATACCACGTTCTCAAAACGGTGACGGAAAACGTCGTGAGGAAACCGGCATGTCTTAAAACCAAAAATTCGACGACATGTAACATCTACCAATCCGGATTGGGCTCCCGTGGTATATCAGAGCCCATTCACTCTCAATTATCGAGAGTAGGCCGGTGTCCCTGCAGTGGGAACATTAGAGGCTGGTACGGAAATGGGGTCTGCCAATACCAAGTGTCCCCTGGATGGTGAAGGAACAACCAAAGTAGAAGCCACCATTCCTGGCTTTCCTGGTTGCAGCAAGCAGTGTACGCGTTGTCGTGTTCCAGTGGACTTGAGACACTGTCCCGCGTGTCGGGCGCAACGGGATGCGACTTGGGTCCTCCACATACTTTGGTCGGACGACCTAAGTGGTATTACTGTTGTTATGGGCAGGGAGGTTACATCAGGTGGATCTTTAGTTCGCCTCGTGACTTTTGACGCATAAAAAATAAAATTGTCTACTTTCCCCTCATTATTTTTCATACCATATCTTTTCAGATGTCCCAAGAGATTTTGTCGATGAGGAGAAAGAGGTTACAACATTGTCTTTGCTTCCAAAAGAGCTGTGCTACTTGTATGACGGTGGTGAAGTACGTTTATTTCCTAAATTCTGATAAATTCCAATCAAATTTTAAGTTTAAGGTTACAAATTGTGATAAACATATTAATGCATATTAATTTGCATATTAATGCGTAATATTATATAATATAGAATATATCTTCCGTTCGAATGTATTATATACCTCCGAAGTTAAGTGGTTACCATCGCCTAGGCATTACCGAAACCAAGGCGCAGATGCGTTGCCTAGTAACTACTTTCATCAACGATTTCTCGCGCAAAGAGTGAAATTTTAGATGAAATTTGATGAAAAGAAAATAAAGTAATATTCAAAATCGGTCTATAATCGACGAAAAAACTAAGAACATAAAATCTGATGATGATTCAGTCTCTTGACAATGGCGGGGCTACGGGAATGGCGAATTCTTGCTTCCCAGCCCCGTCCGTCATTCGTCCGCGTTGGAAGGACCCACCGCGGGAGGGAAAAAGCCCCATTCAGCCCTCGAGGAGCCGATTACCAGTATGCTCTTGGGTATTCTGGACTCCTCGAAGATCCTATCCCTAAATGGATGAGGATGCCGCACGCCCCCGCATCCATACATTAAAAAAATCAATACTTTTTAGAAGTTGTTATAAAAATTGATATGAATGTGATTTAGATCGGGATGTCCCGAAAGATATGTACGCATAAAGAACATTATTATATATTGTTTGTGAAAAGAAAGAAATCGTTCCAATGGATTTCTTGCTTATTCTTCTCCATGGAGGGTCGGTTATGGTTCGAACCAGCGCTTAACTTAGTAATAAGAACTCATGATCGTGTTAGTAGGTATTATACATAATTTATTAATTTGCAAATAGCGACATTTCTAACATGTTTTTAAGAATTAAACGTATAAAGTATTTTGCCTTTAACTTTGATTGATGGTTTTCAGAACAACACGAAATTAGCAAAGAACAGGATAATGTGCAGTACTGGATGTGGCTTCCACTCCGGGGGCCCCAGCATAGTCCACGAGCATACGGGACATTGGACTCTCGTCGCTTTATCTCAGGGTCAGATTTTTTTACCTGTTCTTTCCTTCCTTGGCCTTCCACCAACCTGTAATAATTGTAGCCACTCCACGCATAATCATAGTCATCATTTATTTTATTTACAATCAAAATAATTTTAATGTGTCATAATTAGTTTCGAATCTCTCCCGTGATCCCACCAGGTAGATAATATGTCATTTTATGATGTTAATTGACTACGAGGTTCGAAATAAAAGACTTCGTAGTGTCACTAAAAGCATGACAGTAAAAAAAACAATATGGCGACAATCACATGTCATAATGTGAAAAAAAAACCGATATAAAAGTCAAGGAAAGTTTGGGTATTATTGAACAGGTATTGTAAAATCATTTTTTATTTTCTGTTATCATTTTAAATAACCAATCCAATCTAAGACATTTTAAAGTTGGTTTTTTCCAAGTGCGTCGCCGTTCTGGCGTGAATGAGTACCAAACGTGCATCCATCGATCCAAAATTTCTCATGATAATAGCACTAGCTGTTCCCCGCAACTGCTTCTACGCAGAATCCTTATTTTTATTTATTTTTTACAAATAAAAATATCCTAAGTTACTCCATTTAACATCAGTTATCTGTCAGTGAAAGTACCGTCAAAATCGGTTCACCCGTTTCGGAGATTATCCTCAACAAACTGACAGACAGACAGACGGACAGACAACCAAATTTTATAAAATTGTTTTTTTTTTCTTTTACCATATTATATACTTTTAAATGCATTTAGTATAAAGGCGTTTAGAAATATAAAAAACAGATACTTCAATTTTATTTCTTTGTATAGTATATATAATATGGTTTTTCCAGGTGGTTCACCATGTCCAGATCCTCTCAGAACCCGTCGGCCGCCTGCCCCTCCGAGGCACACCCTGGTACACCCATACGTACCCTGGATTACAGCAGCCATTACCGGGAAGGCAGTTGGAGCGTTTGCCAAGGATGATCCATTTGGTAAGCAGCTTTGGGATATCAATACACGAACATCTCCTCACAACCTTGACAGTGATAATAAAAATAAACTATCGATTGCCTTTCACAGGAGACAATTGATTATAATTTTATTTCGTATTTTAAAAAGGTTTCGTCATGCCTCGTACCTCCTCCATCTACGACTACCTGGGCCACAAGTGGAGTGGCCACTGGTGGATGGGTGGTATCCGCTGCTTCGACCGGGGGGAAGCAGCTGAAGACATGTTCAAGTTCTACCACGAGATCTTCGTGATTAAACCCACTGGGGAGACGAATCTCAACTATTATCTCGAGGTATGTTGAAGTTACAGATACTGCGAGTAGGCAGATGTAGTTGCCTACTCCTGGTCCAAGCTACATCTGCCTACTGGCAGTGCGGCTTGTGCGATGAAAGTGGGTGGCATAAAGTAGACGCGGAGAGTCAAAGACTGGGTTAATTGGCTGGTGATGATGATGAATGGTTGACCATGATGAACCAGCGGGTAAATTTCCGACGGTAGAAAAATCCACCGTAGCTGGACCGATGAGCTTTTTCGTTTAAAGTTTAATGTATCAACTTTTCAAGGCAGTGTAAAAAAATGGAAACCGTCATGACTTAGAACTAAGAACATGTTCTTTATATTCCAGTTATTTGGATTTAACAACCAACCGGTACGACAAATTTTGATAAAAAATGTATGGGAACAATCTGAAATCATATCCTTCTAAATAAAAAGTTTGCAAAATCGATTCATAAATCACGGAGATCTGAGGTAACAAACATAAAAAAAATAGTCGAATTGAATCGTCCTTATTTAAAGTCGTTTGAAAATGGGTATCCCTTGCGAGATTCCAGAATCTCGTGTACTACGTCTCCTGACATAATAGTCGCGAGTTCGAATCTCTGCTAAGCCACGTTCAGGTAGAACTTACGCTGAAGAGTTCGTTAAAATTATTGCATTGTTTCAGCTGTACGCAGCACATAAAACTATGATAATCTGCGTTAAAATAGGAATGCCATACCAGCTCGGAGATCCAAGGGTGTGGGATCTTGACTCACCAGAAACAAAAGTAAGTTTTATATACTTTTCAATGTTTTTATAGTTATGTGTATAAGTGACGGAACGAGCCGACGACCGTGGTAAGTGGCGACCCCCGCCCACGATAAATAATAAATAAACGTTTACACACTCATACCTCTGCACTAGGATTCCCTGTGTCGCAGATGGCATGGACAAACGCAGAAACACAAGACAAACACCCAAGACCCGAGAACAAACTTCATGCTCACTACACAAAGTATGCCCTGGCCGGGAATCGAACCCAGCACCCCTCACTTTGAAGGCAGGGCTACTACCAACTAAGCCACGGAGCCGTCTAATACGACTCCGTATACGATTTGGATCTTACACTGAGTTACATTCATCCTGCGGCGTACATCACCCGAGACGGGTTTTCCAAGCGAAGTTATTTGTGGGACACGTATTATACATTTTACGAAAATGTACACCCTAGACTTAGTGTATTGGAAATGAGCTGATGATATCCAAACGCCTGAAAAAATCTTCATAAATTATAGCTGAGAACCATCTCGATTACGTTATTCAAAAAAAAATTGTGATTGATTAAAAAAAAAGTACTTCGCTACTTTCATCACTGCTTTCTCGCCAACATCCAAGTCGTCATAGAAGAGGCAAAAAAAAATTCACAACAAACCAAATTATACAATTTTGTTTCAGCTCGTTCCGTCACATAACCTGCCTTGGCGGATAAAAAGGACCACCAGCGCTATCAGCACAAGCTAACAAGTTATTTTATTGCAGGTTCGAATCCCAGTGGTGAAGTTCTTCAACGAGTACAAGATGCACGTGGAGGCGTGGGCGTACAACGCCACGGATTCTTCGGCGACCAGCTCTGATGAAGACACCTCTGAGTCTGATAGTTACTCAGACTCTTACATGAAATAATGAAGACAGATTTAAGTTTTTTAAACGGTTTTGTTTAGCTGGTTTGTGTCTTGTAAGAATAGATCGATTGAATAATATGAATAATTGAAGAATAAACATTGCCTCTGGTGTTGCAGATGTACATGGGCGACGGTGACCGCTTTCCATCAGGAGGCCCGTCTGATCGTCTGCCCCCTATTCCAAAAAAAAAATCGAAGGTTAATAAGAATATTTATTCAACAATACTTAAAAAACCACATGTACTTATGCTAATTTACAAATTACCTGGTATTCATTCGAAATATGAAAAGTTGGCAAACAAAATATAACAAAAATGACGGTGGGTACGTACATAGAAAAATATTACATCCCGTCCTAGTTTAAACTGTGTTGTCTTGTAAGGTCAGATAACATTGCAATTTTGTTTCTAATTCTAATTCTGGGGGTGGGGTGACTGGGACTGTTAAGGGTGTTTTGTGCATTGTCCCCAGTTGTTAATCTACCTACCCTACCCCATCCATCCCAACTTCATGTACCGGAGAAGGACTTGACGAAAAAGGAGTTGGCAGCACTGTTTCAGCGTTTTCTCTGGTTTTTAATGTTTCCTTCGGTCTCAGTGTTTCATCTGGCAATTTTGTATATATGTATCATTTCCAAAATGGCCGCCGGCACAATATTGATAGTTTTTTAGCCTGATCAATGCTCTAAGATGATGAGAGTGGTGATGACTGGTACATGGTACCTACCTAATTATTTAAATAGCTTTTGGTACTTACATTATCTAGTTTTTTAAAATAAAACTTCTAAACATTATTTACTTGTTTTACTTTTCATACTATTTCGTATTTTTTTTGTGCGATAAGTGATGGAACGAGCTTTCGGTCATCTGATGTTAAGTGGTCACCGCCGCCCATAGATAATAACGCAACTTAGGTTTATGAGAAGACCGTATGACAAGTATGAAAAGTCGCATCGCGTTGCTCCGTCACTTGATAACGTCTCATGCGCCTGTGATTTCACCGGCACCCACACCCTTCCACCGGAACACAGCAATGCGAGTGCTGCTTGACGGCGGATTACCAGGGGCGGTGGCATTACTACTTCGGACGAACTTGGCAAGTTCTACTGCTATTATACTTTGGGTTGCTAATTTTGCACGTGCAGGGATTCTGAGGGTATTCACTAAAGGCCCGAGCTACGGGCCCCAAAAATTGTGTTGCGTTCCCGAACGAAAGCATAAATGTCGCACGGGAACGCGCCGCTGTCATTAAAAATGCTGCCGTAGCCGTACCAGCCTCTAATGTTCCCACTGCAGGGACACCGGCCTACTCTCGATAATTGAGAGTGAATGGGCTTTGATCTACCACGGGAGCCCAATCCGGATTGGTAGATGTCACATGTCTTCGAATTTTTGGTTCTAAGACATGCCGGTTTCCTCACGATATTTTCCGTCACCGTTTCTAGAACGTGGTATTGCGCACATAAATTTATCAAGTGAAAAAACTCATTGATGCACGTGTGGGTTTGAACCAGCGACCTTCAGATTGAAAGACGGCGTCTATGCCCCTGGGCCACAACGCTCTTAAAAAGGCTCGTATAAGAAGAAAAAAGGGGGGAAGCGAGGGGGGGTTTTTATGTCAGTTGACTATAGAGCCAAGGAATTAACAGTGTGGTCGGCCCCTCTTTTCTCTATCTGTTGGACTAACTGTTCCCAATATCAAATATTACGTTGTTTTGTTGTTGTGCGTTTTAACGAATAAAAGTAAAAAAACTAATGGACAGAACCTTTATTCTTTATACACCTGGTTCCCTAAAATGGAAACCCCGACGTTTTGTATACCCGTTACTTTATATCATTAAAACACTGCGTATTTGAACCAGTGGCATGGACAGCACGATGTAAATAGCATGAGGAAACTGGTATGACATTATTCAAGTATGAACACGTTCGGCTCATATATTGGGTGTGTGAATATGACTCCGCCCTTTCTCAACAGATGTCGTTTTTAGTATTGTTTACGTGTACTAATAAATGACCATACTTGTATTCGATAGTACTGAATGTCAGCTATCTAACGCATTTTATGATATTTGGTTGAAGTGTAAGCAACAATTGTTTTCACCTTTTCGAAAATGTCGGTTTTTATTCCAAATAAACGTCATTTGCGGGAAGTGTTATTACATTATTTTATTGCGAAGAAAACTGCAGCGGAAACTTATCGTTTGCTTGTGGAGATTTATGGTGAGCATGCTCCGTCTAATACAACTTGCAAGGAATGGTTTCGACGATTTCAAAATAACGATTTTAGTACTGAGGATAAAGAACATGGAAAACCACCAAAAAAATTTGAAGATGCTGAATTGGAAGCATTATTGGCGTAAGATTCTTGCCAAACTCAATCAGAATTAGCTGCAGCATTAAATGTTGATCGTTCAACTGTTGCAAAGCGTTTACAAATGATGGGAATGATTCAAAAAGCCGGTGACTGGGTTCCACATGATTTAAAAGAAAGAGACATGGAACGTCGGAAAACCATTTGTGAAATGCTGCTTCAAAGACAGCAAAGAAAAGGATTTTTGCATCGGATAGTCACAGGAGACGAAAAATGGATACACTACGAAAATCCTAAACGCAAAAAAGCTTGGGTGAAACCAGGCGAACCAGGCCCATCACAGCCAAAAATAAATATTCACTGTGCCAAGGTCATGCTCTGTATTTGGTGGGATCAGAAAGGTATTGTATATTATGAGTTGCTCAAACCCTCTGAAACTATTAATGGAGAAGTTTACCGACGACAACTAATGCGTTTGAAGCGAGCCATAGAAGAAAAACGACCAGAATGGGTGAATAGACATAACAAATTAGTTCTTCAGCATGACAATGCCAAACCGCATACCGCAGAAGTCGTAAAAAGATATTTAGAGGGACAGGACTGGGAAGTGTTACCCCACCCGCCATATTCACCAGACATAGCTCCTTCGGATTACCACCTATTCCGGACGATGCAGACAGACCTTACTGGAGAAAAGTTTACTTCATGTGAAAGTATCAAAATTTGGATTGACAACTGGATAAGCTCAAAAGACCAGGACTTCTTCCAGCAAGGAATACGAAAACTACCTGAACGATGGGCGAAGGTTGTAGCTGCAGATGGAGCATACTTTCAATATTTTTTTTTTTAATTTTGTAAGCGAACAAATGTGTTTTATTTTGACAAAAAGGGGCGGAGTCATATTCACACACCTATTACAATAGTAACTATGTAATTTTTGTGTTATTCTATATATTTTTTGTATGTATCTAATTACCGACAAAACAAGATTTTACAAAAAAACAAAACTAGCGATGCGCGAGGTTTTTTTTTATGTGAATGTGTGACGGAACGAGCTGATTGCCCACCTGATGTATGAAATCCAAATCTTTGAGTCGCATTCATCCTGCTGCGTCCATCTCCGAGTCGGAGATGATACGTCTCATGCGCATGTGATTTCACCGGCAGCCGCACCCTTCCACCGGAACACAGTAATGCAACCACTACTGCTTGGCAGATTCCAGATGTGGTGGCAGTACCTCTCCGGACGAACTTCACAAGTTCTACTGCTACTTTTGGCTGCTCCTTTAGTACCACCCAGAGGGTACGTGTAGGGAATCAAAGGGTACACACCTACGGACGCGAGCAACTGGACCCCCCAAAACATAGACCTAAGTAGAATATAATTATATTTAATCTGTGGCCCAACTACGGGTGACTCATTCAAGGTACCTAGATGCTTTAGAACCAGTATCAAATTTATTGCCATAGTAAACGAATACCTAAGATTAATACAAAGTTCAAGTGACATTACAGTCAAGTCACATGTTAAAATAGCTTAAATCATGATCGAAGCACATAAATCTATAACAGCTGGTAACATTAATGATTATCTTTGATCAAAATAGAACCAATAATAAATATGTCGAAGGCGTTTCGACCAGAAAATAAGACTAAGGACTGATGATATATACAGAGTGTTCATTAATTACGCATGCATTAGAAACCTATTAGTTTTATAAATATTAATTAGAAAAAATATATTATCATATATTGCCAGCGCACCAACTTGGCGCAATTTAATAAATTTTCAATGATTTATTCATTTCGCGAGATTATTTTGTTGATAACAATAGTAATGGCATAGATATTATAATACTATTGATACTAGTAGTAATTAATCGTTAATCGTTTCACATATGAACCCTTGTAGGGGTATTGTAATAGGAGGGAAGCCGAGGTATTTCTATATCTCACAAGAATAAATTCTTCTTTGATAAATTGATGGTATTTTTTAGTTGAGGTTGAAATAAATTATATTTTATTTATTTGCGAAAACGATGTTTGAATTTATTATTAAGAAACCATACCGAGGTATATTTTTTTATGATATTGGGACTTAGTCAGAAACAAGCGTATTATTTAAATGAATTTATTAATAATTATCATGCTTGTGTTTCTGGATTTTGGACACTCTGTGTTAAGTGAGTAACGATTAACTATAGGGCGTGGTCCCTAAATCGTATTGCACTCTGTAACTATCACGTTATCTATGGCACGATTTTATGTCTAAGCTAGATATAAAATAACTTAACAATACTAAATGCTATTGAAAAAAAAAATAGGAAAGGTTTGGTTTGGAAGATGCGTATTATGATGTAACAGCTATTTTATTACAAAGATAACAACATGCGCGATTTATTGTACAGTTTGCAAATAAAGCTTTGTAGGTATAACATAATTAAATATTTTGTTATGCCTACAAAGATATAAAAATACCTCGGCTTGCCTCCTATTTCAATACCCTTACAAGGGTACATTATATGTGAAACGATTAACGATTAATTACTACTAGTATCTATAGTATTATAATATCTGTGCCATTACTTAAAAACACCTTGATTTAGTTAGACCAACCCGTACTCAGCATCTAAGGTTGAAAACAGGAACAGTAGGTATACAGGTTATAAGCCACTACGTCAGACAGCGTTTGATTGAGCGTCCAAAACACAGGATGAGGCGCTTCTATTAATGAATACTTTTTTGTCAACTGTACTTAATTTGCTTGGTGATATTAAACAAAGATGGCCGCGATGTATCGAATGCGTTCGGTTCGTGCTCCGATGGGCGTGCTATAACGCTTGCTTCAGGCGCGGTGTACTTATAAAAAGTTTTGGCTCCAGTATAGATAATGGAAAAATATCCAAAAGTTTTTTAAATATCTTCAATGTACAGATTTGGACAGTATAGATGTCGTCAATACAGGCCTTTGAAGGTTACAGGTTTCGATACCCGACCGGGGCAATTTTGTGTGATGAGCATAAAGTTTGTTTGTATGTACTTATTACGTATTTGTGTTTGCCTATACCACCTGTGAACGGAAATAATATTCCAGGAGTATGACTGTCTTAGAATAACTTAAAATAAAAAGTAAATAAATGTTTACACACTCATACCCCTGCACTAGGATTTCCTATGTCGCAGATGGCATGAACAGAGTGCCCCGGCCGGGAATCGAACCCGGGACCCCTCGCTACGAATGCTGGGCTACTACCAACTAAACCACGGAGCCGTCACAGCTGCTTCCAAATAATGAAATTAAATGCTTCATAAAAGTCTCAATATTATGTTTCAAAGTTAATTAACTGAAGATTTAGGTACAAACATTTAATTTTTAGATTTTTTCAGTTTTCATATTATTTTTTATAGATGTTATGTTATACACAGTTATAGGAAATGCACATGAACCCTGATAGGGCGTTGCAAGTCATTAAATACTGATTTATTTTTTCTGATGTGCATGAAATTTGTTCTCGTGTCTTGGATGTGTGCGTTGTAGGATTGTTGATGGCCATCAGACAGTGAATTCTAGTTCCCTGCACTATGAGTGTGAAAGCATTTAAATTTAACGTAATAGCTATTCTTGAAAGATGATTCGAACAAAATACTACAATGTGAATGAAACCAAAAAACCTATTTCGTTATTGTCAAATCATCTGTCCGATTTTCATCTTAAATTCAGAGAATGGGACTCCGTGTTATTATGGTTATGCTGTACAAAAATGCAAACAAACGCACAAAATGTGCGAAGAAATTTCCATTGCGATACGAAGGCCTGATGTGGAGACTGCTTTATCTATCAGTGTTTTTGGGAGGTTGGTAATTTTCCGTTAAAATTTAGTTGTGAATATTTTCAGTTATACTAAAAACTAAATAATTATACCGCACTGTCTGGCTATCCGTTTGGGTATACGTTTTATAACGATCATAGTTATGATATATACCATTATTTGTGAGTTTTGTTAACTACCGATTTTACGACGCAGTTTCGTGCGTCGTGATCGCAGGTGACCTAAAGTTGATATGTCAAGTCAATGTTCCTGAAGATGCCTCGTGGAGAGGAACACTTGTCGCTTCTATTGTTGTGTGTCCGTTTAATTCTTAGTTCAAACTGTATAGTCCAATCCTCTTTTCAACCGGCTCCAGAAGAAGTTATCAATATGGCAATGTTTTTAATTTTTTTATGTTTTGAAAATTATTTTTTCATTTATAATGATATGCTTTCAAATTGGTCCAATACAAATTTTATTAAAATTGGTTCTGTAGTTTGTTAGTTAAATCTGAATAACTAATTTGAATAAATAAAATATGAAAAATTCGAAAAAATATATAAGTCATCCATGTAAACGAAAATGCGAGTTTTGTTTTTCTGTATCTTTTTAGTTTTCTTATTTTCACCGGTATGGAACTTTAGCGTGTACTATACATTTTTCAGTCTTAACAAAATCTACATATCACACAGGGAGTAAAAACTAAGCATAGCTTGTACTATGGGAACCAAATTGATAGTGTCCAGATTACTAGGGCTCCTTGTTTTCCAGCTTGATTGTGAACTGACCATTCAAGTTTATTCCAGGAGTGGGGTTGGCGCGAGCTCAGTTCTTCGAGTGCCATGATGACCCCTCGTATGACCCTGAGGATGGCCCTCTGTCAGACATGCAGTTCACTTGGTTGGGAGCGCTACAGTATATTCACGGTAAGAAAATAAATACGTTTTCTCCAAATTTGATTCTTCTTTCGTGCGACTAAGCCATAAACGTCGGAGTTTACAACTCGTCTGAAGGACCGACTTATTTTATTGACTTAACAAGCAGAAGTTATCAGAAGTTGATTAGAGTCCTATATATTTGCACACATAACAGAAAACGCAAACACACTTTTTCCCCTGCACCAGAATTCCGCCGCATATACACAATCACGTAACACACACTCAAGGCCCAAGAACATATTCACAAAAGAAACTGTGTGCAGATCGAGAATCGAACCTTTTACCCCTAGCTTCGAAGGCAGGGTTAACGAAAAAACGGATTAAATATGTGTTTGAGCCTAATGATTTTTAAACAGCCTCAGAAACGAAACCATCAGTCAATAATGAGCGTCTAATTTCCAGTAAAGAATGGAACACCCCACTATTTCCGCGTGCCAAGAGTCATTCTGATCAGTCGTCAGTTCGTGCTCTCCACAGCGGTGGATGCTGCCCAGATTCCTGAGGGATATGCACTGTGAGTGCTTAAGTTCAGCTGCTACGTGATGAGCTGGTAACCCATTAATTTTACGTGGTTACCGTCGCTTCTAATAGGAATACGACTCAGATTCTCCCCTACCGAAGGATGACCCAAGTTGCTGTTTTGGCCCGTGTTGCGTCTTTACACGGGCATGTAACGTCTCATGCGCTTGTTATTTCACTGGAATTTCACCAGAACCAGAGTATTTCAACTGCACTATCCTAGCTGCGGATTACTAATATGACGGCAGTACTTCACCGGATCAACTTGGAATAATTCTTACTGCTACTATTAGTTCTAGTTCCACTAGTACAAGCTATTCATATTTTGGGGCTAGAAGATTTATTTATATCCATTTATCTCCAGAGGAAACGTAGCCTTCGGCGAGTACGAGAGGGATGAGGCAGAATGCGGGGTCACCACTGAGCGGTTGGCGGCGGGGGCCGAGTGCGCGCCGGCATCACTGCTGGTGCCACTGTCTGACGTGCTGCTGCACCCGGAGTATAAACACTTCGGTGTAGTCGACAGTGTCGCCCTGCTCAAGATGATCACGCCTATCAAGTCACGTGAGTCTTCACATAACCTCACTTTGAAATTGAAGGATCTGTATCATTCTATCCACTTCTCAGGGCCTTATGCGGGGTAACTCAAGTCTTCCCATACCTGAGGATGAATGGATGGTGTTTCTTTTGCGATGTGATAGTAGTGATTGAACAATGGCGGCTCACCTGATGATAAGTGGTTACCGCCGCTCAGAGCCAACAGTAATACAACTCAGGTCTCCCCCTGCCTAAGTTTGAGAAGATCCAAGTTGCGCCGCGTTGCGCTTTTCACTTTGGGACGGGAATGTAATGTCCGAAACTGGGATTTCACCGGCATCTTTCACCCATCAACCGGGACACAGGAATGCGAGCATTACTGCTTGCAGATTCCAGGTGTGGTGGTAGTAACTCGACGAATTTGGCACAGGTTCTACTTCTACTTCTCGTTGCTTCTTTTGCGCCACCCGGGAGACACGTGCTTCTAAGGAACTCCAAGGGTGCTCTCCTAAGGACAGGAAACTAGATGGTCCAAAAAAGATGTGTGGGTGATGGAAAAACATGTAGCGTCAGTATTGAGCAGTAGATAGCTGGGGCTTCGACTACATGTGACTGTAGGGTGTTTGATATTCGGTCCATTACATAATTTTAACGTAAAATCAACGCAAAATTTTGAGAAGATTGCTTTGCATAACATATAACTTTTAGGTAACTGGTAACGTTGCTATTTACATTCACAGGTTGGTGGTCCTTTTCTGTGCCGCTATTGTAAGGAATCGCTACTTTTAAAATAAAGCGTATTCTATCAGGAGGTTCTTAAATTGTAGGGTTTTCAGTCCAAATGCAATTTTTTACTTCAGGTTATATGCTGCCAGCGTGTCTCCCGTTCAAGAACTATTTAGTTGGAAAGAAAGGGAGACAAAGCAGACAAACTATTTATTACGTTGATTTCTCGACTGGTACGTATTTCTTGCGTTGCAGCTTGATGAAAAAAAAACTGAATATATACCTGATCCTATTATTCTTCATACCACATTTTTTCAGATGTCCCAAGAGATTTTGTCGATGAGGAGAAAGAGGTTACAACATTGACTTTGCTTCCAAAAGAGCTGTGCTACTTGTATGATGGTGTTGAAGTACGTTTATTTTCTTAATTCTGATAAACTCCAATTATATTTTAATTGTAAGGTTACAATAATTGTGATAATCTAGTATTTTACATATTTATGCGTAGTAAGCTATTGAGAATATATCTTCGGTTCGAATGTATTATTAACTATTTCTTTTTATATTTTTATGGCTTTTGATTGTTCCTGTCTGGCGCTCTGGAGACCACGTGGATCGATTTTGATAAGTCTCAAGTCAAGCGATTTGAGTAAATTTTGCGATTGTCATAACATGACAGTAATTAAAATTCAATAGACCAACAGACGTCATATTGAAAAGAAAAATAAGTCGACGTGACTTTTGAATAGGTACACGAGTATTTCAAAATAATTTGTAGGTTTTTTTACGATTTTTCATTTCGAATGACTATTTACGATCTATGACACCAAACATTTTCACTTAGTACATTACTTTAGTAAAGTTTTTATTTAAAATTCTACGCAGTCGGGATTTTTTATTTTTAAATTAACTTGTTTCAAGACTTTTATTAAAAATTTACTTTTATTAAAAATTAAGTATTAAAGTCGCATGACAGATCTTAATTTTCGTGAAAAGCAATTATCAAAATTATATTTTCTTTTAACGAGTCGACATTTATGATTTTTTAATTACTTGCTTGACTTCGGATTTGATATATTTGGTTTCAGAACAACACCAAATCACAGAAGAACAGGATAATGTGCAGTACTGGATGTGGCTTCCACTCCGGAGCCCCCAGCTTAGTCCACGAGCATACGGGACATTGGTCTATCGTCGCTTTATCCCAAGGTTATATTTGATATACTTTAGACGTAAATTTAAATCGGGAAGTACTCGTGCCGCGCCGTGCAAAAGTTACTTTTGCAGTTTATAATTTTTTCAAGTAAATTACACAACCAAAATTTATATAAAACAAAATCTGTGCCTAATTTGATACAGATCCATTTA
Organism: Aplocera efformata; assembly: GCA_921293045.1. Taxonomy (NCBI): domain Eukaryota; kingdom Metazoa; phylum Arthropoda; class Insecta; order Lepidoptera; family Geometridae; genus Aplocera; species Aplocera efformata. The sequence continues at coordinate 1,187,164 of OV121061.1, forward strand.
GCCGTTCTGTCGTGATTGAGTACCAATCATCCGTTTCAAACTTTTGCAGTTATAGTAGTAATATGGTTCTTCCAGGTGGTTCACCATGTCCAGATCCTCTCAGAACCCGTCGGCCGCCTGCCCCTCCGAGGCACACCCTCCTGCACCCATACGTACCCTGGATTACAGCAGCCATTACCGGGAAGGCAGTTGGAGCGTTTGCCAAGGATGATCCATTTGGTAAGCAGTTTTGAGACATGTTTTTTCCTCTCTCTGTTTAATCCCACTAATATGTATTGTATTATAATGACTAAAGTTTTTATGTACATATAGTACAATACATACATGTGTGTGTATATTTGTTACTCCTTCACGCTCAATGTTCAATGGATTTGGATGGAATTTGGTACTTGATTTGGTAAAATGATCAATAGCTTATATCCTTAAATATACACATAGACTTTTTTAGATCCATATACGAGTGTTTTATTGTGTTATACTGTTATAAGTAATGTATGTTATTGTACGTTATCAATAAATAAATTCGTGGACATTTCACACAGCGTCAGCGTCCCAAACAAAGCATGGTACTATGGAAACTAAATAACTGATAAAATACAATATAGAGTTTTTTTTGTTAATACTTATATAATATAATACCTATTAATACCCAGACGCAGAACAAACATTTATGTTCGTCACACAAATGCTTGTTCTGAGTGGGAACCGAACCTACGACCTACCTATTTCATTCCATATATTTAAAAGGTTTCATTATGCCCCGTACCTCCATCTTCGACTCCATTGGCCACAAGTGGAATGGCCACTGGTGGATGGGTGGTATCCGCTGCTTCGACCGGGGGATAGCCGCTGATGACATGTTCAAGTTCTACCACGAGATCTTCGTGATCAAGCCCATTGGGGAGACGTACCTCAACTATTACCTTGAGGTATTTAAAGATGAACAATTTAACAAGCGACTGTCGGAAACCTCCCCCAGGTTTCCGACGGTCAGACACTTCCCCCATGTTTCCGACGGTCAGAAACTCCCCTCATGTTTCCGACGGTCAGAATTTTCCCCCATGTTTCCGACAGTCGTTAGTTGGTTTGGTCCTGAAGCTTGGACCGATGAGATTTTCGCACAATAATATGCGCAATAGCAATTTCTCAAAGCAGTGTTATAAAATGGAAACCGGCACGACATAGAACTAATAATTATTAGAGATGTGATATCTTTTAACCTAGATTAGCACTGGTCTAATCAAATCACCAATCTGGATGTAGTTATGGCGCCATAACTACATCTAGTACCAGCCAAGCTCCTTCGTTCTGGAGAGAAACTGAGAGCTATGACCGCTAATGAAGAAAACTTGTATCCCGTGCGAGCTACCAGACTCAAACTGGTGTACTACGTGTACTCACATATAGTTGCGGGTTCGATTCTCTGCTAAGCCACGTTCAGGTAGAACGTACCCTGAAGAGTTCGTTAAAATTATCAGTATTGTTTCAGCTGTACGGATCACATAATACTTTGATCATCTGCGTTAAAGTAGGTATGCCATATCAGCTCGGAAACCCAAGAGTGTGGGATCTTGACTCACCAGAAGCAAAAGTAAGTTTTTGTACCTTTCAACACATAAACAATCTCTTAAACAAAAGTTTGCCTACTAAGGCCTACTGAGGAGTCCCGGGATCGGTTCCGGCCGGGACGCTTTATATGATAAGCTCAAGTTTGTAAACTTCTTGTGTCTCTGTTTTTGTCGATGCCACCTGCGACACGGAACCCTAGTCCACATCGTCACACATACACATACAAATAAATAAACGTTTACACACTCATACCTCTGCACTAGGATTCAACAAAGAAACACAAGACAAACATCCAATACTCGAGAACAAACTTCATGCTCACCACCCAAAGTGTGTCCCGGGAACCCTCGCTTCGAAGGCAGGGCTACTGCCAATTTAGCCACAGAGCCACGGACAAACTGTCGCCTTTAATATTAATGTTGTTGCAGGTTCGAATTCCAGTGGTGAAGTTCTTCAACGAGTACAAGATGCACGTGGAGGGGTGGGCCTACAACGCCACGGAATCCTCGGAGACCAGCTCTGATGATGACACCTCCGAGTCTGGAAGCGATGAATCTGGCGTATATAAATGAAGACAAATTGCGATTTTAATCGGTTGTTTTAATTTGTGTCTTGTGTGGGGCGAACCTAATAATTGAAACTGGTATACCTTTGGTTCTGATGACATTACAATTTTTTATACTCAGTATCATTTTCAATCTTCAAAATTCTTACGTAGATACAGTTTGATTATTTTTACATGAAGAGATATTTTCTCATATTTGACATGTACAGCTGCTACAAAAACTGTTATATTAACAAAACTAACCATTGTGTCCTATAGTGAATAAATGAATGGTGATGATGATGGATCCAAGATGGCCGCCGCCACAAAATTAATTTTATTTTAGTCTGATCAATGCTTGTTACCTAGATGATTTGGGACCAACATCAAAATTATTGCGAAACTAAACCGATACTTAAGATTTAGATTAAGTTTAATTGACATTTAATTTAATTAAGCCCCAATACATCATTTGAAACATGTTGAAACATCTTAAATCATGATCGAAGCACATAAATCTATGACATCTGGTAACATTAATGATAATCTTTGATCAAAATAGAACCAATAATAAATATGTCGAAGGCGTTTCGATCAGAAAATATGACTAAGGACTGATGATACATACAGAGTGTTCATAAATTAGGCATTAAACACCTAATTATTACCTACCAAAGGAACTTTTTAAAAAAAAAAAAATATTTATTAAATGTATAATATCTTATTAAAAATTACTAGCAACCCGCCCGAGTTTGCGCGGGTGCAATTTTACAATTGGAGAATTTTTTTATCTTTGCACTTGGCAAGTAAAAAATTGAAGTATATTTTATGTTCAACAAATTCGCTGTGCCGTTCTTAACTTGTACGATGTGCGGTTTATCACACACCAGCGGTTAAAAATTCTCAATAAATCTTAAACAACAAAGATGCGCTAGTTCGTTTTCTTAGTAGCTTCAAATGCGACGTAGCTGTTTCGATCAGCGCAATTCATTTAGTCCTGCGTTTGCCTGACAGCTGACACGTGAAGAAAGTCGCTGGGGTATCAAACATCCCACTTTGCGTCAAGATTGCGGTAACATCTCATCTTAATACCTTAAACGAGCAATTCTTGTATATTTATTTATTTCGCGTATTTCGGAAATGGCTGTAACGATTTGGATGAAATCTTGTGTTTAGATAGGGTAGAGTTTATTTCTTGCAAAAAGGCATATTATTACAAAAAAATATATGTTTTTTATTATAAACTGTGCTGAAAATTTAATACAGCTCCATCTTGTAAATTTTTGTGGTACTTGATTGGTAATTTACAAAAATTTATAATTTAAATTTAAAACTACTACTAGGTACTAGATGTTTATATAGCCTAAACTAACATTTTTGTTTTTACTAATAATTGTCAATAGGTTAAAAATAGGAGTCAAGTAGTAATATAAATTGAGAATATTGTGATTCTAGCATGTGCCATTTGTATTTAGTACTCAAAAAAGTACTAAGCTGAAGGAATAGTTGAGTTTTTTTTCAATAAAAGTCGGTTATATATAAATAAATATGTGTTTTTCTTAAACCCACTCATTATTACTTCCTATCCTACTACTATTATAAAGGCGAAAGTTTGTAAGTATGGATGTATGGATGTATGGATGTTTGTTACTCTTTCACGTAAAAACTACTGAATGGATTTGAATGAAACTTTACCACAATACAGCTTATACATCAGAATAACATATAGGCTACAATTTTTGAGGTTTCTATAAAATCTATATATATAAAAGAAAGTCGTGTTTGTTACAACACTTATAACTCGAGAACGGTTGGACCGATTGCCATGGTTTTTGATTTGTTGGATTTGTTTATGTCCCGAATAGCAGAATAACTATTAAAACATTGGAAAATTAACGAAAAAAATAAAATCAATTTATCCCCGTATTCTCCACGGGAACGGGAACTATGCGGGTGAAACCGCGGGGCGCAGCTAGTATTAGAATAATTTTCTTATTATTTTAATAAGTTAATTATTGTAATATTATAGTATTCTTATTACTTAATAATATTATTATTAAGACATTTCTTTTTTGGCTTTTTATATGTACTTATAATATAATTGAAAACCATTCTTTACGATCATTAATAACTTACTCAGTTTGAACTGAATTCGCCATATTTTTATGGGGTTCAACTTTCATAATAAATTACTTGTTTAATATCAAACAAATCATAAATTTACCTTCAAAAATAAAATGCGTTCATATGGTATTATAATATTTAGTTGAGGTATAGATTAATTACATTTTATTTCTTTGCAAATACGATGATTGAGTTTATTAATAAGAAAACATACAGGGTTATATTTTTCTATAAACAACAAGCGTATTCCGTACCACCCTCTAATGTTCCCACTGCAGGGGCACCGGCCTCTGTAGGGGCACCGGAGTAGGCCGGTGCCGGGCTCTGATCTACCACGGGAGCCCAATCCGGATTGGTAGATGTCACATGTCTTCGAATTTATGGTTCTAAAGCATACCGGTTTCCTCACGATGTTTTCCGTTACCGTTTCGAGAGCGTGGAATTGCGCACATAAATTTTTCAAGTGAAAAAACTTGGTGCACGTGTGCGTTTGAACCAGCGACCTTCAGATTGAAAGTCAGCGTCTATGCCCCTGGGCCACCATGCTCTAAGAAAGCATATTAAATTAATCTAAAAATAATTATCATGCTTGTTTTTATTTATTTTGGACACCCTGTGCTTTAAGTGAGTAACGATTAACTACAGGGCGTGGTCCCTAAATCGTGTTGCACTCTGTAACTATCATCTTATCTATGGCACGATTTTATGTCTAAGCTATAAAATACTTTAAACCTTGGACGTAAGGAAAGGTTTGGTTTGAAACATGCGTATTAAGATGCAATAGATGTTTTGCAAAGATAACATAACGCATGCGCGGTTTATTGTACAGTTCACAAAAAAAGTTAGTTAGTTAATGATAAAATTCCCCTTTTTAGTTGGACTAATCCATACACTGTACCCAGCATCTAATGTTGGAAACATTGGTGGTTTATTCTCGACAATATATTTACAATAGCATATCAATACATTTCATAGTTATTTTTATATTATAAATACCATGTTGCTTTCATCCGTGGATTTCCATGGTGGCAGTACTTCTGTGGATGAACCTCGCACCGATTCTACTGCTACTTTGGGTTGCTCCTTTACAACCTTGTGGACAAGTGCAGGAACTCTGAGAAGCGAGCAACAGGGACGCTTCTAAAAGATAAAGAGAAAGAGGCGCTTCTATTAATGTCTACTTTTTTGTCAAACTGTACTTCATTTGCTTGGCGATGATACTAATAGTACGAGATACAGCTCCAAGATCACTACGTTCATCGAGATTTTAATCAAAAACTATATTTTTATACACAATTATGAATGGGAGAAAATTATTTTTGGATAGGTGCCAATCAAAAAAAGGTCGCTTGTGTTATTAAAATAATATTAATAATATATTTATATACTGTAATAATAATAATATAATATTATAATATTATTATACTTGATTGGAGGATATAGCCGCATCAGCAACCTAAAATTTTCAAGTTTTTTTTTTTGTAATTTTGATGATGCAAAGAGGATTATAATTTATTTGAAAAACAAGTGAACGAATTTTTTTTTGGAATAATTAACTAATATAATCTTCTATATAAATAATAATAATCAATTGCTGTTTGTCTCGCTAAAACTCGAGAACGGCTGTACCGATTTGACTGATTTATATTTTGTTGTGTTCGTAATAGGCAGGGCAAGGTTTGTATCATATAATTTATTTGGAAAATTCATGGGGAAAAGTCGGAAATCGGGAAAAACTGAAAGTAAATTTTTCTATAAGATTTTTGCCCACATATCCTTTGATGGCCGATTGTCAAATTTTAAATGAAGACAGGATATCTGTTGGGTCAGCTAGTTTTAAATAAAAATACTAGCGGCCAGTTTTATAGGCACCTCGGCAAAAGTCTGTTCCTACACATTTAATATAAAATATAGATTTCGATTAAAAACTCGATGAAAGTAGTAATCTCGCCGCCGGATCTTAGGCTAAAATTAAATATGGCCGCGATGTATCGAATGCGTTCGGTTCGCGCTCCGATGGGCGTGCTATAACGCTTGCTTCAGGCGCAGTGCAAGCATTAACAGAAGGAACGCTAATTTTATTGAGTTCTAGATGACACGGTAAACTTCGTTTCACCCATCAAATCATTCATACAAACTCAAACTCATTTATTCCTTTAGATCTCAGGTATCGCTTGGACACGTCAATTTTACACACAAGTGAATACAGATAAATAAATAAATAAATAACAAAGAATCGGGGCTTACAATTCGTAACGCAAATTTCCATAGATCAACTCTTCACATTTTTTGTCGAATTTTGGGAATATGGTGAAAATGTAGCTGCAGGGGTTCCTCTGGAACCACCCAAATTTTTAAAGTGGTCTATGAGAAAAACAGTCTGGTCCTCTGGTAAGTGACTTTAACTACTGTACCAGCATTACACTGTGCCTCAAATCCACAGCTTAACAAACGAGCGATGACAGTTGCGAAATGTATGAAATGATTGCCCCCTCGCGTGTATGACACGAACGGACCTGATATGGACGACAGGTTAATTTGTTAGTTTTATCTTTAAGCTTGTATGAAGTAGGCAAGTTACATTTCTGATCCTCGACGTACTGGTCTTGTTTTGACGTGATTATATGGCGATTTATTATCTGTAAGATGTCACATCCCTAGGGACTCGCACCGTCACCTCCCTACGAGGAAAAAGGCGGCATTATTGACAGAGAGACCGAGAGAGTAAAACTGGGCTCTCAGATAATTGTTTTCTGTTATATATATGGTGTGTGAATATGACTCCGCCCCTTTTTGTCAAAATAAAACACATTTGTTCGCTTACAAAATTAAAAAAAAAATTATTGAAAGTATGCTCCATCTGCAGCTACAACCTTCGCCCATCGTTCAGGTAGTTTTCGTATTCCTTGCTGGAAGAAGTCCTGGTCTTTTGAGCTTATCCAGTTGTCAATCCAAATTTTGATACTTTCACATGAAGTAAACTTTTCTCCAGTAAGGTCTGTCTGCATCGTCCGGAATAGGTGGTAATCCGAAGGAGCTATGTCTGGTGAATATGGCGGGTGGGGTAACACTTCCCAGTCCTGTCCCTCTAAATATCTTTTTACGACTTCTGCGGTATGCGGTTTGGCATTGTCATGCTGAAGAACTAATTTGTTATGTCTATTCACCCATTCTGGTCGTTTTTCTTCTATGGCTCGCTTCAAACGCATTAGTTGTCGTCGGTAAACTTCTCCATTAATAGTTTCAGAGGGTTTGAGCAACTCATAATATACAATACCTTTCTGATCCCACCAAATACAGAGCATGACCTTGGCACAGTGAATATTTATTTTTGGCTGTGATGGGCCTGGTTCGCCTGGTTTCACCCAAGCTTTTTTGCGTTTAGGATTTTCGTAGTGTATCCATTTTTCGTCTCCTGTGACTATCCGATGCAAAAATCCTTTTCTTTGCTGTCTTTGAAGCAGCATTTCACAAATGGTTTTCCGACGTTCCATGTCTCTTTCTTTTAAATCATGTGGAACCCAGTCACCGGCTTTTTGAATCATTCCCATCATTTGTAAACGCTTTGCAACAGTTGAACGATCAACATTTAATGCTGCAGCTAATTCTGATTGAGTTTGGCAAGAATCTTCCGCCAATAATGCTTCCAATTCAGCATCTTCAAATTTTTTTGGTGGTTTTCCATGTTCTTTATCCTCAGTACTAAAATCGTTATTTTGAAATCGTCGAAACCATTCCTTGCAAGTTGTATTAGACGGAGCATGCTCAACACAAGCAAACGATAAGTTTCCGCTGCAGTTTTCTTCGCAATAAAATAATGTAATAACACTTCCCGCAAATGACGTTTATTTGGAATAAAAACCGACATTTTCGAAAAGGTGAAAACAATTGTTGCTTACACTTCAACCAAATATCATAAAATGCGTTAGATAGCTGACATTCAGTACTATCGAATACAAGTATGGTCATTTATTAGTACACGTAAACAATACTAAAAACGACATCTGTTGAGAAAGGGCGGAGTCATATTCACACACCCAATAATATTCTGGTGCCATGTTATATCACTAATAAACAGTTGTATAGTGTTAAACGCATAAGTTTGATTTCCGACTCGGGAGAGTCGTAAAATTCTCCCAAAAATACGGCTTTAAAATTGCATCCATAGCGGGAAGAGAGTACTGTAGTTGTTATAGGTACTACTACTGTACTGTAGGTAACTAGGTACTACAAACATCTGGAAAGCCATTGGCACTGCGTTCCGTCAATTTCGCCACACAAATAACCAATATCAACATCATGTTTCGAACATTTTCGTTAAACAAAACGTATTTGTTTGGACACGAAAATAAATAATGTTATGCTTGATTTATGTATCCCATTATTTTGCTCTCCCAAAACGAATCCGAAAAACAAATGAAGACTGGTTGTTTTCTCAAAAAATACCTTTTCATTAACAATGCAGCCGACTAATTACTGGAAACAAGACACTGAATTCATTTCACGATGTTTTCTTAAAGACTGCGCGGCGTCCATTGGCGATGGTCCGGGCCGGCCGTCTAATTATTTTAATTACACTAGCGACTCGCCCCAGCTTCGCTTTGTGCTGTATGTACGTAAGTCGTAATATAATTCTGTAGTACATCATTTTGATGTATCTCAAAAGGCATTAACTTTAGCAATGTAAGCTTTTTTTCTTCTTCAGTCTCGGAATAACATTTGAAAAAGAAAAATGGCCGAATCAGTCCACCCGTTCTAGAGTTTTGCGTTTAGCAAAACATGTAACCATTAATTTTTTAAATGAAATCTTTAAATGATTTTATTTAAGTTATTTTTTATTTATATTTTTATTAATGACAGAATTAGGAGGTAGCAAAAAAATTATGGCTCATCAATCCTGAAGTACATTGCTGACATCGGCGCATTGACATTGCAATCAGGCGCATTTGTCCGTTGCGATGCGACGCAATGCCTAATGAACGCAGCACTTTAGATACAAATGTAGGGCGGTTTTGTTTGTGCACATGGATTCGGTTACCGATGTTTGGGAAGCGAAATCTGAAAATAATTGCATTTGAAAGACAAGACGGTTTGTGTAATAATACAATTACTTTTTAATGGGAACCGTAACTGCCTCTAATGTTCCCACTGTAGGAACACCGAAACTCTCCACAAGTAGTAAACGGGCTTTGACCACCAAACAAATGAGGAGGTGCAACATTATCCTCACAACGAAACAAAATAAAAAACGTCCTGGCGTGTTTCAAACAGAGGAGAGGCACTCGATGCCAAATAGAGTCCGGAAACGGACAGCCGCGGCGGGTTCACGCAAGTATGTGCAAACGTCCCGTGTTCCCGCCACTAAGCGGCAGAGGAGGACATCTGGGAACTTTAGTGGGTCTAGTCCCACATAACCACTCTGTTTCCCCGTGGCATCCGCATACCCCCCATGCGAGTGCTTCCCCGAGGGAAAAAGGCTATACCTCCTTATAAAAAAAAGTTATTACTATGCGCCGCTATGTTTATGGGCCGCGGTAACCACTTAACACGAAGTGAAAATAGCTCATTCGATCACTTTAGACGCATTAAAAATGCAAAAGCAATTAAGCTTGGTCTGTTTATAAAATTTATTCGATACGCTACAGAAGAGGTCATTTTGATCCAAACAATTATCTAAACCCTCTCCAATGCTCTGCCATGGAAAATCAAATAATACAGCTTAATCCACAGTAACTTTATATAATATGTGCTTATTTTTTTTAACAAAAGACACGCGATCTCCAGGTGCAGTGATAGAGCTATTGTTAATAATTTTGGGGCTTTCCCTTGTATGGGAGTGGGGTGGCCATGTTCTTTTTTATTCTACTACAGTGATAGGACGAGCTGAAGGCCCACCTGATGGTAAGTGGTTACTACCACCCATAACAACAGAAATTCGACCAAGGTCCAACCCAAGTCGCCCGCTACGCCCGTTACTCGAGACGGGGATGCATCTTTGATTTCACCTGCATCCACACCCTTTCACCGGAACACAGCTATACAAATGTTATTCCCATAGTACAAGCTATGCTTAGTTTGAGGCTATATAAATCGTTGTGTTGTGACTTAGAGTGAATTCATACAAATAAATATGTATCGCACAAACTTATATTATCACACTTATATAAAAGTGAAAGTTTGTATGTATGTCTGTGCGTGAGTGTGTGTGTATGTTTGTTACAACTTCACAATCAAACGGCTCAACGGATTTGAATGAAATTTGGTACATGGTTAGCTTATATCCTGGATTAACACATACGCTACTTTTGATCCCAAACAACTGCGAGTAACACCGCGTGGCGCAGCTAGTCTGCAATAAATATATAACTTCTAAACGAAAAATATCCAAATTGACACTTTGCTCAAGCATAGAGGGTACTTTGGATGGCGAAATTCGTGGTCACCGGAATATTAGGGTAGGTCTATACAAAAGCGTTTGATTCTAATAGTTTTGATAGTCAGTCAGGGACCCTTCACGGCGTGTGGGGACGCCGTGAAGGGTCCCTGACTAATCGTTATTTTGTTACTCGGTTAGTTACCCAATCGAGAGCATTGCCCTTTTTATCTGTTTTTAGATGGCGTTAGTTAAAAACTATTACGCTTAGATTGCACACTGTACTGCACTAAGATTCCTTTTTTGTTTTGCTAGCTGTACCCGACATGCGTTGAAATGCATTGAAAATCATTTATGTATCGATCTTTTGGGCCAGAAACCCTCGCGGGCTTCCCCAGAACACCCTACTAGAGTATCATCATAATCTGCCAAACATTGATTTTTATATACTCTTACTTCTAGTCTACACCAACCGATAACCGTTAGGATAGACAAGTTCTTGTGTGGAGATCGCGTGTAGGCAAACGTGTAGGGCGCCCCACGGCCAGGTGGAGCGACGACTTGCGGAAGGTGGCTGGTAGGAAGTGGATGAGGAGAGCCGAAGATCGGGCCAGTAGTGCTTACTGGGATAGGCCTATGTCCAGCAGTGGACCAATAAAGGCTGTTGATGAGTAGAATGAGCCTGGACCAGGTTGTTGACGGAAACTTTTAGAATGTTAAAAGTGAACCAGCTTGATGCAGGCTTATTCCAGTGTGCTAGCTGCACAGACTATAAAGCATGATAGCTGCATCGGAAGCTGGTTCAAAAAGCGTAGAATTTAAATGGAGTAACCAATGGGACTCACATAGTTTTATAAAAGACCAAAGTCCTAAAAAAAAATTGAATAAAACAGAATTAGGCTCCTGTACAAAGTTCAATCTCACTTCCTGTAAACAGTATGTATATTTCCTTGCAGTGGGAATATCCCAAGCTGTAGCTCAGACAGAATAAATTCGCACCTTGTTGACCCATTACCGAAATGATTCGCGATTAACGAATGCTCTCATTTCGAACGGATGCAAAGCGAAAGTGTGTCGTAAAATTCGAACACGGACCCCTAAAATCTCGATCCATCGCAAAAAGAACACCTTACACCAAATATATAAAGTTTATATTTGCGTGCAGAGTTTCAGTGCACCCGAAATTGTTTTGGACTATTTGGCAGTCATTTATAATCATGATGTAATAGATTTGGTTCGGTTTAGTTCTGTATGTCTGTGATTTAATCCCCGTCTGGGTCGATGATGATGGATGGAATTACAAGCACACGGGACTCACCCTGCTCTAGAAACTTGAATTTTCGCATGTTGAAGCAAAAAATTTATAGCGCAGTCGTCGATAAGGTCACAAACAAGAGACAGATGGTAACACTACAATAACTTGACATTAGCCTTATATGAAGACATTGACATGTATTTAAAATACTATTATTTTTAATTTTTTGTCGTGTTATTTTTATTTTTGTTTTGTTTTTCATTATTTTAATTATGTGACAAAGCCCTTTTACAGCTGAAACTTGTTGACATTGTTGTATTGAGTTCTTTGACATTATGTTTTTATGTTCCTGACGAAGCCTCTCTACAGCTGCATGATCTCATAATAAGTTGTTATTGAATCACGGTATCTTGCCTGTTTTCTGAGTAGAACAAATTTATACTTTAGGTTTTGACGATACAGAGTGTTCTTGATGTACCAATATGTGGAAAATAAATGAAATGAAACAGATGTTTTTTCACCCACAGAGGTTTTTTTAGATTTTTTCAATATTGTTTATGAATTCTTTCATGACAAGACTAACGAAGCTGAGTGCACAAATTATGTCCTATTAATAAATAAAATGAAATACTATTTTGGTTTGCTCCTTTTACACCACCAGGGGACAGATCAGGCAGATTAAACCGAACTTTATCTATTCTATGAAAACATTTCATTTTCCGTATCCAGTAAGTCAGCCACTCATTAGTCAAAATTTCTTGTTTAAGGAACACATGTCAGAGATAAGGTTTCGACAAAAAACAGACGTAAAGACAAACATAATACTTTCACAGTAGGGGACCAATTTGTCACGAGACCCTTTCGGTAAACAAACGTGATAATGGAGCGGTGGCCTGTATGGTATGGTATTGTTTTGTATGGTATTTTATTTTCAATATTTTTTTTTTAACACATTCATACCTCTGCACTAGGATTCCCTGTGTCGCAGATGGCATGGACAAACACAGAAACACAAGACAAACACCCAAGACCCGAAAACAAACTTCATGCTCACCACACAAAGTGTGCCCGGCCGGGAATCGAACCCGGGACCCCTTGCTCCGAAGGCAGGGCTACTACCAACTAAGCCACGGAGCCGTCAAAATATATTTACACTTTTGCCTTATATTTTTTATTTGAATAAATGACGGAGGGCCCACCTAATGGTACACACACACATACACACACACACACAAACTTTCGCCTTTATAATATAAGAAAGAAGCAAGATATGTAAAATTTCTAATGAATGTTAGATTCATAAATGTTTGTGAATGTTTCTTTGCGTAGACAATAAATGAATGTCTATGTCTGTCTAGGTCTAACATAATTTAAACGTATTAATAACTTCCTTTTTTAGAAGGCGGTTGAAAATAAAAAAGGCCATAGGTATGGAGCTAGTCTCTTTAGCTCTTGTTTGTTTGTTTTACACATAAAAGGGGTTATTTGCAATGCAAATGGAGTGTGCGCGCTCATTCTCCACCCTACCCTACCCCTGAGTCAGGTAAAAAACTCTGTGCAGTTAACTTTCATGCAACTGTTTACACATAAAATGTAACGGGTTTGAGTTTAATCCTCTGCCTAATAAAGGCCCAATTTATTTAGTGACGCGGTTGTGCCAAATGTATATTTTATCTGTGCGTTTTTTTGTTGTTGTAATGACGGAACGATCTGAGGGTTCTGATATTAAGTATTTATCGTAAACAAGATTGAAAATATCCAAAAAACCTATTTCAATATTTTCAACCCATATTTCTTGCCCTGGTGTTGAACTCAATGCACCCTAAAGCATGTAACATCAAACTTAAACTCATTAATTCCTTAAAGTCTCGAATATCGTTTGGAACCGTCATACGTGAGCATGTAACGTGTCACAGGAGCTCTTTAGGCACATTTACAATGTCAATTTACAATTTTTTCATGTTTTAGCTAGTTTTATTTGTAAAGTTTAATTCATACATTGTTAAGTTTGGTACAGGTGGGCCTTCAGCTCGACCCGTAACATTTTTAAGACAAAAATTAAATGTTCTCACGATAGTAAGTGAGGAATATTAAATATTATTATAACTGTGGCTCTGCCTACCCCATGAAAGGGAATCTTGAAAAAAATCTACGTAATCACATAAACTAGAACTGTTGAAATTCTTGAAGAAATTAGCGTTGGTAATGACGTTACCAACGCTAATTTCTTGGTATCATTTTCAGTGCTAATTTCCATGAACTGCGCAAATACTAAAAATTATTTGCATGTCTGATATCGCACTCGTTAAAGGAAGTTTAGAAAGCGTGTCGACCCAATTTTTTCATTGGGTGTTAAGTGGTTACCTCAGCCCACAACAACCACGACTTAGGTTCTCCCCACTTAGTATGAGATGACCTGAGTCACCACGATCCGAACACAATTTCACCAGCACACAAAATTGATTTACTTATGGTACTCGTAGATATATAATACTTTCAAATGCATTTAAAAATAAAACAAATAAATAAAAGTTTACACACTCATAACTCTGCACTAGGTTTTCCTGTGTCACAGATGGCATGGACAAACACAGAAACGCAAAACAAACTTCATGCTCACCACACGAAGTATGGTGAGCATGAAATTCGAAGGCAGGGCTACTAAGCCACGGAGCCGCCAAAAAAGCTGTTATTTTGACATTACAAACAGACACTTCAAATTTATTTACATATTTGTAAATGTGTTTGTAGTATGTATAAAATATCTCGTTCCCATAGTAAAAGCTATGCTTAGATTGGGGCTAGATGGCCGTGTGTAAAAGGTCCATAATTATTCCTAGTGTACAAATCTCTAACATATCACGAGATCGATTTCTTGGAAGCTATCGGTTGTTTTGGGAAACCCAGGCGTCCGTTTGTCTCAGTATATACATGCACACATACACGCGAAATGCGCGGGAAAAATGTTATCTATAAGTCAGCTAATCTGTGAGCAAATATTTGTTAGTTTGTCGGGGATTTCAGAACGCAACTTGTGATGCTGTTTGTTTATACTACGTCGAGGAATATTTAAATATAAATCGCCAAACATGTAAATATTTGATCTTGTTAAAGTTTGTAAGAGCGTGGTTTTAGGCGCACAGACGACTATCAAACTGAGTTTTTCACTTGAAAAATTTATGTGCGCAATACCACGTTCTTGAAACGGTGACGGAACACATCGTGAGGAAACCGGCATGTCTTAGAGAACCAAAAGTTCGACGACATGTGACATCTACCAATCCGGATTTTCCGGAATCCGGAAAATTTTGTTTTCGGAGACTATTCCGAGAAATAATTCGATCGATTTTTCGATTCGATTCGATTTACATTTTCATTTCAATCATTCTTATCAATTTTTCGTGATCGGATTTTAGTGTTTAATTCTATATTTTATTGTCAACTTGATATTATAGAAAGGTGTATCTTCCCATTATTAATAAAATCAATGTTATACGCATATAATGATAGAAAAAACTGCGCACCGGTTCTGCTATTCTATTTTAGATTCCACCCAAAACTTGGCCGTGTCCTAGTCAAATTCCGTAGGCCATCGCGATCGGAATGCGCGTCCAATAGCGAGATACCATCTGTGATTCGGGAAACTGATTGGTAAATATTAGCCGAAGCTCGTACGTGCGCGTGAGCATGTGACTGGGCACGTAGGACAGGGCTGCCAAACATTAGGAAAAAATTGGTTGTTTGTAAAGTCGGTTTACGGACGATGATTTTACGTGATAACGCAGGCCGATCGTGCCTCTCTATCGCTTGTTCCGTGCTCTCACTTGTACGCTCGGCTCAGGCGGAATGTGACAACGAGTCATTTTTCGTGCTTTTTCGTGCATGCAGCCGACGTTCATTGATTTATAAGACGTTATCACGTCAAAATGGTGATTGTTTTTGATCACAGATAATATAATACGTTTTGTTACCTTTTGACTGATCGCTTGTAGCTTTGTCTTCTGCGTAGGTCGAAGCTTCGAACATTTGTCTGATCAACATAGATGTTGGTTTTGTGTCTAGGTGTTAATATGTTTTTTGGTGTAAGTATTCCATCAGTTATCTACTCCCCATAGTACAAGCTATGCTTAGTTTGGGGCTAGATGGCGCTGTGTGAAATGTCCATGAATATATATTAATATATAATACATAATACACAGAACTCACATCTGCGTTCCTCACACAAATGCTTGTCCTGGATGGGAATTCAACCCACGACCTACAGGCAGAGCTATGAAATGAGCTGTGAGACCAGTTAATTATAAGTGTTTAAAAAAATAATGATCAGTAATCTGATTTCTAGTTTTATGAATGTTTAATATATTTATTATTATTTTTATATGGCCTTATATAAATATATTACATGCAAGAAGGCAATACACAAAGATACGAAATGGCACAGACTAACTTTGTACTTAGTAGGCGCAATTCAGTAGGTACTGAGAATTTCCGGTCGAAGTTCATTCATCATTCAGCGGTGAGCCACCGTTGGATGACGTGTTCGTTTGCTTTGATTTTAAATTTCGAATGCATTTTTGGCTCTATATCACAGATAACATATTCAAATTTCGAATGCATTTTTGACTCGATATCGATATTGCCACAGATAACATAATCCTATGCTTTCTGTAAAAAGGTTGATACAAATTTGTTTTGATTTCAGTATCTATGGTCTGAGTCTGAAAGACTTCAAACTAGGTCACAAACAATCTGATTTCTAAATTGGCGAAGATATCGAAAAATATACAACTCTCCTTTTTTAAAGTCAGTTAAAGAAGGTATATCTATAAACAAGATCATTCACCTCTCCGCTCTAAACCAAAAATAGTAATTGACACATTTAAAAAATGCTATCTTTCACTTTTGGCAGCCCTAGAGTAGGTCAGTTTTTTATAGTTTTTTGGCACACAAAAGTGAATAATAGGCTAATCACCGTTTTAGTTTTAAACGGTTGTTTTGTTTCCCAAATAGTTTTAGTCGTTACGTGCGCATTCGCGCAAGTTATGTTATCTGTTTACTTGTTATTAATATTTGTTAATTGATTTACAACATAATTAGTTGGAGATCCACAAGAAGACACGTAGCCAGTAGAAGTTTAATTACCATACGTAATTACCTTTTTACCTTGTTCATTACACAATATGAGACCATAGATGTGATAAGTAGTGACCTCATCACCGGTATTGCTTCGAAAGACTTCCCTTCAGTAAGGAAGGCACTGTTTGGCAGATTACTGATGGCAGTACTTATCTGAACGAACTCGGCGTAAGATCTACTGCAGGTGTCTTCGAATTTTTGTTTTTAAGACACGCAAGTTTCCTCACGATGTTTTCCTTCACCGTTTCGAGACCGTGGTATTACGCACGTAAATTTTTCAAGTGAAAATCTTATTGTTGCACTTTTTGAGTTTGAACCAGCGACCTTCAGGTGAACTTCAGGCTGGAGTCTGCTATGTTACTCGCAGTTTCCTTTCAAAAATAAGAGTGTGTAAGAGTTTAAAATAAACGTGTATCAACAGGTTTCCACTTGTCAGTCAGGTGTATTTCGGTTCAGTTACGCTATTTTCTAGCAATTCTAATTTAGATTCGGCGTTCATACGTTTTCAATTGTATTAGGAGCTGATTAATATCTATCCTAGGAAGAAAACGTGCGTGCCAAAAGTGTTTCTTAGAATTGTCGGCTACACCGTAAATTGTATTTTTAGGTACTTATTAAGTTGTTGGATTAACGTTATTTATTTTTTATTTATTAATTACTAAAGTATTACTAACGGAACGAGCTGAATGCTCACCTGATATTACCTCCGCCAATAACAACAGCACTACACCGATTTTAAAAATTCTTACACCAATGGAAAGCTGCATTATTAGCGAGTAACATATGCTATATCTTATCCTCGTATTCTCACGGGAACGGGAACTACGCGGGTGAAACCTTAGGGCAGTAGCTAGTAATATTGTAAAGGCAAGAAATTGTATACTTGTATGTATATGTTTCTTACTCCTTCACGCTCAAACGGCTCAACGGATTTGAATGAAATTTGGTGCCAGGATAGCTTATATCCTGGATTAACTAGGCTACTTTTGATCCCGGATAAGTGCAGTGTTCCCATAACCATAGCAAGTTAATTCCTGAGGGAACAGATGAGTTGGCTTCCTTTTCCGGGTCGACACCCCGTTGTGATGCAAAGACAATGTTCACAAAGACATTTTGACATTTCTACATTTCCTTGACAGACTTGACAGACTGTTAGTCGCCAACAAAGTTAATAGTTGTATAGAAAAAAGATATACCCACACATGGAGATTTAAAAAAACTGGTTGAGTGTGATGAATGGTCAACACCGAGGGTTGCGTTTGCGATCTATAACAAGTAACATAAAAGAAAGCAAAAAGTTTCGTAGCAGCAAGAAACATATAATATTAAAAAAAAAGAAAATAAAGACTAAATGAAAAAAAAAAAAAACAAATGGTTGTAATTACGTAGAGAAAAAAATCAATTTGAATTCACAATATGAATGTAACGGTTAATCAAAGAAAGTCTTATTAGTTTTTTACACTCTCAACTACTAAATAACACCGTTTGAAGCAAGCAATAAGAAACCAATTAGAAACGGAATATTCGCGAAGATTTATATAATTTTTATCAGTTTTCATAACCACAAGCTTTCACAGTAGGTATAATATCCAAACTTTATTGGCCGTTTCTAACACTTCAAGCATTGTTTAAGTGAAAATACCGATAAAATTACTTAATGTGGCGGCACTGATTCGATATATTTATGTGTTATTTAAATTGAAACGTGAAAGTTTAAGACCACACATTTTGCCTTGCATGTCAAAATGACGTGACGTCTTAATTTAGTGATGTAACTTTAGTTTTTATAGATGGTGGTGGCTCAGGGGTAGATGCTGACTTACAACCAATCAAACCCAATGAGCAACGCATCAATAAGTTTTTCGTAGAAAAAATGATGTGCGCAATACCACTTTCTCAAAACGGTGAACGAAATCATTGTGAAGAAAACGGCACGTCTTAAAACAAAAATTCGAAGACATTTGACATCTACCAATCTAACTGGGTCCCCGTGGTAGATCTCAGCCGTTGTCCCTGCAGTGGTAACATTAGAGGCTGGTACGGTACGGGTTGAATCGCACAAAATTCTAGGGAGACGACTGCCGCCAACAGCTACAGTTTTTACAATTCAGCAAAACAACTACTCCATATTCTGTAGCGTGCCGCTACAGTATCTTTGTTACCCAATATCTTCGCTAATTGTGGCCCAATTTGAATGATTATTTATAAATTTGATAGAGTGTAACTTCGAGTGAGGACCCACAGACATTTCATGATGATGTTTCACCACTGAAGGCGAAAAAAAATAAGGAATGACAAGATTTAAATTCTTACATCCATGAATGAAAGTATTGCAGTCGTATTTTTGTTTTTTATTCACTTGTTGTGAATTAATAAATTAATAATAGTCAGTGATTTATTTGAACGCTACCCCATCACTACCTGACTTTCCTCAAAATGTATGCAGACTGGCCGCCCGTCACTAATTTGACTCAATCATTCCTTTTGTATAATTTTGCATTTAAACAGCGGTGTAAGTGTGAGGTGCATAATAAAAATTTGCATATTTCGACCACCTAGCAAGATGTCGGTAATATATTATTTTGAAGAACATTTTTCATTGTAATTTATCGAAAAATACATTTTGGGAACCAAGATTAATACCTCTATATTATAGAGGTATTCAATTAATATAGACGATAAATAAATTTAATAATTAATACCTCTATAGAGGTATTAATCTTATTATTAAATTCATAAATTTATAAATTTAAATTCACAATTCATATCGATAAATAAATTTAAAAATTAATACCTTTATAGAGGTACCTCTATAGAGGTATTAATCTTATTATTAAATTCATTTATAGTCTATATGAATTTAATAATTACGAAGCTGTTTTAAATTAATCATGTAGTTAGTTTTATGTTTGAATAATTGTGTCACTTGTCAATTTAATGGAGATAAAGATTTTTGAATTTAACTTTGACTTTTAGGGACGGACCCAGGTCGTATAGCTGTGGTATTGGGCAGATGACATCAATCAATCAATCAAAATTGCTTGAAACAAGGGTCGCAAGGATCAGACCCGTTTCCGCTTTTATAGGCAATTTTTTTGATTATCATTGAATTCTTTAAAAAAATAATTGAAAGTTTTACATAGGGTTTTGAATCCAATAGTTTGATCTAGGTCTTCAAGAGGACAAAGACTTGTACCGGATGTATAACATATGTTCTGTTCTGAGCACATCGAACAAAATCTCACGATGGTTTTTACAGAAATTAATGAGTAATCACCCTAACGATACTCTCTAAGTCTTTCATGACATCATCTGCCTTTAAAGTGAATCAAACAGATCTTCATACAAACCATCTCGGTTTGTATGAAGTATTTTTTTTTTATGTGAATGAATGACGGAACGATCTGAGGGCCCACCTGATGGTAAGTGGTGACCCTCGCCCATGACAACAGTAATGCGCGCGACACAGTATGAGATCCAAATCTTTACTGAGTCGCATTCATCCAGCTGCGTCCATCACCCGAGACGGGGATGATACGTCTCATGCGCATGTGATTTCACCGGCAGCCACACCCTTCCACCGGAACACAGTAATGCAACCACTACTGCTTGGCGGCAGATTCCAGATGTGGTTGCAGTACCTCTCCGGACGAACTTGGCACAAGTTCTACTGCTGCTTTTGGTTGCTCCTTTAGCACCACCCAGGGGGTACGTGTAGGGAATCAAAGGGTACTCACCTACGGACGCGAGCAACTGGACCCCCCCAAAAAAAAAAAAGAAGTTTTGTAAGATTAACTCCTAAAAGTAAATATTGATAGACATTCCAAACGGTGCCATCTTGTCCTAAACTAAGCATATCTTTTTTATTTTATGTAAACGACGGGGCGACCTATTGACACACCTGATGTTAAGTGGTTACCGCTGCTCATAAACAACAAAAATATGGCTCAGGTCTTCTCTTAACTAGTAGTAGATTACTAGGATTTTCAATAGCACCAACTAAATCTTAAAAATCAAATCTCGTGATTCGTTTCAGCGTGCAAACATACACATACACACATCATATAAACTTTCGCTTTTATAACATAAGGGCCATGCTTAAGTTAACTAAAAAAATCTTTTTTTCAATAATAAAATTAATTAAATCTTTATTGGTAATTTTCGTTACAAAATGGGAACGATGCTACTCGTACCTGCAGAAGCATAAAACTGTGTCGCAGATAGCAACGCCGTCCTCCACGATATCATGAAAATGTTCAAGATTTACTTCAAATTATGTATTTCTATTAATAAATAAATTAAGATTTACTTTGATAATTCATTAAAATAAACTCACGACGAACCGAGAACGTTATCTGAACGCATCTGTTGGTATTTCGCTTGTGAAGTTCATTCATCTTACATCAACAAAAGAGACTGAATAAAAAATCAAATTGTCACACTTTTAAAATAAAAAAAAAGATATTTGTTTCCGTCTTCAGTCTCCTGAAGTCATGTGGAAAACCCAATCAGGCCATAGTTCCTCGTAACTCATAAAACTCCATTGAAGTGTTTGAAACTCACTGCGCAAATTAATGGCAACCGTTCATGACTTCATGAATGGATGATTGGGATTGCCCAAGAGTCACATTGAGCAAGCAATGGCTATTTATTATATTACGGATCCCTAATTTTGAAAAAAAAAAAACAAAAAAAAAGATCCTTCCTCGATAAATGGACTACCCAACACTGAAAGAATGATTCAAATCGGACCAGTAGTTCCAGAGATTAGCGCGTTCAAACAAACAAACAAACAAACACTGCAGCTTTATAATATTAGTATAGATTATTACCGACGAAAAAGAGGGGTGTAGTGTGTATCTGTGGCATCGTAGCTCCTAAACGAATGGACTGATTATAATGTGTTTTTTTCTGTTTGAAAGCTGACGTGGTCGCGAGGGTTCTTAGCTGTAATGAAATCTGAAGTGTATGAAGATCTGTTCATGCGTTTGTTTATTAGCACATTACTACAATCCCAATTATCATGGACATTTCACACAGCGCCATCTAGCCCCAAACTAACCATAGCTGTGTTATGGGAACTAGATAACTTATAGAATACATACAATCATTTATGTTCGTCACACAAAGGCTTCGAGTTACGGTGCAGAAGACAGAGCTACTACTAATTAAGCTATGAGGTTAGTCAAATATAAATGATCTTGTTAAATTAAACATATCTTGAAATCCGTTGCATTGGATGCGCGGGCATGTCCAATAGTCAATGCATAAATGAATTTATGGCGTGACATGGTTTTGACTGTCAATACATAGAATAAATTTATGGCGAGACATGGCCTTGACTGTCAATACATAGAATAAATTTATGGCGAGACATGGCCTTGACTGTCAATACATAGAATTAATTTATGGCGTGACATGGCTTTGACAGTCAATAAATATTCATAAACACTTCACACAGCAACATTTAGCCCCAAACTAAGCTAGTTTATACTATGGGAACCAGATTACTGATAAAATAGCGAGGCTTTCGATTTAAGGGTTCCTGGGTTCGATTCAGACCCAATTCAGACCCGATCTAGACTTCTTTTAATGAGCGTAAAGTTTGTTCTCGGTTCTTGGGTGTTTCTGTGTTTGTGTATGCCACCTCGATACAGTGTGTATTAGAACAATCTTTGATTTCAGATCATACTTCTAAGCTGTATCAATCTTTGATTAGAACAATCTTTGACAACAGATTAAATAAGTTTCAAGGTCAAGTTCTTGCTTGCAGTTCATACTTCTAAGCTGTAGCTCTTCACTTGTCACTCTGAGGAATTTGTTGATTGGTATGCAAATCGTAAACTTTATTGTTCTATGAAATGGTTTGTTCTATCATGATTTCAGTTATTGTTTGTACATCTGCACGGCAATCGTTGGTATTTTTAATTAAAAACTATTAAGATGTAATTAAGTACCTTTTGTTAATTGTGCTTGCTATTTTTGTGAAATATTTTTAGTTTGTTTGTTGGTGAGCATAAATGAATATTCGTGGACATTTCACAACGCCATTTAGCCCCAAAGTAAGCATAGCTTACTATGGGAACTCAATAACTGATATAATAGATACTTATATACTACTTTTTTTGTAATTGCATACCTAAAATACACCATATATACATAAGTATTCTATCAGTTATCTAGTTCCCATAGTACAAGCTACCGTGTGAAATGTCCATGAATATTTATTTTGACAGCCAGATTAGCCAGTTTTATCCAGGTAATCTGTAACAACAGCCATTGTTGTTCATCAAGAGTACACACAAAAGCTTGAGTCATTCGGGCATCACTAATTAGGATCTTGATAAGGTTTTCCAGAATATGAGTAACGAACTAATTGTAATGTTTTTATGTACTCTGGAATAATGCGGGCTAATGAACAGGGTGACTGTAGAATATTGAAATTATGTGTGTTTTATTATAATACTAGCAGCCCGTCCCGGCTTCGCACGGGGTAGACATAACGCACGGGGTAGACGGGGTTTGGATATAAAACACTTTTTTTCATATAGTGACATAACTACAATAGTTGGACATATGCTACCGCGGAGTTTTTTGTAGAAATTATGATGTTCTTCAATATTATTGTACATTATTTTGTTCTATCGCTAATAGTTTCAGCAGCGCATTCGACGAAAGACATTTTAAGACTCATTTTTCTACACCTTCGGTTACATTGTTCAAATTTTACCAAGGATCCCTAATTTTTTTCAAAATGAAATGTAGCCTATGTCAAATTGGAAGAATGTAGCATTCTATTGGTGAAAGAATTTTTTAAATCGGCCCAGTACTTTTTGAGCCTATTCATTACAAACATACAAACATATTATATAATAGGTACAAATCTTTCCTGTTTATAATATTAGTGTAGATTATAATATTGATGATTATGTCTCTAATTATAATAATATTTGTAAATTTCATATAACAATTTAATTTTTGTTGTCAAGTTGTCATTATAGAACAAATTGTGATGCCCTATTATTACGGGTACAAGTAGAAAGAAAGAAAGAAGACAGACTGTACACGACAATGAAAAACACATTAACACACAAAAGGAAAAAAAATAACAACAAATAAAAAATTTCAAGAAATTAATAATGTGTGGAACGCTGTCTCATACAGGATAGTGTGAAATGCCCTGAGCTCAGCATGTGCTGCAACAGTTACAGCGCTGATTTTCAGCTCAAGGCCATGGTGACGAACGAATACAAGACAAGTAATAACATTAAATAAGTAAATAATAAAATAATATAAAAAAGTCTGTAAACAACTTAAACTATTATAATATTTGAACGTTCAGTGGAATCCTGTGTTGGGTGTCCTATTAATAAAATAAATAAATAAAAACCTGGCAAAAAAGCCGATAGAACCGACATCTATCAAAAAGTTTGTAATTCTTCACGTTGCATCGTATCCATTTTGTAACGTAATTTCCCAATAAATAGTCTATAGAAAAAAAAAATAATTGAATTGTCTGTATGTTATTTCAAAATAACAGCTTTATACTTGCTTTTGAAAGGGTACTCATAATAAAAAAACAATAGAAAAATGTCTGTCTGTCTGTTTGTTCCGGCTAATCTCCGAAACGGCTGGACCGATTTCGACGGGACTTTCACTGGCAATCTGATGTTATAAGAAGTAACTTACGCTTTCGCCTACACTTGTCAAACCATCACAGTATTCAATTTATACGAATATAATACAGTTGAAGAGTTTGTTTGTTTGTCCGCGCTAATCACGGAAACTATCAGTCAGATGTGGAAAATTATTTTTGTATATGATAGCCACGTTCATGAGGAAGGCTATCTAGCATTAGGTTCGCTCAATTTGTGTTAGTTATACGCGGGTGAAGCCGCGGGGAACAGCCACTCTGCAATATGACGAATCTGTATCCCTCGTTAGGTTTGGGTTTCCCATTTTAGTGTTTCTGAGTCACAGCTGTAAACGTTCATGTTGATTTTTATGTTCGGTAGAATCAGACTTAGAGACAGGCTGCAAAAAAGTTTACACACTCATACCTCTGCACTAGGATTCCCTGTGTCACATGGCATGGAAAAAGACAAACACCCAAGACCCGAGAACAAACTTCATGCTCGCCACTCAAAGCGTGTCGAACCCGGGACTTAATTAATCAACTTCCCTGCAACATGCAACCTGCAACACAGCGAATCCTAAAGCAGGTGTTTGAGTGTGTATACGTAATTGGATGCCTTTAGATAACAGTTAATTATGTAGGTATTTAGTTGACAAAAAACTTATTTTTATATTCTCTATGTAAAATAGTTGACGTTGCTTTAGAATTAATTAATTCAACGCCAGTCTAGACTAAAATTAGTTATGCACTATTATGAAACTAGTCTCATGTTACGATTGCTAGGTATTGTGAAAAACCTAGGTAAGCTATTATCGATAATGTTCCTTACAAATTGTATGTAATTTTTCAATGTAGCCATAGTGACAGTACGATTTAAAGGCCCACCTGATGTTAAGTGGTTAACTCTGCCCATAACACTACCAATACGACTTAGGTCCTCCTCGATCGAAGCAAGTGAAGACCTAAGTCGTACCCTGTTACGCCCGTCACCTATTACGATTTCACCGGGAGATTATCAGGTGTGAAGCCAGTTTTTCTCCGGGTGAACTTTGCACAAGTTTTACTGCTGATCTTTGTTGCTCCTTCAGCATCCAGGGGGTACGTATAGGTATTCAAAGGGTACTCACCTACGGACGCGAGCAACTGGACCCCCAAAACCTACGTATATTGCTGTGAAGTGGAATATAATTTATGTGAAAAACAAGTGGGTGAATTTTTTTCGTATAATCTACTAATCCTATTTTAATTTAAATTCTAGCCATTTTTTGATAGGCCTATAATCATAGTTCTGAAGAAATTAGGCACCGGTGAATCGAACTATTTATAGAGGCATGTTAATGGAAAACTTGTGTAAAATTATGTTAAGTGAATTAATTATAATTAAGTGGAGGATTATACGATTATGAAATTGGATATAATGCATTTGATATTATGCAAATTATATGAGGAAGCTGCTTCGTTCGTTTGCGGTTGGCAACAGCTTTTGCTGTGTAAGAAGTAGGTAGTTTTAATGATATTTGCAGTATTTCTTTTTGTCGACTGGCTAGCTTAGTTGGCAGTATATTGCCGCGCCGGTCTTGGGTTCAATTTCCTCCCAGGATAAATTCTTAATTCTTAATTCATAGATTAACGCAACCATGAAATAGACAGGCGAAATTATCCCTGAAAAGATTTTTCTTTCTTCAAACCTGGAGTGCTAGAGAGATGTGATAGACAGTACATAAGTGTGCATGAAGATGAAAAGGAGAACATTTTGAGGATGTTATGCCAGACTCCAAACTCTCTTGGGTTCATATTCAAGGTGAAAAACCTTTATTTCCATTAAATTCCTAAAACACTATTGAAAACGTCACTTTTTTACAAGATCACGGAATATTAATTATTAATTAGTTTAACGCTTGATCAAACATTAGCGACCCTCCATAGGCATGAATAAGCAATAATATATAAATAGATGGTATTGAGTTTTGGATTTTTTTTCAGCAACATCGGTAAACTCAACAAAACTAAAAAAAAATGGGCTTCAGAAAAACAAACAAGAACGATTTATAATTAATTGTTTTAGGTTTATTTTCAGTATATTGAATACTTTCACAATACTATAATAGAAGAGATGAATAAAAAATAGTGCAAAAAACGTGCGTCGGCCGGGAATCGAACCCGGATCAACTGCTTGGAAGGCAACTATGCTGACCATTACACCACCGACGCAGCTGAAAGGTTTGCTGAAATTAATGAAAACTTGCCTGCGTTTAACGTGATTAAAGCGGTCGTGTATAATGATGATAGAATATTTTCTAGGTATTTTTAGCTGACTTCTAAAAAGAGGTTTTGAATTCAGAAAAAAAAATCTTTCTTTTTTAAATTATTTTTTTGGTAGGAGACCGAGATTTTGGCGTTAGGTTTGCAAATGGACGCGAAACCAAACAGTAATTTTTGTTTTATGATAAACTTGTCAACAGTTTGTTAAATTTATTCGTAATAAATCATTAATTTGGTAAAATATACTTTATACTACAATATCTATTATGATCTTAAATCCTATTCACATCTATACAATGTTGTGTTCAAAAAAGTACCTCAAGTAAGTTTCCTTAAGTATGTGTGAAATTTGACGTGTGCAAACGATACTTGAGATCTAAACGTTCACACACTCATACCTCTGCACTAGGATTCCCTGTGTCGCAAATGGCATGGACAAACACAGAAACACAAGACAAACACCCAAGAACCAAGAACAAACTTCATGTTCACCAAAGTGTGCCCCGGCCGGGAATCGAACCCGGGACCCCTCGCTTCGAAGGCAGGGCTACTACCAACTAAGCCACGGAGCCGTCAGCTAAGATCTAGAGGAAT
Source organism: Aplocera efformata (assembly GCA_921293045.1). NCBI lineage: Eukaryota > Metazoa > Arthropoda > Insecta > Lepidoptera > Geometridae > Aplocera > Aplocera efformata. The sequence goes on from OV121061.1 coordinate 1,214,657, forward strand.
AAATGAGTTTGATTTTGAGTTTTAGTTTATCATTCGTATTATTTTGTGGGGTCCAGTTGCTCGCGTCCGTAGGTGTGTACCCTTTGATTCCCTACACGTACCCTCTGGGGGGTGCTAAAGGAGCAACCAAAAGTAGCAGTAGAACTAGTGCCAAGTTCGTCCGGAGAGGTACTGCCACCACATCTGGAATCTGCCGCCAAGCAGTAGTGGTTGCATTATTGTGTTCCGGTGGAAGGGTGTGGCTGCCGGTGAAATCACATGCGCATGAGACGTATCATCCCCGTCTCGGGTGATGGACGCAGCAGGATGAAAGACTCAGTAAAGATTTGGATCTCATACTGAGTCGCGCGCATTACTGTTGTCATGGGCGAGGGTCACCACTTACCATCAGGTGGGCCCTCAGCTCGTTCCGTCAAGTATTCACATAAAAAAAAATTAAAAACAGGTATGAGACAGAGACTCTAAAAGTATTGTATTTTATTCCCAAGTTCAACTAAACAGATGTCTTGTATTTCCCGGTAGCAAAACAACTACTTTTGACTCATAACGTTAAAAATAAATTTAATACTGCAGAAAATAAGGTATATTTTTCAATAAAGCATATCTCCCTTCCTTGAGGACTCATGGTTCCGTATCGTCGATTCGCGTGAGAGTTCCTTACGCAATTTCAAAACGGAAGTAACATATTATCTATAATCTTTAGGATGAGAAATGTTATTTTAGAAATTGTTTTTTAATTTTACTGCGTTTACGTTTAAATAAACATTTATAAACCCACCGAATCGAGAAACGAGTTGTATTATTTTACGTTTAGTAAAGCTTAAGTTTAAAGACGTATTTTGACGTCTCAGGTCACATATTTTCACTTTCCAAAATATTCATACACATCTCATTAACACAATCAAAGGAGGATATTCTTAGAGGCTGTCTCAAATATAAGGAGGCGATTGAATCCGGGACCTTTCCCTTCGAAGGCAGAGCTACTACCAACTAAGCCACGGAGCCAACAACGTCAACATTGTTTGAGCACAAAGCACTATCAAAAATCTATTCGATATTTAGGTACAGAAAGGGATCAACAGTATTTTTTACCAAAATTTGTCGTAGCATGAATCGCGCTTAGCAGGGCCGTCTGCTAACAAAAGATACAATAAAGGAGAAAGGCACTTAAACACGTCTGGTCACGCCTTGGCATGTAGAGTATCATTAAAAATTGTAAACAAAGGAATTTATTGGGGGATGCAACCCCAATCACACCCTTTGTACTTTCCAAAAATTACAACTTCCTGTGAAAACAGTTAAACGGTACTGTTTTTTATTAATAAAGTATTAAGTAAATGGTTCGTTACGTTTCTTCGTAATAAAACATTAATTTGGTAAAAAATATTTTACATTAACTTTTACAATCTGAAACAATTTCCACGTCTAGACAATGTCTTTTCAAAAAAGTTAAACATCAATTAATATTTAGTGAATTAGTACTCTAATTAAAGTAAACAAAATTGCGTATTTAGCTTTCCTGTTGCTTTTTTCTTCGCCCATTTTAGACCGATTTAGCTGTTTATTTTTTAAAATGGCAGGGTGAAAGTAATAAGAAATGACTATGAAAAACATCTTAAAACGTCTTGTTTTAAGATTTTTGTGATTGTCTGTAGTGATTAGAAAGTTGGCGAGCTGAACTTTTTCCATCCAACATCCTATCCTGGGGTTTATGATCAAATACAACCTTCGCAGCCTATTTTCTGCTTTTTATAGCCTGTCCCTAAAGTAGGCAACTCATAAAGTTACTAACGTCGCCCAAAATCTACGTTTACCAATTGTGAAAGCTTTTATCTATGGAAAATGGTTTTTTTCTCCACTCCGTGGCTTAGTTGGTTCGAAGCTAGGGATCCCGGGTTCGATTCCTGGCCGGGACACACTTTGTAAGTATGAAGTTTATTCTTGGGTGTTTGTCTTGTTTTGAAAGATTTATTTTCTGTGCAGACCGCGTGCGTTCGTGTTCGTAATAGAGTACCCCTCAGTGTCCTTACACGTCCCCCCCTGGGTTGAGTGAAAGTAGCAGTAGAAGTTGCGACATGTTTATCCATCGAAGTACTGTCTCCACACCTGGTAATCTGCCGCCAAGCAGTGGTGCACTCGTATTATTTCTGTGTTCCGGTGAAAGGATGTGGACGACCATGAAATTTCAGGCACTTGTGGCGTAACATCCCCTTCTCAGAGTGACGGCACAACGCGCCTAAGGTCTACCCATACTTTAGTAGAAGTTCTGAGTCGTATTTTTGTTGTTTACGGCGGCGGTGACTACTTAACATCTGGGCCGTCTGCCCATTACGATACTTTATTCAATTTGATCCCTTTAAATCAATTCTTAAAAAATAATTGGAAACGTAACTTTTATATAATAAACTAGCTGCGGCCCGCGGTGTTACCCGCAGTTTGCCGGGATCAATAGTAGCCAAGATATAAGCTATTCTAGTACCAAATTTCATCCAAATCCGTTGAGCCGTTTGAGCGTGAAGGCGGTACAAACATACATACACACATACATAAAAACTATGGAATATAAGTAAGATATATACGTACAAGACCATGCGTTTTTATTACTAAGCTTAGCATTATGGCAGGCATGTAAACTTTGCAGTAGGACCCCAAACTTGAACGCAAGGTCCAGATTATCCGGGACCCTCGCTCCTTATCGCAATGCGGGTCATGAAAGCTGTATCATGTAGACTAACCCGATAAACGGAGAATGTTAAAAGCATTTGGACAACTTTATTTGAACGGGTGATAGAAAAAGGGTGACATTTTGACACAAGGCTATGATAAAGGGATCCCTTTACCCGACTTCAAGAAGGAGGAATTATTAATTTGGCTGTATAGTTGGTTACGCGATTTCGTCGCCTATTATGGAATTATTTGGATTTATTATTATAGTTTTTATTGTTTTATTTAGTTATTAGAACTGATCTAGCCTTAGTTATTATTTTAATAATATAATATTATATAAATATAGTTTATAAGTAGTTGACTTAATTAGAATTGTATGTTTAAAGTGTGTTTATTATTATACAGTCACATTTACAAACTGAATCACGGTATTTTGTCTGTTTTCTATGAGTATGTAAGATTATCTTTTTAGGTTAATTTATTAGGTTTTGACGATACAGTGTTCTATATGTACCAAACTGTGGAAAATAAATGAAATAAAATGCACGTGCATACTATGGTGCCACAGAAAACCAGCGCTGAATTAAGACACCGCTGATGCAGCACATGCTGAGTGGTAGCCTTTTTTGCGGGCTAAAAAACCACATTCAAAAGTTTTATTCTTACCTCTTTATATGTAACACAAAATTAATATTTTTCTATTTATATTTCTAAATATTGTTATCCTTAAATTTCATCGGCAGTGATAACGAGTTTGATCCTCTGTTGTTTTTTTTTGTGAAATGGTTTCTGACTGTGGGACATTAGTTAGAGATTAGTTAAGTGGTTTGTTTTTAAGTTTTTTTGCTTTCAAAACTAGTTAAACAAGTCAGTAGGATATTTATAATGATATTACTAAAATATTGTATATCTAACACTAGAGTTAGTAGTTGTGTACACAAACAGTGATTTAAATGAAGTGTATTTTATTTTTTATGAGAATATTTAGCGACGTGTAAATAACTATTTGCCAATAAAGAATCCGTATTATCTGTATCTGTAATTAATGGATGATCAAGTGATTAGGTTAAACTGAAATTTGAGGATTTTTCCTACGCCTTCCTTATTTTTCCTGAATATAAAAAATGTTAATGTAAATGTTGTAATTATAAAAGAAGCTACAAACAAAGATGAAGCTTTCTTTACTTCTTCACTCAAACTGGGTACTCCAATTTCGCTTCCTAACATCAACAGAATTAGGTATTCCTCAATCTCAAACATATTTTACCTTTTACACCATTAAAATACGTATTACTAAGTTCCGTTGAGTACCTTTTTTTTACATGGGGAAAACCTTCATCGGTACCCGCACCCCCTGGGGACGTTGGCCGGGTTATGCCGGATTCTTACCGGCTAAAAACCCCACGGTCTGTTCTAGACGCCCATTGCTGGGGCTACGGGAACGGCCTGCACTCTTCCGCGGCCCCAGCGCCGTTAATCCTCCCTTATTTTTTGATGGCGCACCGGAACATGTATACATCCTTCTTCGATGGAGAACTCTTTCGTCGGGACGGGATCCCCAACCCGTCGCCCGGAGGTTCCCCGTTGTGTACCTGTGAATATAAGGTCATAAAATACTTTTTGTTCTGCAGCTATCACCATAAAAAGCGTGTTATCGTAAAACAACAATTCCGGTCCCATTCATCTTTATTACTTTACAACGCAATTTTTGCATAATACCTTGGTGTATTGGCAGATGTTAAAATTACACTCACTATATAAAAGTTATACATCTGGTGTGCGCTTAGACCAATCGCTCGTCTTGTCTATACATATTCTAGTACTATTCCAAAACATTATACGGGTCTATAGATATTCTAGCAGTAGTAGCAGTTGAACTTGTGCCAAGTTCGTCCTGAGAGGTACTGCCACCACACCTGGAATCTGTCGCCAAGCAATGCTCGCATTATTGTGTTCCGGTGCAAGGGTGTGGGTGCCTGTGAAATCATATGCGCATGAGACGTATCATCCCCGTTTCGGGTGATGGACGCAGCAGGATGAATGCGACTCAGTGTAAGATTCAAATCTTAGGCTGAGTCACATTGCTGTTGCCATTTACCACCAAGTGGGCCTTCAGCTCAATCCGTCACTAATTCACATAGGAAAACAAAAACTGATAGCCTTTCTTGGCTTCGCTGTTGTCGACTAAAATCTGGTTATTCCATTACAGTGCGTCTTACGTTGTGACCGCGGTACAAACGATCAAGTCCAAGGTTTTATGACTTTTGTAAACTGACTAGAAGCTGATAAAGAAACGATAGTTTCGCAAGTTTACACGTTTCTTAAGAAACACCATAACAATATGCTTAGCGTTCATAAAATTTACGCTATACGATCTTATGATACCTGTATGAGAACGGAGTCTGTAATTTGAGATACATACAGATAAAGATTCACGTAAAATATTGTTATTGAATTGGTGGCCCAGAGGCATAGACGCCGACTTTCAATCTGAAGGTTGTTGGTTCAAACCCAAACGTGCACCAATGAGATTTTCACTTGAAAAATTTATGTGTGCAATACCACGTTCTCGAAACGGTGACGGAAAACATCGTGAGGAAACCGGCATGTCTAAGAATCATAAATTCGAAGACATGTGACTTCTACCAATCCGGATTGGGCTCCCGTGGTAGATCAAAGCCCATTCACTCTCAGTTATCGAGAGTAGGCCGGTGTCCCTGCAGTGGGAACGTGAGAGGCTGGTACGGGATTGTTATTGAATTACATTGCTTGTTGGTCATAAACTTTTTCTCTCAGTCGATTAACTAATTACGGTCAGTTTTTTCTTTATTATTAAATAAAAAAAACTTGTTTAATAACTTTTAATTAGTCTTGTCTCCACTAATTGTTATTAGTTAAATGTTTTATTTACACTTTAATTTAATAGTACCATACTACCTAATCCTTTACATTTTTTCTAAAACAAAAGCATAGGCTGCTTTTGTTTTAGAATGTTTTAGAAGTTACTCTTTATAACATCTGTCAGTGAAAGTCCAATCACAATCGGCCCAGCCGTTTCGGAGATTAGCCGGAACAAACAAACAGAAAGGCAATTAAAAAAAAAATTTTTATGACTACGTTTGTTTTTTGACATTACAAACAGACTATTCAATTATATTTATTTCTATAAACTATTGAGAAGTTACGGTACAAAATGGATACGATGCAACATGCAAAATTACAAAACTGTGTCGCAGATAGCAACTTTTTGATTGATGTCGGCTTTTTTTACAGTTTTTTATTTTTTATTAATTATATATTATTTTAGTGCTAGATATTCTGTTACTAACTAGGTTCATTATAACTCATTAAACTACTGTATACGATAATTAAGTTATAATTGAAAATAGACAAATAATATATTATATAATAACACAAGATTAAAAATTAGGAAAAAATCCCCCATGGTTTACATGCAAAAATTTTGTTATCACATATCTTTATTAACCAACTTCAAAATGAAGAGAAGGTTACTTGATGTTCGCTAATTACGAAACGAATTGATGATTTTTTAAAATAGTAGAGTGTATTGTATCTCTGAGGTCATAGAATAGGTCCTATAGAAGTTTCATTAAGAAATTTCACCCGTAAAGCTGAGAATATGAAATATTTGCAGCCAGTTTTTGTAAATTTTAAATATGGAAAACAGATATCTTAACATTTAAAAAAATTATAATAATATTATGTATTATTAACGGAAAAGGGAATACTCTCGGAAGCGGGAGTAGGTCGGTAGGTACCTGAACGATAGCTAAACAAGTGACGTCCTGGCATAATACGACCCAAAATCGATAACCGGGTCTAAACAATTTCGTTATTTCGCCTGAAGTGGAAAATTTCGGACGCAAAGAACCTCTGGTTCCGTATCAAATTTTAGCTCTAATGAACTTGGGTTAATACAGATTTTTCACAATCACAAAAAGTAATGTCGAAGATATTTTTTAGTGAAAATTTGAAGTGAAAATTAAGGCGCGTTGGGCATTTTTGAGATAGAGAAAAAACAATTGAACTCGCCTCACTGTTACCGTTACCGTTACCGACACCTCTGTATATAGTATCTGTAGTGTAGTCTGCTTTTGTTTTCACTTCTGTCGACACTCCCGTAGTGACACTGCTTTATCCTTACTTGCCTCGTCTTGCTGCTAATGGCCTTACAATTGGTTTATTTAGAATTAGTGGCGAAGCATGCCTGATGATCTACACAGATCATTTGAGTGTAGTGAGAGTTAAAAACAAAAAAAAAAGTTATGCAACTCTCTGTCCGGTCAGTAGTTGGATGGGTGACCGTTGGATGGGTGGGGTGCGCTTCCGCGCTCAGTTCATATGCCACTTCTGTAGGGGGAGACCAGAGTCTTATTTCTGTTATCAGTCTGCAGGAAGCGAAAAAGTCACAAGAAAGCAATGTTTTCTTGCATTATTTCTTTAAATCACACGTTTCGATTTAAAAGCCAAGCTATTAAACCGATTATGATGAAATTTCTATGAAACCAATTTGAAAGTATATCCTTTCAAATAAAAAGATTTTTCCAAATCCATTGATAAACGATGGAGATTTGAGGCATAACCGTACCAGCCTCTAATGTTCCCACTGCAAGGACACCGGCCTACTCTCGATAATTGAGAGTGAATGGGCTCTGATCTACCACGGGAGCCCAATCCGGATTGGTAGATGTCACATGTCGACGAATTTTTAGTTCTAAGACATGCCGGTTTCCTCACGATGTTTTCCCGACGTTTTGAGAACGTGGTATCGCGCACATAATTTTTTCAAGTGAAAAATCTCATTGGTACGCTTGTGGGTTTGAACCAGCAACCTTCAGATTGAAAGTCGGCGTCTATGCCCCTGGGCCACCACGCTTGAGGCATGAGAAACCGACCAATTAGAAATTGGTTGAAAAGGGAGTAATATATATACATTAGCGGGGAAACTCAAGCTACCAACGATGATGAATGTTTGTCTCTTGCTTACGTTAGCAAAGACACAACAAGTGAAAGAAAGTAAACTTCAATCGAATGGGATCCGATTCCAAATGGTGCATGCTACCTGTATTCGAATGTTTTTAAACTATGCCTTTCCAAATTCGGTGGTTATTAATTCAGCTGTATTTTTTTTAATATTCTCCGTCATAACAACTCCGTGGCTTAGTTGCCTTTGGAGCGTGGGGTCCCGGGTTCGATTCCCGGCCGGGCCACACTTTGTGTGGTGAGCATGAAGTTTGTTCTCGGGTCTTGAGTATTTGTCTTGTGTTTCTGTGTTTGTCCATACCATCTGCGACACGGGGAATCCTAGTGAAGAGGCATGAGTGCTTAAACGTTTATTAATTAATGACCCGATTTTGAAAATTATTTATTTATTTGAAAAGATATGATTTTAGATTGGTCTTATAAAAAAATATTAAAATCGGTTAATTAGTTTGGTTGTTAAATCAAAATAACTGGACAAAATGTCATCCATATAAACGAAATTGCATATTTGCTTTCCTGTGACTTTTTTCTTCGCCCAGTGTATACCGATTTGGATGTTTCTTTTGTAAAATGGTAGGGCGTACCCCCTACGGTCGAGATATAAGGGATGAAGGTATTGAAATCATTACATTCAGCGTTTTAAGTAATGAACATATTTAGTCATGTTACCCGCTAGTTCTTTGATCCCAGGGAACCCTAAAATTGTTAAAGGAACAATGTCAACAAGCAATATACTAGACAGGAACACTTGGTTCGCACTCGAAAGTTCAAGACGTCGATAAACACCTAACTGCTTTCTTTGTCGGTCGGTTTATGTGAGGTCGAGTGTTGACTCCTAATAGATGTCTTTGTTGCTAAGATTGACATCTCTCTAGTTGCATCTCATTCTAGAAACGTGAAGAAAGCACTATTAAGTTGTAATATGGTGGATTTTATTTCAAATCTTGGAGGTACAAGTGCATTCCGTTGTTCCGGTGGAAGGGTGTGGCGCATGAGACGTATCATCCCCGTCTCGGGTGATGGACGCAGCAGGATGAATGTGACTCAATAAAGATTTTCGATGTCATACTGAGTCGCGCGCAGTACTGTTGTCATGGGCGAAGATCACCACTTACCATCAGGTGGGCCCTCAGTTCTTTCCGTCACTCATCATCTTCCTGCCCTTATCCCACACTAAGTGGGGTCGGCACAACATGTATTTTTCTTCCATTTCCCTCTATCAGACGTCATCTCAGTACTCACTCCTTTCTTACGCATATCATCTTTCACACAATCCATCCATCTTTTCTTTGGCCTACCTCTTGTCTTATATCCTTCCACATCCATATTTAACACTTGTTTTGTTATATGCCATTCATCCCTCCGCATAATATGTCCATACCACGCTAACCCATTACTCCTTAACCTCTCCGTTACTGGAGCTACTTTCATACTCCCTCTTATACAATATACTCATTCCTAATTTTGTCTCTCCTTGTCACTCCACACATCCATCTCAGCATTCGCATCTCCACTGCATGCATTCTTCTTTCATCCATCCCTTTGGTGGCCCAGCATTCAGATCCATACAATACGACAGGTCTAACAATGGTCTTGTAAATTTTCCCCTTGAGTTTAAGGGGCATTCGGGGATCGCACGCTGTTCCTGAGACCTGTCGCCATTTCATCCATCCCGCATTTATTCTATTTTTCACATCCCGATCAATTTCGCCATCATTCTGGATCAATGAACCGAGGTAACGGAAATCAGAGCAGACTGGTAGGGGTACACCATCTAAGGCTATAGGGGAAAAAATGGAGGAACCACCAAAATCGCAGAACAGGTGTTCGGTTTTTGATCTACTTATAATATTTTCAATCCGACCTTCTCCAATTTTTCCAGCCATTTTCCCAGTCTGCTTTGAACCTCAGTTCGTTCCGTCACTAATTCACATAAAAAAAATAATAATATAATATTATATTTATATTCAATAAAATAATAATGATAATAATTTACAAATCTTGTAATCATTTAAAAAACTGTACAAAAAATGTTTTTAGTTTGGTAGAATGCTAAAATTACCTGTTAACTATACGAGTAGTATAGACGTACCGTAGTCAGTCATCCAGAGTCTAGTTCATGTGTTCTTTAGCGTAACTCAGCCTTGAATTATCTGCCTTTTTTTGAACTATTTGCGGGCCAAAATGGCTTCAAGTTTGCTTAGCAATACGCTGGTTTACTGTACATGTTCCCACCAGCACGTAGAAGGTGATTTTTCCAGCCGTTTGAAATCGATTTCTAAACATTGTTGTCACCATATATCGATCCTCACGCGCTTTCGTTCACCTTGTTTGGTCTGGATTCAAATCGTTAGAGCACTCTTTGAACGGTATATAATAACATTTTTCGTTGTATGACGCTGACTGCACTGCACTCATCTTCAAGCATTGTCAACTGAATTTGATCAGAATAAAGAATTTCAGTACAAAAATTCCCTATTTATATGTCAGAACAGATACCAAAGTAATACAAATGGTTTTCATATTAGTTGTTCAAATTATAAAAATCATAATTATTTTATTGTATTATATATATAAGTTTTTTATATAATTACCAAAAAAAATATAAAAAGGGTTGACTTCTTCATATATGTAATGAAATAAACTTTCATCGATTTTTTACTTTAAAAGGTTTGCTTATATATTTTAAAGGTTATCGCAATTCTATAACGTTTTATGCAGCCCAGTGTAGAATTCATTAAAAATGAATTTCACCATTAGAAAAAAATAAGACGTTTTTCTATAACTTGATTGCCAATGATATCCATCTAATTATCGCCATGTTAGCGTAGTGCCTTATGAAAAACCTGGTATGATGAAACAGTCTGCATAAGTAATGTGAAAATGTACTTAACAAAGAAAGTCTAAGACCAGTCGAACCATCGAAGAAAATTGTAACCATTCTTGATCGAACCGGTTATCTATTAGAAAAACTAGTTTCTGTACTTAATGGTGGCATAGCTCACGGTGAAAGAGTAAACGCTAACACTAGAGATGAAATCCAACAAAATGATGGATCAGTTAAATTATATTATACTCGCTGGTTTGTTATCCACGGTTAAAAAAGTCATCATAAGACAATGGGGAAAACTGACAGAAGTTCTGCTTTTTGCAAGTAACTATTATAGAAAGAAAGAAAGAAAAATATTTTATTTGTGCCACTAGGCTTACAATTAAACATCGCATTAATTATAGAAAAAAAAAACAAGAAAAAAAAAATAAAAAAAATACAAAAATTTAACCTAGCAGACACAAAAAGGACTCTGGACAGGACAGCATAAAACAACTATAACTAAACTAAATAACTAAACAACTAAACTATTACTGAATAACTAAACTAAATAAACTATAACTAAATAAAACACTTCAGATTTTCGAGACAAAAAGTAGCTTATGTTTTAATCCAGAGAAAGAGTTACCTCCATTCGGGTATTGATGAGTGAAGGAGTAACAAACACACATGCTGACAAACTTTCGCATTTTTAATATAATTATGATATTTTTTCTCATCAGTCCAGGTTCAGTTGGTAAGTTCAGATGCAGATAAAGATGTGCGGTAGTAGAACATGTGCAAACCCGCACTCTCTACGACTGGGGGATCATGTTTCTCCCGTCAGGAGAATACCCTCAGAGTACCTACAAGTGTCCTCCGGGTGGTGCGGAAAGCAACTCAAAATGACATTAGAAGGCCAAGTGCTTCCGGAAAAGTTACACCACCGTAACAGGTAATTCACCGCCAAACAGTACAATTGCGATGCCGTGTTCCGGTGGATGGGTATGGACGGTGAAATTACAGGGTGTGGAGGTTTTGCATACGTCTTAAAGTGACGTAATGCGACTTGGATCTTCACATACTTCGGTAGGGGAGGACCTGAGTTGTATTGATGCTGTCTATCGGGAGGACGGTGAAGGAAAACATCGTGAGGAAACCGGCATGTCTCCCGTGGTAAATCAAAGCCCTTTACTCTCAATTATCAAGAGCAGGCCGGTGTTCCTGCAGTGGATATATAGATAAAAGATGATACGGATAGGCGGGGGAAACCGCTTAACATCAGGTGGACCGCCAGCTCGTTCCATTATTTCTAAAGCATATCAATAAATACAAGACGCATATCATTAGAAATAGATAAATGGTTAGACTGGTCCTTTACATAACTAGTGTGTAAACTTTGGGTATTATTGTGACTGGAGACCAATTCAGATTGATATATTAAATAGATGGGTGACCTCATCATCTCGAGACGCACTATTGAGTCACAGTAACACTTGTTTTATTATTTTATAAGAATTAGATGACGGTGCTATTATGGCAACTATACTAATAAAACAAGTGACTGTTTAAAAAAAACTTTTATTTCTCGCTCTCAGAACAAGAGTGTTGAAAATAGACCCAATTCGAACTTCAACTTGAATCAACTTGAAGAAAAACATTGAACAAAATTATTCGTCCAAAACATTTAGAAATTGTTCGGGAATTTAAAATTATAAATCAGTTTGCGTTCCCATTAAGCTATCAAAAGTATTTTGATCAAGCTCATTTTACGAAATTGTAAAAACCCCCCACTCGGTAATGGTAATGAGCTGGCGACCTTGAGACGACTGAACCGATTTTGATAAAAAATGGCTAAAACCCACCGCCAGAAAACCTGCTTTTAAATATAAAAATCTGCACCGAAAACACTTCACCCGTTTAAGAGCTACGGTGCGACAGACAGACACACATAGCAGTCAAATTTATATTTGCGTCGAGGGTTAATAATGTTCCTCACCTTGAAAGAAATGCGCTTAATTCCTTCCGAATTCCATTGTATTCAATAACATACAATGGCAATTGATAAGTTTCATACCCTGCATACCATTTAAATCCCCTAAATAGAAACTAAACAACCGAAAAGCTACCTTAGAATGAAGACATAAATAACACAATCAAACAAAACACTGCGATACAATTTCATGGGGTAATAGGCATGATGCATTCTATAGATGACCACGGTTTAGACGAAATTTAGACTCTACTTCCTTGTAATAAGATCTTGTGAGTCAACCACAGTAGAGACATTTGGTCATTTATAATTTTAAATTAAACTTAATACATACTAACGAACTATAAATACGGTAATTGCTATTTTTGTATCGGGTGTATCAATGGGAGCGCTCTGTTTAAATTTTGTGGCATTTGTCCTCGTGCAGTGACAGCTCTGAAATTTGACATCTGTCACCCATGACGATAAAAAAAACTACATATAATTTTTTAGAGGTTTACACCTACCTCTGCTCTAGAAACAAAAACCCAAAATCAGAACCAAATTTGGGCTCATCACATAAAGTCTGCCCTGTCGGGAATCGAACCCGGGTATCGCTTCGAAGGCAGGTTTACAACTTACCAAGATACAGCGCCGTATGTATATTAATAAAGAGTTGCGGCATGAATCAATATACAATAAATTATAAGGGTTTTATAATTAAGCATTGTGTAATGAAACGATAGTATAATATTAATATATTTTATGGTTATAGCATTGTTTTATTACTCCTTAAAATTTGTAAACCGTTAGATTGATCCATGTCTCTAAATTTTAATCCGCAATATCAAAGCTACCGAAATATTCAAAACAGTTACTATAAGTGAGGTTATTTTACAATTTATGTCAATTATATGGCCGCTATAGTAATTTTGGAGTATTATGATGACACAGTTATATTGAAATCAGAGTTTTAGACCTTTGGTGAAAATGATTTTGATCAAGAGAAAGTAGTGGCATCGGTCACAAATACGAATTAACAGTGCCGTTAAAAATGAGTCTTTGTTGAGGAAAATTTATTATATTTAGGGGCTCGAACAAAATTGTTTAAAAGATGGTTTTTCCTTAGTGATAGGCACATTTGTAGGTAAAAAATAACAATAGACATTACATAAATAGTTTATGGAAACTCCATTGATTACTCTAATATTAGAAAGGTGAAAGTTTATATGTTTAAGTGTGTATGTTTGTTACTTTTCCATGCTCAAATGACTCAACGGATTTGGATGATATTTAGTACCCGTAGTAGTATATCTTGGTTTAAGTAGGTACAGTATTTTGGACATACTACACACACTTTTCATTGGAAATATGATTGATCATTAAATTGATTTGGCGCGCTGCCACAGAAGAAATCGTCTGAAACAATTGTTCCGAGAAGTATTATATTATCTAAGAAGCGGTAGTTATTGAAATTAAGCCAGTGTAAATAATGAATCACACATATCACACGAGACAATTTAACGCAACAAGGTCTCAACATCATGTAGCATAGTTAATTAAGGTTATGATGAACGAAACGAAGTGCATGCAGCAAAAGCTCTAGCGTAGTTTATTTTTTCATTCATACAAACGACAAAATATACGTGTGTCCGAGTTACAAACACAGATAAAGAGATATGACAAGAGAAATTCAACTCTACAGTATTAACACTGAATTGAAGTTTCAACGGTAGCGTTTGATTATCTCGCTCATGGGGTTATAGTAAACATGCGCCGGCGCAAGCCAAGCGGTATTCAGTCACCAGTCGATCGGTGTCCTGAGCGGACAGCTATTGAAAGGCACGCGCTCCCAACTCGTGCGCGAACATCGAACATAATACGAATTTCGATATCTTTCGTTTAGGTGTCACGCAAGGGTGCGTTTTTTGACCGGTGTTTTTTAACTGTTCTGTTTTTTTAGTTATTACAAGTGCCACGTGTTTGAGTGTATTGTTTGTGGTTCATGTGCAGATGCAGACTCGTATGGTGAGTTGATTTCAAACATCAATGAGACTATTGTTTGCCTGGAGGTCTTTTATTTTCTCTATAACATCAGTAGCACTTTCATCTGCTCGTTTATTTATCGAATTTATCAAAGTTCAACTTGTTGTAAACTAATGATGTTACATCGTAAATTTTTTATGAGTTTTAGCTAGAAATGTAAATTTTATCGTCGACGATAGTCAATGTTTATCCTGTACTTGAACTTCTGGTTACAGTGGCGTATATGTTTCTTGAGTTATCTGTGTATAGGAGAAAGGCAGATAAGCTTATTTGATTTCTGAATCAGTTGTATATTCAAATTTGTCTCCATTAAGTGATCAAATTGTGGGTTTCTTTTAGTTACATTAGACTTTTCTCTATCATAAATAACTTTTTCATAGCCGGTGTGATTTATTGAGGTATTTTGTTCACTGCTTCACTACTGTACATCTTTTAATGTGTCTATAATATGTAAAGTTTAAAGTGTTTTATGATGATAGGTTACATTGTATTTGAATCCTATATCAATATTTTAATAAGATACGCGCTAAATGTAAATTTTGCGTGAATTATACTATCTTGATAATAAAATCGGTTTAGATCGTAACACTATCATTGAGATAAGCTCCTTGCAGAGATAATCCTCAGTAACATATGTCTCTGTCGGATCGAAGCATCATATATCCGGTCAAAGTACGCGTGTACTTATTATATTTTAAGCGCAAGTGGTATTATACTTTGAGGAAAAACCACAACATATACCGCATGATATCCTGAGAACTATTTCCCTTATAATAATATTTATCGATTAAATCTTCACCTATGGTATTGTTACATCATCAGTTATTATTTCTATTCGGTCAGTATTGTTTTATGATTCATTGTTCTTGTTATCTTTATGCTTTCTGCTGCTGCGGTTATTTCTTTATTAATATTGTAATGAGCTTTCTATTTTTATGGAATATTTTATGAATAGGTGTTAGGTCGTTTATGAGTTATGTTGCTGTAAAATGACTGTTATGTATTCACTTGTTGCGGTTTTCCAGTGTGAAAAACTAAACGCATTCCCTTACATAACGTGCATAATAATTTAATATTAATTATTTTAACTATATTATTTTTATTTCAATTTCCGAAGATTGATGTCTGGCCTTGTAAATTGGATTATAGCCTAATCTACTTTTCTGATTATACAAGGTAGTCATTTTAACTAAAAACAATGATGACTTGAACATATTATGTTCTCATTCAAGCTCTTTGACATGCGAGTATGAAAGACCTTTAATCTATTCGATTCGGATTATTAGTAGGTGCTACGTGATATCGAATGAAACTATCGTGGTTAGAAAATATATTTATGTAAAATTACGTCTCTTCTTTTTCATCGATGCCCAAACTATATGTATTTTTTTTAATGTGATTAACTTACGGGACGAGCTGCGGGCCCACCTGGTGGTAAGTTGCGACCCCCGCCCATGACAACAGTAGTGCGACTCAGTATAAGATTTGAATCTTACACTGAGTCGCATTCATCCTGCTGCGTCCATCGCCCGAGATGGATGATACGTCTCATTCGCATGTGATTTCACCGGCACTCACTCCTTTCTACCGGAACATAGCAATGCGAACACCACTACTTGGCAGATTCCAGGTGTTGTGGCAGTACCTCTCAGGACGAACTTGGCACAAGTTCTACTGCTCCTTTAGCACCCAAGGATACGTATAGGGAGTCAAAGGGACGGGGATCACGAACGCGAGCAACTGGACCCCTGGAAAAGTATTATATGTATGAGACACTTTACCTCAAAGTATGTGAAATAGGCGCCCTACATTAGAAGTATCTATTTAAATCACACTGAATGACGTATCCATGTAAGCTATACCTTTCATCTTGTCCACAGATAACATAACACTGTCTCGTCTAACATTTGGCTTCCGAGAAATTTGCCAAATGTGTTTCCCACATTTTTGTTTATCCTATTTCGGTTCTCCTGGTTTTAATGAGTTTTGGGGACATCGTACGGGTTTGACTGAGAGTTTTAAAAAGTAGCGTTCTTTGAGAGCAATTATGAGTTTATTAGGCTTCGGTCGGGAGGGGCTAAGGGTTTTGATGTTGTTATGGGCGTAGGTAAACATTTGACATTAAGTGGGCCTTCAGTTCGTTCTGTAACTTTGGTAACATAATAAGCAAATTTCATTTTGTTTATATTCAAACTGTTTCACTTCGTTTTTTCTTGTCAATCTACTATCGACAAGTCAAAACGAGCAAATGTCAATGGTACAGTGGTAACAAAGGTTGTCTGGTAGAAATCGTTTTAGGCGATAAGTCCGCACTTTATAGTAGATCTTATCAAATTTTTTTAATCGGCTAATATGTATTTCTTGTTGTACAATAAATCGTTCCTTCATTCGTTAGAGGATTAACAAAATATCGGGCTAGCAGTTATAAGTAAGCTATACTAGTAGATAAGAGGCTTTCGAGCGGCTATATGAAATTCTTGTAAACATAAATAACTACCTATTATGCAAATGTATAAAGTTCATAGTTTAACCAGCGTTATATGATGTGGTAAAACCGAGCAATAAACATAAATATTTTATGATTCATTAACACTTTAGAATATTGCAAACATAGTTTTGCGTTTGTATTAATGTTATTGTTTTTATGTTGAGGGTTCCGAAATCGACGAGCAGAGGGAGCTCTATTACTAAATTTACAAGGACGCGTCTTTTTATGGGGCCACGTACACGCAGACTCGCTCAATGTTAAGTGGTTATAGCCACCCATAAACAAAGAAAGTACGACTAGGGTGTTCCCCTACTTAAGTATCAGAAGACCCAAGACAAAGGTTGTGGATGCCTGTAAATTTACCGGCATCCACACCCTTCCATATATATATAGTGGTATACCCATTCACAAAAGAGATTTTTATGACTTTTCCTGTGCCTTTGGGTTTTCAATACACTTCCAAAGGAACCTGAGTAGTATTTTTGTTGTTTATGGGCGGTGGTAACCACTTACATCAGGTGGGCCGTCGGCTCGTCCAGTCACAATGGTCACATTAAAAAAATTTTAGATCGTTAGATCTGATTGGTTTCTTAAAATTTTGAAATGTATATCTTCGTAGTTATTACAGCGACTTGCAAGTACTCGTATTAACAAATTAAATCTACAGTATATTTTCGTTTAAGTTCAATTATTTTACGTACCTAATGATAAGATGTGATATTTTATGGACAGTCGCACTAAAACGCATGCTAAAGATAAAAATACTTTCTTAATTATGATAATTTATACGATAAGATACGTCTAATTATTGAAAACTTAATCGTCCACTATCTAAATAAAATTTATTATCCCACATAATAAATTAAAAGGCTACGTTTGTTGCTCAATCACGCCAATTGCAATGAAGCGATTTGGATAAAGTGAAAATCTTACGTTCCGTTAAAATCTATGTGAGAGCGTGGTGGCCCAGGGGCAAAGACACCGACTTTCAATCTGAAGGTTGCTGGTTCAAACCCACACGCGCACCAATGAGTTTTTTCACTTGAAAAACTTATGTGCGCAATACCACGTTCTCGAAACGGTGAAGGAAAACATCGTGAGGAAACCGGCATGTCTTAGAACCATAAATTCGAAGACATGT
The DNA here is from genome assembly GCA_921293045.1 of Aplocera efformata. NCBI lineage: Eukaryota > Metazoa > Arthropoda > Insecta > Lepidoptera > Geometridae > Aplocera > Aplocera efformata. The sequence goes on from OV121061.1 coordinate 1,232,784, forward strand.
GACATCTAACAATCCGGATTGGGCTCCCGTGGTAGATATAAGCCCATTCTCTAAATTATCGAGAGTAGGCCGGTGTCCCTGCAGTGAGAACATTAAAGGCTGGTACGGTACTTGGAAATGTCACTATTTTACAATATTGTAGATCACGCTTTCTTAATCTATGTACATATACATATTATGGCTCGATATTTTTGATTTTTATTGTTTCCTTTATAATAATAAGTCCAAAATACCGATTTCAATATTTTTATCGCTTACTTTTACCCCTAAGGGGTAAAACTGCTATTTTAAAACAAGAAACTTCCAAATTGGTCTACAATGGGTGAAGGAAAGAGGCACAGGGAAGCAAAATACATAATTGAATAACAACCAAATTATTGAACCGATTTTGTTCTATTGGAAGTTCTATTGGACCAATCTGAAAGTATATTCTACCAAACGATAAAAAAAACAGTATCACTCCGGGAGTGCCGACAGAACTGAAAACAATCGCAGACTACACTACAGATACTATATACAGAGGTGTCGGTAACGGTAACGGTAACAGTGCCGCGAGTTCAATGGATTTTTCCCATCACGAAACATGCCCAAAGCGCTAGAAGTTTTCACTGAAAAAAAAAATCTTAATCTATTGATAAATGACGTAAATCTGATGTCCCAAACATTAACCACCTCCTTTGCTAGTCGGTTGATAGCAAGACGATTTTAACATAGGGTTATTGGAAGCATTTCTGTCTATTCGCGAATGCCATCTACATAGCAAATGTTGCAGGAGACTGTTTGTATTTTTCTTATTTCTGTGGCAAGCTGCAAAGCCTTTGTCCGTTATTGCCACACGACAAATAAACCGACTGCGCAAACAAAAGGTAGAGTATGTTTTGTATGGCCAAGTTACGTAGACGAATTTGCATTGCCATTTCAAAATGCCGGTATCCCGAGCTGACCTGCTGAAGTAGACATATAGGTTTTATCTTTATCTTTATCTTCGTTAAGTATTGCGACACAATTTCTTATTAATGACAAATCTCTATCGTTATATATCTTATGCCGTCATATTTCACATCTGTCGGGCATCCCGTGTCGGCTAACTTTTCTATGCGATTGCTATGATCAAAACGGGCCAGAACCCGAATTGATGTTAAGTTTTTACCGCTTCCATAGACAACAGCAAAACGTGGGGCAGGATCGTGTTGCGCCTGTATTTGCACCGGCACCCCCACTCTTCTACAGCCACGCAGCAATGCGAGTGCACCACTGTTTGGCAGATAATATTTAAGCGTGTCAATTATACGTATAATATTTTGTTACTCAACGGCAGTGGAATTCAATTTGTTTCAGTATTTAGTGTTCGGTATAAGGAATGTATTAGGCCACACAGAATATTTTAAGGTCCACGGCAGACACTTAATTTTAGTATATTTCTACTTTTGGATTAGTATAGAATATTTAAATTAACTGGAAGAATGAGCTAGTTATTCCGGGGAAACTATGGCAGTAACTTAAAAATAAAAAAAATAAACCATTTACATTACACACAGCGCCATCTAGCTCCAAACTGAGCGAAGCTTACTATGGGAACTAAATAAATGATAAAATATAGTATACAAACTTTATGCTCACCACACAAAGTGTGCCCCGGCCGGAAATCGAACCCGGGACCCTTCGCTTCGAAGGCAGGGCTACTACCAACTAAGCCACGGAGCGGTTAATATATTGAAGTCTAATAAAATAAACAATAATTTGATATTAATGTGGTTTTGTCAATCTGTCAGTATTTTCGGTTCGGGAATTATCTGTGGCAATAATGGCGATATTTCTAGCGCGATGTTTGTTGTGTCTGCTATTTAATTTTTTTCCTCTGTCGGTTTTTTTAGTTAAAATTTAATGGAGAAATCTTAATACACTGTGAAAGCAAACCCAACTCGATAATCGAACGCGTTTCAATCGAATGTTGACAATGACATTGGATTTGTTTTTGACATCTACCTACTACATAACAGCGCCATCTAGTATCAATGTTGGAACCAAGACCTCATTGACTGCGCGTTCTAAAACTATTCAAATAAACTTACTAAAAGAAGACACGGCCGAAATATTAACAGCGTCGTTTGGCGAAAGTGATTTATAATGCTGAAAACGTGATCATTAATTTTTCCACATCCGAATTGCGTGTCAGATATTTTTACGTGACAGTCGTGTAAACAAGCGGAAGCCATGTTTTTCCAAATAACTGCCAAATTGATTAGTTTTTAGTGGTTTTGTTAGTTCGAACCTCTCTATTCCTGTTTTATGCTGGATTGTGAAACGAAAAGATTATTTAGATTTCTTTTGTTTCATTGCCAGCTTCCAATTTCCTCAGCCTCGAGAAGCATGGATTACGTTTACAATACAATAAGAATACCTCTGCACTGGGATTCCCTGTGTCGCAGATGACATGGACAATCACCCAAAACCCGAGAACAAACTTCATGCTCACCACAAAAAGGGGCAGGGCTACTACCACTAAGCCAAGGAGCCTTTAGGAGTTATTAGCTTGATTTCCCACGCCGTTAATTGACTTATTGATTTGTTGACATTAATTGCCCAACAAGCCCACTCTCACTAATCTAGAGTAGGCAGATGTCCCAACAGTTGATACATAAACGTCTAATTTGGATTTTTTATCGGTTGAACTGAACCGGGAATTAATATGAAAACTCTCTGTAATTCGTGCATTGGTAACAAAGAAAATATATTTTAAAAAGTTGCGCATTTTGTCATGTTTGTATGTATGAAAGTTCAGTCATACAAACAATGCGACACATCTGTAATATCGATGGGGTACTCAGCCGTATTCACAAACGGACAACAAAGCTAATTAAATTGAATTTATTGTATTAAGATTTAGGTAAGTTATATAGTAACAACGTCTTAATTTTTTTTATTGCAAAACTCTATGTTTTTATCTCTAATCTTCAATGGGCTATGGGATATATCTTTGATTGAAATTTTACCGAAATCGGATCGGACCAAGTTTAGTTAAAAAAAAAAAAATGTAAAAGGCATTGCCAATAAATAATTAAACTAGAGAAAATTAAAAACTCAAATGAATGATTAAGAATTGAAAGAAATTAAAAGAATTACTTAATATTATTTTATTTATTTATATAATAAGGACTCCCAACACAGGATACATTAAACATACAACTTAAAATAGGCAAAGGTCTTAGATAATAGTGGTCCTGCAATTATATACCATCACCTGGAAAGTTAATTAGTAGTTAAGAATCATACTGTCACTTGTCAACTGACAGTATACTCTGGCCAGGAAGTAAAAGATCATACGGGAAACGTCGGGCAAGTTTTTTTTTTTTTATTAATGTATAGCCAAGCGTTTGGCCGCCATCTCACCTGATGGAAAGTGAAGATGCGGCCGACGGTGGAGCACGCTTGTCTAGGAGAAACCTATTCACTCTACTCTTGAAGACTCCCAGGTTGTAATAAGTCCTGTCAGTTTTTCCATATTTTTCTCAATCTATACAAAACTTGCTCATCAATGAAGCAGATAATGGAAGCCGCCAAAAAACATGTTACCGCGTGTCATTAGAGATGATTATTCAAAGCAATCAGCTAACTGTCAAAATATGATCGATGGCCGAGGTGTGCTCTTAAATTAGATGTATCATTACATGATAATACCGTTTCAAAGCAACACCATACAGCAACATATACTTTTACTAATTTATCTCACTTTAAGTTTATAAATTATATTATTAAGTTACATAAATGTAACAAATCTAAAACTAAAATCTTAAAAATATAATATAAGAACTAAAATATATTATTAAAAGGAGTCCGTTTAGGCAAGGTTCCGAAGATACTGGCAGCGTTCCCCCTTTGAATAGCTAGACTTAATCTTTGTCCGAGGTAATTTGGGGGGTCCAGTTACTCGCGTCCGTAGGTGTATACCCTTTTAGCGTGTAGGGATACACGTACCTCCTGGGTAGTGCTAATGGAGCAACCAAAAGTAGCAGTAGAACTTGTGCCAAATTCGTCCGGAGAGGTACTGCCACCACATCTGGAATCTGTCGCCAAGCAGTAGTGGTTGTACTGTGTTCCGGTGGAAGGGTGTGGCTGCCGGTGAAATCACATGCGCATGAGACGTATCGCCCCCGTCTCGGGTGATGGACGCACGATGAATGCGTCTCAGTAAAGATTTGGATCTCATACTGAGTCGCACGCATTACTGTTGTCATGGGCGAGGGTCACCACTTACCATCAGGTGGGCCCTCAGCTCGTTCCACCATTCATTCACATAAAAAAAAAGTAACAATCAGGTACTAAAATTATACTTTCGGTTGTCCATCTTTAGTAGCAGTAGAACTTGTGCCAGGTTCGACCGGAGAGGTACTGCGATCACACCTGCAATCTGCTGCCTAGCAGTAGTACTCGCACTGTGTTCCGGTGGAAGGGTGTGGGTGCCGGTGAAATCACATGCGCATGAGACGTATCATCCCCGTCTCGGGTGATGGACGCAGCAGGATGAATGCGAATGAACATTACACACGGCGCCATCTATAGTCCGAGAATAAGCACTATTTGAACCAGAATATTTTTAATTGTAAATACCTTACATATAACCTAACACTCAGACATAAAACAAACTACTATTTTCGTGAAAAAAATTTGTCCTGGGTGGAAATCGAATCCATTAATAGCGCAGAAAGCAGAGCTACTAACTCATCGTGAGGTCACTCAAACGACAGCTAACTTACTAGTCCAATCATTACGTCGGAAAAATCGGGTTAGAAATGAAAATGAACCGAGAAAGCCAAATTTGGGATATTACGTGGGGGGCGGCTAGAAAAGCTTAAGTTCAAATTGTCGACCAAAATAACCTTGTGCAATTTCCGCCATCTTGAAAAAAGGGTTAAAATCAGTTTTTTCTCCCCAAATTTGTGTTTTTTTTTTATCAATATCTCGATAAGGATGATCGATACGTGAAAAATATATAGGACCTTAATTGTAGATCTCGCAAAGAGCAACAAAAAAGTATTCATCAAATATGTTCGTATATCAACGGGGAACGAAGTTATGACGAAAAAACTGATTTTAACCCTTTTTTTCAAGATGGCGGAAATTGCACAAGGTTATTTTGGTCGACAATTTGAACTTAAGCTTTTCTAGCCGCCCCCCACGTAATATCCAAAATTTGGCTTTCTCGGTTCATTTTCATTTCCAAATGTATAATATATAATGACTGGACTATACAGAGAATATACAGAGTATACCAAGTAATATCGTAAGAATCCAACGGAACTAAAGTATTTTGAAATTTAATTATAATAAAATTTTAATATAATAGTAACGACCAGACATAATAAGCATCACATTATATTTCTATTCTCTAGGCTGGGATAGATCTAAGTCCACGCGGACGAAGTCGCGGGCACAGCTAGTACAGAGTATATGTCATCAATTATATTTGTCGGTTGCTCGAATACCTAGTTATCTGTAACGATACGGTAATGAGTTATTTGGGAGTCACTTTGCCTGTCATTGCCTCTTACGTAGGTGGCCTCTCTACAGCCGCCTTATGCATTTATTATTTTATTGCCTTATACATAAAAAATATACAATTATTTTATTGTGTTGATTATATTATATAGTAACATATTTTATGTTAAATTTTAGATAATTCTCACAGAGATATTTTCTCATGACAACGCATGTGTACAGCACAGCAGGTACAAAAGTCTACTATTGAATAAATAGTATGTTTCATATTTTTTTTTAATGGAACCATCTTGTTGGTACATTCTTCTAATTAAAAAAAATAATATCCAAATCGGTTCACAATTTGCAACGAAATCACGTAACAAATATACAAAAAAACTACCAAATTCCTCCTCCTTTTTGATGTCGTTAAACATATTGTATAAAAGCTTTTCTTGAAAATGAAATAGTTTTACAAAAAAGAAGATACTGAAAAGAACAAATGGACGAAGAGACGATAGCTTGTTTGTACTTTAATTTAATCGCCAATCTCTAAAGATTGGCCCAACAACTGGGCCAGTGCGTACAATTAATTGTCTCTCACTTACCTGACAAGTAAAGACTAAACTAATTTAAAGTCGACGTTTTAAACGTAAACCTAAGCGTATAAGTTTATGCCCCATTACTTTGCTATTTTGAAAGCAATTCGGAACAATACAAGTCTTCCTACAAGATAAAACATGAGTTACGTAGTTGTTACGTCAGTCAGCTAATTGCAAACGGATGTAAGAAGATTTTAGATGTATTTACAAAATGGCGAAACCAAGTTGTTCGCTACCAAACCAAACTTTTCAAGTTATTTACCTTTTTTTTTATTTGATGGGACTAGCTGAAGGCCCACTTGATGTTAAGTGGTAACCTTCGCCCATAACAACAATAATATAGCTTAGATCCTCCCGACTGAAGTATGAGAAGACCCAAGCCGCACTCCGTTGTCATCATGCGTATGTGATTTCACCGGCACTCACACCTTTCCACCGGAACACAGCAATGTGAGTGCACCGCTGCTTAGCGGTAGCTTAAGTTCACCCAGAGTAATACTGCCTCCACATCCAGATGTGGCGAATTTTGCAGAAGTGTTACTGCTACTTTTTGTTGCTCCTTTAGCACCACCCAGGAGTTACGTGTAGGAATTCAAAGGGTAGTTACCTAGGTACGCGAGCAACGTGACCCCCTAAAACATACGTATATTGCTGTGAAGTGGAATATAATTTAGATGAAAAACAAGTGGGCGAAACTTTTCTACTATGAATTAATAATATTTGAATTAAAAATACCAGGCACTTTTTGATAAGTACCTCGGCAAAAAATATGTTCCCCCATTCATAATTATATATAAAAAAATGATTTTGATTAAAAACTTGATGTACGTAGTTATGTTGCTGCCGGATCTTGGGCTATAAATACTTATAAAATAAATACTTTTTCAAGAAATATGTCACATAATTTCATATGTGGCAACATTCTAATGACCAAATGCGTACATGACCGGAAAAAGATGTCTCCCGTCACATATTCGAACAAGTAAAAGTGGTAACCAGATTATTTGCTATTTTAAAAGCAATTCCAAGTAATAAAACACCAATTCTACGAGATAAAGACGAGTTACGTAGAATTACGTCACTAGACTAATTGCTGGCAGACGTGCGGTGTGTGTACACGAATGAAAATGGCTTCAAAACATGTCATACCGTACCAGCCTCTAATGTTCCCACTGCAGGGACACCGGCCTACTCTCGATAATTGAGAGTGAACGGGCTCTGATCTACCACAGGAGCTCAATCCGGATTGGTAGATGTCACATGTCGTCGAATTTTTGGTTCTAAGACATACCGGTTTCCTCACGATGTTTTCCGTCGCCGTTTTGAGAACGAGGTATTGCGCACATAATTTTTTTCAAGTGAAAAATCTCATTGGTGCACGTGTGGGTTTGAACCAGCAACTTTCAGATTGAAAGTCGGCGTCTATGCCCCTGGGCCAAAATATATGTCTTCATGACATATTATTTCTACGATTTCAATCGTTGAAATAATCTCTGTCTGGCAACACTTTCAGTTGCTTTCTAAATGGTGTTGATGATCAACTTCACATTCATGACGTCAGATTTTCCATGATCGCGTTTGCAAGTACGTCCAAAAACTTTTTATATTTTTTTATGTGAATAAGTGACGGAAAGGGCTGAGGGCTGAGGGCCTCTACTGTTGTCATGGGCGGGGGTCACCACTTACCACCAGGTGGGCCCTCAGCCCGTTCCATCACTTATTCACATAAAAAAACTTTCTAAACTATCCCTTACCAGTACATCTTAAAACAGTTCTATTTGATTGGAAGAAATTGTACCGCAACTAAGATTACGACATGTATTCATCGGAATTAGATAATTGCATCCACTTAACTGTTAAAGAATGCGCGGCTGTGTCAGTGATCTAAGTTTACGAGATTCGGAGCAGTGAATCGTCTCGTCACGATTGACTTAGTTTTACTAGTTACTGGGTTACTACCAACCAAGGCACGGCGCCGTCTTTGCAGGAACAAGACTGATTAATGGTGATGAAACAGCTTAAAAATCTTTTACAAGTAACTAATGAGAAATAAATGTTATCAACATGATTTTTCCTGCGCTTAATAACTTATAACATTATTTTTTACAAATCTTGCATTCATCTTGACAACAGAATCACATCATTAAGTTCACTTTGGATTTATTTAAAATAACATCAAAGTGCGATTCGAACTCGCATTCCGAGGGTTCTGTATAATAGATTTACATTTTTTATGATATATTAGGATACCATGAAATATTTACATATCGCCGAAGTACACAAACTTAAAATTTTAATCATGCAGTGATTAAAAATTTTGCACAAACTTAAATTTTTTATCATTGCATGATTCAAATTTTAAGTTTAAATTTAGTACACAAAAATAAATTTTTAATGATTGCATTATGTAATGCTGATCAATAAATCAAAAAGGTACGAAAAGAATATAATTGGATCATTCAAAATGCTCCAAATATAACTCAACGCCCAAAATACCGTAATTTGATTGACAAAAAACGTATTTACGTTCGACGTTCAAAATGTCAGATTCGTCGCGCTCTCAAACCTTCAATCATTCTGTTGCAGTGGAGATCTTTTTCACACTAATGAGGTATCGATGACAAAATAAACGAAAATAACAGCGCTCAATAATTAAAATTAAAGTATTAAGCGTTGTCGTGGGTTCAATTCCCACCCAGGACAAGCATTTCTGTGCGAATATAAATGTTTTTTCTGTGTCTGGGTGTTAGTTTCCCATATTGCAAGCTACGCTTAGTTTGGGCTAGATAGCGTTGTCTGAAATGTACATGAACATTTAATTTTGTCAAAAAAGTGACGTTTCCAAGTTTTTTTATATAAGAATGATTATTGTTCTTATTTCTAAAAATTTCTAATACTTCTTGTCCATCCAAAGGTTTTCTGTAAGAGATTGCTTTAAAGCGATAAGACCGCCCATGTTTTTATTAGTTAAGATTTCTATTTTTAAGCAATTTTTGTACGGTGCCATCTATCCATCTAAGCATGGTTTGCCATGTGCGTTTTTAAAGGCTAAAAGTTTGGTTAGGCATTGCAATAATCAATTTACAAATAAACACTTTAAAATCGAGAGCACGTATCATTTTTCAAGATTATTTTGAAAAGGTTGCATCGTCCAATTCTATCAGTCACGGTTGGCAACCCTGAAATTGTGAGTGACAAGCGACAACCGCATGATCGCGTTAAGGCGATGAAGATATCTTCAGAGAGATCATGCAGGCTGCGCCGTCAGGACTTACTCGTGTACGTAAAATAAAGCGCGAATAAAACCTTTTTTCAAAAAACACTTTTTTTTTAAAAAAGGTTTTATGTTCGAGTTCAGGTTGTGGCCTTCTTGCTTTGAAATATGTAGCGAAAACCCGTCTCGAAGTTCAGTTTACTCAATTTCGTATTTTTGTTTTCTTTTTTTATCCGTACCAGCCTCTAATGTGCCCACTGCAGGGACATCGGCCTCCTCTCGATAACCGAAAGTGAATGAGCTCTGATCTACCACGGGAGCCCAATCCGGATTGGTAGATGTCATTTGTCGAATTTTTGGTTCTAAGACATGCCGGTTTCCTCACGACGTTTTCCGTCACCGTTTTGAGAATGTGGTATTGCGCACATAAATTTTTTCAAGTGAAAAAAATCATTTGGTTCACGTGTGGGTTTGAACCAGTAACCTTCAGATTGAATACTAATTTTAATTTAATTTTTAATACTAATATTACTCATAAATACCATCTTACTTACGTAAATAAAATAGTTGAGCAATACTAATGCAAAATGGAATTTACAATACCTAACAATTTTGGTGGTTGAATTAAAAATTGAAAAAAACGTCTTCAATTATCTCATCCTTTATTTATCACCCTCAGATACAACAGATACATCCAAATCGGTATGCAACGGACGAATATAAAAATCATAGGAAAGCAAAATACGCAATTCCGTTTACTTGGATGCCATATTTCTTCCATTTAAAAACAAACCACAGATATTATAATACTATATTAGTAACCAAACTATCAATTAACCGATTTTGATAAAATTTCTATGGGACTAATCCGAAAGCATATCCTTTCAAACATAAAAATAGTTTCGCAAATCCGTATGTATATTTCTGCGGAGCTATGCCCAAAAATACGTAAAAAATATCGTATTTATTATATATTGTGTAGTAGTAACGAAAAGTAACGAAGTCTGTTTAATTGACATTAAAATTAATCAATTGTTACTGTTACACATAAAACTTAAACAATTTTCCAAATTATTAAGTTTGTTGCCGTCACATTTCCATTATAAATAATTAATAACTCGGGAAACAATTACTGGCCTTAATGCCCACTTTCCCCAAACTTCACGGTGTTTGATTATGAAAATTAAGTTTTAGCTGTTTTAGCACCAGAGGGCGTGATTTTGAATAAATTGTGGGCTATTTACCAAATTAGCAATGAGAGTGTGAAAAGAACTTTTAATTACATGGTTTAATTGTTACTTAAAAATCCGTAGAAGTTTATACACGCGGTATAAATAAACCTGATAAAAATTTTACTGTTAACTAATCAAATGAAATTACATGAAATGAATATTCGTGCACATTATACACAGCGCCATCTAGCCCCAAACTAAGCATAGCTTGTATCTACTAAAATCAGTGATAGAATACTTATAAAAGAATAAATAAATTTCAGTATAAACAAAACATGAAATTCAATGGGAAATTTGTGAAACAATCACATATAACATGTTTATGATGGAAACCCACGATATCTGACAAAGTATTCAATTTTAAACTATTTATTGCACTTAAGTTGTAAATAAGATATTAATTTTAATAGACCCAAACATAAATCAAACATAAGCCATAAATAAACGCAATTATGAAATTATCGAGAGCGTGGTGGCCAAGGGGCACAGACTCCGACTTTCAATCTGAAGGTCGCTGGTTCAAACCCACAAGTGCACCAATGAGTTTATTCACTTGAAAAATTTATGTGCGCAATACCACGTTCTCAAAACGGTGACGGAAAACATCGTGAGGAAACCGGCATGTCTAAGAACCAAAAATTCGGCGACATGTGACATCTACCAATCCGGATTGGGCTCCCGTGGTAGATCAGAGCCCATTCACTCTCAATTATCGAGAGTAGGCCGGTGTCCCTGCAGTGGGAACATTAGAGGCTGGTACGGATGAAATTATCCATTATCCCACTCTAAGTGAGTCGCTACATGTTTCCTTCTTCCATTCTCTTCTATCAGCTGTCATTTTAGAACAATCTACTACCATTTTTTTTTATACCACTTATTTGGCAAACAAGCATACGGCCCACCTGACGGTAAGCGGTTACAGTAGCCTATGGACGTTTGCAATACCAGAGGTATCACTCGCGCGTTGCCGACCCTTTAAATATTTACTACTAGCGACCCGCCCCGGCTTCGCACGTTTGGTAAAGCATCAGTGTCGTATCAGAACCCGTGCGAAGCCGGGGTGGCTTGCTAGTGTATTATACATATAAACCTTCCTCTTGAATCAGTCTATCTATTAAAAAAAACCGCATCAAAATCCGTTGCGTAGTTTTAAAGATTTAAGCATACATAGGGATATAGGGACAAAAAAAGCGACTTTGTTCTATACTATGTAGTGATTATTAACTTCTAGTTATTATCTTTCATGCAATCCTTGGCCTTCCTCTTCTCTTAAATCCATTCCCTTCCATGCGTACTATTTATATGTCCCCTATATGTAATTCATCCCTCATCATGACATGCCAATTTTATTATTTCAAGCCTGATATTCAGACATAAAAATGTATGTACTATTGTTGCTACTACATAAGTAAAAAATAACTAAATTTTATATTCGCTTCCGAGCAAACGAATGAAAATGTTATATTCATAAACTTTACATTCGAGTAAAAAGTACATAAAAATATATCGCATGTAATATATTTCATATTGAAATATTAAGTATAAAAATTTTTTACTTCTGTATCCGTATGAAAAATTGTTATGGTGCTACGTCTAAACATCCTCCAATTATTTTCAAACAATGAACGTATTAGAAACAAACTGCGTTTTGATGTGTTATTTTATAAAAAAAAAGCAATAATAGCTTTATTAACTCACAAATAGTTGGAGGTATATCATTACGAATTAAAAACGGACCACACACAATAAAAGTTTCAAACATATTTTTTCCGAACTAGACTTAATTTGTATACCGATAGAATTCATTTCAGATGAAAGTTCTGACTTAATATAGGGTTGTCAAAACCGTGACTGTCAAAACTCAGGTATTCGAATGATAAGCCGTTTTACCCATCAACCTTATGTCAATGTCATAAAAACTTATTTTGAACGTAACTATTATGAAATACTGGCTAATTTAGTTGTACCATTTTACGATCGCCAGGGTGGTCGGTATACGAAGATAGGAAATGTCATTAGGACCGAAATATGGAAAATTGATACGAATCTTAATATTTGTGGTAAAATATTGAGTTACCGTTTTATCGCTTTTGGAAGTAATTTGATATTTTAGCGGTTCACCAAAAAACTAGCAATGTTAGGACAAGACATTTTATAAATTTTTCAGACAGATAGTTGTTAATGTGTGACGGAACGAGCTGAGGGCCCACCTAATGGTAAGTGGTGACCCTCGCCCATAAAAATAAGTGATAAAATAAGTGTAATACTTGAGATCAAAAGAATAAATGAGTTTGAGTTATATTAGACTTTTTATGCTATTAAACTGACCAAAAAATTAAAAGCAAAAAAATTCCTTAATTATTCCTTAATACTTTTGCTATGTGGTTACCGCCGCCCATAAACATGCAAAATACGACTCAAGTCTTCCCATAGGTATGTGAAATGTCACGTAGAGTCCGTAAGCTCTAGAGGTCACTGAAGTTTATGGCGTATTTTACCACTATGTGTTATAGCATTGTGTTTTATGGACCACTCACATAGTCTTGTTAACGCTTGGTTTTCAAACAGTTTGTACTCGTAAATGTGTCCCATATACCATGGAAGTGTCACACAGCAATATTTGTTTAGAGTCACAGGTTTCCAAACTTTTCGTCGTGTAGACCACTTTTCAGTTATGTGTAGACCCCCAAATCAAATATATCTAATGTGTTTTCAAGACCAAAAGTTGCTTTTGTAAACCAACCATTTCAAACTAAATTTCAATCAAATATAATATGTTCGGCCGTTTTAGCATGAAGGATCAGTTGCTCGCGTCCGTTGGTGTGTACCCTTTGATTCCCTACACGTATGTCCTGGTGGTGCAAAAGTAGCAGTAGAACTTGTGCCAAGTTCGTCCGGAGGTAAGTTGTTACCTACGCCCATAACAACAGCAATACGACTTAGGTCCTCCCTGCTCGAATTATAAGTCGAACGCCGTTGCGTCCGTCACCCTAGATGCGGTACGTGTAGAGATTCAAAGGGTACTCAAAGGACGCGAGAAACTGGATCCCCCAATTTCTGTAATCATTAATTAACCTGCTATAAATATTAACGAGGTATTCCCGATTAAATGTAAACAGAACATAACATTAGTTCATTAAGTAATTAACTATTAATGAGAGTACTACAATAATTATGACTTAATTTACAACTAAAGGGAGATTTTAACTTGTTTGCCTCCAAAATATGTTAGTTTATATACAAGGTTAATTTTAACGGAATATATTTGTTAGAAGTCGTATTGCTGTTCCTGTGACACGTTATATGCTCACGAATATATGTACATGTATGTGTAAAATTTTACGTGTCCAAATGATATTTAAGATCTAAAGGAATAACTTTGACTTTGACATTGAATGGTAGCCACTTCATATCAGGCCTCGTCACCGAAGCATGAGAAGACTCAAGTCGCATCCCCTTGCGTCCATCTCCCGAGTCCATGTAAGGAAAAACATCATGAGGAAACCGGCATATCTTAGAACCAAAAATGCGAAGACATGTGACATCTACCAATCCGGATTGAGCTCCCGTGGTAAATCAAAGCCTATTCACTCTCAATTATTGAGAGTAGGCTGGTGTCCGGCAGTGGGAACATTAGAGGTTGGTACGGAAATGCTAAAATATTTACAAAGTACTTATTTTGTTAATATGTATTAACACACACATATTATAGAACCAAGACCTATGTTTGTAACAAAAATGCTTGTGCGGGGAATCGAACCCATGACCTACACCGCAGAAGGCAGAGCTACTGACGCCAGTCGCTAATCAAATAAATTGTTTTCAACCCCTAATTCACACATAGGGGTAAATATTTTCCATTAAATTTCGATGTCAACAATCACGAAGTCTTTTTCGAAACGATTTTTATTTGATAGCAAATAAAAATCTCCCGCCAATATTCTCCCAATAAACATCTTATAACCTTTTATTGCTTGAACAACTCAACTAAACGCGTTGCTCTATGACTAGGGTCTACGTATATCTAAGATCTAGGCTATAGCCTATCTATTGCAATATGATTTATACCACGGATAATTCCAGCTTAACCTATGGAAATGCGAGGCATATCGAATCGAGAACTATAAACAATATGCATAGCAAAACTCCAGATACGCGGCTGTTAGGAACTGTACAGACGATCGAATATTATCGGAAGTCGCTACCAATTGTCCAACGATTTAGTTGTAAGAGTATATTTTACTGACATCAAATGCCGGTAAAATATACTATTACAACTAAAATAAGGATGGATGTGGAAGGATATAAGACAAGAGGTAGGCCAAAGAAAAGATGGATGGTTTGTGTGAAAGATGGTATGCGTAAAGGAGTGAGTACTGAGATGACGTCTGGCAGAGAGGAAATGGAAGAAAAATACATGTTGTGCTACCCACTTAGTGTGGGATAAGGAATAGAATGGAATAGAAAAACTTTATTTTGTGTTACATAATTAGGGCTCACTTAAAAATTAAAAACAAAATTACACGTTTAAGAATATGTAACAACAAAAAATGTAACCACTCAGCATGTGCTGCGTCAGTGGACTGATGCAGCGCTGGTATTCTGTGGCACCATGGCAGGGCAGAAAGATGACCTTCTAATAAGATATCTTAATAGAAATACCCCCAGTTCCTTAAAATTTGCATTATTTAATTGACAATGCATTATTTATTGCAATTATATTTAATCTATAGGTGTAATTGACATCTAAATTAATTTGACATGCCATCATACTTTATGTATTGTTGAAATTTTAATGTATTATTTATTTCTTGACAATGCCACTATACAGCAGCCATTGTTTAATTATATTTTATTTTTAATGTAACATTTTATTTCAATTATTTTAAGTATTTCTATGACGCTACTATGCTTGTCTATTTTAATTTAGTTTGTAAGATAGTACCACAATTATTGTAACATTATAATGTAATTTTAAATTTGACATAACCCAGTGTTCGCTAATGATCCTACGGTGAAAATATTTGAGTATGAGTATGAGTATTAAGTTCTACCTAAATCTGCTCGTTTGTATTATCCACGTAATATCCGCAATTTAGGAGCACAATACATTTGGCATTGGCAGGATTTTCCATGTGTGCTTCGTAATTGGTACTATCGTGAATGTGCACCTATTTAATCGCTTTTCATTGTGTTCTTATCTATTTATGTTCAATTAATCTTTATATTCAAATTGGAATAATTGGATGTTTAGAGCAGGAGATAGAGAATTGAGGTAATCTAGAGTTTTGTATCGAAGAAAATGTACTTCGATTTCTATGAAATAATTATAAGGTGATGAAAGTATTGAGCTAGTTGAGCAGAAGCTCTGCCTTCCACGCTGTAGGAGGTGGGTTCCATTCCCGCCCAGGACAAACATTTACGTGACAAACATATATGTTTGTTCTGTGTCTGGGTCATAATATGTATAAATAATAATAAACGTTTACACACTCATACCTCTGCACTAGGATTCTCTGTGTCGCAGATGGCATGGACAAACACAGAAACACAAGACAAACAACAAACTTTACGCTCACAAAGTGTGCCCTGGCCGGGAATCGAACCCGGAACCCATCGCTTCGAAGGCAGGGCTACTACCAATTAAACCACGTTGTGTATTTGCAAAAAAGTACTACATAAGTATTCTAACTTATGGGAATTCTTCTATCGGAATCAGATAACTGATCTGATTCCCATAGTACAAACTAAGCTTAGTTTGGGTTTAGATGGCACTGTGTGAAATGTGAAATTAAAATTTTCGTGTATTTTAATTTAATATATACAATGTCAAAGGTTATAATCGGAAAATCTTTCATCTTATTGACGGATAATCATCAACTCCCGCGTAAAACTGCCACAGATAACTAAAAGAAAAAAAATATATATTAACTGCCTACTCCAAACCAGACGTCTGAGTGTATCGTTCGTTCTATTATTGCGTTTAGTATTTAGCAGTTACACAACTAATGTATGTCATGTGGCTAGGTTTATTCTGAACTGTCTATAATTAACAGCGATAGGTGATTCATTGATTGAGTAACCTTTACTTGTGCTAATGAGATCTTTTGATGTTGACATGGAGGTCGTTTCTTATATGAAATCACGAGGTTTTCACTGAAGGGGTAGGCAGAGGTATGACCCTCATTTTGCTGTAGATTAAACTAATGTGGATTTTATTCTCAGTGGCCATTATAATGTGCCAGTTGGGAACTTCGAAATTCAGTTTTCTCCAAAATGATTTTATTTGAAACAATTTCAAAAAAAGAATGTTTAGCTATGTGACGTCATTCTAATTCCAATATGGCGGATAATCCAAGATGGCGGACTAGTTATTTTTTCTACACTATCACAGTATGGGTATCAAATGAAAGGGCTTGCTGAGAACACGAAAAAAGCTTAATTAAAAAGTTTTTTTTACCATTAATTTATTCATGTTTAATTATAAAGTAATATTTACTACTTGTATCCTTCCTATTACTCTTGTCATGGCGAAGCATGCTTAAGTGTTCTTTACCGATCATCTAAGTTAAACAACTGTCCGCCCGGTCTATAGTTGGATGGGTGAGCTCAAATGCATTGAGTTCCGTACGCATCCGTACTTCAGAGGTCACTTTAAGAGGTCCGTCCCTGCTATACTAGTCGATAAGCCAGGTTGGAGGTTTCCGGCGTGGAAACTCCGACACTACATTTTTTTTAACTCACAGAAGAATAACTATTTCTGGGTCAGACATACGCAGCTGCTTACAAAATTGGCAAGCGCGTTACTATGAGAAAAACATTACACTAGCATTAGCTCACGGCTTCCCCCGCGTATTTACATATATATTGTACATCATCATTATACTGCAATTCCAAGTAGTTCCGGACAATAAGTACAAACAAATATAAATATAGTACGACATAAATAATTATAGAAGCGAAATTCCTCGATAAAATGTATTGGTTACAAATTTGCGAACATAAATGCCCGGCACTGCAAACCCACACTCAAGTGGGTGGCAATTGACAGCGTTAAATAACAAATCAATTAATACCCTAAACCTTATCACAATCTGTCTATCAGTATCCATAAACAAACAGGGCACTTTAAATGTCAGAGAGGCATAGAATTGATAAGCGAAAACTTAAAATATACGACATTACAAAGTGATATATATTCTACGCCCTAGTGTCTGAGTCTGAATATTTGCTAAGTAGGTCTTAGGGCTCCAACAGACTATCATTATAAACGTGTTTAAGAATGTGCTTAAAAATAAATAATAAAGTTATTTTCAATACTAAGATCGTCAATTAAACGATCTAATTAAAATAGTTTCATAATAAGTACCCTTTGAAATTGTTTGTCGCAGCGTAAAAAAATGTTCAGCGATTATTAGCTATGTATATAGTAAAAAGATTAGTAACTATATCTATAACAATAATATTATTTAAGTAACATTAAAGAATTAGTATAAAAAAGTATAAAGAAAAAGTATAAGAAATGAAGAAGATAATTTCTTAGTAATAAACAGTGTGTTAACCTTTATAAATACACTAGCGACCCGCCCCGGCTTCGCACGGTTAGTAAAGCATCAGTGTCGTATCAGAAACTACCCGTGCGAAGCCGGGGTAACTTGCTAGTGTATTACCTATACATATAAACCTTTCTCTTGAATCACTCTATCTATTAAAAAAAAACGCATCAAAATCCGTTGCGTAGTTTTAAAGATTTAAGCATACATAGGGATATAGGGACAGAAAAAGCGACTTTGTTTTATACTATGTAGTGAAGTCTGATTCATTTGTTAATTCTCCATATTTAATCCTTTTTAATTACTGTACATAAAACTTTGAACGTGATCGTGACGTATTATGATAAGCAAACAACGAAGCATAACTAAAAATAATGTACCAACAACCAGTTAGTTTCGCTAATTAATGTTAAACTACGATTTCGATTTAAAACGGAATGCCTTTTTGAAAGCAATACTTCAAATAGATACGATCAAATGAATACTGACTCATATTCATTATGAATTATAATTATACTCTTATTTAAGTGGTTTTATAGATATTTTACAGATTTTTTGGATTAAAAAGACAACTCTTTTTAATCTGAAAAATAAAAAAAGATTTGTCTTTTTAATTAAAAAGAGTTGTCTTTTTAATCCGAAAAATACATTTCTTTCGCATATCTATATCACTTAAGCAAATGATTCAAATCTAGACACTACAATGAAGAGTTCAGGCAAAAGTTTGACCGTCTGCCAGTGCCCTTACTGCCCTTATTTTATAGCAGACAGTATGGCTGCCAGCTCACTACTACGGCATAATAAAGTGAAATTTTGATATAGAGCAAGTATACTTAAATTCTGTTGGTAATGTTCTACGATTTTATGGTTGACTTTCACTTCTATCAACCATATTTCTGATAGTTTATAGTAGTTTCACTTATGAACTTCTTTATTATATTTATTCACTAGCGACTCACCCCGGCTTCGCACGGTTAGTAAAGCATCAGTGTAGTCTCAGAAACAACCCGTGCGAAGCCGGGGTGACTTGCTAGTGTATTATACATATGAACCTTCCTCTTGAATCACTCTATCTATTAAAAAAAACCGCATCAAAATCCGTTGCGTAGTTTTAATGATTTAAGCATACGTAGGGATATAAGGACAGAGAAAGCGACTTTGTTTTACACATCTGAAATTATAATTTTTTTTTTGCTTCGTGTGAGTATTTTTCAAGTCGTCCCGCGGCTTATCAGTAGAAAAATAGCAGTAGAACTTGTGCCAAATTTGTCCGGAGAAGTACTGCGAAGTACACACTAAGAATCTTCCGTCAAGTAGTGGTGCGCGCACATTGCTGTTTTCCGGTGGAAAGGTGTGAGTGCCGGTGAATTACGGGCGCGTGATATATACATGTTTATACACTGATATATACTGTCTCTATACACATGTCACGTCTCAGAGTGGTGACGCATAGTGACTTGGGTCTTCTACCTCGGTAGTGGAAGACCGGGGTCCAGTGGCAAATCGTCCAGTAACTATAACTAAAGTCAAGTTAAAAACCTTGTTAATCAATAATCAACATTAGCACACTCATACCTCTGCACTAGGGTTCCCTGTGTCGCAGATGGCATGGACAAACACAGAAACACACAACAGACAAACACCCAAGAACCGAGAACAAACTTTATGCCACCACACAAAGTGTGCCCCAGCCCGGGACGCCTCGCTTCGAAGGCAGGGCTACTACCAACTAAGCCACGGAGCCGTCAATGCTATAAGTAGTAGATTTTATTTGTTTTCTTAACAGTTATCTCCTTGAGAGTTGATAATAAATCTCGTGTAAATTATAAGGAAAAATCTTATAGAAACCAAAGGCCACGTTTTACTAGGAAAAATTAAGATGCCTTGAATTGTTTATACACAGAATATAAACAAGCACAGCACAGAATATAACAACCTTGAATATGTGCTTGTTTAGGGGGGTCCAGTGGCTCGCGTCCGTAGGTGTGTACCCCCTGGGTGGTGCTAAATGTATGTGAATAGTTTGTGATAATATCTCTTCAAAGTTCTTTCAACCGTATCATTTATAAAACTATTTTACTTGTTATAAATGTGATTTGAGAAAATGATCCAGCTTTTCCGTATTTCGGAGAACATTTATATGATATAAATAGTTGTTCGCGTCAGTACCCTTTGATTCCCTACACGTACCCCCTGGGTGGTGCTAAAGGAGCAACCAAAAGTAGCAGTAGACCTTGTGCCAAGTTCGTACTACTGCCAAGAGGTACTGCCACCACATCTGGAATTTGCCGCCAAGCAGTACTGGTTGCATAACTGTGTTCCGGTGGAAGGGTGTGGGTGCCGGTGAAATTACAGGCACATGAGACGTAATATCCCCGTCTCGGGTGACGGGCGCAGCGGGGTGCGACTTGGGTCTTCTCATACTTCGGTCAGGGACCTAAGTTGCATTGCTGTTGTTATGGGCGGAGGTATCTACTTAATATCAGGTGGGCATCCAGCTCATCCTGTCATCTCTGTTACATAAAAAAAACAGCGGTTCCATGCGTAAAAGCGTTACAAAATTCCGAATTTCATATATGTATTTTTTTTAATTAATAAATCAGACTAAATGATTTTTCACATAATTTAAACCACTATATGCCATAACTAACCTTTAATTAATAGTAAATGTCAAGGATAACAATGATATTTGTTTATTATTTAATGGGTAATAATAACACGTTATATAATTCATTCGCTGGAACATGTGAGTAATGTTCTTTATATAATACTAGCTGCGCCCCGCGGTTTCACCCGCATAGTTCCCGTTCCCGTGGAGAATGCGGGGATAAATTGATTTTATTTTTTCCTTAATTTTCCAATGTTTTTAATAGTTATTCTGCTATTCGGGACGGAAACAAATCCAACAAATCAAAAACCATGGCAATCGGTCCAGCCGTTCTCGAGTTATAAGTGTTGAAACAAACACGACTTTCTTTTATATATATAGATTTATAATAAATAAATAATAAATATTCATGCATACATACAACGCCATCTAGCTAAGCTAAGCAACGCTTGTGCTATTCTTTGCTGTGGTTACTAGATTTGACCGATACCGACCTATTAACTCTCGTGAGAGTGAATAGACTTTGATCTACCACGGGAGCCTAATCCGTATTGAACCTTATTAGGGGTAAAAATTCTAAATTAAATTTCTGTGAGAACAATGAGGACGTAAAATCTGTCAAGACAAGAATTTATTGCATAAAACAAAAAACCCAACTGCGTGTAAAAACTATTTTACTTATTTTAATTACAAATTATTAGAAGCCAGTATCACTCTCGCAATTAAGACGAATATAAAGACACTTCTCACGCTAAAATTCATCAATCCGTTTCGGTTACAGAGCGTGCCGAAGAAATATACATACATATAAACATACACTTGAAAAACATAACCCTCCTTCTGGCGCAGTTGGGTAAAAATATCATACAAATCGTTCAGCAAATGGAAAATAAATCGTGAAACAAATAAAACAAGTGACTGATTAAAAAATATCAAAAAAAATGACTTCAATACTTTATCTACATCCACATACATAAACTACATCCATAATCGGTATACAACGGGCGAAGAAAAAAGTCACTGGAAAGCAAAATACGCAATTTTATTTACTTGGATGACATATATATTCCAGTTATTTCGATTAAGCAACAAAAGTATTCAACCAATTTTGATAAAATTTCTATGGGACCAATTATTGGACCTTTTTATCGTTCATAAATGACCGAGTTCTGATGTAACAAACATAATATAATCTGCAAATCGTTTGAAAACCCACAACCGAATTTAAAACCTCTTTTAAGACGTCGGATAAAAGCAGCATTTATCTAAAACTGTGTTATTTTTGTTGCAGGTACGTAGCTGACCTATATAAATCACCAAATAAGGAACAAAGATCTACATCATCTACATACGGCCTCTGCTGCATTTCAAAACTAACCTTCTGACTCGTAATTTTTGTTTTCGCTTCTACTACGTAAGATTGTGGCCTTGCTCCAACCGAGGTCATCATAGACTACAGAAGCGAAACTTCCTTAAAAGTTTTATTTTAAATTTATTTTAATCCAGGTATTTCGCTTCTAGGACGCTTTAATCGGAACTGATACTCGTAGAAAGTTTCGATAATAAATTTTTGATGGTTTTTGTTACTGATGATTTGTAATGAACTTCCCTTGGGAAAGACACCGTCATTATCTTTTACACTGCAGTATTTTCTAAATCCTTAACTAATGTATGTGTTTTTTTAACTTACATTAGTTTAAGTGAAAAATTTTCCATTTTTTTAATCTATAAAAAAACTTATATCGCTGCCCGCAATGCTATTACATTGTACAGAGCTATCATAAATGATATTTTTTTAAAATCTTAACCTCGTTTTCTTTTAGGTACATATTATTTGAAAAGGTGACTTTATTAAAATAAAAAAAACATTAAAACATTAACACACTCACACCTCTGCATTAGGATTCCCTGTGTTGCAGATGGCATGGACACATAAACACAAGACAAACACCCAAAACCCAAGAACAAACTTCATGCCATCACCCAAAGTGTGCCCCGGGAATCGAACCCGGGACCCCTCGCTTCGAAGGCAGGGCTACTACACTAATCCACGGAGCCATTTGTGAGTTATTTTTTAGCAATACAATGGAAGTAAAAGCTTTTGACTTTGACACATGACATCAACGTCTACCTTAGCTAACAGATTTAAGCTGTTTTAGAATGATTTCGTTTCCATTATTCCTTATACTAGTGCTGAGGTAATAACCAGTTTTCCCACGTGTTACTTGGATTTCTATGATAACGTTCAATAACTGGATCGGTAAGATGACTGGAGATATTTAAAATAACTGTTGTGCTCCATACCTCATAAAAATACTCCTAAAAATAAACACTATACATTTTGAGCGTAAAGTATGTTCTCGGGTCTTGAGTTTTTGTCGTATGTTTTAAGTTTGTCTTTGGTACACAGACACACAGGGAATCCTAACGCAGGAGTGTGTAATATGATTCGAAATGTAATTTTATCCACCTTAGGTTTAGTATGTTTAATTTTCAAAATTACCATTAATTTACAGGCGTAAAAGGTAATAAAATATGCATTTGTGTATTTTTTTAAACGTAGAATATTTTTTTATAAACAATTTTGTTTTAAATTGTTAAACAAAATTGTCGTTTTAAATATGTTCAAAAGTAACGTAAGTGGTAGTAAGCTGAAATTGTCCGTCTGAGAATAATTGAAGACCTACTTATAGATATTACTATATTATCTCGTTCGCCTGTGAGTGATCGAAGCTCAATCTCCCAATACAACTAAGTACTGATTCTGAATCTTACAAAATATAATAAGTAATATAACTCATCTAGTTTCTATAACCATGTGTAATTTATAGTTTGCTCCAAATTCCTATTTTATACAATATTTCCTGGATCCTATTCTATCTGATAATCTTCCGTAGCTTAGTAGCAGATGGCATGGACAAACATAGAAACACAATACAAAACCCAAAACCCGACAAACTTCATGCTCACCACACAGTGTGCCCGGCCGGGAATCGAACCAGGGACCGCTCGCTTCAAAGGCAGGGCTGCTAACTAAGCCACGGAGCCGTGTAATATGAGAACCAGATAGGATAGAACATAAAAATCACTTTATATGTAAATACAAACATACAGACACACGAAAACGATCCATGTAAGATATTAACGCTTATAAAAAGACACAGTAACATTTATTGTCAAATTCTATATCAAATGGAATGCTTGTTCTTAAATCCATCAATAACAAATACAAACAAAATATTCCAAACAGGTGTATGTTTACGAACAAAATACACATTATTATATTATATTTCATAACAAGCTCGAGAACATTCTATAAATACCCAAACAAAAGTCGAACTCTAGTGGATCTAAAATCAGAGGTGTCCATCACCAACCACTGAAATAATCCACAGTTTCAACCTTATCAAATTAAAAATAAAGCTTATTGGTCCCGATTTGATGCATTATAGGATGCTTGTTCGAAATAATGTGGTCTGTGCTCAGAAGAAAGCAAGCCTTGTTCTGACACTCGACACTGTGCCTGTTTCCATTGTTCCGTTCGATACGACTTGAGTACCATGATAAACTTTCGTTTTTTGTTTATGTTATTGTTAGGCAAACAGGCGTACAGCCTGATGTTAAGCGGTCACCGTAGCTTATATATATCAGCAACAGTGAAAACATTGCTGATATGTTACCTACGCTGTACACTTTATATTTCTCTTGAAGCTATCCATTATGTATTCGGAAAAATCTCTGGTGGCAAATACTTTTACTCTTAATACTGATCTTACCAAATCAGGCAGTATTAAGACTTAATTGCGAAACGAAATCTGTTTTATGTTCTTTTTGCTTAATATCATTTCGATCATCATAATACTAGATACCATTATGTCGTTATTTAACCGATTTAAAAATGAGGTTTTTTTTTTTAAAATCTGGTTACGCTATTTTATCGCCAATTGTTAACTTCCAAGTTAGTTCACCCCTAATGACGTAAATAAGCGACAAAAGTATTTAAGTCGGTACATACGATTTATAAATCTATCAATTATCTCATTGCAGATAATCACGTAGATAAATTGTACTAATACATTGTAACATACCTACTCAAACTAAATTGATTATCTACACTAATATTATAAAGAGGAAAGATTTGTACCTATGTTTGTATGTTTGTAATGAATAGGCTCAAAAAGTACTGGGCCGATTTCAAAAATTCTTTCACCAATAGAATGCTACATTCTTCCAATTTGACATAGGCTACATTTCATTTTGGAAAAAATTAGGGATCCTTGGTAAAATTTGAACAATGTGACCGAAGGTGTAGAAAAATTAGTCTTAAAATGTCTTTCGTCGAATGCGCTGCCGAAACTATTAGCGATAGAACAAAATAATGTACAATAATATTGAAGAACATCATAATATTTACAAAAAACTCCGCGGTAGCATATGTCCAACTATTGTAGTTATGTCACTACCCCGTGCGAAGCCGGGACGGGCTGCTAGTAAAACATAATTAGATAGATAATTAACAATAACTTATCTGCTTATTGTTCATTGATTATTCATAAATGTTAAAAGAGAAACTGTATCCATAAATTATATCACAATAATGAATTTGCTACGATAAATTAACCTATAAAATATCTAAAACCACAATGAAAATACCGTGTTGATCTATTTCCATGCTGTATTAGAATAAACCTAGTTTGAATGAGGTTAATGTTGTCATAAATCTTTAATTTGAATTTTCAATTGCACATTAACATTTAAAATCTTGTTATATATATCTCATGACAGATGATATTGACCTATAATATATTGATTGGCAGAAAAGATTTAATAAAAGAGAAAAGTTGTAAATAATTACAGTTCGTTTAACTACGGGCACTAAAGCGTTAATCTTCGATTAATTATTGTAATAAATAATTAAAGAAGGGCTTGCAATTTCGACAATAATAACTCAAATATCTAAGTATATTTTTAATACCTACTATTAAAGTGACTGGTTGAGCATAAGGCCCACATACGTGTCACATACCCCAGTTGCACCTCGTTGCGCCCGTCACCTGCGACGGGGATGTAACGTTTCATGCGTGTGATTTCACCGGTACCCACACCCTTCCAACGAAACACTTCAATGCAACTGCCTCCTTCTTAGCGACAAATAACCTGGGATGGAAGCAGTACTACTCCAGACGAAATTATCTTCAAATTCCACATAACCACGCTATCTCCCCGTGGCAGGGAGGTAGGCAAGAGCATTTCACCACGAAAAAAATTCTCGTAATTCGTGCAACAATGGATTCATGTAAATCTCAAGAGGGCATAGATCGGCCAGCAATTCAGCAGTAATCGCGTAACGGGGAACGACCCCGACCATTTAAAATAACTCTATGTAATCCAATACCTCCACCGGAGTGGTGGCGTAGTACCACTTGACTATCAATCTGAAGGTCAGAGGTTAGATTTTGCATCAGGAATATAAAAATTCACTGAAATTTCACAAAGTGCTAAATTTTTTTACTCTCTTTACTATGGCAACCACATAACTAACAGAATTAATAAAATAGCACAACTTTTTTAATACCGTACCAACCTATAATGTTCCCACTGCAAGCACACCTACTCTACTCTCGATAAATGAGAGGGAATGGGCTTTAATCTACCACGGGATTGGTAGATGTAACATGTCTTCGAATTTTTGGTTTAAGGCATGCCGGTTTCCGCGCGATGTTTTTCATTTCCGTTTCGAGAAAATGGTATTGCGCACATACATTCTTCAAGGAAAATACTCATTGGATCACGTGTGGGTTTAAATCAGATACCTTCACATTGAAAGTCAGCGTCTGTACCCCTGGGCCACCATTATATTTTTGAATATATTAAAACAAATATTAGTTCCGGAATCGAACATTCAGCGCAGAAGACAGAGCTATTACCAACTGCAGCTCAGTTGGTAATATATCTGCCTTCTGTTCTAATGACTTTTATAAGGGCGGTCATGACTTTTACAGTTACCGAATAAAGTTATCAGTACAGTTCAAAGTTAAACGTAAAATTACACCGGTTTTTCTAACAAGAACATGATGCTACGATTTACTTTGAGGATTAGAAAGTTCTCTCGGGTAATATAAGCCCTATCATAATAATATTGGGTGTGTGAATATGACTCCGCCCTTTCTCAACAGATGTCGTTTTTAGTATTGTTTACGTGTACTAATAAATGACCATACTTGTATTCGATAGTACTGAATGTCAGCTATCTAACGCATTTTATGATATTTGGTTGAAGTGTAAGCAACAATTGTTTTCACCTTTTCGAAAATGTCGGTTTTTATTCCAAATAAACGTCATTTGCGGGAAGTGTTATTACATTATTTTATTGCGAAGAAAACTGCAGCGGAAACTTATCGTTTGCTTGTGGAGATTTATGGTGAGCATGCTCCGTCTAATACAACTTGCAAGGAATGGTTTCGACGATTTCAAAATAACGATTTTAGTACTGAGGATAAAGAACATAGAAAACCACCAAAAAAATTTGAAGATGCTGAATTGGAAGCATTATTGGCGGAAGATTCTTGCCAATCTCAATCAGAATTAGCTGCAGCATTAAATGTTGATCGTTCAACTGTTGCAAAGCGTTTACAAATGATGGGAATGATTCAAAAAGCCGGTTACTGGGTTCCACATGATTTAAAAGAAAGAGACATGGAACGTCGGAAAACCATTTGTGAAATGCTGCTTCAAAGACAGCAAAGAAAAGGATTTTTGCATCGGATAGTCACAGGAGACGAAAAATGGATACACTACGAAAATCCTAAACGCAAAAAAGCTTGGGTGAAACCAGGCGAACCAGGCCCATCACAGCCAAAAATAAATATTCACTGTGCCAAGGTCATGCTCTGTATTTGGTGGGATCAGAAAGGTATTGTATATTATGAGTTGCTCAAACCCTCTGAAACTATTAATGGAGAAGTTTACCGACGACAACTAATGCGTTTGAAGCGAGCCATAGAAGAAAAACGACCAGAATGGGTGAATAGACATAACAAATTAGTTCTTCAGCATGACAATGCCAAACCGCATACCGCAGAAGTCGTAAAAAGATATTTAGAGGGACAGGACTGGGAAGTGTTACCCCACCCGCCATATTCACCAGACATAGCTCCTTCGGATTACCACCTATTCCGGACGATGCAGACAGACCTTACTGGAGAAAAGTTTACTTCATGTGAAAGTATCAAAATTTGGATTGACAACTGGATAAGCTCAAAAGACCAGGACTTCTTCCAGCAAGGAATACGAAAACTACCTGAACGATGGGCGAAGGTTGTAGCTGCAGATGGAGCATACTTTCAATAATTTTTTTTTTTAATTTTGTAAGCGAACAAATGTGTTTTATTTTGACAAAAAGGGGCGGAGTCATATTCACACACCCAATAAACTCATTTAATTATTATGTTTTGGATGTATTTTGTTACATTTATGATGTTTTCGAAACAAAATTCTATTATATTTCATAGAATTAAACTAATCGTATCCACATACAAGTTTTAAACTTAGATCATAGAATCCAAGCACAACGGGAAACAGGTCTTACCACGATACCCAATATAAAAAAAGCACATAGTACTAGGTACATTTAAAAAAATTTTTTTTTTGTTACTTTTACTTTTCTTTAAATAATAGTGTGAACCTACATAATTTAAGACCTTTTTGGAAAATAAACTATTATCTACACTAATATTATAAAGAGGAAAGATTTGTACCTATGTTTGTATGTTTGTAATGAATAGGCTCAAAAAGTACTGGGCCGATTTAAAAAATTCTTTCACCAATAGAATGCTACATTCTTCCAATTTGACATACGCTACATTTCATTTTGAAAAAAATTAGGGATCCTTAGTAAAATTTGAACAATGTAACCGAAGGTGTAGAAAAATGAGTCTTAAAATGTCTTTCGTCGAATGCGCTGCCGAAACTATTAGCGATAGAACAAAATAATGTACAACAATATTGAAGAACATCATAATGTCTACAAAAAACTCCGCGGTAGCATATGTCCAACTATTGTAGTTATGTCACTACCCCGTGCGAAGCCGGGACGGGCTGCTAGTTATTCATAATTTAGTTAACGGGTAGTTTTGATTTAATCTTCTAGTGTTATTTTTCTTTTCTATTCGTTGTTGGCCTCAGGGTTTAGTTAGCTCTGCCTTTCTCCCTGTAGGTCGTGGGTTCAATTCGACCAAGGACAAACATCCTAACTATTATGAATTAAAAAGTGAGTTTGTTTGTTCTGTTTTCACGCCACACCTACTGAACCGATCATCATGATATTTCACATACACGCCATGAAAACTGAAAAGGACATAGGATACTTTTTATTCCGTAAAAATGTGATATGGTTATATTCATTACATTTTCGTTTAGTTCGTAACAGTTGAAATTGTTTATAAACATATCAGTACACGATATTCTTGTTAATGACCTTGCGTTCGATACTGATTGACCGATTGCACCGGCGATAAGGCGGTAAGAATAATGCATTGCGTTGTCCTTAATAATGACTCTCATTGATGCATAAATTGAATCAAGGTTAGAATTATTGCATATTTTCTTATAATATGAGTTCGCGATTGATCGCATTTAAGTGATTTTATGAGGCTTAACTGGCTGAACGACTTGAAAGCTCACTTGATTAAGTGGTTAGTGCCGCCCATAAAGCAGCAAAACGACTCCTGTCCCCTCTTACCCAAGTTCTTAAGACCCAAGTGGTATCGCGTTGTGCGCATCCTCTGTGAGTGTGCGCTGGCTGCAGATTAATGGTGACAGTACTACTTCAGGCAGATTACTAGGTGTGGTGGCAGTACTGCTCCGACCGAACTTGGTACATGTTCTACTGCTACTGTGTTGCTCCTGTCAAACCAATTAGAGGTAACGTTTAGGGACACAAAGGGTACTCATCTATGGACGCGAGTAAAATGGACCCACCAAGTACCCTTTGGGTACGCGGCCCTAAAGGGACTACATCGCTGAATTATCAGATACTCTTGTTAACTGATTTCAAAAGAGGAGGAGGTTATCATTTAGACTGTTTTTTTATATTTATGAAAAAAGTCTTCTATAATATTGATGATTTGGATGATTATTGCGTTTTTTTAAGGGTGCGCCTCAGATGTCGTTCTATAGAAATTTTGTATGATTCGGAATATAGGTCTTTTTTTAATTTTATTTTATTTAAAGTAAGAAAGAAAGAAAATTAATAAATTTGACAACATGAAACAACATTTATAAACATTAATCCACAGATACATACCAACAAAATTAAACGAAACATTATGAAAAAAATGACACAGCGTGTCTCGCGTAGGCAAATAAATCCTAATCTCAAGTAGACGGCGTACTGAAGTTCTTCCATAAAAATTTAATGGAAAAATTAACCCTAAACGATGAAAAACGGTATTGAAATCGCTTGATTCTATTGTTAAATCAGCCAGTGTAAGCTATAAATATTCAGTCTGGGACCACGATGTGACATATTTAAGACCGGACAAGAAATGTTTCGCCAAGCGCTATTTAAAAGCAGTTTAGGTTTTAAGTGCCGATTAAAGTAAAAGCTTGGAATTGCACAAAACGAGAATTCTCACTTACAATTAACACTTGGCAAATCATTTACCGCCCGCCACAGATTAAACAGAGTTTGTACGGTCTTAAGCAGGCAGTTATTTGGTAGCTACCGTCTTGGGAAAACAAAAAGGTTCTACTGAACAAAAACACTTTCTTTGTTAAACATGGTCAGTATTTGAAAAGCAAATTTATAGAAAGTTCTCGGTTCAGTATGCTTGCATATGTTTTTTTAAATATACCTGTATAGAGAGTACAGTGCTCGCGTCCTTTGAGTTCCTTGGAGCAATTAAAATTTGCAGTAGAATTTGTGCCAAGTTCGTCCGGAGAAGTACTGCCCCCACACCTGGTAATCTACCGCCAAGCATTGATGAAACTAGATAAATCAATAAATTTATAATATTAATTTTCACGGGCATTATGCACACCGCCATCTAGACCCCATACTTAACATAGCTTGTACTATGGGACAGATTTTTTTTGTCACACAAATGTTTGTGTTGATTGGGAATCGATCCTACGGACGGAAAGATGACCCGATGAACTTTGTACCACGTAAAATTTCAATAGCAATTCCCATACAAATGAATTTCTATTTACAGCTTGTTTTTGATTTATTCTTATTTTTTTCCGAACCATTTTCATTAAGGCGAAAAAAACATTAAAATCGATCGAGCCATTTTAGAGTTTTGCAGTAACGCATGGCAATCTCCTATGTAGAAAGTAGACCTGCAGAGGGAACATTAGAGGTACATACAGTTCCTGTATCAAATGTTTTCAAAATACTATTGAAATTGAAATTACTATTGAAATTAACAGTTTGGCTAACAGCCAAACTATAATCTCCTAACATACTACTGGAGATAGATTGCCAGGGCAACATTGTTATCTGTCAAAAAGGTCCATATATTTGTGACGCAACAATGTTGCTATAGTAATAATCCAGCCAGATAGTCGAGTATAGGGATTGGCTGTAAATAGAGCGGTATCACTACATAGTATAAAACAAAGTCGCTTTCTCTGTCCCTATATCCCTATGTATTCTTAAATCTTTAAAACTACGCAACGGATTTTGATGAAGTTTTTTTTAATAGATAGAGTGATTCAAGAGGAAGGTTTATATGTATAATACACTAGCAAGTCACCCCGGCTTCGTACAGGTAGTTTCTGATACAACACTGATCCTTTACTAACCGTACGAAGACGGGGCGGGTCACTAGTTTTGTATAAAAAACATCCTTCGAATCAACAAGAAAACCAATTAGATACCTGCTCCATTTTGTGCTCTCGACAAAATGCAATTTTCGATGTGCTAATTGAAGCGCATTCTTGTTAAGGCTTTGTTCAACGCCGATTGGTTCTAAAGGTGTCGATAATTCGACGGTGAAGGCTGTATAACATATGATTTTGATGATATTATAAGATCTTAGGGCGCGATTTTTCTTCGCAATTTTTTCAATGATGTAAAATAATGTGTCGCTACTTTTGGTCGCTACTTAAGATAAGATATAGTTAAGATAAGATATAAGAGATTTCTCATTTTCAATGTTAATTTTAATGGAAACAATGAAAAAATTACCCCGATAATTTTCGATTGATCCTAATAATAAGTATATTTAAGATTTAGGTATTAGAAGAGTTCAAATTCATTATAAAGAGATTATAATTAATTGAAAGTATTTTATTTATATGGTGAAAATACATTATAAGTAAGTCATATATAGAGAGTGTCATATTTAAGATTAAATTATATTTTATCGGAACGGAAATTTCTATTTATCAGTCTTTAATATTTATCTTTCTTCAGAAAATATATCAAAATAATGATTTACCTACTTGTAATTGTTTTTAGATTTTATTTTGTTGACTGAGTTGGGACAAAAAGTCGTGCCCCAAAACTTTTCTCAACATGAGAGCTTTCTTAAGCGCAAACTGATTTCTCGTTACCACAGTAGTATTCAATGGTCATTAATTCGGAGAAAGGTGCCGAATGCCATGTAAGTAACACGAGTATGCAATTTAGGAATCATTTATTGCAATGAATTGTTGAAGTAAATTGGTGAAATGTTTTAAAAACTTGTAGATGATTTATTTATTTGTTGATTACATATAACTCATTTAAAATCAGAAACTCACGGTGTTTTTTGTATGTTCAAGATTCAAAAGGTGGATGAAACGTGTGGAAGTATATGGGGAGACCATATGCCCACCAGTGAAATAGGAAACACAATAGTTAAAGAAAAGAAAAGCAATTAATTATTAAAAAAAACCCCCCGGGAGCGTGATAAATTCCAAATTACATTTAGTAAGTCATTTTTAAATCCCTGTATTTCGATACTCCACTCGAGGTATTAAGGAAAAATACATTTTTGAAGACACAATATGGCGCCTAAAATCAGCCATATTAATTTCATGATTTTGATACATCCACTCTCACAATTAAGACGAATCTAATGACAACTCTCAAATCGTTTCAAAATCTATCAAGCCGTTTAGGTTACAGAGCGTGCCAAAGGAATATACATTCTTCATTCTGTCTTTTCTTATATACAGAGATTTCTCTTTATTTATTTTTTTATACAATTTTATTCGTTGGAATGAATCAAAAGCTATCATTTCACTCATCCT
This sequence comes from Aplocera efformata, assembly GCA_921293045.1. NCBI lineage: Eukaryota > Metazoa > Arthropoda > Insecta > Lepidoptera > Geometridae > Aplocera > Aplocera efformata. The sequence continues at coordinate 1,265,708 of OV121061.1, forward strand.
ACTCTATTTTGGGAGCGAATTGTTTCGTCATTGCTTTATTTCTCCACGTCGTAAAATATAATTCGGTCTCCTGCCCACATTTTATTTATGTTATTTATGTTATGTTCTGCTAATCATAGATGCGTGTATAGTTTTTTTTGTTTTTTGTAAAAGTGGTGCACTCGCGTTGCTGTGTTCCGGTGGAAGGGTGTGGGTGCCGGTGAACATGCGCATGAGACACAACAATCCCGTCTCGGTGCAATTTGGGTCTTCTTCGGTCGGGAAGGACCTAAGTATTGCTGATGTTACATAATAAAAATGACGCTATAAACTGAAGCACTCTTGTTTGAATCAGTTATTTGCGTTTTTTTGTTTGCCTATAAGCACTTAGGCCACTTAGACCGTTCAAAACTTCTAACAGGTATTTCTTCAATTATATCTGCCCGTCACGTCACTCTGTGGGGTGCAGTACACACGCGACTTTTAGTATCGGCGACCAGAAATCGCTATTAGGAAGCGTCAGCGACTTCCCCATAGATAGGTCTGTTAGGGTATATATAACAGACATATAATTTCATTATAATTTAATGCCTTTAGGAATGTAATGTGCTTATAAGCATGTGACACGTTTTATATGCACGAATGTGGTTTTAATGATATATTTTTAAGGAACCCACGGGTCGATAAATAAATAATTTTATACAACTTAGGTATGTATGAAACAAACCAAGATGCACCTTGTTGCCCCCCTAAACGGGGATGTCACGTCTCATGCGCATGTGATTTCACCGGCACCCACACCCTCTCACCAGAACACAATAAAGCTAGCACTATTGCTTTTTACCAGGTAATGCTACCATGGGAACAAAATAACTGATGGAATAGTTATATAGTAAAAGAAGCATGAGTACCGAAGCCCATGGCATGTCTGTCTGTCCAAATACTAAAAAACCCGCTAACGCCAAAGTGTCAGAATGATTGTAAATACAACTAGAGTTGTATAATCTGTAGTTTTGTAATGTCAACATTGAATATCTTATCTGGGTGTATTGAACTTGTCACCTTAACGGAAGTGGAAATGAATGATTCGAGTTCAAAATTTATTATAATATTTTTATGGATTTCCGGTATATTAATAAACAATTTTTTTTATAAGTATGTGTTAAAAAGCTGCGTCTGCATTGTTATCATTATTTTTATGACTTTTGACTTTTTTATGATTTTTGGACTGTTTAGTGATGCAATAGCTGGTCTATATGTTTGTTTTTAAATTTTAATATTGGCAACATTTTTGTAAGTTTAACCAACTTCAAAAAGAATGAGGAGGTTCTGAAATAGGCCCATGACAGTCAACTTTTTACTTTCTACTATTTACTCCACATTTTACCCGCGCTTTTCCGGGATCAAAAGAAGCTTAAGTGTTAATCCAAGATACAAATATTTATGAATGTGTGTCTCTCTCTCTCTCTGTGTGTGTGTTTGTTACTCCTTCAGGCTCATACGGTTCAACGGATTTGAATAAAATAGCTAATATCATGGATTAACACATAGGCTACTTTTGATCCCGAAAAACCGCGGGGCGCGGCTCGACTTTTTTATAATTGTTAATAAAAACAATTTTTTTTTTGTCTATTGTTGTCAAAGATATTAGACTTTTTCATAAACCAATTACCATTAATCTACGAGTAATAATAGTGAAGGGCACATTTAGAAAGTATAGTTGGATGTTATCTCTTTGGTATCATCAGTTTAGCAAACTCACGGCCAATACTTAAACCGTTTCCCCTCAAAATTATGGGGTTTCTTCAAACCTAAGTTCAAACAAAGACATTTCACGGTCCTTTCTTAGCAGCACCAGCTATTTTCGTTGTTCATGGAAACGGCCGCACCATCATTAAATCATTCTGTGAACCAGTTGACTAGTGCTGCTCTATATTTGGATAAATCTATCGATGATTTGAAGTCTTCTTTACCTTGCGGAACTCCATCTGTCTTGATCTGTATATGTTATACTTTTGTAGCTAAAAAGACAGACGGAGATTAGATCTCCATGCCAAGAGTCCTGCCACTTAATTGATATATTCAATAATAAGGACGGCTTCGTGGCTTAGTTGGATGGTAGCCTTGCCTTCGAAGCGGTCCCGAGTTCGATCCCAGCCGGGGCACTTTGTGTGGTTTGACGGGGCAACTTGTGAAGTTTGTTCTTGGGTCTTGGGTGTTTCCGTGTTTGCCCATGCCATCTGCGATACAGGGAATCCTAGTGCAGAGGTATGAATGTGTAAACGTTTATATTTTTATTTTTATTTTATAGGGACTCGTCGACTTTTATTGTATTGATTACAATACCATTATACCCGCGGCTTTGAATTCTTACATTATTATCAACTAGAGACCCGCCCCGGCTTCGCACGGTTAGTAAAGCATCAGTGTCGTATCAGAAACTAACCGCGCGAAGCCGGGGTGAATTGCTAGTGTATTATACATATAAACCTTTCTCTTGAATCACTATCTATTAAAAAAAACCGCATCAAAATCCGTTGCGTAGTTTTAAAGATTTAAGCATACATAGGGATATAGGGACAGAGAAAGTGACTTTGTTTTATACTATGTAGTGATAGAACATTACATTAATAATTCTAATAACTGGTAAAAGCGAGCGCGTGAGTAAATTTAGAAACACAAACGATTGTAACAGAAATATTAAAGGTGACTGTCTACCATTCAGTAAAACGCGATGCGAATGATCAAGTGTGTACGTGAGAATCCTTGGTAGATGTGTCCTAGCTAGAAAGCTAGGAGGGGGTGACGGACGCGACTTTGGGTCGCAAATACTAGACAAGTAATATTATATTATTATTCGTGTTACCGAGATATTTACCAATGATTTGTGAGTTTTGTCGATTTGTCAGTTTGCCCGGGACCATGACGCATGTAACTGCGTCGAAATATCGGGAGTCAACAAAACTCACAAATCATGGTAAATATCTCGGTAACACGAATAATAATGTTCATAACCATGATAGTTTGAAAATTTATAAGTTATATAAGTCTACTCATTAAACTTTGTCAGGGCAAGTTTATGAACTTGTGTACAATTCTCGAAAGTGTTTTTAAATCAAAATTAAGATGGTGTTTAAAAATTCAAAATCATATCAAAATGGATATTATTATTTCAAATTAAAGGCCCCTATACAGCCGCTTAATCATTATAATGATTTTTGTATTTTCTTTTCAATAAAGTTAGTACTATATGTATATATACCCTGTTGTTATGTGTGTAATCCCAGAGTCCCAATACATGTCGGTTTAAATTAATAATCAGCCATTAATGATTCAGATAACTTAATTAATTGAAAACAAGGCCTTTTGACTTAGATTGTATGATGTTCTCCAAGAGTTCTCTATGTTAATTGGGTAAATAAAGATAAATTATATACAACATATATCGAGAACGTGGTAATGCGCACATAAATTTATCAAGCGAAAAACTTGTTGGTGCACGTGCGGGTTTGAACCAGCGACCTTAAGATTGAAGTAGGTATCACCAGGGCGACGACGGTTAAAAAAAAATAGTACTTTAATATAAGTATTCTATCACCTCAATCTGGTTCCCACTGAATGGTTGATTGTCACTGTCATATTCATGGATATGGGTATAACCAGTATAAATATTTGGGATATGTTTTGACAACCATATGACATTTTTTTTTTATAATTTAGTCGCAACGAATGGTCGCGTCTGATATAATGTTTTTAGTAACTTATTGAGATTCTAGAAGAACACAATTCATATGTAATTGCGAAGGTTTCTCCTTAGTTTCTTCCTGTTTGGAAATAAATTATATTTATTGATGGCTATTATGTTCAAATTTACTTGATATAAAGGCTTTATTGTTTGTAAGGTTTTAGTTGAACCGCATGATTATTTAAACAAGTAGTACTTTGTTGAGTTTAGTAGATCAACCCGTTGCCTTTTTTCCAATTTACTTGGGATCAGCGGTAGTATGTCTTTCGCTTCCACACTTCTCTGTCAGCTGCTAGCAAACCATTATATATAAATATAAACGTTTACACACTCGTACCTCTGCACTAGGATTCCCTGTGTCGCAGATAGCATGTACAAACACAGAAACACAAGACAAACACCTAAGACCCGAGAACAAACTTCATGCTCACCACACAAAGTATGCCCCGGCCGGGATCGAACCCGGGACCCCTCGCTTCGAAGGCAGGGCTACTACCAACTAAGCCACCACTCACTCTTCACTTCAATTCACACAACATTCACTTGAGTAAAAGTAAAATTACCTAGTAAAATTTCTATTTTTATTAAGATATCTCTAATTTCGCCAGAACATCGATAAAATCCAAAGTTATCTCGTCACTACTCACCTTCATTCAAAGATGTTTTTGTTTGTTAATTATATAAAAAAATATGTACCATGCGAAGATACAATGTTTCACTAATTAAAGGCATAATTTAGCACTAATGTCCCACTAATTAAGAGACCATAATTTGTATTTGTTTCTTTTGGTCCAATGTTTTGGGCCGAGGGTCTATGTTTTAGCAATTTTCTTTCGTTTGTTAACAACGGAAATATAATTTATAATGGTATTTAATTGAGTTTCAAGTTGCAGACCAATTAAAACTAATTAAAATGTCAAAAAATTACAGGTGATATAAACAATACCTACAACTCAGATTTCAGACTCAAGTCGCATCGTGTTGCGCTTGTAATCATCATCATCATCATTTCAGCCGACAGACGTCCACTGTTGGACATAGGCCTCCCCCATAGCTTTCCAGGTTAGACGGTCCTGAGCCACCTCCATCCACCGTCTACCCGCGACCTTTTTTACGCTTGCGCTTGTCACTAATATAAATTGAAACAATAAAAAAACAATCAGTTTTACGGAAAAATTGTTCCACAATTCCGAATCGAACTTGGCTGGTTATATGCCTTCCTTATAATGGTTACAAATACAGTATCCATGACACACTTTAGAAAATACTCAATCTTGCGGAAGTGAATTGAAACTTCTCTGTCGTTTGTAAGTATCCAAGTTTTCGCGAAGAACAAGACGTCAGATGACCGAAATCAATATTTTCCAGGAGCGGAAACTCTTGAGAGATTTATCGCCGAAACGGTAATAAGAGTTAGAACGAAAAGGTATTGTTTTGGACAAAATTTTATAGCTGTTCACACCTGGCTGGTTTTATAGCTTATTATTTCTATTTGCGTTCCTTTCAACGCGTTTTTCTTGCATGTTTTTTTTTTGTAGAAAAGAAACTTGCATAGAAAAACGTTCACTAGGCATCAACATTGCTCGTATGTGAGTAACTAGACTCATCTACGTCACAGTCCCAAAACAGGTGGTGTGATAAAAGCAATGATAAGTAGCAGAATTTGAGCCAATTTTGTCAGGAGAAGTACTGCAACTGATCTTAGTGATCCGCTGAGCAGTGGTGCACGCGTTGCCGTGTTCCATAAAAGGTGCGGATGCCGGTGAAATTACACGCGCATGAGTTACATCCTCGTCTAGTGTGCTGCAAGTAGTTTCTCATCATGGGCGGAGGAAACCACTCAACATCAGTTGGTCTAGCTCGTTCCGTCACTTATATAGACTAAAAATATAACACTGTGGGGGTAACTTGCCGGTAAGAGACCAGCTTACCTACGTTAAACTTACGTCCGACGTCCGCGAAGGATGAGTAGATACTGAAGGTTTTCCACACGCGAATAAAGTTTGACGGGGTCAACCAATCACATCGCAGGAATTGTCTCCGAGCGCCACAATCAAAAACGGCCCAGCAGTACTGCGGGTACTATTATTCCGTGGTTGCGGTCATTTTCGCGGTTTTAGTGACGTTTCAATGCTCGCAAGATATTTGCACTTCTGGTTCCGTCATCTGATACGGTGCGTTCAGGGTACTGTGGCGTAGTGGAAACCATTGACGTTTTATGTCATTGCCCTCTGACACAGCGCAACTTTTGCGTAATACAACGCGCAAAAAATGATTCTCGTTAACTTTTTTGAATACCCCAGACAGGCTGACAATTAATTAATCTAAGGTAAACAATTTTCGACAACTCAGTGTTTAGTTACAAAGGATGCATCAACAAAATAGTTAGCTAGTTTTAAAATATGAAAAAAATACAGCTTATGATAAAAAAATAACAAAAGATATATTTTTTTATCAATATCGACTTAAATATTAAATATAAAAAAAATAAAAGTACTTAATGTAATAAATAGTTTAGAATAATAATACGATTAGTAATTATTGACAACGATTATTAACAATGACTAATCTCGTTATTAATCCAACAGCCGATTATCAAAAATATATTTAAGACTAGTTTTTTAATGGATCAGTTAAACCATCATAGATTTTTAAACAGCTCAAGGTATTGCTGATACATTAATACGAATATCAAAGCTCTATCAGCAAATGACGACTCCGTGGCTTAGTGGTAGCACTGCCTTCGAGGGGTGTCCCGGGTTTCGATTTCCGGCCGGGCACACTTTGTGTGGTGAGCATGTAGTTCGTTATAAGGTTTTGGGTGTTTGTCTTGTGTTTCTGTATTTGTCGATGTCATCTTCCACACAGGGAATCCTAGTGCAGAGGTATGAGTGTGTAAACGTTTAAAGGTTTTTTAACGTTTAAATTTATAAGAACAACTAATTTTGTGTTTTGCAGGTCGCTTTGAGACATCAATTGAGAAATTAATCCTTTTGAAATTGCTTAACAATACAAAAATATGTCCTTAAACTTGCGCATAATTCCAGCAGTTTATTGATTGAATATTAATAAAACTCATTATAAAATTGAGGACACAGAGATCTGAAATTAATACGCGATGATAAACTTATTTTCGTAATACGATATAACGCTGGGTCAGTTAAACAATTGGCATTCGGTTTTGAACCTAATGCACCCGAGTTAGGGACAAAGGTTACACATCATGTTCAATGTGATAATATCACATTGGTGAATGCACAGATTCAAGTCCTGTGAAGTCTAGTGTCAGGTGTTATTCGTGACCTAAGTCTTATACTAACGATAGATTATTATATGTTGCTAAAGTTACGGGAAGTAAAGGTGATGTTGTTTTTTTTATGTGAATGAGTGACGGAACGAGCTGAGGGCCCACCTGATAGTAAGTCGTGGCCCTCGCCCATGACAACAGTAATGCGTGCGACTCAGTCTGAGATCCAAATCTTTACTTCTTCTTCTGAGTCAATGGTTCACCATTAATATTTTCAAAGAAAGTTAAGATAAAAGTGAGCCATGTCTATGGCGTTGGCCGAAGCCGTAATAGGACAAAGTGGGCACTCCATCAAGTGCTGCATGGTTTGAGATGGGTGACCGCAGTCGCAGGCTGTTAAACTTGGGTCTCTCGCATCTGAGTCGCATTCATCCTGCTGCGTCCATCACCCGAGACGGGGTAACCTGATGTTAAATTGTTTTATCCGCCCATAACAATAACAATAAGACTGAGGTCCTCCCCGGCCAAAGTATGGAGAAAATCTAAGTTACATCGTAGGCACAGGACATGGCAAACCATTAGCCTAACGTTTGTCAACGGCTCCGTGGCTTAGTTGGTAGTAGACCTGCTTTCGAAGCGAGAGGCCCGGGGTCGATTCCCGACCGGGGCTCAGATTGTGTGGTGAGCATTAAGTTTGTTCTCTGGTCTTGTTTGTCTTGTGTTTCTGTGTTTGTCTATGCCATCTGCGACAGAAATCCTAGTGTTGAGGTATAAGTGTGTTAACGTTATTGTTTTTAAATATGACAAACATGAAATAAATTCAAAATATGGAGTGGGTCTGATATATTTTTAAAATATCTCAGTAGGTCATCCAACATATTTTTTATACCATCTCATGTTTTGCTGGCACGTGCCAGGGCACATGTGATGACAATTGGATAAGTGAAGCACTCAGGAGTACCTACCAAGGTACCTTGATACTCTTATATATGTCAAGAACATTGAGTTGAACATTGAGTTCTTTATCATTGACTTTTTACATACCGTCCAGCTTCAAACTAAGCATAGCTTGTACTATGGGAACTACGTAACTGAATTCCCTTATACAGTTCCCTTTTTTAGTCCTAGTAGCTGCAAACCGTAGTGTTCCGGGATCAAAAGTGTTAATCCAGGATATAATCTATTCTGGATCGAAATTTCATCTAAATTCGTTTGAGCGTGGAGTAAAGAACATACACACGTACATACATATTTTTACCTTTGTTATATTATTGTCATAATATATATTAACACCCAGCCACGGAACAAACAGTTAAAATGCTGAGTGGGACTCGAACCCATGTCCTACAACGCAGAAGGCAGAGCTACTACCAACTGACTCATGAGACAAGTCAAAATTTTTTGAAAACTTACTAATGTTTAAAAAAGGCTAAACTATGATCATAAATCCTTTAAGTAGTATAAACAAATATATGATAAAACTAGCTGCGCCCCGCGGTTTCACCCGCATAGTTCCCGTTCCTGTGGAGAATACGGGGATAAATTGATTTTATTTTTTTCGTTAATTTTCCAATGTTTTAATAGTTATTCTGCTATTCGGGACGGAAACAAATCCAACAAATCAAAAACCATGGCAATCGGTCCAGCCGTTCTCGAGTTATAAGTGTTGTAACAAACACAACTTTCTTTTATATATATAGATTTTATAGAAACCTCAAAAATTGTAGCCTATATGTTATTCTGATGTATAAGCTATATTGTGGTAAAGTTTCATTCAAATCCATTCAGTAGTTTTTACGTGAAAGAGTAACAAACATCCATACATCCATACTTACAAACTTTCGCCTTTATAATAGTAGTAGGATAAATTATGTAAATCAATAGTTACCGTATCAGCCTCTAATGTTCCCACTGCAGGGACACCGGCCTACTCTCGATAATTGAGAGTGAATGGGCTCTGATTAACCACGGGAGCCCAATCCGGATTGGTAGATGTCACATGTCATCGAATTTTTGGTTCTAAGACATGCCGGTTTCCTCACGATGTTTTCCGTCACCGTTTTGAGAACGTGGTATTGCGCACATGAATTTTTCAAGTGAAAAAACTCATTGGTGCACGTGTGGGTTTGAACCAGCGACCTTCAGATTGAAAGCCGGCGTCTGTGCCCCTGGGCCACTACTACACTGATTAAATCAATAGTTAATCAGTGGAAACCTAAGGGGCTTACGGATACTATTGATTCCACAATTTTCGATACAATTCCAAACAGGTAGAAATAATCACAGCTGAATCAAGTAGACGCTTTCACTCATAGCTAAGTAGTAAATATATAGAATTATGATAGGATACAGCCTTTTTATTAACTTTACACGTAGATAGTACTAGCTTTTAGTATAATACTAAACACTTGCACGAAATTTAGTAAAAAGCACAACAAAAATACTTACATCCATTCATTTTGAATATCATCCAAATCGGTATACAACGGGCGAAGAAAAAAGTCAAAGGAAAGCAGAATATGCAATTTCGTATACTTGGAAATATTTTTTCCATTATTATGATATTAACTATATAACCAATTCTGATATATAATGGACATAATAATATACGCATTCGAAGATTTCTGGGCTCTCCATAAGGAACTTCACCAGAAATCCTCTCGCACGTTGCCGTGAGGCCCGTTCCCGGGGGAGGGTGGAAAGAGCCCCTCCTCGACTCCGCGTACCCTGCACGCCACAGTGCAGGGTAGCCTTCCCTGGACCCGAAGAGTAGAGCAGCCAGAGCCCCCACTCAGACTGCTATCGGATCCAGAAGGTCTTCCCTCTAATCGTTAGTGTGGGCTAGCGACAATTACGAATACTAAGCTTGTGTAAGGTTGAATAATGCAGAGGCTGAGAGAAAGTGACTTGTCTGCTCTGCATTGGAATTATTACAATGTTGATTATACACAATACTACCTACCCCTTGTAAGATTAAGGTCGCGGTCATTAAGATACTGCACTGCCTTCTCTTGGCCGTATTGTGGCGTGGCGTTACAATTAACTAACACAATGAAATAATTAAAATAATTGACTAATTTATATATAAGAAACACCGGTTAGTTAACTTTTATAGCATAATTTATGTCGATTAAAAACATCAATTATAAATTAAATCAATAGAGATGGCCCAAGGGCATAGACGCCGACTTTCAATCTGAAGGTTGCTGGTTCAAACCCACAAGGGAACCAATGAGTTTTTTCACTTTAAAAAAATTTATGTGGGCAATACCACGTTCTCAAAACGGTGACGGAAAACATGAGGAAACCGGCATGTCTTATAACCAAAATTCGACGACATGTGGCATCTACCAATCCGGATTGGGCTCCCGTGGTAGATCAGAGCCCATTCACTCACAATTATCGATAGTAGGCCGGTGTCCCTGCAGTGGGAACATTAGAGGCTGGTACGGAAAACATAAATTATACCATAAAACAGCAACACGACCTAGGTTAGATCACAGTAGTAAGATTCTATCGGTTGTCTGGTTCCCATATTCCATATCTCTATTGGTATTTGCTATATTTAGTTTGGAGCTAAATGGCGCCATGCATAATTATTTAATCTATACTAATATTATAAAGCTGAAGAGTTTATTTGTCTATACAACTTCACGCTGATCAATAGGAGCGGAGCATAAATGAAAGGAATAATTTTTTCCCGTTTTTTCGTTGCGTGCGCTGCGTTAACGGTTAAAACTACGCAAAAATTATGTAAGACGGAATTGTTCTCCTTAAAAAGGTCAAAAACAAAATTATTTTTGTACTTATATGATAGCCAAATTCACGAGGGATGCCATAGGCAATCGAGCATTATGTTAAATTTCTTTAAATTATACGCGGGTGAAACCGCAGGGCAAAGCTAGTTATCTATAATTATCAAACGTGGAATTTTTAATGGCTAACTCAATCGAAGTTATAAAATGAGAATTTAATTGAATTTAACGTTTCTGGTCCAGAAACAACCAATGGCGGAATCATGCTAAACTGGTATGCTATTTATGAATATTTAATTATCGGTATCAATATTTAATGTTTCGATGTAAGGAACTGGCTACACAAGTCTATTCTCAAGAAACGAGAGAGGGCTTTCTACAGTGGTTGAATTTTTCTTTCTAAAACATGCCGGTTTCCTCACGATGTTTCCCTTCAACATTTCGGAACGAGGTACTCCAACAGAACAGCAACAGTGCCGCCAACAGAAGCGGCATCTAAATTAAAGAGCACAGGTTCACCGCAGTACAGGCAGTACAATATTGGGCAGTACAATATTTACCTCCCCTCCTCCCTCTGGGTGGTGCTGAAGGAGCAACAAAAAGTAGCAGTAGAACTTGTGCAGTTCGCACGGAAAAATACCGCCTCCACATCTAGTTATACGCCAAGCAGTGGTGCACTCGCATTGCTGTGATCCGGTGGAAGGGTGTGAGTGCCGGTGAAACTATATGCGTATAAGGCGTAACATCCCCGTTTCAAAAACCATTCAATGTTAGCCTCTTCGAATACCGTTGTTTGTGAGTACATTGTGTCCTTTGTTGTTTTAGCTCATAGAATACGGTCTGGGTACTATCCACCAAGAAATTTGGATATATTATGAAAAAATTGGATTCACCAAACTGTGTTTAGAATGCTGGACGAAATCAATCATTTCGTGATGGATTGCGTCAAGCACAAAGGTGAAAGAGAGCTGTAGATGCGAAAATTTTAAATTAAATAGGTATGACATAGGAAAATTTATAGGCAAACAACTTTTTTATATTATTTCTTTCATGAAATAACAATAACATACACAACATGAAAAGTATTAGCAAAATTAGTCCAACCGTTCACGCGTGATGCCGTGACACAGGGAAATACTGATTTATTTTTATATATATAGCAGAAAGTTGCGTCTTATTTACAAAACCTTAAGGAACGTTTAAATAAATGTAACGGACAGCCGCGGCGGGTTCGCGGATGTGTGTGTAACGTTCCCGTGTTCCCGCCACTAAGCGGTAGAGGAGGACACCGTGGGGTTTTAGCGGGTCTAGTCCCACATAACCGCTCTGTTTCCCCGTGGCAGGGCGGTATGCCAGTGCATTTCCACACGAAAAAAAAAAAAAAACATGCCGGTTTCCTCACGATGTTTTCCGTCACCGTTTCGAGAACGTGGTTCCGCGCACATAAATTTTTCAAGTGAAAAAGCTCATTGGTGCACGTGTGGGTTTGAACCAGTGACTTTCAGATTGAAAGTCGGCGTCTGTGCCCCTGGGCCACCACGCTCTGACCAGCACCGTTCATAAATCACTTAAAATGTTCAATTCAAAAGCCATACAATTTAGCGTCATACATTCCTCTATCCGTCATGGTGTCGGAAATCATCTCATTACCATCGCGTGACGAAGATCGACAGTAATGAGAGTTCGATTAAAAAATCATAAATTTATAGCGTACGACACGATTGCTAACACGAGTTGGTCGGTTCAAGTTTCAGCCATGGAAACCGACTGTAATTTGACATATCTGTGTGCACGTAATGTATTAAGAAGCTACTGTGGCGAGTTATATGCGCGCGAATAATATTTATGCTTGTATATTTGAACGTGTCAAACCTATACTTCAGATTTTAAGCAATACACAATTTAGGGGTTCTCGCTGGTCACATTCGTAGGAAAATAATAACTCTTTGAATTTTACTTGGTTTTTTTGTCGTGATAAAAATTTACCAAAAACTGATTAAAATATATCACTCAAATGGGTTTTCGTCTTCTGCCATAATATTGTCAGTCAGGATGTCAGGACATAACCTATTGCCGCGTCTTCTTATACCTACCCTACTCTACATCTGCGACCACATTGTCACTTAAGTGATCTACCAATCCGGATTGGGCTCCTGTGGTACATTATAACCCAGTGAGCAAAGTGATTATAGCTACCTAATAATTAAACTTTCGAAAGCAATAAAATAATGTTAATCGTATTAGTTTGTCATTTATTACTCAAAACTAAATCTTAAACAGCTGATATTTCGTTTATAATCTTTACGTCCACATTGAAACACAAATCATTCTAACGGTAGCCATCAATTATGTGAAATTTTCATAAATTGACAATCATTTATTGATCAATATTGCATAAATCATGGCAGAATAATATTATAGTTTCGTTTAAATTCAATAATTAAGAGTGAAGATTAGTTTTTATAGCGTCAGTATAAGGTCAAAGTCAAATATATATATCACATAATTGTCACTTTAAAAAATATATACCAACGAGATCACGCGTTCTTAATAATAATATTGGCGATTTTTCAAAACTTATCCGACCCTCCATGACGTCAATCAACGTTATTACCTATTAGAGGTTTCTTGAATCTAGATACGGGATTGTTCTCTATATAAAAACGAACTGTTAAATTACAGATGTAAGCCATAAATAAAAAAAAAATAGCAAACCTTGGCTTGACATTTTTTTTATTTAATATAAATATAATTCATACTATTTTAGATTTTCATGTGTTTTTCCGTGCTAAGGCCACGATAAGATGTCAGTCTTGGCTATACTAGTCGATAAGTCATATTGGAGGCCGGGTGGCTTGAAAACTCCGACATTAGAGTTGGCAACTTGCACAAAAGAAGATAAATTTCATCCAAATCCGTTCAGCCGTTGAGGCGAGGAGTAACAAACATATATACCTACAAACTTTCCCATTTATAATATGTATGATTAAATTACGACGATACGATTCAAAAAAGTCGTTTGTTATAAAAATCATCAATATAGATGTGAGATACCAGTAATTTCCTTGCGATAAGTCGAGGTGCGTTCGAACACGTTTTGCAAAAAAATGGAATACTTTGCAGAAGACGCGTCGATTAAGATTGTGGGAACTGGTTTAAAGATGGGGTGGTGCTGATGAGGGATTAGAATTCACTGAGAGGAGAAAGCTCCTTTGATACTACGCTTTTATTATGTACGTATATTTTTTACCCTTTTCATGTTTTAAACATAATTATTATTATTATTATTTTTTTGTTAACTATCATGGTTATGAACATTATTATTCGTGTTACTGAGATATTTTTGACCGGGACCATGACGCATGTAACTGCGTCGAAATATCGGGAGTCAACAAAAGTCACAATCATTGGTAAATATCTCGGTAACATGAATAATAACAAACATAATTTATTTTGTTTATTAACCGATTTGGAAATAAACTTTATTCATATGAAAATATATGCAGATTACTAGGAGTACATGCAGTACTTCTCCGGGCGAACTTTGCACAAGTTCTACTGGTTTTTGTCTCACAAAAGTACACGTACCGTGTAGGGGTTCTAAGTGTATCTACGGACGCGAGCAACAAGACTACAAGTAGAGTTTTTTCGAGTTTAATTCAGTCACTTGTGAATTAATACAATATCCACAGAACAGTCTGTTTTGGGACAAAAAAACACCCCATTATCTTAAAAAAAAAATTACAGAAAACAAAATTCAAATTAAGACACGGCAACTCAAGTGTTGCTAGCGTCTATAGGCGACGGTAGCCTCTTACCACGGGGCCGTTAGTTTGTGTGCCTCATCATTCAAATAAAAAAAAACTATAAATTTAGAAATAACGTTATTTTTGTTTACGAGAATTCAAATTACCGTTAAAACTATAAGACCAATCCAATTTAATAACATTAATGGTGCAGTTCTATAAAAACTTTAATGCGGAAGCTATTCGATGAACTTTGTGCATTTAATGAGCTTTTTTATATATTGTAAATAAAGCGATGTAAAGCCCATATAAATTTAAGTGATTGTTTCCGCCCATAATAACAGTAGGTAACCCAAGTATAAGTCCCCTTCGCTGTCATAGAATCCGTACCAGCCTCTAATGTTCCCACTGCAGGGATACCGGCCTACTCTTGATAATTGAGAGTGAATGGGCTTTCTACCACGGGAGCCCAATCCGGATTGGTAGATATCACATGTCTTCGAATTTATGGTTCTAAGACATGCCGGTTTCCTCACGATGTTTTCCTTCACCGTTTCGAGAACGTGGTATTGCGCACATAATTTTTTCAAGTGAAAAAACTCATTGGTGCGCGTGTGGGTTTGACCAGCAACCTTCAGATTGAAAGTCGGCGTTTATGCCCCTGGGCCACCACGCTCTCATAGAATAGAAAAGAATAATCCTCATACAAATTGAGCTACTATAGGTATCTATTTAAGTATTACATATATCTTAATATATATAAATTACGTGTCATGTTTGTCCGCGATGAACTCCTAAATACTGAACCGATTTTAATCAAATTTGTACACCGTGTGCAGTTTGATCCAACTTGAAAGATAGGATAGCTCACAGCTCAATTTATGATCGCAATATTATTTTATTGCAAATTATAATTCACTAGCTGCGCCCCGCGGTTTCACCCGCATAGTTCCCGTTCCCGTGGAGAATACGGGGATAAATTGATTTTATTTTTTTCGTTAATTTTCCAATGTTTTAATAGTTATTCTGCTATTCGGGACGGAAACAAATCCAACAAATCAAAAACCATGGCAATCGGTCCAGCCGTTCTCGAGTTATAAGTGTTGTAACAAACACGACTTCTTTTATATATATAGATTTTATAGAAACCTCAAAAATTGTAGCCTATATGTTATTCTGATGTATAAGCTATATTGTGGTAAAGTTTCATTCAAATCCATTCAGTGGTTTTTACGTGAAAGAGTAACAAACATCCATACATCCATACATCCATACATCCATACTTACAAACTTTCGCCTTTATAATAGTAGTAGGATATGACAAAAACGTTAGCCACAGCAACGCGTATATTCACATTAAGTTTAAATAGGACATATTTTGTTATTAGCATATAGTCGTTTATTTTCCAAAAACATATTTATACATTATGGTTATATTTATACATATTTATACATTATACAGCGCTGATTCATGCGTTAGTTTAATACTGTGTTGCAGGAAAGAAGTTTGTCTTCCCCAAAGTATAAAGATATTTTTATTTTTAAAACGTTTACACACTCATACCTCTGCACTAGGATTCCCTGTGTCGCAGATGGCATGGACAAACACAGAATCACAAGATGAACACCCAGGACCCGAAACAAACTTCATGCTCACCACACAAAGTGTGCCCCGGCTGGGAATCGAACCCGGGACCCCTCGCTTCGAAGGCAGGTCTACTACCAACTAAGCCACGGAACCGTCAGATATGTGCATATTAAAACATTATCTCCATTACTTATTGTTTCTAAGCTAGAAACTAGAAAGAGAAAAAAGATAGTGGTTTTTTGAGAACTAGAAAGGGAAAAAAGATAGTGGTTTGATTTGGAAAGTGGTTTTGTTTCATGTGCTCGTTTTGTCTCAAAAACAAACCAAAATAAAAATAGTTTTATCATGTCGAATATATCACATGTTTTCGAAAATAAATTAAAATGCTTTCTCCTACACTGCTACAAAACTCAGAGACTCGGGGAATTCGAAATGTAGTTGAAAGATTCAAACTCAAACTCATAATAATGCTTTAGATCTTTATTATCGTTATTATTCGTAAATAAATTATATTCTGAGTAAATAGATGTGCAAAAAATTATTTTTACTATTTTTTAAGCTTATTTTTTGTAAGCTTATGCAACAAGTTTTAAATTTATTTATTGACAGTAATTGAGTGTACATAAAGTATGTATGAAAAATGTATATAATTATATGTACAGAAAGCAGCAGTATCACTAGGTTTGATGATATCCACGAAATCGGAATGTCACAAAACTATCTTTTTTTAAAATCCAATGGAAATAGAGATTTATTTTTGTTTTGACAGTGACGTTTTCAAGTCTTTTTGTGACCTCGGCGAAGTCTAAATATATTTTCACTTCAACTACGAGATCTTGTCCCGAAGTCCCGAATGATGGCGCATTGTAACCATTGCTCCAAATGTCTAAAATAAAACAATGTGCCAACGTCCTAAGTCTATTTGTACGCCTAGGTACCAAACATTTAGTGCCAAACATCGGTCAAAGTAGCGCTAAATCTTGTTCAAATCACAATCACTACATAGTATAAAACAAAGTCGCTTTCTCTGTCCCTATATCCCTATGTATGCTTAAATCTTTAAAACTACGCAACGGATTTTGATGCGGTTTTTTTTAATAGATAGAGTGATTCAAGAGGAAGGTTTATATGTATAATACACTAGCAATTCACCCCAGCTTCGCACGGGTAGTTTCTGATACGACACTGGTGCCTTACTAACCGTGCGAAGCCGGCGCGCGTCGCTAGTATTATTATAAAAGCGAAAGTTTGTGGGTATATATTATGTGTATGTGTGTGTGTGTGCTTATTGCGGGAAAATTTCAGAAAGCCCGCAGCAGTTTACGAATCAAAAATGACTTTACATTCCTTTATAGATAGGCCAGACTGAAACACAGACGTAAATAAAACAAACTGGCCTATTGCGAGTCAGACACACGCACGAAGAGTTCCGTTTCCGTATGTATAATATCGAGCAAAAACGAACAAAAAATAAAAATCACGTTTTTGTATGAGAGCCCCCTTAAATATTTATTTTATTCTGGTTTTAGTATTTGTTGTTATAGCGACAACAGAAATACATCATCTGTGAAATTTTCAACTCTCTAACTATCACGGTTCATGAGATACAGCCTGGTGACAGACGGACAGACAGATAAACAGACAGTTTGGAGTCTTAGTAATAGTCTCCCGTTTTACCCTTTGGGTAGGGAACCGAAAAACAGACTTGCTGTCGTATTTTTAATTAGATGGATGTCAACTGATGGTTAGTCAGTAAATTGATTATTTCAATTCCAAATGGCTAAACGAAAAATTTCAACAAAGACGCAAATCTTAGAAAAACGCAGAGAATTTGGCACGGATACTTCTCAAAATAACAAAATTAGCAATTTTCTGTCTCCACCAGTCTATAAGAAAAATGTGTACAGTACACCACTATCAACTATGCGCCTTGCAAAATGTTCTTCATGATTTATTATTTTTTGCTGCGTAGTTCTTTGCTGTATGCAAAATTTTTGATATTTTCATCATATGTTCATGAACAAAACGAAATTTTGAATCCGAACTTTATGAAATATAATTTTTAAGAATGACCTGTCGTGCGTTGTAATCCTAAGTATGCATTCAAAGTAATATTATTGTATAAATTCTAAAGTGACTTTGTTTGTTTCTTTGTTAAGCTTTTACAACTGAACAAGTAAACCGATTTTAATAATTATTTAATTAATAGAAAGCTATTATACATTATCAATAAGGAATATAAGTAATATTTTATCCCGTATTTCCACGGAAACGGGCATTACGTGGGTGAAACCGCTGGATATATTTTAAATGCGAATATGAGTTGTTTGTTACGATTTTGCACCATAATTCTATCGATCATCATGAAATTTTCCACATAGTTGTCAGGCGTACATAAATGGACATAGCATAAAAAATCATCTAGAAATAGTTTTATTGACAAACCGCGGACAAAAACTAATATTATGTCCTTTTTATCACATACCACGCGACCAGAGCCGCGGGCTTAAGGAAATATATTATATTATATTACTTAATCGATAATTCCTCTATTACTATTAAGGTTGCGCGTAGTTTAATGCCTTGGACTGTACGTCGTAATATTTTATCAAACCGGATGGAACCTTGATAGAGTTATTATTAGTACTATTTTCAATTGGCATTGACCTAATTATACTTAGTTGTACTTTGGTCTTGTGTTTACTACACTATATAATCTATATAATAAAACTATGAAATATCTGCGCCAATATATTTTATATTTTTATTTCCTGAAATATCGATTAAGCTGTTTGGTGTAATCGCGAGGCCAAGATTCTTATGAAAAAGACAACATACAAAGCGTTTCAAAAGATTACGATTTTTGTACGATTTCACACAAATGTTTTTCCTGGATAATCGAACCCAAGACCTAAGCGCAGAAGGCATAGCTACTAACTGAGGTGTGAGACTAATCGAACAAGATATTTATTATTTACTTTTTCCTGTTTACATCTTCAATTGTTTTTCTGAAACTAACGATCCAAGAATTCATTTAATTAACTGCTCGAAACAACTGTGCCAATATTTCTGGTAAGTACAGAAATCTATGAACAAGACAAAAGCGGGTAAGACAAAAGGTCACAGATTCAATTCCCACAGAAGAAAAATTGTATTGTTTCTTTATATCATACCTTCCAATACGGACCTGTAAACAGAATTTTCTTGAAAAACGGTGTCTTTTAGCTCAATGTAGGTACATCGAGAGAAAACCTATCCATACCACACGATTCTTCGTCTGCTACATTTTCCTATCATTCATTCATTCACTCGCACGTATTGTTCTATACATTTGGTTCGGCCACTGCACCTGCGATACTTTTATCAACAACGATTACCGATTCGTGGCGGCCCAAGGGCACAGACGACTTTCAATCTGAAGGTCGCTTGTCTGAAATTGTTGTTTGTCTACACACAACACAGAACTTATACGTACATACAAGAAACATTTTAGTCAAAAAGATAAGAGACTAGGATAGTATGAAGGTATTTTTGAGGTCCACTCTTGGCCTCAATTTGGCCTTCCAGCACCAAACTAATCGCATAAGAACACCACAATTTAGGCGCACCGATCAAACGAAGATTTCCATACAAATTGAAAGAAAAGATGGATGGATTGTGTGAAAGATGATTATGATAAGCAAGGAGTGAGTACTGAAATGACGTTTGACAGAGGGGAATGGAAGAAAATAGGTATGTACTGTACCGACCACATTTAGTGTTGTTTATGGGCAGAGAAATGATACAGCATTGCAAATTCGCGAAATCGCCGCTCGCCGCGACTTTAAGTAGCGTATTTACTGCGCCCTTCGAAGCAATTGTTATGATCGGCACCTAATCAATGTCTCATCTCATGGCTTCACAAGGCTATTGTCTAACGGAGAAGTCACTTGTGTGAATATTTTGTACTTTCCAAGTGTTAAATGGTGTTTCAGGGTGGCGCGAAGGTAAATTTAATGATTACAAAACGCGATTGTTAGTTGAAACATTAACTAAGTGTGTACGGCATAAAAAAGTACGAGCTATATATAAGTATTATGAGTTATCTAGCTCCCATAGTGCTACGTTTAGTTTGGGGCAAGTAATGTGTGGAATGTCGATGAATATGTGTTTTACTTAAGAAGATTTTATTTCCATACTTTTTACGAAAAAATACCAATTTCTGAATCAAACTGTATTATGTGTGTTTATTGCTCGATTTGTATCATTCTTAATTTTTTTTGTGTGGACTTTAGAAATGGTCCTAGAAT
The DNA here is from genome assembly GCA_921293045.1 of Aplocera efformata. Lineage (NCBI taxonomy): Eukaryota > Metazoa > Arthropoda > Insecta > Lepidoptera > Geometridae > Aplocera > Aplocera efformata. Next base: position 1,286,057 of record OV121061.1, read on the forward strand.
AATTTCATAAAAAAAAAAATCACCCATAATAATCGAATAATAGAAGATTAAAAGTATTGAAGCCTGTAACTCGATTTAAATCAATCACATGAAATAATTTAATCACTAATTAAATCTTATTTTGTTACAGATTACATCACCGAAAATGACTCAAGTGACGTGACTCAAAATAATCGACTTTTAACCATCGACAATAGGCTTGAGCCTATCGACTTGAACCAAGTGAAATCAATCCGTTTAAATGAGTGAGAAGGCGAGTTTGACTGTCGCTGAGAAGATGACCAGTGGTTCGGAGACCAGAGTCATGATCATGAGGTCTACCGTCAAGAAAAACACGTATAGAAGACAGGTTAGTAAAAAACCTTTTACCCTGAAACCCTCATTTATTCCTTTAGATCGTGAAGTATCGTTTGAACACGTAAAAATTTACACGCACAAGTAAACATTTGAGCGTATTTTACGTGTCTCAGATACACACAGATATGTAAAATTACTGCCAGTTAAATTAGTTGCATTTTTATCAGACTTTCAGAGGAATAAAAAATACAAGATATGCATTCGGCCAATCTGAATAGAAATGCTATCAAAATCGGTTAAATAGTTTGGTTGTTAAATCAAAATAACTGGGAAAAATAAATCATAAAGTAAACGGAATGACATATTTTACTTTCTAGTAACTTTTCTTCGCTCGTTGTATACCGATATGGATGTTTCTTTTTTAAAATGGTTGTAAGTGAAGTATTGAAGTCAGTTTTTTTCCATTTTTAAATCAATCACTTTATTATTAAATAACCTGTTTAAGTTCCTATATGACGGAAAAGTTAAAGCATAATATATTTTTCAGCGAAGGAAAGTGTGGGAAATATTATACGTGAGATCACAATGGTACTGATGAATTCAACTTGCATGATGCCAACCCATAAAGCCAATCCGTACCAGCCTCTAATGTTCCCACTGCAGGGACACCGGCCTACTCTCGATAATTGAGAGTGAATGGGCTCTGATCTAACGGGAGCCCAATCCGGATTGGTAGATGTCACATGTCGTCGAATTTTTGGTTCTAAGACATGCCGGTTTCCTCACGATGTTTTCCGTCACTATTTTGAGAGCGTGGTATTGCGCACATAATTTTTTTCAAGTGAAAAAACTCATTGGTGCTCGTGAGGGTTTGAACCAGCAACCTTCAGATTGAAAGTCGGCGTCTATGCCCCTGGGCCACCACGCTCTACAAAGCCAATAATATCGATAAATATCTTATTACGCTTGACACTATGATCGTAAAATATTTCTGTGACACAACCCATAGATTTCACGACGCTGTTACCTCTATTCCGGTGGCCGTAAGGTATAAACTACCTTGAGTGGGTGTTAGTAGGAAGTTGTAGAGGTTAGGTATATGTGTTAGTGTGCCGTGCGTTGACCCCACAAATGTTCGGGAGTAGAGAACGTTTTTAGATAGGGGGGAGCGAGATATGGGTTGGTAGCGAAACGATAAAAATTACGTTATTTTTTTATTTATCTTATTCAACATTGCATGACAATATTAACGGCTCCGTGGCTTAGTAGTAGCCTTCCTTCGAAGCGAGGGGTCCCGGGTTCGATCCCCGGCCGGGGCACACTTTGTGTGGTGAGCATGAAGTTTGTTCTCGGGTCTTGGGTGTTTGTTTTGTGTTTCTGTGTTTGTCCATGCCATCTGCGACACAGGGAATCCTAGTGCAGAGGTATGAGTGTGTAATCGTATATTTTTTATTTTAAAATATGTTGAAGTCAAAAATCTTTATGTCCGTTGACCTCTTAAAAATTATTTCGAAACGTCAATTTCTGTTTTTTATATAAATAAAGAGAGCGTGCGAGCGTGGTGGACCAGGGGCATAGACGCCGACTTTCAATCTGAAGGTCGCTGGTTCAAACCCAAACGTGCACCAATGAGTTTTTTCACTTGAAAAAATTTATGTGCGCAATACCACTTCTCAAAATGGTGACGGAAAACATCGTGAGGAAACCGGCATGTCTCAGAACCGAAAATTCGACGGCATGTGACATCTACCAATCCGGATTGGGCTCCCGTGGTAGATCAGAGCCCATTCACTCTCAATTATGGAGAGTAGGCCGGTGTCCCTGCAGTGGGAACATTAGAGGCTGGTACGGTATATAAATAAATAAGTACTTATGAGAGCGTTCTTAAAACTAAGTTTAGGAAGTTATTATCATATATCGATTGTTAATAGTTCTCTCAGCCTTCTTCGAGGTTGTGGGTTCGATTTCCACCCAGGACAAGCCGAAGTGTGACGAACAGATGTTCTGTCTTAATATGTATGACTAACATTTTTTTTTATGTAAGTACGAATTTTCATTTTGTATAAAAAGTTGACATGCCAATAAATATTTTAACATCAAGAAGTACTTTAAAGGTATTCATCACGAATCTGGTTCCCATAGTACAAGCCAATAGCTTTTATGAACACTTTTAGCTTCATTATGTTCTTTTGCTGAGACAAAGGACTATACTCCACAAGCGAGAGTGATCATCGCCGCATTCAGAATCATTAAACAAAAGCTTTGGCTCGAAAACATTGGCGAAATAGACATTAAAATAAGTTCATTAACATCCTAGACCTTGGATTGTTAAAATGAACAATTAATAGCCAAGTTTTGATTAACTTTGGAATTTCCAATAAACATAAAAATCATAAGGTTTTAATTATAATCCCCGACACGTATTAATAGTAACGAGTTTTTATGATTAGGTATTCTCAATAAATTGCACACGTTATTTTGTATTTACTGTATTTAATTTCATTATGCATTTTCTTAGTCACGAAAAATTACTCAGGGGAACTCAACTCAAAAGCAACTCAAAAGTCTCAAACTGATTTATTCTATAGATCTCAAGTATCGTTTGTTCTCATTTAAAGGGTCTATAGAATATACTTGTACCTACCATCCCCTTGCCCTTTTTAAAATTTATTTAAGGTCGGTGCAATGTTTTTCGTTTCCATTCTCTTCTATCCGCCACTATCGAATCACTCACTCCTTTTTCTTTCATCCACAATCCATCCATGTTTTCTTTCGTCTTCCTCTTCCCAACCCAAAAAAGTTCATATTCATCACTCTTTTTGTTACATGCCTTTCATCTCTCCTCATTACATGCCCAATTGTCATGAATATACTTTTAAACAAAATAAAGTTTTTTTTTTTTTTTTCAAATAGGTACTTAATATCGATTTTTTTATCCCCGATTTACCGATTACTAATATTATTACTACTTTAGAATACTTGATATCGATAAACTGGATCATTACCCCATCACTAGCAACCCATTGGCACTACACATGGTGTTCGAAACATTGATCGATTCGGAACGCGACTGGGTTAATGTATCACCCTATAGAACTATACGTAATGTAGGAAATTGCGGGTATTCGTGAGTCTAGTTTAAGTGCCTTTCGGTAGTGGGTAGATTTGCACGAATGAGACGCAAAGGTCGCTGGTTTAATTCCTGCCCAAAGCAAATGTTTGAACGATCTATTGCTAGTAGCCCTGCCTTGGATGTTACTGGTCCCGGGTTCAATTCCCTGCCGGGCACACTTTTTATGGTGATCATAAAATCGGAACTCGCGTATTTGTATTGTATGAGTGTGTAAACATTTATTTTATTTTTTATAAGTTGGCTAAAAATTCAATTATTTTTATGTGAAAATGAGACGGAAAGAGCTGAGGGCCTGGTGGTAAGTGGCGACCCCGCCCATGACAACAGTAATGCGACTCAATATAAGATTTGGGTCTTACACTGGGTCGCATTCATCCTGCTGCGTCCATCACCCGAGACGGGGATGATACGTCTCATGCGCATGTGATTTCACCTGCACCCACACCCTTCCAATCCTTCCACAGAGCTTCCTATTAGAGTAAACGTTTCAGTTTAGAAACTCAGATGAGATAAATACATCCGTAACAGTTTTCTATTTCACAACTATATTATAGATAAGAATTGAGATAAAGCAAACGCATGCAAATGTCCATTAGAATGTAATAAAAAACTGCATTTTAATGTATGTGCATAGTTTGTGATAACATCTCTTCAAAGTTCTGTCAACCGAATCATTTATAAATCTATTTTACTTGTTATAAATGTGATTTGAGAAAATCATTCTGCTTTTCCGTATTTCGGAGAACATATATGATATAGTTGCTCGCGTCCGTAGGTGTGTACCCTTTGATTCCCTACACGTACCCCCTGGGTGGTGCTAAAGGAGCAACCAAAAGTAGCAGTAGAACTTGTGCCAAGTTTGTCCGGAGAATTACTGCCACCACACCTAGAATTTGCCGCCAAGCGGTGCTCGCATTGCTGTGTTCCGGTGGAAGGGTGTGGGTGCCGGTGAAAACACATGCGCAAAAGACATATCATCCCCGTCTCAGGTGATGGACGCAGCAGGATAAAAATAAACCTACAGCCTAATTATAGAAGGCAGAACTAGGAGGCTAAGTTCCTAAAGGGAATAAAAATACAAGAAACATTTAAAAATCTACAAAACAGGTTTCAATACTTTCATCCCTTTTTCATCCTATTTTTCATTCAGGGTGAAATTTATTACAAAATTTAAAAATTCCAGGTTTCCATTTCTTGAAAATTGTTATTTCTACTTTATCTTGCAAGGCTGTTACAATGAACTCCGTGATTCTTGGTACCAAATGGAATGTCTCATACAAAATATACGGCAACCAATTCACGTTACATTTGTCCATCTGCACGGTTGTCGTTCAAATAACATTACATGGTCGTGTTAGGGCTATTTCACACCTAACGGAGCGCAGCGCTGAGCAGTTGCGCGTATGATCGAGCATTTCATGCGTACAGATCGAGGCGGGCGAACGCGGTATCGGCGAGTGTCACAGATTAAATAATGCTATCTCTCAGGCCGAAACCAATTATTTGGCCGTGAAGTTAGGCGCTGTGTTGTAGTCTATTTCTGCGTCTCAGATTTAGTTTAGGGCATCTATTAGCTAGCTTCAGGGCCATCTACGTTTTACAATACGTTTTTCATATGTTATGTACATCTTTTTCCCCAAACGCGAACGCCAGAAGTGATAGAATGCGCACGGGTGCTAGTTGCGCACATACACATGCGTTTCCTCGCAACCTAGTATTTATACATTTATTTAATAAGCATGTACTGTACATACAATTGGAAATAGGTTAAGGTCTTAATTAAAAGTGGTCCCGCAATTATAGGGCGTCACAGCAGGACAAAACAGACAACAACAGTTTGCTTGTCGTCAAAATATTTTTGCATGCGAGTGAAACAGAATGTTTTGATAAACATGCAACGGAAATACAATCTACAGATAGAAAATTTCATCAGCTTGATTGCGTTTGTAAGGTCTGAATGACTGTAAACCACTAAGCGTTGGTATGCGCGCGTTTGCTCGAAACAAAGTATCTAATGATCCGCTCGGTAGCATCAGGTCTGAATGGCTCTTTACTTTGAAATTCCCTACAGTTTAGCAGAATATACGAAATATATTTGAGAATATATTGTAGTAACCTACAAAATAGCTGATTTTATAAGCTCGGTGATAAATTTGTATTCTTGTTGAATACAAATTGGATAAAAACTCTGAGAAAAGATAATACTTACATTGATTTAGAATTAGACGTCTGACATTTTATTGTGCAAATGATTGGTCTCACAGCTTAGTTGGTAGCTTTGCCTCCTGTGTCGTGGGTTCGGTTCCCGCCGACACCAAACACCTGTGTGACGAACATAGAGGTAGGCCAAAGAAAAGATGGATGGTGTGTACTGAGATGACTTCTGACACAGGGAAATGGAAGAAAAATACATGTTGTGCTACCCACTTAGTGTGGGATAGGGGCAGGAAGATGATGATGATGTTCATCAGTTTGAAGATCATCAGCTGATACATTTTGCGTAAAATAAACTTGCTAAACGGTGAAACGAAACGGTGAAGGAAAACATCGTGAGGAAACCGGCATGTCTTAGAACCAAAAATTCGACGACATGTGTCATCTACCAATCCGGATTGGGCTCCCGTGGTAGATCAGAGCCTATTCACTCTCAATTATCGAGAGTAGGCCGGTGTCCCTGCAGTTGTACGGTATACTTGCTAAAAGATGTTTCTCCATGCTTTTTTGAAGATTATGGAAATAAAGGTTTTTAACTTTGACTTTGACTATTGTTTGTTGACTATAGAGTTATTGTGTTAGATTCATTCTATCCTTGTCTTCCACAGATCCTGGCTGCATTAGCCGTCTCCCTCGGGCCGTTCGCCGCGGGCCTGAGCAAGGGCTACATGTCCCCCGCCATAGCCTCCATGCAGGAGTCGCAGCATCACGACGCGTTCACGGTCAGCGACCAGCAAGCCAGCTGGATCGCCAGTTTGAGCTTATTGGGTAAGTTTATTAAACCAGAACCTAATTCCACAATGGCGGAGGTCCTCTATAAGTCTTTCTATGTGTTTGTTACGATTTTTAGCATTTCTAAACCAATCTGAATGATACATTTTTATTTGATAGGGTAAAAACAAAAATTCCTTATATGTAAAATAGTGGATTATGTACACCATGGCTTGTAGCTCAATTGGTAGTAGTTCTGTCTTCTGCGCTGCAGTTCTGTTCCAACCAGAACAAGCATTTGTGTCACGAACATAAATGTTTGTTCTGTGTGTGTTGTTGTGGGTGTTAATACGTATTAACTAAGTATTTACAAAAAAGTACTTTATAAGTATTCTATCAGTTATCTAGTTCCCATATAACAAGTTATTGTTAGTTTGGGGCTATATCGCGCTGTGTGAAATGTCCATGAATTTTTATTATTATATTCCTCTTTAGAAAGTCTGTTAAAATAGAGTCCTACAACCATCTACCTACCGTAAGATTGAATTCTGAAACTACGAATTAATCTTAGCTTATCTTTTATTGATAAAATTAATGGTTACTGGTCAGCTTATGTTCATTTCCGGTTGTCAAACGTTATCGGGAACCCACACACTGATAGGTAATTACTTTCCAAAAACATAGATTACAGTTATGTGATACTAATTGGTTTAGACATCGGATATGTAGAGTTCAAATATGATACTTTTAATTTTTAAGGCATTTTTTTCTTTGTGGGTTCATAAGGTCATCAGTGGCGTCCGGTAGTGGCGTTTCGGACCATGTCTCCCCAGACAAGGGTCCAACCTAACTAAATAACAAACTAACAAAATCCCGAGCGAAATTCAATTACTGTCAATAAATAAATTTAAAACTGTCATCAAACGTAAACTTGTCGCAAAAGCTTACTATAAAATATCAGATTACCTAGATGACAAAAAGGCTTGGGAATGAATTTGCTCCACTCTAGACGCAGGACCATATTCGCGAATATGTAGTACTGTCTCCGAGGGGTTTCTTGTCTGTTTCTTCCCCTCGGGTTGGTCGGTTAGGGTTGGAACAGACGTAAACTTAACAAATAAGATAAGCTTAAACATGAAAACTGACTGTAATTTGACATATCTGTGTGCATGTAATGTGCCTGGGAGTTCCTGTGACACGTTATATGCTCACGAATATGTGTACATGCCCGTGTAAAATTTGACGTGTCCAAATGATACTTGAGATCTAAAGGAATAAATGAATTTCACTTTTGACTTTTATATAATATAAACATGCTTTACAAAGTGATTGACTTAAATAATCAAAAAGAACGACTACAATAAATAAATCATAATAAATAAACATTAACACACTCATACCTCTGCACTAGGATTCCCTGTGTCGCATATGGCATGGACAAACACAGACAAACACCCAAGACCTGAAAACATCAAGCTCACCAGAAAAAGTGCGCCCTGGTCGGGAATCGAACCCTGGACCCCTCGCTTTGAAGGCAGGGCTACTACCAACTAATCCACGGAGTCGTCTACTCGTTTTTTTTCTGTTTACTGTTATTGCTTTAACAATAGCAAAACGGCTCCGGTTCTCAGTATGAGAAGACCCAAGTCGCATCGCATTGCACACGTCAATCCGAGACAGGGATGCACCTGTAATTGTTAACCCCCGCCGAAAAAGGGGTATTATGATTTTGTAGTGTGTATCTGGACAACCCCCAAAGATTACTGATAAAACATTTACTTAAACAGAATTTTAATTTTGTAAATATAAATATGAAGCAGGTAGATTCATCACATCAAAGTTTTACGAAGATACAATTTAAGAAACATAAAAATAACAAATAATACTCAGTTAACTTTTGTTGTAAAACTTTTTATTTCATGTAATTTAATTTTACGAGATTCCGTGATATTTGATGAGACGTAAACGTGGTCTAGAGAGCGTGGTGGCCCAGGGGCACGGACGCCGACTTTCAATCTGAAGGTTGCTGGTTCAAACCCACACGCGTCAACAATGAGTTTTTTCACTTGAAAAAATTTATGTGCGCGAAACCACGTTCTCGAAACGGTGACGGAAAACATCGTGAGGAAACCGGCATGTCTTAGAACCATAAATTCGAAGACATGTGACATCTACCAATCCGGATTGGGCTCCCGTGGTAGATCAAAGCCCATCCACTCTCAATTATCGAGAGTAGGCCGGTGTCCCTGCAGTGGGAACATTAGAGGCTGGTACGGGATCTTGAGCTTTCAATCAGAAAAATCGCATCAAAATCGGTCCATTCGTTTGGGAGCTAAGATGCCACAGACAGACACACACTACAATTATACACCCCTCTTTTTGTTCGGTGGTTAAAAAAACACAACATACTATATATAAAACACAAAAATTGTTGGTACCTACGTCCGTTATATGTGATATTATGTGCACAATATCACGATCTCGAAAGGCAATACTGCGAAGATGGACAACTTAAACTATGCATTAGGCACAAAATGTATCTCTGTTTTTAGTGTAGTATCACACGCCGGGTATCCCATAGTTAAACTATTTATAAACATATACACATATAAAAACACAAAGTGTTTCGGGAAGTGAGAAAGAAGGTTAATCTTGCAATAAACATGACTAAACATGTCGTTAAAACTTGTTTCTGACACTAAAGGGTGCAGATTTACAACTGTTAAGTAACACTAGCTTTTTCCCGCGACTTCGTACGCGTCGAATTTGATATTTTATTTTGCGCGGAACCCTAACCCTTTTATTTTCGAAAATACAAAATTGTTTATTTTACCAAAAACATAGATTACACATAATACTTGAAAGTAAGCTATCATTCCAAATTACTCCAGCATTTTCGGAAATAAGCCGGAACAAACAAACAGACTGACAGAGAGAGACAGAGATATATTATATTTTTTTACAATTTGCTTCAAATATGTCTAGATTGATCTAGGACTCACCCACCAGATGTCCTAACCCTCAGCAACTCAGGTCACAAGTCATAAACTTTAACTTTAACTTAAACTTGACAAGGTTCAACCCTAACCGCTCATTAGGGCTGCCCAAAAAATAACAAATTAATATATTTTTTACATTGTATGGAAAAAAAATAGGATTTTGATTCTGATTTTCAGGCATATGATTCAAAATCTAATTTGTATGAACATATTTCATCACCTTTTTGAAATACCTTGTTTCTATGTACCTATTATATTATATACTTTCAAATGCATTTAGTAAAAATCTGTTATTTGGATATTACCTATAAACAGACACATTTATATATAGATATAAAGTGCAGTTCATTGTATGCGCAGACAACGACCCGTTACTCAATTTACTGCCCATCCCCGAATCGGCCTCTAATCTTCCCACCGGCCTACTTACGACAAGTGAGAGTGACTGGGCTTTAATCTGCCATGGGAGCCCAAAGGATACTACTAATATAAATGCGAAAGTTTGTCTTTGTTTATTACTTCTTCACGCGTCAAAGGCTAAATGGATTAAGATTAAAATTCTTATGTAGGTATTCAGAAAACACAGATATAATAATACCACAGATATAATAATACTATACTAGCCCGAAAGTGAAGTAGTTTCAGGGTTCCGTACCCCAAAAGTAAAAAATTGAACCCTTAAATGACTTCACTTGGACTTCACTTCGTTGTCAGTCGATGTGTCAAGAGACTTTCTCAGGGGACGCGTGGAGCAGTTGTAATTAATATCAAGTGCTCAAGCCTACAGCCTATAGGAGCAGTGAAAAAATCGAAAAAAGTGATTTTTGGCGCCATTTTTCGCTTCAAATGTCCTTTTGTCTCTAATCTATCGAGTTTGGTATTAAAAAACAGGGTTTTGGCTTACGAAAATATACATACACAACTTGTATTTTTTTTTCTTCTTTAGTTTTTAAAATTTTTATTTCATATAGAACAAAATAAAAACAATAATAACTATATCAAACCTAAAACTAAAATCTTAAAAATATAATATAAGAACTAAAATATATTATTAAAAGGAGTCCCTTTAGGCAAGGTTCCGAAGATACTGGCAGATAACTTGTATTTATATTTCAATGTAATTTGGAATTTTTCACGCTGATGAGTTTTAGTTCAGCTCAATAATGTTAGAAATTCAACGTTAATAATGATTTTCAACTTTGGATTTGATGGTTGATCTGAAGGTCACTGGTTCAAACCCATAAGTCCGCCAATGAGTTTTTTCACTTGAAAAATTAATGTGCGCAATACCACATTCTCGAAACGGTGACGGAAAACATCGTGAGGAAACCGGCATGTCTTAGAACTAAAAATTCGACGATATGTGATATCTATCAATCCGGATTGGGCTCCCGTGGTAGATCAGAGCCCATTCACTCTCAATTATCGAGAGTAAGCCGGTGTCTCTACAGTGGGAACATAAGAGGCTGATACCGTAATTTTAGAAATTTTTTGATGGTTACCCGGGTAAAGAATTGGAATCGATCAACCCCCTTAACTCAAGGAGTGGGAAAACTAAAACAGGAAATATTATATACAGACAAACCAACTCTCATTCACACTTGGTAACTTACCCGATTCGTCATTTGATAATTTTTTTTATGAACATAAATCAGCGTTGCGTAATATTTGAAACAGAGTTCATTGATTCGGGGGTCTGTATCAGTGCAATGGGCCATTATTGCTGTGCGAGGTCAGTGACCGAACAATTCAACTGTCATCCGAATAATGATGTATGCCGGTGAAAATATTGCACAATGGTATACAGGGTGTATTTTATTTATTTGTATGTTTATATAGATACTTACAAATGAGCGTGGTGGCCAAACCCACACGTGCACCAATGAGATTTTCACTTGTTTTTTACTTTATATCCGCAATACCACGTTCTCGAGACGGTAAAGGATAACGTTGTGAGGAAACCGGCATTACTTAGAACCAAAAATTCGAAGACATGTGACATCTACCAATCCGGATTGGGCTCTCGTGGTAGATCAAAGTCCATTCACTGAGAGTCAATTTTTGGTTCTAAGTAATATTATCAGGAGTAGGCCGGTGTTCTTGCAGTGGGAACATTAAAGGCTGGTGAATACATTATGGCTGGATTATACGTGAATAATCCTAGTGATTTTATTCAGATGTATCAGGAGCAAATGCTGTGATAAACACATCAAACTCCATAGCCATTACAAACAGGTAGTCTTTATGCGTAGAGTGATTGGTTTCACCGTGATAAGAGACTAATCATGACAAGACATGGCGATCAAACACTTGCCCAATAATCATTAAAAAAAAACACCATTATTGAAGATGAAAAATGTTATTGCGTTGAACCACTGATCCCTTTTATAGTAGGTACACTGGATAGGGCTATCATTTTCTCTAATTGATCGACGCCATTTAAGCGCTGCTAATATTCGATGAACAGATTTCGGTGTCCAAAGAATTTGCAATTTTCTTCTTTATAGACATGCCTTTAAGTTGAGTTAGAAAAATAAGAAGTAAATGGACTACCAGGTCTACGGCAGGAAATCTGGCACAGGTTACATGAATGAATGAATGAATGAATGAATACTCTTTATTGTACACCTCGATAGAAACATACATAACAAAAATAAAATTAACAAAACAGTCACAAAAAAAGAAGAGATATGAATATGTAGATAGTTCTACGTTGGTTCACGTGTTGAAACTCTAAGGATACTTTCCTACGGATGCAGAAACATGGATTCCCAATATCTTCCCTACAATTTCGTTATTATTAATATTATTTAGATAGCATTATTTAGCTTTGTTGCTACTAACTCTGCCATGAAATTTGTTCTCGGATCTCGTGTTAAAACTATCAGTGACACAGGGAATCCTAGTGCAATGGTATGTAAGCGTTTATTGCTTTCTTTCACTCTGTATGAAACAATTCTAAATTTGTTCGGGTCCATCAGAATGGGCGCCAATGGTAATAAAACTAAATTGAGTGTATCAAACACGCTGTCTACCAACGGCCCAATTCAATAAGTCAGGTCGCGAACGCAATAAATCAAACTCAACAAGTCTTATTACAGACCACCCTGTATATCTGCGAGGACTTCTGCCGGCGGTTGCCATAACTCAAATATCAATATTAAATCATCGATGGAATAAACTGGCAATGCGTTGGCAGACTCTGAAAAATGACACAGAATGTAAATTAAACTTTCGAACTAAGAATTGTTTATTTTAGCAACTACGTTTCTTGATTTTTGTTGAGTGCAATAAGAATTTTAAGTTTAAAATTAATAGGCATTTCACATAGCGTTATAAACCTGTAAATAAAGCATTCAATTTTTCAGTCAACTCATTTATTCATAATTCCTAAGAATAAATGCTATATATAATAATAATAATAATAATAAAATCTTTATTTCAGGCTTCTTACATTTTTTGTATAAATATGGAACACTTAGTTTTGTTAATTATTCTAATTCTTATTCCCTGCTAATTCCTTTATACTATGGGAACCACATAACTGATAAAATATTTTCACAAAAATGCTTGTCTTCTGTGGGAACCGAACTCACGACCTACAGCGCAGAGGGCAGAGCCACTTTGTGTCGAAAGCCAAGATATTTCATTTTCTTTAGTTTTAGCGGAAGTATTATGTTTTGGCTTCATCGTAGAGTAAAATTTTGTCGGTTTCACGCCTTAAATAGCCAAGCGAACATCATGAAATTTTGCATACACATTGTCAGGAGTACAGAGAAGGACACCTTTTATCTAGAAATAATTATCAAAATTTATTGTAATGCGGGCGAAGACGCGGGAAAAGGCTAGTTATCTATTCTATAATCAAACAGATGGATAAAACCTTAGACGTATAAAAAAAGCCCAGTTATTTTTTTATTGGTTTACACTAATTCCATATCTATATACAAGTTCCATAAAAACCTTATAACCCATTCTTTTCTCTAGAAACTCATTCGATTTTATGGTAGAATACAATTAAGTCCATAGCCAAACTCAATTAAACGTAGAAAATGTTTCTTACAATAGTTGATTTTGATCGCGACGATCCCGGCAGTAATCACAATCACAAAACGGACTACCAAGTCCGTTCTGTTTACGAACAACAATAATCAAATTCCGTACCAGCCTCTAATGTTCCTACTGCAGGGACACCGGCCTACTCTCGATAATTGAGAGTGAATGGGCTCTGATCTACCACGGGAGCCCAATCCGGATTGGTAGATGTCACCTGTCGTCGAATTTTTGGTTCTAAGACATGCCGGTTTCATCACGATGTTTTCCGTCACCGTTTTGAGAACGTGGTATTGCGCACATAAATTTTTTCAAGTGAAAAAACTCATTGTTGCACGTTTGGGTTTGAACCAGCAACCTTCAGATTGAAAGTCGGCGTCTATGCCCCTGGGCCACCACGCTCTCATAATCATATAAATATATATTATAAAAATAACTAAACGAAGTGAAATGGCAGAATCAGCTGGCTTATAGATAAATTCAAATCGTTTGTTGGAATGAAAATATTTTGGTAATAAATGCGGAGGCGAAACACGTGTAACATTATTTTGTTTTGGTATTCGTGTTTTGGGAGTTATCGACTTTTCTACACAAACGTTCGAATAATAAACATGTGTGTGGCCATTGTGAAAAACACAGGTCAGTTGCCAGTTTAAAAATGAGCAAAATGAAAAAAAATAAAACAATTAAGACTTGCTAAAGAATGAGAATTGGCTGTTTTTAGCAAGTAATGTCTCTAAAGAGCTTCTGTGACCCGTTATATGCGCACTAATATGTTTAGCCAGTTCTGGAATCTGCCGCCAAGCAGTAGCATGCAACCAGCATTACTGTGTTCCGGTGGAAGGGTGTGGCTGCCGGTGAAATCACATGCGCATGAGACGTATTATCCCCGTCTCGGGTGATGGACGCAGCAGGGTGAATGCGACTCAGTAAAGATTTGTTTCTCATACTGAGTCGCACGCATTACTGTTGTCATGGGCGAGGGTCACCACTTACCATCAGGTGGGCCCTCAGCTCTTTCCGTCACTCATTCACATAAAAAAGAAAACATTACCTCCTACCTTACCCAAATAAGAAAAGACTCAAGTCTCCCCCTGTTGTGGCTGCCTGGAATAACTATATCTCGTAGTGCGCCCGTAAATTCACCGAAGAACAGCAATGCGAGAGCACCATTGCTTGGCAGAATAATAGGTATAGAGACAGTATTTCACAGAATATATTAATCAAGGATAATCACATAAATATAATAAACGCGAAAGTTTGTATGTATGTGTGTATGTTTGTTACTTATTCACGCTCAAACGGCTCTACGGATTTGGATAAATTTGGTACTGAGATAGCTTATATCCTGGATTAGCACATAGGCTACTTTTGATCCCGAAATACCGCGGGTATTCCCGCGGAGAGGGGAGGGCAGCTTTTATTTATTATTAATCTTTATATATATAAATTACGTGTCACGATGTTTGTCCGCGATGGACTCCTAAACTACTTAACCGATTTTAATCAAATTTGTACACCGTGTGCAGTTTGATCCAACTTGAAAGATAAGATAGCTCACATCTCAATTTATGATCGCAATATTATTTTATTGCAAATTATTTTTCTATTATTTGACAGTCACAATTACAAAAATGTTAGCCACAGCAACGCGTGGCCGGGTCAGCTAGTAACTATATAAATAAAAATCAATACCCAAAATTGTATGTAAGTTCAGAACGCCTGCACCTATTTGGCTGAATCAATTTTTGTCGTTCGTAATTGTCAGGATGAGGTTTGTATGAAAGGAATCTCGTTTTCTTCATTAGTACACCCGTGCGAAGCCGGGGCGGGCAGCTAGTGATACATATAAAAATTTCATAGACCAGCAATTTTTCCGCGTTTAAGTAGAACAATTTTGAATTTATATAGCAAAAATAAGTGACAATCAATAGCACAAGGTTAACATGAGTTTAATAACATTTTGGCTTAAGTGAGCCTGTCTTTATGAGAGTTAAGTAAATGCTCATAGAAATGGTTTCACAAACTAGTAGTTAACTTAAAGTTGTGAACCAGTTACACGTGGTTTATCTCAATGTTGCAACATTTGTTTACTGGATAGCAACGGTAGACGCCATTTTGTACATGTAATTCAATTTACATTTATTTCATATGAGACCCCTGTAGGTTAGCAAATGAAATGCGTTAGAATTCACGTCGTTATGCATGATTAAAAAACTTTACATTAATAGAGCTTATAATTAAAGATTATAATTAAAAAATTACAGATAGTCTCGGGTGACGGACGCAACGGGGTGCGACATGGGTTTTCTCATACTTTAGCTGTATTTATTGCAGTTTTTATGGGCGAGCGTAACCTCTTAACATCAGGTGGGCTATCCGCTCGTCCCGTCACTACCGTTGTATAAAAAAACACTAGAAATTTGGCAAATACACACATAAAACATTTTGACACATTTTGCAGCCATCGCTCAAGAGAAAACATAATCGTAAATCACTAAAGTATAAACCATTGCTCCTAGATACCCATTATGTACGCCACTGTACAGTGAAATACACAATTTGTAATATTTGTAAAAAGGTCAATGTAAAAATCTCACAGGAACTTTTAGTGCAGAGGGCACTAAAATTTCCTGTGTCACCACAAAATGTGCCCCGGCCGGGAATCGAACCCGGGACCCCTTGCTTCGAAGGCAGGAATATTACCAACTAAGCCAAGGTGACGGAGTCGGAATTCTTAAGCAATATTTGGGTACTTTTTTGATGTAAAACATCTATTAGCGCAATGGTAGTGATATCGACGCGTATGGTATGACGTGACGGCAAACGGCATGCCGCTCGAATCGAATTGAAAACCGAACAATTCCTACCTCTTTCTGTTTTACACCATTATAAAAAAAAACAAATCCGTATACAATAGGCGAAGAAAAAGTCACAAGAAAACAAAACGTACCATTACGTTAACTTGGCCGACATATTTTATTGATATTTTGATTTAACTGCCAAACTATTGCACCGATTTTCATAAAATTTCTATTGGACCAACATGAAAGCATATCCTTTCATATATAAAAAAAAAAAAACAAATCAGCCGAAGTAATAACCTCTGGAAGTAGGTTGAAATAAAATGTTTGAAAAAAAAAAAAAAAAAAACAAAAATAATTCGAATAATCTTCCATTGTTATCCTGGGTAGCATGGTCATTGTGTCAGTGAGAACCCAACCAATGTTTATAATAATATAATAATATAATATTAATAATAAGTTTATATTTTTTTATCAATTTTGGCCGTCCACCGCGGGAATGTAGCCAGTGTTCTTGGCACCCTACCCCACAATCAAAATTTTCTGTTGTAATTTTTACATTTTTGTTCTTTATAAGTAGCCTCTAAGATTATGATGTTTTTTTTTCCTCTAAGATAATGATGTTTTTTTTTTTTAATTTGTATGTGTTAATTATAAGTACATATATTTACTCTCACAGGTTATACATAGCATCATATTTTAGTAACATTACAAGTTAACCTGTTTAGTGACAGCCTGAGATAGGTTTATAAAACCTGTATTACAGGTCACCAGTGCCCCCAGTTTATCAATAAGAACTGATGTAATAACTTAACTTACATAATACTTACTGAAACTCGTATTTTAAGTCCGTTAAATCTTTTACTAAATAAATAAAAGCCATTAAAACTTTTGCGCGCGACTCTCCAAGTTTCCGCCATCGAAAGCCTGTTTCATTTAACAACGCGGCGCGTGCAATTTTGTATGTAAAATTGTATGTAATTGTGAGGAAGTGTCGTGCGCCCATCATAATAATTCATTCTGATTCGTCTCGAAAATGTTTATTTAATTTTTCAGACATGATGAGGCATTTTTGGAGATTGGATATGTTAATAAACTTTATGCATAAAAGTTACAAAGAAATTATGAACATTATATACAAAATGGAAATAAAAATAAATTATATATACATCACGTCCATAACCCAAACTAATATTGGCCGGGGATCTCAGTCGTATTTCTGTTTTTTATGAGTGGATGTAACCATTTAACACCAGGTCTTCAGCTCGTCCCGTCACTTTTATATTAACAGCTGTTTACTAAATGCATTTGAAAGTCTAAATGGTAATGATAACAAAAAAACAATTTTAAAAACTTTTGTCTTTCTGCCTATTTGTTTGTTACATTTTCACGGCATAACTATACTCGGTAATCCTGAAATTTTGTATCTAAAATCTGCATTTTAAGAATCTACACTATCCCAAGCGAAGTTACTGGCAAAAGCGAGTCATTTATAAAGCTATCATGGCTTCCGCCACACATTCTACTAATTGTATACAATTCAATTAAATAGTAGATTTATCTTCTAATGTCCCATTAAAATCAATTCAAAATGCACAATTATGGTTAATATGTAAAGTGTAATTTTAAAATCGGCAGTCGCTTGTGGGCGTAACATAACGTTACAAAAATACTATCTAGAAAGTGATTTAATTCAATTTTGCTAAATTACATGCTTCTTAGTTTTAATGATACACTTTATTCATTATAATGAACGGGTAAAGGTTTCGACGCGTAATGTTAGCCCGAGGCAAATCTGCATCAAATTCTATCTCCCAACTATAAAGACTAGATTCTAAAATCCACATAGGTTAGGTAACTACGTGTCACATAGGTTAGTAGGAAATTTTGACTGTTTGTTTACTGTACGATACTGCTTCGGAGAGAGTGGTGGCCCAGGGGCACAGACGCCGACTTTCAATCTGAAAGTCGCTGGTTCAAACCCACACGTGAACCAATAAGTTTTTTCACTTGAAAAATTTATGTGCGCAATACCACGTTCTCAAAACGGTGACGGAAAACATCGTGAGGAAACCGGCATGTCTTAGAACCAAAATTCGATGACATGTGACATCTACCAATCCGGATTGGGCTCCCGTGGTAGATCAGAGCCCATTCACTCTCAATTATTGAGAGTAGACCGGTGTCCCTGCAGTGGGAACATTAGAGGTACGGTACGGTACGATACTGTACTGGAAACGAGAAACATAAACCCTAAAATATGTAATACTAGCGACCCGCTCCGGCTTCGCACGGTTAGTAAAGCATCAGTATCGTATCAGAAACTACCCGTGCGAAGCCGCGGTGACTTGCTTGTGTAACCTTCCTCTTGAATCACTCTATCTATTAAAAAAACCGCATCAAAATTCGCTTACAAAATTAAAAAAAAAAAAATATTGAAAGTATGCTCCATCTGCAGCTACAACCTTCGCCCATCGTTCAGGTAGTTTTCGTATTCCTTGCTGGAAGAAGTCCTGGTCTTTTGAGCTTATCCAGTTGTCAATCCAAATTTTGATACTTTCACATGAAGTAAACTTTTCTCCAGTAAGGTCTGTCTGCATCGTCCGGAATAGGTGGTAATCCGAAGGAGCTATGTCTGGTGAATATGGCAGGTGGGGTAACACTTCCCAGTCCTGTCCCTCTAAATATCTTTTTACGACTTCTGCGGTATGCGGTTTAGCATTGTCATGCTGAAGAACTAATTTGTTATGTCTATTCACCCATTCTGGTCGTTTTTCTTCTATGGCTCGCTTCAAACGCATTAGTTGTCGTCGGTAAACTTCTCCATTAATAGTTTCAGAGGGTTTGAGCAACTTATACTTATACTTAGCAACTTATTATACCTTTCTGATCCCACCAAATACAGAGCATGACCTTGGCACAGTGAATATTTATTTTTGGCTGTGATGGGCCTGGTTCGCCTGGTTTCACCCAAGCTTTTTTGCGTTTAGGATTTTCGTAGTGTATCCATTTTTCGTCTCCTGTGACTATCCGATGCAAAAATCCTTTTCTTTGCTGTCTTTGAAGCAGCATTTCACAAATGGTTTTCCGACGTTCCATGTCTCTTTCTTTTAAATCATGTGGAACCCAGTCACCGGCTTTTTGAATCATTCCCATCATTTGTAAACGCTTTGCAACAGTTGAACGATCAACATTTAATGCTGCAGCTAATTCTGATTGAGTTTGGCAAGAATCTTCCGCCAATAATGCTTCCAATTCAGCATCTTCAAATTTTTTTGGTGGTTTTCCATGTTCTTTATCCTCAGTACTAAAATCGTTATTTTGAAATCGTCGAAACCATTCCTTGCAAGTTGTATTAGACGGAGCATGCTCACCATAAATCTCCACAAGCAAACGATAAGTTTCCGCTGCAGTTTTCTTCGCAATAAAATAATGTAATAACACTTCCCGCAAATGACGTTTATTTGGAATAAAAACCGACATTTTCGAAAAGGTGAAAACAATTGTTGCTTACACTTCAACCAAATATCATAAAATGCGTTAGATAGCTGACATTCAGTACTATCGAATACAAGTATGGTCATTTATTAGTACACGTAAACAATACTAAAAACGACATCTGTTGAGAAAGGGCGGAGTCATATTCACACACCCAATATGTAGTGATACCTGAACTCAATATCTCTGAAGCTACAATTTACAGCCGTGAATAAAGCATCGAGAATTTACACTCAAAATACCACTACAATGCTCGCTGTACTTAAATAAACATACATTGATTGATTGCACGTAAATTCTTCCTTTTGCGCTGACAAACTGAGAATCCTTGAAACTCTCTTTCTGATTAAAAGAAAATAAAGCTATGGATTCCACTCATTCTTCCAGGAAATAAATTTGGTTATTGAGAACAAGTTACGCGTGGAGAATTCCAATGTTTAGATTAAGTTTTTGCTCGGGTCTTGCATGCATCCATAACACCTACATAATTAATACAACAAACAACGAAACAACGTTGACACACTCATACCTCTGCACTAGGATTCCCTGTGTCGCAGATGGCATGGACAAACAGAAACACAAGACAAACACCCAAAATCCGAGAACAAACTTCAAGCTCACCACACAAAGTTTGCACCGGCCGGGAATCGAACCCGCGGCCCCTCGTATCGAAGGCAAGGCTACTACCAACTAAGCCACGGAGTCTGAAATAGTAATAGTAAAATTGTTTGTTGTTGGATAATTACCGTTATTATTTTTAATCGATTTCTAAAGTCCACTACACGTTTTAAGCACAATTTTTACGTCAATTGTGGACAGGT
The DNA here is from genome assembly GCA_921293045.1 of Aplocera efformata. Classification (NCBI taxonomy): domain Eukaryota; kingdom Metazoa; phylum Arthropoda; class Insecta; order Lepidoptera; family Geometridae; genus Aplocera; species Aplocera efformata. Next base: position 1,306,587 of record OV121061.1, read on the forward strand.
TTTGGTTGATTGGTTTTTGATAGTGTTATTCATGGGAAAATTCCATCCAAGAAGGCAAGAAATGTAGGGAAAATATAGCAAGTTGCTTAATTCGATTTAAATATCAGTTAATTCTGTAAATTGCCTGAAACATCCTATTTTCGGTATCGGTTCTCAGTAGCGAAACGATCCTTATAACAAATTTAACAGTCTATTAACCGAAACAGATGGACAGACTGATGGTACTAGTGTAAATATAGCGATGTCTGTCCGTTTATTTTTGTCTGCACAAGCGATTCTTGATGGCGGAATAGGCGAGACGCCCGTGGCTTCGCGCGGCATTTATAAACATTTATGTTTGTCGGTCGAATGTTTGTCGGTATGTATGTCACTCCTTCACGGCTTAACAATTGAACGGATTAAGATGATAATTGCCATGAAGGTAGCTAATACTATGGAGCCTATGTGTTAAAACATAGGCTACTTTTTACTCTGAAAAATTGAAGTAAATTTTATCTCATTGTATCATGTTATTTTTTTAACTGCGCGAAAAGATTTCTCACTGTGCCATCTTCCCATTGATGGTGAGTGTTTGAAAAAGCACTAAACTTGTAATAAGAACGCTTACATGATGAAATAATCATGTACCTTCTACTGTACCGTACCGTGACGTGTACCCTCACTCCTCGCTTCGAAGGCAAGGCTACTACCAACTAAGGCACGAAGACGTCGAAATACATGTAAAAGTGCGTATGCTATGTTACAATTGATCAAAGCCGCAGGATTCGACTAAAATAGCCAAGCACTTTAGCAAGGAGATGAAATCGCTTGATCGCTCGACGCGATGAAAGTTACGATTTGCATTGCGCTGGCGCAGCGCTAATCTTGTACTTGGATAAACGCGTGTTTCAACTGTTGGATCTGTAAGCAGCTTACAGCGCTTGAGTTTCGTAGCAACGCAAAACTTTCCAAGATTTTTTTATTATTCAGTATAAAAATATTGAAGCCGCATCTCTTTGCGCCCGTCGCCCGAGACGGAGATGCTATTTGTCACGCGCACACACTCTTCTGCCAGAGTACAGCAATACGAGTGCATCGCTGATCGACGGCTGATTACCAGTTGTGGAGGCAGTACTTCTCCGGGCAAATTTTTGTACAAGTTCTATTGCTACTTTTTGTTGCGGAGCACCCAGGGGCTACATTTAGGTATTTAAAGGGTACTCACCACGGATGCGAGCAACTCAAAAAACCAGCCAAGTGCGAGTCGGACTGACTGTAAAAATTTCAACTCTCAAACTATCACGGTTCATGAGATACAGCCTGGTGACGGACAGCAGAGTCCTAGTAATAGGATCCCGTTATACCCTTTGGGTACGGGACCCCAAAAAAGAGATATTTGACTTTGACTTTGCATTCAGGCACAGGCAGTGAAACTCTCGAAAAGCGCGAGTGAAATTCATGTGAAAGACAAAACATTTATTGTCGTATGAGACGTAATGTCCTAAGCAATTGCTTGATTGCCTTATACTAAGACGCTGTTGCTGACAAGTTAAGAGTTTTGAGAAACCCTAATAGGTATACTAACTTTGTAAACCGGCGTCGCATTTCCATCTTATTGAGAGACGCGATGGTAATGCTATACTGACAGAGCGATGTGTATCTGTTTCTCTGTCAAAACCTCATTAATTGTGCTAGAATGAGACAGAATACTGGTTTAACGCAGTTGCACACAAAACCATTGTTAAAACAAATTAATGTTATTATCATCAGACTTTATTGATCCACTGCTGGACATAGGCCTCTCCTAGTAAGCACCACTGAGCCCGATCTTCGACTCTTCTCATCCACTTCCTACCAGCCAACTTCCGCAAGTCGTCGCTCCGCCTGGCCGGGGGGCGCCCCACGCTACGTTTGCCTACACGGGGTCTCCACTCAAGAGCTCATCTACCCCATCGGTTATCGGTTCTTCGGCATATGTGGCCAGCATAATCCACTTCAATTAACTAATCCGTTGGGCTATGTCGATGACTCTGGTCCTATCGGATTACCTCGTTTCGGATCCTATCTTTCAGAGTGACTCCATTAATTAATTTACCGGAATTCAAAAATTGATTCAAAAACCCCTCTTTTGACTTCTTGGAATATTGTACACAATATTATACACTATTTAACCAATCTTGAGGCAAATTAAATGCAATTATAGAACGATATCATTTTTTCCCTCAGATAATTGGAACGCCGCAAAAGTATTATTAGCTTAGAGCCGTCAATATTGATACATGGCGCCCGGGAGTAATCTCACTTATCTCGCGAGATTTATGTCCCGTCTCGAAATAGATCCGTTGGGAGCGGTTGTTTTCCTCTGTACAGCTGTACATTTAAAAGTGGCGCCAGGGTCATAAACTATGACAATTTAACCACTGTATACCTGTCTCTTTCTTTGGTTGAAGCGGTAAGGGGGTCTAGTTAATCACATCTGTAAGTGAGAACCCTCTATGTACACTACCCTACACGGTAGGTGGTGCCAAAAGAGCAACTAAAAGTTGCAGTAGAACTTAGTCCTATAAAGTCCTATAAACCGTCACAAATGTTTATTTCCATCCAAAGGTTATTTGGAAGAAATCCGTTGATAAGACCGCCCGTTGTCCCTCATTTAGCATAACATTTTCATAGAGTTACCTTCTAAGAATGGTGTACACTAAAGTTTTATTAATATCTATTCATTCAAGTCATACAAATTTATTAAATGTCCTCTTATTTTGGACTTTAATAATTAGAAAGCTAAAATTTACTGACATCGCATTAAAAAGAGTAAAATAAAAAATAATGTTGTGTTAGATCAAAGAATGTTTTAAATAGACTCAAAATGTATCTTATAAAGTACCACTAAATCTTGTCTCGTACTGGGCATCAATCTTTCTCTTCAATACATCCGCCGTCTAATTTCAGATTTATAAAGCCAATTTAACTAATACAATTTAATTACGTTCTTAATTAGAGGTTTTCTACGAGATTCTTTAATTTACTTTATGGTATAATTAGATGATTGTAGCTGTAAAAACGCTAATTTGAATATTGAAGTTTATTTAGAACAGAGTCCGGGTAATATATTTTACTCGCTTGAAGTTTGCTGCAAAAGCTTTGATCCAAGATACAAGAATGTATTTTGACCCTTTGTAGCTAACTTCAGAGAACCTCAAAACTAAAAAATTAACTCGTTAAACAGTATTTTTTGGACAAGTAAAATTTTACACGCAAGTAAACATATTCGTGAGCTTATTTTTGAACCAATAGGATTCCCTGTGCCATGGCATGGCTGAGAACAATGTTTATGCTCATCAGATAAAAGCTTGGCAAAAGCAGTAAAAGGTTACTATCAACAAAACAACGGAGCCGTTTCTTTTTAGAGTCGGTTTCAATCAATTTTAGGTAACTACAAATATTCACGCTTTTACCGAAATTTAAGACAGATACTCCAAGGGCCTTCGTGTTGTGGGTTAGCCGGTGGAAGGGTGTGGGTGCTGGTGAAATTACTAGCGCATACACGTTACATCCCCCTTCTCAACGTGATGGGCACAACACGATATCGCTGTATCGCTGTGGTCTACGGGCGGCAGTTACCACTTAACATCAGGTGGACTACCCACCACTTTAGTCACATCATAAAAGATGTTATTTAACAATCGCTCTGACTAAAAGTCTGTCGTGTGTTCCCAAATCGTTGGCATTCGTCTGTTCTTTTGCATGCTGTAGATGTCTCAGTCGATAGCGTTGACAGACGGGAATACAATTCTCGTCAAAAGATTGGACCAAAATATACCAACGAGTATCAACTAGTATCTTGCTCCAAATCCGACTTCTTCTTTCGTTTGAGTTAGTGGCTAACGTATCATCCCCGTTTTACTACAAGAGATCCAAATCTTTTACTGAGTCGCATTACTGTCGCCACTTACTACTCGTTCGTGGGCCCTCGTGCTGTCACTTATTGTCATAAAAAAAAAATAACAAAATGTCCATGAATATTTCTTTATTAAGACAAACATTTTTTTTTTATTTTTAGATAGTCATTAAAATTAAAACGATAGACATCATAATCTAGCTACTTATAAAGAACAAAAATGTAAAAATTACAATAGAAAATTTTGATCGTGGGGTAGGGTGCCAAGAACACTGGCTGCATTTCCACGTAGGACGGCTGAAGATAATCTTTGCGCGAAGAACGAGCCAGCCTTCTTGTCCTCAGTGGCATCATTGTTGGGGGGTCCAGTTGCTCGCGTCCGTAGGTGTTTACCCTTTGATTCCCTACACGTACCCCCTGGGTGGTGCTAAAGGATCAACCAAAAAGTAGCAGTAGAACTTGTGCCAAGTTCGTCCGGAGGGGTACTGCCACCACATCTGGAATCTGCCGCCAAGCAGTAGTGGTTGCATTACTGTGTTCCGGTGGAAGGGTGTTGCCGGTGAAATCACTTGCGCATGAGACGTATCATCCCCGTCTCGGGTGAGTGACGCAGCAGGATGAATGCGACTCAGTGTAAGATCCAAATCTTTTACTGAGTCGCACTACCACTGTCGCCACTTACCACTAGATAAGCCCTCATTTCGTCGCTTATTCACATAAAATAAGTCCAAAATGTCCATGAATATTTCTTTATTTCATTTGACAAATATTTTGTCTTCAGGCGCTTTCGTTGGCGGAATCATTGGCGGCATGGCCATGCGGTTGGGACGTCGCTCCGTATTGATTGCCACAGCGTTGCCATACACCCTAGCGTGGCTTGCCACGGCGTTGTCAACTGGCGTGCATATGATCTCCATCGCGTCTTTCTGCGGGGGCATGCTGATTTGTTGCATCAATATGACGACTCAGGTGAGTTTGTTTTTAGATTTACATGCCATTGCAAAGTCATTGTCTGTTCTGTCTGTATTGTCTAACTTTGAAGGGATATTTTAATCATAACAGACAGCTGGTTAAAATTTTCATAGAATACGTGTGCCTGAGTAATGAAAAGATGCAGCCGGTTTCCTCACGATGTTTTCCGTCACCGTTTCGAGATCGTGGTATTGTGTACATCAATTTTTGGTGCACGTGTGGGTTTGAACCAGCGACCTTCAGATTGAGAGTCGGCGTCTGCGCCCTGGGCCTCCACGCTCTTAAGTTAGTGTATTCTATTAAAATTACTTCATCAAAATAACCCAACAAGTCAAAGAGGTTAATCTGGGTACACAATCATTTAGACGTTGCAAAAGGTTACCAATGTAAAGATGTCAAATTGTATTTATTAGTTAGTAGAGACATTACACGAATTTATGGTTGGAAATGCTAATGGATAGACAAATTATTAAGACATACCACTAATGTGAAACTAGCTTCTGCGCGCTTCGTATAGCGGGTAAATGCGCTGATTAATTAGCTAAACTTAGTTTTAAGAACGCATTCTCGTAGATAATTATTTATGAAATTGATTTAAAAAATTTGATTTGAAAATTTATGAAATTCCAAGTAATTTTTAAGAATTAAAAACAAAACAAAAAACGTTAACACACTCATACCTCTGCACTAGGATTCCCTGTGTCGCAAATGGCATGGATAAACACAGAAACACAAGTCAAACACCCAAGACCTGAGAACAAACTTCATGCTCACCACATAAAGTGTGTTCCGGCCGGGAATCGAACCCGGGACACCTCGCTTCGAAGGCAGGGCTACTACAACTAAGCCACGGAGCCGCCAAATCATCAATTCTATGGAAATAAATATTTTTGACTTTGACATTTGATCAGGCTTATTTATAGTCTGAGTATTATTTTAGGTTGTCTTATGAGGGTCACATTGTTTAGTTAATGCTGTTCATAGACATGAGTAAAACGACTCCGATGCACCCGGTCGCATCGCGTTGCGCCCGTCACTCTGAAATGGAGATGTACCATCTCATGCGCCTGTAAATTCACCGGTACAGAGCAGCGCGTCTGCAACTTCTTCGAGGTGGGGCTTATAGTTCGGGGAGGACTTAAGTCGTATTGCTGTTGTTACGGACAGCCAGTTACCATCAGGTGGGATCAAAAAGTTTATGTGTTTCAACAATTTCAATCTCAATTTCAATTTCTTGGTATAAAAATAAGATTTGTCATGAATGTCGCCGAGACAACGGCTCGCAAATATACGACTACAAAATTCAATATATCACAGTCGAGTAGAAACATAGTGAAAGATATCCAAATGGAAGTAAATCTCATTTGCTACAAATTAGATGAATACGGGGAATCCATTTCAGGTCCAAGTTTATGTTCTGATACAATTCCATTCAATTCGCGTACACGCCGGTGGAAAGACTCGGATTCAAAATTGGTTTTTATGATACAAATAACATTGATACATACTTTTAATGTATGAAAACCGTTGTAACAAAACATGATAACAAAGTTTTCCGTCAAGTTTAGCTTGCTTTGTCTTTGTCTTGTCAATTGTTCTACAATCATGCCAGTGACTATTTTCATAATCTTATACGTCATAGTTCAATTAGAATTAGTTATGTTACGCACTTGGAGAGTACAGACATGGTGGAAACCTAATCAGATTTCGTAGTTATTCAAATTGTATTGTTCAAATGTTGTTTTGACAAACCTGTGAAGCAAATGAAAACTGTTTCTGTAGCCAACCTTGAAAATACAACATAAAAGAGCGAATAAATAAGCATTCTTAAACAGTATGAAATTAATTTAATATACAATAACTACTGAATTCAGAAAAAAACTGTTAGCTATAATAAACTAAGGAACCATTTTGATGCCATTTAGAATATTTTAGCATGACTGGCCCACAGCTCAGTTGGTACCAACTGACCTCTGTACTACCAACTGCCTTCATAACTGCAGGTCGTGAGTTCAATTACCACCAGGGACAAGCATTTGAGCATGACAAACGTAGATGTTTATTCTGTGTTTGAGTACTTATAATACACACAGTATTATAATACTGTGTGTATTATAAATATGTATTTATGATAAACACTTTATAAGTATTGTATCAGTGATCTAGTTTCAAAGGTACAAGCTTTGCTTAGTTTAGGGCTTGTGTAAAAAGTCCATTTATATTTATTTATCTTGACCTCTGAATTGATTTATCTCGTCACATATCATAATCATTTGTTTCACTAAGATTAGCGTGTAACGTAGCCAAACTACCGCATTTTTTTTAAATATCATGTTCTCTTGTCCCCAGGTTTACGTCACAGAAATAGCACTTCCGGAAATTCGAGGCTGCCTCAGCTCCGTCCTGAAGATCCTCAGTCAAATCGGCATCCTCATTTCTTTCTCCGTTGGAGCCTACCTCAATTGGTCCCAACTTGCCCTCATGGTGGCCGCCGCACCCGTTCTATTATTCTTCGCTTTGTTCTTTATACCGGAAACTCCATCTTCCTTATTACTAAGGGGAAGAGAACAAGAAGCAGAAGAATCTTTGCAATGGCTGCGAGGACCAGACGCCGATATCAGACAAGAGCTTGCAACTATAAGAACTAACATCCGAGCTAGCAAGCTCTACAATGGAGGTCACACAAGCAAAATTAAGATTCTTCTATCGAAAAGGCTGACACGGCCAGTTTTGATAACTTGTGGACTAATGTTCTTTCAACGGTTCACTGGAGCAAATCTTTTCAATTTCTATGCCGTGAAAATGTTCAAAAAAACTTTTAGGACTATGGATCCTCATGGAGGAGCGGTTGCTACGAGCGTAGCTCAGCTTCTGGCCTCTTGTTTATCAGGAATGTTAATAGACCACGTAGGGAGATTACCTTTACTGATGATAAGTGGGGTCATGATGTCAATAGCTTTAGCTGGGTTCGGTTCTTACGCATATTACGATGAAGTTATTAGAATGACTACAGAAAAAAATGTAGCATCAGGGTCATATGATTGGATACCTTTACTATGTGTTTTAGTTTTAACCATTGCTTTCTCACTTGGAATCAGTCCTATTTCATCTTTATTAATAGGAGAGTTATTCCCATTGGAGTACAGAAGTACAGGCAGTGCGTTAGCAACGAGTTTTAGTCATTTATGTGGATTTGTAAACGTAAAAACAGCTGCAGATATACAGGAACACGCTGGTTTATATGGTTTATTTTGGATTTATGCTGGTATTTCTGTCTTATGTCTGCTCTTTGTTATCCTATTCGTTCCTGAAACTAAAGGTAGGGAAATTGACGAGATGGATCCGAAATATGTTGAGTCACTTTGTATTAATCGATAGTATTCTTGACAGGTTTCGTTCTTCGTGATACGTTAAATGTTGTCTCAAAGTAGCTGTTAAGTTTCATAATTTACAGTTATTTAGATCCTGACATTGGCTACTGAAGAACAGTTGGTCGAATTAAGGCTGACAGTATTCTAGATATAGCCAGTATTAGGGTTGTCTACCTACGGTAGAAATGGCCATAGATCTAGTTTTCTAGTGCCTTCTTTAAGTTCCTTTACATCACAAGACTTCTATTCTTTAGTTTTATAGGGAGTAATCCCCTCCGCTGGTAGCTTACTTAAAGATTGGGCTAAAATAAAACTCATTAAAGTTTGCACGATGCTTCTTACCAGTTTATCTATTAAGTTTATGGTGCAAATGACTGTAGAAATATTTATATTCTTAATTATTGTTCAGTAATCTTGTTTGTTTGCGATGTACCTCAATGATTGCACTGAAATATTCTACGTAATTTGTGATCCAACAAAGTAATAAATTTAAAATAATCTAAAGATTATACATATACATGCCAAAAGTGCCTTATAAAGTTTTGGTTAATTATGGGCGATTCCCAAGAAAATGTTCTTCCGTCATTATTATTGGATACAAATATTTATTGTAAATAATTTTAGTAAATATATTAGTGTAGATTGTATTGTTACATGTTGCTTTTGATGTGGGTAGCCGAGTGAGTGTCGTAGTTTTTAACAGCCTTCTTATCTTCTACCTCTAAATGATGAAAGTATTAAAGTCGGTTTATACAATTTTTTAAATCAATCAATTATGCTTCTGTCAGATTCTCAATAACGATACATCTACATCATGTAGACAATGAGCAAGAAACATAATTACACAAACTATTACAGTTAATTTTGGTATTTTAATTATCATTAATTTTGTACTCTAAAACTGCGACATCGACCGTGCCTATAATTTTTTAAATGTCATGTCCAAATTTTAGGCTAAATCTTAATAATTATTGCATTTTATGTAAAAAATAAGATGTGATGGTTTGTATTATTTTATGCTTACGGGTATGTCATAATATTTGGAGTAGGATTCTGATGTGATATGAAAAAGATTATATATCTATTGATAAGACTATATCAATAATAAATACAAACAGCTTATATACAAGATGAAAACTCAGTTTTGGAAGGATCTTGAAACAACCAGTTTTACATTTTAATAACTGATATTGCCGATTTGCATTTTAGGAGACATCCAATATTAAATTTTCTAAACACCAGTGAATGTTTAAATGAAATACCTATTTGGATAGAACGTAAAGGGTTCAACTATATGAAACAAAAGTGGTGCTAAAGTGGTGCCTTGCGCTAGCAGGTTTTGAAAAATGTATTAGATAAGTAAAACCTAGTGAATTGTATAGAACCAGTATTATTAAGTTTGTAAATATATAAAATATTTAATGTAATTATTGATATTGAAATGTTGCCATACAATGAGAGCTATTTGTGGAATAACTTTTTGTTATTTGTACTTAAATATTCGAATTAAGTGTTGTAATAAATATGTGGATTTTATTATGGATATTATTTATAAATTTCATAAATCTCTTATTCTTTAATTTTTTTCTAATATTATACTGAAATCTATTGCCTTCAAGACCTAAATTCAAAACATTTTTGTTTTTTGATATTTAATATATCTTTTCAATGTGACAGTGGAGAAAAATCTAAAAGACGCCCCATCTGATTTTAAATGGTTACTGCTCCCATAAACAATAGCATAACGACTCCAGTTCTTCCTTACGAAAGTATGACACCCAATTTACTCTCACATCACCTGAGATGGGGATGAAACCTCAGATGCACCTATAATTTCACCAGCAACACACCTGAACACATACTCGAATGTGACATCTACCAATCCGGATTGGGCTCCTGGTAAATCAAAGAAAAAACCATTCCCTCTCAATTATCGAGAATAGGCCAGTGTCCCTGCAGTGGGAACATTAGAGGCTGATACGGAAACGATACATGAGATCTAAAGGAATAAATTACTTTGAGTTTATTCAAACCTCCGTGGCTTAGTTGGTAATAGCCCTGCCTGCGAAGCGAGGGGTCCCGGGTTCGATTCCCGGCCGGGAGAAACTTTGTGTGGTGAGATTGAAATTTTTTCTCCGGTCATGGGTATTTTTCTTGTATTTCTGTGTTTGTCCGTGCCATCTGCGACACAGGGAATCCTAGAGGTATGAGTGAGTAAACGTTTATTTCTTTATGTTAAGTTGATCGTTACAGCAGTGAATAAAAGTAAATTAAGGAAACGATAATTACTAAGTACTTATGGCTTTATATATATTTAATGATGGCCACCGTACCGTTACGCGGTGAATGGGAAGTAATGGGCATCATTCCATTTCCGGGTCCCATAGAAAGGATTTACGTTACAAAGGTGGATGTTATCACGTAAATTATGGGGCTTTTAGTGGTACAAACATTATTGATTGTAGGTAAACCTAATGTTACTACATACACCTATTCTCGATATAGAATTTGCGGAAGTGTATATAATTAGATTTTTAATTAGATTTTACCGTGGTTTCGCTTCCCACCCAAAACAAGCATTTGTGTGACGAGCAATTTTTTTTTAATGTGATTAAGTGACGGAACGAGCTGAGGGCCCACCTGATAGTAAATGGCAACCCCCGCCCATGACAACACTAATGCAACTCAGTATAAGGTTCGGATCTTACACTAAGTCGCATTCATCCTGCGTGCATCACCCGAGACGGGGATGATGCGTCTCATGCGCATGAGATTTCACCGGCACCCACACCCTTCCACAGCAATGCGAGTACTACTGCTTGGCAGTAGATTCCAGGTGTGGTGGCAGTATCTCTCCGGACGAACTTGGCACAAGTTCTACTGCTTTCTGTCTGGGTGTTAATATGTATGATATGTATTTAACAAAAAATACTACATTCAGTTATTTAGTTCTCATAGTACAATACAAGCTATGTTTAGTTTGAGGCTAGAGGGCGGTGTATATAATATTTATGATTATTCATATATTGATTTGTATTTATCGGAAGGAGATAGCTTCGCCCATACTGATTTAATTCCTTTAACCACTTGTTTAATATATTTCGATGCATGATTTAGTTTCATGTGGGGCTATTTTAGCTTCAAGTGGACGATGCAAGTAATCCCTTTGAACTAAATGCATATGAAGTGCAATCGTTATAAATTCCGAGCCAGTTTTCATATTAAGAATAATTTATTGATGCTAAAAATATACGTACTTAGTTGATTTACAACACTGCGTATGTACCGGTCTCTAGTGCTACCACTACAGATATTTTTATGTGTACGAAGAAAGTCACTGGACGAGCTGAAGGCCTACCTGATGTTAAGTGGTCACCTCCGCCCATAACAACAGCGTCCCTGACCAAAGTATGAGGAGACATCGGTCGTATCTTGTTGCGCCTGTCCCCCGAGACGGGGATATAACGTCTTAGATGTTTGCAATTTCACCGGCATCCACACCCTTCCACCGGAACATAGCAACGCGTGCGGACTATGTTCACTGGTAAGCGATGGCTTTCCAGGTACGGAGGCAGAACTTCTCCGGACGAACTTGTCACAAGTTCTACTGTTACTTTGGGTTGCTCCTTACCCACCACCCAGGATAAGTACTTTCAACAAATGAGGGAGAATGGCTTTTATGAAGAGTGTCTAATTTATAAATTATTTTATAAAATGTTTTAATTATAATTCAATATAATTTATATTTTATATCTGAATGTTCTTGTCAATTTAAATAATAAAATTTAATTTTGGTCTGAAATAAATGAACACAGTTTAGTTAAATTTTAATCTGGTTTGGCTCATCTTCGATTTTTTTGATCATACCTACCTATGATCAAAAAAAGGTACGTTCCTTATGCGTTTAATATTCTTTGATGTTCAATAATAGATTGTCACAGATAATAAAATAATGTACGTTTTGTATTGTATTGCACGTAGGCTCATTTTAGAGCAAACAGCAGTGCACTTTGCTTTAAATAAAATATAAGGCGTTTACATAACATAATGCAACATCGGTTTTATAGGTACGCGTCAGGAGTAAAATTTATATTCCCTATCCCTATGGAAACAATTTTACACTTGACAAAACTTCTAAATTTATTGATAACTAGCGACCCACCCCGGCTTCGCACGGTTAGTAAAGCATCAGTGTCGTATCAGAAACTATCCGTGCGAAGCCGGGGTGGCTTGCTAGTGTATTATACATATAAACCTTTCTCTTGAATCACTCTATCTATTAAAAAAAACCGCATCAAAATCCGTTGCGTAGTTTTAAAGATTTAAGCATACTATGTAGTGATAATTAAAAAAAGAAACGTTTACACACTCATACCTCTGCACTAGGAGTACCTGTGTCGAAGATGCCATGTACAAACACAGAAACAATATAAAGACCCATGACCCGAGAACAAACATCATGTTCACCAAACAAGATGTGATCCGGCTAGGAATCGAACCCTACTAAGCCACGGAGTTGAATTTCGCTAGAGATTTCAACCAATATAACAAAGCGTCAATGCAGTAGGTATCTGTATTATATAAGCAGTTCTGAACAGTTTATACTATTCATGGAATTTAAAAACAAAAATAGTGCAATCGAATCCTCGTTAGAGTGCGAACAAAAAGCATTTCTTTTATCTTTTATTTAGCTTTGAAACGCCACGGGCTCGGTGTGACCCGGCTACTGAAAAGCCACAAGGGTAGATTTGCCGAGATATCTCGCAAGATAGGATACCTGGCAACACTATCTAATTCTAATCCTGGGTGGGGCAACTAGTCCTGCACTGACGTCCCGCATCGGGGTGTTATGTGCATTGTCCCCCGTCGTTAACTAAACCCTACCCCCGCAATCCCAACTCCTTTAAATACCGGAGACTCAGTATAAATCCAAATCTTATACTGAGTCGCATTCATCCTGCTGCATCCATCACCCGAGACGGGGATGATACGTCTCATGCGCATGTGATTTCGCCGGCAGTCTTCGACTGGAACACAGTAATGCGACCATTACTACTTGGCGGCAGATTCCAGATGTGGTGGAAGTACCTCTCCGGACGAACTTGGCACAAGTTCTACTGCTACTTTTGATTGCTCCATTAGCACTAGGGGGTACGTGTAGGGAATCAAAGGGTACACACCTACGGACGCGAGCAACTGGACCTCTCAAAAGTAACTAAATCGGCTATAGCGGACGATCGACCTTAAAAAAATTGCTTGAATTATCCGTATCCCGAGATATATACGCCGAACGTACCCCACGTGTCTGTTGAACGAGGCAATCAATAGATTACAGCAGTGCGACTGAAACAATGAAACAGAGTGACGCGATAAACAATGGGAGTGAGCGAGACGGAAACACAACAGACGTGATCCATTGCTACATCATAATTTAAAGATCTACAATAGTTCTGTGTAGTTTCAGCACCTTTATGGGAATCCTTTACTAAGTCTAAAAGTACTTCTGCTTCCCCCACTTTTAAAAGGCTCTATCTCTTTAATAGATTGTCCATCTAAGCCAAACTATCCACGCGGTTAATATTTGGATGGGTGACCGTTTAGTAGCATTTGAGTTGGGGGGGGGGTCCAGTTGCTCGTCCGCAGGTGAATACCCTTAGGGTCCCTACGTGCCCCTTGGGTGGTGCTAAAGGAGCAACAGAGAGTAGCAGTAGAAATTGTGCAAATTTCGTCCGGAGAAGTACTGCTGTTGTTATGGGCACCACTAACCACTTAACATCAGGTGGGCCTTCATAGCCTAGTCAACCATGTAACAAAAAAAAATTTTGATTTGAGCGCTTCCGTAATTTGGAGGACACGTTTAGATGTCGGTCGCGGCTTATTATCCATGTCGGAGACTTTCAGCCTGAAAACTCAGACAACAGAGTTAGACATTTACACGTAAGATCGTGATAGCGGATTCAGATTTTCATAGAAAATCTCTCGTGAGTAATTATTTGATTAATGAACATGTTATGCCCCTGTAATTTCACCGACACCACAATATTCGATCTGAAATACAAGTAATGTGCTCGGTAAAGTTTAATGGAAATCGGGAGAAACAAATGAAATTAAAAAAATTTGCTTTTTCTCTTTACTGGAAATTGATTTTTATAACTGTATAATGTATTTCTTTAACCGTTATTTTCTATTTGGAACAAAAATGATTTTTTGTCCCATACTTGTTAATTTTGCTTTTAGTATGTCCGTGTAACATGAAAAATGTAACAAAGCAAATTTAGCGTGCTTCAGTTTCAGCAAAAAAGTGCGTCGGCCGGGAATCGAACCCGGATCAACTGCTTGGAAGGCAACTATGCTGACCATTACACCACCGACGCAGCTGATTTAATGTTTGAAATTATTAGTTATTGTACATTAACTCTCAGTTCACTGGAATTAAAAATCGTGAGTGGAAATGATGATTTTTGCTGATCTTCGCTTTCTTGTATATATTTCGCGTATCTCAGAAACGGTTCTAACGATTTGGATGAAATTTTGTGTTTCGATAGGGTTTTGCTGTCTAAATTTACCTGCATAATTGTATATCTTGAAAAAAAACAATTTCTTACAAAAAACCGTTTCGCATGAAAAATACCGAGCGAAAATCGGTTGCCCAGATTCTTAATATGTTTACTTGAAACAAGCAATTCTTGTATTGTATAATTATTTCGCGTATCTCAGAAACGGCTCAAAAGATGTGGATGATATTTTGTGTTTAGATAGGGTTTTGCTGTTTTAGTTTACCGGTATAATTGTGTCTTGTAAAAACGCAATTTTTCACAAAAAACAAAAACCCAGGTACCAAATGTTCGTTTAAAGCAATAAGATCATAATTTCCATTCACAATTTTAATTTCTAAAGAACTAAGAGTTAATGTAACTAATAATTTCGGAGGTTGAATCAGCTGCGTCGGTGGTGTAATGGTCAGCATAGTTGCCTTCCAAGCAGTTGATCCGGGTTCGATTCCCGGCCGACGCACATTTTTGCTGAAGCTGAAGCACGGTTGCTTTGAAAAATTTTTCATGTTACACGAACTTACTATAAAAGTAAAATTAACTATTTGGGGACGAAACAATATTTTTGTTCCTAATTGAAAATTACAGTAGAGTTATAAAAAAATCATATTTATAAGGTGCGTACCGTACCAGCCTCTAATGTTCCCACTGCAGGGCCACCGACCTACTCTCGATAACTGAGAGTGAATGGGCTTTACCACGGGAGCTCAATCCGGATTGGTAGATGTCACGTGGCTTCGAATTTATGGTTCTAAGACATGCCGGTTTCCTCACGATAATCATTTTCATTTTCCTTCACCGTTTCGAGAACGTGGTATTGCGCACATAATTTTTTAAGTGAAAAAACTCGTTGTTCACTACGCTGCGTGAAATAACTGAATATTTATTTATAATTTCGTAGGGTAAGACCAAAGTAATTTTCCTGTTGTTACGGGTGGCAGTAACCACTTAACATCAGGTGAGGTGTCCACTCATACATTAGGTAACTTAGATAAAAAAAAGTATAATTTTTTTTAATCAGAAAATTCTTATGTCTTCCCACATAATAATATACAGCGTGTTCTATTAACCGGTTGTCGCATAAAGGGTGGTTATAAAATCCAGGTCGTCCCGTATTATACAGGATGGTTGTTAATATTTGCGCAATGAATCGCTGCCGACAATAATAACATCCGTTCCGAGGTTCAGTTTATATTTTATACGTATACGCACCACCCTGTGTTTATAGAGTAGGTGGGACCAGAGGAATACACTTATATTATAAGGGGAAACATTTGTTTGAATGTTTGTATTGATTTAATAAATGTTTTGATAAAACTTAATTATCGATAGCAATACTTTTTATTGAGAACTGTCATAATTAGGTAATTTATGAAGTCGCCAAGTGTTGTACCTGGATGATTTATTTCAATTTTTTCTACATCAGTACCGAATCATCGGTATCGATTGTTAAAATCGATTAAAATCGATTACCGAAAAATCGATAACTAGAAAGATTTGTTTGTATCGATTTATCGGTATCGTTTTTAACAATTGATACCGATGATTCGGTACTGATGTAGATGATGTGGGTTTTCCCTGGAGACTACAGTATGGGGTCCTTCAAAAGGGGTGTTTTAAAATATTTAAAGGGTCGGCAACGCGCGAGTGATACCTCTGGTATTGCAAACGTCCATAGGCTACGGTAATCGTTTACCATCAGATGGGCCGTATGCTTGTTTGCCACCTAAGTGGTATAAAAAAAAAGTAGTGAAATAAATCATCCAGGTACAAAACTTAGCGATTTTCACAATAGATACCGATTGTGTTTGTGTACATGCCACCTGCGACTCAGGTACTCCTAGTACAGGAGTATGAGAGAGAGTTAAAAATATTGGTCAATATACAACGGTGTATTACTGGACTTTGCGCTCGATTTAAATGTTCTTCATTATATTGCAAATCATTAACACATTTTGAATATATCTGTATCATCAAATATTGTACTAGTAAGTTTTGTTTTACAATTAATTTATATCGTTAACCTAACCACATATTGACCTACATGTAAAACGCATGGTTTCAAAACAACTGTCTCTACAAATGAAATTAGCTAAGTACGTAAGTATTGTTTTACACAAATGTCTTATAATTTAAACATTATTTTCATGCGTTGGTGGTGTAATGGTCAGCATAGTTGCCTTCCAAGCAGTTGATCCGGGTTCGATTCCCGGCCAACGCACATTTCTTTTTCCTATTTTTTTATATTATACATTATTTTATTTCATACCCCGAAAATTTAAAAATTTCCGAGATTAACAAAACATATATACAAAAATTTATCTTTAACAGTAATTAGATGAAATATCTAGCATTTCTAAAGCCTCAATTTTCTTTTCTATAAACGGGTTAACAAAGGACTTAGTAATAATGCCTAGTGATCTCTGTCTCCAACCTACTCTGAACACACCCCATTTAAGATGTAAACACGTAAGTATAGGTAGACTACCCCGCATTGGGGGTGAAATTCATATCAGTGGAAGCGGCGCTGCGCCGCCGGACGGTCGCGACCAACCCTTACCGAGAAACCCTCAACAAAACGTTTATCATCCCCAAAAATATCAACCCACCAAAAACGGTGCTCAAACGTGACATTTGCAGGTTTTTGCGCGTGTTTTTTTGAACCTTTCCTATCTGTCAAGGTGATTGTATATGGTGTGAAAATTGTCAATTTGAGATGCCTTAATATTGTGAGTGCAAAGTGAGGTTAGTACAAATATATATATTATATTTATTGATTGTCGGCATGCAGATGTAGATGATAAATACGCATTGGACCACCAGGGAGGCTGCGACAAATGATTTCATCTTAGATTTTATGTAGCTACATAAACTGCGCATTGCCTACGTTTTGTTACAAATCTTGGCAGCGAAACTTAGTACAAATACTGTTCCATAGTTTAGTTTAGTTTTAGCATAATTATTTCAGAGCTTGTCAATTTAACAGACAGATAATTGAAAGATTGATAACACTTAATTGAATGTTTATCGGTTTACTTTCTAATTGGCACTCATCTCTTTCTATTGAGTTAAGAGTAAACGAGACGGCAATCATAATAGTGATGTCACATTAAACTAATTATAGTTTCGTTGGAATTAACGATATCTTATATCTGAATAGTTAAATGTTTTACCTGTTATTTAATTAACTGTTGTATAAA
Source organism: Aplocera efformata (assembly GCA_921293045.1). Taxonomy (NCBI): domain Eukaryota; kingdom Metazoa; phylum Arthropoda; class Insecta; order Lepidoptera; family Geometridae; genus Aplocera; species Aplocera efformata. The sequence continues at coordinate 1,324,558 of OV121061.1, forward strand.
CTTCATGAAAATGAGATAAAAAAAAATTATAACCGATAGCTATAAAATATTTTGAGTAATTTCATAATAATGGCAATGAAAAAGTTCATCATCATCATCAGCCTATACATGTCCACTGCTGGACATAGGCCTCTCCTAGTAAGCGCCACGGAGCCCGATCTTCGGCTCTTCTCATCCACTTCCTACCAGCCACCTGGATGATTTAATATACTACTTCCTAGTTACGGCTTCTGAGATAAAACTTAATTATCGATAGCTATCATTTTTATTGAGAGCAGTCCTAATTAGTTATTTCACTAGTTTCTACCCAGGGTATCATCGGTATCAAACTCAAACTCACTCAAACTCAAACTCATTTATTTCTGTAGATCTCAAGTATCGTTGGATCGATTGTATCGATTGTAAAAATCGATTACTGATTTAAAAAAGCCCTATCAGTAATTGTACTCAGTAGCTAATCGTACCTGGACGATTTATTTACCTAGTTGCGATCTAACGCTTTGTATGCTTGGTACTGAGATAAAAATGATGATCGGTAACTGTAATTATTTTGCGAAAGACCTGATTAGGTAAACTACCTGGATAATACCTGGATTTAATTAACTGCTTCCTACCTACAGCTTAGTCTACGAGGTACTGGATAAAAATTCATTCGCGCGAAATCAGTAACTCTGTCGTGAGTAAAGATCCATCCATTCATCCAATTACGCAAACCTTCGCATTTATAATATTACCAAGATTAGTTTGGATTATCCAAATTACAATCTCACTAATCTTGCTAATTGACTATATGAGTAGATAACTTAAGCTATTTACAATGACATAATCTTAATAGTTTCTTTTTTCAAATTGCCAATCGTTTGGCTACGGTCAGCCGTTTATTCTTCTTTTTTTTTTTCTTTTTTTTAATGTGAATGCGTGACGGAACGATCTGAGGGCCCACTTGATGGTAAGTGGTGTCCCTCGCCCATGACAACAGTAATGCGCGCGACTCAGTATGAGATCCAAATCTTTACTGAGTCGCATTCATCCTGCGTCCATCACCCGAGACGGTGATGATAAGTCTCATGCGTGTGTGATTTCACCGGCACCCATACCCTTCCACAGGAACTTATTAATCTGACATATCTGAATTTACACGCACCTATATACTTTTTCCATGCATAAAAAAATATGATCCCTTTCAAAATGATTATACATTACACATTTCGGTATGCCACAAGGCATAAAAAATTAAACACGGGCATAAAAATGTGTTTCATATGGCAACACGGGCAGAAAAAGTCACTCCAGAATAATTATGTGGGTCCTGTCGTCCTGAAAACGGTGCCACAAATTTTTCCCACCCCTCCCGGCCGCATTGTCCGTAGAGAGGGGAAAAAGATACTTTTATTAAACTTGAGATCGCTTGGATTAAGGTGCGATCACAATAAAATTGTTTTACTCACTTTATAAGGCTCTTTAATTCGAGGCTATTCGTATTTCTGTGGTTGGGAGGGCCTGGTGACCAGTACTACAGGTTTGAAATTTATATCTGGCACCAGTCTCTCAAATACAGTTATTATAATATAAAGAAATAATCTGAAGTTATTGTTAACCTAAAAGAAAATAAATCTTAGTAGCTTACTAGATAAATCTTATCAAGTATAGCGAATACTTGACTTCGTGTGCTTAGCGTAATAGCACACGTCAAGTATTCGCTATACTTGACGTGTGCTATTACGCTAAAAAAATAGGTACATTTTGTGCCTAATGCATTGTTTTAGTGGTCTAAAACCATCTTCGCATTCTTCGCTGTAATAAAACCGGTTTGGGCACATCGGTTGGATGGTTTCAAGTTCTATAACGGACATATGTAGAAATAATTTTTATGTTTTATTTATCAGAATTATTATTGAGTTTGATTCGCTTATTGCAAATATATAATATATTAAACTCAAAATCATTTATTGTATTCCTTTAGATCCCAAGTATTGCTTGGACACGTCAAGATTTACACACACAAGTAAACATATTCATGAGCATATAACGTGTCACAGGAGCTCCGTAGGCTCGTTACATGCACACAGATATGTCAAAATACAATCAGTTTTTATGTTTAAGCTAATCTTATTTGTTAAGTTCCTTTTTTTTTTTTTTCCGTGGAGAAATGTCTTAGCATACCGCCCTGCCACGGGGAGACAGAGCGGTTATGTGGGACTACCCACTAAAACTCCACGGTGTCCTCCTCTGCCGCTTAGTGGCGGGAACACGGGAACGTTTATACACACATCCGCGATCCCGCCGCAGCTGCCCGTTTCCGGACCCTCCTTGGGATGGCAATGCCACCATCCTCCCTCGCCACGACACGCCAGGACACGAGGCGCGTCGCGACCACCTCGGGGACCATGCCAGCGATAGGACGTCAGACTACCCCGTGTCAGACGCCCTAGGTCCCCATGCGACGGGTCAGGTCTGTGGTCCCGTCGCCTACCACTACGGCCGCAGAGGATAGGGAGAGTGGCGCCTCTCAATACCAACACTCCTCTTCCCCTGCGGCCCCACCGCGTCCGCCATCGAACGGTGGCGACCCCGTTGTGGCCGCGGAAGGTAGAGAGAGCGGCTCACCGCAATACCGGCACTCCTCTCCCGCCGCGGCCCCTAACCCTCAGCTGCGGTGCCTCCCATTCGACACCGCAGCCCGCCTCAGTTGCGGTGTCCCCCATTAGGCACCGCCACCTACAAAGCCGCTCCTATTCGGCTTAGAGGCAAAGCCTAAAGGAGCGGCCCTCCCGGGTTCCTCTTAGCTTCACCGTGGGTGACCAGGCCACGGTTACTAAGCCCCCCCGCCCCGACAAGGCGGGAACCCATGGGGGGGATTTGTTAAGTTCCTACTCTAACCGACCAACCCCAGAGGATGAAACAGACAAGAAACCCCTAGGAGACGGTATTACATATTCGCGAATATGGTCGTGGGTCTAGAGTGGAGCAAATTCATTCTCAAACTTTTTTTTTAGGTAATCAAATATTTTATAGGAAATTTTTGCAACAAGTTTACGTTAGCAACATCCAGACTCAGAACAAGCATGTTCGCAGCATACAATATTTGTCCTGGATGGGAATTAATTCACCACCGAGATCTCAGAAGCCAGATATGCCAACTGAGCTATGAAACCAGTTATATTTCATGGAAATTCTCGGTATCGCTCAACGAGATTGCCTGAGATTAGGGCTACAGAATATAAAATAGTCAGAAACGTCAGGGAATTGTCAAACGGTAGGGTAATCAAGCCGGGGTACTGATTAGCGGTTTGTTTTATATATTGTATTCCCTCGCTAGGGGTAAGATTTCTTTTGTAGTCCGTGGTTTTGTGGTTCTATCTGATAGAAACAGATTCTATTTTCAAACGACTTTCTGGAGAGGTTTTAGTTGCTCGGTTTTCCGACGGTTAAAAATTGCCGGTTATAAATTAATCACATAATCACACTTGGCCATTTTTAAGGTTCCGTACCCAAAGGGCAAAACGGGACCCTATTACTAGACTCCAATCTGTCTGTTTATCTGTTTGTCCGTCAGCCACCAGGCCTCATGAACCGTGATAGTTAGAGAGTTGAAATTTTTACAGATGATGTATTTCTGTGGCCGCTATAACAACAAATACTAAAAAACAGAATAATATATATATATAAGGGGCCTCTGATACGAAAACGTTATTTTTATTTTTGTTCGTTTTTGCTTACATTATAGATAATGATACGGAACCCTTCATGCGCGAGTCCGACATGCAATTGGCCGGTATTTTTTATTTGTTTCGTATGCCATCAGGACTTAAAGGACTGCTTAAACTGCCCATCCCTAAAGTTGACCTCGGCTGGGTTATCCCGTCTTCATTACGGCTTTTTCGGGCGTCCATAAACTTTCTGTATACATACGTACCAGATTATATATATATTGAGAGACAACCACTTTCCCCCATCTCTACCTGTCTTATACATCATACTAATATTATAAATGAGAAAATTTTGTGTATGTTTGTTACTTCTTCACGCCTGAACGGCTGATAGGATCTGGATGAAATTTGTAATCAAGGCAGGTACGCCCTGGAATAAAACATAGGCTACTTAACCCGAAACAAAAATATAGAGAAAAACATATAACCCAACTGCGTGAAAAATTCCAAATTACATTTCAATAGACATACAAGTTGCATATATTTTTGCAAACCATTTATAAAAACCTGTATTTTGATACCACACTCTTTTTTTTAATGTGAATAAGTGATGGAACGAGCTAAACACATCCTTAATACAAACATTTATAGCAAAGCAATAGCATTGAAATACTTTGTGCACGGACTAAAAGAAATTTTTAATTTTTTTAAGCTGTTTCCCAACTGATGAGGAAAATAGAAATCGGGCAGTTAATAATAAGAATAATATATTCCCAACACCATCTTGAAAATTGTGGCGGAGAGCTACGACTCTCATTTTTGGGGGAGCCTTGTGAGGAGAGTGATTCCTCATAGGGTTTCTATACATTAAATTTTTATTATATTTTATTTTACTAACAATATTTTTAAGTAATTAATTTCTAACAACCAATGGATTTTTTTTAAAATGTTCAGACCATTTAAAAAAAAATCCATTGGTTGTATTATATAAATATAAAATAAAGTTAAATATAAACAATTATTATTATTATTATTATTATTATTAAACCATTAATATTAAATCAGGCATTACGGTAAGCTATTGTAGGATTCGAACCCACTGCCATTAGCTGATTTCACAACAAACTGAGCCACATTCCCAAATCCTAATCAAAATGTTGAACAATGGTTTGTGAAATCCATCAATTGTTCATTTGATTCGAATTTCCTTTGTTCCATCTATTGAATGATTAATTTGTGTTGTATTTTTGGAAATTCATTTTCATTTTAATACAAGGGACGTATTCTACAAATCGTGTTTTTTTATTTCTGTGGATAATTCATTCTTTACATGAATTATTATTGTAGTCTATAATTAATTTTATATTTATAAAATTTACCATATTTTCATGTGTCTAATGTTTCCACTGCAGGGACACCGGCCTACTCTCGATAAATGAGAGTGAATGGGCTCTGATCTACCGCGGCCCAATCCGGATTGGTAGATGTCACATGTCGTCGAATTTTTGGTTCTAAGACAATCACATGCGCATGAGACGTATGATCCCCGTCTCGGGTGATGGGCGCAGCAGGATCAATGCGACTCAGTGTAAGATCCAAATCTAAGTCGCATTACTGTTGTCATGGGCGGGGGTCGCCACTTACCACCAGGTAAAACATTAAAACATTAAACATTAAAAAAATATATTTAAAAAAAGAATACAGTATAAAACCTCTTTTAATTCAGCTAAAAGCCGTGCATGTAAGTAAAAACAAAACTTTGTATGAAAGCAAATCAGCAAGTCTTTTTTCCAAAGCGAACGAGCGTTCAAAAACTTCAATATTGCCTCGCCAAAGTGAGAGATTCAAATGAAATTCTACCCTTTGGCCGGCGAATAGTTTATCCGCATAACTTCGCACGAAATATGTCGACATTGACGGCAGAGATAAAATGAATGATCTGGGGGGCTTGTTGATGTCCTTGGCTGGAGTTCTAGGTTGCTCGCGTCCATAGGAATACCTTTTGAGACCCCTTTTTTAAGTGGCGAAATATAAGACCCACCTGATGTAAAATAGCTACTTTTATTTAGGATCTTCTGACGCAAGTATGAGATGACCAAAGAAAAACTGGTGGAATAAAAGTATATATGTTGATCTAAGATATAAGCTATCCTGGTACCAAATTTCATCCAAATCCGTTGAACAGTATAAGCGCGAAAGTTACGCACTTTAACCTATAAAACATTAGTTTGAACATTTCAAATCCGTATCAGCATCTAATGCTCCCACTGCAGGGACACCGGCCTACTTGATAATTGAGAGTGAATGGGCTATGATCTACCACGGGAGCCCAATCCGGATTGTTAGATGTCACATGTCTTAGAATTTTTGGTTCTAAGACATGCCGGTTTCCTCACTATGTTTTCCGTCCCCGTTTGGGAACGTGGTTTTGCGCACATAAATTTTCTCAAGTGAAAAAACTCATTGGTGCACGTGTGAGTTTGAATCAGCAACCTTCAGATTGAAAGTTGGCGTCTATGCCCCTGGGTACTACGCTCATCATCATTTATGTATTATATATATTATCATATATATATTATTTATATTTTGATATTGTATAATAATTTATGTTTTATTGTTCTTATATTGAACTTGAAATTGTATGCGGTATTCCAATTTTTTTTTTTCTTTTATTTTATTGTTATTATTTTTTAATTATTATTTTTTGTGTCGTTGTACTTTTTTAGATTTTATATAACAATTTTAATTTTGTCTTTTTTTTAATTAGTGTAAGTGGTCCAAACCGTGCTAGTTAAATAAATAAATAAATAAATAAATAAATTTCAAATGCAGCTAATTAATTCATTTTTACTTCAAAACTTAATGTTGACTGAATTGAAACAAAGCGCACACGAACTTTGCGAACTATTAAATCTCTACCTCGTTTGTATTAGGGCTCAAAAGAGCCGACGCCTCAGGGAAAGTTACGTGAAAAGTATTGATTGCGTCGTATCTTGTGCTGCGGAAATATTTTGTCACCTTCCTTTGATTGCCAATAGGCCCATTTGATATAACATCCTTTAGAAATACTTAGCTTACAGATAAATTGTTGTATTGTATATTGTCAAAATTAATTAAATTAAAGAATTGAATAAATAAAATAAATAAACGTTTACACACTCATACCTCTGCACTAGGATTCCCTGTGTCGCAGATGGCATGGACAAACACAGAAACACAAGACAAACACCCAAGACCCGAGAACAAACTTCATGCTTACCACACAAAGTGTGCCCCGGCCGGGCATCGAATCCGGGACCCCTCGCTTTGAAGGCAGGGCTACTACCAACTAAGCCACGGAGTTTATTTATTATATTTTATCTCCCAAAGTTAATTTTATTCATAAAATGTTGACCACTTTTCTGACATAAAAACTCTATGCTAAGATTTAAAAAAGTACCGTTCTTTTTAGACGGACCTTCTTGATAAACCGTGCGTTTTACATTACAATAATGCACAAGTGCGTAATAAGATACATTACGATACTGAAATTGGTGAAATAACAGACCTTTACGAGCAAATGTGTTATAAAAAAATTGTATGATTGTTTTTGGAATTTCACCTTCGTAACAAAATAAAAATACGATATTTCCAGTAAATACATATGATCTTTTCTATTCTAAATTCAATGCTATCTTGCGACCCCATCGATTTTCTGTTGTGTTCGTAGTTACCAGGACAAGATTTTTTTTGAAATCCACTGTATGATTACCCATTCGGAAATTTGGATGGTATCTTTGTATGGAACTAGTCGCATAGCTGTGTTCTGGTAGAAGGTGTGGGAGCTGGTGAAATTACATACACATGAGACGTTACATCTCCGTCTCCAATATGAGACGGCTTGGATAGGATACTTCGGTAGGGGAAGACCATAGTCATATCGCTGTTGTTTATGGGTGGTAGTAACCACTTAATATCAGGTAGGCTGTCAGGAGGTCCCGTCAATATACTCTCATAAAAAAAAGTTTAAAATGATCTGATATACCTAGTTATACAGGTAAATCCGTTTTAACACGTGCCGGTATAATCGAGTTTAATCCGGCTCAAACCGGTTAGGGTAATGAAATGACCGGCTGTCCGGATATTGCGATCCGGTTAGCTGGAATCGACGAGAAGCGTCGTTTGCATCATTTTATTACGTATGTAACAGTTAATTGAGTTTGAAGATACGTATCACAGAATAATGTAATAATTATATCTGCTAGCTAGGGTAGCATGGGGTAGAACTATTCTAGGACCTTTTTCAGGACTTTTTTTATGTAACTTAAGTGACGAAACGAGCTGACCTGATATTAAGTGGTTACTTCCGCCCACGAGAACAGCAATACGACTAAGGTCTTCCCCAACCAAAGTCAGAGAAGATCCAAGACGCATCCCGTTGCGCCCGTCACCCGAGACGAGGATGTCATGACTGAAGTGCTTGTAATTTACCGTTACCCGCACCCTTACTCCAGAACAGCAACGCAAATGCACCACTGGTTGGTGGATTTCCAGGTGTGTTCTGCTACTTAGAGTTGCTCCTGTCGCACCACCCGAGAGGTACCTACGTATAGGAATTCTGAGGGTATTCACCTACGGAGGCGAACAAAATGGTTTTAAGGAACTGTGATATTAAACTATATCAATACATGGTAAAAACGCATTTATTTTGAAGAGTTGTCCCTGAAAATGGAAAGTATTGGCTTCAACCGAGGAGGTATTTGCATCTTACCACTGTGTTCATATTCCCTGCAACTTAGTCCGCGTGAAATATAAAAATTTAGTTGGGCGGAATCCAAATTCTTCTTCCTTTTCTTAAATAAAAGTACCTTAAATTACTTCTTATAACATCAGATATCTGCTGATGAAAGTCCCGTCAAAATCGGTAACACTTCAGTTTTCTTTCAGTTTTTTTTTTAATCAATTTCAATGAAATTGTTGAATTTATTGTTTTTTCATGTGATTTTGTTATTCTATGACTTGCCTTATGTAACGAACAATGTTATAAGGGTCAATAAATTAAATTTGAAATCTTTTTTTGTAGATATACTCGTAGATGATAGCGATAGAGTAATTTAAAAAAAAAAAAAAAAACGTTTACACACTCATACCTCTGCACTAGGATTCCCTGTGTCGCAGATGGCATGGACAAAACACAGAAACACAAGACAAACGCCCAAGACCCGAGAACAAACTTCATGCTCACCGCACAAAGTGTGCCCCGGCCGGGAATCGAACCCGGGACCCCTTGCTTCGAAGGCAGGGCTACTACCACTAAGCCAAGGAGCCGTCAAATAGAGTTCCCACGAGGAACTTTATACTTAAAGATAATTTTACCAACTTATTTCTGACTTCGTCCATCGCTCCAATTCTAGCGATTTATCCGAATCTCAAACTTAGTCCAACCATTCGAGATGATCTGCGAATAGTTTTTCCCGCATTCGAGTTTCTTGCCCCCAACTTTGCAACTTACTCTGCTACTGCGAAGAACTGAGGATAGCTGCGAGGTCAATCGTTAAAGAGTTTCATTTGTTCGTCCTATAGAATAATTCATTTAGAGCAAGCGTGGCCAAGGGGCATATACACCGACTTGCAATCTGAAGGTCGATGGTTCAAACCCACACGCGCACGTAAGAGCTTTTCACTTGAAAAATTTATGTGCGCTATACCACGTTTGCCAAACAGTGAAGGGAATGTTTTAGAAACAAAAATTCGATGACATGTGACATCTACCAATCCGGATTGCGCTCCCGTGGAAGATCAAAGCCCATTCACTCATTCAATAATAAATATTAGAATAGGCCAGTTTTTTTTTATATCAATCCGTGACCGAACGAGGTTGGGCCCACTTGGTGGTAAGTGGCGACCCTCGCCCATGACAACAGTAATGCGACTCAGATTTAGATCTTACACTGAGTTGCATTCATCCTGCTAAGTCCATCACCCAAGTCGGGGATGATACGTTTCATGCGCATGCGATTTCATCCCTGCAGCGGGAATATTAGAGGCTGATATGGTAACCTACGGCAGAATGTGGCCCACTAGGTCTAACACCCCCTTAAGGCTATACATCGACCTTCCAAACATCCTGCAAATTATTGTATAATCCCCAGAATTTTCAAAAAATCTTTGTGTCGATGATTGTTATTGAACAGACGTAAACTTAATAAAATAAGATTAGCTTAAACATAAAACTAACTTCAATTTGACATATCTGTGTGCATGTAACGTGCCTAAGGAGCTCCTGTGACACGTTATATGCTCATGAATATGTTTACTTGTGTGTGTAAAATTTGACGTGTCCAAACGATACTTGAGATCAAAAGGAATAAATGAGTTTGAGTTTACTTAAATAATTTCAAGTCAATTTAAGCTAGGAAGTTCAGAAGCCCTACATATTTCAGTAAAACAATAACCCGCAGCCCCAGGTGATGGAACCCAGCTGTTCTGAAAATTGCATCTGAAACTTTTCTCATATAAATTTCGCGTTCAAATTATCTAGCGCGCGATAAATTTCATGATGTAGTAAAAAGTTTCGCCCTCAAATACAGGTTCATGAATATACGATACAATTACGATTTTGTAGCAGTAGAACTTCTGCCAAGTTCGTCCGGAGAGGCACTGCCACCACATCTGGAATCTGCCGTCAAGCAGTAGTGGTTGCATTACTGTGTTCCGGTGGAAGGGTGTGACTGCCGGTGAAATGACATGCGCATGAGACATATCATCCCCGTCTCGGGTGATGGACGCAGCAGTATGAATGCGACTCAGTAAAGATTTGGATCTCATACTGAGTCGCGCGCGTTACTGTTGTCATGGGCGAGGGTCACCACTTACTATCAGGTGGGCCTCAGCTCGATTCATAACTCAATCAAATAAAAAAAAAAATACAAGGCGAGCGCCTACGACTCTGTGTGTGTGGATGATGTATGAGAGGGGAGCGGAAAACGTAGTAGCCCAGGGGTACAGACCTTAGATTTCAATCTGAAAGTCGTTGATACCGCGCGATTGTGCTTTAGAGGACACGTTAACATGTCAGTCAGCTATACCAGTCTATATGCCATGTTGGAGACCTTTGGGTGGCTTAAAAATAACACAAAACAATAGAGTTGGCCACTTATTAAAACAAATAGAAAAGAAGAACTTAGACACAATGACATTTTTGCTTGTAACATGTATGTAATTAATAACAGAAGGGCTTATGTATGTGGCTTAGTTGGTACTAGCCCTGCCTTCGAAGCGAGGGGTCCCGGGTTCGATTTCCGGCCGGGGCACACTTTGTGTGGTGAGCATGAAGTTTGTTCTCGGGTCTTGGGTGTTTGTCTTGTGTTTCTGTGTTTGTCCATGCCAAAGATCCAAGAACAAAACAAAGTGTACCCCGGCCGGGAATCGAACCCGGGACCCCTCGCTTTGAAGGCTACTACCAACTAAGCCACGGAGTTCTAGCAAGTAGGTAACTGTTTTTTGGAAGTGTCAAAACAAATACTGTATCCATTTATTTAGCGTACGTAACTTAATTTACACGTCTTCCTTTCCATTTGTTTTATGTATTACCGTCTATTTATAGGCATCTAATAAAGGGACAATGCATTTACACTTATGTGATAATTGTTTTGTTTTTACTTCAACGTTGGAGAAATTCAGGTATGTTTGTACAACCTACATCGTTAATTTTTTCATGACAAATCTATAAACTGAGTATGCGAACTCGCCCACTGAAAGAATTATGGTCTGGATCTCAGGAACCCTTCGGAATTTCATTCGGAAGACCCACCTGATTTTAAGCGGTTACCTCCGCCCATAACAACTGCAATACGACATAGGTCCTCCCCGACCGAAGTCTGTCCAATCAAGTCGCCCCCGTGGCACCCGCCACCCAGGACAGGGATGTTATTTCTCATGTGCATATGATACCGGCACCCACACCCTTCCGGGACATAGCAATGCGAGTACACCACTGCTTGGTGGATAACCAGATGTGATGGCAGTACTTCTGGCGAACTTTGCATAAGTTCTGCTACCTTAAGTTAAGCCTCTAATGTTTCACTGCAAGGACACCGTCCTACTCTCGATAATTGAGAGTGAATGGGCTCTGATCTACCACGGGTCCCAATCCGGATTGGTAGATGTCACATATCGTCGGATTTTTGGTTCTAAGACATGCCGGTTTCCTCACGATGTTTTTCGTCACCGTTTCAAGAACGTGGTATTGCGCACAAAACGAAAGCTAAAAATACTAGTGACTCCTGAGTAGGTGCTTATAATATAACTATATGTACCTATATAAGAGCAGATGATGAAAAAATGATGATATATAAAAACACATTGATATTTAAAAATAATTTACTTTGAAAATACCCTGGTTTTTCTATTCATTCTCAGCGATATTGCGAGCAAACATCCTTTTTTTAATTTCCTCGTTTTTGTCGTATTTCTGCTGTGTAGAGCACCACGTTAAATGTACGGCACGCAAACTTACTTTCCATTTAGTCTATACTAGCGACCCGCCCCGGCTTCGCACGGTTAGTAAAGCATCAGTATCGTATCAGAAATTACCCGTGCGAAGCCGCGGTGACTTGCTTGTGTATTATACATATAAACCTTTCTCTTGAATCACTCTATCTGTTAAAAAAACCGCATCAAAATCCGTTGCATAGTTTTAAAGATTTAAGCATACATAGGGACATAGGGACAAAAAAAGCGACTTTGTTTTATACTATGTAGTGGTTCGCTGAGAACAACTTGTCCCAATTTTGACAAAAATATCTTGTCTGTCTTGTAGTAAGTTTTGAAACACATTATGGCATGATTTAGATCAACTTCTTTTAAAGATAATCCTGTAAGTTTAAATATACTCGCTGCCACACATATATATGTAAATAACTATTTTGTTAGAATAGTGACAAAAAAACCTAGTTTCTCGAAAAAATCGCAGTGTTAGTGAATAGTCAGATTGGATAATTGGATTCAGATTATCTATAGAATATTAGATTTATCTATATTATCTATATATACCTTCACAAACTTACATATTGCACACATTTTATATTTGATTTTTTTTAAACAAGAAACTAGGTCTGCCCTGGGAAAAGAAATTGGGAAATTATATGAAAATAATTTACGTAACAAAGTAAGTTGGTATTATAATAATAATAATAATAATAAGCCTCTTTATTTCCAAATCCTATGGTTACATTTTTTCTTAGTATCTTGTTAGTGGTACATAGTGTGTTTCCTTAATCGTATTATTATCTAGTAACTAATTGGTGAGATTTGGACCCCTTCTTGGGTAAAGGCCTCCTCCATCTTCTTCCAAACTTCCCGATCTTTAGCTGTTTGCATCCAATCCTTCCCAGCTATTTTACAATATCATCAGCCCACCGTTTAAATGGTCTTCCAGTATTCCTTTTACCTATTGGTCCCTTCCATTTAGTAGTTTGAATAGTCCATCTATTGTCTTTCGTGCGTGAAATATGACCTGCCCATTTCCATTTTAGTTTTAGAGCGTGGGCAAGTGCATCGTTAAATTTAGTTTTCTGCCTTATTAAGTCGCTCCTTACTTTATGTCTTTTTCTAATTTTCAGTAAGTAAGTAAGTAAGTAAGTTGGTATTGTGCTCGAATAATATTCTAGAGCCTAGGTAAAAATAATAAGGTTGGTATAAAATTTTCTGCCTCCCAGCGTACTGTAAAAAAATATCTGCAAAGTTTCCTTCACTCGTTCCGTTCTGAATGAGTTTCCAACAGATATTTTATCTGTGCCGGTCATATTGTTGCTGAGCTACAAAAGTTATATTGTACGAAGTTTATTTCCGGTTTTTTCTGTAAAAATTCTATTTTTAGTTTTCGTTATCCATTTTTTCATTGCCGAACGGGTCATCCTCGTTATTGTCATTTTTCATGCAGTTGTTTTAAAAAATAATTGGAAACAAATTGTGCATGAGAACTTGGTGGATTATAAATGGATTATAATGGATTATAAACTTATTAATAAACCAGAAATATTGTAATTTTTTTATAAGTGACGTTCCTAACTTAGTTTTAGTTGATGGTAAACCGTAAAATTAATTTACTGTTGAGTACCAACCGCATAATTTTGATAATAAACTAACCATAAAATTTAAGATTTACAAATAAAAATTATAATCTTTGACCTCATCATCAAGTTGGTACGAGGACAAGCGAAAACCTATTTTTTTTAAACCGGCCAATTGCGAGTCGACTCGCGCACCGAGGGTTCCGCACGAACTTGTTGGCAAACTGTTTTTTTTTTCATCTATTTTGTGATGTAACTTCAAATTCACAGTTTTAGCATTTATTCCTTTACTTGTGCTACATGACATTGCTTCTTGCCAAATTTCATGGTTCTAGATTAGTCCTATAGGTTTCGATTCCCTGCGAAGGTCAAAATATGCGGCAAAAAAGGAGAATAAACGGCCGTATCTTTTGATTGCGTTAACTTAGAAGTTTGATTTTTTCACTACTCCTTCAAATTATAAACTTAAGTATTTGATATAATCTTATTATTTTATATATCATTTCGACTTTTATGTAGTGTGATTTGTGTTGTATAGAGTTTGCGAGAATAAAATATTTCTTTCTTTCTTTCTGATATCAATTTCAATTTGGTACCTCCACGCGTTCCTGAGAAACGGTCTTGACAGATGGACAGCCATACAACGAAGTGATATAAGTGCCTCACATAACACTTAAATTTTTGTTGTCAAGTTGTCATAATAGCGCAAGCTGTGATACCCTATTATTACGGGTACACTAATTCTGTAAACAACTTAAACTTATATTTGCATGTTCAGTGTAATCCTGTGTTGGGTGTCCTAATAATAAAATAATAAAATAAATAAATAAATGGGTCCCGTTTTACTTTTGAGATACGGAACCCTAAAAAACGAAGTACGCATGTATTTAAAAATGATGCCAGCACAAAATAAACTAATTCAGTTAAAAGACGTGGAACAGTTTGACAAAACAGTGGCGCACTGCGGTGGGGAGCTTGCCAATATTACATAGGAATTAATTTATCGGTTGGTACATAGGCCTCGAGGTTTCAGCTATTGTCGTTTAGAAATTACTGCAGAGCGGAGCAAAAATAACACATTTAGCCTTAATACCCTAAAACGTTGTCACTTTCAAAGTTGGTTTTCTTTTAAGTACAAATTGATTATTTTTAATAAGGCCTTATGTCAATTTCAAAGTGTTTTATTTACTTAAGTACAAATTGATATAATTTTTAATAAGGCCTTATGTATATTTCAAAGTGTTTTATTTAAGTACAAATTGATATAGTTTTGAATAAGGCCTTATGTCAATTTCAAAGTGTTTTATTTAAGTACAAATTGATATAAATTTTTGGCATTTTCATTAGATTGCGGCCGATGTAGGGTTATATTTGAACTTTCAAAGCTGTTTAAAACTTTAATAACTTGAAATTAGTCTAATTTTACATATATTAAATTTACATGAGCTAGCTACTAGCTGTGCCACCTGGTTTCACCCGCTTATAACATAAACATTTTTTTGCCTGTTCCTATGGAGAGTCGGATAGGGTTTGAAGAAGCGTCTAATTTAGTAACAGAATACGTGACCTCGTAAGTGCCAATTTATTCAAAAAAGTGTTTTTTTTTAATTATACTACTTAAATATACTACTAAAAATATATAATATATACTACTTAAACTGACTTGTAGGTATCCTTTTGAGTACCCACACGTGTCCTCTCATTTTTAAGTCGGTTAATTATAAACGATCATAAGGTATCGTAAGACTGTTTTCAGCAGTTTATAGATAGTCTAACTGATACAACCTAATAACGAGGCTATTTCGTACGACCCGAAATAATGAGCTGTATTTCCGTAAACCTGAATAAAAGGTATGTCATCCCCTTTCACCTTACAAAGGGCTGCAGGAAACCCGGAAATACCGGTATCTCGGATTGAAAATATCCGGTTTTATATTGCAACATAACAGGGCGAAAACCGAATTGAATTTTCCTTGAAAATTGTATTGTTGCGTCTGCCGCTATGAGCTCAAAAAGATCGTATATTTTTATGTGTATTTGTGAGGTTTTGGCGCGTAATTATGGTATTCAATGCTTCAAATGCTGTTGCAACGTTGATTGCAAAATAAAAGATCGAAGTTAAAGTAAAAAAAAAATTATTTCCGTTGCATTTTTTTAAATAACTTGGAAAACTAACTTTTTCTTAATAAACATGAGCTATGATTTAGCGCTTTCTTATTATTACTCGTATGTAAGCGCTTGTTAAAACCTTAACTTACCCTTCATGAGGAAGAATAAGTAAGTAACTCCTAATGGAAGGATTACTTTCTTTGTGCGATCTTAATCCCTTTTACAATAAGTACTTAGATCTAGAGTAAATTTCTTATTAGTATTATAGTCCGAGATCCGGCGGCAACATTACTACGTGCATCGAGTTTATAATTGAAATGTAATTTCAACTAATACATTTTTTTATTTCCTTATATATTCTTATTTGTTTTTTATACTGCTAAGTTTAAGAACTAAGAACAGTTTTAAGCTATTTGACCTCACAGTGTTATATATTACATTAATCTAAATACTGTAGATTTTCTTGCAATTGCTTCTTTTATGTAAGCATTTAGGTTAATGTAAGTTGTTTGTATATTATATTTGTGTGTCAAAAAAAATATTTTCTATTCTATTCTATAATTTTAATTAAAATTATATAGGTGATTATTCCGTCAATATAAATATATTTATATATTTTTTTCTATAAATTCAATAAATCCACTTTACAGCAAATTTGGGTTGCTGTTGCGCAATTGGCAACGCATAATTGTATTGATAAAAATATAATAACAAAAAAAAATACAGAACCCTTGATTTGCGCTCCAGAATCATTCTTGGCCAGTTTAAGTGGCAAATGATGTCGGTATAACTAGAAATATCGACATCTCAGTAAACCTACTTAGCACTTTCTGTGCCAAGTCGGTTATCTAGACCCAATGAGATCTGGATTAGCTCTGTTGGCACGCTGTCAGCTTTAAGCTGGAAACATTTGCCCTGATTCTGTTAATGTCACACTAAAACTAAACTAAAACAAACGGCAAGGGTACTTCCTCATAGCCGTAGGTGAGTATGTGTATTCTCTAGGGTCCATAAATGTGTTCTCCAGGTTTAAGTACTTACTTTGTTAAAGAGATCATGCTCGCGAAAAGAAGGTAATCCTTCCATTAGGGGTTTCTTGCTTATTCTAGAAAAAGCAAGCGCTAAATTTAGTTTTAACGACGCATCGTTCATACTTAGTTATTTATTTATTAAAAAAAAAATAACTGACGTTTCCAAAAAATTTTTAAGAACTCAATGGAAATAAAGATTTTTGACTTAGATGTCCCGCGTAGGTTTTGTCCCCCGTTGAACTGTAAACTGCATTAAAATACGTTGCGTAGTTTAAAAGAGCTAAGAGTACAGCGGGAGCGACTTTGTTATATGCCATGTAAGAATGATATTTCAATAAAATCATCCATATAACTTAAGCTGAGAGATATTGTAAAGCATATAATAATAAAATTCTAACATGGCGTCGAAAACCGTATGCATGAATGTGTTTAATTAAACATACAACCAGCTCTTGGCACAGATGCGGCAAATGGAATACGTCTCATAAATTAATTCTATTTCATTGCGAATATCGCAGCAAATAATCTAATATATATAAGTTTATTCTCGGGTCATGGGTGTGTGTTATCGTTGTGTGGTTTATTTAATTTAAATTTCTTGTTCGTGGAGTACAATGGGACCAATTAGCTTACCACGTGTCATGTCTATGAATCCACGATAGTGTATTCATAGACATGACACGTGCAGGTAAAATTTGGCTCTTTTGACGCTCTGCTTTCCTCCTCGGAGATATTTTATATTACCTTTGCAATCTGCCTGAAAATCATATATGTAAAACATACGTTTACACACTCATACCCCTGCGCTAGGATTGACTCTGTTTCTGTACACAAGACAAACACCCAAGATCCGAGAACAAATTTAAAAGAAGAAACATTCAAATTGGTATACAAC
Source organism: Aplocera efformata (assembly GCA_921293045.1). Taxonomy (NCBI): domain Eukaryota; kingdom Metazoa; phylum Arthropoda; class Insecta; order Lepidoptera; family Geometridae; genus Aplocera; species Aplocera efformata. The sequence continues at coordinate 1,342,295 of OV121061.1, forward strand.
GAGCGAAGAAAACAGTCACGGGAAAGCAAAATATGCAATTTCTTTTACATGGATTACGTAAATTTTCTAGTTTATTTAACTAACAAACTTGTGAACCAATTTTAATAAAAATTCTATGGAATTAATCTGACAGCATATCCTATCAAATAAAGAATTTTTCAAATCGATTCGTAAATGACGGAGAGCTGAAGATAAAAAATAAAAATACTTTATTTGCATAAACATGGGAAGTTTTACATTATTATGTAAGGTGGTAAAGTGAAAAGAGACACAACATGCTTCACCGATAGGTGTGCAAAAGACAAAAGCAATCATATCATTAATACATGCAATTTCTATTATAATAAATAAATAATCAACAATTAAACATAAAAAAAAATTACAATATATACATTTACAAAAATGTTATAAGTATTATACAATATTAAAATTTGTCATTGAAAATTTCTGAAATATTATAGTAACATTTGTGAATTAGCATTTTCTTTATTTTAATTTTAAACAAGTCAGTATTTAGTTCCTAATAGTATTTAGGGATTTTATTATAGATTATAGGCGCCATACAAACTACACTATTTCACAAAAGTGTGGTTTCAGATGAAGTAACAAAACATAAAAAAACAGCTGAACTGATAACTGATCTGGAAGAAAATAACAATGGCATCATCAGATGCTGATTCTCATTCCGTGACACAGGTTCCGAAAACGATGTTACAAAAGATTCTGAGCCGCCAACCTTCCCGTGAGATCGACAATGCCGGCTAAATGACGCGGCAGAAAATAGCACGTGATGTGAATTGATTATCCATTTCTGACATAACTTACGCCCGAATTCTGAAACACTCAAGTTGTATTAGTATTTTTTTAAGTATTCAGTTTTTTTTACAAGAATAAATTAATTTGACTTTGACGTTAAAGCAGTCTCAGTTTTAAAGTCGAAGTCAAAATATTTTATTTCCTTAAGAAGAATCGATTTTGTTTTTAAATATAGTTAAATTCGTGTCCGAATCGTCACTTATATGAAATTAATATTTTATGTATTATATTACAATATCATGCGTTTTTAGTTCTAAGTTGTGGGCAAGAAAAGCATTTAACCGCAGCAAGTATAATAATAATAGTTTATTTGAGACAAGATAGAATTAAAATAAACATATATTAATGAAATAGAAATCACAGAAATAAAATACAATAATGTCATCACAAAAAATATCAACAATCACAAAATGAACACTTAAATTTGAAATCATTATAATTATATTAGAGAAAAAATTTAAGTGTTTCTTTTTTTCATGTGGAAATGTAACGGTACGCGCTGAGGGCCCACCTGGTGGTAAGTGGCGACCCCCGCCCATGACAACAGTAATGCGACTCAATATAAGATTTGGATCTTACACTGAATCGCATTCATCTTGCTGCGTCCATCACCCGAGACGGGGATGATACGTCCCTTACTATTGCTTGGCGACAGATTCCAGGTGTGGTGGCAGTACCTCTCCGGACGAACTTGGCACAAGTTCTACTGCTACTTTTGGTTGCTCCTTTAGCACCACGTGTAGGGACTTAAATGGTACACACCTACGGACGCGAGCAACTGGACCCCCTAAAGTAAAGTAGTTAAGTAGTTGTTCGATATAAATGCGATCGTGAGCTTGTTTGTTTATTTATTACGTTTTCTCGCCTTAACTACGAGCTATCCTTTAGGTTGCTCCAGTTTCCAAACGACTTCCAAGACGGAAGGTAACCAATTCAAACTTTTGCCGGTGGCTTTTACCCCTTGGTATCGAGCTGAATCGTATTGTGTTATTCCGGTCCATTATCTATGCTGAAAACTGCAGGAAAACCGGTTCAGTAATATTGTCGTGACAAATATACAAACATCCATCTACACAGACAAAAGCACGTTCGGATTTAATCTCTCACAATATTACTGTTAGGTACTACGTATATATTCTACATTTCCAATCTCCGAGCCGCAATTTAATTGTGTAAAATCTGAAAACGATTCGCCATCCCTCCCCTCCCAGCTTACCCCCTTCTACCCTCATTAATGTCCTACTTTCTGTTCCAGGAGAGAATCTAATAAATGATAAAATGGCCGGCTCTAGGGAAAGGCTACTCTACTCCGATTATGAGAGACGATCCGATTATGAATACAGGCGCTACGAGCCTTACCAAGAGAGACCTTATAGGAGAGAGAGAGAAAGAGAGAGACCGAGACGGAAGAACGGTTATGTTTACGAAGACATATACTCGGACTTTGACGAAGCTCAAGGCAGATTGTCACTCTTTAGACCGATACGACCAGAGTTTCTTAATCTACCTTCAAGTTACGACATTAAATACAATTCACTCCCCAGAAACTATTACAACTACGATCGAGATAGTGATAGAGAAAGGAGGAAGTACAAGAAAGACTACTACGACTTTCGAATCGAGCGGGAGAGGAAAGATTACGAATATAGGAGCAGGGAGAGACCGAAAGCAAACCAACTGAAACCGCTGCAAGATCGAAATGTCAAAATTGATCCAAATTCAAAAGCCAAGAACGTCGCCGTTTGCAAACCGTTGCGTATTTCTGAAAAGACAGCTCGCTATTGGACGTCGGACGAATCCGAACGGCCCCGAGCACGCCCGAAAAAAACCGAAGAGAAAAAAATCGTGAAATTCTCCGAAGTGTCTGGTTGTAACCGGAAAATGATCGTTGACGATCCAATTTTCGGACGTAAAGTGGTACCGGTACGCGAATTGGAAGTGTCGCTTGATCAGATGATCCAAAATGGTTACTTTGAAAAGCATAACATCCCGATACGGCCGATGGTGCGAGCTGGGAACATCGTGAAGGAAGAAGTGACAGAGACAGTGAAGCCGATAGAGCAGAACGGGAAATGTTTGACTGGCGAAAAGCAGATGCCGAGGAAATCCAGACATCTACCACAGGTAAGTGCGAAACGTATTGTATTTGAAGTAATAATGAAGTTTATCACTACATAGTATAAAACAAAGTCGCTTTCTCTGTCCCTATATCTCTATGTATGCTTAAATCTTTAAAACTACGCAACGGATTTTGATGCGGTTTTATTTAATAGATAGAGTGATTCAAGAGGAAGGTTTATATGTATAATACACTAGCAAGTCACCCCGGCTTCGCACGGGTAGTTTCTGATACGACACTGTTCCTTTACTAACTAACCGGGGCGGGTCGCTAGTTCATAATAATTCATAATCAAATTTACAACAAGTTAAACGTTTATTCGCGCCGAGGCAAATTATTGCCGTTTATATTGACATATGCAGTGGTACTATAACAAACATCAGTTAGTACTGACCTCTATTATAGTACCACCAGGTTAGAGGTATCATATTCTTTTAGTCGTTAATTGATTGACGCCATTTTAAGGTTTTAAGCCTAAGAGAAACGTAATCCTTCAAAAATAAATTGAAACGTTATTTTTCTGTCAAGCTCTCACTTGATTTACATTGTAATAAACAAAAGTAGCGGATATGATTTTTATATCAATTCATATAGTATTTGAAGTCATACGAGATTTGATGTCATCTCATGGACAACATTTCTGAGAATACGAACCCAATCGCTAACGTGGATAGAGTCGTTTGCATTAACATACTAATTATTATTTATACGTAAGTTTGTTTGGGTGTAGTATAATCGACTTATTTAGGATGTATCTACCTATTTTCTTGGTTAACTAGTTCCATTATACTTGATTAGTATTTTGGATAATTTCGGCCTACGTGAATCTTTGGTAAACAATCTTGACACTTGAATATAGTGTCAAAAAACCGTTTAGTACTAGGGTTCTGTACTACTGATTAAGCAGTATTTTTCTTACATTAATAAACTCCATCTGCGCCCTGTGTCTAATTCTTCTGGTAAACACATACATACGCGAAACAATCAATATCCTGCCGATATCAGGCTGGCGAAATTAATCAAACTTGTACCCTGAACCACAGTGAATATAATGGGAGTGGGGAAAGAAAGGATGAATCCTCTCGTATTTATTTATTTATAATATTAATTAGAACGGCAAAACCACTTACTCTAATTAACAAAAAAAAAAAAAAATAACAAATTACATTTAAAAATAATAATAATAATAATAAACATCTTAAGAGTCTCTCGCTAGGCGGCTGGATCAAGGGCCAGATACAGAAAGCGGTACTCCTGGACACGGCACGCATCGTCAGGAGGTTCCTCTCTCTGCAGCCCTAGCCACCGACTGCTTGGGTCTTACTCCGCAGTCGGTGGTCGTCCGTTTTTATATATTTTTTACTACAATGTTTTTATACTGTTTATTTTATAAATAATGTATTATTTTGTAGTGAAAAATATATACAAATGAGAAATAAAATAAATAATGAGAAATAATAATATTAAAATGACAAGTAAATAAACAATCAAGAAATAAAAACAGATTAAGTAATTCATTAATTCTTTACTTTCACAAAACTTTTATTAGAAGTTTACCGGAGATGAACTAAATATTACCCGTTTTCGGGAATAATTAATTATTATTAATATATAAATTATTATTATTAACTTTTAACTAACAGCGCAAGAGCTATAGCTACTATTAAACGAGCTGTGAGGGCAGTTACCCTACTTATGTACTTACACTGTACATACAAGTTGTTTGTTTATGATTCCAAATCAGTAAGTTGATTCATTAGCAAATGTTAGGGATTAACAGCTTAAATTAATGACTGTTTAGTTTAGGGTTAAATACAGTTGGAAAATTTTCTTTGTGCTTAATTTAGCTTGAGATAACTTTTACTGCCTCATTTCATTGGGTGTCTCACAGTTATGTCTATATCTCTATCTGTATATCATTTATCTCTATCTGTATATCATGTTTGGTGTTGTGCGAGTGAAATAAAATATCATTCATTCATTCATTCATTCTTCCACCCAGAAATAAGCATTTGTATGACGAAAATAATTGTTTTTTTTTGCTGTGACTTTATGTTAAATGATTATAGGTATATATTTACAAAAAAGTAGGATGTAAATATTTATCAGTGATCTTGTTGCTATATTATACCTATCCTTAGTTCGGGCTGGGAGGCACTGTCTGATATGTCCATGAAAATATATAGCTTGGCGAACTTATTGCAAAAACATTTTGAAAGTAACCAAAGAAATAAAAATAGCCCTCCTGTATATATTTCTGTTTACATATTTCTTTAAAACAGTAATATATGTTTCTGTTTCTGTCAGTCTGTTCTATCTTTAAATATATTTTGATATAATTTAAGGTTATATATAATACCTATCTTTTAAACTATATCGGATCGGATCGCATTTATAAAATCAGTTATCCCGCGTTCCTATTCATAAAAGCAAAGTTCAAAATGAATAACTGGTAGTAAAAAAAAATAGTTACCTATAAAATGCACTCCTCAACCTCCAAAATGTATTACTCCAAAGAAACCCATAAGGCTGATCGTAATTTATACCATTTCCTGAAGCAAAATTCATGGCGTCGGAATTTTGTTGTCCCTTGTTTCAGCAACGTTTACCATTTGGTGGCTTGCCAACAGCCTGTCTAGATTACTTTGCAACAAGCGAGCCAACAGCACCTATATATTGTATTAGTTTAATATAGATACACCCAATGCCCCTTGTAAAAGCCGTTACTTCTTGTCCATCCAAGGTTGTCTGTAAGAGATCGCTTTAAAGCGATAAGACCGCCTATTGTTTCACATTACTTGTGTAGTATTATTTTTTTATATTGCTGTTATTTTGTTTATGTGAGCAATAAAGTGCTATCTATCTATATTGGTCATAACATTGGTTTACAAATAACGTAACGAAATATATTATAACGTAACGTAATATAACGTATCGTAATGTTTACACACTCATACCCTATAGGATAGGTTGTATGAGCAAAAACAATTCGTTGAATTCTTTTTTTTTTACGTTCATCCGTTTTTTTTTTTTGTGTGAATGAGTGACGGAACGAGCTGAAGGCCCACCTGATGGTAAGTGGTGATCCTCGCCCATGACAACAGTAATGCGCGCGACTCAGTACGAGATCCAAATCTTTACTGACTCGCATTCATCCTGCTGCGTCCATCACCCGAGACGGGGATGATACGTCTCATGCGGACCCCCTTCCACCGGAGCACAGTAATTCCTGAATACTTGGAAAAGTCACATTCGTTTCTGAACATACGGAGGCCCCAAATGGAGGCAGCCGTTGGCGAAATGGCAAAATGGGTCAGTCCCGAAGCGGCACGTCAACCGTCCCCCGGATTATCGGCTTTCCCGATGATTTCCTTCACTGTTTTAAATAGGTCAGGGTTCAAAGCGTGATCATTGTACCGTATGTTACATACGGGTACGGATTATTGTCTTATTACTTTAAACGAGCGATTCTTGTACATTATACAATGGGCGCTACTTAGCGATAAGGCCGTCCATTCTATATTAAGTTTGTTATTGTAAGTTTACTCTGTATATTATTTGTTCATAGACATAGTTTGGTGTAAAATAAAGTATTTTTGAATTGTATTGTACCTGAGCATCCGAGCTTCGCTCGTTTTTTATTGTATAAAACGTTTCTTTGTAAAATTTTTCGGTTTTACAAGAAATAGAAATTACAGATAAACTGAAACGGCAAAACCATATCTAAATACAAAATTTCATCCAATTCTTTAGATACATTTTCGAGATACGCGAAAAAAACAAATTTACTTAAATAAAAAAAATCAATAAATGTTTACACACACTAGGATTCCCTGTGTCGCAGATGGCATGGACAAACACATAAAGACAAATACCCAAGACCCGAGACCAAACTTAATGCTGACACAAAGTGTGCCCCCGGCCGGGAATCGAACCCGGGACCCCTCGCTCCGAAGGGCTACTACCAACTAAACCACTATCGGTTTATTACATTTAAACTAATAATTTCATTTTATATGCTAAATTTGGAGCTAGATGGCGCTGTGTGAAATATCCACGAATATTTATTTATTATTTATTTATTATACTGCCGCCTCTCCTGGTAATCTACCGTCAAGCAGTGGTGCACTCGCAATGCTGTGTTCCAGTGGAAGGGTGTGGGTGGCGGTGAAATCACACGCGCGTGACACGTAACATCCCCGTCTCTAGTGACGGGTCTTCTTATAATACGGTCGGGGAGGACCTAAGTCGTATTGCTGTCGTTATGGGCGGAGGTAATCACTTAACATCAGGTGGGCCTTCAGCTAGTCCCGTCACTTAAGTAACATAAAAAAAGGGATTTGGAATAAATTTGTTATAAAGGTACCCTGCTTTAATATATAGGGTACATTTTATCCCGAAAAAGTAATAACTTGCAAAAAACTCCACTTCTGTCAGTTCCCAACACATGTTGACTTTTGAACCGCGGGTAGCACCGCGGGGCACAGCTAGTGGTAACGTAACACGATTATATAAAAGGGTCCCGTATATCCTGGCAGCGAAAAGTCAAACAAAAACCGAAGTTGAAAATCCTTTCGTGGGGTGTTTCCACCCCACCGCAACGATTTTCCCTGTATTCATTTGCACTCCCATTTGTATGATATCTGAGAACTGGTTTGACGTAGATGTCAACAAACCATGGTAAAGTTGACATTGACAGATCTACAATTAATTGATGTTTCTATTGTTTCGTATAAGAACAATCAATCTCACATTAGTTAGGGTTAGGGTTAGGGTTAGATTAGGGTTAGTTAGGGTTAGGGTTGGAACAGACGTAAACTTAACAAATAAGATAGCTTAAACATGAAAACTGACTGTAATTTGACATATCTGTGTGCATGTAATGTGGCTGGGGGGTTCCTGTGACACGTTGTATGCTCACGAATATGTGTACATGCATGTATAAAATTTGACGTGTCCAAATGATACTTGAGATCTAAAGGAATAAATGAATTTGACTTTTGACTTTTCACTTTTGACATTATAACCTACAAGTAATATCTTAAAAATTCAACGCAAAAAGTATTTTAAGATTGACTTATAATAAAATTTTAATATAATAGTAATGACCAGACATAATAGGAATCACATTATATTTTCTATCCTCTAGGCTGGAATAGATCTAAGTCCACGCGGACGAAGTCGCGGGCACAGCTAGTCAAACCTAAAGTGCTATAAAAGTATCCTAACAGTTATCTAGTTCCCATAGTACAAGGTATGCTTAATTTGGGCCTAGATGGCTCTGTATGAAATGTCAATGAATATTTTAATTATAATATTTATTTTCCTTTATTTAGGCTGCGGTAACTATTTAACATAAGGTGGACCATCAGATCGTTCTGTCGCATAGAAATATACTTTCTCACTGGATGATTAGTATTATAGCTGCTAGATTCTGCCGTATTGGATAAACCTAGGGGAGCCTAGAAATATGGGCATAATATTATAATAAGACCAGACACAATACACTGCCTAGAAAAAACAAGGTCTTAGCAAACTTGGCGAGTAACAAGCGGAGGTAGCAACTATTTTAATCCTAATGTTACAAATGCGACCGTTTAATTTTTTGTTACGTTTCCGCGTTTAACTACTGAACATCATGAAATTTTACACACACGTTGTCGGACCACAGAAAAAGACAGAAAATCTTTCATTTACAAATAAATTGTTTGACAAATCTACATTAATCTAAAGTTCTTTTTTAACATTAAACTATACCACTATACCTCATACCTCTGCACTAGGATTCCCTGTGTCGCAAATGGCATCGACGAACACAGAAACACAAGAGAACAAACTACATGCTCACCACACAAAGTGTGCCCCGGCCGGGAATCGAACGCCGCACCCCTCGCTTCGAAGGGCAGGGCTACGACCAACTAAGCCACGGCGCCGTCTACCTCGACAAACAATGAGAACCTTTCTCTACTCGCCGCTATCCGCTCTCCGCCCTAGCCTGAGTCGGGTCTGGCGCCCGCCCAGACTAGAAGTAGGTTACGACCGAAGCCGCCCAAGTAACGTAAAATCTTATGCGTTTACATGACTTGTTGAAGACCGATAACGGCTCGCTACAAAACAAAATCATAATTTTTAGGTTTTACCCTCATTTGTTCTATTTTTTTTTTGTCTTGTTTCTTTTGGTTTGTTTAATTTCGGGTTAATTTTATTTTTGTATATTATAATTATTACTTATAAGCACAGATTAAGATTATGTCAAGAAAAAACTTATGTGGTACGCTTACCGGCGAACCTATACTAACTGAACATTTATGTATTTTCTCTGTAAGTGACTTTTGTAATTCTTTTGAGAAATAAATTCTTAAACCTATTTTCGCCCGACTTGTCCGTACTTGTCGGCATAAATCTTGTCCCAGCATTTTTTGAAGTGAAAACTTCTTAGTAAAATGCGCGTTGGGCATTTTTAGTGATGGGAAAAAACCATTGAACTCCCGACACTGTTACCGTTACCGTTACCGACACCCGTGTATATAAGTATCTGTAGTGTAGTCTGCTTTTTGATTTGTGTGTTTCTTGCGCCGATAAATGGCCGGGAATGCGTTGAAATAACGGGAGTCAACATAACTCATAAAGTATGGTAAATATATCGGTAACTGAAAAATAGTATATTATACAATTGAATAAAGAACATAGATGAATCGACGCAAGTGATATTAAATCTGTTTTACTCAAGAGTTTCATATTTGACTACAAGAAAAATAAAGTTTAAAGCGAAAATATACAAGGAGTTTGTATCGAGTATTTTTTGCGCAAAGAGGTTGTATAGCATTGAGATGGAGGTCGAATATTGGTATGTTCTAAATTCAAACACTAAAATAGAGATTAAAAACTTTTTATTCACTGTTTTCAGTGACTAAAATAAGCTTTTTAGAGGAATATGATATAAATGGTATTTTTGTTTATACTGCAAACGTTTCACCAAACTCAGCCAACGGCGTTTATGAATTTTAACTTAGAATACTTAAGGAGGCTACATATTATCCTAACTAATATTATAAATACGAATGTGAGTTTATTTGTTAATCTGTCACGTTACTCGACCGATCATCATGAAATTTTGATAACGTTGACATGGACAATAAAAATCTATATTAACATGGGTGAAGCGGGCAAAAGCTCGTATATTATAGGTATATAAGACGGGATCATTAGTCAGGCGAGCCAAGGGTTGCCCCACCAGATTGCTTTAATGGCTGTAATTATTTCGGTATTACGTAACGGTACATACCCCGATAGTGAAATGTTTGACTGATAAGATCTAATCAATTTGATAATGTTCAAATACAAGCCACAAAGGCACAGTCAAAGAAAACTCCGTTTGCAGATACGATTATGTTCTGACAAAATTTTACATAATTGAAGGCATTTCGACCTTCAAAGGAGTTATTAATTCTGCTATACAATAATTATTTTAATTTTTGTTACCTTAGAATTCCTTTTTTTAACCCATCTGATTTTTTTCATGTTTGAATGTATGGTCCGATAGAAATTTCATCAAAATGATCTAATGGCATTCAAGCAAACGAAATCGTATTTTGCCTTCTTGTGGGTTTTCTTCGCCCATGGCCGATTTGAATGTTTCTTCTTAAAACGGCAGGGTGTACTCCCTTGGGGTGGAAAGATTGAAGATGGTTTTTCCGATTTTTAAGTGGGTAAATTATTCTCTTTTAATCTTACAAGCGATAAGGTCAAAATTTGTCCCGAATGACTGATGACTGATCTACTCATATCTAGGTATATATCTACTACTCAACATGGCTCCGTGCTACCTAATTGACTGATTAAAAAAAACTAAAAAACCGACAATTGTTTTCAATTGGTGGAATTTCTTAATAATTTACTAATAGGAATTACACCCCGCCAATTAAAAAAACCATCGAAATAGTATGGCGCAGAAATTGCGTAACAGTTATTAAAGTTTTTTTTTTTGGGTGGTATATTAACATTATCTTTTTCCACAGGTCCTTGCTGCTCTGGCGGTCTCTCTGGCCCCATTCTCAGCTGGTCTCGGCAAGGGCTACAGTTCACCAGCCATCGCGTCTCTTCAAGGTCCTGGAGCCAATGCCACTAGAAGGGATTTCCAGCTGACAGACCAACAGGCGAGCTGGCTAGCTTCACTGTCATTTCTTGGTGAGTTTTTCCATTCTGAGCTAGGAAATTCAGCATAATGGTCTTACTAGCTGCGCCCAGCGGTTTCACCCGTATAGTTCCCGTTCCCGTGGAGAATACGGGGATAAATTGATTTTATTTTTTTCGTTAATTTTCCAATGTTTTTAATAGTTATTCTGCTATTCGGGACGGAAACAAATCCAACAAATCAAAAACCATGGCAATCGGTCCAGCCGTTCTCGAGTTATAAGTGTTGTAACAAACACGACTTTCTTTTATTGTATATATATAGATTTTATAGAAACCTCAAAAATTGTAGCCTATATGTTATTCTGATGTATAAGCTATATTGTGGTAAAGTTTCATTCAAATCCATTCAGTAGTTTTTACGTGAAGGAGTAACAAACATCCATACATCCATACATCCATACTTACAAACTTTCGCCTTTATAATAGTAGTAGGATAACGGTTTGATGATGTGGTCAGTTGAAGATAGTGAGCTTGTTATACTGGAAATAGGTTACTTTTGACAGCTGTGCCATCAAAATCTGTTCAATAGATTGGTTCCTAAATGAAAATAACTGGAAATAATACCAAACCAAAAGTAGCAGTAGAACTTGTGCCAAGTTCGTCCGGAGATGTCAGTGCCATACTGAGTCGCACGCATTATTGTTGTCATGGGCGGGGGTCACCACTTACCATCAGGTGGGCCCTCAGCTCGTTCCGTCACTTATTCACATAAAAAAAATATACAACTGAATGTTTGTTTGTCTGTACTGTTTGCGATGAAATTTGTTTTACTTATTGCTTGTACTCGTGCAAAGGTATAGGTATAGTACAATTAATTAGCATTTAGATTGTTCTACAATTGCTTTTTTCTGCGGCAGCAACGCATCTGCTGCCTGCTAGTGTAAATTAAATTCAATCGTACCTCCACAGTACTTCAACGTATTCAACTGTTTACTTTCCATTTCAGCTACAATACATCTCGTTAGGAAAAGCAAACTCGCTAAATTACGAGCAAATATTGAGACAATGGTGTTTAAATAACAATGAAATGATAACGCAATAGGATAATTTCACGCTTCAAATTTTTTTTTTTTTTTTTTATTTAATTTTTTTTGTAACCTTCGCCCGTAGCAACAGCTACAGTTTATCAGTTAACAGTTTATCTGGACTTTGCACAAGTTCTGCTGCTACTTTTTGTTGCTCCTTTAACTACACCCAAAGTGTGCGTGTATGGCATCAAAGGGACGGACCTACGGATGCGAGCAACTGGACCCCTTTCTTTCTTCCATTGAAATAAAAGTGTTTTTACTATTAACTCTTTTTTATTCCAGGGGCTCTTTTTGGTGGGATGGCTGGGGGGGCGGCGATGCGTCACGGGCGTCGTCGGGTGCTGTCCCTGGCTGCTGCCCCTTGCAGCTTGTCCTGGCTGCTAACGGTGCTGGCCACCTCGGTCCGCATGATGTGCATCACCGCCTTTCTGGGAGGGTTCTGCTGTTCCATCCTTACTATGCTGTCACAGGTACATGCCTTTTTGTGTGCCGAAGTTAACGCTGCAGTCCCATCTCATGTTCAGTGGTTACTATCAATAACAATAGGAATTCTACCCTATACCTTCGGAAGTACTCAAACTCAAACTCATTTATTCCTTTAGATCTCAAGTATCGTTTGGACACGTCAAATTTTACACACACAAGTAAACATATTCATGAGCATAATTGGTGAATAATTTAATTGCGATTGATATCGCTTGTATATTTTAATAGCTAATGATTTCCTTGAATTTGAAAAAAGAATTCTCTTTTCGAATTTCCCATCACGCTTTTACATCCTTCAAACAAGGATAAACCGAAGATTACCAAAACCGTTCATTAGGAGGCACTCAAACATTCTGCGAGAAGGCTTTTATCGTAAACGAATTAGGGGAAAATGTACTTTATTACGTGGCTGAGACGGATCAAATTGGATCGAACCGGGGGCTTTATCGTAAGGCTAAAGAAACTAATTTTAGAGCCCGCATGTTCTTGTCGCAATTCATAGGGTTGCCATTAGGTCGGAATAACGGAGACATTTCTTGGCCAAAAAAGAAAAAAAAAAATCTACAAATAGTTGAACAACGACTGCTTAGACACTCGTATATTTTCACTTGGATTCTATTTGGCGCAGGCGGTATGGATATGGACATACTAAAACTAGTTTGAGTTTAGAGTTATTTCATGACTAGCTGTGCCCGCGACTTCGTCCGCGTGGACTTAGATCTATCCCAGCCTCGAGGATAGAAATATAATGAGATGCTTATTATGTCTGTTCGTTACTATTATATTACAATTATGTTATGATTAAATCTCAAAATACTTTATTCCCGTTGGATTCCTACCATATTACTTAGGTTTTGTTAACTGGGAAGATTAAAGACTTGATTGCATGATGAACTACGTAAGTGAAACTGCAACCATTGCAAATGTATTATATATTTTACAATAATGCTTCTCTGTAAACTATACTATAGAAGTCGTATTTGCAGGATATTTCAGGAACGTGCGCATAAAAAATATTTGAATTGCTAAGGCGGACTGTGCAGAAAGCAACTCAATATAAGGACTACGTCTGATCACTGCGGAACATAGGCTCACCGGAGACTGAATACGTTTAAAACTAAATGGACAGTTGATAGGAATGAGAGGAATTCTCTAAACTCTTGACTTTCAATTTGGTGCCGTAACATATTTTAGGAAGACTTAAATTTATGAAAGAGCAATGGGCACTCCGACATTTAGTTTAATATATTGTGTGATGGGAGTCCAGATGCACTCTAGAAATTTAAACATTCGATGGGATAGTTGGTAGGATCTTATTGTTCCCTCCTGACCGCGGCTATAGGCAGAAACCTTTCGCTGTCAACTATGGTCTCATCCATGATAGACAGCAGGAGATCTTGTTTGGCAGCTCAGTCCTTCTGCAAGGATGTAATCTCGCAGAAGGAAGCAGCCGAGAGGGTGAGGCAGGAAGAATCTCCTCACCCTGGTTGACGTAGGGGATTAGGTCAGCGTAGGCAGGCGCATGAGCGCCGCCTGCCACCCTAACGGGAACCTCCGGACGGTAGATCCCGGGAATCAGCCGTCCGACGGATGAGGTCCCCACCGGAGGATAGCGTGCTTCGTGTTTCGGGCACGCCACCACAGGGAGTTACACATCGTGTTGGGGTCCCGATACGCGTGGACCAACGCCGCTGGGGCCGCTAAGGTACCCGTAGCCCAAGCGTGAAGGCGTAGTGCAGGAACACCAAGGGGGTTTAGTGTGTATTTCCCCAGTACTGCTATTTCTGAGTAGTGTTGGGGGTGAGTCACACATAACCCCACGCCTCCCCATGGTATACGCAAAGTATATACCCATTGACAAAAAAAATCGTCTTATTGTTCCACTACTCTGTTAATGGCGTTGAATGGTGTTCAATGCCATTCCCTGGGACACTGCTCAATGTTGTATCAGTGTTGTTAGATCATCATACACATATGAAATAAGTCCTGAAGTGACAAAACAGTGTCAAATACACACGCTATTTCTAGAAATGTTGCAAACTGGGCTTCAAGTTTCAAGTTCCAGATTCCAAGACTTCCAAGTTTTTGGGATTTTAAACATTTTGTTGGCGGTTTTAGTTTCATGTAACTATGTGTATAGCTGTTTTACCCAATTAGGAGACAGAGGAAGCAATTTTATTTCGGTTGCATATGTGGGTCAAGACGGCTTTGGTGAGAAATAAGTCCACCGTACCATATCTAGTTGCTCGCGACCGCAGGTGTGTATCCTTTGATCCTCTACACGTACCCTCTGGATGGTGCTAGAGCAGCAACTAAAAAGTAACAGTAGAACTTGTGCCAAGTTCGTCACCACACCACTGGCCACCACACCTGGAATCACACAAGCAGTAGTGCTTGCATTACATTCGCATGAGACGTATCATCCCCGTCTCGGGTGATGATCGCAGCAGGATGAGTGCGACTCAGTCTAAGATCCAAATCTTATACTGAGTCGCATTACTGTTGTCATGGGTGTGGGTCGCCATTTACCGCCAGGTGGGCCCTCAGCTCGATACGTAACTAACTCAGAAAAAAAAAAGATAGCTAGCAAGCATCGATTTATGTTTATTGTTGAGCTGCGATATTATGTTATCATTGTTGAGCTGCATATTCTTTGACAGACTTCCGCTAATTTATAATGATACTTTTTCCATATATGTGCTGCATCTGAATGTCCAGATAATATCAGCAAAATCGATAACAAATGTCGCAAGGGTTATGTACTTTCGCCCCTGATGATGATGATGATGATGTACCCTCAAGAAGAGTTATTTTCGGCCGGATATACGGCCATGGCGTTACTCCAGTGTAATTTAGGTCTTTTTTTATGTTGGGAAATCCTCATGGATACTCTCTCGTTGCGGGGGCAGCGAGAGAGTTATGCCGGACTCCTACCGGCTAAAAACCCAACAGTGTTCCATCACGACGCTTTAGTTGCCGAGCACCGCGGGAACGCTTTCGAACTCTTCCGTAGCCCCGGCAGAATTTAATGTAGGTCTCCATCAAGTAAATGACTCGTTTGACAGGCAGCTTAACTCGTAATCAAACTTAATCAACCTTTCGCAGTTCAAAGAACGAAGAAAAACTAAACTGCCTTTAAACTAATTGCCTAATTATAGTTAATGACACGTTTAGTCGTAGTTTGGGTTAGTACCCAAACTACGACTAAACGTGTCATCTGCCTTCAAGCGCCTGCTCGTATTCATGCTGCAATACACCGGCCCACCACACCGAGTCAAGCATGAAGGATTCGGCAGGCGCGTGAAACCATATTAAATTTCGAATAAAACATTGAATAACTTTTGATTTTGCGAGTTGATTTTGATAAAATAAACGGTATTCATTAGTCGAGACTCAGCTTAATATTTGTTAGTAATTTGATTTTGATAACTATCTATGGTTTTTGCGTAAAGTGCGCACAATCATTTTTGAATAAAACATTGAATAACTTTTTATTTTGTTAATCGATTTTGATAAAATATACCCTATTCACTATTCGAGACTCAGCTTAACATTTGTTAGTACCTAGATTTTTATAACTATCTATAGTTTTTGCGTAAAGTGCGCACAAACATACAGACAAACAGACAAAAATTACAAAAATTGCTTTTTTACGTTTTATTACTTATTCCTAACGTCTCCCAGTTATTATTTTGCAAAAATCTTTAATGTACAGACACGGCAAGTCTACAGTTTTATTATATGTATAGATAGATATAGATTAAATTTCAATCACAGAAAATATCAAGCGATTGTGATTTCGTGTATTGAAAAAGCATGACACGAAATTCGATTCAGGAATGTGACACGTGGTCTTAACTGTTTTTTATGGGTCCAAATGATACTTGAGATCTTATGGAATAAATGAGTTTGAATCAATTTGGTAGCCTATGCGACTGTTTTAACAGATTTCAACAAAAAAACGATCAATCCTGTTTTTTTTTTCTAAATTTGAACGGGATATCTTCGCCAATTGTGGACCGATTTAAATTCTTCTATTTTTATTTGGTAGGGTCTACTTTTGGGGTAGTCCCGTAGAAATTATTATACATGGTAAAATTTTATCGCTAAAGGTGAAAAAAAAGGCATGAAAGTATAGAAGTCAGTTGACTTGCTGCATTCAAAGAGCTCATGGCATACCTTCCTTAGTTGTTCTTTACAGATCATTAAAGTAACGCAACTTCGACCCGGTCAGAAAATGTTATTCATTTTCTGACTGGGTCGAAGTTCATCCATTTTAGCGGCATTTGAACTGAGCACTTCCATGCCTCGGAGGGCACGTTAAGATTTCGTTCCCGGCTACTGGTCGTTAAGCCATGTCGGAGAACTTCAAGTGGCTTGAAAACTCCGACAACAGAGTGAAAAAACTAAAGAAGAAGTTTACTCGATAATTAAGTCTTTTCAAATTTATTTTCCCGATTTAATCTTGTCACCCTTTCTTGGAAGGGGCTTGGTTCCTCGACAGACAAATAAGCTACAGATGATAGACATTAATTGTCACGTTTTGATCTAGATGTAATGTCACTTAGCCCGCGAAGGGTAGTTCTAAACCCTTGAAATCATTTTGGTTGTGAATATTCTTGTCATCATCATCATCAGCCTTTATTCGTCCACTGCTGGAAATTAATGGTGACTACGAATTAAGTTACAGATCTGTCTGTCCATCCGTTATATACAAAGCTATGAGAAACATCTACTTTCATAGATAAGGCTTAAGCTTTGCAAACTTTGAGTTCCCAATATCAGCGCCCCTTAGTTCCCTTCTAATTTAGAAAATTCGCTTCAAAGAGAAAGTTTTCCCGTTAAATAGCATTATTTATTGGGCACAAGGATCTGCAAAAGACGTTTCTTTTAACTTTTTTGATACAAATTTTGCTGCTGTCCTTTACAAAATTGTATTGACGAGCTTAGTGATAAAATAATTTTTTGTCCGATGACAACATAATTGAATTTGAACCTGTAAGGTACGGATAAAGGTTAGTTAAATTTAGAGCAATCGTAATAAAAGTCAGTTGCCGCATTTTTGAAGTGAAAACTTCTTTACGCGCGTTGGGCATTTTGAGATGTCCGTTTACGTACGTATTCACGTAAATGAATACGTTTTTTTTAATTAAGATATACACAAGGTAAACTGACATAAGTTGTCTTGATTCACAAATTTGACAATCAACTGTCAAACGACATAAAGGCACGAGTACTGACGATGCCGACGACATATATATACAAGCATTACAACCATTATTATTTAGTGTATTTTTATTTGTTTCTTTTTTATCGTGGTGCTGAATAAATGTATTTTCTATTCTATTCCATTCTATTATATGCCTATAGGTAAACTCTTAAGTGGCTGCGACGCCTAAAGCCACCCAAAGTGGGTACGAAAATATAATGAGTGTTTCATTTGTCAGAAAGAATAGCAGTTTAGGGGAAAAACAGGGCCGGATTAGTCCCTAAAAGTTACGGAATTGCTTAAGGCATTCATACCGCAACGCTGTTATCGAAGCTTGTTTAATAGCTCATACTCATAGCTCAGTTGGTAGTCTGCCTTCTGTGCTATAGTTCGTGAGTTCGAGTCCCATTCAGGATAAGCGTTTGTGTGTCACCCTTACGTGAAGGGATCCTGAGGGAAGGACTCTTTAGTCGACCATGTCCCAAAGCAAAGCTTTTGGTCCCAAAAGCAGGTCTTAATCCGGCCGTGGAGGGAAATAAATATTAAAAGCTAATAAGGCTTTCGTAAAAACGGTTCTGGACGAGATGGACCATAAAACGTGAATTTTCGGACAATTGAGTTACTAACTTGTTTTATGAGTTAGGAAGTTGATTTATTTTATTTTCAGAAATTATTTTGAAAGTTTTCGAGGCATCATTTGGCTTCGAATCTGTAGGTTTCGGTAACTATTTTTATGGATAATTTTATATGTTAATATATCATGAGACACTGCACAACAATAGTATTACTGAAAATCAGCGCAGAATGCTTCTTCTGCAAATAGCACATGCTGAGTTTATCATTAACAATATGGCGCCATAAACAAACAATATCGTCCGTTAATTTATTTATAATATTGATATAACCAGAGACACTTTCATAATTATAAAAGTATGAAAAATAAAAAAGTCTCCAAACGAAACTTTCTGTCAGTTACAATATTTCAAGCGTGTCTCCATATGGGAAAGGTACCAAACGGGAAGTAGCCTCATAATTAGACGAATCTAACGATACTTCTCAAGTTAAAATCCGTCGAGCCGTATAGCTAAAGGACGTTCCAGAACGTTCCACTCGAAAAATACAATATTTTTGTCACCACTGAAGTAGCCACTCAAACAGACCAGATACCATTATTGTTAGTTATATTTAATCTTTAATAATTAACTAAACTAATTAAACTTTTATGTATAAACTATATTTATTCTCTTTTTCTTTAATTTTCAGGTATATATCAGCGAAATATCAAAGCCGGACATCCGTGGTTGTCTCAGCGCGGTCCTGAAGGTCGTCGGCCATCTTGGAGTACTCTTCAGTTTCACCATCGGAGCCTACCTCGACTGGCAACAGCTCGCAATGTGCATATCTGCTGCCCCCTTACTACTATTCTGCACAATACTGTACATCCCAGAAACGCCAAGCTACCTCGTGCTAATCGGAAAAGACGACGAAGCTTACAAAAGCTTGCTCTGGTTACGAGGGCCTGAGTCTGACGTTGCTCAAGAATTGGCCACTATACGGACCAATGTCCTCGCTAGCAAGAACTTCAGTCAACGCCAGAGCCAGTCTGGCCAGTTCGGAGCTGTCGATGCCAGAACTATGAACAGACTGCTTGGTCCAATTCTGGTCACGTGTGGTCTAATGATGTTCCAGAGATTTTCTGGGGCGCATGCGTTCTCTTTCTACGCGGTTCCGATATTCAGAAAGACTTTTGGCGGTATGAATCCTCACGGAGCAGCTATTGCTGTCTCGTTTGTACAGCTGCTTGCCTCGTGCTTGTCAGGGTTGCTGATAGATACGGTAGGACGTCTTCCGCTATTGATAGTCAGTTCGGTTCTTATGTCTATGGCCTTAGCTGGGTTCGGGAGTTATGCGTATTACGAAGAGGTTCACCGTAACCAAAGGATCCAAAACGTGATGTTCCACCAGACTGTTGGGCAAAATGATTGGATTCCACTATTGTGTGTGCTAGTGTTTACTATAGCGTTCTCATTGGGAATGAGTCCAATTTCCTGGTTGCTTATTGGTGAGCTGTTTCCTTTAGAGTATAGGGCGTTCGGTTCCGCTATGGCTACGGCTTTCAGTTATCTCTGTGCTTTCGTAGGGGTGAAGACTTTTGTGGATTTTCAGCAGACGTTAGGGTTGCACGGCGCGTTTTGGCTGTACGCTTCTATAAGTATAGGAGGGCTGTGTTTCGTAGTGTGCTGTGTTCCAGAGACTAAAGGCAAGGATTTGGATGAGATGGATCCTAATTACGTGCAGAGTCTTTCACCGAAGAGGTAGATTGATATGTTTTTTTATTTGGAAACTTTTTGTAATTTCAATTGTGAAAGGAACTTATGAACTTACTACAAGGTTCTTCATAAACTACATTTTGATTTGAAGAGTTTTAAAAGTAGCAATTGGTGAAGTTTCCAAGTAAAAATAAAATGGGCGTATGTTCTGATTTCTCATTTAGTTACTTGTAACTCAATCATCAATAATGATAGGTAATGTTGATGAAACTCTGTCAATAAAAGGATCATAAGTAGCTTATTTACAATGAAGAGACTAAAACGTAATGAGAATAACGATGCGTTATATAAAAGTAAATAAAATCGAGTCCACCGTTTTGGCTGTGCTTATAAAAGCTTTGAAATTCTTACGCCACATTACGGTGGCCATTTTACTTATAAATATCTTGACCTTTCATATCCAGATCATTGATTATAGAAGATAATTTTTAGTTTTCAACTTAGTTTCTAGCGTTGTGAATTGCATCTACTAAAACC
This sequence comes from Aplocera efformata, assembly GCA_921293045.1. Classification (NCBI taxonomy): domain Eukaryota; kingdom Metazoa; phylum Arthropoda; class Insecta; order Lepidoptera; family Geometridae; genus Aplocera; species Aplocera efformata. The sequence continues at coordinate 1,362,957 of OV121061.1, forward strand.
TAACTTATAAAAAGTTTGAAAAATATTCAAAGTTCTCTTGAATCCTTAGTTAAAAATTCTAGTAGGTATGTCCCCTGTATCCTACGAACTGCAACAAAACACCCTAAATAAAGCCATTGGCACCGCTATAGCAATGGCTCAATGGAAATTTATTCTCAATATTGCAAATAAGGAGAATGATGCCTCCATAGCTTAGTTGGTAGTAGCCCTGGCTTCGGAGCGAGGGGTCCCAAGTTCGATTCCCAGCCGGGGCAGACTATGTATTTTGACTTTGACTAGTGCAGGGGTATGAGTGTGTAGGCGTTTATCGTTCATTTGAACTAAGTACTACAAAAGTGGATGTACTACATATGTTATAAAACAGATGAACACCACTTTTTAAAAGATAAAATGTCAGTATCTTTCCTATACTATTTCATAAAAACGTGTAGTAAAATATATCAATTATACAATGAAATCCAACATTCATCAGGTATATAATTTTATTTTAAAATATAATATCATATATGTACACTTTCACATATCCCAATTCATATCTATCGAAAATATAATACTTATCAAAAACTTTTACTACCTTCTAAACTATTTACTGCAATCTAATACAATTTTACGTAGATAAATCTAGTTCCGTAGCAATACAAATAAAACATTAATTTTAGAAACACAACATTAATTACTTACTAAATATTATTACCAATAACTATAATATGATTTCTAGTCAAGCGCTAAATGCGTTCGAGGTCCATCTGAAAATGTAGTGTAGATGTCTTTTTAATGGTATTCTTCGCTACTATCTCTCGTGGTGAGTTTGCGTTCGAAGACAAAGCACAGAATAGAAAATAATACGACATATAGTACGCTAGGGTCTTCATAAACAACCTATTAGAATGTTTTTCAAATTCAACCCACCACTTCAAGTATTACGTAAGCACCAAAGACATATATGTTTATTTTTCTATATTTTAACACATTATGGCTACCCTACTTGAGCTATTCTCGAAGCGAAAAGCATGCTCAAAAGTTCCCCGAAATATTTTAATTATTGCTTACTCGCTCTCGCGGTGTTCTATGGAAGTAAAGGAACCTAAGTAGGGGAATACCTGGTACGTGTTATTCAATTATCCGTTTTAATGTCATCAACCCAATTTTGTGTTTTTATAGAATCAGATTCAATCCGCGCACTTTCGTTATAAGTTAATAACGCGCACCGGAAGTGCGCGGTTCGAATCGTATTCTAGAAAAACACAAAATTGGTGTTGCGAAAAATATGCTTCTATATGCATAGAATGTAAACTAAACCTAAATTACTTACGTAGTACTTGACCTACACTGCAATATATACACGGTGATTCTCGTTATAACAAAACATGAACTTTTGTAGACACTTTACTTCAATACATAAATATTTAAAGAAATATCTTAATGTTTGCTCATTCCTGTGCTTGTTTCCTGCTTAATATCTGTACGGTTGACTCATATCGAGCTTTTATATTAACTGTATGACAATAAAAAACTGACAATAATTAATTAGTAAGGCTTATAATAAATATAAAGAAATACCAAACTATTGATGTAGCTTAGGTAATTTCACTTCGCTTTGTTGAACATTGTCTTATCTCGATCTTACTATATTATAACAAAAGTAATTTTTACATAGTTATTTAAAAATGGCGAATTGGGATGTTCTACCATTATCAAACAGTGCAACAATTTACCTATTATAAGTATTGTACCTTGATCTATTCTTATCATAATATTTTTCTAGTCAATATATTATAACAAAGAAAATCCTTCCTATTCTACTAAAATTTTATTTTAAATGTTGTGTACTTACTTGTTAAAATTTATGAAAAAGTTTAAGTATTAGTCAAAGTTTACGTAAATATCTTGCAGTAATTTAACTACGAAAACTGTAGGTGTAGTATATTTTATTATTTGCAGGTATTTATTAAACTAAATATTATATTTTAAAGCTTACTATATTTTCATAGAAAACATAACATCTTACCAAATATTTTCGAAAAAATGAATATAAAAACATATAAAAAAGTATTTAATTATTTTTATTTGTCTATTTTAATAGGCACAGACTATAAAAACTTGTTGAAAATAATACATTTTATCGGGAACATTATCAATAAAAACTTATGAATAAAAAGTTGTGGGTTAGATCTAAATGATATTTATTTAGAACAATAAATTATATTTACCATAAAAAAAATCTACTTATTGTTATTACTTTGAATATACAAAAAAAAAAACAAAATTTTAAATTTATGTTTTACAAAGCCAAAACATTATTTTGCGTTTTAAATAGCTCATTTTTATTATGTAATGATAGTCCTATCCCTAATTATAATTAATAGGTATTATAAAAAATTTAAAATTAAAGTCCCCAGTACACTCCTTTGCAAAGAATTCGAACAATCATCAAAATTTTTTGAAATAATTCTAGTGAGTCTTCGACTGAGCGGCTATTGATAATTAGGGTTTATTCTACCACTATATGATATGTTACATTAATTTAAAATTCCCCAAGCCTTTAACGTAAATACGCGAAAAAAAGTAAAGCTTTCTCTAGTATTTTATCTAGCGTTTTAATTAGCGATTACCATTTTGGTTTGGTATAAAAAAGATTAATGTAACGTTTGACATCAGTTGTAGAATGCGGCCCGTGTACCAACTGCTCTCTTTCTCTTGTTCTCACCAATTATTTTACAAAATTAATTCGTGGTAAGAGATGGGTAATTTTAATTGCCTAATGGATTGATCTTGGACCTTAAATGGAGTCCATTGGGTGAAATTATTTACTATAACATCCAAACAAAACTTGAAATTTCTTCTTTATTCTCTGTTGGACACAGATTAATTAACACATATTTTTAAGATTAAGGTAACAAAGGTGAGCTTAGGCAATCTGCAATCATCTCTTTCTGCAATCATTACTAGACAGAGGTAATTAGAAGAAAGAAAGAAAGAAAAAGATTTTATTGACAACACAAAAAAGCGGTAGTTTGTTGCAATGTATGCTATCTTAAAATTAATATATCAACAAAAGTTTGTCCTGGTCCGATTTATGTGCAAAGGAGTATTTACATATTTTCATCTCTGTCCAAAAATTAAATTGTTGCCTTTTAGCGTAAAACCTGCCAAATAGCCTTTATTTTAAATTAATAATGACCAAAATTCAATCAATTAAAATTTCCTTCAACACTATAACTTATTATTTAGAATTATTGTTACTTAGAATATCTAAATTTAGAAATAGAAGGCCTAAACCCCTGCAGTATTGTATAAAACTATCTTTAGCGAAGCCAATAGAGTATTTGTAAAAGACATTAAAATACCAAAAAAAGACAATACTCAGAAAATTATAAATTAATAGACAAATTACTAGGTTGTGAATTTATACATTTTCTAGATTTTTTATAATAATTAAATAATTAATAAAAAAAAATGTATTCGCTTGTAATAAGTAAGTCCTTTCAATGCTTGCTTGCATTAGGATGTGTAGATGTGTGGATGTTTCGAATAAAATAGGCTGATAATTTATAGAAATTTCAGTTCGTATTGTCGACAACATTTCATTGGTTTAAACTTACTCTTATTAAAGCTGTTTTTTAAAACAAATTTTTTTCAAAACAATTGCATCTTTGTAGTGTTCGTTTAATCTAAAACTGCGTGTGCCTCTACTAGTTCAAACTATCAGAATGTTAACATAACTATAGAAAATAATTTAAATTGTTTCGGTTACTTTTCATTACACACATAGATACATATATTTTAATATTTTTCACGCCTTAACTACGGTTGAGTAGTTTCATCATAAAATGTTGCATACACTTTTTATAACGCGAGCAAAAGCAAAATCTGGTAAATAAATAAAGTAAAAAAATACAAAAAAAATTCTGAGAGACACATTACGATAATAATGACGATAACCAATTGGATAATTGAGTCAAATTAAAAAAAATACGGTTTCAAAAAGATTGTGGATATTACGGTACTAATCTTTTTTTTCCAAAAGTTGATTCCCCATACCTGTGAAAGTAAAACACATTGTAACGATGCGCACTTTTAAATTAGACCAACTATTTCCATATTGTATTTTTATCTATGAAATTTCCAAGGGCGGCCTTAGATATTACGAGGCTCCGGGCGATAGATCTTTGTGAGGCTCTTGGCGAATGAGGAATTTAGGTGAGTTGGAAGTGTACAAGGCTACTGGTAATCAGTCAGCATCCTCTTTAAGACTGTTCTGCGAGGATGCGAGGCCCTACAAAAGCGAGGCCCCGGGCGGTTGCCCTGCTTGCCACCTCCTAAGGCCGCCTAAGACTGGTAATTTCTACAAAGATTGTACCTTAATACTTTATTATATGTTTAATGTTTTGTTCTTCATTAAATTAATAATTCACTTTTTAAATAGAAACAGAATATTCGTTGAGTACTAGCTCACATAGTTTAAGACAGTTTGTATAATATAATTTATAATTAAATCATGATTATTTTAGACTTGAGCGGTGTGAATTAGCTGTGTGCCTGTCATAGATTTTTATAGATTTAGATACGACGGTGATTAGTACCATTACTAATTACTATTCATTAGTACTATTAAATAGTGTACTTACTAATTAATAAGAATCTACATCTCATTGTGCGTTAACCTTATTAACAATAAAGTTTTCTATTCCTATGTTTTTGTATATCAAGATAATACAATAGAATAAAAATATAGAGTAACATTTTTTTTTGTTATAATTTGTATTTTATTGGTGTAATATTGTTTGAACTCAGAAAACCAATTCAGTCATATCTTGTAGGTGAAAATATAATAGTAAAATTTGTCTCGACATTGCAATTTGAATCGAATCATTATCATTAAAAATTAAATTAAATGAAAAAAAAAAATCTTTCTTGTCTTCATTTTGACCACTCACCAGAAAGTAATAAAAGTCGATTCATATCAAATTTTACTGTTCAAAATAAACGCAAATTAATTTATCCAGGTAATTGTGAGATATTGTTAATGTAATCATTATAACAGTTACTTAAAAAGATTTTTTTGTTTTCGTTGTTTCAAAATAACTATAATAGTCTTAGAAGAACGAGTACGTTGTCCAAATAAGATCTATAAAATATTTTGTATTTAACTGGTCTTGTTTCTTAAAAGGTATAACGTAAACATCGAATTAATTTGCTACTTAATGAAGATTTGTACGACGTATGGCTCCGTGGGCGTACCCAGGGGGGGGCAGGGGGAGGCAGCTGCCGCCTCCCTGGAAATAGAAATTTAAAATAAAAATGCATGCATCGTCAAATTTACTTATATTTATTTAACTACCTATAAAGCAGAATCTTTGCGGCTGTTGCCCTACACACTACACTACATATACCTAATGTTTCATGTAGGTGTTTTTGTGTAGTGTGTATGAAAAAAAGACACGAACGATTCGACCTAAAAAATTTGCCCCCCCTAGGCCAAAAGCTGGGTACACCCATGTCTATCATATTATAATATTATTTAGCTCAATTTTGAAAAGATTGCAAAATATTATTTATTCCTTTTTTTTTTTGAAAATTTACTTATCTTATATTTTATTATGTTATTAACAATCATTGAACATGTAGTTTTTAAGATAGATTGGCTTTAACTAGCTTAGTTTCAAAAGACTTTAGATTGTACAAAACATTTGAATATTCAGATAATTTTATTTCTATGCTAGCTCGCAACGAACTTTATTTATGTATCTTTAAGGGTGTGTATTGACAATAAATATGATAAATGACAATAATTAATATAAAAAAAAACAATGAATGATAATCTACTTATCACTGAAACTATCTTATTACTTTAAACGAGCAAGTCTTGCTTATATATATATATATTTATTTATTTTGCGTATCGCGGAAGCCACTCTAACGATTTGGATGAAATTTTATATTTAGATAGGGTTTTGTCGTTTAAGTTTACCTGTATAATTGTATTTCTGTAAAAACACATCTTCTTACAAAAAAAAAAGTTTTGTAATAAATTATGCTGAAAATTTAATACAGCGCCATCTCGTAAATTTTTGTGGTACTTGATTGGTAATAGATGGCCGTATGTTGTTATCTGGCAAATTAAGATTTATTGAATGAGTCTATTCGAAGCTTTTACAAATTTAGTATAATAAAATCACTTATATTTTGAATTGATTAAAATAATTATAAAACTTTTAATTATTTTAGTAAATATGATAATATTTATTTTCATTAAGTACAAAAGTTACATTCTCTTGTATGACCTTTGGGTCTAAATTCTGTTTCTTGTTTTCTGTTACCACAAGTAACTAAAGAACTAAAACTTTTTGATGTTAAAATGTTTTGTCTTGAATGTATTATGTTTATGATTCTTTTTAAAGATCGTCTCTGGATTACCAGGCTAATCCTCTTAAAAATGTAATCGTTGCCAGCCGTTTGGGAACTCTACTTGATATGTAGAAAACAGAGCTCAATATTACTATTTTTTGTTTCGTTATTTATTTGCTATCTATTATTAATTATGAATGAAAATAAAATTATATAATAATTTAATTTTATATAAATTAGCAAAGGTATTTCAAATTAATTTCTCTTAAGTGTATTAACTAGTTTCAGTGAAAAGTTTAGTGTGTGTGTTAAAAAACTAACAAACATGGATGATTTTTGAAGCCCAAAATCTATAAAAATTAAATTCTAAATCTATAGGCTAATAGTGTGCTGTGGATTACTACTTCTAGATAATTTTACGTAATGCTGAAATATATGCCTCAATAAAGATAGATTTGTTTGTTTGCTTATCTTTTATTTAAAACCCTTGGTATTCAGAATGATGTTTAGTGACCTATAACTTACAAAAGAGCAAACTCTACAATTGAATGTGAAAAATAACCTAATGAATATATTTTGATAGCGCCATCTGTAGCTAGGTCATCGAAATTCTAATTTAAGTTAGCGCCATCTATGTCACAAATGGTGAACCAAATCGTAAGCTAAACAACAAGCTTGAACCAAAGCAGCGGTAGGTGTGAGATCAGTGTTTCAAGTGAACACAAGATGGCGTAGTTGGTGCCAATAAAGCAATATTGGCAGGTCATCATGATACAACTATAATTATATTATTACCCTCTTCATAAGATTTTGTGTGTATTCGAGGTGGAAGACGCAACTCAAATACACAACATAAACATCCAGACATCAAAGTTTATGCACCTCTATCTAAATGGATCCTAGGCCCAGTGGAAGTTTGAATGTTTGTAAGTTATTCAACGACCAATGAGAAGATAGATCAAATTCTCAGAACGTTTCAGGGTTCATGAAATTCTCTAGTAATATATAACTTTCTTTGTTTTACGACAATAATACTAATTAGAATTTAAATTATTGTAACATGCGAGATGGGCCGAGAATACGGTCCTGGACCTTCATAAAAAAGGCAAGAAAATAATATCGATATAAATTTTCGTAATCGACTTATCGCCGAAGCGATAACCCAGATATAGAACTAAAATAACATAAAAAAAAATTGAGGTATGCTTTGCTTATATATTTATATAAATAACAAACTATAACATATATATATATTGTAACTATAATATAATAATTGTTATTGTACGCATAAATATTGAGTATTGAGTATTGACATTTTACTACTAACCAAGGGGCTCGGACCTATTTTTCTCGGGTTTTTTTTATCAAATAGATTTAATATAGGTTTGCGATATATGCATAATATTTATATATATATATTTATAAATATTATGTTAAATAATTATTATAGTATCTTTTTGTAATCACAATCTAATCATATCAGATAGACATGTATGCCAAACCTTGTTCTTGATATCTATAATTATTTTATTCACAGCGACATAGCAAGAGATCATAGTTATTATTTTTTCCTACTTAAAGCATAGCTGCGCTCTACATTGTTACCCTTTAAAAAGACAGAGTTTTTTTTTGTTAAATTGTAAATCACATAGACACAGAACGAACATCTTGTTCTGAATGAAATTCAAACACAGGCTATGGCGCAGATCCTAAGCCATGAAGTCATTCATATTAATACCCAGACAGAAAAAATGTCACATAAGCTTTAGTCCTTGCTGGGAATCAAATCCACTATCTACGCCGCAGAAGACAGCTACTACCAACTAAGCTATGAGGCCAATTCAAGAAGAATCATCAAGAATACATACTAGTTCCAAGATGCCCACAGAATAGTACGTACCTACTAACTTATTGTTCATATAATAAATTATAAATTTTTGTAGTAACAGTACCAATCAAGTACCACAAAAATTTACGAGATGGCGCTGTACTAAATTTTATTATTAGGACACCCAACACAGGATTACACTGAACATATTATACAAATATTAGTTTAGATTGTTTACAGACTTAGTGTACCCGTAATAATAGAGTATCACAGGTTGCGCAATAATGACAAGTTGACAAAAAAATTTAAGTGTTATGTGAAATATACAAATACTATATATAGTTAATAGTTATAGTTCAATAGTTATAGAAAAGCTTTGCGTTACGTTTTTAGTAAAAATATGCGTTTTTGCAACAAATACAATTAAACTGGTAAACTTATATAGCAAAACCCTATCTAAACACAAAATTTCATCCGAATCATCGAAGCCGTATCCGAGATACACGGTATTAGATAGTATTGAACCTATTGGCATGATATGCAGGAATCCATGAAACACCTTCAAACGAGAACGAATAATAACGATTTCTGGTTAAATATATTCAAACGAGAAGCGAATAATAACGCTAGATGATTCAAATCCAACCAAAATCGTTGTACGCCGAGACGTAATAAATCTACATCATCATCATCATCATCAGCCTATACCTGTCCACTGCTGGACATAGGCCTCTCCTAGTAAGCGCCACTGAGCCCGGTCTTCGGCTCTCCTTAACCACTTCTTACCAGCCACCTTCCGCAAGTCGTCGCTCCACCTGGCCGGGGGGCGCCCTACACTACGTTTGCCTACTCGCGGTCTCCACTCAAGAACTCGTATACCCCAACGGTTATCGGTGCTTCGGCATATGTGGCCAGCCCACTGCCACTTCAGCTTGCTAATAATCCTCTAGGCTATGTCGATAACTTTGGTCCTTTGTCGGATAACCTCGTTGCGGATTTTATCCTTCAAAGTGACACCGAGCATATAGCATAGAGCATAAATAAATCTACGGCTATCGTTAATAATATTCCAAGTAGTTATAAAGAGGTATGATGACTTAAATAAAATCTATCGCTAACCAGATATAGCTCAATATTGCAAGTCACTACGGAAAGGTAGGTTTGATATAACGTTAGGTCATAGTGACTGTAGTCTTAGAGATGACTTGCATATTTTGAGGCAAATATACGAGGAACCGGAAATCATAATAAGATTGTTTTTTTTTATGTGAATGAGTGACGGAACGAGCTGATGGTAAGTGGTGACCCTCCCCCATGATGACAGTAACAGCGACTCAGTATGAGATCCAAATCCTTACTGAGTCGCATTGATCCTGCGTCCATCACCCGAGACGGGGATGATACGTCTCATGCGCTGTAATTTCACCGGCAGCCACACCCTTCCATCGGAACGCAGTAATGCGAGCATGCTTGGCGGCAGATGCCAGATGTGATAACAGTACCTCTCCGGACGAACTTGGCACAAGTTCTACTGCTACTTTTGGTTCCTTTAGCACCACCCAGGGGGTACGTAGGGAATCAAAGGGTACACACATACGGACGCGAGCAACTGGACCCCCAAAAGATAATGATGAAGATATAAGATACATATAAGTTGATTATAAACTTTAAATGAAGATTCCAGAGGATTTCATAAATAACTACGAGTATTAGATAACAAGGGAACAAAACAACAACGGCCGGCATTCATGAACTATTCAACTCACAACAGTAACATTAACAGTGCGTGTTTGGCCTTCAATCGAGACTGACGTGTTTTAGCGCTTGTAACGCGAATGCCCCTTTAGTGGTTTTTTTTTTTATGATTATCATATAGTTTAATCTGCTGCTGCTTACAGGATATTTCTACTGAAGGTATGTATTTATGTACAAAAGATTAAACACATCCATTTTTATATTCTTACTTTGGTTTACTGGTAATTTTTTTATGTTCTATTGATTGTGTAGATCTCCTTAGTTCATAAGGGCGCGCACTGGAAAATGCGGCACAGTTTTTACTTATGCATTATCCAGAGTCTCATTTAAATTGTAAACACATGTATATTACATATGGTCAATAAATAAATAAAAAACGATAATAATTTATTTTTAATATTTTGATTAATACTGTTTATGAAATAATTATAAATTTAATAAAAATTTTATTTAAGGATTAATTTATTTTTTAAGAATTCAACCCCGCCTCGATCACCCATTGAGGATGAACAAAAGCTTTCCTCAAACAATAATAAAAAAAAATGAAAATATTTCGAAATTAAAAGTAATCCCTAAATGACGTTCATTTTGACCCAAGATTTAAACTACACAAAATTTTTAATGCTACTAAAAGTAACAAGTCGAACAGACAGACCAGCTGATGTTTAGGGTAACCGCCAGAGAACAAAAACACGACTCACGTCTTCCATTGCCAAAGTATGAGAAGACCCAAGTCGCATCGTGTTGACCCCATCACCTCGAGACGGTTAGTACACGTAATTTTACCGTAACACGCGGTGATGAGTGATGAAGTAATGCATCGCGAATGCATCTTCATCACTGCTTGGCGGCGGATTACCAGGTGTGGAGCCAGTACTACTCCGGACGAACTTGGCTAAGTTCTACTGCTACATTTAGTTGCTCCTTTAGCACCACCCGGGGGACACTTGAAGGGGCTCTGAGGGTATTCACCTATATTTATTTTTTGGTTATGAAGGGGAATTTGCAAAATATACATCGGTCGCCCTAGGGGGAACAATCGAATTATGTGTGACTTTTAGCCGAACTAAACCCCTCCTGGTGCGGACCTCTGCATTCGAGGGTCTCTGCAGTCTCCAAAGGAACTTCACCAGTGAGAGACAAGGGCTACCTAAGCTAAGCCATCTCATTGCAGACGAAATCGTAAAAAAGCCAGCTAGTACAATTCTTTACACTTTATAAAACCGTTTAAAAGCTAACAAACGGCAACGGACCTCTGCATTCGAGGATCTCTGGGCTCTCCAAAAGCAAGTTCAGCGGAGACCCCTCGCACGTTGCCATGTGCTCGTTCCCGAGGAAGGGTAAAAAGATCCACCCTCCCCTCACCCTCAGGTTATTCACCTACGGATGCGACATAGTCTCCCAAATTTATGGTTCTAAAATAATTTCTTTAATACCGATAATGTTTTACGTAATTATTTTTTAATTTTTTTATCTGTATAGATTAATAGATAACAAAACAACGCCGGGTGGCATTCGTGGATTATTCAGCGCGGTAATAATCAATACCGCACCGCAGCGCAGCGCAGTCAGTGTGGGTTTGGTCTTCAGACGTGACTGACGTGTTGTGTGGCGCTTGTAACGCGAATGCCTGTAGAGGTCGTTACTTTCGTTGGCTGCCGTTCACAGAACATTTATACTGAAGGTATGTGAGAATTATCTATTAAAATGAATGTCTATTCTTATATTCCTACAGTACCGATATCATTATCAGTAAGCTACGTCATTCGAAAGAAAATTAAACTTGTCATGAAGAATTTGATCATACAGCTCAATAAAGATGTCATGATGGTTGACTTTCGACCTGCCGTATCTGACAAGTACCTGCTGAAATCACGTGACGTCATAGTCTTTTATCAAGCGCACTGTTTCGTTTATCTTATTAACAAGCTTTAAGCAAAAAAGTGTATGGAAAACATGAGTTATGCAACCGACGTAATTGTTTTTGTATAATTTTTTTTAAGCGCTACTGAGGGTAAATAAAGTTCAAGTAATGCTGTGGTTATTAGCGGTGGTTACCACTTAACGTACATTAGACATGCCTTATTCCGTTCACTTATATTATTTACCAACAATGTTTTTCAAATGACTTGCAAATAAGGATAATCAATAGGTTATCAATTAACTTGTTTTTTTTATTATTATGTTTGTCACCCCAGATTTAATTAATTTATCAACTGATTTGAAAAAATATTTTTTGATTTGAATGGTCTCAGGTCTTCCCCTACTAAAGGGTGCAAAAACCCAAGTTGCATTGAGTTGCGCCCGTCACTGAGACGGGGATGGTACGTCAAGTGCCTGTAATTGCACCGGGGCCAACACCCTTCCACGTAAAATTATAATATCGAATACGATTTTGGTGCAATTGTGTTACAATTGAGTTTTAGTAAGGTGTGTTTTGGTTTAGCACAGTATCTCTACTTTTAGCTCTACCTTCTGCGCTGCAAGTCCTGGGGGCCTATTATGAACTCTTAATTCCAGGCAATTTACGCCGTATTCTGAACTGCCCGTCATTTTTGTACTATAAACATGTTATTCCAGCCAGTCAGCGGTCACGTGACACTTGGCCGACTTCTGAACGATTATTGGCTGGAAATACCGTACTATGAGCGTTCCTTTGACATTTGAAACTATGTTTCATCTGTCAAATTTGTAACTATAAAACCATTCAGTCCAGTCGCGTTTCAGAACGATACATACAAAACTTGAATACCGGCCATAGACAACGAATCCATAGCAAGCCAGCTTGAAGTCGGCCAGCGTTAGGCATCTCATAGTACGAAATAGAACAAGGCAGTTTAAGGCCGTAAATTGAATTGCATGGAACTTGGATGGTTTTTAAAAAGTTCATAATAGGCCTCCAGGGTTCTATTCGCACGAAAGGAAAGCATATACTGAAACGACTGACCTAATAGCTCAATTGGTAGTAGGTTCGCCTTCTGTGCAGTAGATCGTGGCTCCAACACCCACTCAGGACAAGCATTTTTCAGACAAAAATAAATGTGAGAACTTCGCTCTGATTTTTGCAAAAAAAAGTCTGTTTTTTTTTTTAAGAAATACAATTATACAGGTAGATTTAAACAGCAGAATCCTATCTAAACAAAATTTCATCCAAATCGTTAAAGCCGTATCCGAGATACGTGAAATAAATACTAACGCTATAATAACGCTTGCACACTCATACCTCTGCACTAGGATTACCTGTGTCGCAGATTGCATGGACAAACACAGAAACATAAACAAAAACCCAAGACGGGAAACAAACTTCACGCTTACCACACAAAGTACCGGGAATCGAACCTGGGACCCCTCGCTTAAAGGCAGAGGATCTACCAACTAAGCTACGGAGCCGTAGCTTAGTTGGTAGTTACCGTGTACAATATATAAATCCTACTAATATTATAAACGCGAATGTTTGTAAGTATGGATGGATGTTTGTTACTCAATCACGCCAGAACGGACCTGGATGAAATTTGGCACAGAGATAGATAATAGTCTGGAATAGCACAGGCTACTTTTTATCCCGGAAAAATATACAGTTCCCGTAGGAATTCTAACCGCGGGGCGCAGCTAAAACAATAATAAGAGTATGTATTGTCTTATTACCTTGACAGTAACCTTGACCGTTTGGCCTCAGTAATATGACTTGCAATGTGTTACTTTCGCATTCAATACGAATCATTTAAGATCTTTAAGAAATAAATCCAAATAGTGCCTGATTAAAAAAAATCTAAAAAGTATTCAGTACCTTATTTCTCACCCTAGGGGCAAAAGGTTTGCAAAGTGACATCCCAATCGGTATATTTACAACGGGCGACGAAAAGCCTGTGACTTTTCGTCGCCCGTTGTATACCGATACGCAATTTCGTTTACATGGATGAAATATTTTAGTGGATAAAACATGGATACATTTTCAGTTATTTTGATCAAACAACCAGAGTATTGAACAGGATTCTATAAATACTGTTCCTTTAACTAAAAAAAAGAATTTTCAAAATCGATTGTTATATATGAAGGAGTTGTTTAACAACAAACTAAAAATACAACCTTAACTCCTAACTCTACTTTATAACTCGTTTAAAAGAATGTTCAAAACAGTTTTAATTTTTGTTAATTCATTGTTACGTTAAATATTTCGTGCACCTGTAATGAGTGAGATAATATCATACTGTCCCAGAAACTTGCTTTAATGTTTTTTTTTTAATAATCTGGTCGCAATTCTCTGTTGGTAATACCTTTGACTTCTACACTGTATGTGATTTCGATTCCCACCAGGAAAACCATTTGTATCACAAACATTTGAACAACGTGTTTGTTCCGACTCTGAGTGTTCTATATGTATCTATGTATTCACAAATTCATAGCAGGTACAATCTAAGTAGGCATTCAATCAGTTGACGTAGTATGCTTGTTTTGAGGCTAGATGGCGCTGTGTGAAATGGCCATGAATTCATTGTATATTCATGAACATATTTCACGCAGCGCCATCTAGCCCCAAACTAAGCATAGCTTGTAATATGGTAACTAGATAACTGATAGAATACATATAGTACTTTTTTTAAATACATATTTAATACATAATACATATTAACAGAACAGAACAAACATTTCTGTTCGCACACAAATGCTTTGTCCTGGGCGGGAATCAAACCCACGACCTACAGAGCAGAAGGCAGAGCCACTACCAACTGAGCTATCAGGCCAGTCAGTTTGATATTTTCAATATTTATTTACTTCTATACATAGCCTTAACTAATGTCTGATTATTTAATACACTTTTCTTATTCAATATATTATATATTCCAGATGGCGAAAGTCTTTTTCATTTCTGGAATAGCGCTGTTCGTTGGAATCCCAATCTACTTCGTATTCCTGAAAAGTACACCTGGTCTACCTCAAGTCGACGTGGACGCATGGTGGGGGCCCAAGGAACTGAAGGCCAGCCAAGATAAAAGCATCAAACCCTTCAAAGTTGAATTTAGCAATGAGGTGATGATCATTAATGTATATTTTAATTACTAGTATGATTACGATCGAGCTGAAGACCTGGCTTAGTGGCGCTTACTTGGAGAGGTCTGTGTCAAGCAGTGGACTGATATAGGCTGATGATGATGATGATGATTGCGTTGTTAACCCAAGTTAAGAAGATTCACCTGCCAAGTTCCAAAAGAGAGACAACGATATCGTATGGTCCCACTGCATGGACCATTAGACTTATTTCGACAAAGGATAGTGAACGGTTTGAAGTCCAATCTAGACTGATTAGATGGAATTTTTGGTTGACAAAATGCTGGTTTTCTTTTGATGTTTTCAACATACATTCATCTCGCGACAATCTTGTTGCGCTTCTGACCTTCTACTTAGCTATAAAAAGTATTGAAATGCAAAGTCCATCTCATTGATAGATTCACGACATACATAAATTTCATAACCACCGCTTTTTTCCAGATGATAAAAGACCTGAAAGACCGTCTCAACCGACCCCGCTCTTTCGTCCCCCCTCTCGAAGGTGTTGGGTTTGAGTACGGGTTCAACAGCGCCCAACTTGAAGGCTGGCTCAAATACTGGGCCAACGAATACCCTTTCGCGGAGAGGGCCAAGTTCCTGAATCAATTCCCTCAATTCAAGACTAATATTCAGGGTCTGGATATCCACTTCATCAGAGTCACTCCCAAGGTAATACTTACGCATATATACTATCAGTAGCATTATTAATCTCCGCACCAGCATCTAATACCCACAGTTGCACTTGGTGAATATATTTATTGAGTAATAATGTAATGTTCTTTCAGGTTCCTGCTGGTGTTCAGGTGGTTCCGCTTCTGCTCCTCCACGGCTGGCCAGGCTCCGTCCGCGAGTTCTATGAGGCCATTCCTCTGCTCACAGCCGTCAGCAAGGACCGTGACTTTGCTCTAGAACTGATCGTTCCCAGTCTGCCTGGATACGGCTTCTCTAGCGTAAGTCATCATCTTCCTGCCCTTATCCCACACTAAGTGGGGTCGGCACAACATGTATTTTTCTTCCATTTCTCTCTGTCAGACGTCATCTCAGTACTCACTCCTTTCTTACGCATATCATCTTTCACACAATCCATCCATCTTTTCTTTGGCCTACCTCGTGTCTTATATCCTTCCACATCCATAGCTTCTCTAGAAAGAAAGAAAGAAAGAAAGAAGAAAGAAAGTTATCTTTGGCAAAAAATTGTGTATTTAATTTTTTTTTGTCATGGAATGTTATGCATGGCGTTTACGAAAGCTACAAAAGAGGTACTTAGATAATTTTGATAGCAATTTTTTCTTCCATTTGTGACTTTAAACAACTTGTTCAAATGTTGTATATTTCATATGACTTTTGTGTTTCTAGCCAGCTGTCCGTCCAGGGTTGGGAGCCAACGAAATGGCGGTGGTCTTCAGGAACCTGATGCACAGACTCGGCTTCAAGAAGTTCTACGTCCAGGGTGGAGACTGGGGCGCTATAATTGCCAGTAGCCTGTCGACTCAGTTCCGTAACGTAAGCAAATCTTTTTTTATGATAATATTTTATTTCATACTAGCCACCCCGTGGTTTCACCCGCATAGTTCCCGTTCACGTGGTAATACGGGCATAACATATAGCCTATGTTATTCGCTGATAATGTAGCTTTCCATTCGTTAAACAATTTTTAAAATTGGTTTATTGGTTGAGGCGTGAAAGAAACAAAATAACTCACTTTCGCATTTGTATAGTATTAGCTAAGATTTACATTTTTGGAAGAGAAAATTAAAATGACTGTAATTTCATCTCATTTCACTAGATATCTTTTAAATTAGTCTTGCGATATGATAGTGGAATAGGTTATTAACTGCACCCGGATCAAAATTCTTATCACACTAATATTATAAAGGCAAAAGTTTGTATGTGTGTCTGTTTGTTACTCCTTCACGCCTAAACAGCTCATTGGTTTTGGATGCAATTTAGTACCAGGATAGCTTACATCCTGGATTAACACATATGCTACTTTTAATCCCGGAAAACCATGGGTAGCATTGATTCCGCAGATTTATTCTCGTTCGTACATTGCGAACGAGAATATGCCATACAAATTATTAGAAATTAAATCATTTGTGTATTTTATAGGAAGTACTTGGACATCACACAAACTTGGGCTTCGTTATGACAACCAAAGCCATTGTTGTCGAAATGATGTTTTCAATCCTTCCATCCGTTTTGGTGGAACCTGCACTCGCCGATAGGATGTATCCACTGACGAGCAAATTCGCTGAGTTGGTGGAGGAGATGGGCTACATGCATATACAAGCCAGCAAACCTGACACCGTTGGTATGTTATTTTTAATACGATCTAGTTTTTTCATACTATTTCAATCAATAACGTAGTATCAATCGAAACATGAGAAATGCGTATTTCCACTCCATAATGACGTATGGTATTCTTGCTTGGGGTAACGCCGCAGAGTCCAAACGAGTTTTTATACTGCAAAAAAGAGCAATACGGTCTATTTTGCAAATGAAAAATACAGATTCATGTAGACAAATGTTTAAACAACTGCAAATTATGACAATGACTGGTGAATATATTTTTCAAAATCTAATGTATGTCAAATTAAATATAAATAAATTTATTTTAAATGGTGACATTCATAACTATCATACTAGAATTAGGAACAATATTGTTTTACCAAAACATAGATTGACCAAAGTTGGCAAAAGCTTTTTATGTGTAAGTATAAAAATATTTAACAAACTCGACCATACATTGCAAAGTATGGAAAATCATAATTTTAAAATAACAAAATTACGACAGAGTTGTGTAGCTTAAGATACAAAAGTCATAAGTTAAGTAAAATAAAATTGAAGTGACTGTTTGCATTGTTTAAATAACACCTTTTTAACAAACAGACGGAAAGGGAAAAACAGAAAAAAAAATGGTTTTTGTTTTTCCTTCTTTCTGTCTGTCTGTTCGTTCTGGCTAATATAAGAGCAGGACCGATTTTTACGAGGCTCTCTCTGGTAGATAACTGATGTTATAAGAAGTATCTTAGGCTACCTTTATTGGAGAAAAAAATTCGTTCCACTCATAAAAACGTTAAATTCCAAGCTTACTTACCAAGAACTTGTGCTAAGTTCGTCCGGAGAGGTACTGACACCACACCAGGAATCTGCCGCCAAGCAATAGTGCTCGCATTATTGTTTTCCAGTGGAAGGGTGTGAGTGCCGGTGAAATCACATACGCATGAGACGTATCATCCCCGTCTCAGGTGATGGACGCAGCAGGATGAGTGCGACTCAGTGTAAGACCCAAATATATTAAGTCGCATTACTGTTGTCATGGCGGGGGTCGCCACTTACCATCAGGTGGGCCCTCAGTTCGTTCCGTCATATTTTCAAATAAAAAAAAAAAAACTACTTACTTAATTACCACGTCGGCTCGATCTGTCACTCTTTCACATAAAAGCTTACGAAATTCGCTGTGAGCTGCTGGTTTAGCCTAAAATCTGGATTTTCAGGAGTGGCCCTCAGTGACTCGCCAGCTGGTCTTCTAGTGTACATCCTGGAGAAGTTCTCCACGTGGACCAATCCAGAGTTCCGCAAAAAGGCAGACGGTGGCCTTTCCTTACGTTTCACCAAAGAACAGCTGATAGACAACCTGATGATGTACTGGACTTCTAGATCCATCACTACGTCTATGAGGCTTTACTCTGAGACTTTCAACATGAGGCACATGGGGGCGAAGATTGAAGAGTAAGTTTCCTTATTTCGTATTATTCAGTAATACTCTTTTAAAACTTAGATAATCTTCGTTAGTAAAAAGATATCTTCTTATATTATACGTTTTTTTTTTACATATTAATATAAAATGTTCATGGACATTTCATACAGCGTCATCTAGCCCCAAACTAAACATAGCTTGTAATATAGACATAGACATTTATTTATTTACTAAAATAGCACACATTATCATAACATTTTACAAAAAATAAAACAACAGAATTTAACAAAAAATAATACAAAAGTTCAAATAACATAAAAAAAATAATATAAAACAGAAACAGGAGAAAAAATTAAAATAAAAATAAATAGATAAATTATGTGTGCTACAGCAGCAAATGGGGTTCGGCTCAGCATTATGCCCACTGCTTTGACAGTGGACGCTGTTATTCTGCCGAAACCACGGGATCCGCCAACTAGATAACTGATAGAAAACATATAGTACTGTTTTTTTGTAAATACATACTTATAATATATTAGGAGTACAAATAAGTTTCCGCCGTTTTTTAACACAAATTAAATATAATATTTATTGTAGAAGAACGGTAATATAAATTTAATCAAAATATTGCCCATCACTTGCAACCACTTTTTCCCATCTCTCAGGCAGCATTCGAATCCCACGTCTGAAGAACTCCTTGTCTTTTGAGGTTATCCACGAATCAACCCAATTTTTGGTATCCTCATAAGATGTTCACATCTTATGAGGATACCAAAAATTGGTATCCTCATAAGATGTGACCGCTGCGCCGTCAGAGCATGTGCTACGGACCGGAACAGGTGATAATCGGACGGTGCAATGTCTGGTGAATACGGCGGGTGGGGTAACACTTCCCAATCAAGTGTTTCCAAGTACTTTTTCAAGGGAGCCGCAACATGTGGACGAGCATTGTCATGCAGAAGAATAATTTTTTCGTGTCTAGAATAGTATTGAGGGCGTTTTTCCTTCAGAGCTCGGCTCAATCTCATCAATTGTGTTCGATAGAGGGCTCCAGTAATTGTTTCGCTCGGATTAAGCAACTCATAATACACTACACCTAGCTGATCCCACCAAATACACAGCATATCGTAAATTTTTGGCCTTCCACTGCGATCTTTGTCTTCTACGTCGAAATCACCGTTTTTAAACTTTTGAAACCACTCTCGACACGTTCTCTCACTCAAAGCAACCTCACCATATGCTTCTACGAGCAATCGATGCGCCTCAGCAGCAGATTTCTTTAAATTAAAGAAGTAAACTAATATTTCCCGCAAATGACGCTAACTTGGCTCAAATTTTGACATTTTCAACTTATAAAAATTATATTTTACCAATATAAAATCAATGATATTAATAGGTTATGTTGTTCTTGAATGTCCAAACTATTTTTTAAGCCGGTTATCATCTGCGAAAGCTAACCGAAACTCCGTGCCGCGCCTTCTACAATAAAACGGCGGAAACTTATTTGTACTCCTAATATATTAACACCCAGACACAGAACAAACATTAATGTTCATCATACAAATGCTTTTCCTGGGTGGGAATCGCACCCACAACTAACAACGATTGACGAGCATTTTAAAACTTGGGTACTACCAACAAAATAACAATTCATTTTTTATATCTATTTGCAGAATTCCTACCCCAGTCCCGACCTGGGTAATTCAAGCTAAGAACGAATTGGGATACTCGCCACCTTCGATCCTCAAGTTCAAGTACACGAACCTCGTTGGAGTTACTGTCCTCGACGATGGCGGCCACTTCTTGGCGCTCGAACTACCAAAGATCTTCAGCGAGGACGTCCTGAAAGCTATCGCTGCATTCAGAAAGCTTCAGCCAACAAAAACTGAGCTATAGGTGGTAGATGTTGATTTAATAATTTAAAAATAAACTTTGTATACATTACTTACTTACTTACTATTAGCCTGCATCGTCCCATTGTAGGGCAAAGGCCTCCCCTCCCTAATCCCTATCCACTCCTTCCGGTCTTGCGTTTTTGAGGGCCAGTCTCTCATAAAGTAAATAAAGTCTCATAATGGTCCAACGAGAACGTGGTGGCCCAGGGGCACAGACATCGACTTTCAATCTGAAGGTCGCTGGTTCATACCCACAAGTGCACCAATGAGTTTTTCTCTTGAAAAATTCATGTGCGCAATACCACGTTCTCAAAACGGTGACGGAAAACATCGTGAGGAAACCGGCATGTCTTAGAACCAAAATTCGATGACATGTGACATCTACCAATCCGGATTGGGCTCCCGTGGTAGATCAGAGCCCATTCTCTCTCAATTATCGTAAGTAGGCCGGCGTCCCTGCAGTGAGAACATTAGAGGCTGGTACGGTACGGTACGGAATGGTCAGGAGAACTGGCCAAAGACAACGACAGAGTGGATCCCTAACCACGGGAAACGGCATCGTGGCCGACCTAGACCGAGATGGCGAGATGATCTTGACAACTTGTATACATTATTATAATAGTTTATTTTTAGTCATTTAAAATTTATTTTGTTAGAAAATAATCTAGCTGGTTATGGAGTAGCAACTACAAATTTATCATGGATAGGAAATTGAACTCATTTCATACAAGTTATATCCAACCATTAGCTGATTAATTTACTTAAGAAATAAAAACAAAGCTACATAGAATTAAGTTAATCAATTTGTGAACAATAGTTCATTGGTAACGCAATGCACAAAAACCAGTAGAATGTGGTTACTTTTTATGTCATCAGATATGTCAAATTACTTGTAAAATATTACAATTAAAAATAATATTGTATTAAATGACAGAAATATAATGTTCTAAACTTAATTGTAATGCTTCAATGTTACCCACAAAATTAATTCTACGAATTGTATTAGCAAAATATATTGAAAGTACCCAACTTATTTTCTCCGTTTCAGTCAAGAATCTCTTCTAGGTAATATTAGTATAGTATTTGTGTTAATATTACGGTGAATATACAGACATAATCATGGACATTTCACACAGCCAGATTACTGCTACAATACTTATTTAGTACATTTTAATTTGTAAATACTTATCTAATATATTCATATTAACACCCAGACACAGAACAAAGATCTATGTTCGTTATATATTTCTCTTGAGTGGGAATCGAACCGGCAACCTACAGTACCACAACCTGAGCCATCCCGGCGTCGCACGGGTGAACATTTATTTTTTGACGACTCCGTGGCTTATTTGGTAGTAGCCTTCGGAGCGAGGGGTCTCGGGTTCGATTCCCGGCCGGGCACACTGTGTGGTGAGCATGAAGTTTGTGTCACGGTGTGAATGGTTAAGAAAGCGCAAATAACCCAATCGGTTCCTTCCCGCCCTTGCTAGATAAAGTCAGGTAGGTTTAAGGTAGTTTATTTAGATAGAATAGAATAGAAAAATTAAAAACAAATTTATACCTTTAAGAATATGTAACAACAAAATAGACAACCACTCAGCATGTGCCGCGTCAGTGGACTGATACAACGGTGGTATTCTGTGGCCGTAGATCGTACGTTCGAAAAAGTTCAGATTTTTTTATTGATAATAATGAGATTGTAAGGTTGGAGTTTTTTTTGGCAACTTGAACATTTAAATTTGGCGGTTTTTGGCGATTTTAAACTATCAGGTGATACGAGCTCGAGACTTACTGGGCACCCTGACATGAACATCCACACTACCCTCAGTGTGGGTTTGACCTGCAAACGAGGTAGACGTGTTTTGTAGCGCTTTTAACGCGAATGTCCAAGGGGTTATCGTTATAATTATGATTATTACTCTAATCGCCTTCGCCGCTTACAGGATATTTGGCCCGAAGGTATGAAAGGATTATATTAAAATTTATATTATACAAGTTAAAATTCTTATTATATACCTACTGTTTTGAAAAAAATATTATCAGTTTAATTTGCTATGTAAGAAATCGTATTTTTTTGATAAAGTATTATTAAAACTTTAGTCTTTATAATATAAATGATATGAGTCAGTCAAAGTAAAAAAAAAAAAAAATTTTTTTTTAATTATTAGCATTTTACGATTAAAATAAATATGTAATATGATATTTATATCATGCGATCAAGTTTAGCGCTTGATCAAACTCTATCCAACCCACCATGGGAACGAGAAACACCTATTTTTTTTTACTTTTTACTCACCGCACTGTTTTGTTGACCAACAGTCTAAAAAAAGATGTAAAACAAGTGACTGAAACCGTGTTCAATACTTTCATACCCCGTTTTCTCAATCTCAGAGGGTACATCCTCAAATTTTAACAAAAGCTTTCACAGGAAGGCAAAATACGCAATTCGTTTAATTGTATGATACATTTTTTCCAGTTATTTTGATTTAATAACCAAACTATTGTTCCAAATTTGAAAAAAGATCAATAATGCAAGTCGCCATTAACAGACACGTTTGTTAATATGTCAGGTCATAGTTACACTATATTAAATATGACTTGCATATTCAGAAACAACAAATGTATGAGGACCTGGAATTCATAGATAATGGTAGAGTAACTAAATATAAAAAAATAGTAAATGTTATTAAAATACAACGATCCAGGAAATATGACAAAAATCTTTGAAGCGAAGAGAAGGCAACGCAGTTCTTAACTTTGCTATCATGACAATTAATTTAGCCCATAAGAATTTGCCAAAATGCACAGATTAAGGTACAAGTAATAGGGATATATGCTGATAATAGAACACCAATCAATGCTAACTATTGATTTTTGGGCAGATGCTTTCAACATGTTGTTTCAAATGTAATCGCCAACAATTTTATACAGGAAATTTCTTCTATATCTTGTCCACAATTTTCGATCTTTAGTTCAATACTTTTACTTGTGTGTTCTTTAAGTCGTCAACTGGAGAAATGTAGCATTCTCTGGCGTCGGCGGCTAAGATCCACTTTGGGTCGTTGCGCCACAGTAGTAAGTAGGTAATTTATTATTAGCTAGCAGCTAGCTTTCATAGCAGAATTTAGAGATTGTTTATACATTTTTCATAAGCTAATTAGTCTTTTTCTTATTCCCCAATCATGAACCGCTTTGGATGATTAGGTACTTTTTTATTGATGTACCTCCAAAGTGATACAAATACAAATACAAATATCTATTAAAAAACAAAACGTTATTTTCAGAACACATTTGTAACATTGGATCCCGCACTAGCCTGGCTAGCCTGTATCGCGGGTATCCGAAAACTATTATAGAATTACCAGATACATTATTTTAGGAGGAAAAATGTGCAAGGTTATGATTACTACTAATCGTACTACAGAATAATCTATACTAATATTATAAAGCTGCAGAGTTTGTTTGTTTGTTTGAACGCGCTAATCTCTGGAACTACTGGTCCGATTTGAATGATTCTTTCAGTTTTGGGTAGTCCATTTATCGAGGAAGGCTATAGGCTATGTTTCTTTTTTTCAAAATTAGGGATCCGTAAGTAAATTGCTATTTTGTAACACAAGGTGTAAAATCGAAAACCTATTTTTGCGTGCGCTGCAAAAACTATTGACAATAGAACAAAATGATGTACTACGGGTTTGTAGATCCCATTAAGACCTACAAAAAAGTTCGCGAGAACATATATCTAGCTATCATGGTTTAATCACAATAACAATCACTTAATCACAATTTTGTGTATCAAATTTGTACACCGTGTGCAGTTTGATTCAACTTGAAAGATAGGATAGCTCACATCTCAATTTATGATCGCAATATTATTTTATTGCAAATTATAATATCATATGACAAAAACGTTAGCCACAGCAACGCGTGGCCCGGTCAGCTAGTACAAAATAAAACGTGAAAAGAGACTGCAAGCTATCCCATAGAAAATTCATGAAGAAATTCCATCCTTAAGTGCGTCAGTGCGTGATAATGATAAGTATTGAAGTCGGTTTGTTCGATTTATAAATCGATCCTAATGATGAGAGTGAGGCGAACCACTGTAACCTCAAGAATCAGTCGCTGACACCTACTTGTAATCAGTCTCCGTCTACGTCAGGTACTAAAAATAAATCTAAAAGTGTATATCTTGAGCAATCTTAATCTACCAAACTGCTGCAAACTCATTCAAAATTATTATCATTATTATTCCTTTGCTAACCGTACGGTACATTCATACCGCTGATAGTCTGTACTTATTTGTACACATGTTTACGATCCAGTGTGTTGAACGCGGCCGATCAAGGCGGTAGTGTGTTGCTGTGAATTCGGTAAGTGACATTAGCTTTTAAATTATTAAGTAGTTTTAATTTACTCAGAGATAATTATTCTATTTATCTATCCAATTAGCTAGTAACCTAATGCTGAGTCATCTTCTCAACCACGCCACTCTTGCCGGTCTTGTGCAAGTCGAAACCGTTTTGTTCCTTTAGAATTATTAGCGCAGATTCAAGATGCACATTAAATTCATCATGTGTCAGATTCATAATTTGAAATTCAATCTTCATGTCTCTGGATGATTTATAAGCTGAGATGATAATGAACTATGTTTAGGTTATGTAATGCCAATGTAACTGGTTTGTTTTTGTTTATTTTACGTCGTGTTATTTATCAATGTTATTTAATCATGCCAACCGGTAGCTTATACGATAAAGATTCACCGTTACACAATTGAATTAAAGTTTGTTTTGCAATGTTAGTTTTGGGGTGTTCTTTTTTACTAATGTTCCGTAGGTTTATCTGTATTTAATGTTTTTAGAAGTATTTACTCGTATATCAATGACATAACATACATTTTTTTTTGTTTAAGTTTACCTGCTTTTATATATAAAAAAAAAAAAACAATTTTATACAGCGCCGACGCGTATTTTTTTGCGATATCTACTTGGTAATAGATGACGTAATAGTATGTATGAATATTTGCGACTCGGATGAAATATAATAGTAACAATGTATTTTTATTTAATTCGTAGGTATTTAATAAATATAGATTATTATTATAGTATTTTTTTTTTCTTTTTGACATGTTATCCTTATTTTTTACTATCCTTTTTTTACATTGCTTTTGATATATTAATTATTTAAATTTGACATTACATATAATTTATAAACTTCTTTATATTCACATGCCTGTAAAGGTAGGATTTGGCGGATATACAATACATATTTATTTTTGGGGGGTCCAGTTGCTCGCGTCCGTAGGTGTGTACCCTTTGATTCCCTACACGTACCCCCTGGGTGGTGCTAAAGGACCAACCAAAAGTAGCATTCAAACTTGTGCCAAGTTCGTCCGGAGAGGTACTGCCACCACATCTGGAATCTGCCGCCAAGCAGTAGTGGTTGCATTGCTATTTTCCGGTGGAAGGGTGTGGCTGCCGGTGAAATCACATGCGCATTAGACGTACCATCACCGTCTCGGGTGATGAACGCAGCAGGAAGAATGCGACTCAGTAAAGAGTTGGATCTCATACTGAGTCGCACGCATTACTGTTGTCATGGGCGAGGGTCACCACTTACCATCAGGTGGGCCGTCAGCTAGTTCCGTCAGTCATTCACATAAAAAAATAATTATAAACCTTATTGTACCTAATTCCTGGGTGAATAATAAATTAATATGAATATAATTATCGATAAAACACGATTTTACAAAAAATCCCGCGCGAATTTCGGTCGCCCGGTCGCTAAGTACTGAATCTAAACACCATTGATTCCAGGTGAACATAAGCATGTTGTTGGTGAAGCTCCTCGGGGTTCTAGCCCTAGGGCTCGGTGCCTACGTCACGTACCAGCACCTGAACGCACCCCCTCTACCCAAACTG
Source organism: Aplocera efformata (assembly GCA_921293045.1). Taxonomy (NCBI): domain Eukaryota; kingdom Metazoa; phylum Arthropoda; class Insecta; order Lepidoptera; family Geometridae; genus Aplocera; species Aplocera efformata. Next base: position 1,389,444 of record OV121061.1, read on the forward strand.
AACTCCAACGAGTGGTGGGGGCTGAACGAGCTGAAAGGAAAACAGGACCATACAGTTCGGCCCTTTCAAATCAAGTTCGAAGAAACGGTAGGTAACCTTGACTAATGGCCTTAATGAAGAAATCGAGGTAATATTGTATATACCTCATAGCTGAGTTGGTAGTAGCTCTGCCATCTGCGCTGTTCCATTATATTTTATTTATTTATTTTAGTAAGTGACGGAACGAGCTTAGGGCCCACCTAGTGGTAAGTGGCTACCCAAGCCCATGACAAAAATAATGTGACTCAGTATAAGATTTACACTATGGATTTACACTAAATCGAATTCATCCTGCGTCCATCACCCGAGACGGAGATGATATGTCTCATGTGCATGCGATTTCACTGGCATCCACACCCATCCACCAGAACAGCAATGCGAGCTCTACTGTATGGCGGCAGATTCCAGATGTGGTGGCAGTACCTCTCCGGACGAACATGGCTACTTTTGGTTGCTCCTGTAGCACAGGATACGTGTAAGGAATCAAAGGGGCTGGTCACTCTAAATACATAAAAATATCATGATCATTATTAATTTTCAGGTCATCAAGGACCTTCAAAGACGGCTCAGAAACCCTCGACAGTTCACTCCACCCCTCGAAGGGGTTGGATTTGAATACGGCTTCAACACCGACGAACTGAAGAAGTGGCTCAGCTACTGGGCTGACGAGTACCCGTTTGCTCAGCGGGAGAAGTTCCTCAACCAGTTCCCCCAGTACAAAACCTATATCCAAGGGTTGGATATCCATTTCATCAGGGTCAAACCTCAGGTAAATGTATTTAAGTACTAACAGAGATAGCCATGGCAAGAAGACTTTTCAGCGTAATGATTCACTTCACAATGCTACGAGTAGTGGAGAAATTTGGGAAAGCCTTTGCTATAGCTACACGATAGGTTAATATTATAAAAATATTCAGGTGAAGCAAATATGAACCAACGTCGAAAACACAAATGAAATAGTTTTGTTATTTTCAATATTAACTCCTTTAAAAATTGTATTATGGAAAGATATAAAAAATGATAATAATATAACAAACCAAAAATCATCATGAAATTTCGCAGAATTCCCAAGAAAAAAGAATTTTTTTTTTACTAATCGTGTTTTTTAAAATTTTTACCGTAGCAAAAATGTTTCAGTTTATTTATTTATAAACAATAGACTTCTAGCGCAAATAAATACTTCTAAATAGTCCTATGTTTGTACAGTCAATTTCAGCTACTATAAATCCTTAAATTGTCGAATCCGGCGTTATAAAAGGAATTTGAAGATAACACGATACAATAAGATAAGGGTAGAAAAATACCAAATAATCTTTCCACGATCATGCATACATTTTATTCGTCATGCTTGCTGTTCTATCCACGATAGAACAGCAAGTATAACAAATAAAGTGTATGTTGCAATACCTACGCCAACAAAATGGCTAGGTGATGCTGACGATCAAGTATTTATATATTCTTATCTGCAAAGTTTTTCCGTAGCTTATTAAATAGTGAAAACTAATTAGCTTATATAAAATTAATCTTATTTATTATACCAATAAGCAGTGGTGCACTCGCATTGCTGTATTCCAGTAGAAGGGCGTAGACACCCACGCCATGAAATGACATGCGTATGAGACGTAATAAGGTATTTATGTATGGGTCAATGTACTTATTTTTAAGTTCTTGTTGCCTAAAATAAAGATATATTATTATTATTATTGTAATATCCCCGTCTCGGGTGACAGGCGCAACGGGGTGCGACTGTTCATACTTCGGCTGGGGAGTTCCTAAGTTGTATTGCTGTAATGGAGATAATCACTTAAAATCAGGTGGACCTTCATTTCGTCTCGTCACTATTAGTTGCATAAGAAAAGCCATCATGTCTCTTACAGGTTCCAGCAGGTACTCAAATAGTCCCGTTACTCCTAGTTCACGGCTGGCCTGGTTCAGTGCGCGAGTTCTACGAAGCCATTCCATTACTGACGAAGCCGGCTCCAGGATATGATTTCGCGTTTGAAGTCATCGTGCCCAGTTTGCCTGGATACGGATTTTCAGATGTAAGTTTAACTTTTTTAGCCCAGTGTTACCCGTGATTGGCCATCATATATTTTCTGGAATAAAAAATAGCATATGTCCTATTCTCTGGGCCAAAATTCATTCAGATCCGTTCAGCCATTCTGGCGTGATTGAGTAATAAACATCCATCCATACTGTCGCATTAAAAATAGTAGTATGTTATGTAGTTACACGACATATTGTGGTAATAACGATAAGTGTAAATTATTGATATTTTAAATTTAAGCTCAAATACCTTACGCACAAGTAAAATTATATTTTTGGGCATATTACTGTCATAGCAGTTCATAAGGCACAGAAAATGCACACAGATATGTCAAAATACAGTCAGTTTCCATGATTTAATCTTTTTAACACAATTAATCAGTTTTCGGTGATCACTTTGCCGTATTGATATATTTCGTTAGGTATTGGGGAAATGTTGTTTTTATTTCTAGGCAGCGGTACGGCCAGGTCTAGGGGTCCCCCAAACGGCTGTCATCTTCCGCAACCTGATGCAGCGACTGGGACATAAGAAGTTCTACGTCCAAGGCGGTGACTGGGGCGCCGCGGTCGGATCAGCTATGGCTACACTGTTCCCTGAAGATATACTGGGATATCATACAAATATGCCTATATTAAATGTAAGTGTTGTAGAAAAGAACTATCTTCTGAGAAACTATGTTCTATATTCTCAATAGAAATATTTTTTTAATTTGATCAGATGTAAAATTTTATTTCTAGAATGTATTAAATTAGTATATCCAGCCCAGCACTGTAATCCAGCGTATTAGACCAATGACGAAGCCGTATCTTATATTCCCACTGCACTGACACCAGTCTACTCTCAACAATTGAGAGTACATGGGCTTTGATCTGCCACGGAAGCCAGATCCAGGTAGGATGTCATATCTTCGAATTTTTGGTTCTAAGACATACCAGTATAACTATTTCAATAGAATTATCATTGATGCACGTTCGGGTTTGAACCTGACCTTCGAACCTGACCTTAAAGTCTGCTTGCGTACCTCTGGACCACCCTGGATGGTACTAAAGGATCAACAAAAAGTAACAGTAGAACTTTTGCAAAGTTCTCCCGGAGAAATATTGCCTCCACAAATGGTAATCTGCCACAAAGTAACTCGCATTGCTATGTTCCGGAAGAAGGGTGTGGGAGCCGGTGAAATCACACGCGCATGATACTTAAAATCTCTGTCTCTGGTGACGGGCGCAACGAGGCGCAAATTGGGCCTTCTCATACTTCGGTCGGAAAGGACATAGGTGGTATTGCTGTTGTTATGGGCGGAAGTAACCACGTAACATCAGGTGGACCGTGCCTTCAGCTTGTGCCACTTCAGTTACATAAAAAAAACATGTAGAAAGATTAACAATATCAAAACAAAGAGTGCGTGGTGGCCCAGGGGCATAGATGCCGACTTTCAATCTGAAGGTCGCTGGTTCAAATCCACACGTGGACCAATGAGTGTTTACACTTGAAAAATTTATGTTCGCAATACCACGTTCTCGAAACGGTGAAGGAAAACATCGTGAGGAAACCGGCATGTCTTAGAACCATAAATTCGGAGACATGTGACATCTACCAATCCGGATTGGGCATCCGTGGTAGATCAAAGCCCATTCACTCTCAATTATGGAGAGTAGGCCGGTGTCCCTGCAGTGGGAACATTAGAAGCTGGTACGGTGAAGGAGCTGAGTATGAACTTAAAGAGGTTTAAGACATCATACTACTTCATAATCTTGATTATACAGAACGTTGCCGTCAATATCAGAATGATCATTGGTGCTTGGATCCCATCCTTGGTTGTGGAAAGCCACTTAGCTGACAGGATGTACCCGCTGTCCAGCCGCATAGCGTACATTCTAGAAGAATCTGGATACTTCCACATACAGGCAACTAAACCTGACACAGTTGGTAAGACATCTTTGTTAGTCTTTATATGGTCCACGGCGCTCGCTTCAGTAGTTGAATACCCTCAGAATCCCTATACGTATCCCCGGGTTTTGGGAGCAAACCAAAGTAGCAGAAGAACTGGTCCCAAGTTCGTCCGGAGAACTGCCATCACAACTATTAAGCGCTATGCAGTGATGCATTGCTGTGTCCGGTAAAAGGGTGTGGCTGCCGGTAAAATTACAGGCGCGTAAGACGTTACATCCCCGTTTCTCATACTTGTGGACTGTCGTTTTACTTATGTTTATGTACTACATCAAAGTCAGATCGACGCGAAACTTTAGTTTCATTAAAAAGTCTTTGGGATTAATACACCAAACAAAAGAAATTTTTACCATATCTATACCAACCGTACTTATCTGTTGAAAAAGATAAAAAAGGAGGAGGTTATCAATTTGGTTGTTTTTTTATTTTCGTTTTTGCTTTCCTTTGTCATTTCTTCGCCCAATGTATACCGATTTGGATGATTCTTTTTTTTAAATGGTTGGGTGTACCCCAAGGGCAAGAAATAAGAATTGAAGTTAGTTGGTTGTTAAAATCAGTCCCGAAAAATTGAAATAATTTTTTTTGACTTGCCAAAACTCAATATTTGTCAGCTTTTTCCATTGCCTCATGTTAACAGCATGTTTTTAATAAACTAATTAAAAAAATAGGTTTAAATCCATTAGTGGATGAGTCCGTGAATATTTATAGTAATAATAACGTATTGTTTCTAGGTGTGGCCCTCTCCGATTCCCCATCTGCTCTCCTTGCATACATCCTCGAAAAGTTCTCTGGGTGGACCAGAAAAGACAATAAATTCAAGGCGGATGGTGGGCTCACGTCCCGGTTCTCTAAGGAGCAGCTCATTGATAACCTGATGATGTACTGGATCCCGAACACAATAACGACATCGATGCGGTACTACGCTGAGAATTTTAGTCGAAATATAAGGAACATAAATTTGGACAGGTAATATAATAATAACAATAATAATCATCATTTATTGACACAATTAGCACGTTCTCGAAACGGTGACGGAAAACATCGCGAGGAAACCGGCATGTCTTAGAACCAAAAATTCGACGACATGTGACATCTACCAATCCGGATTGGGCTCCCGTGGTAGATCAGAGCCCATTCACTCTCAATTATCGAGAGTAGGCCGGTGTCCCTGCAGTGGGAACATCAGAGGCTGGTACGGATTGACAATTAAACACTGTGCTATCTTCTCATACTTTTGTAGGAAGACCCAAGTCGTATTTCTGTTGTGGCGGTGGTAACCACTTAAGGTGAGCGATCTGCTCGTCCCGTCATTTTAGTCGCATAAATAACAGTCATCACCACTCTGAGGGTGATCTAGAGATGTGAGTATTTCCCGCAATGATTTTGAAAAGTACGTAAGTAATTTACTCTCTTACTATTTTTTCAGCTACACCACTGATGTGCCTACCTGGGCACTTCAAGCTAAACACGAGATTTCCTACTTGCCTCCCGCATTCCTCAAAACAAAGTACACGAACCTTCTCAACGCCACCGTCTTAGATGATGGAGGACATTTCCTGGCTCTTGAGTTACCGAAGGTCTACGCTGAAGACGTCTTCAAGGCGGTGAGGGCATTTAGGGAGTTTCATAAGGCTGTGAAGAAGACTGAACTGTAAAACGCTAATGTGACAATAAACTTAATATTTTTTTTATTATGGGTGTTTTAATGAATTATTATGTGAAACAGATAGACAGATAGATATCCCGCAACATGTCTCGTAACATGTTTCGTAACATGTTATGACTGATTTCAAAATTGAAAATGAAACTGCTTCAAAAAACCATCAGTATGAGGGGCATAATTTCTTTATAAATTTTTATAAGACCATCTATCATTTTAAAAATAATCATTGAATCTAGTCTGCAATTGGAGAAGAAATCGAGTACAAACAAACAAAACCTAACATGTACGTATCAGAATTGTGATGTTCCGAATTGTGAAGCCCGTTTATAAAGTCCCAATATCCTCGCAGCATACTGCAACTTATATTTTAATCGAATTTGATTCTATTTAAATTCATATTTTGCCGCATGAAGAAACATTATTGACATTAGCTGACGCGGTCGCGTGTCGGTCGCGTGCCGGTCGCGCGCCGGTCGCGTGTCGGTCTCGTATCGAACGCGTTTCGTCGCCCGTCGCATCCCGATACCGGATTAGCTCTTATCGGAAATCTGTTATTTGTCATCATTTGGGGTTGATCATAAATAACTTTGTGGGGTTTCATGTAGCTCGCGTCCGTTGACGAGTTCCTACCCTCTATCGTCCCTACACACATCCCCAGGGTGGTAATTTTATGTGACGGGGCGAGCTGACAGCCCACCTGATCTTAAGTGGTTACTGCCGCCAAGACATCAGCGATACGACTCAGGTCCTCTCGTATGTGAAAACCGAAGTCGTATCGCGTTGCGCTCATCACGTTGAGACGGGGAAGTAACGTCTCATGCGCTTTTAATTTCACCCGCACCCATACCCTTCCACAGGAACACAGCAATGCGAGTGCACGTCAAGATGTCGTTCCCCGCTATTCAAGTCGATGTTATATGTGTTCCCATTGATATATGCTGTTAATTTTCATGAATGTGATGAAAATTTCATGTTTATAAATACAACATGTTTTGCACGTCTGCTTTCATTGTGATTTATTCGCCATCTTCATTCTTTTTCTATGCTGCCAATCCCAAATCCCCAAAAGCACCAAATTATTCGGTGTTGCCCCAATAGAAAAACTAAATAGCGACATTAATAATAATTATTATTTATTGATTTAGATTTAAAAGTTTAATTGGGTAAAATAAAAATATAATTATCACACCAAAAAGAAGTCCGTACCGTACCGTACCAGCCTCTAATGTTCCCACTGCAGGGACACCGGCCTACTCTCGATAATTGAGAGTGAATGGGCTTTGATCTACCACGGGAGCCCAATCCGGATTGGTAGATGTCGCATGTCTTCGAATTTATGGTTCTAAGACATGCCGGTTTCCTCACGATGTTTTCGTTTCGAGAACGTGGTATTGCGCTCATAAATTTTTCAAGTGAAAAATCTCATTTGGGCACGTTTGTGTTTGAACCAGCAACCTTCAGATTGAAAGTCGGCGTATAGACGCGTATAGGGCATAGGCCCTGGGCCATTACGCTGTCAAAATAATTCTTTCGTATAAAAAAATCTTGCCTTCATATTAATAAAATACGATCTTCACCACAAAATAAACTGCAATATTTCTACGTGTTTTATTGAAATTCAATCGCTTTAGATCACGTGCGCGCCACCCTAAGCAACCCTTATCAGCTAAGTCAGTTATTTGTCGTCATCACCCCCAAATTAGGGTGAAGTGGGGGATAAATTGCGATTTAGGATTATAAAAACGTGACGGGGATTGTTGGAAAGCTGTTTTAGGCCGACTAATTACTTGGTGAATTGTTTTTTATGGTGATTAATATTGATTAACCCCGCGGTGCTACCCGCGGTTGGTTATCCTACGGGAACCGTAAATTTTCGGGGATAAAAAGCTTGTCTATGTGCTATTCCAGACTATAATCTATCTCTATGCCAAATTTCATCCAGAACCGTTCAGCCGTTCTGGCGTGATTGAGTAACAAACATCCATCCAAATTTTCGCATTTAAAACAGTAGTAAGATTTGATGTAATAGGAATAATTTTTGGAAAATTTTAGATTAGGAAAAGCAATAGCTGTAGTGATGCGCCCGAGCTTCTTTACAGATTATCCAAGTTAAGGATCTTTTGGCCCGGTCATAAGTTGGATGGCCGATTAGTGGCATTTGAACAGAGCGATTCCGTCCTTAGGAGGGCACGTTAGGATACCCCAACTCGGTAGGACCAACCCGGTATCCTAGTCATTAAGCCACGTCGGAAGCTTTTGGGTGGGTTAAAAACTACGACATCAGAAATGGCTACTCACGCGAAGAAGAAATTGCACCCGAAAGAAGAATAAATGGTCACCGCTTGTCTCGTCATGGTATTTTCGTCCAAAAAGATAAATGACAAGAATTTACTCCTAAAAATTTTAGGAGTAAAATTTTGTCACAAAATTTTGGTGGGAACATCTCGCAAGTGCACTCTATCTATCAAACAAATAAAACTTCCAAATTGGTCTACAAATGAAGATAGTGAATATCCAAAAATATTCAGGCTAATAGAAAATTCCCTTCTTTATTAATCCTGTAAAATATTATGAGATTTTGTCACACTGTTTCAGCTATACTGCACTGTTATAGCTTAAACTGAATTAACAATATCTTTTACCATTGGAAAAGCAAATCTCAGTCCATAAACAACTTTCCCACCAGTCAACAATACGTCCCCTCTTATCTCTCAAACACACGTTGAATTCAATTACCCAGACACAGAATATGTGATACCTTAAACCACCCCCAGCTAGGGGGTGATGGGTGAAATGGGCGGAGCCTACCACGCCTTGCATGAAAGAGATAAATGTGGGTTTGGGAGCAAAAGAGACTTAAGTGAAAAGGCTTATACGTTTTGGTAATTATTAATTTGGTTACAGAACTGAAATAAAATTTTACTTTTGGTGTGTCACAGCTGCCTAGAGCCCCGCGAAACCTATTTTTTTTAAGTGAATACAATTAAAACAAACAATTACTTATGACAGTGACAAAATACGTTAATAGTAATCAATTATTATCATTATACAGACTATATTCCGTACCAGCCTCTAATGTTCCCACTGCAAGGACACCGGCGTACACCCGATAATTGAGAGTGAATGGGCTTAGATCTGACGGGAGCCCAATCCGGTTGGTTGATGTCACATGTCTGCGATTTTTGCTTCTAAGACATGCCGGTTTCCGCCTGGTGGTTTCATCCGCGTAGATCCCGTTCCCGTAAAAATCAGTACATAGTATAAAACAAAGTCGCTTTCTCTGTCCCTATGTCCCTATGTATGCTTAAATCTTTAAAACTACGCAACGGATTTTAATGCGGTTTTTTTAATAGATAGAGTGATTCAAGAGGAAGGTTTATATGTGTAATACACTAGCAAGTCACTTCGCACGGGTAGTTTCTGATACGATACTGATGCTTTACTAACCGTGCGAAGCAGGGGCGGGTCGCTAGTACGGAAATAAAATATAGTTTATGTTACTCACTGATAATGTATCTTTACATCGGTGAAAGAATTTTTAATATCAGTGGTTTATGCGTGAAGGCGTAACAAATAAACTAACTTCGGCATTTATAATATCGGGATATAAAAAAAATTATCCGATATGTCTATCTGCTCCCTCTCAATACCTGTTATTACGATTTTAATCTTCAAATATATAATAGTAAGTAAAAAAATACTTCAAAAATTTCATCCACTTTCGTTTGCATTAAAATTTTTATAAAATGCAAACGAAAGGTTGCAAATCTGTAAGACCTTTGAGAAGAGATCTTTTTTTGATCTTAAAATTATTTAATTGTCACTCTTACAGGTATGTTATATGAAACATGATTAACTTCGTCTTTGATCGCACGCAAATAGAAAGGAATTAGGAGTTTCTTGCTCGTTCTTCTACATAAAGGGTTAAATAAGGTTCTTATTGATTTCATTATGTAACCTGCGGATATTGTGGTAGGTTGTATTATTAATAATACCTGTTACTTCATTTTAAGTTAAGCCTTTATACTGTAGTTGTTTTTTGTCCCTAATAAATAAATAAATAAACTCAGTAATAACAACGCGTGATTTTGTAGGTAGTTACATATTTATTGTAATAAAAGTGAAGATTCTAAGATTAAATATTTGCTTTGGAGTTATCTTAGCATACTTAAAAATAAATATAGCTACAAATAAATGTTCTTTTTTAAATGTGAGCTACGTATAATTAATTTTTGTGCATGTATGAACAGTAACAGACCACAGAATTATACATTAAATATTATTAAGGCTTTTCGAGCTATGCTTACACTACAACAATGGTTAAAAGTTAATTTCACGCAAAACGGGAAAACCCCTGACTTGGTGAATGGTAATGAGCTGATAATTTACAAACGCCTGAACAGATCTTCATAAATTATATAATAGCTAAAAAAAATTTGATGACGTCTGCTTTCAAACAACTTTATGCTGTTCAATTGTTTAATTGTTTATTCAATTATTTAATTTAATGTTATTTACTTTGTGATGATAGGTATGGCGCAATAACCGCTTTTTATAATCATATTTTATTGGAATCAATTATTTTACATCTGTAAGTTATTATAAAAATCACAATAAAATCAGCATAAATAATGCCATTAACTTACCATCCTTATCATTTTTCTTATCATGACAATCACAAAATCATTTTAAAATTAAAGTTTCGAGATCCATTTTCATTCATATTACGCTCTCTACCATCAACTGGTATTAACTACATATCATGTTATTCACTTACCATCTTTATCCTTCTCCTTCCGTTCAGATTTCTCGTCCTTCCCACTTCCCGGAGCTATCATCAGCAGGTTATTTCCGTTTCTATCCCCCAAGTTCCTGAACGGGATATTTTGACGCCATCTTGGTCCGAAATAATACTGAGTTCGGAGAATTCTGGTTTGCTCCTTTCCAAAAACAAACTCTCTTGTATTCCTTTGACAAGTCTTGCGCAATTCCTCATTTTCTTCGTTCCCATATCTTGGAAAGTCGTTGTCTAGGAAGATTTTGGGTTTAGGGCCATCATCTTCAAAGAAGGGTCGTTTTAGTCGGAGTCTCCGAGATTGAGGACTGGGAGTTTCGCATTTGATGGCCAAAGTGGCGGAATTTTCTTTGTTCAGGTTGTTCTTCTGCCATTCCAGGATCTCGCAAAGAAGGCCAATGTACCTGTTGATGTTCCATAGCTTAATAAAAATCAAAATACAACACAAAAATAAACACATACTCAGATCTTCTGTATCGTAGGTGGCATCGACAAAAACAAAGACAAATATTTCATGTTCGTAGGTATCAGCCTCTAATGTCCCACTGCAGGGACACCGTCCTCTCGATAAGTGAGAGTAAATGGGCTTTGATCTACCACGGGGATCGCAATCGGGATTGGAAGATGTCACAAGTCTTCGAATTATTGGTTCAAGGTTGCGTTGTTGTATACGTGTACCAATGAGTTTTTCACAAAGGCATCCAATGTTTTCGAGTGCCTTTGTGTAAAACTCATTGGTGCATATGTAGTTTTAAACCGGAGACCTTCAAATTGATAGTCTGCAACTGTTCTCCTGGGCCACCACAATCTTTTTATGCTCAGCTTTTATGCTTTTTATGCTAACAAAAGCTTGTTTTTTAATGTACTACATCTTGGCTGCAAATAGGCTTGACTGATTTAAATGCAAAATTTTAATCTGCTGACCTGATAGCCATCCTGAGGATCTCATTCTTGGACAGCTTCTTATCGGGCGGATGGGTGGGCACCAGTCTCCGTAGCTCTGCGAAGGCGCCGCTTACGTTCTGCTGCCGCCAGCGCTCGCGGCAGTTGGTGAACAGCTTCCGAGGTGGACGGAGGAGGCAGGAGCTCAGAGATGGCATATCCTCCGAGATGTTCTGTTAGATAAATAAGATTATTCGATCAACGGCGGTTAGTGGATAGTAGCCTTGCCTTTGTGAGAGATCCGGGGTTCGATTCCACTAGGGGGAATTTCATAATATATAGATTTCATTATGGTTTGGTTATAATTCGTTTAAAGACGTAACGTGGACCCCCCATAAATTTACTTGCGATAAGTTCCACTGCTATATTACCTGTAAGTCCTGTACGCTTCGCATCACCACCCGGCTTTCGTCATCGCTGTCAGGGAGACAGGGGTCATCACTCAGCATCTCACTGTCAGGCTCCTCGTCAGAACAGGACTCTTGATCAGATGCCATTGTTTGGACTGAATGAAAAATATTCCATTTAAAAAAATCTTCAGTGTTGAACATAGTGAGTGTTGTGTGTCGAGATGGTGTTGTAGTGGAAACGAGACCGGTGATAGCAGCGACGCGGTCGAACATAAAAAACTAGCCAAGTGCGAGTCGAACTCGCACACCGAGGGTTCCGCACGAACTTGGCGGTATATATTTTTGTAAGCAATAAAACCCTGTATTTTGAGACACCATTCGACAAGTATTGAGAAAAAAAATTTTTGAATGCCACATTTATTTGGTACTGTCAGTGTCACTAACACAGTTAAGATGCAACTTACGACACCTCTTTAATTAAAATCCATCAATCCGTTTAGGCTACAGAGCTAGCCAAAGAAATATACATAGGTTAACACACACACTTAAAAACCTAGCGCAGTCAGGTAAAAAGAATTTACTTACAAGATCACTAGATCACGAGAGATACTTACTTATAAGATTTTTAGTTGCTTAGTTTGGCGCTTGTTATAACAATGTCCGACGCTCAAGAAGAACAAGCAAGAAACCTCTATTAAGAAGACTACTAAGAAACTCCTTCCTAACCGCGTTGTGTACAATACAAACTCGAGTCCATCTTTGACCGTCAAAATGGCCGATGGCTACGGGTAAAATGAACCTGTACCCTTTCGATAAAATGATATATATAAAGCTCTGGGCTAAATAAAGCCGCTTTTATGAGTTATCAACGGATGTGGTTATCATGGGAAGTGCCACAATTAGAACAAAAGTAAGCAATGTTTACTCATATAAAACGATATCTAAATCCTTTGTTGTTGAATGTAGGTATTGTAATAATAATTTTACTGCACCCCTTTAGCATACAATAATCTTACAAGTGCACTAGCGATTTGTCCCGGTTTCACACGATTGTACAGTTTGTGGGTCGTAGTGTGACGGCTCCGTGGCTTAGTTGGTAGTAGCCCTGCCTTCGAAGCGAGGGGTCCCGGGTTCGATTCCCGGCCGGGGCACTCTTTTTGTGGTGAGCATGAAGTTTGTTCTCGGGTCTTGGGTGTTTGTCTTGTGTTTCTGTGTTTGTCCATGCCATTTGCGACACAGGGAATCCTAGTGCAGAGGTATGAGTGTGTTAACGTTGTTTGTTTGTTTGTTTAGCAATTTAAAGTGCTACTGCTTCTTTTTGTTGCTCCTTTAGCACCAGGGGGTACGTGTAGGGATTCTGAGGGTTGTATCTCCTTTAGTGTATAAAAGACAGTCAATACCTAATAATTTAATATCCTGTAAGAAAGTTACTAACGTCCACCCACAAGATGTGTTGAGATACCTTATGTAACATAAGATAAAATTTCAAAAAAATGTAAAATCTGTACAAGCGCCAAACATATTTCTTGCTCTGCCGATTGCTCTGTACATTTGTATGATGAGTATAAAAAATTGTATGACGAACATAGAATTTGGTTTGAATCTGTTAATATACGTTTACACACTCACATTCCTGTGATTAATTTCCCTGTGTCGCAGGTGTAGACAAACACAGAAACACAAGACATCCCAAACATTCTCATTTATTCTCAAAACAAAAAGTCAATAAGATAATCAACACACTGATGACACAATAAATGAACTGAAATTATTGTCATTAAAAAAATTCCGCCTGTTAGTATTTCAAAAAGATGGTTGGCTCTACGTAATACGGAAACTCTAAGGTATTTTGAATAACTTCAAATGAAATCAAATGACAAGTGATTGATTTAATAATCAATTAAGTTGACTTCAATACTGCCTTATTTTTCGTCCTTAGGGATGGAATTTCTTCATGAATTTACTTATGCCGTATAAAAACCAAATAAAAATTAAGCATCCATTTAAATCTACAAAGAACGGGTACCAAAAAAAAAACATTGAGAATCCCCTCCTTTTTCAATTTGGTTTAAAATAAAATATCAAAATAATAATTAAATTAGTATTCACCGTTTTTTCCCGTCATATCGGTGACAGTTGGCATAACCTATATATTGTATATTCACACAAATATGAGCACAGAACTTTACACCGCAACCGATGAAACAGGACTGAGTGGGAAACAATGGGACATCATTTGAATTCCGAAAGGGGGTTGTTGCTGGCCTCTGATTGGTGGAGCCGAAGCTGAAATTCACCAATACACAACCAAGGAGGCGGAGGAAAAGAGATTAATTTCACAAACAGTGGATTTTCATATCAGACGATGCAGCTTTTCGCTTATTTTGTAATACCAAATCAGTGTTATTGTTCTATTAATCCCACTAATATTAAGATCATATATCTGCTTGGGTGGTGGTTTGAATGTATGATTTTTATTGTTTAACGCCACAATTACTGAGCGAATTGAGCTCAATATCAATAAAAATATGACCCGAAATTTTGCAGGCTATTTTTTTTTATTTAGCGTGGTGATCAAATAGCAGATGTTGTCAGTCATATTAAAATTTTCGTATTCAACAGCGTCGTAGTTCCGTGGTGCGTACTTTCAATTCGGAGGTCGTGGATTCAAACACAAAAGTAAATTCTCGAAACTGTGTAGGAAAACATCATGCGGCATATCCTAGAAACAATATTTTGAAGTTATGTGAAATCTACCATGTGATAACCTGTGTGAATGAAAATTACTTTATTGTATGTACACCATAAAATCCTACTACTATTATAAAGGCGAAAGTTTGTAAGTATGGATGTATGGATGTATGGATGTATGGATGTTTGTTACTCCTTCACGTAAAAACTACTGAATGGATCTGAATGAAACTTTACCACAATATAGCTTATACATCAGAATAACATATAGGCTACAATTTTTGAGGTTTCTATAAAATCTATATATATAAAAGAAGTCGTGTTTGTTACAACACTTATAACTCGAGAACGGCTGGACCGATTGCCATGGTTTTTGATTTGTTGGATTTGTTTCCGTCCCGAATAGCAGAATAACTATTAAAACATTGGAAAATTAACGAAAAAAATAAAATCAATTTATCCCCGTATTCTCCACGGGAACGGGAACTATGCGGGTGAAACCGCGGGGCGCAGCTAGTACAATATAAATGAAAAATATAGGTAAATATATACATATCTATATATAATATATACATATACCTATATATACCTATATATATAATACATATAAGACAGTACCAGACTCCAGTTCCAGACTTGGAATGAAAGGTGTTTTTTTTATTGTAATTGAATGTGGTTGGGAGTGTACCTACTTAGTTAGTGTTAAAATCCACTTAGCTAATAGCATAAGTACATTACTTACATGCGTGTATAACTATTAGCTAAGGACCTAACTATTTTGATGTGTCCAAACGATATTTGATATTAAAGTTTTGAATAAAACATGTTTTTTTTTTTTAAATCTTTGTGTCGTTTTGTTTCTGTCTTTATCCATGTAAGCTGTGGGTGTAATCCTAGTGCAGGAGTATGAGCTTAATGATATTTATATTATACTAACTGACCTGACAGAATGTTTTCACAATTTGACAATCATCTGTCAAGCGACATAATGACAAAAATCCTGAAGAAATATGTACTTTCAGATTTCCCCGATTTCAGACATTTCCAGTGGTTTTTCCAAAGAAATTATACTCTAGAAACCTTGCCCTGAGTGAAATCACAATGAAATTTAAATCAGCCAAAACCGGTCCGGCCGTTTTCGAGGCTAACCAACGAAAACAATGTTTTCAAATCTTGATTCACAATTTGCCCATAATCTGTCAAGCGACGAGGCAAAAGTTCCCATAGATAAATGCAGTTTCAGCTTTTCTTTAGCTTTTTTTATGAGAATAAGTGACGAAACGAGCTGAGGGCCCACCTGGTGGTAAGTGGCGAACCCCGCCCATGACAGTAATGCGACTCAATATAAGATTTGGATCTTACACTAAGTTGCATTTATCTTGCTGCGTCCATCACCCGAGACGGGAATGATACGTTTGTTTGTCCATGTCTTGTTTCTGTGTTTGGCCATGCCATCTGCGACACAGGGAATCCTAGGGCAGAGGTATAAGAGGGACAACTTTGTTTTTATATTGCCATTTTAGTTCTGCCGATTAAGTTTCCATTTTATTGTGTACGAAATAATCAAGACAAGATTCTTAGAAGATTTTTTTATTCACGTGATATTTCGGTACCTGATTGAGGAAAAACTAGAAGTATTTTTATGGGATTACCTACCTATTAAGCTATGGAGCCGACTAACATATACAAATAAATGAAATTGAAGCGTATGTTTGTAATGTCAAAATAACAGAATTTTGCTAAATTCATTTGATATATACGGAACATAAAATAAAAATTCTATTTTATATTTTTTAATATCTCTGTCTGTTATTTTGGGCTAATCTCCGAAACGGCTGGACCGATTTTGACGGGAGTTTCAAAGATAAAGATGTTATAAGGCGCAACGTCCACTTTTATTTTAGAAAAAGAAAAATTTACTAATTATCTCCGAAAAAAATTGTTATATTCCACGCGTACAAAGTCTTGGGAACAGCTAGTCGTATATATATATAAATTGTGAGCTACTGTAGGTAAGAATAACACGTCCATCAGCATTTTATCTAAATCCGTCCAACTAGTAGAACATGTATTTAAAATAGAATTAAATAATATCGCGATATAACTTAATGCGTAGTACAACATTAATGGCACAGAATAACCAACAGTGTGTGCACAACAGAATAAACAATAGTTTTTATGTAATAATCGGTCATCAGTAGATTGTATTAATGGTTAGTACTATACCAGTTGTCGCGCGGAAACCACGCTCGAGTCGCGTTTATATGCGTCAACAAACCACGTTTTTGCTAAATTACCGCGGACCTTAGTGCGTTGGGACAAGAGATATTTCCCAATTCTATATTTCGCCAACGTTTTCGTGTCGTGATCTATAAATACCTATTGAAAATGTGTTTAAGAATGCTATTGTTTTGATAGGCTACGATTTGGAACAAAACTGTGACAAGAAAAGACTGTTTTTACAAAAAAATATTTGGATTTATATTACACGAATTGAAAAGTAAGTTTTTAATTTAACGTATCAAATTGAGTGATGGCTCCGTGGCTAAGTTGGAAGAACCCTGCCTGTATCACAGGACAGAACAGACCAGGATTCAATTCCCGGCTGGGGCAGACATTTATCATGTGATCATATTTTTTGCATTAAATAAAAGAAATATGTCCTCAATTCCATTGTATGTATTTCCACAGATGTTATAATACTATTGTATATTACTAGCAGCATTTCTTTGTTTTTTTAGTAACGCATCTGTGCTATTTATGAACTGATTGGGATATGAATTTTTAGTTGATAGGATTTCCATTTGATTGATACACTTAACTTTAGGGGGTCTAGTTGCTCGCGTCCATAGGTGTGTACCCTTTAACTCCCTACACGTACCCCGTGGGTGGTGCTAATGGAGCAACCAAAGGTAGCAGTAGAACTTGTGCCAAGTTCGTCCGGAGAGCTACTGCCACATCTGGAATCTGCCGCCATGCAGTGGTGGTTGCATTACTGTGTTCCGGTGGAAGGGTGTGGCTGCCGGTGAAATCACACGCGCATGAGACTTATCATCCTCGTTTCGGGTGATGGACGCAGCAGGATGAATGCGACTCTAAAGATTTGGATCTCTTAATGAGTCGCACGCATTACTGTTATCATGGGCGAGGGTCACCACTTACCATCAGGTGGGTCCTCAGCTAGTTCCGCAACTCATTCACATAAAAAAAATCTACAGATAGTTCACCATTATGTCAAATAGCTACTTTGAGGTACATTTTCTTAGTCTATTTCATTGGTAGATTTGTGTTGTACCTATACATATGAAGTCGATTAATTATAATGTTTATTATACATTTACAATTGTCAATCGGTCAGTGACCTCTGCCACGATAATAAATAGGCTACTCTTAAATTTGTTAATAATATATGTTCTTATTAGAATATATTTAAATAATCGTTATTGTATTAGGTATAACCTTTAATTATACTGTAGAATAATAGTAATTATAAATTCTAATCTTAAGCATTGCGTAACAGGGTTTATGTTTGGGTTTATGTTCTATACTTTAAGGTACAGGGTTTATGTTCTATACTTTAAAAATTAAGATCTTACAACATAAGTGCAATAAATCATTTAAATTTGATTTAATTAATATAGCTATAAAAAACTCGAAAACTAATTTAATTTATTCCTATAGATCTCAAGTATCATTTGTGTCCAAAAATTACAAACACAAGCATATCCGTGAGTATATAACGTGTCACAGATAATATATAATATTATCATATAAGCCAAACCTAAGCTTCTTATATAGTAAGAATCGAAATTGAAAAGAACATGATATTTAAATAGTTATATATAATATACAATATCTGTCGGCCTAAAAAACACCGAAGGTTGTTGAAATTTTAAAGAGATCTCGATCTATTTCTTGGTTAGTACGTCTACCCAGAAAACTTTGCCAAAAACTGTTATTTGAAACTGAAAAAAAAACCTTTACACACTGATAAGGTCGCAGGTATAAACAAACTACAGAAACAAGTCAAACACCCAAGAGCCGAGAACAAACTTTACCCTCATCACACAGTATGCCCCGGCCGGGAATTGATCAATAACAATAATTACATAAATATTAATGGACATTTCACACAGCGCCATCAGCATAGCATAGCTGGAACTATGGGGACTAGACTGACACAATATATAATACTTTTGAATTGTAAATACATTTAATACCCATTACCACTCAGGCACAGAACAAACATTTATGTAAGTCTAAAAAATGCTTGTCCTGGATAGGAATCGAACCCTAGACCTTCGGCGCAGGAGACAAACTATGTAATAAGCTGTGAGGCCAGTCATTAATACTTGAAATTGGGATTCCATTTGGTACTTATTCGCATGCTCATTTACTAAACTAATTACCTTATGCTTTAAAACAAAAAGACCATTATTTAATGAATTCTTGAATGAAAGACTCGTCTAGACCATTGTTCTGAATAAATCGTGAACACGAATTTAGCAAATTAAAGAACATCAATAACCTTTGAATCCCTGGGTGGTGCTAAAATGCAACAAAATAATAAAAAAGAAAAGTGAGTTTAGAACTTGTGCAAAGTTCGCCCGGAGAAGTATTCGTACTGCCTCCAAATCTGGTTATCTGCCACCAAGCAGTGGTGATTGCTGTGTTGCTGAAGGGTGTGGGTGCCAGTGAAATCACAAGCTCACTCCCGTCTCGGCTGACGGGCTCAACGGCGTGCGACTTGGGTCTTCTCATACTTCAGTCTAGGAAGGACCTAAGTATTGTTGTTGTGGGCACGGGTGGAGGTAGCCTATCCCTTTTTTTTAACACAATAATAGTCATCTCCTCCCCTTATCCCAGGGGGGATATAAGGTATAAGATATATTATATAAGGTGGGGTTGGCACGACATATTTTTTTCCATGATCTTCTTTCTATCTAGTTCTTATTATTTCCTGTGAGTAAGTGGTTAACACTGATGACATCTTTACGTGCCCTCCGAAGCATGGACGCGCTCACTTCAAATGCTACTTAATATAATTTATTGTTGCACTAAGAATTATTGTTGCAAGTACAAATTTTTCTCTAAAGGACTTAAATTTAAGTTTTATATGTATAAATATATCGGATTTCTAAACGCAGACAATTAGATAACGTGGCAAATGGAAAAATTCTGATCATGTCTCGTATTACGAAAGTACTTACTACACTCTATCAGTACTCAACATACTCGTGTATCCTTGGGGCTTATTCTCGTAGATTACAAACTTAACACAGCGAATATAACGTCCAGTTTCAATATTCAACATTGTTATCTGCGAGAATTTTTCATAATATCCTAACGTAATATCATGTGGCTAACGTTTTTGTAACTGTGACTGTCAAATTTACGATATTGCGATCATAAATTGAGATGTGAGCTAACCTATCTTTCAAGTTGGATCAAACTGCACACGGTGTACAAATTTGATTAAAATCGGTTAAGTAGTTTAGGAGTCCATCGCGGACAAACATCGTGACACGTAATTTATATATTATATATTAAGATATTATAAAAGCGAAAGTGAGTTTATTTATTTGTTTCATTGTTACGCTTTCACGCGTAATCCGCTAAACCAATTTAAAAATTATTTCACTAGTGGAAAGCTGCATTATCAGGAAGTAACATAGGCTATATTTTATCCCCGTATTCGAACGGGAACGGGAACTATTCACCACACATAGGGTGCCCCGGCCGAGAATCGAACCCGGGACCTTTCACTTCGAAGGCAGGGCTACTACGAACTAAGCCACAGAGTCGTCAATAGATCTTTGTTCTTCATCTGGTTTTTAATAGATATTAATGCAAGTTACGAAGAAAAGTACAATAGATACTATTAAAGTATTGTATCCGAAATCTGGTACCCAATGCATAAACAATTCCGTAGATTTAGACTTCCGTCCGTAGATTTAGACTTTGTAGCTATTACGGACCGTCCGTACGTCCGTCCGTAGATTTAGACTTTGTAGCTATTACAGACCGTCCGTACGTCCGTCCGTAGATTTAGACTTTGTAGCTATTAGGGACCAATCAGATAGCATAGACGAAGCACCAAATCGAATCAATTTCAGGTCACAATTCGATTCGACACGTTTCGTTTGTAGTCGACTCCTGACTGAAACTAATTTGAAATTCAAATTTTCAAGGCCGTTCTAATAGACTCTTATTCCCCTTTGTCGCATAGAAATACTTTGCGCCTTGGGGAGGCGTGGGGTTATGTGTGACTCTCCTTCATCTTGCTTCTAAGGTGTTGTCTATAATACAGCGATGGAGGCCTACACGCTATAACTCCGCAATGTTCCATCACAAGAACAAGAATATGTTTTATTGTTAAACTGTGTATATAAAGATCTTATAAGTAATATTATAGTTTATAATTAAGTGATTTGATAATTTATTTTTTTAATTTTTAATTTCATCGACTGATATTTCCTAAGTAATATTTACATTCCTGATTAATTTACTAAGTAATATTTACATTCCTGATCAATTAATTTAATGTTGTTATTTTCTTGTATTGTTTTATATTTTATTATATTTTCTGTTACTCGCAAATATCCCAATACTTGTAGTCGTCACCTGTAAATGTAGTGGCAACGCAAACGAATAATTACCTAATTTTAAAATTTTTGATTTATTAATGTACACTATGTTGGAGATCTTATAAATATATAAACAACAGTTTGTCCTCTCGGACGTACAATATATTTAACTATCAACAAAATAAAGAGCCATCTCTGTATCGGACAACCAGACGTATAACTCCATTCCTTTTCAGTCGACATACCATTAATACGTACCGAGCGATTTGAATCTACGTTACGTGCGTGCTGCAAGATAGTGGAATGCATTGCCTGAGTCTTTGTTCCCCGATTACAATCTGGGAGTCTTCAAGCGTAGAGTGAATAAGTTGCTCCTAGACAAGCGTGCTACATCGTCGGCCGCATCTTCACTATCCATCAGGTGAGATGGTGACCAAATGCTTGAATATAACTGGCTGAAAGTCCACCGGCCCATTACCCAACTTGTAACGCAATAGTGTCTTGTAGTTAGAGTTTGAGGTTATTAGAGTTTAATATTGTAATGTTTTAATTTAAATTTTTCTGTTTTTAATGTGTGAGTATTTTTTTATTAATTAAGTAATGGATGTCATGTCTGAAATAAATAAATCATTATTATTAAAAAACAATAAAAAAGTGCTTTTCTACAAGGCTCACGGAAACGCTAGAGCATGAATTCCGCACCATACTCTACTTCCCTGCATCCGATAAAACGCAGTGTTGTTTTTGATAATTTTTGATAATAATTACGAGTAATTAATTAACTGGAGGAATTAATTAAATAACAAATGAGGTTAACAGCTCGATACGTATGTATAATGTTATTAAATATATAAGGGCTACAAACAAATATAAAAAATATAGGTGCATTTGTATGAATGTGTGTTTGTCAACGGATTTCTCCGAAACTATTTATCGAATTATGGTTTTTTTTTTTTAGTGACTACTTGAAAACTACATAAGTGATTTTTATGAAACTTGCACTGATATCCTTTGAAGTAAATGTATTGCTTAAACTAAGTGCAAGTTTCATAAAATACGGTTTTGTAGTTTTCAAGATATGGCTTGACCACCTGGCTTGTTGATACTAGTTACGGGTGTGGATATCTTCGCCAATTGCTGACAATTCGGATGATTATTTTTGATAAGGTAGAGTTTACTCCCAAAGACCACCTTGGAAGAGAAATTTCATAAAGAAATTCTATCCTTATAGGTGTAAAAAAGAAGTAATGAATCTATTGAAGTCGGTTTAATACATTTTTAAATCAGTCAATTATACATTTACACACTTCTAAACAGCAAAGAAACCAAGACACAAACGAGATCCAAGATCCGAAAGTAACTTTACGCTCATCACAAAATGCCTGTCCCGGCTGGGAATCAAATGCATACAAACACTGAGCTTTTGAAAAAAAATACTAAATACGTCTAGTCTGATTTGTTTTTTTTTCAGGTCAGAACGAGATTCGGCTAATATCCGTACATTCTTCGTAATGTGAACAAGACTGGTCATAATGGATCCACAGGAGTTAGTACCTTTGGAGGGTAAGTTTTTATTAACAGACTTTTAAAAAAAATGGTAGGGTGGAGTACACCCTACTATTTATTCGTAAGGGCGAGAAATAAAAAATGAAAGTATTGAAGTCATTGTATTACAGTAATTTGTTCTATTTCTCGGTGTTTTCTTCATTCTTCATTCATAGTTCATATTCTGTCAGTAATCAGGTTCCCATAGTACGAGTACAAGCTGGGCTTAGTTTTGGGCTAGATGGTGCTTTGTGAATTGTACGTGAATATTTAGTGAATATCACAAAAGTGACAGGACGAGCTGAAGACCCGCATGATGTTAAGTGCTTACCTCCGTCCACAACCATACGACTGACGCCTTCCAAGTCGCATCCTATCCCAGCTGCTGCGTCTGTCACACGAGTTGGGGATTTAACGTCTTAAACGCCTGTGATTTCACCGGCATCCTCACCCTTCCATTGGAACGCAGCAAAACGAGTTTCAAGAGTGCCATATTACCAAGGCAATAATTATCTGGAAGAACTTGGCACAAGATCTACTGCTACGTATAGTTGATCCTTTAGCATCCTAGGGGTACGTGTAGAGATTCAAAGTGTATTCACCTACGGACTCTAGTAATTGGACCCCTACATTTAATTTAAATACTTCCTTACCGTTAGAAGCAGTGGCGGCTTTAGGGGAAGCAGGGCAAACGCCCGGGGCCTCGCTTTTGTAGGGCCTCGCACCCTCGCAAAACAACCCGTTTTTTATTTCGATGTACTCAGCTGTCTTTAGGAGAATGCTGACTGATTACCAGGAGCCCTGTACACTTCCAACTCATCTAAATTTCTCATTCGACAAGAGCCTAACAAAGATCTATCGCCCGGAGCCTCGCAATATCTATGGCCGCCCTTGGTTAGAAGTACTAGATACAATCAGGAATTTGTAATCTATTAATACTAAACTGAGGGTCAAGAGTAAAGACTTTGATAGGCAGGTCGTTTATGCAAATTGGTCTGTTCCTTCCTCCCGTTGCATTCATACATTCACACCTTGCGCAAGTACAGTGCAACAGGAATAGGTACTAAATGATATATTTACTTTTATGTTCGTAGGAAAAAATACAGATAGATATAAAATAATTATTGTTAGCAAAATAATATGAATCTAAACTATAATATAATCCTAACTAATATTTTTAATATAAATTCAATAAAGAGTTTATTTGTTTGTTACGCTTTCACGTCTAAACCACTGAAGCGATTTTAAAAATTCTTTCACCAATGGAAAGCTACATTATCAGCTATATTTTTTCCCATATTTCCACGAAAACGGGAACTACGCGGGTGAAACCGCGGGGCGCAGCTAGGTATATCATAAAGATCTGATATCTTTTTGTATGTAATTGATGTTGTTTATACTGGATAAAATCAAAAACTACCGATTTCAAAAATTCTTGCACTATAAAGCTACATAATCTAATGATTATGTATAATCTAATGATATGTAGCTTTATAGTGCAAGAATTTTATCCACTGATAATGATTATGTAGCTTTATAGTGCAAGTTATGTAGCTTTATAGTTATGTAGCTTTATAGATATAAACCACGGGGCGCAGCTAGGTATATCATAAAGATATAAGATCTGATATCTTTTTGTATGTAATTGATGTTGTTTGTACTGGATAAAATCAAAAACTACCGATTTCAAAAATTCTTGCACTATAAAGCTACATAATCATTATCCACTGATAATGATTATGTAGCTTTATAGTGCAAGAATTTTTGATACTGATCACAAAGTTTTATCAGCCGGGGGCGGGTGTCGAACCCGGACCTTACCTTTAAAGGTTTAGCCAACTGGCTACGCAGCTTTTTCTGAAGGTCGAGGCTACATTCGTCTATCACGCTCCCCCACTCCCGATACATATAGGACTGATAAGCCTCAAGTATCATGATGTAATATGTGATGTAGGCTTGGAAGAGATACGCATAAAATCTGGTATACTCATATACTCATTGAAGATACCCATTGTTTTGTCAAGTGTTTATAAAGTGAAGTGAAAAGTTAATGTGGTTTAAATTATTTATTACAACATTTGTTTAAAATGTTTTCTTATGACGTTATCACGTAAAATTATCCGACCGACTTTACAGCCATTTTTTTTTGCAGCGGGTCTTCCCTTTGTGCCGAAATCCCGGCAGCATCCCAGGAACTGTAACTTAGCGAGCCGATCCTGCTACAGAACACCGCTGAGGATATGCAGACTGCTGTTTCTGCTCATCATTATGCCTACTCTATTTATAGTAGTACCTTTGTATATGAGGTAAGAATTATTATCATTTTATATAGTAGATAGTTATGGATACACCTCGTCCCTCTGCCTTAGATTAAGTTTATAAAAGCATTTTTGCATTGATAAGATGCAATTCTCAGTATAGTTTTTAACGCAGACTCAGCCCTCTCCATATCGTCGGCTGAGTCCCGTCATGTACTTTTTCTACTCATTAAATAAACGCCTCCAAATCGGTGTGGACGTAATCACGTACTTTTATTTTTAATTTTAATTCAGTTTTTAAAAAACCCGTTTCACGTTCCCAAATCATTAGTAGATGTCTCTGTGGCTTTGTTTATTTATCTATTTATTTATATACAAAATACACGTAAAGGCTTACAGCGATACCGAATCGCCTAAATGCTAAATATAATCAGAATAATGAATACAGAAAAATAAAACTAATTAGACTTGTCAAAATTAAATTGTCTTGTGTTTCTGTGTTTGTCCATGCCATCTGCGACACAGGGAATCCTAGTGCAGAGGTATGAGTGTGTTAACGTTGTTTAACGTTGTTGATTCAAAATCATAAAATTGATGACCTATTTTGGTCAAGTTTACAACTTCCCTTTACTTTAAGTAAACACGATGTCAAAATTAATCTGTTACCACGTCAACTGTAATGTGGTGTAAATACTAATCTATAGGTATTAGGCAATTAAGAACCCTTATCATTATCAGCTACCTAGCACCCAATATAAATAATTAGGTTATTACAGCAAACAGATATAAAACCCGACATTAAGCAATAATGTCCTTCGTAAATTGTATTTAATTACGGTAGATTATTATCGTAATAGATAGACTGATATATGCGACTTGTGTCTTCTACTTTGCTAACCGGGGAACTGCATTAAGTAGTTCGTGAGAAAAAATACTTAAGAAATACTGGAAGAGATCGCTATGATAAGCCCGTCGCGCCATAAAACCCTAGCTATTAATTATTAACAATTGGAACTAGATAACAGTACTTTCTGGTATATAAATACATTTTTTTTTTTTTTTTTTTTTTTTTTTTATGTGATTGAATGACGAAACGAGCTGAGGGCCCACCTGATGGTAAGTGGTGACCCTCGCCCATGACAACAATAAAGCGCGCGATTCAGTATGAGGTCCAAATCTTTACTGAGTCGCATTCATCCTGCTGCGTCCATCATTCGAGACGGGGATGTCACGTCTCTTGCGCATGTGATTTCACCGGGAGCCACACCCTTCCACCGGAACACAGTAATGCAACCACTACTGCTTGGCGGTAGATTCCAGATATGGTGGCAGTACCTCTCCGGACGATCTTGGCACAAGTTCTGCTGCTACTTTTGGTTGCTCCTTTAGCGTACGTGTAGGGAATCAAAGGGTACACACCTACGGACGCGAGCAACTGGACCCCCCAACCTACTTATCGAACACCCGTGTCACACAAATACTTGTCCTGAGTAAGAATCGAACCCACAACGTACAACGCTGAAAGCAGTAGCAGTAGCGATTCCCACTTATACCCGTAGGTGTGTACTCTTTGATTCCCTACACGTACCCCCTGGGTGGTGCTAAAGGAGCAACCAAAAGTGCAGTAGAACGTGCCAAGTTCGTCCGGAGAGGTACTGCCACCACATCTGGAATCTGCCACCAAGCAGTAGTGGTTGCATTACTGTGTTCCGGTGGAAGGGTGTGGCTCCCGGTGAAATCACATGCGCATGAGACGTATCATCCCCGTCTCGAGTGATGGACGCAGCAGGATGAATGCGACTCAGTAAAGATTTGGATCTCATACTGAGTCGCGCGCATTACTGTTGTCATGGGCGAGGGTCACCACTTACCATCAGGTGGGCCCTCAGCTCGTTCCGTCACTTATTCACATTAAAAAAAAAACTTATATACAAGAAAGAAGACCTACTGAGTTTAGCGACCAGTCATTTATACTTATGTAATATGTCTATTATAGAAAGGGTCATTAGACGAACGTTAGACTTAATGTCTTTATCACAACATACACTAATGATGTCAACAATTTGTTACGATAACGTATTAATATGTTATTGATAATTATATTATTACTCATCATAGATATCACTTACTATTACGTAATTAACTTTTCGTTCAGAACTTTTAAATAGAACTTAATAATAGATAACATTCGTTGTTATTATATTCTATATCCTATCTATCCACCAGCATCTAATGTTAATCATCATCATCATTTCAGCCGACAGACGTCCACTGTTGGACATAGGCCTCCCCCATAGCTTTCCAGTTTAGACGGTCCTGAGCCACCTCCATCCACCGTCTACCCGCGACCTTGGCGATGTCATCGGTCCATCGGGTGGGAGGCCGTCCTACACTGCGTCTGCCGGTTCGTGGTCGCCACTCGAGAACCTTTATTCCCCAGCGGTTGTCGGTTCTTCGAGCTATATGGCCTGCCCATTGCCACTTCAGTTTGCTAATTCTAAGAGCTATGTCGGTGACCCTGGTTCTTCTACGGATTTCCTCATTCCTGATTCTATCGCGTAGTGAAACTCCGAGCATAGCTCTTTCCATAGCTATTCTCTAATGTTAATGTTTTAGCTTAAAAATAAACTAAAACATCTATGTGCATGTAATGAGCCTAATGAGCTAATGTGACACGTTATATGCGCATGAGTGTGTTTACTTGTATGTATAGATTTGACGTGTCCAAACGATACTTGAGGTCCAAAGGAATAAATGAGTTTTAGTTATAAATATGTTTGTATTGTATAATAAAACAATACGAACATATTTATAACTTTGTATATTTTCCTAACAATAGTTATTTGTTTCAGGTATCGAGTATTCCTTGGGCAGATGTACCCAATGAGTATGACTGATATGAGACTGATAGATAGTAAGATATCACCGACTTGGTGTCAGGTAGGTGTGTATGTTTTTTCTATAGACTTTACTAAAGCCTTTGACTTCATTGATCATGACTTATAACGATATTTCTGTAAGGTTGGTTCATAATACTCGATATTAATTTCAAAATGGGTTAAGATATCAATGAAATTAATTATATTGAGAAGTTATGACTTCTTCTGCTTATTATATTTTTCTAGGCTTCAATCGGTGTTGTTCAAGGAGCTTTAATAGGGCCTATTACTATTTGGCTTACTCCTTTTGATATCACCCGAGGAACGCGTGTAGGAACTGTGAGGGGCCAAAACAAAGCAGCAGCTCACTTATGCCTTGTGTTTTTTAGATAACGTTGTTTTTTATGTTTGTTAATGTTCATATATTTTTATCTGTATTTTTTTAAAATCATTTTCTTTATTTCATTAATATTGTCTCATATAAACATTAATCAGCCTTTTTGTGTGGTACTCAAAAAAATCTATACATATTTTGCTACCTGTATCATATGCTATCTTGACACGTGTCATAATTTACTAAATATTGTTATATTACCGTCGAGTAGTTACATAAAAATGTACGATATATATTTGTTTTTATCAAGCTAGGCTTATTTATATAACACTCAGACAGAGATAATGAATTCTAGATACTGTTATCGTCCGTCGCCTTATACATGAGGATTTTGAACTTTGAGTTGTAAGCAGTAAGAGTGTAGTCATGTTTGAATTGCATCCGAGTTTGTTGCCAATTGTTTGTATCAATTCAATTTATTAGGTACACTCAGCTATTTAGAGCAATTAACAAGAAATTTATCAAAGCTTTTATTATATTACACATATAATCAAGAAGAAAACAACGTGCCCTCCGTAGCACAGAAGCGCTTAGTTCAAATGTCACTAAACGGTCACCAATCAAAGTAGTGACCGGGCGGAGAGATGCTTAACTTAGATGATCTGTAAAGAACATTTAAGCAGAACTTTGATCGAAGAGGACCTAAGTCGTATTGCCGTTGTTATGGGCGGAGGAAACCACTCAGTATCAGGTGGAACTTGCTATTAAACAATCCTGAACCAACAAAAGCAGTATGGTAGCATCAAAGATCAATCTACCTTGCAGAGCCAAGTGGTACGTTCGAATGCGACGTTCAACGCGTTCGTGGTACCAGGCGCGCCAGAAATGAGCCAGGACCTGGTTCCAGTCACTATGACCAGGGAACTGGAGCTCGAAGATGACATGAAGGAGTACTGGGGCTTCTACCTGCTGAAGGGATCGAGTGTAACCGTATCGGCTTGCACTAGGTGAGTGTATACATAGATCTATTAGCGTAATCGGACGGAAGACACAAAAAAGGATTCCTGTGTCGCAGATGGCATGAACAAAAACATAAACAAGAACAAACTTATACTCACCACACAAAGTGGAATGGAATCGGACCAGGGACCCCTCGCTAAAAGTACACAAAATAAAAACATTAAAAAATATGTCGAGCAAAAAGGCATCATCTCAGCATTAATTTAGGTAAGCTGCCTAAAGCTGGTATTATGTGCCACCATAATGAATAGACTGGTATAAAAATCTATAAAACCGTCTACAATACTTCCATCTATTTCAATAATAACCTTTATATTTAAAAGGATTTTCTTTTATAGTGGTCCCATATTTTTTTTATCAAAATCGTATAGGTAATTTGCTTTCCTGTGAATTTTTTCGTCGCCCGTTGTATACCGATTTGGCTGTTTCTTTTTTAAATACCAATTTACTCTTTGTTTTTTTTTCGATTTTTAAATCATTCTCTGGTTTTACTATTTTAGATGGCCAGGTGCATCTCTCATCATGATAAAAGGTTACAAACATCTTCAAGAATGCGCATACATTGGCGACGACTCCTCCGAAGAACTGGATGAACTGCTTGAAGCATACAAGTTGGGGCTGATGTCAAACACCACCCTGATGGAGAAAATTGAGGAGCTGAAGAAGGTGGATGGAAAGGCTAATGACCCAGGTGAATATATCATTATTTCCGGAAACTTTAATAGTAGATTAGGAATATGGCTAGAATTTTTATAGCGATAATGACCGTACTGCCGAAACTGGATTCTTAAACGGGACAGTTTTCTAGATTTATGGTTAAATTATGGTTATAATTTAACCATAAATTTAGATATATTAATAACCATAATAGTTAAGAAACGCTAGTGAGCAAAGTATTATCCAAACGTTGAAAAAACAAATGAAAACTACAGAATTATTAAAAAAAAAGATTATGGAGATATAAATAGTGATTACCTATATAACAAAACTCAATAATCATCATGAAATTCTACAGGGATCTCAAGATCCAGACGATATTGTTTTTTTTTTTAAATCATCTAATTTTCGTGTTTTCTGACATCGATATTCACGTTCAATATTTTTATTTGTACACGTACAGGCTATTTAAGATCTATCTACCTATTTAATAGGTAATAGTATAAACTTATACTACTCAGTTACAGAGGACTTTGTTATTCATAAAGTATTGTTATCTATAACGGAAACTTCCAAAGACATCTAATTAGATTAATCATCTGATGTATGCACTCATTCATTTTAGCTGATAACTAAGGCAAACAGCAATAACTGTGAACACTATTGTTTTAAACAAACAGAAAGTTATAGAAATTTGAAAATAGGTTTGTATGAAATGGTAAATTCTGAAGTATTTAAATTGTAAATTTTTAGGGGTAAGACGTATGTATCTGCATAATATATTCTACATTTTACAGGTGACATCGATACTCACACCTACAAAAACCGATAAATAATTGAGTGCTTACAAAGTAAAAAAAAAAAAACTTCCTACCTGATCAAAGTATGAGAAAACCCATGTTGTATCGCGTTGTGCCTATCACGTTGAGACGGGGATGTTACATCTCATGCGCTTGTAGTTTCACCAGCACCCACGCCCTTCCACCGGAACACAACAATGCGAGTTCACCACTGCTTGTCGGTGGATTACTAGATGTGTACTCTGAACGAACTTGGCACACGTATAGGGACTCTACACAGGGGGAAATAAATTTCGGATCTTCTCGTTTTGTGTGAAGGGTTATTACGAACTTGACTACTGAACTATTTTATGTCTGGCTTCATGGTCTGTTTCAGAAACCATGAGGAGACAGAAAGCAGGTGTTAGCTTCCACGATCCGAACACAATGGGGAATGTGACTTCGTCAGAGAATATGCCAATTGCTGACGTCACCGACCACGACCCTAAAGTAATAGTCTTTGAAATTAGTAATATCATGAGACACAATATTTCTAAGGTAACCAACAGATTTGGTGCCTATCTGAGTTTAATGTTGTGCATATGTGGTAAATATTAATAAATAGCCTCAAATAAGCATTGTTTATGGTTTGAAAACCATACACATTACTAATATAATACTTAGTCACATAAATATTAACGGAGCGGGAATCGACCCCAGGACTTACAACGTAGAAGGCACGGCTTCTACAAGTAGCTGTAAAGGCCAATCAAAGTGGTGTAGGATATACACGAATGTATGGATGCGGTGGATTATAGCCATGGGTCCTCCTTCATACTTTATCTAAAACAGATATGTTCATGCACAGAACCTTGGTATCAAAACGCAGATAAAACAGTGCGAGAAAGCATTGACCATAATTTGAAATATAGTAACTTAGAGGAGAAAATAAATTGATTCCATATGCTTCACTGTGATTCATCTTTTGTATAACAAGATGTCAAGGAGTAAGCAGTTTCAATTGTATATCTACAACATGTTTCAAAACCAATTAATCTATGTATCATTCAGGAGCTACGTGAGATCTTGGAACGGCTGCACGCTCTGCGTCAAGCACAGAAGACAGAATCGCTGAAGTACTACCACCCACCATCGCATCTGATGTCGCTGCCGGCCTTGCACAGACACAGAGACACCAACGTGGACAAGGATGAGAGGAGGTGGCTGTATTTTAAAGGTTAATATTATCGTGGCTTTAGTGACGTTTGTCTTTGATTATGGATGGAAAACCATGACACAGCGCAATAGGTCGAACTGTAGGGCATCTCAAAAGCGCATTATGTTACCTATATATTTTATTTCAATTCCAGATATCGATGGAAATAATAGTGAAGTAATGACAAAAGAAAATGTATCTGATGCACAGAGATTTGCTCCTACAAAAGTGCCACAGACAACATACGCGCCGTCAGAGACTCTTACAAATCAAGAAGAATCCCATCCAGATCTAAAGTTACCAACCGAACCAACTATTCAAGAAATGATCTACAATACCATTGAAAATACTACAGATATAAATAAACAAGAACAAGCATTAGCAGGAAATATACAAGAGGCTGTAAAAGATTCTCATAGTAATAACAGGATAGATAAAACTCAAACTGAAATTAATGATGATAAAATTCATAAACAAGATGAAGAAATACAAAACTTTGAATTAAAAGAAGTTGAAACCGAATATTTAGCTCGGGTAAGTTACGAAATTGGTTTAACTAATATTATTAATGCAAATGTGAGATAGTTTGTTGCGCTTTCACGCTTTAGCTACTCAACCGATCGTCATTAAATTTTGCATATACGTTGTTCTAGAGAAGGATATAGGTACCTTCAACAATAAAGTGCGTGAAACCGCGGACAAAACAGGCGTTGCCATGTTTCATTATTAGACAATCAGCTGGCTAAGTTCGTTACAAAAATCTCAAACTAAAAATGTTGTCAACTTTTCACAGTATGCGCTTTTTAGAACAATTTTTATTTCCATCTGATTTGGACTGTTGGACAAATTTTACAACATAAAATAGCTAAATCGATCAAGTAACCAAATTTTTTTTAAGAATATAGCCTAGCTTATACCTTGCGTGCTACTACGCTAATAGAGAAATAAGTTGTATGCCTAATGCATTGTTTTAGTAATATAAAACCGTCTTTGCATTATAGCCTTTCTAATTAAACCGGTATGCATATCGGTTCCATGATTCCAAAGTCTGTAACGGACTTAGAAACAATTTTTTATATATTACGGTATAATAAAGCATGAAGGGTTAGGCCTCAATAGGCTACTTTCACCTTCTCAGCACACTATGTGGGGACGTAGACTTGGAAAGCGGTGAGTTCATCTCCAATTCATTTTCACGAATAAATCGGCATACGCTTTTGTTCAATATGAAAACATTATAATAATATTGTATAATGCAATGAAAATATATACCAATCATTACCAACAAGTCAGGTTAAAAATCCTTAGATATAATGCATAAAATGAAACGCTTAGGCAATCTACTATCATTATAATGGCGATGTCTAGGTAATTCTCAATTGTGAAAATCATTGTGAGTACTTATATTATTGTAGATACGTTTTATCACTGTACAGGATGTATAGAACTACAGAAAACAGAATTTCAGTTGGTAATTACATTCGAATCAATTTTGGGTGAGTTTAGGTAAAAGTTTGTACCTATCTATGTGTTTGTTACTCCTTCACGCTCAAACAGCTTAACGGATATGGATGAAATTTGGTACCAGGATAGCTTATACCCTGGGTTAACACGTATAAGCTTCCAACCTACATGAAAACCAAGGGTAAGACGAGGGGCAGATAGTAATTGTACATAACTGATCATCAGTCGTAAGGATTTGATTTGATTTTAGGTAGGTTTATATGTGATAATTTACAATATCTTAATTAAACCTAGGGGGTCCCGTACGGTGTTTTCGAATCCTTCTGTAACTTGCTTGATTTGATGGGTACAGTTGCTCGCGTGTGTCGGTGAGTACCTGGCCCCTGGGTGGTGCTAAAGGACCAACAAAAAGTAACAGTAGAACTTGTGCAAAGTTCGCCCGGAGAAATACTGCCTCCACATCTGGTAATCTGCAGCCAAGCTGTGGTGCACTGGCATTACTGTGTTCCGGTGGAAGGGTGTAGGTGCCGGTGAAATTTAATATTTTTTATGTATTATTAAACCATGATGCGTTCATCTCCATCCTCTTTAATGTTGATACCTGCCAACTAATATTATCGATGTATTCTAAATATATTAAATTATTATCATACTAGCGACCCGCCCCGGCTTCGCACGGTTAGTAAAGCATCAGTGTCGTATCAGAAACTACCCGTGCGAAGCCGGGGTGAGTTGCTAGTGTATTATACATATAAACCTTCCTCTTGAATCACTCTATCTATTAAAAAAACCGCATCAAAATCCGTTGCGTAGTTTTAAAGATTTAAGCATACATAGGGATATAGGGACAGAGAAAGCCACTTTGTTTTATACTATGTAGTGATAACGTGCAAGTTGTGTGAACTCGTTAATTGGGGCTGTAAACGGTATCAGAGGTGATATAGATAGTATTAGACGCACTTTTTGAAATTGTATATTGTATATATTGCTTAGAGTGGAAAAGTACGGAGTGACTGATACAAATTCTATCGTAAGAACTAAGCGCTCTGTTTCTGAAAATTAACTACAAATAAATATTTAAACGCGATGATACTTCTAATAAGTTGAGAGAAAATGGTTATTATGATTTTTGAGCATCGACTAACTCGTTCTAGACGCGCAATTAGCACTGAGATTATGCATAACGTTGTAGTTCATGTCATGAACTATCATGAAGTTGGTCATGAGGTGCTTTTTTGTATTTATTTTGATTTTTTCCCTATTATAAAACGCATATTTTGTTTCGAATACATATTGTCTTAGATAGCACAAAAAATAAAAAAATAAAAATAAAGTGCTAAAATACACACTAGACTTATTGCTCTTACCATTATTAGTGTAGCAAACGTGATGCACATCCAAACCGACATAGAGATTTTATATACTTTAACTTATTAATTCCTATTAATCTCTATTAAGTATTATTCTTCTTTTGTGTGAATTTGAAAGTTTCCTTCTCT
This sequence comes from Aplocera efformata, assembly GCA_921293045.1. NCBI lineage: Eukaryota > Metazoa > Arthropoda > Insecta > Lepidoptera > Geometridae > Aplocera > Aplocera efformata. Next base: position 1,424,156 of record OV121061.1, read on the forward strand.
GGTATCAGTATCATTTGGACAAATCAATATAAGTATTTTATGAGTGTGAACCTTGGCAGAATATTATAATAAAGATTAGCTTTTAAAAAGGTATATTAAAATCCTTAAAAATCGTCTACAACCAATTAATTAAATATATGGCAAATAATACTATTCATGAAACTCATTTCGCCATCTGTTTTCTGATAGTAAAGTATTTGTTTACACTTTCGACTCGCCATCATATTTTCTTTAAATACATTTTTGTATTAGTAAGATTCAACCATGTTTACCTACTTCGCATTTACTTTTTGATTGCAATAAGTATTTATTTCTGCCTTATCATTCAAGTTTATTATGCGCATACCATGTTCCGGTTAAAAATTATCAGCAGTAAATTCTAATTATTACAATCAGTCACATGTAAGCATTTATCTTAGCAAAATAATTCAGCGTAGTGACCTTGAAAACTAAACAGACTGAATCTTGAATGATTTTTTTATATTAAAATTTGCTTAGCAAAATGCTGAATTGCAGATTGCTATGTGATAATTTTAAGGATACTGCTGAAAATACAGGCAATGTGAGCTTTTAATTAAGTTGTTAGTGCGATTCTGAATCACACACCCAAGAGTTCCGTGCCGGGTGGTAAGTAACTCTTGGGTGATACTCTAATCTTTATTTAGGATCTCCGCCATAACTTCACCTTGTAATGTGAAATTATGGCGGATATCCATAATTTTTAAACATGTCAAAACATCTAAAATTATTAACTCGTACTTTTCAGACAGTGGAACCAGAGCCCAATTCCAGAGAGGTCTTCGAAGATGTCCTCAAGCGACTGCGAGCGCTCGGAGACCGCGGGAAACGCGTGCTGGTGAAATTACACCAAACTATGGGAGTCAAGTACAATGAAGCGGTAATTATACCTTGGGCCCTAAAAGTTACTGCGGGCAACAAACAGAGCCGGAGAACAGAGCTATTTATATGCGGTTAAAGTAACGGGACGATCACGTGGCCCACCTTATTTTAAGTGGTTGACACCGCCCATTAACAACAAAAATACGACTCTTGTCTTCCCCTGCTAAAGTATGAGAAAACCCAAGTCGCATCGTGTGGCGCCTTCAATGAGTCGGGGATGTTACACCTTAAGTGCCTGTAACTTCAAGTTTTACAAGCACAGGTAGGTACTACTTACGAAAACAGCGCACGCGCAAGTCAGGTTTTCCGATTTTTTATCAGTCACTTCATATATGTTTTTAGTTTAGTTTATTCCTTATTGCTAGTAGTACCTAGGCCATTCATTGCTACTAACAACAATTTGTTTTACCAGGAACCCAAAAAATCAAATATCATGGAGGCAGTGCAAGGCAGCAGCGAAGAACTGGACCGGCTGAGGAAAGTGCTGGTGGAGGCCATTGATGAAGAGAAAACCAAGTCACAGAGAGAGCGTGAGTGATGTTTTACAGCCTTATATCAGCCAGCCGACATCTCATTACCACAAGCTCCGTCATGTTTTCAGAGAAGAGACGCGACTCGATGCTGGAAGCAAGAGCCAAGAGGGAGCTGATGCTGGGTCAGATCGAGCTTGAACGACAACTGAACGAGGATGACGAGGCTAGAGATTATGCGGCAGAAGAAGTGAGTATGGATAAATTTGACATTGACAAAAAATCTATCAACATTTCAAAAAAGAGACAATTTTAGCACAGCTGGAGAATACAATAGAATAGAATATTACTTTATTGTACACCATAACATCAAAAGTAATCATACAATAATTAATTAAACAGATAGGTGGCACAATGGGCGGCCTTATCGCTAAAAGCGATCTCTTCCAGACAACCTTTGGGTGGACAGGATGTATGCGGATAACTGCGAACGGTGGCGTACATCATACTAATATATAAAATCTTCTTCTCAACATCCTTTCTCACGCCCAGGGTTTGGAACCAGACGGCTACGCAGAGCATCATTCTCAAGTGAACGAGACAACCGCATTCGACATGTCCAACTCAGAGTTCTGGTCATCTTTCTCAAGTAGCGAAGAGGCTCTTCTGGAGTGTGACGGATTGATCCTGAACCTTCCTTTGACGCCGCATAGTGGGTGCCGTGCTGACGCCTCAGAGGACGAGAGCTTTGCTGCTGCCCGAGCCAATGCCCTGACATACAGGTTACTACTATATAGGAAACTCTTACTGCGAGCCTGAACTGTCCCATCGAGGGCAAAGGTTTCCCCCCATGTACAGTATTCATCACGCTTTCGAGCTATTTTCATATAGCTAGCCTGAACTGTCCCATCGTAGGGCAAAGGTCTCCCCCATGTACAGTATCACTCTTTCGAGCTATTGTCGGCCAGTTTTTTAAAAAGGTTACTTATAGATACAATTTTTTTTCTTGACTAGGATAATGAACTATTGTGGACCTTGTGTTACTGGCACAGACTTTCAACCCAAATGTTGCTGATTCGAACCCAGACAGGCATTAAGTATTAACAGTAGTCTTACTAGCACACACGGTAATATTACTGGGAATACGCCGTATTTTGCCTTCAAAACTGGTTCAAAACATGCACAAAAGTGGGAAATTATATGCCCACTTTACTTATAGTGGATGCGGGTGGGATAATCGGTGTTTAGCTTTTGTTATCGTCAGTTGACACCACTATCAGGTGCCCTGGCAGCTAATGCGGTAAAAAAAGAAATATAGAAACATATTTTGTTACCTTCAACGTAAGCCATTTATTTATAACTCATCAATTATGAGAGACATAAGAAAATTATAGGAAAAAACTTACACTTTACCGTTACATAGGGCTAATTTCAACAGTTTATTAAGTTCCAAATATCTTTGTCTAGTGTAATTATTTTAATAGAAATGAGAAAGAGACGCTATTATATACATCTGACAGAGGAGGTATCAATCTTAATAAGCAATATTAATGCAAATCTTAAGCCACATAAACAGTGTTTATTTGTAGGAAATAATGGTTTTATACCCATAGCTTATTTCTAGAATATAATATAATTGAATAGAATAGAAAAACATTTATTTTGACCCGACATAACATAAGTAGGTACATAAAGTGGACAGAAGATGTGACAGAAAAAAAATAGTAACAAAAAAAATACAGTTCATAACAAGACAATTCAGAACATGACATGTCATGTTCTTAATGTGTTCATGTTCTTGTGGGTTTCATTATAATCATGACATGTTACAACATGAACATGTGAACAACATGAACACAAGAACAAAAGTCAATCATGATATGTTATAATAACAAATAATAAATAGGCCATGTTGTGGGTTTCATTATAATCATGATATGTTATAATAACATCATGATTATAATGAAACCCACAACGTGGCCTATTGAAACTCTGCCTAACCCTTTAAGCAGACCACATAGCACCATGTATGTTTAATAGAATGTAATGGATTTTTTAAAATACCAAAAATAACATTGCTTCGTTTCCAGGGTACCAGCAAATGGTTACTACTTCTTCGTCTTTAACTCGGAGAACGAAGTCCAGAGGAACTTCATCAGAGCCAGGTTCGACCTACAGAAGACGAGGTACGACGTCGCCAGGACCAAGCTGCGGGAATGTACCAACAGCACGGAAAGGTGTGATCTGCGGTTGGATATCTTCTCCAGTCAGAAGGTAGATCATCTTATCTTTTGGGGGGGAAAGTTGCTCGCGTAGGTAAGACCCCTTGAATCCCTACACGTGCTCCCTGGGCACCAGCTAAAGGAGTACTTCTCCAGGAGAATTTCGCAGCAATAATAATGCTGCGATAAGTTAAAGCCAAAAACGTATTATTCCCTAAAATTCTTAAAAAATAGCTTTTTATGATTTAGTCCTACTAATATTATAAACGCGAAATTTTGTAAGTATGGATGGATGTTTGTTACTCAATCACGCCGGAACGGCTGAACGGACCTGGATGAAATTTGGCACAGAGATATATTATAGTCTGGAATAGCACATAGGCTACTTTTTATCCCGGAAAATTGTAAGGTTCCCGTAGGAAATCCACCTAGGGGCGCACCTAGTAGTATATAATGTTAAATGAAAAACCTTTTCCCGCAGGTGATCCTTGAGTTGCCTCTTCGGATGAACGACTCCCTCTGGAATGAGCAGTTTGTCATCGTATCGGAGTGCGAGCCCAGGACATCAGTATACCTGTTCTGCGTGCTCACAGTTCCAATCCTCATCATGCTATTCGCCTTCCTATGAAGGAAATGTGAATTCTGCCATCTGGTGGAAATTTTCACTTGGAAAGAAAAGACGGAAAGGAAAAGAATCAATAGTTTGTGACAGCACAACACGGAAAGGACGGAATGATAATAGAAATATTATGAATGAAAAAGACAGGAATTTATATTTTCGTTTCAACTGTGCCATATAACTTTTGAGTCATTATAAAACATCAAAAGATCGTTGATACATAACAGTAATAAAATTACTACATAGATACATATCTAACACTTTTGTGATAGTTCGTTATAAGGTATGTTAGTGTACACTTTTTTATATGCACTTGTTTAGTAAAGTATAAATATATTCAAATGATGTATAGTTTTTTCTAATAAAACCGGCTGTGTGGCAAAAAGTTTGTGTGCATTCAACCATGTCGTTTGATATGTTTGCGTTATTCTATATAACTAAGAGCGAGTACACATTAGGCATTTTTTAACGCGCGTTTTTAAAATAGTCGCAGACGCTCGCTGTCAGATTTTCGTACGAACGCTTCTAGATACATGCGGCGCCATTTTGTTGTACATTTGACCAAAATGGAGTCCGCGCACTTCGATACATAATAAAAAAAATTAATTCAAAGTCAAAGTAATTGTCGATGAAATCCAGCGACCAGTTGTTGGATTTCATCTGGGACATGGAAAGTCTTTTATAGTGACGGTACAGGCGCCACACACAATCACTTCGTCCATTCAACAAGTGCGCCAGAAGTATATGGACGCATTTAACGCTTGTCAAACGCCGTGCTAAAACCGCGTTGACACGATCAGAGTCTACTCAGACCGACTGGACTCGTACGAGTAAGCTTCATACGAGTTTACTAGGATAGCTGTTGATATGATCATAGTTTTCTATAGTCAAAATCGTAAAAATGATGAAATAGTATCGGAATTATCACATACTTCGTATTGATAGATGAGCTAAGACGGGGAAAAGAGAATGTATCAATTGTTTCACGCTCAGACCACGATACGCTTGTGCTTTTTTGTGAAGCGCCATTTTGTTTTACTATTCGTCGTCGGATTGAGCTCGGATTATGGCTTGCCACAATACAATTTGCATGAGAAGGCATCCGAATCCACTGGGTCCGAGTAAACTTGTTATAACATGATTGTGTCACCGCAGCTTAAGCGTGCAGTAGATAATGTACGCTACCAACGCGCGCCGAACGCAACGCCGTTTTTCAATCTCTATGAATACGCGACCCCTTTACAGTTAGAAAAGTTCTGGCGACCCCCTTGGACCATAGACAAACATAGTTAGTAACTGAAGAAGTTTATGATTTTCTACCATTATGACCTACACTCTGCAAGAAGCTGCGCGGACACAAAAATATTCAGAGCCGGCTGAAATTATTTTTTTATTGTAGTGTTTTTGTTTTTTTCCTTTTGCCAGCGACCCCCCCAAGTAAGGCTTCGCGACCCCCCCTAAGGGTCGCGACCTACAGATTGAAAAACAATGGTCTATGTGACAGACGGCGTTGCGTTAGGCGCGTCTGTCGACCGTCTAAGTGTACTCGCTCTAATAGGATGATTACTGCCGATTTCTTGTCCATGCTCGTAATATAGCGGCGACAGTATAATAACAGGCGCGGTTGCCATAAATCGTTCAAATTCATTAGTTCTATCTTGAACTGAAGTTTCAACACAATCAGTTCATGTCGCATTCCGATGAAAATTCTTGTACGTAGACACTATTTGACATTTTAAAAGTGATCAAAACATACTACTTGGTTCTTCTTGCGTTCACTTCAAACCAGAGTTCACTTCAAAACTCTGGTCAACTCAAAGGGCACGTTAAGATGTTTAATCCTCATAACTCAGTTGGTAGTAGCTATGTCTTCTGCGGTCGTGGGTTCGAATCCCACTCAGGGGAAGTATTTGTGTGACGAACATAAATGTTTGTTCTGTGTCTGGGTGTTAATATTACAAAAAATAAATCCATATAAGTATTCTATCAGTTTGGGGGGTCCAGTTGCTCGAGTCCGTAGGTGTGTACCCTTTGATTCCCTACACGTACCCCCTGGGTGGTGCTGGGTGGTGCTGGTGGAGCAACCAAAAGTAGCAGTAGAACTTGTGCCAAGTTCGTCCGGAGAGGTACTGCCACCACATCTGGAATCTGCCGCCAAGCAGTAGTGGTTGCATTACTGTGTTCCGTCACTTATTTACAAAAAAAATATCTAGTTCCCATAGTACAATCTAAGCTAAGTTTGACAGAGTGCAAAATGTCCATTAATATTTTTAATATAATATCTCTGGCCTGGGTGGCTGTACTAGTCGATAAGCTACGCCGGAGGCCTTCGAGCAGCTTGAAAACTCCGACACCAGAGTTGACCACTCAGAATTTTTGAGCGACAGAATGAATAGTATTTTATACGTTACACGCATACAAGACAAATACCCAAGAACCAAAAAATAACTTCACGCTCATCACAAAAAATCTGTTCCGGTCGGGATTTGAACCCGGTAATGAGGCTATTATCAACTAAGCTACGGAACCGTCCGTCTTGGGTACTTATTGTAAATTCTTCTTCTTAGTATCGATGTCGCAATGATCGAAGTAGTTTACACGAGTACGTAGCCACGTCGACGCTTTTGTCTGTGTCGGATCGTATCAGATCTTGTACGGAAGAAGGTCATAACGGGTATTTGAGGAAGTGTGACCTATTGTGAATAATAATAACTGATTTATCGATAAAACTGACTTCAATACTTTCATAGTAGCAAAATAAGCAATTTCGTTTACTTGGATATTTATTTCCAGTTTTTTTCCAGTTATTTTGATTTAACAACCAAATGTTCCAACCGATTTTGATAGAAATTCTATGGAACCAATATAAAATCATATCCTTCCAAATAAAAAAAGAATTTCCAAAATCGGTTCATAAATGACGGAGATCAGATGTAACAAACATTTTTTTAAATGCACTCGAATTGAGAACCTCCTCCTTTTTTGAAGTCGGTTGAAAATAGATTCTTTATTAATAAGCGTTAAAACGTTTATACACTTATACCTCTGCACTAGGATTCATAGACAAACACAGAAACACAATACAAAAACCTAAGACCCGAGAACAAACTTCATACTCACCACGCAAAGTGTGGAATCTATGAATCAAACCCAGGACACCTCGCTTCGAAGGCAGAGCTACTACCAACTAATCCAAGCCATCAAATTTCACTACTAGTTTCTGCCTCCGACTTCTACCGTCTGGTAGTATTTATGGATAATAGTATATTTCTATCACAGATAACAAACCACTGTGAAATAAAACTCTAGGATATTTTTTTTCTGTAGTAAATTTATATAATGTCTTATACTTTTCGTATTTTATTCAATTAAATTAAGTTCTTCATTTTAAAATAAACTTAACCTTAAAGATAAAATTCCAATGCGTTACATTAATGAAAATATTTACAAAATATAATAATAATTGCTGCTGTGCATTGCTGTGTTCCGGTGGAAGGGTGTGGGTGCCGGTTAAATTACAGGCGCAGCGGGGTGCGACTTGGGTCTTCCCATACTTCGGTCAGAGAGGACCTAAATTGCATTGCTGTTGTTATGGGCGGAGTAAACTACTTAACATCAGGTGGGTAAATATTTCATCTCTTTGATTTATCTCGTGATTTCGATTTTTTTCCAGTTCCCTCACATTTTTTTTAATTACCTAAATATACCTAAATAGTTTATTATATATACAATAACACATCATAATTCTTAACACAAACCATTCACTGATCTTGACCTGGGCCTACGTCATGAAATATTAGTTTATATTAGCCAACGTTAGGTAAACGGTACATTTAACAGTAAAATTATGTCATAGGAGATATTATTTTTATGACTGCATGACATAACCAGGAAGGTATTTAGCTAGCTCGTTACTTAGGTGTTAAATAAACGTTTACACATTCATACCTCTGCACTAGGATTTCCTGTGTCGCAGATGGCATGGACAACACAGAAACACAAGACAAATACCCAAGACCCGAGAGTAAACTTTCATGCTCACTACACAAAGTATGCCCCGGCCGTGATCGAACCCGGGACCCTTCGCTTCGAAGGCAGGGCTACTCAACTAAGCCACGGAGCCGTTAAGGTGCGAAGGATTCATTATTATTGTCAAATAACATTTGAAATCTGTATTTATTTGCTTTTTTCGAAACCTGTTTGCGATCGATTTAGTTTTAACATAGAATTTTAAATATTTCATGGTTTTTTTTATTAGGACATTCTCACATCATCTGATTGTATTTTTATTACGCGATATCGACTCCAATTGTGGAACAATTGAATGTTGTGATTTTTTAAATTTGATAGTGTGTATTCCGTGCTGAAATTTCATTTAAGTTTCACTTGCGAAACAAAAACTTGTGGATGAAAGTATTGATGTCAGATTATTCGATATTTAGATCAGTTGTTTGTTGTTACTGTACATTTCAAATTGAAAAGCAACGTAATAATTATTACATAGTTGGCTCATGAAAGGTAACGGAAATTGAAATAACTTACAGGATACATCGTCTATCATACAAAATTACATTTTGAATCAAACTCTGGCACAATATTATAAACTAAAGTATTAAATAAAATATAATTTAGTTGTTTTTCCGATATGTAAGTGTGGATTCAGACGCCAACTATTATACGAGTATTGTAACATCTTGTTTACGGCTTTTGCTTTGTCGTTTAATACGAAATTTTAACAAATTTATGATAATTAGTATAAAAGTTATATAACCCTTATTTTGGTTCGCCTTAGTTGTTTAAAAAGAGTAGTACCTACCTTATCCTATAAATATTGTAAAGTTGAAAGTTTGTGAAGATGTATGGATGTTTTGTTACTCTTTCACGCAAAAACTACTGTATGGATTTTAATGAAACTTTACAATAACATTGTTCAGATATCGGAATAACTAATAGGCTATAATTCATAATTCATTTGACGGCCCCGTGGCTTTGTTGGCAGTAGCCCTGCCTTGGTCTTGGGTGTTTGTCTTATGTTTCTGTGTTTGTCCATGCCATCTGCGACACAGGGAATCCTAGTGCCAAGGTATGAGTGTGTTAACGTTGTTTTTTTTTTAAATAAAACTATTGTTGATATTGTCCAAAGTGTTAAGTAAGTCGGTAAAAAATCTTTCATCTGCGAGCTTTTTTAGCGTGCGGTGCAAAAACTGTAAGAGTTACACGAATATACGAGTCATGTATGATGTTATTGCTATTGATGGGTCAAATATGGTTTAAAGTATAATATCTACGCGGTCGAAGTCCCGGGCAATAGCTAGTTATGAATAAAATATTATCCATTTATAAATAAGAGAACATTTAACTTAAACGATGTTTCGATTAATTCACGAATAATAAACCTGCTAGTTTATTACAAATTTATTCATTAATTCTTTATTTAATTTTGATAGTTTTTCTAAGCATGGTGTTTGTGATTTAAAATGTTACATGATAAAATATTGTGATATGGTTATTGGATTACATTTTCATAATATTATTATAAATGCGAAAGTTTGTCGGTAATTTTGTTTGTTACCCCTTTAAGTCTGAATGGACTTGGATGATTTTTTTATCAAGGTAGTTCGTACCCTGGACATAGGCTTTTATTTATTCCGAAAAATTGCAGTCATTTTTGACTTTTTAACTGCGGGTAACAACTTCAATTTTTTAGCTAGTTTAAAGTGATAAATAGTTTAATTAACCTGGACGAATGAGCTTCACTCGGTTTCTACTGTGTAAACAGTAAAACAGTAAAACTTTGTACAAAAAAATGTGTTTTTCAAGAAATACAATTAATACAAGTTATTACAACAAATACAGGTAAACCTATACAGCAAAACCCAATCTAAATACAAAATTTGATCCAAATCGTTAGTACGATTGGATACGGATCGAAATCGTTGGAAACGGCTGTTTCCAAGATACGCATAATAAATAAATATACAAGAATTGCTCGTTTAAAGAAATTAGTTAACTGACAGTATTTTAATCCACCAAGTATCGGACGATATTTTTTTATAGCAGTATTAAAACTAGTGCCAGTTACGCCCGGAGAAGTACTGCCATCGAAACTGATAATCCGGCGTCAAGAGAGCTGCAAAGTTAAAGTTGAATTCATTTATTCCTGAAGATCTCAAGTATCATTTGGATAGCGCTTGTCCAAGTCCAGTCTGAGTGAAGAGCACAACGCGATGCGACTTGGGTCTTCAACTTCAGCAGGGGAAGACCGGAGTCGTTTTGCTAATGTTTACGGGTGGCAGTAACCTATTAACATCAAGTGGTCTGAGCTCATCCAATCACTTTAATCAAATAGATAAAATTGCTTCGGAATTTGAACCCGGAATCGAACCCGGCGCTTCGAATTCAGGGTTACTACCAACTAACCTACGCTATCAACGATAGTTAAACTACCGTTGAGTTTAACTGCTAATTGTCAGATTTAGGGTTTTAATTGTTTATTTATAACCTAGCAATAAATTATTACTGTCTTATAATATTAACAATGGATGATCGTATGGTTTAATTAATGGCTGCGGTTATCGAGCTTAGGGTAACCACTTGAAGACTCACTTAAAGTGAAAGTAGTGGGTCTGGCTTTCTAAGCATCGGCTAAATCAATTCTGGAGAAACTTTTATGCATCTTTTGTTAGCTTTGCAAGATGGAAAATTACTTGTTTAATATTGAATGGTCAAGCTCTTGAATAGATGTCCTGAGTTCGCACCACGCCTAGAGTATAGGCGTATATTATAATACTACTAGCTGACCGGGCCACGCGTTGCTGTGGCTAACGTTTTTGTCATACGATATTATAATTAGCAATAAATTAAAATTGCGACTATAATTTGAGATTTAAACTATCCTATCTCTCAAATTGGATCGAACTGCACATGGTGTGCGAATTTTATTATAATCGGTTAAGTGGTTTAGGAGTCCATTGAGGACAAACATTGTGACACGAGATTTATATATATTAAGATAACTCACGATTTTTTTATTCTTTATTCTTAAGATCTAATGGCACCCATTTGCAATTTGTGTGACGTTGGCTAAAATTAGTAATAAGAACGCAAGATACATTTTTATTATTTAAAACAAGTGACATTTCCATGTATTTTTTCAGAATTTACTGGAAATGCAGTATTTTGATTTTGATTAGGATATTGGAAGAAAGTGGAAATATAGGAAAAGAGGTAAAAGAGAAGAAAAGAGCAAGAAACGTTTACACACTCATACCTCTGCACTAGGATTCCCTGTGTCGCAGATGGCATGGACGAACAAAGAAACACAAGACAAACACCCAAGACCCGAGAACAAACTTCATGCTCACCACACAAAGTGTGCCCCGGCCGGGAATCGAACCCGGGACCCCTCGCTTCGAAGGCAAGACTACTACCAACTAAGCCACGGAGCCGTCAAATGAAAAATGAATAAATAAACTAATGAATGAATGAATGAATGAGTGAATAAATGAATGAACTGCCTATTCCCTTCATGGAACGACGGGTGTGCCTGTAATTTACTGGCTACACATACTCTTTATAAAAAAACCATGCCAATACGTCGATACTGGCCATGATACCTATTTTCAAGCGGGTGGCGCCCGCGCCAACGCCAAACAACTGAGATCTAGGTGCCTATATACAAGTTGATTCAAAAAGGTGTGACTTAAACAGCGTATGCCTAGATTAATCTAGGCATACCCACCAGGTCTCCCAATCCTCAGCATGTTAGGTCACTAGTTATCACAAGTCAAACTTTAACGTAAACTTGACGAGGTTCAACCCTAAAAGCACTAGGGACTAGGGGGTACATTTAGGTAACCAGGTAATGCACGCGTGTGTGAATGATGAGCGTCAAGGGCGGCCTTACATATTGCGAGGCTACGGTCGATAGATCTTTGTGAGGTTCTTGGCGTATGAGGAATTTAGGTGAGTTGGAAGTTTACAGGGCTCCTGATAATCAGTCAGCATCCTCCTAAAGACAGCTGCAGTACAATGAAACAAAAAACGGGATGTTATGCGAGGGTGCGAGGCCCCGGGCGGTTGCCCTGCTTGCTTGCTGCCCTAAAGCCGCCACTGATGAGCGTGGTCAGTGACCGCTCATTAGGGCTGCCCAAAAATAAAGAATAAATATATTTTTTATATTGAATGGAAAAAAGTTTTGATTTGGAATCTGACTTTGAATCATATGCTTTCAGGCGTCTGTATTTGTATGAACCTTTTAATATTGTCACGTCTTTTTGAAACATCTTGTATATTTAAGCACTTTCAATAAACTATATTTTAATGGCTATGAGTATTTTGCCAAAGATTTGGCCTAGAAGAGCTCATAAAATGTTTTATTGTCGCCTCAAATTGTTAGGTTAGGTTATACCCAAACTATATTTTATTGCTGTACAGATTTCTCAAATATAAATGTTTAATGTTGCTATATTGAATTAAGTGATTCACATAACGTTTGTACACGTATACTAGGATACCCTGCGTCGCAGGTGGCATGGACAAACAGAAGTACAAGACCCAAGAACTAACTTTTAAATGAGTAATTCTGGTATATATATTTCGTGTACCTCGGAAACGGTTCCAGCGATTTGGATGAAATTTTGTGTTTAGATAGAGTTTTGCTGTTTAAGTATTTCTTGTAAAAACGCATATTTTTACAAAATAATAGTTGAGTGATGATAAGGTCGATGATTGAGCACGAAGTTCTAGAAGCTATTTACCCTTGTCTTGAGAGTCCAGGTAGTTTTCAGGAGAAACAGACCGACAAAGTGCTATTCTTTAGCTGTTCCCATGTTTGTTCTGTCTGGGTGTTGACGCCGAGAGCTACTACCTCGATGCTTATAAGCATGGTGAATCGATGACTGTATGTCCTAGGCATTTTGTATGACCTGGTTGTATGGTACCACTTTACATAGCCACGCCTCATCAATGGAGTAACGTAACGCATCAATCGATTCTTTGTATGGTAATCGTAATTATACTGCTATACGGCTCCGTGGCTTAGTTGGTAGTAGCCCTGCCTTCGAAGCGAGGGGTCCCGGGTTCGATTCCCGGCCGGGGCACACTTTGTGTGGTGAGCATGAAGTTTTTTCTCGGGTCTTGGGTGTTTGTCTTGTGTTTCTGTGTTTGTCCATGCCATCTGCGACACAGGGAATCCAAGTGCAGAGGTATGAGTGTGTGAACGTTTATTATTTATTATTATTATTATTATTTCGTAGCTAAATTGGCTAGAAACCTTGCCTTTGAAGTTAAGGATCCCGGGGTTGATACCCGGCCGGTGCAAACTGTGATGAGTATGTATAATAGTTACTTCTCGATTATTTGTAATTTTAACGCCAACTTTCAATCTGAAGGTCGCTGGTTCAAACCCAATTGTGCACAATGAGTTTTTCGGTTGAAAAATTTATGTGCGCAATACCACGTTCTGGAAATGGTGAAGGGAAACATCGCGAGGGAACCGGAATGTCTTAGAACCAAAATTTCGAAGACATGAGACATCTACCAAATTGGATTTGGACAAAACAAACCAGTCATTTGTTTTGGTTTAAACTGAATATAAATATGCAACGTTACTTACATAACTGTAATGTTTATAAACTACGTTATATATATTACGTAATTATGTAACCCAGTGAGTTATCTCAGATAAAAAGTAGGTAAATGAATTCAGTTGATAAAACTGTAAGAGTTTATCTTATATTTTACAAACAACCGCAATATAACACTAAATTAAACTAGTGACAGCTTACAGTCAAACCCTATAATCTACAATACTAACAGATGACTGGAGATAGATTACCATTGCAACATGGTTATCTTAATAAAAAATTCAAATACTTTTGACAAATTACAATGTAGCCATGCTACAGTAATTAATTAGTAAAATAAAGGGTTTGGCTGTTAGTAGTTTAGCCTTGAAAGTGAAGGGTCCCAGGTTTGATTCCCGGCCGGCGCAAACCTTGTGTGAAGAACTTAAAGTCTTTTCTCCGGTCTTGGGGTCTTGTCTTGTGATTCTATGTTTGTCGATGCCACCTGCGACACAGGGCGTGAGGAGTGTAATACCTTGGTGAACCGCTGGTAGATTGTCAATTGCAATAAATATTTCGATCAATACTTCTACACCTCAACATTTCAAAAACTATTATAATAAAATATCTATTTTTTTTTATATTTTATTAAGAGACTATTTTTTCGTCTAATTTAATGGCAAATAAACAATGAACAAATAAATATTCATGGACATTGCACACAGCGCTATAGTCACAAACTAAGCATAGTCATTTTAAATTACTTATACAATAATTATGTGTAAACCAGATAATTTAAACAATAATCTTTATTATATTATTATATCTTACTTATATTATGAAGGCAAATTTGTGTGTGTGTCTATGTTCCTCCACGCTCAAACGGCTCAAGCGATTTTTATGAAATTTGGTACCAGGATAGCTTATACCCTGGATTATCACATAGGCTAATTTTGATCCCGGAAAACTGCGGGTAAAACCGCAGGGCGCAGCTAGTTATGTATATGGTTAGTATTTTTTATGTATGTATGTAAATTAAACACATTAATTTTATATTAAAGCGTTACTCACGCGCTTAGGGACGACCTTTTAAGATGCATTAAAATGTAAATTTTTATAGCATTTTGAGTAAAATAAAATCGCGTTCGGAATTCAATGATTGTTGAAATCAAGTTGAAATTGATTAGAACGTCAAACGCATATCAAACAAAACTGACAGGCGTATAGATTGTTGTTTGCGATTGATCGTCTCCAAACCACTTTATATATTGACTAGCTGCGTCCCGTGGTTGGACGTACATTTTTCCGGGATAAAAAGTAGCCTATGTGCTATTCCAGACTATAAGCTATCTCTGTGCCAAATTTCATCCAGGTCCGTTCAGCCGTTCTGGCGTGATTGAGTAACAAAAAAAACAAAACAAAAAAAAAACAACGTTAACACACTCATACCTCTGCACTAGGATTCCCTGTTTCGCAGATGGCATGGAAAAACACAGAAACACAAGACAAACACAAGACCCGAGAACAAACTTCATGCTCACCACACCGGGCCCGGCCGGGAATCGAACCCGGGAACCCTTGCTTCGAAGGCAGGGCTACTACCAACTAAGCCACGGAGCCGTCGAAACAAACAACATCCATCCATACTTACAAGCTTTCGCGTTTATATTACTTAATATTATAAACGCATATTACAAACAAAATAATGATTAAATTATAATCAATTCATCTATTTTAATGTACTCGATTATCTATTTTATATAATAACGGAAGTTAATGGAATGCAGATAAAATCCTTTATACCCGGGTCGACACTCAATAGCACTCAATTATTATTACAATAGTACCTATTAATAAAATTTGCACTTAACCACATTGGTTGTAGATGCAATATTGATTGGAATCTGTTAAGAATCTTCGTTTATCTGCCGCCAAATTCTGCCAAGCGAACTTGAACACTACACAAATTCACGCTACCATTTCGTTTCTTATTATTTTACAGATACACATACAGTGTAGGAAGATTTTTGTATGGTAATTAGGGGTCCGCACCCAAAGGGTAAAACGGGACCTTATTACTAAGACTCCGCTGTCCGTCTGTCAGTCTGTGTGTCATCAAGCTGTATCTCATGAACCGTAATAGTTAGAGAGCTGAAATTTTCACAGATGATGTATTTCTGTTGCCGCTATAAAAACAAATATATTAAAAACAGAAATAATTAAATATTTAAGAGGGCTCTCATACTAAAACTTGACTTTTATTTTTTGTTGAATATTGATGACGGCAACAGGTAGACCCTTGAAATATTCGCACTTGGCCGGTTTTGTACTTACAGCGAGATGTACGCCTTTACAATTAAATACAGACCATATTTTCAAAGACGTAAACCAGATTTTCTCGGAAATCAATCGCCATTGGAATCGAATTTTGTATTAGAACTTTAGTTGGCTATGATTAGGTTTCATTTTGACTGACTATCATTTAAAAGCGATTTGTAACTGAGATGGATGAATGAATACTCTCTCATGGATGAAGGTGCACCCGGCAATAGGAATCATCTGGAGTGACTTCACAATCCTGAACAGGAAAACTAACATGCAAGACCAGTGCCTTGATATAAATTTTAAAACTATCATGGTTATGAACATTATTATTCGTGTTACCGAGATATTTACCATGATCTGTGAGTTATCAACAAAACTTGAAAATCATGGTAAATATCTCGGTAACACGAATAACAGTGTCTTGATGTTTGAATCCGACCCTCCAGAGCCCTTACTGGATACGAGTAAGGGTCTCTGAAGGGTCGGATGCGATAGCAGTAACTACAATTAAATGATTTAAAAATCGAATAACCTACTTCATTAAATTCATCCCTTCTTCGTACTTAGATTTACTGCCATGCAATTTCTACGGAATCACCTCGAACCCCCGTCATTATCAAAACTGATCTAAATGGAAAAAATACATACGTGCCGACGAATTGAGAAGCCTTTTTTGAATTCGCCCGGGACGTTACATCTCATGTATCAGTAATTACACCGGCACCCACACCCTTCGGAACAGCAATACGAGTGCATCACTGTTTAACAGCAGATTACCGGATGTGGAGGCAGTACTTCTCTGGACGAACTTGGCACTTCGACTGCTACTTTTAGTTGGTCCTTTGGCACCACCCAGGGGGCACGTGTTGATACTAGAGGGCTCTCACCTACAGATGCTAGCAACTGGAGCAATCATCTGTTTTCAGATATTTATAAGCTTCTGGCAAATTATTCTAACAGAATTGCGGTGAGGCGTTGATATAACGACAATTATCAATGGCTAACTAATAAAAGATAAGCTAGGGTTATCGAGAGGTTAGGAGATGATTAAAAATTTAAGGTATCAATTTGAGTTATTACATAAACTAGTATGAACAATATCATTAATTTTATCAGTAGTCTGAGATATTTTTCAATTAAGTTCTACTAAAAATTCCTTATTTACTCTTATCTCTTTAAGGGTACTTTGATAAGTACTTGAGTAAGGTTTTTTTTCTATTTTAGTCGCCTCAGAATTAATTTATCAACCGCTTTGGATTTATTTTTGCTTGAAAGAAATTGTATTGGTTTCATAAAAATTTTAGCAAAATCGGTTCAATAGTTTGATTGTTAAATCAAAATAACTAACACTTAGGTCTACTAACTACGAATTAGGTCTTCCCCGACGTAAGTATGGGAAGATATAACGTCACATGCGCCTGTGATTACACCGGAACCCACACCCTTCCACCGGAACACAGCACTGCGAGTGCACCGCTGCTTGGCGGCGGATTACCAGGTGCGGTACTTCTCCGGACGAACTTGGCAAGTTCTACTGCTAATTTGGGTTGATCCATTCGCTCCACCCGGGGGACAAGAGCAGGGAATCTAAGGTACAGACGCGGGTAACATGGGCCCCCAAAATATATCATCTAAGTACAATAGGTAAACGAAATTGCGTATTTCACTTTTCTGTAACTTCTTCACCCGTTGTATATCGATTTGGAACTGTTTGTTTTTTGTTTTACCCTGCTACAGATGGGCGAGAAAGCGCTAGTTTTAATTGATTTAATTCATTAATTAGTATTCTATTACCTTCATAATTGTAGTATTCTATTACCTTCATAATTGTATACAGTTTGCAGGGCTGAAATGTGGAAATTATTTTGGTACTGATATAGTATAGTTAGACTTAGTATTTTAGAATCCTATGATTGGTGGATTCGTCGTAAGAGTGGAATCAATTAAGTGGTCAGCCTACAACAACAATTCTGCAATGCAAGTCGCGTATAAGATTCTACATGTCTACCTAATTTGTAATTCCATGTAACTAGACGTACGTGCGACAATTTGACCTGAATTTGAGGATTTTTTATCTCTTTGACCTTACGCAACATTACGGCCTCTGTACATAGATTAGAGATAAAATAAAATTTATTCCCTAAGAGAATATATCGTAGTTAAATTGACTTCATTATTTATAACCATGCTGGTTTGGTTTGAGTGTTATGTTCTAGTCTATTAGAATATCCTCCTGCCTATATTCCTTTTTATTTATTTATTATTAAAGAAACCACCAGCAGAATTATCCAAATAGGAAACAAAACGCCATTTAAAGGTATCCACGCTCATGAAATGAAATGAAAAAGAAGTACATTTTATGATGTAAAAACACCCGGCTTTGTATCTCATCATAGATGGAGCATATTTTTCTGGAGCATATTTTTTTAGTAATGCGACTCTATATGAGATATGAGATAAAAATGTTTATATCTATTAAAGATACTAACTATAAATTTAGTATCTTTAATAGATATAAACATTTTCTATGGCACTGGAAAAACTTGTGTGGTTTCTTTTGTTCTTGCAGTTTATTTTTGCTGTTCAGTTAATGAATGGGTGGACCTTTAAAATTTCGTTCAGGCTAAGGCTGTCAGCCATGTCGGAGGCTTTCCGGCTTGAAAACTCCGACACCAGAGTGGGCTACCCACACTAAAAAAGGAAAAAAATGATTGTTTATGTTTCCGCATTCTCAACTTGTCGCGTTTGTTTGAAGATAGGGTTTGATTACGCCAATCTATGCTTTTGTGTACCTGATAACATTGTCGCAGGTTGCCCCGCTGCCCGCGGGGCACATCACTAGATGTGCCCCGCGGCTTGACACGCGTATAACTGAAAGATATGACTAAGAGCAGATTTAATATTTCAATAACTACAACATCATGGTACTTTTATATAGTTATCTATAATATAAAATAAAGAAATACTTAATTTGAAAAAACAAATTTAAAAAAAAACAGTTGCATGTTACCTCGCAGCTACCGGGCGGTTTTTTTCTAAAACTAAAAAGATAAACGGCCTAACAGCAAAAATCAATTTTAAATTTGTTGTCTGTCTGTTCCGGCAAATCTCAAAAATGGCTGGATCGTTTTTTACAGGACTTTCACTGGTAAATAGCTGTTGTTATAAGGAGTAACATAAGCTACTTTTATTTTAGAAAAAGAAAAATAAATTAGGGTTCCAAAAAAAATTTTCATTTCAAATCGCGGGAAGTAGCTAGTTAATCTATATATTTAGAATCCGTCTTATTAAAAACGCAATTAATATATTGCTAATGAACTGCCATAAAATACCTCCATCTTAAATTTATTACTCAAAATTAATAAAAATATCTCGTTAGTTAACCAGTTTATTACAAATGAGGTTTTAGTGAAATTAATTGTTAAGTAAGTTCAGCGAATATTTATATTTATAATATCAGTAAGGTTCTTTCAGGTAGTACTACATCCAAGACCCGAAAACAAACTTCGTAAGCTAAGCGACGTTACCTTGGTATATTTATCTGTCAAATAACACTGTTAACTGTTTTAAAAATAAGTGGTTACCTGATAATAATTACCTGGTATGAAGTGTTTACCACCGCCCATAAACTCAATTACGGTTCGACCGTTTTGGCTGATTTCTATTTTGTTGTAAGGTTTAAATATAAGATATTTTTTGTGAAATAACGGGTAATGTCGGGACAACGGGAGAGCGTGGTGGCCCAGGGGCACAGACACCGATTTTCAATCTGAAGGTCGCTGGTTCAAACCCACAAGTGCACCAATAAGATTTTTCACTTGAAAAGTTGATGCGCGCAATACCACATTCTCGACACGGTGACAGAAAACATCGTGCAGAAACCGGCATGTCTTAGAACCAAAAATTCGACGACATGTGACATCTACCAATCCGGATCGGGCTCCCGTGGTAGATCAGAGCCCATTCCCTCTCAATTATCGAGAGTAGGCCGGTGTCCCTGCAGTGGGAACATTAGAGGCTGGTACGGTCGGGACAACTGAAAGTGGAAACAGCAATAGGATTTTTGCTACTCCCTCATTTGACAGCTGATTGACAAATTGCGAACCAAGACAGTAAATCATATGTAAGGTCAGTTTCTTATACAAATAGTTTGCAGACCAGCTAACCAAGAATGTAAACATATCATACCAACGGAATGCGAATGAATGATTTCATAATACCTTGTGATAGCTCAAAATGAATGCAAAATTTAAAATCGCATTTTAGTAGCTTCTACATTATTGAATTTGGCATCAATATAGACAGATTCTAGACTATAAATCTCAATTCTCCGTACCTAGGTCTGTGATAAATAATGTGTACAGTCCAAACACTTGTCTCAAGAACTAGTAGATAAATCATCCTGTCTTGGATTTATTACCAACATCACTATTATTACTGCACTTACGGGAAATGGAGTTTCCAACTATAAAATATGAGAGTGCAGACAACAGATTAAAATCGCGCGTCAATTTTGTGCTACCATTGTCAACTTTAATCTGTAGTTGTTGTGTCTGAATTCTACTAACCTTTCTATCGTTAGACTTCTTGCATCTTCTATTTTATAATTAAATAATTACGACTAAAATTTAACAAATTTTGTCATGCGTTGTCCCATTTTTGTATGACAGACTTTTTATGGCACATTTCCGTATAGCAGTAAAACATGAAAACTGACTGTAATTTGACATATCTGTGTGCATGTAATGGTCTGCCTGGGGAGTTCCTGTGACACGTCATATGCTCACGAATATGTGTACATGCATGTGTAAAATTTGACGTGTCCAAATGATACTTGAGATTTAAAGGAATAAATGAGTTTGACTTTGTATATCGGACACCTGCGACAATGTATCAAATAGTTACTTTTTGGATAAATCATTTGTATTATTATTTGTATATGTAGTTCTATTCTGTCAAACTATAGTCGCGGCGATTAAAATCGGCCGTCTGCCGGCTCCAAGGATATTTATATTCATGCACCAGTAATTACTTTATACATCTTTTCGAATTTAATCACACTTATATTAAAAAGGCGAAAGTTTTTATGTGTGTGTGTGTGTTTGTGTTTGTAACTGCTTCACGCTCAAATGGATCAAGAGATTTCTGAAACACCGACACTAGTGTTGGTCACTAACTCATTCGAAAGAAGAATGTTTAACCAATATGAATTCAAGGCTGGGAAGAAAAGAGCATAAAATTAAATGTAGAGTACTATCGATTTGCAAATGAAATATGAGTAATTCTTAATCAACTAACAGATTACTAGTGATTAATTACCATGGCAACATTGTTATCTGTCAAGTAATTTGGCTGCCAAACTATGTAATTTAGCTAGGTAGCTGATTCTTGTATATGAACTTGAAAAGTTTGAAAAATTTCGTGGAATATTAGAAAATTCAACAAAACTGTTGGTGCTTTTATTCTAATGCATTTTTGAAATGAAATTGAAATGAAAAATGATTTATTCACACAGCAAAAACAAGTACACAACACAACCATATGGTAAAAAAATGAACAATTACAAACAAAAAAATAGAAAAAAAAATATATCTAAAAACACAATTCATAAATAGAGCAAATGCTGTGCACAGTCTGTGGAAAAGCACAGTGCTCAGCATGAGCTGTGAAGAAGTTCACAGCGCTGATTTTCAGCACAGGCTTGCATGAAATAATGAACGCTGAATGACGCACAAAAACAGAGCATACAAATGTATGCTCGTACGTAAATTTTGACAGCTGATCAATCTGTCAAATCTGTCAGTCGTGTCAATCAAGACAAGACAACGTCGGGCCAGTTACGAATAAAACTCTTTATGACGTAAACATCATACATAGCAGATGTTTAGGTAATCCGCAGAATAAAATACTGGTAACATTAACAGTTAAAATAACGATATCTCTGCAAATAACTGAAGGTGGCGGTAATGATCGTAAATACACGATGACCGTTACAATTTTATGACTATTATGTCATATGCCCTTGACTTTGTACATAAATATTGGATGACATAATTGTCTTGCATGGGAACCATGATGCTCGCGTCATATGAATACCCTCAGTCCCTACACGTGTCCCCCCGGGGGGTCAGAAAGGAGCAGAAAAGACTACGGCTGGTCTGCCGCCAAGCAGTGGCGTTACTACTGTGAAAGGTGCCGGTAAAGTGCCGGATGGCGAGCGCAACGGCGTTCTCATACTTCGGTTAGGACCTGAGTTGTATTGCTGTTGTTATGGGCGAAGGTAACTTAACATTAGGTGCGCCTTCAGCTCGACCCGTTAATTAGTCAATTAGTCAATTAGAGACGTTGGGAAAAAAACTGTCAGAAATTGTAGTATTTTTGCAAGTCACTAAAGTTAAAAAGTCAACACTGACTGCATTTTTCGTGGTAAAAACTAGCCTTAGTGTTAATCCAGGGTATGAGGTACCCTAATTACAAGTTTGAACGAGAAGTAACAAAAATCCGTACGGACAATCTTTCCCAATTATAATATTAATATGATATATATTTAATATGTGACTGCAATCGAAACATATTTCAATGAAAAATGTATTTGATGACTTGAGTTCAATATTTAATTTATAAACATTATGTACATAAACACATACCAGTGACATAATACGATTTCATTAATTTAATTATAACGATCTTTTAAACGCGCTAATAACTTAATAGCTTATAGAATACAGTTAAAAACAAGTAAATAAATGACTTTTACACACTCATAACCCTGCACTAGGATTCCTGTGTCTCAGGTGGCAGGAACGAACAGAAATGCAAGATAAGAACAAACTTTACTGGGGGATACTTTGTGTGAGCACACAAAGTATGCCCCGGCCGGGAATCGAACCCGGGATCGAGCTCCGAAGACTACCTATTAAAATACAGAGCTGTAATTAATAGTTACAAAAGAATATTATTATAAGTATATTCTTATAAGACAAGCATTTAAATTCCAAATATTGTCAAAACTAAGAAACTGATTTAGAAATCGAAAGAACAGACTTCAAGGCGTTCATCCCTTATTTATATATCGCTCCCAGGGGTAAAATTTCTTCATAAAATTTCTACATGACCACTTCAGAGGTTCAGACTACCCAACTATTAAAAAAAAACATCTATATCGGTCCCCAGTCGGAAAATAAATCATGTAACAAACATGCAAAAAAAAAACAGAATTAAACGCTCTTCTTTTTTGAAATCGGTGAAAACAAGATATAATACAACATTCATTCCTAAGTTACTCCGTTATAAATGCGTTAAAAACTATTGTTAATATTAAAATAATAATACAATAATTGTTTTTAATTTCTAAAACTAAGTCTCCTGCTATCCTTTGGATGCGCAGATAACGAATTACAGATCTTTGATATAAATAATTAATCGATTATACATTCATGTGTTCAATGCAGCCTTCAACTAATTAACAAAATATAATTACATGAAACTCACATAATCCAGGCTTATTCAAGGCTGTTAATGGTATAATAAGGATTTCATACTTCTTAGAAAAATATTTTTAAACAACCTCAGCGAATGGCGAAGCTTGCTTAGCTTTACCACAGATATAATAATACTATACCATTTATGTTAAGCGAGCCTCAGCCCGGACAGAAATTGGATGGATGACCGTTTTGTAGCGTTTGAATAAAGCGCTTCCGTGCACGTTAAGATGTCGGTTATACTAGTCGTTAAGCCATGTAGGAGGCTTTCGGGTGGCTTGAAAAACTACATTAGAGATGGCCACTCATACAAAAGAAGAAGAGAACCTTATTTACAGGAAGCAACAAGCTAAAATTACGTGCATCTCAATTTGTTGTAAGTACTTCAAATCTAATAAACTATTACTACAGTTAGAATAAATTATGTTTACTGTACACTTCTGTGAGACTTATATCTCAGTTCTAAATAACAACGATATCATAATTTATAGCACCGATACTGTATTGAAATTGTTACTTTGAACTAGCATCAAACAAAACCAATAGTTATTGTAAATGTGAGTGATATTCAAACAATAGAAGGCGATGAATACGCACCAGCGAATAAAATGAATTGTGTCTCCCTATTTGCAATGATAAAAGCGAAAGGCCTATTGGCCACAAATTCCTGCCTATCGTTATCAGTATCATTCACTAGAAAATCTACAGATGCACTCGCCCTAAGCCCCTGTTCTGTCACCTCAATATCGGCAGTTTGGCTCATCAGAGACGCGAACATAGTATAATCACTGATGCGATCGAGCTCCGCGCGCCGCGGATCAAAAATCCTTCTAACTCCCATATCAAAAATTAACTCCGGTAAATTATCCGTAGTGGTATTAATTCGGAATCTAGGCAGCTTTAAGTCCACTAGCTTCGGACCTTGACTCTTAAAAGAGTTATATATAGAGTTCAATGTCGTACGTTGCAGATCGTAAAATAAATCACCCACCCAAACATTGTTGATAGGCAAAAATATAAGCATTGACATGCCATTTACGCACGGAATTTCTATAATTTTGGAGTTGATATAAGAAAGTTCTGTCATGTTGAAATAGCCTATTTGGTTCATCATGTTTACCTCTCCGATTCCCTGACCCAAGCCTGACATGAACATTTCAGGTTTAGTGTATGCAGGGTTAAACGGCATTTGCCAAGCACTTCTAAAATACACATTATCACTCAAGAGTAACACTGTTGATTCAAAGTCCTCTTTGAACACTGCTTCGTTGATTACTCCTTTCGTTCCATCTTCAATGAACTTATTGACTTCCCTGGCCGATGTCTCAGGGTAGTCAAAATTTTTTAACATCACTTTAACACCGTAGTACTTTTGGACATCACGAATATATTTTGGTTTCACCGCCATCAACTCGTCGATCACCATAACACTTTTTCTTCTGTACTCATATTTGAGTCCTTTGTTCATTTTATGCAAGATTTTCGCTAGCTGAAGTTTGAAGCATCTGTTGCGATGATGCCTTGTGATCTTCCAGATTTCTCTGAGCGTTTTTCCGGAAGCTCCCTCCGCTATCGCAGTCAACTGCAGCCAAGTGGATAGGGGAGAGAACACGAAATGTGCATTCTCGTTCTGCGCTGCTCTGTCCAAAATCCGGGTTGAAAATTCGTATGCGGGTCGTTTCAGGAGTAAAAGCGCCGATTTTTGGTTGCATTTGTACTGTTGGCTGATTGTGAAATGCAGCAGAGTGAGTAGAATTAGGATTTTTAGCGTCATGACGATGATTTTCGCGGTTCAGCGAGACGTGCGCGTAGCTCGCCGTGGCTTCACTGAATGATTAGTGAGCGAAGGGACATGAACTTGGCCGGTTATTTTCATCGAAAGTGCTTGCGTTTTTTACGCGATGAGAACTTGTTATTCAGATCGCGTGGCTATTTTATCAAACATGATAAATGCATGGATATCGTTTGCAATGAATATTATCTTGTTTATTTGTTTTGACGTATAATTGATTATTTGTTTAATCGTATTTTCAGTTTCATTATTAATAAGATATACCATTTATGTATTGTTATACGTTTGAATAAGTAAATCAAATATTTGTACGCAATTTAGAAGAATAAATTGCACTTGGATATACACAGAATCATAAGACAAACACCCAAAACCCGATAAAAAATGTTGGTCGGGAATCGAACCTTTGGATCGAAAGCAGAGCACCACTAACTAAACTATGACGTCATTTCAACATAGATTAATACAAGTTGATTAAAAAATTGTTCCTTTAAAATCATATAATCATAAAACACGAGTGTTAAAGCTATCTTAATAGTCCTTTGTTTTAAGAGATTTGATGTTATGGTTATGCCTATTTTAAGTATTAATAACCCCTAGTCACAATTTATATTCCAAAAATAAGATTTGGGAGATTAAAACAATTGTGTCCCGTTTTAACTATATAAGGGTCCAGTCTTTTTTAATTTGGCTGCATTACACTAAAAATAAGCCGTGAACACAAAGTAAAAATATAAATTTTTCAAACAGCGTTTAATTAAAACAATTAAGCATAAAATGGCCTAACTACACAAATGGACTCTAAATATTTTAACCATTTTTAGATATATTTTTTCATGACTAGTATTGTTATGTATTGGTACCTAGATAGAAAGAACAATAGAGTGCTAGATTCAGAACCAGTAGGTATATGTTTAGAGGTCGACAGGAAAGTAAAAGAAACTATGTACATGAAAGTAACCTTGATGAGTCAAATAATATTTATAATCTGTGTCCTAGTGACAGAAATCGGTAGGTCAACATACAACTGCTTTATAGAAATTTGTTTCAATAAATTTCTATTGATTTCAACGGTTAGGCGTAACTTTATCAAATAATAATACACGTTTCACACAGCCCCAAACTAAGCATAGCTTGTACCTACTATGGGATAAATTAGAGAAAGTATTGTATTACAATATATTATGATTTTTGTGTGGATGATTGTATAGTGTGATATTTTATTTAATTAATGCTGACTAATTTATTATTATTATTATTTTATTCCAAATAATTATTGTTTTTCTGAAAATTGTTGTATTTATTGTATTATATAAAAAAATACCTTTTTTTTGTAAAATTCTTCAATATTTTAGTACTTATGTTTATTTTATTTTTTTATATACTGTCTTTAATTTTAATTAATGTAATTGGTGCCAACCGTATTAAATAAATAAATAAATTAAATAAAGTAAAACTCAAATAATTTTGTAGAAATTTAAGATATTCTTATGTAACATATACATTATATCTAATTATACCAAGATTTAAAATAAAACCTCATTCACAGAGGTTTAAATAGGACCTTCCTTGTCATAACAAGCCTTCAAATGAACTAGAAAAAATTATATGTAGCTTTATTTAGCGTCGTTTTATAATTACCCTGACAAAGCCCATGCAGCTGAAATTATAATAGATAATCTAATTTTTAACCGACTTCAAAAAAGAGGAAGATTTAATTTTTTTTTAATGTATTTTTGGGCATAACTCCGTCACATATTGATGGAGATGAAAAAATATTTTTTTGTTTCAAATGGTCCCATAATATTTTTATCAAAATTGGTTCAATAGTTTGGTTGTTAAATCAAAATATCTGGAAAAACGTAATTGCGTAATTTGGTACTTTGAAAATATTAAACTCGGGTTTTTTTCTCGATTTTTAAATCAGCTACTTGTAATTTCACAAAATGATACCCGTTTCCATACATTTTAATAAACAAGTGACTATAACAAAATAAAAAAATCCTACTTCAATACTTACATCCCATAACGAGAAATAAAGTATGAAAGGGTGTACCTCTAAGGGAATATACCCTACCATTTTCATAAACGGGGTTGCCAACTATTGCCCAAGTGAGAGGTTTTAGCAGGACGAATACGGAACGACACGCAGGCAGGCTCTTGTAAAAAAAAAAGCTTGTAGTTTAAATATGGCGGTAATCATCGCTCATGGATGCCACACCTAAATCAACAACATTGTCTAGATGAGTGTTGTATGTGATAATGTGGGTACTTTACTTGCCAAACCTTCTTGTCTATTAAATAAGGCAGGTTAAGTAGGGTAGATTTACTTTTTGTAATATGATTTATTCAGTCTTGTTCTGCTACTTAGCACAATACATTCTTTGGAATATTATGTCGTTTTATTGAACATAACAGTGGCGACGAGGATTTAAAGTGAAAAATGGAGCGTAAACTAGTGAAATTCGGTGAATTCAATGTGCAAACAGACAATTGGGACATATATGTTGATAGACTGAACTATTGTTTTGAGGCGAATGGAGTCTACGAAGATTCCGCCAGGAGGGCTAATTTTTACACAAATTGTGGAGTTCAAGTGTTTGAAACTCTTCTCGCGTTAATTACGCCAAAGAAATCGAGTGACGTGACTTTCAGTGAAATTATATGCATCCTCACTAAACATTACAGTCCAAAGCCCAATGAAATATCAGTGTCATACAAATTCTATAAATGTGATCAACAACACAATGAGAGGGCGTCGGAATACATTGCCCGACTACGTAAAATTAGTGCTGGGTGCAATTTTCCAAATCTGGAACGTATGCTGCGGGATCGATTGGTGTGCGGCATGAGTGACCACAGACTGCAGTACGACCTGTTGAAGAGAGACAATCTCAAATACGAAGACGTGGTGGACGCCATGTTGTCGGCCGAGAGTGCAGGTCGCGACGCGCACATGATGCAGCGCGTGCCCGCCACGCCGGCGCCGGCCGCTCCGACGCACGCCGAGTACACGACACCGCCGCCGAGCAGCACCGCGGCCTTCCCACTTGAATCTTTCGAACCGATGGACGTGAATGCAGTGAAACCAAAATCGACATTTCGTCTCTGTTACCGATGTGGAGACCGCCACGGAGGCGAATGTCGCTTCATCAACGCCGTGTGCCATTACTGCAAGAAGAGGGGGCACATCGAGAAGATATGCACCGCTAAAAAGAGCAAGGGCCCCGGGAGGGTCAACTACGCGAACAACGAATCCAACACATTGAACGGGATCTACAAGATGGGCGATGCACGCACGCGCGTGCCCGCGTATGAATTGCAAGTGTCACTAGACGGGGTGCCCGTCGCCATGGAGGTGGACTCGGGCGCCGCCTTCTCCCTTATCAACGAGAGCACGTGGGCGCGCCTGCGACAGCGCGCCGCGCCGCGCCCGCTGCACACCCGCCTGCGGACGTGGACGGACTCGCCAGTGTCGGTGATAGGACAAGCTACAGTGATGGTGCAGTTTAAGGACATTAAGCGTGAACTGAATATTATTATAGCTAAGGGTTCGGGGCCGAATCTTATAGGCCGTAATTGGTTTGAAGCTCTTGAAATATCGGTCACTGTCAACATAGTTTCAGACATCGACATGACGGCTACTAATAAGGTACTCGATAGACATAGTGAGGTTTTTAAGGATGAACTTGGTACTTACCGGGGTGACCCTGTTACTATTCACGTAAAGGCAAACGCGACGCCAAAATTTTTAAAAGCGCGACCTGTTCCTTTTGCTATTAAGGGTAAAGTTGAGACAGAAATAGATCGTTTGGTGGATGAGGGCGTTCTTCGCCCCGTGTCATTTTCGGAATGGGCAACCCCGGTTGTTCCTATAGTAAAAAAGAACGGCGCGGTCCGTCTCTGTGGAGACTACCGTAGCACAGTAAATCAAGCTACGGAATCGGATACCTATCCGATGCCTACCGCTAGTGAGGTCTTCGCTACGATTTCTGGCGGCAAGTTTTACACTACGCTCGATTTAGACAGGGCGTACACTCAAGTAGTTGTCACAGACGCTACGGCTCGTCTTTTAACCCTCAACACGTGCAAAGGTCTTTTCACAGTTCACCGATTGGCCTTCGGCGTGAAAGCGTGCCCGGGAATATTCCAGCGATTGATGACTTCGTTGCTTGCGGGCGTGCCTGGCGTCGCTGTCCTGATTGATGACGTAATAATCAGTGGTCGCACCATGCCGGAGATGACGCAGCGCCTAGGTACGGTCTTGGAACGCATTGAGAGAGCAGGTTTACGTCTCAATGGAAGTAAGTGTAAATTCGCTAAGGAAAGAGTTGAATTTTTGGGTTTCGTTATCGACGCTGACGGTATACATCCGGCACCAAGCAAGGTGGAGTCAATAATGAATACTCCGGAGCCTAAAAATGTCCAGGAGTTACAGGCATTTTTAGGATTATATAATTTTTACGAGAGGTTCGTACCTCACAAAGCCACGGTACTCGAGCCTCTACATAGATTGCTCGACAAGTCTAAGAAGTGGCTGTGGACTGAGCGAGAGCAGGGCAGTTTCGATACTGCTAAACGTCTATTATCATCCGATTTAACACTTGTACATTACGATCTTAACAGGCCATTGGTACTCACTTGCGATAGTTCGGAGTACGGTGTGGGAGCCGTTTTGTCACATACTATGGAGGATGGATTGGAACGACCTGTAGCTATGGGCTCCAGGACATTGCATACGCACGAGCGTCGCTACTCCCAGCTGGACAAAGAGGCTACGGCCATTATGTTCGGTGTGAGTAAATTCCATAATTACTTGATGGGGAGAACATTTATGATTGTCACGGATCATAAACCCTTATTAGGCATATTCGATCCGAAAAGGCCAATACCTAATGTGTTGTCTCCTCGACTTATGCGAATGGCTTTAGTTCTTACTTCTTACTGTTATGACATAACTTATAAACCAGGAAAACACATAGGTAATGCCGATGGTTTGAGCCGCTGGCCACAGCCCGTTCCTGAACAATCAGAACCACAACTGTGTGACGTTCTACTCATGGCCGAAGCTCCCGACGAGTTTCCGATCGATGTAGAACAAATAGCATCTGCTACAAAACGTGACAAAGTGCTTCATCGGGTCATTCATCACATTCTATGCGGTTGGCCCGCTAAGGAATCAGACAAACAGCTGCGGCCGTACTGGCTGCATCGCACTGAGCTGTCATTGCATGAGGATTGCATCCTCTTGGGTTGTCGCGTGGTGATACCCCCATCGCTACGTGAATCAGTGTTGCGCGCTTTGCACAAAGTGCATAGTGGCATTGTACAGACAAAGGCACTCGCCAGAAGCTACGTGTGGTGGCCACAGCTAAACAATGACATCGAAGCATTAGTACAGACTTGCAATAAATGTTTAGAAAACCGCCATATGCCCCCAAAAGGTAATTACGAGTGGATACTACCAGCAAAACCTTGGTCGAGGTTAAACATTGATTTTGCGGGGCCTTTTCAGAATAAAAATTTTCTTATTCTAGTTGATGCTTATTCAAAGTGGCCAGAAGTTTTCATTGTCAATAATATGACTTCAGCAACAGTAATTCGGCACTTAAGAAATTTGTTCGCAACACAGGGATTGTGCGAAACTATAGTTTCTGACAATGGCACAGCTTTCATTTCTGAAGAAATGAAAGAATTCTTAGATGCAAATAAAATAAGACATGTTAGGTCAGCGCCGTTTCACCCTTCAACGAACGGATTGGCAGAACGCATGGTACAAACTGTCAAAGACAAACTTCGCAAAATGGATGATTTATCATGGGATGTAAAGATTCCGAATATGTTATTAGGGTTACGGGTAACACCCTGTACAGTTACGAACAAGAGCCCAGCTGAAATTTTGTTTAATAGGCGTGTACGCACATTATTAGACACGATTAATCCACATAACCAAAAACATAAAAAACGAGAAGACCAAGTGTCAAGGAATTCCCAGAAAATGCACAGACAAACAGATGTAGGACAGACGGTTATGTATAGAAATTATGGTAAGGGACCACGATGGTTACCAGGAGTAGTGGTTAATAGAGAAGGTCCATCCAGCTATTGCGTTGAAGCTGAAAATGGAACTCAGGTTAACAGACATATAGATCAGCTAATTAAGAAACAGGCTGTTATAACAAGGCATGAAAGTAGGGAAACAGATAGGGATAAGGAAAGGGAAAGTGATGATAGGGACAGTGAAGGACAAAACCAAGAAATGGAAGACATTTCTTCTAGCTCAGAATGTGAACAAATTATTGAAATACCGAGTTCAGATAAGTGGGCAGAAATGCTGGGCATTCCGGTAGCTGGAGAGCCTGGTTTTTCCGGTGGTAAAATTAAGAACAAAACGATGGTACATGGCAGGTCTCCATATACAAGACCTGTTCACGATAATAACTTTATGTTGTAGAATATTATTAATCTTACAATTGTTGAATGAATAATTGAAATTTTGATTTATATGTTACATTTTTATAAGAAGAGTTTAATTTAATGTTTTGTATTCTGTTTCTTATTTTAGGAGTTTAATTTGGTGTTTTGTTTTTTGTTTCTGGTGTACTATGCATACTTGGGGGAAAGGTATGTTGTATGTGATAATGTGGGTACTTTACTTGCCAAACCTTCTTGTCTATTAAATAAGGCAGGTTAAGTAGGGTAGATTTACTTTTTGTAATATGATTTATTCAGTCTTGTTCTGCTACTTAGCACAATACATTCTTTGGAATATTATGTCGTTTTATTGAACATAACAATGAGCAAGCATTGTCCTTAGCCTTAGGTCATCGTCATTAACATAACATTTACCTCAGGTTTTGTCAGCAGTTCTGCTTGCTTTGTTCAACCAATTTTTTATCATATTGAATAAACAAGTAATATCTTAAAATTCAACGGAAATTAAGAATTTTGAGATTGACTTATAAGTTTTAAGTTTTAATATAATATTATAGTAACGACCAGACATAATAGGCATCACATTATATTTTATATCCTCTAGGATGGAATAGATCTAAGTCGAACGAAGTCGCGGGCACAGCTAGTATTGATGCTTTAAAGGGCTTGAAAATTTGAAAGGTGTATTTGACGTTTAGTTTCATTTTATGTAGCTAACAGAAATTAGCCTTAATTTCGTTTTGATGAACGATATAAGATTAAACTTTTGCGTTGAAATATATTTTTTCGACAACCCTACGTGACCGGTTTGGGATTAGGGTTGGCAAAGACATAAAAAACAAATAAGTGTAGCTGAAACATGAAAAATGACTTTATGTATAAATATATGTAGCTTCTATTTTAAGCACAAAAGTACGTTTTCCTCTTTAGGTGTCCTTTTTACTGGTTTTATTTTTATTAATGTATCTTATATAATTGTTTGTGATATTATATTTATTATGTTTAGAATTTGTATGCTCTGTTTTTGTGCGCCACTCAGCGTTCGTGATTTCAAGCCTGTGCTGAAAATCAGCGCTGTGAACTTCTTCAAAGCACATGCTGAGCACCGTGCTGTTCCACCGCCTGTACACAGCATTTGCTCTATTTATGAATTGTTTAGATAACTTTGTTTTCTTTTCTTAATTTTTTTTACCATATGTATGATTGTGTTGTGTACTTGTTTTGTTGTGTAAATAAATCATTTTTCATTTTCATTTATTTCATTTGATATCTTTGTGCATGTAAGTGTCATAAGAAGAATTCCTGTGACACATTGTATGCGCATGAATGTTGACGTGTAAAATGTAAAATTTGACGTGTCAAAACGTTACTTGAGATTCAAATGAATAATGAATGAGAACTAAGTCAATGTGGAATAAAATACATCGGGGTTGAGTTAAATTTGCGTTTTTATAAGACGGGTCTTAGTAAAAACTACAGTCAAGGTCATTGACACAGCTGTCAATGACCTTGGCTCTTTTCTACAGTTTTCCTCATTCCGATTCTTATGTACCTAGTTATTCTTCATAGGTATCTGAGTAATTAGGAAATAAACGTTTACACACTCATACCTCTGCACTAGGATTCCCTGTGTCGCAGACGGCATGGACAAACACAGAAACACAAGACAAACACCCAAGACCCGAGAACAAACTTCATGCTCACCACACAAAGTGTGCCCCGGCCGGGAATCGAACCCGGGACCCCAGGCTTCGAAGGCAGGGCTACTACCAACTAAGCCACGGAGCCGTCTAATACACAGATATATTTGCTGCCGAAAACATATTTCAATTCAATTCACCATCACGCCGAACACGAATTGTCAATTTCCATAATCATATTCAGGTATGCTGATAAAATGTTGGTTTTAAAATTAGAACAAATCTAGCTGCCGTTCTTTTAATTTTTTTTCCCATGTCATGGTCTACCGATCAATGTCGTTTGGGATCTACTGTAAGCATATGCGAACCATGGGCGTCGCTAGGAGAGGGGGCAGTTCGACTAGGGGGACTAGGTTGAATAAGGAGTTGAATACTCAATCTTTTAACTCCAAATTAAATGCATAAATTGCTTATTTTAAGATAATATAAAGATAATAAGATATTTAAACTATAATCCTGAGATAATTTTTAATCAGTTTAATTTAGAATATTTTAATTTCGTTCGTATTATAGTCTAAGTAATAAAGCCCTCTGGGGGTGCCGTTTCCATCTATGGAGATGGGGTTTTTTTGGGTCATAAAATACATGAGAAAGTGCCTTCCTATTTTCATGTATAAATAATAATAAATTGGCATGGACATTTCAATTTCACACAGCGCCATCTAGCCCTAAACTAGGGTTTCATAGGTGAATGCCCTCAGAGGCCCTACATTTGTCTCCAGGGTAGTGTGAAAGTAGCAACTTATAGAAACAGTAGCAATTGTGCCAGTTCCGTCCGGAGGAGTACTGCCAATAGTACTGAGTAGTACTATTTACGATGTAAATATTAATAGTCTCCTAGTAAAATGTGACATACAGACAAGGTAAAATTTTTTTTAACCTACCTCTGTATTAGGATTCCCTGTGTCGCAGATGGCATGGACAAATATAGAAACACGAGACAAACAACCACGACCCGAGAACAAACTTCATGCTCACCTCACAAAGTGTGCCCCGGCTGGGAATCGAACACGGGACCCCTCGCTTCGAAGACAGGGTTACTACCAACTAAGCCACGGAGCCGTCGAATTGAAGGGTTTTTTTGCCATTTAGATGCGGAACCTTCGATGTGCGAATCGTATCGCACTTGGTTAGTTCAACTCAAAGTTTGGGGAGATCCTGCTTCCCCCCTCTGGCCATTGGCTGGCTATCCTTTTGTATGGAACCATTGGTGCGCGAAACATTTCACACTCGGTTGGTTCACAGATTAACAAACAATATGTTACGTATTTTATGACTTAAAATGTGGAATGTTTGTTGCTATTTCTGACTCGTCGAATGAGGCCTCCAAACTGTAGAATACCTATACAATGACGGTAAGGTATACGGAGAGCGTGGTGACCCAGGGACACAGACGCCGACTTTCGATCTGAAGGTCGCTGGTTCAAACCCACACGAGCACCAATGAGTTTTTCAATTGGAAAATTTATGTGCGCAATACCACGTTCTCCAAATGGCAAAGGAAAACCGGCATGTCTTAGAATCAAAAATTCGATGACATGTGACATCTACCAATCCGGATTGGGCTCCCGTGGTAGATCCCCATTCACTCTCAATTATCGAGATTATATGTGCTCCGGTTTGCAAGTGTGGATTTTTTTATGATTTTTGTCGAAAACAATCAAAAGTGATTGATCTGATTACTATAAAAAAAAAAAAAAAAAAAAAAAAAAATCTTGAGCAGCGTTCATTCGTGTTTTTTGTGTTAAGTGGTTACCGTTGCCATACTTGCTTCTTACCCTGAAGAAACCTCTTTATATTTCCGCGTAGATCACGCCCAATAACAGTGATACCGATTCCAATCTAACTGTGATTGTCTTAATGAGAAATGATAATATCTCAGTTTGTAAGTAATCAGCGTCAGGTATAATTAGCTGACTCATTGTTAGAATTTAAATTGTAAGTGTCTATTGTCACCTATTGTTTTATTGGTAGAGAATTGGCGCAAATACGTGCCATTTTTTTATTTTATTTTAACATTTTTACTTTGAAACTAATCAACAAACGGCTTTATATGCTTGCTACTAACCACGCCTGCCCATAGATAATCAAGAGCATCCATAGATAATAATTAATCTAAATGATATCATATTTTTAGACCGCCGGAACACATGGCCACGTTGTATCTATGGGATATTGTGAAGCTGAAATAGAATAACATTCAAATCATTATAATAATTTTACATACTTACATAATGGTGTCATAGCCGAGAGCGAGGCGCAGCTAGGGGCGCAGACACTGACTTTAAATCTGAAGTTCGCTGGTTCAAACCCACCAAAGAGTTTTTCACTTAGAAAAATTAAGTGCGCAATACCACGTTCTCGGAACGGTGAAGGAAAACATCGTGAGGAAACCGGCATGTTTTAGACTAAAAACTCGAAGACATGTGACATCTACCAATCCGGATTGGGCTCCCGTGGTAGACCAAAGCCTCAATTATCGAGAGTAGACCGGTGTCACTGCAGTGGGAACATTGGAGCCTGATATGATGGTGACCTAGGTTCTGATTCAAGTACAGTTGGCGTTGGGTACCCCAAGAAAACTGATGCGCTTGTAATTTCACCAGCACTCACATTCTTCCACCGGAACACAGCTGCGAGTGCACCACCGCTTGGCGGTGGATTACCAGGTGTGGTGGCACCTGGTAATCCATCGCCAACTGGATGAACTTGGCACAAGTTCACTCCTTGTCACACAAAGTTAAATTTGTGTTACCCTCTCTTGGCGTAACATCAAATATTTTGGAAATTATAACTTTGAACAACACTTGCAAAACCATTTGTATATTTCTTCGAATACGTCCGCGTGAAATTTAGCCGGAACAGACAAACAGACAGACGGACAGACATACAGACATTTAATTTATATGTATTATGATAATATTAACAGATTTAATGATATTGTTAAAGTTTATTTAGTACACGGTGACGTCACTAGGCTAATGACCCTCTCCCCCCTCCCTTGTCACACCATGTCACACTGTCAACCCTCTCCCAATTTATGGTTGACCCCATAAAGCTGCCAACTTAAGATACTGACTACATTTTTGTAACATGAACAAGAGATTCTAAATTCCTAAAAAAATTTTGACCTTGGGCCTGTTTGTCTTGTCGAAATTCGGTTTGTATTTCCGCGTTTCGAAGCTGTGTTATTCGCAATTTATTACAATACATTCGTTTATACTGCTAATGTGACTGGACGAGTTGAAGGACAACATGGTAAGTGGTTACCTCCGCCCAATAGCAAACAACTTAGATCCTCCTAGAAAGTACGAGAAAACCCAAGTCGCATTCCGTAGCATTCCGTCCGTCAGATGGAACCACTGCTTAACGGCAGATTAACAGTTGTTGTGGTCACAAACTTGGCACAAGTTCGCACGGTCCAGTTGCTCGCGTGGTGTGTACCCTTTGAACCCCTACACGTACCCCCTGGGTGGTGCTAAAGGAGCAACTAAAGTAGCAGTAGAAGTTGTGCCAAGTTCTTCCGGAGAGATACTGCCACCACACCTGGAATCAGTCGCCAAGCAATAGTGCTCACTTTACTGTGTTCCGGTGGAAGGGTGTGGATGCCGGTGAAATCACATGCGAATGAGACGTGATGGGTGATGGACGCAGTAGGATGAGTGCAACTCAGTGTAAGATCTAAATCTTATACTGTTGTCATGGGCGAGGCTGCCACTTGCCACCGGGTGGGCCCTCATCTCGTTCCGCCACAAAGTTCTACTGCTAATTTTAATTGTTCCATAGCATTACTCAGGGGTACGTGTAAGGACTCTAAAGGGTTCTTAGCAACGGATGCGACCAACTGGACCCCTCCATCGCATTACCCAGGGGTACATGGGACTTTGTAGGGTTCTATAGCTACGGATCCGACCAACTGGACCCCTTGCTCCATCGCATTATCCAAGGGTACATGGGATTCTGAAGGGTTCCGGATGCGACCAACTGGACCCCTCCATCGCATTACCCAGGGGTACGTGGGACTATAGGGTTCTAGCTACGGATCAACTGGACCCTGCGAAAGACTTTATAACCACGATAGACAACGATTGATGTTCTACTCACCTGTTTGAAATTCTAATCACGCACAAATCACAGCTGCGCATTGCAGAATCAAATAAGCATTTTATTGATCGAATAAAAATAGATATCAGAGGAAGGCATCAGTTGCAGTTGATTGAATTGCATGTCTGTACTCAGCAGGGCGAACTAAGGATACTATTTTGGGGTACCTTTGGTAGAACACCACATGAAACACAAGTTCACAATATACAGTTTTTATTATGGTTTACAGAAACATGATAAAGCACCTTATAACAACACATTTGGTTTTGGCATTCACCAGTCTAGAATTATATATTGTGGCTGGTTCCTTCTTTCTATCTGACAGCCCCGGGAAATTCCCTCTCGTCATTTCTAGCTGTCAACAGGTTAGCTCTTAGCTTCACCGTGGGTGGCCAACCCACGGTTACTAAGCCCCCGCCCCGACAAGGCGGGAACCCGCGGGGGGGTGAATTCGTCCCTGCCATCACTTACCTTTATTGATTCTGCTAACTCGCCAGAACATCAACCACTTCAGAACGATTTTATAGCATCGTCTAAGACGTTTTTCTGAATAAGTATGACTAGTTCAAAGTTATGTAGCCCTAGTAGCTTGGCCTTCTGCGCTGTAGCTTGCGTGTTCGATTCCCACCCGGGACAAACATTTATTCCATTCGGGAGGATCCAAATCGTGTTGCTGTCGTGTTACGGCTCCTTGGTAGAAGCCTTGCCTTCGAAGCGATGGGCCCCGGGTTCGATTCCCGGCCGGGGTACACTTTGTGTGGTGAGCATGAAGTTTGATCTCGGGTCTTGGGTGTTTGTCTTGTGTTTCTGTGTTTGTCCATGCCATCTGCGACACAGGGAATCCTAGTGCAGAGGTATGAGTGTGTTAACGTTGTTGTTGTTTTGGGCAGAGGTGACTTAACATCAGGTGGGCCTTCAGCTCGTTCCTTCACTATTGTCACATAAAAAAACAACATCTTGACAATATACCGTTCTACTAAGACATGATAATTATGCGATGATTCAGATATTATCAATAACTATCCATTATCCATGATTATTGCAAACGTAGTACAAGGTACGGTTCGTAACCAGCAAAAAATATAATCACCAGACCGTTAGTCACCGGTCATTGACCTTATGGGATTTCTACGTTTGATCTATTCTAGAAATATTGTAGTTAATTTCTACAAACAGAACACGGTAATTCTCTAGTTGTTTCGGTAGTAATTACGTATTAACTGATTTTAGAGTAATCAACATCGAGGCCGCGTCTTCAGGGTTCTGTACCTCAAAAGTAATAGCATCACTTCGTTGTCCGTCATCAAGGCCCTTTTTCTCAGGAACGCGTGGAGGTATCAAGTTGAAACTAATATAAAATACTCAAGTCTAAATCCCTAGAAGCAGTGAAACAATCAAACTTCTTAACCAACGCAATCAAAACGTTTATGCTTCATGGCGCATATTTTGACTCAAAAGATTGTCAAATAAGGCACTTCTCGTTAATCTATAACCATGAAATTTGACAAGAAACAAAGACATATTGTATATAAAACCATTAAAATTTACAAGCAAATATAGGCATATAGCAAAGGTAAAGGCATAAATTCGTTAACTGTAAATTTGTTACATCAAAAAAAACATGAAAAAACCTAAAGTTCGTGCGGAATCGTTGGTGCGCGAATCCAACTCGCAGTCAGCCGCTTTTTATATACTTACCACAAAGTTCCTGTACAAAGTAAAGCAATAAAAAGAATTAATTAAGCGTTTGTTTGTTTATTATTTACCTCGTGTCATCTCTATATCAGGAATAGATACATTTTTCCATATTTCATTAGATTCTTAACAAATTCTAATAATAACAAAAAATCTGTCTGGAACTTGTTTGTCTACTTATTTTACACACAAAAAACAAACAATTACCGAAATGGGAATAATCAATCAATCTACAAGTTTACTTACAAATTCGTACGGAATCCTCTGTGCGCGAGTTCGACTCGCACCTAACCTATTTTTTGAAGTGAAAACTTCTTTAAGCGCGTTTTGATTTTTTTTTAAATGGGAAAAACCATTGAACTCGCGACACTGTTACCGTTACCGTTACCGACACTGCTGTATATAATCTGTAGAGTCATATATATTATAATACTTTGTTGCTTCTTTCCAATTTTCTTGTTTTATGGATTTCGAACAAACTTCAATAACGGGTCGATACGTACAACGCCATCTATTGGTATTATTTTAAACTAAATTTATTTTGTTCGAGATGAGACCTCATTGTAGTGTAGTCGGCTTTTGTTTTCACTTCTGTAGGTACTCCCGGATTGACACTGTTTTTTTTTTTTATGACGGGACGCGCTTATATCCTTTGCCATTGTGTTATTTGATTGTTGTTCAGCACAGATAAACTTAAAGATTAACTGTATTCTCCTTGTAAAAACATTAAATGATCCAGATCTCTCTACAATTGGTGCAGTAATCACGGAACAAAATAACAATAAAAAAAATGATATCGTCTTTGTTTTCGTTGAAGTGGGAACATTATATAATAAGCGTACTCAGTATCTAATAATACTACAACTGCGAATGTGAGTTTGTTTGTTTGTTACGCCTTAACTACTCAACCGATCATCATGAAATTTTGCATACACGTCAACGGTACAGAAAAAGAAACCTTTCATCATATAATTGACAAAATCTACATTAAAGTGAGCGGAGCTGCGGGCAAGTTGCCTATACCACAGATATAATAATACTATACCAGTACCTACCTAGAAAACCTAGAAAATTCCATTCAGTACAAATTTTTGCTAATAAAACCTTTATTCGCCATGAACCTATTAAAAAACGTTTACAATGGTTTAATTTACAGATGGCTGTAAATCATAAGGTAATCTACTCCTTATTGTGAAGCCGTAAAGGCCAGTATGGTGTGAGAAAAAGCCAATTAAAATCCTGGTTAATTAAACCATGATTCTTGCAACTTTGATGGTGTTGCGCGATTCTGATGGTGACATACTAATTGATGTATTTCTGGATTTGACCTCGAGACTAGGCCTTCCTAATCATCATTAGTCATGGCTAAAAATGTTTAATTGTTTGCCTACCTCATTATTCTAGCTGTTCCCGTGTTCCGCGCCAATCGCCAGAGAATGTTACGTCTCTGCATCACTGCTTGGCTTACCACGTGTAGAAGCAGTACTTGTCTGGACGAACTTGAAACAAGTTCTACTGGTACAATACAAATTAATTTAACTAAAATGTAAAAACCCCCGAAACGTAAAGGTATGAAAACGGCTGAGGCGATTTTGAAAAACATCTATAAGAACCACAGCTTAAAAACCTTCTTTTAAATTTTTTAATTTAAAAGAAGGTTTTTAAGCTGTCCCGCACCCGCACCCAAATCAGATCACAAGTTTATGAGCTTCGGTGCCACAGACAAACACACAGATACACACATGGTGGTCAAACTTATGGTATAGCACCCCTCTTTTTGGGTTGGGGGTTAAAAATAACCTTGATAGAACCGAGCGCTAGGTAATAACTATTTCAGTGACCTACGTAAACAAGCATCTGAAACTAGATACACCTAGTTCGATTCCGGATACAAAAACGCAAATAAACGCGTTTAACTAAAACAAATTCTGTTTCTATTTTGAAATCTAAACTTTTGTTCAGGGCTTACGTAAATATTTCTAGCGAAGTTTAGTATTTGCACCTGCTTGCTCTATTTATACTAGGAGGGAGGTAAATATTTTTTAACCCCGGTCAAAAAGAGCAACCCCATTTTTGTCCCATAATAATTTGTGGTGTGTATCGGTGCCTGTCTGTGACATCTAGCTCCCAAACGAATTGACCAATTTTGATGCAGTATTTACCCGACTGCGCCAGAAGGAGGTTAATGTTTTTCGAGTGTAATGTATAATGCTAAAATCCATCTAGGGTTTTAGCTTGAAAGGTGTCGTTAGGTAGGTAGTTGCGAGAATGACACAGGCTATACAAAATTTTGAAAATTAAAAGCGCCGGTTTTTGGCTTCATATTGTCTTATTACTAAATTGACCAAAATATTTTTCTTCAGAAACTTAAAGAAACGGAGTGTGGTATCAAAATACAGGGTTTTATAAATGGCTTACAAAAATATATACAACTTATATGTTAAAATGTAATATGGAAATTTTCACGCAGTCGTGTTTTTTTTTATCTCAATACGTGTATTGCTCTGAGGGTTTTTACCTACGGACCAAGGAACATGGTATTCCGAAACTTGTTACATATATATCGATATGTTCGATGGTTACATATATACTAGTACTTACACTTGGAAAGCTACATCTTCCAAGTATGCTTCTTGCTAACAATACAATCTCAATTACCGTGATCATAAATTACATCCATACAATGGCAATAAAGTGCTCTTTGGCTCAATAGTTGCTAATTACAGTAGCTTGTAATACAAGGTAATCTATTCCTTATTGACACAGTCGGTAAGGCCAGTATAGTCTGCGAAAAAATCCAATTAAAATCATGGTTAATTGATACTTTGAATCTAATAGTAACTAGGTAGAATACAAACTTATAAATTTTCAGGGTGAGTATACTCATGCCTATAACGACAATGTTCTTGATTAAAAATATGCCATAAAACATAAGATATACAACAGCTATACTCAAAGTAAAGAGCGTAGTGGCCCAGGGGCACAGACGCCGAGTTTCAATCTGAAGGTTGCTGGTTCAAACCCACACACGCACAAATGAGTTTTTTCACTTGAAAAAATTTATGTGCGCAATACCACGTTCTCGAAACGGTGACGGAAAACATCGTGCTCTTAAACTCATCCAATTAAGAGTTATCAGCTCACAATTTTAGACATAATTTAAATACCCGTTTTATGTTTTGATAAGCATCAACCCCGTCTAAGCGCAAGCTGTAGCTGTTACCCATTCGTCCATTACCACTGTCCCTTACTAAAACTTAATATTCAATTTACTTAAGCAAGTAAAATCATAGCCTCCATATATTGGCGTGCGGATGTGTATTTAAAATAACTGTACTTTCTTTCTTTCTTTTCTTCCTTTCTAAAAACGCAAGTCTCGCAACGCAGTTTTTCTACCGTAAAAAAGATGCAAGATTGTAAACCAAGCCGATTAATTGATAGCATCTATCCAACAACATTGTTGTTGTTAATGTTGTTAATTAATTAACAACATTTTATAGTGACCTTACTGCGAAGGGAAGGTTACGATGTCCCGGCTATACTAGTCGTTAAGCCACTTCAGAGGCCTTGGACGGCTCGAAAACTCCGACAGTAGAGTTGGTCACTTACTCACACCAAAGAAAAATATTGACCGTGTCAATATTAGACATCTTTATAATCATGCCTATTTCGACATTGGTCATGGCTAAAAATATGCACTTGTTGCTAGTTACGCTCACGTATCTAGTTCCCAAGGTCATATACGGCCAATAAAGAATAAACCAGACAGAACAAGTGACTGAATTTTAAAAAAAACGACAAAAAAGTATTATTATATTTGTGACTTCGATATTTATACAACGGTATACAACGGGTGAAGAAATTCACAACAGGAAAGCAAAATACGCAATTTTATTTACTTGGATAACATATTTTTTCCAGTTATTTTGATTTAACCGTCAAACTGTAGAACCGATTTTGATAATATTTATATGGGATAAATATGAAAGCATATCCATGAAAGCATATCAATGTAATGTTTTTTAATATTTTATTTTTTCAATTTTTCTGTGTGTATAATTTGTTTTTATTTTATTATTATTATGATTATTATTTTCATTTTATAATTAATTAATGGATGTTATGTCTGAAATAAATAAATTATTATTATATATAATATATCCATTGAAAAAAAAAAAAAATATTGGTTACTAATTTCGAAGATTACTAAAAGGATCAAGTAACTCTTATAAAAAGACCCATTATAATCGGGTCACCAATTTCGAAGATATTACAAATGTTTACAAAACGTGACATCAAAAATAGTTTGTTTTTATGTTAAGTGATGGAACGAGCCAACGGTCCACCTGATATTAAGCTTACCGCCGCCCATAATATGATTCAGGTTCCCCTAAACACCTATAAACAAGTGTATTATGATAGATTACCATAGCAACATTTAAATATGTAAGGAATTAATTATTTCTCAGAATATGTTGCAATAGCAATCCATCTCCAATCATAGTTAGTTGATTATAAGGTTTTTTTATGTAATAGGGGGCAGACGAGCTTACGGGCCACCTGATGGAAAGGGGTCACCGCCGCCCATGGACACCTGCAATACCAGGGGCAATCACACCCTTCCACCGGAACATAGTAATGCAACCACTACTGCTTGGCGGCAGATTCCAGATGTGGTGGCAGTACCTCTCCGGACGAACTTGGCACAAGTTCTACTGCTACTTTTGGTTGCTCCTTTATGAGCACCCAGGGGGTACGTGTAGGGAATCAAAGGGTACACACCTACGGACGCGAGCAACTGGACCCCCCAAATCCTGTAATCA
Organism: Aplocera efformata; assembly: GCA_921293045.1. NCBI lineage: Eukaryota > Metazoa > Arthropoda > Insecta > Lepidoptera > Geometridae > Aplocera > Aplocera efformata. The sequence continues at coordinate 1,468,288 of OV121061.1, forward strand.
CCCCGGCACCGATACCTACTCTAATACTGATGATGCCTTCGAAACAATAATGCAAATACATCATAATTGTTACGGAACTTCCTCCAGATTTTAAGTTTTTAAATATTTGACATTGGAAACATTAGCATGATTAAAATATAAAAGCATTCGCAATGGCACATAGCCAATTTTTTCCGGCACGCATAGAACTACTTGGCGCCTCAGGGCTAAGGAATCCATTTAGTGCACGAATAGAGACGATTTAAATACATTGGGACGTATATCAAGAGGTCAAACACATCGATGAATTTTAGCTTGAAAGATCGATCTCAGGACGATGAAGGGAAACATCGTGAGGAAATTAGAAACATGATCTTTACCAATTATTATTTTGTTTATAATAAATTTATGCATATATTTATACCAATCTGGATCGGGTGTCGTGGTTTTGGGCGTGCTTCTTGAAAATAGACTTTTGTCCTTGCATTGCATTAAAGGTAGGGAAGGTAAGTTACCGATATCTTATCATTAATTAAATCAATAAATTAAAGATCTTAATTTAAAGATGATAAATTGATAAAAGTAATATTTGTTTTTCAAAGCAGACGAGGGGCTCGTTTGGGTCATAATCAAACAGACCTTTGGATTGGATTGTAATAAAGAGAAAAATTTGAGGACAATTGAAATGAGGATTGAAGCCAAAGATAGAGCTGAACAAGTTAAATAAAAGTCTCATGTATACTATACTTTATGTATGTATGTATATATTTCTTTTTTTAACCACAAATTTCCTGTACAAAGCAAATATGTACAGGAACTTTGCACTGCACAGCTTTACAAAATAATTAAAAATTATCTAAATAAATAAATGAATAAATTTTTATGGAAATATAACAATTAATTTGCGTTTTTTATTTGCTACTACCTGCCCCGGCTTCGCGCGGTTATTAGTTTTAGTGTCGTATCAGAAACTACCCGTGCGTAGCCGGGATGAGTAGCAACTCATCCCGGCTACGCACGGGATTGTATTTACGTATTTACGTTGCGTAGTTTAAAAGACCTAAGAGTACAAACAGCGAGAGCAAATATATATATTTTTTTTTTTTGTAAGGATTTACCTCGTTTCGTCTCCATACCAGGAATAGATACATTTTTCCTTACTTCATTAGATTCTAATCAAATTCTAATATTAGATAAAAATCTGTCTGGACCGTGTTTGTCTACTCATTTTGCACACAAAAAAACAAACAAGGCATTTGCCAAAATATGCATAATCAATCAATTTATCCCCATGTATGTTGCTATTATCTATATTTACTAAGAAAGTAGGTAGGTAGCTATCGTACCTAATAACGGGATATTCCCAGCTACATGTATTTTTATGTTCTGGAAATACATAATGAATAAATAAGTAAACCATGAACCAAAAACAGCATCCTATCAATTTAAAGAGCAAGTTATCACGGGTCACCCTTATCAGACCAAAATAAGTACATCGACACATTCAAACCAAGTCATTTCTTCGCCCACCAACAAAATGGCGAGACCTATATTTATATTACTCACGATATTAGCTTGTGTTTATACTCAGTGCACGATACCCAGAGCGAAAACGTTCTTCAGAAGATCCATCTACGATTTTACAGTGAAATTAGCGGGAAGGATCAGTTCGGACACGGACGGTCATTTCGTGGCTTCAGGTTTGTCACCATGGAGTCTTCTATCAACAGTATCACTTGGGGCTGCAGAGGAAACATTGACGGAAATAGCACACGTACTAAGAATGCATCCTCACGTTTGTTTCAACGAAAAATACAACCAAATAACCAAACAGTTGATCTCATCCACAAGCGAGGCGCTCTTAGAACGCAGCGCGGCGATTTACGTGGATAGCAACGTTAAAGTCATGGATGATTTCACGTTCGATGTGAAAAAAGCTGGCGTCTGCGATATAGAAGTGTTGCCGTTTGAGGATTCCGTGGCAACAACACAACACATCAACGAAAAGGTCAGCCTGGCAACACACGAAGCGATCGACGAAATCGTCACACCTGCGGACATAGAAGGTGCATCGATTCTAATTATAGATACTCTATACTTCAAAGGCTATTGGAAGATCCCGTTCCCATACTCAGATACAGAGCCCAGCGCATTTTACAACGATCGAGGCAACCAAATCGGCGATGTTGACCTCATGTTTACCAACGGTATGTTCAACATCACCGGAGTCAAGCAGCTTCAAGCCAGAGTTCTCGAACTGCCTTACGGAGACGATAACAAATTTTCCATGTTGATTTTCTTACCATACATAGATGTTACGATCAACAATTTAATTGGAAACCTTGAACAAATAAGTTTGAGGACCATTTTCGCACTATACGAGCAAAGAGGACCAACAAACGTCGCTGTGCAGATTCCGAAGTTCCAATTGTCTTCAGATATCAATAATTTGAAGGAGCTCCTAATGGATATGGGATTGAGGAAGATGTTCGACAGATACGAAGCCAATTTCGAAGCATTGACGAACACTACACATGTCTATGTCTCAAATTTGATACAAAAAGCTAATATCGAAGTATCAGAAGATGGTACAGTCGCGAGTGCGGTCAGCGAGGCTCAATTTGAATCGAGGATGTTGCCTGATCAATTTTTGGCGAACAAACCTTTTATGTTCATGATTGTGGACAGAGATTTGGAGATTCCGTTGTTTGTGGGGGCTTATTCGGTACCACCGAAGCCTATAAATCGTTACTAGTAATACGAAAAAGTTGCAAGTCGGAAAGTAAATAACCTAAATTGAAGAAATAAAGATTTGCATTTGTAGTCTGTGTATATTTTTTCCCGTAATTTCAGTAATCATAATTTGCGGATGCGATTGCGTTAAGTAGGTATTGTATTTGTGTGAGATAAGTTCGTAATCGCGTTGCGACTCCCAAATCATACAAACCGGATTGAAGAGAACACGTTGAGGTGGCATGCTGATAACTACTGTTTAAGAAATTCAAAATTATGATGCTTTTAACAAGTGATTAAGTGACGGAACGAACTTCATTCTCACGTTATGCTAAGTAGGAAGATTATACTTCAGCAATACGACGCAGTTCGTCCCCTACCGTAGTATGTGAGACCTGCGTTAATTTTTTTTATGTACCAAATATGACGGGATGATATCAAGGCCTACTCGATAGTGGTTACCTCAAACGGTAACAACTGCAATACGACTTAGGTCGTTAGGACTTAGGCCGTTGCGTGTGTCATCCGAGACGGGAATGTTACGGTTACGTCTCATGCATCAGAATACGAGGTGGACGCAGTACTCCGTAACGAACTTGGCACAAGTTCTACTGCTACAGTATTGCGCCCGTCACTCTGAGACGAGGACTCTTGGATTTGAAACTGACTGTCCAATGGCATAAATTGAACATAGTATTGTCGACAGAATTCAAACGTAGCTTTCACAAAGTCTAGGGTTCAATAAAACTTACACTATAAAACTTACAGCGTCAAACATTTTGTAAACAAAATTTACTCACTCCATAATATCTGTCTTCGAAGCGAAAGTTACGAATGTAAATTTTGTTTACAAAATGTTTGACGCTTACTTACTTCCCGCCGCGCTATACCGCATCATTCAATAAAAATGTCAAAAATCAAGTAAAATATTAAGCTTGTTCATAATGTGTATATTTTGCTCTGTGTTCCGAATCAGGCACTGTTTGTTTTTTTTACATAGGCATATCAACCTGTCGTTCTCAATTAGGGTTGCAAGCATGCTCACAGTGCCCACATGGCTGGAATCGCGCCTGTGACAAAGATAAAAAGTCGATCCGAATCGTAATCCAAACTTTTTTATCTGGTTATCTTGTCACGATTAATTACCTACCTACAAACAATTGACTTATTTAAAAATCGAAAACACTGACTTAAAATTTTTTCATTTCTTATTTGTCATCCTTATAAGTAAAACAACTGGAGAAGAATTTTTTTATCGGTAAGTAATATAAACATCAAAATATATGACATGTATTGTACTGTAAAATATTCCCACGATAGTGTAATGTTATTATAATATCGGTGGTAATAGGTAGGAAGGCCCGTTGATTACCTACCTACTCAGGCATTGCTGTGATCTGAGGTATTCTATTTTATCTCATAGGACGCGCAGAGCCATTCAAATCGGTGGCTCTATTCACGAAGAATCGGGATAAAATTGACGGATCTGTCTTCTTACCTGCCTGTTCTCGGGTCTTGGGGGTTTGTTTGTGTTCATGACACCTGCGACACAGAGATTTCTAGAGCAGGTGTATGAATGTATAAGCATTTATATTTAGAATTTAAAATAATTATGTTTTTATTATTTAAAATATGGTGCAGATGTGTTACTGTAAAAATTACACAAATTAAACCACGGCTAGACACGGCCACAGCTAGAAATGTCTAGCCATTTGTATCAAACTACCAGAAATATATTTATTTTGTTTTTGCAAATTACATCCCTTACATCACCGGCCACTTTACGGACGAAAAGCGCTACAAGGACAACTATAATTACTAGTGAAGCGTAAACAACTGTATGAAAAGTCCGTTTCATAAAAAAATACTTCTGGCTTGAGATGGTGATAATCTTAGAATGGATTTTTTAGAAAATGATTTATAATTTCGATATATTTATAAATCGATTTTATAATTGGTTGAAATAGTGAAATATAATTCCAACATTGTGCAGTAAAAAATGTACTTACTAGCAAAATGCCGCCGTCAAAATTCTGTCTTGAGATCATAGCTTGTTTTAAACATTACATTACACATACATAAGTTACTATGGTTTTTCCCGTAAAACGAGCTAGGGATATAATGAAATGAGATGAATTGAGGATAATAGGAATCACAGTTATGGCAACATACAGCTACAGCTTAGATTAAAGTTAGTCTAATCTAAAAAATACACTTTAAGATTTGATCAACCATTTTTCAGCTTTAACAGAATTATTGTACCACTCCAAATACTCCACAACTATTGCGAATCTTCGAGGGCAACGGCAGCAGCGCAACCAGGTCACAAATTCTGCAGCGGCAACGGATTCAGTGGCCACTTTAAATTTGAGTGAAATTGAAAGTATATGTACCAATTTTTTTATTAGAATGCTAAAATTAGCAATAGCTTTTTATTTTTTATAATAAGATCTTATACCTTTATGAAAATCATAGATATAATAGGTAAAAGTTGCCACCAGAGTTGGCAGCCCCTAAATTAATAATAAATATCTGTGGATGGAGATGAATGGATGACGGATGATCAAAGTTTGCTTTTGTTTTTCGCATTTATACATAATCACAATATTTATACGAGCATGTATTAACTATGAGTTGAGTGCTCATTGTTATTTTCGAGTAGGAAGACAACGGGCGCATTTACATAAAATTATCATCAATAATTATTGTTGAACAAACCAGAATTTAATTTGCGCGAATTTGGCCTTTGAAGATGTATCACAATAACTTGAGAAATTGTAAAGTTATGCCTAAAATGTAAGTATTTCTTTCTAGTTTAATTTATAAACCTACTTCATACTTAAATCACTAATATGGCTACGCCTAATATTACGTCTTTGGACGTACTCGTATGTTTTTTATGTACTTTCACTAGGTACTGCATCGATTTGAGTGAATTTTACATTTGGGTATTTTAACCTTTGCCTTGCCAGAACTGTAGTCTTACTATATTATATGCATTGGTCCAATAATGAAACTGCGAAGCAGAAGTTTGGTCAAAGTTCTTTTTTGATAATCATCAAGAATATCTTCGTTGATTGGTCAAAGTTCAGTGTCATTTCTGATACCTCCCTAATTTTCAGTTGTAGGGTGGTAGTTTGCCACAGTACCTTCCTTCCTAGTTTTAAGTACCTAGGTGATTCTCCAAATTATTCACGGGCATACTAATAACCCACAACTGGATGTAGACATGCTGAGAGATGGCTTGTTGGTTGACAGTCAGTGTCTGTATTGGGTCACCATGCTCTCATTTCATTTCATTTTTTTTTTCCTCATTTTGGTACATCAAGAACACTGTATCGTCAAAACCGAAATATAAATTTGATCTACTCATAAAACAGACAAGATACCGTGATTCAATAACAACTTATTATGAGATCATCAGCTGTAGAGAGGCTTCGTCAGGAACATAAAAACATAATGTCAAAGAACTCAATACAACAATGTCAACAAGTTTCAGCTGTAAAAGGGCTTTGTCACATAATTAAAGTAATGAAAAACAAAAAAAAATAGTCAAATCCTTGCAAAACAAAAATCTCACTAATCAGCATGTCCAGTAGATAGCTAATTTAGCAAGAAAATGTTATTTACCTCAAGGACTGATGCAAGAATAGAATATTACTTTGTAGTACACCATAACATCAAAAGTAATCATACAAAAATAAATAAAACAGATATGTGGCACAATGGGCGGCCTTATCGCTAAAAGCGATCTCTTCCAGACAACCTTCGGATGGACAGGATCAATGCGGATAACTGCAAATGGTGGCGTACATCATACTAAGCTTTAAAGCTTTAAATTGAAGTTTTTCTAAAGCTAAATACTTCTTTTCAGGGTATTTGCTGAGGTACCCGACAAATACTACCTGTCTCCAGAGCAACGTCAGTACTATGAGGACAATGGTTTCTTGGTTATCAAGGAGCTGGTAGATTTTGCATCACTTTACGCCTTCAAGTAAGCAATAACATTTTCTTTTGTTAGTATATTATAGGAATTGGGCTATTCTACTGTACGACTATGAGACGTAAGAAACTTTTGGAAAATTCACGGTATAACTCGGAAAATTGGGGAAAAATTGAAAGTGCACTTTTGTATGGGATTTTTGCTACTAGATTGTGCAGCTCATTGTCATATTGTGATTCAAGACTTTATACAAAAATACAAATAAATAAAATTGAAGTACCTGTTTAAAATTAACGACGGCTCCGTGGCTTAGTTGGTAGTAGCCGCCTTCGAAGCGAGGGTCCCGGGTTCAATTCCCAGTCGGGGCACACTTTGTGTGGTGAGCATGAAGTTTGTTCTCTGGTCTTGGGTGTTTGTCTTGTGTTTCTGTGTTTGTCCATGCCATCTGCGACACAGAGAATCCTAGTGCAGAGGTATGAGTGTGTAAACATTTATTTATTTATTTAAATGTCAAATAACAAGCTATTTACTAAATGCATTTAAATGTACACACTGGACTTTTATGAAAATATCAATTTAGCTACTTCAATTTAAGAAAATGAAAAAAGAGTTAGGGTTCCACATAAAACGTGAAATTCCATGTGTACTAAGATGTGGGGAACATCTAGTCGGTATAAATATCACAATTAACCCTTTAATCTACAGCAAGACTATTGAACTGGACAAAGTACTCATGATACAAATATTTTCACTCAGGTCCGTAATAACCGGTTCATTGGCCAGTCAAACAAACAATGTTATTACATTTGCTGTAATGATAATATTGTTTGTGTGATATCCAACCCACTTGAAAATAAATCTATTTATCATAGTATTGTAAAAAAATTAAAAAAAAAAAAACAACGTTGATACATTCATATCTCTGCACTAGGATTCTCTGTGTCGCAGATGGCATTGACAAACACAGAAACACAAGACAAACACCCAAGACCCGAGAACAAACTTCATGCTCACCACACAAAGTGGGTCGGCCCCGGCCGGGAATCGAACCCGGGACCCCTCATTCCAAGGCAAGGCTACTACCAACTAAGCCAAGGAGCCGTCATTAAACTTAAATCTCTTGCAGATTGCTTCTTCATTTGACTAAAACAATGAAATCAATGATTTTCCTAGTTAAAAATAAGTTGGGTTTTACTATCAAAAACTTGTGAGGTATTTTATTCTGTGTACATTAATTGCCCGTATCAAGTTTCCCAAGCTAAACTTTTAAAAATACTTTGTTTCATTTTTTTTTTTTAAATTAACTTAACGCTATAGCTATTAAGGCAAAAAACTAACAATTGAGTTAATAAAATATTACATCAAAAAAAAGTCAAGTTAACAATATTAATGTGTGAATTTCCTAGTTAAAAATAATCTGAATCTCATGGGAATATGCATAAAAAATTATCACAAGTTTACAGATCTTAGACAAAAAAAAAAGTTACCTACTTTTATGTCACTAATGATCTGTATCCAGCTGATGTTAAGAGGATGATGCCGTCCGTAATCAACGTATTTTTTTTCTGTAACTAATTAGACCGGACGAGCTAAAGGCCCACCTGATATTAAGTGGTTACTTCTGCCCATAACAGCAATACGACTTAGGTCCTAGATTTGACTCTGGACTAACCTTGCATACGATGCGAAGGGTTCCGGGTTCGTTCCTCGGCCGGGACAAACTTTATATACAATAAGTACATAGTTACATACTTAGTTATTATATATATTATTACTAGCGACCCGCCCCGGCTTCGCACGGTTAGTAAAGCATCGTAGCATCGTCAGTGTCGTATCAGAAACCGTGCGAAGCCGGGGCGACTTGCTAGTGTATTATACATATAAACCTTCCTCTTGAATCACTCTATCTATTAAAAAAAAACCGCATCAAAATCCGTTGCGTAGTTTTAAAGATTTAAGCATACATAGGGATATAGGGACAGAGAAAGCGACTTTGTTTTATACTATGTAGTGATATATATTTTAGATTTAAGGTATTTGTTTGTATTATAGCTAATATAACAAACAATGTCAAAAATTGTTAAACCTTACATGTAACTTATTTTCAGACAACGCTTCATACAAATATGCAAAGGCATAGTTCCCAAAGGGCAGATGACTGTCTTCAAGGAACCCTCGCTGGTTGGCAAGAAGCAGAACCCTGAAGATTATGTTAACAAGGTGAATAAAATAAAATAAAATATAAAAGTTACCATAATATTAGTTAATTAATATAAATTATTATAATAGTTAAATTATGATCGTTTGAAATAAATAAACAATTTGGGGAACCATGTTGTTATCCAAAGATTTAAATCATATTTTTTTTTTTTTTTTGTGAATGAATGACGGAACGAGCTGAGGGCCCACCTGATGGTAAGTGGTGACCCTCGCCCATGACAACAGTAATGCGCGCGACTCAGTATGAGATCCAAATCTTTACTGAGTCGCATTCATCCTGCGTCCATCACCCGAGACGGGGACGATACGTCTCATGCGCTGTGATTTCACCGGCAGCCACACCCTTCCACCGGAACACAGTAATGCAACTTCTGCTTTTGATTTTTGAGTTGACTTGGCATCCGTAGGTGAGTACCCTCAGACTCCCTACACGTATCCCCCGGGTGGTGCTAAAGGAGCCACTAAATGTAGCAGTAGAGTTCCAAGTTTCTCCGGAGAAGTACCAGCCAACTTGTAAACTGCCAAGCAGTGCATACTCGAAAGAAAGTGAAAACATGACATCTACCTACGGACGGCACCCGTGGTACAAAGCCCATACACTCTCAATTATCGAGAGTAGGCCGGTGTCTGCAGCCGCGGAAGAGTGGCTGCCGTTCCCGTAGCCCCAAATGGGCGTCTAGAAGGAACCGTGGGGTTTTTAGCCGGTAAGAATCCGGCATAACCCGTACAACGTCCCCAAAGAGGGGGGCGGGTACGGATGAAGGTTATCCCCACGAAAAAAAAAATAAAGGCCCGTGTCTGCAGTGGGAACAGAGGCTGGTATAATTTCAGGTTCAAGAGATCCTGTACGACGATGTGTTTATCCAATATGCTCACATTCCTCGGGTCCTGCACATCTTGACCCAGTTGATTGGTGATGACGTCACGGGTATACATAGCATGTTCATCAACAAACCACCCGGCACTGGCCGACATCCTCCCCACCAGGTACCACCCCCTATAAATAATATATACATAAACGACGACTCCGTGGCTTAGTTGGTAGTAGCCCTGCTTTCGAAGCGAGGGGTGCCGGGTTCGATTCCCGGGGCACACTGTGTGGCGATTATGAAGTTTGTTCTTGGATCTTGGGTTTTTGTCTTGGTGTGTCTGTGTTTGTCCATGCCATCTGCGACACAGGGAAGAGGATTCCCTGTGTCGCAGATGGCATGTGTATGGCTGTGCAGGGGTGTGAGTGTGTAAACGTTTGTTTATTTATAAATTAATGGATTGCAGTATCTTAGGAGCCAAACTCACGGATCGCATAAGAAACTTTGCGAAAAATAGCCAAATTGACCGCAAAAAGAAAGTAATCCTTCCGTTAGGGGTTTCTTGTTTGTTCTTCGCCATTGAGAACACATATGTGTGTACATTGTCTGGTTGTCTCTATTAACATGCTGAGACGCCCTATAATTGCGGGACAACTATTATTTAAGACCTTTTATTATTTTACTAGCGACCCGCCCCGGCTTCGCACGGTTAGTAAAGCATCAGTGTCGTATCAGAAACTACCCGTGCGAAGCCGGGGTGAGTTGCTAGTGTATTATACATATAAACCATCCTCTTCAATCACTCTATCTATTAAAAAAACCGCATCAAAATCCGTTGCGTAGTTTTAAAGATTTAAGCATACATAGGGATATAGGGACAGAGAAAGCGACTTTGTTTTATACTATATGTAGTGATATTGTATTATTGTATATGTTCAGTGCATCTTGTGTTGGGAGTCATAAATAAATAAATACATACAACTATAAAGTTTTTTTTTTTTTTTTTCAATTATTTTTCAGGATCTGTACTATTTCCCGTTCCGTCCGGCGGACAAAATCGTTGCCTCGTGGACTGCTGTGGACCACGTGACCGTGGACAATGGATGCCTGTACGTGATACCAGGGTCGCATAAATACGGGGACATCTATCCGCACGGAGATCTTAAGGTACCAACAGTTGGTATGATAGAGAGAGAGAGAGAGAGAGAGAGAGAGAGAGAGAGATGGGGATATGTAGTTGGAAGAATTGTGATTGATAATGGAAATTCTGGAGGAGGTTCAATTGCGTAATACCAGGGTCGCATAAATACGGGGAGATCTATCCGCACGGAGATCTTAAGGTACCAACAGTTGGAGGTATGAAGAGAGAGAGATAGAGAGACTGTGAGAGAGAGAGAGATGGGAATATGTAGTTGGAAGACTTGTGACTGACAATGGAAATTCTGGAGGAGGTTCAATTGGGCTCTATTTGACTCACGTCCGTAAGCTAGATCGCCTTATTAGAATCCCTAAAAGTACCCCTGGGTGGTGCGTCCGGAGAGGTTCTGCCTCCACACCTGGTAATCTGCCGCCAAGCAGTAGTGCTCGCATTATTATGTTCGTTGACGGGGATTTTACGTCTCATGCACCTGTGATTTCACCGGCACCCACACCCTTCCACTGGAAAAAAGGCGAGTGCACCACACTCAGTGGCAGTGCGGTGGCAATACTAAAGTGGTACGCATAATGCCTTTCAAACACTCAAAAATAGAAATTTTCCAAAAATTTTATATGTTCGTAAGTTTTGTTCTATATTTCACAACTAAAAACATATTCCAAAAACAAAACTGACGGCTCCGTGACTTAGTTGGTAGTAGCCCTGCCTTCGAAGCGAGGGGTCCCGGGTTCGATTCCCGGCCGGGGCACACTTTGTGTGGTGAGCATGAAGTTTGTTCTCGGGTCTTGGGTGTTTGTCTAGTGTTTCTGTGTTTGTCCATGCCATCGGCGACACAGGGAATCCTAGTGCAGAGGTATGAGTGTGTAAACTTTTATTTTTTTTATTTTAAAACTTGTTTAATTTAAGTTAGAAAATATCGTGGTCATAGTAATAATGATTAGTGACATGAAAAGTATTATCATTGTTCTAATGTAAACAAACGTGATTATAACCAATTCAAAATGTGTTGACTCAAATACTTAAATAATAACTAAAACTCACAAATTAATAGTGTTCGCGTATTTCGCCTGTTAACTCAGCTGCGTCGGTGGTGTAATGGTCAGCATAGTTGCCTTCCAAGCAGTTGATCCGGGTTCGATTCCCGGCCGACGCACATTTTTGCACTATGTTTTTCTTTTTATTTTCAGCATTTTGCTGTTAAATATTTTTCTTTAACTTTCATTCACCTTATTTAGTTAAGATTTATATTTTTAAGCTATTGTTATCATATATATAAGAGAGCGTGGTGGCCCAGGGGCACAGACGCCGACTTTCAATCTGAAGGTCGCTGGTTCAAACCCAAACGTGCACCAATGAAATTTTTTCACTTGAAAAATGCGCAATACTACGTTCTCAAAACGGTGACGGAAAACATCGTGAGGAAACCGGCATGTCTTAGAACCAAAAATTCGACGACATGTGACATCTAACAATCCGGATTGGGCTGCTGTGGTAGATCAGAGCCCATTCACTCTCAATTATCGAGAGTAGGCCGGTGTCCTGCAGTGGGAACATTAGAGGCTGGTACGTTATCATATATATCTGTTTTGAGGACGCGAACAAGCTGTACCACGGCATACAGCGCGAGGAGGAGATCGCGCCGGCGGACAGGCGCGTCGACCTGGAGATGTCCCCCGGGGACACGGTGTTCTTCCACCCGTGCCTCGTGCACGGCTCCCGCCCCAATGTCTCACAGGTATCTGCCCGCCTGGACACTAATCTGCCATGCCGTCTCTCTGCCCCTCGGGTTGGTCGGTTATGGTTGGAACCATGGGCGTACCCAGGGGGTGGCAAGGGGGGGCCGCTGTCCCCCCCTGGAAATTTTAATTAAGAAGCGATTAAAATAAAATAAAAATGAATGCATACTCAAATTTACTTATATTTATTTAACTACCAATAAAGCAGGATCATTTGCGGCTTTTTGCCCTACACACTAAACTACATATACCTAATTTTTCATGTAGGTGTGTTTACACCCCCCCTAGGCCAGAAGCTGGGTTCGCCCATGGTTGGAACGGACGTAAACTTATAATAACAAATAAGACTATCTACAACATAAAACTGACTGTAATTTTGCATATCTGTGTGCATGTAACGTGCCTAAGGAGCTACTGTGACACGTTATATACTCACGAATATGCGTATGTGTAAAATTTAACGTGTCCAAATGATACTTGAGATCTAAAGGAATAAATGAGTTTGACTTTTTTTTTGTAGGTGAGTGAGTGACGGAACGAGCTGAGGGCCCACCTGATGGTAAGTGGTGACCCTCGCCCATGACAACAGTAATGCGTGCGACTCAGTATGAGATCCAAATCTTTACTGTCGGGTCGTATTATTATTGTATTATATTATTGTATTATTATTGTATTGTATTATTGTATACATATTTTTTTGTTTTCTCATTTCAGAATTACCGCAAAGCGATTACCTTCCATTTCGCGAACAGTAACTGTGAATGTATAGATGTGACAAACACGGTTCAAGAGGCGGCCGCCAGGGAGATCGAAAGTTACGCAAGGAAACAGGGCTTCGAACTCACATTCGCTGTAAGTACCCCAAGCGAATGACCCTCGGGGACCCCGGATCGACCCAAAGCTTTAGAACTTCGCCGGGTTTGTCCGGAGTACATACCTGGGGATCTGGCACCGAGGCGCGCAGGGGGGGCCTTAGCCAAGGCATAAAGGCTGCTCGGCGCCAGGGTGGTTTTAGTCCGCCCCGTCCTCCCCCGGACGGAGGTATTTCCATCCTGGAAAAAAAAGGGGGCGACTTGTGGAAGGGGGGGCGGTGAAAGAGAACGTGAAGATGTGTCTATGGTATATAAGTGTGATTACATTACATTATATTAATTTACATTTTATAGCATTCTTAATTTATTATTTGATTAAATTTAATGATAAATTATGATAAAATAATGATAAAAATTTTAGTTGGTTCTTTTTTTCGTTTTTTTTCGACACAGGAAAACCAAACGGAAACATTTTGAAAGCATAATTTTAATGTTTTCCTTGCAATGTATTGTTTCAGAACTTTTGGCAATTCAAAAGCAGGGCTATTGTAGGTGTCAAGGCACGTTTGTGATCTGTGTACAGGAACGTATGTACTTAGATATTGGTGGGGGGTTCGTGGAGTAAGGAAATATTCTGGGGGATGTGTTGGTCCGTATTATTTATGTAAGAATACTGAGTGTCGCAAGAAATTTTATCTAACCAACGTAAAATATTGATATACATTTTAAAAAATTTTTGGATTTAAACTGGAATATTTTAAAGTTTTATACTTGTTCTTAAAATGGTACTTTTACATTCCTTCAGTAACTGCCGATTCTATATTTCTTACGTTTCAATTTCATTCACAAAAAAGTTCACTCAGGTTTATAAGCCACTAAATAATTAAAGTAATTGCATACAATTACGTTCATTCGTAAAGCGTAGTGATAAAATTCCGTTCCGTTAGTGATAAAATTGGTCTTTTAACAATTTTACGGGGCAAGCCTTACTAAATTGAGAATTTGGTCAGTTTGAAATTAAAATTGTTAAATATTCCATACAATGGCGGCGAAGTGCTCACCACTTGTCACCTCTACTTTCCCACGTTAGTCTAACCGTGGGTATATGAGGCTCCGCCAACCCCTCCAGGGATAAAGGCGTAAAGCTATGAATGTTTCACACTTTTAATCTTCATCGTTCAAAACTTGTGACACTCTGTATTGTTTATGGATATAAGATTTATAATAATTGTATTATATGTTCTGTTATTGAAATGTATAGATATTTATTATGGAATCGTTCGCTTATCATCATTTACGAGGAAACTGGCATAGTGTCCAAACCTCGTAAGTTCAAATCCTACGTCAAACATAAAGGCTTGCAACCATTGCTATGTGACAGTAAAGTAAAAGTCAAACTCATTTATTCCTTTAGATCTCAAGTATCATTTGGACACGTCAAAATTTGACCCATTTGGACAGTATGGGGTAGTAACCCCTGGCTTCAGATGATCAGGATGCCCCGTCACTATAAAATAAAAATACTTTATTTCCGTTGCATTCCTAAAAAAAATTGTTGACGTCAATTTTTTATACATATGTATCTACAAGACCATACGTTCTTATTATTAAATCTAGCACTTGTTCAAACCCTATCCTGTTATTAGTAACATGAGAAAAACTTTATCAATTCCTTGATTTGTGTGTGGTTAGCATTAAAAAGCTATGTGTATTCGTGCTAAGCAAAGGTAGATTGCCAGTCAGTCTTACTTAATCATTATTAAAAAAGCAGGTTTATTTTTATTATTTGTTTGATATATGTCATTCGCACTTATAATATTGAATGTGTTGGAAATTATTATTTTATAATAATATCAGGTATACTCGAATTTAGTTTAGCATTATATTTGTACAATAATTATTATTGTTACTATTATTATCATAAAGGCCGGCGCACACGGCAGCTATAATATATTTATCTAATTTAAGGTCAAACGGCGCCTGTACTTTTTGTCATTTTCATTAGCTATTACTTAAAAGCTGTTTTTTATGATAGCTTTACAGTAAACTTACTAAACGACAAAAAATTAAAAGGGTCTCAATTCAACTGTATGTTGATTTACGCGACCCTGTAATTAAATACTGGTTCAGATAATTTTTTTTTTAATAGGGTGTATTTTTGAGGTAGAACAACATAAATTTCATTGCATTATTTTCACCCCTAAAGGCGGGGGTGGAAGTAATTTAAGTCGGTTTATAAGATTTTTTTATACACTCATTTGTTTTTATTTGCTGATACTATTTAAAATATGAATACAAGAAAGATAAAGCTTTATATTTGACAGCTAAACAGCTAACGAAAATTGCAAAATATTAACAAGAGCGACATCTATATGCCTTTTGGCTTCTTATTATAGATACGTATATATTATACCAAAATATATAGCTTTGTTATACTATAATGGGAATATTATATAATATACATAAATGCATTTATTAAACGTGGTAATATACGTGGTAAATATATCATATTCTAATATATTTTCTTGTTTCAGGATGTTTGGAAATTCAAGAGCAGGCACATTCAAGGGGCTACGTCTAAGCTATAAAAATACAATTTACAACAATATGATGAAAAGCGAGGTTTCAATTTCGTGATCGATTTCGGACGCAACTCAAAACTGTGATATACTAAGCTGTTTTACTGTACAAGATCTTAAAATATTGGGTGTGTGAATATGACTCCGCCCTTTCTCAACAGATGTCGTTTTTAGTATTGTTTACGTGTACTAATAAATGACCATACTTGTATTCGATAGTACTGAATGTCAGCTATCTAACGCATTTTATGATATTTGGTTGAAGTGTAAGCAACAATTGTTTTCACCTTTTCGAAAATGTCGGTTTTTATTCCAAATAAACGTCATTTGCGGGAAGTGTTATTACATTATTTTATTGCGAAGAAAACTGCAGCGGAAACTTATCGTTTGCTTGTGGAGATTTATGGTGAGCATGCTCCGTCTAATACAACTTGCAAGGAATGGTTTCGACGATTTCAAAATAACGATTTTAGTACTGAGGATAAAGAACATGGAAAACCACCAAAAAAATTTGAAGATGCTGAATTGGAAGCATTATTGGCGGAAGATTCTTGCCAAACTCAATCAGAATTAGCTGCAGCATTAAATGTTGATCGTTCAACTGTTGCAAAGCGTTTACAAATGATGGGAATGATTCAAAAAGCCGGTGACTGGGTTCCACATGATTTAAAAGAAAGAGACATGGAACGTCGGAAAACCATTTGTGAAATGCTGCTTCAAAGACAGCAAAGAAAAGGATTTTTGCATCGGATAGTCACAGGAGACGAAAAATGGATACACTACGAAAATCCTAAACGCAAAAAAGCTTGGGTGAAACCAGGCGAACCAGGCCCATCACAGCCAAAAATAAATATTCACTGTGCCAAGGTCATGCTCTGTATTTGGTGGGATCAGAAAGGTATTGTATATTATGAGTTGCTCAAACCCTCTGAAACTATTAATGGAGAAGTTTACCGACGACAACTAATGCGTTTGAAGCGAGCCATAGAAGAAAAACGACCAGAATGGGTGAATAGACATAACAAATTAGTTCTTCAGCATTACAATGCCAAACCGCATACCGCAGAAGTCGTAAAAAGATATTTAGAGGGACAGGACTGGGAAGTGTTACCCCACCCGCCATATTCACCAGACATAGCTCCTTCGGATTACCACCTATTCCGGACGATGCAGACAGACCTTACTGGAGAAAAGTTTACTTCATGTGAAAGTATCAACATTTGGATTGACAACTGGATAAGCTCAAAAGACCAGGACTTCTTCCAGCAAGGAATACGAAAACTACCTGAACGATGGGCGAAGGTTGTAGCTGCAGATGGAGCATACTTTCAATAATTTTTTTTTTAATTTTGTAAGCGAACAAATGTGTTTTATTTTGACAAAAAGGGGCGGAGTCATATTCACACACCTATTATATTTTTACGTTTGGCGCCTGGCCAGACCCTTACCTACCCTCCATGGGTCGAGGATAGAGTAGGGTAAAAAAACGCGTTTTACGGTGTTACCAGAAAAGGGTTAAGGTGTATATTTGTTTATAAATATTATTTTGTAAAGGGAAATATATATTGGGTAATAATCGTTTTTGAGATTAAATTTATGCAATATATTCCAAATAAATTTTATATTATATATAAGTATGTTTTATTATTTTTCTTTACCAATATTTTTACTACTTTTCCTCATTTCCTATTATTGGAATATTGTGAAATCGAAAACTCTTGCTTATTAAAAGACGTATATATGCGTTGATTGTTGAGTTTTTCGTTCATGTTTATAATTTCATAATCGAATTGAATTGGAATTCAATTCCAATTTGAAGCCAACTAAATAAATAAACGTTTACACACTCATACCTCTGCACTAGGATTCCCCCGTGTCGCAGATGGCACGGACAAACACAGAAACACAAGACATACATAGTAAGTTTTTAGGTATTTCAAAAGTGTTTAAGAAAATTCAATTCGCATGCATATTTTGACTTTTCTAAAACGTGTTTCCTTATTTTTAAATTCTACAACGAGTACTTTATTACTCAAAAAGAGCTGTAAGTCAAAAATGAGTCTGTTCTCATTAAAAAAAAGAGTATTACTCCGTTAAACAACTGTTTTATGGGTCACTAAATAATAGGTTGAACAACAAATTTCTTCGAGCGCTGTTTGAATGACAGGTGAGACCAGACCTTATTTCCGTACCAGCTTCTAATGTTCCCACTGCAGGGACACCGGCCTACTCTCGATAATTGAGAGTGGATGGGCTCTGATCTACCACGGGAGCCCAATCCGGATTGGTAGATGTCACATGTCGTCGAATTCTTGGTTCTAAGACATGCCGGTTTCCTCACGATGTTTTCCGTCACCGTTTTGAGAACGTGGTATTGCGCACATAATTTTTTCAAGTGAAAAAACTCATTGGTGCGCGTGTGTGTTTGAACCAGCAACCTTCAGATTGAAAGTCGGCGTCTATGCCCCTGGGCCACCACGCTCTCTTATTAATATAAAAAAATATATTAAATCGATCTTTCATCAGTCGGGTCAGAAACAAAACACCGAGATCCGAGAACTACGTATATGTCCCATACAAAATATTGTCTTGCCTGAGTACTGAACCCCAAACAAAGCAGGTTGCTTGCTCTACTATGCGACATAGGTATTATATACCCATAATATCCAAGTCGCATCACATAACTAACTGCATACCGTATAGTTTTTTTTTAATTCATTATAGGCCATCGTTTGACCGCTATCTCACCTGATGGTAAGTGATGATGCGGTCGAAGATGTAACACGCTGGCCTAGAAAATACCTATTCACTCTACTCTTGAACATACCCAAATTGTACTGCTCGGGAAAAAATTTCTAGACAATATTTATTTTATTTCATTTATTCGTTTTAAAATATTTTAGGATTGGACATGATACAACCTTTTAAATTAAATAATTTTATTACAAAATCTTAGGTCTTATTTCTTAAAAATATTACAATCAGAACTTTATATTAATACTCTGTTTGGTGTAATTCTCGTGAAATATATTTTTACTTATCATTTATTAAAAACTAAGTACAATAATTTTCCCTGCTGATATAAAATTAAGTATTTTAATACAGCGTAGCTTAAATTACGTATAATTACTTAAGTAAGACTTTGTGATGGGTAAAATTTTAGTCAAAATTATAAAAACTGTTAATGAAAACAGATTTAAATGTTCGCCAATGTAATTAAGTACTTACTATTTTTTGATATAAGTTTAATTATAATACTATTCATTCTAGTCATAAATGTTACTTAAAAGTTCAAAATAATTATTATACAATAACTAAATGAGGTTACAATTTAATTTGTTTTAAAACTAATATATACATAAATTAAACCCTATTTTGTTGAATATTTCAAACCTTTTAAAATATATATTTTTGAGCTAATGTCTTAAAAGATATTAAAATATATTAAAAAAGTGAAAATAACTTATTTTAAAACTGTGACATGAGACTAGATCTGTTTGAAGATAATAATTAATTAAACTGCAATCTTATGTTTATCGGTGTAAAAGAAGAAATGTTATTCTGTTGGTAACTTATACCTATTTTTTAATTCACCCATTCTCCGTCAAAAATCTGCAAAAAATTAAACCGTTAGTTTAAAAAAATGTCTACTACACAACAGAAATTATAAAAGAAATGTAAAAATTTGCTTATTTGGTTACAAAAGCGGAAATTATGTAGTAAATAAAATACAGAATAATTGTTCACTGCGCCAACCTAAAGTCCAATACCATCGAATTGATAAAAAAAATAGGCAAAAAAAATCCCCAAATTGCTATTTAACTAGTGGATAAATATTACATACATTTATCTTTATTGCATAATAATTATTTCAAACAGCATTGTACGTATTAATGCATTTTCGATCACGCGCTTATCATAATTTCATACCAATGCGTCTTTTAACGATAATAATACTGTGCTGCATTCTCCATAATTTAATTATAAATTATCATAATAATAAATTAATATGATAACTTATAATTGCGTTATAGTAGCAGAATTTGAGTTGAGAAAGCTTGAAAGATCTCCAAATTCTCAAAGGCTGATAATATTTAAAATTGATTGAGTTTTCATGATTAATTTCTTGAACAATGATTGGTCGATATGAGATTCCAAAGATTTTTATCCGCCTTTGAGAAACCAGAATGTCATAACCAGAAACAAGGCTATAAGTCATTGATATTGCAATAGGTTTCACGTATTAAAAGCATTTTTATATTAATTAATTAGTTATTAATGCTTCCGTTAATTTCAAGGCCTATATTCATTATGAATTATTTGATGATTTATGAATTAACTAAAAAAAGGAATTTATTAATCTGTCAATAATACCGGCCTTTGATTTAGTTAATTTGCTAAATAATTATCATATTTACTTTAATGAAGTATGAAGAAATAGCATTTTTTTATACTTTATTAAAGGTAATGAAGCATATTCTATAAAGTTTGAAGCATAAAAGCATATTTTTTAAATATCAAACATGCATCTAATCTTAAAAATACTATAATAGTATTATTAAATTATAATATTATACATAAGTTTTAATATATCTTAAGCATTACCGTCGAAATAAACTTAAAAATTAAAATTCATCCATATTTCAAGTTTTAAGGGAAAATGTGATGTAAAGTTGTGATGAAATCCATATTAATTAAAAGCCGCCAACAGTTTTTACATAAAAACTATTACAAAAAATGTTAATTAAAAGCTAAAACTGGCACTAAGTAGACTACATCAATTGTTAATATTAGTTCGACAATGAAACTGTTAAAAATAACAATTAATTTTAAAAAATGTTTATTAAATAAGCATAATAGTATTAATACTTAGAATCCCGATAAGACAGCTAAGCGAAAATAAATTATAAACCTGAACTTAATAAATGATTTATAAAATATATAGGATACATTTGATAAATTATTTAAAATATCTATTAAAAAAATTCGCAACAAATAAATCTAAGTCTCTCGGTTCAACCACTACTCGTAATTGCTTTCACTTATTCCATTAACCCCTGCAAGAAAACCCGCTATACGCTAACCCTCGGAAAATTACATTATGGCCTTTAAAAAAAAAACATAATGCTAGGGCATAGAAGGTAGAATACTCTACAAGAAAACCTCGCTACGTTCTACCTCTTAGAAGAAAATCGCGCTATGTAAAGCATAGACTACAACTAAACAACCCCACTTTTCCCTGCCTCAGAATCAACAGGCTGGGTTCATCTGCTTCAGGAGGGGAATGCACCGCTCCAGAAGCAGATGGACCCAACCCTACCTTCTAAAAATCTTAATCTACATCCCTCCTACTGTCTACATAGACCCTGACCACTTCACCTTCGTATTTCCGCTGCGACGGCATGAAGTAGAAGTCGGGGTTGGGGGATGGACCACCCTCGGGACGAACCCCTCTTGGCAATGAGTACGTGTTGCGATCTGGGCGCGCCGAGTATCTGTAACAAATATACGATTAAAGTACCATACTCAGATTTTATTATTGTAACATACAAGGACACGCGGCACAATGTAAGTATGATAAGATCCAAGTCACGTTGTGTTGCGGCCGTCTCTCTGACGAACATATAACCTCTAATGCTCCTGAATTTTACCGACACCCACACCCTTCCACCAGAAAACAGCGAGTGAAACAAGCGACGAACTTGTTGGCATATGTTATGTTTATTAATTTATTTAATAAGTATTATTTATTTAATAAATAACTACGCGCGATTTTAAATTTATTTAAGAAATAATGATAGTTGAGTAAAATATCTATTGTGACTGCGGAATTACTGTTGAATTAAAAAATGTAATCATTAAATACTATTTTTGATTGAAAATAAAAGAATTATTTATTTTCCAAATAATTAAAATAAGAGAGATCGTAGAGATTTTTTTTAACCCAGGGGGGGGCCCTCGTGACCCTTACTTAATTAATGAAGGGCCCCTTAGTTTCTTTTCTTTTTTTTTAATGATTTATTTATTTTATTTATGTATTAAGATTAAAACATAAAAACATTGCTTGTACATACATGTTTTAATTGACATGCATACTGAAACTTGCATAAAAAAAAATTAACAAAATTAAAAATAATGTAATATGTAAAAAAATATTTTCTGATGCTGAAAAAAAGTGCAAAAAGCTATTACAGCGTATCGACCGTGACAGGACTCGAACCTGCAATCTTCGGATCCGAAGTCCGACGCCTTATCCATTAGGCCACACGGTCACATATAATGATAGTTGAAATTAAGATACACTTATGATATCATGCATTATCCGTATGACATCACTTATCATACATTATTTGTATGTTTGCATTAAATTATATCAGAACAGATAGGTACATTTACCGATTTTAAAATGTGGTCGAATACAGTTGACTGTATGCTTTATAAACAATTTCTTTTGATCTTTTTTTTTAAATTTTAATATAATTTTATTTTAAAATTTGATTTTTTTTATATTATATATTATTCGCTTATGTCTGATTGGATACCAAAACACAATTTGTCTTATTCACTGGTGCGTATTCTGTGCCTTTTTTATTTTAATCTACCTGACCTTGACAGGTATGATTCAATATTTGACAATCAGCTGTCAAACGACGAAAAATGCGTGATGTTTTTACCTCACTGCGCCAAAAGGAGGGTTAGGTTGTTCGAGTATGTATGTATTTACGTTTAAATATATATACGTTTGTATGTATATTTGTTTGGCACGCTCTGTGCTCTAAAAGGCTTGACGGATTTTAGCTTGAAATGTGTCGATAGGTTTGATTATATTAAAATTACAAATATTAAAATGGCCGATTTTTGGCGCCATACTATGTCATGAAAAAAATATATTTCTCAAAACCTATCGAGGGTGGTACTAACATAAATTTATATAAATGTTTATATAACAATATACAATTAAATATTTTCAAATGGAATTTGGAATTTTTCACGCAGTCAGGTTTTTGGTTTTATCAATAATATGTTTACTTACCCATACTGTCCTTGTGCTTGCCCCCTGGGCCGCTGCAAACTCCTGGTGTCATGATAATACTGAGCGCTATTGTGTTTCGGACGACCCGTTGTCCCGTTTCCATTCACCTTCCCATTAGGCGACCTGTGGCCGTTTTGAGTCATCTCTTGGCCATTCTGAGCCATTCTGTGGCCGTTTTGAGTCATTTCATGGCCGTTCTGAGGCGTCCTATGGCCATTTTGAGCCATTCTGTGGCCGTTTTGGTTTTCTGGCCCGTTTTTAGGTGTGCTAGTGGGTCTAGGTGGCGGCGGGTCGGTGGGGCGTAGGGGGGCTGAGTGAGGCCGGTATCGAGGGGAAGCGGTTGAGAGGGTATTTGTGTATTTGTCGTCGTTTTCAAAAGGTTCGAATGCGTAGTTTGTGTTCGCTGAGTAATCTTTCCAGGCTGCGTTTGGGATTAGTTGTTCCTGGAAGATAATAATAATAATAATTATTATGGTATATTATCATGTTTACCGTGTGTGGTGGCAGTACCCCTACGAACGAGCTCCGTGGCTTAGTTGGTAGTAGCCCTGCCTTCGAAGCGAGGGGTCCCGGGTTCGATTCCCGGCCGTTTACACTTTGTGTGGTGAGCATGAAGTTTTTCTCGGGTCTTGGATGTTTGTCTTGTTTTTCTGTGTTTGTCCATGCCATCTGCGACACAGGTAATCCTAGTGCAGAGGTATGGTGTGTAAACGATATTTGTTTGTTGTTTGTTTATTGCTACTTTGGGTTGGTCCATTCACACCACCAGGGGGACACGTGTAAGGAATATTAGGATTAATTCTTACCTTTGTTTTAACAGTACTTTTGCTCCTATACAGTGTGCACCCGGCTTGCAATAGGGCCACTAATATAAGCGCGGCTACGCATCCCACTACTACGTAAAGTTTGGTTTCCGCACGAGCGAAGAAGCTGCGAGCGCTGGAGTCTGAAGGTTCTACTGGACGCTCCGATAACACTGGAAACAATGTATTAAGTTTAGTATTGTATTATCTGTGGTCTAAAAACCGGCAAGTGCGAGTCGGACTCGTACATCGAGGGTTCCGCACGAACTTGTAACTTGCAGGTTACACGATAATTCGATTACCTACAAATTTTTTTGTGATGTAGTTACATTATTCCGAAAATTGTAAATTTGTAGTTACAAGTTTAGGTTTTTGGATTTATTTCTTTACTTGTGCTTTATGATAATGCTTCTTGCCAAATTTCAGGGTTCTAGGTCAACGGGAAGTACATGGGTTTCGATTCTCTTGGTCAAAATATCTAATACATTTAAACGAGCAATTCTTGTAAATATATTTCGTGTATCTCGGAAACAGCTCCAACGAAATTTTGTTTAGGTCTTGCTAAATAAGTTTAATTGTATTTCTTGTAAATACCCATATTTTTACAAAAAAAAAGTTTTGTATAGTAAACTAAAAACAGCGCCATCTCGTAAATTTTTGTGGTACTAAAACGAGCGAAGCTCTGTCACCCACGCGCTGCGCATAAACGGCCGTAACTTTTGATTGCTTTGACTTAGATGTTTGATTTTTTCACTGCTCCTAAAGGTTGCAGACCTGACTTTTTGATATTAATTTCAACTTGAAAAAAGCACAAGCGCACATATCACGTATCATAGGAGCTCCTTAGACACATTACATGCACACACATGGTCAAAGATATATTATAATATTATTAATATAATCTCTTATTTATATTCATTTTTTTGTGTTAAATATAATTAACTCAATTTGTAATAAAAATATTGTACGCCCTTTGGGTAGAAATACATTGAAACTTCTGAAAAAGATATAATAATTATTATATTTAAATCCTTTGTACATACATACATGTGTTTCGCCAATAAATGAACTTTGACTTTGGAGAAGCCAGTAGATAGTAATGGGCGGAGGTAACCACTTAACATCAGGTGAGCTTTCAGCTCGTCCCATGACTTTTGTAGCTTAAAAAACCTACGTTAAACTCTTAATAAATGTGTAATATAATTTCTCAGATCATCTTAACAAGATTTTTTTTTCGAGGGGAAATGAACTCGCATACCGCCCTGCCAAAGGGAGACAGCGGTGGGACTAGATCCACTAAAACCCCACGGTGCTCTCCTCTTCCACTTAGTGGCGGGAACACGGGAACGTTTCATATTAAACGAATATTCCATCCCGTGAAAACTTTATATAATTTTTTATTTTTTTATATAATACTAGCGGTCGCCCGCGGCTCCGCCCGCGTGGATGTCGGTTACCGCTGCAAAAAGCCTACCCAGGAAAGACAC
Organism: Aplocera efformata; assembly: GCA_921293045.1. NCBI lineage: Eukaryota > Metazoa > Arthropoda > Insecta > Lepidoptera > Geometridae > Aplocera > Aplocera efformata. The sequence goes on from OV121061.1 coordinate 1,493,578, forward strand.
GGTCAGCAAAATGATTCCCAGGTCAATTCACAGACACCGACAGTAACATTGACGACGCAGTCATTATCCGCAGGCTGCACAGATTGTCTTTCTGTGTATGTTAAGTTGTTAATGATGAAAATATTTAAATGTAATTAATACTAAGTTTTCACTTCTGCCGGCAGTCCCGGAGCGCAACCCGTTGTTTAAGGATAGATAACTAAAGCGATTATTGTAGAGCTTCTCCATAAACAACATTTGACGTTAAATTATTTTCAGGTAACAAAATATACTGATGGTCGGGAGCCCCGACCCGTGATAGGGCAACGTAAAGTTGCCCATGCGTAAAACATTCTTTTCGTAAATCAATTCCTACTAATTTGAATGTTTGGCCCTGGGATTTGTTTATCGTTAGTGCGAAAGAAATTTTTACTGGAAATTGGAGCCTTTTGAAGGGTATAGGCAAATCAGTAGGGATCATGGGTATTCTTGGTATATGAGCTAATTCACCAGCTGCAGGGCCGGTGATAATCTTCGCTACTATTAAATTATCTTTTAGCTCCTTTATAAGAAGTCTCGTGCCATTACACATGTTGGGGGGGCTTAAATTTCTGAGAAGCATTATCGGCGTGCCAACTTTTAACGACAGTTCATGAGGTGGTAGCCCAGCGGGGTTCAGAGAATTTAAAAATTCCTGGGGGTAGTGCATAGCGTCCTCGATGTTAGTGACGGTGTCTATGGATTTATAGCACTTAACTTCACCCGGTACTTTCTGCATAATTAAACTGTTTATTTCGTTGACTGTTTCATTCCTGGGAGAAACTATTGCTCTACAACACAGCCAACGAAAATCATTTTGATGTAAGTTTTCGATGTCAGGATATATAGCATCTATCAGACTATCTAAATTATGGACTATTTGGCCTAGAGACTCATCCAAAGTAACCGCATAATCGGTGCCTAAATTTAAAGATGGAAAAATTCCTTCTCCAAGTTTCAGCAGCTGTTGTGGAAAATTGCTATGCGTATTTCCATGTAGATGAGCTCTCATATTGGTGCGCAAATTCAAATGTTGAACAGATGTCCAAAGGTGAGACGATTTTAAACATGCCTTCATAATATCTGCTCGCGTACCTCTGTTGACGACTGGAAGCGTTTGTTGGAAATCTCCAGCAAATACAAAAGTGATACCACCCATGACATTAGCAGAGCTTCGGAGGTCTTTTAAAGTACGGTCCACGGCCTCCACATGAGCTCTATGACTGCATGGTGCATTCATCCCATATTACCAACGACGCGTCTTGCAGCAACTTACCAAGAGGCCCATTTTTCCGAATAGAGCACGTAGACCGTTGATCTAAAGATACGGATAGCTCATATTTTAATTTCGCCATAACTTCAAAACCAAACGTCCAATTTTAATCATTCAAAGACCAAATATTATCTCCATAAACTGTTCTTAGTGATGAAATCATTTATTTTGATAAGGATTAATAGCATGAGTAAAATAAACGCGTTTAAATGTAGTCCAAAAAAAATTCAAGATTTTTAAATATAAAAATGGTTGCTGTGCCTCACTCGACATAGATGGGTATAGTGTGTCGCGGACTTTTTTGTAGATATTTATAAGATCTACAATTAATTAGAACATTTTATGGTTCTATCTTTTATAGTTTAGGCAGCGTACGCAAAATAAGTAACTTTTCTGGTTGATTTTTTACACCTTGTGTCCGAAAAACCCAAATATCTTACGGAACCCTATTTTTTCCAAAATAAAATATAGCCTATGTTACTCGTGGATAATGTAGCTTTCGAATGGTGAAAGAATTTTTAAAATCGGTCCAGTAGTTTTTGAGCCTATTCAGTACAATCAAACAAACATACAAACAAAGTTTTCCTCTTTATAATATTAGTGTAGATATATATTATTATTGTAGGTAAGATTTCAAAAAGTATTTTTTTTATTATTTGTTACTAATATATTGTTTGTTTGATATAATTTTAGTTATTTATTATAGCACGCTAGATGTATTTGTGCTACCTGTAAGGTTGACTGGCAGAAAATACTTTAGCATTAAGTCTTCCTATTGTATATTTAAATGTATCGTGTCCAAAAAGAATCAAATATATAAATACTCACAGCTCTGCGGCTCAAAGACAAGAAACTCAGGGTCCACATTGAGGTTCCCGACTCTGCCTTGCGCCAGGGTGTCTCTGACCACCCTCTGCCACTTCTCCATGTCGTCCGAGGTCTCGTTGGCAGGGTCCAGTGATCTACCACTCGAGCCTTCGATGGTGTTCGAATCGATGGACTTGAGGGTTAGCTCCGCGATTATGGCTTTGGTCTCGTTCCTGTAATCGTAATTAAAGGTACATTTGACGCATTTTTTTAATTACAAACAAGATTATGATCAACATGCGAGAGCGAGATGGATGATATTAGTGCTGCTTTACTCAGCAACCAAAAGTTCACTCTCAATTATCGAGAGTAGGCCGGTATCCCTGCAGTGGGAACATTAGAGGCTGATACGGACTCAGCAACCAACCGCATCGCGCGAGACGAGATCGAGATACATTGTAGTAAATATAATTGTAATAGGTGTGTGAATATGACTCCGCCCCTTTTTGTCAAAATAAAACACATTTGTTCGCTTACAAAATTAAAAAAAAAATTATTGAAAGTATGCTCCATCTGCAGCTACAACCTTCGCCCATCGTTCAGGTAGTTTTCGTATTCCTTGCTGGAAGAAGTCCTGGTCTTTTGAGCTTATCCAGTTGTCAATCCAAATTTTGATACTTTCACATGAAGTAAACTTTTCTCCAGTAAGGTCTGTCTGCATCGTCCGGAATAGGTGGTAATCCGAAGGAGCTATGTCTGGTGAATATGGCGGGTGGGGTAACACTTCCCAGTCCTGTCCCTCTAAATATCTTTTTACGACTTCTGCGGTATGCGGTTTGGCATTGTCATGCTGAAGAACTAATTTGTTATGTCTATTCACCCATTCTGGTCGTTTTTCTTCTATGGCTCGCTTCAAACGCATTAGTTGTCGTCGGTAAACTTCTCCATTAATAGTTTCAGAGGGTTTGAGCAACTCATAATATACAATACCTTTCTGATCCCACCAAATACAGAGCATGACCTTGGCACAGTGAATATTTATTTTTGGCTGTGATGGGCCTGGTTCGCCTGGTTTCACCCAAGCTTTTTTGCGTTTAGGATTTTCGTAGTGTATCCATTTTTCGTCTCCTGTGACTATCCGATGCAAAAATCCTTTTCTTTGCTGTCTTTGAAGCAGCATTTCACAAATGGTTTTCCGACGTTCCATGTCTCTTTCTTTTAAATCATGTGGAACCCAGTCACCGGCTTTTTGAATCATTCCCATCATTTGTAAACGCTTTGCAACAGTTGAACGATCAACATTTAATGCTGCAGCTAATTCTGATTGAGTTTGGCAAGAATCTTCCGCCAATAATGCTTCCAATTCAGCATCTTCAAATTTTTTTGGTGGTTTTCCATGTTCTTTATCCTCAGTACTAAAATCGTTATTTTGAAATCGTCGAAACCATTCCTTGCAAGTTGTATTAGACGGAGCATGCTCACCATAAATCTCCACAAGCAAACGATAAGTTTCCGCTGCAGTTTTCTTCGCAATAAAATAATGTAATAACACTTCCCGCAAATGACGTTTATTTGGAATAAAAACCGACATTTTCGAAAAGGTGAAAACAATTGTTGCTTACACTTCAACCAAATATCATAAAATGCGTTAGATAGCTGACATTCAGTACTATCGAATACAAGTATGGTCATTTATTAGTACACGTAAACAATACTAAAAACGACATCTGTTGAGAAAGGGCGGAGTCATATTCACACACCCAATAATAATTGTATTGAGAGCCTGAAAGCGGTCCCACCGAAAGAGGGATGTATAAACGCAAATTACTGGCAATAAATAAATTTAAAACTGTCATCTAATGTAAACTTGTTGCAAAAGCTTACTAAAAAATATCAGATTACCTAGATGACAAAAAGGCTTGGGAATGAATTTGCTCCACTCTAGACGCAGGACCATATTCGCGAATACGTAATACCGTCTCCGAGGGGTTTATTGTCTGTTTCTTCCCCTCTGGTCGGGTTGGAACAGACGTAAACTTAACAAATATAATCTTAAACATAAAACTGACTGTAATTTGACATATCTGTGTGCATGTAGCGTGCCTAAGGAGCTCTTGTGACACGTTATATGCTCATGAATATGTTTACTTGTGTGTGTGTAAAATTTGACGTGTCCAAACGATACTTGAGATCTAAAGGAACAAATGAGTTTGAGTTCAAAGTATTTCCCGTTGAAAAAAAGGGTAAGTATACAATAGCGACTCACTGCATAAACCCGTTAACTACTATTCCGTGGTAGCCTTTGTTCTTGCTAATTTCTTGTGCCAAGTTGTCGACTACCCTTTTGCTCAGTTCCTCGTACTCCTTGCTGCCGGCCGCTGGGGGTTTGAAGCTGTCTGCTAACCCTGAAAGCAAACCATTTTTTACCCGACCGTGCGACGCAAAGGGTAAAATTAATTTGGTTGTTAAATCAAAATAACTGAAAACTGCAATTTTGTTTATTGTCAACCAAATAAACAAAATTGCATGTTCTGCTTTTCTGTGACTTTTTCTTCTCCCGTTGTATACCGATTTAAATATTTCTATATTTATACTACTGGAGTTTTGCCCCCTAACGGATGAAAGATTTTTAATCGTTTTTTTTTTAGATTTTTTTAAATCAGTCGCTTATTTTTATACCTGAATTAATTACCTGTAATTCGGATCAGCATATTATATGACGTCACGCCTGGGACTACCACTTCTTCGGCCAGTTCTTCTTCTGTTGGTTCTGTGAAGATACAAAGGGAAAATTTAAATCCTCTGCTCCTTTGTCCTCTAAGACATCTACAGTTAATCGCGTAATGAATAACAATATTTATTTTCTTTATAAAAACTAACACGACCTTTCGGAAGCAGGGTATGGGTGCCGGTGATATTACAGGCACATAAAGCGTTACCACCCCGTCTCGGGTGATGGACGGAGCAAGATGAATGCGACTCAGTAAAGATTTGGATCTCATACTGAGTCGCGCGCATTACTGTTGTCATGGGCGAGGGTCACCACTTACCATCAGGTGGGCCCTCAGCTCGTTCCGTCACTTATTCACATAAAAAAAAAAAACAAATACTCAATTGACCTGGTCCACACGGCTTGATGCAAACCCTCTCTTCGGAGACGATAGGCGTTTGTAGATGCTTGCCAGTCCGCTTGTTGACGGGATCGAACTCCCCACCCTGGATTATGAACATCATGTGCCAACATTGACTGTCCGTGAACGCCAGATCCTGAAAGACAATTTGAAGATGTAGAATAAGCTCCTATCATCCCATCATCCTATGTAATCATACACTGCGCAGCACCAAAGAAATCATAGTAAGAACAGGCTTACAAAGACTAAAAGGATCCGATTCACCAGAGGAAACGATGAAACAGTGCTGCCAACAACAAACCAGAGTCCTCCTCCGATATATGAAGGAATTGGGATGGCTGGGGTAGGGTTTAACAATGGGGGACAATGCACAATACACCCCTATGCGGGACGTCAGTGCAGGCCTAGTCACCCCCACCCAGAATTAGAATTAGAAGCTCCCATCGTGTCAGCAGTGGCTAACTGTGGTGTCGAAGTTTTCAAAGAATCCAACGAAGAATTTCAAGAATAATCTAAGAAAGTAATTTAAAAAAAAATGGCCTAAATATATACGGAATTTATTTTTACAGGCGGGTGTATTTAATAGGCGCAAGTAAGGCATTATACAACAATAAACAATAATAGATTTAGGGGGTCCAGTTGCTCAAGCCCGTAGATACCCTTAGAGTCCCTACACGTACCCCCTTGATAGTGCAATAGGAGACAAAATGTAGCAGTAGAACTTTGACAAGTTCGTCCGGAGAAGTACTGCCTCCACACCTTGCAATCTGCCAAGCAGTAATTCGTATCGCTGTGTTCCGGTGGAAGGGTGTGGGCACCGGTGAAATCACATGTGCATCACGTCTCGGGTGATGGGCGCAACGGGGTACGACATAAGTAGTATTGCTGTTGTCAGGTGGGCCTTCAGCTCGTGCCGTCACTTAAGTATAATATTGTAACAAAAAAAATACTTGAGAAGGTTGTAATATTCAGGAGAAAAATAACATTGAGACATTGATTTCTGAGTTCATCTCTCACCTTGTTATCCCCAGTGTTCCGTTTCCTCACAAAGCTCAGGGTAGTGACTCCATCAACGATGCTGCCAGTTTCCTTGGTGATGTCCTGCCTTGGATCCACCCTCGGCGCGGAGTACCCTGACACCCAGCTGTCCATGATAAATGGACGTCCAGAACGGGAGTCCACCCATCCTATGATGGCGTCAGTTTGTGACTGAAAATAATAGTTAACAAGAGGCGATGAATAAATGATTAAAATAAAAGACTTACACCCTACCATTTTAAATAAATAAACATCCATATCGGTATACAACGAGCGAAGAAAAGTCACTGGAAAGCAAATCATGCAATTTCGCTTACTTGGATGACATATGCAATCTATTGAGTTTTAACTGTACTATTACACGATGTCTGAACGAGTTTTATAAAACTGGCAAAAGATGTCGCTATAAATGTTACCATTTTCTTATTAAAACTAATGCCAATACCGGTCTAATGCTTGCTATTACATTTTAATTAATTAATTATTTTTTAATTATGTCGCTATTCTTCCTCATTAACAATAATCTGACACCATTTAAAAAAACATATTTATATTCTTTGGTCCAAAATACAATTCGGAGGGCTCAAGTATTTCATCTCGCGATGTCGAAGCGAGTTGTTGAAACTGCCAACAGATGAAGCTACAAAGACATGTTATAAATCCTACGCCATCTTTCCCTTCTTTTGTTCAAAATACTCTCGGTACTCGAAATTATTTCATCTCTCGGAGAGAATTGTGTAAAACTGCCAATAGATGTCGCTATAAAAACTTATCATTTTCTTAATATCACTGAAATACCAGTCCAGTCTATTATAAATCTGATGCCATCTATCTCTTTTTTCCAAAATACTCGCACACCGCGTGATACTCGAAAGTTTTTCACCTTACGCAAAGTGAGTTGTATAAACCTGCCAATAGATGTCACTATAAAAAACTTAACATTTTCATAACATCACTGAAAAGTGAGTTGTATGAACCAGCCAATAGATGTCGCTATAAAAACTTACCATTTTCTTATTATCACTGAAGCCGATCCCGGTCCAGTGCTTGCTGTTCTTCGTCGTAATCGTAAATCTGACGCTATCCTTCCCCCTCTTCTGGCCGAGGTACTCCCACACCGCATGGTATTCGCATGTTTTGTTCAAAACGTTGCAGTTGGTGGGATGTTTCCATTCCCCACCGCATTTGTCAATGAGCGGGATTATGCCGCCGGCCAGCGAGGATTTTGTTTCTTCTGCAGAAAAAGATTAAAATAATACATATTTAAACGTACAATTCTTGTATTTATATTTATTTCACGTATCTTGGAAACGTTTTGTATAAAATTTCGTATTTAGATAGGGTTTCGCTGTTAAAATTTACCTGTATAAAGTGGCCAGCTCTGGTGTCGGAGTTTTCAAGCCGCCCGAAGGCCTCCGACATGGCTTAACGACTAGCAGGTCCCGACAATTTTGTGCCCTCCGAAACACGGAAAACATCAGCTCAAAAACGGTCGAAAGTTGCTGTGCTATGCTCTTGACTCACCAAAGAAATTGATCTTGGTAACTCCCCTCTGGCCGCCGTGCCCGTGATATTTGACCTCGTCTTGTCGGTAGAAGTCCCCTGTGGCGGCGGTGCCCCGTTCTATTCCCGAAGGGGGAGAGTGTACGTATTTGCCGGGCTCCTGGCCCCTTGCCCAGATCACGTGCATCAGATCGTCTACCAGAGAATGATCAGTGGGTTCCTTGGCCTGGAAATGAGACAATGAAAATATAAATTGGAGAGTCGACTTGCTCGAGTCTTAAGGTGAAAGTTAAAGGCTGGGAATCGAACCCGGGACCTCTATTATCAACTTAGCCTTGTAGCCGTCGAAATACGTCCAGAACAAGAAGCCAAAATAGTGTAGCCAGGATTCGAACAGTTGTCCAAAACTCGGTTTTATTGGAAACGAAAACGAATTGTCCGCATTTTGATATAATATTATTGTATAATAAATTAGCATAATTAGCATTTTGGAATCCTTGCCTAGTAAAAATACAGATCATAAATACGCACCTTGATTTTTTTCCGGAACATAATGGTGGTGACTCCGTTCTCTTCGAACCCTGAGGCCGCTGTGAGGTCATCGTGTCCCCCCCAAAACGAATCCACCCGTGGGGTAGATCTAGAATAAATGTGTTTTAGTAGATATAAGTAGATTACTATTATAAATATAAAAAAAAACCACCCGGCAACCCAAAGCAGCAGTAGTACATGTGCCAAGTTTTTCTAGAGAAGTACTGCCACCACATATGGGAATCCGCCGCCAAGCAGTGGTGCACTCGCGTTAATCTGATCCGTTGAAAGGGTGTGGGTACCGGTGAAATTATAGGCGATTGAGGTGTATCTATCTCAGAGTGTCGGGCGTAATTGGATGCGATTTAGATCTTTTAATACCTTAAAATGAGAACCTGAATACTTGTTGTTTATGGGTGGCGTTAACTACTTAAAAAGCAAATACAGGTAAAAAAGCGTGATCCGTCACTTTCGTCGCATTAAAAAAATCTACATGCAATAATCCAAGATTGTGGACTTACCTGTCTCTGGTGTAATAATCCAGGACCCTGTGGTAATTCCCACGGGCTGTTCCAATGACTATGTCAGTGCAGTCCATGGGATTAAAGTCGAACTTAGGGACGTACTCATGTGCGGGGAAATATCCTGAAATATCTTCTTTATTATTCCATACTCTTTATTTCGTGACTAATTAACTATGATGATAGAAGAGTAAGTAATAAGTTACTTACTCTTCTAATCAACTGGACTCATAGCTTAGAGAAAAAAGATTAAAAATTCGAAGTACTGAAAATATTATACTGAAAGTCAATTCTGCTAATTTAATTACTTTTAGTGAGACAATAAGGTGAGCAAAACAAGAATTAAGTGATCTAGGATCTAGATTTGGATCTAAGGTTTGAACTCAGCGTGATCTGTGAAACACAATCAAACATATAAGAGAAACAAGAATAGAGTACCAGTACTGAAAAAGAGGATCCTGTAAGAATTTGGTAGAAGTTTATTTATATGAATCGAGAACGTTCGTAGTTGCGTGTCTTTGTGCGCGTGCGCCGATTTCGCCCGTTACGTTGTTGCAACGTACCACGCAGAAAATGCGTGTCAGTTTAAAGCTACATACCAAACTCGCCGACTCACCAACAGCTGTGTTCGCAGTGCAAAGTGCTTTAATCATAGTCATAGAAAAAACAAAATCTATGTATTGAAACCCTAAATCTATATACACTGTCTTTATGGTTGGTGAAAATAACGGTTGGATTGTTTTATTTCGGTATAATGATTAGTACCTAGAAGAATATTTTAAGTGTAACATACGAAGAGAGATTAGGAGATTGGAGTAGGAAATAAGGATTTGGTAGCTAGAGCAAGCAGGGCAAAGCAGACTAAGAAATATTAAGCAGAAAATAAAATAAAATTAATAGATATAATAAGAAATATAATTGTTTAATGCCCAATATCCCACAGTCGCGTATAGAATATAATCACAAGAAAGAGTACACGCTGCCAATTATATACCTACAAATAAAATGCAGTAGAATTAAGAACCCCAAAGAGAATAATCTTTTCTTAAGTCATTATTATATTGACTTCGGTTAATGAACCAATTTAACTAAATGGTACAATTTACATATTGGTTTGTTAATATTTTGTGACATTTTAAAAGTAAATTAAATTAATTAACACATGCATTTTGGTTGATAGTGTGTCAAATATCAATTTTAATGTTTTAGTATTCATTTAATGGTTAATTTTACAAATGGTGTGCTACATTTGCTATACAAATACAATTAACTAATGACCATTGTTTAAACGTTTAATAAACACACAAACTCGGTTATCGAGAAAAAAGTAATTTAAATTCGTAAGTTTCTTACGAACTTATATATTCGATATAAATCAATGTTACTAACATAAAAAAATGTTTATGAGAACATGATTTTTTTTTGTTATTTTTCCCTTTTTTCTTGAACTAGCGAACATCATCTTGATTTGCAAGTTGACAGTCATCTGTCAAACATTAGCACATGTATAAACAAAAATTGCGAAAAAAAGTTAATTTTTTCTTTATACGTATGTATTTCCATTTTCCAATTTCACGGGCAAGTTTTCCAATTTTGTTTTTTAAAAACCTAATTGGGAATACCATTTCCCCTATAAAAGATTCAATGTTTTTATACCATTCATCTAAGGATTCATTTAAAATTACTTCTTGTTTTGTTTCGGGAGCAAAAAGCTCATTATAAATATTTTATGAATATAAATCTATTTAATATGCCAATGATTCTTATATAAAAGGTGAGTTGTAAGACTGACATGTTGTGTGTTTATTGAACATAAAATTTGTGCGAAGCTTGTGCGTTACCTGTATCTTCTCTCAGTCCTTTCACTAGCAACGACTCGGTATCTTCAGCGATGGGTTCTGGGGAAGGTTCTGGTTCAGATTTAGGTTCAGGACTGGGTTCTGGTTCGGATTTGGGTTCTGCACTGGGTTCTGGTTCAGATTTAGGTTCAGGACTGTGTTCTGGTTCAGATTTAGGTTCAGGACTGGGTTCTGGTTCAGATTTAGGTTCTGGGTGAGGTTCTGATTCAGATGTAGGTTCAGGACTGGGTTCCGGTTCAGATTTAGGTTCTGCACTGGGTTCTGGTTCAGATTTAGGTTCAGGGTGAGGCTCTGGTTCGGATTTAGGTTCAGAAGTTGGTTCTGGCTCAGATTTCGGTTCGGGAGACGGTTCTGGTTCCGATTTAGGTTCTGGACTGGGTTCTGGTTCGGATTTAGGTTCCGGTGTGGGTTCTGGTTCTGATTTTGGTTCGGGAGATTTAGGTTCAGGATTGGGTTCTGGTTCGGATTTTGGTTCTGAACTGGGCTCTGGCTCGTACAGCAAAGGTTCAGAACGTTTGGGTTCCCTAAGGGATGGTTCGGAAACTGGTTCAGATTTGGGTTCAGTTGTTTGAGGATTAGGTTCTGAAGTGGGTTCAGCTGCAGGCTCAGATGTCGGTTCCGGTTCGGATTTTGGTTCCGGAGTTGGTTCCGGCTCAGAACTAGGATTAGGAGTCGGTTCTTGTTTGGAAGCGGGTTCAGTTGCAGGCTCTTTGGGTTCTAGCGGAGGTTTGGAAGCTTTAACTTTAGACGATAACTTAGATTTAGGTGTAAACTTTGGTCTAGGCTTAGGTATCGATGGTTCAGTGGGTTCGGAAGGGTCGGGGGACAAAATATCGGTCGTTGTGTTGTCATCTGCAAACAATGTAACCATGCGTCATACATTAGTAGTGTTGTTTTGTACATTGTAAAGTTAGTTTCGCCTGTAATTTCTAAATGTTAGGGATCAATTTTGTTTGTGCTTTCCAATTGCGGTTGTGGCTTTTAGCTTTTGTGAGTTATTTTGTGCTCATAATGTCAGTAAATTATAATTTTACTTACCTATGGAATCATTTGTGGCTCGTTTTGGTCGACCTGTTGATAAGAAAGGTTTAATTAGCATAAGAAGCTTGTAAAAAAAATTTTTTTAATCATCGTAATTTAAAAGGTCAATAGACATCCATTAAATAATTAAGTCTCCTCCTTAAGAGTTCATGGCGTAGCTTTCTTAGTCCTTTACATATCATCTAAGTCAAGCAACGCAACTTTCGGTCCGGGCAGAAGTAGGATGGGTGACCATTTAGTAGCATTTGAGCAGTAGTAGCAGTAGCGTTAAGATGTCGATGCCGCCTAGCCGTTGAGGCATATCGGAGGAAGATTTTAGATGCAAAATTTTCGAATAATATGAATTATATTCGCTATTTATGATTTTGATGTTACATTAATATATAGTAGTAATATATATTAATCCCTTCAAATTAATTTACCTTTAGAACTAGAGACTTTGTATGAAACGCTAGTTTTGACAGTGACATCATCTCCCAAATTCTTAAAGTCAAATCCATCGAGAGAATGCATCGCGACCCGCTTGTTTCTATCATTTTCCATGGGGGCATGTGTAGGCTCTGGTTCTGCCGTTGGTTCTGCGGATGGTTCTGGCTTGGGTTCTGAAGTAGGCTCCGGTTCCGGTTCCGGCGATGATTCTGCTTTAGGTTCGGGACTCGGTTCCGGTTCGGAAATCGGTTCTGGTTCCGGTTTCGGTTCTGAACTGGGCTCTGGTTCCGATTTGGGTTCCGGTTCCGGGAGAGGTTCCAGCTTTGGTGAAACTGGAAAAAATAATTGGTTAAGTTATTATTGAAGGTGAACCTTTGTACGTATCTTATTCGCTTAGATCAATAAAGCAAGCAGTTGGTAGTTTGCCTTCTGCGTTGTAGATCGTGCGTTCGAGTCACACCATTTGTGTGATGACTATAGATGTTTGTTCTGTGTCTGGATGTATGTATTATGAGTATGTATAAGTATTGCATCAGTACGCTGATCTATGCTACAAGCTTTGCTTCTTTTGGACTAGATGGCGCTATGTGTAATGTATATCATAACTTATTTAATAGAAGTATGGTACCTTTCTCTTCCATAATCGGACCAAGCACTGGGAAATTCTTACACTGCTTTGTTAGGTCACTCGGCCGCCAACCGATAGCTGAAAATAATTAATTAATTAGACAAACATAAAATGGGGGATCCAGTTACTCGCCTACTTTCAATCCACACAATCACGAGAACAAATGAATTCTTCACTTGAAAAACTTATGTACGCAATACTACGTTCTCGAAACGGTGAAGGAAAACATCGTGAGGAAACCGGCATGTCTTAGAACCAAAAATTCGATGACATGTAAAATCTGTTGGCTCCCGTGGTAGATCAAAGCCCATTCACTCTCAATTATGGAACATTAAAGACATTTTTATTTTAATTCAAATTTATTATTAGGGACCTTTATAATCAAACTAGCGACCCGCCCCGGCTTCGCACGGTTAGTAGAACATCAGTGTGCGAAGCCGGGGTGAGTTGCTAGTGTATTATACATATAAACCTTCCTCTTGAATCATCCTATTAAAAAAACCGCATCAAAATCCTTTGCGTAGTTTTAATATTACTTGTCACTTGTGGTGACTCACAGCCTTGAACAGATCCTTGGCCGCGTCAGATGTTGGATTACATTAGAGACATGGGAACATTAGACGCTAAAGGTTTATTTACCAGCATAGGAAGTTCCGTTGACCATCATAACAATTTCGATCTCAGCCGTCTCCTTCAGAACGCGCCAGTATAAGTTGAACTCCTCGGAGAGAGCTCGCTTGCTGAATAATGATAGATTGATGTTCTTGTCCTTCCAGGGCGATTCTGGGAACAAAATATATTTTGAAAAATATTTTTGTGTTACTAATAGGCAACACGGCTTACGGCCCACCTGATGGCCTATTGACAACTGTATCATCAGTGGCGTTGCCGGTGCGTTGCAGATATTTTTTTACATTTTTCTTAAACCTACCCATGTCGTATCGCTCGTGGATATCTTCCGGTGGTAGCGCATTCCACAGCCTGCACGTGTAGGGAAGAAAAGATCTCGTAAAACAAGTTGTGTGCGATATCAAGGGTTCTATGTGTGGATGCGCTTTATTTTATTGATAATTAAAATTCTAATAAATATTTTAATTAAAATTATATTATTGTAAACTTATTGTTAAGTCATGTGATTTGTCTTGTATGTTTCTAGTTTCTTATTTCTTGTTATGTATGGGTATGTAAGCAATCATTTTTGAACAAAATCAGAAACACTGTATAATATAATTATTCTAACAGTTACGTAGTTCCTATAGTACAAGCCTTAGTTTAGGGGTAGATGGCGCTTTGAATCATGTCCGTGAGTAATATTTTATTTTTAAATTACTTTAAAATAAGATATTACTTTAAAAGTCGGTCTCGGCTATTTGCGCCAGTCGGTCTCGGCTATACTAATCGCTAAGCTGGAGGTCTTGGGGTTGAAAATTCCGTCACCAGAGTTGGCCACTCACATGAAAGGTGAAAACTTACTTTTATTACACCCCTTCCCGTAGAAGCCGTGGGGGCAATAGCACATACGGCTCGGGGCCTCAGTCGCGTTGATGTCGACGCATTTGCCCCTCAGACCGCAGTCGTTGTCTTCAGCGCACTCATCGGAGAACTGGCAGCGAGGGCCCCAGTACATCTTGTTGCACTTACACCGGCCGAGGATGTGGAAGCCGTGGCCGGAACACGTTTCATGGTACTGTTTGCCTGGAATCAGAATCCGAATGATGGTTTGGAAATAATTTTATTCGGAAATATACTCCAAATATTTCAATGTTTCTATACCCGTGATATATTATAAATCTTTTGTTTTTAGATCGTAGGTGGAGATTTTTATTTTATACAAGTTGCGTTGCGTTTCCTGTTGTTAACATGAGACGATAGAAAAAACTGACAGAAGTTAAAAATTAACTTTACTTTTTTCGGAATAAAGCCAGGGCTACCTTCGTAAAAAAAATCATCAAAATTCATTCGGCCGTTGAGGCGTGCAGAAGTAACAAACATACATACAGACAAACTTCCGTATATATAATATTAAGTATAAAATATAACAATGGGACAACTTTGAAGCCTATTCAATAAATCAAGTAACATAAAATGAGTTCCTAAACGTGTTCACACGCGTTACAAACACATTTATCAATTCAGTGGAATTGCTTTCTTTTAAAATAATATGAAATTTGATTGTAACTATTTTAAAACATACTAGCTATTCCGAGATAAACAGTAGTATATCTTTTAATCCAGGATATAAGCTATCCTTGTACCAAATTTCATCCAAATCAGTTGAGTCGCTTAAGCGTCAAGGAGTAACAAACAAAAACAGAAACGTTCGCCTTTATAATATTAGTATGACAGAACATACAGAATGTCAGTATTCACATGCAAATGGTATTATAATGATTCACTTGGTATTTAATTTGTTACGTTAGGTACGTATCAATAACAAATTATTATCACCTATAACCATAACTCAAGTTTAATCAATGCACAATATCTGTGACCTCATCAAAGCCTTATTTTTATTTTGAAACGCGGCAGGTATGCTAATTATAACAGATTATCTTGTTGAGTTGTCATTTACATTCAGTGATCAATCTGAGAGACTTATTTTGACTATAAAATTACCATAACGCCCTTGATGTTGGCTCAAATGATTTTTAATCGTAATTGATTTATTCAGTAGGACCGTTGTAGGGGTATGTCAAACAAACAAATAAATAAATAAACGTTTCACTCACACTCATACCTCTGCACTAGGATTCCCTGTGTCGCAGATGGCATGGACTAACACAGAAACACAAGACAAACACCCAAGACCCGAGAATAAACTTCATGCTTACCACACAAAGTATGCCCCGGACAGGAATCGAACCCGGGACCCCTCGCTTCGAAGGCAGGGCTACTACCAACTAAGCCACGGAGCCGAAAAAGATACGTTTGCATTAATGCAAATACCTTGTCCAATGGATTGTTTAATTTAATATGTGGATTGCCTTGATGTGTACTGTATTGAGTAAGCCAGGAATGTGCAGTTGTGCAAATTATTCTGATTTTCAATCGTCTTCTAGAGGGGGTTTATTTTTATGTTTGATACCTTAGTTTTCCTTCATATATCAACGTATTTGGAAAAATATTTTTTGATTGGAAAGTTTGTGCATTTAAATTGGTCTCATTTTTTTTTTAATCGATTCAATAGTTTGGCAGTTAAATCAAAAGTAACTTCAAAAAATATGTCATCCATGTTAACGAAATTGCATGTTATGCTTTCCTGTGACTACTTTCTTCGCTTGTTTGGGATGTTTCGTCGTTTTTTAATGTTGCCTCTTAGGGGCAGAAAAGGTATGAAAGAATTGAAGTTGATTTTTTTTAGATTTTCAGTCACTTGTATCTATAAATGATCAAACCAAATGATCTCGTAACTTTTATACAAAAACTTAAACAATTTCAATTTCATAACTTCATATTTCAAGAAGTAGTAGAATTTGTGCAAAGTGCACTCGCTTTGCTGTATTCCAGTGGAAGGGTGTGGATGCCGGTGAAATCACATGCGTATATGAGGCGTAACATCCCTGTCTCGGGTGACGGGCGCCACTGCGACTTGGGTCTTATCATACTTCGGTCGGGGATGACCTATTATTGTTATGGGCGGAGGTTATCTCTTAACATCAGGTGGGCTTTCCGCTCGTCCCGTTACTACTGTAATTTAAATAAATAAAAAATCCTTCCAAAAAAAAAAAACAACTTTAACACACTCAAACCTCTGCACTAGGATTCCCTGTGTCGCAGATGGCATGGACAAACACAGCAACGATGTTTGTTTATGTATAATTATTGAATTTAAAAACATACGTGGTACAATATCGATATCTGCGCATGACCAGAACCGGTAGTTGGCGCCCCACTCCCCTGCCTCTCTCTGCAGCTGCAGCGTACAGTTGTCGCAGGTGAAGTCGCTCGGGAGTCGAACCTCGTACTTCTGGGCTCTGGGAACGGACAGAACCTGTTATACAGGGTGATGCAGAAGTAGACCTTAAGTCTGAAATAGGGTAACAGGCTAGGTGATATTACCGTACCAGCCTCTAATGTTCCCACTGCAGGGACACCGGCCTACTCTCGATGATTGAGAGTGAATGGGCTCTGATCTACGGGAGCCCAATTCGGATTGGTAGATGTCACATGTCATCGAATTGTTGGTTCAAAGACCTGCCGGTTTCCTCACGATGTTTTCCGTCACCGTTTTGAGAACGTGGTATTGCGCACATGAATTTTTCAAGTGAAAAAACTCATAGTTGCACGTGTGGGTTTGAACCAGCGACCTTCAAATTGAAAGTCGGCGTCTGTGCCCCTGGGCCACCACGCTCTACGCTCCACGCTAAGTCATATAAGTTAACAGAAAAATATAAAAAATATCTAATTAACGTATTATATTTCAAAAAATAATCTGATCTAATACCTTTAAACGAGCAATTTTTGTTAGTATTATATATTTCGTGTATCTCAGAAACGGCTTCGACAATTTGTATGTGTTAAGATATGTTTTTTTTGCTATATAAGTTTACCTGTTTAATTATAATATATATCTAGTAAAAACGTATATTTTTACAAAAGAAAACCGTTTTTTACTGAAAATTTAATATAGCGTTCAACTTGTAAATTTTTGTGGTACTTGATTAATAATCTAATGTTACTTGAAAAGATTATAATTTCAGATAAAACGAGCGAAGCTCGGTCATCCAGGTACTGACATTTAAGTAAGACAACCTGTTACGGTTCAAAAAGTCTTTATTATAAATAATAAAAATAAATAATAAACGTTTACACACTCATACCTCTGCACTAGGATTCGCTGTGTCGCAGATGGCATGGACAAACAGAAACACAAGACAAACACCCAAGACCCGAGAACAAACTTCACGCTCACCACACAAAGTGTGCCCCGGCCGGGAATCGAACCCGGGACCCCTCGCTTCGATGGCAGGGCTACTACCAACTAAGCCACGGAGCCGTCATAGCCCCCTATAGCCTTTTAATAAAGTAATTAAACTTATACTTACGTTGTATCATCGCTGACGAATTCAGACCCTCCCGCTCTCGGCGTTAAGTCTAAAACAGGTCGCTCCAGGTAGTCCAATATCCTCAAATTGAAGCCACCCTGAAATTACACACACATTCAAATACAAAAAAAAAACAAACAAAAAAAAATATGATTTAAATTATGTAGATACTTTGCAAGTGGATGATTTAAAAATGGATTCTATTGTCAGTACTGGAGCAAACTGGAAATGGGACCACGTGGGTACCACCTGCTTTCAAATAATAAAAGAATCATTTAAATAGGTTCACCCAGACGCAAGTTCTCGAGGTAACAAACATAAAAAATATAGTCGTATTGAAAACCTCCACCTTTTTTGAAGGTAATTAATTAACTCCCGCCGAAAATGAGGGTTACTGGATAACCTGGCTACTCTGAAGTTAGGAGCAGAATGTTGTCCTTTTCTTCACCTGCACATTGGAAGAGGATAGCAGTATTTTTTTCTAACATCAGGTTGTGATGATGTATCGTAATCTTAGTTTAAATGGAGACTGTGAAATGAGGTCACCACTTGCCATGTTTATACACCTCGTCGTCGCCATTGTTGTACAAACATACGACATTATAAAATACAATGATATCAACTCTTTAGCAGTGAATTGTCTACTAAATTAAAAACAGTATCTTCTTGATAAAAATCATTGCTACTTGAGAAGGGGTCACAGATTTCAATTTCGTTGTTTACTATTGTTAGGACAAGGTTTGCATAGAAAAAAACATACTATTTAAAAAAAAATTCTTCATTAGTAAATCACAAACGTGGGAAGCCGGGGCGGAACAATAGTTTTAAAATAAGAAAGCGATATGAAAATTCGTAAAAAATTATTCGCCCAACGTGGGGCTCGAACCCACGACCCTGAGATTAAGAGTCTCATGCTCTACCGACTGAGCTAGCCGGGCTGTATAAGAATATGTGAAATATTCAGTCACTTACTCGGTGTGCATATGCCAAATGCCAATGTACTGTGAACGTTGAACCAGCTACAAATGAAGTCTTTAATGATCCTGCAACAATAAAATGAATTTCTTATTAACACAAAACAACGCATAATAATAAACTATTTATATATAGCGAGGTAGGTAATTGAACTGAAATAGCCGCCATCTAGCGGTAAGTAGCCGAACTCTTGGAACCGTGAGGTAAGTTACCTATTTACCAAAACGTCTAATCGGTTTTACATAACGCGTAATAGATGTCGCAAGCTCAACGTAACGTGGGAATTTTATTCGTATAATTAAATAATTTTAGTCAGTTCTTTAGTATTCAATTCTCACGATACACTTTTCACACCAAATAGAAATAAAAATATTTATTGTTCACAACTGTGTTGAACAGAAGATGGTAAAAATATTTAAAACGTGCAACAGTTTATCCATTACGGACGTACAATAAAATAATGAAATAAAAATAAACATAAACAAAAAGTTACAATGGCTTCTATAACAGTAAGCTAATCATTAAAAAATTTTCGCAAAAGTATAATATACCTTGAAAATGGACATTTTTGTGCAACCAAAACTTTATTAGCTAATCACGAAAAAAGATAAAACAAGATAATAATTTTGTATACCAATTCTAACATTTTACTGTAAAAAAAAAAAAGGACAAAAAGCTTCGCAGCCGGTAGGATTCGAACCTACGCTCCCAGAGGGAATCTGATTTCGAGTCAGACGCCTTAACCACTCGGCCACGACTGCTTAATGACGTAGTGCGAAATTATATATTGCCCTCAGAAGTCGATACAAAGTTAAAATTAAGCTAACCATTTTTTTTTTAACTGTTGATAATTCTAAACCATGATAGAAGAGAACCCATAACTATTAGGTTTTGCACCATCACCGAAGAATTTATTTATTTATTATTATTTATTTACCCAAGCTAAGTGTATTAATTTTGTATCCGCATACTATTTGCATTTACCGATTTTAGGGAGAAAATTTGATGAGGTTTCTGCCTCGTTTAGCTCACAGCAAAAGAACATAAGTACACTCTCTATATCTTCCAAATAATATAGCCAATACTACTATCTGAACCATGAATATTTGTCGGAATGAAATCTTATATCGAACCTTTTTATGATAGAAATATTCAAATTAGGATATCAAAATACACACACGCCACGATCAACAAGGTCAATGTCCCTTCAAGTACTTGCATTGCAGTACATACTTACCTGTTTCTAATAAAATATGATTCTTGAAGCTAAGTGGAAATTTCTATTCAAATAACATCGTGCGTATGGAAGTGATTTTATTGCAAATTAAAAATTCATATCCTTTGCTAAGGGAAATCCTAAGACTAAACCTGCCTGCATATTTATCGTAAGAAAAGAAACCAAACATGATCATATTAAAAAAAAAAAAAACTATTACACACTCATACTTCTGCACTATGATTCCCTGTGTCGCAGATGGCATGGACAAACACAGAAACACAAGACAAACACCCAAGACCCGAGAACAAGCTTCATGCTCACCACACAAAGTGTGCCCCGGCCGGGAATCGAACCCGGGACCCCTCGCTTCGAAGGCAGGGCTACTACCAACTAAGCCACGGAGCCTTAGTGGCTTAGTTGGTGGTTGGTATTGTATTTTTTTTTTGTTATTGGTGAGATGGAAGACCGTAACATAAAAAACAATATATTGCGAACAATCCGATCCGATCCGATCCAATCCGTCCGATCCGTAATATTATTATTAAATACAGAGATTCGACTCTATCTATTAATTTGTTAACAATTATGGCACGTGACAAAAAAAAATGTTTTCCATCACCGTTTCGGGAACGTGGTATTGCGCACATAAATTTTTCAAGTGAAAAAAATCATTGGTGTACCAGGTTTGAACCAGCAACCTTCAGATTTAAAGTCGGCGTTTATGCCCCTGGGCCACCACGATCTCCAAACGTCTTTAGGCATACATAAAACAATTTCGTCAAAAGTTACATTTACGTCATTGTTTTAACAAATGAGCGATATGATAGCACCTTCCGAGGTCGTTGGCCTGACTCATAACAAGAGGTAATCGCAGGACAGAACTGTAATCTGCAGAAATACTATTATTACCCGTTGAGGTAGGTCCCGCCTCGTGACTATTCCTTTATCAAGATGGTTGTGTTTACATTTAACAAAACAACATCTACTACTGTATACAAAACAAAACAAAGGCTGACTCATACCCTTGTACTAGGATTACCTGTGTACGGGATAGTGAATGCATGTACACATATTCGTGAGCATATAACGTGTCACAGGTACTCCCCAGGCACATTACATGCACACAGATATGTCAAATTACAGTCAGTAATGTTTAAGCTTATCTTATTTGTTAAGTTTACGTCTGTTCCAACCCTAGATGGATCCTATCTTGTCCCATCATAGCAGTCGACGACAACCCCCGGGTTTAGTGTAGGAGTACGATGGACACTGTCTAGGAGCCTCACATAACCCCTTAGGTTCCCCCGGACCTGAAGGGTAGGCGTAAATGCTTTTCCTGGGGTAAAAAATAAATACATAAACCCCGAGACCAAATTTCATGCACTTCACAGTTTGTGACTGAGATACCAGCTGCCAAAAAGACATTCGAACGAGATGAATTTGCAAAAATTCTTGATTAGGTAAGGGGTTAATTAATTACGCGAGGCGTTTCGAGGGGGGAGGGGAACGAACCGAATCTCACCCAATCTCTTATGGGTGAGAGGGGGGGGGGTCTCGGCAAGTATCTCGAATTTCTTTTCCACAAGAAATTGTGTAAAATTGCAAGAAGACTGGGTTAAACTGCAGTAGGAACATAAGAGGCTGATACGGACATCCAGGTCCTCTTCAAGTCAAGAGTAAATAAGTATCTCCTAGACCTTCGTGCTCCATCATCGACCTCATCCTCACTACATCAGATGATTGAGGTCAAGTGAAGGTCTACCGCCAATAAAAAAAAGACTTCTTCCTCACCTTTGGGCATCCCACATGGCGGCTTAGTCCGACTGTTGTCGAGGAAGTCGAGGTCGAGCCGCCTGGCCGGCGGGTAGGTCAGCGCGACGTGCGCACGCGCACCCAGCGCGCACAACGCGAACACCAACACACGAAGCATCGCTGCTTATTCCTTCATCGCTTGCGCAGAAACTAACTATGATTGTTATTTTGTATGTTACTGCACCATTTTCATGGCTACACTGTGTACTTGCACTTTAATATTAGTAAGATTTATAATATTTGTGTTACGATTATATTTTATTATGTATGACTTATATGAGAACGGAATTCGTAATATTTAATGTCGCACGCTGCGGTCTCTTTGAATGTTTGATTTCACTTTTCACGTTCACTTTCGTTGATTCCAATTTGTCAATCTGGAACAAAGAAATATAACATGTTAGATTGCAGTAAAATTAGTTTTCCATGATCGATGTTTTCAAGTTCGACGTTTGCACAATATCACATCGTCGAGTCCAGTGGGAATCGCTACAAGGATTTCTGTTTCGCGAGCACGCTTTGAATAATATCTATGTAACCTTTGACAATTTTTTTTTTAGTTGCAAGACGAGCTGATGGCCCAACTAGGAATGGTACAATACGACTCAGGATTCCCCTACTAAAGTCTGAAAAGACGAATGTTGTAAAAGTATAAATTAATTACAAAACAAAACGAATTCAGTCCAGCCTACAAATCCACGTGGAAACAAGTTGCATTGCAAGCCACATTGTTAGTTAGCATAGAATAGCATAGTTGCATAGAATTCCACGGTATTTATGGTGCAATGGCATTCCATAGACCACGTCCTAAGTAGCTTAACATATACAATATGTAGCTTACAATACATATTGTGGCAGTTTCCATAAGTAGCATCGTTTGAGCTTTATCGCGTTATTGAGTTGCTGCATGTTTCTTTACTAATTGACTGATAAAAACATCGGAAAACTGACTTCTATAATTTCTTCCCTTTTTTCTCGCCCTTATCCAAAGAGACATCCGAATCGGTCTACAATGGGCGAAGAAAAAAGTAGACGGAAAGTCAAATACGCAATTTCTAACGCTTTCTTCCAATTTAAAGGCGTTGTCAGGAGAAGTAACGCGGCTCTTAGCAAGAAATATACCTAGGGCTTGTTGTCTCACGGAAGATTATTATTCAGGTCAAAGGCAAAAGAGTCTGTTTGAAATTTGAATGTTTGACAATGTTGGGTAATGCTCAACAATCCCAACTTCTAATTCGTATTTCTGATAAAAAGAAAGATAGGATTACATTAAAAAAAATATTAAAAACCCATGTGGACACTGATAGACAAGTAAATGTATGTGTCGACGTAAAAGGAATAGATGATTTTTTTATACAATAATGTATAAAACAATTGACGATATGCAAGGATATTTGCATCACAATTAATTACAAATCAAAATGAATTCAGTTCAGCCTACAAATCCACGTGGAAGCAGATTGCATTTGGTTTTCTCATACTTTGCTCGGGGAGGACCCTCATATTGTTATTATTAAAATCACATGATAATAAATATTCATGAACAATATTCATCCATCCATCAGAACTCAAAACTCAAAACCCGAATTCATCTATTCCTTTAGATCTCAAGTATCGTTTGGACACGGCAAATTTAAGACAAACTAAACATAACACTGTGGATACCAGATGCCTGATACAAGACTTAAATAGAACTCTGTTTTGTAAATATATAATTATCATACGTTCTTATATGTACCTACGTTTTTGCAAATAAATAAATACATTGACGGAATATGAAACGTCAATATGTAAATCGAAATAAGCTGAGATTAAGTCATTTCTAAAATTTGTTACCATAACATTTGAGAACAGGTGTGTAGCATAACGTAACAACAAACTTGCGACACAAATACCAACCTTACTATTATAAGATAAGGTCCGTTTCGGCGCTGTATTTTGTCTGTCTGTCCGTCACACTGTACGGTCACTTTCGTCGCTTTCTCCCCAACAATAGGCGATTGTTATATTTATTAATATCATTAACTTTTGTTTTCACTTTGCCTCTAACTGCTATTTTTCTCAAGATGATTGGTTAACAAGCAAACTGATTGATACAAGTACTTGAGAATAATATACATATTTGTTTTGAACAGACATTCTTTTGTATTTTTTCTATACAAAAGTGACGATGGTAAGTGGTTACCGTCGAGCATAATAACAGCAATACGACTTAGGTCCTCCAAGAGTATGAGAAGACCTAAGTCGCACCCTGTTGCGCCTGAGACGCGGATTCCGCTAGCAGTAGAACTTGTGCCAAGTTCGTCCGGAGAGGTACTGCCACCACACCTGGAATCTGCCGCCAATCAATAGTGCTCGCATTACTGTGTTCCGGTGGAAGGGTGTGGGTGCCGGTGAAATCACATGCGCATGAGACGTATCATCCCCGTCTCAGGAGATGGACGCAGCAGGATGAGTGCGACTCAGTGTAAGATCCAAATATATTGAGTGGCATTACTGTTGTCATGGGCAGGGGTCGCCACTTACCACCAGGTGGGCCCTCAGCTCGTTCCGTCACATTTTCACATAAAAAAATATATATGTATATATTTTAGGCATGTCGAAACACACTAATTGTCTATCTATCTAGTATTGTATCGACAGAACTGAAACACTAACGGACTGTTGTACACTTGTACTGTAAGCGATTAGGAAGAAGAGTGGGAGGCGTGTTCGTTTTTTTTGTTATTTGGACTATATGTTGTTGTTGTAGCCGAAAATTTAGCAGCAAACCAAGGGTACTGCTTAGGTACGGAGCTCGGCTGACTCGTTGCTACTGATCGGGACGTTTGGACCAAGACTCACCTAGCGAGAGACGACATTAAGATTCTTCGACCAGACGGGGAGGTGGAGTGTTTACTCTGACCTGACTGGATGGCAAGAACACCTCCGTATAGTTGGTGATCTCGTTATCGGGATCACCGAGAATGTGCGAGTCTATGGAGGGACAAAGGCGGATGAATTGATTGGACGGATGCATGATACATGAGATTTAAATATATCTACCGCTGTTGTAATATGACAGCATACTAGGAAATGGGTTCTGTAACAGTACAGATACAATCACACTGTAATAGCCATCTTTACAACACAGATCATAATTGTAGATTTCCTTTGTTTGCTTGATGTGCAGCCATTATTAGTTATAAAAGCATCTTGAGTTATGTATTTTAGAATATAAAAATGTAGGTATCTTCGTCTTCGTTAATATTACTTCCTTTATGTTTTACTAGCTGTGTGGTGTTACCCGCGTTTGGCCATCCTACGGAAAGCATTTGATTTTTTCGTATATGTGCTATTTCAGGTTATACAATAATTTATCACCAAATCCGTTTCCAACTTCATTCATTCATGAGTAACAAACATCATCCATGCAAACTTTTGCATTTATAATAGTAGTATGACTTGTTACTCTATAATAATTATGACTGTTTTATTTATTTCAGATCTTTTTTAGTGTGAAATCCGGAAACCAGAAGTGAATTGCCTACTATTACAAAATGGCGTCCTAAAGCGAACAAAATGAAACAAGTGGAAAGATATTATCTATGAAATTGTGATATAGATCAGTATCGATATCACAATCGATACATTATGTCTCGTTACAGTCAATCACGTCGGAATGTGAAAGTGGCAAGTTGTGGCGACCGCCGCTGAATATTAATCGGGGTGTTTTCAAATAGGGATTATTGAATATCACGGCAGAAATTTAATTCCTGCCGCCAAGCAGTCGTGTTCTCGTATTGCTCTGCTTCGGTTACAGATTATCAAGTGTGGAACAAACACTACTTTACAAAAAAAAGTACCTACTATAAAAATACCTACATTCTTAACATAATAAAGTGATATTTCCAAGTAATGTTTAAAAATTCACCAGAAATAAAGTATTTTTGACTTTAACTTTGTCCTGTAAATGCAAGCGTCACCCTCATTGTACTTGTTGGGTACGTTGGGTATAATCTTTTTTTTAATGTCGATAGACATATACCATGTATAAAACCCAGACAGAACAAATATATGATCGCTACACAAAAACTTGTCCAGGATGAATTAATCAAACTCACGACCTACAGCGCAGAAAACAGAATTACCACCACTGAGCTGTGAGGCCAGTCAATATGACCTTTTTATTTAAACTAATCAAAACCGCAATACAAATTCACACCACGACTTATCTCAGTATCTAGATTTCAAAACGCATCAAAACTGGTACACCATTGATAAATTCTTACATAAAAACTCCATGGTGTCTTAAGCCTCATACCACAGATTAAATACACCTACATAAATTCTGTGTCAACTCATGAACAATAGCATGTCAAAACTTTATTGTTATGTAAACTAAACGTGGGATTTAAAAACAAAATTGATCTGTTTTCGTTTGACAGACCGGATGAATATTTTTGTTTTGATCGGTTTCTCCGTGTCATGCTTCTGACGACACTCGATAGGTGAGAGTGACCTTTGATCTACCACGGAAGCCTTGGTAGAAAAGGCACGAACTTAATTTAATACGAAATATATAGAAAGATGCGTTCAACCCTCCTTATTGAAGGGGTATTCGCGCAATTTCGACATTTGCGCGTTTGTGGTTGCATTGTTTTCGTAAATCTGAAGTCAAACATTTTTTTTCGTGTCTATACAACTCATCAAATGTAATAATGGGATCAGTTGCCCGATTTAAAACATTCATTAGGTTACTCATCCCGCGGGATAAGTTTGATCAGCCTCAGTTGACTAAAGTACGATTAGGTTGTAATACATATTATGTACTACTTCGCGGTTTTGAGAAGATGAGCGCAAATTTTATTTAGATGAATAATTGATTGGTGGGTGTCGTGGATTCTGATCTGCGACCTTCGGATCGACATTAGCATCTGTACCCCTGGGCCACCACGCTCTCAATACTCAAACTCATATTTAGATCTTTAGATCTCAAGTATTATTTGGCCATTCAGAGCCGGTTCACTGTGTATAAGTATTTCGTTTTCATGATGTAAAATCTTACACCAAACATAATTTGGTGGTTTATTTTCTATTTACTGTTCTTTTGATTATTTTGAATTGTATTTTTTGATAGTGAATATTCGAACCTTACTGGTTACCTACCGTAATCTACACTAATATTATAAAGAGGAAAGATTTGTACCTATGTTTGTATGTTTGTAATGAATGGGCTCAAAAAGTACTGGGCCGATTTAAAAAAATCTTTCACCAATAGAATGCTACATTCTTCCAATTTGACGTAGGCTACATTTCATTTTGAAAAAAATTAAGGATCCTTGGTAAAATTTGAACAATGTAACCGAAGGTGTAGAAAAATGAGTCTTAAAATGTCTTTCGTCGAATGCGCTGCCGAAACTATTAGCGATAGAACAAAATAATGTACAACAATATTGAAGAACATCGTAATGTCTACAAAAAACTCCGCGGTAGCATATGTCCAACTATTGTAGTTATGTCACTACAACAACTTTTCCCGTGCGAAGCCGGAGCGGGCCTCTATAAGTTTATTTATATTGTTGTTTCCCAAATAATACAAACTAACAAGTGACTAAACCATTTCATTCCTTATTTCTTGTCACAGGCAAGCAAAATACGCAACTGCGTTTATTTGAATGGCATATTTCTTCTAGTTATTTTGGTTGTGCAACCAAAATATTGATGTTTTATTTATCTACCGATTTATCAATAAGGGAAAAAAATACAACTGAATTGATAACCTCCGGAAGTTGGTAGAAAAAATAATAAAATACAATGGCTCGTTTGGCTGGACATCTTGCCAGAAAGAGATAGAAAGTCGTTCCTGCCCTGTCTGTCCTGGTTATCTAACATCTGTTTGCTTGATTCATTCAATAATTTCTTTCGATGAAATAACATCCGATATGGTCTAGTGGCTAGGATACCTGGCTCTCACCCAGGAGGCTCGGGTTCGATTCCCGGTATCGGAATTCTTTTTCTTCTTTAAGAAACATATTTTTGGTAAGTTAGGTATAGCACAAAAAAGTATTCTTTGGTATAGTTTATATGTTTCAGTCATTTTTGAATGATAAACAAACGATGACATTGAACCGATAATCTTTTTTTAGGGCAGATGAGGTAAAATTATCTAATTATCTTACTGTTTCGTGTGTTTCAAATAATCTAGTAAGTACCTGTAAGTAAATATGTAAATATAATTTAAAAAATTTAGAATGAGAGAAAGAAAAAGTACATTTATTCACACAGACTGCACACAACAATAAAACACACATTAACACACAAAAGGGAAAAAATAACAATAAATAAAAAAAAAAAAAAATATTTATTTACTTGCGGATCATTAAACACCTCATCAAATTTTAATGAACCTAATGCTTAATTCAATTTTTATTAAGTGTTTCGATAACAATAATACAAATGGCGAATAATTACTTCCGTTAGATCGAAGCAAACTGAAACTAATAAGATTAACGCCATCTATTATCAAGCAGCGGTATTAATTGTGTTACGCGAAATTAATCCTGTGACCCAATTAAAAAAATATTGGTAGAAAAATATAAACAAACTCAATGTAACTAACAAATGAATCATAACATCTGAATAAAAGACATTAAAAAAAATTAAACAGCAATGTGTAAGTAAAACGTTGAAAATTTCAGTGACTAGACTCTAGATAAAATATTTTCAATAAAAGTGGCAACCCTAACGGTGACTGAAGCAAATTACTTTGACACGCTCTTTTTAAGCGTTTATACAGATTTTACACCGTTTACGTTGATTTTGTTTTGAAAATCGAATGAAAAGTACGATAAAAAGAAAGGTTACACTTCTATTTCAACATTCTTTTCTTTTTAAAATCTGTATAAACGCTTAAAAAGAGCGTGTCAAAGTAATTTGCTTCAGTCACCGTTAGGGTTGCCACTTGTATATAAAAAAAAACAACGTTAACACACTCATAACTCTGCACTAGGAGTCCCTGTGTCGCAGATGGCATGGACAAACACAGAAACACAAGACAAACACCCAGACCCGAGAACAAACTTCATGCTCACCACACACCGGGCACAAGTCTGCCCCGGCCGGGAATCGAACCCGGGACCCCTCGCTCCGAAGGCAAGGCTACTACCAACTAAGCCACACATTTATCATTACTTTTAACAAATAGCTATCAGTGCTAAACAGCTGCACGTTTTTACGCAGAAATTCTTACGACGGTTGGTCGTAAGAATTTCTGTTGTTATGTTGTTCTTATGTAAAATGAGTAGAGAAATCAAATTATCATTACTGTAAAAAAAATCATACTTGCATGGGTTGGTCCCTGCAGTAGAACATTATTTATTTATATATATTTACATCAACAAAGTGAACACTCTAACACAATGCTTAAAAACGAATATACACACAATTAATAGATGACAAGTGTCACCTCTTGAGTGAGAAAGCCTGGTGGCCCAGGGGCATAGACTTCAACTTTCAATCTGAAGGTTGCTGGTTCAAACCCACACGTGCACCAATGAGTTTTTTCACTTGAAAAAACTTATGTGCGCAATACCACGTTCTCGAAACGGTGTCGGAAAACATCGTGAGGAAACCGACATGTCTAGAACCAAAAATTCGACGACATGTGACATCTACCAATCCGGATTGGGCTGCCGTGGTAGATCAGAGCCCGTTCACTCTCAATTATCGAGAGTAGGCCGGTGTCCCTGCAGTGGGAACATTAGTGGCTGGTACGGTAAGTGTCACCGATGGAAAAACCTCATTATTTGAGGACCAACATTAGAGGTTTTTACGGTACGGTAGTCGTACAAGTATTTCTTTCTCAACTCCTTGTGTAATAACCACGACCTGTTATTGTGATCACTATCAGAAACCAGGTAATTATGGGTCTTACACCAAATTAGTGCTGGTTACCAACTTTTTGCTGTAAGCTTTGCTATCAATTAGCCCAAATAAAGAATGAGCCATATCGTATGCCATACGTAATGTAATTGGAAAATTTCCGTTCCGTATCAGCCTCTAATGTTCCCACTGCAGACACCGGCCTACTCTCGGTAATTAAGAGTGAATGGGCTCGCTACCACGGGAGCCCAATCCGGATTGGTAGATGTCACATGTCGTCGAATTTTTGGTTCTAAGACATGCCGGTTTCCTCACGATGTTTTCCGTCACCGTTTCGAGAACGTGGTATTACGCACATCAATTTTTCAAGCTCTAAAAAACTCATTGGTGCACTTGTGGGTTTGAACCTTCAGATTGTAAGTCGGCGTCTGTGCCCCTGGGCCGTCACGATCTTATTTTTATTGTATATACAATACATATGTATCGCATCGGCTTGAGAACCTCCTAGGTAATCGAACCTACAGCGCAGAAGGCAGAACTACCAACCGATGAGACCATCATGAAAAAGAAAGTGTAAACCATCTTTATACATCGGTTCAAGGACCCGAAAGTGTTCAATGACCAATAAATTTCCAAGAAAAATACTTAAACCGATGCTAATAACTTTGATATTAATACTGCCATCAAGACAAAAAATGTATTAAAAACGTATTGATTAATTCATTAATCGCTTTGAGATGCGTTTACGCATCACTTAACGAGATATTTAATTATCGGTATTATCATCACTGTACAATGGCTGTTCAATGAACTCTATTGCGACGCAATATTTCTTCAGAATGGTTTATGAATTGTGCTTTCTTTATAGAATAAGGTGACGGGGCGAGCTGAAGGCCCACCTGATGGTAAGTGGTGACCTTCGCCCATGACAACAGTAATGCGTATGAGATCCAAATCTTTAATGAGTCGCATTCATCCTGCTGCGTCCATCACCCGAGACGGGGATGATACGTCTCATGCGCATGTGATTTATGTAATGACATGCGCATAAGACGAAAAAAAAGTTTAATGTTCTTATGAACATTAAACTTATTCCACAAACAAGCACCAATGAGTGTTTTGACTTGAAAAATGTATGTGCGCAAGACCACGTTCTCGAAACGATGACGGAAAACATCGTGAGGAAACCGGCATGTCTCAGAACCAATCCGGATTGAGCTCCCGTAGTGATCCACGGGCCCATTCACTCTCAATTATCGAGAGTAGGCCGGTGTCCCTGCAGTGGGAACATTATAGGCTGTAATATGACATTCGGAGCTGCAAATAGGCAATTTGCCACCTACAAGCGGAATGGTCAGTTGTTGAGAGCTTATGATGTGTCAACTGCTAAACATTCTGTCTAAAGGATTGACAAAAACTTTCAAATACTGACGCAACGGTATGCATACAAAATACTAGTGGTACGAGATCGGGCTGTAAGATTATTAAGTACATCTCCGGCTCCGTGGCTAAGTTGATAGTAGCCTTGCCTTCGAAGCGAGGGGTCCTGGGTTCGATTCCGGGGCACACTTTGTGCGGCGAGCATGAAGTTTATTCTCGGGTTTTGGGCGTTTGTCTTGTGTTGCTGTTTGTCCATGCCATCTGCGACACAGGGAATCCTAGTGCAGAGGTATGAGTGTGTTAACATTAATAATTAATTAATTAGTGATACGAGATCCTGCAATATCAGTCCCTTCATCTATTTGTACCGACGAATAAAAGCAGGAGGTTCTCAATTCCACCGTATGTATATGTATATGTATAAATACCTATATATGTATATATTTAATGTACGTTATATTTAATGTTTGTTCAGCTGTCACTCCGTTATGAACCGATTTTGATGATAATTTTTTTGTTAGATAGTGTATTAATATACTTATTATTATGAATGGGGGAGCATATTTTGCCGAGTTGCATATCAAAAAGAGGCCGGTAGTATGTTTTATTAAAAGAATAAGAGATTATATGGCTAATGAAGTTTTAATTTAGCTTAAGTAGTTTTTTAATTTATCTATTACAAACACACAAATAAGTTTTTACACTAGTGACTGACAAAAAAAAATTACTTCAGGTTTTCGGGATAGAAAGTAAGTTATGTATTAATCCAGGGTATGCGCTACATACATACAAACATTCGCATTATTAAAAATTTCCTCGATAATAGAATCCTGTCTATCCAAAGGGTGCCTGAAGAGATCACTTTTAGCGATAAGGCCGCCCATTGTGCCACCTATCTGTTTTATTTATAAAAATAAATATGATTTCTTTTGATGTTATGGTGTACAATAAAGTAATACAGAATAGTCTCAGAAAATGGAAACGGTAAATATATTTCCATGAAAGTTTAACGCTACTTTCACAAAGATAAATTCATAAAATAATTTATTAAAACTATTTAGCGTTAAATATTCGCTTCGCATCTAATAATTATAAGCGTTTTGTATTCGAGAAAGCAGACATTAAATACTTTTAATTATAACTCACAAGCATGATAAATCGATTGCCCACACATTTTGAAAACACCATACAATTTGATTGGGCAATTGTGGACCTTGAATTTAATGAGTTGATTCATCAATTTCGCAGGTTGAATTTGTATAAGAGGCAACACAAACGACCGCTTTTAATCGTTCCGACTTAAATCGACCTTACAAAAGTCGTAGCAATTAACAACTTGATTCGATTTTTGTCTGCTGTAGTGGTAGAGAATAGAATAATACCAGTCAAGCAAACTTACACTACTGTACTCTTCACTAGAAAACGGAACAAACTTTTAACAAATCAATGTTTGTCACGAAAATATTTGTCCTAGATGCGAATCAAACATAAGACCACGCAGAACGCAGTCTTCTAGAGCCTAGAGATTCTAGAGGAGATTGCAAACAGCTATAAGACTAGTCAAATTATATTGTCAAATGATTACTGAGTCACAATATTGAGACTTGAAATGAAACATACATGTTGCCTTTGTAAATATATCATAGCTTTCAATAGCATGATTATGTTTCAATGAGGCTCATCCGAAATTATAAACAATACAAGTGCGTTACATAAGACCTCGAGGTCGAGACCTCTGACTTTTGGCCTCAGAGAACACAGAATATACACCACAGCGTATTTATGCTCTGTAGTTTATATAAGTACATACATATACTCGAGCCACCTATAGTATCGGCTACTATATAGTACTAGTATAGTATTATTATTACTAGTATTATTATTTATACCGTACCAGCCTCTAATGATCCCACTGCAGGGACACCGGCCTGGGCTCTGATCTACCACGGGAGCCCAATCCGGATTGGTAGATGTCACATGTCTTCGAATTTATGGTTCTAAGACATGCCGGTTTCCTCACGATGTTTTCCTTCACCGTTTCGAGAACGTGGTATTGCGCACATAAATTTTTCAAGTGAAAAAATTCGTTGGCGCACGTATGTTTTGGTTTTGGTTTGAACCAGCAACCTTCAGATTGAAAGTCGGCGTCTATACCCGTGGGCCACCACGCTCTTATATTTTGTTCATATTCTGCTCGGCTCATAATGCCGGTATTATTATTATTATTATTACAGTATAGTATTATTATATCTGTGGTATCACAGCAAACCGCGATGTAGACGCTTTTCGGAAGCAATAATAACATTAAAAAACTCTGTATAAAGAGTTATTCTGTATTTTTTTCGCCAATTTTGAACTGGTTTGGTTGAAACTAGGCACAATTACTGCCACTTTGTCATGAAAATGTTTTTATTGTCATCATATAACTTTTTACACAATCAATCTTAACTATAAAATAAATAGTATTAATTTTATAATAGCAGTAAAATATATAATTTACAAAACCACCGACCGCGGAGTCACCAAGCGTAAGTAATTTTTTTAATATTATATCCACAACAGGTTCCATGTACACAGATAAGATAGTATTAATTTTTTTTATTAAACATACATCTGTGAGTAATCTTATTACTTTAAACGAGCAAATTATATTAATTACTTTGCGTATCACGGAAACTGCTTTAAAGATTTGGATGAAATTTTGAGTTTAGATACGGTTTTGTTATTTTTTATCTGTATGCTTTTATTTCCTGTAAAACGCATTTTTATCTACAAGCAATAAATTGAGTGAAGCTCCGCCCAGGCACTAGGTTTATATTTTTACAAGTCGTCCAAAAGGGACCAGCTTTAGAAGGCCAAGTGTTTCCTCATCACCATAACTGTAACTGCACAAACCAGTCGTAGCATCTGGAGTAGTCATATAGTTAACGAACAAAAATTCCGTGGAACTGGTTTAGATTCTAAAACTTAACTATTTACATTCATTCGCACGAGAGCCAGCGCGGCACAGCTGGAAAGCGCTCGCAGCGCATGATGCAGGCCAATTTTCAACCGACTTCAAAAAAGAGGAGGTTTTTAATTCGAATGTCTTTTATTTATGTTTGTTACCGTCATGTATGAAACAATTTTGTCCCTTAAAAATATATTAATCATTCATTTTGAACTGTTTTTTTCATCCAAAAATGGCATTCTCGACTGTTGCCCATGTCGTCAACGGATTAGGTATTTGGCTGAAAATCAGCGCTGAGTTACGCTCAGCACATACTGAGCCAACCCCTATTTCGGCACGGGACGCATAGGGACTCAATACACGTTTTGTTGTTAATTGTTTATTGTTTTTTATGTACTTGTGCCGTATTGTTCCTATGAGTTATTGTGTCGAAATAAATGTTTTATCTATCAGTACCAACAACCAATATAACGCTGCATGCGCCTCTGATTTCTCTGGCACACAGCAACACGAGTGCACTGCTTAGCAGCAGATAATCAGATGGAGGCAGTGCCTCTCCGGGCGAACATGCACAAGTTCTACTGCTACTTTTTGTTCTGTACACACAAAAAAACACATTTACACAAGGTATTAAAAAAATATGTACAAAGGCGAACTTAACACTATAAAGAGTACTTTTTGTTGCTTCATTAGCACCACCCAGGATTCCAAAGGTACCTACGGACGCAAGAAAC
The DNA here is from genome assembly GCA_921293045.1 of Aplocera efformata. Classification (NCBI taxonomy): domain Eukaryota; kingdom Metazoa; phylum Arthropoda; class Insecta; order Lepidoptera; family Geometridae; genus Aplocera; species Aplocera efformata. Next base: position 1,528,335 of record OV121061.1, read on the forward strand.
AGGACCCCCTAGTATCGCATTAACAATCTTCTCAAAATTACTTATTCAAAGGTCAAGGCGTTTGTGAATTGTAGGTGTATGAATGATGAACAATTATTTAACAATGTTGCTATAACAAATTGCAAGGTTCTTGCTTCATTCAGTAAATGCATACATCGAGTGTACCTACTCATTCAGTGATATTTTATCCGTGCGCTTCTTCTTTCGTAAGTGGCCAACTCTAGTATCGGAGTTTTCAAGACGCTTGAAGGCCTCCGATATGGCTTAATGACTTCTTTTTTTTTTTTTTTTTTTTGTGAAAGAGTGACGGAACGAGCTGAGGGCCCACCTGATGGTAAGTGGTGACCCTCGCCCATGACAACAGTAATGCGCGCGACTCAGTATGAGATCCAAATCTTTACTGAGTCGCATTCATCCTGCTGCGTCCATCACCCGAGACGGGGATGATACGTCTCATGCGCATGTGATTTCACCGGCAGCCACACCCTTCCACCGGAACACAGTAATGCAACCACTACTGCTTGGCGGCAGATTCCAGATGTGGTGGCAGTACCTCTCCGGACGAACTTGGCACAAGTTCTACTGCTACTTTTGGTTGCTCCTTTAGCACCACCCAGGGGGTACGTGTAGGGAATCATAGGGTATACACCTACGGACGCGAGCAACTGGACCCCCCAACGTGACTTAACGTGCCCTCCGAAGCGCTCAGCTCAAATGCCACTAAATGGTCACCCATCCAACTTTAAGTCAAAGTAACGTGTGGTGTAAATCTTATTTATTAGTTTAATAGAATATTAAGTTTAGTTTCGTAGATCAATATTTTGGTGTTAGCGAGAAAAATAAAGAGTGATTTAAGATATTTTTGTGTTTCTATTATATTATCCCCTTTAAATAAGGCACAGTTTTAGAAAATCCAAAAAAAAACCAACTTCAACTTTTGGAGTAGTTAAATGATACAATAATCTGTTGATCTTATGATCCATCGATGGATGGATCATAATTTCATAATCTACACTAATATTATAAAGAGGAAAGATTTGTACCTATAATATTTTTGTATGTTTGTAATGAATAGGCTCAAAAAGTAATGGGCCGATTTAAAAAATTATTTCACCAATAGAATGCTACATTCTTCCAATTTGACATAGGCTACATTTCATTTTGAAAAAAAATTAGGGATCCTTGGTAAAATTTGAACAATGTAACCGAAGGTGTAGAAAAATGAGTCTTAAAATGTCTTTCGTCGAATGCGCTGCCGAAACTATTAGCGATAGAACAAAATAATGTACAACAATATTGAAGAACATCATAATGTCTACAAAAAACTCCGCGGTAGCATATGTCCAGCTATTGTAGTTATTTCACTACCCCGTGCGAAGCCGGGACGGGCTGCTAGTTTGTTTATATAGTGAACTGTTGACATATTAAGCAATTGATCAAGTGGTGACATTGTAAATTTTGATCATTGAATATTGATCATAAGTATGAAACCCGATGTCACCCGAACTTGTACGACTTTTCGACATTTACTGTGACACAGCTTTCTCATTGCATAACTTGGCATTCAATCACGTATGACAAAAAGACAGGCGCACCCTTTGATGTCATAGCATTGCGGAAAAATTCCACCCACAAACTCACTTTCATTGATCACTGATGGATGTCAGTTGATATCGTAGCATTGCGGAAAAATTCCACCCACAAACTCACTTTCAATGATCACTGGTGTTTCATAGCCGCTTACTTACGCCGCTATAAGAGTTTACGCAGAAAATTACAACTGTTGGTTTTGTTTTAATGTGATTTAGTAACATTTGTCGTCAACCGAAAAAGAAAAGGAGCAGGACGCAGAGTACGAATGGGTGATATTTCGAGGCACTAAGTCATATGAAAAATGTCTCACAAGCAATATTTTTATAAGGATGAGAATATGTTATGATTTATATGTTCTCATGTAAGAAACTGTTGTCTTGTTAAACAACTATGCTAAGTTTGGGTCAAGATGGCGTTGTACATAATATGTCTAGTCCATGACTATTAAAAAACAACGTTAACACACTCATACCTCTGCACTAGGATTCCCTGTGTCGCAGATGGCATGGACAAACACAGAAACACAAGACAAACACCCAAGACCCGAGAATCTGCGCTATCAACGCGGGGCGCAGCTAGTATAATATAAAATGAACTAGTTATTATTTGACGGAAAATATATAATTATATTGCTTTCTAACTGTTTGAATATAAATGCAAAGCGATATTGTGCAATTTTGAAAGTAAATTACCGTGTGCATTAGTTACGTGGATTGCATACTTATAGTAAAAGGCGTTAATTACCATCTAAAATATATTAAATATTATATGAATACGTAATTTTACCGTAACTGTTGTTAAATAAACATTGGAAAAATAAACTACCACTTGGTCTGATTCAAATTCATTTTAAACAGTTTCTAGAGATGTTTGACAAATCTTTTTAGACGGCTCCGTGGTTTAGTTGTAGTAGCCTTGCCTTGCCGAAGCGAGGGGTTCCGGGTCCAATTCCCGGCTTTGTCAACACTTTGTGTGGTAAGAATGAAATTTGTTATCGGGTCCTGGGTGTTTTTCTTGTGTTTCTTTGTTTGTCCATGCCATCTGCGACACAGGGAATCCTAGTGCAGAGGAGTGTGTAAACGTTTATTTTAGTAAAGTATTTATTTGTTGACAACAGATAGATAGACAGATAGATAACACTTTATTGCACACCAAAAGACAACAATAGCTTAAAACTTATCTTAAACATAAAAAAGGTGACACAATGGGCGGTCTTATCGCTATAAAGCTATCTCTTACCTTTAGATGGACAAGAAGTATTAGAAATGAGTTGTTATAAATTTTACAATCGTTTTATATATCTTTAGTAGCTATGTTAGTAGTTATATATATCGATATTATTCCTTCTTACCTTTTATCGAAAAATAACCTCGATCTAGATCTACCACAGTGCCACAAATACTATCATTTGACTGTGAAACGAATTGTCACGTACCATGCATCAGATATGCATTGTCGTGCGTGAACCAATGTCAAGTTTAGTCGTGACAAAAAGCATTATCTATAATAATAAAAATTATGATGGAGATTGAAAACAAAATGGCGTTGAAGCACGCGTAGTAATTGATAGCGATAGTTTTAATTGAAAAAGAAATGTTTTATCATCTCAAATCTCACAATATAGATAATTTAATTAAGACACGTGTTGATCATTATTTTTCAAGAACGATTATACTAGGTTGGTGTAAAACGAGACATCCAAATAATCTCATAGAGAACCAAAGTTGTCAAGAACTAGAGTGAAACTGCTGAAGTGAGTAAGCAGCACCCCCTGGGTGGTCTTAAAGGAGCAACCAGAAGTAGCAGTAGAACTTGTGCAAGCTCAAGAGGGGTACTGCCACCACACCTGGAATCTGCCAAGCAGTAGTGCTCGCAATGCTGAGTACCGGTCGAAGGTTGCGTAAAAAATATTCTTGTTCAACAATCAATCAAATTGCCTGAAATAATTCAAAATTGCTTGTATCAATAATCCGTGATAGCATCTTTAATTCAGAAATGGAATTGAGTAGCTAAGTATTACAGCTGACCTTAAAGAACTTACATAATGCGATTGTTAAAACATTGGCAAAAATTTTAAGAGTTAAATTGGACTTTGTTTCTTCAATAGCAGGGTTTAAAGAATTCTATCTCAGCAGAGATAAATTTGCAAAATGATTGTTTCCGAAGGAGTGAACACCGTCCGCTTGTTTTAAAGATGGCCTATCGATAATGTTTACGGTTTGGGCTGCAAATAAATTGTTTAGTTGATGTCGAAACAATTACCGTACCAGCCTCTAATGTTCCAACTGCAGGGACACCGGCCTACTCTCGATAATTGAGAGTGCATGGGCTCTGATCTACCACGGGAGCCCAATCCGGATTGGTAGATGTCACATGTCGTCGAATTTTTAGTTCTAAGACACGCCGGTTTCCTCACGATGTTTTCCGTCACGGTTTCGAGAACGTGGTATTGCGCACATAAATTTTTGAAGTGATAAAACTCATTTGTGCTCGTGTGGGTTTGAACCAGCGACCTTCAGATTGAAAGTCGGCGTCTGTGGCCCTGAGGAAACCACGCTCCATCGAAACAATAGAAGTTTGGAAGTATATGCAAGTCATGTCAAAAATTTACTTACATGGTCCCAATCAGGATATCTGCAAAAAAAATACATTGTTAAAACTAAATAAACAATTACAAAGATAAAGATAAAGATACTTTATTTTTATTATGTAAGGTGATAAAGTGAAAAGAGACGCAACATGCTTTACCGGTAGGTGTGCAATAGACAGAGGCGTGACGTTCAAATCATTAATTCATGCAATTTCTAATTAATAAATTATCAACAATTAATCATCAAAAAAAATACAAAATACACATTGAGAAAAATGTTATAAGTATTATATTAAAATTTGTCATTGAGAAATCCTTAAAATACAACTAAAATTCAAACCCCAACTTTTGATAATGGTAATGTACTGATGAAAATGAAATGTCTGAACAGATCTTCACAAACTACAGTTACGAACCATCTGGACCACGTCAGCTTTCAAACAGACAAGACCGATCAAATTGGTCTATTCGTTTGGGAGCTACGATGCTACAGACAGACACACAGACACACTACAAACTTATAACACCCCTCTTTTTTGTTGGGGATTAAAACATATTTTAGGGGTCCATGTTGAGTGCCCACACGAGTGTGCCCTGGGTGATGCGAAAGAAGCAACCCAAGGTAGCAGTAGAACTTGTGGTAAGTTCGTCCGAAGTACTGCCACCACACCGGGAATCTGCCGCCAAGCAGGTGCACTGGCATCGGTGTGTTCCGGTGGAGGGGCGTGGGCGCATGAGACGTAACATCCCCATCTCTGGTGAGGGCGCAACGCGATGCTGCCTGGGCATTCTCAGAATTTTTATGGGAGGACCGGAGTTTTGTTGTTTAAGTGGTTACAACAGCAAAAATACGCTGGAATGTCAGCTCGTAGACATTAATTTAAAATGTTTTCAATTCAACTGAACACGGATAAGAATTGAAATAGATATTTCAATTTCAAGTTAATTATCTCATAAACTCTTCAATAGATGGCCATATTTTATTTCCCAACCAGCCGCGCGAGAATTGCGAAATATTCTCGGAATGCAAATTAATTGCTATTGCAAACTCATTCCTATTGACGAATGTAAAACAAATGCCACGATTGAGACGTGGGTTGACTTAGCATTATTAGAATTGAAGGGATTTGCATAACTTTCGCAATGAACTAGGCATTACGGTACCAAGGACGCTTAATGTGTACAAGATAACTTGATCAACAACAAGATCATGCCCGCGAAATGAAAGTAATCCTTCCATTGGGGGTTTCTTGCATGTTCTTACCATGGAAGGTCGGATAGGGTTTGAACAAGTGCTAAACTTAGTATTAAAAATGCAGGTTCCTGTAGGTACATATTTATTTTTAAAAAGTGATTGAATTGACGTTGAATTCTTAAAAAAAAAACTTATTTCAAGTATTTTTACGAAGAAGAACCGAAGAATTTCAAGAACATAATATTAAAATATTTTGACTTTAACTTTGATGATACAACAGAACGCAAATGAAGTCAGGCGGTAAAAGGTAACGAGAAAATAATGACTTAAATACAACTTAGATCCTCCCCGACAGTAGTATGAGAAGACCCAAATCGCACCCCGACGAGGATGTCTCCTGTAATTTCACCGGCACCCACACCCTTCCAGCGGAACACAGCAATGCGAGTGCACCAATGCTTGGCCCGCAGAATATCAGGTGTGGAAGCACAGTTCCCGGGCAAACTTGACTTACGTTCTACTGTTACTTTTTGTTGGTCCTTCAGCATCACCTAGGGGATACAAGGGACCCCGTAGGTCCTTGATAAGATGATACAATGGGTGGCAAACCAGGTCAGGACCCTGACTACTGAAACCTTAGCTAGATATTTGTGACTTGAATAAAAATTAAGGAATAAACAATAGTTTTACTTTAACCGTGGTTTAGTCAAAAAGAATTTGAAAATATTTTAAGAGTTTTAGATAAATACGAAAGTTTGTCTGTACGTATGTTTGAGTCTCCTTCACGCCTCAACAGCTGAGCGGATTTGGATGAAATTTGTTATGGAAGTAGATCATACCCTGGATTAACACACAGGTTAAATTACTATTTACTTTTTATCCCGAAATACTGAAGTGTTCCCGTAGGATGGTCAAATGCGGATTCCACCGAGGGGCACAACTAGATACTGCGGGGTAAATCTAGTAAATATAAAACGGGACATTGCACTTTGACCAATTGGTGACTGGATGGTCGCCAACGGCTTCCCGAATGCTTCCAAGATATAACAGTGGATAACATCAGCTCGATGACGTCGGGAAACAGAGCACGATCCGACTGACGAAACGCCTCACTTTCACTTGATTATACCGCACGCGATAATAGCAATCTCTATCGGAAACACTGTTGTTTCATTTAGCCAGCTACAACGGAACGAAAACAAATACAGACAGTCCTCGTACTTACGGCATGTTAGGTTCTCGAAATACGCGACGTAAATCGAAACGACGTAAGTCGAGACATATTTTTTCGTATGTCGACAAGTGAATTCTCCTATGCCGGAAATCGAAACAAATGACGTATGTTTGAGGAATAGTGTCAAAACATTGTTCGACGTAAGTCGAGGACTGCCTGTACATCACAAACAAATATATACTAATGGACATTTCACACAGCGCCATATAGCCTTAAATAATATTATTACTAGCCACCGACTGCTTGGGTCCTCGCAGTGGGAGGTCCTCCGTTTTAATATATCTTTTAGTACAATATATTTAGTTTCTATACTGTTTATTTTATAAATAAGTAATATTTTATTTTGTAGTGAAAAATGTACCGTACCAGCCTCTAATGTTCCCACTGCAGGGACACCGGCCTACTCTCGATAATCGCACATGAATTTTTCAAGTGAAAAAACTCATTGGCTCTCGTGTGGGTTTGAACCAGCGACCTTCAGAATGAAAGTCGGCGCCTGTGCCCCTGGGCCACGGTCTAATAGTGAACAATGTAATAATGTCAAATAATATAATAAATATTTATTTCTGGCTTCTTAAAATTGTTTTGCATGATACAAAACAGGGCCATAGAATAAATACCTAACCAAGTAAGTATCACAATTTGTCTGCGCCGTGTTATGCAATGTAGCCACAGTATTCAGAACTCGTCGTCAGATTCAGAATTCGTGGACTCGTCTGAATACAATTCCCTTCAGACAAAACTCTTCATTCATGAAGGTCGCAAGACGAACAGTCTTAATCTAAGCTTGGCTTCTGCAATGGAAACTAGGTAACTGATAGAATAGATATCATGCACTTTTTTTTTTATGCAGAGGCTCACCAACAAAGACTTCATCATCATGTAAATGTTGAGGCTATCCAGCTCCTCGACCACACGGACATAAAAAGAAGACTCAAAAGAACTAAGCCTTTTGAGCTAGTGTAGTGACAAGTGCAGTGAGAGTGATAGTTGTACAATTTACAAACTAACAAAGAACACATGAACAAAGTGTAACCTCTCCTTAACTAGAGACCGTCAGAAAAGTGCCAATGGACACATTCTCGGAATTATTCTATATAGCAAATTAAGTTAGATTTAAATTACTCATTAGCTATAAAATCATTAGGCTAGATCGTAATATTAACAAATTACAGTAAAGTAATTTGCCAAAAAAAAAAAAAAAAATGCACTTTTTTTTAAATACATTCTTAATATTGACACCGAAGACACTAGGTTCGTTACATAAATGCTTGTTCTGAGTGGGAATCGAACCCACTATCTACTAGCAGAAGGCAGTGCCGCCGCTAACCAAACCGACAGACTATCCTATTTTTTTATAGGAATAATGAATTATACAACTTTTTTATAGGAATAATGAATTATACAACTTTTTTATAGGAATAATGAATTATACAACTTTTTTATAGGAATAATGAATTATACAACTTTTTTATAGGAATAATGAATTATACAACTTTTTTATAGGAATAATGAATTATACAACTTTTTTATAGGAATAATGAATTATACAACTTTTTTATAGGAATAATGAATTATACAACTTTTTTATAGGAATAATGAATTATACAACTTTTTTATAGGAATAATGAATTATACAACTTTTTTATAGGAATAATGAATTATACAACTTTTTTATAGGAATAATGAATTATACAACTTTTTTATAGGAATAATGAATTATACAACTTTTTTATAGGAATAATGAATTATACAACTTTTTTATAGGAATAATGAATTATACAACTTTTTTATAGGAATAATGAATTATACAACTTTTTTATAGGAATAATGAATTATACAACTTTTTTGCGTGGAAACCTAGTTATTTTGTTTGAGTAAAATGCTTTCAAATGCATTTAGTAAAAGAACTGTTATTTTGACATTACAATTTGATTTATTTCTACTAATAAATTGCTTCACAGGCCTTCGATATGGCTGAAATCGCGACAAAGGCTTCGAAGGTACATTATGATATAAATACATTCTCCTTTTAAATTACGTTTACGATATTAAATCACAACGAGCACAACATTAAATCACAACATTACGAGCACAAATAAATCCTATTAAGGAAGTAATCACAAAACATGATTTCGATACTTACCCACTTACTAGAAGTAGGGAAGGCTACTTACGAGAATCTACGTAAGACATAATTGAACATATTTTCATCTAATTCTGAATGGAACTAATAACAGAAATCACACAAGACTACGATAATCATTACAAATATAACAACGAACAACGAACAAACAACGTTAACACACTCATACCTCTGCACTAGGATTCCCTGTGTCGCAGATGGCATGGACAAACACAGAAACACCAGAGAAACACCCAAGACCCGAGAACAAACTTCGTGCTCACCACACAAAGTGTGCCCCGGAAATCGAACCCGGGACCCCTTGCTTCGAAGGCAGGGCTACTACCAACTAAGGCACGGAGCCGTCTAAATATTGGAATAATGAATAATTGGAATATGATTGGAAGATATAAGCCAGTAATGAATCTTGTGACGCTATCACCTAGATCGCCAGGTGGTGAGCCAGATGGGCCCTACTCAGTTGAGTTGGAGGGTCCAGTTGCTCGCATCCTTACGTAAGTACCATTTCATTCCTACTCGAACCACACGAAAGGGTACGGGTGCCGGTGAAATCGCATGCGCATGAGAATGTAATATCCCCGTCTCGCAGCAGTGCGTGGTGCACTCGCATTGCTGTTACAGTGTTACGGACGGGAATATGATCCAGTTCTCCTCATACTTCGGTCGGGGGGGACCTAAGTCGTATTGTTTTTGTTTTCGGGGGAGGTAACCTAAACATCAGGTGGGCTTTCAGCTCGTCCCGACACTTTTGTTACATAAAAAAACTATTGTTGACTATGAAGAATGATGTGTTATATGTGCATAGAAATACTAGTACATAGCATTAGTATTCAGCCAATTAAAATATAATAAATAACAAGAACGTCACTTTCGCGGACGGCAAGTATCCAGGAGAGCGTGGTGGCCCAGGGGCATAGACGCCGACTTTCAATCTGATGGTTGCTGGTTCAAACCCACACGTGCACCAAAGAGTTTTTTCTGCAGAGGGTCGTGACGGTTAGTCTCTCCAGGTTATCAAGGTTGTGTCTCGCGATGTGCCCGAAATATTCGAGGGTGCGGCGGAGGCAGATAGTCGAAAGCCTACTAAAAAGTACAAGTAAATCTATTTCCTAGTTGTGTTTATCCCCCAAAGCTAGGCTAGGGATGATCCTGTCCTAAAAATATATATAAACAGTCTGAAATAAAGTACATAAATTAATTTATTTAAATATAATCCCTTTATCAGATTCAAATGGACTACTGCGCACCGTAACTGAGATTCTAATGAGTCATTTCCAATTATTTCTAGAAGGATATGGTATTGGCGCGGCAGTGCCGTTTTTGCTAAACCATTTTCGGAAGATGCCTTCACGTATGGGTATTCAGGACACCTAGATTATTCGCATTCTTTATTAACCAGGCCATATCTGTATTTGAAAGGCTTGGTATCATTAAAATAATTTTCCATTCACCAAATACTGTTATGACAGTCTTAGCTCTTTGATTATCTAATCACGATATTAAGTGAAATGAGATGAAAACTATCAGTGACATTAATCATATATATGAAAATATAATTTAAGTTAAAATAATCACACACCTCCTCAATGATGTAAGTATGTAGTGATATATCTATATCAACAACTTACATATTGTTATGTGTATTGTGAACATCCTACACGACTTTTTTGACACATTTTTTAGTTGCTATTATAGAACTATCATCATTATTTGAAACATGTAGGTGTATCATGGTATACTATATTTTCAAATATTCTAAAGCAATCGTGCTACCAGTTTTTTTTAATCTAATCATAGCAGGTACCATTAGCTCATGTAGCCATTAACTTTTTGCCGGATGTCATCACACGTTAGATCACTAAGTCGCACAAGGTTAGCTTGCACATAATATATGTACATAACGTGTTCAAACATTACCGTAATGTCTCGGGAATCCAGTTGGCTAGGGTCAATAGGTTCCATAAATATATATTTAACTACTCTAACAAATTATTGATTACGTTTCGGTTTTTACTGATACCTAGAAAGTTTATTGTTTCTAACCGATATTTTTTTATGTTTGTTACGCAATAGCTTAATCTACTGTACCGAAATTCTTTTTTTATCTGTCCGGTTACCGCCGTTTTGGTCCCATAAACATGCCAAAATTTCGATTTTGGAATAATTTCCTTTTACTAGTACATTTTACGAAAATGAGAAAATCCTCGAACAAATCTTCATAAATTATAGCTGAGAACCGTCTCGATCGGGTGCCAGCTTTCAAACAAAAATTCCGCATCATAATTGGTCCATTCGGGCCGGAGCTTCGTCGCCACAGACACACAGTATATCACTACTTATAAAAACCCTCTTTTTCGTCTGGGGTTAAGCAATTGTATCCAGCAGGCTACCACCAGTACCTATTGGAAGTAGCGATCTAACTGTTTATCTCTTTCTGATAAGAAGCCCAACCTGAATGAAGGAAAGAGATATACGTTCGACATAGCTGGGTTAACCAGCTGATTCCAATCCCGTCCACGCAAGGCCATTCGGCGGAAACGGTAATATAAATAGCACATCGATCACCCAAGACTATCCATAATAATATACAATTTCCTCTTACCTAATAATATATGGCTCGAAAACTACAATTTGGTTTGAAATAACGAAGCAAACGCATAAAATTCAAAGTGATTTAGGCAGTCGATTGCCACACAACTAATGGGATGAAATAATGATATGATATTTCTCTCGAGAAAAAAATATACATAACTTATTTATATTTGAGGATATAAACGCTTATTTGTTACTTTATGAGCAGACGGCCCCACCTGACACCCAGTGGTGACTACCTCCCATAAACATCAGTAATCTGACTCAGTATACTCAAACCCACCGAAACCCAGCAGCGCGAGTGCACCACTGCAGTCACGTGTCAGTGGATATACCAGGTATGGGGGTTTTTCTACTTCTCCGGATGAACTCAGCAAAGGGTACACTACTTTGGGTTGCTCTTTTAACACAACCCGGGTCCACATGTAGGGATTCTGAGGGTACTCACCTAAAATTTTTCTGAGAGCTAATTTGAAAGACAAATATAACTTAGCAAACACAAATTTACTCCTGACATGGTTACTTAGCATAAACAAATAAGTTAAGAAATACTTGAGCTTAGTTTAGCGGTGTTAGCACTTGTGTGGAATTTTTTACAAGTTCATAGCATATACGTTCTGATGGGCGTTGCCAAGGGGGTAAGTAGGGTCAACTGCCCCCCTCTAGAAGTTCGATCATCTTGGTACATAGAATACGCACCTTCTATTTTTTATGTGTATAGGTAATAGTCTCCGAGTATGACATACGGACAGAGAGGATGAAGATCGAATGTTTCTGTTTTTGCCATTTAGCTACGGAACCCTTATAGAACCTAACACTTTTATTATAAGTATAGTTGTTATACAAATTGTAGTTTGGGGCAAGATGGCGCTGTGTAAAATGTCCTTGAACCGTCGCCCTTCCGTTTTAGTAAGGTTCTAAATCGTGCAACCATGGACTAGCATACATTTCAGGCAATATACAATGCCTTCATTCGTTTTACAAGCCTTAACCAAGAATCGTTCCACTAGAAACCACAATGACTCTTGGCAACCTTGACATATGAAGGCTGTTTACGCAATTTGATGTCAAGCCAGTTTAACTAGGAGATGAGACGATTAAATGTCGCTTACTAAAGCAAAGGATGCGAAGAATTCTAAGTGACCGTGACTGCTACCAGATTCAGTTGGAAAATTACCTGGCAATGACTAATCGAAACGTAGGTCTGACCCGACTGCCCTAAGCCCGGTATGCGTGACTTTGCTTTGACCCAAAAAGATCAAAATAAGCTTCAAGATAATGTGCCTAAATTGCCGTTTAAGCCGTTTCTTATACTTTGGAGGATTGAGGCAGTTCTTCCCTTGCAAACTAAAAAAAAGATAATGGATTCAGGCGTTGTTTTGCGGTAGTACCTTTTAAGATAAGAGCTCCTGTGACACGTTATACTCACTGATATGTTTAAGTGCGAATTCCAGCTGAAGGTTCGTCATCGAGTTTATAATTGAAATCAATTTTTTTATGAATCTCAGTCAGCTTTATTGTATTATAAGAATAGTAATTTGAAAGTTGCATTTATTGAATTAACGTGAGATCGGGCCAAGAAGGACTCTGCACTATTAGGTTTCATTTCAATTATATTTCGTATCCTACGATCCTGTTCTTTTATTACAGATATAAATTTGGTGCGCATAGTTACAGAGCTAATTACCCATTTTCACATCATCTAAACAGCAAATACCATACCATATATTTTTATGATTTGCCACTTGAGAATAACGATAATTTAACATTACCATAACAAGGTCAATCAATAGTTCGGGGAATTTTAGAGTACCTAGTTAGTTTCTCAATAACATGATTACTTTAAACGGTGTCGAATGCAATTACATACATACTTTATAAACGATCGTCTAAGGGCACACATGTATGAACTTATGCATAATGGCCGCATAGCAGTTGCTAATAGCTATCTTCTGCGCTGAAGGTCGTAGGTTCAATTTTAACCTCAGACATTTCTGTTAAAGGTATAGCTGTGACGTTCTGCATACTTTTTTTATATGTGTAAATACGTTTACTTCTTTTTTATGAAGCAAACGCTTTATGTCTATTTTCCAAGATTACCACACAATAACGAAAAAATAGTGAAAGGACTTTATTTTAAACATATTAATAGTTATTATGTTTAAATAATTCTAATAATTATTATGAACTGTGTGTGCGTAGATCGTAATAAAATTCCGTAGTACATTTTCATCACTTCATCATTTTTATCGTAAGCTTTTAGACAGCATTAGCAATACAAGTGCCCAAAAAATGTTTTTGCGACATCATAAGAAATTATTTAAGTTCTTGATCATTTCTATTAAAATATGAAAACCGTATCAAAATTCGTTACGTGGTTTAGAAGAAAATAGCGGTGAAACAGCAAACAAAATTTCGGTCATCCATCAAGACAAAACTGAACCGCGTGTAAACATAAATGTGCGCATAAGAGTTACGTATTCACGGAAAGATAAATAAAGGAAATCAAAAGTCACTAAAGATTTACGGAGCTGCATCGCTTTGCGTACAAATATTAAGCTTCTGGTTCTAGTTTTGTTGTTTTAAATCGAAGCTATGCTATGGGTTTAAAGAACGAGCCAGTTTCAAACGCGAATAAACCGATGTCAATACTTTGATCCCCTAATTTTCCCACTTGGAGGGTAAAATTTCCATGAAAATGGGTTCATTTCTATGGTACCATCTCGGACTACGGTTACGGTAGGTTTTGATCGTTGGCGAAGATCGCGTAACATTAAAAAAAAACTCAAATCAATTGAGAACTAATTATTATAGTTGAACTGAGTTAAAAAGTCAAATTGAACATCACTATTTCTACAACCTACAATTGCTCAATTTATATCTACCACAGATATCGAAATGGAATGAACTAACTACCAAAGCAATGTGAGTAGCCATAGCATGTGAACATAAAAACTGGGCTAATTAAAATACTGACACCATTCCTTCGATTCAATACGACATTAGCTACTGTTGCAAAAGTGCTTTTATAAAAAATATTGTCTATTTATTACCGGACTGCTGCAAGAGTGGGTTTAGCAATATTTCCATGTTATGGGTAAGCAAGTATGTTAATATTTCATGGGGAACAGACCATAGCGCATAAAGTTATAAATGACGTTATCACCAACTTGACAGTAAGGGTTTTATTTTATTTTTTTTCATTTTGTGTTTGCGCCAGCTCTTCCAAAGAGATTCGTTCTTCCTACGAAATCGGTGACAAGGATAGCATGTATGAATACCGGAGGCGCGTGAGCGAGACAAAGAATTGAGAAACACTTGAGCAAAGCCATCGAATGTTTTAGACATTATTGAGTTGCTAATAGGAGAGGTCGTTTTCAATGGGGTCACGTCAGTCACGTTATAGTCGCCGTGTTAACTGTTTCAAAATACTTGTACCTATCTGTGACTTTAGTAGTTCATCAAGGGCTACGCCGTCGTACCAGGTTTAAGAGTTCTTAGTAATTGACTTTTTTATATGTGAATGCGTGACGGAACGAGCTGAGGGCCCACCACCAGTAATGCGCGCGACTCAGTACGAGATCCAAATCTTTACTGAGTCGCATTCATCCTGCTACGTCCATCACCCGAGACGGGGATGATACACATGCGCATGTGATTTCACCGGCAGCCACACCCACACGGAACACAGTAATGCAACCAGTACTGCTTGGCGGCAGATTCCAGATGTGGTGGCAGTACCTCTCCGAACGAACTTCGCACAAGTTCTACTGCTACTTTTGGTTGCTCCTTTAGCACCACCCAGGGGATACGTGTAGAGAATCAAAGGGTACCTACGGACGCGAGCAACTGGAAAGCAACTTTGGTTCTAAAGAACTTTATAGAACTAAAGTAAAGTCAAAGTCTAAAATCTTTTTTTTCGTTAATTTTTTACTAGAACTTGGAAACCTGGAAACAAATTTTTTTGAAAACTAAATTTGTACCTACGAGAACATGCGTTCTTAAAACAAGTTAAGCGCTACTCAAACCCTACCCGACCCTCCGTGAGGAAGAATAACCAAGAAATACCTAATGGAAGGATTACTTTTTTCGTGAGTATTTACTTGCGTTAGAAATCGAATGTCAATAAAAAAATAAACTTCAATATTTTTGCTATTACTCTGTAATTTAAGATTGAAGATTCTGTATAAGAATAAGATAAGTGAAAAAAAAATTGTAAAGCATTTGAAAAAAAAATCGTTTGGACCTCGGAATCATCTTGAAATTCATCGATTTAGCTCAGGCCACGGCCCAGCGTTTTAATTTCTAGGTCTAGGACATGCCGGTTTCCTCACGATGTTTTCCTCGACGCGCTTTGCCCCCTCGCACATCAATTTTTACACAACACCACCACAACCTCACCACGCTCACAGAACTTTGCCGATTTCAATTTAATTACGAGTCCTCGAATGATGTAAATGTCATTAAAACAGGGTTTTAGGGAATGTTACCACATAATGACAGGATGGGTTGTCATTTTGTCTTGTTTTCTAACTATTATACTTATAACGCTGTTTAGGCGCTGTAAACCATCTGTAAATTTAAGTGAATATATTAGGAACTCAAATTAGTAATGGACATTAAACCTAAAAGGCCTGAGGCTTATGAACACCCGTTGTAATTATTTAGACAACTCATCCCGCGCGATGAGTTTAGAGCGGGATCAGCTGACTAAAGAGCCATATAGGCTGATGATAACTAAATCAAAACTTGATGTCAAATTCTGACATTTCAAATTGACGTTATTTTATTAATCATTTGTGTGGAGTTAGCCTGTTCATTCTATATGTAGTAATTAACACAAACTACGCAGTTTTTAATATGGAAATTATATTTGATATAATACTAATGTAGTGCTTTTTAACCACATATATATTATGATACATTTTGAATCCCAGACAGAACAATATATGCTCGCCACATTAAACATTTGTCTTGTCTCGTCTCGGGTGGGAATCGAACCTACAGCGCATAACAACCACTACTGACTGAGATTTGAGGCGAGGCAAATATTGGCCTAGTGGCACGACAAATTAGCTTTGTTTCAGAACTCAAATCAAAAGACTATTCCTTAATGGGATCCAGTAGGATTAAGGCGGTTGACAGCTAATTGGTAACCCCACCTTCACAGACACACTTTTTGTCATGAACATGAAGAAATACCTGTGAGAGAATCACAGGTATTTCTTGTTTGTCTTGTGTTTGTCCATGTTATCCGCGACACAGGGAATCCCAGTACAGGGTTATGGGTGTGTAAACGCTTAAAAGCCTCACTTTGGGTAGTGAGTTCACCCATGCAGAATCATGCCCTACAAATGCCGATGCGTTGCGTCATCCCACATGCCTCTCCGTTAGCCAATAGGTAGCGAGTCCACCTGGTTCCTACGATGACTGCTTAAGGCTCTTGAAGATTATTTTCTGAGTTGCGCTCAGAAGATCGTGGATTATACTTGGAACCCATTTTTGTCTTATCCTAATATATAGCACAAAAATATTTCTACATAAAATATGTCCGTTATACTTCGAAACCAACCGATGTGCCCCAAACCGGTTTCATTAGAAATGGTTCGCGAAGATGGTTTTAGACACAAAATGTATGTTTTAGCGTGCTAGCACACGCCGGATATCCGCAAGTAATACATATAAATAAATAACTATTCATTTTTCACACAGCGTCATCTGGTAAACTAAGCATCGCTTGTACTATGGGAACCAAAATACTGATAGAATACTTATCCAGTACTTACATCTCTAACGCTACTGTTGCTGGAATAATGCAAGTCGAATGCCCTGTGTTCCTACTGCTTGTATACAAGCAGTCTCCAAACCAACGAACTGGTACTCTGTCTTACGAATCTCTCGGCCTCCATTCGGTCACTGCCTTGGTCCATCAGAGGTCTTCCCTAACAAGTGTAACTTAAGTCTCATTATCTATATAATCTTAATACATACGTATGACTAACTCAAATTGGTGAATTACGATCGATCAGATATTATTATGTTTTATTAATTTAGCGAATAAATGGCTTATTATGAGCCAATAAACGAGATATTTTCCATAAAAGAAGAAAGCCAAAACGAAACTATAAAAGCAGATAAATTAGACGCAATTTAATTATAATAAGCTATAAAACAGACCGATCTTATTTATAAGTATGATAAATCAGTCAATATTTATCGAAAGCGGATGTGAAGACAAGTTCTTATGTGTTAAGTTATTGTACCATACTTTTGCAAAGTTACAAATTCTAGTGGATAATAACAAATAACAAACAACAAACAACGTTAACACACTCATACCTCTGCACTAGGATTCCCTGTGTCGCAGATGGCATGGACAAACACAGAAACACAAGACAAACACCCAAAACAAACTTCATGCTCACCACACAAAGTGTGCCCCGGCCGAGAATCGATCCCGGGACCCCTCGCTTCGGAGGCATTGCTACCAACTAAACCACGGAGCCGTCATTACATCTAACTATGGAAATTTGCGTTAGGGCTGAGTTCCAACCACGAATGTGGAGTTTTCCACTTTTCCAGTTTCGGAGTTTAATGTATATGGAATATGCAAGTTTTTACAAAAAAACGCCTGAATTCATCAACCATAATGTATTATTATTCGTGTTACCGAGATATTTACCATGATTTGTGAGTTTTGTTGACTCCCGATATTTCGACGCAGTTACATGCGTCATGGTCCCGGGCGAACTGAAGTCTTTGCGAAGTGGAGTGTGCAAAATCATTGGCAGACATATCGATCTACCATGACGCATGTAACTGCGTCGAAATATCGGGAGTCAACAAAACTCACAAATCATGGTAAATATCTCGGTAACACGAATAATAATGTTCATAACCATGATAGTTTTAAAATTCATAATGTATTGTTATTAAAACAATGCCTGTCTTCAGCTTGGCATATAATCTTAAGTCACAAATGTAGTTACGATAGGTAGACTTTACCCGTAGTACAAGTAGGCAAGTACTTACCGTCGACTGTAATATGAGCCAGTTCACATAAGCGATTGCTATTGCAAAAGTTTTTGATAAAAAGCGTGTGGGATAATGGTTTTACTCCGCTTGGTAATTGCAAAAGCAGTGGAGCATGTTTATATTTATATCTGAGCCCAGATCTTCAATAATGGTACTCAAACAGATACTATTGTTCTTATGAGTGATTGTAGGTAACAATGGGTGGTAAGGATGTTAAGTTATTAATTTGGCCGGAAGAAATCCTATTTAGTTTAATTGTTCCTTGTTATACAATAAAATATTTTTTTTTATGTATATTGACAATATGGTAATGAAAAAAGACGGAAAAAACGAGGACTTGTTTTCCAGTTTTCCTATTGGGAGTTTCGAAGTTCAACGAATATGGAATATATATATTTACAAAGAAACGCCTGAATTTTTCAACCATAAATATTGGGTCCTCGTTTTTTCCGTCTATTTCATTACCATATTGTCAATATACAGAAAAAAAAAAAATTTTTTTGTAATTTAATTTATGTAGGTATACATTTTTTAAGAGTTAAGGCACATTACATACTTAACTCATCTCAACGCTAATTAATTATTTTTCGCTTCTTGTAACTATGTCATTGGTATTATGTACAGTTTTCGAATGACAACAATTTATTTCATTCAAGTCTTAAAAGAATAGCTCAATTTCTATGTTTTCTTTTACTCCCTAAAATCTAATAATCGTTGTTACGTGGAATTATTATTACGTACAGTGGAAATCCCTCGGATTCGCACAAAAAGGTTTGAGCCCTCTTTTTTAATTCGAACTGCAAAGGAGTGGAATTCGCTGCTTACGTGTCTTTTTCCCGAGCGGTACAAGTTGGGTATGTTCAAGAAAAGAGTGAATAGGTATTTTCTAGGCCAGCGTGCTACATCTTCGACCGCATCATCACTTACCATCAGGTGAGATAGCAGTCAGATGGCCTATCACTACATAGTATAAAACAAAGTCGCTTTCTCTGTCCCTATATCCCTATGTATGCTTAAATCTTTAAAACTACGCAACGGATTTTGATGCGGTTTTTTTTAATAGATAGTATGATTCAAGAAGAAGGTTTATATGTATAATACACTAGCAACTCACCCTGGCTTCACCTGGTAGTTCCTGATACGACACTGATGCTTTGCTAACCGTGCGAAGCCGGTGCGGGTCGCTGCGGGTGCCGGTGCGGGTAGTATTGGATAAAAAAAGGCAATCGCACGTGAATGTGTGATTCTGTCCGGCTTTTCATACTGCTCGCTCCGGCTTTTATAAACATCACATCACTAGTATCCACAAGTGCGAAATGACCAAAACTCTACCACAATAGAACAGTAGTACTACGTATTGTTTTAAATTCACTTGTTAGAATTATCACAGATCTCCATAGACTCAAGGTTCTGTTAGATAATGTTAGGATGCCGAAAGTAGATCAATTGCAATCTTACTTATTTATTACTATTATAAATGCGAAAGCTTGGATGGGTGGATGTATGTTTGGGGGGTGCGACTTGGGTCTTCTCATACTTTGGTCAGGGAGGACCTGCTGTTGTTATGGGCGGAGGTAACTACTTAAAATCAGGTGGGCCTCCAGCTCGTACTGTCACTTCCATGATATTGAAATCACGATATACGGGAGACAATGCTTTTTAGGGGTTTCGTACCCAAATGGTAAAACGGGACCCTATTACAAAGACTCCGCTGTCCGTCTGTCTGTATGTCCGTCTGTAACCAGGCTGTATCTCATGAACCGTGATAATTGTTCACACCACCGATAACCGTTGAAAATTTTCCAGATGATTCCAAAAAAAAATAAGGGGGCTCTCATACAAAAACGTGATTTTTATTTTTTGTTCATTTATTCTCGATATTATAGATAGTGGTACGGAACACTTCGTGCGCGAGTCCGACTCGCACTTGACCAATATTTATAATAATTAAACGCTTGTATAATCATTATCGCGTAAACTATTTCCTGGGAGAAAAAGACGAAGAACGTGCATCACATCCATCTAGATGGCATCTGGGTGCCGGGACAATCAACCTTACACCATTGTAATTACGTTGACGATTAATGTCCCATCAAGTGCCTAGAGAATTACAAGAATGTAGGCTCTAGGAACGAGAGAAATTCTTCATGATGTAAAAACTAACGCAATTTTCCCAGTTTATTATGTAATGTTACGGTAACCACTAAGTCTAATTAGTTATACCGCATGATTATACTAATCATCTTAATTTGGGATTTAGTATTACCACAGATATAATAATACTAAACTAGTATCAGTGTTATTTTGACGGCTCCGTGGCTTAGTTTGACAGCTCCGTGGCTTAGTTGGTAGTAGCCCTGCCTTCGAAGCAAGGGGTCCCGGGTTCGATTCCCGGCCGGGGCACACTTTGTGTGGTGAGCATGAAGTTTATTCTCGGGTCTTGGGTGTTTGTCTTGTGTTTCTGTGTTTGTCCATGCCATCTGCGACACAGGGAATCCTAGTGCAGAGGTATGAGTGTGTTAACGTTGTTTTTTTTTTTGTTTTTTTGTTTTTGTCAAAATCAGGGATGCCGTATGTCACATTCTGATTTGCCGTATTTTAAGGGAAAAAATACTAAAATGCCGTATATAATTTAAAAATGTTTATTCCTCATTTGTTTGTTCTCCATAATGGTTTCTAATCGTTTCTATAACTTCAGATCCATTCAGATTTCCCCGGTTATCTGCTGTGAGTGTGCTAAAAAACGTTTCGTTTTACTTACATTTGTCTTGATACGGCATTGAAAGGCCTGCCGTATACCGTATTTTGTAAAAAAAAACGGTGAATTACCGTATATTACGGCAATTGCCGTATCAATAACAACGCTGTTTAGTATTATATTTTCTGGATTTTTAACAAACTTCAATAACGAGTAGATACGTATAACGCCATCTATTGATATTATTGTAAACTAAATTTATTTTGTTCGAGATGAGACCCCGTGGTATTACTTTCAGACCTTAGGGTCCTAAGGGTATTTTTAATGACGTATTCTCGGGTCGTAATCCTCACGGGATAATCGGTTAGGGTTGAAACAGACAAACAAATAAGACTAGTTAAAACATAAAACTGACTGTAATTTGACATATCTGTGTGCATGTAATGTGTGGAGCTCCTGTGACACGTTATACATATACTCACGAATATGTTTACGTGTGTGTGTAAAATATGAAGTGTCCACATGATACTTTAGATCTAAAGGAATAAATGAGTTTGAGTTTTATAAAAAAAAATCGAATAAATCGACTTCAATACTCGCATCCTCTTTTACGCCTATAGGAGTGATTTTTTCCATGAATATAAAATGCGAACAGAAAACAGTTTGAAACATATTTGTAGATTTTTGCCACTACTACACAGAAAGCTGTTGAATTAAAACCTCATTTGATGATAATGCAAGAAAACTAAAATTCTTTTCAAATTGCTTAACAAATGCCAAAGTCATTCACCTACGCAACGTAAGATTGAATTATAATAAAAATGAATGCTCAATTAAGAATGTTTAGTGTTAAATAAAATTAATCGATTTTGCAATAACAATTTAGTATCCGTGAATGTTACCAAATGTTGCTTAATCGAGTATATGAAGCTTAGCATAAACTTGTGTTTAGTATGTAGTATGTTTAGTATGTATGGTTGAGTATATGAAGCTTAGCAGAAACTTGTGTTTAGTATGTAGTATGTTTAGTATGTATGGTTGAAGTATGATCTACAAGGTGACAAGTGAAAAGCTCATTAACGCTTGAAAAAGCGCGACTCTGTGGAGATATTATTGGCCAATCGAACTGAACTTTTTTATGCTACTCAAGCCACGGGTAAGGTACGGTAAACCACGGTTTGTAAGTATGGATGGGTGTTTGTTACTCAATCACGCCAGAACGGCTGAACTGACCTGGATGAAATTTGGCACAGAGATAGATTATAGTCTGGAATAGCTCTTAGTGATTTCTTCAAGTTATACGCGGATGAAGCTGCGCTAGTGTTCAAATATCTGCGCTATATGAATTTGGTACTACTTATTAGTAAAAATCGTAGAAGGTCACGATAAAGCGACAGCTCCGTGGCTTTGTCCGTGTCCGTGGCTAGCCCTGCCTTTGTAGCGAGCGGTCCCGGGTTCAATTCCCGGCCGGGCACACTTTATGTGGTGAGCATGAAGTTTGTTCTTCTTGTTTGTTGTCGTTTCTTGGGTATCTGTCTTGAGTTTGTGTTTGTCCATGCCATCTGCGACACAGGTAATCCTAGTGCAGATGTATGAGTGTGTAAACGTTTAATATTATTATTTATTATTAATCATTGATAGATAGATAGATATACTATTTATTTTACGTTACACCTTAAATTAAAAACAAAATTACGAATTAGACAAAATTAATTTATAAAAAAAGCATTGAATAAGTTTAAAGAACTACATAGCGTTGAGCTCGATGACACAATAATTTACAACGTCATTTGTCACCATGCGACGCGCAGCAACGCAACGGAAGCAATCTGCAACGGCCTTGCCTCTCAAAGAGAACCTCTTAAAGAATACTATGAATATATCTCGAATGTGATCTGCGCCAGAGGTCAGATAAGGTCAGAACGGGGCCACTAGATGTTATTATTGTATAACATAATAGGTGTGTGAATATGACTCCGCCCCTTTTTGTCAAAATAAAACACATTTGTTCGCTTACAAAATTAAAAAAAAAAATTATTGAAAGTATGCTCCATCTGCAGCTACAACCTTCGCCCATCGTTCAGGTAGTTTTCGTATTCCTTGCTGGAAGAAGTCCTGGTCTTTTGAGCTTATCCAGTTGTCAATCCAAATTTTGATACTTTCACATGAAGTAAACTTTTCTCCAGTAAGGTCTGTCTGCATCGTCCGGAATAGGTGGTAATCCGAAGGAGCTATGTCTGGTGAATATGGCGGGTGGGGTAACACTTCCCAGTCCTGTCCCTCTAAATATCTTTTTACGACTTCTGCGGTATGCGGTTTGGCATTGTCATGCTGAAGAACTAATTTGTTATGTCTATTCACCCATTCTGGTCGTTTTTCTTCTATGGCTCGCTTCAAACGCATTAGTTGTCGTCGGTAAACTTCTCCATTAATAGTTTCAGAGGGTTTGAGCAACTCATAATATACAATACCTTTCTGATCCCACCAAATACAGAGCATGACCTTGGCACAGTGAATATTTATTTTTGGCTGTGATGGGCCTGGTTCGCCTGGTTTCACCCAAGCTTTTTTGCGTTTAGGATTTTCGTAGTGTATCCATTTTTCGTCTCCTGTGACTATCCGATGCAAAAATCCTTTTCTTTGCTGTCTTTGAAGCAGCATTTCACAAATGGTTTTCCGACGTTCCATGTCTCTTTCTTTTAAATCATGTGGAACCCAGTCACCGGCTTTTTGAATCATTCCCATCATTTGTAAACGCTTTGCAACAGTTGAACGATCAACATTTAATGCTGCAGCTAATTCTGATTGAGTTTGGCAAGAATCTTCCGCCAATAATGCTTCCAATTCAGCATCTTCAAATTTTTTTGGTGGTTTTCCATGTTCTTTATCCTCAGTACTAAAATCGTTATTTTGAAATCGTCGAAACCATTCCTTGCAAGTTGTATTAGACGGAGCATGCTCACCATAAATCTCCACAAGCAAACGATAAGTTTCCGCTGCAGTTTTCTTCGCAATAAAATAATGTAATAACACTTCCCGCAAATGACGTTTATTTGGAATAAAAACCGACATTTTCGAAAAGGTGAAAACAATTGTTGCTTACACTTCAACCAAATATCATAAAATGCGTTAGATAGCTGACATTCAGTACTATCGAATACAAGTATGGTCATTTATTAGTACACGTAAACAATACTAAAAACGACATCTGTTGAGAAAGGGCGGAGTCATATTCACACACCCAATATTATACGAGTACATTTTCTTTTGCATGGTATATGGTATACCTTATTTGGAGTTGCACAAAAGAAGACGCGTTCTTTTAAAACGTATACACATTCATACCTCTGCACTAGGATTCACAAACGCCGAAACACCCAAGACCCGAGAACAAACTTCACGCTCACCACATAGTGTGCCCGGCCGGGAATCGAACCCGAGCCAATCGCTCCGAAGGCAGGGCTATTACCAACTAAGTCGTCAATATTAAGTTTGGGGATTGTCCAATAAAATCAATGGAAGAATGATCTTACTGCCGTAGCTTCAAGCCGAGCTTGCAACACCGTGAGTCGTCAATATTAAATTTGGGGATAGTCCAATAAAATCTATGGAAGAATGCTCTAACTGCCGTAGCTTCAAGCCTAACTTGCAACACCGTCTATTCTCATCATGTGAAATTGCACGTTCTCTCACGCGCCCAGTTATCTCGTACGTGATCCGCGAGCCTACCACCAGATTCACAGCGATTAGCGTTTCGTAACTGACAGAAGCCCGCATTCTAAATTACCATTGGCAAAACTTTGCTGAATCCCAGCAAAGCATCTCTAATTTGTTAACTCTTAATAGTGGTAAGCAATCGTTTTCGTCTGTCTGTTTCTCCGCTAACTTCTAAACCATGGTACGGATTCTGAAACGATTTTCACTATTATTTACAAATTTTCTTCCGGAAAGTTTATATGTATAACCAGCGGAGACCAGACGTGTGCTACAACGCTAAAAAATAAATATATTTTGTGCCTAATACATTGTTTTAGATGTCTTACCATTTGCGCATTGTTGTGTATCTAATGAAACCAGTTTGGGGCACATCGGTTGGATGGTTAGGTAGATATAATTTTGGTGTTTTATTTATTAAGTTAAATGCATATTATAGGAGAGTAAAGCCGAGAATTTCAATGATTTGTACTGAAGTTTAAAAAAAACATATTTTTGGGCGCTTAGGATTGGTGTCGCAGATAGACATGGACCAACACCTAAGAACCGAGAACAAGCCTTGTGCTCACCACACTAAGTGTGTCCCGGCTACAATCCACGGAGCCACATAAATATCTTAGTATCAACCAAGAATGATATCGGAATTGGAACCTTATCGCTAACCGCTCTGAACGTGGACAAGTATCAGATTCCAATACGGCACGTCCCAAAGTGATTGTTTACAATTTAAATCGAACCTTTCCCTTCTACGAATTTCGATTAAGAAACAGACAATTTCATAATATCCTTTTTTTATATGATTAAGTGGCGGAACGAGCTGAGGGCCCACCTGGTTGTAAGTGGCGACCCCCGCCCATGACAACAGTAATGCGACAGTATAAGATTTGGATCTTAGACTGAGTCGCATTCATCCTGCTGCGTCCATCACCCGAGGCGAGAATGATATGACTCATGCGCATGTGATTTTCGCATCTGTTTCTTTGTATATTTGAGAAGTAGTAGTAGAAGTAGAGAATGGAAATGATAAGACATAATGTCACCCATCTTACTTACCCTTACGTAATAAATCACTTTCTCTTATTAATAAACGAGCAATTCTTTAAATTATTTCGCGTATCTCGGAAACGGCTCCAACGATTTGGATGAAAATTTGTATTTATTTAGGGTTTGGCTTGTTAAGTTTACATTGCATTAATTGCATTTCTTTTAAAACCGCATATTTTTACAAAAAGAAAACGTTTTTATAAAAATAATCTTTATTTATTGACTTAGCTACGATTAACATTGTAAAATAAATATCTAATTAAAGGTAACAGTTACGCTATGCCTAGAAAATCCTGTGAAAAATAAAAAACTATGCTGAAAATTTAATACAGCGCCATCTCGTAAATTTTTGGGGAACTTAATTGGTAAACTACTGTCACTTCAAAAATGTATATAATCTATATATTGTACATAAAAGAAAGTCGTGTTTGTTACAACACTTATAACTCGAGAACGGTTGGACAGACTGTCATGGTTTTTGATTTGTTGGATTTGTTTCCGTCCCGAATAGCAGAATAACTATTAAAAACATTGGAAAATTAACGAAAAAAATAAAATCAATTTATCCCCGTATTCTCCACGGGAACGGGAACTATGCGGGTGAACCGGGGCGCAGCTAGTTTCAGATGAAATACGATTTTGTAAAAAGGAAACCTAGCCAAGCTCGGTACTTGTCACTTGCCTGAAGTACGCAGCTGTCAACATACGAGGTTCCGCATGTTTTTGCAACAGTTGCATGGGAGACTGTATGAGAACTGGTAACAATTAGTTGTTTGAATGCAATGGTTTATTCAATGGCCTTGATTCTAGGATGTTGGGAAAGTACAGTTCCGTATGATACGATGCTATTGAAATGCAATTGCATCTGCTTCGACTTATTGATTAGAATTCATGCGTTCACCAGTTAATTCTTTTAAATTCACTTTGAACCCCAAATGTATCTTTTTCATGATTTAAGTTTCTAGTTAGAAGTTTCTAGAACTTTCGGATATTTAAATTGGACCTGTTAAAGAAGGAACTTTAAGATAAGAAGTTTCTTTCGTTGAATTTTCAAGGAAACGAAAATAATATTAAAACAATGTAAAAATCACGATAAAAAAAGTATTTAGTACGTTATAGGAAAATTTACTACATAGAAGTCATTAAATCTTTATTTCTTCCTTCTATGACAATAACAAAAATATATAACAACGTTTACACACTCATACCTCTGCACTAGGATTCCCTGTGTCGCAGATGGCATGGACAAACACAGAAACACAAGACAAACACCCAAGACCCGAGAACAAACTTCATGATCACCACACAAAGTGTGCCCCGGCCGGGAATCGAACCCGGGACCCCTCGCTTCGAAGGCAGGGCTACTATCAACTAAGCCACGGAGCCGTCAAAGCACAAATACGTAACAAAGCGTTGGCTAATATGGTACAAACAACGGAATAATTTTTGTGTAGATATTACGGTAATAAACATCATTGCATTCAGAATATAATGAAATGCTACCTACACACTACGTTTAATCTATTGTATGTCCTTTGTAATCCCATGTTTGCAAATCTACACTAATATTAATAAAGAGGAAAGATTTGTACCTATTTTTGTATGTTTGTAATGAATAGGCTCAAAAAGTACTGGGCCGATTAAAAAAATTCTTTCACCAATAGAATGCTACATTCTTCCAATTTGACAAAGGCAACATTTCATTTTGAAAAAAATTAGGGATCCTTGGTAAAATTTGAACAATGTAACCGAAGGTGTAGAAAAATGAGTCTTAAAATGTCTTTCGTCGAATGCGAAACTATTAGCGATAGAACAAAATAATGAAGAACAAAGTGTTTTAATATTGTATATCCAAATTTCCAAAAATAAATAATTGTCTACCCCGTGCGAAGCCGGGACGGGCTGCTAGTAAATTATATGTTTAAGACCAAACATTACAGACATTACAGATTACAGGCACTTGAGGCGTATCATCCCCGTCTCAACGTAACGGGCGCAATGCGATGAAAGAAAGAAACATTTATTAAGCACACGAAACAAAATTACAACAAGATGAATACATCACTAATTAAAAGACTATATAGATATTATAGGTAAGAAATTTGGTTACTTAATTACGTGGCCAAAAAGCTCCAGGCTCAGCAAGATGCCGCGACTTGCGACTTGGGTCTTCTCATGCTTTAGTAGCTGAAGACCTGAGTCATATTTTTGTTGTTTATGGGCGGCGGTAACCACTCAACATCAGGCGATCGTCCTTTACTTTAGTCACAAAAAACCAGTGGCTA
Organism: Aplocera efformata; assembly: GCA_921293045.1. Lineage (NCBI taxonomy): Eukaryota > Metazoa > Arthropoda > Insecta > Lepidoptera > Geometridae > Aplocera > Aplocera efformata. The sequence continues at coordinate 1,556,461 of OV121061.1, forward strand.
CTTGGGAACAAAATTTTCGAAAAATCGATGTTATCTACACTCACCAGGTACCCAATAAACTTTGCGAATTGCATAAATTAACCGAGCATATTCGATAACACCAGGGCGTGGTGGTGAGATTACCATACAAGGAGTTTACATAACAGAATACATTCAAGTATGTAAGAAAACATCACAGATTAAAAACGAGTATTTAAGAAAAAACCTCAAGTTATGCAAGAGAAAGCTGGAAATGTTTAACGTTATGCTAACCATGCGAAAGTAACGTTTGCGAAATTCTCAAATATAGTTTCGTCGGAATATTTAGTAGCCTTTTGAAGTATGTTTATGAGTCGTGAGAATATAGTCTATGCCCTTTGCGTATTGTAGTTGTTGCTAAATATTACGAACTACGGAGATTTTCGAAATGGTGTTTACAGTGGTTCATGGAGGTGCCACAATTTAATTGCTGTGACTATTACGCTGTAAGTACCTACTCGTAATACGCCAATGAACAATTGTATTTATGAACGTAAGGCTGTTGTAAACTTGCACAGTCTGAAAATGGCTAAATAATAGCCATTTTCAGATCATATATTAGGATATAGATAGTATACCTAAATATACATATAGTATATAGTTAGTATATACTATAGCGAGAGCGTGGTGGCCCAGGGGCACAGACGCCGACTTTCAATCTGAAGGTCGCTGGTTCAAACCCACTCGTGCACCAATGAGTTTTTTCACTTGAAAAATTCATGTGCGCAATACTACGTTCTCAAAACGGTGACGTAAAACATCGTGAGGAAACCGGCATGTCTTAGAAACAAAAATTCGATGACATGTGACATCTACCAATCCGGATTGGGCTCCCGTGGTAGATCAGAGCCCATTCACTCTCAATCATCGAGAGTAGGCCGGTGTCCCTGCAGTGGGAACATTAGAGGCTGGTACGGTACGGTATATATGGTTAGTATAGTATACCTATAGTTAGTATAGTTTAGTATACCTCATATCAACTTCTAAGTACTTGGGCGACTGACATTTACGGTTTTGTTTGTAAATATTGCGTAGACCCGTTTCTGAGATACGCGAAATAAATAAATGAACATATTTACAAGCACTGCTCGTTTAACGAATATGTCATATTCTTATAATACAGGCTATTACCTCCTTTTCAGATCATGCAGTTAAGAGACCTCTATGTAACACCTGAATCCAACAATTACCAGAATCCTCGCTCCAACGCACATCGCAAGATTAACACAAATCGACGTAAGGATCATTAAAATCGGCCTTAAGGTTTGGTCTCCCGAGCGCCACAAAGGAACAAAGGAACACATTAGCCTTTGTGTCGCGCAGTCGGGTAAAAACTGATCCACGTACCACTACAGATGAACAGAACCATCCAGTAGCTGTATACGAGTATATTAAGTACCGATATGGACACAAAGAGATATATACGTACCAGCCTCTGATGTTCCCACTACAGGGACACCGGCCTACTCTCGATAATTGAGAGTGAATGGGCTGTGATCTACCACGGGAGCCCAATCCGGATTGGTAGATGTCACATGTCGTCGAATTTTTGGTTCTAAGACATGCCGGTTTCCTCACGATGTTTTCCGTCACCGTTTTGAGAACGTGGTATTGCGCACATAAATTTTTTCAAGTGAAAAAGCTCATTGGTGCACGTGTGGGTTTGAACCAGCAACCTTTCGATTGAAAGTCGGCGTCTATGCCCCTGGGCCCAAAGAGATATTAAGGGGGTCTATGTTACTTCTACGGTACCCTTTTGAGTCCCTTTACTTACTGAACGGGCAGAAGGTCCACCTAAACACTTAAGTTATATAAAAAACTCAACGCATAGATGTGGCCATAAAGCACATGGATTTACAAGTTTTCACCAGCGCTCATGTAAATACAGATCTCTAAAATATGCGCGTAGTAGAAGACATCTGAATAAACATTGCAAAAGGTGTTTTATGATTCAAGCTGTTCGATTTGCTATCGCTTGCACGGTCGGCTTATAATCGTTATGTAAATATAATATAATATAAGTAAGTATAATATAATCGTTATGTAAATATAATATAAACTGATGATTCCAATATTGATTCCCAGTTGCTTGTCTAATGAATGCTTTAAGCAAACAACCAATAACAACAGCAATACGACTTAGGTCCTCCCCGACCGAAGTATGAGAAGACCCAAGCATCCTTTACCGCCTGTGCCACCACAAGCAATGCGTTTGCACTCTTGTCGAAGTTTTGAAGTCACCCGAATGCCTCCGACTCCCCCTGGGGGGTCGCGAAGCCTCTTTAGGGGGTCGCGAAGCTTCTATAGAGGAGTTACAAAAGATTAGGAAAGCTACTGCAGTAAAAAGAAACAATAATTATTATTCAATAAATAATTATGTAAATGAATAAATTGATAAGAATAATTTGGATTTAATATTTCTCACAAAATAAAATACATGAAAAAAAGCGGCATATTTCTTCATACTAAAGGGTCCGTTTCCAACGGCCTCCAGTGAGATCGTGGTGGCCCAGGGGCACAGACGCCGACATTTAATCTAAAGGTCGCTGGTTCAAACCCAAACCAATGAGATCTTTCACTTGAAAATTGATGTGTGCAATACCACGTTCTCGAAACGGTGACGGAAAACATCGTGAGGAAACCGGCATGTCTTAGAACCAAAAATTCGACATGTGACATCTACCAATCCGGATTGGGCTCCCGTGGTAAAACAGAGCACATTCAATCTCAATTATCGAGAGTAGGCCGGTGTCCCTGCAGTGGGAACATTAGAGGCTGGTACGGAAAGGGGCCGTGTCATGAAAAAGGTTGAAAAACACTGCCTTAGAGAAACACAAAATTCGAGATTGTTGGTGTTCAAAATCAGCGACCTTCACAAAATGATTGTAACGCAGTTAGTAATGTTTTGGCTAACTTTAGATAGCTTCGCCCAATGAGTCAGTAATCATCAGGTGATAAGTGCAGATTACCAGCTGTGGTGGCTCTCTGGACGCAATTTGCACAAGTATATTGCTCTTTGTTGCTCCTTTAGCACCACCCAGGGGATACATAGGATACTAGAGGGTTCTCAACTACGGATGCGAGCAACTGGACCCGTTTTCCACATATCATTTCCGTATCGAATTTATCGATGCAAATTATAATAGTTTATAGGATATATAGGTAAATATAGTACCTACAGGTAATGATACAGTTTTCAACCCACTTGGCTTCTGACAAAGCTTGTGAACCAGTATAGCAGCACAGGTAGCAGTGATCCTAACGTGCCCTCCTGAGCACGGAAGCGCTCGGTTCAAAAGGTACAAAATATCTTAGAATAAGAAAAAACTGGTCAAGAACGCATTTTTGCTGTTGAAGGAACCTTAGCTAAGAGTATAGCAAGTTCTAGTGAGTTGGAAGCATTTAAATTATTGTGGGAACCCCCACAATGGTAGGAAATAATTACATATGTATGAAAATAAACTCTTATTTCATTAACTCACCTTTCTAACTGGAATCCAATACGATTTAGTTGTCCACACAGTAAACAATTCAATTGATATTTTCGATCGATTACAAAATCCGTATACCAAACGAGTCACAAACCTGTTTCGTAAAAATTCCAATGTTTTTTAACACACTTCAATGTTATCAATCACTAATTCATTTAATATAACAGTTTTATAGTTTCCAAGTTATTCAAAATTCACAGTTTAGTGTCTTTATTTAGATTTTAAAGTTCTCAAACATTCACTTTGTTGGCGCATGCGCGGACACAGCGCACCCGCAGCGCTTAAGAAAGACTGTTCGATTGGCGTCTTGCATTCTCCAAAGACAGAGTATTATACGAACAAATTTGATAGTCCACACAGCTGTCGTAAATAAAGCGGTAGCTCGTATGTTCTTGTAGAATCGGTTTATATTACCATTACTTACTGCTACGTAAACTTTTAACTTTGTGTGGTTAGCAGAAAGTTTTAAATTGTTTGTCTAATCTTAAGTTTTCCTATAAAGGCTGTAGTTATTGATGAACCTGGCAATTCAAGTTTTGAGGACCATGAAATAGAGTTGAAACTTTAACGAAGGATATAAATTACAATGAGGTAGATACACTGCGGTAATCTGGCCGTTATCTTGGAGGTTGTAAGGCGTAAAATAGCTTGAGAATAAATCTTAAGTTGATCACCTTAGAAGAAATGGCCTCGGTTGGTATGCGATGCTGGCCCGCCTGCGCGGATTCTTGTTTTTATCGTGTTACGTCATAGGTACATACACCTGTAGCATTTTAAGCACTACTGTAGTGGTTTTTGTAGGTCACTTTGATGAAGTAACTTAATAAAAATGAAGAGACTGGTCAGTCTAGGTACATACCTAGATTAAATATACTTACGCACATTAAATTAGTATGTACAAAATTGTCGAATGTTAGTTTTGTTGATAGTACACCGATACGTACGCACTGCGCATGCGTTAAAGAGAGAAGTTATAATATTTGTCTTATGTGAGGTTAGTGGCGCCATCTACTGGTAACTTAAAACAACCAGAATGCCTCCATCGTATTTTGTAATGATGATTAAATGAATGAGATATTATTAGGAGTACAAATAAGTTTCCGCCGTTTTGTAGATTGTAGATGGCGCGGCACGGAGTTTCGGTTAGCTTTCGCAGATGATAACCGGCTTAAAAAATAGTTTGGACATTCAAGAACAACATAACCTATTAATATCATTGATTTTATATTGGTAAAATATAATTTTTATAAGTTGAAAATGTCAAAATTTGAGCCAAGTAAGCGTCATTTGCGGGAAATATTAGTTTACTTCTTTAATTTAAAGAAATCTGCTGCTGAGGCACATCGATTGCTCGTAAAAGCATATGGTGAGGTTGCTTTGAGTGAGAGAACGTGTCGAGAGTGGTTTCAAAAGTTTAAAAACGGTGATTTCGACGTAGAAGACAAAGATCGCAGTGGAAGGCCAAAAATTTACGATATGCTGTGTATTTGGTGGGATCAGCTAGGTGTAGTGTATTATGAGTTGCTTAATCCGAGCGAAACAATTACTGGAGCCCTCTATCGAACACAATTGATGAGATTGAGCCGAGCTCTGAAGGAAAAACGCCCTCAATACTATTCTAGACACGAAAAAATTATTCTTCTGCATGACAATGCTCGTCCACATGTTGCGGCTCCCGTGAAAAAGTACTTGGAAACACTTGATTGGGAAGTGTTACCCCACCCGCCGTATTCACCAGACATTGCACCGTCCGATTATCACCTGTACCGGTCCGTAGCACATGCTCTGACGGCGCAGCGGTTCACATCTTATGAGGATACCAAAAATTAGGTTGATTCGTGGATAACCTCAAAAGACAAGGAGTTCTTCAGACGTGGGATTCGAATGCTGCCTGAGAGATGGGAAAAAGTGGTTGCAAGTGATGGGCAATATTTTGATTAAATTTATATTACCGTTCTTCTATAATAAATATTTAATTTGTGTTAAAAAACGGCGGAAACTTATTTGTACTCCTAATAAATTTTTTATTAATGTTTTCTCTAATAGCTAAACTAATTACTGGTGGTTATACTTGTGTCCTGTAGGATTATAATTAGGTATTTGTGTTTTATTTTACTTGAGGAAAGTGAAAGCTCTATCGTGAAAGAGTCAGTCGTGAGGAAACAATGGCGGCGAAAACTCACTATTTTTCACGTCTACGTTCCCATGATAGTGTAACCTTCATGGCCTATTGGGCTCTGTTTAACTTTACGAGGGGAAAGGTTTGAATTTAAATTATGTATGTTCCAATGTACATCTAATTTTAAGCTTATTGATAGTTAGGTTGTATTATTCTTTGTCACAAATAAAGTTTTTTCTTTCTTTTTTCAATTATTAACGCCTTAACGGCAAAAGATACCATAAGTAAATTAAGTTAATTAGTGATTTAATTTTATTATAATGAATATTTCAATGATGTAACTAATTATATCATCGAAACCGAATTTAATAACAAACTAAAATACCTACTCAAACCAGCAGTTTGCCTACTCAAAACTAGATGGCGCTGTGCACCCCAGCTTTGTTAAGTTTGATTTATTGTCTCTTATGGTTTTAACCGATCCGAAATGTGGTCAATGCCATATATTTCTTTATCACACTAATGTTTAAAGGCGAAAATTTGTATGTATGTATCTATTGGCTTGTTAATCCAAGCTTAAGCGGCTAGACGGATGTGGATGAAATTTGGTTCCAGATTAAACTCAAACTATTTTTTGTTAAAGTACAAAACTACACTGGTATTTTCGTACCAATATTTTAGATAGCCCCTAAATATGTGGCAAAAAAACACGTTATATGATCGCAAAGTCATTATGTCCACAAATTTCTCAAAACAACGATATTTGTACAATAGAAACCCGACTGTCACTCACGTAGCGCGCTTCCGTCAACAAAGGAAACGTGACTTCCCCACTAATTAATCGATGACTAGACTACTCGTACCTACCCACACTTAGCCAGCGCCGGCCCGAAGTAAGTTTTAGAATGGAGCGAGATCCAATTATGGCGACTCTCCTGTTTGCTCCTAATAATATTATATACCTATACCAATTATGAGTGCAAAGTAAGTATGGAAATCGAAGATCTGATGTGGTCCCCCGCGCCCCGCTGCGCCTCCCGCGCACTCTATTCGCGCGCGTCTCGTTCATCTCTTCGCTCAAAATATAGACAATCGAAAAAAAAGAAATTTCTTTTATTTTCTTTACCATTTTGGGCCCCCTAGGATTTGGCGCCTGGAGCGACTGCTCCGTTCGCCGTATGGGCGAGCCGCCCCTGCACTTAGCCATCACAGACAATCGTAAGAGTATTGAAAGAACGTTCTGGTCTGTTTAATTGTCGTGCTACCTTCTACCAAGAGACAAATTCCATATTTTCCTTATTAGGTCCAGTTGCTCGCGTCCGTAGGTGTGTACGTACCCTACACGTACCCCCTGGGTGGTGCTAAAAGAGCAACTAACTAGCAGTAGAACTTGTGCAAAGTTCGTCCGGAGGTGCTGCCACCACACCTGGAATCTGGCCAAGCAGCTGGTGAAATCACATGCGTATGAGATGTATCATCCCCGTCTCGGGTGATGGACGCAGCAGTATAAATGCGACTCAGTGTAAGATCCAAATCTTATACTGAATCGCATTACTGTTGTAATGGGCGGGGGTCGCCACTTACATAAAAAATTATGGATTATTTTTATTTATAACCAACTTCAAAAATCTTCTGGTCCGCTGAGTGTATGTTCAGCAATTTCTCCACCATTTATCAAACGATTTAAAAAAATCTTTCCATTCATCCATTTTTTTGAAAGAATAAGCTTTCGTATTAGTCCCATAGAATTATTATCAAAATCGGTTCTATAGTTTGGTTGTTAAATCAAAAATAACTGGAAAACATATGTTACGTAATTAAACACTCAGAATATAAAAAAAGACGCATAGATTCGGTGTAAATTTTTACTGAAATTCCATTAATTGACCTAACGATAAACAAATATCGTCACAAAATAAAAATACATAGCCAAATACTGCTGAGATCATTTTTCGACAAATTTTGGTCAATAATACTTATATCAGGTGGCACCTGCCATTTCTGCCATCTTTGCCATTTTTGGTGCCTATTTACGGCCAATCTAGGTACTATGTATGTACAGGCAGTCGTTTCGATTTACATCGTCTCAAGTTACGTCGAACAATGTTTTGACACTATTCCTCAAACAAAATAATAAAAAATGGCGTTGAAAATTGCAATATGACAGGCGACATGAACCTCACATAGAAGATATTCATTCCCTTTCTAAAAACAATACTGACAAACACTCTGGAAACGTCCGTTGGGGAACTTACTAAAATAAGTACAAATTCAATTTTGTACATATAACAAACTACTTAATCCCTAAGTTAGTGCTTAAAACCCGGCCACGACAATTTGGTCCTCGGCTGAGATTAAGTTCATTATTGGTCATTTTTGCCATTTTCATAGCCCATTTCCGGTCAATGTAGGTCCGTACCAGCCTCTAATGTTCCCACTGCAGGGCCGCGGCGGGTTCGCGTATGTGTGTGACGTTCCCGTGTTCCCGCCACTAAGCGGCAGAGGAGGACACCGTGGGGTTTTAGTGGGTCTAGTCCCACATAACCGCTCTGTCTCCCCGTGGCAGGGTGGTACGCGAGTGCATTTCCCAACGAAAAAAAAAAACAAAAAAATGTCTTGGTTATGTAGTTATTTTTGTAATGGAATTTTGAGTTTCAAAACTATTAAAAACCCATGAAAACGAGAGGTAATTATTTTTTTTTATTTGAATAAGTGACGGAACGAGCTGAGGGCCCACCTGATGGTAAGTGGTGACCCTCGCCCATGACAACAGTAACGCGACTCAGTATGAGATCCAAATCTTTACTGAGTCGCATTCATCCTGCTGCGTCCATCACCCGAGACGGGGATGATACGTCTCATGCGCATGTGATTAAAATAATTCTATAACTTACGACCGAAATTAGGAAACGAAAATTGCAAATTTGACAAGATATAACCATAATTTCACGGATAAGGCATACAATATTTGTACATGCAATAAATATCTATTACAAATCTTACCTCTAATTTTAATGGTACAAACACATTCTAGACTAGACTAAACACATCAAAACCAAATATTAGGTGTATATTATACATTTTTTATTTGTATAAAGTTGCGTGCTAAGTGGTTACCGCCGCCCGTAACCAAAAAATATGGCTCAGGTCTTCCCCTACTAGTATGAGAAGACCGAAGTCGCCCGTCACCCGTAACACCGTTACGTCTAACGCGCCTGTAAATTGACCAGCGCCCACACCCTTCCACCGGAACACAGCAATAAGAGTCATCACTGCTTAGCGGCAGATTGTGTGGAGGCAGTACCATTCTGGACGACCTGGTCACAAGTTCTATTCCTTATTAATACCATATAAAAACTCTACTCAAGTGGGGTAATTTACCATTTGTAAAATACCAATTTAATTCATTAACAAATCATATTTTAAAGTATAATTGAATTGCGTAGTAATTAAAAATTCGTATGTATTAAATGGAGTCTTAATTTTCCTACCCAATCCCATTCCATCACCCATTTTGAGATTGCGCCCATCACCCGAGACGGGGTTGTAATATCTCATGATGTAATTTCATACTTATGGATTAAATTAAATACTTAATATTTCTAATAGTATGTAGTTGAATATAGAAATTAGCTTTAAGTGTTTAGCCACAAAATACACCCATGAATGCAAGTTCTTTGCTATACAATCATAAAATACAATGTATTCTATATATATTATATTTTTAAATGTAATGTTAGTTACATAATTTTAATTCAAATAAATAATAAAATTAATTTAAAGTACATAAATAAGTACAGGTATTTGGTAACTGTTATATAACCGATATGAAAAAGGAGCTCCTTATTAGGTTTAATTTTAATTCCTCGTGCAATTTTGACGATTCAAATTTCAACCGACTAGAAACGATTTTCAATTCCACTGTTTATTATTTTGTATGTTTGTCTATATCTTCACCATTAATGAACCTTAAATTATTTTTTAATTGATAGGATCTTCAGGTGGTCCTATAGAAATAACATGGAAAAATTTCACCCCTAAAGCGAAAATTGGGGGTAAAATATTGAAGTTATTTTAATCCATTTTCAAATCAGTTACTTTTTGATAGGGTGTGTTTATAGCTTCAAGCTCACATATAAAATATTTTTTGTACAGAAAATATTACACCCTTAAAAACAACCCTTGCTTGTGTGAAGCGTAAGGGATTAAATTCTGTATTTCGAGATTTTTAATCACTCTGAACAAAAAGATTTTTAGATATTTTCAACGATTCCTACCCACATGGTAAATCGCACCTTTTTCGAGGCTCCGTCTGTCTGTTCGTACAAAGGCATTGCAATCACAGCGCAGTTCAATCGGGAACTATCCAGGTATCGTAAACGGCCTGCCAATCCACGGCCTTGAAGTACGGATGCCGTTTGATCTCCGCTATGCCGTCGGGGCCGGCGCCCAACCGCTCCGCCGGATCGTACGTTAGAAGCTGGAATATAATAATAGAAGTTTTTACGAGAATCGAACCCGGGACCCCTCGCTTCGAAGGCTACTACCAACTAAGCCACGGAGTATGCGTTCAAGAGAAGAATGCGAGAGAATGCAATCTTAAAAACTAAGTTTAGCGCTTGTTCAAACCAAATCCGACCTTCCATGGGGAAGAATAAGCAGAATCCCCTAATTAAAATTCTAAGGCAAGAGTAAAAGAGTTTTACCTGAGACAATAGCGACTCAGCTTCCAAAGATATGCCATCAGGTAGTTCCAATATTGTATGACTCGTGAAGACGCTTCTATGGTAGTAGGATAGAGGCTGAAACAATATGCACTATGTGACAAAAGGACGGAACGGGTTCACTTATATTAAGTGGTCACCGCGACCCGTTATTAATAATTATTAGATTATATTAACCTTGTGTAATTATAATCATTGTTTTAAAGTAACTTAATTTTGAATTGTATGCGACACAGAATTTATATTGTCTGTATCTCTTTACCTATATATATTTAAAAATGAATTGCTGTTCGTTAGTCTCGCTAACACTCTGTAAATGCTGGATAGATGCGGCTGATTTCTACTTCGTTGTTCGAAATGGTCAAGACAAGGTTTGTATAATAAAATTTCTTTGGAAAATCCACGGGAAGAGTTGGAAACTGCAAGTAACTTTTTCTGTGGGATGTTTCAAAGTCAAACTCATTTATTCCATTAGATCTCAAGTATCGTTTGAACACGTCAAATATTACACACACAAGTAAACATATACATGAGCATACTCGTATAACGTGTCACAGGAGCATATAACGTGTTTCCACATGCCGTTCGACAGACGATCAAATTGTGAATCAAGACAGGAAACGTCTGGTGGGCCAGCTTGTAAACCAGATAAGACTCAGCTCTGAGACGGGGATGTAACGTCTCATGCGCCTGTAATTTCACCGGCACCCATACCCTCCACTGGAACACAGCAACGCGGATGCATCACTTGGCAGCGGGTTTCCAGACAGTGGCAGTAATTTTAGCGAACAATTTCTACTTCTACTTGAGGTTGTATCTTTTGCACCTCCCGGGGACCCACCCACGGACCCAAGCATCACGCACCCCCTAATCTCTCTAAGTTTGAACCAGTGACTTTCAGATTAAAAGCCAGCGTTCTACCACTGGGCCACTAAACAATAAACTCACCACTCCACATATAAGTTGGTACATAACTGCGCCGAAACTCCAATAATCGCAAACATGCTCTTTCCCCTCGTCCATAGAGTTCAAAATGGCGTAACTGCACAATTCCGGCGCGGCATACAAGCCGAACCCCGGCTTGGATCGCAGCGTGGACACCGCCACGTCCACATCGGCATACGAATAGAAATATGTGAGAATAATTTGACCCCTTTCACCGAGGAGGATGTTCGAAGGGTTAAGATCTCTGAAATGGAAATAAACGTTTACACACTCATACCTCTGCACTAGAATTTCCTGTGTCGCAAATGGCATGGACAAACACCTAAGACCCGAGAACAAACTTCATGCTCACCACACAAAGTGTGCCCCGGCCGGGAATCGAACCTCACAGCTCAGTTGGTAGAAAATTCTCACACACGTATCTTTTGACCTTGGAAGGTCAAGACGGACCACCGTACTGTCTGGAGCCCGTTTAAATATAATTTTTAGGGTTCCGTACACAAAGGGTCTTTCTGTCACCAGGCTTAACTCAGGCTCTGTGATAGTGAGTTGATATTTTCACAGATGATGTATTTCTGTTGCCGCTATAACAATATATACTAAAAAACGGAATAAACATTTTTTTATTTTATTTTTTGTTAATTTTTGCTCGATTACAGATAATAGTACGGAACCCTTCGTGTGCGAGTCCGACTTGCACTTGGTCGCTTTCTTGCGATAAATATCAGTTTCATCTCCGGGGGAATTTAAACTATTATAAAATTACTTGCGTCTAACCTGCAAACGACTCCGCAGTTGTGCAAACTCTCCAATGCAGTAAGTATTTCCGCGCCCCATTTACAAACCGCCGACGGGGGCAAAACATCCCTGGGGAGGACTTTCGGAATCTGTAACACATATATTAAGCACATTATATTTCTAAATATAATTCCCCTTTACAGCAACTTGCTGTAAATGCGTCGGATCTTCTTGAATATTACTGGTTACCCAAGCCTCACTTGTTGAACCCATCACTCAAGACGGATGTACTCATGCATCCGTAATTTCACCTGTTTTTTTCGGTGGGGAAATTCACTCGCATACCGCCCTGCCACGGAGAGACAGAGCGGTTATGTGGGACTAGACCCACTAAAACCCCACGGTGTCCTCTGCCGCTTAGTGGCGGGAACAAGGGAACGTTACACACACATCCGCGAACCCGCCGCGGCTGTCCGTTTCCGGACGCCTCTCGTTTTGGCATCGAGTGCCACGCCTCAGTTAGCGACACGCCAGAACACATGGCGTGTCGCAACCACCTCGGGGACCTGGCCAGCGAAAGGGCGTTAGATGACCCCGTATGACACCCTAGATCCCCATGTGACGGGTCAGATTTGATCCGTGATATCACCTGTGTTTTTGTACTAAATACAATTCTTACCTTATCAACATTAGGCGCCGCACACACCTCATTATCAACAAAAACATCAATTTTCTTCTCCGCCAACACTTTGTCAACGTTCAACAACAATTTCTGGGACTGCAACACAATCTCGTCAACATTCCTATTACCAACATTTTCGTTATCAACATTTTCGTCAACACTTTCATTATGTACGTTATTCTCAGCATCCACTTTAGTCTTGGGTTCGGTGAAAACGTTTTCCAAATTCACCTCCCTAGCGGGGGTAGTTGGTATGGATTTTGCGTATTTTTTTATATAATCGAATAATTTCTCCCCAGCGGCGTACGATAGTATCAAAAATATTAAATTGCTGGTCTCGATATACGCGTGTAGGGGCACCATATACGGTATTACGGTTGGGAGGACTGGGGTTCGAGTCTCGGATGTGCGTTGGAGGAAATACTCGTCGAATTCAGTCAGATTGTTTGGTATTTTTTGTATCACCTGAAATAAATTGTTTCAAAAATTGCAAAACTTTTTCCCTTAATTTTTACATTTATTGTTACACCAATCATAATAAGACTGGCTAAACTGAAGTTCAGTTGGTAGTGCCTTCTGTACTGGAGGTCATGGGTTCAATATCCAACTAGGACAAGCACTTATATAATGAACACGTTTGTTCAGACTCTGGTACAAACATTCAGATGTTTAAATAGATAAGTATTTTTGGTTCCCATAGTACAAGCTATGTTTAGTTTGAGGCAAGATGGCGCTTTATCAAATGTTCATGAACATTTCATAAAGCGCCATCTTATATCCATCCTATATCCGCCATCATATTATGTCCTATCCCTCGAATTAATTATATTATATTTGAATATTACCTCATTGTATCTATAATAATTTGTTGTAATACCATATGTGACACAGTGTCAAATCGTTGCCTATGTATGGTCGAGTAAACGTTTTTATTTCTCGGGTCAAGTTTTGCAAACAATTTAAGATAAAGTATTCTATTATATTTTATGTAATAATCTTATCAAATAATTATATTAATCTTAATATAACCCAAATTAAATAGACATATCGGATTTGCGATAAAATCTGCAATTTTTATCGACTTCTGAGAAGGGGATAGGCGATTCGGTTGTATATATAAGCGCTTTGTTTTTACAATAGAAAGAAATTCAAATTGAGTAATTGGTTATAATATATGAACCTCCGGTGGTCCCAAAACTAAATCTAAGAACACCAGATATTGATCAACGAATCTAATAAACCTTTAGGGGTAAATAAGAGTTTAGGGGTAGATTTTTCGATCAAATTTTTATTGAACCAACTTGGTAGTGAACCATATCAAAGTAACAAGAAATTATAGAAAAAAAAAACAGACTGTTAAAATTCCAAATTCCAATGCCATCTGCGGCACAGGGAATCCTAGTGCAGAGGTATGAGTGTGTAAACGTTTATTTTTTATTTTATGTACAAATTAAAAAAACACGGTTGAATTGATAACTGTTAAAACCTAAAATTCAAGGGCAAAGAATAGAAGATTATAGAATTAAAATTCAAGAGCAAAGAATACAAGATTATAGAATTAAAATTAAAGGGCAAAGAATAGAAGATTATAGAATTAAAATTCAAGGGCAAAGAATAGAAGATTATAGAATTAAAATTAAAGGGCAAAGAATAGAAGATATAGAATTAAAATTCAAGGGCAAAGAATAGAAGATTATAGAATTAAAATTCAAGGGCAAAGAATACAAGATTATAGAATTAAAATTCAAGGGCAAAGAATAGAAGATTATAAAATTAAAATTCAAGGGCAAAGAATAGAAGATTATAGAATTAAAATTCAAGGGCAAAGAATAGAAGATTATAGAATTAAAATCGGTTGTTTTCCTCAGATCTTTGGATATGGAAACATAGAAATATTCCTACCTTCATAGCGTAGCAGTTCTTGTCGTTCTTATGCATAACCAACATCATACTGGAGCCAAGAACAGCCAGCACCGTGTACAATCCCAAGTCTTCGTACGGCCGCTTCAGCATCGATATGGGAATTGGACAGTGTAATGCGCGAATATTGTCGTCCTGCTCTGGCAACAACTGTAAGAAAGAGACGAGTATACGGAAAACATCGTGAGGAAACCGGCATGTCTTAGAACCAAAAATTCTACGATATGTGACATCTACCAATCCGGATTGGGCTCCCGTGGTAGATCAGAGCCCATTCACTCTCAATTATCGAGAGTAGGCCGGTGTCCCTGCAGTGGGAACACTAGAGGCTGGTACGGTATACTTTAATACTCATCAATATTTATATCCCCCTTAATTATACTAATAATTATTTTTATGCCGCTTATAAAATCGGTCACTTCTTGTACATCCAAGGTTGTCTGTAAGAGATCGCTCTAAAGCGATAAGACCGCTCATTGTTTCACATTAATGTGTAATTTTTATTTTTATGATTACATACTTAAAATACATATTAACACCTAGCCACAGAACAAACACTTATGTTCGCACACAAATGTTTGTCCTGGGTTGGAATCGAACCCGAGACTTCAGCGCAGAAGGCAGGGCTACTGACTGAGACGTTAGGCCTTACTTTAAACAAGCAATTCTTGTATCTCAGAAACTGCTAACGATTTGTATGAAATTTTGCGTTTATATAGGGTTTTGCTGTTTAAGTTCCTCTATAATTGAATTTCTTTTAAATACGAAAAATCGTTTTACAAGAGCGAAGCTCGGCCGCCCAGGTACATATTAATTAAACACTTACAGATCTCTCGGCGTCGCTTAAGTGGTTCTTGTATATTTCCTCAGCGTACGACAAGTATTTATTCGTCTTCTCTTTTATAAGGGCCCTTCTCTGAGGGTCTGTATCGGCTGAAACAAAAAAAAAATACTCATATTTTTAAGAATTCAATAAAACTAAATATTTATGTCTTTCGACTTTGAGCCACGACAAAAACCCAAGACACGAGATTAAACTGCATTCTCATTTCATGTATATCGAGATCGCAACGCATAAAAATAGTTTTTGAATTTTGAACCGATTTGCCATCTGCTAGCACTGAAACGTGAGTTCTGGGCTCAGAATAAGTTTTTCTTTACAGATCTGCCACGGACCAGGGAGAAACGAAAGATTTCTGGCCGTTAGCATTGATTTGAATCGACAAAAAAAATATTTTTTTACTTTTCAACCGTTCTGCGAAGTTAGCGGGTAGCGGTAAAAATGCCAAGAACTATTTCCAAAAAGTATCAGGAGCTGTAGAACTCAGCTGTATGCGAAAATAACTCGCATTTTTTTTTGATCTGCTGCAAAATGATCTACTACGGGAAGTTGGCAGATCATTTTTTCAAGGTTTTTTACCATACATGGCGTTTTTAACGCCAGAACTGTTTCTACAAAGTATCAGGAACTGTAAACTTAGCTGCATGCGAAAATAACTCCCATTTATTTTCGATCCGCTGGACAATGGCTAAGTTCACTCACATACTTTTTATCCCGAAAAACCGCGGGGCATTTCAAAGATGAAATAAAAATTCAAAAAAAAATTACACAATGTTTGATATATAAAACAAAAATGCATGCATAAATTCTGAATCATTAATCATTCTATTCATATTGCACAATATTATTCTCAATTGACCAAAAACAATCAAAACAAGAGAGCGTGGTGGCCCAGGGGCATAGACGCCGACTTTCAATCTGAAGGTTGCTGGTTCAAACCCAAAACGTGCACCAAAGAGCTTTTTCACTTGAAAAAAATTATGTGCGCAATACCACGTTCTCAAAACGGTGACGGAAAACATCGTGAGGAAACCGGCATGTCTTAGAACCAAAAATTCGACATGTGACATCTACCAATCCGGATTGGGCTCCCGTGGTACATCAGAGTCCATTCACTCTCAATTATCGAGAGTAGGCCGGTGTCCCTGCAGTGGGAACATTAGAGGCTGGTACGGAATACAAAACAAATCTATCTTACTTGAGACATCGTGTTCAAATTCGCGTATGTAGTGACACAGATGTAGGAAATCCATCGTTTGGGCGCGCGACTCACAGACTGAGCTCGTGGAAAGATAGCGCGATACAGCTTATCGGCACCCCTTCCGAGTCATAAGGGAATAGCGTAATGAACAGATGAAGAGGGGATCCAGTTGCTAGCGTCCGTAGGTGCCTTTGATTCCCTACACGTACACTGGGTGGTGCTAAAGGAGCAACCAAAAGTAGCAGTAGAACCTGTGCCAAGTTCGTCCGGAGAGGTACTGCCACATCTGGAATCTGCCGCCAAGCCAAGAGATCGCTTCATAGCGATAAGACCGCCCATACGTGTTCTAACTAATTGTCTAACATTGGTGTACAAAAAAAGTAAATTTTGGTGTACAAAAAAAGTATTTTCATTCATTCATTCAATTCACTAATTAGTCTTAAAGTAATCCTTAATTGAGGTCAGCTTTTTTGAATGTTCAAAAACTTTCTCTCGCATGTTTCGAAGAATTATAATATCTAACGAAAGTAATGAGGTGAGGGTAGTGTGAGCGTAGGGTGCAGGGTTATTCGATGTACTAGACTACTATAGTGTCAGATAAGTGAAGTGCCGGATAAGTGAAGTGCCGGATACACTGTGTGGAGCATACAATTTGTTCTCGGGTCCTGGGTGTTTGTCTTGTGTTTCTGTTTGTCCATGCCATCTGCGACACAGGGGATCCTAGTGCAGTATGAGTGTTTAAACATTTATTTGCCTGCGGAGATATCATCGGTGTTATGATCTTTCGCCGCCCGCTGCGTCTTTCAATCCGCTATTTCTTATAACGTCGACCACACAGAGACAAATCGGCTATTTTATTTCATATCTACAGTTCCGATTACTAAGAGTCATTATACCAGAAATAAAGATTACGGTCGTAGACTACAGTAACGAAATACAATAAGCTATTGTCCGTGACTTTGCTCGTATTGCAGCCTGGGTGGCAGTTGGTAACATACAATTGGTTTTAAAATCTCGAATATTTGGATTTTAAAATCTCGAATATTTGGATTTCCATGCCACCTGCTACACAGGGTATTCTCGTTCCGGCTATTGAGTGGGTCAGCAATTCCGGTGACCCATTTGCATTTGCAGGTTTTTTTTAAGTGTTTGATAGAATAGCTTGGTCGGTAGAATACATGAAAGAAGTTTCTACTATAATATTAAAACATAAGATATGTTTTAATCACTACATAGTATAAAACAAAGTCGCTTTCTCTGTCCGTATGTCCCTTTGTATGCTTAAATCTTTGAAACTACGCAACGGATTTTGATGCGGTTTTTTTAATAGATAGAGTGATTCAAGAGGAGGGTTTATATGTATAATAGACTAGCAAGTCACCCCGGCTTCGCACGGGTAGTTTCTGATACGACACTGATGCTTTACTAACCGTGCGAAGCCGGGGCGGGTCGCTAGTATTATATATGCGAAAGTGAGTTTGTTTGTTTGTTACGCATTCACGCCTAAACCGCTGAATCAATTATGATGAGTTTTGATAAGGTGATAGATGGAACCCTGGAAACGGTTATAGGCTACTTTTCCTCGGTAAAAACTTATAGGGGTGGGTGAGGGGAGGAGTAAATGATCTGTATTAAACAAACGGAATTGGTTGACAAAATCGAAATTAACGCGAGCGAAGCCGCGGCTAAAAGCTAGTAATACATAAATTTACACCTTTTTCCCCGATCCTCCCCATAAGGGTTAGGCAGAGTTTGGCCATCACCATATAGGCGTTCCTACGAATAACTCTGCTACCGCTTTGCTTCAGTACAATTAAAATTCCATAATTATCTCACAGCCAAGACAAAACTTTTAACAACAGTAATTACTAACACGTATTTACTTAATTATTGAATTACTTTAAGTCATTAACTTAATTGTTATTTAATGTGAAACTAATTAATATTGTGCAAGAAATATGGTCATAGGAGTGTACGCACATTAAGGAAACTACGAAAAAATAAACGTTAACACACTCATACCTCTGCACTAGGATTCCCTGTGTCGCAGATGGCATGGACAAACACAGAAACACAAGACAAACACCCGAGAACAAACTTCATGCTCGCCACAGAAAGTGTGCCCCGGCCGGGAATCGGGAATCCTTTGACACACAAATGTTTGTCGCGAGTGGAAATCGAACCCACGACCGCAGAAGGCAGAGCTACAACCAACTGAGCTATAACTGAGCCAGTATGTTAAAAATGAGATTAAAATTATGCAATACTAGTTGCGCCCCGCGGTGTTCAAAAGTATCAAATGTGATCAAAAGTAGACATGTGTTAATCCAGGATATAAGCTATCCTGGTATCAATTTTCATCCAAACACACACATACATATAAACTTACGCCTTTATCCTACTACTATTATAAAGGCGAAAGTTTGTAAGTATGGATGTATGGATGTATGGATGTTTGTTACTCTTTCACGTAAAAACTACTGAATGGATTTGAATGAAACTGTACCACAATATAGCTTATACATCAGAATAACATATAGGCTACAATTTTTGAGGTTTCTATAAAATCTATATATATAAAAGAAAGTCGTGTTTGTTACAACACTTATAACTCGAGAACGGCTGGACCGATTGCCATGGTTTTTGATTTGTTGGATTTGTTTCCGTCCCGAATAGCAGAATAACTATTAAAACATTGGAAAATTGACGAAAAAAATAAAATCAATTTATCCCCGTATTCTCCACGGGAACGGGAACTATGCGGGTGAAACCGCGGGGCGCAGCTATTAATATAATACAATTGAGATTTCGTGACTTACTTTGTACTCCAATAAGCATTTTCTCAATTCCAGACTTATAACACTCAAAGGCTCTCTGATAATCCTCCATATTTTCACACCTAGCGGCCAAATTCAGCATATAACCAGCTTCGAACACGTAACTATCCTCCGTCCTTGTCTTACTCTCCACGTTAGAAAGAGACAGCACGCTCCTCTTACTGTGCAGCGACAACTTAGAGCCGCTCCTACGTTCCAATTCACACATAGACACAGACGATTCCAAATTCGAATTTAAACTCGCGGTATCAGAATCCGCGTTTCCGGCTTTCATTCGCGGCATAGTGTGGTAGTCTTCGAATTTTGAAGTTGACGGGACGTCGAAATTTATGAGATCTGGCAACATTCTCCGTATGCTAGGCTTGCTTTTGTCTATGGTGAGTTTGTTCAGTTCGTCGTAGAGGTCGCTGTCTATGCTTTCGATGGAGGATAGCGATTCGAAGCTGTTCGATTGCGTGTTTTTCGGCGACTCCCGTATTTCGACGTCGGCAGCCTCGTAAATCGGTATTTGGGATATGAAATCTGTTTCATCGGAGCCTGGGAGGTTATTTTGTACCGGAGCTGAAATAAATAGTACACGAAGTTTAAGAATTATATTAAAATCATACACGACATTAGCCAGTCTTCTTATTACGAGTGAATGTCCAACTTTGTCATCGGAGAGTTTAATTCCCTCGAATACCTCCGACATGGCTCGCTGGGACCGACGTGCTAGGTTTAAACCACCAACGTCCACGGTTAATTGGTGGTTTAAACCTAGTCTAAAGTTAGTCGAGGTTTGTAATAAAGACCGTTTAAAAAGGTGTAAACAATTAATTTCTTTACCTGCATCAGGGCTCCGCGCGTCTTCATCATCAGTCTGGTACTCCAGCGGCGGCGACTCCTCGATAGGAAGGTGCAGCGAGGATCTGATGGAATCTATCACTCCGCTCGGCTTCTTGTCTGGCTTGGGATACCCTGTCTAATCAAATGGAAATCATCAGGGTCATTTTAACATGATGGTAAGTGGTTACATCTGCCCATAACAACAGCAATATTAGGGGGGTCCAGTTGCCCACGCCCGTTGGTGAGTACACTTTAAATCCCTACACGCACCCCCTGGGTGGTGCTAAAGGAGCAACAAAAAGAAGCGATAGAACTTGTGCGAAGTTCGCCTAGAGAAGTACTATTTCCACTTGCATTGCTGCGTTCCGGTGGAAGGGTGTGGGTGCCGGTGAAATTACAGGTGTATGAAACTGCTTCCCCGTTTCAGGTGACGGGCGCAACAGGCTTTTATTTTTGTTAATACATACATGTAATACATCTTAAATAACCAGACAAACACAGATGTGATGAACATAGATGCTTACTCTGAGTGAGAATCAAACCTGCAACCTACAGTGCAGAAGACAGAACAACAAACAACTGAGCTGTGAGTGTTCTGTACCTGGTAGTGTTTTGTGCTGCCTAATTTAAGTGCTTACCTGAAGAAAATTCACAAAATCCGTGCTTGTGAACAAAAGTCTATGCTCGGCTATGAATTCCAATAATGTTTTTATTGTTTTCGCTCTTTCATCAATCACCTGAAAAGTATAAAATTAATTTTATAAATATTTACTATTATTTGAGTCCGCCCCCACTTCCCATCAAACATATGTAGGGATTCGAAAGGGCACAGAGCAAAATTTATAATGGTACTGTGTTGTCTGCCTAGTATTTGCTGATTTTGCTGACAGAAACACTGCAGTCACAACACCACAAGTGTTGCAGGCATCTATAGGTGACTGTAGCCACTCACCATCCAGTGAGCTGTTAGCTTGTGTGCCTAAACACTCACATTAAAAAAAGCCGACCAAGTACGAGTTAGGCTCGGGCAATGGTTCCTCACAAACTTGTAGGTAAATGTGTATCTTGTGGGTTTTTTTGTGTATTTTTATTTTACTACTAACTTACGGTTTCCGGATTTATTCCTGTGTTTTCCTGTGTAATTATTTATGTCCTATTATATGTGGCATCAATGGCCGATCTTTTAATTGCGTTGACTTAAAAGTTTTTTTATTGCTCCTAGGGATTGGAGACCTGAGTATTGAATATTAAGAAAAAGGGTCATGACAGACAGACAGACATCAATGTGATCCCATAAGGGTTCCGTTTCTTACTTTTGAGGAACAACTACAAAACAAAAAGATGTTAATTTAGTTACCTCTTGATGAAACCGTTTGAAAAAACTGTATCTCGGTAAAGCAGGGATCGTTCCAGATAGATGTAGTTCAGAGTGCAGAGACTTCATACTCTTGTGCAATTGCTGCACATCACTGTACCTCTTCCAAACGGACACCAAGGTCACCGCCTCCGGGGACTGGATGGGGAATAGCTGGGAAATCAATTTTTGTGTTACACTGAATTATAATGTCTGGAAGAGCCTTTGGCATATATGGCTATGGAGCAGTCATTACTAATTAGGCTAAAGAAATATTAATAAATAAATGTGTCTAAATAAATCTAGCCTCAAACCAAGGTACTAAACTTGTGCTATGGGAACCATATTACCGATAGAATACTTAAATAGTACTTTTTTGTAAATATATACTTATAATACATATTAAGTGTTTTAATTGGCATTAAACCCACAGCCTACAGTGCAAAAGGTAAGCAGGCATACTATGAACTGTTCTGTGAAGTTAGTCAATAGATGAATATGTACTGTATCTGTATCTTAACCTGTATCACAGCTAAGCATGATCTTCATTACTAAGGAAATATCAGTTGCCAATTATATATCATAACACATCATCAGGGAACACTTGTACTAATGTTCCTTGTATTGTAGGTGACATAATATACAAGATACAATAATACACAAGACCCATGAACAGAGAACTTAGTAACTAGCTTTCTATGTACTACTATCATCAGACTCAAAATGTTACGTAGCGTCAGTACTAAACGACTTAGGTATGAGCAGTATTATTCTGAGAGTGTAATATATTACTTACAACGGAAGTTATTTTGTAAATTGTAAATCCATTTTGATGTTTGGCTGTTTCATCGACAGTAAACCGGCGAATCCATTTATCTCTGGCCGACATTTTAGGCACATATCGAAGAACACAAGCGCTTTAATCACAAAGGTCTGCCAATTTTGCTACCATACCTACACATGATGCTATCGTAACAGGAAAATCAGCTAGAGAATGCTGGTAGCTCGAATTACGGATATTATTTTGGGTCATTGGTTTACTTTTATAAAAAAGAGAAAAACAATCAACAAAAACCTAGTGCATCGATTGACATTGACAGTAGTTCGGTGAGCTGTTTAGGCCTGTCTTTTAACTCTGTCTAGTGTATAGTATTTTATATTTTTGTCTTTGTCGTTTTTATATTTCAATCCGCTGTCTACATTGACATTAAAGTATACGTTTCTGCTTACGCAGTGCGGGATTTACATAACTCAGGTATGTGAAATAATAATTTTGTCAAAAAGCCTTTTTTTCATTAATTTTATCCCAAACCGGGCAATAAAGTCCTTGTGTGATAGTCTTTGCCTTTGTTACCCATTCATCCATCCAACTGAGCATAAGTTATATTATACCGTATTTGTTAGTTAGGCTTGACGCACGCATAATTTGATTACCATTTATAAGATAAATAATTGAAATCTGAGTTGAGCCTAGTTTATTATTGTGAACACATTGTTCATAAAAGTTAAAATTCAAATGTAGGTAGAAACGGGTACATCTATATAAATCAATAAATTCATACGGATCACGGCAACACACTATACCTTCAACAAATATGCTTTGTGATTTTACTTGAAAACTTACAACAAAAGATAGGTACCAGGTCAAACTTGCAGCTTCATCGCCCATTGTCACCTTCCCCCCCTCTCCGAGTCACTTAACCGAATGGCGCGCGGCGAGAGGTTGTGCCGTCTTGCTTGTATTAGTTCATGCCGTGGAGTGTCTTGTTTCTCGTGTCCTCGACAGCATTGTAATAATACTTTTCCTTCAAAACATGACTCGCGAATAAAGCTTAACAAACCCAGTGCTGTCGTAAACACCACATTTAAAAATGTGTGAACAATAATCAAGTGAACATTTTCGTGACAAAAAGTTTTGTAAACAACCGGATATCAACATGGGTTCAAAAATCGAATACGTGGATTCCTCGCATTTATATGCAACCAATTACGTTCGTAATTCGAAAGCAATAGGTGTGCTATGGGCTATATTCACGATTTGCTATGCTATAATCAGCGTGGTGGCCTTTGTAACTCCAGAGTGGATTGGTGATTTAGAAACTGAGTATCCCAGGAAGTTCGGTTTGTGGCAAGTGTGTAGAGCGGATGAAGCCCTTGAAGACTGTAAAGGGAGGTTGGATGACTTCCTCTCGATAAACGGGCTGGTGTTTAAGATCGCAACCGTGTTAGTGGGCTTGGCGGTTACACTAGCGCTGTTTACGATCTGTTCAATGCTGCTGTTCTTCTTTTGCCAGTCCACAACCGTATTTCATATATGTGGATGGCTGCAGCTGTTATCTGGTGAGTTGTTGATTTATTTATCAATTAAAATACTGCTAAACAAACATCTAATACCAACCGCACTCAAGGAAACAACAATTTAGGAAGACAAGATTTTATTTAACCTTTTTAGATAAGCTACAAGTCGGTCAGCTTCACCAAAACCGGCTTTTAACAAAACCTCGAAACATGAAGTTCTTAACGGTTTGACATTTAAACAGGTTTCAAGTGAAAGTAATATATTAAGCGCCGATTGACCTTGCATCGTCTCGTACTGGTCTATTGGACAAAACAAATCGAGATCTAAGCTTCTTCCAACATGTCTTGTCTATTGCTATAGGCGGAACCCGTATTTTAACATATCCAGAGCACAAAAATATACTGTTACAAATGGAATTTCACAAAGGTCAACCATCGTAGTGATGGACGTGAAAATTGCTTCACCTATTCAATATATTATAAACGGCAATTCCGAAAAGCAACGCTGTGGGCGATTATACACAAGAATCTTGAAACGAAGGCAGGTGTTCCATGATACAGCATCCGGTGATGCAGCTGAGAGATTCTAGTAGTCTAATGCCCTTTATCTGATAAATGAATGCACAGCTATAGAGATATTTCTCACAACAAAATAGTTTTCGTTTTGATTAATCATTCATCTAAACCGTAACAATTCCTGATTTCAAGCTTTCTATATCAATACTATCTCTTTAAAATTGAATTATTTTATAATGATTAATAGAAAAGTCGAATTTCTGAATATAATATTTTGTACGGGTAATACGACATCTCTAGAGTTCAGAACCTTTAAGATCCTGTTAAGTTTCAAGTGAAAGTTATTCTGTAAACTGTTAATATCCTACTCAGAACAAATGTACTTTATGTATGAAAATATGTGACCAAGTGGGAATTGAACCCATCCATTTAAATACTTTCAAACCATCATACAGATCGTTAAATTATCGAGAAACCTTTATCTGGCAGGTAGCCACGGCTTTGTCTGTATCACGGCAATGCACACGTTTTTACAAGTTTCTGGAATTTATGTAACATTCATTTTTATACTTTTAATTGGATCAAACTTAGAGCCTTGGGAAATCGAAGCCGTGTTGACGCGTAATAATATACATGGCTCTGTGGCGGGGCGCAAATAAATATTATATATCTTAATATATATAAATTACGTGTCACGATGTTTGTCCGCGATGGACTCCTTAACTACTTAACCGATTTTAATCAAATTTTTACACTGTGTGCAGTTTGATCCAACTTGAAAGGTAGGATAGCTCACATCTCAATTTATGATCGCAATATTATTTTATTGCAAATTACAATATCATATGACAAAAACGTTAGCCACCGCAACGCGTGGCCGGGTCAGCTAGTGTAATATATAATAATAAAGCCAATTCTTACAATTTATACAATATTATTTTACACATTACACTGTGTGAAATGAACAGCAACTCAGCAATTTGTAATAGTTAACTTTAGCAAGCGTATTAAAAACTTTCTAGTGAAAACATTTTTACAACGAAAACCCAGTCGATATCGAATTCGGGTAATTGAGTAAAATACTACGATGGTTAGCTCATCACGAACAAAAGTTATTCCAAATTAAAATAATACGCATAATGTTTCAATTTCAACAATTACGACTGACGAGTGAGTAATTGGAACCATAACCGGTAAAACTTCTCAGTCATGCAACAAGAATTCCGAACTCAACAAAAATGAAGCTCGGCCAGCGATAGCGAATCGAAACGGAGATTTTATTATCATCGGACTCGTTCAAAAATATCTTGATAAATTAATTCTAACAACCTCCAAACAAAAGTTTAATCCTTGAATGAGACTTGACTTGATCGATGTTTAATGTTCTTTTGAGTCAATAATAGGCATATTTTAAACAATTTAATAATTGTTCTAAGAATATAAATATCATAATTAACATTACTAACGTGAAAATTTAAAGTTTATGTGATGTTATTCGTCAGATATACATGTATCGTTTCATCAAAATTTAATTTAATGTTATTAAAATCATAATATACCCACAATAGTCACAGAAACTCTTTAGTAAATAACAAAAAACATGCCTAAACACTGTTTTCCATGTTCTTGGTGGAATCTAAAAGTTGGGCTAAAATTATATAATGTATATTATATATAACTTGCACACATATAACATTAAGTCATAGTCAGTTTCAGAGTTGAAAAGATTACGCTGTTGGCAGCGAAATCTTTGCAATTCGGTAAGGGTTAGCCCTAACCGATGAAATCGAGAGGAAGAATGTAAGGAAAGACATAATTGATGACCAACTTGGCTATTCATGACTGCTGCAGATACAGTTAACATAATATGATAGGACATGAGTACAACCACTACCTAAAATCTGTTATTGGTTAGCTCACAGTTATAGCTAGGAAAATAAATGCTTTCATTGTTGCAACATTCAACGAAATTATTGCAAAGAATGCGGATAATATCCTCTAAGCAGCCATTCGTCCGAGCCGCCAGCGTAAACGATTACTCCCATGTTTCTCTGACCTCATCACGACTGGAGTTCACTAAACCGCTACGTGACCGGCAAAAAATTACATACAGACAACACCAGAAGCCCACAAAAAGTGGCCACAAATGAACTGTAGTACATCGAAATAAGGTTGAGATATAATGTTTGTGCAGACTGTTCAGGCAAGTGAAGTGTAAAGCGTTACGTGTTAATTTGTAGAAAGAAGTTGCTAAATTTGGAAAGTTAAGATCTTCAATAGATCTCGTTTTTGAGCAGTGACTAACATTTTGTTGAAACTAAAGTGGAACAACAAGGAAAAGTACCTAATGTATGTTTTTCTTTTGTTTTAAGTGAATAGGTGTCGGAACGAGCTGAGGGCCCACCTGGTGGTAAGTGGCGACCCCCGCCCATGACAACAGTAATGCGACTCAGTAAGATTTGTATCTTACAGCATATGCATGTATGTATGTACGTATGCGATGTAATTTTCTCTACAGTACATCGCATACGTACATACATATGTAATGTTCTCTACGACAACAGAGCTGTAGACGTTAATAAATACTAAATTGTAATTTTATGCATGTAGGAACTGCAAATGTGGGTATGGTTGCGTAAAAGCTAACAATGTAATACCAAGAATCGCCTTAGGCGGGTAAATAAACTGGCAACTATTGCTACTTAAAACCGACTTTAAAAATTATGTTAAAAACCATTTGTAAGTAGTAAGGTGAATATTATCTCGACATGTTTGTGCAACAACTTTTGCACAAACATTGCAAAAAGAAGCATATGTCATAAACATGTATTATTTAATTTCATCGTAATCCTAATCCTGATCGGGGCATTTTAAATAGTTGCAGAATTTCATAATTTGGTTTGGAAAGTCTCGGAACTAATCCTTTTGAAAATGTACTCATAATTTTTTGATACCAAATGAATTCTGAATAACACGCTCCAAATTGTAATCTAATTGGTTTCACGTAATGAGGTAATTAAACGTGGAGTACTTAATCTTGACATTATTGAGTTTCAATCATGATCTAAAATTCAATATAATTCATGGCTCGGCGCGAACAACTAGTTAATAGTTGCATTAATTACAATTGCACGCACGTACGGCAGATGTTGAGCACTGTACTTTAGGATCATAAAAAGTAAAAGTTAATTGTGATATAATGACAACAAATCTTAATGTTACGCTATTTTTACGCTTTTCACGACGAAATAATGGTACCGGATTCCGGTAGCATTATTTCGTGGAACCAATTTAGCACGACAAATGAGAAGAAAAATTTTTGAGGATGTACATCTTTTGTACTGTCATTTAAAAAAAAACTAATGTTTCGTAAAAATGAATCCTTATTTCTCTTGGTCATGGCACCACGCGTGAACGGCTGGACCAATTTTGCTAATTCTGTTTTTGTTGTGTTTGTTATGGTAAGAAGGTTCTTATGCAAGAAAAAATTAAGAAAGTTGTACTAAACATAAAATTTAAGAAAACTTAACGACCATATTAAGTTTTCTAATATAAACTTCTTAATGTTTTTGACAATATAAACTTATGTAATGTAACCTTTGAGCGTTAAAAGCGTTTGACATAACTGTCAAACGTCAGGATATTCCTTGTACTAAGTACTAAGTACCTTCATCCTACCATCGTGGTACTAAGTACCTTGTTGTAGGTACCTACTATTGCATTTTAATTATTAACTAGGAAAATCTTTTCTCCTGGCTAATCGGGGACATTAACACGCTTGTACACATAGAATGTGAAAATGGGCATAAGAAAAGCGGATAGAAAGTGGTCTTGTCTGAGTCTAGGTTCTAGACCTCAGTCAGTGGTCTAGACTAGACAACTTAGTTGAATGCCGCCATGGCGGGTTCCTTAGAATCATCTTTTAAGTATTTCTTGGCTAAATCACCTGGTAAATTAAAAATTCTCAGAGAAAATAACAAATAATTCGCATCCCTACCCAAAGATAATATAAAAAAGCCAAACTCCTAAGATTACCTGTGTCGCAGGGGGCATAGACCCATAAAATCATACGAGACCCAAGATCCGAGAACAATTTCATGCTCACGATACAGTTTGATAGGGGTCTACTACCAACTTAGTCACGAAGTAAAATACAATGTTTACTACAAGTTTATTGGTCAGTTTCTAGTAAAATTGCAAATTTCTATCAGATTTGGAAAAGTTTTATGTATCATTATCTAGCCCCAAATAAACCAAAACTTGTACTATGGAATGTAGATAACTTTAATAGAATACCTATATAAAAGTAAATACAGGTACATATTAATACTCAGTCAGAACAAACATCTATGTTCGTCATACAAACGCTTGTCCTGGGTGGGAATAGAACCCATTAGCTACAGCGTAGAAGACCACCACCACTTCTGTTGTTACGCAGTTTCTTTGCAAATGGTGGACCAAGTATTTTTTTATTCGATAAGTTGTGACGTCATCGATAATGCGTGCCATTTAAGACAAATTGTTTAAACATTTGAATCATCAATCATTCATTTTACTGCTATATTCTGCTATATATTGTATATATATATATTGTATATATATATATATATTGTATATAGCAGAATATAGTAGTTTGAACAATACCCAAAACAATAGCTCTTTTGGAAATGAATACTGAAGTCAAATTGTTCATTGACTTAAATATTCATTTAATTAATGATTCAAAGTTAAAACTCTTTACGGTAATTATCAAACTCGAATTTCATCAAAATACGCATTATAAATATAATGTGGGAAGGTATTTTCAATTAAATAAATTAAACTATTTTACGTCGAGCAACTAATTTTCAAAGCATAAGCCCATTGAGGTGGCTGAAAAGAGAACCCTTGCTTCTCCGCCTCAGGGTGATACTGGTACGGGTTGCGAAGTACTTCCATCAAGAACCGGACCTTTCTGAAGTCATCCTTCTCAGCATCAGTTACAGCTTCCTGCAGCATCCAATTCCGTGGAACGTATACCGGATTCACGGACAACATGCGATGCCGGCGCTCGTCCTCGAACAACCCTGATGAATTGGCATCCACTGCCTCCTTGTCAAGTCGCTCGCGGTACTGATCTAACCAGCATCCCCAAGAAGCGTGGGACGACAGACGCTTTACGGCCCATTTCTCCGCGATTTTTGTTGCATTCACCATTTCTTTCGGCTCCAGTTCAGCCAGCTGTCTAAAAGTGCAGGTGAAGTCCGCTCCCGTCTGCTGCATCATATCGAGGAGTTTTTCCACTAACTGTTCGTCCCCCCAACGCTCTTCCTTCAATCCTATCTTCATCAAAAACGTTTCCAAGATCTTGTTCTTGCAGTAAGTGTCCAAAGTCTTAAGGATGTGCGACAAGTGAACTTGCTGTGAAGGCGTCAGCAGTGGCTTTAAGGCATTCGCCAACTGCCCTATGTTCCACACAACTACATCGGGCTGCTTAGCCAGCGCATACCGCCCTTCGCCGTCAGAACAATTCGCAACGAATCCACCATCGTAAGAATCGACAAACCCGAACGGACCATAATTTAGAGTAAGACCCAAGATGCTCATGTTATCCGTGTTTAGTAGACCGTGGGTGAAGCCTACGCCCTGCCATTTGGCTACTAAATCCAGGGTGCGATGGGCTACCTCAGAAAACAAGCGTATGAACCGGTTTTCGTCAGTTAAATGTATTTCTGGAAAGTATTCCTTGATGATAAAGTCGGCAAGCTGCTTCAGCACAGCAATCTCTCCATTATTTGCTAGAATCTCGAGAGACCCGAAGCGGAACCAGGTAGGGGACAGACGCAGCAAAGCCGCTGCCTTCTCCCGACGGGGGCATCCGTTGTAGAATACATCTCGAACAATGACGTCGTCACCCACAACAAGTGCAGCACCTCTAGTGGTTGGAACTCCGAGAGCATAGCAAGCTTCCGCGGCCACCATCTCCCTGATGGCGGCGCGTAGGGTGAATCGGCCATCATTAAGTCTCGAGTATGGCGTCTGTCCTGAACCTTTGAGTTGGAGCTGCCATCTTTCACCAAGTCTGTTTACGTACTCGCCTAGAATATGAGCTCGTCCGTCTCCAAGTTGGCCTACCCATAGGCCGAATTGATGTCCCCCATATCTATGTGCGACCGGTAGCGCGCCGTAAGGTAATTTTCTACCAGCAACGAATTCGGCAAACTCCTCACGGGAAGCAATTCCAGGGTCCATGTCCAGAATTGACGTGAGAGCAGTATTGGACGCGCAGACTAAGCGCAGGCTTCGTTCAAGAGGACGTGGTGTTACTTCAGAAAACACAACATTCTTTATATTGGCTCGAAGTTGTTCATTGTTCTCGTCAATTGGAAGCAAAATGTACTTAGGGTATTGGCTAAATCTCCACTCCGTCAGATTTCTTTTCAATGTTGATGTTTCGCCTTCCATTTTCATAATGATTATAGTTATAGTATATGCAACGATATATGCGGTGATGCGATGGTAAAATTAGAAATTCTACAAAAGACTTCTAACCGCTCGGAACCTCTGAATTCGATTATACACAAACGTATGACAAAGATGTCAACAACCATCCAATAACGTCACAATGACATTGAATCATACCTGTATGACACCTTAAAATTAAGTCACTGAAAAGTGAAAAGTTCGAAGTTTACGAACCGTCGAATATAAATACAACGGACAAGGAAGTTTAGTATTATATCTTACGCAATTACTTACTCCTTTTCACCGTTGCACACGCCTTAATATTTAAAGTGAATATTATAGTATACCGAGCAGGGCAAATTACATACTTTGCTTTAATTAAAATACATAATAATATCTCAATATTATTATCGGAAAGTGCGATAGCCATAAAAAAAGGTGAGGAACTAATCCAGCATAGCCTCAAAAAAAGTTAGGCATTTATAATATTATATTATATTAATTAATATAATATATATCATAGACATGTATAAAAGGTGTAAAGGAACCGTATAGGAACACTTTGTCCCGATTAAAATAAAGACTGTCAGATATCTATAATTTTTAAATAGTTTGTATTGTACATCAAAGAGAATTTAATCGTACAGATGTATGATTACATTCTCTTTGGTTCTTAAATGGTCTGGTTATCCAAAGATAATATAAACACTATCTACTAAGTTGTTATGAACAGCTATTTGTTGGCAGTTGGCAGTTTTATTCCATCAATGTAAAACAAACGATTTGTAAAATTTTATACCATGGCCGCTCCTCTTACCACTTTCGCCGAAGATGATAAATGTCCCAAGGTATGCAACGATATTGGCGCATTCAAGAAAGCTGACATAAGTCCAGAAAAAGCCACTGAAGAAGTCAAAGCCGCGGAAGAAGTCAAAGCCGCCGAAGAACTGAAGGCTCCTGATGAAGTACGACAACCAGCACCTGAGCCTCAATATATGGCAGAAAGACCATCTACTTCACAAGACGAATATTTACCCAATCTAAGACCCGGTATGGACGGAAAAGTTGATTGGACGCCGTTAGGTAACATGACTGGAACTAGACCTGCTGTAAACAAGTATTCCATAAGCCGATACTCTCTTAGCGAATGGAGAAAACACAATGAGGATATTCTGGACCCTGATATCATAAACGAGTCAAACATAGTTGATTATAACGCCAAAACTTCGATGATGCAAGCATTTGGCAATATCGATAAACAACAATCGGAAAATACTAAGAGACTAAAACAAAAAGCCAGAGATATCTTCCGATGGAAGGTAGAGGTAGAAAAAGCTTGCAAAGCTATCACAGAAGAGGTAGAGTTTCTAGAAATTGACAGACAAAGAATCAAGGGAGCATCGAGAGTTCTTATGCTACCAGAGTCGATTTCTAAAGAGTGCCTCGATTTACGTTCTAACCGATTCCAACCTGATTTGGTCGCTGATTTAGCTGAACAGGAGATGATCAAAGAAATGAATCTTGTAAGTGAAGTTAGAGCCACTCTTAAGACTACTCTCGAAAAGATTGAAGCACAAATGGCTATCAATAAAGCAGCTAAACACAAAATCGAATATGATTGGTGCGACAAAACTTTGGCATATAATACAGAGGCCACAAACATAAGCCTCAGTCCTAAATCTAATACAATTATGTTCAGACCTGGAGCCACGAAATTTGGAGACTACTCTGCACCTTTGGAATACTGGGAGTTTTTCTGCAGAGAAACAGTTCAGAACTGTGAAGCAGCTAGGCAGAAGTCCGCAGATTTACGTGGCAGCCTGAATGCCATCTTAGTTAATGGTGGAAGAAAACTACGTAACCAAGCCGATAAGACCGATGTAGCGCTAGCTGAAACCGTAGCTATAACGTCAGAACTTTGCACGAAACTGGAACAAACCTTACTAAGCACTCTGCAAAGGATAGCAGATATGGAAACTCTAATTGGTAATCTAAAAGATGCCATCCGAAAAATGGACGCAGCCATGAAACTGACTCAAACTAGGCTGGACAACAGAAATAATTGGAGACCTCATGGAGAAAGCGTAAGGGATCAACCTCATGTTGGGCTTATAGAAGAAGTGAAGAAGATTCACGAAACAGTGACCTCTTTGCTGGGTCAGTTGAGAAACGCGGAGAGGATAAGAGGAGACTTGATGAAGAAGCGAATAATTCTAGAAAAAGACATAGCATCGAAGAGAAAGACATTGAATATTGATAGAGAGAGATGTGGAATGGTCAGGTCGCATTATCCTTCAGCTTCGGAATTGGCTGGATATTAGTTTGGCTGTTAGCAATAACTTGTATGATTACTGTTATAAAAATATTATAATATGTTACAAAGAAGAACTTGACAAAAAGAACTTGATAGCATAGCACGGAAAAATAATACTTCAAATTTTATAAGTGTTTACTATTTTCTAAAGAGTTATTTTGTTAAAATTTCTAATTTTTTGGATGATATTTTTAAATATATTTTGAATATAAACTTAGCATTTCCTGTCTTAGGGGAAAGAATATTTTAAAAGATTTCATGGACTTACATTTAATTGATATCAAGTGGAATTTAATATTTCGTTACAACATAAAATTGTTAGTGCTGCGCCCCGCGGTGTTACCCGCGGATAAATAAGGTTAGTTAAAAGTTAAAAATGGGGAAAGACTGACAGAAGTTGTTTTTTGCGAGTCACTAAAAAATTTTTTACTTTTTTAGGATGCAAAGTAGCTTTTGTGTTAATCCAGATAAGCTACCTTCTTAACAAATTTCAACGAAATCCGTTCAGCAGTTTATGCGTCGTCTATATTATAAATGGGATACTTACAAACTTTCCCATTTATAATATTAGTAGTTTGTATCACAACTTAGTTTGCTAAAGTATACTTATGGATGTCTCAAGAATTAATAATTTTAAAGCCTTTAACAGTTTATATAACCTATGAACGATAGTTTGTTCTCCTTTCACTCGTTTTGTCTTGCAATAGTCCAATCGAAGTGTCAATCTCAGCTATTAACAATATAATACTAGCAAGATGAACTTTAGGTTTTCGTAACCCAAATTTATTAAAACACTAAAGTGCGAGAACGAGCTGACTGCCTAAGTGATGTTTAGTGCTAACCAGTGGCGGCCTTAGGTGGTAGCAGGGCAACCGCCCGGGGCCTCGCTTTTGTAGGGCCTCGCACCCTCGCAGAACAACCCGTTTTTTATTTTGATGTACTGCAGCTTTCTTCAAGAGGATGCTGACTGATTACCAGTAGCCCTGTACACTTCCAACTCACCTAAATTCCTCATACCCCAAGAGCCTCACAAAGATCTAGCGCCCGGAGCCTCGCAATATCTAAGGCCGCCCTTGGTGCTAACTGCTGCCTATAACAACAGCAAATTATTCCGGTCTTTCCCTACTAAAGTATAAGACCCAAGTCGTATTGCTCCCGCTACTTTGAGTTGAGGGATAACGTTATGCGCCTATGATTTTACCAGCACCTAATCTTACTGCACGACAGAGTAATGAATGATGACAGACTGGAACACAAATCCAGTGGTGTGTGTTTCAGTGCCATTACTCTGTCCAGTTCCAGTCTGCCACCTCACCTGTGTGAAGATATTGCGTAGCCAACATACAAGCAAACTAACAACATACAGCCGAGTTGCGACCATTTTAATTCCCGACGAAAAAGACGGGGTGTCTTTTTCGTTTTTACAAGTTTATGTGCATCTGTGTCTATCTTAGCTCCCAAACTAATAGACTGATTATGATTATGATTTTTTCTCTTTGAAAGCTGATCATGGTTCTTAGCTATAATTTATGAAAATCTGTTCAGGCTTTTGATGTTCCTCAGTACATTACCATTACTCCAAGTCGGAGTCTTTACATTTTCGTTATTGTAAATATTACTTGTATTTATTTGTTGATTATTTTTCGACTCACCCAGATATTTTTTGGGAGTTTGTTTAACCCCGATGTTTTGAAGCAGGTTCATGAGTTATGTACCTGGGTAATCTGACTGGTTTTCTGTGGACTATGACGCAGTTTCATGCGTCAAATGCGCCCAATAATGATACATCTATGATGGACAAAACGGCAGCAAGCAATAGCCCTCATTAACACTATTATTATTATTTTTATATTATAAAGTTTGTATGAATGTGCGTCTGCGTGTGTGTGACTTTCTCATACATGTGTGTACATGTTTGTTAATCCATCACGCTCAAATGGCTCTACGGATTTGTATGAAATTTGATACCAGGATAGCTTTATATCCTGGATTAACGCATATGCTACTTTTGATCCCGAAGAACCGGTTAACATCGCAAAGTGCAGCTAGTTACAGGTCGTATGTCAACGGTAGATTCTGATTCGCTAGCGGGAGGTGTAAGAAGTATTTAGTTCGCAATTTTTGCAGCATGCTGTTGAAACCTTCCGTTATGAAGTAACATGGCCTCGAAACGATCGACAGTAAATACCTACCTATGAGGACAAATAAATAAATCAAGCCAAAGATTCGATCGCCATACTTTTAAATAATATTAATGCAAAGTAGATGATTAAAATTCCGCGCAAGAATTCATCTGCGTTCGGTCTACATAAAAAGCGGTAGTGTGCCATCATATGTGCTCAATTTCACTATTGCATCATTATTATGTAGATAAATTTTATGGGGTCCATGTTGCTCGCGTACCCTTAGAATCCCTTCACGTGTCCCCCTGGTGGTGAGAAAGGAGCAGCAGTAGAACTTGTTCCAAGTTTTTCCGGAGAACTACCACAGCCAGTGATGCATTTGCATTCGCATTGCCCGGTAAAATTGTATCACACCAATTATACAACTAGGCATAATTGGTGTGATACAATTTTGACATGAATTAGAAACAAAATATAGAAAAAATATAAAACAAGGTTAATATTATAGGCTGAAGACTAAGTAGTGTGTTATGCCAAATTTAGCTATGACTAGAAATCAAGGTCAACAACTCTGATGTATGACTTCTATAGACACCAATGTAAATTTACGTATGAGACCTCATCACTACATCGCTTTCTTTGTCCCTATATCCCTATGTATGCTTAAATCTTTAAAACTACGCAACGGATTTTGATGCGGTTTTTTTTAATAGAATTTCATTTCAATTTTTTAATAGAATTCAAGAGGAAGGTTTATATGTATAATACCACCCCGGAGTGCAAGTCACCCCGGCTTCGCACGGGTAGTTTCTCATACGACACTGCTTTACTAACCGTGCGAAGCCGAGGCGGGTCGCTAGTCTGAAATAAAGATTATTATTATTATTATCTACCACGTGGCACTTACCACCACCCAATAGTGATGGTCATTACTACCTGGCCTGGGTATATGTTACCCTAGTATAATCCACGATAGTACAATAGGCACGATCATGAAACAATAGTGAGTACGAAGCTATCTTCCACGCCTGGGAACGAGGAACAATGATGCGGCTCCCAGGCTGATTGACAGGTACCTGAAGATAATGGATCCCGTTCGTTGATGGCTACGAACGTAGATTCGTATTTGAATATCTACATTGGACGTACAAATCATTCAAATACAAATCTTTATTAAACATTCGATATGAACCGACTTCAATTCTTATAGATTTAAACAATTATTCAAATCGGTATACAATGGGCGAAGAAAAACTCAGTTTCGTTTACTTGCGCCAAATTGTAAATTTAGTAAGTTGCACCAAATTGTTGTATTTTGATGCACTATTGCAAAGACACTAAATAAATTATATTCTATTCTTGGTAGACATTATTTCCAGTTATTTTGATTAACAGTTAAAATAATTACGCGGTTTTGAAATATACAAATTACCAATTGAAATATATATAAATTAACAATTAAAATAATTATGTATAAATTAATTCATAATATATATAAATTAACAATTGAAATAATTACGCGGTAAAAATAAATTATGGGACCAATCTGAATGCATATCCATTCATATAAAAGTCGGTTCAAAACATTACATTATTTTATCATACTCAAACTCAAACTCAAACTCATTTATTCCTTCAGATCTCAAGTATCGTTTGGACACGTCAAATTTTACACACACAAGTAAACATATTCATGACAATATGCGGTTAACATCAGCCTATACATGTTAACTGCTGGACATAGGCCTCTCCTAGTAAGCGCCACTGAGCCAGATATTCGGCTCTTCTTATCCACTTCCTACCAGCCACCTTGCGCAAGTCGTCGCTCTACACGCTGTCGCACGGGGGCGCGCTACACTACGTTTGCCACGTTTTTCGACTTGCCTTGCAGTAACTCCGCCTTCTGCGCGAGTGAGTTCGATTCCAACCCAAACATTAAAACCCAAATATTCCCACCCAACAAACTGACTAACTAGCTGATGTTTGGTAGTATATATTTACAGAAGTATAAGCTATACTTAGTTTGGGGCTATATGGCGTGTGAAATGTCCATGAATA
This sequence comes from Aplocera efformata, assembly GCA_921293045.1. NCBI lineage: Eukaryota > Metazoa > Arthropoda > Insecta > Lepidoptera > Geometridae > Aplocera > Aplocera efformata. The sequence goes on from OV121061.1 coordinate 1,593,909, forward strand.
TATATTATATATTTTATATAAATTTATTCAGTACATATTCAAGAGGTCGGCTAGATGCCAAAGTTAATCGCATCGACGCATATCGATTGAGCTTATATTTCATTACCCTGCCTATTTAATTAAGCAAAAGCGATGCCGCAAGAGCAGCAAAATGATGATAATTATATTTAATTGAACTATGAAATCGCTGGTGTAAAAGGATACCTTTTACCAAGTAGGCTTTACTCTTGTCAATTTAAATCAATCAAAAATGACATTATATTGACATTTTATTTTGCCTTGCACTGTCATAGGTTTAAGATTTATTATAATTAATTTAAATTTTGGTTTTCAAGAAAATCTTGTTAAATTACCGTTAAAATGGCAGACCCCAATATGACTTGCCCTAACATCTGTCCTACCTCGCAACCAGATACAAAGGAGGAACCACAATACCTTGAAGCAGGCATGTCCCGAGGGCTTGAGAACCCACACGCAGTACCCTATGTGCCTGGAGTTATAACACCCAGGGAACCCAAGGTTTACCCTGCCGGATCTCCACCAACATACCTACCCCAGCCCACCGACAGTACAAGTGGTGATATCCTAGGCATGGGCCCTATTGGACCCTGGGCTGCCGGACACTTGGATTGGACTCCTCAAGCAGGAACAACCGGAGTCAGACCTGTGGTTGATAAATACTCTATAACTCGATATTCTACTGGAGAATGGAGGAAGAATAACCAGTACGTCCTAAATCCGAGAGCGATTAACAACGCCAAAGCTTTGGAAAATCAAACTAAAATGGACATGGAAAATACTTTCATGAAATTGGATAATCAACTAAATGATACGAATAAAAATCTAGCTAAAAGAGTCAAAGATCTTACTTATTGGAAGCAGGAAGTAGAAAAGGCTTTAAATGCAATAACTGTCGAGTTAGCTACAATGGACGAAAACCGAGCTAAATTGAAAGGTGCTTGCAAAATTCTTATGATGCCCGAAGCTATTTCTCGAGAGTGTTTAGAATTACGAACTAACAGATATGAACCAGATCTAGTTAGAGATGATGCGGAACAGGAATTGATTAAAGAAGTTGCTATAGTGGGTGAAATTAGAAGAGCATTTCTTAACACGTTAGCTAAAGTCGAAGAAATGATGATGAATCTCAAAGCAGCAAAATCCAGCATTGAATTCGATTGGAGCGACAAAAATTTGTCTCTGAAATTAGACAAGATAAATCTGAATCTATCTCCGCAGTCAAACCTTATTCTCTATCATCCTGGTGTAGCTAGATGGACTGACAATGCGGTAGGCTTGGAGTACTGGGAGCATTACTGCAGCGAAAGTATTTTTAATTGTAATGAAGTGCGGCAGAAATCAGAAGCATTACGCGGTGACCTCATGACGGCAATTATCAAAGGAAGTGAAGACATGAAACTACAAGCAGACAGAACTAACATGGCTTTGGCTGAGACTATATTAGCAACAGAACAAATGCGCGACCATCTTGAAAAAACTTTGAAGGATAATTTGCAAAAAATAGCTGATGTTGAGAAACTTATAGAGTATTTAAAAGAATCAATAAGAAAAGTCGACGAAAGGAACAAGTTGGTGATGACGAGACTTCATACAAGAAATTACGAACGTCCAAGCGTGGAAAATTGTAGAGATGAAGCTCAATATGCGTTAATGGCTGAAGCTAAATTTATCAAAGAAACGGCCGAATCTTTAGCTGATAAGATGAGAAATTTAACAACTGTGAGAGCGGAACTTATGAAGTATAGAGGGGAATTGGAAAAAGATATAGCCTGCAAGAGGAAGAGTCTTCTGATAGATCAGGACAGATTAGCGAGAGTGCGAGCTCATATGCCCACTCCCGAAGAATTCAAAGCTGCATAAGAAATATAATAAATTCTAGCTGAAATTAAATTACTTTTCTCTTATATAATATGATAATGTTTACTATTTATTTTGCGCCCAGAGAGAACTTAAGAATAATAGGGCCATTCTTTAAAACTGATGATCCTTAATAACTAATCAACCTCTATATCAATACTCTCGATGGGTTATTGAAAGGGGGTATACACATCGTGCATATACTTGTGTAATACATAATCATCTGTCTATTCTGTATTGGCTAACATGTTTTAACAAAATCTATTAACTATTGACCCACTAAAACCCCACGGTGTCCTTAGCCGCTTAGTGGCGGGAACACGGGAACGTTTTATACACACATCCGCGTACCCGCCGCGGCTGTCCGTTTCCGGACCCCTCTCGTTTTGTCTGATCTATTGACATGGGCAAGATTCATATCATTCATTCATTTTGGCTTAAACTTTCTAAAATGTATGTTTGACATTATTTCCGGAAGATTAAAGTTTAAGTTAAAAGCTATCTATAAATATTAATTAACCAGTTACTGCGATAAAATCTATAAGATCTTCAAGGTATCAAATACGGTAATAGATGGTGATGACACGGTTTTTATACAATTTCCTCAATTCTTGAGGCCACTATAACAAATTATGTTGAGATGCTCAATATTTCTTAACTTAGTATATATTATATAAATATACTAGCTGACCGGGCCACGCGTAGCTGTGGCTAACGTTTTTGTCATATGATATTATAATTTGCAATAAAATAATATTGCGATCATAAATTGAGATGTGAGCTATCCTATCTTTCAAGTTGGATCAAACTGCACACGGTGTACAAATTTGATTAAAATCGGTTAAGTAGTTTAGGAGTCCATCGCGGACAAACATCGTGATACGTAATTTATACAATATATATTAAGATATTAAATTATATGCGTGGGTAAGCGTATCACTTGGTAACGGCTGGTTATTGGTTTCGTATAAATCCCAATCAGGTTGGAGATAAGTAGGGTTTCCTGAATAATTAAAAAAATCGGGAATAGCTAGGTAGTGAACATACTATCTGGCGTGTCGCTAAGGCGTGGCACTCGATGCCAAAACGAGAGGCGTCCGGAAACGGACAGCCGCGGCGGGTTCGCGGATGTGTGTGTAACGTTCCCGTGTTCCCGCCACTAAGCGGCAGAGGACACCGTGGGGTTTTAGTGGGTCTAGTCCCACATAACCGCTCTGTCTCTCCGTGGCAGGGCGGTACGCGAGTGCATTTCCCTACGAAAAAAAAAATGTAGTGAACATAAGTGAATAATACATTTTTCTACGAAATTGTTTCGAAATTCTTCTTACGTACGCAAATAACGTTTTAGAGCACAAACTTAGGGCTTACTATAACTGATAATGTTCCATTTGGACAACTAGGTAAACTGGACTCTACTACTACTATATTGGGTTGGTCCTTTCGCACTACCGGGGGACACTTCTCTCTGAGGGTATTCACGTACGAACGCGAGCAATCAATGAGTTAAAAAACAACACGCTAAGACGAAAGTTCCTATTCAAAGTTACGTCTAACATGTAGCAATTTATACTCGTTACCACTCAGCCATCGACTTCTTTATTTTATTTTCTCATACAAAAAATTTATTGCATTAAACGTATTGTTGTGTCTTGTAAAATCCTCAGGCATAGAGTTGTATATCTCAACCTACTTCGTGCGAAAATGATGTAACAGCGATTGTGCAGAATATACGTATTGTTGTATTACCTTTGAATAGAGTTTTGAGAATTGACCGTTACTTTGTGACTGCGATAGGATCAATATATACAAATAGAATTGTCTGTTTGTAATATCAAAATAATAGCTTCTTACTAAATGCATTTGAAAGTATCAAAGTATATACGTTATACAAAACAAGAAACATTTAAACATTTTTTGTCTATTTTTCTGTCTATCTGTTTGCTCCGGCTTATTTCCAAGACGGCTGGACCGATTTTGACGAGACCTTCACTGGCAGATAGCTGATATAAGTTCGGCCGGAGAAGTTCTGCCTCCACACCTAGTAATCTGCCGCCAAGCAGTGCACTCGCATTGCTGTGTTCCGGTTGTAGGGTGTGGGTGCCGATGAAATCACTTGCGCATGAGACGTAACATCCCCGTCTCGAGTGACAGGCGCAACGGGATGCGACTTCGGTCTCCTCATACTTCGGTCGGGGAGGACCTAAGTTGTATTGCAATTGCTATGGGCGGAGGTAACCACTTAACATCAGGTGGCCCTTCAGCTCGTCCCGTCACTTTAATAACATAAAAAAAATCTTCGCGGACGAACTCGCGGGGAACAGCTGTCAATATAACAATTTTCATGTTATTTTCCTATCGACAATCTCAAGTAGGAGATAACATTGCAATACAATTAATAGGGTGTATATCTTGACGGCTCCTTGGCTTAGTGGTAGGAGCCCTACCTTCGAAGCGAGGGGGCACACTGTTTAGTGAGCATCAAGTTTGTTCTCGGGTCTTGCGTGTTATTATGCTTATTTATTATAGACATCGGTATTGCAAGTCAACTGCAGACCACTAAGTTGTTTAGTTCACCTACTTTTGTCCGTAATCATACACTTTACGTGACGGACTTTCTCCAATCGAAAGATTATCCATGATTCGATAATGATACAGGTATTTGAAGAGGAAAATTGAAGAGGTATTTTCACTTATTCCTATGAGAGATAAGAGGTAAAACTTGTTCATAAACAATGAAGATGAACTTATAATCTCCATCTAATCAATTCTTAGTTTTTTTTTTTTTTATTCATTATAGTCCATCGTTTGACCGCTATCTCACCTGATGGTAATACCTTTATACCCTTTTACTCCAAATTTATTAGTTGTTCTACATGCTGTTAAGTGGCTGATGAATCTGAAAATATTGGTATCCAAGAGATCCATATCGGTTTGCAACGGGTGAAGAAAAAAGTCACAGGATAGCAAAATACGCAGTTTCGTTTACTTCGAAGACATATTTTTACCAGTTATTTTGAATCTGATATTGATAAAAAAAAATATGGAACCAATCCAAAGTTAATCCTTTTAAATAATAAAATGAATTTTCCAAATTAGTTGATTAGTTGATGTAAGGAACATAAAAAAAAACAACTAAATTGATAAACTCTTTTCCGTAAGTCGGTTGAGAAACAGATTTATAATAAAATAGAACCGGATGAAAAACGAAAAAAACTTTTCTCTACAAATCGTACATGGTTGTGAACTCATTCAATACAAAGATATGCCTATTTCGAAATGGTTCTAAAGAAATTATCTTTCTTCTCAGCCATGTTCGGTGGATGATAGTGTAACCGTTTTCTAGTCGTCTTAATATTTATTTTTGATGGGATTTCAAAGATTGTAGCGTCCAATAACTTTCTATATTTTCTATAGAAAGCTAGTTAGTTTAGCTATAAAAGAAATATGACTGAGAAAAGCTCAGGGATCTTTGCATTTAGTATCATATTTTAGTAACATTACAAGTAAATCTGTTTAGTGAGAACCTGGTGCCTGAGATAGGTTTAAAAACCTGTATTACAGGTCACCAGTGCCCCCGGTCCACAGATTAAGCATGGTATCACCATTAAGATTAATCAGTATGAGAAAGATAACCTGCGAAGAGTATTATAAAAAAAGATTTATTAGGTAAGTACATACGACTGTCATAACACACGCTTTGATTCAATCTGTAGGCCATCACGAAACGTGATGTTAGCGTCACGATGGGTGACCTATCGTGATGTCTCGCAAATTAACACATTCAGAGTTTCAAGGTAAAAATTATAATACTGATCTTCTAGATCTAGGTCATAAAACTTCATCAAGTTGTCTCAACTCAATTACGTAAGTGCCTAAGAGCTCGCATTTAAGTAATCTATATACCATGCACCATACCATGCACAAAAACTCGACCATGAATGGTGAAAATGTCTCGACATAATTGGTTTTTTGTTTTTCAAAAAAAAAAGACTATCGTTTTTCAGTTCAGTTTTTCAGTCAAACCAAACACCAAATATTTATTTGGCGTTTCTTGTTCTCTTAATAAAAACCATGATGTTTGATATACAATATGAGAAGAACCAAAGATAAGCATGGTATCTGCTACCGCCCAAAATGGTACGTTCAACAAACACATGTAGTATAGATTTCGTCATACTTAAGAATTATATCATACTAGATCTAAATCATGCAAGATAAAAATAAAAACATAACAAGTGATTGTTACCCAACGATAAAATCGTAAGAGGAAGTTGCCCTAATTGACCATTAAATAACAAAATTGCCGGCAATCGTGTGTAATGATAGGGGTTGCCAGGTTATTGTCTGAAGGCATGTAGACTTAATTTCACTTGTAACCACGAGATATTGGTGAAGGTAAGATCTGGACCATCTGTCAAGTTTGGGTGCCTCAGCGTTCAAGCGTTAATAGCGTTAATACCTGACAAAATATAGGTGTGAAATAACTGACAATAGACCTTTAACCTTTGAGTTTTAATGCATATGTAAGTTTATGTATAGTTAAAATAATTTTTAATTTGTTCCGGGTAATCTTCGACACGGCTGGACTGATTTGACAGGACTTACACTGGCAGATAGCTGATGTTATAAGGAGGAGGATAAGAAGAATAACTTAGGCTACTTTTATTGTAGAAGAATAATTAGGGTAGCGCGCGAAAAAAATTACAAATTCCGTGTGAAGTCGCGGGGAACAGCCAGTTGACAAAACCACAACCACCTGTTCCAAAAAATATCTACAACGGTACGTGAGCCTAGAATTTTTATTCCAAACCATTGTTCTACTCAAAGAATATTAACAATCGTCTTTGAATAGAACAATCCCAAGGGTCTTTAATATCATTTCGAAGCCGAGTTTAGCGGTATGTTATGTGCTAACTATTGTAACATACCACTAAATTTAGTGGTATGCTGCTAACGAGCTCCAGTGACACGTTTTAGGCTCACGAATATGTTTACTTGTGTGTGTAAAATTTTTGCGTGTCCTAACGATACTTGACATCTAAAGAAATAAATGAGTTTTGGCTTAAAACCTAATGAAAATGGAAAACAACGAAGGGTATTGACCTTTATTGGTTGGTGTTTTTGTTCAATTGGGCAATTCATTGGGTTTCGGAATTAAGTCAATATCTTGTTCTAGAAAGCTCATCATATATTATTATGAATTCTAGACCGCGTTACGTCAGGCAAAATCAACAGCCCATTACAAAACATTAATAATATAAATGACTGGTTCTGTTTTGCACGCATGCGCGTGATGGTCTGATGCGCGTCGTGTGAAAAATTTTACCGACATTTTGTGTAAAATTTTGTCCAAATGATACATGAGATCTAAAGGAATAAATGAGTTTGACTTTGTGACCTGTGCCTGTGTCTTTAACAGGTACAATACAATTTTTAATAGTTACAGGCGTTTTATTAAATGATTCATAAATAAGTAAAATAATATCTACTATTCATTATCATACTATATAGTACGATATGAATTAAACGTGCCAAAAAAAGTAAGAATGTTGCCACGCTGCGTCCTTCTTTTATCCTAAAACCAGGTTAATATTTGTTTGTTTTGTTCCAGCTCTGTTTATGGTGGCCGGTGTGGCAGTATATCCTGCTGCGTGGAACGAAACTTCAGTACAGGAGACCTGTGGCCCCACAGCCGATCAGTATAACATTGGTGAGTAATTTTTTCAAGCATTCCAGACATTCCAGAATTAGAATTGGAGCTAGTGGGTTCAGCTGTAAAGTGTTATATGTAAGGCTTGATGCCGGTAGGTCTGTACTAGCAATACATGTGGGTAGACTTAATAAAACCAGTTGTTTCGTACGTCTTGAACGTGGTGTTTCATTGAAGCATTTACCTAATACTACAAAAAGTCACGGCTGAACGGCCTATTTCTTACGGGAATGTCCTCCTTTCCAGGGCGATGCCACATCCGCTGGGCATATCTGCTGGCCGTGATTGGCTGCCTGGACGGCGTGGTGCTGTCTGCGCTCGCCTTTATACTGGCCACTAGACATGTAAGGCTGCAGCCTGACACCGGATATCCGCCGCCATCGCTCTACAAAGGTACTGCTTGTCTTGTCTCTTGTTTCGTATCATATACGTCATCTTGCTATGATATGAGACCTCATGCCCTCAGAGTTCTTAGAGAATCTATCCCCTGGGTGGTGCGAAAGAAGCATTCAAATGTAGCAGTAGAATCTATTCCAGATTCCTCCGAAGATATAGTGTTACTGCACTCCATTGTTCCGGTAGATGGGTGTGAGTGCCGGTAAAATTATAGACGCAAGAAGGAAATTACATCCCCGTTTCCTAAAAATTTTAAGTAAAGGAAATTAAACGCTTGCCCATACCCTCCACTAAGTTTCCCTGTGTTGTTATGATGGCATGTGTTGCAATGCTCATTAAATTGATGGCGCGGTTTTTCTATTGTGGCAACACCTAACAATTTAGTGTTTTTGCGGATTTGGGAATAGCAACAAAAATAGAAAGAAGATGGCGAAAAAAATAAAAAAATAGCAGTCGTGCAACACATGTTTTATTTATCAATGGGAAAACATAACAGACATACACAAACACCTACAACCCGAGAACAAACTTCATTAACCACCCAAAGTTTGCTGTCCTGGAGTCGAATCCGTTACCTCACGCTTCGAAGGCAGAACTACCAACTAAGCCACTAAGTTCTTAAGTATCCAAAGAAGTTATTTGCATCCAAATAATTATACTAAGCACGTAAAATACTCGGTTTCCAGTTAAAATGGCATGGAAATCGATCAACTCTCTCTGCAGTGAAATCTCTCATTAAAATTATAGGCTTTCGTTTTCAATCGTCCCTACCGTCACGCCACACACAACCAGAGCGGAACACGACACACTCGATGGTCCTCGTCATAAACAGAAACCACGCAACCTCTGCTAACATAATTGTTAGAGGAATCTTACGAGTCGGTTACTGGATCATGTCCCTTGGGTTCAGAAGATTTGGAGAGCAATAAAACTAAATAATTTAACAAGTGGCTGATTTAGAAATATAAAAAACAGACTTCAATACTTCCATCCCTTATTCTTGCTCTCGATGTACCCCCACACTCTACCATTTTAAAATGTAACATACATCGGGCGAAGAAAAAGTCACAGGAAAGCATAATACGCTTTTTCAGTTATTTTGATGTAACAACCAAACTATTGAAGCTAATAATCCCTTATTAAATGTAAACACCGAATTGACTTCCAAGGGAGGTTTCCCTTGGAAGTCGGATAAATATATTGTATTTACCACACAATCATATCTTAAATATAAAAATTAATTGCTGTTCGTTCGTCTCGCTAAAACTCTAAAACGGCTGGGCCGATGACTGATTTATATTTGTCTGTGTTCATTATAGTCAGGACAAAGTGTGTATAATATAATTTCTTTGGAAATATTACAATTACAATTGGAAATGGGAAGAAACTGAAAGTATATTTTATAAAAATCTTCATGGTATTTAAAACGTCGTCGTTTTAGACTCAGAAAGAAGACAGGACAGAACAGGACAGTTAATTATTCGGGCAACACGCTTTATTAAAGAAATTCAAAATTAATAAATACTTAAACTTTGGACACTAAAACTTGTGTTGGTCTTTCTATTATGGAAAGACTAAAGTGACAATTGCACCAGTATTACTAAAGGTATTTACATAAATTATTTTAGAGAATAAAATATCTCAAATTTTCGGTCTGTCTACTGCGTCTATTAATTTATTTAAAAACTTGCTGCAGAATTTCGATTTGTCACATTAAAATATAATTCTCTTTATGTGTTTTGTATGCTGTATCACAAGTAAATATATTTTTTAATTTTTTTAACTGAAAGAGGTACCTAGACCGAGAAACTGAGATTTTTTATTTTCAAAAATCATTTCTTTACCTTTAGCAATAATCCACGGCGAAATTATAATTCGCTACATCAGAAAGTAGCGAGCCTGTTCGGCCAGGGGACTTGGTCCGTGGCGCGGATTGGCGCTATGCTTTTGCTTATGACCTAGTTACGTAATTTTAGTAATTTACTGAGTGTTTTCACACTTTTAGTTGATTTTCAACGGGCCACGGTAATCTTGCTAGGTTTAACGACCCAGCATAGATAATTAGACGGTTACATAAAGCATAACTATCGTGTTGACTTAACTGTGTTTATATTGGCATCTGGGGCCTGGGGGTCCGGTGGGGAGCATGCTGCTCGCATCCGTAGTACCCTCAGAATCCCTACACGTGTCCCCTGGGTGGTGTAAAATGAGCCACTAAAAGTAGCAGTAGAACACGCCACGAAGAAATGGTGGATTCGCATTGCTGTTCCAGTGTGGGTGCCGTTGAAATTACAGGCGTATGAGTTGCGACTTCGGTCTTCTTATACTTCGGCAGAGGAGAACTTAAGTCGTTTAGCTGTTGTTTATGGGCGGCGGTAACCACTTAGCATCAGGTGGGCTGTAAGCTCGCTTCCTCAATTAAGTTACATAAAAAGAAAACCAAGTCCGTTAATGCCATTATATTAGTGAATAAAGTATAGCGATTAACCCAAATAATATGGAATTCCTCGGAAGGTTGCTCACACCCACACACACATCCGCTAGGTAGATACGTACACAGACAAAGTGTGTCGTGTCACCGTTAAATATTCATGAGCAGATCGGTTGCATTCTGATGAATACCGATACATACAACCTCGATAGATGGTCTGTGGTTTGGTACAATCTGAACAATTATTGAGGACACGTGACTGAGCTTACAAGAGGGTAGTAGAGGGTAAACAATATGTTTACCCTCTACTACCCTCTTGTAAGGCATTAGTGTTGCGCCCCTATTTTCAACCGATTTCGAAAGGAGGTTATTAATCGGTAGGTAAAAATTGATTTTTAATCGGTAGGATTACTTTTAGATAGGTCCCTTAGAATTTTATTCACAATCGGTTCAATAATTTGGTTTGAAATCGAAATAATATGGATAAATATTTTATGTATGTAAACGAAATTGCGTACCTATCTTGCTTTCCTGCGAGTTTAAGAAAAAAAGTGAAAAAAAAAAACAAAAACATTTCCATTATTATGATAAAATTGGTTCAATTGTTTTGACACTAGATATGAGTTGTGACTGATTAAAAAAAATACTTCAATTATTACATACAAGGGGTATGTAATAATCGAAGTATTTTTTTATAAGTATTTCTAGTATTTCTCTCACTTGTCGTAACAAACTCAAAACAAGACGTATATCTCAAGCTAAAATCCATTAAGTCGTTACCACTGCAAATGTACCAAAGATGAAACATGAAAAAATATATATTGCCGAACTGATAACCTTCAAATATTAATACATTAGTACGTAATTCATTTACGGTTGTGTTTTTTTTTTTTTTTTTATACCACAGGTGGCAAACAAGCATACGGCCCACCTGATGGTAAGCGGTTACCGTAGCCTATGGACGTTTGCAATACCAGGGGTATCACTCGCGCGTTGCCGACCCTTTAAATATTTTAAAACAACTCTTTTGAAGGATACAGTAGTCTCCAGGAAAAACCTTGGCAGGGAGATCATTCCACAACCTGAGTGTACGCGGGAGGAAGTTCCAAGGTTGTAAATTACATGTTTTTAATGTGACTAAACTGACAGCCCACCTGCTGTTAAGTGGTTACTGGCGCGCAGACATCAGCGATACTTCGGTCCTCTCGTACTGAAGTATGAGAAAATCCAAGTAGGATTACGTTCTACAGATTGTTAATAATCGATTTGTGCTTACTTAGGTCTGCAAAATCAAATTGCGTGCGACCTTCTTTATATAAACTTTTTCTATTCGCAGGTGAAGTGAACAATGGCTACGTGACCGACGCGACATCTGTGTCGGGTTCCCGCAAGTCGCTCGCGCTGCAACCGGTCCTGATCATGCACCCCCACGCCCCCATGGACATGGACACGTACTCACATTACTCGGGGAGGACCTCGCGATCCAAACACGGCATTTATGCGAATACTATGCATAATTATCAGCTATAAACGTTTAATATGGTAAAGCGCCATCTAGTGTTGCATAGGATTAACTTTTAAACCTTGAACGGAGAACCATTGTTCCAAAGGTTCTTGAGTTATTGAAAGGAAATAGCCTATATGTCGCTAGATGGTGCAGTTTTAAACATGCCACAGATTTCTTAATAATGTTTTAACGCCATCTAGTGTTGCAATGATTACCTAAAAATCGAAAAATTTTTGTAAATTTTTATGAAACTAAGTAGTTAAAAACTAAACGCTAGATGGCGTTGTTTTAAAATTTTAAATATTGATACGTTTAGCGCTCTCTATCGTTAAAAAGGAAAACGATCAACAATCATGGTTAACACTTTTTGACGCTAGGTGGCGCTGTCTGACAGATAATGACCAAAACGTTGGCAAACTATCATCATTGCTAATAATTTAATTTAGTTATTTTGTAAAGATAATTGTCATAGTGTGTACAGACCTAATGTAGCATATACTTGCCTTGTTGACATCTATTCTTAAATACTTATTTAGTTATGAGGATTGAACGAATCCGTCCAATCATCGTTGAAACAAGCTTAGAGTAAGGATTAACAATACAACGATTTTATAACTAGTGCCTTGTAGAAAGCGTAATGTCCTAGATTTAATACCCAGATTTTACTAATTTTGTAGTTTTGTAATAAAAGAGTACTTTATTATTATAATGTTTAATTTCGTCGTGTATTACTTTCACCCCATCTACAGGTAACTCATTAACTTCCTATTAAAAACGCATCAGCTGCTCGTTGGTTCAAATAAATCAAGTAATTAATCGCATTTTTGATCTTACTAGCTGTTCCCCGCGGTTTCCCCGTATAACTTAAAGAAATCAAGCGTAATACTAGATAGATTATAGCATTCCTCACGAAAAAAAAGTTTGTCCTGATTGGGAATCGGACCCACAACCTTTAAGCGCAGAAGGCAGAGGTGCTATTGAATTATGAGGCCAGTCAAAATGTTTTACACATGAAAAAGAAAATTGAAGACCTCTTTAGTGATACTCAGGTAGTTTATTAATAATTTTCCAAACAGAAGCGTCAGTGAAACCGTGGTTTTCCATACAACTCTCCTTGGGCAGGCTGTAGGTAGCCAGCAGGGAGATGTCCTGCTTCATGTTGTGGGTCAGCCCGTGGCGACCCGGGTCTCCTATTACAACCTGAAAGATATACAGTTGGTAGTGCAGGCTCATTAAAATATGACATGCTACGTTTAGTGCCCTCTATCGTTAAAAAGGAAAACGATCAACAATCATGGTTACAACTTTTTAACGCTAGATGGAGCTGTTTAGCGTAGTAGCACATGCCGGGTATACTATGTTATACCCGGCGTGTGCTACTCTACGCTAAAAAAGAAAAACATTTGTTCCTAATATATTGTTTTAGCAGTCATAAACCACCTTCGCATTAGCCTTTCTGATGAAACCGGTTTGGGGCACATCGGTTGGATGGTTTCAAAGTCTATAACGGATATAGGTAGAAACAATTTGTGTCATTTAGTTCTTTTGATCACAAGTATCGTTTGGACACGTCAAATTTTACAAACACATCTTAACATGTAACGTGAAACAAGCCAACAATAGCCGCCTCCGTAGATGTTTAGGTATGAGTCCCTTTTTTATGTGATTTAAGTGACAGGACGAGCTGACAGCTCACCTGATGTTAAGTGGTTACTACCGCCCATAAACAACAGCAATACGAACCCGGTCCTCCTAAAGTATGAAAAGACCCAAGTTGCATCGCGTTGCGCCTATCACTATGAGACGGAGATGTAACGTCTTATGCTCTTGTAATTTTACCAGCACCCACACTGGAAACAGCAATGCGAATACACCACTGCGTTGCGACTTATAAAAGTTTAAAACTCAATTGGTAAGAGCCTGGAATAAACATTTTCTACAGCTGCATGTGTATTGCTATGTTAATTTCTAAAGGAATCTGGTGAAATTACAAGCTCGTGAGACTTTCATCGTGATCTAACTAGGTTAGATATTAATTATTATTGAATTTAATGTTTCTATGGCCTTGATATGAATCAAGGCCATAGAAACATTAAATTCAATTTAAGCCAACTCAAATTGAAAAAATGAGGGTAAGGAAAAATGTAAAGATATAATACATAATAGTAAACTTTTTTACAATAATACTATACAATAATATATTTTTAACGGATACACACCGTGTGCTACGCTAAAAATTTTAATTCATTTTGTGCCAAATGCATTGTTTAAGTTTTCTAAAACCATCGCATTATTTTATTGCCTTTCTAATGAAACCGGTTGGATGGAAGTCTATAACGGACATAGGTGGAAACAATTTTTGTATTTTTAATATTAGGATTGATGCCTGACATCGTGATACTTGCATTGCTGAAAACCGCCTAATTTTATTAATATTTCTTAATGCACTTTTGGCGAATTTAGGGGTACAGGCGTGAATAAAGCGACCTAATGTTACTTTTTGTTCACCTACGGATGCGAGTAACATGGCCCCCTAAAACTATGAATTGTTATATTTTAATTTTTACTCACGGTTTTTCCATTATCAGCCAGTCCTTTCAGCCATTTGAAAAGCATGTTGGCAAAATCTGCGTCATAAAACATGTCCCCAATCAAAATTGTGTCAAAATCCACACATTTTGATCCTATGAAGTTCTTTGTACTAGTTTCAAGTGTGACATCATTCAATTTTGCATTTATTTCTGTAGCAGTTATTGAACCTAAAACAAATTGTTATTTAATTTCAAACATAAAGTAAGCGGGGATGTAGCTCAGTGGTAGAGCGTTCGCTTTGCATGTGAAAGGCCCCGGGTTCGATCCCCGGCATCTCCAACTTTTGCTTTACTACTTTAATATTTGTATTTATTTATTATACGGGTTTTTTTTAATTTTTTTTTTGTTTTTTACCACAAGGATTTATTTACAGGGATCTATGTCGTTAGCTATCACGTGTTTTGCTTTCATTTTGGCGGCAGCAATGGAGCCAGCTCCACATCCGCATCCCACGTCAATCACTCGACGATTTTTTACTATATTTTCATTATCCAAAATATATCTGAAACAATAAAATTCTATGATAAGACTATGATCAGTATATTTAAATAAGCGCCATCTATGAAAATGTTTACGAACTAAAATTGATGAGCACTCTTTGCTGTCTCAAATTGTTGTAGAAAAATGTTACAGGATGGCTGCACTTGTACTCGGCTCGGTAGTTATCAGTATTTTCATATTGATGAGATATTAGCTTCTCTGGCAGATGCATGCACCCAATTTTTGCCTTCTGTCATTAACAGACTAGAGTTTAAGAAACTCTTTGAGTATAAAACCAATATTTTTAATTTATAAACGTCTCCATTGAAATTTACAAGATTTACAAGATATTGGAAATTGGCTTGTAACTGTGTAAAAATATGGTACTTACATACTTAGTATTTTTTCACGTCTTGTTAGTGTCGTGATGCATTCTCAGAGTAAATATTACTTGTGCCGTATCAGATGTACAACACAGTTTTACTAACATAATCTTATTTTTAACTTTTTTCTTAATCATCAATTAAACATTTTAATCATAAGGTGTCTGGGAATGTGAATATTCCCAACCACCACCCTCGATATTATTAGCGGGTTGGTTGACAAATGATAGGGCAGATAACGGAGTGATTGGGAATAAATCATTAGATTTGCTTTTCATTTTCAAAAAATTTTACTTGACTTTTAATTTACAGCAATGGGTAGGTACAGGAACAAATTAAATGTAACGCCTTACCCAAATTAGGCAGATGTACCGAGAATAGTGGTACAATGAGTCTAAGTGACACATTTCACACTTCGGTAACGACTTAACAAGTGCCAATTTGCACCAATTACCACTGATATGGCAATTTCCTTGAATTATCTGCTACAGAACATAAGTGCTACTTACGTTTGAGCTCTTGAGAAGTGTTTATTCAAAGAAAACCCTATGAGAAGTTGTAGAATCATAGCTACGGCATGCCTTTTACCATTTAAAGTTGATTAAATATCACTATTGGACCGTTATACTTCTTTTTATGTGAGTTAGTGACGGAACGAGCTGAGGGCCCACCTGGTGGTAAGCGGCGACCCGCGCCCATGACAACAGTAATGCGACTCAGTATGTATAAGATTTGGATCTTACACTGAGTCGCATTCATCCTGCTGCGTCCACATCCTGGTGTGTTGGCACTCTCCGGACGAACTTGGCACAAGTTCTACTGCTACTTTTGGTTGCTCCTCCAGCACCACCCAAGGGGTATGTGTAGGAAATCAAAGGGCCAAAGGGAATCAAATGGGGGAGAACTAAAAATAATCTTAGCTCATCGTTTTAGATTGAGAGCGTTCTAGGAAAACTGATTTCAGTTGAAACACAGTGTAATTAATCGTAGTACTTCAGAATTTCCACGAAAATTTCACATGTCAGCAGCATCGTTTCTTGAAAGTAGAAAACTTTCCTTAACTACTTAAACTTTACGTGTCATGAAACGGAATAAACCAATAGCGAATTCACTTGTTGTAAACTAACAAAAGGTTTGTAAGGAAGTTTGTGACGAACTCATGATAAAACTGTCAGCTAAAGTCACTAAAAAAAAGCCGACTACTGAAAAACGTTATAGCTTATAAACAAACAGCTACGCTACAAGAGCAGTGCAGAACACACAAAAGTGTTTACATTATCTTTATTAAGTTTAACTAGATTTGCTCATTAAATCCGTTGAGTTATTCCCGTAATGGGGATTAGCCGTGCCCTCTTTCAAGGTTTCCGTTAAAAGGTTAACAAATAACCAAGGGTGTGTTCCCCGGGAAAACATTGCACAGGTCCCACTGCTACTTCCGTTTCAGCCTTTAATGTTCCCACTGCAGGGACACCGGCCTACTCACGATAATTGAGAGTGGATGGCTCAATCCGGATTGGTAGATGTCACATGTCATCGAATTTGACATGCCGGTTTCCTCACGATGTTTTCCTTCACAATTTCGAGAATGTGGTATTGCGCACATAAATTTAAAAAAAAAACTCATTTGTGAACGTGTGAGTTTGAACCAGCGACCTTCAGATTGAAAGTCGGTATCTATGCCCCTGGGCATATGCATTCTCAAGAGAGAGATTTAATAGAGTGGACCAAATTGTTGTAAATTTATGAAATCCGATGTAAGTAGAGTTAAAACAATCCCAGTCGGCTATTGACTTATATCATGATGCAAGTAATAAAAAATGTGACAATTCTACTTGGTATCTAATCATGTAATTATAATAGGTTATCTGGTTCCTGATGCTGTCGCGTGCCGGTATCAGACTGATAAAGAATTGTCGCATTGTAATGGCGTTAACACCAGCTATCGTTTACATCTCTTATCTATGTTACACTCATACTCATTTATATTCACCGTAGGATCATTTGTGAAGCGGTGGAAGAGTGCAGGCCGTTCCCATAGCAGCAGTGGGCGTCTAGAAGGGACCGTGGGGTTTTTAGCCGGTAAGAATCCGGCATAACCGGCCGGCGGGAACCGTTGAAGGTTTCCACCAAAGAAAAAAAAAAAAGGGTCGTTTGTGAACACTTGGTTATAGTAAATATATATTTACATTATATTATTACAATAATTATATAGGTTCTTCCCCGGGGTAAAATGCTATTGGCATTTTAATCAGATGTTTAAAAAACAAAAAAAGGGTCATTTGTGACACAAAGGACTCTTGGTTATGGTTAATTTACATTTAGGTACATTTTATTATTAAAATAATTATGTAGGTTGGTACTATAGCGTTCTTCCGCGGGGTAAAATGCAATTGACTTTTGACTTTTTTTTTTTGTTTTTCTTTTTTAATTGTTATTTTATTATTATTTTAATTTTTATGTATTGATTTGTTGTATATAGTTTGCGAGAATAAAACTTGTCTTTCTTTCTTTATTGCCATTATAATCAGCTTTTTGCTTTTCAGGGCGCGGGCAATTTTTAGGGCACAGCAAACTTGTTCGTCTCAGTTAGAAATTGTTATGGAACAATATCAAAGGTATTTCGACGGCTCGACGAGGGGTCCCGGGTTCGATTCCCGGCCGGGGCATACTTTGTGTGGTGAAGTTTGTTGACGGGTCTTGGGTGTTTGTCTTGTGTTTCTGTGTTTGTCCATTCTGCGACACAGGGAATCCTAGTGCAGAGGTATGAGTGTACTTTTTTAACGTTTAACGTTTATATCTAATTACAAGTGACTGATTAATAAAATGGAAAAAAGGACTTTACTAATTTCATTCCTCATCAGCGCATCAGACATCAGATAGTTCTCGCCCTAGCAGTTTAAAAGAAACATCCCAATTGGAAGAAGTTAGTTCATCTCAATCGATAACCGCGGGGCTCTGACTCACCAAATTACAGGAGTAAAATACAGCCTGAAACCTCCTCCAATAAGATTAGGCCCATGAAAATATTTTATTACAGTTTTCCAACGAAACGCGATGACTCACCCATCCGCAGTACTAACTGTTCCATATTCTGTGTTGGTTAGGCACTATCAAATAATCTGTGGCCGTCCTAAATTCCTGATAGGGTTTTCTGGATGAATCATAGATCGTTGTCCTTTTCCAACTTGTGGGAGTAATGCTTTACATTATTTAATCTGTGGATCGGGTGTTGCTTGTTGCCTCGCTTTTGTAGGGCCTCGCACCCTCGCAGAACAAACCGTTTTTTGTTCGATGTACTGCAGCTGTGTTTAAGAGGATGCTGACTGATTACCAGGAGCCCTGTACACTTCGAACTCACCTAAATTCCTCATACGCCAAGTGCCCCACAAAAATCTAACGCCCGGAGCCTCGCAATATCTAAGGCCGCCCTTGCTTATTAGATTAGGAGAAATCTTAGCAACAAGACATTGAGAAAAACCCCGACGTACAGACGACATAGATGTTTTAGTAGTTACTACAAAGTTCTTCTATAAATAGGAAGCACTTGATTTGCATTCGATCAATGAATATTCATATTTGAATGGTTTAGAACTCGTAACAATTTCAACCTTAAACTGATGAGATAAGGTACAAAAAAATTCCATGGTTAAATGATGTCTTGGAACATTGATTTTGGTGAGTCATACTTGAGCAGTCGTAACGTAGCGTACCAAGTCTCCATTCATAACTATTCCAAGAATGAGATGCAGTAAGAAGGCAAAAGAACTGCTAAATTTTCCGTAGAAATTCTGTCGGTAAAATATATGGAGATTCTCATAAATACTGGTTTTTACTTGATAACATTTGACCATAATATATACCTACAAGATTAGGTATATCGTCAGTATCGCAATTCTTTTGTACCATAAACAACCTTTTCCGTAATTACTACGATTTTGAACTACCCAATGATTTAGTTTTGATTGCACATTTGGGTAGTATGCTTAATAATACATTCGGTAAATTTAATTAATGAATTAATTGCGCTTGTTTACAGTTTAAAAACCAATATACTAAATTATCTGGCAACAATCCGGATGACGATGAAATTCAATTAATTAACTAACGATAGTCTGATTAACTAATGATTACTAATGATAGTCTTACTTTACTTTTTTGCGTGATTTTCTATGCCTGTTTTCGCATGAACGTATTAAATGTTTATGCATTTTTGAACTAAGTCAGTCTTGTCAACATGTTGATCCTAAATTTGCCGCCTTTATACTTTCCGCCCTAGGCTAGACTACTCAGCCTGCTGGTAAATCCGCAACTGTGTAGGTATATATTTCATTGTCTTGCGCGAGGTGTCATTGGGCATTAGGCATTCATTCTATTAAGTAAAATTTTACGTGTCCAAACGATACTTGAGATCTAAAGGAATAAATGAGTTTGAGTTTGTCCAAATATGTCCACTTTGGCGTAAAACCAAGACAAACAAATTTGTTTCTCACTTCCAACGGAGGAAGTTATCAGTTCGTTTTGTTTTTTCAATGTTTCCATCATAAAAATCTGTCATTTATCAATCAATTTGATAATCGGAAATTTCAATAAAATCCACTATAAATTTTTTTTAAAAGGTATGGAATTAATGTATTTATGTCCAGAATTTAGTTTTTTTTAATCTGTCATTTATTTCGTATGTCCCTCATGTAGACAGACCAAGTGGATAAACAAGAATATACCTTGTAGGGATATATTTTTATTTATAAACACGGATATGTATTCACGACGGATGATCATAAATTAATAATTAACTAAGCATAATATTTATTTATGATGTAATAGTTGACATATGACAAACTAATATTAAATTTACTTTATTGATGGTATAATATGCTATTACAGGCGTAAACAATGATTAATTTACTAACATTAAAAATTGTTATTATAATATAATTTGTTATCACAAAGATGAGATCACAACAGAACATCAAAATATTTCATTTCTTATATACGCAACAAGAACTTTTCTTGCCAACGTTTCCTTGTGGATTTGCCTATGTTTTGCCTGTGAAAGAACTTTATTTATATTATAAGTTTTAGCCTCTGTGTTTGTTTCTTGGCACAAATAAATATATATCTCTTCCTTTCTTCTAACATGACCAAGATACAACTTTAATTATATGATGAATCTTAAGTTCAGTTCTTTATCCGTACCAGCCTTTAATGTTCCCACTGCAGGGACACCGGCCTACTCTCGATAATTGAGAGTGAATGGGCTTCTACCATAAGTAGATGTCACATGGCTTCGAATTGTTGGTTCTAAGACATGCCGGTTTCCTCACGATGTTTTCCTTCACCATTTCGAGAACGTGGTATTGCGCACATAAATTTTTCAAGAGAAAATACTCATTGGTACACGTGTGGGTATGAACCAGCGACCTTCAGATTGAAAGTCCGCGTCTATGCCCCTGGGCCACCACTCTCATGACCACGCTTCTTTACGAGTGCGACAAACATCGGAAGTGTGATCGTGACCCGCATTTTGACAACTGGGTTATTACCCTTAACCATATCTCGCAGACGTCAAGGATTTTTTCGTGTTGTTTCCCTTTCGGGTTTTCCTGAGATTTCCATTGGTATGCAAGTCACTGTGTTTATCAATATCGACTGTTATCTAATCTGGGACAGGTAGTGCTTTACCTGTTCAGTTGCATGTAGTTTTTTCTTCGACATTGTAAACAATGTTTGGACATGTCCAGAGACGATATATAGAGAATTAATATACAATATTATTTCGTAGAATCAAAGTAATCTTTGATTAGTTTCGGCTGCGAAGAAAACTTATTGAGATGGATATGTTAAAATTTATATTGTATACTGAAGTACCCATAATTAGCCGTAGTTACCATATCAGCCTTTAATGTTCCCACTGCAGGAACACCGACCTACTGTCTATAATTGAGAGTGAAGGCTTTGATCTACCACGCGAGCCCAATCCTCATCTCCAAGGTCCAAGGTAGATTGAGACGTGATTGGTAGATGTTATATGTCTTCAAATTATTAAAACATGCCGGTTTCCTCACGATGTTTCTTTCACCGTTTCGACGTCGTGGTATTGCGCACATAATTTTTTCAAGATAAAATACTCATTGGTACACGTGTGGGTTTGAACCAGCGACCTTCAGATTGAAAGTCGGCGTCTATGCCCCTGGGCCACCACGCTCTCCCAGGTGTGGAGGCAGTACTTCTCCGGACGAATTGGCACAAGTTATACTGTTACTTTTAGTTGCTCCTTTGGCACCACCCAGGGGGTTCGTGTAGAGATACTAGAGGGTTCTCATTCTCAACTATGGACGTGAGCAACTGGACCCTCCAATACACTAAAATTACTTTACGTTGTTTACGTTGTTGTACTGTCTTTACCTTGCCGTAGCCTGACCCCCTGGCCAGTAGAATGCCCAGAAGGGGTCCTTGAAAGGTGACTGTTCTTCGCTGGCCGTCCACAGAGGACAGGTATGGTCAATCACTCGTATAGCCAGCTCTGGAGTGAGGTGTCTTCGGGATATGACGGTGTGTTTCATGATAAGATGGGGCAGTTCTTTAAGCATTTTATCTGAAACAAGTGAATACTGATTGAAAGTTCGAAATAAAAATCCTCTTCATTTGTTTCCTTATTTCTTGCTACGTAGTTCACCTTAACCATTTTTAAATAGGAACATCCAGATCAGTATACAACGGGCGAAGAAAGAAGTCACAGGAGAACATGCAATTTCGTTTAATTGGATGACATATAATATATTTTTATAGTTATTTTGATTTAACTACAAAACTATGGAATCGATTTTAATAAAACAATTATTGGACAAAACTGAGAGCAGATTACTTTAAAAATTTTTTTTTTTTCGATTGGTTTACGTTGCTCTAGCGTTAAGCCCACCTTTTGTAATATATTTTGAATATGTGCAATAAAGTGTCAAATAATAATAAATAAAATATAAAAACTGCTTGATTTTAACATGAGAGAGTGTCGTTATATCAATGTTATAAAATTTTAAATAGCCGGTTTTTGGCATATTATAACTTTTTGTTGTTCTTTCAGCACCACCAAGGGGGTACGTGTAGGGACTCTGAGGATACCTACGGTTCGAGCAACATGGACCCCCTAAAATACGCTATTCTTTGCATTCCGTAGTATGAGTCAGAACGGGCGCCTATCGATCGCACTTTGTAAAAACACTTTAGTTTCAGATACTTGGTAAGTACTCCGCGACCTGTGACTCACCACTATACAAATTTTTTAATATTCATTTCCGTTCATGGCGTAGCTTGATTCTTTCCAGATCTAAGTTAAGCAACTTTCGGCCCGGTCAGAATTTGGATGGGTGACTATTTAGTGGCATTTGAACAGAGCGCTTCCGTGTAGGACGGCAATTAAGCCGTGTCGGAGGCCTTAGGGTGACTTGGAAACTCCGACACTAGAGTTGGCCACTTACTTCAAAAAGGCGGGTGTCAATTCAGTTGTATGATTGTTTTTGTGTATTATCTTCGCTAATTGTGGATTTGGATGTTCTAACTTCCAAATGATACTTGAGATCTAGAGGAATAATATTTATAACACTGTTTCTTTTCAAAATCAAACTCAACCTCATATATTCCTTCAGATCTCAAGTATTTTGGACACGTCAAATTTTACACACACAAGTAAACATTCATGAGCATATAACGTGTCACAGGAGCTCCTTAGGCACGTTACATGCACACTGATATGTCAAATTACAGTCAGTTTTTATGTTTAAGTAATAAGCTTTCGTTGGTGATCCAATAAATAAATAAATTATTCCATCCATATGACGGCTCCGTGGCTTAGTTGATAGTAGCCCTGCCTTCGAAGCGAGGGGTCCCGGGTTCGATTCCCGGCCTGGGCACACTTTGTGCGGTGAGCATGAAGTTTGTTCTCGGGTCTTGGGTTTTTGTCTTATGTTTTGTGTTTGTCCATGCCATCTGCGACACAGGGAATCCTAGTGCAGAGGTATGAGTGTGTTAACGTTGTGTCTAGCTGGACTTCCCGATGCTTCTAGAACATTCTACGTAACAGTATTTACATAATCAGCTTACAACCTGTAAAGCTTACTTTTCAGGTTTCTTCCTATAAATCTAGATAACTCACGTCAATACGCGACTACAACGTCACATCACATGATGTATTGAACCAATAAATATCTATTAACTGCGCATTTAGAGAACATTCAATATTAGAAGGGTGTGGGTGCCGGTGAAATCACAGGCGCATGACATCCCCGTCTTGGGTGACGCAACGGGGTGCAACTTGGGTCTTCTCATGCTTGTGTCGGGGAGGACCTAAGTTGCATTGCTCTTGTTATGGGCGGAGGTAACCACTTTACATCAGGGTGGCCTCCAGCTCGTCCCATGTATAAAAAAAGAATCTTCTTATAAAGACTGAAACATTTTAACTAGCTGTTTTCATTAAACGATTTTTTTTTAAATTTATCTCTTTGGGGTTTGACGGCTACGTTTCGTAGTTGGGTAGTCTTAGGGGTCCTAGGTACGATTCCCGGCCTGGACTCACTTAGTGGCTTGTTCTCGTGTCTTGGGCGTTAGTAGTGGGTGAATGTGCGCCTTCCTTTATACAAATATTTTATTTTAAACTCTGTGTTTAATCAAACCCACTATGTATAGCGCAGAAGGCAACGCTACTACTGAGCTGTGAGTGTCAGAGTTGAGTTATTTATGAACTCGAAATTATGATTGAGATGAGTTGAGTTATTTATGAACTCGAAATTATGATTGAGATGAGTTGAGTTATTTATGAACTCGAAATTATGATTGAGATGAGTTGAGTTATTTATGAACTCGAAATTATGATTGAGATGAGTTGAGTTATTTATGAACTCGAAATTATGATTGAGATGAGTTGAGTTATTTATTGCAATCGTGACTGAGATACACTTGTTTGCTTACGTTTTTCGGTGATGTGCGCTACAACTTATAACGTGATTAATCCTGTTATCTTATTGCGCCGTAATAATTCTTCTGGTGAAAAAATCATTAATATTTCCATCTGCGACTAATACAGACTATTTCTGTCTTCTATACTTTTGTAACTCGAGGGGGGTTGGTCGGTTAGGGTAACAGGTTCAATCATTGATTTGTGGATGATTTCATTGAACAGCCATAAGCTATGAAAACTGAAATAAATTTACAACTCACTTTATTGTTTCGGGGGATCAAGTTGCTCGCGGCTGTAGGGGAAAAGAACTTTCAATACTTTCAAAGTAGCAAAATACGCAATTTCGTTTACATGGATGACATATTCTTTCCAGTTATTTTGATTTAACAACCAAACTATTGAACCGATTTTGATAAAAAATCTATGGGACCAATCTGAAACCATATCGTTCCAAATAATAAAAGAATTTTCAAGATCGTTTAATAAATGATCGGCCTGAGGTAACAGACATTAAAAAAAAAATGTTGGATTGAGAACCTCCTTTTTTGCAGTCGGTTGAAAAATAACTATAAATAACTTTTAGTCTGAGGTTGTAAGTCGCTGCAATAAGCCGTTATTTATCATAATACATCCGCAGCAGTTGGGATTCCCTTCGCAGACAACTCTTCCTTTCATGACCATGAGTCACGCAGGTCAACGACACATCATTCTGTCTGCTGCCGATACCTTGACATGGCCTTGTGCCAGTAAAAAACCGGCGGGAGGAACATTCCGTTTTTATACCTTTTACTTTTTGATGGCTAGCCTTGCCTTCGAAAGGGTCCCGGGTTCGATTCCCGGCCGGGGCACACTTTGTGTGGTGAGCATGAAGTTTGTTCTCGGGTTTTGGGTATTTGTCTTGTGTGTATGTGTTTGTCCATGCCATCTGCGACACAAGGAATCCTAGTGAGTGTGTTAACGTTGTTGTTTTTTTTTTTAAGCTCCCGTAACTCTTAATAAAAAAATGGAACCCCTAAAAGATCACTTTGTTGACCGTCTGATTATCAAGACCCTTACTCAGGAACGCGTGGAGGTATCAAGTTGAAATTAATAACAAATAGGTATGTAATCCTTAGGAGCAGTGAAAAAATCAAACTTCAGCAACACATTAAAAGATACGGCCGTTTATGATCCGCATAATTAACTATCGCAACTAAAACCCGTTGAACTAGGACCGTGAAATTTAGCAAGAAGCTATGTCATGTAGCAGAAGTAAAGGAATAAATATGGAAACAGTAAATTTGTAGTTAGATCACAAACAAAATTATACATCAAAACAAACACGATTTATACATCAAAACAAACACGATTTATACATCAAAACAATATTTTTTTTGTGTTTGTTGTTTTTAAATTGTGTGTGGAAGGAAGGGCGATAAGTAAGAGATGAAAGTCAGCTTCATCAATTTTTTTTAATCAGTAAAAAAATCTCGATTTTTTTATGAATTATCCTGTGAGACCTTTCTAGTTGGTATACTTGAATTGAATGTAAAAAGTCGTAAAACGCTTTAAGTAGTACCCTGGTCACAAAATGGATGGAGGATGAAATAGATGTATTTGTTTTATTATATTTATATAATATATTAACTAGTTAATTTTCCTCCAAGGATATAAAGAAATATTGGGAGGATAATTATTATCCCGCAAACTAAATAACATAAATATATTAATTTACACAATTTGTGATCGGAAATATATCAGTTTATTGATAAGTTATATCGATGGGGAAACACGCTTGTTCAAACGTATTGTTTTTGCAAATAACTAGTTGATAATATAAATTTTTATTGGGTTTTAGTTTGAAATGATTTTGGAAAAAGTGAGCGATGGTTTTAAAAACTAATTCCAAGTGTCAGCTTTCGTGGGTATGTATGTTTGAATTATCTTTGTTTTTTTTCACACAAACTTGAGTAAGTTTGTGTGAAAAAGTAGCGTAGAAACAACCACAACAACAGCAATACGACTTAGGTCCTCGCCGACCTATTAGAAGACCTAATCGCACCCCGTTGCGTCATTCGAGACGGGGCAGTTCCGTTTCATGCGCATGCGATTTCACGGGCACCCAATCCCTTCCACCGGAACATAGCAATGCGACTGCACCACTGCTTAGCAGATTACCATGCGTGGAGACAGTACTTTTCAGAGCGAAACTTGCACTAGTTCTACTGCAACGAAAATTTGTTCTTGTCCATGCTTCAAATCAATGTTTTCTTTCGTACTCCACGAACGCTTGGCTCCGTAACGCCCCTATACTGCCTGCATTGTCTGATACTATGTTTTGCAAGTGTCTGGTGTCAGATACGCACATAAAAGTAGGCGGGCTGCCGTGCTAGGCCGGGACATCGGCGGGCAGCGCCGCGCGCCGCTTCCACGAGATGATAACAGATTCATCTGTGGATTGATTATGTAGAATTTTGTACGCAAACAACATTTAGCGTAAACAAGATTGATAAACTCTTTATTGTGCATAACGTAAAAACACAACATACAAAACACATTTAATAATAATATCTAATAGTAAATATTGATGGAAATTATACATGTGCAAGATGTATTTCTTATATGTATGTAAAAAAGGGAGGTTATGTCTACGGCGTCACACCCTTCCACGGGAACAGCAATGCGAGTGCACCACTGCTTGGCGGCAGATTGCCAGGTGTGGAGGCAGAACTTTGCACAAGTTCTACTGCTGCGTTTTGTTGCTCCTTTAGCACCACCCAAGTACGTGGTACGTGGTTTAGTACGTGGATTCAAAGGGTACTAACGCGACGCGAGTAACTGGACCCTCCATAAATATAAAAAGTGTAGGTTTTTGAGGAGGTTGTAAGAGTATATTGTGCTACATCTTTGCCAGGTACATTTTAGCGCCATAGATCTTATCAGCAGACAGAGCCCATTTCACAACATACACTATGAATTTCCTGAAATAGTGATAAACACGAGTGCAATTGAGATATCTATAAACTGCTTATCGCGTCAACTATAAAATATGTTATTTTTAGTGTGCATGTTATTCGCAAGAATCATTGTGAAAATGCGAAAATATCGTTTTTCAAAAACAGTACCTATTCTTATTATTCTTTTTTTGGTCTTTTGTGTCTAGCCACACGAATTGGTTCAAACCCAAACGTGCACCAATGAGTTTTTTCACTTGAAAAATTTATGTGCGCAATACCACGTTCTCAAAACGGTGACGGAAAACATCGTGAGGAAACCGGCATGTCTTAGAACCAAAAATTAGATGACATGTGACTTCTACCAATCCGGATTGGGCTCCGGTAGATCAGAGCGCATTCACTCTCAATTATCGAGAGTAGACCGGTGTCCCTGCAGTGGGAACATTAGAGGCTGGTACAGACACGAATTGTGTCAATGTCCGAGTTAATGTACATTCGCAAGTTTTTTCTGCATTTGGGTTAATTAGAACTAAATATGGCCCGTTTATTTCGGAGAAGTTACAAAAATATTCACATCAAAATTTTCAAAACTGTTTTTTTTTGTTTATTGTGCCGTATACGATTTCAAATGCTATTAGTAAAAAGCTTTTATATTTCTAAGTCAAAGTCAAAAATCTTTAAAAATTCTTAAAATTTACTTAGCAACGTCAATTTTAAATAAATCAGTACATAATATATAAATAAATATTGACAGTACAAACCGACATTTCTTTTTAATTGATTTGTATATATATATGCATCTAGTTTATTTTTCAATCTGTTCTATTTCTGTTACAATTACCATTTTATTACATACTAAACAGAAATCGCCCAAACCGGTCTAACCATTTTCGAATTTTCACCTACTCACAATACCTCAAAACATGTGATTTCGGAAACGTTCCGCTAATTAAACGAAAGAGATATGAACCTTGAACTTGAACCACAGATTATAGAATTACTCTATTATTAATCCGTCATATTATACTGCATATCATTGTTTATGATAAGCTAACAAATGATTAGGTATGATTCGCTGAATCACCGTGGGTATCTGAGGTTTCCGTCGATTGGGACCACTAGGTATTGGGACCACTAGATATTGGGACCACGGTTTCAGTTGATAAAGTTTTGCATACGTCGACTGGGACCGTAAACCACGTGACATAATATTGTACAGTCGTCTTCAGACACTGATCCGAAATACAGAATACGGAAACACAAGATAAACACCCAAGATCCGAGAACAAACTTCATGATAACCACACAAAGTGTGCTACCAACTAAGCCGCGGTGGGTAATCGGGGGGGAACACTGCACTTTTCTGGGATCAAAAGTAGCGTATGTGTTAATCCAGGATATAAGCTATCCTGGTACCAAATTTCATCCAAATCCGTTGAGCTGTTTGAAGGTGCAGGTGGAACAAACACACACATACTATCTTTCGCTTCTATAATATTATTGTGATATAAATCAGGGTTAATTGGTATTATTTATAAGGATTTTGTTACTAATCGTATTATCAACGATAATATACACTAATTACAAACGTTTAACAGATTACTAGACACAGAAAGCTATGGCAACATTTTTATCTGTCAAAAATGTGGAGACCTTTTTAATAGATAATAATGTTGCCATGGTACTCATATCTCCAGTAATTTTTAGACCTTGAAAAAAAAATTTTTGTTGTCTATAATGATGTCTAATGGCACGTGTCAAAAAAAGGTTTTGAATACAAATAATTATTTATATAGATTTATTGACAGTTAACAATGTTGCTATGGTAATCTTATCTCCAGTAATCTGTTGGTTGACAATAGGTTCTGGCTGTAATATAATTATTTATTGCTGAGAACTAAACGATGTCATAAACAAATTACTTATATAAAATTCGAAAAGAAACCGACTCCAATTTTTTCACCCTTATGGGGTATAACTTACGTTTTAAAACAGAAACATCTAATGCGGTATACATCGGGCGAAGAAAAAAGTGACAGGAAAATAAAACATGCAATTTCGTTTGCTGGGATGACATATTTTTTCTAGTTGTTTTAACCACGAAACTATCTCACTGATTTTATACGAATTTCTATGGGACCAATCTGAGAACTTATAAATGAAATACTGAGGTATCCAAATATAAAAAAATACAACCGAATTGATAAGTAACTTATATAATATATAACTTGGATATTGTTGGAAGTCGGATAAAATGTTACAAATACAAAGAAAACAATGTAATAACACAAAACATCTTACTGTAATTGTTACACAAACATTGTAAGTTTGAATCATTGTGTTTACAAACAATGTTATCAACGAATTAACTAAATAGTTAGTCATACAATTAGCTCAAGCGCTTTTCAAGTTAGTGGTACTTTATATTGCGTAATTATGAAGTAGACCGCATTATTTTTTATGTAACTGCCTTGACTCTGCCAGCAGATAGCAAAACGACTCCTCAACTATCTAAGTATGAGAAGATTACGTTGCACCGATAACTCTTGGTATGTAACACCTTAAATGTAGGAATTTCACCGGAACCCACACCCTTCCACTGGCTGGCGGCGGACCAGTGGTGGCAGTTTTTCTCCGAACGATTTTGGCACAAGTTCTACTGCTACTTTGTGTTGCTGCTTACGCACCACCCAGAAGACTCAGGGAGTCCGAGGGTTCATTCATAATTATATACAAAAATCTCTTATGGATCTCGGGCTGTAAAGTACATACTGGCAGCTATACAGACTTGGTTTGGTGTATTACCCTCAATCTATTTATACACTATCTCCTATAGAATGTTGTTGGGAGTTCCCAGTTTAACTTTCAAGCATCCCCTAGAGACCGGGGCTTCCTGAGTCTGGGATTCCCAGTAATTATTTGCGTTCTAGGTAATTGCACGAAAGTCGTATCGTCAAGGAATTTATTAGGAGTCTGTGCTGTGCATTTCTTCGGGGAAGTACCGCAATCATTTATTTATACTGACAAGAAATGCAATTATGATGTTCCAATTTTGAGAGACTGGTCAGGTTTTTTCTTATGAACTGTGGATTATTTATGATATAATAAAAAAAATATGTATCATTGCAGTGTCTCTTGCGGCTCTGGGCTCTGGGCTGATTTCGAAATAGAAAAAAAATGGTACTTTCATCCCTTAATGCTCGCCGTACCATTACCCATACCCTACTATTTTAAAAAAGAAACATCCAAATCAGTATACAACGGGCGAAGAAAAAAGTCATAGGAAAGCAAAATACTCAATTTCGTTTACTTAAATGACTTTACTAAACGTTTGTATAAGGAATAATCGGTAAATTATTCAAAAAAAGGGATGTCATTTTTGTATAAAAAAATAATATAAAAATGCGACGTTTAGGGTGGCTGGTAATACCAATTGGAAGAAATTAAAAAGAAAAGTAACTCGCGAGATCAGGCTGAGATATTTTTATTTACTACTTAATCGACGGGAAGGCCTGATTGATGGTAACTGGTGTAAAGGCACCTCAGAAGGGACGATAAATTAAACGATTCGTACTCAAATTATGTTGGTTTATTAATATTATTTACAATCACAAACTTACGTCCTTCCACGACGGCGGCTCGTTCTCAAGTGACCCCAGTCAAGATGGCCGACAGGAGTGAATGAATTGAAGTACTTCAATCATCAATCATGCAACTTGTAGTTCTTGTCAGTGTCAAATCACGAGTTGAAAGTGACAGTAAAATAAATGGACTACAGATTATCGATCTAATGTCACGTATCGCTGGTTACCTCCACCCATAACAGCAACACGACCATAGTACTCAGACTCAACTCGTATCCCGTTGCGCCCGTCACCCGAGTCGGTGTTCCATGCACCTGTGATTTCACCGACGCGAAAGATAATTTCTCTGAAGCTCCCAATTGTATGAGACGTGTATGAATTGCGCAAGCCTTGAACGTGACAGCGTTTGGATGAAAGCGTACGTGAGGGTATGCCTTGGCCCAGTTACATGACGTGGACTAATGATGCCACGTGGATGGAACTACACGTGTTTACGTGATAGATCACACGTAGTTGGGAGAAAGTGATGTGTTGTAGGGGACAGCGGAAGTACTCTATGGGGGGAGGGGGGACTTCTTTCACCCCCTTCCTTCAATCTCCGGCCCCAGCTTCCTCCGTTCAATTTACTGTAGTTTAAGACAGACACATTTGCATGTGATTTCACCTGCACAAACACCTTAAAGCTTGCCTGGAAGAAATCGCTATTAGCGATAAGGCCGCCCATTGTAACCTCTTCTTTTTTTGTTTCTGTTTTGTTAATTTTATTTTTGTTATGTATGTTTCTATCGAGGTGTACAATAGAGTATTCATTCATTCATTCATTCATTCATTCATTCACACCGTTCCACCGGAACACAGCACAGCGAGTGCACCACTGCTCCGCGTCAGATTATCATGTGTGGCGGCAGTACTTCTCCGGGCGAACTTTGCACAAGTTCTACTGCTACTTAAAGAATATATTTATCTCCTTCTGAACCATCATCTCCCACGTTAGTAAGTCATTCACTGGCTTTATATTATAGCTCAGTTGGTTAGTAGCTCCAGGACAAGCATTTGTTTGCGAACAAAAATGTTTTTTCTGTGTCTTGGTGTATCAAAAAAAAAGTAAAATAAAAAAAGTACTATATGTATTCTATCAGTTATCTAGTTCCCATATTACAAGATATGTTTAGTTTGGGGCCAAATGGCGCTGTGTATTGACCATTATTTAATAATGAGGGTATATTACAGCCTAAGTTATGTATTACATAATGAGATATTACTTTCCAGCTGTTGGGTCTTTTCAATGAATAAAAACAAACAATTTGGTCTTACAACAAAACATAACCAAGAAAAGTTTTAAAGCTTTTGTCTTTGTTGCTGATAACGTTTGTTTCCAGGAATAAAGTGAAAGTTTTCCTCAAACAAATCCTTACATAATTTACGTCATAGAATAGTACTCATATTATTGAGGATTAACTGTGCCCACGACTTCGTTCACGATTTTCATCGAACGAATCGAGTCTTCCAGTGTTGAACTAAACTCCTTGAATCTTGATGAATTTCGGGGGCTGGTCTGCCGCAAGCTCGCTGGGCAGAATTGCCTTGCCATCCCTGCAGATCGCATTAACGATAAAAAAAACATGAGAACAATGGTGTTAATGGTTTTTTTCACATTATGCATTTGGCGCGTGAAGAAAGAAGTTCGCGCGCTATTTTTCATACGTTAACACACTCATACCTCTGCACTAGGATTCCCTGTGTCGCAGATGGCATGGACAAACACAGAAACACAAGACAAACACCCAAGACCCGAGAACAAACTTCATGCTCACCACACAAAGTGTGCCTCGACCGGGAATCGAACCCGGGACCCCTTGCTTCGCAGGCAGGGCTACTACCAACTAAGCCACGGAGCCATAATTTTAATATTTTGTTTTTATCGTATACTAGCGACCCGCACCGGCTTCGCACGGTTAGTAAAATATCAGTGTCGTATCGGAAACTACTCGTGCGAAGTCGGTGTGACTTGCTAGTGTATTATACATATAAACCTTCCTCTTGAATCACTCTATCTATTAAAAAAAAACCGCATCAAAATCCGTTGCGTAGTTTGAAAGATTTAAGCATACATAGGGATATAGGGACAGAGAAAGCGACTTTGTTTTATACTATGTAGTGATGTCGCTGTGTGGTAAAATTATTAAGCAATGTTTGCGTTAAATAAAAAACGTTGAAAAACACTCGGCTGAATTACGGTACCCCATAGCCTCGGTAATGAGCAAATTAGCTCACTTGTATTATAATTACTATTTTTAAATAATAACAAATAAATAAATATTCATTGACATATTTCACACAGCGCTATCTAGCCCCAAAACTAAGCATATCTTGTAATATGGGAACTAGATAACCGATAGAATACATATAGTACTTTTTTTTGTAAATATATACAATAATATGCTTGTAATATATATATTAAAATCCAGACACAGAACAAACACTTATGATCGCAAACAAATGATTGTCCTGGGTGGGAATCGAACTCACACCCTGCGCAGAAAGCAGAGCTACTACCAACTGAGCTATTAGGCCAGTCAATGGTACTGTGTACCCCCTTAAGGCGAGAATACGGGTGAATGTATTTAAGTCTGTGTTTTTAATGAACTAGAATCGTGGGGAAATCCTTTATCACAATCTGCCATCCGGGCGGTCGTTGGACGGGTTATCTGCGTAAAAACCACACGGTGTTCTATTCTACGTGTTAGTAAGTGGATTACTCTATTGTAGGAGTTTTCAAGCCGCCTGAAGGCCTCCGACATGGCTTATCGATATCTTAATGTGCCCTACCACGACCGGAAGCGCTCAGTTCAAAGGTCACAGAGAAAGCGACTTTGTTTTATACTATGTAGTGATACGATCACGTGTCGCAATGATAACTCCTATTTACAAGTATTTAAAAACATAACACACAAAATTTAAAAAATTATAAACGTGCATTACCTTTATCATTTTCGATAATCTTTGTTAAACCGCCAATACTATTACGAATGTAAACATACTTATTGCAGCACCGTTCAAAGTCCGCAAAGTATTTTTAGAATGAGGTCGTACTACGATACTGATAAATGAATCATTCTTGGTTACAATGAACTTGACAAATAAATAGTACTGTCAACAAACCAACTGTCACATTGAGTGGTACCGAAATATCTTACCGTTGATCATCTATTATTCTCCTGTCCGAGGCTGCGACTATCTGTACATGACATGACATCCCGAAATCAGAATTCGAAATTAGTATTCAAATTCAAATTCGAATATATTTATTCCAATTAAATACACTTGTACACTTGGAAAAGTCAATGATAAAAAAAAACGCAAAGCTAAAAAATAAAATCAAAACAAGAGTACAATACTTTGTAAAAATACAGTTAAATTGTCAAGTCATCAGCAAATGCTTCGTCAAGTGAATAATAAGATTTATTCATCAGTAAATTTCTTATTAGTATTTTAAAATTGTCATTTTCCATACTTTGCAATGTATGGTCGAGTTTGTTAAATACTTTTATACTTACACATAAAAAGCTTTTGCCAACTTTGGTCAATCTATGTTTTGGTATAACGATATTGTTCCTAGTTCTAGTACGATAGTTATGAATGTCATCATTTAAAATAAATTTATTTATATTTAATTTGACATACATTCGATTTTGAAAAAGTTCAGTCCTTTTATAGTGAAATTGTGTAAATTTATCAGTATAAATAAACAAATCACAAATTCTGAAAGATTTCATTACCCTAGTAACTTTACATTTAACATGTTATTTACAACACAAACCATCACCACACAAACTATGTTTGTTTGTGTGGTGTTGGTTTGTGTGTCCTTAATTACAGGCTCTAAATCAACTTGCGTTTCTCCCTCTTCACGAGATATTTTTTCTGTACAAGTTTCTCCAGCTGATATTTGCTCAAATAATTCTTGCGACTCGACACTGGCAAATCGTGGAGAAGATCTTACTTTCTAGTACTTCTTTCTACTTTACTTACTAATCACCTTCACCTTAAAAATCCTTATATAAATAATAATAATAAAAAAATTATTTATTTTTCTCTCACAATATAGCCTTATAAGTCACATATTCGCATAAAATAAAAAGATGGGTAAGTAATCTCATGCGACTGAGATTTTGTTGACCTAATGCTGTTATCGTTTACTATCAGTATTACTTGTGCGTAGTGACAGACAAGACTAGACTGTCTTACTGACCTAAATCTGACACCAGCCTACTCACGATATTAAAGAGTCTACTTCTCAGTTCCTTCGTCTT
Source organism: Aplocera efformata (assembly GCA_921293045.1). Lineage (NCBI taxonomy): Eukaryota > Metazoa > Arthropoda > Insecta > Lepidoptera > Geometridae > Aplocera > Aplocera efformata. Next base: position 1,629,069 of record OV121061.1, read on the forward strand.
TCTATTACTTGCTCTGTTGTCTGTTTCAAATAGTGTTTTTATATGTTGATTTATATAGGAAATTTTAGAATCGAAATGTTTATATGGCACCGAAAAATCAATATCTTATTATATTAAACGAGCAATTCTTTTATAACTTCGCGTAGCTAGGAAATGGCCCTAAGGATTTGGATGAAATTTTGTGTTTAGATAAGGTTTTGCTATTTAAGTTTATCTATTATATATTGTATTTCATATAATTACGTTTTATACACAAATACCGAGCGAAGTTTGGACGCCTCTTGGACCAATGATTATGTAAATGTACAAGTAAAAAAAAAAATACCGCGGGTTATGGGTAAAATAGTGGGTTTTGCTCTGGCACGGGCGCTAGATCTAGTTTGGTATATAATCACGTATTTTAGAATTTTTGTTTAACCACTAATTTCTTCACCATATTTTTTTCAACTGAAAAAATCAATGATTACACATGTTGGTTTGAACCAGCGTGCTTCAAATTGAAAGTAGGCATCCCCTGGGCCACCACGCTCTCAATTGCCACGAAATCGAAATTACCTTCAAACTTGGGGTATTGCAACAGCTTCCAACGCGGCAGGCGCCAACACGGCTTCTGATGACGTTGAAGGTCATTTACATCCTGCTCTAATCGTACACACTCGATAAATTATATTTCTATCTTTCTCTTTATACCATTGAAAAGATTATGGCTGCACTGTAGCCATAGGCTAGAAAAGGAAGTTAGATCAGCCGCCGTTATTGACTGACAGAGTCCAAGTCTAGAAGTACTAGAAACCCAGTTCAAGTATTTCTAGACTTGGACTCTGTACTCTGGGTTTATAGTACGTTATAAATTATTTAATTTATAAATTGTCTCTTTTATTGTGTCCTTTTCTTATTGAATTTATGCTCACCGATTTTGTCAAATTCATGTGTATTTAGATTCGTCTTAATTAAGATGGGCACCAGTTGTATCAAAATTATAAAAATTAAGATTACCGTTTTAAAGTGCCAAATTATGTCTTCAAAAAAAATTATTTTCCTCGAAATGGTGTCAAAATGGCTTACAAAAATACCCACAACAACATAATATATTTATTTAAATGTAATTTGGAATTTTTCACGTAGGCGGGTTATTTGTTATTCTCAATAATTTCTTGTTCTATTTTATTATAATGATAAAGTAAGTATTCAATATATGTAAACACCTGATATGTTTGTTTCTTTGCAATTTCGCTGTGAATCTGTAAATGTGTTGCAATATATTACTACAGCTGCAACCGAACTTAATGCCCTTGATATACAACTCAAAATTGATTGGTAGCGTGTCACATCTGACTTTTGAGCAGTCAGTATCGGGCACAGGACCTAGATAACGACAAAAATAGCAATGATTAGATTAAAACTCCACGATTCATGAGTAATATGGAATACAAAAATAGTTTTGATCACATACATTTATTTGTGCAGATAATACAAACCAAATCAGCAGAAGAGAGCGTAAGAGAATTAAGAGCGTGATGGCCCAGGGGCACAGACGACGACTTACCAATCTGAAGGTCGCTGGTTCAAACCCACACGCGCACCAATTAGATTTTTCACTTGAAAAATTTATGTGCGCAATACCATTTTCTCGAAACGGTGATGGAAAACATCGTGAGGAAACCGGCACGTCTTAGAACCAAAAATTCGCCGACATATGACATCTACCAATCCGGATTGGGCTCCCATTCACTCTCAATTATCGAGAGTAGGCCGGTGTCCCTGCAGTGGGAACATACAGGCTGGTACGGAAGCAGTAGAGACCGTGGAGGTATAATTAATATGACAGTTATCACGAAATTAATTAGAATAATTAGATAGATTATTAGAAAACTCTTTATTGTACACTACAATTACATAAAGACATAATTCAAGTAATAAACAAAGACATGTGAAATACAATGGGCGGCATTATTGCTTAAATCAATCTCTACCGGGCAACCTTTGGATGGACTGGAATATACAGGGAATGATTGTGGCGTTAAATAAAGAAAAAAAAACAATTATAAAATCAATACATCTACATTTACCTATAACTACACAAATAACTATGCTATACACTTATATATATAAAGATTATATATACATATATACTACTAAATGTACAATATAAACAACTAATTATAGGATTCAGTAGTTATGTCAGCAGATTATTTAGGTTTGTAGTGAGATATCACGTGTATGGTTTTCGTAGAACGCGCGATTTGTAAGCCGAAAAGTAGCGCGCGGCCTTGACTCGTTGCCAGGCAACAATTTCCCCTTCATCCGCGACAACCACCCAAAGGATCTTGTTTACAGTAATCACTAGATACTTTGTACCGAAAAATACACGTGATTTCGGGTAGTAGCGCTACTCGAAATCACATAAATAGTTTAAAACCTCAAACGTATAGTCGGGGTCGAGGATGGGTTAAAAAAGGATTATTCCCGCTCGTTGTCTGTCTTTGAATCAACTTTTATTTGCTAAAAAAAATCACGTGATTAATAGACAACCCCTATATAAGAAAAAGTTAAAAGGACATTGATAGGAAAGAAGAATTCTTAAATATTGTATTGCGCGCATTAAATTCATTTATTCCATACAAGAAGTATTAGCGTAGTAGTTTTTTTTATACTAGGTACTGTTATGACCGGACGAGCTGAAGAAAGGAAGCAGTGATGCACTAGTATAGTAGTATAGTGTTCCGGTGGAAGGGTGTGGGTGCCGGTGAAATCACAGGTACATGAGACGTGACATCCCCGTCTCGGGTGACGAGCGCAACGCGATTCTACTTGACTTGGAAGATCTAGATTATATTGCTGTTGTTATGGGCGGAGGTAACTACTTACCAACAAGTAGGCCTTCAGCTCCCTCCGTCACTTTAGTTAAATATATAAAAATTGTTTATGGACTAATTTCAGTTACATACATCATAGTCCTGGGTAATACCGGGTAATGACGCATGAAACTGCGTCGAAATATCGGGGTAAACATCACGGTAGCTCGAAAGACCAGTCTGCAAGTAACGGTTTCCAATTGTGGCACAAAACAGGGAAAAGTTTCCTAAAAATGGTGCCTAAAGTTTCCGACGGCCTTCATCTAGTGTGAAGTGGTCACCGACGCCAATAAACATCACATCCAAAAAAACTGGTAAATCTCATTACATTGTTTTCAAATAATAGCTATAATTTCATAAAACGTACATCGTTTATCGATTACGATTCAACTGAAAGATGGCAAGCAATTAAAACAACATTTATGGATGTCTAGATACGGTTCGGATATCAGGAATTCTCTGAAAAACCTTGTTTAGAAAATGGCTACCGATGAAATCCCACATAGAGAGCCAGTATCGTGAGCATTAGTGGGTCGCGGCGGGTCGGGCCTAGTGATAAGGTATAATATATTATTATAATACAAGTTATTCCGACTTCTGTTCCTAAGGAGACAGGGAAGCAGGAAGATCTACATAATTATGTTTAATACTAATAAATTTTGCAGCTAAATAATTAATTATTATTCGTGTTACCGAGATATTTACCATGATTTGTGAGTTTTGTTGACTCTCGATATTTCGACGAACGTACAAAACGAGTACGTACAAAATCCATATTTGAAATGTAATTTCTATCTGAAATAAAAATAAATTATTATTATTTTTTATACATATCGACGATATTCTTAAAATATATTGTTTTGTATATTATATCTTTTGGATCATTTCTAATCTGAACCGAAATCTGCGTGAAAAACAATTTCAGTTTAGTTTCATACTACAATAAAAGAATCGATATCTCTCGATTCTTTTAGTATGTTCGAACGAATTGTTCACTGTTAACATTATTTTTCTTTTTCTTTGATTTTCACCTTAAATTTGGCGTTGCTATCTGCGACACAGTTTTTATACTTCTGAATCGCTTCCATTTTGTACAATAAGTGCCTTGTAACAAACAATTCCAAATAAAGATTTATTATCATAATTAAAAAAAAAAAAAAAGAACTATCGACAACGTTAGTAAATATGGGGTGCTACCACCCTAACCAAGGGTAAGACCTTGACCGCCAGCCGGGGTGGTTTACCGAGAAAACTAATCGATACCGAAGGTCAAAAGTTTACTTCCAACGAATAATTACTAATACGGTTAAGTTGGATATCTGTGGATCTTTTTTTTAAAGGACCATGTGTTGTTGGTCGCAGATGGCCTTGAAAACTTTACCCGGGCTTTTGGTGAGGGCGGACGGCCCTCAATCGACTTAAAACTAAAGTTTATAATTCAGCTAACGAGCCGTTCGTTAGCTAAATGATTAAACCTTAGGACCTCGGCATGGCTCGCTGCTACTAATCGGGAGGTTTGAACTAAGACTCGCAGAGGGCGAGACAACAAAGAGATTCTTTTACTCGGCGGGGAGGTCCAATGGTGGAGTGTTTACTCTGACTGGATGGCAAGAATACCTCCGGATAGCTAGAGGTGATCTCGTTATTCAGATCACTGTGTCTCGGTCTACGGAGAGACGCTTTGTCTGGAGGCTCTAACGGGTAGTCGATCTGGGGTCCTAATTTAAGCCTAATAGATAGACACTCTTTATTGTAGGTTGAGGGCCGTCCGCCCTCACCAAAAGCCCGGGTTCTTGTCAAGGCTACTGCGATCAACAACAAAATATAGTCCATTAAAAAAATAAAAATTTAGCGTAATGCTAGATAGCCTGTATGTAATACAGGCTATCTAGCATTACGCTAAATTCCTCATAAATCTGACTATAAAACACATTTTTTTTAAGATTCCAGATTAGTTAGCCAGCACAAACAAACAAACTCTTCAACTTTATTATATTGTATTAGTATAGATTGATTGATTCAAAGTGGAATTGCTTCATGAAATTTTCATGGAACTTTGGAGGCACGTTAAGATGTCGTTAAGCCATGTGTGAGGCCTTCGGGCGCCTTGAAAACTCCGACAACAGAGTTGGCCACTTAAACGAGAGACACAAAATAATTCCTTATCAGCATAGGAATTGTTTTAGACGTCACGATAACAACAAAACAATTGTACTATAATTAATTTTACAAAATATCAGCAACCGTACGTCACGCCTATCAAACGGACAAACACATTATGACGCATTTATGTAGATAACATTTGGAAAGGTGTATATATATATATATATATAAATATATTATTGGCTTAATATATCATAATTATTATATATCATCATATATATATATATATCATTGGCTTAGTTGGTAGTAGCCCTGCCTTCGGATCGAGGGGTCCCGGGTTCGATTCCCGGCCGGGGCACACTTTGTGTGGTGAGCATGAAGTTTGTTCTCGGGTCTTGGGTGTTTGTCTTGTGTTTCTGTGTTTGTCCATGCTATCTGCGACACAGGGAATCCTAGTGCAGAGGTATGAGTGTGTAAACGTTTATTTTATTTATTTATTTTTAATTATAATATCTGTGGTTATACTACTTGAAGCTGTGAATGATCCCACTGCAGGGCCAAGCCTACTCTCGTTCAACGAGATATATATTCTAATTTACTATTTTTTAAATGACCAACCGAAGATAATCTACTAAGTATATAAAAATAAGTCGGGTTTTCCTTCCTGACGCTATAACTCCATAACGCACGAACCGATTTCCACGGTTTTGCATTCGTTGGAAAGGTCTCGGGCTCCGTGTGGTTTATAGCAAAGAAAATTCAGGAAAAATTTCAACAGAAAAGCGTGAAAATCTTTTTTCATAAATGTTACATAAAACGAAGCCATCTGGTGGCGAAACGGAGTTCGCTGGGTTTGCTAGTGAAATATAAGTTCCTAAAACAGTTTTATGATTTCAAAATCAGCCTCACAAAGAGAAAGGTTGTAACTCGAAATTTTACTTTTTTGCTACACTTCATTTCGGACCATAGGTTCGTACAGTATTTTCTTATTATTTGTTATAATTTATTTTGATTACTTATTGATATTATCGGTCAAAATATAATTAACTTTTTTATAAAAATAAAAGCAATTGCACATGAACATTTAGCCCAAAACTAAGCTTGTATTATGGGAACTAGATAGGTAACTGGTTAAATACTTTTATAGTACTTTTATGTAGATTCAAATATTACATATTGACACTTAGACAGATCGAACATTTATATTCGTCATACAAATGCTTGTCCTGCGTGGAAATCGAACTGAAGACCTGCAGCGCAGATGCCAACTGAGCTAGAGAACATTAAATCAAATGACCATCAAAACTGAGCAAATATCAGCTGGAGAAACTTGTACAGAAAAAATATCTCGTGAAGAGGGAGAAACGCAAGTTGATTTAGAGCCTGTAATTAAGGACACACAAACCAACACCACACAAACAAACATAGTTTGTGTGGTGATGGTTTGTGTTGTAAATAACATGTTAAATGTAAAGTTACTAGGGTAATGAAATCTTTCAGAATTTGTGATTTGTTTATTTATACTGATAAATTTACACAATTTCACTATAAAAGGACTGAACTTTTTCAAAATCGAATGTATGTCAAATTAAATATAAATAAATTTATTTTAAATGATGACATTCATAACTATCGTACTAGAACTAGGAACAATATCGTTATACCAAAACATAGATTGACCAAAGTTGGCAAAAGCTTTTTATGTGTAAGTATAAAAGTATTTAACAAACTCGACCATACATTGCAAAGTATGGAAAATGACAATTTTAAAATACTAATAAGAAATTTACTGATGAATAAATCTTATTATTCACTTGACGAAGCATTTGCTGATGACTTGACAATTTAACTGTATTTTTACAAAGTATTGTACTCTTGTTTTGATTTTATTTTTTAGCTTTGCGTTTTTTTTTATCATTGACTTTTCCAAGTGTACAAGTGTATTTAATTGGAATAAATATATTCGAATTTGAATTTGAATACTAATTTCGAATTCTGATTTCGGGATGTCATGTCATGTACAGATAGTCGCAGCCTCGGACAGGAGAATAATAGATGATCAACGGTAAGATATTTCGGTACCACTCAATGTGACAGTTGGTTTGTTGACAGTACTATTTATTTGTCAAGTTCATTGTAACCAAGAATGATTCATTTATCAGTATCGTAGTACGACCTCATTCTAAAAATACTTTGCGGACTTTGAACGGTGCTGCAATAAGTATGTTTACATTCGTAATAGTATTGGCGGTTTAACAAAGATTATCGAAAATGATAAAGGTAATGCACGTTTATAATTTTTTAAATTTTGTGTGTTATGTTTTTAAATACTTGTAAATAGGAGTTATCATTGCGACACGTGATCGTATCACTACATAGTATAAAACAAAGTCGCTTTCTCTGTGACCTTTGAACTGAGCGCTTCCGGTCGTGGTAGGGCACATTAAGATATCGATAAGCCATGTCGGAGGCCTTCAGGCGGCTTGAAAACTCCTACAATAGAGTAATCCACTTACTAACACGTAGAATAGAACACCGTGTGGTTTTTACGCAGATAACCCGTCCAACGACCGCCCGGATGGCAGATTGTGATAAAGGATTTCCCCACGATTCTAGTTCATTAAAAACACAGACTTAAATACATTCACCCGTATTCTCGCCTTAAGGGGGTACACAGTACCATTGACTGGCCTAATAGCTCAGTTGGTAGTAGCTCTGCTTTCTGCGCAGGGTGTGAGTTCGATTCCCACCCAGGACAATCATTTGTTTGCGATCATAAGTGTTTGTTCTGTGTCTGGATTTTAATATATATATTACAAGCATATTATTGTATATATTTACAAAAAAAAGTACTATATGTATTCTATCGGTTATCTAGTTCCCATATTACAAGATATGCTTAGTTTTGGGGCTAGATAGCGCTGTGTGAAATATGTCAATGAATATTTATTTATTTGTTATTATTTAAAAATAGTAATTATAATATAAGTGAGCTAATTTGCTTATTACCGAGGCTATGGGGTACCGTAATTCAGCCGAGTGTTTTTCAACGTTTTTTATTTAACGCAAACATTGCTTAATAATTTTACCACACAGCGACATCACTACATAGTATAAAACAAAGTCGCTTTCTCTGTCCCTATATCCCTATGTATGCTTAAATCTTTCAAACTACGCAACGGATTTTGATGCGGTTTTTTTTTAATAGATAGAGTGATTCAAGAGGAAGGTTTATATGTATAATACACTAGCAAGTCACACCGACTTCGCACGAGTAGTTTCCGATACGACACTGATATTTTACTAACCGTGCGAAGCCGGTGCGGGTCGCTAGTATACGATAAAAACAAAATATTAAAATTATGGCTCCGTGGCTTAGTTGGTAGTAGCCCTGCCTTCGGATCGAGGGGTCCCGGGTTCGATTCCCGGCCGGGGCACACTTTGTGTGGTGAGCATGAAGTTTGTTCTCGGGTCTTGGGTGTTTGTCTTGTGTTTCTGTGTTTGTCCATGCTATCTGCGACACAGGGAATCCTAGTGCAGAGGTATGAGTGTGTAAACGTTTATTTTATTTATTTATTTTTAATTATAATATCTGTGGTTATACTACTTGAAGCTGTGAATGATCCCACTGCAGGGCCAAGCCTACTCTCGTTCAACGAGATATATATTCTAATTTACTATTTTTTAAATGACCAACCGAAGATAATCTACTAAGTATATAAAAATAAGTCGGGTTTTCCTTCCTGACGCTATAACTCCATAACGCACGAACCGATTTCCACGGTTTTGCATTCGTTGGAAAGGTCTCGGGCTCCGTGTGGTTTATAGCAAAGAAAATTCAGGAAAAATTTCAACAGAAAAGCGTGAAAATCTTTTTTCATAAATGTTACATAAAACGAAGCCATCTGGTGGCGAAACGGAGTTCGCTGGGTTTGCTAGTGAAATATAAGTTCCTAAAACAGTTTTATGATTTCAAAATCAGCCTCACAAAGAGAAAGGTTGTAACTCGAAATTTTACTTTTTTGCTACACTTCATTTCGGACCATAGGTTCGTACAGTATTTTCTTATTATATGTTATAGTTTATTTTTATTATTTATGGATATTATCGGTCAAAATATAATTAACTTTTTTATAAAAATAAAAGCAATTGCACATCAACATTTAGCCCAAAACTAAGCTTGTATTATGGGAACTAGATAGGTAACTGGTTAAATACTTTTATAGTACTTTTTTATGGAGATAAAAATATTACATATTGACACTCAGACAGATCAAACATTTATATTCGTCATACAAATGCTTGTCCTGCGTGGGAATCGAACTGAAGACCTGCAGCGCAGATGCCAACTGAGCTAGAGAACATTCAATCAAATGACCATCAAAACTAATGCAATGACGTTACAAAAAAAAAAAAACTTTTACACACTCATACCTCTGCACTAGGATTCCCTGTGTCGCAGATGGCATGGACAAACACAGAAACACAAGACAAACACCCAAGACCAGAGAACAAACTTTATGCTCACCACACAAAGTATGCCTCGGCCGGGAATCGAACCCGGAACCCCTCGCTTCGAAGGCAGGGCTACTACCAACTAAGCCACGGAGTCGTTACAAGGAGAAATTTTAGACTTTGACCGTTCAAATTCCATCGAAAGTTGAACGGGTCAGCATGCCGTTCTATTTCGAAACCTGTTCCACTGAACCTACCAGCGTATACGTCATCACAATATGATTTGTGCCCTGAACTATATTAGTAGAACCTGTTTGAATATTGTCGTCAGTTGGAAACCCAAGTTAAAAAAATGTCTACAGTATTGTTTGGCGGAATAAGCCATTCAGCTAATATTATTGTGTGGTTGTCTTCAATAATTATTTGTAACATGCGAGATGGCTAAATATGGTATTAGGGTATTATGTAATTACCCTAAATGCAACTATAATGTACATGAATATTTATTTCGATTTATGTTTTTACACCATGTAAATCTTTATTTTAGAAAAAGAATAAAGAATTACGCTAATTATTTATTATATGTTGCGCGATTAATAAATTGTTAAATAATAAATAATAAATAGGATAAAGTCGCGGGAAACAGCTAGTTGTAAATAATCAACTTCCAAAGTCTATATCGTCATTATCTCATCATACCCTGTAATTATGTTACATAACATGGCACTGTAATTATGTATTGTTTAGAACTGTTTACATGTCACATATTATCAGTTGATCACTATAGACCGCGGAATTGTCTCACCTCATTGATACATGAGATTTCCTTTCTTAAACATCATGTTGTTTAGGCACCAATTTCAACAAGCCTTGTGTACTGTTGGCAATGAAATTCGGAGGAGAGTTGCAATAAAGTTACCGTTCGGTATCCGTGAGCGTTAAATAAACCCAAATTACAAAACAGATGCAACTTGTTTCCTCCGCGCAAGTAAAAACCACGCGGGAATTCCAAACTGCTTTGCATTCGATAACCTTAACGTTTGATAAGAACCACTGTGTTTTATGAATAAACCCCTTACCGTCCTCGTTGGAGTGACCAGAGCCCGGCGAGGAAGGTCAACTTAGAATGGTTTTTTATACAAGCACGTTGGGACAAGCCACGGTTCGCGCTATCTAACGCACACAAGCACAATTCTTATCGTACACTCGTGTATTGACACAAAACACAAGCACGAGCCACGCACACGACCGTACATACAAGCGAATTTCACGGAATCTCCGGCGGTACTGGACTGGGCGCTAACACACACTGACGCAAGGCCGCGCATGACGCGTAAAAATCTATAAAAGTGTGTATTGTGCACTGACGCTTCACATTCCTCATCAGGAACTCAGAGCGAGTGCACGTCGGTTTTGTGAGAAAACTTGTGAAATTATTGTGACATCGGCTACAAGTTCAACTGCCACTTGTGGATTGCATAACAGTTAGCCACTGTTCAGTGAAGTGCTACAGTGTCCGTGACAATTCCTACGATCAGGAAAGTGTCCAGTGAAAATTGTGAATTCAGGAGCATCAGGATATCTAACATGTACAACGAAGCCGTGATCCCTGTGAAAGCCGAGAGTTTCAGCGGAATGGCGGCTAAAAGGTGATTACTTTCTGCATATTGTGCAATATCATATCGAAAAAGTTATTTAACTTTAGAACATTTTTGTTATTATAGTATTTTTATTTTGGTGTCATCCATTTCTACTTTGTTTACTCTCATTTTTTTAATTAAGTAAATTGTTATAGTCTTAGCAAGAACGTTTTAGTGAGAGATCTAATAGCTAAAAACTCGTATTTTATGAGTTATGCTTATCTTCCTTGATGGTCCAGAAATTTGTATTTCGAGTCAATTTATTTTTTAATGTTTGTCTAAAATATTTTCTTGTTAATCGTTCTTGTTAATTTGATTTAATGTTAAATTATAGGCAATTAATCTTAACTTAAAATGTTTTCCTGTATCAAGCAATTAACATACATGACTTGAAATGATTAGTTTGATAGATTCTAAAATACATATTTACCTTCTTAATCTGGGAAAAAAGTTTACTTACAAAAATCTATAATGTAATCTCTGTTTTGTTATAGTCCGCTGAGCCAGTGCATCAAATCGGTGCTTCGGCGGGCTTGTGTGGAAAAGAGGCTGACAATTGGCCTGTTTCCTGCGATCCAATACCTCTCGAAAAACTGCAATGGCGCCCTCTTCTGCCTGACAACGGAAGCTCCGCCCGGAGATAGCGCCACGCACATGCAAGAAGTCTTGCTGGAGGCTTTTTGCGTGGAAAACGAGATTTACACAATCAAGGTAATAATCTTTTGTTGAGGTTATGAGATTCATGGTCGTTTTGGCATCAAGGTGATAATTCAAATTAGTAGTGAAGCGCCATCTATTGTCGAGTAGCAGTACTAACAATCTTCTCTTTGTTCATAGGTGGACTCTGAAGCTAAAATGCGACAAATGCTGGGATGCAGAACTTCAGGGATGGATTTCAGCTGCGTTTTGGTTCACTATCCGTATACAGACCCGTTTACTGACTGCCAAGAGATCGACCTTACTTGCCTTTCCGAAGCCGAGAAGAACTTGATTGACCATTGTGAAAGCACCTGGGGATTTGCTCAAGTGCCAGTTATTAAACTACCGGAGAAGTGAAAGAAACTAGACAGTTTTAATGAGAAAAAAAATTGCTGGCCATTATTGGTCATTATATTTTGCCAAAAGGCATTATATGGCTTTGGCGTCTAGCGCCATCTAGTTTACAATAGTTGAACTATGTCCGTAAGAGATTTTTTAGGATTTTGTTCCTGTTGTAAGAATATTGTCATGTAAAGATTAGTAGAAAGAGTATTTAAAAGAAACATTAAAATTCTAAATTGAAAATTAGAGTATATCTTATAATGTTGATACCAGTGCTGTATTGAACTTTAAACTATTAGTTAGAAGATGATAATAAATTAGTTACCTGCATAAGATAGATAGGAACAAGAAAAAAAAAAATCAAGAAAAAGAGTGGATTCGGAAGACGATTTTGTACATTTTAATATTTATAAGATTGTTAAGAGCTAAGAGAGAAAACTATGGAATAAACAATGTTATATGAAATTTTGTTTTTATTTATATGATAATCACTTTTTACCTTAAATTTCCTTTATTTAATAATATATAATTAATAAAATAAAATATGTAGGAAAAAAATCGCATAGCTCATTACAACTTGGATAGTACATAATTACATAGATCTATAATAGATAGATAGATAACATTTTATTGATCACCAAACATAAAAAAAAAAAAATTGTTAATTAATAAATTTTTAACAACTATCTATTAAAAAAAACCGCATCAAAATCCGTTGCGTAGTTTTAAAGATTTATATATAGGGACAGAGAAAGCGACTTTGTTTTATACTATGTAGTGATAAGGTAATACAATGGGCGGACTTATCGCTAAAAGCGATCTCTTCCAGGCAACCTTTGGATGGACCAGGCAAAGAGAAAAATAGAATGAGCATGTTGTGCATAGAATAGAATATAAAACTAAAGAAAAAAAATTATAAATCCGATTAATAAATAAACATAATAGTAATAGAAACATAAACAGTTAGCAATTTAACAAGTTTTTACATGCTTATCGAAGCGACAAATATTGTTTCGTTACTATGTTCTTGAAGATGGGATCTACACTACAGCATACTCCCACCCGAAAAGGTGAGGTGGTGATTCATAAAAATTGACTTTTCAATCAGTCAATAATGCTGATGAAAAATTTGAATGAAAATATAGCTAGAGACCATATAATAATAAAACAAGTATACAATTGCTGTTGCCCTGACAACAGCAATTGTATACTTGTAGAGTTCATTTTGTTTAACTATAGGTGAAAGTAAATGTATAGAAGTCCTATAAGTACCTAAAATACTATTATTTTAAATAAGTTTTTCTCTTAATTATTGGGATAAAAAATAACCCAAATAGTAAAACAAAAATATCAAGGTAAATAGGAAATTGAAAAATTGTATTATATTGGCAAAAAGCTAACATCACGCGGTGTTCCCAGGCGGTCACCCATCCAAGTACTGACCGCGCCCGACGTTGCTTAACTTCGGTGATCGGACGAGAACCGGTGTTTTCAACGTGGTATGGACGTTGGCGAATGATAACAGAAATTTGTAAGTTACGTTTAGAATATTAATGAATTGTGGTATTTACTGTTTTTTTTTTAGACTGTGTGTAGAATAGGGTGCGTCCTCGACTTTTTTCAATACTTTCAAAGTAGCAAAATACGCAATTTTGTTTACTTGTTTGTTATATTTTTTCCAGTTATTTTGATCAAACAACCAAATATTTTGATAAAAATTCTATGGGACCAATCTAAAAGCATATCCTTTGGAAAGTTAATAGTTAATGTATTATTAAATTCCTTTCGAACGTTTCACCCCCCAATCTTCAAGTATTAAATCGGCTCCCTTTTCCCCAATCATGATAGTTGGTGCGTTCGTATTGCCTCTGATAACAACAGGCATTATCGATGTGTCTATGACTCTTAAGTTCTGGACACCATAGACTCGCAATCTAGGATCAACTACCGCTGTTTTATCCCACTCTGGGCCCATTTTACATGTCCCACTGGGATGGTAAGGAGACGAAGTATAAGTTCTTGCTAAACAAACAGTATACTCGTCTGTCCCCCACTCGTAATCTTCACAACCCTGCAAACGCTGGCGGACGAAGTACGCCCCCATATCTTGGAACGCTTTCGTGTTTTCCAAACTCAAAAGGAACCTGGCGCCTTTTATGATAGGAAGCAAATCTGAATCGTCGCCTAAATAATTCACGTCTATTATTGGATAGCCGTCTGGATCCGTTTCATTCAGGTATAAGCGACCTCTGCTTTTTGGCGTTAAATTCATTACTCGTGGAATGATCGCGTCGTAGTAAGTCGTTGGCCAAGTTAAAATAGTTTCATACAGCGCTGGATCAGATAGATACTCGTTCAGGATAACGGTATAGGCTTGGAATTGAATATCCGCAGCTGGTAAATCAGGATCAGTCTTTAAAAATGCGATAGAATTAACTGCGCCGTTGCCAGAAATAGTACCAGTCTTTTTTTTCATGAATCTGTAGTCGAAAATGTCTTTTACGATCGTTTTTTCATCGACTAAAGTAGAATTTTCTCTCGGAAGAGCTACGGAATAACCGTTGAAAGTGACGTGGTCGTGCAGATTGAAACCTACAGGCAAATCAACGATGACTGGTATGCCTAAACTCTTTAGATGGTCTTTGGGTCCTACACCAGACAACATTAACAATTTTGGTGAGTTAATCGATCCACCACAGACGATAACCTCTTTTTTAGCAAACGAAGAGTATTTTTTGCCATTCTTCATGTAAACAACTCCATAAGCTTTTTTGGAGTCCGATGAAATAAGCACTTTTGTAACTTCAGAATTGACTTTCACCGTCAAATTTTTTCGTGTGTATCGTATGGGTCTGATGTAAGCAGTATTGGTGGATACTCTTTTCCCATAAGCGCTGGTGGTTTGCCCCTGCATTGTAACCAACTGGTTGGCTCCGTTGAAGTCTCCCAATGGAATACCTCTCTCATTATACGCTGCAGTCATCATGAAAGATGGGCGGTCGATGTCAGGTAGATGGGATACCGATTGTGGTCCATGGTTCCCATGGTAACCCTTGTCTAGGGAGTGGATGTTCAGATTATCTTCAGACTTTATAAAGTAAGGAAGAACCTGTAAATTAATAGTTTTGTGAATCACACCTCAAACTCATAGCGCCTACAACTTTCTTCATAGCAATTGCTTCATCAATGTAATATTTACAAACGGGTAGGCGTTAATAGGAAATAGGCAATATTCTGGTTTACTTACATCCTCGTAACTCCATCCTTCATTACCCATAGCCTCCCAGTTATCATAATCTACCTTACTGCCTCGTACGTATGACATTGAGTTAATTGAACTGCTACCTCCCATCGTTTTACCCCTGAAATTAAAGAATTATTTTTCAATCCTTAGACTTATACACTATTTCATTAGAAAAAGTGAACGCCATTATAAGAAGCGTTGCTACAGTTCAATAGATAATTACTAGAATAGAATTAGAAGAGGAATAATTCCGTAAAACATTGTTTATTAAACAAACAGTGATTAATTTCCGTAAAACAAGTCGACAAATTCAAAACTTTAATGATACACTTGAACCTTAATTAATCACTGCGTCCATTAGTGAAAACGATAGAACAGGAACAGGACAATCCGTTTCGTTGTTTTTGAGTTCCTCCCGTTCAGAAAGACAGATGGGGGTCTTTGTATTAAAATATGTAGTATAAGTGATCAGAGCAGTAAGCTGACGTAAATATGGTATTGTTACCTTGGCCAGGAGCACTGCTGACCCGCTCTGCCCAAACAGCTCTTGCCATTGGGCGCGGTGAAGTACTGCCAATCTATGTTTGACCCTTGCATTGCCGTTGAAAGCCCAGGGGCCAATGTTATGTCGGGCTGCTCATCTCCAGCTTCTAAGAGTAACACCTGGATAAAACAAGTTCATTTTACGATAATGAAAAAACCTCAGACTCCGACTGTAATGATAATGACCTGATGAGATTCAAAAGCCTGAACATATCTTCATAAATTACAGCTAGGGCGGCCTTAGATATTGCGAGGCTCCGGGCGATAGATCTTTGTGAGGCTCTTGGCGTATGAGGAATTTAGGTGAGTTGGAAGTGTACAGGGCTCCTGGTAATCAGGCAGCATCCTCCTACAAACAGCTGCAGTACATCGACACAAAAAACGGGTTGTTCTGCGAGGGTGCGAGCCCCTATAAAAGCGAGGCCCCGGGCGATTGCCCTGCATGCCATCCCCTAAGGCCGCCACTGAATTACAGCTAAGAACCATATCGATCACGTCAGCTTTTAAACAAGAAAAATCTCATCGAAATAAGTAGATACATTCGTTCGGGAACTACGATGCCAGAGATACATACACACTACAAAATTATCAAACCTAAAACACCTCTGTGGCGGGTGTTAAAGATAATTACTGATATAAAAATAAAACGAAAAATTCGAAATTATGGGCGAAGTAGGTGGAAGCATATCCTTTCAAATGTCATCCAAATAAATCAAATTGCATGTTTTGCTTGAAACTTTTTTGTTTTTATGTTGAATTAGGATCGTGTTTAAAATAGTAGGGTGGGCTAGAAATATGGAATTAACGTATTGAAGTCGTTTTTTTTTTTATTTTTTTTTAAGTCATTTCCTTTTTTAAACCGTTCGTTCTAGGGGTGCTCAAGTAAGGGATCCAAAACTACTAGTATTAGATTAAACATTACATATAGTTTTTTTTTGCTTTAACTGAGTGACCAAAATCCTCATTCAGTGTTCTTTAAATAGATTAAAATGCTTATTGATATAAATAAGAACAATTTGTAGTAAACAGTTTTACCAAGCTGAAAAATTATTAACGTGCAAGGTGCATAGAAAACAATGTTAAAATTTATGAATCAAAATCTTCCAGTTCTATTACTACAACTAAACTTAATTGCTCACTACAATCATCATTATAGTTTATAATGAATACATGTACATAGTGGATATTTAGAGATAGTAGATAGATTACACATTGTTTATAATTTCTTAGTGTATTTAGGAGTCCGTTATTCATTTAGTTTTGTTTAACTTAGTAAGAAAAACACAACACACTAAGTTTTCAGTTGCCAGGGGTGGCGGCCGTCTGATCTTCGCTTACTCCTGGGCAAGGTTATCAATGTTTATTTTCGCTATATACGCTACTCTAGCTGATAATATGATGCAAATCGGAAAACAGGTTGTTTAATGATTAAATCTCTCGGCTTCGGCTCATTGTTTATAATCTCAGGTGCCATATTAGGAATGTCGATGTATTCTTCAGGTTGCTATCTACCCTAGATAGCAACCTTTTTGCTCTTACTTTAGCTTTTCAGTTTCGCGCCGGCAGTCTTTGTAATATGATTTAGCCATAATATTGCAACGCACGAACATCAATATACTTACTTACTAGTACCGATTTTCAAACTAGATGGCGCTTGTTGTATCTGAATCGCGCTGACGAAAACGCGCGGTGAACTGTATGGTTTCCGAACATACCAATATTCTGTACTCTGGTTTCCCTTCAACACGTATAAATCTTTCGCCTTTTACTAAAGATTTCCGTGGAGGGGAACACTCAAATGAGTCTATAATTGTTTTTGAATATCCTTACTTCGGTGAGGATTATAAGTGAATAAAATAATAAATCATATAGTAGGTACAAGGAATGGTAATTAAATTGAATGATATCTAACATCGCCCTGAGGGAGGAATACATGTTTTCGAGACACTTAAATTACGATCGTTTACCCCAAGGATATTATTTAGACTTTATGTGATGGGTGAGCAAGAACATATTTCAATAATAATTGCAAACAAATCATTGCGATTAGAGATGTGCCAACTCGGAATAAACACGACTCTAGTTAACTCGAGTTGAAATACAGGTAACTCGAGTTAGCAGGAAGAAACTAAGTATTGACTTTTTTACTTATTTGTTCCTCCACCCAACTCTACTTTGATACTTTTGCTGACTTTGTTTGTTTGTTGTCAATCAATTGTTGCAATAAGAACATTCATTCAATTATAATACTACTCGAATTAGAATAATATTTATCTCATTAAGATGTTTGTTTGTGCAACAAATAAACAACTAAAGTGAAACAAAATAAAAAGTAAATATTTTTTGAATAAATGAAAGTTATACAATGCTGAAGTCAAAAAACTAAAAATATTTTCTTGTAAGTATTCATAACACAAAATAAACCTAACCTCAAACGTCAAATCTGCAACATTGTGACATTTGTGACCAGTGAATACAGTTTGATATGATCAGAAAACTTCTTGTCGTCGTCGGTGTCGTTCGGGCGGGAGTATTAAAGCGAGCTGCGCGCACCCCCAACGAGTGAATCGCGGTCTCGCTCTTTCGCTTGATTCGTTTATTTACCGCCAGCCCAAACTCGAGTTAGGGAGAATTCAACTCGAGTTAACTCGAACTGAGCACAACTCGAGTTGACTCGAGTTAGTAAGTCGAGTTGACACATCTCTAATTGCGATAATTAGTGAAGGCTGATAATTATCTCAACAATATTCATAAGTTGTGATTACTAATCATAATATTTATTATTTTTTTAATATCCATATTCAATATCGCGGGTGGAAATTTGCCCAAAAGTCGGACAGAAAAGGAAAAAACTTATAATATTATTTGAATAGCTAAAAAACGAAAATTGGTTGTCTTTAGTTAATAACTTAAGCCGATCGTGCCTCTCTATCGCATGTTCCGCGCTCTCGCTTGCACGCACGTGACAATGAGTCATGCCTTTTCGTGCGTGCAGCGGGCGTTCATCGATTTATAAAACTTTTATTACATCAAAAACAAATTTCACGAACTACGGTGTTTAGTACGAAATCCAAAGTTCGCTGCGTTTCAATAAAAATGTATTACATACTCATTTGCATACTCATAGCCGATAGTACTAGTTTGAAGAACCATGATTGCAACAATATACAAAAATATTTAAATAAAAAAATAAACCTAATGCAAAAAGCCAACATCACACGGTGTTCCCAGGCGGTCACCCATCCAAGTACTGACCGCGCCCGACGTTGCTTAACTTCGGTGATCGGACGAGAACCGGTGTTTTCAACGTGGTATGGACGTTGGCGAAATAAGAACGCAATTTTATTATAACAATCAAAGCTGATATTTTAGATGAATGACGTCAGAACGTGAAATGGCTGTTATTAGGATTTTGTAATCAACTGCTAAAGAGACAAGAGACAGTTTATAAAAAAATATTTCAACACTTTCATACCTAATTCATCGCACCTAGGAGTTTCAACAAACAAGGTCAACGCACTCATACTTCTGCACTAGGATTCCCTGTGTCGCAGATGGCATGGACACAGAAACACAAGATTAATACCCGAGAACAAACTTCACGCTCACCACACAAAGTGTGCGCCGGCCGGGAATCGAACAGTTCATGTGTTATTTAATATAATGAGTTTAATTGTAGCCTGTAATAGAACTGGAAGATAATTCATAACTTTAAACATCGTTTTCTATGCACCTTGACCCCAATGATAATGTTTGGTATGAAAAGGTAGAATAATAAGTACATTCTATAATTTTTTTAATATTTTTTTTCACTTTGCTAATAATACTGTTAACTACACGTTTTTCATAATGAGTTAAAAGGTGTCTAATAAGCGTATTTTGCTTTTCTGTGATTTTTTCTTCGTCCGTTTGGATGTTTCTTTTTAAAATGGTAGGTTAAATTGACGGATGAATGAATTGATTTATTGTCAATTCGAAACTGACGAACATTCTGGTTTATTCTGAGGTACATGTATAAACTGTTATATATATTAGTAAGTAAATTGCTATTTTGTAACACAAGGTGTAAAATCGAAAACCTATTTTTGCGTGCGCTGCAAAAACTATTGACAATAGAACAAAATGATGTACTACGGGTTTGTAGATCCCATTAAGACCTTCAAAAAAGTCCGCGAGAACATATATCTAGCTATCATGGTTTAATCACAATAACCGATTTTGTGTATCAAATTTGTACACCGTGTGCAGTTTGATCCAACTTGAAAGATAGGATAGCTCACATCTCAATTTATGATCGTAATATTATTTTATTGCAAATTATAATATCTTATGACAAAAACGTTAGCCACAGCAACGCGTGGCCCGGTCAGCTAGTTATCTATATACGTTAGATTGTATATTATTTGCAATCACTACATAATTAACTTTTAAATGAAAATTATTAGTTTTATGAACAGTGGCAAGTGCAACAGCTGAAATCTTATTGGCAAGTACATTCGATTTTCTAAATAATTTTGGTCTACAATCAAATGTAAGTTATTATATTATTTTATTACGTATCGGTCGCGAGCAATAATAATTTTAGTAGATAGCCTTACCTTAGCACTTAAAGTATATCAAATACTTTACATGTAATAAGTAGAAATCATCACTTTAGTGGTACGGCGGGCAGTCTGTATAATATAATTTGGCCATAACTGCAACGCACGAACATCAATATACATACTTACTAGTACCGATTTTCAAACTAGATGGCGCATGTTGTATCTGAATCGCGCTGACGAAAACGCGCGGTGAGCTGTATGGTTTCCGAACATACCAATATTCTGTACTCTGGTTTCCCTTCAACACGTACAAATCTTTCGCCTTTTACTAAAGATTTCCGTGGAGGGGAACACTCAAATGAGTCTATAACTGTTTTTGAATATCCTTACTTCGGGGAGGATTATTTATAATCGATATTTTCTTTCCATAGTTATAGATCAGTGTTTATCAATGACATAAACCCCCAGGTGTTCTCGATGCCTCATTAGAGGGGGTCACGAAGCTTCTATGGAGGACATGCAAAAGGTTGGGAATGGAAAAAAAACAATAATTTAATTATTATGAAAATGAATAAATATATTGGATTGGATATGTCTCACAAAGTAAAATACATGAAAAAGAAAGCATGATAAAGGTTGAAAAACACTGATCTAGACAATAAATTGGAGAGTGTACCCATACGAATTTTATGAAGCGTATAGTTGACTTCCAAAGTTAGTGGAATTCCAAAGTATTAGTTCTGATGACAGTGAAAAACTACAATTAATATAGCGCTGCGGGGGGGGGAACGGACTACGCTCATAAGCACAAAATCTAAAGTTCGTTGCGTTACGATACACAACAGAAAAAATAATTACACCGATACAATAATAAGATAAAACTAGAATGAAGCAAGAAATATATATAGTTTTTTTTTTTACCTGAATGACTAACGTAAAAAAAAAAAAAAAAAGTATTCCTAATGCAAAAAGCCAACATCACGCGGTGTTCCCAGGCGGTCACCCATCCAAGTACTGACCGCGCCCGACGTTGCTTAACTTCGGTGATCGGACGAGAACCGGTGTTTTCAACGTGGTATGGACGTTGGCGATTCTTTGGCACAATTTTATTTTAACACTCAACGCTGATTTTTAGATGAATGAAATTTTTAGATGAATCAACCGAACTTGATTTTCAGGTTCATCCATGTTTTTTATCGCTCATTTATCAAGCTATTTTAAAGACCCATTTTTTTTAAGTGTATACTTTCGTATTGATCACATAGAAATTTAGGTAAAAGCTATTTAACGTTCTGTATCAACGATTATGAATTTCTGTATCAATACGAAAGTATACACTTAAAAAAAAATGGATCTTTAAAATAGCTTGATAAATGAGCGATAAAAAACATGGATGAACCTGAAAATCAAGTTCGGTTGATATATGAATATACCAATCAGATTGAAAACTGTTGTTCCTAGCTATTCCCAATCCTGTACTGACGAGTGTGAATTTAGGTTTCTAATGAAAGTGAATATATGAATGACTAGCAAACCCGGCGAACTCCGTTTCGCCACCAGATGGCTTCGTTTTATGTAACATTTATGAAAAAAGATTTTCACGCTTTTCTGTTGAAATTTTTCCTGAATTTTCTTTGCTATAAACCACACGGAGCCCGAGACCTTTCCAACGAATGCAAAACCGTGGAAATCGGTTCGTGCTTTATGGAGTTATAGCGTCAGGAAGGAAAACCCGACTTATTTTTATATATGAATGATTTCTGCCGGATACTATCTATTATGTGTGTGTGTGTATGTATTTGAGGGTAGGGTAGATACTATTTTTAACGCTTAGCTGTGACGGTCTTAGGGGATGGCAAGCAGGGCAACAGCAGGGCTTTTGGGTAGGTAGGGCTTCGCACGGGTAGTTTCTCATACGACACTGATGCTTTACTAACCGTGCGAAGTCGGGGCGGGTCGCTAGTTTATTATAAGGACGAAAGTTTGTATGTTGTGTGTGTATTTGTACCACCTCCACGCTAAAACGGCTCAAGGGGTTTAGATGAAAATTTGTACCAGAATAGCTTATATCCTTGATTAACACATAGGCTACTTTTGATCCCGGAAAACTGCGGTTAACACCGCGGGGCGCAACTAGTAAGATATCTAAGTTAAACTTACATTAAAATTAGCTTCCACTAGTCGATGTGCCACGACGCAACCAGCTGCCCCAGCGCCGACCACGATAAAATCATATTCATCTCTTTCTTCCCTACATATCGCCCTCTCTCTCTCATACGGATTATACCCATCCTTTTCCGTCCCGTATCCATCTGTATATCCATCTCTGTCGTAGATACCAAGTTTCTGTTGTATTCTTTTGTCTTCGGAATTTCCAAAGAGTTCTAATATGTAGTTGAGGTAGAGGTAGCCGAAATATGAGCATACAGTCAGCTGGCTATTGGCAGGACATACCTCGGCGAGGTTTACTGGTTCCCAAATCATGGTGCTGGAAAGAGAGCGATATAGTAGACAGAATGAGATAGAAGCTTGCCTTTTTGTAGCGAGGGATGGAAAGAGTGCGATATAGTAGAAAGAATGAGATAGAAGCTTGCCTTTTTGCTGCAAGCTGCAAGTGTAAGTGAAGGGTTCATCCGATGTTAAATCGTTATCCCCGCCCATAACAATAGCAGTACCACTTAGGTCCTAAGTATGAGAACCCAAGTCGCAGCCCGTTGCGCTCGTCACCCGATACAGGGTTGTTACGTCTATACGCAAGTGATTTCACCGGCACCACACCCTTCCACCGGAACACAGCAAGGCGAGCGCACCGCTGCTTGGCAGATAACCAGATGTGGAAGAAGTACTTCTCCGGGCGAACTTTGCAAAAGTAAGAATTTAAAATATTTTTTAATACATATAAAATATTACCTATCTCACCCAATTGCTCGGTTAAAACTGACGTAATAATTGAGAAACTATTATACTGCTAATTACTCTTTTGCCAGGAAACCAGAGTTTAAATTTAAAACTGTTGGTCAGTTTAACAATGCGATCGCTAAACCTCGGTTAAACTGTTTGACTGTTGTAAAAGTAGCAGTGGAACTTGTGCCAAGTTTCACTGCTAGTCGTGCTCGTCCGGAGAAGTACTGCCATCACACCTGGTGATCCGCCGCCAAGCAGTGGTGCGCTCGCGTTGCTGTGTTCTGGTGGAAGGGTGTGCGTGCCGATGAAATCACATCCGCGCGAGACGTGTCTTCCCCGTCCCGGGTGATAGACGCAGCGGGATGAACGCGACTCAGTGTAAGATCCAAATCTTATACTGAGTCGCATTACTGTTGCCATGGGTGGGGGTCGCCACTTTCCATCAGGCGGGCCATCAGCTAGTTCCGTCGCTTTTTTCATAAATAAAACACATTTCTATCGGGACATAACGCGAGTGTGCCTCTGCTTGGCGGCAGATTAATTGGCAGTACTAGCTGCAGAAGCTTGCCTGCTATTTGCCCCTGCTCGCTCTGACATGAGTAATACGACTCCGGTCTTCATCTATTGAATTCTTGCAGATGGCATGGACAAACACAGAAACTCAAGACAAACATCCAAGACCCGAGAACAAACTTCATGCTCAAGTGTTTATAAACTTTTTTATGTTGTTATAAATAACAAACAAAGTAATGAAAATATGAAAATTGTAAAAGAATTGTTTGAAAAAATTGTTGTCCCTTGTCTTTATCACCAAATTTGCACAATATTTGGTTGTTTAACGAATTAAAGTTAAACGTGAGTTAAACCAAAGGTTAAGTTAATTACGTCTACACATCCGACAAACCAATATACATATAATTATTAAATAGTTCGTAATTATGCTTTTCCTGCGCGGCTTAATGCAATTAAGAAGCAATGTATTAACTGTAAAACTGGTCTCAGCTCAGTTGGTAGATAGCTTCTACACTGTAGATTTGGCCTCGATCCCCACTCAAATATCGGTTTAGAACAAGCGATAAACTTAATAATAAGAACCCATGATCTTGTAGATAACGTACTTAATCGTATCATTTGCATTTAATTACTTTAATCTTCTAATCATATCCTTATCAGCCTCTAATGTTCCCAATGCAGGGACACCGGCCTACTCTTGATAATTGAGAGTGAATGGGCTTTGATCTACCACGGGAGCCCAATCCATTGCATTGATGTTCTAGTATACTCTGAAATCTGTCGCACAATTGATTAAATCTATCGGCATCAAGCATTTATTAACAGTTAAACCCAACTTCAATTCAACTAACAGATTACTGGAATTGGAAACCATATAGCATCATAGTTATTTGTCATTAAAATTAATTAATATTTTATAATATTATAATAATAATATAAACTTGTTAAATTGATAGTACCTACCTTAATTTTAATTCATATGACCTACGATTATTTTTTTGACTTAATTTAAAATAATTTATTTTTGACTAGTTTTTTTTTTTTTTTTTGTTTTAAATATTTTAAAATTTATATTAAATAATAGTTTATAATGATTGTGACTCATATTATAATATTGCATGCCGAAAGGTAGAATACATTGATACTAATAATAATATTGACATCTTATATACCTACATGTATTTCAAGCAATAAAGTATACTTTGACTTTGACTTTAATCCATTCCCAGTACTATTAGTAGATTATAGGTTTATTTTGTTAATATTCAATTATTCATGTAAAACTAATAAAATAATATATATTTTAAATGCTGCCATAAGTATTAGGTAATTTCAAACATTTCATCGCAGCAGTCGTGGCCGAGTGGTTAAGGCGTCTGACTCGAAATCAGATTCCCTCTGGGAGCGTAGGTTCGAATCCTACCGGCTGCGAAACTTTTTTTACTATTTTTTTAGTGTCGATTATTGAATCTTTTATTTGTAAGATTGACTGTAAGAATCGCAATAAGTTTATTGTAGAAAATAAAATAAAGTTTCAAAGTTTAAGAAGTAACAGATAAACGAACTCAAAAAAAATTCTTGATTGTTGTTAAAATTTTGGTCTAATTCATTCCGGGATTTTTAATTACCTTATTATTTTTAATTACCTTATTATATTATATTATTAGTTCTATGACAAACATTACACAATTATAAAAAAAAACACTGAAATAAATAAAGTTCTTACATTCAAACGTGTTTTGAAAGAACAAAACGATTACCAGGGGACACCCGGGTTTGAACCGGGGACCTCTCGATCTGCAGTCGAATGCTCTACCACTGAGCTATATCCCCGACGACTTACAATGTAAAATAATAGAATATTTCCTTTTACTTAAAAAAGCCATATCCGTACCTTTTTATATATTAACTGGAAATTAGTTTTTAAAATAATTAAATTAAATAAATGACCCGCCCTACCAAAATTAAATTATGTAAAAAAAAATGAAACTCTTATATGTAACATAACTTTAATTGAGAACTACATAAGTTGGTAGGAATGAACTAAAACCAACCATATCAATTTTTTTTAGAATTATTATTAATTATACCATTTCTTCGAATTATAAAATCTATAAATTTAACTAGTAGCGCCATCTCTCATCGGGAAGAAAATTAAGGACAACTAATTGAACATTTTATTAAAAATTTAGTTTGATAGGAAATCAAAAAGACCAAAAAGTTGGTAACTATATTAAAAAATATATTATTTACACTCGGATATTACGTTCAAGTACTGCCATTATTCGTCATGAGCGTTATCTAGGACAATAATCAGTATAGCGCCATCTTGTGTCGAGTAGATATAATAGAATTATATCTACTTAGAATCTAATTTAGCGCTTTCGACCAAACAAACTCTTCAGCTTTTTAATATTAGTATGGATTATAAACATCACCAAAAAAATTATGCAGAATAATTAGGCGCGTTACATAGTTCTAAAATATCAATATAATGACCGATCAATGTGAATAATTCATATTTGTAATTCACATTATTTAGTGGCGTTAGAAATAACAAAAAAAATAACAAAACAAGCCAATAACGTTAAAAATTAAAAACATAGTGCAAAAAGCCAACATCACGCGGTGTTCCCAGGCGGTCACCCATCCAAGTACTGACCGCGCCCGACGTTGCTTAACTTCGGTGATCGAACGAGAACCGGTGTTTTCAACGTGGTATGGACGTTGGCAAACATTTAAGACAATTTTAATAAGAATAAGAAGAAATTTATTTACCATACAAAGAAACAAAATATGTATACTTACACTATTTAAAGTTATACAAATAAAAGATAAACAAATGTTAACATTTTTTTAACTAAGAAATTGATGGTAGGTTGGTATACAGTCAGAGAAAACATTACCTCCCGTGCTAGTAAGACAGCAAGGTAACGAAACTCGCCCCATATATATACAGGTCATTGTTGCAGGTGGAACCAACATGCGCATTGTGTCCTATTGTCTTGAGCCGCTTTGGCCCGATGACAAGATAAATCTAGTACTTTAATAGCAGAACCGAATATTTAACTATTTTACATATATAATTTTTGGGGGTCCAGTTGCTCGCGTCCGTAGGTGTGTACCCTTTGATTCCCTACACGTAACCCCTGGCTAAAGGAGCGACCAAAAGTATCAGTAGAACTTGTGCCAAGTTCGTCCGGAGAGGTACTGCCACCACATCTGGAATCTGCCGCCAAGCAGTAGTGGTTGCATTACTGTGTTCCGGTGGAAGTGTGTGGCTGCCGGTGAAATCACATGCGCATGAGACGTATCATCCCCGTCTCGGGTGATGGACGCAGCAGGATGAATGCGACTCAGTAAAGATTTGGATCTCATACTGAGTCGCACGCATTACTGTTGTCATGGGCGAGGGCCACCACTTACCATCAGGTGGGCCCTCAGCTCGTTATTCACATAAAATAAATATATATACTTATAGATGTGTATAAAGTTACAATATACATAGAAACAGCTTTGTCGACTCTAGCCTATTCCTGAGTACAGAACCCGTTGTGACGTCACAAAAGAAATAAAAACAAACATCAGCTCTGAGGCTATAAAATATCGAAGTAGATACTCTAGATCTGTGTGATTCCAGTGGTGACAACAACGATTAATGTAAGTAAATTTGGGAACTAAATGATAAAAGCTAGTGAAAGCTAAGCTAAAGATAGTGAAAGCTATAAGTGTATCATTGCTTAAATTTTTTTCGTTGATAAATGAGGGCAAAAAACTCAAATAACACTTATTATTGAATCTTTTATATTTTTTAAGCTTTTATAATATATTTATATATATTTTTCTTTTACGGTTTGTGTCTAAGTTCGTCCTAGAGAAATTTCATGAAGAAATTCTACCCTGAGGGTGAAATAAAAGCCAATGACTGATGAAAGTATTGAAGTCTTATTCGCTTTTTAAATCAATTAATTATTGATTATTTAGTAAAAAAATAATGTTAATGTGTATGACGTCATTACTAAACGCGTTTGGTAAATTATTGCGCAATTTCATCTCAACATTCATCGCCTCCGTGGCGCAATTGGCTAGCGCGTTCGGCTGTTAACCGAAAGGTTGGTGGTTCGAGCCCACCCGGGGGCGTCTTTCTTTTTGCCCTTTTTTTCTCTTTTGCTGTTTATTTCTCTTCGCACTTTGCCCTTTTCTTGAAGAAGAAGACTGCAAGAAAAAGACAGCGAATTCTAGTTACGAAATTCTATTACGAATTAAAAAGGATGCTAATATATATACCTAAATATTCTTGTAATGTACTATATAGATATAAAATTTCATAGTTTCATAAATTGCTTTCCAAAATTAGTGTCCAATAATGTATCCCGTATGGTCTAGTGGCTAGGATACCTGGCTTTCACCCAGGAGGCTCGGGTTCGATTCCCGGTACGGGAATAATTTTTTATTGTTTTGTCTTTCGAATGATAGCGATTATGATTGCGATCAACTAACAGTAGATTACGGCGGAGTTGTGATTCCGAAGAATTCATTAATATTATTAAATGTATTTGTTATTTATCGAGAAAAAAAACAACTATTTCAATAAATAATCATATTATATATTTATATATATTTCACCTGAAAATATGCCTACAACTACGAAAATATTGACAGAATAATTAAAATAAAGTGGTCAAATGCAATTTCACACAGGGTTCTGGAGCAGCAATTGTATTTTTTTAAATTATTATAAACCATTTTCGTCATATTTTGTCGGTGGATAAGTGATTAAAAAGCATTATTCATTAAAAAAGTACATGAAAATACAGCAAAAAGATTTGTCAGAAGTGGGATTCGAACCCACGCCCTCAGAGAGGACCAGAACAGCTCATACCCGCTCTTCGCAGGCAAGGTAAACCTTGAGTCTGGCGCCTTAGACCGCTCGGCCATCCTGACGATGACAATGACGGCGAAATTACTAAATAAAAGCTATATTTACGAACTTCATGACAATAATTATAATAAAAATTATTGAAATAGAATTTAATTAGGCGGTGTTAGGTGGAAATTCATTTTCAGGCGAAAACAGTTACATGTTTATTTTTAGAACTAGAACTATATTACTAGAACAGTTATTTTTTTAAGCTTTTATTACGTTGATTGGTTTTCATTTTAGTATGAATAACTGAACAATTATATGCATATTTTTGAGATGAAAACGGATCCAATGGCGACAATTACTAGGTATTATGGCTCAAATCAAATCGTTATGATTGCTCATATACAAAATAAATTTTGTCATTCTGTAATACGACATCTATTGAGGTTTATGTAAACAAAGTTAAAATAAGTCGTCGGGGGCTGGAGTACCTACTCTGTGATATTCAAGGTGCTTTAACTACTCGCCGGTAGATGTCACTGTAAAACAAAACTAGAAGCAATTTGACTGCGCCGTGTTACGCAATGGCAAAATCTGTATGCATCTCTATGTATGTGGAATTATTTTTAAAAGTTAGTTCCCTTTTGGCAGCCAGATGGCGTACAACGCCATAAAGAAATTCAGTAAATTTTCAGTACGGTGGGCCATCCGGAAATCGAAAGTTACACATACATAGACATAGACATAGACACTCATTTATTTGATGTATTAGCACACATATACAATACAATAAACAGAGATAAGAAAAACAAATTGAGGCACAATATAAAAAAGAAAAAAAATAACAAGAATTGCAACAAGTAAGCAATAAATAGAGAAAACAGTAAATACAACTAGATATAATAATGAAAGGAAATGTATATATTTGTGTGCTACAACAGCAAAAGGGTCTCGGCTCAGCATTATGCTTAACTACATCACTAAGATGTAGCTAGGCGCTGGTATTCTGTCGAGACCTTCACATCAGTCGACGAGTCGTACATTAGACCCGAGACGGGAGATGGGGATGTTACGTCTCATGTGCCAGTTTAGGTATCTAAACTTTTTAGTTATTAAAAAATTTATTTGCAATGTATAAAGTTTTGTTTCTTTTTTATTTAAAATTATGCTTCTATTCGGCCTATACTCAAATATATGTGTAAATGGACTTAACAACTTATATAATCCATCCAATTCTTTATTGTACATCAGAAATCAGTAAGTGTTCAATGATTTGCCCAAATTAATATATATATTATGCCCATTTGGGAGACAAGACAAGACGATATATTATAATATATTATATATGTTTAGTACAAACCAAACTAAACAATTTCAAAGGTAAACACATTTTTTTTAATAAATCATTATATCATTTTATTAAATAAGCATAAAAATCATTTCCTTTGCCCACTACTAGGGCAATTCTTTTAAAAATGACCTGAAAATGGCTATATCTAGTACATCTCCGCTCAGTTTAGTAGAGGTGTACTAAATACCCCTTACAGCATGCGAGTTTCGCAAGATAATGAATACATTAATTAATCTTTTATACAAATGCATTATTCTAAAAAAAGAATAAATAATTTGAGTCTTAAGTTTTGAAAGTCATTAACTGAACAGAGCTTCCTCATTCCCCAGAATGCTGTTCGACAGAACCGCCATTCAATGCATCATCCAAAATCGTATCTCTCCTCTTATATAGTTCAGAATTGATGAAACTTCGTCTATCTCTCTTCATTATCTGCTCCTTAGCCTTCTCCGGTGTTTGTCTCGGAGCTATATCTTTTGTGAATGTGTAAATTGCTGTTGAGAAGTCTCCGTCGATGAATGCTAGATTTACTGTGGGGCCTGTCTCGATGGTGCATAGGTTTTCTTGGATATTTGTAATGGACTCCATACTGGAATTTATGAGAAATTTCTATCAAGTTATGATGTTAGTAAAAATTGTTTAGATGGTCGTCGCAGCTTAGTTGGTAGTTGCTCTGCATTGTGGCACTATAGTTTGTGGATTCAGTTCCAACCCAGAAAAGTATTTGTAGGACAAACGAAGGTGTTTGATTTGTCTCCGTGTCATAATAGTTATATAAAAAAGTACTATAATATCAATAATCATACTAGCAATCTGGTTCCCCTTTTCTTTTTAATGTTGCGTTACCTCAATTATGTTTTTTGGTGATGATGAAGACAAAGGTCTAGAAGATACCTATTTAGCCTTGATTTTAAGAGGCCCAGGTACTTTACAGGAAAAAACAGATGCCAGCTAAGTGTGCTATTCCTTAGCTGTTCTCATTATAAAAGCAGAGCCGAAGCATTTTGTACAAATGGGTGGTATTTTAAAGAGGTATGGATGGTACTGAGCAGTTCGTCTGCTCATCATGAAATGAATGGGGGCTGGTGGGATTTGGTCAAGCAGTTTCTGTGCACAGTCTCCGAAGTGGAGTCTCTAGTATAAGCGATGCTTAATAGCGTTGTGTGAAATTGTTATTACTTGAATTCTATTACTTTTATTCTTCGATTATTATTACTTCTCTGAATGAACTTTGTACATAGTTTTTTTTAGTCATTCTTAAAACTAGAGCTCGATTATATGATCAAAATGGTGAAGGTAAATATTATGAGGAAACCAGCATAACTAAGAATCAAAGAATCAAAACTTCAATGACATGTGACTTCTACCTGTGGATTGGGCACTTATAGTAGATTAACCATTCACTTAGCCTATCGAAAGGCCGGTGTGGGGGACATTAGGGGTGTTACGAGAATGGGTTACCTGATTTCTTCAGAAGTAGACACAGGGACGTATATATTCAAATTCGCCTGTTTACTAGGTTTGGCGACAACGTAAAGCGTATCGATGTCTTTATTGTAGCAATATTCCGTGTCGTACATAAGTTTCTCGTCGACTAGATGAATGTACAAGTGAAATGCGAGCGCGATCTTATAGTGTGATGTGCAGCCAAGTTCCATCATGTCTCGTTTTATTTTTGTTTCGATATCCATTATGTAGCTGCGTGAATAAATAAATGTGCAATGAAACTACGTTGATTGAGGTGTTTTTTTAGCTCAATGAGTTTTATTTTATGCGGTATAAATATGGTTACGCTCGTGTTTTTGTTTACTTTTGAGTCTGACAGTGACAGAAACAGATATACATACGTCAACGTCAATTTGACATTAATGGATTTGAAATCCCAACAAATCCATGTCAAAGTCAAAGTCAAAGTACAAAGGATTTAGTAATTCTTTTTCATAATTACTAATTTATGGTTTTTAAAGTTATCGAAATACTGTTAAACAACTTCGATCATATAAATGATTTTGAAAAATAAGTGATCAATATTGGTATTTTTGGCTAGGTATATCAAATTCTATTTAAGTAAACTCAGAATGTTACAACAGACGATATTTTTTTTATATTAAGGTAATAATACCTACTAAAGGCAATTATAAAGAAATTTAAGTTATTTTATAGGGTTCTAGATGTGAGATGGTTTTAAACCCTTAAACGGCATGTCAGAGTTTAGGCGTGTTCGATAAATAAAATAAATAATTTATTATATTTTTTATTAAAGATATAAAATCAGTAATAACAGGCACTATAATATCCACTAAATTAACAAGTGGCAGTAACTAGGGTGGGGTAGAATTTGCCTTATTATTTGAAAGCATGGAAGAAATAAATAGGTACTTAGTACTAAAATTACTTAATCAACTGTAATATTTCAGTCGTAATATTTACACTAGACATTATGGAAACGTGGTAAACTTACTTGATTACTTCTGTGCCTACATACACAATCTTACCTAGATGCTACTAGGTAAATCAATGGCTAGAGTCCGTTTCACGAAAGAAGTCCCGAGGCAATTAAAGGAACTAACGAAACGCGATCCTGCAGTTTGTCCTAGCGTAGAAACTAGCGCCACGGTCAGGGGACTTGTTTGGTGAAATGAGCTTGTTGTGGCCACAAACCAAAGAAGATCTAAACTTAAACCTAATAAAGTTAGGTGGAATCAAGTAAAGAGTTTCAGAAATAACTATTTACAAGATTTCACCATTATGATACATTAAGATATTTGTTTTAAACTAATTTTGATTAGTTTATTCCACGGCCACGCTAGATGGCGCTATTCGCTCATCTCGTTCGCCTGTCTGTTACATTGTAACAAGTTTTTAATAAACAACGTAAAAATGTGAATTTATAATAAAAAAGTAAGCTATCAACCGAGCTTCGTCACTAATTCATATAGATGGCTTAGCCAAGTCACCCAAAAATTACACTAAATTGAACACAGTCTTTAGCACCATTTGATTTATAAAATATCTTTGCTGGTTTTAATACATTTGCCTCTGAAGCATATTTCTGTTTCGTGAGAAACTTCTGTCGACATCGATGTGCTCATAACATTAACATTCATAAATGTAGATTTCGTCGTTTGTTCCACTTTAGGCGTTTCCGTAGCTTTACTAGTGGTTTCTATTTCTTCATCTTTGGATACATTATCCGCAGCACCAGCGACTTCCGTTATCTCTTCAGGAATGTAACTACTTTCAGTAGTAATCATACTCGGCTTCACTTCCGTTGTGATCTCAATTTCAGTTCCGGCAACTGTAACATTTTTTGAGGGTTCTATCTCCTCTTCTGAAGTCACGCCGAATAAATAGTCCATAAAACTGAATCCATCAACTTTACTGACGTTCTCTACTTCCCTACTAGCAGTGGTTGGTTCAGTTGAAGTACTGTACAAATTATCGACAGTTGGATCGGGAGAACCTGTGCCTAGATCTAGTTCACCGGGACTAACGTCCTTCTCTGTAAACGTTTCTTCACTTGTAGCTGTTGTTGGCTTGTCTTCATTCGTGGGTTTGGCGTCATATTTCTCAGTATTAGCAGTCACTTTAGTTATTTCCATAGATTCTACTTTCGCTACGTCCTCGTCTTCGTTGCTGAATATATCTTTGATGAATTCAACAGCTGGTTTATAGGTGGTAACACCTACTCTGGGTTTTTCAAAGTTTGCCTTTTCATGTGACTGTCTGAGTGGCTGTTCGAATCTGTTGACTGTGTTGTGATAGTATTGTGACTCCGCTGCTTCTATTGATTCCGTAGACACGGGACGAACTTTAACCTTCTTCCAAAAGCCTCGACGGTGGTGCTTGTGTGTTGATTCATCCTGCAAAAAGAAATAATTGATTGATTTAGAAATCGAAGAAACTGACAGTACTTTATTTTCTATAGGTTGATAAAATAATTAAGTATAACCATGGAATGTATGGGTATGCTTGGTGATTATTTATTTTTGATTATCTATTCATTGCCTTAAAGTATTGAAAATATTCCTGCTCTAACGCCAGCACTTGCATAAAGGACGCCATACAAGTAGCAACAGGTCTAAAAAAAATTATGTATTATACAATAGGTGCATGCATGAAACACTGACCCGCTACAATAAGATATTATTGGTTAGTTACCTCATTGAATTGAGTTGCATCAGTGTGAGGTTCGACAGTCGCAGTTACTTGCTCAATCGGTGTCGTTTTTTGTGTGTTAGCATCACCCGAAGTAATAATCCTCTCAGGAGGAATCTCTCCAATCTCGCCACCTTTGTGCTTCATCACATTACTAGAGTATTCATCTTCATCTTGTTCTTCCAAGCTTTTCATAACTTCCTCGAGCATAGTCTCAAATGTAGACATACTGTCCCCAGAATCACTTTTTGTTACTTTACTTTGTTCTACTAAAGCTTCTAGCGTCGGAGGAATATCAGGAATCTTCTTGTTGTTTCTATTATTCGTGGCCGGAGTAACGGAGATAAGCATATCTTCATATTCGTTTCTAGCAGTTATGATATCCAGTTCCTCTCTGTCTGATCTACGTTCTGTGGTAGCAAACTTCTGGTCATCTACTATATCGTTAGGGTTGTATGGTTTGAACGAGTCTGTTGATATTTTAGGAGACCAGATATCAGTTTCTGGTTCAATGTATTGGGGTCTGTTGTAAGAGTAGTTAGATTCTTGGTCTACAGTTTCTTCAGGCTCAGGTTTTTTGTTGTATCTCTCTGATAGCCTTGGTCTCGAACTGTATCTGTTGTATAAAGGTCTAATTGTAGTTGAAGTCTCGGTTTGGACTTCAGGTTGTTCTGATGGCTTTTCAGTGGTAGGCCTTCTTCCTCTAAACCTATTCTTTACCTCATACTTGTTCCTACTTGTAGGTGATCCTTCAGTCGTTGAAGTTGTGTAGCTTGGTCGTCTGCGACGGAACTGTCCACGCTTTGTTATTTCCTCTTGTGTTGACGTAGCTTCAGTAGTTGGTTCAGGTTTGTAGACAGGATGTCGGTAATCATGCTCCTGATGCCAATGCACTTGCTTGGTTTTTAAATCTGCTTCGATTTCATCAATGCGCATAGTAGTTCGACGTTTATCGAAAGCTGGCCTATATGTGACTGGACGACGTCTATCTGTCTTTACTTTTGGTGATTCTGATGAAGCTTGATGGTATTGCCTAATCACTCCTGGACGAACCCTTACCCTGTTATAGGACGGAGTTGTCTGCACAACATTTTCTTCTTCCTCTTCTTGACTTACAACGGTCGTAGCTTCAGATTCCGGTGTCGTGGTTTCATGTTGTGACGAATACTCGTTATTGATAGAATAACTTGCACCATTTTGTTCACTTAGAGTTATAGAATCTGTGGCATAAACAGGTTCTTCTTTTTGAGCTGTAGTCGGCCTGGAATACAAATTTTCTTCTCGGACTGTTACAGTTTCCTCATAAGATTCTGTAGGAGGTACGCCAATTTTTGATTGATGTAAGTATTCATCGTTACGGATTGCTGGTTTTGGCGTATTAGAATTTTCAGTTTGAGCCACTATAGTCTTTTTTGGGAAAACTGGAATGTCTTCTTTAGAATCTGATTCAGAGCTAAATGGACTTACAGAATGTATTTTTTCATTGGTGTATGCGTTTTCGGTGTCATAACTTTCTGTAACGTACTCCGCGTTTTTAATTGAGGTTTTAGAGCTTGGTTCAGTAATTGCTTCAATATCAACTGTGCTCATTCTCTCTTGGATGGTTACTGGGTAGTTCTGATGAAGCACGTCCCGTTGATAAGCCAGGTCTTGGTCTTTTTTGTTTACGTTTCTCCTGTTGTCAGTCTCATCACTTTCATTTGGTTTGTATTGAATACGTCCTCTAGTTCTTGTTCTAGAAGACTTAGTTGTACTTTCACCACTACTATAATCAATAGGCTTTCTGGTAGGCTTTTCTGTAGTAATCCTATTAGGTTCGTATCTTCTACTTGGTAGAGGTTTTCTTTCTCTCAAAGGTCTTCTTGTGGCTGCAGCTCTTGTACTGTATTCACCAGATTCAGGCTTTATGGTAGAAGTGTATCGCGGACGACCTCTTTTTCTTACAGGTCGACTAGTTGTTGTAGATGTAGAAGTTGTGGTTGAAAGTGGGAGATCTTCATTAAATGAGTTTTTCTCATATTGATTGTATTCATACTGTTCGCCTCCTTTTTCAACTTCAGTTACGGTATCGTTTGGTACTGGAGTTTGTGCCTCTTGACTCTGAGTGTATTGTGGAGGATTCGCTTCAGCTATATCATCGTTTTTGACAGGACTGTACGTATCAGCCAATTCTGCTTGTGTAGTATATTCATTTGAACTGTAAGTGGGGTATCTAGAGCCGTGTACTTCTGATTCATAGTGGATCTCTGGGCTGTAATTTTGCATATTGTTTTGAGTGTTTTGTTGCTGGTATGTTTTTTCTGTCGGAACTTCTTCCACTTTAGATGTAGTAACACTAGGCTGTGATGATGGAGTAAGAGTTTCAACATCTCCTGGTTTTGCTGCTGGTTCTTTGTACTCTTCAAAGTACGTATGGTAGTCTAACGGAGTACTAAAATGGAATGCCTGGTTTATCGAATAGGGATTATGAGTTTCAAGAAGCTGACTAGGGTACGTCGAAGGTGGCTTTGGAGTCGTTGAAACTGTGGTCCTCTGTGTTGTCGTAGTTTCGATGTGCTTCGAAGGTACATGGGACTTCACGTGTTCTGTAGGGTAGACTTTATTTTGAGGTAAAAAGGTGTATTGAGCTCCAGCATTATTCGGGTAAAAGTTTTCTTTTGATGGCTCTAGTTCAGGTTCATTTAATGGTCGCAATGTAGAGACAGTTTGAGGTTCGAATGAATAGTAGTTCGACTGATAGTTAGGTTGAATATCCACGTTGGGTTTTGGCGGAGAAACTGTGCTGTAGAAACTGACAGTAGGTTTCTGATTAATAGGTTGTTTTGGCTCTTGTTTGTAATGTCCTGTATAATAATTAGGTTGAATATTTTCATTTGAAGGTCCCTCAGTATTCGTATCTCTTATCTGTGCGTTTATAACTACAGATCCTACATGAGGAGATGGAAATGGAATTTTAGCAAAACCTTGAGGAGTATTATAGCTTAGTGGAGCGACGAAGAAAGGAAGCTGGCGGAGTTTTTTATCAGTATTTTCGATATTGGATAAGTACGGCAATTCAAATTTCACGTATTTCTCTGGAGCTTTTAATGAAGAAGGTCCAATGAAGACCTTAGGAGCGTTCAAAGGGTTGACGGAATCAAGTACAGCAACGGAATTGGCGTGTTTTAGAGAGTTTAAAACATCTCCAACTTTCATTTGATTTTTCCTCCTGGAATCCTCAGACAGGAATATTGCTAGAGGGGGCTGGTGTGGTTTCAGTTTCTTCGGCTTAGGAGTTGTAGGTGGAGCAGATGGGAATGGACTGGATAAAGTCGAGAATTTTGGAACTTGATCAATATCCATTAATGGAGAATTGAATTCATTGAAATAGTTTTGATCGGAAAAGTTGTCTATTGGCTTCGGTACTGGTTTTTGCGGTTCTTGCATTTGCTTGAATGGTCTCTGAACACCTTGGGAGTATAAATCCATATTCATAAGATGTGAGCTGGTGATTGGACTTCTAAAATTGAAATGACCCCGGTTTAATGATTCTACTGGAACGTAAAGTAGCTGCACTTCCTCTCTTTCTACTTTAGGACTGCTATGCTGTTCGGGTTTCCTATCAAAATTTTCAAATTTGATTTTTTGGTGTGGTTGAAGTTTCTTCTTCTGGTTGTAAAAGTCATTTGAAGAATTCTCCGCGCGATATCCATCAACAAGCTTTGGTGCTTCAGGTTTCAATTTAACTTGATTATTGAAAGCTCTTGTTGGGGCAGCTATTGGTGGATTCTGAGGCATCTTTGTCACATAGTTTTCGAACTTCACAGGAGCAGTTTGCTGCGGAAATTTGGGCTTAATTTGAGGGATATTCTCATATCCAAACTGAGGTGATATGAAACCCTGGCTCAGTGGGAAGCTAGGTTGCTGAAGGCCAAATCGAATGCTTTGACCGAAACCCTGATCTGTCAAGAAGTTTTGAGGCGCAGAAGGTACAGCCGGAACTG
This sequence comes from Aplocera efformata, assembly GCA_921293045.1. Lineage (NCBI taxonomy): Eukaryota > Metazoa > Arthropoda > Insecta > Lepidoptera > Geometridae > Aplocera > Aplocera efformata. The sequence goes on from OV121061.1 coordinate 1,667,270, forward strand.
ACTGCAAGTACAGCTGTCTGTTTGAGGGTGAGTTGTAGTAAGTTCTAGACGGGAAGGTCTCAAATCCAGTAGGTCGAGATATTCCTGGGAAGGGTTCTGTCAGTATCCTTGGCTCGGCAACCGCCTGACGTTTGATTGGTGGTAGTGGGGGTTCCCTTTCAACAGGGCCCGAGAGCGGGACCCAATCGCTGACGTCTGCTGTATACGAGCTGATCTGCCGGGACCATCTTGATTGTTCTTTAGCTGATGACGTCACGGCCAGGAGGAAGATGACGGCTGCCAGTTGGTGCACTTTAAAGTGCGCCATCTGAAAAGATAGAGATTGATTTCGTTAGGTAGTTATTGAAAGAAGTATTTTTTCTGTACGATTTGGTGATATTCTGTAAAAGAAATCGGTCTTGTTGGGACAAGTGGATAGGAAACGTGGTGTTTGAATTGGATACTATGCAAACATGAGTACCTCAAGCACAAAGAGAACCTAAACCTACGTATATAAATATCTGTTGAACCATAAACCGTACCAGCCTCTGATGTTGGGCGGAAAGTTTGCTGCGTACCTTTAAATGAGCTCTGCTTTTTGTGTCTTCATGATAGCTGCGACACAGGCAATAAGTGTGTAACTATTACTTATATATACATTGTTGCATGTTCAAGATGTGTAACGAATCGAGAAATCTCTTGCATCAACCCAAGGATAATTATTATTACTAAAGTGGCTTCGTTGATTGGGAAATAAAGATTCCAAGGTTATCTTAAGTTCAAGTTGTTTAATTGATGGTGTGATCACTACATAGTATAAAATAAAGTTGCTTTCTGTCCCTATATCCCTATGTATGCTTAAATCTTTAAAACTACGCAACGGATTTTGATGCGGTTTTTTTTAATAGATAGAGTGATTCAAGAGGAAGGTTTATATGTAGAATACACTAGCAAGTCACCCCGGCTTCGCACGGGTAGTTTCTGATACGACACTGATGCTTTAATAACCGTGCGAAGCCGGGGCGGGTCGCTAGTTGTAAATAAATTCAACCATAAATAAATTTCACACGTTGTAGGACATTACATATTATACAACGTTCACTCAACATCTAGACCTAAACTGAGCATATAAATAAATAAATAAACGTTTACACACTCATACCTCTGCACTAGGATTCCCTGTGTCGCAGATGGCATGGACAAATAGAAACACAAGACAAACACCCAGGATCCGAGAACAAACTTCATGCTCACCACACAAAGTATGCCGGGACCCCTCGCTTTGAAGGTAGGGCTACTAACAACTAAGCCACGGAGCATACTATGTTTATCAGATCAGTGATAGAATACTTATATAGAATTTTTTTAACCAACTTCAAAAAGAAGGTTCTATGTTCTATTGTATATACAATATATATATATATATATATATATATATATATTTTATGTATGTTCACTGTTCACCGATTTGTCCGATTTATCAAACGATATGTTTTTTTTTTAATTTAAATTGTGCTAAGTACGTCCGAAGAGGTACTGTCACACCTGGTATCTGCCAAGTAGTGGTTGCTAGTAGTAGGTGCTCGCATAGTTGTGTTCCGGTGGAAGGGTGTGGGTGCCGGTGAAATCACATGCGCATGAGACGTGCCATCGATGGATCTTACACTGAGTCGCATTACTGTCATGGGCATGTTCACCACTTACCAGGTGGGCCCCTCAGCTCGTTCCGTCACTTATTCACATAAAAAATATAAGTATAGATTAGGGGTCAAAACAATAACCATATTAAAAAAAGAAATCTGAAAATCCAATGTATGATTACTTAGCAATTTGTCAAAAGGCGCAATCTAATATTAAATAACAGCTTCATTGAAAGGAAATTTTCAATAACAGATTTTGTGGTATATTTAATCGCCTATAATTTATACCAAGCCCCAAAATCCGTGGGTAATTGAATGTAGCAAACTAATGCACTTTCCAAGATATAATTTTATGGTGTAATCTCGTGAAAGCGGAAATAAGGCCTTATTAAGTAAATACGTGGTTATTTTCCACTTTTGACTGACATTGACATTTGTTGAAAATATCGGAGACCACACTATATCCTACCCTAATTTCCAACCAACTTCTAGGTTATCAGTTCGGCTATTTTTTTAATGTTTGTTACCAGCTTGCTCCGTCATTACTCAATGGATTAAAAAAAAAAAAATTATTTGACAGACATGCTTTATGCTTTATTTCATAGGATATTGAGAGGATCGGTCCAATAGATTTTTTTAAATCGGTTCTATTCTTTGGTATTTAGAAATAACTGGAAAAAATATGTCATCCACGTAAATGAAACTGCATGTTTTGTTCTCCTGAGACTTTTTTCTTCGCCCGTTGTATACCGATTTGGATGTTTCTATTTTAAAATAGTAGGCTTTACTCAAGGGCTAGAAATAAGCGACGAAAGTATTGGTTTTCGTTCGATTTTTAAATCAACCATTTGTAAGTTTGTTCCATCGCTATTAATCTCTATTAAAAATACGTGTTTACTTTTAAATTTTCAATAGTCAGCATCGGAGCACTAATTTAATAAAAAAAACATTTTTTTTTTCATGTATACTTGAAATCTGTTTTATGGTTACCAACAAAGTATAACTATTATGGTGAACAACCGAAATAAATAATTTTTGAATTTGAATTTGAATTTATCGCTACGCCATAGGAGTTTCCTAGTAGAATTGTTTGGATAGTTTTTTTTAGTCACAATCGTTGCTAAGTGCAGATATCTTTCGTATTGATTCAGACGTAATGCAGAGAAAGCTGTAATGACGTTTTCACCGCAACATCGCGAGGAAACTCAGATTTAATACTTATTATAGAATTATATGGTTTTCGATAATCACATTAACTCCACTAAAGCTAGACTGAAGTCCGCTTTCTGAATGCTGATCAGTTCAAACAATTAGCTAGCAAAATGCTTATAATGATTATTGCTGAATGATTGGACGCAGCAGGATTAGTGCGACTCAGTGTAAGGCCCAAATCTAATACTGAGTCGCATTACTGTTGTCATGGGCGAGGGTCGCCACTTACCACCAGGTGGGCAACTCAGCTCGTTCTGTCACAATTTCACATAAAAAAAAGACATTTAATTAATAAATTGCAAGTCATTTAAAGCTTCTTATATAAACTCATATCGATTCCCCCCTTTTCAGCTTCTGTTCAGCTTTTGCCCACGGCTTCGCTGGCCTTAATCTCGATTTTGTCAATTGATTTTCTTTCTGGATGGATATGGCCCTTTTGTACCCGTGTGTATGCAAAATTTTATGACGGAGGTAGACTAAAGCATTAACAAATAAAAAAAGTCACACTAGCAGTAATAATATTATTATAGTTAGGATTTATAGGTGACGAAACGATATGATTTTTTTTTAAATCTTAGTCTTTGGATTGCGTAGTAAAACAATGTTTGATTTTTGAGTTAAGGTTACGATGGCGGAATGTATTCTTTGTATTACAAACAATATTTTTTCAGGAGAATTAAAAGTTTCGTATTAATAACCTACAATAAGAGTAAAAACTAAATCATTATCTTGAATCATTACGTTATAATATCGTCCTCCTCTCTCATTCATATTTTATATTAGTGTTGTGCCCAACAGGGTCCATAATGATCTGTACCTTTTTTTTTTTTTTTTTGTTGACGAAGGGGAATCTGCAGCAGATACATCGGTTGCCCTGGGGGAGACAACCGAGTTATGTGGGACTTTTACCCAACTAAACCCCTCCGGTGGCCGACCTCTGCGCATTCGAGGATTTCTGGGCTCTCCAAAAGGAACTTCACCAGAAATCCTCTCGCACGTTGCCGTGAGGCCCATTCCCGGGGGAGGGTGAAAAGAGCCCCCCCCCGACTCCGCGTACCCTGCACGCCACAGTGCAGGGTAGCCTTCCCTGGACCCGACGAGTAGAGCAGCCAGAGCCCCCACTCAGACTGCTATCGGATCCAGAAGGTCTTCCCTCTATGGGCAGGAGAGACACCGCAACCCCTATGGGGGTTGCGGTCCGGGTTGAACTCGGGGAGCAACCCGGCCCTGCCTTCTCCGAGCGGGATCGGACCTTTCGCGATCCCGCTCCGCGGTCTCTTTCTTGACCATAACGGTCTCGCAGAAAGAGACCACCGCCCGCCACGCCGCCTCATCTTCCAACATAGCCGCAACTACGCTTGGAAGAGAGATATCTTGCCCGATCCGGCTCACCAGGATTCTTCGCTCAGCTTCCCATGAAGGGCACTCCTCGAGTGTGTGCTGAGCAGAATCCTGGTCCCCCCCAAAGTGATGGCAAACCGGTGTCGGTTCGCGACCGATCCGAGTCAGATACTCACCAAAGCACCCATGCCCGGTGAGTATCTGAGTCAGTCTGTAGGTGACATTCCACCTCCTCCTATGATCCTCCTCCTAATGATCTGTACCTATTACAATATAATATTATAACACCTACTTTTACATTGTGGAATACAATAAACTATTGACTATTGACTATTAAATACTTTAAAGTTTAGAATCATTAGGCTACTTTACACGTGTAAAATTTCTTTGTTTACGCAATTTAAGATATTTAAAGAAAATCTTTGAGGGCCACGCCTGTACTTAGCACTTTCTACCCAACCACTTTAAATGATCCTACAAACTTTCACTCGCTAGCAAACAAAGAGGGACCGTCATTCTATCCCATTGTTTGTACTGTATTGACTGTTCTTTGGACAATGTGGCTTGGTTATGTGGAAAGTATCTGATATCCCACTTACGATCAGCGGCGTTGTTTCGATTGGGTTTTTTTAATTATAGGCAATCTTTCATTGTATATAACAAACATCGGACTAGGGAACGAACTAAGCTATGAATTAGCTTACTATGAACTACCATAGTGTTAGCTACCTAGGTTAGCGGTAGGTACCTACTTGTTATTGTAACCTTGTAATAGATCAAGTGGTATTCACGTTTGTTAAGCTGCAAGTGACATTAATGTAATAGAGAATAGGTTTTGCAATTTATGTAATAGAGAATAGGTTTTGCAATTTTTCAATTATACATGAGAATATTACGTTACTTGCTTAACATAAAGTTGGACATAAACATAGAATTTAATAGAAATTTCAAAATAGAAATTTAGTTTTAAGTCGGCTGAGAGCGTTCCGCGCTCTTTAAAAGCTTGCGTAAAGTTGTTGACGACATCAAACATAGTATAGTCCATAAAAAAATTGGCCTAGGTCAATTTTGTTTCTTTATCAAACGTGCTGGCTGTCCATCTCATTTTAAGGTCCAGTCCCGTAGTATGAGAAGACCCAAGTCGCATTTTGTTGCGCCCGTCACTCTGATTCTAACATTTGTTCTAAGTTAATCATGTTAAAAAGTGTTCTGGCATGTAGCAGAATCTTACAACCTTAGCCTATATCCTAACAATCGAAGAATGGAAAACTCTAAGAACATTTCCGCTACATAACAATACTTGCAAATACAACGCTCTACTTATCTCCAAGAATCACCACGCTTCGCTTAACCAACGAGATACATTAGTTACTTAATACCAACTTCATCTGTATTACAATAGCATAGAACACAAATTTCTCAAAAAAAACGTTACTTTGATGATGATTCTACTCAGTTCGACGAAGAAAAATCAACTTAGTTTGACTGTCACTTAGGTTTAAAATTAAGTAAGCTTCAAAATGATTAAATTCAAAATGATTGTAAATACTTATTTAACAAAAAGGATTTTTGGCTGCAGTGAAAATAAATTGCATGTTATGAGATAAGCAATTTACTTGTTAACTAAAGATTACTTAAAGATAAAAACAGAGATTACATGTAATGTAAAATGTGATTTCTTTATGTGACTATGTAGATTGTAGAAAGTATTCAAAATAGAATTAATTAGGTTTACCATTTATATATTGTACATCCGTTTTGCTATTACATAATATATTATATCAGCGTAATGTTGATTAATCAGGTATGTGATTCTGACATCAAAATCTTGTATCAACTTCATGCTCAGTCGAAGTATATTTTTGAAGTGACAGCAATACGTACCAGCCTCTAATGTTCCCACTGCAGGGACACCGGCCTACTCTCGATAATTGATAGTGAATGGGCTTTGATCTACCACGGGAGCCCGATCCGGATTGGTAGATGTCACATGTCTTCGAATTTGTGGTTCTAAGACATGCCGGTTTCTTCACGATGTTTTCCGTCACCGTTTCGAGACCGTGGTATTGCGCACATAAATTTTTCAAGTGAAAAAAACTAATTGGTGCACGTGTGGGTTTGAATCAGCAACCTTCAGATTGAATGTCGGCGTCTATGCCCCTGGGCCACCACGCTTTCGTGACAGCAATGCCTAGAAAAAAAAATTTGCATTCTAATATTTTTTTTGTGGGGCTATTTTTTTTCTAGATATTTAGATTATGTTTTCAGCCGCCTTTAGAAGAAGTTTATCAATTCAGATTATTCGCGGCCTTTCTTTGGATGTCAACTGACATAAGGTTTGGCGTTTTCTAACGTTAGAAAACGCCAAACCTTCTAACATACGCAAATTCCGGTCCAACTCGTCGTATAAAATGCATTTGGTTCATACGACCACGCCGAACATTCATTCCAGCCAGTGAACCGTGGTAATTACAACCTGACCGTAGTAATTACAACGCGCTATGGCCATTAAGCAACTGGGATAATTCGTTTTGCGATGGATATGTAGGATTCTTGTTGTTTACTTCGTTACGCGACATATATTTAATAAATTATTTGAGTGCCGTTCGATGGTTAGTGTTGTATGAAATATTCATTTATAATTGAGCGATTCTAAAATCGAACAAGCTTCAATGTTTTCATCCCTTATTTGACTCTTTAGGGGTTAAATTTCTTGATTAAATTTATATGGGATCTTGAAGGTACACGATTGAAGGTAGTAAATGATAAATTTATTAATAGGCGTAAATATAATAATTTACCTATTTCATTTATAAGTTTCGATGGCTTGTTGCGTTGTTAGGGCCCGAATCATAAAAATGGATTCGGAGACGATAAATTACTCAGGCTATAAGTTCCTGCAAGGATAAAAATCATCCGCTTTCTTGGTACAGATTATTATATGGTTTTCTTGCGTTTACTATCGCAGGGCCCAAATTGACAAACCGACTCGGAAATCTTAGCCTTACGAAACTGGTTTTACAGAGCTATTTAGTGTATGAGTTTTCAAGCCGCTCGAAGACCTTCGACTTGACTTATCGACTAGTATAGTATAGGTGAAGGAAAACATCGTGAGAAAATCGGCATGTATTAGAACCAAACATTTGGAAACATGTGACATCTACCAATCAAGATTGGGCTCCCGTGGCTATTCACTCTCAATTAGCGCAGGCCGGTGTCCCAGCAGTGGGAACATTAGAGGCTTATACAGATCGACATCATAACGCGTTGATTGCCAGTCAATCAACATTATGCTGAGTCAGAGTCCTTTTTGTGTCTGGTAGGTTAAGCTTTTGTATTTTTTTTCTTTGTTGTTTCTCGTTTTTTCTTTTTTCTTTATAAACACTATAATTATTGTGATGTTTAATTGTAAGCCTAGTGGCACGAATAAAATATTTTTCTTTCTTTCTTTATCGAAGCTCGGAAGTGGCCGGTGCAGTTACTAACTTCGATGATATGTAGGAATTTATGTTAATGCCATGAGCGCTTCTGAGATGTTTTCTCAACACTCAATATCAAAAAGATACGCTCTTAATTAATAAAAACAACAGATATGAAAATCAAGTCTATTATAATAATAATTCTCACAAGTAATTGAATACTCAAGGATATATGTTAGCTTTCGCGTACAAAGTAATTTTATAGGAATCGTGATCGCGAACGAAACCTGTCGCCGCCGGTCTAGATTCAGCTAGGCTCCGAGCTATACCTAAATACCTATAGATATGCAAGGTAGTAGTTATTTATAGACATATTGCAACGTTTTGGAGAATGGTAGAGAGGCAGATAGACGTACTGTTTATTGTACATTACATTTTTAACTAAAACATATTATTATTAACTAAATCTTCTTGTCTAGTATCTTCAAAGTAAAAAACAAACAAAAAAAAACAACGTTAACACACTCATACCTCTGCACTAGGATTCCCTGTGTCGCAGATGGCATGGACAAACACAGAAAAACAAGACAAACACCCAAGACCCGAGAACAAACTTCATACTCACCACACAAAGTGTGCTCCGGCCGGGAATCGAACCCGGGACCCCTAGCTTTAATCCGTAGTATTCTTAAAAATTACTTGGAAACGTCAAATTCTTTTTCGTAGATCAACCTACGAGAGCATGCGTTCACCTACGAGAGTAGGTAATGTCGGTTTCCATACTATCTATACATCTATACATATAATAAAACTGTAGACTTGCCGTGTCTGTACATTAAATATTTTTGCAAAATAATAACTGGGAGACGTTAGGAATAAGCAATAGAACGTAAAAAAGCAATTTTTGTAATTTTTGTCTGTTTGTCTGTTTGTCTGTTTGTCTGTATGTTTGTGCGCACTTTACGCAAAAACCATAGATCGTTTTCAAAATCTAGGTACTAACAAATGTTAAGCTGAGTCTCGAATAATGAATAGGGTTTATTTTATCAAAATCGACTTATAAAATAAAAAGCTATTCAATGTTTTATTCAAAAATGTTTGTGCGCACTTTACGCAAAAACCATAGATAGTTATCAAAATCTAATTACTAACAAATGTTAAGCTGAGTCTCGACTAATGAATACCGTTTATTTTATCAAAATCGACTCACAAAATCAAAAGTTATTCAATGTTTTATTCAAAATTTTAATTTCGGTACACGCGCCTGCCGAATCCTGCATGCTTGACTCGGTGTGGCAGGCCGGTGTATTGCAGCATGAATACGAGCAGGCGCTTGAAGGCAGATGACACGTTTAGTCGTAGTTTGGGTTAGTTAATTAGGCAATTAGTTTAAAGGCAGTTTAGTTTTTCTTTGTACTTTGAACTGCGAAAGGTTGATTAAGTTTGATTACGAGTTAAGCTGCCTGTCAAACGAGTAATTTACTTGATGGAGACCTACATTATACTGGAGTAACGCCATGGCCGTATATCCGGCCGAAAATGGCCGCATAGGTTATTCTTCTTCAGGGTACATCATCATCATCATCATCAGGGGCGAAAGTACATAGCCCTTGCGACATTTGTTATCGATTTTGCTGATATTATCTGGGCATTCAGATGCAGCACATATATTGAAAATGTATCAATATAAATTAGCGGAAGTCTGTCAAAGAATATGCAGCAGCTCAACAATGATAACGAAACATAAATCAATGCTTGCTAGCTATCTTTTTTTTTCTGAGTTAGTTACGTATCGAGCTGAGGGCCCACCTGGTGGTAAGTGGTGACCCACACCCTCAGTATGCGACTCAGTATAAGATTTGGATCTTAGACTGAGTCGCACTCATCCTGCTGCGACCATCACCCGAGACGGGGATGATACGTCTCATGTGAATGTAATGCAAGCACTACTTGTGTGATTCCCGGTGTGGTGACAGTACCTCGCCGGACGAACTTGGCACAAGTTCTACTGTTACTTTTTGGTTGCTGCTTTAGCACCACCCAGAGGGTACGTGTAAGGAATCAAAGGATACACAACTGCGGACGCGAGCAACTAGATCCAATAAATTGGTACGGGGGACTTATTTCTCACCAAAGCCGTCTTGACCCAAATACGCAACCGAAATAAAATTGCTCCCTCTGTTTCCTAATTGGGTAAAACAGCTATACACATAGTTACATGAAACTAAAACCGCCAATAAAATGTTTAAAATCCCAAAAACTTGGAAGTCTTGGAATCTGGAACTTGAAACTTGAAGCCCAGTTTGCAACATTTCTAGAAATAGCGACAAAGCAAAGGTTCTACGTGATTGTGCTTAGTAGTATGGGATCAGTGCACCATGGCAACCCGTAAAACAGTTAAAGTGATGGACCGAACTCACTGCGATATATTAGATCCGCCTATAGATATCACCATGCTCTTATGTGGTGTTTATAAATGGAGATACAAAGGTTGATGAAATTAACGCATGTCTTAATGTTCGAGTCTGTGGGACAACGTTATACCAATGCATTGAACACTAAGCATGCGGCCATACACCTCCTGTGTATTTAACACTGTTTTGTCACTTCAGGACTTATTTCATATGTGTATGATGATCTAACAACACTGATACAACATTGAGCAGTGTCCCAGGGAATGGCATTGAACACCATTCAACATCATTAACAGAGTAGTGGAACAATAAGACGATTTTTTTTTTGTCAATGAGTAAATACTTTGCGTATACCTTGGGGAGGCGTGAGGTTATGTGTGACTCACCCCCAACACTACTCAGAAATAGCAGTACTGGGGAAATACACACTAAACCCCCTTGGTGTTCCCGCATTACGCCTTCACGCTTGGGCTACGGGTACAGTAGTGGCCCCAGCGGCGTTGGTCCACGCGTATCGGGACCCCAACAAGATGTGTAATTCCCTGTGGTGGCGTGCCCGAAACACAAAGCACGCCATCCTCCGGTGGGGACCTCATCCGTCGGACGGCAGATTCCCCGGATCTACCACCAGGAGGTTCCCGTTAGGGTGGTAGGCGGCGGCTATGCGCCTGCCTTCGCCGACCCACTCTCCTGCGTCTACCAGGGTGAGGAGATTCTTCCTCCCTCACCCTCTCTGCTGCTTCCTATTGCGAGGTTACTTCCTTGCAGAAAGACTGAGCTGCCACCCAAGATCACCCGCTGTCAATCATGGATGAGACCATATTTGACAGTGAAAAGTTTCTGCCTATAGCCGCGGTCAGGCGGGAACAATAAGACCCTACCATCTATCCCATCGAATTTTTAAATTTCTTGAGTGCATCTGGACTCCCATCACACAATATATTAAACTAAATGTCGGAGTGCCCATTGCTCTTTCATAAATTTAAGTCTTCCTAAATTATGTTACGGCACCAAATTGAAAGTCAAGAGTTTAGAGAATTCCTCTCATTCCTATCAACTGTCCATTTAGTTTTAAACGCATTCAGTCTCCGGTGAGCCTATGTTCCGCAGTGATCAGACGTAGTCCTTATATTGAGTTGCTTTTTGCACAGTCCGCCTTAGCAATTCAAATATTTTTTATGCGCACGTTCCTGAAATATCCTGCAAATACGACTTCTATAGTATAGTTTACAGAGAAGCATTATTGTAAAATAAACATTTGCAATGGTTGCAGTTTCACTTACGTAGTTCATCATCCAATCAAGTCTTTAATCTTCCCAGTTAACAAAACTTAAGTAATATCGTAAGAATCCAACGGAAATAAAGTATTTTGAGATTTAATCATAACATAATTTTAATATACAATAATAGTAACGACCAGACATAATAAGCATCTCATTATATTTTTATCCTCTAGGCTGGGATAGATCTAAGTCCACGCGGACGAAGTCGCGGGCACAGCTAGTTTATTAATAAAAAACGTACTGCAACAAAGCGAGAATGATTAAAAGAAAGTAAAGCAGTTGTCCTCTTCATAGAATAAGAGACGAGTCTTAACAAGTTACGACACGTTTAAATTGAGGCGTAGGAATTTTCACATATGAAAACCAACATTACTTATGAGACACCCCTATATTTATGGTATGTATTGTACTATATACAATGAGCGTGGTTGCCCAAGGGCATAGACACCGACTTTCAATCTGAAGGTCGCTGGTTCAAACCCACACGTGCACCAATGAGTTTTTTCACTTGAAAAATTTATGTGCGCAATACCACGTTCTCGAAACGGTGAGGGAAAACATCGTGATTAAACCGGCATGTCTTACAACCATAAATTCGAAGACATGTGACATCTACCAATCCGGATTGGGCTCCCATGGTAGATCAAAGCCCATTCACTCTCAATTATCGAGAGTAGGCCGGTGTCCCTGCAGTGGGAACATTAGAGGCTGGCACGGACTATACTATCCTACGGAATTTTACGGTCCATTACTGCACCGGTTGTATAATATCTGTGTCTCCGATTTCTGTTGTCGATACATGATCGCTTCCCGATCACTGCCGCAGACAAAAGGTTATTAACTTGTGTTGAATTACAATTTGATCCAACTCGTTTTTCTCTTCGATTCTGAGAATTTTTGGGTCAATAGGACTGTTTATATTTACATGTATGTATGTAGTTCATATACACAATTCATTTCTTTGGAAAGTGTTTGTCTGCGATTCAGCAAAAGCGCTTATGGCAAGCTTTTTTTAAGCTGTACAGCCTCTTTGTACCTGTAACCTCCGCCCATAATAGCAATACGACTTAGGTCTTTCCCGACTGAAGTATGAGAAGACCAAAGCTTAGCATATTTTTGTTTGATGTAAATAAATGATTGCTTGAAACATGTTTCACTGATACGTTTTGAAACATGTCTCACTGATGGAACACGCTGATGACAATATTACAATTTACCTGCATTTATATCTCATCTCCTGCTTGTAGTGTCACTTATAAATGACTGCAATTTCCCCTTAACTTGACCACGCTTTCCTAAATGAAAGTCCGCCATAATAATCTTAGATACGATATGCTTTATTACTAAAACTCACCTGCTTTGAAAATAAGGTTGAAACTGGTATGCTGTTGGTTTTTTTCGGCGTAGTATGCGACTAGTTTTAAAAAGTAAGTGAATGGACAGGAAGAGTGGTTATTCAAGATTTAAATGTGGAAACTGGTTTGAATTGGTTCGAGTGTGACGTTTTAGGAATGTGTGGAGGATCGTTTGTGTCCGTAGCTAAGTTTGTAGCCTTTTTTCGATCCCCTGCCGGTCCACTTTTGTTTCATACAAAGTTGGACTTTGGAAACTGTTTACCCTTTAGTGGCAACCCTAAAAACTACCAAGAAGGTTGCACATGACGTGAAGTAATAGAGGTGGATACAAAGAGGTTATACCCGACTAACCACCGAGTGAAGGGGGATAACTTTAACCGACATTATAGAAAGTGTTTCGCTATACCGAGCATCAGAATCTCTTCGGCATACATATTTAGTAAACGCCACTCTCGTTTTCGGAAAAGTGGTTTGTCGCCATAACGTTTGGATTATATACGTGGGCCCTTGGCATTTTATTTTATATTTTAAGCGTAACCTTCGATTATGTATGGTTGATTGCTTTGTTATTTTATAAAGTAGCTGTTTATCGGATTTCAACTGCATTGAATTAAACAATGTTTTTACGCGGAATCCTAATTCTTTTTTTTTATCATCAGCTATCTGTCAGTAAGTCCTGTGAAAAGACAGATGGACAGACATAACAGAAAAAGAATGTTGTTTAAACTACCGGTTATTCTTTGAAATGCATTTATTAAAAAGCTGTTTTTTTGAACAAACAGACAATTCAATTTTATTTATTTTAATAGATTTTAACCTTCAATTATGTATTTCTACTACTATAAATTCAAAAATTTGGAAAGATGGATATACTCCCTCACGCCAGAACGGCTGTACGGTTCTGAATTAAATTTGACACAAAATTTGCTTTCCTGTGACTTTCTTCTTCGCCCGTTGTATACCGAATAGAATATTTTTTTTCTTTTTTCAAGGTTTGATAATAGCGTATCCGTTTTTTTTTCGACTTTTAATCATTCATCTGTAGCCACGATTCAATTTCACCATTATCTACAATATTTACAGTAGGATGAAATTCAAAACCTATCAGCGTGTCTTTCAAAGTTAAATTGTTCTATGAAATATTTTTACGCTGTCGTGAGAAACGAAAAGGTTTAGTCAAGTTGAAGAGTCAACGACCTAATGGCCGCGACCTTGCGTTACATAATTCTAATAACTTTATAGCGGAAGTCATTTGAGAGACTGTAATCCCAACACTATATTACTTACTAGCTGCGCCCCGCGTTGGACTTCCTACGGGAACCGTACATTTTTCCGGGATAAAAGTAGCCTATGTGCTATTCCAGACTATAATCTATCTCTGTGCCAAATTTCATCCTGGAAACTGGAGGATACTATGTTCTGGAACGAAAGATTCCCGTGGTAGATTTTGATATTTTTTTTACTAACGTAATCTTGACTGTAAAATATACTGTGCTATTGTTTAGAAAGTGAATTATGTTTATAGGTGCTAAATTATTCGTCTGGCAACTTTCGAATAATACGTTGGCAATAAATATTAAGTTAAGGCAATATGGAGTTTTAAACGATTAAAGCGCAAAACTATTTTAGTTATTTTCATGTTGCTTTATTTTATACGGATTAAGTAAATTTGAGAATTAACATTTTTTTAACTTTAGTCGTTGTATTTGCCCTTTATGCTACGTAAATGCAAGGACTAGCTAACAGAAATACGACTTAGGTCTTCCCTGAGCGAAGTATAAGAAGACTCAAGTCGCACCCCGTTTCGCACGTCACCCGAGCGAAGGTGCCGGTTAAATCACAGGCATCTCAATGTGCCTGTGATTTAACCGGCACCCACACCATTCTACCGGAATAGTGCAGATGTGTGGTGGCAGTACTCTGAACGAACTTGGCATAAGTTCTACTGCTACTTGTTGCTCCTTTAGCACCACCCAGGGGGTACGTGTAGGGACTCAAAAGTTTACTAGAAAATTCAAAATATATACGAGTCTGTTTTATTACTTAATTGCTGTATTATTTTCTGCAGATACTGCGATGATTCAAGATGACAGGACCCGTTTGAAAGTGAAAACGACGCCTTGAAATTCCATTGTCTTATTCTCAACACGTGAGATTTGAGAAAATGATAGCGGGATCAGAACTCGCATGATTTAAAGCGGCATTGTTTTAATACATTTCGGTGTAATGATCAAAGTCAAAGCCTTTATTTACTTTAGACTCCTAAAAATATTCTTGGTAACGTCGGATTTTTTTATGAATATTAAAAAAAAAATTAAAAAATGTTTATTGCAACTTAAACTACTAAAAGTAATACAAAAATAATAGTATTATTGTACAAGTCTAAGTAAAGAGTTTTGCCAAAAAAAAAAAATTACCAATGGTTCCTTATTTACACTAGGCTAAGCCTGTATCGTGGGAACCAACTTACGATTACTAGATTAATATATAAGTCGGATCAGTGCCTTTTTAAATCCTACTTGATCTTACAAAGGTTAAAACAAAATCCCTCATTTGCGTTTTGTATATAATATATTAAAGTAGCAAATATTTTTATTCAATTATTCAGTATTTAATAAAAAAAGTTTAAGTTGTGTAATTTTGAAATTTCAATTTTGGAATATCCCTAAAATGCCCTACCATTTTTGGGATATTCCGAAATTGAAATTTGTTGCGTAATTTTGAAATTTCAATTTAGGTATATCCCAAAAATGGTCGGTTGAAAACCATATTTGGGTGGACCATGAATCGGAGAAAGTGGCGGATACATTTTTCATAATGATCGAGACATCGTGATTTACAATACGAAAGCGGACGAAAGTTGTAAAATATACGTAATCTGATGAAATATGGATATACTGGGAGATGTGATATGTTATGCAACATGTTGGTCGGTTCATAGTCGCTTTTTAAACTCTGTGAGACTTTGAAAGCGACTATGGGTTCCGGTGAAATCACATGGATTTCACCGGCACCCACACCCTTCCACCAGAACATGTCCTTCTAAATATTTTCGGATACCAGACTAATTGAACGTTATAAAACAGCTATTAAAATTAAAATATATTACATATTTTCTGGTTGCTCGCATAGATTTTCTTCGGACTTCGCTTCGCTAATGTTCCCACTGCAGGGACACCGGTCTACTCGCGAAAATTGTATGTATAGGTTCTCGAGTCAATGGGATCTGATCTACCACGGGAGCCCAATCCGGATTGGTAGAAGTCACATGTCGTCGAATTTTTGGTTCTAACACATGCCATCACCGTTTCGAGAACGTTGTATTGCGAACATTCATTTTTCAAGTGAAAAAACTTATTGGTGCACGTGTGGATTTGAACCAGCGATTTGAAAGTCGGCGTCTGTGCCCCTGGGCCACCACGCTCTCGCTTCGCTAACCTACAGATTACTACTAACTAAACTACATAACCATCTTATACTCTAAGATCAATTAAGGTCGAAAATATTTTCAATTGAATCGTAGTATTTTATCCATTGACCAACTTTACACCAAACGACACGATTTAAATGACAACAGCGATCCGGTTTCTTACAAATCTGACATAACAGCGTATAACTGACCAGAATAAGAATGAGATCTATTGAAGTAGAGTAATTTGATTGCGTAAGGAGAAAGCATACGGTTTTGACAACTGACTTATATGTTACACAGACCCGCAATTTAATACTGAGAATTTTAGTACTAAGGTGTAGCTCGCGAGCTGCACCTGTAAGCCATTTTCAAGAGAGGCGATAGTTCGCTTTAGAATTTCACTTAACGTTTTGTTATTTTAGTTTGGAGAGGCACTGAGAGAATGCTGTCTCAGTAATACAGGTCAATCCAAAATTAAAAACGATTTCTTTCGCAAATAATTCTCTGCGCACTATTACTTTTTTAAACGGTGAACGGAAACATCTTGGGAGAGTTAGCATATTCTAGAATCAAACAATTGAAGACATCTCCAAATACTGATTGGGCTCCCGTGGTAGATTAAACCCTGTTCACACTAGCTGGTCGCCAGTAAACCTATGACAGATATTTCACTCGCATTACAACAATTACCATAAAAACTCGGACACCAGTGTACTGTTTGCAGTGTACTGATTACCATAATGTGATTGACGAAAATTTTGATCGGAACTGCGTGTCCATAGTATAAAATTCAATGGTTTTGTCGTGGGAATTTAGTATTGAGGCTGTGAGTCAAGGTTAGTACAATAAGTGCACGTGTGAGCTTGACTTAATATTCACGCTGCGTCTACTCTAAACTAGCGAGAGTTCTACATTGTGTAAACCAAAAATATTATTGTATTATCTTTTGTTGTAACTAGTAGTAACGGTTTTATGCTCCTTTTGCAAATGCCCCTTTACAGCCGCCAAATAGCTGCTGTATAAAGGTATTAAACATTTTCATTCATAACTATTTGTTACCACAGTATGCTATAGCACTTTTTAATGTAAATACATTGATTATAATTAATATTAACCCAGAAATAGAACAAGTATCTTTTCGTTATACAAATGCTTGTGGAAATCAAACCCATGACCAACATCGCAGAAGGCAGAGATATTTATAACCTTAGGCCACATATACTTTTTAACAGGTATATTTTCCCGTCAAAACCAGTCATATCTGTGTCATCAAATTCAACATTGATTATCTATGGTCAAATCGTATATCTTTTCCGTGATGAGTTCTGATGAATTACACGGTCAATGCACCAGCGGAGAGGTCATGACCAAGAATACTGACCGCAACGTAAAATGCCGACATAGTGCAAGAGCTATCTTTTTTTTTTTCTTTGTTGACGAAGTGGAATCTGCAACAGATACATCGGTAGCCCTGAGGGGACAACCGAGTTATGTGGAACTTTTTCCCGAACTAAACCCCTCCGGTGGACGATTCGAGGGTCTCTGGGCTCTCCAGAAGGAACTTCACCAGTGACCCTCTCGCAAGTTGCCATGAGGCCCGTTCCCGGGGGAGGGTGTAAAGAGCCCCTCCCCGACTCCGCGTACCCTGCACGCCACAGTGCAGGGCAGCCTTCCATGGACCCGATAAGCAAGTGCAAGACCTATCTTATACCACAGATATTATAATACTATATACTAATATAATAAAAGCCGAAAAGTTTGCTTGAACGTAGTAAAACGAACAAAGCAGGTTGGTGTCCTAATATTTTATGTTATAGCCAAAATAGTACCAAATAGTTAACAATAATACCAGTATTTTGCGGGATGAGCATAAAGTTTATTCTCGGGTCTTGGTTATTTGGCATGTTACACAGAATCAGAATCATAATGGAAGTATTATTTTCTTTTCGCGAACATGGTCCTGTTTACAAACAATCTAATATTCCTTATGTCTACTTTATTTATACATCTTGATAATGAATATTGTTGGATATTATAATTTATTTTGCATGTCGACGACACCGTGGCTTAGTTGGTAGTAGCCCTGCCTTCGGAGCGAGGGGTCCCGGGTTCGATTCCCGGCCGGGGCACACTTTGTGTGGTGAGCATGAAGTTTGTTCTCGGGCCTTGGGTGTTTGTCTTGTGTTTCTGTGTTTGTCCATGCCATCTGCGACACACGGAATCCTAGTGCAGAGGTATGAGTGTGTTAACGTTTGTATGACCTCATGTCATGGAGTAGAGCGACAACTGTCAACTGTCAGTCAGTCAGTGAACTGTAGTTCTCCATCTTCTACGCCATAAACTTGATGCCGCAACAATTTGTGAAAGCGATTGAGCATCGAAATCAAATACTTAAAATCCATAATTGTTTGATATGGATCTGATAGTGAAAGTTTAACTAATGATCATCTGCTTCCCTTTCGTTTGATTAGCCACGGTCATAGGTAACGAAAGTGAAATTATGCTAATTAATTATGTTTTATGGGCACTATATAATAGGTGTTGATGAATAAAAGATTTTAAATGGTTTAGGAGCTTACGCTACGTATTTTGGTGGGGGGATGGGGGACATAGGTGAATACCCTCAGGTCCTACACGTGTCCCCGGGGGGTGCGGAAGCAACCTAAAGTAGCAGTAGAACTTATGCGAAGTTCGTCCGGAGAAGTACTGCCTCTGGTAATCCGCTGCCAAGCAGTGGTGTACTCGCATTGCTGTGGAAGCTATTTTAGTCGATAAGCCATATCGGAGGCCGCTTGAAAACTACGAGAGCAGAATTAGCCACTTGCATGAAAAAAGAAGAAAGTTCATTTTTCAACTCATTGTCCTGCGAAATTATTTTTCCACTTGCTTCGCCCCGCGGTGCCGCGATTGGCCATCTAACGGGAATACTTCCCTTTTTCGGGATAAAGAAAGTAGTCTATGTCCTATTCCAGACTATAATCTATCTCTGTGCCAAATTTCATCCAGGTCCGTTCAGTCGTTCTGCCGTGATTGAGTAACAAACTTTCGCAGTAGTAAGATTAGGAATTCTTATTAAAATGTTCAACGAAGAGAATGGATTTTCTATCCATCTATGATTTACGTTTGAGCTTCAAATTCAAATTCAAAAATCTGTATTCCTGATGAATTCTTAAAAATTACTTCGAAATTTTAGGTTTTTTTTTTTCATAAATAATTTACTAAGGAGATTATGCGTTCTTAAAACTAAGTTTAGCACTTGTTCAAACCCTAATGAATGCCTTCGTCTATTTCCCTTTCGGGACTCGAACACTCGAGTTTTAAGTCTCAAGCCGCTAGATCCACAAGTAATTACCATGTTTTATTCTTCCATAGTCGTTAGAAATCTAGGATGGACATCCGGTAGCTTTCAGATACACTGCATTATGCCAAATGAAAGGAAATTTGCTCTGCGGAGGTACATTTCAAGCGTTCAACTGATTTGTTTTGCATGGATTTGTATAATTAGTGGACAACGAATAGTTCATGAAAGTTGGCTGTAAAACAACGCCCTGAGAAAAAACAGAAACTCTCCACTTTTTCGTAACTTAATCGATTCATCGATCAATCGAATTTACTTAATCGATTCATCGTTCAGATCCTTTACGACCTTAAAAATCGATTCTTCGAATAAACTATCTTATCCCTAGAATTGACAGCTGGAAATAGTTTGAATGGGAAAAAGAAAAATGTTGTTTTTACGTTTTTCCGTGTATTTTTTCCAATTGTTCTCTTTATAAGAACCTTCAAGGACTTCAACGAAGATTTGGAAAAAAGATAAGCTAAACTGGTCCAGCCGTTCTCGGGTTTTGTGCTTATCAACACATTTATCCATTCATTTTTCTTTATAAAGAGACGAAAGTATGTTGGTATGTATGTCTATTACACCTTCACGCACAGCTGAACAGATTTAGATGAAATCTGTTATAAAAGAAGCACATATTCTGTATTAAATTAAACTACTTTTTAAGTAAATCAAAAAGTCAAAAACTTAAAAAGTAACCGCAGTAAAAATGTAGTTGGTACCTATGTTTATTGACGGCCCCATAGCTTAATTAGTGCTCTGCCTTCAAAGCGGGTACCGGATTCGATTCCCATCCGGGGAAAACTTTGGTTAGCATGTGGGTTGGTTTTGGGACTCATGTTTCTGTGTTTGTCCATGCCACCTCCAACACAAGGATGTTAATACAGGGATATGAGTATATAAGCGTAATTTCATTTTCACCGGCACCCATACCCTTCCGGAACACAGCGAAGAAACTTTTGCGGTCTCGGTTTATTATATTTAAGTTAAACACAGCTAGTTCATTCCCAGTAGTTAGAAGAAAGTGCGGAACGATGCTGGTTAGGTTAATTGAATAGCGCGTCTCAAGCCACGAGAATTTTCTATAACTATAATTGTCTTTTACGTGGTTTAAACGCCTGAACCGGTGGTATGACCTGCCTCATAAATCTTATAAAATACGCGTTATATAAGGGTTAATAATCCTTAATAGCACAAGTGTAAAAAAATCGAAATTCATGTTGTTTTTGTGTTAAAATTTTCCGGGATGAAAAGTAGCCCATGTGCCATTCTAGACTTTAATCTTCTCTGTGCCAAATAAAAAAAGAAACTACGGGGTGCTGCTATTTTGGATTGCTCCTTTCGTACCACCCGGGGGGACACGTGTAGGGATTCTCCTACAGACGTACCTTTATCTCTCCTTTATCTCGATTTTGAATGTTAGTCTTCACCTGTTTATTTTGTAACGACATTTCATAAGCTTACATACAACCTCCATGGACAACAATACAAGTCATCAAATTAAATCATTCTAAGCATTGCGCAGGCGCATAAGTAATACCAGTAGGCGCAAGCAACGGAAATCTCGTGTCGGTGCTGCGCGGGCGCAAGGCGAACCACATTAAAGAGTTTTATGGCGTAGTTTAGTAGAAATACCTTTTGAACATTGTGAAAAGCATTATGCTTTCGAAAAACAGGGATCTATTTATAAATTTTAAAACTATCATGGTTATGATCATTATTATTCGAGTTACCGAGATATTTACCTTAATGGTATGGTCTTAATTAAGCAACAAGCAAACGCTTGTTGCTTAATTAAGACCATACCATTGACCGTGGTGGTAAATATACTTTAGAAATTAATTAACTAAAGATGCAGATCCATCCATCCTGTTCCAAGATAAGCATGAATTCTATCAGAAGTAAAATTACAATTACCCATTGTAATGCTGAAAATATTGCGCAATGGAAATCTTACGTAGGATCTGCGCGGGCGCAAGGCCAACCGCATGCTCCTAAATCAAGTTTATTACTAGCTCCTTATAAGGATTGGGTAATTCGTTGGATTATTTTGGTTTAGTATGCGTCTAAAACCTTTAAGTCGAGCTTAAAAGTCCACCACAAAATAAAATTGATGTTTAATTCCTAATTCGTGTTGCCCTTATTAAGAACATGATCGTGAGTCACTTACGTGGAGAATTTGAAGAAAATTCAAGGTTACCTGCAAAAAACGAAACCATAATTATTATGTGAAAAAAATAGGCAGCGCCGTTGATAAGCATGGAAAAGATCTTTTGAAAATTTCCCTTGAAAGTTTTTATGAAGTTTTGGTTTTTATGAAAATAACTATATGCTTAAAATACTTCATCTATTCTGAATGATCTAAAATGTTCGTTAAAAGAGTTAGTTGAATTACCTCAAGCTCAAACGACCTTCATCAATTGCTATCTTTCTATAAACAGTGGCCTTACAAAGTACTATATTATGCCTGTATTTTGATATAAAAGTTACCAGTACACTAAGGTAAATTGCTTTAGCTTGCTTAGTTGTATTGCTAATATAACTATTAGATATTCTTGTCGTAAAAAGTACAGTAAAAATAATAAAATCTTCATGATTCCAGCAGTATTACCCCATAACACCATACCATACTGAATATGGAAATATCGAGTTAAGTGACTGCAGAACCAGTACAGCAGGCTTTGCGAAAACATTTAATATGATGAATTTAACTATGAGAATTTTAAGATGTTTATAATTGGGTTTGTTAATTAACAGCGGTTGACTTAAAGTAAAGAAGGAATATTAGAAAAAAAAAATTGCCTTATTAGGCTTATTATCCCATTGTCAATTAATATGAATCGAAAGCTCATTTAATGTAAAAAAATTGTGTCTAGGTCAATAAGAACTAGGCCTTATATATAAATGTTTATTTTATTAACGCCGCTGCTAGTATTTTTTGTTGTCTTATATCCTACTATGAGTGTTATTCACAAGAGATTGATTTCTATTAGAAGCTCTTTTAATTTGATGTCGATAAGAAAACATACTTTAAATATATAAATACTATTATATTAAATATATTATAATATTAAATATATAATAGCTGCGCCCCGCTGTTTCGCATAGTTCTCGTTCCCGTGGGAATACGGGAATCAAATATAGCTTTTGTTACTTGCTGATAATGTAGCTTTCCATTGGTGAAAGAATTTTCAAAATCGGTTTATTGGTTTAGGCGTGAAAGAGTAACAAACAAATACACTTTTTTACGCATTTATAATATAGGTTAGGATTCCTAAAAATATTACGTTTAGTGTTTAGACACTCATCTCCAGCACTATAAAAAAAAATGTTATTTTAAACTTATTGTTAAACCATATAATTTGTCTTGTCTGTTTCTAGTTTCTTATTTCTTGTTATTTTTTAGGCTTACATGGCCTAAGCCATAATTTTTGACAAAACCAAGTGTTCCGTAGTGTTCCTAAGGCCGAATAAATGAGTATTGAGTACTACGATTCTCTGTATAGGGGGTGACATACATGAACACAAACACACAAACACCCAAGAACAAATTTTACGCTCCTCACAAACGGGACCCCACGGTTTGCAACGGCTACAATCAACTAAGCAACATCATCATAATTTATTCTTATCATTTTAATGTAAGTTCTAGGCATCTAAATATTGCATTATCTGTGGAATTGGAATTTTAAACCATATGTAAGTCATGGTAGGATGTCAAAACCGACCACGCAGTTTTAGATTCTAATTTACCGAGAACCATTGACATACATTGTAATTACTATAAGGACGGAATACCTAATGCTATGTTGCAATTCTAACGAGTAAGGATTCACCTACACACCATAGCAATTCAAAATGACCTCTAAAGTACAATGGGATTCGAATTAGATTGGGAAATGATGCTGGTGGTTTTATGAAGAGGGTTCTGTATTATTGATGGTTAAAGAATCCTTTTTAGGGTTCCGTGGGAAGGTACCTTTTACGTCTAAATAATTAATTGATTGGCAGTGTTTCAGATTGTTACGTCGAGTACGTCGAACGATTGAGGTATTTATCTATGGGCCAATGTACTTATTTTTATGTTCTTGTTGCCTGAAATAAAGGTATATTATTATTAAACACTCATACGCATTTGCCAGTTTTTTTATATTACGAAAGTTGCGTAACGGCTAAAATCGAACCCGGGACCCGTCGTTTAGAAGGAGCTACTACCTACCTAAGAACCATACCCATTTCACTATCAGTAGCTCCTGTCACTCAAGACCGGTATGTGAAAATGCGCTTGCGATTTTACCAGCACCCACACCCTACCATACATAAGATTATATATAATAGCATCCTGCCCCACCTTTCCTTGTAGGAAGTTGAGCTACGTAGCTCAAACCGGACCAATTACCATGTACGCAATTTTACACACGTGAAACAACACTTACGTAGTTGCGTTGGTTTTACAAGGGGTCGCTCAACAACCGATGCTGGTGTTGAGTTAGTAACACATATATTTGATGCCTGGGAGGGATCACAAGATGCATTAGGTGTCTTCTGTGATTTGTCCAAGGCTTTTGATTGCGTACACCATGAAACGTTGATCAGGAAGCTACACCATTATGGTATAAAGGGCAATGCTCTAGATCTTCTTTCCTCTTATCTGAGTGAAAGAGTACAAAGAGTTGAAGTTAACGGAAAGCGATCCCCGGGGTCAGTGGTTACTATGGGCGTTCCTCAAGGATCTATACTTGGACCCTTTCTATTCTTAATCTACATAAATGATCTTCCCTATATTGTAAAGGACGATCATGAGATTGTATTGTTTGCAGATGACACTTCGCTTTTATTTAAATTGAAACGGCAACAAGTCGTTATTGACGATGTAAACAATGCTCTCTCTAAAGTAGTAAATTGGTTCAATGTAAACAATTTGCTACTTAATGGAAAGAAAACAAAGTGTTTAAAATTTGTTTTACCCAACGTTAAAAAAGTAGATATTAATGTTAAAATAAAAGATGAACAGTTAGATCTCGTAGATACCACAACGTTCTTAGGAATAACTTTAGATAATAAGCTTCAGTGGGGCCCACATATTGAAAGATTGTCGAAGAGACTTAGTTCTGCAGCATATGCCGTCAAAAAGATCCGCCTGCTCACAGACGTAGATACCGCTAGGCTTGTATATTTCGGCTACTTTCACAGCATTATGTCATATGGCATACTGCTGTGGGGGCATGCTGCAGATATCAACACCATATTTGTGTTGCAGAAGAGGGCTATTCGCGCAGTTTACAATATGGGTCCCCAAGAATCATTACGGAAAAAATTTAAGGATATAAATATACTAACGGTTACATGTCAGTACATATATGAGAATGTGATGTACACTCGTAAACATATGAGCTCGTTCACAAAGAAAAGTGACAATCATAGTGTAAACACTAGGCATAAAAATAAACTCGCTGTGCCCACTACTAGGCTCCATAAGGTTAGCAATTCTTTTAAAGGTCAATGTGTACGCTTTTTTAACAAAATCCCGAGCGAAATTCAATTACTGTCAATAAATAAATTTAAAACTGTCATCAAACGTAAACTTGTCGCAAAAGCTTACTATAAAATATCAGATTACCTAGATGACAAAAAGGCTTGGGAATGAATTTGCTCCACTCTAGACGCAGGACCATATTCGCGATTATGTAGTACTGTCTCCGAGGGGTTTCTTGTCTGTTTCTTCCCCTCGGGTTGGTCGGTTAGGGTTGGAACAGACGTAAACTTAACAAATAAGATAAGCTTAAACATGAAAACTGACTGTAATTTGACATATCTGTGTGCATGTAATGTGCCTGGGAGTTCCTGTGACACGTTATATGCTCACGAATATGTGTACATGCATGTGTAAAATTTGACGTGTCCAAATGATACTTGAGATCTAAAGGAATAAATGAATTTGACTTTGACTTTGACTTTGCGTTATTTCAAAATTTTCGCTCGAGATCTACTTGCATTTCTCACTTCTGATACGTAATGCCGGAATAGGGGCCTGACCTGGATTTGTTATATGAACGTTTACAAACTCATACCTCTGCACTAGGATTCCCTGTGTCGCAAATGGCATGGACAAACACAGATCACAAGACAAACCCAAGACCCGAGAACAAACTTCACACCCGGGACCCGTTGCTCCGAAGGCAGGGCTATTACCAACTAAGCCACGGAGTCGTCGGCTTGCCTATATCATTCTAGCATTATACTATAATACTAGTTTTCATTTCATTTATTTAAAAAAAAAAACATGATTTCATGTGTAGGAAACTTAAATTCTAAATATATATTGTAATAATTAATACAAGAACATACAAAAAAAAAATCTTTAATATATTGTATGATTAGTTATATACCAAATAAACTAATCATACTAGTATTATAAACGCGAAAGTTTGTCTGTAGGTATGTATGTTTGTTACTTCACGCCACGCCTGAATGGATTTGGACATAATGTGATGTGAAGGTAGCTCGTACCTTGGATTATCACTACAAAGCTATACAAAACATCTTTCTGTTCTACTTTTTTCTGCTATTTAGTTTTTGAATTGAAAACTTCTTGAAACTTTGTGAAAGCTGTTGGGCATTTATTGAGATGGGAAAAAACAATTGAACTCGCCTCACTGTTACCGTTACCGTTACCGACACCTCTGTATATAGTATCTGTGGTGTAGTCTGCTTTTGTTTTCACTTCTGTCGGTACTCCCGGAGTCACACTGCTTTTTTTCCTTCCTTTAGCCGCGTGGCTAGTATGTTATAAATCGTGGCACCAAAATATTTTTCAACGGACTTCATAATTTTGACCAATTTTAATAATTTTTTTTAACAACGAACTCTTCATATTACGCACGTTAAGCTCCATTTACTTCAAGTAAATTGATCAAATTAACATAATTCAATCAGATATAATTAGCGTAATGAGTTATTAACATTACGCAAATCCTGCTGAAAAACTGGTATAATGATATACGGTTGTACAAACATGATATATCGGTTTAGTTATTAGCTTTCGTGGGAATTTGACTCAATGATTTAGGTATTATACGGACACGTCGATGGTTGTTGATACTTGTATTCTACCTTGTCTACTATATGGCTGCCAAACATGGATCTACACAAACAAAGTAAAACTTAAAATTAAAACCACTCAGAAAGCAAAGAAAAGAAGTGTACTGAAAATTTGGAAAATACATAAAGTAAGGAGCGATTTACAATATTATGGAAGAAAACTAAATTTAATGATGCACTTGCCCACGCTCTAAAATTAAAATGGGCAGGTCAAAGACAAAAGATGGACTATTCAAACTACTAAATGGAAGGGACCAAAAGGTAAAAGGAATGCTGGAAGACCATTTAAACGGTGGGCTGATATTGTAAAAATAGCTGGGAGGGATTGGATCCACACAGCTAAAGATGGCGAAGTTTGGAAGAAGATGGAGGAGGCCTTTACCCAAGAAGGGGTCCAAATCTCACCAATTAGTTACAAGATAATAATACGATTAAGGAAACACACTATGTACCACTAACAAGATAGCTATGAAAAATTTTAACTACTGGATTTGGAAATAAAGAGGCTTATTATTATTATTATTATATCGGACTATGGTTCATTCACACGTTGACAAATGATAACTGGCGTCACTGTTCACTTGGTAGACTTTGCTTTCTATGCTGTATAAATATTTAACTACTAGCTTTTACTAAATGCGTAAGGTACAAAGAGCAAATATATATTTTAATCTCTCTGTCTCTGTTTATTCCGGCTAATCTCCGAAACGGCTGGACCGATTTCGACGGGATTTACACTGGCAGATAGCTGATGTTTTAAGGAGTAACTTTGGTTGCTTTTATTGTAGAAAAAAAATAGAAACTCGCGGAAAAATTACTAGCGCAGGGAACATTATAACAAATAAATAAAATATATTATATTGTCCTGGGAATTGCACCCACGACCTACAGAACGCAGAGATCCTACCAACTAAGCTGAGGTCAGCCGTGACTGGTTTTCCTAACCATTCTTGTAGGATTATTCAATTTAACGTGCTACTTGGCAGTGTACACTTGGAAACTTGTCACCAACTGCTTATGACAGCGTAATCCAAGTGTGACAGCGACTCGATCGTGACCGCTCGAACTGATAGTCTGCAACGTCAGTCGCATCCTTCAAGCAAGTTCAAACGCTCCAGCCAATATCGTTTCAAATAACTCTTGCGACTTGACACTGGCAAATTGTGGATACACCACGGAGGCCATAGATAATAGAAATAAAAAAAACTTCAAATACATTTATTAATTCTCGACGAAAAAGAGGGGAGTTATAAGTTTGTAGTGTGTCTGTGTGTCTGTCTGTAGCATTGTAGCTCCCAAACGAATAGACCAATACTGATGCGATCTTTTCTGTTAGAAAGCTGACGTGGAGATGGTTCTTAGCTGTAATTTATGAAGGTCTGTTCAGGAGTTGATATTCATCAGTACACCTGCTAATCCGCCGCCACGCAGTGGTGTACTCGCGTTGCTGGAAGAGTGTGGGTGCCGGTGAAATTACAGGCACTTGAGGCGTAACATTCCCGTCTCAGAGTGACGGGTGAAAAGCGATGCGATGGTATTCTCATAGGGGAAGACCTTAATCGATTTTTTGTTTTATATGGGTGGCGGTAACTACTTAAAATCTGGTGGGCCGTCTGCTCATCCCGTTACTTCAGTCGCATAAAAAAAACTGCTTCCATCAATGTATATTTTGTGTCAAGTACCTATTGATGAAAGAGAAATTTCTTAAGCAACATTCTGCCTCGTTGACCAAACATCGGTGGGTGCGTATGGCAGTATCTGGCAACCCAAGCGTGACAGAGAGCAATGCACTTGCCACAGGCGATGGCTGCGATCCGTTTGTGCAAACGGATGCAGAGTTGCACCATCAATCGGTGGACAGTAGAGCTAAGTTTTATTTTTTGATTTTGGAATGGATTCTTTTTAAGCGGTTTCATAAAAAGGAGGTTTTAATTCGGCTGTAGAGTTTTTATACGTTTTTGTGGTTCGATTGGAATGGTTCTTCTTTTGTTTGATAGTGTACCTCCGAGATAGTCTTATAGAAATTTCATATGAAAGTTTCGCCCCTAAGGGTTAAGAAATCGATTTTTAAATCAGTCAGTTCTCGTATACCGTTTAATGATGCCGTATCAGCCTCTAATGTACTGCAAGGGTACTTCTCAGCGTATAACGCCAAAGGACTCACACCTAAGGTGGTAGTAGCTCTGCCTTCTACGCTGTAAGTCGCGAGTTCGATTCCCAATCAGGCTAAGCATTTGTGTAACGAACATATACGTTTGCTCTGTCTAGATGATATGTATTATATTCATGAGTTTAGAAAAAATAGTATTATGTAAGTATTATATAGAACTTTTTTTTTTTTTTTTTTTTTTTTTTTACGGTGGAGAAATACTTTACGTATCCCCGCCTCACCGGGGGAGTGTGGCGGGGTATGTCGGGCTCAGCTGATGTTCTATGCTATTGTGCCTCTACCGACTAAAACTCCACCGTTGCTCAAACGTTTGACTACAACGGGGCTGCGGGACCGTTGTAAACATTCTCCGCTGCCCCGTCAGGTATTATATAGTACTACCAGTTACTACAGATAACAACTATCTAGTTCCCACAGTACATGCTATGATTAGTTTGAGTCAAGACGGTGCTATTTTTTTTTTAATTTTTTTTTTATCTTCAATGAGATATGTCACATGACACGTGTTTCACCTTAAAGATGTTGCTTTGAAGGCCTTTAGGCTTTGGAATAGTGAACCAAAAGAAATGACGTTGCCGTTGCGTACTCTGGGTATGCGAGAGTGGATGGCTATATCATGGGAACCAAATGCGGATTGATGGATGTCAATTGACACGTGTTTCGCGTAGATGTCTGGAGATATTGGATAAATAGAAAACTATCTGAAGAAGGGATTCTAATTCTAATTCTGGCTGGGGGTAACTAGGCCTGCACTGACGTCCCGCACAGCATTCATCCTCTGCACAGATCACTATCGGTCGCCCCTATTTTAAATAGATGGTGATTTAATTCGCAGTGACCTGTGATGATGCCCACCGTCGTCCGCAGGTCCTCGCGTTTCATTTTTAACAAAGTGTTGGTCGCTTTCTTATTTGTGCTTGGGAACATGATTTTTTGTGTGTGTGCAGTGTGTAGGGATTTTTTTCGTTGTTTGTTTGAGATAATACTCGAGTCTGAAAGATGTTGCCTTGAATTGCGCACCAAGTCTTCAGTCTACTCGGAATACTGAACCAAAACAAGGCGATGACGTATCCGTTGCGTAACAAGATAATGTTACAGAAGAAAGTCGGACCGGTGCGGTGGACCGGTTCTGGCGAAAGTTGGGAATTTAGGTAAGATACCGTTTCATGGTGGATTTTTATGGGTTCCGCGACAATTTATAGACTCTTCCGGCTGGGTAGGTATTTTTCTTCCATTTCCCTCTGTCAGACATCTCAGTACTCACTCCTTTCTTACGCATATCATCTTTCACACAATCCATCCATCTTTTCTTTGGCCTACCTCGTGTCTTATATCCTTCCACATCCATATTTAAGACTTGTTTTGTTATATGCCATTCATCCCTCCGCATAATATGTCCATACCACGCTAACCTATTACTCCTTAACCTCTCCGTTACTGGAGCTACTCTCATACTCCCTCTTATATACTCATTCCTAATTTTGTCTCTCCTTGTCACTCCACACATCCATCTCAGCATTCGCATCTCCACTGCATGCATTCTTCTTTCATCCTACCCCTTGGTGGCCCAGCATTCAGATCCATACAATACGATAGGTCTAACAATGGTCTTGTAACAGTGGACAATACTACGGGATACTATGGGACAGAAATAGGTGGGACAGAAATAGGTGGGACAGAAATAGGTGGGACAGAAATAGGTGGGATAGAAATAGGTGGGACAGAAATAGGTGGGACAGAAATAGGTGAGACAGAAATAGGTGGGATAGAAATAGGTGGGACAGAAATAGGTGGGACAGAAATAGGTGGGACAGAAATAGGTGGGACAGAAATAGGTGGGACAGAAATAGGTGGGACAGAAATAGGTGGGACAGAAATAGGTGGGACAGAAATATAATAGGTGGGACAGAAATAGGTGACAGAAAATGACAGACGACTCCGTGGCTTAGTTGGTAGCCTTGGGTTCGATTCCCGGCCGGGCACACTTTGTGTGGTGAGCATAAAGTTTGTGCTCGTGTTCGGGTTAGTCTTGTGTTTCTTTTTGTCCAAGTTATCTGCGATACAGGGAATCCTAGTGTGTAAACATTAAAAAAACGAATAAAAGCACAGTTCATAACCAGAAAATTAACATGACATGCCATGCCACCTGCGACTCGCAATTCTGGTACAGGTGCGAGTGAGAAACCGTTGACGAGACAATGTGAGGTTTACAGACTGTTGTTGTTGCGTTTCATCTCGCGTCATTCTATCTGATACAAAAATGTGAGCTAGCAACAAGTGATTAAAAATCTTATAATTTCATTCCATTTTCTTGTCCTTCTGGAATGTGGTGGATCCTTCAATCACGGCACAGAATAAACAATAGTATAGTTACGGACTTTGCATCAGATTTTTCGTTATCCCTACGTGACAGAATAGAAAATAGCACTTTGCCAACGTCCACAACTAAAGCTACACCTCAACTATGAACTCAAATTTTACATTTCTCAGTAAAAGCTCTGGTATTATTATATTCTACCTCTGAATACGTTTAAATCACACTCATAAACTTTATTTAATCGATACATTAGAATGGAAAGCTATGTCAATCTTTTAGATTCACCATTCCCCAATTAGTTTATGTAATTAAATGCATAACTTTGTCACACGTATTTTAATTGTGACTGTATTTCAATTAATCCGAATGTAATTATAATGGTAGTATGCATATAACTAATAGCCGCAAAAAAAAAAAAAAAAGTTTTTGTTTTATAAGTTACGTTTGTGTCTACTTATAGAATTTGAACGAATTATGCGTCTTCATGATTTTGAAGTAATAATTAGTAAGTTGATAATAATTAAATAATTACATTGTAATGCCATATAATTACTTAATGCTGACACTACTAAGTACTACTTACTTATGTATGAATAATATTATAGTACACATGAATTTTTACAATAATTATTTCCTAAAATTTGTTTTAAATATTTTTTTATTGTTATCGTTGAAAAGAAGTAAGATTCGGTAACTAACGAAAAAAAAGTGTCCTTTTTATTTATTTATTTTATAAGTGCAACATTACAGAATTCCAAATCGTTACATCTTAGAATAGACAAAAAAAAAATAATCATAAAGAAAAGAATAAAATGTAAACAAAACAAAACAAAATAACCAAATATATAAAAATGAAATAGTTCAGTCAGTTTAATGTCGAAGGTTTTACTAATTGCATCGGGCACGGTACCCTAAAACGCTGGTACAAAAAGGTGTAGAATCCAATGGCACCGCAATGATTGTTATTTGGTTTGCCAATGGGTTCTGTCTGTTTGTATTTGAACATTGTTCGAATGGCTGGGTGTACCATTGTCAATGATTTGCCTTTTCAAATCATGGGTTTTCGCAGCTATGGGGGATATAAATAAATATTCATGGATATACACAACGCCATCTAGCCTAAAACTAAAGCAGCTCGTACTATGAGAACTAGACAACTGATAGAATACATATATTCAGACGGCTCCGTGGCTTAGTTGGTAGTAGCAACCCGTCGCTTCGAAGGCAGGCTTCGAAGCGACGGGTCCCGGGTTCGATTCCCGGCCGGGGCACACTTTGTGTGGTGAGCATGAAGTTTGTTCTCGGGTCGTGGGTGTTTGCCTTGTCTTGTCTGTGTTTGTCCATGCCATCTGCGATACAGGGAATCCTAGTGCAGAGGTATGAGTGTGTAAACGTTTACGTTTAACGTTTATATAGTACTTTTTTTTGTAAATACGTACATATCACACTAATGTTATAAAGGCGAAAGTTTTTGTCTATGTGTGTATCTGTGTGTGTGAGAGTGTGTGTATGTCTGCATGTGTGTGTGTGTGTGTGTGTGTGTGTGTGTGTGTGTGTTATTCTTTCACGCTCAAACGGCTCAACGGATTTGGATGAAATTTGGTGCCAGGATAGCTTATATCGAGTGCACCACTAGACGGTGGATTTCCAGATGTGGTGGCAGTACTTCTCCAAACAAAATACAAGTTCTACTGCTTTGGCGTTACCTTTTGCACCGGATCGAACATGATTTGAACAAATGTCAAACTTAGTAATAAAAATCGTAAATTTGTAACTACATAATTATTAAAAAAAGCTGAGTATGATTTTTTTTAAGATTTTAAATGTTAAGTACTGTGCGACCGAGCTTTGCTCGTTTTATCTGAAATTAGGATAAATTTTTCATTTAACAGTACATTACCAGAAACATTTATGAGATGGCTATGTATTTTGGCATTATTACCATGTATTCAATTTAAAAAAAAAAACAGTTTTTTGTAAAGATATGTGTTTTTACAAGAAATATAATTAAACAGCAAAACCTCTCTCGGAATCGGATCTATCTCGGAAACAAGAATTTCTCGTTTAAACGTATTAGGTAGGTAGGTATTTGACTGTGATTTTGACACCCAGGGGATACGTGTAGGGACTTTCTTGCACAATACTCCTACGGACGCGAGAAACATGGACCCCCTAAATATTTTATAGAATATCATCAAATATAATGAGATGAAGTGAAATTCTTCCGATCTAGTTGCAGCGCTGAAATAGCCGGAAAAGCAGCGTCGGTCGACGTACTGGTGGAATTTGTGCGTGTCCATTTGCACACGACAAATGCACGATTATTTAACACGAAATAACCGGCGTTTTGGCATGAAAACACCCAGACAAAAAGCTATTGCCAGTGACAATAGAAATAGCTTTCAATCATACTCGTCATTACTGTCGTTTTTGCATTTATATTTGTAAAATTATATATGTGTTGTGATTTTTATGGAAAATACGAAATTACGCCCCGCATAATTTGATTAGTAAAAATAAAATAAATCCTTTTAAGTATATGTAAAAAAGGTATTTTTTCCCGGAAGATTGATGTAGCCATTTTTAAAAGACAGCAATAAAAATGCCGCTTACATTCGCTGCACAAAGATTTCATGTTTGCTGCATGTGTCTGAAAGAATAGTTCCACAAAACAAAAATTGTATACACGCATTTCCCCGTCAAACCTTCCTAGGTTGTCAAATTTTGGTACATAGAACAAAATTTGACCTACAATTAGGAAAGGCCTGGGTAGGTAACCAACTGGGTAGCTTTTTTTTTTACACACTTATACCTCTGCACTAGGATTCCCTGTGTCGCAACACAAGACAAACACCCAAAACCCGAGAACAAACTTCATGCTCACCACACAAAGTGTGCCCCGGCCGGGAATCGAACCCGGGACCCCTCGCTTCGAAGGCAGGGCTACTACCAACTAAGCCACGGAGCCGTCAAATAGGTAATAGGTAGCTACGATTATTCGACATAAAAACCGTATGACAATGCGAACTGGCGGCCCAGTGCACTAGATACCCGACATCGCGCATCGCACGCAATCGATCTACTCTATTGTACTCTACAGGTACACTCACGTACAAAACCCAAACGTAAATTCGACGAAGAAATTTAAGCAACTTAAAAAAAAAATCATCACAATAATATGTATGGTTATGCGATTTCTTTGCCAATTGTAGACCGATCTGGATATTATTTTTTTTTGTTTAAGTGTGGATCTACCAAGTGGTATCATTGAAATTTAAGCAAAAATAATTCTTCCTAAGAGCGGAAAATAAGGTATTGAAATCAGTTCTTCTATTAGATCACGTTTATTGTAATATAATCAATATTGAGTTCTTTGACATTATGTTGTTATGTTCCTGACGAAGCCTCTCTACAGCTGATGATCTCATAATAAGTTGTTATTGAATCACGGTATGTTGTCTGTTTTCTGAGTAAGTCAAATTTATATTTTAGGTTTTGACGATACAGAGTGTTCTTGATGTACCAATATGTGGAAAATATAATAAATGAAATGAAAAATGGACTTTATTATATATAATTTAATTGCACTAATTAGCTCACTTGGTCGTAGTTATGCCTACTGTGC
Source organism: Aplocera efformata (assembly GCA_921293045.1). Taxonomy (NCBI): domain Eukaryota; kingdom Metazoa; phylum Arthropoda; class Insecta; order Lepidoptera; family Geometridae; genus Aplocera; species Aplocera efformata. The sequence continues at coordinate 1,701,878 of OV121061.1, forward strand.
TGCATGTCGTGGATTGTATTCCCAACTAGGAAGAAAAATTGTGTGATGAAGTAGCTGTTTGTTCTTTATCTAGATGTAAATAATTATAATAATTAACGAGTATTTAAAAGTAGAGTTCTTTACAAAGTATTCTTGCAGTGATCTGTTTCCCATAGAATGCCTAGTTTGGGGATATAAATCGCTGTTTGAAATTTATAATAATATTAATTTATTAATTATTACCTAAATAGAGGTAATATCATGCATTTCTAATCATCTTGCCTGTTAAAAGTTTAAGTAAGTTATGTCTTTCAATCTGAAGGTTGCTGGTTCAAACCCACAGGTGCACAAATGAGTTTTTTCACTTGAAAAAAATTATGTGCGCAATACCACGTTCTCAAAGCGGTGACGGAAAACATCGCGAGGAAACCGGTATGTCTTAGAACCAAAAATTCGAAGACATGTGACATCTACCAATCCGGATTGGGGTCCCATGGTAGATCAGAGCCCATTCACTCTCAATTATGGAGAGTAGGCCGGTGTCCCTGTAGTGGGAACATTAGAGGCTAGTACGGATGTCAATATTAATTTATATAGTAAATGATTTTGAGTCAGACTGTACCTATCAAAAACATTTCACGTGCATATACATATAGGTGTTAGGTGTGGTTTCTTGCACAATACCGTGTCAATACTAGCATGTAACATGTACATAATTCATAAGACAATTATGAAAATGGGGTATTGGAGCAACGGACTTATAGTTTTTTAAGAAGACTAATATAGCACCGACACCTTAACAAGCCCCCTGAAGCACGGAAACGCTTACATAAAATGCCCAAACGATCACCCATCCTAATACTGACCGGGCCGAGAGTTAACTTAGATGATCTGTTCTAGATCTCTATTCAAGCGTCTCCTATGAAATTACTATTGTCTCTCATCCAAAGTATAGTAATGAAACTTTCGCTTTGTAATTTATTTAGGAATATTCTGTTAGGTATCAAGGTTTTTTTATTTCAATTAATTATACCATACATAGAAGCCTCTTCGATAGATAAATTTGCGCCTACACAATAAAAAAAAACAAAAAGGCATTGTAAGCTTGGTTATACAATAGCAATCAATACCTAGTACAGAGCGTGGTGGCCCAGGGGCACAGACGCCAACTTTCAATCTGAAGGTCGCTGGTTCAAACCCACACGTGCACCAATGAGATTTTTCACTTGAAAAATTCATGTGCGTTACAATACCACGTTCGATAACATCGTGAGGAAACCGGCATGTCTTAGAACCAAAAATTCGACAGCATATGACATCTACCAATCCGGATTGGGCTTCCGTGGTAGATCAAAGCCCATTCACTCTCCATTATCGAGAGTAGGCCGGTGTCCCTGCAGTGGGAACATTAGAGGCTGGTACGGTACCAAGTAGAGTCCATAACTACCCAAGTAAAGTTCTTTTAAATACAACTTGAATTTAATGATTTAAGATACAAAATGAATTCAATATTTTAAATCGTTGCCTGGTAAAATTCAATCACTCATGGTTTTTTTTTAATGGACGTTACGTTACGCAGATGGCCTTGACCACTTTACACGGGCTTTGGGTGAACACGGGCTTTGGGTGACACGGGCTTTGGGTGAACACGGGCTTTGGGTGACACGGGCTTTGGTTGAACACGGGCTTTGGGTGAACACGGGCTTTGGGTGACACGGGCTTTGGGTGAACACGGGCTTCGGGTGAACACGGGCTTTGGGTGATTGACTATGGCAAGAGTGATAGTTGTCACTACATAGTATAAAACAAAGTCGCTTTCTTTGTCCCTATATCCCTATGTATGCTTAAATCTTTAAAACTACGCAACGGATTTTGATGCGGTTTTTTTTAAGAGATAGAGAGTGATTGAAGAGGAAGGTTTATATGTATAATACACTAGAAACTCTAATTACATTACTTATCAAATTTCATAATAACAAAGACAAGCTAATTTGATTCAAATATATTTAACATTATTTATTAAATGTTAAATATTTAAATATTTTCAATCGGTGAAAAATGTTTGCGTAATTTCGAGCTGGATTCTAGTTTTAGATAATTTAATCTGTAATATTATACCTACTAGAATACTAGTTCCGGTTTTTATATTAAGTAATACATTCGCCTTATTTGCATATTATATTGTCACTTTCTTCATCTGAGCGAAACTCGATTATAGGTACTTACTATTGCATTATAATTACTAAGGCATAGTACAATGGTGTTTTTATTGGGGCAGCTAATGAGCCGGTTGTCAGCTAGTAAAAATATATAATATTGTTATATTCTAATATAATAATATTATCGTTTTAGAATATATAATATTATTATATAGAATATTATAACAATATTATTTTAATATTATTATTAATTTGACATCCCCGTTTGAGTGACGGGTGCAACGGGATGTACATTGGGTGTTCCTGTTCTGGTCGGGGAGGATGTATGTCATATCGTTGATGTACGCACAGGTAACTTCAAATCTGGTGGGGATTCAGCGCGATCCAGTTCTTGTCAAATAAAATAAAGTAAAACAAAAAAAATATTCAAGGACATTTCACACAGCGTTCTTTACCCCAAAACTAAGCATAGCTTGTACTATGGGAACCAGATAACTGATAGAATACATACATATACTACATATTAATCTAGATACAGAACAAACATTAATTTTCGTCACTCAAATGGTAGTCCTAAATGGGAATCTAACCCACGACCTACTGCGCAGAACGCAGAGCTATTAACAACTGACCTGTGAGGGCACTGTATGTATGTTTGTTACTCCTTCACGGCTGAACAGAGCGTAAAGGAGTAACAAACATACAAACAGACACACATACATACAAACTATCGCCTTTACAAGTGTGAAGAAAAGAATTTATCGCATTCCTAATCAGTATGATTCTCGTAAACTGAAGACATTGGAACGTAAACAGAGACTGCAACACGGAAAAGTTTTAAAACACTTTTGTTAACAAAACATATGCATTGGATCTCAATTTAGAGTGTCAAATTTTAATAAATTTTACACTCTCATACGTAATGCAGGTCTAGGAAGCCCTGTGTCGCAAATGGCATGGACGAACACTAAATCACAACGCAATCACCGCCATTACCAGGATTACCAGGTGCGGAGGCAGTACTTCTCCAGACTAACTTGGCACAAATTCTACTGCTACTTTGGGTTGGTCCTTCCGCACCACCCGGGGGACACGCGTTAACCGAGGGGCTCTGAGGGTCTACGGACGCGAGCAACATGGACACACTTTGCATGGCATAACGTTTGTTTTCAGGTCTTTAGTGTTTGTCTTGTGTTTCTGTTTCTCCATGCCATATGCGGCACAGGGAATCCTAATGCAGGGATGTAAGTGTGTAAAAGACTTTTTTTATTATATTAGCTTGAGATTGCGAGCACAGTTTGCAAATTCACCTTAGACTAGGAAGGATATAATGATAATATGGCCGTCGCGTCGTGCACAAGTAAATGATATCCTTTTCGTTATGGTGGAGCCGAAGGTCATATATTAGGTGAACGGTGTGCCGGAACCGCTTACCATGAATAATGTAAATTCTTAGGTGAACCATGGCAAATGTTTTATAGTACGAACGAAACATGTGGTTCTGTTTTGAAAATATGTACCACCACTATAACGGTTACCCGCTGTGTCAGCTAGAGGGTAGTTTTTAGAGTGTATGTGTGTACGTATTTATATTTCTTTGATACGCTTTTTTTGGTTTTGGGGGGTCCAGTAGGTGTGTACCCTTTGATTCCGTACATGTATCCCCTGGGTGGTGCTAAAGGAGCAACCAAAAGTAGCAGTAGAACTTGTGTCAAGTTCGTCCGGAGAGGTACTGCCACCACATCTGGAATCTGCTGCCAAGCAGTAGTGGTTGCATTACTGTGTTCCGGTGAAATCACATGCGCATGAGACGTATCATCGCCGTCACGGATGATGGACGCGGCAGGATGAATGCGACTCAGTAAAGATTTGGATTACTGTTGTCATGGGCGAGGGTCACCAGTTACCATCAGGTGGGCCCTCTCAGCTCGATCCGTCTCACCCACATAAAAAAATAATAATAAACGTTCTGTAGCTTTAATTGCTTGAAAGATTTTAGCTGAGAGGTATCATTAGATTCGTCTTAATATTGAGAGTGACACTGGCTATATCAAAGTTATAATACAATATATAATATATAAAAATTAAAATGGTCGATTATTTGGAGTTATACCTTGTAATCTGCCACCATACAGTGGTGGACTCTTATTGCTGTTCGGGGGTGACGGGAGCTAAGGGTAAAGTACTCAAACTGGTCAGGGTCTAAGTCATATTGATGTGGGCCGATCCAGTTTTAGTCAGATAAAATTATTCCTCATGTTTGCAAAGTTATATCAAGAACATATTGAAGGAACCTCGAACGCTCTCGCGAATAAATCATCTTACTTTCTACGTCGAACTACCTATAGTCGATCATTCTGTTTCACGTTAAATTAATGTCGATCTCTCCTCCATTTTAATTAGCTTACTTAATATATGATGGAGTGGCGTAACTGTAATTTTTGTTTGGTCTTCTATTGACAGCTAAAATTATGTAAACTGGCTAACTGGCTGGTGTAGAAAAAAATTAACTTAATAACATGTTTTTTATGACGGAACGAGCTGAGGGCCCACCTGGTGGTAAGTGTCGACCCCCGCCCATGACAACAGTAATACGACTCAATATAAGATTTGAATCTTACACTGAGTCGCATTCATCCTGCTGCGTCCATCATCCGAGACGGGGATGATATGTCGTTTGCGCGTATGATTTCACCGGCACCCACACCCTTCCACTGGGACACAGTAATGCGAGCACTACTGCTTGGCGGCAAGCCAGCTGCCGCTAAGTGTGTTCCAAGTGTGGTGGCAGAATTTTTGTGGTAGAAGTTTGTCCGGAGAGTACCTCTCCGGACAAACTTGGCACAAATTCTACTGCTACTTTTGGTTGCTCCTTTAGCAGCACCCAATTATTATCAGATAACAATACACTTTAAATAGCTATTTTACGCCCTTTCTGTAGTTTTTTTTGTATCTAAGTAAATTTTCATGTGTACTTTCATTTTGGCATGGAAGTAGGTACAATTAATACTCAGTATGATTATATTTAGTTATTGACACGAAGCTGATTGAATCATCTTAGGATTTGATACAATACAGGTTTATTAATAGTATGGAAAAAAATCAAAAAGTCCTGTCTACGCCTTAAGTAAAAATTAATTTCTACAGCATATTAAGTAGATATAATATATCATTTTATATTTTGAAATCATTGGCAGAATCGGGATTATGATGCATGCAACTGCTTCGAAATATCGTATGTCGATATAACGCACAATGTATGGTAAATATTTCGTTAACTCGACCATAATGGTTATGACTTATGACCAAGATAGTTTTTTATGTTATAGTTATGTCTTGCATATCGAATGCATGTTATCTGTCTTGATTTAAAGTTTGCCGACACTTTCTCACGGAACGCGCCTGTCGGTCCGGCGGCACAGACCGGCGGCGGCGGCTTGGCATCCTTACTACACTACTAGGCTAAGTCCATAAATAATATATGGTGTTTTTGTTCACTACACCCCAAATGATCACGAATATATTTCGTGGCATAAATAGTATAAGAATTGGGGCAAGACATTTTTTAACTTTAATTAGAAATATATATAAAGGGATGTTTTTAAAAAAGAAATAAATATTGAATATTTTGACGTTGCTTAAAATTCTTCTGTTTACCGAAATCTTATTATATTTCTAGATGCCTACAAAAATAATTATCGTTCAATTAATGTTTAATTAATTCGATTCTATCAATCTTCAATTAAGTGTATTATTAAATAACACAGATAAATAACCAAAAAAAAAAAAAAACCATACCTTAAAAAACTCCACAGAAATAATCCGGAGAAACACCACTCCTTACAAAGTTCCAATTAATTCCAACGGAATAAAACAAATCAATAACCGCTTCTCTCGTTGACTGAATCACATTTTCCGGAAATTAAAAATGGTTCATCATGACACTCAGTTGAGACGTGCACACTTGACGAGGGGTAAGACGAGACTGTCGAAGGTGTAGCGTTTCTTTGGCCTATTGAAACTACTATCGCCAACAGGTGCGTATTCAGACCCAAAGACCTTTCCGGCCATTAAATTATTATTTCTAAGTCAAATTATAATATCTCGGTAATACGTTATGCTAATTATTTAATTTGGATATTTGCCATTTCACCGAAAAGAAAGCGGTGATTTTGTAATATTTGCGTTTAATTTTGTATGTCATTTTGGTGTCTGATGTTCTTTTGTGTAAGATAATGCATATTATTAACGATTTAAAATTTTTCAATTGCTTTAGAATTAAATTTGTGTTTTATTATTATACGCACATGCAAATAAAGCAAAAAAAATATATTATTTGTTTTGTTTGTTTTTATGTTAAAAAAAAGTTTTTTTTTTTCACATAAAAACGAAGGTATAATCGTATTTTTAAAAACGATATATTATATTAAATACAATTAACATTCTGACGAAAACTTTCTTTAATACTAATACAGAACATTTTTATTGCAATACTTTTTACTTGTATTATTTTGTCCTAGATAATGCCTTAACTAAATCATACCTTTTTTTTTGTTGACGAAGGGGAATCTGCAACAGATACACCGGTTGCCCTGGGGGGAGAGAACCGAGTTATGTGGGACTTTTACCCGAACTAAACCCCTCCGGTGGCCGGCCTCTGCGCATTCGAGGGTCTCTGGGCTCTCCAAAGGAACTTCACCAGTGAACCTCTCGCACTTTGCCATGAGGCCCGTTCCCGGGGAAGGGTGTTAAGAGCCCCTCCCCGACTCCGCGTACCCTGCACGCCACAGTGCAGGGCAGCCTTCCCTGGGCCCGATAAGCACAGCAGCCGGAGCCCCCACTCAGACTGCCTTCGGGCCCAGAAGGTCTTCCCTCTATGGAACTAATTCATCCCTGTGTCATCACACCCCCATCCCTCACGGAGGACGGGTTAAGTTTTTTGATCTACAAGTAGTTAAAATCTAATCTTCTTGGGAAACTTTTTTATATCCGATCCGATATATGAGTCTTACCTGGCCCACTCTAAAACAGGTAGATACCAGTTTGATAAATGTAATAATTGCATGATTAAAAAAATTATAAATCGGCTTTAATACGTTCATCCCTTATATATTCTTTAGTCGCAGGAAAGCAAAATACGCAATATCGTTTAATTAGAGGATTTTTTTTCCAGTTATTTAAAGCATTTTCAATCAAGCATGTTCTGATGTAATAAACATAAAAAAATCTACTAATCTGGATTGGACTCCCAAAGCCTACTCTCAATTATCGAGAGTAGGCCGATGTCCCTGAGGGAACATTAGAGGCTGATACGGAATCTGTAGGGATGGCTGTAGTAGCCCTTCCTTCGAAGCGAGGGGTCCCGGGGCACACTTTGTGTAGTATGCATTAAGTTTGTTCTCGGGTCTTCTCGACACAGGGAATCCTAGTGCAGAGGTATGAGTGTGTTAACGTTGTTTGTTATGGCAATCGCGAAAGAAGTCGCGGACACAGCTAGTATATATTAGTCGTTAATTTACATGTAAGGTAAGGCACACGGGAACCTGTGACTTAGAGAAATTTCTGACGCAATGAACCGTTTAGCGAGTCGCTGTCTAGAAATGTATGAGTGAGTTTACCTAAGAATGCGGGTACAGTTGGCCGCAAAAATCACTGGCGCTTTCACATTCGCGTAAGAGCTTAAACTTTTAAGTATAAGTATTACTTAAATCATGTTTAGAAAGAAAAATAATTTTTTTTGTGCCGAGAGGTAAACACAGAGGCAAAAATTTTTAATATAAATAAATAAAGTGCTTACTTAAATAACTTAAAAAATAACAAAGGTTTATGGGTGGATCTTTGTTCGCTAGGTGAATTAATGATCCCCGCCGTGGGTACTCACCCTGTCGTGACGGGACGGCTTAGTAACCACGGTCACCCACGGTGAAGCCAAGAGGAAACCCGGGACCCACTACTTTAGGCTTTGTCTCCAAGCCAAATAGGAGAGGCACTGTAGGTGGCGGTGCCTTATGGGAGGCACCGCAGCTGAGGATAAAGGGCTAGAGAGGAGTGCCGGTATTGCGGTGTGCCTTTCTACCTACCTTCCGCGACCACGGCGCGGTCGCCACCGCCGGTCGTCTGATGTCGGCGTTGGGGCCGTAGATGAAGAGGAGTATTGGTATTGCAAGGCGCCGCTCTCTCTTTCCTCTGTAGTGTCGCCTGTCACTACGGCCGGCCACAGATCTCACCCGTTGCAGGGGGACCGAAGGCGTCTAGACACGGGGTCGTCCGACGCCCTTCGCTGACCTGATCCCCAAGGTGGCTGCGAGGTGCTGGGTGTCTGGTGTTTCGCAAACAGGAGGTATGAGTTTTCCAACTTATGTCGAGTTCAATTCTAAATTGAAATGGAGCTTGTTATAACGTCTAGAATCTTCTAGACGTTTTCAAAGACTTTCCAATATAATTTTAGTTAATATAGGCACTTTAAGTGGCGTCCCGGCCATCATAGTTATGGCTCCGTTTGCCATATTAGGCCTTTGGGTGATTTCAAATCAGAGATTTCGATTAGAACGACAATCACTCGATGTAGAACGGGTCCGAAAACGGACAGCCGCGGCGGATTAGCTTAGATTAGCTTCAATGGCTTTATTACGAGTTTCTTTAAATATATCAGCAAAATTTTACGGCGACTGTGCCGAGAACCGCTGCCCACTCGAGGCGCTAAATAAGTAAACATCGAGTTTCTTGTGTCCGCGTGTTACACAACGTGCGACATGCGTCCGATGTAATCGAATTTATCTCGACTGCGAGATCTGCAGGTTTGGAAGGCGAAGACAGCGAAGAGCCGCGGATTTAGATCTTGTGGTTGATTAATAATATCGTTGACCAACTTTCGCCGTTATAATAAACTAGCTGCCACCTCGCGGTTTCACCCGCGTAGTTCCCGTTCCCGTGGGAATACGGGAATAAATACAGCCTATGTTACTCGCTAATAATGTAGCTTTCCATTGGTGAAAGAATTTTTAAATGGGTCAGTGGTTTATGCTTGAAAGCATAACAAACTCACTTTCGCAATATTAATAAAGTTGCGATTAATACACATTTTATTAGTTTAATTTAAAAGCTTATTGCTTTTTAAATCTGACAAAGAGATACCTGTTTGTTATTCCATAAATTTTATATATTTTATAGCAATATTTAACTAATTATGATGCACCAGATTACGTATCTTATTAAGTAATACTTTTGTGTTTCTTTGTTCCGATGGATTACATTAAAAGTGTTCTTTTTAATGAAATCCATCCATCATTGTTACGCATTTTCTTCGCCAATTGTGAACCAATTTGGATGTTTTTTTTTTATTTGATAGAATGTACCTTCGACTTGGTCCCATATAAATTTTATCCAGAAAATCCACTCTTAAAAGGCGTAAATGAGCGATGATGTAGTAATAGGTTTAATCGATTTTTAAGTCAACCTATTCTAACTGTTGAACAAAATTAATAAGAAAGAATACTTAACTTTGGACAATGTTTCATTCAGAATTGGTTTGATTCGTATAACTTGTATAGTTTTAGAGATAATCTTTTTAATAAAAATATTTGGTGGTAAAATACCCTCAGAATGTGAGCATGAAATACTTTGTCAGTTTTTATTGTAATTTGAAGATTGCGAGCTTCATCTCAGTAAAATATTAAATTAAGCTCAATCAGATTGATTAAATATATTAATTATATTATTATGTCGTATTACACAACATTTTAATATTACACTAGTGTTATGAAGTACTTTTTGTATCAGGAAAACTGCTTTTTTAACCGACGACAAAAAGAAAGAGGGTTCGGTACTATGCAATAATCAGTCGTAGAATGTAATAAAAAGTAGATGTTTGTTTGACGATTCGTTGCGCGTGCGCAAGTAGGTACGTAATTAAAGTGGGCAGGTAGGTACTTCATTGAGTTTAAACTTGAGGCCCCATGGTTTTACTTTCATCTGCCTGCAGGCATGAAAGCTACTTACAATCAGGTTGGCGATACATTTTCTTTGGTTGATGGGTGACCATTCTTTAAATATTATCGGGACCGTTGGCCTCGGCGTATTTTTTGGCGCATTTAAAAGATTAATTAAAAAAAGTTTCTTAATTCGCGTGTATTTAATCCAAGTTTTTTAATTTAATCAAAATATCAAGTACTTGTTCTTGGTAGTTTTAGTAAATTAAGGTACTAAATAAGGCCTTTTCAAACTGAAATAATTAGAAACTTATTCTAGAAACATCCATGTTATCTAGAAACGTTATTTTCAATTCAATTCAAATATATTTATACCATTTACAGCTGGGAAACTCAGTAATAAACAAAATAATTACAACAAAACTAAAAAATTAAATAAAACAATACTTTGTAAAAAATACAGTCTTATTGTAATGTCATCAGCAAATGGTAGGGATGAAAGAATTGAAGTCGTTTTTTTTAAATCTTGAAAAGTTATTTTTTACAGGTTATGGTCACCCTTTTTTACTCGCATACCGCCTTGCCACGGGGAGACAGAGCGGTTATGTGGGACTAGACCCACTAAAACCCCACGGTGTCCTCCTCTGCCGCTTAGTGGCGAACACGGGAACGTTACACACACATCCGCGAACCCGCCGCGGCTGTCCGTTTCCGGACCCATCTCTCCTGGCATCAGGTTATGGTCACCGTACAAGATCAACTTATACTGTTATGATTATGATGCAACCACTCAACAGCGTAGAGGGTAGCTAATTAGAATTGGAATTTGGTGATAGTTATTACCTAATAACTGTGGATAATTAATGGTATATTTAATTAGTCAATTTAAGTTAATCTATCCATAGATAAGATTTATAAGTGATCGAGTCATGCTTAGTAAGTAACCTAGCCTTAAGTTACTAACACGTTTGGATCATAGTTGTCTGAATAAGCAAAATACTCAATACTCAATACTCAATAGTTTATTGTAATAATAATAATTATTATTATTAGTCATAGGTATTTTTAGTCTTATGTTAAATTGTGACGAGACGAGCTGAAGGCCCACCTGATGTTAAGTGGTTACCTCCGCCCGTAACAACAGCAATACGACTTACGTCCTCCCCGACCGTATGAGAAGACCCAAGTCGCATCAAAACTGTATTCTGTTTCTTGTTTATTTTTAACCTACCTTTTGTGTATTTTTTGTTCCTTTTTTTTGTTTTTGTTCTCAATAAATGTCTTTTCTATTCTATTCTATTATATGGACACGAATTTGTTTACTTGTGTAAATTTTGCAATGTCCAAACGATATTTGAGATCTAAAGGACGTTTACACACTCATACCTCTGCACTAGGATTACCTGTGTCGCAGATGGCATGGACAAACACAAAAACACAAGACAAAAACCCAAGATCCGAGAACAAACTTCATGCTCACCACACAAAGTGTGCCCCGGCCGGGAATCGAACTCGGGACCCCTCGCTCCGAAGGCAGGATTGATCAACTAAGCCATGGAGTCGTCAAAAGGAATATATATCTTTTAGTTTGATATCTGGATTGATTTAGATCACATGCGCAAGAGACGCAAGAACTGAAGCAATGTGAGAGCCTTTTCTCCGGTTAGTGGCCTCATGATTACGGCTGTTGCAACACTGTCGAAGCGTCGAGACAACAATGGTATTTACGCGATATCCGTGAAAATTTAAATGGTTACGTATATCGAAAAATATTTTTTGAAAGATCCAAAGGTCTAGACAAGCTGCAGTTCAAACCGCTTGTCATAGACGCGATAAGGTAAAACGGTGATAGATTTCGTTACGCAGTACCTATTGTTAGATAGTACCTACATATTATTTTTCTACAATTTTCGTTAAACATTTAAATTTCACGAAAATTTAATTTAATGTCAAATGTTACAGGCGAGAATTAATGTCAGATGCCCAGTGACGCCTGCTGTATGATAGTAGTCTGCGAAACGCTTCAGAATTCAATTTGTCTAAAACGACTGCGTCTTAGGATATTGCCGTGAGATTCTATGATGAAAGATGCGCAATGCGTAAGACATGATGATGCATATCTTATGGAAACTATTTAGCTTTGTGAAATAGTTATAAATATACGCTATCGCTATCAGAGAGCGTGGTGGCCCAGGGGCATAGACGCCAACTTTAAATCTGAAGGTCGCTGGTTCAAACCCACAAGCGCACCAACGAGTTTTTTCACTTGAAAAATTTATGTGCGCAATACCACGTTTTCGAAACGGTGACGTAAAACATCGTGAGGAAACCGGCATGTCTTAGAACCATAAATCCGAAGACATGTGACATCTACCACATTGGGCTCGCGTGGTAGCTCAAAGCCCATTCACTCTCAATTATCAAGAGTAGGCCGGTTTCACTGCAGTGAGAACATTAGAGGCTGGTACGGTATACGCTATCTGCCGCCAAGAAGTGGTGCACTCACATTGTTGTGTACTGGTCAATTGCGCATGAAGCGTAACACACGGGGATGTTACGTCTTATGCGCAATTGGACCTAATTCGAATCATCAGGAAGGATCACAGACCGTCCTATTACTTTTGTTACATAAAAACACAAGTTTATTTATAAATAAGCAACGGGCGCATTTCTTTACTATAATATGCATGTAAACTACACATAAACCTTTCTCTTGAATCACTCTATCTATTGCTGAAAACTGCATTAAAATACTATACGTTGCGTAGTTTTTAAGATCTAAGCGTACAAACAGCGGAAGCGACTTAGTTTTATACTATGTAAGGATAAACTTGTAGTACAAGTTATTTTCACGCAGTTGCGACGCCATCTCGACTAAATCTCTTACACGCACCATTAAGATATCATCATTACATTGCACAGGGCTATATGACTACTGCAACACAGTCATAAATGTTTTTAATGATTCCATTGCATCCGTGAACAAATTACGCGATTTTACTTCGATGGCGTAAAGAATTTCGGCCTTGTCGATTTTGTTTTGTAGTCGGTTTGGAAAGTCGTTATCTATGGGTACTGGCGTAACTATAGGGTGGCATGGTAGGGCTGGCTAAATGGGGGGCCCCAGGCCCTACGGGGCCCTCACCCTGAGAGCTGACACCTAAGGCTGCGAGCTCAAAGTAACCGAACATTTTTAACAGTTGCTTGCGTCCGTAGGTGTATACTCTTTGATTCCGTACACGTACCCCTTGGGTGGTGCTAAAGGAGCAACGGTCGTTCGTCCGGAGAGGTACTGCCCCCACATCTGGAATATGTCGCCAGTAGTTTTGCATTACGGTGGAGGGGTGTGGGTGCCGGTGAAATCACATGCGCAGGAGACGTATCATCCCCGTCTCGGGCGATGGACGCAGCAGGATAAAGCTCAGTCTGAGACCCAAGTCTTGTTTTAAGTTTTATTGCTCACCCACGGGCGAGGGTACCCACTTACCACCAGGTGGGCCTTCTGCTCGTACCGTCACTTTTTCAGATATAAAAGAAAAAATAAATCGCACGAAAGATGCGATTCACTCAACGAAACAAATGCATAACATATTAATTTCATGCTTTGATGGCAATATATTATATTTAGCGCTATTATAATATATTTAGCGTAATAAGCGCTGTTTACTATACATCGCCATCTATCGCCAAATTAAATAACTACTAGTTCCAAATGCGTGAATGCAACCAAGATGGCGCTTTACACTACTAAGCGCCATCTATCGATTACCTATTGTACTAATTGACTTAAACCATCGGCTATTAGTGACATCTATCGGCTGTTAGTATTAACTACTTGTTCATATTTACCTCGACAGGTGGCACTGTTTTAGTGCCATCTATCGGTAATTTTTAAAAGTTGTATTTGGTTCCTATTTCACTGCACCTTAAAAAATTAATATCCGTGAAGACTTGCCCTTTAAACACCTCACAGATGGCGCTGATCTTCTTAGTTTTAAATATAACAAGAATTCGAGTTACCTCATATTTCAGCCAATTTCCACAAAGCTTTAATGAATTATACACTTAACCATCGAAAATCGGCGAGAAATACTAGCGCAATCAAATATCTACAGACGCTGGGTGGATATTGCCACCTGCCACTTCCAAATTGAGAAGATAGTATTAAGACACTATTAACTTGCAATAAGTTACTGAATTGCTTTTTTATTGTTAATTTTTTTTATTTTATATTTATCAATTTTATGAACTATGTGTGTGGAATTTTATAATTATTTATTATTTTATTATTTCCAAATATTTTTTAAGAATTCAACGGAAATAAATATTTTTGAGTTAAGATCTTCCGGACAATGCGGTAGGTATGACAGTTGCTCGCGTCCGTAGGTGTGTACCCTTTGATTCTCTACACGTGCCCCCTGGGTGGTGCTAAAGAAGCAACCAAAAGTAACAGTAGAACTTGTGCCAGGTTCGTTCAGAGAGGTACTGCCACCACACCTGGAATCTGACGCCAAGGAATAGTGCTCGCATTATTGTGTTCCGGTGGCAGGGTGTAGGTTCCGGCGAAATCACATGAGCATGAGACGTATCATCCCCGTCTCGGGTGATGGACGCAGCAGGATGAATGCGACTCAGTGTAAGACCCAAATCTTATATTGAGTCGTATTACTGTTGTCATGGTTGTATTACCGTCACATTTTCACATAAAAAAAAGACTTTTTGTAGCTGGAATATCATAATTTAATTATATTATCGCTGTAAGTAGAGATAGCCTGTAGAGGTTGACGTGCTACACGGTACATAGATGGAATCGTGTATGGTATAGTGAATATATGACGTCATAATAGCTAACTCTTGTCCGATGTCCACAGTCCCATAGGGCCGCGCCCCGCGACCGTCTACATGGGACGTAGGGCTGTCACAAAAGGACTGTTTAGTTGCATTAAAAAGCGCTTCCGTGCTTCGGAGGGCATGTTTATGTGCCTAGTTGTATCTTAATAAGTGAATGTGGTCACCTGTAATTGAGTGAGCACATTGACCAAAAAATTTGGAAATATATTTTTAAGACTGTGTATCTTTTGTTGGTGATCTAATAAATAAATTTGTCGGTCTCGGGTATATTAATCGTTGAGCCACTTCGGACGCCTTTGGGGCGGCTTGAAATCTCCGACAACAGAGTTGGCCACACGAAAGAAGAAGAATAAAGAATTATTTCTAGGTAGGGGATTTTTACTTTATTTTTCCTCCATGGGGAAGAATAAGCAAGAAACATCGAATGGAAAGATTACTTTCTTTTTGCAAGCATGACCCCTTTTACAAAGTAAGTGCTTAAATAGAAAGAAAATTATTTTATTTGTGCCACTAGGATTACAATTAAACATCACATAAATAATTATAGAGGTTAAAAAAAAAAACAATCTAAATAACGTAACTATATAAAGAGACACTATATAAAGAGTTACAAAAATATTTTCTCTGTGTATATTTTGATAATATTATTTGCCACCCCTACGCCGCACAGAGTAATGTATGCCCCAGAGATAGCGGACACTTCATTTGTCTCACACAGCTCAGCTACACGGAAATTTCATTAGGCGCGTCTGCTCTGAACATAAGTGCTCTATTCTATCTTGGGATAAGTCATTGTACTGATTGCAAATTAGGCATAACATTTTATTCTTAGCTGTAATTTATGAAGATTTGTTCAGCCGTTTGAAGATTATCACATTATTACCATTCACCATGGGAGTTTTCACATTTTGAACTTGTTATCAATAAGCGAGCGAAGACGTGGGCAGAAGCTAGTTTTGTTATGTAATCCCTTGCGATGTATTGTATCTAGTTTTTTTTTTAATTTGAAAATGTGACCACCCTCCTAGTGGTAAGTGGCAACCCCCGCCCATGACAACAGTAATGCGACTCAATATAAGATTTGGGTCTTACACTGAGTCGCATTCATCCTGCTGCATCCATCACCGGGGATGATACGTCTCATGCTTATGTGATTTCACCGGCACCCACACCCTTCCACCGGAACACAATAATGCGGGCACTACTTGGCGGCAGATTCCAGGTGTGGTGGCAGTACCTCTCCGGACGTACTTGTAGCGAGAACGAGGTGTAGCGCAGATAATCAGACGGCTCCGTGGCTTAGTTGGTAGCCCTGCCTTCGAAGCGAGGGGTCCCGGGTTCGATTCCCGGCCGGGGCACACTTTGTGTGGTGAGCATGAAGTTTGTTCTCGGGTCTTGGGTGTTTGTCTTGTGTTTCTGTGTTTGTCCATGCCATCTGCGACACAGGGAATCCTAGTGCAGAGGTATGAGTGTGTAAACGTTTATTTTACAATATTTATTTATTAATACTTTTAAGCATAAGTTCATTGCTACCCTTCAGGGTTTGAATCAGAGACCTTCAGATTTTTCTCTTGATGTCTTTACCCCTGAGCCACTCTTACATATCCTGAGTGAGAAAAGGTTCTAACCACCGCTGTGATTGTCACATAAGGTAATTGTATACTTTGTTAGTGAGGCGTTAAAACAATACGAGATCTGACAATATCTTGTAAATTGGAGCCATTTTGGAGCCAAACGGAAGTGCTTTCGTCATTGATTTGTGAAATAAAAAGATACGTCTTTCTCCAAAATTACGTTGGCATTAATCTATTGCGAGAATTTTGAAATATAAGTACAAACCTATTATTATTTTATAATGTAAATCAGCTGTTCCCCGCGATTACGTCCGCGTGAACCTTATTTTTGCGTGGAAACCCAGTTCCTTGTATTTTTCTATAATAATACTATTCTACGTTACTCCTTATAACATCAGCTATCTG
The DNA here is from genome assembly GCA_921293045.1 of Aplocera efformata. Taxonomy (NCBI): domain Eukaryota; kingdom Metazoa; phylum Arthropoda; class Insecta; order Lepidoptera; family Geometridae; genus Aplocera; species Aplocera efformata. The sequence continues at coordinate 1,718,774 of OV121061.1, forward strand.
TCAGCGAAAGTCCTGTCAAAATCGCGCCACCCGTTACATAAATATGCCGGAACAAATAGAAAGATTGAAAAAAAAAAAAAAAAAAGTTGTTTTGTTCTAGTTCTCTAGTACTCTGTAATATACTTTCAAATGAATTTAGCAAAAAGCTGTTATTTTGACATTACAAACAGACACTTCAATTTTATTTATTTGTTACTGATTAAGAAATAAAAAAAAACGACTTCAATATTTTATTCCTTATTTCTCGCTCTTAGGGACATTTCTTACCATTTTAAAAAGATACAAATCGGTATACAACGGGCGAAAAAAATTCACTTACTTGGATGCGATATTTTTTCTAGTTATTTTGATTTAACTACAAAACTAGTGAACCGATATCACTAAAGTTTATATGAAACCAGTCTGAATGCATATACTTTCAAATAATAAAATAATTTTCTAAATCGGTTGATAAATGACGGGGATCTGAGGTATCAAACATTACAAAAAAAAATACAGCCGAAATGAAAAGTTTCTCTCTGGAAGTCGTTTGAAAATTGATAGATAAACACAGCACATTTCCAGACACATCACATCACAGACTCCAGTCCAATTGTGCCTGTAGCCAACATGCGTCCATGCACCTAATTCATGCGGACCATGACCGAGGAGCGAGTGCCGTATCTTCAGTTTTGGTAAAATCATTGACTTTGAGTGTTTTTGGATTCTTTGAAATATGTCTGGTTGAAGGTCACTGAACCTATTCTACGGCCACGTGTAATTGCTTCGACACATTCAGCACTGGTTTTCCGTGTGACCAAGCTTATACTCAGTTCGGTACTATTTTATGGCATAATACTCTGGGGCAAAACAATTGAATAACATTGTTAGATAAGAAATGTTTTAAACAGTTGTCGTGTATATTCTTAATGTCTTCACCGTACAAGCCTCTAATGTTCTGCAGGGACACCGGCCTACTCTCTATAATAGAGAATGAATGGGCTTTGATCTACCACGGGAGCTCAATCCGGATTGGTAGATGTCACATGTCTTCGAATTTATGGTTCTAAGACATGCATCTCTGCTTAAAATGGTTTGTCTATTCAGTTAAATGTTACGTTTCTTTCCTGTGACTCAATTTTTTTAATCAGTCACTTGTCTTCGTCGATAGAGATACTCAAACCAAACAAAAAAAATTAAAATATATTTTTGGCTTGTCATTGTACATCAGTGTATCATCGCGTAATTTTCAAAGCACACTAAGGGTTGGCGCACACTGCGCGCGCGCCGGGCACGTGCCGGTTACGTGTACACAGGTGATGCACGCTCGCCGCATCACTGCAAAGGGCATGTTCCACTTGGCACTCTTCAGCAATTTTGAATGTCAAAATCAAACCAAATTGACATGAAGTAAGTATTTTTTTTAAGAATTTAATCGAATTAATCGATCGATAACAATTATTTTGTTGTTTTAAGAAATCAATCGAATCGATTGATTTCTTATTAGTGATTAGTGATTTCTTAAAACAACAAAATAATTGTTGACGGCTCCGTGGCTTAGTTGGTAGTAGCCCTGCCTTTGAAATGACGGGTCCCAGGCACGATTCCCGGGGCACACTTTGTGTGGTGAGCATGTAGTTTGTTCTCGGGTCGTGGGTGTTTGTCTTCTGTTTCTGTGTTTGTCCATGCCATCTGGGACACAGGTAATCCTAGTGCAGAGGCAAGAGAGCGTTAACGTTTAAAAAAAATTGTCCACATAATTTAACAAATGAGAATGAGGAATTAAATGAATGAAATTAGTTATTGAATGGAGTAACAAACACAAAGAAATATATTGATAGCCTCTTCCGGAACTTTGTTGAAAATACTTGGAAACGTCATGTTATTAAATATACTTAAAATAGAAGAAATTTTTAATTCGTTAGTATTTTTTTTGTTTTCGTTCATCATCAATCGGTAAACGATCCGTATGATTTGTAATTAATTATTAATTGACTGATTTAAAATCCTTCAAACCCACTCAATGCTTTCATTTACTTATTATGTGACACAGCGAAACGACTTCAAAATGGCGGCGCTTCCCCCTCCACCGCAAGCGTTACAGTCCTCACTCAACGTCATGAAGTCTTTGATCCTTCATCTGCCGAGTGGTGTAATTAGATTTTCGTTGTAGATGATAGATATTTATTTTTTTTAACACAAATATATTACAGCCAGACCAAAGCGATGTTATATGCATATATTAAAACTAAAACAACACATTAGAAAAGTAAATTAAATTAATAAAGTTCTTTCAATTACCTGAGCTCTCTCCATGAGTTTCGGCAGGTTGTGGTAGGTGAAAATATCCACCTCGTTTGCATTTATGAACGCATTTGACGGCTCCGTGGCTTAGTTGGTAGTAGCCCTGCCTTTGAAGCGAGGGGTCCCGGGTTCGATTCCCGGCCGGGGCACACTTTGTGTGGTGAGCATGAAGTTTGTTCTCGGGTCTTGGGTGTTTGTCTTGTGTTTCTGTGTTTGTCCATGCCATTTGCAACACAGGGAATCCTAGGGCAGAAGTATGAGTGTGTAAACGTTTAAACGTTTTTACGTTTAAATTAACAATTTACAAATTGCAATTGATTTTCTCGGTGTCAACAGGAGTAAACCTAATATCGTAAAGCAAAAGGTGCATATAATAGTAACTTGATTGATGTTTATTGGAGCAGGGTGGCTGTTGACCTCTCGCTCTAACATCTACCATCCCTAAACTACATATTCGCACGTATAAACAACGATGTAAAGGCTATTTTCGCTTGTAAAATTAATTGTTATCGCTGATTGTAATTATTCCAAGTATTGTCTGTTTATTGGAATTGGAATTGTGAGAACGTAGTGTATTGTACGTCCAAACCTATAGAAGGTAGAGAGAACGATTGTTTTGCCGCTCGTTCACAGCAAAGTTTTGTATCGAGACGGATATTTTAAGTGTGACGTTAAATGAATTTTCACCACTTACGAATGCTTTGTCATTGGTGAAAAACGATTTACAAGAATATGACAACACGAATATGACAGTAAAAATAATGAAGCTTCCTTCTAGTACAGGTATTGTAAATAAAAAAAAAATCACAAAAAAAAATAACTTTACAGACTCAGTATGCCATGTTCAACACAGAGAATATTCTAGTACAAGTAGTACTCTCTCATTACACAAAGTCGGGATTCAAACCCGACCCCTCCTTACGAAGGCAGAACCTGCGGACCCGTCAAATTACATAAAAAATATTGACATCGCTAAAAACTTAGTAATGAACACGTTATCTATACAAATTTATTAAAATAGTGAAATAAAGACACATCAAGGATTTTTTTTAAATTTATCAGAAATAAGATTTTTTACATTTAATATAATATACAATATTTATTGATTAATTTTTGGATGTTATTTTATTTATTTTACCTTTTTTTATTACCAATGCTTTTAGAGGTGTAACATATTTTGAACCATAATGTAAAATTTACCCAGAATGTGTATAATTATACTATTATACAAAGTAAATATAAAGATTTTTCCAGAAGTCTTCTTTAATGTTGAAAGAGAATGAAAGCGTTTCGCATGTTCGCATTTACTAAGTGTGATACCAAGTAAATGCGAAATGCGACATGCGAACATATCTTTCGATTGGTACGGACGGTAAACAAAGACTGACAATTGACGTGATTTTATTTGACATTTTGATTAATATTGTATTTTATAAATTTTTAGGGGTGCATGTTAATCGCGTCCATAGGTGACTACCCTGTGTCCCTATACGGGTCCCCCTGGTGGTGCGAAAGGAGGAACCTAAAATAGCAGTAAAACTTGTCAAGAGAAGTACTGCCCTTCCACCAGCATTGCTGTTCCGGTGGAAGGGTGTGGGTACCGGTGAGTTTAATGGCACTAGAGTCGTAACACCCCAGTCTCAGAGAGGCGGATGCAACGCGATGCGACCTGGGTCTGCAATGTAGCTCATACATCAGAATAACACATAGGGTACAATTTATAAAGATTGTTTTTTTATGTGATTAAGTGACGGAACGAGCTGAGGGCCCGCCTTGGGTGGTAAGTGGCGACCCCCGCCCATGGCAACACTAATGCGACTCAGTTTAAGTTTTGAATCTTACAAGTCGCATTCATCCTGCTGCGTCCATCACCCGAGACGGGGATGTTGCGTCTCATGCGCATGAGATTTCATCGGCGAACACAGCAATGCGAGCACTACTGCTTGCAGATTCCAGGTGTGGTGGCAGTACCTCTCCGGACGAACTGAATTTATTGTGTGAATTGTCTAAGATATCAGGTAAGTATGGAAAAATATATTATAAATGCGAAAGTGACTTTGTTTGTTTCTTTGTTACGCTTTCGCGCCTAAACCACTAAACCGATTTTAAAAATCCTTTCACCATTATCAGCTACATTATCAGCGAGTAAAATAGGTTATATTTTATCCCCGTATTCCCACAGGAACGGGAACTACGCGGGTGAAACTACGGGGCGCAGCTAGTTTGTAATATAACAATCTTATCTTGGCGGCTCCGTGGCTTAGTTGGTAGTAGCCCTGCCTTCGAAGCGAGGGGTCCCGGGTTCGATTCCCGGCCGGGGCACACTTTGTGTGGTGAGCATGAAGTTTGTTCTCGGGTCTTGGGTGTTTGTCTTGTGTTTCTGTGTTTGTCCATGCAATCTGCGACACAGGGAATCCTAGTGCAGAGGTATGAGTGTGTAAAAAAAAAAAAAAAAATCTATCAAAGATGTGGGTACCATAATACGCTTTGCTTTTGATTCCCGCGCATTGAGACCAATTATGAAGCATTACAATGACATTAAATTGCTCCTGTCACTGTCAGTGACAAGCTATTATCTCAATATAACGTTGTCAATAGGAGTGCCTAAGGCGACATAGCCGGCTCGAATTGATTTTTTGAAAAGTTAAAAAAAAGACTGCGTGAAAAATTCTAAATTACATATTTAATATAAATAAATAAATAAATTTATTAAGACAAAAACGACAACGTTTTTATATTATACAATATATTATTTTGGAAAAATTACTGGTAATGTCCGAAATTGAAAATAACAGAAAATACATTTATTTTTGATGATATTTTTATAAATGTTTTTTTGACTGCCGATTGTCAAATTGTGAATCATGACAGGAAAAATGGCGGGTCAGTTTTGGGTCAGTTAGTTTTGAATGAAATGAAATTTAACTCAGACGAAAGAATAGGTGTACTTATGACAAAGCTTCAAGTTAGTCCTTATGATAAACCCTCTCAGAAACTTGATTGAGCCCTAGGATACCTAGCAACTAACACAGTTATATGCATATAGCTTCATATGTGTACTTGGAGATACGAAAACATACGAGTATTTTTCCAGTCAAGCAAAGCATAGAGCTCTTTGCTTGAGTGGAAAAATACTTTATGTATTGGTTTAAAATCATCAACGTTAACACACTTATTCCGCACTAGGATTCCCTGTGTCGCAGATGGCATGGACAAACACAGAAACACATGACAAACACCCTAGACCCGAGAACATACTTCATGCTCACCACACAAAGTGTGCACCGGCCGGGAATCGAACCCGGGACTTTTTTAGAATTTTCTAGTTATCTATACAAATAAATAAGATTAAATTAAAAAGCTGATGATGAAATAAAATTGAAGTGTCTGTTTGTAATATAAAAAGAGATTTTTACCAAATGCATTTGAAAGTAAGTATTATAACTATAACAAATAATGACGGCTCCGTGGCTTAGTTGGTAGTAGCCCTGCCTTCGAAGCAAGGGGTCCCGGGTTCGATTCCCGGCCGGGGCACACTTTGTGTGGTGAGCACGAAGTTTGTTCTCGGGTCTTGGGTGTTTGTCTTGTGTTTCTGTGTTTGTCCATGCCATCTGCGACACAGGGAATCCTAGTGCAGAGGTATGAGTGTGTTAACGTTGTTTTTTTTTTTTTAAAAATACGATACATAAATTTTTCCGTCGATATGCGCTTTGATAGTATGTGTTAACCTTATAGTATATGCCTCTAATGTTCCCACTGCTGGGACATTGGCCTACTCTCGATAATTGAGAGTGAATGGGCTCTGATCTACCACGGGATCAGCCCAATCCAGATTGGTAGATGTCACATGTCGTTTTTGGTTCTAACACATGCCGGTTTCCTCACGATGTTTTCCATCACCGTTTTGAGAACGTGGTATTGCGCACGTAATTTTTTTCAAGTGAAAAAACTCATTGGTGCACCTGTGGGTTTGAACCTTCAGATTGAAAGTCGGCGTCTATGCCCGTGGGCCACCACGCTCTTAAAAATATAAAATATTAAAAATATAATGTAAGAACTATTATAAAATATATTGTTAAAAGGAGTCGTCCCTTTAGGCAAGATTCCGAAGATACTGGCAGCGTTCCCTTTGAATAGCTAGATTATATCGCCGTATGTTTCCAGTCTATTAATCAAGTATGAATTTACCACAGTCGGCCATCTTGTCGTGGCAGGGCAAACTCGCCATTTCGCTGGGCTCCAAACAATAATATTAATATATGGTTTACTTGTTTAAACAAACTTAATTGACCATTATTATTTGAGTTACCGAGATATTGATCATGACGATCAGTTTACCCGGGACCATGACGAATGAAACTGCGTCGAAATATCGGGAGTCAAAACTAAATTATGGTAAATATTTCGGTAATAATTAAATATCTCGACGGCTCCGGGGCTTAGTTGGTTGTAGCCCTGCCTTCGAAGCGAGGGTCCCGGGTTCGATTCCCGTCCGGGGCAAACTTTGTGTGGTGAGCATGAAGTTTGTTCTCAGGGTGTATGTCTTGTGTTTCTGTGTTTGTCCATGCCATCTGCGACACAGGGAATCCTAGAGGTATGAGCGTGTAAACGTTTATTTATTATATCTCGAATTATATTGTTCATAACCATGATAGTTAAAATTATTAAAAAACAAAATTTAAACTTAATTTTGAGAAATTTATGGATTATATATAAGAAAAAAACTTGAAAATTTCACAAGGCTAATTTTTTTTTTCTTTTTCAATTTTTTTTATTGATATATAGCCAAGCGTTTGGCCGCCATCTCACCTGATTTCAATAATCACTAATGTGCATCTATTGAAACCTAAATCTACAAGGGTGAGAATTTATAACAAAACTAAACGATACGTAAAAAGCAATTACAAATTTTCCGATGAGTAATCCTGACAAGCGGCAATAAAGGCGCGTTTACACTAAGCACCACCAAGCAATGGACCTGGCCCCCGCCGCGCTAACGACCTGCAAACAGCGAGTTCTAATGCCGCACCAATAATAAATAGATATTAGTGGATTAGCGCTGACGTGGAGCGTGGCGGCCACGTGGCGGCCACGCGGTGGAGCGTGGCGTCATTTAGTGTGAACACGGCTTTATAGTTTGTTTAATAGACAATGTTTGATTGATTTCGCTAAAGGTGTGATCAATGTTATTTCATTAAAGTCCATTTTAAAAACGACTTTCAAAGTAGGTTTTGAATTCGGGTATGAGTTCGGTAGTTTGATTGTTAAATCAAAATAACTTGAAAAAATATTTCGCCCAAGTAAACGAAAGGAGAGCGTGGTGGTGGTTTCAAGTGAAAAAACTCATTGGTGCACATGTGGGTTTGAACCAGCGACCTTCAGATTGAAAGTCGGCGTCTGTGCCCCTGGGCCACGCTCTCTGTGGAAAACCACAGGTAGTACTATAATAATGTCAGCGGTATTTTTTATCTGTGTTAATATTGAATTTGAGTCATAATTTGCATTTGGCGTGTAAAACTAGAGCAGACTATCTCTTCATTTACACCTTTTTCGACTTCAAGAACTGTACTGATTTCGGGCGGAAGTTTTCAGTACAGAATTGCGCGTCTAGTGGTTTACTGGCATAGAATTAATAAACACGAAGCTTCTTGTAGAAAAAGTACCTGCACGCAAAGTGACTTAGATGTATAATCCCCCATTATCCCCACTTTGTATATTTTTTTAATTAATTAATTTATTTATATATTTATTTATTTAGTTATTTATTTATTTATATATTTATTTATTTATTTATTTGCAGTATTAATTAAACACACACTTGATTAAGTTTTGGCTTCACTGTTGAGCGACATGTTTTAAATCCTGGTTATAATACTACGTTCAAATGGTTACTTTGGTAGAATCTGATTGGTTGATAAATGACAGAGAAAAAAGGAGACAAACATAAAAAAAACCCGGCTAAGTGCGAGTCGGACTCGCGCACGAAGCATCCCGTACCATTTATCTATAAAACAAAAAAATAAAAATCACGTTTTTGTATGAGAGCCCCTAAATATTTATTTAATTCTGTTTTTAGTATTTGTTGTTATAGCGGCAACAGAAATACATCGTCTGTGAAAATTTCAACTCTCTATCACGGTTCATGAGATACAGCGGACAGACGGACAAACGGACAGCGGAGTCTTAGTAATAGTATCCCTTTGGTTACGGAACCCTAAAAACAATATACAGCTGTATTAATAACCACTGGAAGTCAGTTAAAAACAGTATTAAAACACGGGTGGTATTGACTGACCACCAGCATTCTATTGTTCATGTTTTAAAAAAATATGAAATTTGAATTTGGAATGGTACCGGAAACGGCGCCGGCGCACGGTAGCGGCTGATACCGCAATTAGCGGGTAAATGTCAAAATTCTATGTGAACTACACGTTTGGGTACAGGGTGTTGGTTCTATGGTGTTGGGTGTTGGTTCACAAACGTAACTCTACTGACATTATTATCATGTTTTACCACCATAATATACCACCAAGTATTTCCTAGTTTTACGAATAATAAATTTATCTATCTATGAAAAATATTCTGGAACCTGTTTCACTGATAACAAAGAGTTCTCTTATCAACTGTTTCTTTTTTATATTTCTTTTTAATTGATGCCTTTGTCAATTTTAGACCTATTAGGATGATTATTCTTTTATTTGATGATTGTACCACTAAGGTGGTCTTGTAGCAATTCCATTCCAATATTTCACCTTTAAAAGCTCGCTCGCACTAACTTCAAAATTTGAATCCTTTATTTCTCGATATAAAAGATGGTACAATTTCCATATTTGTACTAACTGGTTAAAAATCCCTTATTTCTCGAAATAAGTGATAAATAAATGTTGAAGGTGGTTTTTTCGAATTTACTAAGCAATTCCATTCGAAAATTTCACCTCTAAGGCCCTTAGCCAACCAACTTCAAAATTGCTTTATTCTAGACGAGCTGCGCCCCGCGGTTGGACTTCCTACGGGAACCGTACATTTTTCCGGGATAAAAAGTAGCCTATATGCTATTCCAGACTATAATCTATCTCTGTGCCAAATTTCATCCAGGTCCGTTCAGTCGTTCTGGCGTGATTGAGTAACAAAAATCCATCCATACTTACAAACTTTCGCGTTTATAATATTAGTAGGATATTGTACCAGGGCTGACAAATTGCTACGGAAGAGTTCGAAAGCGTTCCCGCGGTCTCCGGCAACTAAAGCGTCGTGATGGAACACTGTTGGGTTTTTAGCCGGTAGGAGTCCGGCATAACTCTCTCGCTGCCCCCGCAACGAGAGAGTATCTATGAGGGTTTCCTAACATAAAAAAAAGGCTGACAAATTGGTGCACCCTGTAGAGGTGTGAATGAGCTGCGCACGCCGCTCTGTTTTCACACGTTGCTTCAGGGCTATTTTCTTACATATATGCATCCCTAGTACCTCACGGTCTGAACTAAATCATACAGTCACTTTAGAACGTCAATATATACCTATATATGTAGTACATGTACCAATATAGTGGCTTAGTTGGTAGTAGCCCTGCCTTCGAAGCGAGGGGTCCCGGGTTCGATTCCCGGCCGGGGGCACTTTGTGAGCATGAAATTTGTTCTCGGGTCTTGGGTTACCATATGCGACACAGGGAATCCTAGTGCAGAGGTATGAGTGTGTTAACTTTTTTTTTGGATTTTGTTTTAAATATAATAAACCCGTAGTTTTCCGGAATGGAAAGTAGCCTATATGATATAAGTCAAAGTCAAAGTCAAAAAGCTTTGTTAGTTTGAGCGTGATCGAGTAACAAACATACACACACGCACACACACACACACATAGAGACAAACATTCGCCTTTATAATATAAGTATAATATCTCTACTAAATATACCTACTTTTTTAAGTTATTATAAACATGATTATAACATTTTCCGTACCAGCCTCTAATGTTCCCACTGCAGGGGCCGGCCTATTCTCGATAATTGAGAGTGAATGGGCTTTGATCTATTGTACCACGGGAGCCCAATCGGTATTGGTAGATGTCACCGTTCGTTTACACACTTCTGTAGTTTGATAGAAGATACGGAGACGAAAGAGTATAATTTTCGCTTCAAGATCTCGGCGGCCCGCTTTCACAAAACCACAATAACTCACTGGTTAAACCAAGTTCGCGTCGACGCGAGGGCGCGCCCCCCGTTATAAATCAGCTGCACCATGATTTAATATTAATGATGTTTTAACCTTAGTGATTTATTTGGTGTGGTGCAAGGCGTTGAAATAGGAGTAATATTTTTTTTTTTTTTTTTTACACACTCATACCTCTGCACTAGGATTCCCTGTGTCGCAGATGGCATGGACAAACACAGAAACACAAGACAAACACCCAAGACCCGAGAACAAACTTCATGCTCACCACACAAAGTATGCCCCGGCCGGGAATCGAACCCGGGACCCCTCGCTTCGAAGGCAGAGAGGGCTACCACCAACTAAGCCACGGAGTCGTCTCGCCATATTACAACAAAAGTAACTTAAAAAAATACTGATATTTGTCAATCTTCTGAGTAACTTCTAACTTGTCCAAACAAGTTCATTTTACGATAATTTAAATAACTTAGACTTGGTGTAATGGTAAACACAGGGAATCTTAGTGTGGGGGCTAGCAACCACCTATAACCACCTAAGTTATTTAATTCCTACTTACTATTAATTATTCTTAACCATAGTTCTAAAAATTTAAGTGTGTATTTTATGTCAACATGTATAGTATGTATTGGTATCAATAAATTAATATTATTATCGTTAATAAGCTGTTGACAATCAAACGCTTCAACAGATCGTTCAAACAGAAAAAAACCGCATCAAAATTGATCCATTCGTTTGGGAGCTACTATGCCTCAGACATACTTAACATTACACTTACTTAACATATATTTTACCAGCGAACCTTTCTAGGCTAACAGTAATGTCTGTTAATGTTGCGGAATGAAATAAAATAAATGTTTGAATTTATATCTGAAGTTAAAAGAAAATGAAGAAAATTTCTTTGTTATGTCTAAAACCCTAGAATCTTTAGAAAGAAATAGGGTCTGATGTTTAAATTTTTAGGCTATATTTAACTAACCTCTAGTTAGCCTAAAAGAACAGATTTATCGCGGTCCGCTCATGTCTTATTCGAGTTTACAATACAGTGGTGTTGGCCCCCGTTTTTGTTTATTGCTAATAAGCCATCGTAAGCTATCCGGGTAAATTGCCTGTATCTTTGTTGGGGAATTTGGCCTTTTGACATTAGAAAGATTTAAAAAACCACTGAATTTTCAATATGTAATTTTAGTGTACCTCTAATGTTCTCAGAGGGACTCAGCTACTATTGATAAGGGAGAGTGTATGGACTTTAATCTATCACGGGTTTAACTATTTGTTGACTTTAATTTATTGGGATCGATGTAACATTATAAATTTAAAACATGGTCATGAAAATTATTATTCGAATTATTATTCGAATATCTCGGCACATCGAACATTAGTGTTAGAGTCACCGCGATATTATTAAGGTAAATATCTCGGTAACTCAAATAAAGTTGGTGTCACGTTTTTTAATCAATTTCAAGAAGGAATTCAATTCGGATTTGATTGTATTTGATACTAGCTGTGTTCCGCGGTTTCACCCGCGTTTTTCTCGTTTCCGTGGAAACAGCGCACGCAAAAATAGGTTTTCGATTTTACACCTTGTGTTACAAAATAGCAATTTTATTACGGATCCCTAATTTTGAAAATAATACATAGCCTATAGCCTTCCTCGATAAATGGACTATCCAACACTGAAAGAATCATTCAAATCGGACCAGTAGTTCCAGAGATTAGCGCGTTCAAATAAACAAACAAACACTGCAACTTTATAATATTTATTTGATATTGCTGAAACAATCAAGCGACCAAAATATCAAATATCAAATCAAAGGTTTATTCGATTTTGAAAAAAGTCATTTGTTTAATTAAAAAGAATCGTTTAAACATTTGTATCCGGTTAACAAACACAGTTCGCTTTGATTCCCGTCTGTTTGTCTAGTATGTTTGCACCGCGAGGCGCTAAAAGCTGCAATGGTTGCTAAGGAATGTGGAAATGGTTCATGGCACTGGCCACACTATCGGCAGATTGGACGATCGTAGGGCTAGACTAGTAAAAAGGAAGCTAGAGAAATTGCTTTGCTTGCTTAAAGTTAGTTTTATGAACGCATACTCTCGTAGGTACATAATTATTTAAATAGAGAAATTGAAGCTTGCCTGGAATGGAATGTCAAAAAATTTTGGGCTGGCTCTCGATAAACGAATAAAACTTTGGGGCACTTTATCTTTGGTATGAAAGAATTTTGAGGTACTTTCATATATTTTTAAATACAAATATATATATATCAAAAAGGTTTCAACCCTTACTTTTAAACTATAAACGGAACATTTTTAAAGAAAATGACAATAATATTTAACTGGTGTTTTGCTACTACTACATAGTGTTCTGAAATATCAATCGGAATCCATAAAAATGCTATTTGAAAACTAATTACCTATTCTTTTTATAAATGGTCAAATACCATAATCCTATCATAAAAATATCCAAAAACAAACTGACCTAATCCGCCATTACGTCATAAAAAATGTGGGTGTTACCAGTGCGAATTTTTTTCCCTATTTCTCGGGAATAAAGCCGTTTTATAAATCAGGCTTTAATACAGTTTGAAATATGTTTGTTGGTAGCTAGTTATGCGCCGTTTGTATTCCGCCCGGCTGTACGGCAGGGATGGGGTAAGGTTAGAAAACTTTATTACGTTACTTTAATTGCTTTTTCTATTTATTTGTTATCAAGAAACACTTATTACGACTGAAAATTCAAATATGTGTGTCATTGTGACGACTCCGTGGCTTAGTTGGTACTAGCCCTGCCTTCGAAGCGAGGGGTCCCGGGTTCGATTCCCGGCCGGGGCACACTTTGTGTGGTGAGCATGAAGTTTGTTCTCGGGTCTTGGGTGTTTGTCTTGTGTTTCTGTGTTTGTCCATGCCATCTGCGACACAGGGAATCCTAGTGCAGAGGTATGAGTGTGTAAACGTTTTATATATATTTATTTTACTAGAGTATTTTGTCAAAAATAATGATAAATGAAAAGATCAAATTGATTTTCCAATAGATGTTTATATTTTCTTTGCCGATTGAATACCAATTTGGATGTTTATTTTTTTAATTTGATAGGGTTTTCCTCTGAGGTTTTCCGATAGAAATTAGGTGATTCCACCCGTAAATAAATAAATAAAAGTATTGAGGTCTATGGATTTTTTGATCAGTCAATTAATTCATCACAGTTTCTACATACCTACAGGAAACTACCAGAAAATTATCCCCAATACAAATAAATCTTGAACTATGCAAAAGAAAAATCGATATAAATTTAAAACCCCAACTACCGAATTTACGGAAAGATCCGTAAATATTTTGTTTCTGTTTACGGATTTTTCCGTATCCGTAACAGCCGAGGAAGTTTAAAGTCCCTTCCCTATTGTTTACTGGTCGGGTGGGGCTTAGCACTGGGTTTAGGGAAAAATTTGTGACTTCGCTACAGATATATTTGCAGCCATTTTGTCTATACGTAGTAAATCTACATGTACCAAATATTAACTATTACAAACTCACACTACCATGTCTGTAGTTATAATTACTTAAGTGGCGGAACACGTTTTAAATGGTCATGAGAACACTGGTAAAAATATGACAAACGAAATGCGCATTTTCTCTCATTATTTTCCATATTTGCTGTATTTGAGAGCGCATGTGACATATACCAATCCGGATTGGGCTCCCGTGGTAGATCAAAGCCGATTCACTCTCAATTATCGAGAGGAGGCCAGTGTCCATACAGTGGGAACATTGGAGGCTAATCCAGAACTATACTTTTTCACATCAACATCAACAATCAACATTAACAAACTTATACCTCTACACTAGGATCGCTGTGTCGCAGACGGCATGGACAAACACAGAAACACAAGACAAACACCCAAGACCCGAGAACAAACTTTATGCCACCACACAAAGTGTGCACCAGCCGGGAATCGAACCCGGGACCCCTCGTTTCGAAAGCTACAACCAACTACGCCACGGAGCCACTTTCGTATATTGTATATATCCTGTATATCTGAGTATTCGGGAACAATTCTTAAACCCGAATCAATTCCAACATGTTATGGTAGGTACAGTCAGTATAATAACGATATACGTCTCCCGAGGGAAAACAGGAATTAGCTCTTTGCTTGGTTCTGTAGGGACGTACCTACTCGTGTCTACCAAACGACATCGAGCATTTTAAATAGTTTTTCATAATCTCCAGTCCAAAATTCGCTGGTAAATCCAATCTTTGGGGGGTTTTTGCTCCTTCATTGATGTGATGGAGGGGGGGGGGGGGGGGGGGGCAATTTTCTTTGATCATCCCTTTCCTTAAAACTCTCAAAATTCTGTGAAGGATGGCACAGAAAACCTTTACCAGGTAGGAAAATTTGAGGAATCCCTGATTGATTTTAGGGGGGTATTTGACCCCCTCTGCCCCCACTTTCCCTGTGAAACTGAATACCTTCAGAGTCCCTACACGTGTCACGTCCCGGGTGGTGCCAAAGAAACAAATCAAAGTAGCAATAGAACTTGTGCTAAGTTCACCCGGAGAAGTACTGCCTCCAAACCTGGTAATCCGCTGCCAAGCAGTTGTGCACTCGCGTTGCTGTGTTCTGGAAGGGTGTGGGTGCTGGTGCAATAACAAGCGCATGTTTTTACGCCTCAACGGGATGGGTGTTACGCAATATTAATCGTGTTTTCTCATACTTAAGTAATTTTCTTTGTATTTCTTTGCAAGAAATATATATCATATTTGACATAATTTTTTGAAATTGTATGTCGGTTTGTCTTCTATGGGATGACTTTTCTGATGTAACCCTAAAGCGTTTGACACAACTGTCAGTGATTGACAGAAGTGCGCTGCAAATGTCGTTTAACACAGATGCATCGATAGAAATTATCGATAGAAGTTATATTAATAATCTAGTGGTTCTAAAACATCGATAATTTTTTACGCAATTCTAGTGAGATTCGCGAAGACTTTCAGTGGACGCATCTCGAAAATGAATGAAGCTGTTAACGTCGACGACATTTTAATTTAGATTTCAGTAAATTGAAAATTAACATTCTCTTTCGCGATGCACACTTTTTTTTACTAATCCATAGTATAATTGTGGCTTCTCAGATATTTTAGCCAACTCAGAATGTTTCATGCAAACATGCTCGTGGCGTAGCTTGCTTGTGTTCTTTAAAGCTCATCTTATTTAAGCAACTTTTGGCCCGGTCGGGAGTTGGATGGGTAATCATTTAGTGGCATAATTGAAACTATCATAGTTATGAATCTTTAGCTCGTTCCGATACGCGATCGAAAGTAAAAAAACGAGTGCGCAAAAGGGTAGGAAAGACTTCAGTTTGCCCGTGACCATGACGCATGAAACTGCGTCGAAATATCGGGAATCAACCAAACTCACAAATCTTCCTCAATCAATCCAGCCAACTGACAGACAAACAATTTAATCGTTTTTTTTAAATAACCTGTTAAACTTACAAATGCATTTAGTAAAATGCACACATATACAATAATTTTATTTATTTTTATGTATCATTTATACATACATTTTAGTATAAGACTTCTTGGATAAGTTGGTAGTAGTTGGCGTTCGAAGCGCGCAACACAATGCGACATGGTTCTTCTACTTCATGTAGACTGAGTCGGCGATAACCACTTAACTTCAAAGGCCGTTATCGTGTAATCACTGAAGTTGCATAAAAAATTTTTACTCTAAAACCAAGCCTAGCAATCTACCCCATTTGTAGACAATGCAATGCAGGGGTCAGGGAAGTTAAAAACCGTGTCAGTTTATTACAAAGAAGCGTATAAACAGGGGGTTGGTACACTAAAGTGCAAAAAACTGCTTCTTTTTTTTTAAAAACCACTTCTCTTACAGGGATCTTAAACTCAAACTCATTTATTCGAGAACAAACTTCATGCTCACCACACAACGTGTGCCCCGGCAGGGGATTGAACCCGGGACACCTCGCTTCGAAGGCAGGGCTACTACCAACTAAGCCGCGGAGCCGTCATTTTCAAATAAAAACATTAATGCGAAAAGAAAAAGCGCGCGGAATAATTTTCACTTCCTTGCCTTTGATTGCCTTTTTAAATCAAGCTACCCATTTATTTTGTCCTCAACTACACTGTACACCGTCTAAGGCTGGTACGTATTAACAAATAAACTGCGCGGTTTTATACGACGCGTCGCTAACGGCAGTGTAAATACACCCTTAATGCAGATAATAATTCGAATTTGCGCTTTAATTTCATATACATAAGATTGGTTCCACCTTGACGAAATCTGACGTGTTATATTGGCGATAATTGGTTTGATAAGCCATTCTCGATTCTAAATGTTTGGAATTAAAGTTGAAGTTCGGACGATTGAGGATTTTAAACTTTTTGATAGATGACGTAGATGTATCAGATATTAAAGTTGGGGTGTTTTTAGAGTTCCGTACCCAAATGGTAAAACGGGACCTTATTACTATACTTATAAGACTCCGCTGTCCGTCTGTCCGCTGTATCTCATGAACCGTGATAGAGAGTTGAAATTTTCACAGATGATGTATTTCTGTTGCCGCTATAACAACAAATACTAAAATACAGAACAAAATAAATATTTAAGGGGGCTCTAATACAAAAACGATTTTTAATGATTTTTATTTTTTATTTGTTTTTCCTCGATATTATAGATCACTAGCTACGTCCCAACCGAGGTATTACCCGCGGTTGGACTTCCTACGGGAACCATACATTTTTCCGGGATAAAAAGAAGCCTATGTGCTATTCCCGACTATAATCTATCTCTGTGCTAAATTTCATCCAGGTCCGTTCAGCCGTTCTGGCGTGATTGAGTAACAAACATCCATCCATACTTACAAACTTTCGCGTTTATAATATTAGTAGGATTGTACGAAACCCTTCGTGCGCGAGTCCGACTCGCAGTAGATTTTTTTTTATTAAAATCATCGCTTAGCGCTTTCTAGCTAATGTTGTTTTGATATTGCTTCTTTGGATATTAAATTTTGGTTTTTGTTTTAGATTCAAAGGGTGATTAGAAACAAGATGGAGGTAAGATTTAATTTAATTAAAAATAATCATTTCAAGATTTCAAAAATGATTTGTCTTATTACTGAATCCCCCAATGGATTGATCCATTGGGGGTTCATATTTGCATCTGTTGGTAAGTACCCTCAGAGTCCCTCCACGTGTCACCTGGTGGTGCGGAAGGAGCTGAAAGTAGCAGTAGAACTCTTGACGAGTTCGGAGTGGTACTGCTACCACACCTCGTAATCCACCGCCAAGCAGTGACCGGTGGAAGGGTGTGGGTGCCGGTGGAATTACAAGCGCATGAGACACGTTCCATCTCCGATGCAGTGACAACGCGATACGACTTGAGCCTTGTTATATTTGGTATGGAAGGAAAATCCTAGTTTCGCTGTTGGTAATGAGCGGCAGTAACCACTTAACATGACATGGGCTGTAAAATCACATATTCTTTATTGGGTATATTTTACATTCTAAGCTGGCAACAAAAAGTACAGTTATAAACAAAATAGAATGCACGTTTCGCTGAAAAACGATCAAAGCAACTTGTCAAAGGATTCCATCCCTCTAATATTAGCGCGAGTTTCCGTGCGACTGTACTTCAGTAACTACACTTGTACCTTTGACGCAATATTACGAATACCTGGTGTGATGGTGCACGAAAGTGGATGGGAATAATTAATTTGAAAATCGTTGGGGGAGAACTCTGAGCGTTAAAACAAGTATGACAGACCAATCCACTTAACTTGTCAGATGTAAGGCTCTGTTTTTAACTTTACTTACTTTGATTTTTACGGTTAAAGATATTTACTTCGCATAAAAATTTGCAAATTCAGCTTTCGAGAAATAATATTAATACTTTATTAGTTAAAAACATTATAATAAAATAATTTTAGTGCACATCTTTGGTATACAATATCAATTTATTATTAAAATACATACAATAATATAGAGATTATAAGAGAAATAACAAGCTAATATACCAAACCAAATTATCAGTGTTGCGTAAAATTGTACTTATGAACATGAAAATTTTGTACTTACAATATAAATACACAAAACTTATTATAATGAGCCGAGAACAGGCCGCTTGTCCATCTTTCCTGCATATATTGGTATCTCCTTGTTAATATCAAACGCCGTAATAACGGAATAATTAGTACCTAACTGATTTATAATTGTTTCATTTTGTCAGTCACCTTTTTATTAGTTAAGCTTTCTAGTTTTAAGCTATTGTTATCTTTATTTAGTGTGCAATAGTGTCATCTATCTACCTATCTGGAAGAAATCGATAGCCATAAGACCACCCTTTGTTGTTTGTTTTTAAGAATGTTGTACACTGGAAACTTATTGTACACTTACAACTTTTACTACTATTACATTAGACACTTATAATATAACAGGTTCAAAAAAAATAACATTTGAAAAAAAATCTATAAAGAATCTTATTCATCCAGTGTACAATAAAGTATTATCTATGTATATTTCTATATTTTTGTCAAGAATAAATGACACAATAAACGATAATCCTAATCAGTTCTACCACTTTTGCCCCTAAGTGCCCACTGGTACAAGTACAGGCGAATAGAGTACGCAATATGTTGCAATTACAAAGCACCGACAAATCGCAGCGGACGCGCCACGTGACTTCAATTTGATGCAATTTCACTTGTCAGCGCGATTGTACCTTTCATTTGACATGTCTTTATAAATTAAAACGTGTAGTGTGTTTGACAGTTGTAGTCATTGCAATGACAGGGCGTTCGATTTTTAAAATTCAACATTTTTAATTTATTTTTATTTACGTTCCACGAGTATTTATGAAACTGCAATTAGATTTTTATAACATAGAAATAAATTAACTTAAAACTTTTTGGTATGATTGTAAAGAAAGATTAGTAAAAAAGAAAACTGATAAAATAGTTTAAATTTCAAACAGACACACATACATAAAAACTTTCGTCTTTATAATATTAGTGTGATTCATGGGCGTTTCACACAATGCTATCTTGTCTCAAACTAACCAAACCTTGTTCTATGGGAACAAAATAATTGATAGAATACATAATACAGTATTTTTTTGGACATACATACAATAAAAAAAGAGCGTGGTGGCCCAGGAGCATAGACGCCGACTTTCAATCTGAAGGTTGCTGGTTCAAACCCACACGTGCACAATGAGTTTTTTCAAAACGGTGACGGAAAACATCGTGAGGAAACCGGCATGTCTTGAACCAAAAATTCGACGACATGTGACATCTACCAATCCGGATTGGGCGCCCGTGGTAGATCAGAGCCCATTCACTCAATTATCGAGAGTAGGCCGGTGTCACTGCAGTGGGAACATTAGAGGCTGGTACGGGATACAATACATATTAACACCAAAACACAGAACAAACATTTATATTCGTCACACAACTTTTTGTCCTTAGGCAGAATCGTACCCGCGACCTACAGCACGCAAACAGAGCTGACAACTGGACTATTAAGTCAGACAGACAGACAGATATAAAAGTAAAAAAAAAAACGTTTACACACTCATGCCTCTGCACTAGGATTCCCTGTCGCATATGGCATGGACAAACACAGAAACAGAAGACAAACGCCCAAGACCCGGGAACAAATTTCATGCTCACCACACAAAGTGTGCTGGCCGGGAATCGAACCCGGGACCCCTTCGAAGGCAGGGCTACTACCAACTAAGCCACGGGTATACAAAACAAATCTTCAAACTTATTCCTCCCCTCTTTTTGGGGGGTAAAAATATTCTCCACGAGTAAGCAAGGCATCTAACCAACACCAAACTCAACCCCCTGTTACAGGTAGATTTTTAAATTACATTCCTGGCGTGCGTCTGTACCTGAGAGGGAGGGGTGGAGTGGGCGAGGGATGAAGCGACTGTATTGTGATACAGGGTGCTTTGGAACTGTAATAATTTTTATTTCTTAAATCTCAAGTCGCGTCCGCAGTAAAACCCCCTGAGTGGTGCTAGAGGAAACCCCCTGGGTGGTGTTACAGGACCAACAAAAAGTATCAGTAGAACTTGTGCCAAGTTCTTCCGGAGAGATACTGCCACTACATCTGGCATCTGCCGCCAAGCAGCAGTGGTCGCATAAGTCGCCGGTGGAAGGGTGTGGCTGCGGGTGAAATCACATGCGCAAGAGACGTGTCATCCGTCTCGGGTGATGGGCGCAGCAGGATGAGTGCGACTCAGTGTGAGATCCAATTCTTATACTGAGTCGCATTACTGTCATGGGCGGGGGTTGCCACTTACCACCAGGTGGGCCTTTAGCTCGTTCCGTTACTTATTCACATAAATATATATATAGAAGTATTCTTTCAGTCATCTATAATATTTCTGATGAAAATTATATGATCTGAAGACCGAATTACCAGTATAATATTTACACTCTCATATCTCTGCACTAGGATTCCCTGTGTCGCAGATGACATGGACAAACAGAAACACAAGACAAACACCCAAGACCCGAGAAATAACTTCATGCTCACACACAAAGTGTATTAGCCGGGAATCGAACCCGGGATCCCTCGCTTCGAAGGCAGGGCTACTACCACTTAGCCACGGAGCCGTACCGTATGGTTTGGTATGGTTTGAGAGAGGCCGATAAATATAAAAAAACTCAATAATACAGAGGATGATATAAAAAACCCAAGTCCCATAGCTAATCATAGCTTCTCATAATTCCCAAGCAAACGTGTATGCAGGGCACAGACGCCGACTTTCAATCTGAAGGTCGCTGGTTCAAACCCACACGTGCACCAATGAGTCTGACACTTGAAAAATTGATGTGCGCAATACCACGTTTTCGAAACGGTGACGGAAAACATCGTGAGGAAACCGGCATTACTTAGAACCGAAAAATCGACGACATGTGACATCTACCAATCCGGATTGGGCTCCCGTGGTAGATCAGAGCCCATTGACTCTCAATTATCGAGAGTAGGCCGGTGTCCCTGCAGTGGGAACATTAGAGGCTGGTACGAGTAAACGTGTATGTTTGTTTAGCAAACGTTTGTCCTGTTTGGGAGTCGAACCCAGGCTTAAATGAAACAGGAACTTTTCCGCCGACCCTGCATCACCCTGAGTAAATCCGTTCCGTAATATATTGCTGGACGGGAAGCGTTGAATTCTCAGCCACTTTATATTGCAACTTTTATGAAATTCTTTTATACGTTCCGTTTTCCGTGTTCCGTTTGGAATGCTTTGTGTGCGAGGTAGCAATGAGGTTTCTGCTGAAACTTATGAAAAAACACAAGTTTTACTGATATAAATTTCGGGAAGAACTGACAAATTTGTATACAACGGGCGAAGAAGCGTGGTGGCCCAGGGGCGCTGACGCCGACTTTCAATCTGAAAAATCTGTCTTTTCTTTTTTCTTTTCTTTATGTCTTAGAACCAAAAATTCGACGACATGTGACATCTAACAATCCGGATTGGGCTCCCGTGGTAGATCAGAGCCCATTCACTCTCAATTACCGAGAGTAGGCCGGTGTCCCTGCAGTGGGAACATTAGAGGCTGGTACTGATCGCACATGGGTGGAGTTTTACGCGGTTTTTTGGTAAGAGAAAAAGGCTAGACCGAGATAATATACACGGAAGATTCATATCCAAAACCAATTCTCCTAAAGCATAATAAGACATCTAACAATTGAGCTCTTGTGGTAGATCAAAACGATACAAGGGGTTGTAAGGCTGGTACTGTTAGGACTAGCTCAGAATCTGAATCTTTTAATTGAGTGATTTTATTTGAGATTGGATTCTTATAGAACCAATTACTGAAGGATGATAGGATTTTTCCAAGATATAATAGAATTCGATGCAAGTAGCTTTTTTTGGTAACGAAATATAGTGTTATAGGTATCGATAATTAGATATTAGCTTAATTAATATTTCCCTCCCGATATTTTGACTTTGAATTTGATATACATATTACAAATATTATATTATCACATACTTATCTGGCTTGTTAAAGTGAAATGGGAACTTAAAACGTAAAATTCAAAGCAATTTCTTTTTATTTTCAATTAATTCAGAAAAATTACTTGGAAACGTCACTTTTAAATAAACGTACCTACACGATCTTGCGTTTTTATTAATAAGCTTAAAACAAGCAAAAACAACCCCTAATGGTAGGATTGCTTTCTTTTCGCGACAATAATAATTATAAACAATAATGTTTCTAAGTTTCTAGATATTGTTAAAATACTACTAAAAAGATAAGATTTCAGGCTTAATAATAAATGTCCAAAGTTATCGCTTTTTGAATAATTCTAAAAAAATAAAAAAAAAAACATTTCCTTCAATAGCGCTCAAAATTCAATATTTAACAGCGCTTTTACGTAGAACTTCTACGAGAATAAAGAAATAGCACTTCAATTCGAATCTCGAACTCGGATTTGAAAAAGGAACGAAAATAAAATCTATTCCTATAAGTGGGCATCGTATTCGTAATTCAGCAGCGTCCGAAAATTAAACGCGCTTACAAGAAATCGCACTCAGCGCGTTTCAACCTGAAATACTCTGGAGTTATTCGAGTACTCTTATTTACCGGGACTATACCGGTATACCGACCTATATCACGAATACGCAGTATTTGTTTTTTCCATTACAAAAGACCGGAACGCCCTGCGCTCGCCGGCAATAATATTTCAATATCTCGACGTGGGTGCCAACCCTAGACGCTCACAAAGTGATTTTCCCGCCATCCCATTGGTCCAACCCGGTCCACCATAACGCGTTCGATATTCGAAACCTTCGCTGAACAGAGACGGAAGCCAACTCTCTGTATCCAAGGCCTGGGGGTAAGAGAGAGACGGCTATAGAAATGTGGCAGCATGAATATTGTATGCGCGAAAGGCCCGTATCAATAATACGTGCACGAATGAAATAATAGATTATTCGTTTGTTCGAATCGAACGTAAACAAAATGTAAGCGTCCATTACTGATGCAGTCGCGCCGGTGGTAAAAGAGGCTTATGGGCGTCATGGGAGTTAGAAAAGGACCGACATAGGTTTGTGAGTTGTCTTCGAATCGTCGGTCTGGGCAACAATGTGAGCGCTATCTGTTTTTGTACCAGTCGACGGACGGTTTCCACATTAAACGATCATTTTAAGGGCGAACCAATCAAACTGCAAATTTATACAAATTGATACTAAACGGGTTATATTAATTTTATAACAAAAATTAAGTGTGTAAATAAGTTTGAACGGTCGTAATTAAAACTAATTGGGTTTAATAAAGCGCTAATTATTTTGTATTAAAGCCGCTTTTCGCTGGAATTTCGTCCTTTTGGCGGTTCGCGGGCGTGTCCTCAGTGTGGACAGCAATGAAAAACTATTCTATGTGAAAAAGAAAAAAAAATACAGAACGCTTAATATGATCAGTTCTCTGTGCAGTGAATTTGGATTGGTGTTGTAAGCGTATCAAAGGGTACCAAAAACTGAAATGTACTGAATTTTCAAAATTACTGTGATAGCTTGTATGTGACTTGTGTTTCGGTTAATTTTGTGAAGTTTTGTGGACTAGTGGAGGAAAGATGCCGAAATAGGGGGTGGCCAGGGTTGGCCTTTTGAGGCCATGCTCAATAACCTCACTGCGACAGCTTTAGGAGGTAAGCGAACCGTAAAAGGAATTAAAAAAAATGCTCATTACCTTAACTGTGACAGCTTTAGGAAGTAAGCGAATCTTAAAAAAAGAAATTAAAAAAAAACATGCTCAATAACCTCATTGCGACAGCTTTAGGAGGTAAGCTACTCGTAAAAGGAATTAAAAAAAATATGCTCATTAAACTCACTGCGACAGCTTTAGGAGGCACCTAAGCTAAAAATAAAAGGAATTAAAAAAAAATCTCATTATCCTCACTGCGACAGCTTTAGGAGGTATACGAATGTTAAAAGAATTAAAAAAAAATGCTCATTAACCTCACTACGACAGCTTTAAGAGGTACCTAATCCAAAAATAAATGGAATTTAAAAAAAATCTATGTTCATTAACCTCACTGTGTCAGCTTTAGGAGGTAAGCGAATCTTAAAAAAATTTAAAAAAACACTCTCATTGCGACAGCTTTAGGAGGCACCTAAGCTAAAAATAAAAGGAATTAAAAAAAATCTATGCTCAATTACTTCACTGTGACAGCTTTAGGAGGTACCTAAGCTAAAAATAAAAAGAATTAAAAACACATTCTCATTAACCTCACTGTGACAGCTTTAAGAAGTACATAAGCTAAAAATAAAAGGAATAAAAACAAAACCGCCCAATTAGTACCTCACTACGACAGCTTTAGTTAGCTAATCGTAAAAGGAATTTAAAAAAAAAATTGTCGAAATATGTACATACAATACAATACAATACAAAAATACTTTATTGTACACCACACTTTATGAACAAATATAAATAACTTACTTTAAGACAAGTTAATGTACAATGGGCGGCCTTATCGCTAAGAAGCGATCTCTTCCAGGCAACCTTTGGATGGAGAGTATGGATGGATGTACATACTTAAATATTACCTCATTTTACTAAAAGCTAAAGTAATAAAATCTGGAAGACTAATTTCGTTATAAATAGAGATTTTTTTCAATTTATTTTACATGTCACAAAGTATCTAAACGAAAAGTTCAAATGAAATGAATGTGTGCTGTTCGTTAAAATTAATTCGAACAATACCGAAAATAAAATCAATTTTAATATAATAATATTAATGAACCAATAATTAATTAACTATTAAAAATAAACTATTAAATGTATCATTATTAATCATTTAACATTACATAAATACGAGTCACAATAAAAAAATACAATTAGGTACCTGTTTTGTCAAAATATATTATTAAATATTAGATATTTATGTTAAATGGCTTAATATTGCGAAAAAAAATTATGTACAAAAAGCAATAATTTGATTGCTAAAAACAATTATAGACAAGTATTCCCTGTGTCGCAAGCACACAAAATATTCATGTTATGACACAAAATTTGCCCCTGATTATGAATCGAGTCGGTCGGTCCAACGCTTTGCTCACGGCCAGTAGAAACTACCAACTATTATTATTATTATTACCAACTAGGCTAATCGATCAATGATCTTAATCAAAAAAATCACAAAATTATAAATGGTTGAATGGAAATTTGCTGCAACACAATTTTTTTTGACAACGTTGAGATTGACGTCAGTTTTTCGATTTTTAACTCAGTCGCACTATCTGTTGTTTAATTGCTTAAATATTCTCAACCTTTTTGACCTTAATAAATATGAGAATATTTCTGCGAAAACATACCAACCGTATTATAGCAACCCCAACATTAAAAAGCAAATACCCCGATAAAAAATTAAAATATTCATAACTATCGCGCCCCAACGTGGCAAATTCCCCGCAAATTGCGGGACTCCCTTATAAAGGGCAGAACAGTTCTATTTTACGGGATTCAATTCCATTAACGCCTGTTTATGGGCGCACCTTAATCCCGGGATCCCGGGGCTTATTGAGCTTCGACTTTTAGCGGGGTTGCTATATGGATAAATGTTTTTTCTTGCTGGCAATACAGTTTGTTGCAATCCGGTCGCCAGAAATAAATATTACACATAGAGTAATGACGATAAAAATCGCTTGTCAATGTAAAATATTTTTATTTCTGTTCAATACTAAAAATATTTAGTATTGGAAACGTCGCTTTCTTTGAAATTCTTCTTCTATCGAGTCGATGTTTCATACATTATATTGTTTTAGACCAGTAGTTTGCAACATCTATGGCGTCCTTTGTGCAAACCATAAGGCCGCCCATTGTGCAGGTGTAAGGCAGGATGGGCATTCAAGCAAGTGTGGCATAGTTTGGAGAATATTGCCACAGCGACAATTCATCTCGGTGTCGCAAATAAAACCCCACTTATTTAAATTGTATATATCTTTGAAATTAATATGTATTTACAGGATCACGCGTATTTATTAGTAAGTTTAGCGCTTGTTGAAACCTTATTCGACCCTCCATGGAGAAGATCTGAAACCCCAAATGGAAGGATTACTTTCAAACCGCGAGCATTATTCTGTTCATCATCATCATCAGCCTATACATGTCCACTGCTGGACATAGGCCTCTCATAGTAAGCGCCACTGAGCCCGATCTTCGGCTCTCCTTAACCACTTCTTACCTTCCGCAAGTCGTCGCTCCACCTAGCCGGGGGGCGCCCTACACTACGTTTGCCTACTCGCGGTCTCCACTCAAGAACTTGTCTACCCCAACGGTTATCGGTGCTTCGGCATATGTGGCTAGCCCACTGCCACTTCAGCTTGCTAATCATCAATTATTCTGTTCACAAACATTATAATTATGTCTACGTATACTTGTTTGTCAATGTAGAATTGTTTGATATTATAAATACTTTACGAGGAGCAGAGCGACAACAGGTTAGGATGTTATTTTCTGTCTATACAAATTTCGGGGGGTCCAGTTGCTCGCGTCCGTTGGTGTGTACCCTTTTACACGTACCATGGGTGGTGCTAAAGGAGCAACCAAAAGTACCAGATACAGAGCGAACTCATACCTATGGTGCGCGTCACTTCAACAAGCTGACTGAGCACTGTGATCTCGATCTCTTGCACCTCTACAGCTCTGTTGCTCTACAGTTGCTGTAGCGCCTCTACAGCAACCCGGCGGCTGAGTAGAGCATTTTTTCTCAGTGACTGATATTCCTATCCAATTACAATTTCTGTCATAAACTCTGTAGTAATATTATAACGTAACTATGTTTTTCTACTGTAGTTGTTACATTTATAATTTAGCATTATTCTGTTTTCTAATCGAAGTTCTCGCTGTTTTTTATTATATACCGTACCAGCCTCTAATGTTCCCACTGCAGGGACACCGGCCTACTCTCGATAATTGAGAGTTTTTTTATGGTATACGGCAAGATATACAGCTTTAATTGGCTCCCCATAACTAAATTAGTGTAATTTAAATGTAATAAGCTGTTGGTTCTCCAATAAATAAATAAATAATT
Organism: Aplocera efformata; assembly: GCA_921293045.1. Lineage (NCBI taxonomy): Eukaryota > Metazoa > Arthropoda > Insecta > Lepidoptera > Geometridae > Aplocera > Aplocera efformata. The sequence goes on from OV121061.1 coordinate 1,746,282, forward strand.
TTACTAAATAAAGTGAGAGGTTTTTATTTTTTTATAAAATTTACTTGTATCCCACGATAGAACTTCCAAAGTATCCTGACGCCCCATTTGAAATTATGAAACTTTGCCATCAAACAAATCCAATTTGCCAAGTATTAAGTGGTAACGCGCCTAACGGCCTAACTTTGCCGATACGAGATGGCAACACTTTCGAAATTATCTATTTTCACGAAAATGCAAAAACGGTTTCTTTTTATACACTGGACCGCAATGAAAGTGGGCCGATAACATAAACCTCAATAACTTTAAAATATTAGAACTAGCTTTATGAAATAATGACTGTATTACAGATTTTTTTTTATTGTGATTAAGTGACGGAACGAGCTGAGGGCCCACCTGGTGGTAAGTGGCGACCCCATGACAACAGAAATGCGACTCAGTATAAGATTTGTATATACAAGTTTGTCAAACTAAAGTTAGTTGAAAGGGCATTGGGGAACATTTCTCTCTCTATTTCTCTGAGGGTATTCCAAATGGTATTCAAAAGTACCTACACGTGTGCGGGTTCGAAACTATCAGTAGAACTTGTGCCAAGTCCGTCCAGAGTAGAACTGCCTCCGCATCACACAGCCAAGCAGTGGTAAAAGTGGAAAGGTGAGGGTGCCGGTGAAAATACAGATGCTTGAAGCGTAACATTCCCGTCTCAGAGTGTCGGGCGCAGCGCAATGCGACTTGGGTATGATCATACATTGGTACCTGAGTCCTATTTTTGTTGTATATGGGTAGCGGTGGATGGGTGTGGCTGCCGGTGAAATCACATGCGCATGAGACATATCATCTCCGTCTCGGGTGATGGACGCAGCAGGATGAATGCGTAAAGATTTGAATCTCATACTGAGTCGCGCGCATTACTGTTGTCTTGGGCGAGGGTCACCACTTACCATCAGGTGGGCCCTCAGCTCGTTCCGTCATTTATTCACATAAAAAAAAAAAACATGAGCTCGTCCATCATGCAGTCTTAAGGGCAGGATGGGCATTCAACCAAGTGTGGCATAGTTTGGGGAATATTGCCACAGCGACAATCCGTGACAAAAAAAGAACTGATTTGAACTGATTGATCTTTCAATAATGTCCCACCTTGTATATCTGGTTTTTCTCCCAGCAGGTCACAAAGAACCGTGTCCAGAGGAAAAAGCGCACGAGATCAAACCGAGTATCGACCGGCACCATGCGCTCGGCGCGCGTTTACACATCGCGCACAACATACGGACCGAACACTTGCAAGGTGAACCATTGCTTCTTTAGTTTACAAATATTAAGTTTTGTTTGGTTATGAGCCAGTAATGCAAGAGGTAGAGAATCCCGCACGAGATATTGACCCAACGTAAAAATTTAATATAAGCAATATTAACTACTCTACTTCTTACTCTACTTCTTGCTAAAGTCCTAACAGTAATTAACCAACGATGGTCATATGAAGATGATATGATAAATAACATATTTGGGGAGAGTGAAATGCTAATCAATTAATCTATACAAATAAATAAAATTTAAAAATCTGTTTGTAAATGTTAAAATAAAAGAGCTTTTACTATATACAGAGAAAGTCCCACCAAAATCGATACAGCCGTTTCGGAGATGAGTCGTAAAAAAATAGCTCTTATTTTGACGTAAGGGACATATTATGGCATTAAAAAAAAACATAGCCCCTGAAATTCGAAAAGTTGGTGATAAACTGAAAATGCTTTTTTGTATGTGAGTTTTGCTAATACGTGAGCAAATTTCGTTTGTGGTTTGATCAATTGTGAATCAAATCATGAAAATGTCTATCGAGATATATATAGGTATCGAGTTAGTTTCGCACCGCAACCTTAAAATAGTTCATTTTGGTTCACAGAATAGTTCGATTTGGTCGTACTATTCTCGGGATGGGATTTAAATAAATCGTCAGTTACAATCAAGAACTTTTTTAAAGAAATCGAAGCATTGGTTATTTAGGGATGAATAATAAGCATTACGCATGAAGATTATGATTTCAAGGCATTGAAGATTGAGCACGTTTCCTCTTTATCTTCTTCTCTCGTCTCTTATGTCTCTTCGAGTCATTTCGGTTTACATTTCATTCAGCTGTAACAGACAGACAAATATATCTCAAAACTATAAATCTTTACTGACAAATCTGCGCTGTAAAGTCAACGAATGTCGTGAGTTTAACATTAACTCCCAAACTCCGTACCAGCCTCTGATGTTCCCACTGCAGGGACACTGGCCTACTCTTGATAATTGGGAGTGAACGGGCTCTGATGTCACATGTCGTCGAATTTTTGGTTCTAAGACATGCCGGTTTCCTCACATTATTTCTTTCACTTTTGAAATCGTAGTACGAGATGCAATTATTTTTAAGAGAATCTTTTTGGGTGCAGTTATGGAGTTCACTGGTGCATGAGTTACAAGTGGTGGACGAAGCATGATGATAACAACTCAGTCTAAGATTCAAGTCGGATTCTAAGTTGGAATGCTGTTATTATCTCACATCTCACATGAAAGATGAAAAGAAACTGAATCTGTATAATGCGAGAACCAGGGCTGGCCAAGCATTCTTATTATTTGAACAAACGCAACATACGTATAGCCTTCATAAAACGTGATTCATGGTTTCATGGGAAAAATACACATGACCAAGCCATAAGTACCTTACTTTTCTGTGTTTTCCTAATTTAACATTTCTGAGGCTGTAAGAGACGTCACGAATTGATTCGGTTTATTGAGTTGCTTATATTATCTTAATATATATAAATTACGTGTCACGATGTTTGTCCGCGATGGACTCCTAAACTACTTAACCGATTGTAATCAAATTTGTACACCGTGTGCAGCTTGATCCAACTTGAAAGATAGGATAGCTCACATCTCAATTTATGATCGCAATATTATTTTATTGCAAATTATAATATCATATGACAAAAACGTCAGCCACAGCAACGCGTGGCCGGGTCAGCTAGTTTATATATAAGTTTCTTATATATACACCACAAAAATTTACGATATAGAGCTTTATTCAATTTTCAGCATAGTTTACTATAAAAACATTGCTTTTTACAAGAAATACAATAAAACAGGTAAACTTATATAGCAAAACCCTGTCTAAACACATAGTTTCGTCCAAATCGTTGGAGCCGTTTCAGAGATACACGAAATATACGTATACACACAAGAATTGCTCGTTTAAAGATATTACATTCTGAACAAAGCTTCAAAGATCAGGTTAACCAACTAAGACTGAAAATGTCAAAATGTAGGCTGATGATTGTGATAATACTAATGAGAGGATCTACTCCCCAGGTGGCATCCATCAGCAGCATAGCGGAGGGCACATGTCCACAGTGCCTGTCAGCATGTCGTCTTCAGCGTCTGACAGTGACAAGCCAGCGAAGCAGAAGAGGCATAGGACTAGGTATGTGATGTATGTTTTTAAAAGACTAGATTTATTTAGAAGTTATGCCAATGGCACAACTACAAATATTGTAAAGCTAGAAATGAATGCAAATACGGTATTCATTTTTCAGAGTAACTTCGTTATACAAGCTAGATAAATAAATCGTATGGACGTGAGTATATTACGATATGGGCGTTATAGCCCTGATCTTTTCATTCACTTATATAAAAGATGAGAAGTTTATTTATTTATAGTCTGTATAAGTTAAAACTGTTACACCAACAAGGTACTTCTTCACAAAAATAGAACGATTTTAAAAGTAGGAATTTACCAACTCTTTCGATTACTCAAGACTGAAGTGGGATTATTCAAGATTGAACTTATATTTTGGTATTCACAGGTTTACCCCAGCACAACTAAACGAACTCGAAAGATGTTTTTCAAAAACACACTACCCTGACATCTTCATGCGAGAAGAAATTGCTATGAGAATCGGACTAACAGAAAGTCGAGTCCAGGTCAGTAACAAAAATCAGATTATTCCGCAGGTGACTTTAATCTTTAAGCAAATATAAACTCGGACCGTTACAAATATCCGCCGTGAATAATAAAAAAATAATGCGACCCAAAGCATACCTTGCGAGACTCCCTCTTCGCACATTCGGTACAAAAGTTGCACTATATTGATACATTTCTCGGGACCCTCTACCTGATAAAACCTTCATATTACACGTATAATAACTCCAATGTCGTCTTAAAAAACTTTTAAAAGCCATGTGAATGGGTGGTCGATTCAGTCAAAAGCTTTATTGAGTTCATAGGATGCTTTATTGACCTCACAACTTTATTAGGTGTAAGTGATAAAAAACGGAAGCTGCAGGTTTTATGCGTTGTTTATTATTTTTTTGTTCATAACATGGTGTTAAATAATATACTATAATGTTTGTTTAAATTTGGAATCAGAATGATGTTTTAACTTTTTTCCACAGTCACATGTTTAAAATGAACTTTGATAATATTTTATATGATTTGAAATAAGCATAGCGATGTACGCAATACCGCGTCCAGAAAACGGTGAAGTAAAATATCGTAAGGCAACCTAGAACCAAAAATTCTAAGAGATGCTGAGAAATCTTCATTATGCTTCGGTGATGGATCAAAACCCATTCACTCTCACTTGCCAAGAGTAGGCTTGACTGGAGTCCCTGCAGTGGGAACATTAGAGTCTGATACGGAATATAGCGTACTAGTATCGTCCAGATACGCTGTAATTTTAAATCAAATACACACAGTAGTAATCACTAATCATCGCCAACCAATCGTTCTCATTCAACTGCTAAATTGAATTTGTATCTTTTATAGTCACAACAATCATCATGTATGATTCTAATTCTCACAATTCACTTATCGTATCAAGAGTTATTCAGCACAGCTTCATTCACATACTGAATAGGTAATAAGTGCATCTAATTTTAAAGGCCAACGATTACCATACTAATCTGCTACTGTCACTTTGTTCAAGTAGTTAGTTTCAAGATAAACTGTGCTTTGCATTAGACATTAGACTTAATTTGTGTCGTACTTCCACTAATATTTGTATTTCGTTAACATGTGAGACACATGGGTAGTTTGGAATTTTAGCTTCGGTTTGAAGTTGGTTTCGAAAAATTACGTCTATTATTTAGTATGGGATGATCATATTTATATATTTCTTCAGCATCATCATATCATTTATGGATGATATTGGTTTGGTGAAATGCCGTATAAAAACATTAATGGCAGATTAACGCAAAAAGATTTTTCATTTAATGTTATCACTAAGAAATTATTATTTTATTACTATTTTATTAACTTTAGAAGTTATAGTTACAGAAAATTCAACAATTCTGTTTTATAACTAACTGAATTAAAAATCGCACAAAGCGACGCATACATACCTTAATTTTCGTGCTTAGGATAAAAGGTTGATTTGGCTATACAATATCTAACAGACCACGTCAAAGATACAGTTTATCATATAAAGAAAGTATTATAGAAATCTGTTCACATTTGGCTATGATATCACTTAACATACATAAAAAAAAAACAATTTTTTTAAATTACAGACCCGTTTGCACATCCTCCTTTCTTGAAGTCGGTTTGAAACAGCTTTATTTGCATGAACAACCTTTATACTGAGCAAGCTTATTCAATTACTGATCTGTCCCAAGAACAGTGTGTCTCGGTTTAAGAGAGGTTGTAATCCGTGAAAATTACCGGCTTATCGTCAACTAAAACTAACTTTACTAATTCTTGATGATTCTATTATTTAATGACACGTGATACTAATCGTTTTATAACTGAATTATTAATTAAAATGCTGGCAACATTCACTCAAATTTAGGTTTCATCTGATAAATCCCAAGTCATTGTTAAACAAAGTCATCATATCGAATAAGTTCAACTGTATAAATTATAAAACTATCATGGTTATGAACATTATTATTCGTGTTACCGAGATATTTACCATGATTTGTGAGTTTTGTTGACTCCCGATATTTCGATGCAGTTACATGCGTCATGCAAACAGTTTGCCCGGGACAATAAAGTTCAACTGTCTTAATGATTCGATATTTATTTTCGTATATATGGTCACTTAATATACAATTAATTCACTTTTAAAAGTTACATCTCTTTTTGAATAGTTTCGTTTCGTGATCATTCGTAGAAGGTGAAAGATGTATGTCTTAGTTTCGAAGTGTTGCATGGTAACGTTTAAGAACGATTTTCATATTAGTGAAATAAAATATAATAAACATCAGAATTCATAATTATTCGTGTTACCGAGATATTTACCATGATTTGTGAGTTTTGTTGACTCACAAATCATGGTAAATATCTCGGTAACAAGAATAGTAATGAATTCTGATGTTTAGTTATATTCGTGTTAACGAGATATTTACCATGATTTGTGAGTCAACAAAACGCACAAATCATGGTAAATATCTCGGTAACACGAATAATAATGTTCATAACCATGATATTTTTAAATTTATATCAGAATTCATTAATAACATGGGTTTTATTAAAAAAATAAGTTCTCTTTGTATCAGATACGATTTTACAATGCAATGTACCATTTTATTATGACCACAAATGTATGTTTGTATGTTGTTTCTGGAAATAATCTGAGGTCACAAAGTCCCATCTTTTCCACTTCGGAATGATATGCTAAATTCTTAACCAAATATGTTCCTGATCAGGTCGCTTCTAAATAAAATACACATCAAATAGGCTACGCGAGAAAACCAAGAATATGAATCATTATAACACCCGTATTCACAAGCAAATCTTGAAAACACAAATAGGGGATGAATAATCGAGAGTTAAATAAATCATTTATCACTCTCAATTGTCGAGAGTAGGCCGGTGTCCCTGCAGTGGGAACATTAGAGGCTGGTACGGTAAATAAATCATTGACTGATTTAAAAATAGACAATACCTTCATTAAGATATTTTCACGGGTAATGAAACTTCAATGGGATCATCTAAATCGATCAAATAGCGAAAAAAATCGCGCATGCACTGTCTGTGGAATATCAAAGAACTGTGACAAAGACTATGGCATATAATAATAACGTTTACGTACTCATACCTCATGGCATGGGCAAACACAGAAACACAAGACAAACACTCACCACACAAAGTATACCCCAGCCGGAAATCGAACCCAGAACCCCCCGCTTCGAAGGCAGGGTTACTATCAACTTAGCCACGGAGTCGTCCTATATTTTTATATAAAGGGCTCTTTAAAATGTTCGTAAGATTTGGCATCGAGTCATCTTTTTAATATTGCAACAACAATCTTCGGTAGCCCTTACAATCATCGTATGCATGTCTATCAAAGTTATTTAAAAAAAAAAAAAAAAAACATGTCTGAAAGTGATAAGCGGAGTAGTAGTCAGTTAAGAAATGGTTATCTATAACATTATTCTATTCTTATTCTACTAACATTATTAGATAGCACTACTTGGGTACCCGGTTCTACTACTGCTAGAAGAAGTACTAAGCGAGGCACAACTTGGGTATACGCTTTTTTTTATGTGAATGAGTGACGGGACGAGCTGAGGGCCCACCTGATGGTAAGTGTTGACCCTCGCCCATGACAACAGTAATGCGCGCGACTCAGTATGAGATCCAAATCTTCACTGAGTCGCATTCATCCTGCTGCGTCCATCACTCGAGACGGGGATGATACGTCTCATGCGCATGTGATTTCACCGGCAACCACACCCTTCCACGGGAACACAGTAATGCAACCACTACTGCTTGGCGGCAGATTCCAGATGTGGTGGCAGTACCTCTCCGGACGAACTTGGCAAGTTCTACTGCTACTTTTTGGTTGCTCCTTTAGCACCAGGGGGTACGTGTACGGAATCAAAGGGTACATACCTACGGAAGCAAGCAACTGAACCCCCAAATCTTAATCATCATAATTCTTTATCAATGGGAGTATACAGGCCTCTTATAATTTTTCTTGGCTCTGTTTGTGCGTACGGGTGTAAGTCGGAACGCGGCCAAAACAAATATTACTAAATTTTACACCTCAAGCACGGTGTTTTAAAAAAAAGTAGCATCTCAAAAAAGCACATGCAACGGAAATAGGGATGTATCAGAATATGAAGTGAATAATCATTTATATCGATTTTATCCTGCTCTGTTCGATGTGATGCGAACACAGAATATAAGAGAATACATGATTCTATGATTTTTTTTTTATGTGAGTTAGTGGCGGAACGAGCTGAGTCATAATTTTAAATATTATACTACAGAAATGAGCGATACGAAGCTTTTATACGAATTGACTTGTTAAAATCATTTTAAAATTGCAATTCAAAAATCATTTATTTAGTATTTAGACGCTTTGAATAACAGATTCATAATACAATAATAAAAGAATATTCCATAAAAAACATCAATCCAGAATTAAAATTTGATATATTTTTAAATAAACACGAGTAAAAGACCGGTAGAAACAAAAAAAATATATTTTGTGTGTTTTGTTGACTCCCGATATTTCGACGCAGTTACATTCGTCATGATCCCGGGCCAACTGAAATCCTTGCGAGGTGGAGTCACCACCACCAAAAATGTCGCAATAACGTTCAAAAACATGATAGTTTTAAAAAAAATTGTGTCGGATTCGAATGCGAATATAATCGAAATTTTGATTCGAAATTTTTGATTCATATTTTACCCCATCACTAGACGATACAATAAACCGGCTGAGAATCTCACGGTGTGGCGCGAAGTGCCCAGCGAGTATACAAAACGTACAAAACTCTGTTTGTCCGTCTGTCGGCCACCACGGATAGACAATAGGCTACTGTGCTATACTTAGCCATTCTGAAGCCGCTGTTTCGACAACCTGTAGCTTCGTAAGTAGTAGTCCTACGTTTGAACCGAGAGGTCTCAGGTTCGATTCCCAGCCGGGGCGGTCTTTGTGTGACTGCGCAATGTTTTGCTCTTGGTAATGTAGCCCAGGTAATTTTAATGCAAGTATGAGGGTGAATGTAAAAAAATGCCTCTTCGATTGAGCTCAATCAAATTAAACTACACTAGGATTCCCTGTGTCGCAGATGACATAGACAAACACCCAAGACCCGAGAACAAACGTCATGTTCACCACACAAATCGTGCCCCGGCCGGGAATCCAAACGGGGACCCGTCGCTTCGAAGGTAGGGCTACTACCAACTAAGCCACGGAGTCGGACATGAAAAACAATTGTCTCCCAGCTTGTTCTGATTTCAATTTTTCATTGGCTCTCGTTAAGGTTTTACTCTAGATAATATTTTTATTAAAATTTAATAGAAAGCACCTTTATAGTACACCATTTATAAATACATTAAAACACAAAGGTAATATACAAATATATAAATAAGGTACAATTGCTTAGCTCAATCGTTTCCAGTCTATTTCTTTCGTGCCAACATTCTAAACTTAAATTGTTTTTTTGTAAAATTCGGCTACCTCAATAGCATTAAAGGTAGCCATACCTATTGAGATCTTCCCCCGTACAGGTAAAGGGCACAAAGGACACACGAGTAGATGAGGCATGGTCTGGATTGGGCTGCCACAGTCACAACCAGTTAAGTTGGAGTCTCGCATGCCCCATCTACATAGATTCTGGCGACAGCGGCCAACCTGGGTTCGTAGTCGGTTAATCGACTTCCAGACTGGCCATGGAAGTTTGTGCCCTGGGGGCAGGCTTTCTTGTGGACATATAAAGTCAGCCGGTGGTCGGAACTTCTTCTAAAATCTGCTTCTTACAAGGAGGGGGTGGTCTGTTGTAGCTTTTGTTTATTGTAAGAAGCTATTTCGGCTTTTAAGTCTTCTTTTTCAATAATCTTTGGATTGAATGGAATAATATGGGACGGTGGTGTGGAATAAATAAAAACATAATATAATATTAAAACCATTTCCACATCGTAACTTTCATTATTGGAATAATTATTTGTGTAATTACCACCTGTCTGTAACATAGGTGCGGTCAGACAACCAGGTGGTGAATTTTATTAGTGGTCATAATCGTTTAATGGAAGGGCTGTTGTGATTGGAAATTTTAGCTTTTTTATGCTAATAATGTAACCTGACAAGCTAGCAGCTCAATATCCTCACATAGTATAAAACAAAGACGCTCCCGCTATTTGTAAAGAAGAAAGAAAGAAAAGTTTTTTGAATACACACAATACAGAACTTATACAGACTTATAAAAAGCAAAATATTTATAATAAACAAGAACATAAGAACATGAACATAAGGTACGTACACATTCCGTACATCGTGCAGACAAACAGTATGTTTCTTTTTTTTTTTAATAATTTCTTGTTTGTTTAATATAATACTTACCATTAATGTTTAATACTTACAAAAAGAAAAATATATTTATTTGTACGCTTAGATCTTTCAAACTACGCAACGTATTTTAATGCAGTTTTCAGCAATGGATAGAGTGATTCAAGAAGAAGGTTTATATGTAGTACTAGCAACTCACTCCGGCTTCGCACGGGTAGTTTCTGATGCGACACTGATGCTCTACTAATTGCGCGACGCCGGGCCGGGACGTCCGTAGGTGTGTACCCTTTGATTCCCTACACGTACCCCCTGGGTGGTGCTAAAGGAGCAACCAAAAGTAGCAGTAGAACTTGTGCCAAGTTCATCCGGAGGGGTACTGCCACCACATCTGGAATCTGCCGCCAAGCAGTAGTGGTTGCATTACTGTGTTCCGGTGGAAGGGTGTGGCTGCCGGTGAAATCACATGCGCATGAGACGTATCATCCCCGTCTCGAGTGACGGACGCAGCAGGATGAATGCGACTCAGTAAAGATTTGGATCTCATACTGAGTCGCACGCATTCCTGTTGTCATGGGCGAGGGTCACCACTTACCATCAGGTGGGCCCTCAGCTCGTTCCGTCGCAAACTCACATAAAGAAAAAAATACCAAACGAGCAATTCTTGTAAATATATATTCGTGTATCTCGGAAACGGATCCAACGATTTAAATGAAATGTTGTGTGTATAGAGTTTTGCGGTTTAAGTTTAACTGTAGATACAATAGCATTTAAAAAAAAAAAAAAATCGTGCTACTCGCTTGATAATCGACCGTTCACTTAATTCAAAAATGTATAATTTTAGATTAAAAAAAACCGAGCGAAGCTCGTTCGCCCAGGTACTACTAAAATAAAAATGCAAAATACGCAATTTCGTTTGGATGACATATTTGCCGTACCAGCCTCTAATGTTCCCACTGCAGGGACACCGGCCTACTCTCGATAATTGAGAGTGACATATTTATTCCAGTTATATTGATTTAACAACCAAACTATCGAACCGATTTTGATGAAATTCCTATCGGACCAAACTGAAAGCATATCCTTTCAAATAAAAATCGAATTTTCCAAATCGGTAGAGAAATTACGGAGAAATGAGGTATTGAATTGATAACCTTCTCCGGGATTTGGTTGGTAAAAGCCACGGGTTAACAAACGGTAGGATGCTTTCCAAGTTATTGGGTTAATAAATATTAATACAGTCCGAGCCATGCTAATGCTCCCTAATGTCGTAGGGATGAGACACAAGGGTTGAATTTATTCGATATCTGTAATTTGCAGATGATGAACGGAAATTGTATATTGGATTTGTTATTAAATGTTATCTATATTATAAGTACCTGGGCGATTTTCCTGCTCGTTTTTTTTGTGAAAAATGTTTTTTTTTGTAAAGATTTGTTTTTTTTTTACATGAAATATTGAATTGTACCGGTAAACTTAAACAGCAAAACCCTATCTATCTAAACACAAATTTTTATACAAATCGTTAAAGCCGTTTTTTAAATAGGCGAAATAAATAAATATATTATATATATACAATAATTGCTCGTTTAGTAATACGGTATGATTGTATATTAGACCTGTAATAATTGACTGATTCAATAATCGAATAAATTGACTTTAATATTGTACTTTCATCAATTATTTGACACATTTAGCAATAGAATTTCTTCATGAAATTTCTATGGAACCTTGAAGGTATATCCTATCAAATCAAAAAAGATCATCAAATCAGTTCATCAACATCAGTCTACAATTCGCGGGGTAAAAAAGGACACACCTGAATAAAAAAAGAAAAAAAGAACACACTGGAATAAAACAAGAAAACACTTGAATAAAAAAAAGAACACACTTGAATAAAAAAGAACACACTTGAATAAAAAAAGAACACACTTGAATAAAAAAGAACACACTTGAATAAAAAAACACACTTGAATAAAAAAGAACACACCTGAATAAAAAAAGAAATAAAGAACACACTTGAATCGAAAATCTCCTATTATAGCCGGTTAAAAAGTTATAAAGATAGAACACATTGACAACCAACAAAAAAGAACTCGCATCGAACAGACTCTCCAAAAACGTGCACAATTAGCTTTACTTTTTAATAATTCAATAAAACTATTAAACCCCGAGCACATTTTAAAAGCGTATCTTCTGTTTGTCCACAAACATTTCCATTAAACAATTAACGAATCGAAATACCGAAATAAACGCAAAAAACAATAGAATTATTAATGATAGGAAAAGATTTCCTGTGTTTTCAGCGTCGGCTTTTCCTGTCCAGTTCAGAATAGTAAATGAGAAATACTAGGGGTGCATCCCAAACTTTGATAAAAAAAGATAAAAAAGCAATTTTTCTTTCATGAAATTTTTTTTTTTTTTTATAAATAAAATTGACGGGGCGATCTGAAGGCCCATCTGAAGCGTGGTTACCTCTACTCAAGACAACAGCGATATAACTTCTTTAGACCGAAGTATGAGAAGACCCAAGTCGCACCCCGTTGCGCCCGTCACCCGAGACGGAGATGTAATGTCTCATAAGCATGTGATTGCACCGGCAGACCGTAACCGACAGTAACACCCCTCTTTTTGCGTAGTGGTTAAAAAATATATTATATTAACATTATCGTTTGTCCCATCACTACGGCTATACATCTTTTTAATAATAGAAGGATTTAGTAAACAAATGTGAACGGGGACAAGAATACTGAGTGACAATTTTATTTTTGTAATCGGCTCCGTGACTAATTTCGTGGTAGCGGTGCCTTCCTGGGTTCGATTCCCGGCCGGCACACAGTTTGTGTGGCGACCATGAAGTTTGTTCTCGGGTCTTGGGTGTTTGTATTGTTTCTGTGTTAATGCCATCTGCGACACAGGGAACTCTAGTACATGGGTGTGTGACCAACCAATATGATCTGCTACGAAACTTCGGATAAAACATATTAGATGAAATAGGTATATGATTTTTTTTTGTATTTTTTTCGCGTTATTGCTATATAACAGGTAATTACAAGAGACCATTAAACTACGTATAACCACATTTCATAATAAGGGAATGTTGCCGCATCAAAAAATAAACCCTCCCAATATTATAGGGATTTCGCCATGATTTAGCATTATTCTCCACCATTTGCAATAAAACTGTATTGCGGATCAGAGAGTTAATTTGCTGGCACGGGTAGGGGGTTCGAATCCCCAGTGTACGTCCAGTGTTAATGTGTGGTCATTTAAATGGGCAGGTGATCGATGAGGTCATTTTCTTTTGGGTTTTGGGGTTGAATTTGCTGGGGTTAAAATTCGTTTGGTTCTTTCTTTTTTCATTTAATAATTAAAATAGCTTTTTTTTTCATAGAGTATTTTAAAATTTACTTAACTCTATTAATTAACTTCGATTAATGACATTTAACGTAAAGACGATGATACGCGAAAGAAAGAATTCCTGAGGGGTTTCTTGTTTGATTCTCTACACGTACCCCCTGGGTGGTGCAAAAAGTAGCAGTAGAACTTGTGCAAAGTTCGCCCGAAGAAGTACTGCCTCCACACCTGGTAATCTGCCGCCAAGTAATGCTCGCATTGCTGTGTTCCGGAGGAAGGGTGTGGGTGCCGGTGAAATTACAGCCACATGAGACGTAATATCCCCGTCTCGGGTGAGGGGCGCAGCGGGGTGCGACTTGGGTCTTCTCATACTTCAGTCTGGGAGGACCTAAGTTGCATTGATGTTGTTATGGAGGTACTACTACGATTTGAGTCATGAAAGATTGCGATAGAATTTTTTTTTTAACAATTCTCGTCTTTAATCAGATTAAATGTCAAATAACAATATTTTTTTTTATTTCATTTTGAAACACCAAGTTATTTTCCAATTAATAAATTTAATTCCAATACTATACTATTATTATAAAGGGCAATGTTGACATTCAACGCTCGGGCAATCGTTCTTAGCCCGCACCTAAATGCATTATCACAGAATCAAAAACCAGAAAACCATGTTAAATTATGCAAACCCCAACTAATCGAGCGCAGTAATCCGTATTTAATAATAAACACCCCCGCCCCTGCACAGATTTGAAAGTCAATATAGGGGATTACCAACGGGGTGTCTGTTGTACTTTTGAAGTCAAAGTCATGGTTAATACTATTTGTTTATGTTTTCTGTTAAATTGTAGAATATATGAAATTTCGCGTATCCAAGATATTTTTCCTGTTCGGTATATCTATACTAATATTATAAAGCTGCAGTGTTTGTTTGTTTTTTTGAACGCGCTAATCTCTGGAACAACTGGTCCGATTTGAATGATTCTTTCCGTGTTGGGTAGTCCATTTATCGAGGAAGGCTTAGGCTATGTTTTTTGTTTTTCAAAATTAAGGATCCGTAATAAAATTGCTATTTTGTAATACAAGGTGTAAAATCGAAAACCTATTTTTGCGTGCGCTGCAAAAACTATTGACAATAGAACAAAATGATGTACTACGAGTTTGTAGATCCCATTAAAACCTACAAAAAAGTCCGCAAGAACATATATCTAGCTATCATGGTTTAATCACAATAACCGATTTTGTGTTCAAAACAATTATTAAATAGTCTGAAGAAAAAAAAAACTAGAAAAACGCGGGTGAAACCGCGGGGCACAGCTAGTTTTTAATACATAGGAAATTTAGGAAAATCTTTTGATATATTAAGAAAATATTGGCGCGTTGGATCTTAACGTTTGCTATCGGCGAGTGATCCTGTCAAAATCGAGATTAGCGGCAACAAACAGAAAAACAGACAAATGAAAAATGTTTTTTTTTGTTACAAGTACCGTATATACTTTCAAATGCATTCAGTTAAAAGCTATTATTTTAACATGACAAACAGACACTTAAATTTTATTAATTTTATTTGTTGGTATAGATGTAAAACTATTTTTGATTAAAGGTTAATATTTTATTAACTAAATTATTTATATATATAGGTACTATGACAGATTATAACAATAAGAAGCTACATTTGCTCGTCTAATTGACACTTCTAAATAACTTAAAAAGAACGGCATAAGTAGATCTCACGCGATACGCAAGATTAATCAGCGTTATATTATAGGCACAAAATTTTTTCGATATATTTTTTTATTCCTGCCATAGACAACCCCTGTAATGAGAACTAAAGGAATGCATTAACTAAACACATTTTCGCGATTTGCGGTACATTTTGCATCGGAGGGGCTGGAACACGTAAAATAAATTAAGACCCTCTGGAGAGTACCAGAGATTCAGCTGACTGGTTTGATGGACTGACGTGGCGTGCCGGTGTAGAAGGGAATTCTGTAATTCCTTATTGTGCACAAAACAAACACATTTAAATAAACGTTATACATGATTGTATGTCCAAAATGGGCAGACTGTTGTTCTACTATCATCTGCTAACTTTTGATGTACAGTATTAACAATAAAAGAATATTTGTATTTGTATTTGAAAGTAGCTTGTAAATAATATAAATAGAACTGTCTCATTTTTAACACAAAACACAAAATCTCCATTGAATTTTCACCTTCCAAAATCCTGGATTACTTCGTCGACTTCAGACGCGAATGTAATTAAATTTTCATAATTATGCAAATAATCTTGGCTTGAAGACGGAATGGGAATTCAAATTTTAAGTGTTCTTGCGCTAAGCTATTATAATTATTATATTTCACTTTGTGAATAAATATGAGAAACTTTGTATTAAATAGAATCGAATAAACAGACTAGCGTGGTTAAACACAGACGCCGACTTTCTGAATCTGAATCTGAAAGTCGCTGGTTCAAAACCCAACGCACTAAGGAGATCTTCACTTTAAAAAAATATATGCGCAATACCATGTCTTAGAACCAAAAGTATAGCTGGGACCTACATCTAAGCATACCCTCCGAAGCACGGAAGCGCATGTTCAAAAGCTCCAATTACGGAGCACAATAAAATATAAAAAAATATCTTGGAGAAACGCCTACCCCCGGCATTAGGATTCTCTGTGTCGCAGATGACGTGGATAAGCACAGAAACCCGAGAACAAACTTCGTGCTCATCATACTTAGTTTATCCCGGTCGGGAATCGAACCCGGTACCCGACGCATCGAAGGCAGGGTTACTACTAACTAAGGAACTGCTAAACGGTTACACAAGCAATTACTGATTGGGTGGAGAGTTTGTTAACTGAGATGATTTGTAAAGATCATATAAGCAGACATCTGCGAGTGCTTCTGCGCTCAAGCAGAAGGCAGAGCTAACTGAGCTTGAAGCCAATTCGAGCCACTTCTGACTCATGAATGGGTGGATTCTAACTTTCGATATTAAACTACGATAAAAGCATACGATATACGTTATAGTACAAAGTAATAATGCAATAACGCAAAACTATATAGGCACATAACGGGCGGTCGGGCGGAAGAGCAGACGGGCGGGCGGGAGTTTGTAGAGGTGGGACGCATCGCAACCATTTATAGTAATATCGATAATTTTTATTTTTTGAAAACACTTATTTATTACCTACAGAAGTGAGGAGACGAACTGAAGGGCCACCTGATGTTATGTGATTACCTACGCTCATAACTACAAAATTACGACTCGGGTACTCTACAACCGAAGTATGGGAAGACCTAAGTTGCACCCCGTTGCGCTCGTCACCCGAGACGGATGTTACGTCTCATGTCATTTCATCGGTACGAACCTTTCCACCGGAACACGGTTATGCGAGTGCATTACTGCTTGTCAGCGGATTACCGTACCAGCCTCTAATGTTCCCACTGCAGGGACATCGGCCTACTCTCGATAATTGAGAGTAAATGGGCTTTGATCTACCACGGGAGCCCAATCCGGATCCCAATAGATGTCATATGTCTTCCAAATTATGATTCTAAGACATGCCGGTTTCCTCACGATGTTTTCCTTCACCGTTTCGAGAACGTGGTATTGCGCACATAAATTTTTCAAGTCAAAAAACTCATTGGTGCAGTTGGGTTTGAACCAGCAATCTTAAGATGGAAAGTCGGCGTTTATGTCCCTGGACCACCACGGATTACAAGGTTTTAGAGGAATAAATGCGTTTGAGCTTGATCTTAAGCCTCTCAGAGCCAAATTAACTGACGTATGACTGGAGATAAATGAACGTAGCAACATTATTAACTGTCAAAAAGAACAGATATTATTGACACATAATATCTGTTCTTTTTGACAGTTAATGACGTAATTTTTCCCCGGTTATCTATGGGTTCGGCTGATAGAAAAACTTGGGTCTTCATACCTCGATAAAAGATGTTTGAAATCGTTTTGCAGCGGAAATCACTTAACATCAGCAAAACCGTTAAATTACATTAATAATACACAATTTCTTTGTCTTACTCGATATTAAAACAAAGAAATTCGATTATTATCGATATAAAACGTGTTAAATGACTGCGCATCCCTATTCGGGAGCAGAGCGTTAACGCTTGCGCGCGTATATCGAGCGGCGCCTGCTGGCTATGTATTGTATAATGTAACATTATGTGTTCAAATATATACTCCTGTTTCTGTGTTTAGCTCTTTTTGTATACGGTTAAAATATTTTCTAAAACGCTCTTATTCTATTGAATATCGAGATAGATGCTTTTTTACATAGAATACACTTAGTGCTATTTGAAATCTATGAAAAAATGACTGATTTTTATAAGTTAGTGAAATATATTATAATATTGTACTAAACGTCGCAGTCTCTAATAATAAGGTATAATAGATCATTGTATTGTATTTATGTCATTTTATAGTTTTGTAAAACCACTTTTTTAGAGGAGAAAATATTTCATATTTCATTTATTTAGCCAAATAACAGGGCACAACCTACCATGGTCCACTTGGAAGTCCATTAACAGACTCCGGACTCAGGTCGGTCGCTGCAGACAGAACCTGTGTAAATGGGTATGCGAGACTCCACCTTAACTGGGTGCGATTATGGAGCCCCAGTACAGTCCATGTCCCATTTACTTGTATGCCCCCTGTGCCCTGCGACCTGCATTGGATGATCTGTACCAAGCCAATAGAGCTGTTGAGGTGGCAAAATTTTATCGCGACATCATTTAGTTTGTAAGAAACATTGACACGATAAGAAGAATGGATTTCACATAAGGCGCGTCAATAAGTATTTACAATAAAAATAAAAATAACAATAAGATAACAAAATTTAAATAAACTAGTCTAGACTAGTCTAGAATGCTAAAAGTAAAAACAATGTACAATATACCTATATTTCACTTTTCGAGGTGGAATTTTCCCATGAAATAATTTATTATGGAAATACGAAGCAAGGAGTAAAAGGATCCAAATCATTATTTTTCGAGTTACTGATTTATGAGTTTTATTGACTTCCGATATTTCGACGCAGATTCATTTGGAATCATGAATTTGTTACATGATAATTTTCAAACATTTTATCATCCAAATCTACAGTTGTCGATGATGACGCGTAACAAACAAGAAAGCATACAAAGAAACATCCGTTTTTTTAAGTCAGTTAAAAGAAAAGCTTTTTATCTGAGTAGGTAATGCGAGTAGGAATATGCGATACATATCTCTGGAACCGCGATGCAAGCGCACAATCACGAAACATCAAATAAACCGTTTTGACTTCCATCCTCGCGAGCAAAATCGTTTAGTATCGAATTTCGATCACCCCCCGCTCATCTTCAAATTGCAAATTGATATTTACTGCGAGTACGATACCAGAATACGTACGTTTAGGGTTGTTGTGTTTTCCTGAAAACTTTTGTAGGGTTCCGTACCCAAAGGGAAAAACAGGACCCTTATTACTAAGATTCCGCTGTCCGTCTGTCACCAGGCTGTATCTCATGAACCGTGATAGAGAGTTGAAATTTTCACAGATGATGTATTTTTGTTTCCGCTATAACAAAAAATACTAAAAAATAGACTTAAATAAATATTTAAGGGGGCTCTCATACAAAAACGTGTTTATTTTTTGTTCGTTTGCTCGATATTATATACTAGCTGCGCCCCGCGGTGTTACCCGCGGTTGGACTTCCTACAGGAACCGTACATTTTTCCGGGATAAAAAGTAGCTTATGTACTATTCCTGAGTATAATCTATCTCTGTGCCAAATTTCATCCAGGTCCGTTCAGCCGTTCTGGCATGATTGAGTAACAAACATCCATTCATACTTACAAACTTTCGCGTTTATAATATTAGTAGGATAACGATACGGAACCCCTCGTGCGCGAGTCCGACTCGCACTTGGCCGGTTTTCATTTAATCGTGAATGCTTCAATAAAACTGATTTTACAGCTCGCGGGTTCGATTTCCACCCATGACACCACACATCATGAACCCACACACTGGGTTCATGATACCCCACTCAGCAAGTGCAATAAGTACAGCTTAAGGCTATTTCTCTTGCACAAAGGGGTTTTACTATGAGCGCTGGGGCAGCTACCGTGAGCTGCTATTTGTATTACGAGTTAACGCTTGCAGTGCTGTTTAGAAATGGTGCAAGTGGTACACGAACAGCGTTTTTCCTCCTCATGCTTTGGTAGGGGAGATCCTGACTCGTATTTCGGTTGTATATCGGCGGCGGTGACCACTTAACCATCAGGACAACTTTTATGGCATGAAAAGGAATATTACGGCGCACGGTGAAGGAAAACATCATGAGGAATGGTATGTCTTAGAACCAAAAATTCGAAGACATGTGACATCTATTGAGATTCGGATTGGGCTCCCATGGTAGATGAAAGCCCATTCACTCTCAATTATAGAGAGTAGGCCGGTGTCCCTGCAGTGGGAACATTAGAGGTTGTTACAGTATGGCATGAAAAAATATGAAACTTAAATGCGTTCTTAGTTTAGATATAATAGAAAGATACATTGAGCTAAAACTCAAAAATTGTTTCTACCTATGTCCGTTAGTAAACTTTGAAATCATCCAACCGATGTGCGATGTTTCTTTAGAAAGGCAATAATGTGAAAATGGTTTAAGACCACTTGAACAATGCATTAGGCACAAAATGTATTTCTTTTTTAGCGTAGTAGCACACGCCGGGTATATAGTAATAAATAAAGATTGTAGTTGTATCATCACCCGAGACGGGGATGATACGTCTCATGCGCATGTGACTTCACCGGCACCCACACCCTTCCACCGGAACACAATAATGCGAGCACTATTGCTTGGCGGCAGATTCCAAGTGTGGTGGCAGTACCACTCCGGACGAACTTCGCACAAGTTCTACTGCTACTTTTGGTTGCTCCTTTAGCACCACCCAGGGAATTAAAGGGTACACACCTACGGACGCGATCAAATAGACCCCCAAAAATAAAAAAAAATGTCCTATCCGCTGCAGCTTCTGAAACGTACCAGCCCCCATCTCCACGATAGACAAACACCGCTAACCGTTGCCGCACGCGGCTCGTGAGCTGGCAGTGTAAATTGAACGTTTTCCAAACCGTGGCGTGAAATTTTGTGAAATACACGATTTTTGATAAAGAAATATATTTCGAAAAGATATTTACTTAGGTATTGCTATTTGCACCAATGTGAAATCTTTTTTGAGGAGACATTCAATTTTGAGTTACATAAAATAAAGAAACTTTTACACAATGATAAACAAAACAAATAAACGTTTAAACACTCATACCTCTGCACTAGGATTCCCTGTGTCGCAGATGGCATGGACAAACACAGAAACACAAGACAAACACCAAAGTATGCCCCGGCCGGGAATCGAACCCAGGACCCCTCGCTTCGAAGGCAGGGTTACTACCAACTAAGCCACGGCGTCGTCACTCCTCGGCACTAGGATTACCTGTGTCGCAGATGACATGGACGAACACAAGACAAACAAGACCCGAGAATAAACTTTATGCACACCACACAAAGTGTGTGTGTGTGTGTCTATAAATTCCTTTGATGCGTGCCATTTTACTGTCATAAACATAAAAGCGTCACCACTGAAGTTGGATTCGTAGGTTCAAATAACTTCGTGCTTTTGCATTTATCAAAAAAGCCCAACCGAGGTTCCCAGTGACCCAGTAATAACAAACTATACTATTACCGTACCGTACCAGCCTCTAATGTTCCCACTGCAGGGACACCGCTACTCTCGATAATTGAGAGTGAATGGGCTCTGATCTACCACGGGAGCCCAATCCGGATTGGTAGATGTCACATGTCGTCGAATTTTTGGTTCTAAGACACGATTTCCTCGCGATGTTTTCCGTCACCGTTTCGAGAACGTGGTATTGCGCACATAATTTTTTTCAAGTGAAAAATCTCGTTGTGCACGTGTGGGTTTGAACCAGCAACCTTCAGATTGAAAGTCAGCGTCTATGCCCCTGAGCCACCACGCTCTAAGCTACTAAGCTATTATAAGTGGCTTATTTGAAAATCGAATATCAACTTAAATTATCTGATCCCCTAGTTTTTGCTCTTAGAAGTAAAACTTTTCTATGATACCACCACTGTATGCTTAATCTACCTCTGAGATACAAATAAACCATACAAATCGGTCTTCAATTGGTGAAGATACCACGTATCTAATAAATAAATTAAAAAAAACCAACAGCCTAATTGCAAACCTCTTTTTTGATGTCGGTAAAAACTAAAGCAGAAACATAACGAAAAAAAAAAACATTAAACTTGTTCTGCAATACACAAGCGACGCGTAACAACTTTTAAAACGAAAAAGTCTGAACGAGAAGGAAATTAAAAATGTATCGTGCGAGCGAGGGAGACGGGTATATTCATTTGGAAACTGTCACAGCCAGCCTTCCATTATTTATGGTCTGTCAGTGGTTAAGCCTCTGCTTGTATGTTTATTTTTGTTGTATTTACAGTATTCTACTGGTTTGCGTGTTGCAAACAGGCGAAACTTTATTCACTACAGTTTAGCTGAATTGTATGCAATGAATATGGAATCGAAAAGTTGAAGATGAAATATTTTTTATAAGTAAACTGCTAGTAATTAAACCACGTTTAACGTTTAATCCAAATATGGCAATAACCGGCAGAAAATATCGATGAATAAATAACGTAACGTTTACACACTCATACCTCTGCACTAGGATTCCCTGTGTCGCAGATGGCATGGACAAACATAGAAACACAAGACAAACACCCAACACCCGAGAACAAACTTTATGCTCACCACACAAAGTATGCCCCGGCCGGGATCGAACCCGGAACCCCTCGCTTCGAAGGCAGGGTTATTCCAACCACGGAATATGTGAAGAAAATAATTTTACGCGTCACACTCATATCGCTGATCTAGAATTCCCTGTGCTGCAGGTGGCATGAACATAAACACGCAACATCCGAGAATAAACTTCACGCTCAGAATATTTTCGTCGGACCGGAATCGAACCAGGAACCCCTCGCTTTAAATGCGTGGTTACCACCAACTTAAATAAGACGTCCCTGGTTTGATTCCCGCCCGGGGAAAGAATAAAAAACTATTAAGTATCTATATAAGATTGACTATTCATGTTCACACTAAGTGCAAAACGCAAAAGTCTAATTTATATATTTTTTTAGATTTCTCTTATCTCGTACGGAAAAAAACTAAGGTTTGTTAAATTACAGTCAATTTTTAGTTCAGTGGTACTTGATTGGTAATCTACTGTTACTTCAAATCTATATTATATATATCTAATATTATAAAGCTACAGAGTTTGTTTGTTTGATTGTTTGTTTGAACGCGCTAATCTCTGGAACTACTGGTCCGATTTGAATGATTCTTTCAGTGTTGGGTAGTACATTTATCGAGGAAGGCTATAGGCTATGTTTTTTTTTCAAAATTAGTGATCCGTAAGTAAATTGCTATTTTGTAACACAAGGTGTAAAATCGAAAACCTATTTTGGCGCGTGCGCTGCAAAAACTATTGACAATAGAACAAAATGATGTACTACGGGTTTGTAGATCCCATTAAGACCTACAAAAAAGTCCGCGAGAACATATATCTAGCTATCATGGTTTAATCACAATAACCGATTTTGTGTATCAAATTTGTACACCGTGTGCAGTTTGATCCAACATGAAAGATAGGATAGCTCACATCTCAATTTATGATCGCAAAATTATTTTATTGCAAATTATAATATCGTATGACAAAAACGTTAGCCACAGCAACGCGTGGCCGGGTCAGCTAGTATTTATAATATCAGTACTAAATCATTATACTACTAATCAGTAGGTACTAATCATAATACCTAACTTATAAAGGTATTGAAATAAGAATATTATCACCTATACTTCCTTAAACGATCTAACTCCATCGTCTATCAAATATAATCCAAAATTGATTCCCACCTTTCCACCGACTCATATATCACCCAGTCCGAAGGAATCACCCAAAATCGCCGGCTATCACCCGATATCACCGCGGATCATCCCCAAATCGGCATCATTTGTCAAACACCCGGCCGCGCCATTGATTTGGCTCGGCCAGTCGGGGAGGGATGAGGGTGAGAGATAGCCGGAAATCATGACAAAATGAAACCAACGAAATTTTAAATCCAAGCCAACTGACGTAATCTTAGAAAATTTATATGAATACTTAAACTGTAAATCTGTGCATGTAATGTTCATGACGGTCATGTAACACGTTAAATGCGCGCAAGATATGTAGGTATATTTGGTCATATAATTTTTTATCCAATTTCAAAAAAGATTATCAATTCTGATGTTTTTTTATGTATGTTCACCAATTATGAACCGATTAGGAAAATATATCAAGTATGAATCGTTTATATGTAAATTTATTTGAAAATGAATAAATAAAAATAAACGTTTACACACTCATACCTAGCACTAGGCTTCCCTGTATCGCAGATGGCACGGACAAACACAGAAACACAAGACAAACACCCAAGACCCGAGAACAAACTTCATGCTCACCACACAAAGTGTGCCCCGGCCGGGAATCGAACCCGGGACCCCTCGCTTCGAAGGCAGGGCTACTGCCAGCTAAGCCACGGAGCCGATCCGAGGGAGAACAAAATAAAATTTGGAGAATAGATTTTTTATTTGAAAGGATATGATTTCAGATTAGTCTGAGACTACCATTTAAAAATAAGGTTAGCCATTCGTTTATGAGATTGAAGTCGAATTTTCCTACCGACTTTATCACTAGATGTGATAGCTAGAAATAAAGTCGGAGGGATCCTCTCTATTGATCTATTGATACAGCCCCGCTAACGTGTTGGGAATATTGTTATTTATTACACTTTACTGCAGTTTGACGGTTCCTTAAATAGGGTGGGGGAGAATTTTCCCCCAATTTTGTGTTTAATTAACTACGAAAATGATAGAGTCCAGACCATCTCTGAATTAAACCCGAAAGAGACGCTTGGAATAATAATGTTATGGTAAAAACTGGATAGGAAAATAACTTATTTTTTTATATTTATGAGATGGTACAGTTCCTTAAAGGTACAGTTAGGAAAATAATTGCCAATAAAGCTTTGTCATTTATTCAAAAACGAAGAAAAAGTAGCGAAAATGGTTTAGTAATTAATATAATGTAGTGTTAATATAATAAGTATAGTAGAAATCCCAACGAGTGATTCAGTTCAGGAGATTTTACGTTTTAAGAAATGAAATGAAATTTTGTTTGTAAACCTAGGTGATTAAAGAGAAAGAACAAAGTTAGAAGCATATTGAGGCTCTAGATCCTGCCAAAGTAGCGTACAGACATTTTAACCAATATAAACTAACTAATTTCATATTATGTAGACAAAAAATGTGTATATATTTATGAAAAAAATATATTTTCGTCGCACGCTCTCAACACGGTGCAACAGAATACCAGCGCTGTATCAGTCCACTGACGCAGCACATGCTATTTTGTTGTTACATATTCTTAAACGTGTAATTTTGTTTTTAATTTTTAAGTGAGCCCTAATTATGTAACACAAAATAAAGAGTTTCTATTCTATTCTAAAAGCAACTTATTCAATGAGATAAAAAATTAACATCATAAAAACAAGAAATATACATTAGTAACAACATCTCTGTATAATTGGACAGATAGACAGACTGTATAATTGTGCCTAGGGCAGCAGACATATGCTTGAAAAAATAATAAGCTTATTCTGAACGACGCCATTAACACCCCCTGAAAAATTCAGATCGAACCAATATAGTATTCATGATTTTAACACGTAAATAATCCTGTGGAACGAATTTGGTATCGATGAAATGTTTATACTAGTTGTTTATTTTATAATTGAAAATAGCTGATCCATACTGATTTACGAGCTGAAAGCCTACCTGTTGTTAAGTGGTTGCCTTCACCAATTACAACAGCAATACGAGTTAGGTCCTCACGACCGAAGCGTGACAATACCCAAGTCGCACCCGCATGTCTAATGCGCATGTGATTTCATCAGCACCCACACCCTTCCGGAACACAGCAGCGCGAGTACACCACTGCTTAGCAGACTAAAACAGGTAAAAGATTTACATGGAATTGGTAAAAGATTTACGCATGTATTTTTACCAACAGGTCTGGTTCCAAAACCGCCGCGCCAAGTGGAAGAAACGCAAGAAGAGTACCAACGTGTTCCGATCCCCGGGGGCGCTGCTGCCCTCACACGGTCTCCCACCCTTCGGCGGAGACGTCTGCAGCCCCGGGGTCTTCGGAGACAGACCCTGGTCCATGCCCGCAGGTGAGAACATTACGCTAAACTAAAAAAAAACAACTTTAGGCCGTAGCAGCTTACTCCAATAGGTAATAGTTTGAATCCACGAGATCCATCATCATCCGAGGTGGTCCTAATAGATCTCTGGTGGTTGCAAATTGTGATTGATTTTTGGGTTTGTTCGCAGGTCTTGGCCAACTGCAAGGCGGGGTATCCATGGGTGGTTTTGGCTCGGGAGGGCTTCCCCAGCTCGCTGCAGACCTGAACCCTTCGCTGCCCATCAGCTCCGTGTCGTCTCCGCAGTCGTACCAGGGACATTACCCCCTGAATTCACTTGGTAAGTGTTCTACTATCCATGGGTTATCCCAGCTTCTGGCCTAGGAGTCAGATCAGTCAATCAAGTCAGATCTTTTAGGTCGGATCGTCCGCGGCCTTTTTGTCATACACAAACACACCTACATAAAACATTAGGTATATGTAGTGTGTAGAGCAAACAGCCGCAAATGATCCTGCTTTATAGGTAGATAAATAAAAATAAGTCAATTTTCTTAATTTAATTTTCTAGGGGCAAGCTGCTCCCCTGCCCCCCTGGGTAGGCTCATGTGGTAATCATCGTTTTAGAAACGCGCCTAAGAAGAAAGTTCCCAACTAGCGTATATTTTTAACCGATTTCCAAAGGAGGTTACAAATTTAGCGGTATATTTTTTTTTACCTCATACCGTTTGCCCTTTATGAACAGATATTTTTTTATATTAAAAAAAAAATATTTTTAGGTTGGTCCCATAATTATACCCCTTATACACAAAAACGTGTGCATATTAACATTCTAAAATTATAAATGCGAAAGTCTGTCGTTATGTTTTGGATAAAATTTTTGATCGCGATTTTTTTTTAAATATTAACCGCGGTCCGCAGCTAGTAATTTAAATCTAAAGTAAAATACTTCTGGCAGGTGACACAATGATGTCGTATTGCAACAGCCAGCTGGGCGGGCAGCAGGGCGCTCCACTCGAGGGGTCCCCAACACCCCCACACATGGGGCACTGCACCAACGCTTCCCCCAACTCAGGTAAAATACTTCTGGCTAACACTTGACATCACGTGTCACAGCACATCAGGTGGGACTTCAGGACATCAATCAACTTCCATAACTTAAAAAAAAATCAGAACTATATCTATCAATAATCTAAAATTGTCACTGCTTATAAAAGCTTCTATCCAACCGAGCAGTAAGTCATTACCGAATGTCGTACAGGAAACGGAAACGAGCAGCCCGAGGAAGAGGTATGGCGCGGGCACAGCATCGCAGCTCTGCGCAGGCGCGCCTCCGAGCTGTCAGCAGCCATCCCGCCGTACTTGCAGCTAAACTACGACGCTCACAGCCCCGTCTACTGACCGCGGTATCCTACATACGACTTTAATTAGTTGCGCATAACATTCTATTTTGTACAATTGGCTTTTTGTTGCTTTTGCACTTGCACAAAGGCGTATAGTTCTATAGTATATTGACCGCGGTATTACATACGACTATAATTACTTGTGAATAACGTTCAAATTTCGATAGTATGCACGTTTGCCGTGGTTGCGTTAGTTATTGATTATCCAAGGATACGCCAACCTGAGTATATTTTGCTGGAATAACGATATCCTTCCTTATATGCGTACTTGTGCAACCGTACGTACGGCTGCGCCAGTTTTTTAATTACCCAAACGGCCATACCATGTTATTTTTGTATTCTGCTGCAACCACAGTATGCTAATAAACAACTTAAATTAGTTGCATTTAACATCCAACATTGCATTACGGCGTAAAACTTTTGCGTTTGTATTTTGGTGGATTTCTGCTAAGAATTGAACATGCAAACAATCGAAGTTATTGAGTAATTAACCACCCGGAAGGCTGTGCTAGCTAGCTTCTGCTGCAACCACATTATTCTACATACAAGTTTAATTAATTGATCCTAACATTATCTAGATGTCGTATCTTTGTTACTGCATTTATAAGACTACGGTATTCTACAAGATGTTTAAATAAATTGTGCACAATATTTAATTTAAACTGATCATTTTAATCTGCATAGCATGATGCCAACTTAACGAGAGCAAAATAATAAATATTGATTTACAGATTTACTTTGTTGCGCAGAATACCTTCATTTGTATAGTTGTTTTATCTAATGTTATGCTTGTTAAATATTTTTTGCTTGCTTTGATTACAGAAACCATCACGTTTTTATCATCTTTTATATTTGTATATATTTTATTGCTATGCCGTATACGTTTTGATTGGTTCAGAATGGTATAATACATTTTCATGTGAATCAAGTTTCAATTTTACTGAAAAATACACATTTATCAGACAAAGGTATGAGAAAATTTCATTTCTCTGTTAAACATTTTCATCAGAGATTATTAAAAAGGTTTTTTAAATAGTAAATCCTTTTTAATAAGACTCTTTCCCTCCCGCAGTGTGTAGGAATATAAGAATGAACCGGGAGATTATTTATAATGAAGGACAATGTAAATCAGAAATAAATTAGCGATGTTATAATAAAAATAAAACAATAGCTAGGTTTTAATAAAGGTATTTCAACTACATCTTTAGTATAATAATAAAATCGTATGGAACATCAAATAAAAACTCATGTGACAATCATTGTGCAATGGATATGGACAATCTCTCAGTGCTAATACGAGTAGTTTGTAAGTATATATAAAATTGTGAGCTGTATTTGAGAAAATAAATGTATACGCGTTCGTACAATAATAAAATAACTTGTAATAATTTTTAAGTATATTTATTGAATAAGTAATAATAAAAGTATTCATTAGTGATTATTGTAAGCAGTTGTATTGATGTATTTACGAAATCGTTGTATTCGAGATAATATTAGTCAATAAACATTCCAATAACTTAAAATTATAGAAATAGAATAAAAATAGTATGTTTTGTGGGCTCATTGTATTTATTATGTTTTGAGAAAAATATTAATAGAGCTTAAATTCAGTCCATTTAGTGTTTGCATTTATAAAATGTTAAGTGAAATAGTGTTTTAATACTGAATTAATATGTTTGTGATAAGATTGCGAAAATGTAATGCAATGAAGTGCCATCGAGATGACTTAAGTACTTTCAAAAGGACACAAGAAAAATCCAAATTTGGTATAAATACAAATTTGGTATGACTTTAAAATTTTTAGTATTCAGAAATTGGGATAGTGACACCAAAGTCTTAACTCGAGTACTTATATTATGTAACATGGCTGGTACTAATCCGTATACGCAAATTTAAGTGCATAATTTTTGTCGGTGTATGTATATTATAGATTAAGTAATTCGAAATCCTCGGCCACTAACATATTTAATTATTTTACTAGTAAAAGTGGTTGCAAGTTCCTATTATGTTTTGAGCTACAAACAGCAAATTTTTAATCGCCATTTTTAATGTTATATAATTTTTTTTGCCAGTTCAGCTATTACTTTATATATTAAATCAATTGCCGTTCATTAGTCTTGTAAAATAAAAATGACTCGACCGATATGGCTGATTTCTATTTCAGTAATTTCAGGAAAACTTTTGTATGAAAGTTTTATTTTGGAAAATTCACGAGAAACGCCGTGAATTGGGCATAAACAGGAAGTGCTTTTTTCTGTGACATTTTTGCGTCAACTCCGTTTGACAGCTGTCAAATTGTGAATCAAGACGGGAGTCATCCGTCGGGTCAGTTACAATGCAACAAAATATTTCCCACTTTTTTGTAGATAATATCTATGTAAATTATGGTCACAATACACTAATATATTCACAGTAAAGACAAAAAAAATTGGGCTTTCTTACGATAAAAATTGTACATATTGTCAGCTGTTTTTTTATTTTATAATTATTAATTAATTGCCCTGGAAATGTTTAACCGAATAGCTGTAAGTGGTTTAGTCCTGTAAGTTAAATCCGTAAACACAATAAAATAGATACAATGTTCTGTGTGGAGTTTTATTTTCCTTACAATTTTATTAAGATTCCTTTCCCATAGTACCTATAAAGGGTAATAAATAAACGTTAAACGTTTACACACTCATACCTCTGCACTATTCCCCTGTCCCCCGATTATCGCAGATGGCATGGACAAACACAGAAACACAAGACAAACACCCAGGACCCGAGAACAAACTTCATGCTCACCACACAAAGTGTGCCCCGGCCGGGAATCGAACCCGGAACCCCTCGCTTCGAAGGCAGAGCTACTACCAACTAAGCCACGGAGCCGCCATATACCGGGTAGTATACAGGTTGTGTCCGACGACACAGACGCCGACTTTCAATCTAAAGGTCGCTGGTTCACACCCAAAGTTGCACCAATGACGTGTCATCCCCATCTCGGGTGTTGTACGCAGCAGGATGAGTGCGACTCAGTGTAAGATCCAAATCTATACTGAGTCGCATTACTGTTGTCATGGGCGGGGGTCGCCACTTACCACCAGGTGGGCCCTCAGCTTGTTCCGTAACTTATGCAAATAAAAAAAATAGTTTTTTCGTTTGAAAAATTTACGTGCGCAAGACCACGTTCTCGAAACGGTGAAGGAAAACATCGTGAGAAAACCGGCATGTCTTAGAACAAGAATTCGAAGACGTGTGACATCTACCAATCCGAATTGGGCTCCCGTGGTGGATGAAAGTCCAACTCTCAATTATCGAGAGTAGGCCGGTGTCCTTGCAGTGGGAACATTAGAGGCTGGTACGAACGAACAAAGGCCTATTTTAATACAATATAATAAATAATACAATATATTATTAAATAATTCCTGAAAATATACGAAGCCAAAAGTTTAGAACCAAAAATTTTAAAAATCTCTTAGCTTTTCTATTTAGGTAGATAGCTTTATAGATAGTCTGTAAAATGTAATAAACTGATATCGTACACAATATCGATCTCATGTGTACTTATGCTATTTCCTCCCCGTCCCCGCTACCTCACGCCTCAGTCGCGGTACAGCGGTTTCGATCAAGCTTTAAGCTTACACGTCTGTCTGTATGCCTGATTTAACATTTTTTTTTAATTAAAAAATAATGAAAGTAATAAATAAGTAGAGAAAGCTTTAATATTTTCATGTACTTACTTTTACATGAAACAATTTGATTTGGCAAAATTTTATTAAATAGAGTAGAATAAAGTTCTTACAAACAAGAATTGTGGTATACCTCCTACCGCCATCTATTAGAATATATTTACAAAATTAACTTTTTGATATTCAAAACCCAGACTATTAACAACAGTTTTCTAAGAGGCTCACTAGATGTCGCTGTATTTTACTGCCATCTATGACAAGTATTTGAATTAAACAATGCTGTTATTAGCCAAAAAATTTTACAACTAAACACTAGATGTCGCTTTATTGTTAATTAATAGTTTGAAGCATTTACACTAGATGTCACTATGGCAGCAAAAAACCAACCAACTATTGACCAAACTAAAATTTGTTACCAAAGAGACGGTTCTACAAACGCTAAAAAGGTTTTTATTTACAGAAGATGTCTTTAAAATCGCAAAAATCATTGAACGATGAGTGTTCAGAGATTTTCGAAAGAAGTTACTCAGTGAAGACTGGCACGGATATTGGTAGCTCATCTGGGTATGTAATTTCATCTAACTGTACGAACCACTCATACCCCTGCGCTAGGATTTCATGTGTCACAGGTGGCACGGACACGCACACTAACACCCAGTAGTAGTAGTTTTAGTGGCAGTAGAATTTGTGCCAAGTTCGTCCGGTGAGATACTGCTACCACATCTGGAATCTGCCGCCAAGCAGTAATGCTCGCACTACTGTGTTCTGGTAGAAGGGTGTGGCTGGCGGTGAAATCACATGCGCATGAGACGTGTCATCCCCATCTCGGGTGATGGACGCAGCAGGATGAATGCGACTTGTAAGATTCAAACCTTATACTAAGTCGCATTAGTGTTGTCATGGGTGTGGGTCGCCATTTACCTCCAGGTGGGCCCTCAGCTAATTTCCGTCACATATTCAGTTTAAAAAAGCCCAATAGGCGAAAACAGAATCAAGTTCATTAAATAAAATTTGCATACCGGAAATTGAACCCGGGACCTTCGCTTCGAAGGCAGGGTTCCCTATTTTCAATAAAAACATATTGCGTTATAAATTTTAAAACTATCATGGTTATGAACATTATTATTCGTGTTACCGAGATATTTACCATGATTTGTGAGTTTTGTTGACTCCCGATATTTCGACGCAGTTACATGTGTCATGGTCCCGGGCGTCGAAATATCGGGACTCAACAAAACTCACAAATCATGGTAAATATCTCGGTAACACGAATAATAACATATTGCGTGTCTTCGACTGATAGCACAAGCCTCATCGTCTGATAAACTATTACAAGAGACCATTAATGTTTCAGTGATGATGAAGATGAGAATCTGGCGAAGGAACTCATGAACAACATGACTCCAGCAGTCCTGAGTAAGCTCAAGCGATGCTTCAAGAAGTGCAAGGAGAGGAACCAAGCCAAGGATATTGACAGGTGCGTCGTCTGTGTCGCGACAATTTTTTTTGTTTGGGAAAAAATTCTCTGGCATACCCTGCCACGGGAAGACAGAGTGGTTTTGTAGATGTTGTATATCCACTAAAACTTCACGATTTCCTCCACAGCCACTTAGTAATATAGTATTATTATAAGTAGTAATATACAACCATTATTTTTGAATACTAAATTAAATTTTCATGTTTATTACCTGCATCGTTGCGAAATTATGAAATTTGATTACTTTTTCCAATTTTTTTTTAAATGACTGGGTATTGACGTAATAAAAAAAAAATACAGCCGTTTTAATAACCTCCTCTAGAAGTCAGTTGAAAATACAATTAAGTTTATTTCAATAAACAAAAGAACCTCTTCAAAATGCATTCCAAGTTTTACTCCGCGCATTTTTGGCTCTGCTGTAAAATTTGTGTCGCATGATGTATACCACTGAGGTACAGAATTGTATTTATACAGCAAAGTGGAAGAAGTGATGCGGGCAGCGGCTGCAGAGGAAGGCATAGAGTTTGCCGTCTCCAGTGCGCCATCAGATCCCCTGAGTCTTGACGAAAATGGGTTCATTACCGCTATCAATCAGATCTTTGGTGAGTCCTTGCAATACTCGTGGCGAGGCAGATCTCCTCGTCACCGGACCACGAAATATTAAGGAAAACACACAATATGTAAACACAATTTTGAAATTATTTTAGTTCAATTTTATGTCATGTTTTAATAATCTATGTATGATAATAATATCGCTTCGAATTTTGATTTTCTTTATTTAGTGATTTTAGTGATAAAACATCACTGTATTAATATTTTGTTCAAGAAGGCGATAATGATAAAATGAATATTAATAAACGGCTCCGTGGCTTTGTTGGTAGTAGCCCTGCCTTCGAAGCGAGGGGTCCCGGGTTGTTTTTTCTCGGGTCTTGGGTGTTTGTCTTGTGTTTCTATGTTTGTCCATGCCATCTGCGATACAGGGAATCCTAGTGCAGAGGTATGAGTGTGTAAACGTTTATTTTTTTTAATTTTTTTATTTAAATTTACTATAATATAAGAAATCTTATCTTAAATCTTAATCCTGATGAGAATTAAGTTTGGTCCTGTTCATGCGATCTAGAACATAGGGGTTGCACAGAGCATTTCATCTAACATTCCACTTTCCAGGTCATCATAAATTCTCGACCCACGCGAAAAAACTATTTCGCGTACTCGACCCGTACAATGCAGGCAAAGCCAGGTGGAGGCAGCTAGTCGCGAAGCTAGAAGCCGTTGGGGCCAAGAAGACTGGCTCCAAGCGTGATAGGTGGAACAGGGTTACTTGTAACTCTATAGAAAAAATGGAACATTGTAAGGTAAGTTTGGAAGACCATATTTTTAGCAGAAGAACCAATGGTATGTTCAGTGCTCGTCCAGTGTAGTACTGCCTTGGTAATTTCTGTCGCTAATCAGTATTAGTGAACTATTTTAGTTGTATTCCAACACAACTGAAATGGTAGATAAATGACATTAGTTAAAATTCGAACATCTACGTATATTCTGAAAATCGGCAGCTTCCTTGTGTTAGGAGCTAATATGGGTCCACTTCTAATAATTCAATGATGTAATTCCAGAGAGAAACAATCGTCAAAATAGTGAACATAGAACGAGACGAGTCGTTTTGCTACGTCGTGGTGTCAAAAGGCGGTAGAATAGGGATCTATAACGGGTACTTGAAACTTCTGCATTCATACGAAGTAAGTATCATTTCAGTATCATATAAGGTTATTATATGTAACTAGTTGGAGTGTGCTGTAAGTGTATTGTGCAGGGCTGATCAGGATCTGGAATTGTGGGTGCTTGATTTAAATAAAGATTCTCACTCCATACACGTCTATATTGCTCAGGGGCCTTCAAAGGAAGGGGCAATTCAACTGACAGCTGTGGCTAGCAATATGCCAGTATTTTAGTAGCAGTAGAACTTGTGCCAAGTTCGTCCGGAGAGATACTGCCACCACACCTGGAATCTGCCGCCAAGCAATAGTGCTCGCATTATTATGTTCCGGTGTAAGGGTGTGGGTGCCGGTGAAATCACATGAGTTGTATCATCCCCGTCTCGGGTGATGGACGCAGCAGGAAGAATGCGAATGTAAGACCCAAATCTTATATTGAGTCGCATTACTGTTGTCACGGGCGGGGGTCGTCACTTACCACCAGATAGGCCCTCAGCTCGTTCCGTCACATTTTCAGATAAAAAAAAAGAAAAAAAAAAATGCCAACATCTAATTCCTATAAAAATCATTTAAATTATGGAACCACTCCTCTATTTTCTCAAAATCCAAGCGTCCTTCCTCTTCTCATTTTCTTTTTTATGCATTGATTTTTATTTTCCAACTTTTAATTTCAGATGTTCTACCATAGGACAGGTCTTCGGCGTAGAGTGAAAAACTGCTGGATTACTGATGCCATCTACCTCAGTGTAAGTTACAATACAGTCATATCAAATAATACAATACAATACAAAATGAAAGAAGGACTATGAAAGAAGGCGAATGAGAGAAGGAACATGAAAGAATTCGTAGTTCTTGATGGTAATATTATATTTTGAACACTTATGGATAGTATATAATTTATATATATGGTAATAAATGGTTTGGTATGGTTGGTATGGTTAAAGAGTTCGCGCGCGCGGTTCGCTACTGGTTTGCGACTACTGATTTTGGGAGAGATTTCACAGCGGTGCAATATTGCCGTATAAGCAAATTGCACAATCGCTGAGCTGTTGGATCTACTTCCAACACAAAAATACTTTATTGTACACCAAACTTAATATTATGAACAAAATAATTACCGTTCAAACTTTATTTAGTTCAATTTTATATATGGTTAGTAGTGAAATAAGATTTAAAAGGCTCTTATTAGCGTTTTAATTAGGTTTCTTGTCCAAATAATGGATTTATTTCAGGGTCCATAGTGAAATTTTCAGATTAACCTTTTTGTACCATTGATCCACCAATGCAAATATCTAGGAAATCCTTACCTTCATGATGCGATTGTATTTTGCCAGGATGTCCAACACCTAATGCTGTCAGCATCAGACCGCAGTCTCACTATCTACGACGCAACCACTCTCTCCCATACGCCGCTGTTCTGTATCACTGGCCTGCCTAATATACCAACGGTAAGTCAGTATTCCCAGATCCTTTAGCAATAATTTTGGCATAATAATATTTAGTAGTCTCACTATTTATGATGAGATATCACGATATTTTTAAAGGCGGAGTTTTTGTCACTTTCCTGCTTGTAAAAGTCAGTATCCTCGGATTCTTTAGCAATACTTTTGGTATAAATAATATACGATTTTATGAGTCTTACTATGTATGATATGACCACAATATTTCTTAAGGCGCTATTTTATATCCTGCCTAACCAACGGTGAGTAATTTTTCCTTGACATGTCTTAAATTACAATATACCGTTTAGTATTCGCTTTCTATAAACACATCAACACTGTTTCTCTTGCTAAAGTTTGACAAAGAGTCAAGTTGCATTGTAACTTGTAGTTTGAGCCTGAATGATAAGTTTCACACCAACAATCTTCAAATAGCAATGGGACTACTATATGATAGCAGAAATTATATAGTTAAGACATGTTTCACTTTTGCATTTTCCAGTGCCTAGCGTATTCCCCATCATCCCACGGGAGCACCTCGGAGCTGGCGATAGGGTCAGAGCGGGGAGACATCGTGCGTGTGACCTTCTTGCAGCCGAGGGTCCAGCTGTTCCACTCCAAGGCCCCCGATACCATCAATTATTACTTCTGGATGGTGAGCAGACTGGTTTACTGTAGTTAGTTTATACTTGATAACATGACATGTTGTCTTGATTTGTCTTCAAAATATTACTTTAAATATTTACTTTGATTTGATAGTTTTGCTGTACCGATGGTATAATATGATTACATTGCACTTAGTTTGTGGGTTGATTCACAAGTGAAAATACTGGAAACCGACGTCAATTGTTTAGCAAAATTCCTTGCAGTGTCACCTCACCCATGATGAAGTGTCACCATCATTGTATAGCTCACTCATTATGGTTTCCTCGACATTTTATCAGAAGGTAAAGCTTTGAATGATAAGATGTCCGCAAAAAAACATCTGCATCCATCAATTATTTGAATGTTTATTAAAACTCTATTAACAAACCTCATGATAGATAGATAGATAGATAGATAACACTTTATTGATCACCAAACAAAACAAAAATAAAAAATTTTAAACAATAAATTATTAACAATAAGGTAATACAATGGGCGGCCTTATCGCTAAAAGCGATCTCTTCCAGGCAACCTTTGGATGGACCAGACAAAGAGAAAAATAGAAGGGGCATGTTGGTGTGCATAGAATAGAAAATAAAGTTAAGTTTTTAAATGCTTATCGAAGCGACAAATAATGTTTCGCTACCAAGTTCTTGAAGATGGGAAGGGACTTAGCATGTCTAATGTCGACTGGCAGAGCGTTCCATAGACGGACTGCCTGGGCTGTAAAGGACTTGTCATAGAAAATGGATGTATGGACAGGAGTCTTGAAGTCTTTATTAAATTGTGACCAGTTTCTCAAGCATGTTTTATTTGCTCAAATGACAAATCAGGAGATATAATCACAAGCAATTTTCTCCGTTATTAAATTCATAATGATAATGTTTTCCAGGAGTTATCATCAGCCCCCCACACCTCCAACCACGTAATAACAACATGGCGTCGCGTCCACTCCCGCTCGATCCGCCGTCTCGCTTACGCCAAGGACGGAGACATCCTGCTGTCCTGCTCGCACGACTCCACCGTCAGTGTGAGAGCGAGACATGTGCCGGGGAAGCTGAATGACTACGTCTTTAAGGTTCAAAGGGTAAGAAAATTTACCCGATTGTGTAGCAATGATGATATGATGATTGTCCTGAAATAGCAATATAGCTATTACAGGAAAATGCAATGTCACCCCCATCTATAATAAATTCTTCTTGTGTTCCCGTTATGTTTACCGTACCTCTAATGTTCCCACTGCAGGGACACCGGCCTACTCTCGATAATTGAGAGTGAATGGGCTCTGATCTACCACGGGAGCCCAATCCGGATTGGTAGATGTCACATGTCGTCGAATTTTTGGTTCTAAACATGCCGGTTTCCTCACGATGTTTTCCGTCACCGTCTTCAGAACATGGTATTGCACACATAACGTGTGTGGGTTTGAACCAGCAACCTTCAGATTGAAAGTCGGCGTCTATGTCCCTGGGCCACCACGCACTTACTGGTGCTGTGTATTAGTTTATAATCGGTGATGTTCTTTGCATATTCCAGGGTGTATCTTGCTTCCACGCTGTGTATCCTCTACACCTACTCGCTACCGGCAGCGTAGATGGCGCGGTTCGATTATGGGAAACATCACAATCTAGTCCTTTCGCTATTCTTAATGTGCCAACTTTACCAGCTGTTCTGGATGTAGCTATTATACCAGCGAGGGAAGTCGTGGTGGCTTTTTGCAATAACTGCGTAAGTACAAATGTAGTCCATTTTTTAGTTTTCAAAATGCATCGACTGTATCAGCTATGCTTCTATCCTCGCCAGAAAAGTTCTGGCATGTAAATACAAGTAAATATTAACACCCAGACACAGAACAAACATCTATGTTTATCATAAATACAAATGCTTGTCCTAAATAGGAAACGGACCCACGACCTACCGAACTACCTGCGCAGAAGGCAGAGAAGAACCAACTGAGCTTTGAGGGTAGACATATATCTAGTATGAATATTTCAGTGTTTCCTGCTTCATTTAACATGCTTCTCCTCAAAAGTAACGTGAATAAGCATTTTCTGGTTAAACTTTGACCTCTTTGATGCTTCCATCAAAACAATTTCTTCATAAAGATATTCTTCTTGATCTGAATTTAGAGCATTAAAGACCGACACCAAAACTAACTGAGTATACCACGCGCGTCTAGGTGCGACTTCGATCTTCTCATAATTAGGTCAAGAAGGACCTGAGTCATATTTCTATTGTTATAGTCGGATCTAACCACTTACCATCAGATGTGCCTTCAGCTCGTCCCGTCACTTGTTTAGTATAAACAAAATATTTATATGACAACGGATTCTTAGTGACCAAGTTGGTTTGTTTCAGACGGTCCACATATGGGATATTTATGAAGAGTGCCTTCTTCAAACCCTCAAGATTAAATTCCCTTTTCTCGGAGTCCTGGGTCATAAGGTGGAGTTTGGAACTTATTGCATACATCCTGGTAAGGAAAACGAACAGATGATGTCTAGCATAAGTGGTCACGATCGAGCTAACCTTCACAGCCCTGGGGTTAATTTTTTAGTAGCCCAGCATTCGAAGCGAGGGGTCTCGGGTTCGATTACCAGCCAGGACACACTTTGTGCGGTGAGCGTGAAGTTTGTTATCGGGACTTGGGTGTTTGTCTTGTGCTTCTGTATTTGTCCATGCCATCTGCGACACAGAGAATCCTAGTACAAGGGTATGAGTGTATAAAAGTTTCCTGTGGATGTTCGTTAGGAACAGTACTTTATGGAACAATTAAAGCAGTTAGCAGGTAGAAATATTTATTACTTTCAGGTCCAATTTACAAGACGTTAGAGGAAGAACAGTCAGAGCCTCAGCCATCATCGTCTCGTCGCACTTCGAGCGTGTTCCAAGCGCCTTCCGGTGGTCTGATACTACAGGAGGATCCGTGGCAAGACACTAGTGTGCATCACCAGCCGTGAGTGATAATTTCCTTTTACAAGAGGTTTAGTTGCGCTTGATCAGCTTGATTTTTATTTTGTGTTAAGAAATGATTCAACGATCTGAAGGCCCACCTGGTGGTGAGTGGTTTCCTCCACTCATAACAACAGGAATAAGACTTAGTTTTACTTTCACATGCAAAAAAATTGTTTACGCAATTTTACGGTGACGGAAAACATCGTAAGGAAACCGGCATGTCCTAGAATCAAACTTTTAAAAAACTGCGAGATATGCCAATCCAGTTTTGGCTCTCATGGTAGATCAACGCGATCAACTTATCAGAAGTCCCTCACACTGAAGAAGAATTCACTCACACTTCAGAAGAAGAAGAAGGACGAACCTTCCAATATACCTTCCAATTTGTTTACAAGTTGAGAGGTAACAGACCAGCACGTATCAACCGACATGAATAAAACGAGAGATTCTTATCGACTTTCAGGCTATACGCTCGATTCAACCGCAGCTCACTCTTGGTTTCATGCTGCTCGCACGTGGCAGTACTGTGGCTGGCGCCCCCGCGAGGCTCTCCGCCCCCACCCCCCGGAGATACGTTGCCCCCGCGCCGACCTTCCGCCTGGGACTTGCCGCTACTCGCTGACATGCGTAAGTCTTGCATAGACATATTTTTTAAAGTGATTTAGTAACGGAACGAGCTGAGGGTCCACCTGGTGGTAATTGGCGACCCCCACCCATGACAACAGTAATGCGACTCAGATAAAATTTGTATCTTACACTAAGTCGTACTCATCCTGCTACGTCCATCACCCGAGATGGGGATGATACGTGGCATGTGATTTCACCGACACCCACAACCTTCCACCGGAACACAGTAAAACGAGCACTACTGCTTAATGGCAGATTCCAGGTGTTCCTGGATCCACCGCCAAGCAATGGTACATTCGCATTGCTGTGTTTCGGTAGAAGGGTGAATCATATGCGCATGAGACGTAACATCCCCGTCTCGGATGATGGACGCAACTTGGTGCGACATGGGTGAGCTGGTACCGTCACTTTAGTTATACTAGAAAAATCATAAGTTTACTAAGGTCTAATAAGGTAAAGGATTGAAATAGTTGTATAGTCACTCCTGCGCTAGATATCACTATTGGTATTATCGATACTTTTTGCAGCTGCCACATTTGAGTAATTTCAATCAGTCGTTTGTTTGGTCTTCCAGGTCCTCCATCATCACCGTCTCCAATGCCAACCCCCCGGGCTCCATCGCCAATGTTCCTGGCGCCCTCTGCTGCAGAGTACCCCGTTCACGACTTAGAAACATTGCTGAAAAATGCTGGTAACAATAGCATTGCAATATTTTGAATATCCTCTTAGGAGGAAGAAATTATTTATTATAAACATCAAAAGATGCCGACTTCAATACTTTCAAAGTACCAAAATACACAATTTTGTTTACTTGGATAACATATTTTTTCTGTGTTCCAGTGGAAGGGTTTGGGTTCCGGTGAAATCACATGCGTATGAGGCGTATCATCCCCGTCTCGGACGCAGCTGGATGATACTGAGTCGCATTACTGTTGTCATGGGCGGGGGTCGCCACTTACTACCAGGTGGATCCTCAGCTAGCTCTGTCACTTATTCACATAAAAAAAGACAGATCTAAAATGATTTTATTAGTGAATGAACTATATTATTGTTGACCGTAGAAGTCCTTAACAACCTTACTTGGGCTTTTGCTACGAGCAGATGGTTCTCGAAGCAAATGGCCTTTGAGCTTTTAATAGTAAGAACAAAACTTTTTTCAGGTCTTCAAGGCATCTTAGAAAAGGACTTTGTCCTGATGAAGGGCTTGAAGCACGACTTGAACAAAAAATTAGCAGAAATGGAAGACAACAAGGATGCTGTGAGTTTTATCCAGTAATTAACTTTTTGTGGTCCATGTTGCTCGCGTCCGTAGGTTTGTTCCGTTTGAATCCCTACACGCACCCCTTGGGTGGACTTAAAGCAATAAAAAGTGCTTAAGCCAATTAAAACTTGTGCCAAGAACATGCGAAGTTTTCCCGTGGCATAGTAATAATTGTTTTAAAGATGCGGGCAGCGGTCAGCGCCGGTGCCCCATACTTATCTCTGAAGACCTACCAGCCTGATGTGGTTGAACCAGTAAATGAGATGACTGACGAATACAGACGGATTATGAGGTAAGCGTAGAATGTGGTTGGAATGGGGTGGGTTCTTGGGGTTGAAACCAGTTTTTCACAATTTATGGCTAAATTGTGCATCCTATCGAAAAAAGTTAAATGTATTAGTTGTAGGTAATGAAAAGATGGAAAAAGCCAGTTTTTCATTCTTTATTTTTTTTACCAGTAAGTTAGTTAAGTAATTAATCGAGCTCAAACTTAAGCAAAAGATACCTATTAGTGTCGCAATAAGGCATTAATTTTCTCGTACAATATATACAGTGGTTTTTGTATTTTCTTTTGTTTTTTATGGAATATTTGGCAGACGCGCAGACGGGCTTCCTGATGGAAAGCGGTCACCGTCGCCCATGGATATTTGCAAGACCAGAGGCAATGCTGATGCGCTGCCGGCCTTTCATGTATACCTACATTAACCTGCCGTTTAAATGCCCCATATCGACATTTAGTATTTTTTTTTTTAATGAAAAGCAAAATGTGATTGATAAGCGTAAAGTTTAATCCCGTTTCTAAATTGTTTATCTTGGTTCTGTGATTATCCATGCCACCTGTGACACAGGTAATCTGCAGAGGCATGAATGAGTAAATGTAATTCTCAGGCTGTTTCCTGGTCCCAGTGTGGCGGGAACACCTACCAGCAGCGAGTTGTCTTTGTCTACGCCGAGGAGTAGAACTCACAGATTATGACAAGGTAACATTGGGTCTACGAGTTTTGAAGTTTAAACCCGGAAAAATGCACGGTTCCCGTAGGAAGTCCAAACGCGGGTAACACCGCGGGCGCAGCTAGTCATATACAGATACTAAATAACATATACAATACCATACTATACTTATAATGTAGTAATGATATCGTACCAGCCTCTTATGTTCCCACTGCAGGGACACCGGCCTACTCTCGAAAATTGAGAGTGAATGGGCTCTGATCTACCACGGGAGCCCAATCTGGATTGGTAGATATCACAATTCGTCGAATTTTTGGATCTAAGACATGCCGATTTCTTCACGATGTTTTCCGACACCGTTTTGAGAACGTACGGTATTGCGCACATAAATTTTTGAAGTGAAAAAACTCATTGGTGCACGTGTGGGTTTGAACCAGCGACCTTCAGATTAAAAGTCGGCGGCTGTGCCCCTGGGCCACCACGCTCTCAATAATGATGGTCTTAGTTTAATCTGCCTGGAAGATAAAGGCGTTAGTCTAAATATCTTAAGCTAGTTGCATCTTAAAAGGTTATGTGCTTTGTATTTTTTAT
Source organism: Aplocera efformata (assembly GCA_921293045.1). Classification (NCBI taxonomy): domain Eukaryota; kingdom Metazoa; phylum Arthropoda; class Insecta; order Lepidoptera; family Geometridae; genus Aplocera; species Aplocera efformata. The sequence continues at coordinate 1,788,940 of OV121061.1, forward strand.
GTTCTTCAAAAAGTATACAAAATAAACTAATTATTTCTTATCGTATTATTATATTTGCACACCAAATCATGGTTTTTTATCAATATGACGTCACACAAATATCACAATACATACCGTGTGAAATTATATCATCAAAGAATTCAATGTTCTTTATACATATATATATTATATATATATATATATATATATATATATATATATATATTGACAAAAATTGTACATTTCCTTGAAATATAATAATATACAGAATTTAAAGACAAAGCTGTCCCTAGAAAAATAAGTCGAAAGCAATATTTTGTATGTTTTTCTGTGTATACAAATATACAGAAAAACAGATATTTGTATTTATTCAGGAGTCATGCAAAAGTACTTCATTACTTTAAACTTTTGGTTTTGTCATAAAAGCTATACATATACCCGATTTTCAGGTTTGAAGGGTAATTTTAAGTTCCCTAGAAGATTTATATTGATGATTTCACTAAAAGGGTTGTATGTCTTAAAAACTATCGTAATAAAATTATAATGAAATCGTTTGAAATTAAAAAGCATTCTCTCTTTCATATATAATACCTTTCGAAACCTTTCTATTGTGTATTTTGGCCTACACAACTGCGAAATTTCAGGAAAATGTCGCATAATCATTATGCCTTTTTTTCTGTCTGTGACTAAAGAAACGGGACTAGCAACAGCCCACCTGATGTTAAGTAGTTACTGCCACCCATAAACTAAACGGCACACTTGATGGAAAGTCTTGGTACGGTGCGGAAATTTTATTCGGACATACATACTTACATACATATACCCACAAATGCCGTTTCATCCAAGTTGAATCCAAGGAGAACTTTGCGTTGCGATTGATATCGCATCTATTCAACGCGAGTAAAACCGCGCGAATATATATCGAAATTTAATAAAAAAGTAACTTTATCCTCTACGCGTTAAGGCCGAATATGTCCACAACACAGATTACGTAAACAGATTATGAGAACCGAAAACAATTATCATTGTTTTTATTAAGTAATTGCCCATTATCATAGTTACTCGCGGATGAAATGATTTTTATATCATACGAGTTGCAAAATATACACCAATCGAACATAACATTGCTGAAATAAAAATAATCATAGTGAAATAAAAGAAAAGTGACATAACGAATATTAAAATTGAAAATTATATATTTGATAAAGTCTTAATTAAAGAATCTGAAATAGATTAATCTAGAATAGAAAGTGATAATATAGAAAGTGTACAAGTGAATATGAATAAAACAATGATGCAAAAGTTGGCTGGGTTCAAGCCAGAATTAGTTAGGAATTATTGCCAGAAAGAAAGTTTGCAGGAGTTCTTCAAGTTCTACGGGGACTCCAACAAAATTGATGATAGGTACAAGCCATTGAAAACAAAGGATTACGAGAGGTTCATTAGTTTGAGAGCAGCTAAAAGAAAACCGGCTGTTACGAGACAAATTGGTAAGGATTTTACTGTGAAGCATGTTAATTTAATTCATGCATTAGCGCTGCTGTGTATCGGTGGTAGAAGCGCTCGTTAAGCATTTCTCTGCCCGGTCAGTAGTTGGATGGGTGACCGTTAAGTGGCATTTGAACTTGACGTTTGTCCTTTACCAAAAGACAAAAACCCTCTTGTTTTACATGTTCTTTGTGTTTGTCTATCCGTCGTCTGATCTGGCCTTGCGAGAGCTAGATTGACTAGAATTTCAATATTTTACTACTATTAACTGTGGCTATTCTTAAATAATTCGTTGTGTAGTATTTTATTTTCATATAAGCCTAAGAATAAGTTTAAATTTGAATTTATAATATGTCACAGTTCGTTTGTAGCTCTGCCTTTTATGCTGTATGATCCTGGGTTCGATTCCCACCCAGTACAAGCATTTGTGTGATGAAAATAAATGTTTGTTTAGTGTCTGGTTGTTATGTATTATGTGTATGTATTTCCAAAAAAAATATATAGCTTTCGTAATCTGAATCTAGACAGACTCCGATCAAACTTCTTGGATTTGAATTGCACCCACGACATATAACAGAAGGCAGCGTTACAATCAACTGAGCTGTAACGCTAGTCAAAGTTCTGATTTCAATAGGATTTTGGGCAAGTTAGATTTTAAGGCAAAACCGGCATGTCTTAGATGAAACCGGCATGTCTTAGAACCAAAAATTCGACGACATGTGACATCTACCAATCCGGATTGGGCTCCCGTGGTAGATCAGAGCCCATTCACTCTCAATAATTGAGAGTAGGCAATTGCCTACTAATGCCTATTGCCTCTAATGTTCCCACTGCAGGGGAATTCCCCTGCAGTGGGAATTCCCCTTAGAGGCTGGTATGGTACGGTTAGGCAAGTTTCTTAATTGCAATTTTTTTTCGTAGATTCAAATTCAAGTTAATCGCGTACAGTGTCAGTATTTAAAGTAGTAAAACATCATCATCTTCCTGCCCTTATCCCACGCTAAGTGGGTAGCACAACATGTATTTTTCTTTCATTTCCCTCTGTTAGACGTCATCTTAGTACTCACTCCTTTACGCATATCATCTTTCACACAATCCATCCATTCTTTGGCCTACCTCTTGTCTTATATCCTTCCACATCCATATTTAAGACTTGTTTTGTAATATGGTATTCATCCCTCCGCATAATATGTCCATACCACGCTAACCTATTACTCCTTAACCTCTCCGTTACTGGAGCTACTTTCATACTCCCTCTTAAACTCATTCCTAATTTTGTCTCTCCTTGTCACTCCACACATCCATCTCAAAGTAGTAAAACATATAACCTTATCTTTTACGGCACTGACGACGTTTGAGTATCAGTTGTTTCACGTTTTTAATCGTTTACTCAGTTATCTGATTTTGATTCAAATCAGTATTTGACAAATTTAGTGCTGTTAAGGTTCTATTCGGCTTCGACTAAAACGAATTCGGCTTGCCATAACCGATTCGTAAATCGTTACGTCTTAATAGTTTTCTTAGTCTTGACGCTGAAGAAATATACAACTGTCAAAGTTCACCGTACATCAATGTTGTTATTTACTTTTGTTAAGAAAATATCTTTTTTTTTATCTGTGATTAATATTATGAAGGGGACATGTTCTTTCATATTTGTTATGTTTCAACGAACTAGGTAAGCGATATGTTTTATTTCTGTAGATATTTTCAATGTCTTCATCAATATTTTTAATCATCTATAGATTGACTAAATGGTAGTATTAATGGAGATTGATAAATACCTACAGAATTAAGGACGGAAAAAAGAAAAAAAAAACCTCGATAATGGAACTAATGTACAATGCCGATGTTTCGTAATTAAATGATTAAAAAACAATCTGAATCTAAATAGGAACAATCAAAAAAAATTAATTACAAGTGGCTACGGCAATGTCATACAAAAAAAAACCTTGTGCGTTTAAGTTTACCTTTACTATTAGTAGGATTCTATTATAGACTAGCGACCCGCCCCGGCTTTGCACGGTTAGTAAAGCATCAATCGTATCAGAAACTACCCGTGCGAGGCCGGGTTACTTGCTAGTGTATTACACATATAAACCTTCCTCTTGAATCACTCTATCTATTAAAAAAAACCGCATCAAAATCCGTTGCGTAGTTTTAAAGATTTAAGCATACATAGGGATATAGGGACAGAGAAAGCGACTTTTTTATACTATTTATGTAGTGATTACTATGTATTGATTTAAAACGTTTTTGTTCTCTCTCTCTCTAAGACTACGAGTATGATTACCAGAATTATATTTTATGTATGTAAATATTTTTACTTATCTATCATGGTGTCAAAGGCCGATAATTCGGCCTTATCATTATGTTATTATCATGCACTATTGGGAATTAGATAATAATACAGATTTCGATCACTCAACCTTGAGTCGTTAGCATTAAAAAAATTTGCTTTGCATGATAAAAAGCTGACAAACCGTACCTAATATTCTCGCTATATTGTATTCTGTTTTAATAACCTAAGTTCAACTTATGTAAATTATTTACATAGTAGTTATTTACATAAGTATGTATAATTTTATTACACTCTAACTGACCTATTAAGAAGCAATAGCAGAATCCAGTTGTTCGCGTCCGTAGGTGTGTACCCTTTGATTCCCTACACGTACCCCCTGGGTGGTGCCAAAAGAGCAACCAAAAGTAGCAGTAAAACTTGTGCCAAGTTCGTCCGGAGAGGTACTGCCACCACATCTGGAATGTGTCGCCAAGCAGTAGTGGTTGCATTACTGTGTTCCGGTGGAAGGCCAGTGAAATCACATGCGCATGCGACGTATCATCCCCGTCTCGGGTGATGGACGCAGCAGGATGAATGCGACTCAGTAAAGAGATCAGATCTCATACTGAGTCGCGCGCATTACTGTTGTCATGGGCGAGGGTCAATACTTACCATCAGGTGGGCCCTCAGCTCGTTCCGTCACTCATACTAATGGTCCTGTATAATCCAGGCGCTTTCGATATGTTGCCTTATTCACCCTGGTGCTCAAGAAAAGATAAACTGGATTGCTTTGTCTTTTCGATTATGTTATGTTTGAATTTGCTGTTACGGCTCCATAGCCCAATTTACATACATTACCACCACTATGAGTATTACGTAATGTTTAGCCTTTCTTAAATCTTTAAATGTATATTGATTATAACAGGGAATCATAGAGCAAGAATAAAGCATAGTGTTAAATAAATATATAAAAATGCACTTAAAACTTACCATAAGATCTCCTGCGCCGCTAGAATATATATACTAACTTCTTCAGATTTAAAATTTGCACTCAAGTACTCAAGTGCTAAGAGCGTGGTGGCCCCGGGGCCACCGACTTTCAATCTGAAGGTCGCTGGTTCAAATCCACTCGTGAGCACCAATGAGTTGTTCCCGTGGTAGATCAAAGCCCATTCACTCTCAATTATCGAGAGTAGGCCGGTGCCCCTGCAGTGGGAACATTAGAGGCTGGTACGGTAGACAAGTGCTGGTTTATTTTCAGCTGCACTGTCATACAAAGTCGGCAAGCAAGTTATATCGCTGGCTGAGGGGATGCCCAACGAGGATGCATTTCCTTATACAAAGATGACAATGGAGATGAAAGGTGGTGATACCTTGGTGCTGGAGGCGAAAGAGCTAGGCAAGGCGTTGCAGTATGTGCCTTCACAAGGGTGAGTAGTGAGTTAATTTATGGAGATGCAGGTTGGTGCATTTTGTTCTCACCATTGTTCTCGCATTTACATATTTCGTATATGCTAGACAATCGTTGGTGTGGGTAAGTTCTTGTTTAGGTAAACGTAGCTCAGGTTTTTTTATTTGTATGTGACGATACGAGCTGTAGGCTCACCTGATGTTAAGTGGTTACAATACGAAACCAAAGTATGAGAATACCCAAGTCGCACACCCTGGAAGGGTGTGACCACAGATGTGAGTGGACCACTGCTTGGTGGCAGATTACCAGGTGTGGTAGTACTGACCCGGCTAGGGACAGGTGACTGGAAAAAGTAGCGTAGAGCCAAAAACTGGGGTCAGTGGCGTTTACTTGGAGTAGCTTATATTCAGCAGTGGATTGAGGTAGGTGGATGATGACGTTTCAAAGTTCTTGAACTATATAGAGCTGCTAAGAATTCGGACTCTTTCTTGGCTACCTATGAGGTTGGGATGAATTGGGTAGGGTTAGTTAATCATTTCATTTTATTTAATGTTGGATTTGTCAAATCTTATTTGACAACGCAATGTGACTTAAAGTTTAAAACAATTCCAATCATAATTATTCCAATTTAACATATAAATACATAATCTTGTTTGGTCTTACAGATTAGTAGAATTACTTTAAACTCAATATCAAGTCAAGGTCAGGGAATTATTGATATATTTATTTCCCACTTCCTTATTTATTTTAGGTTATTTGTTTAACCAAGCGTTGAGAGCGTGGTGGCCGAGGTGCACAGACGCCGACTTTCAATCTGATGGTCGCTGGTTCAAACCCACGCGTGCACCAATGAGTTTTTTCACTTGAAAAATGTATGTGCGCAATACCACGTTCTCGAAACGGTGACGGAAAACATCGTGAGGAAACCGGCTTGTCTTAGAACCAAACACGACATGTGACATCTACCAATCCGGATTGAGATCCCGTGGTAGATCAGAGCCCATTAACTCTCTATTATCGAGAGTAGGCCGGTGTCCCTGCAGTGGGAACATTAGAGGCTGGTACGGTTTAACCAAATTGTGTTTATATTATATGATACCTTAACATCAATAATGAATATTTTTAGTCTACCATATCTGCCATCTGACCTTGGTACTCCAAGAGGTAATTCATCAACGGAAAGAAGGGCATCGATTTATCTCTTTTTCGAATCTCCTAATTGATTGTTAAATATTTCCACCCTTCCAAGCCTTCTACTTTTGATCTTTTATGAAGATTTTCTCATGCCTCACATAAACCTGTTAAGCTATTCACGAAATTACATAAGTCTACATTTTGTTTCTAAGCTTCTTTGATGAATTTTACAGCTTACCAAGTCTTCTGTCTGAGCTTCGTGTATTTCAAGAGGAACTTCATAAGCCTCCCCCCTTACCGCGAGACATAATGGTAACAAATGGGGGGCAGCACGGCATCTATCAGTGCATCGATCTACTGCTGGAACCTGGAGACCCTATTATGACGACTCAATATGCTTACACTGGATTTCATAGCACGGTACGTTAAAACTGAGTATCAGAGATATTTATCAAAGTTTTTGAAATTTTAGACCCTGTAAAAATGTACATCAAATACACTAGCTTAGAGATCGATTGAAGTTTTATTTTAATTCTAATACGACAAAATGTAGTTATCCGAAGAATGTAACTAAATACAATAAATTATTATTCGTGTTACCGAGATATTTGCCATTATTAGTGAGTTTTATTAAGTGTCTTTGCAAGGTGGAGTGTGCAACACGAATAATAATGTTCATAACCATGATAGTTTTGAAATAAATAAAAAAAAAAAAAAATATTTAACTATTATAAATAAATACAAGTAATCATGAACATTTCACACAGGCTATCCCAAAAATAGGCAAGTTTATTTGGGAAACATTTACTATGGTATTTATTGATTCATTTATTTTTTTGAACCATTTCTCTGATTGAATACTTACTACTTTGTTTGTTGTATATATATACTCGGCTACACTTAAGAAACAACTATTTTCATCACTAATGTTTTTCTGGGTAGATATGTGGAAGGCGACCTACGGTGCAAAAACAGCGAAGAAAAAGCTGATCTTTGGGACAGTCAAGCTCCCGTTAAAACTTCGTCTCAAAAAAAATAAGTTAATGGTTTGGTTAAAAATATAATATTGGCCAGTCAGCTTTTAACAAACCAGACCTTGATAAGACAATTTCTGTATTATCATGATTTTAACACACCTCTATGTACTGATAGAACGATGATGTCATAAAAGTCCGAAATTCAAGCTTCAAAACCATTCAAAAGCAACAATTACTCTTTCAGCTCAACGCGTACTCTCCTGAAGTAATTGAACTGCCTGAAGACGAAGACGGACTGATCCCGGATACCCTCAACTCTGTCCTTGGAGAACGACAAAAGCTGGGTCTCAAAATGCCTAAAATTCTTTATCTGATCCCAACTGGGAACAATCCTACAGGGACCGTCCTTCCTGAAGACAGAAGGAGACAGATATACGAGCTGGCTTGTATATACGACTTTCTCATTCTAGAAGATGATCCGTATATGTTCTTGAATTATAGCGGGGTGAGTGAATGATTCCATTTTAATGGTTGTTCTAGCAGATTGGGTATTAAGATTGAAGTCATTTAATCAAGTTTTCAATAAAATTCGATTCAAGTTAGAAGTCAAGAGATCTGCTTAGTTTAAATTCATGTTTAATAGTGTTATAACTTACCCAAAATATGATATTGGTTATAAAATTTTCTTATGGGGAGCCAAGAATATTCAATAACAATGAGGGTTCCTTCCATTTGCAAACGAAGTGTATTGCGTAGGTGGTTTTCTTCCATCAGGTCGATTATGCTTGCACGCACCGTTTGAACATAATATTGTTTTAGATTAGTAGCTTGCAAATCTATGGCGTCCTTTGTGCAAGCCGCTAGCCATTAAGCAGCTTTCGCCGTAGAGCATGGAATATGGCAATTGGACGCAGCATGAATAATACCACTCAGGCTAAAATCCAAGTTTAATTCTGAGTTGAATTGCTGTTGTTATAGGTGGAGGTAACAACGTTATACCTTCAGGTCGTCCTGTGACTTTTGTTACATAAAAACAAACATCAACTTTCTGATTAATAAGAATAAAGAATAAGAATAATTTTATTTGCCAAAAAAAGGATCTAACACAGTAACACAGTTAACAGAAATTCCCAAACTAAGCTTGTTAAAAGCTTGTCTTGCGACTCAGAGTACGAATTTGTAGACACTGGACGTTATTACACATTGAAATGAATAATTGCGAGGCAAATTAGGTATACAAAAAAGACTACAATTAGGGTACAAAAAATTACATAAATGATGATAATGTGATATCTATTACAATATTCTGAAGTTGCTTGAACTATGAAGAACGTAGAATAATTCGGGATATTTTTAATTCTAATTCTTACGAAAACACCAGCTTAAAAATGTATTATTTGAACATTTCAGAAACATATCCCCTCGTTTCTATCTATGGACGTGTGCGGACGAGTAATTCGCCTGGACTCGATATCAAAGGTCGTCAGTTCAGGGCTGCGTGGCGGATGGGTGACCGCGCCAAAACCGTTGCTGGACAAATTGGAGTTACACATGCAAGGCGAGCTACTGCATACTTGCACTCTTGCACAGGTGGGACTTATTACAATTTTATATGTATGTAAAACTAGGGTTCCTTGTTGGTAATTTTTTACTTTTAATTCCATTCGTGTAAATAGCCAATCTATTTTATATCTTAGGTACCTTCAGAGTGCTACTTTTGGTTGCTCCTTTAGCACCACCCAGAGAGTATGCGTAGGGAATCAAAGAGTGCAAACCTACGGAACCGAGCTACTGGACTTGTTCTGGGTAGCTCTGTTCTGGTAAAGCAAAGCTAATTGCTACTTTGATAGATAGTTGCTTTGCTTTTTGCGCTGTAGTTCGTGAGATAAATAGCTACCCAGATCAAGTGCAGTTACTCGAGTCCGTAGTGTGCACTCTTTGATTCCCTACGCATACTCCGTGGGTGCTAAAGGAGCAACCAAATGTATGTCTCTGAAGGTACATATACGCAAATTGTCCACGAATATTCATATTTACTTACTCTTTTGCTACAGGTATTAATTCTTCACCTGCTAGCAAATCGTGAGTCCCTTTATACACAACTGGTGTCCGCGCGCGAGCTGTACCGTCTGCGGCGCGACACGCTATACCGCGCGCTCCACGACGCACGTACCCTGACTCACAGTACGGTGCCGCGGGCTGGTCTGTTCCTGTGGATGAAAGTGCACGGCGTCGAAGACGTGTACAATATGGTGAGTTTCCTATAGTAATAAATACGAAATACAAATACAAAATAGTTTATTTACCAAAAACATGGATTTCAAATAGAGATATATGATTACTAGTGGTCCCCGCACTAGACGAAGTCTGTATTGCGGGAGGCCAAATACCTATTAGGATTACTGAATAAAAAAACTAGAACAGACCCGCGAATAAAATTCATTTTTAACACAAAAAGTGTGTCCCGGCCGGGAATCGGACCCCGGGACTCCTCGTTAGCAGGGCTACTACCAACTAACCCACAGAGCCGTCATTATATACATAGACAAACTTTCGCATTTATAATATTAGTATGATTTTTTTTTCTTTATTGAAAAGATCAACAGCTACAAATGTTAATTTTTTTTTTCCAGGTTTTCGATAAAGCTTTTCAAAAAGGCCTTATGTTGATTCCCGGACAAGGCTTTCGATACTCTAGCGGTCCCAGCCCGTACCTACGGGTAACTTTTAGCAAAATTCCGTTTGAACACATGGAGACTGCGGGGCGCTATCTAGCGGAGGTGATCAGAGACGAACAACGCCAAGTGTTGGAGAAGCAGAAACAAAGGTTCGCTACCGAACGCTAGATGGCAGTGTTGGCACCTAGTATAATTTCGCTAATAATATTACAACACTTCCACTTATGTAATGATTATTAAAAATATTAGTTAATTAAAGAAAATAGAGTTAAAAATCATGTCATGTCATTTTAAATAGTTCACTAAAACTTAATCTTTAAGTTAAAATTGCACAAAACAAGTAGGTACGTAAGAGCATGGTAGCATTTCTACATTTCTATTTTAAGAAATTTAATTATAAATTTATATAAAACTGTAAGTAATTATAAGTAAAATAAACCATTCAAACAACAATGCACGCATAATTTAGTTCTGCTACTACCTACTAGATGTCACTACTTAATACCACAAACGGTTATGTACACAAATCCAAGATTAAGTGATGGTTAACCGCAGCCAAAGTCAGATCAGAGTGTCAGCATTGCTTTGGGGGGTCCAGTTGCTCGCGTCCGTAGGTGTGTACCCTTTGATGCCCTTCACGTACCCCCTGGGTGGTGCTAAAGGAGCACCTAAAAGTAGCAGTAGAACTTGTGCCAAGTTCGTGCGGAGAGGTACTGCCATCACACTTGGAATCTGCCGCCAAGCGGTAGTGCTCGCATTACTGTGTTCCGGTGGAAGAGTGTGGGTGCCAGTGAAATCGCATGCGCATGAGACGTATCATCCACGTCTCGGGTAATGGACGCACCAGGATGAATGCAACTCAGTGTAAGATCCAAATCTTATACTGAGTCGCATTACTGTTGCCATGGGTGGGGGTCGCCACTTACCACCAGGTGGGCCCTCAGCTCGTTCTGTCACTAACTTAACTTCCTTGGTGCTACTTGGGTCTTCTCATAATGCAGTCGGGGAGGGCTTAACTTAAGTTTTTGTTATGGGCGGAGGTAACCACTTAACACAAGGTGGGACTTCAGCCCGTTCTGACACTTCCTCATTTAAAATAAACCTTTAATACCGTTGACTTTCAAAAAAACTTAGAAAATTCACTGATTTGTTAATCTAATTTAAAATAAATATTTGCGGGATAATTCTTCTTTCTTATAACTAAGTTTAGCGCTTCTTCAAACACTAACCGCCCTCCATCGGGAAGAATAAACAAGAAACCAATAATGGAAATATTTCTTTTTTTTTTGCGATGGTCCCTTCTATCTCACATGAGAAGAATGGTTACTACCTACTATCCTAACGAGTCTGTATTATAAAATTATAAAGTTAAAAACGTTTAAATATACATTATCCTGGTGCCAAATTTCATCCAAATCCGTTGAGCCGTTTGAGCGTGAAGGACTAACAAACGTACACACCCATACAAACATACATACAAACATTTTCTTTTATAATATTAGTGTGATATGCCCATTCAGTCCATAAATGCATCCTCAATACTCGTCTCATTTTATCCATTGATTCCTTCCTGTTCTTTAGGGTAGATAACCTTTGGAACAGATATTACTGAACGGGACTCCTGGTGATGGTACGAATAATGTGAAATTTTACTCCATTTGGGAGCTGTTCCCCGCGACTACATCCGCGAGGAATCTATATTAATAATTTCGTCAAGGAGTACGGTAGACTCAATCGAAACCTTTCTTGAATAATAAAAAATTAAAAATTAACGATTCCGATGGGACTTCATCCTCGCGGACGCTTTTCTGCAACTTTACCAGTCACAACCAGCTTTTCAAGGTTGTCTCCATCTTTCCTGGCCATGTGGCCGAAGAAATCGAGGATCTTGCGGACACAAATGGTGGATAGCCTCGTTTTTATGTTGAGCTCTTTTGGAAGCGTTGGTGCGATGTGCAGTCCATGGAATTCGGAGCATTTTCAGCCAGCACCACATTTCAAGAGCCTCAATGCGTCCTCGGTCTGCTTTCCTTAGTGTCTAGGTCTCAGCACCATACCGAAAGATGGAGAAAACTAACGTGGTATTAACCTAGGAAGAGTTAAATCCTGAAAAGCCAGGCTCTATATTCCAACTACTCTGGGTACTCCTTTCTCATTATTAGCGCCAAGTTGTTTTATTGCCACGACAGTGAGTTAGCTCACAATTTCCTATTTATCTCGCTCATCATCTCTACAAGTACCAATATGAACCTTACAAACTCGCAGTACGACTCAAATTTCCTTCAACTACTTAGATCATTTCATATGGACACTTCGACAAAGAAATATAAGCCTTCAACGTCTAAGATAAGGTGGAGGTTACGCTGTGGGATGAATAGAAGCCTCTTTAGCGTACCGATTGCTGCGAATTAAGGAAATAAGCACTTTTAATTGGCAGACGATTATTCGAGAACGATTTTTCATTCGTTCTGTTTTCATTTCGGCTAGAAATTAGTTTCTGCTGGAGCGCATCTGATGAGTCAGCCATTTTGTTCCGAGGAAATATTAATCTTTCTGCTTAGTGCCTTAGCGACTCTGTTCGTAAGTGGCCCTGCAGAACCAGACCCAATGCAAGTACAGCACGGGTGTGGACCGCTATAACAGGACACGTTTTACTTTTTAGTTTAATGTTCGGAGAAGTACTGCCTCCGCAACTAGTAATCTGCCAAACAGCGGTGCATTTAGATTGCAGTGTTTCAGTGGAAGGGTGTGGGTGCCGGTGAAAACACATGTAACGTAACATCCTCGTCTCGGGTGATGGGCGCAACGGGGTGCGACTTGGGTCTTTTCTACTACAGTCGGCCTAAGTCGTATTGCTGTTGACGGGCCTTCAGCTCGTCTGTCACTTTGTCTCATAAAAAAATGTAGCACTTTTCTTATAATTTATTTTAAGTTTAAATTATAGAAATCTTAATTTACAAATTGCTGATTTTGTTTTTATCAGCAAGATCCTGACTTTGTAGTTTCAGGGATTTATTCATGACCGCACTTTTTGAATAGAATATGAACGCATTCTAACAGACTGCATGCTTTGTTAATAAAAAAAGATTAGTTGAAACACGTTCCATTAATCAACACAATATAACTCGAGTTTTGCGCAAAACACTCGAAAACACACAAAAAGTGTTTTGTTGTCACGCATTACACCTTCCAACAATACAGTTGAAAACAAAAATGATTTTGCCGTCTAAAAATTATTACATCTCTCACATTATCTATGAAATTTTCATTTACGTGACCGCAATAGTAAATTTGTACGCATTATCTTTGGCGGCTCCACTCAATGAACTTAACAATCTCAAAAACTTTTCAACAAGATTTTAATCCCAATCTGCGTTCTGTCATGAGTCTTATTTCGTCTCAAAAAAGTTTTTTTTACACAAATGTATGTTGTAAAGGTGATAATTTTGAAGTGTTGCACAACATCACTGAGTTAAAATACTTTCTTGGAAGTGTAATAGATTTAAAAACGGATATATTTCACAAAGATATTTCATTCACCGCATGTAACAATATGTCCAGGATAACATCAAAAATACTATTATAACATCTTTAATGCTATAATATGAAAAATAGTTTAGGTATAATATCTGAAACAATGTTGTAAAAGAATCATACGAAAATACAACAAATTATATAAACAGGAGTCATTTCGAAACATCCATCAAAAAAATTCTTTATTCATCATATGCATGTCATTAAAAATAGTGGAAATTTTGTTGAAGATTTATTATACTATTACGCTACGCCCCGCGGCGTTAGTAGCCTATATGTTAATCAAAGATATATCTAAGCTATCCTGTTAATAAATTTCACCCAAATCGATTGAGCTGTTTGAACGAGTAACAAACATTCACACATACAAATACATACAAACTTTCGCCTTTATAGTATAATTGTGATACTACGATTTGCCTCAGCTTCAGGTGCAATTTACTAGTGAAAAAGTGTCTTCATTATGGGTGAATAAAAAAAAACATAAATTAGATTTTCTTTATGCCAAATTATTTCAATATATGATTAGGTAGATATATTTCCGATAATAAATTTTCGGTAAAATTTTGTATTTATCTAAGTACATTTTCAATACAAAGTTTAACCAAAAATTTACTCTTGGTAATGACTAAAATACGGCTAGATTCGTAAAGATCTGAATTATTTTTGGACCCAGTTTGCTTATTAGAAATTTGTACTTGAAGTGAGCAATCTGTAGAAGTGCCAACAACATAATTGCGTTGAGAGGAAGCTGCCGGCTCTGGAAATGGAAAATATAACGCGATTAACGATACTCATTCATTGTGCTGGCACTTGGTACAAGCCACTGGCTTACAGTAACTCTTCTGCTTATCTTAGGACTATGATCACCTGATCGACAACATGATGACACGAGGTTGCAGTCACAATATAACGGTAATGCCACTTTATAGCAGCTATCAGTGGTCACACCCACAAACGACAGCAATAGGATCACGATAATGCCACTTTACAGCAGCCATCTATTAGTCAATATTACTTTACAGCAAGCCCCGGTGATTAGCATTCTGACATTTTGCTATTTAAATATTTGTTCTTTTGATATATGGAATTATAATATAACAATGCCTTTTTACAGCAGCAATTAGTATGACATGTGTAATGTAGTTTTTTTTAAAATGTGAAATTCGTTGATTGAAAAATATCACCATACTTTAGTTTTCTTTGTTTCTAAAACAGACCTCACGATGTTTAATTTCAAAGTGCAAATATTTTTAAGCATTTATGTTTAATCCAACGAGATGGCGGGTCTCGTCCTTTTGCGATTAGATAAATAACGATACAAATAAGAGTGTGTCGTTATTTCGACTAGTACGGTTCAATCTTAGCTAACGTGCGGGCGTGTTACAATGTCTCCGTATGAGTTTAATATATGCGTAAACATTTTTATTGTTTTATGCATCTGATGTAGCATGGTATACCACCGCCCATAAACAACAAAAGACCCAAGTCACGTTACGTTGCGCCGTCACTCTGAGATGGGGATGTCCACACCCTTCCACCGGAACACAGCAATACGAGTACATCATGGCTTGGCGGCAGATTACCAGGTGTGGAGGCAGTACTTCTCCGGGCGAACTTGGCACAAGTTCTACTGATAATTTTAGTTGCTCCTTTGGCACCAGGGGCTACATGTAGGGGTACAAGAGGGTTCTCACCAACGGACGCGTGCAAATGGACTAATCTGATACCGCATTTAAAAGGTTGGACACATCAATGTTTTCAAGCTACAATAAAATCTCGTTGATTCCCGTATGTGTGGCCCGCACTCTCCTACCTTGTACCACGGTATAATTGCATGAGAGTGAATGCATTTTCTTTACGATTTCCTTCAGAATTACACTCTTCCTCAATCATGACGAAATTCTCCGTCTTAACGGTATTTCACTACTTATTTCCATTAAAATTTAAATTTACAATGTTTATTTTTATGTTGAGTTTCATAAGTTGAAGAATTCTCAAAGTGTTTGATTCGCAGCTGGGTCAATTTTTGATACAGAGTTTATTCTCGCGTCTTGGATGGTTAAGAGTATATTTGTATGATGATGAATATATTTGCTCATGCAATTCAAAGTGAGTGTTTGATTCGCAGCTGGGTCAATTTTTGATACAGAGTTTATTCTCGCGTCTTTGATGGTTAAGAGTATATTTGTATGATGATGACTATATTTGCTCATGCAATTCAAAGTGAGTGTTTGATTCGCAGCTGGGTCAAACTTTGATAAAGAGTTTGTTCTCGCATCTTGGAAGAGTTAAGAGTGATTAAGAGTATGTTTGTATGAAGACTATATTTGCTCATGCTACCTTGTAAGTACAAGGAATTCTACTGATAGTAAAAATGTGTAATTAAAACACACAAAACTTTCACACATACAAACAATACACATACAAACTTTCGCCTTTATAATTTACTAGCGACCAGCCCCGGCTTCGCACGGTTAGTAAAGCATCAGTGTCGTATCAGAAACTACCCGTGCGAAGCCGGGGTGACTTGCTAGTGTATTATACATATAAACCTTCCTCTTGAATCACACTATCTATTAAAAACAACCGCATCAAAATCCGTTGCGTAGTTTTAAAGATTTAAGCATACATAGGGATATAGGGACAGAGAAAGCGACTTTGTTTTATACTGTGTAGTGAAGTGTGATATCGTTTCTGAATCAGACTACTTGACAGAACTTATTACATTGTGCATTCAAAAAAAAATAATGAACAAACTCAATACGTTTCACACAAAATCCACTCAAACTCTGTGAACCATTATCCCAAAACCGAAATAACTAACAATAAGGTGTTAATGTGTGCTAATCCTTATGTTAAGGTCCCTTCATACGAGACGCCAATTACACGCTGTGACACGCTGGCTATTGTGCACGGTGCGTTATCTATAGGGTGTTTGAAAACCTTTACATGAAATTTTGAATTAAGTAATTTTTATACTCGTAAACTAAGAAATTACATGTGTATGTACAATAAATGTGGAAGGATATAAGACAAGAGGTAGGCCAAAGAAAATATGGATGGATTGTGTGAAAGATGATATGCGTAAGGAGTGAGTACTGATATGTCTGACAGAGGGAAATGGAAGAAAAATACATGTTGTGCTACCCACTTAGTGTGGATAAGGGTAGGAAGATGATGAACTAACAAATTATATCTATTAATATCAATATAAATAAATTTTACTTCAAATGTTGACAATGTGTTCCGTATAGGCTTAGGGAAGTTTGAAGAAAGGACTCGGGGGGATGTTACGGTGGCATGGTGAGCACCCTCTGAGTATCTCCCGGGTGTTGCAAAAGGACCAACCTAAGATAGCAGTAGAATTGGTGCCACGTTTTTACCTGGTAATGCGACGCCAAGCAGTGGTGCACTCGCATTACTGTTTCGGTGGAAGGGTGTGAGTGCCGGTGAATTACAGATGCATGTGACGTTACATCCCTGTCTCAGAGTGACGGGCGCAACATGATCCGACTTGGGTCTTGTCATACTTCTGGGGAGAACCACACCCACACATACATATATATTTATTCGAGAAGTAACGTTTTCAAGTAGTTTTTAAAGAATTCAATGGAAATAAAGTATTTTAACTTTGACTTTAATAACAGATACTTATCCACTCAAGCGTCCATGCTACGATTGAGTCAAAAAATTACAATGGCTGTAGCGTCTACGCTTCGATTGGGTCGAAAAACTCTTCAAAATTCATTTAAATTAGTGAAATTATGATGAGTTGGAATTATTCACTTTTTAGCTGCATATGCTAATACATAATGTACTATTACTGAAAGTTTTTATTTTCTATGGGCCATTTTACATAATTATTTTTATTCATAACAATAAATTTAATAATTAATAAACAAAAAATTAAAAAGATTCACTTTCACGCTTGAAGACTTCAAAAAACGTAGTTTTCTTTTTTGCATATAGTTCGCATATCGTTTTAGTACGTTTCTTGGCAAAAGATATTTTTTTTATGACTTAATTTATATTTCCAAACACCCTGTACTCAGAAATTGGCGACATATTTTACAAACGCATCGCACCGTAACGCTTAAATGCTCATAATCGCATAACACTCATAATAATAACTACCATATTAATAAGAATTATTTAGGGGAATATTATTTACACTCAGCTACTACCTAATCCTTATTTAGAGACCATTATGCGTAGTGTAATGGGGCCCAAAGGTAGCGGATTCGATTCTTTTCAATTATTAGTTTGGTTTCAATCTCTAGAGGAGGATATATAATCTATCTATTTTCATATATAAAACGCCTATATGTATGAAACGTCTTATATAATACCAATAACAAAGTAATCCAAATAAATCGTAGCAACCCACCCAAATAAAGTGGGTCACTTACTAAGGAAGTGTCAGTATAAAAGGCCTTCGATTGAATTTGGCCGCGTAATAATGGCGAAATGATCTCTCACTGCCGCTCCTGTGAGAAATACTTTAATCTTTAAAGTGGTAGTGAGAGGCCATGTCTTGGGAATTCATCGATACATCTATCGATATAAATTATCTCCATCGAATATTAAAATCAGTTTCAATTACAATTACACCTAATCCATCACTACTTCGGAAGTCCACGGTAAGATGATCTGAATCAATATTAATATTTTATTCTAATGAATTATTTAAATTTTTTTTGGAAAAGCAAATAGCAACTAGGATAAAATATAAAGAGAGTTTTATAATGCAAATTATTGTAATTATGTAGACCACAACCCTATTCTCAGCTAATTTATTAATATTTTCTTAAAACTACCGCTAATGGTTATTCAGAAACAGAAATTAATTAGAAATGACGTAATCTTTAATAATAATTAAATAGTTCTAATGATAGTATGAGTTAAACTTAAATAAAAAATCAAAGCTAGCTAAAACAAAAATTAAAACAGAATTTGTCAAAACTAAATAATAATAGTACTTTTTATGCGAAAAAAGGAAAAATTTCTACGATATCAGTTTTGTCAAAACAAACATTTTAAATTGAAAAGATATTATATATTCTTCTTTAGAGAAGAAATAGATTTAATTAGAAGTTTAATAGAGTTGTGCATACGTTAAAGTTCTAATTAATTAGTAAATACTCAACAATACATTCGAAGTCTTTCGTCTCTCCACGTGGTATCTTCAGGAGCGTTGTCTCAATATGTGGTTTAGTCGATAAGTCCACATCAAATTATCTGATGAAATTATGGCAACGGAATTAAAGTATTTTACCTTTGACTGAGTTTGGCAGGAGATGCTTAACTTGGAGAGCGTGGTGGCCAAGGGGCACAGACGCCGACTTTCAATCTGAAGGTCGCTGGTTCAAAACCACACGTGCACCAATGAGTTTTTTCACTTGAAAAATTCATGTGCGCAATACCACGTTCTCAAAACGGTGACGGAAAACATCGTGAGGAAACCGGCATGTCTTAGAACCAAAAATTCGATGATATGTGACATCTACCAATCTGGATTGGGCTCCCGTGGTAGATCAGAGCCCATTCACTCTCAATCATCGAGAGTAGGCCGGTGGGACACCGGCAGTGGGAACATTAGAGGCTGGTACGGCTTAACTTATATGATTTGTAGAGATCATCCAGGCAATGTTTGCTACGATCATCGATATATCTATGATTAAATTGTCCCATCCTTGGCGGGCGGGGGCGAGAACGCGAAATTGGAGGAAAACTTTCGTAAGGGGAAATGAAATGGGATTGATAAAAATTGGAACCAAGCCGTCCGGACAGGACCGTAATTAAGTCGGAATTATAACAAAATCTAAATGTAATCGTATTTTGTTTATATTATTATTAATTTTGAGATTTTTTTTGATTCCCTACACCTACCCCGGGTGGTGCTAAAGGAGCTACCAAAAGTAGCAGCAGAACTTGTGCCAAGTTCGTCCGGAGAGGTACTGCCACCACATCTGGAATCTGCCGCCAAGCAGTACTGGTTGCATTACTGTGTTCCGGTGGAAGGGTGTGGCTGCCGGTGAAATCACATGCGCATGAGACGTATCATCGCCGTCTCGGGTGATGGACACCGCAGGATTAATGCGATTCATCAACTCAGTAAAGATTTGGACTCATTCGGAGTCGCGCGCATTACTGTTGTCATGGGCGAGGGTCACCACTTACCATCAGGTGGGCCCTCAGCTCGTTACGTCAGTCATTCACATAAAAAAAAATGTGCTATGCAGGTGACGGAACGAGCTGTCAGCCCACCTGACATTAAACGGTCACCCATGGACAACAATAAAATAAACCCAACATAAGTATAACCCGAGAAGGGGATATCACGTCTCATGCGCCTGTGATTTCACCGGCACCCATACCATACCAGTCTTATCCACGACCAGCAATCACAACAGCGCAGAAGGGCTTTCATTAAAATGAAACTCAACTCTTATTGTTGGCTTCATTAAGATTCTTGTCATATCAAGAACATTATGGTTTCAATATCTTTTTAGAAATTGGATTTTCAACCACACCTTTTTAATTCCAATATCTCTCACAGTTTGTTAGCTTCATTATATACTTTTCTTACCTTTGTTTTTAGAAATTGGAATTGCGAACATACTTTTTAATTAACATATCTCTTTTGGCTTATTTATCAAGATTTTTTGTCTTTCTAGAACATTCCGGTTTTCTTACTACATTACAAACCTTTGTTAACAGAAATTGAAATTACACCTTAATTGAAATAGTGACTTCGAGACAATGGTGACTTTAAAGATAGAGTTGGATCACTCAGTCAAAATTTCTTCGGTAACAGCAAAAAAAGATGGTAAATCAACTGCTAAGTAAAACACTACCCCCTCGCTACGCCCCTGCGTTTAGCAAGGGCACGAAATTCACTTAGCTTCGTTTGTAGAGCTTTTCGCCTCTTGAAACTTTTCAATAGCTCGAAATCGAATTCATCCCCCACCTCTCGCCCCCTCCCCCGCCTGAACACCTCACCATGTATGTACATATTGTAAGCTCGAAATTGCTTTATTCCGCCGAGGCTCTGTTTTGGGAGTTTAATCATTCTCTAAGAAATTTCTAATGCTGTATTAGCAACCAGTATTCCAATATAAGCAACTTAGCCAGTATTATATAGGCTAGTTTTAGCAACTTTACTCCAAGCAATACTTGCTAATACTGACCTCACTGCGGTAGCTCCATCTTTTGCGCTGTTGTCGGTTCGATTACATACATTTGTGATGAACTTAAGTTCTGTGTCTGGGTATTAATATGTATTATTAGGTAGCTAGCTGTGTTACCCGCGTCTATCCGGGTATATTCTGCACAATTTTAAATTTTTTTCCGTAACGATTTTACACAAAGTATTAGAAATATTAATTAATACAAATGGAATCTGTTAAGTCATTTTCAAGTTAGGCCTGACCAAGGGAAATAAAATATAGCCTGTTCCTCGCTGATAATGTAGCTTTACATTGGTGAAAGAATTTTTTAAATCGGTTTAGTGGTTTAAGCTTGAAAGCGTATACATACAAAGTCACTTTCGCATTATAATATTATAGTTACGTACGAGTACGTTTTACAAAAAATTTACCATCTATTAACTATCTATCGGGTTTCCATAGTACAAATAAACTATGCTTAGTTTGGGGTTAGATGACACTAAGAGAAAAAGGCATGAAACAAAATAAAATATTATAGGCTGATAAACATCGAAACCACGTATTCAAAACAGTGAAAGAAAACGTAAGGAAACAGGTATATCCTAGAACTAAAAACTCGAAGACATATATCTAAAAATTTACTGGCCTCATAATGGCTTTGCCTTCGTGCCTAGGATTCCTTGTGTCGCAGGTGGCATGGACAAACACCCAATATCAAAACAACACAATCATCACACAAAGTCTGCTTCGGCCGGGATTCAAACCCATGAATTTGTTTAATACGGGTTGCAGTTTACTAAGCCTAACATAATATTATAAATCCGAAGGTTACCATTCAGCTGGTATGTTTTTATACCGATGCGGCTACCTTTGTAAGAGAATATTCCGATCCAAACATCCATCTCTCAATGGCGCAAACATTATCACAGTCGATAATCTTCTGTGGTCATTTCATGAACATTTTTGCTTCATACAAAAGCTACTTGAGATTCTTGAAATTGAATACAAACCGAAATGAAAAAAATGTAAATTCGAAATTGTGTTTGCAACAGAAGCAGAATGAGTATTTAGTACGCAGTGGTCATCTTAGAACGCGTGACAAAAACTTCTTTGAAATTTTGCGGTTTTTTTTGGTCTTTAAAAGGATTTGAACCGCGCTATTAGATCGGCGGTTGCAAAGAAGTTGTTTGGAGGCGTTCGTTGTGAAATTTGGGTTTATGTATTTTTTGTGCTCTTGAGGGATTTATTGGGAATGTGTGTAAAAAAATCATAGTATTTAATGTGACTTGTTAGAAATTACACACACACGATTCGTGTTTTGTTGTAATTTTTATTTGTAAACTTAAAATATGTATGTAAAAAACATCGCGCGAAAATGTTCTTGATACAGTTCCATTTTTCGGTGAGACAGGATATTTACATTTAATTCGTAATTAAATGTGGAGGGTAATTTGAATTTGGAACTGTTTCTTTGCAATGATTTTATTTATAAAACAAAAGTATAACCGGCCAGTGTTCCATACTCTTTATACTAACTTAAAATAAAAACTCTTTTTTGTGAAATTCTCTGTGTTACCTGGTATTTAAAACCAGCAAAATTACGATTTTAGCATCCGTTTGACAGAAATTCGAAACGTCTAATGATAAATACTTGATCCTAAACAGAGATTGCATTGCACAATGAATTCGGTTTCTTTGTCAAAGATCCTACTTTGTAGACAGAAGCCGTGAACAAAAGTAACATTATACTTTCCGTGAAAACGTATTTTGACTTAAGAATAATGTATCTTTTAAAAAAAACTGAATAAAAAGTGGGCGTAGGAATAGGTAATTAAAGATATTAAAAAAAAGAAAAATAAAATCCTGTAAGTGCCATCTTTGGTGTCAGAGTTTTCAAGGCCTTCGTTTTTTGATTTGGTTTAATATCTGACCCAAAGCTTCGACTGAATCCGCATCTCAGTCGCTTTCTGCGCTAGGTCGTGGGTGCGACTCCAAAAAATTGTGCGTCGAACCTAAATGAATTGATGTATTTAAAAAAAAATGTTTGTCTATACAAGTATTCTATCAGTCGTTCCCATAGTTCAAGCTGTACTTACTTTGGAGCCGGATGACGCTGTGTATAATCTACATAAATAGTTAATTATTATTTATCAAAAATAAACCTTACTTTATCATGTCTGAATGTTTTAAAATTCTGCAGTGAAATGACCTGAAATAAGAAAATATAATCAAAGAATACCTAGTAGTACTACATACTATAATTTCTGCTTTCTTTGCCCTCATATATCCACCGAAACTCAGCAGCGTGAGTGCACCAAAGATCAAAATTAACAGTTGTGAAGGCAGTACTTCCCCGGTCGAACCTGGCACGGGTTCCAATGCTACGAAACGTTTAAAAATAACCTCCAAAGCTATTAAAATGAATATTGTAATCCGACTCTAAATAAGTATTACAAAAAAATCTCTTTAGAATAATTTGTTGCGCCCCTCTGGTAAAATTTGTCGCAATTAAAATAGAAAAATACAGTTTCATTCTTTGCTTCCACCATATTGGGTGAACGCCTTAAACAAATGTTACTCTCCGAAATTCCCCAGCTATGTGAACGTGTCATTCAAAACTAGCTCCTAATGTTGCCACATAAAAGCGAGCGGAATGCATGAAATATCGTTGCTAAATGTCAATGTCTATTTTTTTACACTTATTCCTGCTTTATTGTGTTACAATGTTAAGTCGTAGCTAACGAGTCTGCGGGGAGCCAGTGTGTGACAGAGATAGCTTTAGAAAGAGACGGGGATGTGTAATACGATTTGTTTTGTTGCATTGTGGTTTTCGGTCGATGGTGATTGTCAAAGTTTTCTTTTTTTGTCTATGCTTTTTTGATTGTCCATGTTTTCTTTTTTTTAATTTTTGGGACATTATGGATTTATTGATCAGTGATCTGAAACATTTTTTGGCGCGCTTTGGCAATCTTTGGTAAACATTCGTAGGAAAACAATTTAATCAGGTATTCTATTACTAATCTCTAATCTAATGACATTAAAATCAATTGTAATACGAAATTTTATGTTTTAATGATCTGGAAAGGATAAAAATTTAACCTTCAATAATCTTATGGTAGACTAAGTGACAAAATCACGCCATATCCGCCAATTACTTTTATATTGTTTACAGTTATTCAATACTGTAAACAATATAATACAATAGCTACCGTTTTGAAAAATTTATTAATCAAATAGTATTTAATTTATTTACAAGAAATAACGCTTATTTATTCACTTATTATATATACCTGCACTAGGATTTCCTGTGTCGTAGAGGGCATGGACTAACATAGAAACTTATGACAAACACCCAATACCAGTTAACAAACTTTACGTCCATCATACAGTTTGCAACGGGCGGAAATCGAACCCGGGACCATTTTAAGCAACGAAGTTGAAATTATTTAAATTTCCTTCATAAAAAAAAAATGTTACCTCTTTATATTAGAAGAGTACAAATAAAATACCTGAAAGAAAAACCCATCTAACCATTATTAATACGAAATTCTCAAATAAATTGAAATTTAAAACAATCACATATCCATATGAGGGTAAAACACCCATTCGCGTACCCTTTTGTAAGCCATAGTGAAATTTATGCAGTAAGTAAAGAAATATTTGGGGGTGAATGTTATATTCATAAATATTGTTTGAATAAATGACACATGTTTAAATAAATTTAATATTTATGAATATATTTAATTTATTTAAACATGCGTCAATGAACATGCACTAATTTAGGTACATATTTATATTCCGAAAATTCACATTTCCAAGTAATTTTTCAGAATTCAACGGAAATACGAGATTTTTGAGATCTCGTTGAGTTTTGCCTCTGACTTTGTCATAGCCCACTGCGAATGTTTGCGCTGTGTCCATTATTATTACATTACAACAGAACGCGGCCGAGATGCTATCAAATCGCTATTCATGACAAATTATACGGAATATCTCACAATCTTTTCCATTGTTTGGGTTGTAGTCAAAGCGCGTCTACTCTCCGTTGGCGAGAATAAATGGGCTGATGATTGGTGTGTTAGTTTATAACTAGCCTTTGCCCGCGTCTTTTCTCACGTTAGTGTAGATTATTTAAACAATTTATTTCTGGATGAAAGGACATACTTAAGACAACGCGTATGCGAAATGATGAATTGATTCAGTGAGCGGTTGAGTACTTAGATATAGTATAAAAAAAATAGTCGATCTGGTTCCCATAGTACGTGTTGTGCTTAGTTTAGGTGGTGTGTAAAATGTGCATGAATATTTGTTAATTGTTATATCGAAGTTTGGGGCTACTGCAATACACACATACATATAGAAATCAAAACGCAGTCCTTATTTTTTGCATTTAAATCTCCTTTGGGAACCCAGTCTATTAGAAAATAATATAAATGAAAGTGCCTAACTAATAATTCTCGGTAAATAAACCGACGCAGACTCATATGATCTAAATCAAAAACAATTAAAGCAAAACTGTCGTTTAAAATAGGACTCAAACAAATTTTTACCAATCAACCCAAACATAACTCCCCACAGAGAGCAAACTAAATTGAGCGTCAAATCGAATCCAAACTACATTCTAACTGAATAATAACAAAATTTCATCAAAGCACAAAAACTTCAACTATCGCCCTCTCTGTCGCACGGCCCCTCTCGCTCCCTCTAATTGCATTAAGCATCCATTTTTGTAAAGCGCTGTGAGCCGAATCCAATTTGAAACTCATTTGTTAGAGCGTAAAACAATTATTAAAAAACGCCAGTGATTTTGAGCAATTTTTGCCATTTTACTCCACTTAATTACGCCTATAGAAAGTCAGAACAAATTGGAAAATAAAAGAGGTTATTTACAAGCAATTTTGATGATAACTTGTTTTCATTGTCTTGTATTTTTTGAGGGGCTTGCAGACGATTAATTGAAATTACTTTTGTCAATGTGTTTTTTCTATAAACGTAAATGTCAAAAATCTGTTTTTTTTTTTCTTAAATAAATAAGTATCTAGGCTATGAAGAAAGCTTGTAAAATGATTACGTGTATAACGCCAATGTGAATGTCATCGTCAGTATGACTGTCAATGTCATTTGTAACATATTATTATCTGTGGTGTTACAATTCTGGCGGTAACTTGTTTCTTTTTAAAAATGGAAGTGTGTATCTCTTATTTATCCTTATGGGCGTAAAATAACAAATGAAAATATTGAAGTCGTGTTCTAAAACATGTGTGTAAACTTTTCTTAGGTTTGAACAGCCATAGGATTTGCTGTGTCGCAGTTGTCATGAACAACACCTATAAATAAGAAAATGTAATGTAACACCTATCACAGAAAGCTTGCCCCAGCCGCGAATTGAACCAGGACCAATTCCGCGAATTGAACCAGAAATTACAAGGCAGGATAGCTACCAACTAAGCTAAAGAGCGTTCTGAGGTAATAGAAAGGAGGCGTATGACACATTATATCCGGGTAACGAGTGCAGCAGGATGTGTCAGGCAGTACAAGTAGTAAGACAATAAAACGTCGACAAAGGGTAAAAAAAAAAAAAAACACATATTATCATGCAAAAGTCTTTCGTTTTGCTATAGTTTGTGAGCAAGATAAACTAATAGAAGTTTTAACTTTCTTTAAATTTCTAAATTAAGCTTTGATACATTTTTACTACAGCGATTCCACCATTTCAACTCATACAATGTTATGAAAAAACTCCCAACATTCGCCTACACCATATTTTCTTCGCAGATATAAAAAATGTAATCTGAAATCCGGAAATACAAAAAGTATCGTTAACAATGTTCCAATTGTAACAAACCGAAATCCGTTATTGCTATCATCTCGGTCGATATGTGCGGAACACATTATTTGTGTCGCAAACTTGTAATTAGGGTTCAACGGGCTGTTATCGCTGCGGGATGCCGGCGACAATCTCGCGGATCTTTTGTGTGGGGCTGTTAGGGTTCCGCGGAGAAACCCGTATTTTTTTAACCAGTATTTTAAGTAACTTTGAGTAAACCAGTATGAAAATGTTATTAAAACAAATTCACATATCGACTTTACTCAGTAATCAGAGATTTAAAAAAAATAATGATTTAAAATATGATACTTTTTTCTATCAAACTCCAACAAATTAATTCAAATTTTAATGTACCAGCTTATCTACGGAGTCGGAGTATGTAAAAAAAACATTAAAATAAAAGGCTTTGAAATAATAGACGTTACTTTTTGAAAGATTAGAACAAGGTTTTAATGGATTTATAAGATTTTCATGGATATTTCACACAGTTATATTTAAAGTTGAATATATTGTTTATATAATTAACGGTTCCGTGGCTTAGTTGATAATAACCCTGCCTTCAAAGCGAGGAGTTATGGGCAGACTTTGTGTGATGAGCGAAAAGTTTGTTGCCGGATCTTGGACGGTTTGTGATTCTGTGTTTGTCCATGCCTCCGCGACACAAGGAATCCTAGTACAGAGGTATAAGCGAGTAAGCGTATGTATATCAAACATTCAGCTGAACGCACTCCAAAAAAACAAGCACTAACTAACACCGGAACATAGCTTCAAAATAATCGCAAAATCGCACGTATCCTCATCAATCGATCGGAAAAATCATCGATTTAAAATCGATGTCGGAACCCACGATTATATCCTTGTTTCCCACTTGACTGATATGCTGTAACGAGCCAGCAGCGGGGAGCATCCCGGTCTGCTAACGAGACCTCATGCCCCGGGCCTACACTGTTCTCATACAAACTATTACATACACATATTAATTACAATGAGTTTGGATGTTTTTAATACACTTGTCTGTTCTTTACCCCTTCTTTCGTGTTGGCTCTGGTGTTGGAGTTTTCAAACTGACTGGATGACGACATGGCTTATCAACTATTGGTTGGATGGGTGACCATTTAGTGGTATTCGAACTATGCGCTTCCCTGCCTTGAGGCATTAAAATTTATTTTATTTGTGAAAGAGTGACGTGACGAGCTGAAGGCTCACCTGATGTTAAGTGGTTTCCTACGCCTATAACAACAATACGACTTCGGTCCTCGCCGACCGAAGTATGAGAAGACCCAAGTCGCACCCCGTTACGCCCGTCACCCGAGACGGGGAGTTCAATGGTTTTTTGGTTCCTTGGCTTAGTGGCAGTAGCCCTGCCTTCGAAGCGAGGGGTACCGGGTTCGATTCCCGGCCGGGGCACACTTTGTGTGGTGAACGTGAAGTTTGTTCTCGGGTCTTGGGTGTTTGTCTTGTGTTTCTCTTTGTCCGTGCCATCTGCGACACAGGGAATCCTAGTGCAGAGGTATGAGTGTGTAAACGTTTATTATTACGTTTCTGGAAACCTAAAGAAGTTTTCACTTAAAAAATTGAGTTCAAAACAAAATCTTTTGCACTCTTCTGTCTTTTTACCCTATTGCAATAATTGCATGTTATATAACAATAAAATGCTATGAGAACCCTTAATTATTTCGCAGGTCAGCGGGAGTTCAATTCTGTTACTATGGTACCTTGCCCGGGGCACACAATCTGTTCCAAAACTCAGTACAATTATATTGAGATTGTGATAACACTCATAATATTAAGGCGAAAGTTTGTGTGTGTGTGCTTGTTACTCCTTCACGCTCAAACGGCTGAAATGATTTAGACAAAATTTGGTACCAGGATAGCTTAGGTATATCCACCGGAACACAGCGACGCGAGTGCATCAATGCTTGG
Source organism: Aplocera efformata (assembly GCA_921293045.1). Taxonomy (NCBI): domain Eukaryota; kingdom Metazoa; phylum Arthropoda; class Insecta; order Lepidoptera; family Geometridae; genus Aplocera; species Aplocera efformata. Next base: position 1,817,341 of record OV121061.1, read on the forward strand.
CGGCAGAAACCCAGATGTAGGCAGTACTTCTCCGGGCGAACTTTGCACAAGTTCTACTGCTACTTGTTGTTGCTCCTTTAGCATCTAGCTCTTATCTTTAGCTCCTTATCATGCCATCTGCGACACAGGGAGTCCTAGTGCAGAGGTATGAGTGTGTAAACGTTGTTGTTGTTTGTAATGTCTCTGAATATTTATAATTATTATCACATTTTTACATTCATAATTACAAAAGACTCTTTGTATAACTACGTAGAAAATTGTGAATACTTATTATAAAATGGTTTCTTTCGAGGTGCAAACATAAAGATATGAATGAAACTGGGTTAGAGTTTTTATAAGTTTGTCAAATACTGCTTGTATTTAATACAAATTAGTAATCCTTTCATCGATGAATGAATGAATGAATGAAGAATGAACGATAATCCTTTTCCAATAAACATTTTATGTGCATCTATTGCTCATTTTGATTTTTATAATTCCATTGAATCGCTTCGTATCTCAGTTGGCAATCGCAAATGGCATACAAACACAGAAACAAGACAATCACACAAGACCCGAGAACAAACTTCATGCTCACCATATTGTTTCTTGCTCGGGTCGAACCCAGGTCCCCTCGCTTCGAAAGCAGGGTTACTATCAACTAAGTCACGGAACCGTCGATAACAATCAACAGGGAATAACTTAAAATTTATGAAGACAGAATAATACGCATAAAGAATAGTACTTTGCGAATAACCCTTCTTATATACAAGAAGGGTTATTCGCAAGGTACTATTATTTTATTCTAAAATAATAAGAATCCCATACATTAATTCACAAACCACTCCAAAGAATAAATAACGTTTTTACTCATACCTCATGACAAATACAGAAACACAAGACAATCACTCAAGACCCGCGAACAAACCTTATGCTCACCACACAAAGTATGCCCCGGCCGGGAATCGAACCCGGAACCCCTCGCTCACAAAAATATTATATATAGTTATAATATTAAGATTATTTAACTGCTCCACGAAACACAGTACTTTATAAAATGAGATACGTTCCGTTTCATCCATTCTTTTTTCATCACAAAAATGAAAAATATGATTGTAGGTACACAAGTTTGTTGAGAGTGGTTTCATAAGGCCCTATAAAGTGGCACTTATCAAATTATCAGTACATTTGTGGAGATGCGCCGTGACTTATTATTTAAGGGAGGCCACTCCTCAATTGGTCGTTATTAACTGGACAAGATAATTTTAAAACGTAGTTGTTTTTTTAGGTTCCTTACATCCTGTGATTAAACTCATAAGGTAACCCTTATGAGTTTACTCTCGTGTCGCGAGATTGAACTTAGGATAAAAAATAACAAAAATAAAAAAGACGAAATTTAAACTATTGCTGTTTTTGGATTTCCCCCAAAAAGGAAAGAAGCCCTATTTGTTTAGTTCAAATATCAAATATAGTTTATTGAGGAACAAAATAACAATGGATAACAAAAAGAATTAGAAAAAGGATGATGCCTGCCGAAGTAAGAATGTGTTGAAGAAGAGGATAGACCGATGTCTCCCAAAGATTTGCACACACCACTTCGCAAGGATTTCAGTTTGCCCGGGATCATGACGCATGTAACTGCGTCTAAATATCGGGGGTCAACAAAACTGACAAATCATGATAAATATCTCGGTAACACGAATATTAATTTAATTTTTTGAATTGAAGTCGCATATATTGTATCGTAACCTTAATCTTTAATCCTTCTAATTTTAATGCATAATCATTATGAAGTTTTGCAGATACGTTATCATGGGTTCAGAAAAAGACAGGGTACTTTCTTTAATAAATAAATTTACTTACAATATCTACATCAAAACGCGCGAAAACACGGTCATAAGCTAGTTTTTAAATAAATATTTATGGACAATAGTAGCAGTCAAAACACAAATTTGTACCAGAAGTGTAACGGTTTTCGAAGATAGTCTTGCGTTTTGCTAGAACATTATTTGCCTGTATAAATAACCATTAAAACTAAAAAGTTTTTTGTTCTAAAAATGTTTAAAACATCCTAAATGCAAATCTCTTTATCCTACTAATTTAGATGTCCATTTAAGTAACAAAATGACGATAATTTGCCCAAAAAGCCAAAAGTTTACGTAAATATATCAGTAGCATTCGAAAAGCACTTCCAATGGGAGCTATTTTTTCATTCGATATAATTTCAAAATTAGCATTGATAATAAGTAAGTCAGTATTTTTAACGACCATAACAAAAAGAGCCGCGGCTTTAAGCCAGCTGTTTAAAATTACAAGAAGATCGAGAGGCCATCGTGAAATGGTCAACGATTTTGTTAAATATGTTCTGTGGCAGGTATTAATTTGTGAGACTGTTATTATGATCCACTGTGATGGATTGGATGAGTAGGCGATTTTTTTTATTAAATGTTTGGTCCATTAGGACTCCATTAACAGAAATTCGGCTACGATTTCGTTTTTTTGAATTCTGTAAATTGCTGGTTGGAAATGTAAGTGGTAACCTCTTTTATTTTGGTATCTAGATTAGATCTAGAATTAAAAAAAAACTTCAGTGTATAACGGTAGTAGTGAGTTTGCGAAATGAAATGGTAACTCTTTTTCGAGTTTCGACGGAGTTTCATGCGACCCGGACCATGACGCATGAAACTGCGTCGAAATATCGGGAGTCAATACTCACAAATCATGTTAAATGATTGTAATTCGAAAAATGTACTCGAAAAATAATGTATAACCATGATAGTGGTGTAAAACTCCATACATTTTTCAATTGAAAAACCCTTGTGGGTTTAAACCAGGCACCTTCGGATTGAAAGTCTGCTTCTGTGCCCATAGGCCATGCGGTTGTACCGGCTTATATTCCTGTTATTTTCAACAAGTCCTGCCAAACAATAGATATAGTATATGAACTAAAATTGAGAGTGGTTTAGCTGTTGATCTTGATAAGAATATGAGTGCATTAAACGTCAAAAAAAACTGAAGTGGCGGCACGAGCCTGAGTTTTTTGCAAATTATTTGCTTTGTCATAGTTTTTGGTAACAATTTGGAGTGATAAAGTCTACGTAATTGTGAGTTTGGACGTTTCGTAAAATAGTTTGTAAAAACTAGTAGTATTCTTGAAAATATGGTAAAACAAGAATAGTTTATATGTATAACAGCGTTCTGCGGTGTTTCCCGCGGTTTGCCATACTAAGGGAACACTGCATATTTCCGGGATCAAAAGTAGCCTATAATATTAGTGTGATTGACTCAGAGATCAAAAGTAGTTTTTTTTATTTAACCAAAGTGACGGGACGAGCTGAATTCTCACCTGATGTTAAGTAGTTACTTCCACCCATAACAGCAGTGTGACTTTGGTCCTCCCCGACCGAAGTATGAGAACACCCAAAGCGCACCCCGTTGCGCCCGGCACCTGAAACGGGGTGTAAGTCTCTGCGCATGTTATTTCACCGGCACCCACATCCTTCCACCACACCAATACGAGTGCATCACTGCTTGGCGGTACGCTAGTATGTATTGTACTTAGTTGTATGTGTGCAAATCGTTTTTTTTTTTGTTAAATACAATATTTAACCACCACTTTCTGTTCTTTGGTTTATTCGTTAAGTCTGCTTGAGTACCGGAAACACCAAAGACTTGCTGCTTGATGTTTGATATCAGTCCTAACGTCAAAGTCACGTTTCTTTGAGTGATTGATGTCAGAAAAATTGTCAAAACAATCATCATTAGTGTAACCTCCGTGTCAGCTTCTAATTTTCCCACTGCACGGACGCCGGCCTCCTCTCGTACATTGAGAATGATTGGCTCTGATCTACCACAGGAGCCCAATCAGGACTGGTAGATGTCACATGTCTTCGAAATTTTGGTTCTAAGACATGCCGTTTTCCTTCACCGTTTCGAGAACGTGGTATTGCGCGCGTAATTTTTTCAAAAGAAAATCTCTTGCACGTGTGGTTTTTACCAGCGACCTTCGGATTGAAAGTCGGCGTCTGTGCCACCATATCAACCTAGCATTATTTAAATAGGTATATTTCATTTTATACTCACTGTATAATGTCACCTGGGGCCCCTAAGTCAGAACAAAAAAACAGTTTGCATGAAATTCATCAGTCTCAAGAGAGCCCATCGCAATATAGGTTCATCTGAAACTCAGTTATCCCAGTTCAGTATTGCAGTGGTCAGTTTGTTACTTGTTCACGTCTTGTCATTACTGCAAACGTAGACCAATGTAGGAGCAGAGGCTACGGAAACCAAGCCTGTATCAAAACGAATATCTATTGGGGCAAATCAAAAAAATAATTTTATTGCATTAATTGCTTATAATGAACTTACTTGGCTTTTACAGACTGCATAATCAGGTAGTTTTACACATCTTATTTATGTACCCACATGTTTATAATTATGAATTGTCATTTGAATGTCACTTTTTCACAACACAAATATCTACAGATATGTATATATACATACACTACATTGCTGTAACCTCAAAATTATAAAATGTTATTTTTTATATTCAAAGTGCAAAAACTTCTATAAAATATTAATGTTCATTTTGTCAACTAATCTATACAAAGTTTCCCCTTCTACTCAAGTATCGATCGGACGTATTACACATACAAGTAAAACTCGGACTCAAACTCATCCATTCCTTTAGAGCTCAAGAATCGTTTTGACGTCGAATTTTACACACACAAGTAAACTAATTCGTGCGCATACAACGTGTCACAGGAGTTCCTTAAACACATATTAAGCACATAGATTTATCAAATTACCGTCAATTATTATATTTAAGCATATTTTGACTTCTTCGTTAAGATTCAAATCCAATTCAAAGTCAAAAACCTTTGTTTAAAAATAAAAATTCTTAAATAGTTTCATTTATTTGCTTTGTAACAAAATTTTACATGTTATATACGTTTAAAATTATTTATTATTCTTAACTAACAAGTAAAAAATGTAACATGATATAAGAAATATACAAATTTGAAAGATTACTAACTCCCGCGCTAGGAAGAACCTGTGTTGGCAACGTTTTATTAAATAAATATATTTGGATGTAAATAAATAGACATAGCTAGACATATTTTGCCCCGGAAAAGGGTAATCTCTGTATACGAGGGATAATCTATGCAGTTCAAGAGGTTGTCCAGTGACTGCGGTAACTCGATTTCCGCGAGATGGCAGACTGATTGGGCGTTTGTGATGGTCACACGTACACTAGTTAAACTTACTATACACTAGTTAAACTTACTATACACTAGTTAAACTAACGGTACACTAGTTAACTTTCCTTGGTTAATCATTAAACAAGTGACTGATTAAAAAAAAAATACGAAAAAACAGACTTCAGTACGTGCATCACAGGTACCCACCCCTGTGACTGTGATGCAAGCACTGCGTATGCATGTGGTGGCGACCCCCGCCCATGACAACAGTAATGCGACTCAGTATAATATTTGGATCTTACACTGAGTTGCATTCATCCTGCTACCTTTTTTTTATGTGAATCAGTGACTGAACGAGCTGAGGGCCCACCCGATGGTAAGTGGTGACCCTCGCCCATGACAACAGTAATGCGCGCGACTCAGTATGAGATTCAAGTCTTTACTGAGTCGCATTCATCCTGCTGCATCCATTACCTAAGACTGGGATGATACGTCTCATGCGTATGTGATTTCACTGGTACCCACACCCTTCCACCGGAACACAATAGTGCGAGAACTACTGCTTGGCGGCAGATTCCAGGCGTGGTGGCAGTACCTCTCCGGACGTACTTGGCACAAGTTCTACTGCTAGTCTACAAAGGGTAGCGGACGCTAGCAACTGGACCCCCCGGTTTCCTCACAATGTTTTCCTTCACCGTGAGAAGAAAAACTCACTGGTGCACGTGTGTGTTAGAACCAGCGACCTTCAGATTGAAAGTCGCCGTCTGTTCCCCTGGGCCGCCAAGCTGTGACGCCAGTCAATTCTGATGACACAATAATCTAACAATCGGCCGTCATAATTGGTATATGACCACCCCCTAGAACCAAAGTGACCACAAATCCAGTCGGCAGGGAGACTACCCTTTAGTTAATTATTAGAGAGTACGGCGGTGATCCATTAACGTGGACTCAGTGGGGGGTTTTGTATGGTGACCATCTTTCAACGATAATCTGGGACATTCCTGAGATACAAATATTCCGTCATCAACATCATTTCAGCCGACAGACGTCCACTGTTGGACATAGGCTTCCCCCATAGCTTTCCAGGTTAGACGGTCCTGAGCCACTTCCGTCCACCGTCTACCCGCGACCTTGGTGATGTCATCGGTCCATCTGGTGGGGGGTCGTCCTACACTGCGTCTGCCGGTTCGTGGTCGCCACTCGAGAACCTTTATTCCCCAGCGGTTGTCCGTATTAGCCTCTAATGTAATTGCAGTAAGTGAGAGAGAGGGGTTTGATCAACCATGGGAGCTAAATTCGGATTGTCAGGTGTAACATGTCTTTCAATTTTAGTTAAAAATAGTATTTTGTTTTCGTTTTCATGTCGGTTTCTTTACAATGTTCTTCACCGTTTCGAAAATTTGGAATGGGGCACATATATTTTTCCAGTGTAAAACTCTTTCGTGCACGTTTAGGTTTAGACCAGCAATATTCAGATGGAAAGTCAGTAGTAAATTTTCAATAACAGACTTTTTGAGACGGTTATTTCTTCACCAGAAGAAATGCAAGAGTATAATTGGTAGATACAATTTAATTAACAATCTTGTTCCTTGCTAAACTATAGGCAATATCTTATAATTATAGTATTGTTATTGTACGCATATATTACAATATATATCTGCCTATTTGAAATTATGTTTCTACAACCCTAGATTTGATCTAATTTCAATATAAAGTACATTAAATTTTGTTGGTGGCTTATTCAATAAATAAAAATATAGTGTTGCCACCCTACTCCACCTGAATTTGTCACGCTTTGATCCCGTTTATCCTTTATCTATACCGAACTTTATTTTGATAACCGACAGCGTGATTGTTCAGCTTTAATCAACGGTTAATAATTAATGTTTAACCTATCAAAGGATTAATCAAGGATGATAAAGTAATTTTAGAAAATAATTCTGGTCGGTTTAATTACTGTTTTAAATTATGATACTTGGCGCGGATTGAAAGTAATTGTAGATGTTTTTGACACAAGTCTATACACTCGTATCCTGGAAGTGATACAGGATTTACGACTCAAGTCTTTGTGACTTAGTGTAGATTCTGTATATAGCTCTGTTTCTAAAACCACGCCCTTATCTACTTACTGTTCCCTATCATTATTATATAATTGTGCTTGATATTTTTGAATAAATAAATTTTAAACCACATTATTTATAAAATAAACAGTATAAAAACATTGTAGTAAAAATATATACAATATAAAATCTATTATTATTATTATATTATATCCAGGTAGGGGTAGGAGGGTGCATGGAGTCAGCCGTGTGGTGTTACTAGCTTTTACCCGCGGCTGCGTTCGCGTTGTCATTTTTTTAACTTTCATTCTAGCTGTATCCGCGATTTTGTTCGCGTGGTTTTTTTTTGCGCGAATATCAAATTCTTAGTCTAAAAGTAGCTTAAATTACTCCTTATGATGTCAGCTATCTGCCAGTGAAAGTCTCTTCAATATTGGTTCCGTTTTGGAGATTACCCGGAACAGAGACAGACACAAAGGCAAACATTTTACAAACTGTTTTTTGTTATAAGTTTCGTTTAAACTTTCAAGTGCATTTAGTTAGATGTCATTTTGACATTACAAACAGACACTTCAATTTTAATTATTTGTATGGATTTATTTATATGACACTTTAATTTTGTTTATTGTTTGTTCAAATAAATTATTATTATTTCATATTTCATAGGATGAAAGGTACCCTATGTTTTGTCTACACCCCTGAAAACGTGTATGCAAAATTTCACGATGATTGGCTGAGTAGGTACCTGAAAGCGTAACAAACGAATTTACATTATTTCTTCAATAAAATTAACCAAGTTAATAACTTGGTTTTTTAATTGGAAAAGCAAGGATTTTCAGCACTGTACACACCATCTTCCGAAATCAACGTTCGTTATTATTACGTACCGTACCGTACCAGCCTCTAATGTTCCCACTGCAGGGACATCTGCCTACTCTCGATAATTGAGAGTGAATGGGCTCTGATCTACCACGGGAGCCCAATCCGGATTGGTAGATGTCACATGTCGTCGAATTTTTGATTCTAAGACATGCCGGTTTCCTCACGATGTTTTCCGTCACCGTTTTGAGAACGTGGTATTATTACGTATAAACAAAGAAATAAAGTAAATTATTACGTATAAATTACGTATAGACGCCTCCGTGGCTTAGTTGGTAGTAGCCTTGCCTTTGAAGCGAGGGGTCCCGTGTTCGATTCCCGATGCACACTTTGTGTGGTGAGCATGATGTTTGTTCTCGGGTCTTGGGTGTTTGTCTTGTGTTTCTGTGTTTGTCCATGCCATCTGCGACACAGGGAATCCTATTGCAGAGGTATGAGTGTGTTAACGTTGTTTGTTTGTTGATTACTAGCTGATTCAACATATGTTTTCCTCTCTGATTCACAATTTCAAAATCGGCTGTGAAACGACGTAATGGCAAAAATCCCGTGGAAAATTGTGGATAAAAATTTTCACAATTTCCGACTTTCCATTTTTTTTTTTTTTATTATTTTTTTTTATGTGATTGTGTGTTGGAACGAGCTGAGGGCCCACCTGATGGTAAGTCGTGACCCTCGCCCATGACAACAGTAATGCGCGCGACTCAGTATGAGATACAAATCTTTACTGAGTCGCATTCATCCTGCTGCGTCCATCACCCGAGACGGGGATGATACGTCTCATGCGCATCTGATTTCACCGGCAGCCACACCCTTCCACCGGAACACAGCAATGCAACCACTACTGCTTGACGGCAGATTCCAGATGTGGTGGCAATACCTCTCCGGACGAACTTGGCACAAGTTCTACTGCTACTTTTGGTTGCTCTTTTAGCACCACCCAGGTAGTACGTGTAGGGAATCAAAAGGAACACACCTACGGACGCGAGCAACTGGACCCCCCGATTTTCCCAAAAAATATTCTCTAGAAATCTTGTGAAAATTACAAACACAACAAAAATGAAATTTGTACAGTCAATGTACATTTTGTGTTGATGCGGCGCTTCTCATGCCCTTGGCAACTATGTATCATTCTGTGTATCATTTCTATTATAAATAAATCGGTTCTCGTGCAACCGCGGACTCGGGTGGTTATCATTTGCAAACCCATCCTCACTATATCATATGTCAATATCATCAGCATATCACGGGGGTGCCATCATATCATCCCAACAAAATTATTTGCCTTAATCTATTCTAAACTGTTCTGAAGTTCTAGGCTTTCATACATTTTGCAATTAACTTTTATTTATGTAGATCTACTTTGCCACTGTACTTTGCCAATGATGCTATTAAAAGGTTTTTGCGTTTGTCTTCCCAAGATATACAAACATAGGGGGTGTTTGCACAATCCCCGTTAGCCCTTTCCCCTGTGGGGTAGGGGGTTCAAAACCAATCAATGTCAGATAATTGGCGCTTTAATGCTGCCTCATTCAACAATTATCGAGGCCGCTGTCAACTGCCAGGTACTAGGGATGTTATTAATGGTCGATGGGGAGCGCTCGAAGCGTAGCTTGCTTAGACATTACTTACAGATAATTTTGTTCTATGCTAGCTGTGTATCACCCAAGTATACCTTAAAAAAATCACTAAGAGCAGACAACATTGCATACTACTTACGTATAATTAACCTTTACTCCAGCGCACGCGGATAAAGCATTTAGATATCGCTTTTTCTTCCGGCTTACTTTACAAATGTCAATATTAAAAGCTAACAAAGAACTGTAGCGTAATTCATTCATATTCATATTCTTTACTAGCTGTGCCCGCGACTTCGTCCACGTGGACTTAGATCTATCCCAGCCTAGAGGATAGAAATATAATGTGATGCTTATCATGTCTGGTCGTTACTATTATATTAAAATTAAATCTCAAAATACTTTATTACTTGTATTCTTTAATAAAACATATCAGGTAGCGGCTGTACATAATGTAAAGTAAAAAAAAAAAGAAAATAAACAATTTTATATATCATATGCAGCTGTAGCAGCTGCAGCCTTGTCAAGTATTAAAAACATAAATAAATATCATTAATATTAGCCATATTACGCTACAGTTCTTGGTTAGGTTAATATACAAAAATCTTTTTTGGAATCCGATTCGTAGTTCCAGTGACTGATTAGCGAGTTCAAACAAACATACCAACAAACACTCTTTAGCTTTATAATAAAGGCGAAGTGTGTGTGTACATCATTCAGAGGCATTTGAACTGAGCGGTCGGCTATGCTAGTCGTTGAGCCATGTTGGAGGCTTTTGGGTGCCTTGAAAACTCCAACGCGAATGTCCACTTACACGAAAAGAAGAAGACCCTTAATAGATATTTAATTTTAGGAGAATTTAAAAAAAAGTGTTCTTTCGAAGGGTTTCTTTTCTTCCCATGGAGGGCATAGGGTTTGAACAAGTGCTTAGTAGTAAGAACGCGCGATCGTGAAAGGAACGTTTTCTAGTATTAGCGCAACGAGATATGACTTGAGTTTTTTCATACTCAGCCGCGATACAGGCTAGCCCTAGTGCGGGATCCAATGTTATAAGTGTGTTCTAAAAATGTTCTGTTTTTAATAAGATATTTGTATTTGTATACTTTGGGGAGGGCCTAAGGTATATTGCTGTTACTACGGATGGAAGTAACCACTTTATATCATATAAATTTTAAAACTATCATGGTTATGAATATTATTATTCGTGTTTGCCTGGGACCATGACGCATGTAAATGCGTCGAAATATCGGGAGTCAACAAAACTCACAAATCATGGTAAATACTTACTACTACTACTACTACTAAGAATAAAAAAACACTGCTTCAGTGAATTGTTTCTCTGACGCAGTGCTTTTTCGTGAATTGAATTGAAACAACGCCTTTAAGTTACAAGTAGCAGTAGAACTTGTGCCAAGTTCGTCCGGAGAGGTACTGCCACCACATCTGGAATCTGCCGCCAAGCTGTAGTGGTTGCATTACTGTGTTCCGGTGGAAGGGTGTGGCTGCCGGTGAAATCACATGCGCATGAGACATATTATCCCCGTCTCGAGTGATAGACGCAGCAGGATGAATGCGACTTAGTAAAGATTTGAATATCATACTGAGTCGCGCGCATTACTGTTGTCATGGGCGAGGGTCACCACTTACCATCGGTGGGCCCTCAGCTCGTTCCGTCACTTATACACATAAAAAAAAAGTTGTGCATTAAAACATAATCGAAATTTTCGGTATCGATATTAAACATTCCATCCCTACCCCCAAATTGTTATATGGTCGTGGTAGATTAGACCCCCACCCCATTCACTTATCCCAATCAATCTGGAACGCAAACTCGCTTAATTAAACCATCGATTTGCAATTAACCACTCGTTATTATATCTCGTTATATTCACCGCTTTTTCAGCTAGTCACGAGAAAAGTATCGATAGAAATTTTTCGGTACATTTTGTTACTAAAATAATCGATAATAAATACTGCAAGCATTTTATAGTGATCAAATAAATAATAATAAATAAATGTTCATGGATATTTCACACAGATACATAGCCCCTTCTGTATTTTTGGTAATAATCAACTCAACTGGCCTCTGTTTGCAAATTTTTCTGTATTGCTAAATTTGCTGTATTTTGTTTGTTTTTCATTTGTTACCATGTTCATTGTTGTTCATTGTTTGTTATTTGTTTTGTTAAATACTTTGTTTTTTTTTTCCATGAAATTGTCTTTTGGCCATTCATGTTTGTTAATCTGCGTAAAATAACGTAACACGGAATTGTTAACCGTACTCCTGAGACCCAAGATACAGGCTTTACCGCCTAGTTTGGGCCTCGCAGTCACTTATCAACTAGAATCTGTATAATCTTTAGTTGTAGTTATTATTTTAATTCCATTCCCTTCCACCGGAACACACTAATGCGAGCACTACTGCTTGGCGGCAGATTCCAGCTGTGGTAGCAGTAACAAAACCACACACAGAGAGAGACACACACTTTCGCCTTTATAATATTAGTGTAATAGTGTGTGTATGTTGATGATTGATAGATTGTATTACAAGTAATTAACTTTCGACATGATAATAATATGTAAGTTCTTTTAATTTGTTTTAACTCTTAATAAATAATTTGAATTTTTAACTTTTTCCAGTTTAATTATTAATTGATATTATTGTAACCTGTAATTGAATTATATGTATTTTTTTCTTATTAAATTTAATGCTTATCGGTTTTATTTTAATGAATGTTAATTGTATAAAAAAAATGTTTACACATTCATACCTCTGCACTAGGATTCCCTGTGTTGCAGATGGCATGGACAAAAACAAAAAAAAACCGCAAGACAAACACCCAAGACCCGAGAACAAACTTCATGCTTCAAAAAGTGTGCTCTAGCCGTGAATCAAACCCGGGACCCATCTCTCCGAAGGCAGGGCTACTACCAACTAAGCCACGGAGCCGTCACGGAGTTAATTAGTATAATTGACTAATGGTCATTTTATATAGTGAAATAAATGATTGAATTGGTGAAGGAATACTTGAATTGGTGTTGTACATTAGAGCCATTCACTCTCGCGTGTCAAGAGTAGGTGTCCCTGAAGTCAGAACATTAGAGGCTGCTATGGTAATGAAAAGATTCTGATCAACACGAATTAGATTTCACAGCTACCAATTGCCCATTAGGCGGTACAAATTGAATTGAATTTTAAATATTAAAAAGCAAAGCATTTCACTTTACAATCGCGTGCATTCGATCATTTCGGAAATTTTAGCATTTTCCGTAATTAATTTTTAAAAGCTTAGTGGTTCAATCAATTTTATTAATACATTTCTGTGATTGGTTGTTAAATAGAAATTGGAACAGGCAAATTAATGAATCAGCGTGGTGGCCCAGGAGCACGATGCTGACTTTCAATCTAAAGGTGGCTGGATCAAAAACCATAATGAGTAACTAATGACTTTTTCCCTTAAAAATTTATGTAGGCATAATGAATCAATCATTTGTACAAACTTTTGTATTAATAATACAAGTGTATTATTACACACACTTTATGCGGTGAGCATGAAGTTTGTTCTCGTGTATTGGGTGTTTGTCTTGTGTTTCTGTGTTTGTCTATGCCATCTGCGACACAGGGAATCCTAGTGCAGAGGTATGAGTGTGCTGACGTTGTATTTTTTTTTTTAAATTGTCTGTATATATTTGTAAAAGGCTTTTTACCCCGAAATAGTGAAGTAAGTTTTTAAGGCTTATGCCGGTTTTTCCCATTATGTCATATTGACTTTAAACGTGGGGTAACACTGCGGGGCTCAGTTAGATAATCAATAATAGCTAAATATTCATGGACATTGCACACAGTGCCCTCCTATCCCCAAACTACAATAAGTACCTTATACTTGTTCTGTGTACTGATAGAATCATCACAACTTATATTGTAAAGGCGAAAGTTTGTATATGTCTATGAGTGTATGCTTGTTATTCCTTGCTCAAACAGTTCAACGGAATTGAATGAAATTTGGTACTAGCTTTCTAAGGCAGAAAGATATTTCAAATAAAAAGCCGGTTAAACCCGAGTCGGACTCGCGTACCGAGGGTTTCGCATTCGATTTTAGATTTTTGACGCATTTGTATGTGTTCCGGTGGAAGGGTATGGGTGCCGATAAAATCACAGGCATACGTTACATCTCCCTCTCGGCTGTTAAGTGCATTTTTTTCTAAGGTACCCTAATTCCTTTTTTATTTTCTAAAATAATAGTAGCCAAGTTATTCCTCGCCAGTGAACAAAAAATAAACAGAAAGACAGAAAAACATTTTAAAACACAGCTGTTATTATAACAGCTGTTATTCGACATTACAAACAGACACGTTAATTTTATTTATTTGTTTAGATTTGCAAATTAGTGGCAACGTCCACTCTTTAAGCTTTGAGTAAAAATCGTATCGTGTAAAATAGGAAAAAATGTATCTCCGGCCTAAAACCATTGCAAAAACACTCTGATTCAAATTTAAATAATATTTCTTCCTAAAACATCTTAAAACATTTGTATAGGTACTTAGGCTACTATAAAACGGTAAAAGTCGCATCATAATCAATTTATCCACTTTATAAGGGCTTGTTATCCCAAAGTTAACCTCCTAACTGCCGCTTGCAAACAATCACTGACGCCGAACAAAAGAAACGAGCTACAATACAAGGAGCACGAAAAAAAAAAATAAGTCGCCACGATTGGCTGATCGGCGCGTGACGTCACCAAACCCCGCCCCCTAGCAACCGTCGCTACACCTGAGATGAGAGCGAGCGAGATCTGACCAAGTGTGAACAAGATAGAATCACATTGACGTTCCGCCTTAAGAAATCGGAATGCCTTATGATCCAATAAGCTCCACACTGTTTTGAACGTACCTTTGCAGATTTAGAGTTTCTTTTTCAGTGTCATTGTTGGTACTTACGCTGGATGGTAAATAGGTGTTGGTCAGTTGGAAAAGCTGTTATTGTTTGGTTATGGGTTAACCGATTTGGTTAAATTTGTGTTAACAGGCAGATGTCCGGTCGCTCTGTCTCTGTCTTACGGCCACGTCTGATTGGTTATTGATTGACTTGATTAATTTGTACTCATTAGCATTGTAACTGTTTTGAGTAGTCAAATTTCAATTACGGCAATCTACTTGAGTTAATGATATATTTGTGTCAGTAAAAAACTGAGACATGATTACGTTAAGTAGTTTAGTCAATGTTTTTTATCGGCAAAGAGAGCGTTGAGATAAATCGTACCATAGAGAGTTTAATTTATTTCTGGCAAAGGAATAAATCAACATCACAGTTGGGTTCGAAATCAAAAGAAAGTTGCCAAAGAACATTAGACAAATTCAGAACTGTTAACACCTCGACAATGTGCAACCTTCAAAGCACCAACACCTTCACAATCGGCCCAATCAGATAGAAAGAAAACTATTCACCCGTCACAAACGAACTCCAAGGGGAATGCTAATGCCCGCTTCTTACCAAACAAAATCACTTCTCGACCCCAAATTTCGCACTTTCAATGGGCAATTTCACCCCCACTTCGAAGCCCCGCCTCCTTCAGCGCGGCTAAGCTCAGTCACGATCGGGACACCGCACAAGATGGACGCGTCTGAAGACCGTTTCTTCAGCAATTCGCCGGACCGTTCCGACACGAACAGCCCGCGGTCGCAAATGAGCACCCCCAATTCGAATTCATCAATAAATGTTACAGATCAATCGATCTCTCTGTCACAGCATCAGCACAATTTAGAGACTTTGAACCGGATGGGGATGTTTTTTCACGCGCAACAGATGCATTTAAATCAGAGTTTTGACGCAGTCAAGTCTAGGTTAGGGCTTACCCAAGCGAACCCGGGGCCTAGGCATACGATAGACGCTATATTAGGTCTGAATGGACAGAGACAAGTAAGCAGAGTGAGTGAGTTTGAGCAGAGGAGGGAAGGGGAGTGTGAGACTGTGCCCGTTTCGCCAGGAGCCGTTGAAAGTGCCGGTAAGTTAAATATACATACATAAATCTTTTTAATAAATGAGGTTAACTTGTCTATAGTTATTTACACTGTGGTTGTTGGGGGAATAAAACAAATTTGTAGTAAGCACATTTATTCTACAAGCTAAAAACGTGTATGTAAAAGCTATATTTGTAAAGAAAGCTATAGGTTAAACCTTATTTCATTATCTCAGTTATCATCAGCTGAAAATGTTGATATTCGTTATAAAGAACTTGAGGTTTCCAAGTATTATTTTATGAGTTCAACGGAAGTAAAGGTTTTTTATATTTATTTAAATAATAAATCATTTTATTGCAGTAACAACATTTAAGTATTTATTATTAACCTACATAAAATAATACTCTGCAATTGGTGGTTTTATCACTAAATAAATTTCTTTCGGACCACCACCAATGAGCCCGGCTAATGTTCGGAAGCTTCTAATGCACTAAAATTAACTGCATAACTTGTCAACCAAACATATCGAAATGAAAATCATTCGTATAACATCCATCGTCTTCTAAGTGTCGATTATACGTTTTTTTGTGAGTTTGCAAAGGCGTTGCAAATATTTTCCCGCCCTCCGCGTCGCCCGCCCAGCCGTTTTTGTGCCGTCGGCAACGAGACGGAACGAATTTAGTGACTATGCGTTTGCGTAAATAGGTACTCGATTGGATGCGTGGTTGTAAGATAAAAAGACTAAAAAAAATACATACATATCATACTTATTATAAAGGTGAAAGTTGGTATGTGCGTGTTTGTACCGTTTGTTACCTTCAATCTCAAACGACTCAACGGATTTGGATGAAATTTGGTACAAGGATATTCCTATTCATATTCATATTCTTTATTAACCGTAGGGACACTTCGGAACACTTGGTATAGGCAATAAAACATATCAGGAAGCGGCTGTACATAGGCCTTGTCAAAACGTCAAGTAAAAAAAAATATAAGAAAATAAACAATTTTATATAACATATGCAGCTGTATAGGGGCCTTGTCAAGTATATTAAAAACATAAATAAATATCTATAGATGTGATAAACAATAATTATTAACTAGGAACAACCTATTTAATTTTTTGCTTTGAGACGGAACTCAGCCAAGCCTCCTTATCAGATATTTATAGCAAGTATAATAGCTACAACACATCCTAACAAATATGCTACTTTTGATCCCGGAAACCCGTTGGTTCCGCGGGGCGCAGCTAGTTTGATTCAAAATTATACTATACTAGTATTATAAATGCAAACATCTTTCAGTATTTGCTATGAAGGTATCTCATACCTGTGATTGAAACAAGACTAATTTTTATCTTGAAATAGTGAAATAAGTTTTTCCCATCGTCTCATGTTAATTTTTAAACCACGGGTTAGTTATTAAAAAAAAAACGTTATGATTCTTAAGTTTTTTAACTAAACGAACTTTCTAAAGAAATGTCTTATAGTGAATCATCAACCCTTATTCAAGTGGTGGTTAATTATTAGCCTTCATGCCAATTGAGAGCCTTCCGCTCTCACCAAAAGTCCCCGTAAAGTTATCAAGGCTATGTCCAACAACGACATATAGCCATGTGAAAAAAAACATTTGATTTGTAAAAACGAAATAAGGTGAAAAATTTGCCGCCACATCAAATTGATGCCCAAAACTGTATGAATTCAAAAGGAATAGAACGGGAAGTAAAAAAGATATATATAATTAAAATATATAAACTACTGTTTTTAGAAAAGTGTAGTTCGTTCCGATGTCGCTAATTACCTTTTACCGCCGCTAATAAACTAAGTACTAATTATAAATTCCCAAATAAAAAACGGTAATCTTTATTTAAAAAAAAAAATACTTCTATTTAGTTGCTCTTCAGAGCTTACTCACAGCATAAATGCGTTACCGTACTTTACAATGTAATGGACATAAAACTTTTGTTTTTAATAAAACGTGATATCTTCCATCAATGTAGTAATGTAGGTAGTGGTTATTACCTTTTTAATGGTAAGGATCTAATTAGCGTGCAATTAATGCAATGTAATATATCTTAATGATTGAAACAGTTTTTCATGCCATACTTTTTACTTGCACTGTTCGTATGTCTGACTTGAGGGTTTAATTTTGTTTTAATTAACACAAAGTGTCTCTATTTAGGACGCTATTCCTTAGGTTCCTAAATATCACAAGCGAGAGCCGAGGAGAGCGTGCCGCGCGATATATATTTTAAGTTTTTAAAGAAGAATACAAATATATCGCAACAAAACCTCATTATAATTAATATACGATTAACCTACTATTAATATTACAGTTATTAAGATAGCATGTTCTTGTAGGTACATATTTACATATTTATTTATAAAATTCTAATATATTTTTAATAGAATTCAACGGAAATAAAGTATTTTGTCTTTGAGTTATATTATAAATGTGAAAGTTTTTGTCTGTGTATTGTATATGTTTGATACTCCTTCACGCTTAAACGGCTCAACGGATTGGAATGAAATTTGGTACCAGGATAGCTTATACCCTGGAGTAACACATAGGCTACTTTTTATCCCGGAAAACTGCGGGTAACGCTGTAGGGCGCAGCTAGTAACTCAATATACCACACTCTCCTTTTTAGACCAGTGGGATCAGACAAATACAAGTACGATCCGAGAAACGCGTGCCGTGGCAGCTGTAAAGTGCGAGAATTTTAAGATTATATGTAATATTAATTTTAATTTATACAAATATTGGAAGACAAATAAACATTGTTTTTTATACCTGTAAAATAAACATAGTACATATACTTTTCCGGGATTCGGCATAACACATTTGTTGTATCTGGTAATTACAACAAAGCTTTTGAAAAAACAAAATTGATTGAATAAATGGTAGAATGTTTTCAGTAAAATAAACAATCAACTCATTCAAAAACTCCGATAATGGAATTGGAATGTAGGCGCAGAAAATCTCTGACGCCATATTTATTTTGGTCTCAAGCATGACCATGGCTTGGTTTGCTTGGTTAGCAAACAAGATAGCAAAAGGCACGCTGCTACTACTAACCTAGCAATCACGTCTTCTACAGCTTAGAATACTCAGAGTGTGGTTAAAAAACAAAGGAACAAACGGAGATGTTACGTCTCACGCGCATGTGATTTAACCAGTTCCAACCTTCCACCGGAACACAGCAATACGAGTGCACCACTTGGCGGCAGAGGCAGTACTTTACCGGGCGAACTTTGCACAAGTTCTACTGCTACTCTTTGTTGCTCCTTTAGCACCACCCAGGGGGTACATGTAGGGACTCAAAGATCAAAAATTTTGTTCTAGTATCTCACTTACGGGCACGAGTAACTGGACCCCAATGATATAAGAATTTACGTAATTTTACTTAGAGATGACAACAGCTTCCATGTATAGTGTATTAGCGGATATCTGGCGTATGCTACTACGCTAAGAAAATAAAAACTTTTTGTACCTAACGCATTGTTTTAGTAGTTTAAAACCATTTTCGCATTATTGCCTTTCTAATGACACCGGTTTGGGCACATCAGTTGGATGGTATCAAAGCCTATAACAGACATAGGTAGAAACATGTTTTTTTGTTTTATATATTACTAGCGACCCACCCCGGCTTTGCACGGTTAGTAAAGCAGTGTCGTATCAGAAACTACCCGTGCGAAGCCGGGGCGACTTGCTAGTGTATTATACATATAAACCTTCCACTTGAATCACTCTATCTATTAAAAAAAACCGCATCAAAATCCGTTGCGTAGTTTTAAAGATTTAAGCATACATAGGGATATAGGGACAGAGAAAGCGACTTTGTTTTATACTATGTAGTGAAGATTGCGTATTACTGGTAGCATTCATGGTTTTTCTCGCTTGTATCACATTACAAGAGACCAAGAGTATAGCCACTGGACTAACAGCGGGTCTGGTGTATAAAGCGCTTTACCGATCCAAAGAGATAACTGTTTGTTAGCCCTGTGAAATAAATAAAATAAAAGAGGTTACACTTAAATTTGAATTTCGAATGTTATTATTTTCCCATCGCTTATAATAGACAAACATCAATAATTTCAAATTTCGTAACCGGATGCACGATCTATTGACTTATCTGTATCGATCTACTAATGCGTTGATTGCAAATCGATTTAAAGTTTATAAAACATTTCATAATCGCTACTAGCGTTGATTACATATGTTTGGTCTAAACTTACTCGAGTATTTTATATTATAGGCTTGCAGATTTATATAATAAAATAATAAGATCTTTCTGAAAGTGCTACTAAGCTTCCACTCAATCGTATATACTCGTATATATATCGTAGATATCAATTGTATCTTATCTTAAAGTTACTTTTACACGTATCTCAGATATGGCTCTAATGATTTGTGTGAAATTTTATAGGGTTTTGATGTTTTAATTTACCTGTATTTGTATTTCTTGCAAAAATACCATCAATTTTTACACAAAAAAAAATCTAGTGAAGCTCGGTTGCCAACCTCGTTGCACAGTTATATCTAGTACACAAGTAGCGCAACGAGGTTGGCCATTCTACAGAACTTTTCCGGGATAAAAATGTACCGACATCTTAACATGTCGTCCGAAGCACGGTCACCCATCCAAGTACTGAGCGGGCGGAAAGTTGCTTAACTTTTGATCTGTAAAGAACATCTTATCAAGTATTGCCATCAGCGCTTCTATGATTATTACTATAGATCATGTGATCAACAAAGATTTATTATTATTATAACGAGTTTTTTTTTTCCTAGATAATATATTATTATTATTATAACAATGGAGAGAGCATGAGTTACTTAATAAAATGTATAAAATACCTGCCCGCAATCCAACCTAATTATATTAAATTTATTGTACCCAATACCCCCAAATACAGCCATAAATTAAATTACTGAAGTAAAATAGGCAGGCCTATTAAAATAGTTGGAATGTTTCGCGTTTTTATTAAAAATAATAAGGTCAATTTTTGGAGGTCGTTATAATTTGTGTGAAATTATTAATTAGTTAATCGGGTAATTCTTATCGTGTCGGTATTTCTTATCGTGCAAGGCTTAGGGGTGAGTTAAGGCGAGACCACAGCAGAGGGACTAGTAAAGGTGAGGCCACAGCAGAACAAGTTGAAGCTTGAAGTGCGAACTCGACTTAGTTGGTAATATGGACCATCCGTATTGGAGCAAAGGGTTGGAGTCTGGGCCGGGGCACACTTTGTGTAATGAGCAAAAATGTTGTTCTCGGGTCTTGGGTGTTTTAGTTAACTGTGTGCCATTTGGTATCAATGTCTATTTCATATATTTATTTACGAAATAAATACTCTTTTCTTATCAGAACAGTTAAATATTTTTAATAATTCGTTTGAACGGAATTCTGTTAATATTATGATACAAATTATTCTATTATTGTAACAGATTTTTAAAATGATTTAATCAAAATTTTTATATAATTTTATTATATAATTTTTATATAATTTTTATATAATTTTTTTATAATTAATTTTTCTTAGGAACTTAAGAACGTACGAATATGCTTTTTTTAAGCAAGAGATTAATTTTAATCATGTATCACAAAACATTGTGATACGTGATTAAAATTAAAATTCGTAGCCTCGTAGTAACGTCGTAGCAGCGGCTACGGAGTGCTACGAAAATCGATTTATACAGATTCTTTTTTAATTTTTTTCTGATTATTCCAGCGATAAACCCACAGTGTAAAAAGTCACCCATGGAGGTTCTGCCTTACCCTGGGAGAAAAAGCCTTTTATTTTGTGTGTGTACAGTTCTGATTACAGTTATTTTAAAATATTTTTATAAGAAATGAATATTTTAACGTATAGTAGACTGCTTATGCTTCGTATAGGCCTTTTAATGGTAAAACAGACATGTTGAAAGGACATGACATAAACAGGCAATGTTGATAACCCTTAAATTCTACATATGAATGTTCTCTTATAAATTCTCTATCTTTGTTCTAATTTTAATTAATATTTAATAGATTAACCTTTCTGTAGCTGAACTGAATGTAGATAAAATATCGCTATTTCACTCACAGGGAAAGTAAAACAAATGCAGTCAGTGTTCTTGTCACCCTACCCCACGATCAAAATTTTCTGTTTTAATTTTTACATTTTTGTTCTTTACAAGTAGCTTCTAAGATTATAATGTTTTTTTTTTTAATTTTGTGTAAATAAAAAAAAATAAAGATATATTATAAATAGTTCAATTCACACTTCAAATAAAACAAATACCAGATATTGAAATATTTTACGGAAAAAACGCTTCGGTGTGGCTACAACTTTATTACTCCTTGGGGTTTCTCACAAATGTAAATTTACTTCATGTACCAAGTAGTAAGTTATCGGCAACTTACTACTATTTCATTTAATTAAGCGTGTTATTTATTGCGTTTGTTATATTTAGTTGTGGTAATGATTCTATTTGTAGCGTAACCTAGAAGTGTATAGTTGCATAAGTAACGGCACCGTGGCTTAGTTGGTAGTAGCCCTGCCTTCAAATCCAGGAGTCAAAGGTTAGATTCCGGGCTGGGTATTGCTCGCGTCTGTAGGTACCCACCCTTCCAAACCCTACTCGTACCCCCGTGGTGGTGCAAGATTCTGCCGGAGAAGTACTGCCACCACACCTGCTAATTTGCCGCCAAGCATTGATGCACTCGGTTTGCTGTGTTCCGGTGGAAGGGAGTGGTTGCGACTTGGGTCATAAAAGACGTAACATCCCCGTCTAGGGTGACGGGCGCAACGGGTTGCGCCTTGGGTCTTGTCATACTTCGGTCGGGGAGGACCTAAGTCGTATTGCCGTTGTAATGGGCGGAGGTAACAGGAGAGTCTTTAGCTCGTCCCGTCACTTTTGTCATATACCATGCAACGTCCAACCCGAATTGTCAAGACAATTATTATAGTTGATCGCGATCTTAAATCAAAAAAGATCGATTAGAAAGAAAAATCGGCTTCAAAGATATCTTACAAGTCAATTATTTCGTACTTTATACACCAAAATGTATCAATAGTCTTCATATACTCATCTCAGAGACTTCAAATAAAATTACCGCGTCCAATCACGTTGGAAAGACAGAGTAATCAACCAATTGGCGACCCATCGCTGGGTCGCCGCACAATCGATTGCAATCGCTATTAAGGCGATTCGATTATACCGTCGGTGACCGCAGCGATTATTGGGCATGTACAATCGATTTATTATCTCGTACCATGTTTGATATTAAGGATGTGCAGAGTAGATCGGGGTCATTTTGAATGGGAAAAGTAATTATTGGTGATCATGAGTTTTCGTACTTTGATAATATATTGTAGATAGAGAGAAAACTAAAAACAAAATGGAGGTTACAATGGGTGGTCTTATCGCTCATAGCGATCTCTTCCAGACAACTTATATTTATTAAGATACGAGTAGATATACTTATAATTTAACTACATATATATTATTTAGGTAATATTAATACATATATATGTTCATATATAGGCATAAATACTTTAATACTAAATAATATACACAATACTATAGGTGTTACTGTAGGTTTACTCAACAGATGTTGAGTATGTACTTGTCACGTCTTGCCTTTTAAATATACTGTAAACAGATGTGTATGTGGAACCAGATTTTTTAACAAGAACATTCTCAAATATTTCAATCTTAAGTAATGATGTATGTAAAATATTTGTTCTATCTGTTTGCATAGTAATAAGGAAAAGGTTATATATGTACTTATATGTATAAGTAATTGCTTTGTTAAAGGGATCATGTACACAAGTGGCTGAATTAAAAATCGAAAAAAATAGACTTCAATTGTTTCATTCCCTTTCTCTCGCACTTAAGGGGCACAGCCTACCATTTTATTATATACTAGCTGTTTTCCGCGGTTTCACCCGTGTATTTCTCGTTTCCGTGGAAACAGCGCACGCAAAAATAGGTTTTCGATTTTACCCCTTGTGTTACAAAATAGCAATTTTATTACGGATCCCTAATTATGAAAAAAAAAACTTAGCCTATAGCCTTCCTCGATAAATGGACTACCCAACACTGAAAGAATCATTCAAATCAGACCAGTAGTTCCAGAGAAAATAGGTAGGCCAACTAAACGCACTGCTCCAATGAGACAGCGAGGTTTCGGAGTAAACGAAAATATCATCGGTGTATAGCATTTTTTTAATATGTTGATTTTTTCAAAAACCGCTTGACCAATTTCAACAAAATTTAAATGGGACCACACGGGAAGCAAAAGCATTTAAATAAGAAAGGATTTTTTAAAATCGATTCATAAATGATGGAGAAATATATTTTTTTTTTCATAAATGATGGTAACAAACATAAAAAAATACAGTCTAATTGAAAATCTTCTTTTTTGAAGTCGGTTAAAAAAAAAGCAATTCTTTTCCAATTGTCCATTATTTAATATTTATGTGTTTTGATGTGATTGTTCTATTAATGGATTTATAACCAAGAATTTAATTAATTAATGACGAAAAACTAATAGAAGTAAACTTTGCTCCTTAAGATTAGCAAATGTTATATCTAATATCTTTTTTAATAAATATTTTAATTTAATTTCTTAGGGGTTTCTGCTTCTTCTTCCCCATGGAGGGTTATATAGGGTTTGAACATGCGTTAAACTTAGTTTTAAGAACGCATGAGTTCGTGTATACATATATACACGGAAATAAAGATTTTTGACTTTGACAGTTGAAGCACCCATTTTTTCCACAGTATCTCACTGAGGAATAAATGTATTTGTCATATCTCATGGTACTCATGAGGTGGTAGTGACTAGCATACGAGTAGTTGTGACCCAAACAAATTACTCGTCCAATCACAACGCGGTCCACAACTCGATTGATGAATCGATTTGCAATTGCTATTACTGGCGATTCGATTACTCGAGACCACAACGATCATTGCCTGTTGGCGAATTACTATTGAGTTTGGCTTGTTTGTCTGATGTTTGAAGTATTTCATTTTTAAACGGACTTCAAAACAGGCAGGTTTTTTTGTGTTTGCTACGCGGTTTCTTCGCTAACTGTAAACCTATGTGAATGTTTTTTTTATTTCAAAAATTTCAACCCTCGAGTAAAAATAGGGGATGAAAGGATTGAAATCAGTTTATTCGGTTTTTAAAGAAAATAAGTGGTAGCAGTCAGTTCAAATGCCACCAAAATACCGAGCGTTGCTAACTTAGACGATCTGTAAAAAAAGTAGAATGTCCTATACAAGGAACAATTAAAAAAATTTTTTTTTATTCTTTATAGGCCATCGTTTGACCGCTTGACCGTAAGTGATGATGCGGTCGAAGATGTAACACGCTGGCCTAGAAAGTACCTATTCATTCTACTCTTGAATATACATACCCAAATTGTAATGCTCGGGAAAAAGACACGCAGGCAGCGAATTCCACTCCTTTGCAGTTCGGATTAAAAAGGAGGACTCAAACGGTTTTGTGCGAATCCGATATATAAATCGAAAAATACATCATTTTTCGAGTTATCGAGATATTTTTAATGATTAGTAAGTTTCGTTGACTCCCGAAATTTCAACTGAGTTTCATGCGTCATGGTCCCGGCTAAAACTTTACCCGGGTCAAATCATTGGAAATATCTCGGTGACTCGAAAAATAATGTTCATAACCATGATAGTATTAAAAATTCAAAATACAATCGGCAGTACGGAATTCTCCGTGTCTGCTCGCCGTCACGCCGCAAGCTATCTTACGCACAATTTTACTTCACTCTTCCGCCAAAGAGGTTAATGAATATACAAGCCAGATACAAAATTATGATTAACATATTGGAGTTATTAATCTGTCAATAGCACAGGTAAAATCTCGAAGTAATCACTATCAATTAAAAATAAAATGAGTTGACGAGACGAGGCAGTGATGTTTGGAAAAAAATGGGTTCTGTATGTACTTTATTTTATCTGTCAGTAGTTGCGCTCCGAGGTGTCACCCGCGGTTTTCGGTTATCAAGAGTAGCTTATGTGTTTTCTAGGATATAAGCTACCCTGGTACCAAATTTCATCCAAATCCAATAAGCAAACATACTGTATTTGAAAAACGTTCAAATTCAAGTTGTCATAATTGGTTTTCGGTTCAACAATCAAACATGCCAAACAATTTAATAAAATAATTTGAACAAGGTATTAAATTCATAAATAAATACACATAAAATGCATTTTAAGTATAAAAAGAAAGTTAATAAAAATGGATTCAAATGTAATCTAAAATCTAAATACACCCTAAAATATAATATTGATGCACTTTAATGTCAATTTTTCTAACAAATAAATACGCGAATTGGGCCTCAGGCGCATTTAAAATTGATACGAGTTAATCATCACTCATTTGACATCATTCACTCTGTGCAATTGCGTTCGGTTGCAATTATCGCGTAATTGTTCTATGATAACAACGCTTAACATGTTAAAATCAGTTCCCAGGAGACCCAATCACCGTTTTAATCGCGTCCAATCAATAAGGAACGCCAAACGCCAAAATAATTCAATAAAGAAACCATTTTGTACTCATTAAGCCGAAGAGCCTTAATACAAATCTGACACATGATTAGGGTTGCCACATAGAAAAAACAACGACCATACCATTATAGAGCGAGTGTTACCAGATTATCGATAATTACAAAAAAACTGATTCATATCGCGTCTTAATGCATCCATAATATTTTTATTTGTTTTGTGTTGTAATCTCTCGATCTAAATGCGACAGTCCGTCTCTGTTTATCGAACGGCGGATGTATGGACGTGAGCGAGATGGTTGTTTTGACTTCTGATCGCTCAATCTTGTATGTCAGGGATGTAATATTTTGTCAGGTATGGTTGATATCATAATCGGGACAAAGTGACGGGTTCTGGTTTGATTTTTGAATGTATTGTGCATTTTGTAGAGATACTGAGATAGTGGAGAGACGAAGACCGGTAGGTGGTTATTTTTGAGTCATACATTGCGTGAGGGATGATATGACAGAAAAGGGAGTGAAGGTAGCTGAACAGAGAGTGAATGAGAAAGAGATATTATGGCACTCGGTACAAGACAACGAACACTACAATTTATTTTTATTATTATGGAGTTTCGTCGTTTCCCTTTTAATTAGGTACCCTATTTTTATACCTGAGGATAAAATATTTAAGGCATAATGTTACGACCAATATCGGCCATTTTAATTTTTATAATTTTCATATTATGTCTCTCACAATTAAGATGAATCATCGACACCACCCCAGCTGAAATCCGCTTAGGCTACAGAACGTGCCAAACAAATATAAAGAAATACAAACATTCCAAAAATAGAACCCTCTTTCTGGCGCAGTCGAGTAAAAAAGAAAAAGCACTGTTCCCACAGTTTATATATCACTGTTAAGTATTCTACACTACACTTAGCACCCGGGTACATCCATCACTCCCGCGCGGACAAAATAATGGCGTCCATAAATGGAAACTTCCGGAAACAATTACGGGAGGGCGCTAGTTGTCTTGTATTTGTGCTTGTCAGATATTTTTAATAGATGTTTATTTGATAGAATACAATTCAAAAATCCTCATTAATTGTTTGTTTTCAGTTAAAATTACATGTTAAGTGGTCACCGCCCTTAGACAAAAGCAATAAGACTTAGGTCCTCCCCAACCGAAGTATGAGAAGACCCAAGTCGCAGCCCTTTCCGCCCGTCACCCCATACGGGGATAATATGTCTCTGCGCATGTGATTTCACCGGCACCCACACCTTTCCACCGGGAAGCGAGTACCACTGCTTAGCGGTAGATATAAGTATTGCCACCAAGCGTGGTAGAAATACTTCTACGAGTTCTATTGCAACTTTTTGCTGCTCTTTTAATTCCCAAGAGATACGTGCAAGGATTCAAAGTTCAAAAATTGGGGTGAACATTTGAACTGTGCTGCATTTATTATTTTGTATGGATAGTAAGGGTTTAGGCATGAAATAACTGCGGAACAAGTTGAACTACCGCGGAAGTGGTTGGTATGGTTTGCAATCGCGATACAAATGATAAATGATACTAACTACACTCGGTTATTACACGATTGCATCGGACAAACAAATGTTTGTTTAAATAATATGACTGGGAAATTGCAGCCGTGAATTATGAAGAAGGCTTTGCCAATTTGAATAGTCTTCCAAAGGGGGAGGTTATCACTTTGTACTTTTCTTTTATGTTGCCAGCCTCTAATGTTTCCACTGCAGGGATACCGGCCTACTCTCGATAATTGAGAGTGAATGGGGCTTTGATCTACGGGAGCCCAATCCGGATTGTTAGATGTCACATGTCTTCGAAGTTATGGTTGTAAGACAGATATTTTCTTTCACCGTTCTGAGAACGTGGTATTGCGAACGTAAATTTTTCCAGTGAAAATCACATTGGTGCACGTGTGGGTTTGAACCAGCGACCTTCAGATTGAAAGTCGGCGTCTATGCCCCTGGGCCACCACGCTCTTTCTTTTATGTTTGTTACCTCTAAAATTTTCGTCATTTATCTACCGATTGGGAAAATTATTTTTATTTTAATGGACACTATTTAGTACTTGTGACTTATTTGATCGTTGTTTAAAATTTTAAATGCATTCTTGCAACTAGAAGTCGGAGACCAGACCTGACCATCTCCATTGTTACAGGTGAGGGTTCCTGCAACAGCAACGACGGCTACAGCCAGCGAACACCCCCCGACGACAAATCACCCCCCGGGAGTGACGACGATACCCCCCGGCCGGGTTCAGCGGCCGACAACAAGAAGAAACACAGGAGAAATAGGACCACCTTCACTACGTACCAGCTCCATGAGCTGGAGCGGGCGTTTGAGAAGAGTCACTACCCTGATGTGTACTCCAGAGAGGAGTTGGCCATGAAAGTCAACCTGCCAGAAGTTAGAGTTCAAGTAAGTTAAAAGTTCAAGCTTTTCTTCTTTAAAAATTGCGTTTTAACATAAACTTAAATGGTAAAATCCTATCTAAACACAACATTTCAGCCAAATCGATATAGCCGTTTCTGGATTCGCGAAAAAAATATACTCGTATATACAAATAAAAATAATATGCAAATAAAAATAAAAATAAATAAAACGTTCCCTGTGTCACAGATGGCATGGAAAAACACAGAAACACAAGATAAACACCCAAGACTCGGGTCGTTTCTCGGGAACAAACTTCATTCTCACCACACAAAGTGTGCCCCGGCCGGGAATCGAACCCGGGACCCCTCGCTCCGAAGGCAGGGCTACTACCAACTAAGCCACGGGGTCGTCAACAAGAATTGCTCATTTAAAGACTATGATATATTCAGTTAAAAGCCAACGTAATTAACGCCAGGAATAAACTTATAGTGTACTAGATGTTACATTTATTTAACATTTTTGTGTGTGTTACTAATTATTTTTCTAAATTCAACGCAGCCTAAGTTATTTCTTATTGTATCAGCTATCCGCCAATGAAAGTCCCGCCAAAATCGGTCCATACGTTTCGGAGATAAGCCGGAACAAACAGATAGACAAATAAAATGATTTTTTGTTATATGTACTATACATATTTTCCACTTGCTCACGTTCGTAAAATCCCTACACATACCCCCAGGGTGATGCCAAAGGAGCAACTAAAATAAGTAGTAGAACTTATACCAAGTTCATATTACAAAATTGTGTTCATAGAACTTATGAGTCAAGTAGACCCACACAATAAATCACTTTGCTCTACCCTAAAAGGTCCCAAGATTTCTCCAAGCTACACAATATGAAAGTTTACAAACTAACTAAACTATAATATGAAGTGAACGCTTTGCAAACATTGAGGGCCCGTTGGGAAAAGGGTAAAGGGCCAATAATGAACCAGAGGGCTTATGCCACTCAATCCCTTTGCAAGTTGAACATATGTCGGCTGTTCCAACGACCAGCTCTAAACACCCGGCCGTAGCCATTCATCTTCAAAAATACCCCACGATCTGCAATTGCAAAGGTCTTCTTCGAATGGTCGTATCATAATTGCTTTCTTATGCCAATTCTAAAACGATTGTGGTTTTTGGAGTTTCGAACCTATTTGTATGTGGTTTAGAGTGAGGGAGGGTAATTTGATTACGTGGTTGTTTTTTAGTATGGAATATGATGTTTGATAATAAATCGAACGTTTTGATCTTCAAATAGTCAAAGTAAAACTCAAAAATCTTTATTTTCGTTGAATTCTTAAAAATACTCGGAAACGTCAATTTCTTTTTATAAATAAATAAATAAGTACCTACGAGAGCATGCGTTCTTAAAACTAAGCTTAGCGCATGTTTAAACCCTATCCGACCTTCCATGGATGCTAAAAACTGTTAGTATTGACAACAACAAGGCAAACAAGACGATTTTTTTCAATAATTTCTCCTCATTCTCCTTTGCACTAACAGCCTATGTAGCAGAACTTCTGCCAAGTTCACACCTGATAAATCTGCCACCAAGCAGTGATACACTTGAATTGCTTTGTTCCTGTGGAAGGGAGTGAGTACCAGTGAAATTACAGGCACTTGAGGCGTAAAATCCCCGTCTGAGACGGGCGCAACGCAATGCGACTTGAGTCTTTTCGTACTTTAGTAGGGGAAGACCTGAATCTTATTTTTGTTGTTTCGCCCATTAATAACAAGAGGTAAGCCGTCCAATTACGTCAGTAATAATCCAGTAACGAGTGAACCAGCGACCTTAAGATTGAAAGTCGGCTTCTGTGCCCCTGGGCCACCGCGCTCTCGCAAAAATATATAATCCCCATCACTACATAGTATAAAACAAAGTCGCTTTCTCTGTCCCTATGTCCCTATGTATGCTTAAATCTTTAAAACTACGCAACGGATTTTGATGCGGTTTTTTTAATAGATAGAGTGATTTAAGAGGAAGGTTTATATGTATAATACACTAGCAACTCACCCGGCTTCGCACGGGTAGTTTCCGATACGACACTGATGTTTAACTATCGTGCGAAGCCGGGGCGGGTCGCTAGTATAAACTAAAATGTAGTATCAAAATAGTGTAGGGTTTAATCTGCAGCGAGGTGTCGTGTTTCCAGCTACAGTTAACCGAATTACCGGCTTCCGTCCCAGACACGTTCGAACCAATCACATGTACTCCACCTATCTGCACTTAAATGGTGGAAACTTCCTTTAATCGCCTACCTACTTGACGACTCCGTGGCTTAGTTGGTAGTAGCCCTGCCTTCGAAGCGAGGGGTCCCGGGTTCGATTCCCGGCCGGGGCATACTTTGTGTGGCGAGCATGAAGTTTGTTCTCGGGTCTTGGGTGTTTGTCTTGTGTTACTGTGTTTGTCCCTGCCATCTGCGACACAGGGAATCCTAGTGCAGAGGTATGAGTGTTTAAAAAACGTTACGTTAACGTTACGTTACGTTAATTGATTGAATTCTTGACCTCTAAGTGTTGCCATCTTCTGACCTCACTGCTCAGTTGGTAGTAGATTCTGTGTGGGTTTGAACGTAGATGTTTCTCTGTGGCTGGGTTTTATAATATTAATATGTATTATGTGTATGTATTTCCAAACATAGTGCTGATTTAAAAATATTTAAAAAAATTGTCTTATTTTTCGCCCTTATGGGATGAGAATTCAATCTACGCTATTAATAAAAAAGAAACAACCAAATTGGTATACGATGGGCGAAGAAAACGTCACAGGAAAGCAAAATGCGAAATTTTATGTAATTACAGATAAACAAATTTTGATAAACTTTTAATGGACTAATCTAAAAGCATATTTTTTAGAATTTAGTTAATAACGGCGAAAGAAAGTAACGAAAACAAATAAAATAAATAATTCCTCCTTCCTCCTTTGGAAATAGGTTGAAAAATACAACTGAATGGATAACCTCCTTTTTTGTAAGTCGCTTCGAAATTGTGTATTTCCCTACTTTGAAAGTATTGAATTTGGATTTTTTTATCTTGCATCATAGTCAATTTGAATTAATGCAATCAAGTTGAGTTTTTGTTAAGGCTTTGAGTTAATACTTATTAATTTTATAACTGAAATCAATCAACTTTTTATTTAACTATGCATTGCATACTTTTTGCTAATCATCATCAATTTATGAGTTTGAAGCGTAGTTATAATTAATAACTATTCGACGATGTTCTCAGAAATATCAATGGCTGAGATGAAGCCATTACAAAAAGACTGAACTTACAGATGAAGGTTTTCCCCACGAAAAAAAGGCTCTGCCATTTGAGCATACAAACATTCATTAACATAACTTTGGTAAAATATCAAAATACTTATTAATTAGGGATTAAATAAATTAAATAATGCAAAGTCAACGAGTTAACTATTAAATGTCAGTGTCAAATTATGATAAAACCAATAACAGCCAATTTGTCCAACAGCAAATAAGTCAAGCGACTGTTTTAGATCTAGCTATAGTATTCTCTATGAATGTCTTAAGCCAAGTATAGCGAGGGTCCTGGGTCTCAGTTAAAGTAATTACCGGTTGACGTCAGCGGCCCGGCTGATTCAATCAGACAAGATGATGTTATTTACACCTAGAGACCTATAGGTCTCCCCTTCTTCTTATTTCGTGTCAGATTTGTGTTATCAACCGAATTTCAAAGGAAAGGGTTAAAAGAAAACATTTACACCCTCATACCTCTACATTAGGATTCCCTGTGTCGCAGATGGCATGGACAAACATAGAAACATAAAACAAATACCCAAGACCCGAGAACAAACTTTATGCTCACCCCACAAAGTGCGCCGGCCGGGAATCGTTCCCGTGACCCCTCGCTTCGAAGGCAGGGCTACTCCCAACTAAGCCACGGAGCCGCCTTTCAAATTGGTTGGTTTTTTTAACCCTCGTATCGAATTTCAACAAAATCAACAACAATGTCAACTAAATTCGAAGCCATCTACCAATACGAACTAGTCTTCCGCAGTAAAGCCCATTCACCCTCAAATATCAAGAGTAGCCGGTATCTTACTGAAGGGACATTACAGTCAGATGTGGCCCAAACAAAAAAATAGCCATTGTATACTCTTCTTATTATTTATTATTATGCTAGAAGTCTCTCAATGTTCTACTTGAACTGCACTTAAAAAATTCTCATCAAAATCGTTACCTATCATCCCATGAAAAGATGTTTATCTACCCCCATCGCAAAACGCATTAAATTGCAACTCCTTATCTCGCATCTGACAAAACGTCTATTAATACCTTATAAAGTCAGTCACACATAAAACACTTTATTGAATGAACTGTATAATAGAAATTTGTAATTGGGCTTTGTAACGAAACAATTCATTGTTGGAGAGATTTCCTTTACATTTAAACGACCTATTTCATTTGAACCCTGTTATGCTTAATGGCAAGACAAATTGCAGATCTTGTTAGTTTGGTGGTTGTATATCCAGTGTCGCTTGACCTATTGTTTAGTAAGAGCAGTAGGAGGGTACGGGTCTGTTTTGAATGGTGGTTGATGCGTTTGGAGTGCATTAGGAGAAACAGAGTACAATGGATAAGCGATGGTAATCGAATTCGGTACGCTGGGCTCAATATGGCAAGGGAAGGGTGACCATGATTGTTTGTTTGAATAGTTTCGTTGGATTTTAACTAAAATATTTTTTTTTTTCTTTATTAAACATTTTACAGAACTGAAACAAGAGATTCCAAATTAACAAACCTATTGATAGGGTAGTAATTTTTTTCTATATACATAGTCATTGACCATTTCCAAGAGACACAACGAAAATGTTAATTACGTTTAATAATTCAATACATTTTGAACAAAACCCTTCAATACATTTTGAACAAAACCCAAAAATTCGAGGACACGTGACAACTTTTTTCAAAAACTTTTTTTGCAAACCATACATCATGGTCTCCCCAGCGATCTCAATAGGTTGTCACTTATCACCGACACGCTCGACTTGCGTCCCAAATGTGCTAATAAACGTTTTTGTGCTTGATGTACCGTCTGTATCACCCCTACGGACCCTTTATGTGCCAAAACTAACTTTATTGCAAGGTTTGAGAGCTTTTTTCTCTTTAATCCTGGGTAAAAACTTTTTGCACGAATGATTAAATTGTATCTTGGACTTAATTGTATCGGGTGAAGGTTGAGAATACTATGGGTTCAGTGGTGGTTTCTACAGCGTGGAAGGGTGGTTCAAAATGAGTTTTAGTGTTTGTTTAACGCCATGATATTGTTATGTCGTAGTGTTAAAAAAAGTTTAATTACTTAGGGTGAATAATTGAATGGCGAATTCGTAGCTTTTTGTATTTTTAGTCACTTTTGGAGGCCCTAATAGTTCTGAGGTTAGATCTTGAATTTCAATCTAAAGGGAATTTGATTCTTTCAAGAACCAACAATTTTGCTTTAAAACTTGTACGAATATGTTTACTTTGTGTGTGTAAATTTTGTGGTGTAAAACGAAACATGAAATCAAAAAGAATTAGTGATTTTGAATTTAATTTGGAGTCTGAATTTGGTGCCACATTTCAAAATTTAAAAGAAAAATTTCTATAAAGATTTAAACACCTTTCGTATTACATTTTGAATTTTGATTATTTATTGCTGACTTTAATATCATTGGTGGAACATTATATAAATGATACAAAATGTTTAAGTAATAATTTTTTTCAATCAACACGTAGCCTAGAATTATGATTTAATTCTTTCACATCAAAATAATAATTTTGTCGTATCAATTTTAGCGCCCAACTTTTTTATCAAGATCACTTTCTTCGCAACCCCGCAATCTAATCGCTTCTTATACTACTCACTTATAATTACCGTTCACTAATACCCTGTAATTCCCCGCCCGGTAATTTCCCCGGCATCATTTGCAGCAAGAAAGGGTTAAATGGGTTGCTATTAGGGTTTTTGTTCGGTCACTGTGTTGGGAGAATGATCTTGGCTTGATGAGAAAATGGACAGTTACATCGTTATGTTCTTAACAGAATCCGTTTCAATATTTTTGAACCTAGAGTTAGCTAGTTTTTGTACCATAAGGTAAACGGATCCTTTTTTGTAAGCCTTATTTGTTATTTTCTAGTAAGGGCAAATTCTATTGTCGTTGTTTTCAAGCCTCCGACATAGCTAATTGTCTTTAAAAGGGACCAATATCTCAATGTGTCATATAAAGCACGGAAACGCTCAGTTTGAATACGACTTAACGGTCACCCATCAAGCAACAGATTCGACAGAGAATTGCCTAACTCAACTGATCTATAAAGAACATCCAGGCAAGCTACGCCGTGAGTGCTATACTCTTAAAGACTACTTTCAAGCGTAATAATATAAAAAGCTGAATTTTTCACAGATTATAATTAAATCATTATGGTGGATGTCAGACGAAAAATATATATAAATAAAAAACAATTGTATACTAGCTACGTTCCGCGGTGTTACCCGAGGTTTTCCGGGATCTAGCATATGTTAATCCAGGATATAAGCTATCCTGGTACCATTATGTGATCCAAATCATTTGTTGTTAAATTGGCAGTAACAAACACACACACAGATACACACATACATACAAATTTTCGCCTTTATAATGTAAGTATGATTTTTTTTATGTATGATGCAATAAATAAATAGAATTGATCATTTTCGCCAATACGATTATATTTCTAAATGACCGTAACAAGATTATCATAGGTCCGTGACTGATGTGGGTAATGTTCCGCGTTTTAAGGGATTATTGTCACCCTACCGCTTAAACGCATACAGCCGTGGTATCCCACGAAAACTCATAAAATGTGGTGCTAATGTCTTACAATACAGAGTACCGTCAAAAAAGTAACTGGGTTAAAAATCGAAAAAAAACATTTTCAATACTTTCAAAGTAGCAAAATACGCTTCGTTTATTTGAATGGCACATTTTTCCAGTTATTTTGATTTAACAACCAAAAAATTGAACCGATTTTGTTAAAAAATAATTGATTGGTCTCATACCAATCAAAAATTACTTACAAAACAGAAATCCCTCTAGAATAACCATACAGAATTACCCTACAGAAAATAAAATCAAAACCCTTATAAAATAGAACAAATATTTTTCCAAATCGGTTGATAAGTGGCGGAGAAAGCGGTGAACATACATAAAAGAAAAAACAAATAACAAATATACAATAGAACATTTTTTTTTTGAAGTCGGTCAAAAAATCTAATAAACTGAATTTACCTTTTTTTGCGCTGTGTGAAACGTCCATGAATATTAATATATTTACTAGAACATTCACTCTAGCTTGAATAGGATTCACAGTGACCACTAGAAGCCAGTATTGCTTATTTATGACGTAGTAAGAATACCTGACTAAAATTAAGTTTTAAGTTCACGTTTAGTAGAAAGTCTGGGGAGCAAGTTTAACGTGTTAGTTGGAACACGTAATGGGATTATACACAAGCTCACGCGTTTTGCAGCCGCCATTGCATAGAGAACTTGGAAACGACACGAAAATGACAATAATTTTTAATTTTTATATAATCTGTGTCACTCTCACAATTAAAACAACTCTAAAACAGGGCTGGAAAAACAATAAATAAATAAACTTAATAAATAGAACATGAAAAATGATAACTGACTATAATTTGACATAATCTGTGTGCATGTAATGTGCCTAAGGAGCTGTGACACGTTATATGCTCACGAATATGTGTACATGCATGTGTAAAATTTGACGTGTCCAAATGATACTTGAGATCTAAAGGAAGAAATGAGTTTGACTTTGAAAGACACCTCTCAATGTAAAATCCATCAGTGCGTTTTGGCTCCAGAGCTGTATGTATATATACCCACATACGTGTATCTATGTAGGTTTGTATATTTCTTTGGCACGCTCGGAAGCAATTGTCCGTTGGTTTCAAAAAAATACAGCATAAGGTAGTACTCGACTAAATCGAACTGAAATAAGTAATGAAAACTGCAAAAAATTATTGTTGCCGTTTGACCTAAACCTTTATGTGCCTATAATTTCAGCAGCACTCCACCAGAACGCAGCAAAAATGTACGATGTATCATCTAATTAAAATATTATATTTCCTATTCCAGCAACTATACTGCCGCAGTAATTTCGCCGAGCACAGGATTAAGTTATAATAGTTAATAATTGCGCGCTAACTCGATGTTCGCTAACCTAATAGTTGTACGTATACGCTGTTACGTTGTTTTATCGTTTGTACGAGATTTTATGCTTAAAATATTATACTCGTACATTAACTAGTATTTTGTCATCATTTACATAAATTTTTACTTAATTATACATAAGTAGATATTATTGTGACACCGCCTCCCCTTTTTTTCTTTGTTAAAATTGTATCCATCCAAAGGTTGCCTGGAAGAGATCGCTCTTAGCGATAAGGCCGCCCATTGTGCCACCAATTTTATGTTCTTTTTTTTTCTTTATTTGTTTCCCTGTACAATTTCTGGTGTAAACAATAAAGAGTTTATCTATCTATCTATCTACGTTATATGGTTCATCATTATATCAGTGGACAATGTATGCGTGTATCACAATTGTATGCGTGCTATGTAATTTCCCCGTAATTGGTACTGACGATGTACGATATGTTGAGTACATACCGACGTAACCACATGAGCCTGCAAGGGCTGTTTTGTTTTTCCAGCAACTATGGAGTTTGTGCTCCGTGGCTTAGTTGGTAGTAGCCCTGCCTTCGAAGCGAGGGGTCCCGGGTTCGATTCCCGGCCGGGGCACACTTTGTGTGGTGAGCATGAAGTTTGTTCTCGGGTCTTGGGTTTGTCTTGTGTTTCCGTGTTCGTCCATGCCATCTGCGACACAGGGAATCCTAGTGCAGAGATATGAGTGTGTTAACGTTGTTTTTTTTTGTTTTTTTATGTCCCCACAAAATAATACCGTATCGCAGTCACGACTGGCAATAAGCATTCTAGCCTACCTATAAACATAACATATAAGATACGAAGCGTGGGAACGGCAGCGTGTCAGCAATTTGCCAGAATACCGGGAAATTGTGTTTATCTGATCACATCATTTGCAGGATCCCGTTTCCCCCTACCCTCTGTTTCCGGTCGATATTACTCTAATGTCGTTTGAGGAGTACCTATCGCCGAATAAGGCTTCCATTTGTGAAAATTCTTTTGGAAAGAATAATTATGTAAAAGTGAGGAAAACGAGAGCGTCCACAGTTTGTATCAGTTCAAAAATGGATGAGTTTATCTGTTGTACCTATGCTTTTTTCTTGTATATTTGTTACAATTCGATTTGTAACAAGATATTTGCGATTTCTTTGCCAATAGATATTTAATAAAGCAGTTCCACCCCTGGTGAAGTAAGTGATGAACGTATTGAGGTCAGTTTCTTTTCGATTTCGAAATCAGTCTTTTATTAGTAAATTTCCCCCTCCCCCCCTTTCATTCTAAAAATTTAAAACATCCAAATCGATATACAACGTCAAACAAAAAAGTCACAGGAAAGAAAAAAGTAATTTCGGTTATTTGGACGACATATTTTTCTAGTTATTTTGATTTAATAACAAAACTATTGAATTACAATATGATACAACTATTATGAAACCAATCGAAAGCATACCATTTCAAACAAAACATTTTTTTTTTAATCTGTTTATTAATGGTGAAGAACTGACACAATAAAATAAAATTAAAAAAAAATACAACCGATTGCTAAAAAATAACCCCCTCTGGAA
Source organism: Aplocera efformata (assembly GCA_921293045.1). Classification (NCBI taxonomy): domain Eukaryota; kingdom Metazoa; phylum Arthropoda; class Insecta; order Lepidoptera; family Geometridae; genus Aplocera; species Aplocera efformata. Next base: position 1,855,711 of record OV121061.1, read on the forward strand.
GTCGGATGAAAAGTAATAATAAAAATAATAATAATATATCTTTATTTCAGGCTATAAGAACTTAAAAATAAGTACATTGGCCCATACATAAATACCTTAATCTAACATATTATACATATAAGAAATATATTTATAACTCTTAAAACTACGCTAACTGGGAACTTTCTTGTTCGGCGCGTCCCGGAAACGAAACCCGACTCCGATGGGCCAGAAGTCGGGAGCGAGGAACGTCTCTTGTGCTTGGCTGGAACTTTCAGTGTGTGGGACTCAAAATACTTAATAAATAAAAAAAAAAAAAAAAAAAAAACGTTTACACACTCATACCTCTGCACTAGGATTCCCTGTGTCGCATATGGCATGGACAAACACAGAAACATAAGACAAACACCCAAGACCCGAGAACAAACTTCATGCTCACCACACAAAGTGTGCCCCGGCCGGGAATCGAACCCGGGACCCCTCGCTTCGAAGGCAGGGCTACTATCAACTAAGCCACGGAGCCGTCATATTATGATTAGAATAGGTTCTCTGATTGATGACCGTACGAGTTACACTGCTAATATTAGACCCGTTAGCGAGTCTGGGTAAAAAGGATCACAAAAAATAACCTATACGCTCACATTTCACCCGATAACCTACAATTAGTCTATTAACCTTCATTCTTTGGATGTGCATTATTCCATTCTATAGAAAGGATTTCAAAATACTTAATCATAACCATTGTCGGGAATAATTTGATTAAAAATTGACAGCATCCTGTTTAAAAGAAAAAAAAAACAGGAAACAGAACAGGGGGTAATTCAATTACTGGTTATAATATACCGCCTTTTTACTTTGATCTTCGATAAGTGAATTTTTTAACGTTTTTGTTCAGAACCAATGGGTCAAGTAATACTGGATTGGGTATAAAGAGAATTTATGAATGGCTAATAGTGGGTTCCTTACATATCATGTCGGTGTGGATTACCAGATTCGCCGGCGGAACTCTAAACTTGATATTTCCGTCTTGGATTTTGAGTTTTGTTGGAAACATTCATTGTCATGTTTTTAGAAGTAAGTACTATTTATTTTTATTTGATATTACCTATGGTTTTGGCAATAGGAAATTGTGTAACTGTAGTTAGTAAGATTTATTCAAATTAATTAATGTATACCGTAGATATATTTCTTACATATCATAGTAAAACGACGATATTGATAAAAAATAGGGGATGTTTGATTTGGGTCAACTCAATAGTTCTGCAATCTGCGAGGGTTTAATTTATGATAAGACATAGATTTTGGTTGTGCGTCTATGTATATAATTACAAAAAAAAGCTATATATTATATATTGTATATTATGTCAATCAATAAACAACTTGGGAACTTTTATAATAAACGTTTTAAGTTGACTAAAATTGAGTTTAATAAAACACATCAGGCACAGAATAGACCACAGATTATATTGTATAATAACTTAAATTTAACAATTCAATTGCCAATTTAAATTTCGAAGAAATGACCAGAATGTTAAATACAAATCACCATTCTTTTTACGAAAGTTGCGCAAAATTAGAGCGTTCCATTTTCGCGCCATGACCGTCAGCCATTTTGTCAACACAATGACAACGCGGCTTACACAAACAGATTATCTCCGTTCAATTTCACAAACAATTCAATTCGATTTCAATTGAAAACTATACAAATCGGTATTGAGTGGCGGTGGAAGAAAGCGCCAGCGACAAACTTTTGTTCTACAACTACAACAAGCAATTCTTCACTTTACTCCAATGAAAATAATGACATAGCTAATTTCAAAACATCTGTTTAACGGATAAAGGAACGGCGCTCGCAAACATACGAATCTATCCGATTTCATACCTTAAATTGAAGAATTTAAAATTTAAAACTCGTGTTTTAAATCTTGGTTACCCGAAACTGTTACTGAGCCTGGGTATTAGGAGTATCAAATTTAAGGGCCATTCAGCACTGGATTAAACCGGCTAATTTCAAGATAGTGTAACGTAATCCACGTTGAATTGAATGGACCAACAGCTTTTATTTGTGTTGATAAAGAACGCCGAACAGTCATAGAACGCCGAAACACTCAATTAGGATTGAGACTAATCTACAGACAGACATAGTTTGATATTAAATATGAAATCGCTGGTTAAATTGGTTTAATTACACTAATTAGTTCTAAGCCTGAAAAATATGTGCGCAATACGTTCTCAAGAGAGAGAAAGTGGAGAGCGTGGTGGCCCAGGGGCACAGACGCCGACTTTCAATCTGAAGGTCGCTGGTTCAAACCCAAACTGCAACAATGAGATTTTTCACTTTAATAATTTATGTGCGCAATACCACGTCCTCGAAACGGTGACGGAAAACATCGTGAGGAAACCGGCATGTCTTAGAACCACAAATTCAATGACATGTGACATCTACCAATCCGGATTGGGCTCCCGTGGTAGATCAGAGCCCATTCACTCACAACTATCGAGAGTAGGCCGGTGTCCCTGCAGTGGGAACATTAGAGGCTGGTACGGTAATATGTTCTCAAAACGGAAATCTTCGTAAGGAAACCTGCATGTCATCATACTGTGAGAAGTAGCAGTAGAACTTGTGCAAAGTTTGTCCGGAGAAGAACTGCCTCCACTCTATGAGGAGGTCAAGGCGTTTTGCAATCGCATTGCTTCCGGTGGAAGGGTGTGGGTGCCGGTGAAATTGCATGCGCATTAGACGTTGCATCCCCGTCTCGGGTGACGGGTGCGATTGGGGTCTTCTCATACTTCGGTCGGGGTCGGTTGCTTTTGTTTATAATAATAATAATAATAATAAATCTTTATTTCAGGCTTCTTACATTTTTTGTATAAATACTAAAAACAGGCCCATATAATAAATACCTTACAGACTAACATACATATAAAAATATAAACACAAAAATTGACACTAAGTTACACGAATTGTCTGCGCCGTGTTACGCAATGGCGCCACAGTACTCTGAAGGCGCCCGTGGAATCGTCGGAACACAATTCCCTTCGGCCAAAATTCGGCATTCATAAAGGTCGCAAGACGAGCAGTCGGTACTCTCACCATGAAAGACTTAAAGTTCACATTATGGCGAGATACCAACTGCTCAACCCTCATGGTGAGCAGATTCCAGATGTGATGTTTATGGGCAGCAGTAACCACTTAATGTCAAGTCTCATCACTCGCATCTAGATATTTCTCTCCAAACGATAACAGGTACTTACAAACTAATCTCCCAGTCTCAAAAGTTCTACAATAGCAAATTAGCGCGAAATCCTCCTTAATCACATAATTACTTCAATTAAGGCAAAGCTCGAGAATTAATTAACAATTCGCGTCGCAAAGCGCCTTAACGGAGACTAATAAATATAAGGCGACGAAAGATTCTGCTAACTTTATGTACCAGCTAGTGTTGCGTGCTGGGACACTTTCGGTTTCGGCTCTCGGGCGTTTGAGCGAGTGACTTTTGAATATGAACCAATGTTTTTTTTTTATGTTAAAGGAAAATTTTACATGATGCTACCTGGGTTATAGTTGCGTTTATTAAAGCAATAGAAATAACTGTTCTCTAAAAGGCTACTTTGTGTCTCAATTTTTTTTTAAACCTATTCTGAATCAGGTTTGACGTTAGTCAGTTATTGTCAGAATTTGGATAATAATTATTATATTATAATATATTATATTATATTGTTCATAGTCGATATATACAGGCATTAAAAATGTTACATTTTGAAGGACATCTCAGAATCTTATGTTGTTCTGTAAAAAAATCTGAATTCCAGATCATCTTAAACTATATAAGCTTTAACGAAAATTATTTTAAAATCCAACAAAAGCAAATACTAACACAAATTATAATGGTAAATGGTAACCAACGGCTATAAACAACAAAAATACGATTGTGGTCATCCCCTAACAAGACATGAGTCGATCCAAGTTGCATCGTGTTGCACTCGTCACTCTGAGATGGGGATGTCACTCAATACTTGTAATTTATACGTAAGAAATACGTGAAAAATGAAGGCGAAACTATTTTCTAACCTTGCTTAATACTCGGACCGAAGCCAAATAATTCGGTTTCGTCAACTTATGTTTTTGCGTCACTACTCTAATCTCAGAGCAAAACTGGCTAATAGGAGCCGTAATCGACGATGATAAAGTTGCATTTCGCTTACTTTGGAGTTACACCATTTCGCAAGGAGTTTTGCTGACAAATACTAAATTAACCTTTTAGCAAAGCAAGGATGGCGGCTGAGTTGGTGTTAGTGCGAAATTTAATTAAGGATTTCGGTTTTCAGGGATAAATTAATGCGGAGGCGACTTTTGTTACTGACGTTCTAATGTTCCCACTGCAGGGATACCGGCTTACTCTCCATAATTGAGAGAGAATGGGCTTTGATCTACCACGGAAGCCCAATCCGGGTTGGTAGATGTAATGACAGGTTTGCGTTTGTTAAAGTCAAAAAGAAATAACTTTTATTGTACTCAAAACCAAATACAAAGAAGCTTTAAAATTACTTTTAAAATAAATTACCTACAAGATCGATTTGTGACACTTTGGATTCCACGGGGAATTAAAAAATCTCTTATTTTAACAATATAGGGCATAAGCACAGAATATGTGTTAATATGTTTTTTTTATACTAGAGATAAATATTATATTATTATATGTGAATTTACGAAAAAAAAAATCATATGCAGGTATTCATATTATGGCAGGGCTACTAACAACTAAGCCACGGAGCCGTATCCGTTCATGACAGACGTCATTATTGGACAAACAGACTCATTAATCATATTCACTAGGTCATTTTATTGGTAATCTTACCAGCGACTTCTATCAAGCTATTATAACTTCATCGAATCTATTGTAAATATGTTTCATATAGCTTCATACTTAGGTCGTAGGTGGACATCAGTCGTATTACTATTGTTATGGGCGAAATAACCACTTAACATCAGAGGCAAACAACTTGAGATCTAAATGAATAAATGAGTTTAATTTTGAACCTACAGCTCCTATTGCATAAAAAAAAGCTTTTATTTCTGGGTATCTGGGTATTTATTGAGTCTGGGTCTTATTACCTACAATATCGATCAATTCAAAGAAGCCGATTCCACACTTTCGAGCTAAAAGCCAGCACAATAAATTAATTAGCACCGCCGTCGCTCGAGCCCCGTTTACTTAGCTATATAAACGTTCATATACTATATTGGATGTTATATATTAAAGTCTTATTTCTACCTACAATATTGACTAAAATTTAGTACTTAAAATTATTATTACTTAGTACTTATTTAGTACGTAATTGAGTAAGAAACATTCGTCCATACTTACAAACTTTCGCGTTTATAATATTAGTAGGATAGCCCCACGACAACAGTAATGCGTGCGACTCAGTATGAGATACAAATCTTTACTAAGTCGCATTCATCCTGCTGCGTCCATCACCCTAGACGGGGATGGTACGTCTCATGCGCATGTGATTTCACCGGCAGCCACACCCTTCCACCGGAACACAGTAATGCAACCACTACTGCTTGGCGGCAGATTCCAGATGTGGTGGCAGTTTCTCTCCAGATGAACTTGGCACAAGCTCTACTGCAACTATCTGCATCCACCTGAACTGGATTGGGCAGTCATACTGTGCAACAATAATTTGTCTGCATAATGGAAATTGAATCAAAATTATCCTCGCATTGACATATTTTTCCTAGCGTCGAAATATAATGAAAGCGTTCATTAATTTGTTGGCGGGAAAACCCCACTAGAGAAACAAATTAGAAGCAAATTCAAATGTAACATTAATAGAAAAACGTGGCAGAAACACGCCGCTATTGTTGCCATAAAATAAAAATACTAGACGATTAGCCGAAATATAATACAATTGTCGAAAATGTTCTGGCAACACTCACAATTTTTTCAACAAAAGCTGAATGTTCTGTTGGGATACAATAGTTGGGGTACTTGAAACATGCACCCTCGCTTGTTATGGGTGTTGTTAAAAGTTAATACATTTTTAATGGGTTCCCATGTTTGAAGGGTTTCGAGCGCTTAATTTTTAACATACAATACAAATAGGTCAATTAAAATTAAAACTAGCATAGATGTGCATTACTGGAACCTAGACCTGACATGGAACGAGCTTATAGCCTTACGCATTAGCATCATACTCCGCGGCTTAGTGGTGGTGGCATTCGAAGCGGGGTTCGAATCTCGACAGGAACATACTTTGCGTGGTTTTCATGAAGTTTGTTCTCGGGTCTTAGGTGTGTCTTGTGTTTGTATTGCCCATGACCGATTGGTAGTGGAATTAACACTTTTTCTCAATGGAAAACTAATTTATACCTGCGACCATTGGATTAAAATTTGGGCTCGCACTATCCAAATAACCAATGCTAAATTAATGTTCCAAATTTAAAATCTCTTCTCCCATGCTGAGTTCAAGAATAATGTTGCCAGTGCTAATAAATTGGAGTTCCACATTTAAAATCTGATCGGCAAGTTCGCAACATATCGGGTCGCGACTGCGGCGCAGGCGCGTGCCGGTCACGTGACCGCCGCCTAATTACAGCCCGTCACGCGCAACTCAGCCAGTACACTGTTTACCCACTGTATCAAGTTTCTGAGGACCAGGAAGGGTGATCCGACTTTGATCTTTTGACATTGAATCGAGAATATTGAAATTTATGTACGCACAGTTGATTCAACTAAGATGTAGCAAATACAAGTTACAAGTTTATTTTATAAAAATGTAAATACCCCGACTCTGTGAAATGGTAATGAGCTGAAATGGGAAAGAAAATGAAACGGCAGAACCGATTTTGATGAGACATGCCTAAGAACCACCGCTATGAAACCTGCTTTTGAATAAAAAGAACCGTACCCAAATCGGTTCGCCGGTTTAAGAGCTACGGTGCCACAGACAGACACACATAGCGGTCAAAGTTCTAACAACCTTCTTTTTGCCTCGAGGGTTAAAAAAAATAGATATTGCACACAGTGATATCTAGCCCCAAACGAAGCTTACTATAGCTTGTACTATGGTAGATTACTGATATAATACTGATAAAGTTTCTTTTTAAAAATTTTAACATGGAATATATATTAACACCCAGAAAAAAAAAAAAATCTATGTTTGTTATAAAGCTTGTGATGAGTGGGAATTGAACACGTCGTGTGTTCAATTCCCACTCAGGACAAGCTACAGCGCAGAACGCAAAGCTACTACTATATTATAAATTGTTATCTGTAATTTTGCAATGGCAATCTATCATTTGTTTATGGCTACCCATAAGCCAACACCGGTTAAAAAACAAAATGGATGCCCCGCCAATTTTTCTGGATGTCTGTCCTTATGTCATTTGTAACATAGGGAGCTTTAGTGAGTAAGTTTTAGTAATTATTATCATTATGTATTATAATGTTTTCATGACGCGGCCCTTTTTTATTTACGACAGCCGTTTGTTTATTTCTTAATTTCTCTTTCTTATATCGTTTTTTGTTTTTATTTTTACAATGTTATATGGCAACTCTTTTTGAGAATGTGTCTTTGTCTGTTTCTCGTTGCTACAGATCTTTTTTTATGTTTTCATTTTTTGTTTTAATGATAATCGTTGTCTTGTATGTCTGCTAATAGAATGCATGACGTTACCAAGTGTTCTGTACCTAAGGTAAATAAATAAACTATAATAAAAACTCGATTAAAATTGATCAGGAAATCCACAATAATCCCAATGAATGTGAAATAATAGAAAAACTTCAATAAACGCTATTTCCACGGAATACTGGTGAGCGGGTAAGTAATTAATTTTGCTCAACAAAGTTGATTCGATTGCCACAAATCGTTTATTTAACAGCTCAATGACGTAGCGGCTCGTTCAATGTGGTTTTATGAGATCATTATTATCACCTGTTCCGGTCCGTAGCACATGCTCTGACGGCGCAGCGGTTCACATCTTATGAGGATACCAAAAATTGGGTTGATTCGTGGATAACCTCAAAAGACATGGAGTTCTTCAGACGTGGGATTCGAATGCTGCCTGAGAGATGGGAAAAAGTGGTTGCAAGTGATGGGCAATATTTTGATTAAATTTATATTACCGTTCTTCTACAATAAATATTTAATTTGTGTTAAAAAACGGCGGAAACTTATTTGTACTCCTAATAGTTTTGACCCATCATCATCATCATCAGCTTATACATTTTTTTTTAATGTGAATGAGTGACGGAACGATCTGAGGGCCCACCTGATGGTAAGTGACCCTCGCCCATGACAACAGTAATGCGTGCGACTCAGTATGAATCCAAATCTTTACTGAGTCGCATTCATCCTGCTGCGTCCAAAACTCGAGACGGTGATGTGACGTCATTAGTGTAAAATACAATTAAATGGCCCAGCTGTCTGTACTTAGCTGCTACACTTTTTATGAACAACAATGTAACTAACGAATCAATTTCGTTGTCGCGTAAGTAATTCGTTTTGGAGTTTTATTGAAAGCGTTGCGGTCGTTTGCGACTGTCATTCTGTTTTGTTACGACTCATTGTAGCTGTTTTTTAACGACCTAAAAGAGGTTATCATTTCGGATGTTTATATATTTTTTTATGTATGTTCACCGATTTCTCCGCCATGTCAAACGATTTGGAAAAATCTTGTTTAATTTGAAAGGATATGCTTTCGGATTGGTCTCATAAAATTTTTATCAAAATAGGTTCGATAGTTTGGTTGTTAAATCGATTTAAATGGAAAAAATATGTCATTCAAGAAAACGAAATTGCGTATTTGGTATTGAAGTTGGTTTTTATTTAATTTGTATACAAAGACGATTAAATCCTACTAATATTATAAACGCGAATGTTTGTAAGTATGGGTGGATGTTTGTTACTCAATCACGCCAGAACGGCTGAACGGACCTGGATGAAATTTGGCACAGAGATAGATTATAGTCTGGAATAGCACATAGGCTACTTTTTATCCCGGAAAAATTTAAGGTTCCCGTAGGAAGTCCAACCGCGGGTAACACCGCGGGGTAGCTAGTACAATATAAATCCTCAGAACAAACAAACAATTGTCTATATCCGTCACACAAATGCTTGTCCTGGGTCGGAATTGAACCCACGATAGTGCAGAAGTCAAAGCTGACCTGCGTGGATGTATTTCATCTTTAAATAGCTCATTATAGTGTTAATTAATACTTTGCAGTAAACACAAGTTAACTCATTATTTTTTTGTTTGGAGTCCAGTGGCAGAATTACAAATTTTCAAGGTATAGGCTGAATAGAATTTTATATATACATATAGAATTTTTCGGTATATTTTTGAGCTAATCGAAGCTCAATCATGTATGGGCGGGGTGATGTATGCTATTTACTATTTACACAATAATGAACAGAAAACCGTCATACAAAAATTTTTTTTAATTCTATGAGGTATAAAAAAAAATCGTTCCCCAAATTTGCAGCCCCCAAAATCTGCCGCCCTAGGCTCAAGCCTACTCAGCCTGCTGATAAATCCGCCGCTGTTGGAGTCTCTTTTGATCTATTGTACGTCCGAGAAGACAAACTGTTGTTTCATAAACTATTACTTATAAGATCTTTGTATAAACAGTTTAACAATAAAATATATTCTTATTCTTATTATTAAATTATTGTTTAAGAATTTCACAAAAAAAGAAGATTTTTGAAAACCAAACAACGCAGCAATATAAATCCTCAGAACAAACAAACAATGGTCTATGTCCGTCACACAAATGCTTGTCCTGGGTGGGAATCAAACCCGCGATAGTGCAGAAGTCACTGCGTGTGTGTATTTCATCTTTAAATTCTAATTTAAGAATTCAACGGAAAAAAAGTTTTTTGAAAACCACTACAAGCGAATACAAAACCAATTTAGAAACAATCCCGTAACTAATAGTTCTCATATTATTCGCAATCACTCGCTCTTATCCTGCGAGTAAATAAGTAAGTCGTTAGCGTGTGTGTATTTCACCTTTAAATTCTAATTTAAGAATTCAACCGAAAAAAAGTTTTTTGAAAACCACTACTAGCGAATACAAAACCAATTTAGAAACAATCCCGTAACTAATAGTTCTCATATTATTCGCAATCACTCGCTCTTATCCTGCGAGTAAATAAGTAAGTCGTTAGCGTGTGTGTATTTCACCTTTAAATTCTAATTTAAGAATTCAACCGAAAAAAAGTTTTTTGAAAACCACTACTAGCGAATACAAAACCAATTTAGAAACAATCCCGTAACTAATAGTTCTCATATTATTCGCAATCACTCGCTCTTATCCTGCGAGTAAATAAGTAAGTCGTTATTAAGTAGGTTCTGGATAAACAGAGGGTACTCCCCTCGCCCCTAAAGCGTTATGCAATAACTTAGTATTTGTATGGCGCTTTATTGAATTTGTGCGGATGTTTGGGTGTATGGATAAAAATGTTCCTCTAATTGCCGTTTAAGCCATGTCAGAGGTCATCGGGTGGTCTGAAACTCTGATATCAGTGTTGTCGCACGCGAAAAAAGAACACGAACATGTGATATTTAGGTATAGTTTAAAATTCGAATGTCAGTGCATCAATACTGAACGGCTGCATCTATGCATGTGGCCATTTTTTTTTGTATTTGTATTTGTCAGTGCAAGGTTTGTATGGAAGAAAATGTTTGAAAAACTCTACGGATGATTGAAAAGTTAGTTTTAAAACAACTCCATATAAAAATTGAGTGACTGAAGCAGAAGACAGTGGGGAGATATTCAAAAATATTGTCAGAATTGACATATTGACGTTTAGTTGTCCAGCTTATTGTTTTATCTATTACCCTCATAAAATTAATGGTGTTTTTGTAAAAAAATAGTTTAAAAATAATAACAATAACAATTCGGCAACACGAATAATAATGTTAAATTGTGCCTGCTTTGTTTAAAAATACCAGCTATAGTAGTAAATATTGTAATTTTTATTCATTACATAGTCGTACTGTCAAGGGAAGATTTTGTCTCATTTGCTTTAGTTATTAGTTCAACCACAATCTTATTTAAAAAAAAAACACTTCTTTGTTCAAAACACTTTCGTTCTTTAATATTTAAAAATAATTTGACACAAAATTTCATTAATCGGTCCGTAGTTTCATCGCTTATCGGTAACCTGTTCTATTCTACGTACCGCAAACGCGGCGCTCTAAGTTTCGAGCGAAAGCTTATATTTTATCCAAGACCAGGAAAGGGGTAGATTCAAGATGATGAACAGCTCAGTTGGTAGCTGCCTTCTAGTAGGTCGTAGGTTTGATTTCCACCAGGACGAGCATTTGTGTGATGAACTTAGATGCTGGTTCTGTGGTTGGGTATAAATATGTATAATATGTAAATAAAACTATTGTAAGTAGTTTTTTTTTGTATTCTCTCAGTTAACTAGTTTTCTTAGCACAAACTAAGCATAATACCCGTGAATAATTTAAATAGTAATATATACATTTGTTTAGGTATTATTAATTAATTGTCATAGGATTATTAGTAAAATATTGTTTGCTGCAAACTAACCTATTGTACTGTATGGTAAATTATACCTTTCGAACACGTTAGGAAAAAATAATTCCCTATACCGAAATATTGCAAAACTGGATCAAATATCTACCAAGTGAATCCAATCGATAAAACAATTTGTAAAATCTGACCCTAGATTTATTTTATAAAATTCTTTATAAATAATTTCTACCTATATAATTTTAAATGTATCCTCTAAACAGCTAAAACCATGGACTTTAAAAACTTCTCACATTTACAATTCGAACCGCGCCAACTATGCAAAATTACCCCAACAAACAAGCCCATAATTTCACTTCATAAACTTTCATGTTTTACAAAACATCCACAATGCAACGGTTACTACGTAATAGCCCATAAATATCTCACTAATGAATGGAATAAAAACTCTACCAACCCAACCGCAGACTCCAATGCACGCAAAAACCAATCTTATCCCAATGTGGTAACGGTCAAAATTTGCTATTGCAAAATTTCAGTCCTATACGTAGTGTCGAACTAAATGATGTGAAGATGGAATCGGGATGGACCCCCCTTGTCACTCAATTTTGATTCTTATTACCAAAGCAATAAACCTTTACGCAAGTTTTGCGGGCGCACAGGAAATTGCACTTTATTGCTGCCATTTAAGGATGATATTTGAACAGTGATATCTGATTTAAGGGGAGGATGTTTGTCGTGGGTTAATTTAGTTGTGGATTAACTCGGTTTGAGTGATTGATGTTTTAGGGATTCAGTTGTGATGCGTTTCGGTGTTTAGCGGTATTGTGCTGGCAGAGGGGATGAAACAGAAGAGTTTTGAAGACGACATCATTATATTTATAACAGTTTAAACCCTAATGGTGAAGAGCGTGGTGGTCCAGGGGCATAGACGCCGACTTTCAATATGAAGGTTGCTGGATCAAACCCACACGAGCACAAACGAGTTTTTTCACTTGAAAAAAATTTATGTGCGCAATAACGTTCTCAAAACGGTGACGGAAAACATCGTGAGGAAACCGGCATGTCTTAGAACCAAAAATTCGACGACACGTCACATCTACCAATCCAGATGGGGCTCCCGTGGTAGAGCCCATACACTCTCAATTATCGAGAGTAGGCCAGTGTCCCTGCAATGAGAACATTAGAGGCTGGTACGGTTAACACTGATGAAGACATACAAGTAAACACACGGTTTAATATAAACATGTGGCATTGAAGAATACAGCCAAGAACACCAAGATCTGAGACCCAAGACGATTACGATAACGATAAAGTTAAAGTTTAAAAATAACTATGCCGTTGATTTTGTTTAGTTTGCTAGCAGAAATGATTGTGTAGAATTTATAATTATATCGTATAAAATTTTACACGTAAATTTAACAAATAAGACTATCTAAAACATGAAAACTAACTATAATTTGACATAATCTGTATAGATATAATGTGCCTAAGGAGTTTCTGTGACACGTTATATACACAAAAATATGTTTACTTGTATGTTTAAAATTTGACGTGTCCAAATGATATTTGAGATCTAAAAGAATAAATCAGTTTTAGTTAAAATTTATCTGAAATTTCTACTTCAACCATAGTCGCCGTATGAAAAGCATTTTACATTCAAAGTCAAAAATCTTTATTTGCGTTCTTAAAAGTTACTTGGAACCGCCAATTTCTTTTTTATTCATTATTATTAAGTTCTCGTAGGAACAAATCTGCATTCTATCTTGCTTACCTAGGCTAGTGATAAATAAAACAAAATAAAAAAAAAAACTGTTTTTGTGCAACCTACATAATAACTTTTATTATATAAAAAATAATAAATTTGACCGTCCTCATAGCTCAGTTGGTAGTAGCTCTGCCTTCTGCGCCACAGGTCGTGGGTTCCCACCCAGGACAAGAATTTGTGTGCGAACAGAAATGTTTTTCTATATCTGGGTGTTAACATGTATTATAGGTATGTATTTACAAAAAAAAAGTAATTTAAGTATTCTATCAGCTATCTATTAGTTCCCATAATACAAGCTATGCTTAGTTAGGTGCTAGATGGCGCTGTGAAATATGTCAATGAATATTTATTTTTACTTTTCAAAATCATAATTAACAAAATGGCTTTGTAACAGAAGCCCCAAAAACTTGTCACAAATTCGCAACTTAACTAATAAGCCTTATTATAGCCCACTTCAAAAACAGACCTCTGTCACAATACCTCTATCACAAACAGTACGTTATTACCGACCCTCCCCTTAACAAACCCTAAACGTTATTATTAATTTTACCCCAAATCAAAACTCGACGTAACCCAATAAGGAATAGAACACAAATTGGATCGGCAATTGTCTATGTTATAAGTCCTTTCGGAGCTCACAAAGTGGGTTATTGGCTAACTTCTGGTCCACGGGTTGCATCTAAGATGGCGGGATTTCTATCTCTTTCTCCCTCAGGTCTCCAACGTGAAGCTGTCTTTGTTATTTTCTTGTGTAACAGAAAGAAGCTGAAGTACTTTTTGCTCTTGTTTGTGTAGGGCGCCAGAGTGAGAGAGTAAGATTGAGGCAATTGCGTTTGTTGTGCAAACATTCGACGATCGATATTTGAAATTGAATTTTTGGGACCGTTTAAAGAAGTCTTTTTGGGTTTTCAGATACGTTAAATGTCAATTTTCATGCATTTCTTATATCGAATAGTGTTAGAAAATACAAACTTCCTACATACTCTATTAATTAAGATATTCAACGTTGCATAAAAGTAATAATGAAATGAAATTAAAATGATTTATTCACACTAAAAACACAACACAATTATACAGTAAAAAAATTTAACATTTACAAAAATAAAAAAAAAACAAAGTTATTTAAAAAAACACAATTATTAAGTGAGCTAATGTCTACTGGCTGTGGAACTGCACTTTGCTTAGCATATGCTGTGAAGAAATTCACAGCACTGAGTGAACAGACACTGCTGCCAATTCCTTTGATCCAAAACTAACCTTAAAAAAAGTTAACACGCTCATACCTCTGCACTAGCATTCCCAGTCGCAGATGGCATGGACAAACACAGAAACACAAGACAAACACCCAATACCCGAGAACAAACTTCATGCTCACCACACAAAGTGTGCCGCGGCCGGGAATCGAACCCGGGACCCTCGCTTCGAAGGCAGGGCTACTACCAAGCCACGGAGCCGTCATTAAGATAAATATAAATGTTATTTCAGTTTATTAGAAGTCTTAATTTATATATTATACAAGTTAGTTTTAGTTTAGCATTTATTTTCTATACCTAAAACAGGGCACAGACGCCGACTTTCAATCTGAAGGTCGCTGGTTCAAACCCACACATATACCAATGAGTTTTTTCACTTGAAAAATTCATGTGCACATACCACGTTCTCAAAACGGTGACGGAAAACATCGTGAGGAAACCGGCATGTCTTAGAACCAAAAATTCGATGACATGTGACATCTACCAATCCGGATTGGGCTCCCGTGTTAGATCAGAGCCCATTCACTCTCAATTATCGAGAGTAGGCCGGTGTCCCTGCAGTGGGAACATTAGAGGCTGGTATGGTACCTAAAACATCTATAAACATTTATAAACATACCATAACATTTATAACATTTTGTATAAACATTTTACACTGCGCCATCTAGTTACAAAACAAGCATAGCTCGTATTATGAGACCAACCAAGTTACTTGTAGTTTTTTTCTGTAATTGAATATAGTAAATACATATTAACATCCAAACTCAAATGCTTGGCTTGAGTTAGAATCGAACATACGACCTACAGGACAGAAGGCGGCGATGCCAACTGCGCTACGACGCCAGTCATAGCTCAATAGTCATTAAACACTTATTTGCAAAAAAAAAAAAAAAACAACGATTTTTGTGTATATATTGAAGTCAAAACTTCTTGAAGCGCGTGGGGTATTTTTTGATATGAGAAAAAAACCATTGAACTCACCTCACTGTTACCGTTACCGTTACCGACACCTCTGTATATAGTATCTGTAGTGTAGTCTGCTTTTGTCTCCACTTCTGTCGGCACTCCCGGAGTGACACAGTTTTTTCTATCGTTTCGTCATCTCGATCACGGAGCTTTCCGAGAATAGCCCCGCAAGGCAAAAAGCGGTTTCATCGTCTCTATTTGCGCGGCTCAAACATAATTTCTGTGGCATATCACTAGAAGCCGCAAGCAACACGCGTTTTAAAATTAGAACTCTTCACTAACATAGAGATGTTAATACCAAATAATAATACCCCCATTATTGCAATATCCCAAAGGGTCCATAATGTGAAACTCAGAATGTACCAACAAAATACCCTGTACCAATAAGATGAGCAATAAATAAAAGTATTGAGTATTGTATAATATAATCTCTCCTATGTCTTATCTGGAGGTGTTCTTACCATCCAGTCAGGTCACAGTAAGCACTCCACCCGGGTCGAAAAATCTGTCGGCTCTCCCTGGGCCAGTCTTAGTCCAAACGTCCCGATCAGTAGCAGCGAGCCAAGCCGAAGTCCGTTGGGCATGGACAAATTAGTGTGCATTTAAATCTTTGTAAAAAACACCCATAACCGCATTTACTAAAACAATGCATTCGTAGCACTAGAATAACTGTTAATCAAAGGAAAAATCGAACACTAAAAGAACATTCTCATTGTCCTAAAACCTCATTTCCAAGTAATTAAAAGACACACTAAAACCTTTAAAAATCACACCGCGTACAGCTCAAATAATTATCCTGAAGGCGAGCGTGCGTCGCGGGGCCAATTAGCCCAACAATTCCGAACACGAAATGTTTAACCGCCTTAATTTCACCCCAATAACACGTTAATCTCACCCCCACCCCTACTTAACCGACGATAAGAAAATCAAAAAATTAAATTTGTTCAAATTCTCTGTTTAGGACGGAAACCTCGTTAGGCAAACGATACGATTTCCAATTGTAAATGAAAAGGTTTTATACTAGATCTTCTAATTAAATATCGAGTGTGGTCAAGGGTTAAGAAACCAACCCTTAGTAGCAGTAGAACACGGCTAAGTTCGGCCAGACTTCTGCCTCCAGACCTGGCAATCTGCCGCTAAGCAGTAGTACGCTCGCATTGTGTTCCGATGGAAGGGTGTGGGTGCCGGTGAAATCACATGCGCATGAAACGTGTCATCGCCGTCTTGGTATTCTACTTTGGGAGGACCTAAGGCGTATTTCATTTTGTTAAGGGCGGAGGTAACCTCTTAACAAAAGGCGGAACTTAAAATTTTGAAGTGAAAACGTTACATGGTTGAAACTTTTCTGAATAAATATCGTGTTTGATCAAAGGTTAAAAAGAGGAACGCAAAGTAGCAGTAGAATTTTTACCAAGTCCAGTGAAGTACTGTCACCACACCTGGTAATCGCAGTGACTGTTCCGGTGGAAGGGTGTGGGTGCCGGTGAAACTTCAGGCACCTGAGGCGTATCATCTCACGACGCATCTCGCGGCGTGACGGGCGCAACGAGATGCGATTTGGGTCTTCTCAAACTTTATTAGAAGACTCATACCACACAAGTGTACACATACCATCACTAAAAAAAATTATAATGGGCATTGCTTTAATTTCATTAACTTTTAAGCAGTTTAGATTATTGCGTTCAAAAATTTAAATCTTAAGATCCCGGTTTTTCTAGTCAATAAACCATGTCAGCGCCCTTCGGGTGCCTTAAAACCATATATATAGTTATTTATTTACCTTAGGTACAAGAACAATTGGTAACGTCATGCATTCTATCAGCACACATACAAGAAAGAAATGGCTACTAGCCCGCAAAAACAGAATTCAAAACAAAATTTCAACTGTAATTTGGCTGGTTGAATAATGTTTTTAAATAACGCGAATAAAACGAAATTATCCAGCCGGCATCAACCAAAAACCAACACATGTCAAAGCTAACTCAATTTCGCTCTCGATTAACGCTAAAAGACCTCATACAGTAATTAAATTACACGCAATCCAATATAACAAACAGCGGGATTCGATATTTAAATCAACAGACCAATCAGAGCGCGCCAAATCTGACAGATGTCATATTTGAGCGGCATTGTTAGTGTTGTGCCGTTCGTTTTTTGAAACATGACAGTTGGCGCGGGCGGGATCGTTTTATTTCGTTTTTATTCAATCTCTGTGGCGAGAGTTGACGTTTATTGGAACGAAAATTCACCCCGCGCTTTTAGGCGTAGAATGGTTTGCGGATTCGTCTACACGTCAAGAAAAATAAATGTAGATATTGTTTCAATATTCATTGTTCTAAGCTTTTTTGACTTATATTTACTTAACCTTTGGAATCCCGAACGCAAAACGTCAAAAAGTGATGATACCGCTTTATATAAAAAAAAAACAATCATTCCACAGCCAAGTCATATTTTATCTTTATGTAAACGAGAATTTAATAATCGATATCCTATCCAACAGGTATCAAAACGAACTAATTATCAAAACAGTACATCATTTTTAAAAGCTCAAAATATTACCCGATTACAAGAAATAAAACAAAATCCTATAACTAGGACTTATGTTCGCTAATCATGTTAATATATAATTTATATGATACAACAATTTTTTAAAAGAGTAAATAGTAAAAAAAAATTAAAAACAAATAAGTGAAAGACAAATATAAAGATATAATTGAAATATGAATCCGTAACAAAATATTTTTGATGAATATTATAGCCCAAAAACAAATATGGATGTAACAACTAGTTAACTAATAGTGAAAGCTTATAATTAACTCATTCGTAAAGTCCAAACTATCTATTTATAATTAGTAAAACTATCTATTTGTAATTAGTAAAACTACCTGTGACACGTTATATGCTCACAAATATGTGTACATGTGTGTGTAAAATTTGACGTGTCCAAATGATACTTGAGATCTAAAGGAATAAATGAGTTTGACTTTGACTTTGACTTATCTAATTAGTAACGTTTTAATTTAAAGAACTTATGTCTGTTAATATTTAATTATTTAAGTAATTACGTTAAAAAGTAAGCGATGCTAGCAGATTGATCAGACGCTGAAGATGAAAAAATGCTCTGACATATTTTTTTTTATATAATATTGTGACGGGACGAACTGAAAGCCCACGTGATGTTAAATGGTTACCAACGCCCGTAACAACAGCAATACGACTTAGATCCTCCCAACCGAAGAGAAGACCCAAGTCGCACCCTGTTACGACTGTCACCCAAGACGGACATATTACGGCTCATGAGCATATGATTTCACCCACAACCTTCCACCGGAACACAGAAATGCGAATGCATCGCTGCTTACTGGCTGAGAACAAACTTCATGCTCACCGCACAAAGTGTGCCCCGGCCGGGAATCGAACCCGGGACCCCTTGCTTCAGAAACAGGGCTGCAACCAATTAAGCCAGGGAGCCGCTAATGAAAAGAAACTTGTAGGTATCGTGGAACAAACAATTCCCCCCTGTAGCGGGGTAGTCATTCATTTACTTAATTTTTATTGTTGATGTGGCAAACTTATGCGTAGGGATGGGATATTTTTCAATACAACATCTGATTTGTATTACCAACTTGAAAATTCCCTTTTACAGCAGCACAACTTGATATGAATTAGTTTAAAACTAAGTTATGACATTTTTGCTTTGTAGTATTTTTCTTAATTAGATTTTATTATGTCTGATAAGAAATAGATAATATAGACTACAATTTATTTCAACTGCTCCGTGGCTTAGTTGGTGGTAGCCCTGCCTTCGAAGCGAGGGGTCCCGGGTTCGATTCCCGGACGGGGCAAACTTTGTGTAGTGAGCATGAAGTTTGTTCTCGGGTCTTGGGTGTTTGTCTTGTGTTTCTGTGTTTGTCCATGCCATCTGCGACACAGGGAATCCTAGTGCAGAGGTATGAGTGTGTAAACGTTTTTTTTTTTAACTGTCTCTGACATATATATAGATTAGAACTGTCAAAATTTATGAAATATTACATTGTAACGGTGCAGTGTATGAATTTACAATATTTTTTGTTTTATATATCCTTTTGACATAACCAAGTAATCCAAAGTGTACATATGGTAAAAATAAATGGGTATGTGAATGAGTATGATACTATGGGCGAACCTATAATCTAGAGGTTTCCGTCGATTGGGACCGCGTAATTCCCGTTCCCGTTGGAATACGGGGATAAAATATAGCCTATATTACTCGCTGATAATGTACCTTTCCATTAGTGAAAGAATTTTTAAAATCACTCCAACGGTTTAAGCGTGAAAGCGTAACAAATAAACTCATGCACATGAGACGTATCATCCCCGTCTCGGGTGATGGACGCAGCAGGATGAATGCGACTCAGTAAAGATTTGGATCTCATACTGAGTCGCGTATTACTGTTGTCATGGGCGAGGGTCACCACTTACCATCAGATGGGCGGGCCCTCAGCTGGTTTCGCCACTCAATCACTTAAAAAAAAACACTTGCATTTATATGGTTAGGAAGTCCAAGTGATTGTACCAAGCGACATCCCTACGACAGAATCTAGCCGATTGCGTGCGCAACGAACACTTAATAATGAACGAAAATTAGTCATTTCATGCGCCAAGTGAACGTTTTCGTTTCTACCAATTAACTGAACAATTCGTTTTCTATTTTATTGCATCGAGTTAACATGATTTTGTGAAGTAACTTAAGTTTTAGGGTGGTATTGCACGGTTCGCTTTTAGTTGTTTACAACCGACGAAAAAGAGGGGTGTAGAATTGTCTGTGTTTGTCTGTGGTATTGTAGCTCCCAAACGAATGGACCTATTTTGATGCGTTTTTCTGTTTGAAAATAGTTCTTAGCTATAATTTATGATATGCTGTTGAATTGTTTAATGTTCATCAGTACATTCTTATTACCCCAAATTGGGGTTTTTACATTTTCGTACATGAATTGCTGGTTCAAACCCACACGCGCACCGATGAGTTTTTTCACTTGAAAAAGTTATGCGCAATACCACGTTCTCGAAACGGTGAAGGAAAACATCGTGAGGAAACCGGCATGTCTTAGAACCATAAATTCGAAGACATGTGACATCTACCAATCCGGATTGGGCTCCCGTAGATCAAAGCCCATTCACTCTCAATTATCGAGAGTAGGCCGGTGTCCCTGTAGGAACATTAGAGGCTGGTACGGTACGGTTAGATATATACCACCGACATTTGATATTTCAATTATCTTAATTTGACGGATTAAAATGTGTCTATGAAAATTGATCTCCATTAATCAGTAAGCTGATTATTTATAATTCGCTTTTGATTTCTTCTATATCATTTCTATACTCACGAATTATTTTCGATTAAAAAAAGGGTTGTTTTCAGTCAAAAGCGGCCATACCTTAGACTAGCTGGTACCCTTCACTAGCTGTTGACGCTACTTTACTTAATTATTTTGATTTTTAATAATAATTGTTTATTTCAGACCATTTAAAAAAAATCCATAGGTTGTTAGAAATTAATTACTTAAAAATATTGTTAGTAAAATAAAATATAATAAAAATGTAATGTATAGAAACCCTATGAGGAATCACTCTCCTCACAAGGCTCCCCAAAAAATGAGAGTCGTAGCTCTCCGCCACAATTTTCAAGACATTTTCAAGATTTTTGACCTCTCTTATAAAAAAACAATTATGGAATAAGTCCGGCTTGGTTCGGCAGCTCCTTATATAATATATTATTTTATTTATTACGTAATAAATAAATGTTTACACACTAATACCCCTGTACTAGGATTCCCTAGGACTCGAGAACAAACTTCATGCTCACCAGACAAAGTTTGCCCTGGCCGGAAATCGAATCCCGGATCCCTCGCTTCAAAGGGCTACTACCAACTAAGCCACGAAGCCACGTTTTACACCCAAATAATTACAGCAATAACTTAAAGTTAGCTAATTAAACTAATTAAAGGCAACACTTACATATTTGGTGTTTTGGAAGTAAATAGTTTTATGGGCTTACAATAAATTTACAATTGGATAATAAACTAAACAATAAAACAATATACAGTGCCAAAATATATATCAGGATTGAGTGATCTCAAGACGAAATTGGCTACATTTACTGTGATTATATACTACGTTTATTATTATCGTATGTGTCGAATAATATGTATCGAGACTGTGTTGGCCCAGGGGCACCGACGCCGACTTTCAATCTGAAGGTCGCTGGTTCAAACCCAAACGTACACCAATGTATTTTTTCACTTGTTCTCGAAACGGTGACGGGAAACATCGTGAGGAGAACTTAGAACAAAAAATTCAATATGTGACATCTACCAATCCGGATTGGCCTCCCGTGGTAAATCAGAGCTCACTCTCATTCACTCTCAATTATCGAGAGTAGGCCGGTGTCCCTGCAGTGGGAACATTAGAGGCTAGTCCGGAGGGCACACGAGCTCGACGTATGCTCTGGACTGACCAGGTCAAGTCTGTAGACATTCCATTATACGGTATCAGGAAAGCAGTGGCATGAGGAAAATGGTGATGAATTGAAAAGTTTGCCATCTCTCCTGAAGTGGCGACAACGACAGCGACAAAAATGCGTTGAAGTAAATAAAGATGGAATTTTTTTATGTGAATAAGTGACGGAACGAGCTGAGGGCCCACCTGATGGTAAGTGTGACCCTCGCCCATGACAACAGTAATGCGCGCGACTCAGTTTGAGATCCAAGTCTTTACTGAGTCACATCTATCCTGCTGCGTCCGTTACAGCCACACCCTTCCACCGGAACACCACCAGATATGGTGGCAGTGCCTCTCCGGACGAACTTGGCATAAGTTCTACTGCTACTAAACTGCTGCTATTTATACATAGGCTGATAAACACATTACCCTTTTTCGCGCAGTCGGGTGAAAACTATGAAGCGATGTCAACACAGCAGACACACTAGACAGATAAAAATAAATAAAAGTTGATCGTTTTCAAATAAATCCACGAACCCACGAGACGGTACAAAACTGAACTCGTGTGGTTCAACATGTCACTACCCACGTCACCCCAACACGACTGCTGAAAGGCATAAGAACCACTGAAATGATTGAACAAAATTGCACTCCGTTGGTACGTATCAAGGTTGATATTTAAGGATTCAGAAACCAAATGGTCAAGAGAAACTCTCGTGGCGTAGCTTTCTTAACTGTTCTAAAAGATCATCTAAGTTATGCAACTTTCAGTAAGGTCAGAAGTTGGATGGGTGAACGTTTATTGGCATTTGATTTGAGCGCTTCCGCGCTTCGGAGATCGTCAAGATGTCGGCCCCGGTTATACTAATCGTTAAGCCATGTTGGAGGAATACGGGCGGCTTGAAAATTTCTACAGTAGAGTTGGCCACGATATAACTAAGTCTTATAGAGCTTTTTATGTTGAAGCATAAGCCGTATCGTGTCCTTTTACAGAATTATGCAATAGCGGATATTTTGTATTAATAAAAAAAATATGGTAATACGGAACTCCTAGCTTAGCAACTCTTATTAACTAAAAGGGAACGAGCTAAAGGTCTTCCCCTACTCACTCTGAGATGTTACCTCCAGGTACTTGTAATCTCACCGGCTCCCACACCCTTCCGGAACACAGCAATACCGTAGTGTTTAATCGTAGTGTGAAATGATATATTCACGGGTCGCGTCGCGTGCCGCATCCTATTTCACAAACATCGAACATGCGAGGTTTGATGGCTTACCTGTCAGAAGTATTAAATTTGTTTAACGTTGATATATCACGCTTAACTAACAAGACTGTTCATTCTGTTGGCAATCTGTCATCATCATTGACATGATAACTTTTGCTGACAACAGCCCCAAAAACAAAGCTGGATTGGCAAAGTGAATACACTCTTTTGTGGTCCAGTTGCGCGCGTCTATCAATAAATTTTCTATGAATCTCTACGATTAATACGCGACGCACCCTCTGGGTGGTGTTAAAAGAGCAACAAAAAGTAACAGTAGAACTTATGCAAAGTTTGCCCGGAGAAGTACTGCCTCCACATCTGGTAATCTGCCGCCAAGCATGTACTCGCATTACTGTTGTATGAGTAACCACTTAACTTCGAACCTTGAACTCTAAGTTTCGGTGGGTACGATAATTTTACGGTCCGTTAAGCCATGTTGGAGGCCTTAAAATGGCTTGGAAATTCCGTCAACACTGTTGGCCACTTACTCACTAATATTATTTCTAAATTTTTATTTTCTCTCTAGTCTATGATGTAACAAACTGGATGATTATAACTGTAATGTGGGTGTTACTTGAATGAAATAATGGAAAATAATTAAATAAATTCCGTAATTCGTGTCTTCAACAAAAACTATACTGTATATTTTGATGTACAGTTTATAACAATAAAGAAATTTTGTATTTGTAATGGTAAATAAATTTAAAAGAAAGTTGGCCAACACGAGACGCCCGGCAGATATGAAAAATCAAAGGTGGCATAAGATAGCGTTTTGCCGTGTGCCATCACATCACAATAGTTTTACTGCTAAGGCGCGACAAAATATGTTTCACATCAAAAATATCAAACGTGTTCAAGAACACACGAATAAAAATATCAAACGTGTTCAAGAACACACGAATAAACAACGTAAGGAGGTGAATAAAATCGTGCAGACAGGTAAACTGGCAGAAGGTACAGTCAGCCAATAAAACTATTAACACCGCGACTCTGCGACGACACGACGCGCGACCAGTCGCGTCGCCATATAGCGCGACTGTCGCGCTTGGAACACTATTATTTACAACCCAACTTGCATTTCTAGGGCTGTCAGGACTGGAAATAAAATTATAATTTAAACTAGCTGCACTTCCTTAGGGAACACTGCAATTTTCCCGGAGCAAAAGTAGCCATTGTGTTATCCAGGATATAAACTATCCTGGTGCCGAATTTTATTCGAAACCGTTGAGCGTGGAGTAACAAACATACATATAGAAACACAGAACACATGCATGTGTGATTAAAAACTCAAAAGTAAATTAATTTTTCCGACCAAAATAATTCTTTTTTTTTTTTTTTATTTATGTATAGCCAAGCGTTTGGCCGCCATCTCACCTTTACTGGTTCTTCAAATTGTACACTTAGTCAAGTACAGAGTTAAAATATATTAATTGTGTACAACAAAATTTAAAATATCCACAATTTTATCACAGATATAAAAGCACATTAAATTGTACATAATACTTAAAACATATTCAAAATTAAAGGAAACAAAACACAAAATAAATATTAAAAGATGAATGAAGAAGGAAATGGTATAAAATTATTAAAATACTTGATGCAGAGCACTTAAGTATCGTAATGGATTTTTAAATACTATGAAAGCGAAACTAATAAAATGTTAATTAAAAATGTATTGTAAAAATAATGCAATAATTTTATTTAAAAGGTGAATAGAGGCGCTATATGAAATTTCCTGAAATAATATATTTTTTTGATATTTCACACACCACTGTTTTTTCATTTGATTTCCATAGCATAACTTATGCTTAGTTCAGGGCTAGTGTATAATGTCCGTTTATATTTATTTATTGTGTAAAAATGTAGTTAGTGGCAGCCCTACAGGCAGCGAGGTATGAAGTATGGTGTCGGCCGGTGCCATCGACGTCGCGCACGCTATCTCCCTCTTACAAATAAATCTTACCTTCAATTCGATATCGGTGTTTGTGATTACGGCTGTGACAGATAGTTTGTTAGCTTTCAAACGGTTTTATAAAGTGTAAAGTTACCAGCTGGCTTTTTCACGATTTCGTCTGCAAAGAGACGGCTTAGCTTACGTAGCCCTTGTCTGAACTGGTGAAGTTCCTTTGGAGAGTGCAGAAACCCTCGAATGTGCAGAGTTCGGCCATAACTCAGTTGTCCCCCCTAGATTAACCGGTGTATCTCTTGCAGATTCCCCTTCGTCAAAAAAGAAGGTAGCCCTTTTCTCAAAGCAACGGTCCCGGGTTCGATTCCCATTTGAGCACAATTTGTGCAGCAAGCATGAAGTTTTTTCCGTTCTCAAGTGTTTTTGTTGGGTGGTAATGTCCATCTTCCTGCGACACAGAAATCTGTGAGTTTGGGAAGAAACTTACTATTTTTGGTGGATTTAAACCTCTTTTCGTATTAGGTTTACCGTAGTGGGTTCGATTTTCACCCAAGACTCATTTTTGTGATGAACATTTATTGTTCTATACATCGATATTAAATAGATTATTTTATCAGTAAACTGGTTCTCATAATACAGCTAAAGTTCACTATTATTAAAACACCTTTCTTTTTTCCAGGTATGGTTCCAGAACCGGCGAGCAAAATGGCGTCGCCAGGAGAAGATGGAAGCAGCCAGACTCGGCCTGTCAGAATACGGATGTGGCGCAGGCGGTGGGATACCGAGGCTGAGTGGGCTAGGACTGCCGGTAGACCCTTGGCTTGCACCACCTCTGCTGACAGCTTTACCAGGTGAGATAGACTTATACTTAGATTCTCAGCAGATAGCAGTAGATTGTAGAATGAACTACTTTGTGCAGTACTCTATCAGAGCTCTTTTTTATTTGACTAAAGTGGCAGGACGAGCTAACAGCGCACTTGATGTTAAGTGGTTACTATCGTCTATAGACAACAGCGATACGACTCCGGTCCTCTCGAACTGAAGTACGAGAAAATCCAAGTCGTATTGCGTTGCGTCCATCACGTTGAATATGATGTAATTTCTCATGATCTTGTGATTTCACCATCTCCCACACCCTTCCACCGGAACAGCAATGCGAGTGCACCACTGCTTGGCGGCAGAATACTGCACTGACAAGGTGTGGTGGCTACTTCCTACTTCGTAGAAACTTGGCACAAGTTCTACTGCTTTAGATTGCTCCTTTACCCAAGCCCTACGGGCGTCCATCACGTTGAATATGATGTAATTTCTCATGATCTTGTGATTTCACCATCTCCCACACCCTTCCACCGGAACAGCAATGCGAGTGCACCACTGCTTGGCGGCAGAATACTGCACTGACAAGGTGTGGTGGCTACTTCCTACTTCGTAGAAACTTGGCACAAGTTCTACTGCTTTAGATTGCTCCTTTACCCAAGCCCGTAGGGCTTGGGTAAAGGAGTAAGCCCTTAAAGGGTTACTAAGGACCCAACATGACCCCCTTTATTTTGCAGCTATGGAGCCTGACATTTGTCAAATACTTTTTGAAGTCTCAAAAAGACCACCAAAGTTTTCCACTCTATGTTTCTAAGCTAGCTCTGTTCTACAGGTTTCCTCAGTCACCCGCCGTCTGGCTACCCGAGCTACCTCACCCCCCCGGCTCCGGCCCCCGCACCGCCAGCACCCCCTGACCCGCGGTCTACATCCATCGCCGCGCTCAGAATGAAGGCCAAGGAACACGTGGAAAGCCTCAGCAAAGGCCTCCAAATGGTGTAAATGTAAATGACTACGTTTATGTACTTAAAAGAGTGTTGGCAACATTGAATACGTACTTTTTATCCGAATATAAGATGGCGTGTTTATGTGATAATACAATAATATTCGGAATAAACTAAAAACATTGCTAATATTACTATACATATTACATAGACATGTTGGGAATGAAAGAAAATATTACGCGTAGAAAAAAATATAGAGCCGGCAACATTTTGTATACGTACTTTAGTAATATACCCGAAGATTATTATTATACAGTCTAAAATATAACATTATAGATTTCTCTGATACGTTATACTAGAAATCTATACTAATATTATATAGCTGCAGTGTTTGTTTGTTTGTTTGTTTGAACGCGCTAATCTCTGGAACTACTGGTCCGATTTGAATGATTCTTTCAGGGTTAGGTAGTCCATTTATCGAGGAAGGCTATAGGCTGTAAGACAAAGGAACATATATTAGTACAATAGATACATATAATATTAACATAAATCTACTACACAAAAATAAAAACATGTTACAGAAAATAATTTTCAAATAAATGAGGCGACATTGAAGAAATTTAGTAGTAAATATAAGTTAATGACAATTGACAAACAAAACATAAATAAAAAGAAACACTCAGAGTTTCAGCAAAGGAACCCAAACATTCTGAAAATAATCTTTTCGAACTGTTTCTGAATTCAATTTACCATATAAATATGTAATCAATTATTAGTATTTTATCTGTATATATAAAAATCAATTGCCGTGCGATAATCTCATAAAATGTTACGACCTATTGTGCTGATTTTAAAAGGTTTGCGTTTAGAAATATTCTCGGGAATAATTGGAAGTTAATTGAAACTGTATTTTCTATAAGTGTCTTTGCCAATACTTCATTCGATCGCTGATTCACCTAGTCTTCTATATACATATACAGATCAAGTATCGTGCGTCTTGAATAAGAATATATTTTATTGTTAAACTGTGCATACAAATCTTAATATATTATATATAAATCTCGTGTCACAATGTTTGTCCTCAATGGACTCCTAAACCACTTAACCGATTATAATAAAATTCGCACACCATGTGCAGTTCGATCCAACTTGAGAGATAGGATAGTTTAAATCTCAAATTATAGTCGCAATTTTAATTTATTGCAAATTATAATATCATATGACAAAAACGTTAGCCACAGCAACGCGTGGCCCGGTCAGCTAGTATCTTATAAGTAATAGTTTATGAAACAACAGTTTGTCCTCTCGGACGTACAATAGATCAACACAGACTCCAAACGAAAAAAATATGAGCTTGTGTTAATTGCAAAGTATTCATTAACACTATAATGAGCTTAACTAACTAGCTATTGTTTCAGTCTATATTTAAATAAGCTCGACTGAATTTAATATTTATTTTTGCTTTATTCGCCCCAATACTGAGGAGTTTAGAAGCTTTAGTCGAGCTATTTTCAAGACGCACGATTCTTGATTGAATTTTAGAAAAAAAATAGTAAATACCTAATGGCAGACCCAAGAATTTGAAATAATCGAATAATCGTAATTGGAAAAAATCGAAATCGAATCAACCAAATCAATTTTAGGTTGTACCTAGCTCACCGAGGTATCAAGTAATTAATAATTGCGTGTTATTAAATGTGTTTTTATGAAATGTAATCTCATTTCATAGAAACACATTTTTTAACCAATATTTTAAATATTTTTCTGTGGTTTAAATTTTTACAAATGTTCATGTATTATTTGTATGTATCTGACCAGTTGTAAAAGGGTGTCGTCGTTATTTCTTCATATAAAAGTCACTTTTTGCTGTTTTAAATAAGAAATTAAAACAATTCCACAAAGCTGTATAATTAAGTAGCGATTAGAGTTGTAAGCACCTATTTATTATTAAAATGTATGAGTGTACTTATGTAAGTGTATCAAAGCAATAAGTATATGTAAATATTTGACAAAATATTTAATTGAATTAGAAAATATTATTGATAAGAGTCATTATAATGCCAAGGTTTTCTTTAGAAAAATTTGTAGGAAAAACCAAAATTCCTCTGATTAAATTAAATTAAAATTTAAACTAATAAATATCATGTAATTAGATTTTAGTAATTGATCAGTTCAGGCGATCCTTTGTGAAAGTTCATTGTAAGATAATCTGAAAAGGGATTATATTTATTTTTTAAGTTACTAATCTCATGTTATTATGTCACAATTCACACCTAAATTTTAATGCAAAAGTTTGTATGTATGTGTCTGTGTTACTCCTTCACGCTCTAATACCAAATGCCTGGATTATCAAAAGTAGCCTATATGTTAGTTATATCCTGGATTAACATATAGGCTACGCCGTAGGGTTCAGCTAGTTATAATTGAAGCAATGCTTTTGCTTGCCTTGCTTTTGTCTTGTGTGATTTCAATGATTATTAATGTTTATGAATAAATAAATCAAATTCTATAACCTCCGTTAAACTTATAATAATTAAGTAAATAGAATAGAATAAAATAGTAAATATTTTATTTGACACATACAAACACAATATACAAACAATATTAAACAAACCTAAATGAAAACATAAAAGAAACAATTGCAAGAAAAACATTAAAACTAAAGTAAATATAAACATAATTTAAGGTGCTGCTTTTAGTAAAGCAACCTTCCTGAAGATTCCTTGTAGAAAGACAAAACATACAAAATAGAAAAATAAGTGACAATTCTATTATTGAGTATTAGTCATTTATTATAAGTTTAGTTTAGGTTTGAACTAAATATAACCTCTTTTCAGATCACCTTTTAAACTATTGAAACATATTTTTTTATTAGAAATCTAAATCATACATTTTTTTCAAAGATGTTTGTTGTAATATAAATAGAGGCTTTTGCATATTAATTTTAATTTACATGTTTTTAATTAAGTATGTTTAAAGACATTACATTCCACTATATATATAAACATAAGTCAAAAACTTATTTTTTTAAATATTTGAAAGTATAGCAAATTTTTCGACTATTGTCTCGAAATCTGTTTTGAGTGGTGTATTTTATCATTACTTTTGACTTTTGACTTTTTTTGTGGTACTTACAAAAGCTTCATAGTATGATTACAGCACATACACTTTCGGAGATAAATTTCAAAAGTATGATTTTGTTTTGCTCAATTTGTTATTATACATTTCACCTATTCTGTGTTCTGTGATGTAAATAATTATTTATATCTAAATATAACTGTATATAAATTATGTGTATGTAGTTATGTAGAGAATACGTAAGATATATCAAGTACTTATAATATATATATATTGAGAGATAAATAAATGTGTTCTTTCTATAAAATACTTTTATTGTATATTCATATGTAAAAAATAAAACAACTGATGGTTAAAATAAAAAATAAAAAACAAAAAAATTGTTAACTACAATTCAAGCGTGGTTAGGAGGCAATGAATTTAATGCAAAGGTTCAAACCCATACGGCAATCGGTTCTGGGCTGGAGAAAAATACATGCACCATAGCATTATCAAAGCGGTGATAAAAAACGTTATGAGGAAACTAGTAACAGAAATTTCCTTCATATCCTAGAACCAAAACTTCAATAACGTGATATCTACCTATCGGGCTTGGGCTCCTGTGGTGTACCAGAGACCATCATTGGGTCTTCTTATACTTCAGTAGGAAGACCTGAGAATTGATGTTATTGTGAACACTTTTCAGGAAGGCCATCAGCTGGTATTATCACGGTGGATACATCAAAAAAGTACACACACATGGAATCTTGGTATCATTTTAATTGACATTATTCTGTAATTCTTTATCGTACACAAAAACACCTTTACACAAGGTATTATAAATATGCACAAAAGTCAACTGGAAATGGATAAATTGTAGAATATGGGGGTCTAGTTGCTCGCGTCCGTAGGTGTGTACCCTTTGATTCCCTACACGTAACCCCTGGGTGGTGCTAAAGGAGCAACCAAAAGTAGCAGTAGAACTTGTGCCAAGTTCGTCCGGAGAGGTACTGCCACCACATCTGGAATCTGCCGCCAAGCAGTAGTGGTTGCATTACTGTGTTCCGGTGGAAGGGTGTGGCTGCCGGTGAAATCATATGCGCATGAGACGTATCATCCCCGTCTCGGGTGATGGACGCAGCAGGATGAATGCGACTCAGTAAAGATTTGGATCTCATACTGAGTCGCACGCATTACTATTGTTATGGACGAGGGTCACCACTTATCATCAGGTGGACCCTCAGCTCGTTCCGTCACTAATTCACATAAAAAATAATTAAAAAAAAGTACTTTTTTTGTAAATACATACATATAATATAACATATAAACATCCGGACACCGAGCAAATATTTATGTTTGTCACACAAATACTTGTCCTGGGTGGGAATCGAACCCCCCTACACCTTAGAAAGCAGAACTACTACCAAATGAGCTATGAGGCCAGTCATAAAAAATAAATAAATCTACTTAAATAGCTGTTTTTTAATAAAGAACACCAACTCGTGTTGGTGTTCACACTCCACACAAATCATGCGCATGAGACTTATTATCCACGTCTCGGGTGACGGGCGCAACGGCGTGTGACTCGGGTCTTCTCATACTTCGGTCGGGGAGGGCTAAGTCGTATTGCCGTTGTTATGCGCGAATGTAACCATTTGCACATTCATTTATTTTCGGACCATTATTCCAATATTATTTTCCTGCCAACCCTATTTTGAAAATTGGGAATATGTTGAAAAATTGTCAGATGCATCTATCCTTTCAAGTAGCGATTATCAACAGTATAAAATATATTTACATGATATGCGATCGACTTATGAATTATATTTCAATTTAAAAGCTATTTCGTGACTTTTATCAGTCGAGTTTCTGCAAATGTTTAGTTTAAAAAGTATTTCTATTCAAACCTCGTAGATATTTTTAAATCCACAATATAAAACTATTTATTTTCATTTTTGTAGGCTAAAAAATTACAAACTAAATTTTCCAAACTTTCACTGACTTCATCTTCCAAGTTATTATATTTATATCTGCAAAAGTAAGCATAAAGGTCCAAAACTACTTAAAAAAATGTAGTTTGACAAGTCTTTTGATCTGTCATCTGAACATTTCTTGCAGTATAATTCGGCTTGACGGCTCCGTGGCTTAGTTGGTAGTAGCACTGCTTTCTGATCGAGGGGTCCCGGGTTCGATTCCCGGCCGGGGCATACTTTGTGTGGTGAGCATGAAGTTTGTTCTCGGGTCTTGGGTGTTTGTCTTGTGTTTCTGTGTTTGTCCATGCCATCTGCTACACAGGGAATCCTAGTGCAGAGGTAAGAGTGTGTAAAAAAAAAAATTCAGAGAAGTCGCACGCCAATACAAAATAATTCGTAGCTGTGCTACACCTACGGTTTCTACGTAGCACATGAACTACGGTTCTACGCGGGCCTACCGTAGCACTCTATAAAACTCGATTATCGTTTTTCTCGCTCCGTCGATGTATTTACTCACAACCTAATAATGTGGGCATAAAGTGAGCAAGTCAACACAATGGGCCTAATTCATAAATGTATTTTGGTGAAAATCAGCGCTGGGTATCCCATTTACCCAGCACATGCTGAGCACAAGCCTTTCTCGCAAGCGCTGTATACGGCAGCGTTCCGCCAAGGCATAGTTTCTTTTTATTTTTTTCTTCTTTTATGTGTTTTTTTTATTTTTACTTTAATTTTTATCTATTGTGATTTGTTGTATACTAGCGAGAATAAATTTTTTTCTTTCTTTCTTCTTCTAAACAAGCAAAAGTATCATAAATCGGTCCTGGCATTTCGATCACTTATTCATAACTATCTTGATAGTCTTTTTTGTAGGGCATAGTAATATCTGAATAAGAGTATCAAGGGAAGAAAAAATTTAAAAGTTAGTCTAGAATTGGAATTTTTCCGTTCGGTCACTTTAGTTATATAAAAAAAAATCATTTAGACCCCTGCTTAGTCTGCTCGAGCCTTAACAAACTTCAACTTACTAGTTCGTTAAACACGGAGTTGACAGCAGTAAATGCGGGCGGGCGCCTAATGCTCACTTCTCGTGATAAAACTAATGTTTACATCTAATTACCGGCTGTTAATCTGTTGGGGTAACCCACCTTATAGAGCAAGAGCCACCCTATGTTTTTTTACTGCATCTAAAGTAAATAAGACTCAAGTGTTCCCCTACTAAATTAGCTGAGTCTAGTACCCCAAATCGCGCCCACTGTGATGGAGATATCACGCTTCAAGTGCCCGTTTTTTCACCTGTGCCCAAACCCTTCCACCGAAATATAGCAACGCAAGTACACCACTGCTTGGCGGCGTATTACCAGGTAGATTCAGTTCTTCACCGGAAAAAATATGTGCGCAATATCACGTTCTCGAAACTGTGATGTAAAATATCGTGAGGAAACCGGCATGTCTCAGAACCAAATAAGACATGAAATTAATAAGACATGTGACATCTAGCGATCCAGATAGCGCTCCCCTGGGTGACGACTCCGTGATTCAGTTGGTAGTAGCCCTGCCTTCTGAGCGAGGGGTTCGATTCCCGGCCGGGGCACACTTTGTGTGGTGGGCATGAAGTTTGATTTCGAGTCGGTGTTTGTGTTCCTGTGTTTGTCTATGACATCTGTGACACAGGAAATCCTAGTGCAGAGGTATGAGTGTTTATTTTATTTTATCAAAGCTTATTCACTCTCAATTATCGAGAGTAGGCCGGTGTCCCTACAGTGAGAATATTAGATACGGGTGCTGAGTTTGGGGCTAGATGGCGCTGTGTGAAATGTTCATAAATATGTATTTATTTATGGCCTTAGCTCTTGGACTATAAAAGTTATTGTGACTATTACGACACGCATTAATTAACAGTGATTCGTTTAAGTAAGCGTTTCGCTATGCAAATGTTAATATATCGTATTAATGTTACGTTTTACGGGACAAATGTGATAATTTGTTATTTTTAAAATGTTTTATGTTGATTTAAATAATAAAAAAGTTCATACAGATAATCACACTTATAATATAAAGGAAAAAGTTTGTATGCAGTGTGTATGTTACTCATTCACGCTCAAACAGCTCAACGGATTTGGATGAAATTTGGTACCTGGATAGCTTATATCCTGGAGTAACACATAGGCTACTTTTGATCCCGGAAACCCGCGGGTAACACCGCGGGGCGTAGATAATTGGCAGATATAGAATTCTACCCTCTTGCGCACTCGTTTTTGATGTTCGACCCTGCCCAAATCATGGTATCATATTATGGGTAATCAAAAAATAATGTTTATAACCATGATAGTTTTAAAATGTATATCCCACATGTAATTAAAAACACAACCGGTGGTACGGAACCCTCGGTGTTCTATTCATATCTTCGTGCCGTCGTAATTATTCTGCTGCGTCCATCACCCGAGACGGGGATGATACGTCTCATGCGCATGTGCTAAGTCACATGCATCCACACCCTTTCACCAGAACACAGTAATGTGAGCACTACTGCTTGGCGGCAGATTCCAGGTGTGGTGGCAGTACCTCTCCGGACGAACTTAGTACAAGTTCTACTGCTAATTTTGGTTGCTCCTTTAGCACGAACCAGGGGGACGTGTAGGGAATCAAAGGGTACACACCTACGGACGCGAGCAACTTAACTTAATATCGGAGTTAACATTAATTGCATTTTAGTTATACATTAACTTAAGCCATAAAAGATTAAAATAACATTTGTATACTATTAAAATGACACAATTCGAACGAAACCCAATAAGTGTAATTTGTCGAAAAAAATCTATTTAAAACAATGATTTCCATTAATTACACATTTCGTTAGCAAAACACAAATTAAAGAGCATCGTAATGACTCATTAGTGAGTTCAAACCGCCATTATGCCACTGTAAATGTTTAGGCAGCAAGATCATTTTTTTTGTATAAATAAATATTGCTTATACACAGCGCCCTAACCCCAAAAGAAGTATAGCTATGGGTATAGCTAGAAAAAAAAGTACATATTATATAATAATACATTTTTTTAAAATGTGTTTAATTCATGTGTGTATGTATCTATCATGCATTAACATAAATGTGACTTAAACACTTAAGTACCTATGTTTTTAACGAAATTTTGTTGTATCTCTAATTTCTTTATTTACTTTTATTTGGGTAATATACAGAACTATTCAGTTAATACAAAAAATAAATCACAATCCTTTTAAATTTCCACTACTTATCACTAATGTTATCAATATGTACAAACAATACTTACATACACTTCTTAAAAAAAAAATTATTTGATCATGAATTACTACAACCAAGCTTACTGTTTGAGTTGTTACTACGCTGTAATGTAATGATTCATTAGCGAGCTTAAAACAATAATTAATTTGGTTAAATCTGGCACATAACGTTAACTTTGTCGTGAATTTGTTAATTATCGTTTCGTTTGTAATAAAATTTGCATTCAGCTTAACACGAGAACAAGGTTTGTGGTGGGAAGCTATTAATCTAAAAGTACAAGTTATTAAAAGTCAGAATCAATAATAAATTAGGTACTGAAGGTGGGTTATCTGTAATCTATTTTATAAACAAAAATTTATTTAAAATTTCCATACATAGAATGAATAAACGCAAAGAATAAAGAATGTTTAACGTTGGGTGTGATTTTGATATAATTACTTTACCGCCAGTCCAAAAACATTTCTGCCAAAAGTAACGAAATGAAACATTCTAGCTCTCAAATAGGCTCATATATGAATTCTTTGTTATAGTAAACCTAACGCCGTAAAAAGCAGAGGAAAATAAGAGATAAAACGCAACAGCTACTGCCATCTAGTATCGAATAGTTGTACTAAAAAACGTCAAGTATACAATAATTTATCATTTTTTTATTATCTCTGGATAATTATAATAAAGCGATATTATGTGTTAATGTTTCACATTAGCAAGCAAAAAAGTTTTAGGCTAAATTAATTATTAGTACAACTACTCGTCGTTGCATGTCATTAATTCTGCTTATGCCCACACAGCAGCTATTTAGTTCCGCTACTCGTCACGATGGCGCTAGTCTAGTTCCGATACTCACCACTCGCGCTAGTGTCGCAGCTGATTTTTAATTAGCTCGCGAAGCCGCGGGCGTTGCCAGCGCGACAGTCGCAATTTGCAAGTCAAAGCCGCTGAAAAAACCCTAAAACACCCGACACACAGCCCTTTGGCATCGTACAGAATAAATAGTAGATCCAGAACAGAGGAGTTAATGGACAAAGTTAAATGAATTTTGCAGCGAATGAAGGTTTTAAAGTTAAATTTATGGACGTGTACAAAGTAAGCTGTCTGTTGCTGTGTGAAATTTCAATTGTAGAGCCTACTTACTTAAGTAGGATGTTCGAACGTATTATAAACATGACTTTACTTTTACGAATTATATAATATCTAAGACATTTAAGATATATTTATGAAAAGGGCATGAATAAATATAAATCTGTCAAGTGTTTTTATTTGTCTTCATTTTACAATTACCGACTACATTTGTGTAACATTTTGTGAGATATCATTAAGGTAAGGTATCAGGTATATTTTTTTATATCCGAATCAGCCTATAATGTTCCCACTGCAAGGTCCTACTCTATAATTAAAAGTGAACGGGCTTAGATCTACCATGAGAGCCCAATCCGGATTGATAGATGTCACATATCTTTGAATTTATGGATCTATGACATAACGGTTTCCTGACATGATAATTTTATCGTAAAATAAAGAAAGTCAAAAATAACTAGAAGTTTACTGTGTGATAAAATTTTCCATGTAGGCTTTTATTTTTATTTTTTGTTTGACCTGTACATGGGTTCATGCTTTTTCACACAGCGCCACCCAAATTAAGCATAGCTTTTGTTATAAATACAACCACAAATATCTATGTTTGTTACACAAATGCTTGTCCTGGGTGGGGATCGAACTCAGGACCTACAGTACAAAGCTGAATTGTCAATATATCCAGTCAAATATATAAATATATATAAAACAACCTTTTAGGTGGAACACCATCTCCACACTTTTCAGTTCCCAACCGTGATCTCTAGAGGTGAATTTCGTTAACTCTCATTTGTTTTGCCGTAATTGCTGGAGATATGAGGGTTTATTGAGCCCCCCCTCCCTCTCCCACCACCCCTGCAACGCCCCCTGGCATTATTGGATCGCTTATTGGACTCTTTATAAAGCGAATTTTATGTTACCACCTTATTAAGTCTTTGTAGAATGCTGGAGGTAGAACAGATTGGATGAGAGGTTCAATTTGGCTTTTAGGATTTATTTTTGGCGTATTTTGCAAAATTAAGGTTTGTAGTAAACATTGGTCTTTGTGAGTGAGAGTAGTGAGATTTCGTCGTAGGAAGATTTATTACAATACTTTTTATGTGAGAAACATATCGGTCGTTTTCAAATAGCGATTAAGCAGACTTGCTCGGAGTGGAGCGGATGATTAAGTGTTTTAATTAATTAATGGAATATTCATGGACATTTCACACAGTACCATCTAGCCGAAAACTAAGAATAGCTTGAGTATGGAAACTTAAAATAAACTATGATTTATACTTTTAAAGGACTTTGACTTTGACTTGAGTCAATTCGACTCAGGTCCTCCGCTCTTGTTTATGGGCGGCGGTAATCACGTATTATAACATTCATTGCGTTATCTAAAGAAAATTATAATTGTGAGAAAAATATTTAAACGAGCAACATAACTTTTACTGTGTTTGAACGATTTCGAATGCGATTTTTAATTGCATTATTTCTTGGCTAATTGCTTAAATTAGGTACTGGGAAAAATGTTTCTTGGGACCCTTCAAGATTCTGGTTTCCAATAAATTGGTAAAATTTTATTGTTTATAGAGGCATCTGCCAGTACATCAGTGAACTATATTTTAAAGCGCCATCTAGCGTTCAATAGCAGGTACACTGTTTTGATTATTTTTATCTTCGGAAGATGGCAGCACAATACTATAATTCAGATTGTAATTATTCTCATTGAATTTTATTTCATTTACCTAGTTTCTACTTTTTAACTATTGTTATTTTAGTAATAATATTATTTTTACATGCTAATCTTAATTAATTACAAATGTGTGACAAATTTTACAGTGAATTTAATCGTGTGTTTCTACATTATTTGAAAGCCACAGATAATGTTCTAAAACTAAATAATATATGACTTGAAGCAGTCACCTTGGCATTGAAAGGCGATATCCTTGCCACTAATACATAAATGTCTTATGCATCGTAAAAATATGATCAGCTCACTTCGACCAAGACTGACTGTGCAACTCGAGTTTATAAAAGTGATGCAGATTCGATTCTGGGCGGTTACGCTACGCTACGCGGAGAAGATATTACAATCGTCGTACCAGCCTCTAATGTTCCCACTGCAGGGACATCGGCCTACTCTCGATAATTGAAAGTGAATGGGCTTTGATCTACCACGGGAGCCCAATCCGGATTGGTAGATGTCACATGTCGTCGAATTCAGGCCATTAAAAGGCAGGGCTACTACATCTAAGCTACGAGCCGCCCGTTATAATCGCCTAATCTACCTATGATTTCTCCGCCCTTTTGTACTAACTAGAAGAACATTACATCTTCAAAACAAATTTCTCGGTGTAATTGTGCTTCACACTACACATACCTATCTCGCGTAGTGACAGATTACGGTTTGAACTCACGCCAACTTTTATATTGATCGGTCGCTATGGGACAAGTCACATTGTTTTACCAACTCAAAACATACCAAACAGTCTTTGACGGCTCCGTGGCTTAGCTGGTAGTAGCCCTTCTAAGCGAGGGGTCCCGGGTTCGATTCCCGACCGGGGCACACTGTGTGGTGAACATGAAGTTTGTTCTTAGGTCTTGGGTGTTTGTCTTGTGTTTCTGTGTTTTTCCATGCCATCTGCAACACAGCGTTGTTAACTAAACTAAGACGAATACATCTCGTTTTCTTCCACATAGAGTAACAGGTACATATTTAGATCTACATAAATCCTTTAAGCCTTAGAATCTAAGGGTTTCTTTTTTATATGTAACGGAAGGCACGGGACGGGTTGGAGGCTTACCTGATGTTAAGTGGTTACCTCCGCCCATAACAACAGCAATGCATCTTTGGTCCTCCCCGACCGCAGTATGAGAAGACCCAAGTTGCACCCCGTTGCGCCTGTCCCCCGAGACGGGGATGTAGCGTCGTTAAGTCGTTTAAAAAGGTTTACTGATACAATACAATACAATACAATTAGATATTTTAATTTTTGTACATACATACGTAGGTATGTATGTACAAAAAATACATATCCACGAAGACGCGCCCCACTCTTCTTCCTAATCGCTAACAGTACAACATTCCGCAAGTGTTTTAGTTTTGTCGATACAATAGTAGTATATAATATAGGCAATTAGTGTGTACTAACCCACTGGAACACAGAAAATGCGCAAGTGCAATACTTGGCGGGTTTTTCCTACCACCACGCTTGGTAATCTACCAGGTGTGGTGGCAGTAATTCTCCGGACAAAATCCGGAACAAGTTCTACTGTTACTTTGGGATGCTTTCGTACCGCTATACTTATACTTGCCTCAAAAGCTTATACTAAGGTTATATAATACTTTCCTCAAAATCACGGGAGGAATGCAATTTGACTCGGATCTTATACTTCGGTTGGCAGGACTTAATTCTTATTCCAGTTGTCTATAGGCGGCGTTGACCACTTAACATCAAGTGCCATCATCTCGCTCTGTCACTTTTCGCATTAAAAATGTATACGTACAAATTAAGTATAAGTATAATACTATAACATACAAACAGCTTTTAATATTCAAGCATTATCGTACTTGCAAATCTTCAAGAGTCACAAACAAAAATATCAAATATAAAATAGACCAAATTAATAACTCAAAGATTATCTTCTCGACAGCTAAGCGTCAAAATATTAAGTTTGTATGAATGGAGCTATGTTGAGCAAACACATAATGTAATTTGAACATGAGGGGGTCACCCCCTTGAGGGGGTGGAGGGGGTAGAATTTAATATTGGCTGGGCTCGGGTTAAGGCGACGTGCAAATAAAACTGTATGAAACCGCTCCCGGTTAAGGTGAAGTTTTTGTTGCGAGTAAATTTAATTTCGAACTTTTTAATGAGTTTCATTTATGAACCAGGGTCGAAATTATTTCATGATGGTGCCTTAATTGCGTTACATAAGATTTATAATGATAAAAATATTATTTAAACGGCTTTTATCAAAATAAATACTACAGTTGATTGTCAGTAAACAGGCTTTTGAATTATCTGCAACATCATCTATAGCCAAGCAATGTAATTACATAAAATTAGACAAGTGAATGATCGTAAAAACGACTTCTGTACTTGCATCCATTGTTTCTCGCACTCGCACCCACACCCTAACATTTAAAAAAGAGACATTCAATATACAACGGGCGAAGAAAAAATCACAGGAAAGCAAAATACACAATTTTGTTTATTTGGATAAATATTTCTACTAGTTATAATACATTGATTTAACAACTAAATTGAACTGATATCGATAAAAATGTATGGGACCAATCTGAAAGCATAACTTTTCAAATAAAAAAAGAGTTTTCAAAATCGGCTAATAAATTACAAAGTACTGTAACAAACCGCCGTTGTTTTTTTATTATATAAATCCGTACCAGCTTCTAATGTTCGCACTGCAGGGACACCGGCCTACTCTCGACAATTGAGAGTGAATGGCCACGGGAGCTCAATCCGGATTGGTAGATGTCACATGTTGTCGAATTTTTTGGTTTTAAGACATGCCGGTTTCCTCACGATGTTTTCCGTCACCGTTTTGAGAACGTGTTATTGCGCACATGAATTTTTCAAGTGAAAAAACTCATTGGTGCACTTGTGGGTTTGAACCAGCGACCTTCCGATTGAAAGTCGGCGTCTGTGCCCCTGGGCCACCACGCTCTCTATTATTGAGATCTATTACTCTATATCTGCCATTATATAAATATGCAGCAACAATTTTGAAAAAAAAAAAACTATATTGCTGTCTTTAATATTTGGTGTGTCAACCCCTTAACAGTTTGTCTGCGGATATTTTTACAACGTTATTACTGCGGCTGCGGGCTTGAGCTTTCTTTATTAAATTGTCGTTAGGGGGTCGTGGATTAGCACTGGACTACCTATACACTTAGTGTGGTTAAAAATGCAGCGCTGGTTTTCATGCCTATACAAAACCTATGCAAACAACACAAACGTAGCTATGCTTAGTTTGTGGATGATCGGTGTGAAATGTCCATGAATTAATATATCTATACAAATAAATCAAATTGAAGTGTCTGTTTGTAATATCGAAATAAAAGCTTCTTACTAAATGCGTTTAAGTATTACGTCACAGCTCAGTTGGTTGTAGCTCTGCCTTCTACGCTGAAGGTTGTGGGTTTGATTCCCACCCAGGACAAGTATTTGTGTGACGAACATAGATGTTTTTTCTGTTAACATGTCTTATATGTAAGTATTTATAAAAAATACTTTATAAGTAAGTATTTTATCACTTATCTAGTTCTCATAGTAAAAGAACAAAAAAAAAAGAAAAAAAGTAAAAGAAAAAAACAACAAAAGAAGTAAAGTAGTTTGGGGCAAACATTTATATACAAACGGTAGGAACTTATAACAACAAAAAAAATTACTGTCTGTCTTTCTGTCTGTCTGTTTGTTATCTCATTTGCTAAATGGCTGGACCGATTTTTACGGAACCTTCACTGGCTGTTATGAGAAGTAAGGTTTTTATAATAGAAAAAAAATAGCGTTCAAAAAAATGTTAAATACCACGCGGACGAAATCCTGGGGAACAGCAAGCAATACATTACTCTACTAAAGAGTGTAGAGTTAAGTTAAAAAAAAGGAATGGATGAACTGTATGTTGGTCTGTTGCCAAACAGTATTGTTTATATGGCCCCCACTAACGGCCCCAACATTGCATCTGCCAACGCGTGAGATAAACGCCGTATTGACATTTCATCTCGATAAATCTCAATTAAATTATCTACTCAACGCGTTAACACGATTGTATCGTTTGTTTTGTTCTTGTAATTAAATAAAACGCACACAGATCCTGCACTAGTATTTCCTGTGTTCAGATGGCATAGACACAGATACAACACATGTTTAAGACCCGAGAATATATCGCTGATAAATATGTTCAGCAAAAAAGTTTTGAGTGCACAAAAGACAACTCGCTTCGTTATCGTTACTGTATTTTTTTACGGGACGGGCATAATAATTGTTTCTACAGTAATGCTATTAAAGTAATAAAAATGTGTTTTATTGATCAAATCTACAAATTAAGGACCTATTTCTTATCGTTACTAATAATCCGCATTATTCCAGGTGTGGTGTGGTGCCAGACGAACTTGGCACGAGTTCTACTGCCTTTTAATATTCCCTTTTTATTCTCTAATCTTATTAGGTGTATATTCAATCGGTGGTATGGAACTTTTTCTTTGAGTCAGAATCACTCTTAACAGATTTCTTGAAGAAATCTTTGCATACTTTCAAAATTGAAACACGTCTATTAATCTTTAAAGCGATACTAAAATTTAATAACATCTCTAACAATAAGGATTGTAAAAGACATCAAAGATGAATACAATAATTGATCAAAATTCACCTTTAAACTACACGAATTTAACGCGCAAACGCTGGCAATACTAAATCAACGACGTGGAAAAAGGTTTTATGCGTTTCAGTTAGTAGCCTATTCACAACACGACAATGAAACATTCAAATCAAATATCTGCTAGTTTGATAGAGATGGGACGCAGAGTTGCCATTGCTCCTTTAAAATTTTATCAGC
Source organism: Aplocera efformata (assembly GCA_921293045.1). Taxonomy (NCBI): domain Eukaryota; kingdom Metazoa; phylum Arthropoda; class Insecta; order Lepidoptera; family Geometridae; genus Aplocera; species Aplocera efformata. The sequence goes on from OV121061.1 coordinate 1,898,528, forward strand.
TAATTTTTTTTTACTATCTTAGAGATTACCTAATATTACCTTGTAATTTGTGCCTAGTTTTTTTGCAGTTCAAGGGAGTCTTTATTGGAAAAAGAGGATATTAGAGGTACAAATTTGTTTTTGGTTAATTATTTTGTTTACCCGGTATCACGACGCATGAAATTGCTTTCAAATATCGGGAGTCAAACTCACAAATCACGGTAACAGGAAAAAATTATATTATGACGTGTATGTTGGTGCACTTATATAGGTATATTTTTTTTTGTTTATGTGAAGTCCACTTTTGTTTTATTCAGTCTCTACCATACGCATAAAAATAAGAATACAAGAATAATTAAGAATCGCTAACAAGAATTTTCTTTGAAAGTGTCACGTCGACATCTTAATCAATCTTGCTGAATTGTTGGATCTGGTGAATACTACAATGTTCTTAGGATTGACATGCTAAAGTAATAAGCACGCATGATGTTGTAGGTTAAATATATAATTAAAAAAAAAGTGACGTTCCCAAGTACTTTGTAAAAAATTCAATGGAAATAAAGTTTTTTGACTTTCACTTGACTTGACTTGACAATAGGCTTTCGACACACGAAATCCTTGTTTGCAAGTGTTTTTCACACCTGTATTGCCCTCACATTCCTGCCTTATGCAAATCCGGACACGTCACAGCACTAAAGGCGAAATTAATAAAAAGCTACACTGTCGCATCGGTTCAGCGACTTCGAAAGAGCATCGTTTTCATCATACGAATCTATCCCTTATTGACAATTATATTCCACGCTTTAGCGGATACCGGCACATTTCAATAGGGGTGGATTCCCCCCGGACACCCCCAGGTTAATAACAATTTATTAATATAGTTTAGTTCGTTATGTATAAATGACAACTTAACTAATATCGTAGTGAGCAAATACTCGCGGTTGGGCTTAGTCTAGGAGCTTATAATGCTTGGTGTTACTTTATTTAGAATGTAAAAATCATAGAGAGAATACCTTACCTGCCACGGCAGTGCTCGTTCTTGTGTTTCAGTGAAGGGTGTGTGGGTGAAATCATTAGTGTAAGACGTTACATCGTGTTTCTTCTTACACTTGGGTCGGGGAGGACCTATGCCGTATTTCCTACTGTTGAAATGGGCGAAGGTAACCAATTAACATCAATTGGGCCTTTAAAAATCCTATATCATTGGTCAGATTAGATACTGAAACTTTAAAAAAAATACGTATTTTGAGCTGAGTATGCAGAATGGTAGAAGATGGTAACATCATTCTACTAACGGTAAAACTCAAATTCCCAATTGGCAGAAAATCACATATTCAATAAGGAGGTGCTTGTAATACATGTAAATAATACAAATTAACACCCACATACAGAAAAAATATTGAAAAAAAACAAAATAAAAATTTGTCACAAAATTGCTTATCCTGTGTGGAAGACTTCCACCGCAACATCGCAGAAGGCAGAGCTGTAACTGAGAGAAGTAACTGCACTGTAACTGAGGGACCAACTGAGCTGTAAGGCTATAAGAAAGCCACTAGCTCTCAGACTAGAGATACAGCGTGAATATTAAACGCCTTCTGAAGCTATTTCATTACAGAATTCGTTGTAGCACTCTATGCGAATCCAATTAGAGTGAGTTTCAGACAATGAGGAGTTGTCAATGGCTTTGCAGAATGAGAAACTCAGACAATGTTTGATTGAAGATTTTGTCTTCATCAGCTAAGGGCATGTTTCACCGCTGTCTACTAATTCCTGATTTTATCTTATATATCTATGAACTGACTCGTTGTTAGAAGATGGATTAAGGTAAAGGAAAACTAATTTTATTCATAGAATCACCTGTTGCTCGAAAGTAAATCAATTTACGTTTCAACATCTACAATTCTAGGAATTGTCAGCCTATTCGGAATAGTTACTATACTACCATGTTGCGAGAAGTAGACGAGCGATTCCAAGAATATTTAATGTCCACAAGTTGTAGTATTGCTTACTTTTGGCTTTTGAACTCAATAAGACATTTGATTGAGGCTTTATGTAATGACTAGGTAGCATAATATAGTCAAAGTTAATAATCTTTGTATTCTTTGAGTTCATAAAGATATTATACTTTAAATTATTAAGTCACTACGAGATCCGAATATACCGAGAGCGTGGTGGCCCAGGGGCACAGACGCCGACTTTCCATCTGAAGGTTGCTGGTTCAAACCCACACGAGTACAAATGAGTTTTTTCACTTGAAAAATTTATGTGCGCAAAACCACGTTCTCGAAACGGCGAAGGAAAACATCGTGAGAAAACCGGCATGTCTTAGAACCATAAATTCGAATACATGTGAAATCTACCAATCCGGATTGGGCTCCCGTAGTAGATCAGAGCCCATTCACTCTCAATTATCGAGAGTAGGCTGGTGTTCCTGCAGTGGGAACATTAGAAGATGATACAGAGATCCAAATATTTTGTATAGAAATCAATCGTTCCACGGTGTTACGCGCGGTTATAAAGTTAACATGAAACGGTGGGGAAGAACCAACAGTTTTGTATTCGCAAGACACAAAAAAATTACTTAATTTTTTTTAGACAAATGTATTTAAAATCGAATAAACTGATTTCAACTTTCTTTTCCTATTCTTTCTTTCCTATGTGTGGCTGTCTGTACCAACAAAGCTTTTAAACGCGTGAACTGATTTGGGTGCGGTTTTTTTAATTTAAATCATGTTTTCTAACCGTGGTTCTTAGATATGGTTTATCAATATTGGTTTAGCCGTTTCAAGATCATAAGCTCATTACACCGTATTTTTTTCCTTTTTAATAATCCACAAGTATCGCTCGCGTTATTTAAGATTTCGGCAACCAATTCCAGTTTTTTCATACAAAGTTTACCCCTCCTCTTGCCCCCCATAAGGTATAACTGCGAGAAAAAGTAGCCTATATCTCTCTAATCAAAAATCAATGACTATATCAAAATTCTTCATAATCGATTTTTAAACCCAACTCACTTTCGCTTTATAATACTAGACTAAATAGGATGCTATATTGTTTCATACAGGGCGCAATGAATGAGTCAAGTGTAAAAGAAATGACGTAGTTTGGCAAATACAACAATACTATAAAAGTATGGAGCCAGGAATACCCTCCACCCGGCACAGATTATACAACAGTAGCACTGAGGTGAGTAGTTGAATCATCGGTATTTTGATTGGCAAGATGTTGATGCTCGAAAATGGCTTGCAAGAATACATAACTATTTTTAACCGGACACAACTTGTTTAATCATTGCAAATAATTAATCAGACTTTTTAAATGCTATGGTAATGACTGGACGAGCTCGCACCTTAATGTTAAGTGATTATCGCCGCCAATAAACAGCTGCAACAGCAACTTGGAGAACGTGGTGGCCCAGGGGCACAGACGCCTTCAATCTGAAAGTCACTGGTTCAAAGCAAAACGAACACCAATAAATTTTTAACTTTAAAAATGTATGTACGATAATCCACGCGCTCGAAACAGTGAAGGTAGACATCGTGATGAAACTGGTATGTCTTGAAACAAAAAATTCGAAGACATGTGACATCTACCAATACGGTTTAGCCTCCCGTGTTAGATCAAAGCCCATTCGCTCTCAATTATCGAGAGTAGGCCGGTGTCCCTGCAGTGGGAACAGAGGCTGATGCTGCAATACAACTTAGCTCCTCGCCTAGAGTAGTATGAGGATACCCAAGTAGCATTACATTACGCCCGTCATTCTGAGACGGGGATGCAACGCCTTATTTACCTGTAATTTCACCGGCACCCACGCCTTACCACCGGAACACAGTACTTGGCGGATTACCAGGTGTGGTAGCAGTACTTCTCCGGACGAACTGGATACTAGTTCTACTGCTTTTTTTGCGTTGCTCTTGTCTCACCACCCGGGGGACAGAGTCCCTAACTCTGAGGGACCTACCGACGCGAGCAACATGGGGGACCCACTTTTACCTGGTTACATCACGAGAATATAGACGTGACAAGTTGACAGCTCCGCGGCTTAGTTGGTAGTAGCCCTGCCTTAAAAATGAGGGGACTGGGGTTCGATTCCCGGCCTTGACATACTTTGTGTGGTGATCTCGACAAAAATTCAAAAATAGTTTTTTTTGGTTATTTCTGTATTTACTTTGAAAACTGTTATTTTAAATAACAAACAGGCACGTCAATTTTACTTGTTTGTATATATTAGATTAGATGACATCAGATTATCTATATCTGTCTGTCTGACTGTCTTGACTTAGGACATTTATATTGACAGTAAAACTAAAATATCTAAAAGTACTACGCCCCAATAAAAACTCAAAAAGGTAGAAACTCATTACACCAGAACAGCAGATGGCACACTTCACGGCGCGTGTTCTTTTAATACCAGCACACCCCACTTAGTCTTACGGCTGGATAATCTTATGACGCTTTGGTATCGTGAACACATTTTTTTAAGATTCATGAACATTTTACAATCCTTTTTTGTTAATACATACTTATGATAAATATCACCCAGACGCACTAAATTTAAATCAGTTTTTTTTTTTTTTTTTAGTAATAATTGACTGATTTAAAAATCGAATTGACTAAATTGTATTTCATCACTTAATTTACACAATTCGGGGTATTTCTTTACGAAAAAAAAAATTATTTATGAATCATATCGGCCAGTAATTGGCGAAGAAATCGCCTAACAAAATATATAAAAATAGACCTACTCCCACTGGTAGATAGCTGATATTATAATGATTTAATAGGGTACTTTTATTTTAGAAAAATATAAAATAATTGTGTAAAAAATATTTTAATTCCAAGCGGGTGAAGTCGCGAGAAATATTACTACTAGTTATAAGGACAAAAACACGATTAGTCTAAAACACTGATACCCAAAGTCTATATTGACCCCCAGGGGTCGACGACAACATGTAACATGTAACATGTTAGCGAAATATGAGACTCACATTGTCATTTTTATGATCAACGAAACTAGATCTCATTGAAGCAGGACATGCAATTTAATTTTAGCTTTCCGTGAATACAGATAATACATTTTTACTAGTGCAGAACTTTGTTACAATATACACACATGTGTACAATATACTGTAAAAAAATAATATTAGTCTAACCTAAACCGAAAATTTAAAAAAACATCTACTAGACAAAAAGTTCCCTAGAATAAAATTAGTTGCTCTTACAGTGCAAAAGAAAAGATGGGTGTGCAAATGTGACAAAGCAACAGCTGAATGTCAGAATAAATTATGGGTGTCATTAAAAATGAAACGCAAATATAAAACATTAAATGACGGAAAGAGTGAACAAGATCACATTCCAAAACACAACGGAAGATAAAAATACTAAAGTGAATTGATAGCACTGCTAATGAAAATTTCAAATTGTTCAAACCAATGTTAGCAATGTATCGGTTTATCCAACATACAATTGATGAAATTTGCCATCTAAAGAATGCTTGGCTCAAGCATTTGGACCGGTGACAACGAATGCCTTGACCCTTCATTCATAGAAGATAATACTACACCCAACAACAATATAACCACACCACTATTAAGCGTATATTTCCTCTATCACACCACAAACTATAGATATATTTCAATGAACTGAATCTAAAAACTACGCTCGAAACGCTCTCGAATTTCTGAACTATTATTAGATCAACGCAGACGACGATAAACAACGTCATATCGCACAGAAACTTGTAAACTCCGGGAGGCGATTATTAATAGAATTATGTAGAAACGCGAGACTTGCTAGGCCACGTTTTCAGTGGCACAAGTATGCGATTGCCGAAGCGAAATGCCTCATCCGCGTACAGTTACACTTTGAATGCATGCTATCGCTCCTGATTAACTCTGGAAGCATGGTCGGTCCAGGCACCGGGCCACAGATTATAAAAGATGCTGAAGTAAAATTAGAAACTGGTTGTCTTGACTATTTATGGTAGTGGGCGCTTAGTGTGGGGTAGCCGAAAGTTCTAATTTTGTTGCGCGTGAGTCGAGAATTTGAGTGAATGCTTCGCTATACGAGAGTTTGGATTATGTAGGTCACTTGACAAGTGCAAGACCTGATTTCTTATGTATGTGTGTTACTGTTTTGTGTGAATGTACTGACACATATTGTATTACTATGTAGGAAGGAGATAGGTAAAGGATTTATTTATATCAATCAAAAAACCAAATCAACGACTGTATAAAAGAAAATGTAATTAAAATAAATAAATTAACCGTTTATTTATTAATTACATGGCATGAGATCCATAACGATCCCGTGTATAATAATAAAAATAAAAAAGAAAAATTAAATTTATATAATTTTATACAATAAATTACATTATAGTAGATGGCGTTATATTAGATGTTCAGTTCTGTTATCACTACGTACAACGTACAAAATGCTCATGAGCAAGATCACAACACTCAGCACTACCGAAGCACTCAAGCCGCCGAAGCGGGCGCAGCTAGCGAAGCGCTTAGAAGCACTTGCGGTGGACGATGCCGGGGCCGGACTCGTCGTACTCCTCCTTGGAGATCCACATCTGCTGGAAGGTGGACAGGGAAGCCAGGATGGATCCACCGATCCATACGGAGTACTTCCTTTCGGGGGGAGCGATGATCTTGATCTTGATGGTGGAGGGAGCGAGGGCGGTAATTTCCTTCTGCATCCTGTCGGCGATACCGGGGTACATGGTGGTACCACCGGACATGACAGTGTTGGCGTACAGGTCCTTACGGATGTCAACGTCGCACTTCATGATGGAGTTGTACACGGTCTCGTGGATGCCGCAAGATTCCATTCCCAAGAATGAGGGCTGGAAGAGGGCTTCGGGGCAACGGAAACGCTCGTTTCCGATGGTGATGACCTGTCCGTCGGGAAGCTCGTACGACTTCTCGAGGGAGGTGGAGGCAGCAGCGGTAGCCATCTCCTGCTCGAAGTCCAGAGCGACGTAGCACAGCTTTTCCTTGATGTCACGCACGATTTCCCTCTCAGCGGTGGTGGTGAAAGAGTATCCCCTCTCGGTGAGGATCTTCATGAGGTAGTCGGTCAAGTCGCGACCGGCCAAGTCCAGACGCAGGATGGCGTGGGGCAGGGCGTATCCCTCGTAGATGGGGACGGTGTGGGAAACACCATCTCCGGAGTCCAGGACGATACCGGTGGTACGACCGGAAGCGTACAGGGAGAGCACGGCCTGGATGGCGACGTACATAGCCGGGGAGTTGAAGGTCTCAAACATGATCTGGGTCATCTTTTCCCTGTTGGCCTTGGGGTTCAGGGGAGCCTCGGTGAGGAGGACTGGGTGCTCCTCTGGGGCGACACGCAGCTCGTTGTAGAAGGTGTGGTGCCAGATCTTCTCCATGTCATCCCAGTTGGTGATGATGCCGTGCTCGATGGGGTACTTCAGGGTGAGGATACCTCTCTTGCTCTGGGCTTCATCGCCGACGTAGGAGTCCTTCTGACCCATACCGACCATGACGCCCTGGTGACGGGGGCGACCCACGATGGACGGGAAGACGGCGCGGGGCGCGTCGTCTCCGGCGAAACCGGCCTTGCACATGCCGGAGCCATTGTCTACTACCAACGCGGCAACATCGTCGTCGCACATATTGGCGTTTGTGTGTGGGTTTGGACGCGGTGGATATTGACTCTAAGGCAGCGAGACTGCGAGTGCGGCGGACAGGGCGGCGGGAACGTTATATAGGCGACGGCCGCGTACACGCAGCGCACCTTACATGGCGCGCGCGGCCTCCGCGCGCGTTCCTTTCAATCACTCCTGGAGCAGACAGATCTCTCACTGTTGACCTGAAAAACTACCCTTAGGTACAACAAGAAAAACCCTTTAATTTTCTATGTAGGCTTTTGTGCCCCGCCCCCGCGCGCCGCCGTAACGGGCGCGAGATATTCGCCGCCCGCCTTGCGCCATTTCGGGCCGGGCGGGCGTTTCAGTCTAATTTTGATAGGCCGTTTCTGTCCTAATTAATCAGCTTATTAATATTACGTATGAATTGACAGATCCAGTGATAACTTCAGAATTTACAACGGCTACTCAATACTTTAAAATATTTCGGGTTTCTTAAAATTTGATAGGTGAATACATTGTATTTGATAAGCTATTTTATTGATTCCCTTTGCATCGTAATAATTGTCAAATCTCATTACTTTTCCCATATATAGCTAAACTAAAAGCGGACTTAGTGACATAGAAATAAGATTCATTGTAGCTGTGGAGAATTGGCAGCAAATCATAGTTGGGTTTGACGACCGAAGTGTTCCATTAGGTCAGTAGACTTGAGACATAATTTTAATATTTATTATATCCCTTTCCTTATTATTTTATACGCTTATTTAATCAGGATTTCTTAATAAACTTGCCTAATTTCGAGCCGAATGTTTGCGACGTAGATCAATATTTTGAAAATTGCAGGCCAATACTGCATTACTTATCGTTATTGGATCAAAAAGCTACAATCATTTATTAATTCAACACTCATTATGAAAAATTCAAATGATTTTTTCTGTCAATACATAATTAGGGATGAAAATCAATTATATTACAATACAATGGATAAACTAATAAAATATCTAAATAATTATTATATAAAGATTATATGATGTTAAAAACAGCTGTGATTTTTGCATTTAATCTTCAACTTTCATAAGTTCACTGCAGAACAAAACTGTCACTAACATGACACTGGCTAAGAAACAATATTAAAAAAAAGGTTTATTACTCAAAGGGCGCAAAAAAGGCATATAGCGTTTATCTATGTTTTACCTATAGGCCGTATTGTTTAAACAATTAGACAATAAGTTACTGAGGCGGGTATTCTGACAATTGCATTGCATTGGACAAAATATGTATTTCTTTTAGCGTTGCGTAGTATCCGCTAGTGTCAAATATTAGTAAAGTATCATTGACCCATTGATCTATTGTTTACCAACAAACTCTTGGCGCAGTGTCACTCGATCAGGTGAGCCAAACATCTAATTACGTACATCTATATGAAGAACAAACAATATAAAACCATTCATTGATCAATTGCATACCAATACCTCTATTAGCTACCGACGGCATTGCGAAACACCAACCATTGCGTCTTCCGAACTGATAGATGTTGTGTTTTCAGTGGAAAAGCGTCGATCGGTGTCTTGCGTTGATAAAATACGGTATTGAATGGTGGTGAAATCTCCCTTGCATGTGCATAAGGAGTGCAATGCCCAGTTATTTTGGTACACAGGTGTTTTGGATCTGTGGAAGTAACAGGAAGAAAGATAGTAAAGTTTGGTTGGGCAATCGATTTTTTAGATCAACCAGTTAGTTACTGAAAATTTTCTTTTTAGAAACCTAGAGATGCATATAGGTTTTGTATCAGTCTAGAAAAATACTTGTAGTAAAACAAAATAGACGTTTCCACTCCTGCTCTAGGATTCCTTATGTCGCAGATGTCATGGACAAACACTAACACAAGACAAACACCCAAGACCTGGGAACAAACTTCATGATCACCAAAGTGTGTCCCGGCTGGGAATCGAACCCGAGACCCCTCGCTTCGAAGGCAAGGCTACTACCAACTAAGCCACGGAGCCGCCAAAATATTGAAATATTTTAATGAGAGCTTTGTTTAGTATGTAAATAAATATAAATGTATATTTCACACAGTACCATCTAGCTCCAAACTAAGCATAGCTATGAAATACTAACATACATTCCTACACATCCCCTGGGTGGTGCAAAAGAAGCAACCTAAAGTAGCAGTAGAAATTATGCCAAGTTTGTCTGGAGAAGAACTGCCTCCACACCTGGTAATCTGTCGCCAAGTAGTCGTGTGTTGCTGTTCCGGTGGAAGGGTGTGGGTGCCGGTGAAATTACAGGCACCTGCGGCGTAACATCCCCGTCTTAAAGTGACGAGTGCGGTGCGTCTTGGGTCTTCTCATACTTTAGTAGTATTTTTTTATATGGGTTGCGGGTACCACTTAACATCAGGTATAAATGCGCACAACTGCAACTACGTACTATTGCGCAGTGACAATTAAGGATTTTTATTATTTTGATAGGAACTAAATGAGATAAATATATCAATTAATTGTATCCTACCATATGCAATGCCAATCACTAGAAGAAATAGGTTTTGTCTTGTATGTTTGTATGCGATCTATCTATTTATACAAATAGTAGTTTTTTTACGATGGAGGGCCGAATAGGTAAAAATCTTAATTTCCGGAAATTATTTATAAAAATAATGAGTGAGTAAAACGTTTTAACGTTTTTTTTAATATGACGGCGGATGACGGCTTGACGGCTCCGTGGCTTAGTTGGTAGTAGCCCTGCCTTCGAAGCGAGGGGTCCCGGGTTGGAGTCCCGGCCAGGGCACACTTTGTGTCGTGACCATGAAATTTGTTCTCGGGTCTTGGGTGTTTGTCTTGTTTCTTGGTTTGTCCATACCATCTGTGACACAGGGAATCCTAGTGCAGAGGAATGAGTGTGTTAACGTAGTTTAGATTCTCGTCGATGAGCCATGTCCATTGCCTCTGGGCGGTTAGAAAACTCCGACACTAGATCTGGACACGAAAAATTTACTATTATCACTAGGAAATTTTTTTATACATCTAATATACAAGATATCTTCGTGTTCTCTGAAATACGAACAATTATAATACTCATCAAACTGAAAAGCAACAAGTGCGATCTTAATTAACGAGGCAGCTAAAGTCAGGGTTCCTCACTAGTAAGCGAATTAATCGGTACACAACGAATGATCGTACAAACAATCGATAGCTGCCAATCGAGCGCGTGTTGGGTTTATAAATACAGCAAGTTCACTGTCGGTTGTGGCCTTTAGAATAGCGATTGAAACCGTCGAATAATCTAAATAAAATCAAGCGACGAAAATATGAAATACTTTCAGGTGATTACATATTTACGCCGCTTTGTTTTGAGACGATGGGACCATAGGGATCGACTACAAAATCATTTATTAAAAATAAAACAACTCTTTTATGTGATGCCACTGGGGACAAGAAGGCTGGCTCGTTCCTCGCTCAAAGATTATCTTTGGCTGTCCAACGCGGGAATGAAGCCAGTGTTAAGACTAAATATCTTACGTTACTTGCGCATCTGAGACTTCGTATTCCCGTTGCATCACTCACACACTACAATGTAGCTAGCTGTACGCAACTTCGTACGCGTGGACCATTTTTACGTGCAAATACCCTTCTTTATGTTTCTTTCTTATATTGTAACATCAGCTATCTAAAAGTCCCGTCTAAATCAGTCCAGCCGTTTAGGACATTAGCCGTTACAAAAAGTCAACCAGATATACAAAGACATTAAATATTGTTTTGTTTTTGTTATATATATATATATATACTGTCAAATGCATTTAGTAAAAATCTATTTTGATATTACAAACAGACACTTTAATTATATTAATGTATTTGTAAATAATAAATAGAAAACAAAACTAATTTCACCTCGTGGTCGATAGCGGTTTTATACTCTTGACAGACTTGAATTACACGCTACCGCTTGCGCTTATGTACTCGCTAATATCATAGCCCACGATCTACGCAGACCAACGCGAAGCACATCTGTTGCTACGACCTTCTGCTCATTTTAAATAGATAACGTTTAAATTCATAAGATAGTGACATACAGTCATTTAAAACAGACATATCGCTTATGTATTCTTTGAGGCATCGTAAAATCCCACTAATATTATAAACGCGAAAGTTTGTAAGTATGGATGGATGTTTGTTACTCAATCACGCCAGAACGGCTAAACGGACCTGGATGAAATTTGGCACAGAGATAGATTATAGTCTGGAATAGCACATAGGCTACTTTTTAACCCAGAATAATTTACGATTCCCGTAGGAAGTCCGCAGGTAACACCGCGGGGCACAGTAGTTCATAAAATTAAATCATCTTTAACAATTTAAATTAGCCCTTGTAATTCAAAACCACATAATTAATTTCTCGGAATTTGAAACCATACAGCGCGTGTATTTCAAAAAACTATCCTCATTGCACACAAAAAATATCAGTTACCTAAAATTTTTACACGACAAGCAATTAGGATCACTCAGCTTATATTATAAAGTACATTTTCATCTACGCTTTTCCAATGTAGACTGAATAGGGTTGTCAAAAAGATCGAGAGATAGGGGTGGCGTGTGGCCACTCGAAGTCATAGATAACAATTTATGAGTATTAATTTGTATGGCAATTAGAGGGATAATGTTGCCATATCCCTTTTTGATTGATGCAACGATTGCGAATATATTTTTTTTGATTTGATTTTTCTGAACTGCAATGAACGGAAATCTCTTTGATTCGCTTTTTCAGAAATGCAAGGAAAGGAAATCTCTTTGATTCGGTTTTTGAGAACTGCAAGGAAAGGAAATATCCTTGATTCGGTTTTTCTGAACTGCAAGGAAAGGAAATCTCTATGATTCGCTTTTTCTGAACTGCAAGGAAAGGAAATATCCTTGATTCGGTTTTTCTGAACTGCAAGGATATCAATTGAGGAGTAGAATTCTTGACACATTTGGCAGTTCTGTGGTAAAATTGTTAATTACTGCTAACAGTGCTAAAGGGCTTCAAATAGAGTATTTTGAAGTGAAAACTTCTTGAGTCGCGTTGGGCATTTTTGAGATGGGAAAAAACCATTGAACTCTCGTCACTGTTACCATTACCGTTACCGACACCTCTGTATATAGTATCTGTAGTGTAGTCTGCTTTTGTTTTCACTTCTATCGGCACTCCCGGAGTGACACTGTTTTTGGCATTTGAATTGTACCAATTTTTCTTCGAAGAAGGGACAAGAGTGTTCACAACCAGTATGATTTCTTTAACAGTTTATATAATCATTCTTGTTGTGAAAATTGTTGTCACTTCTTCGAATAAATTTGAAAAAAAATTGTTTTAATCAACCTTAATGCAAAAACCTTATTTTCCGCATTGGTACTATAATTTGGATGTATCTTTTTTTTAATTATAGGGTGTACACTTAAGTGCACGAAATAAGGAATTAAAGTGTTAAAGTCGTTTTTTTTTTAATTTTAAGTGAATGAATGAAATTGTCATTAAAATACTAGATGAGCCAGTAAACTTCGTACCACTTAAAATTGATTTGATTAAAGTTACCAATTTATTTATATTCAGGTTTTCTACTGTTCCTTTTAGGATTCCTCATTTATTTTTCTTGCTAAACAGCCTTAGTAATTAGGTAAACAAATATAAAAAAAAATAAAAATCGGTCGAGTCATCGAGTTTTTGCGAGACTAACGCACGGCAATTGATTTATTTCACTTAAATAATGTAATAAAAACGTTAAATGTTTAAACAAATAGCAATAATGCCAATTAAATCATTGGTCTCACGATCATTTTGCAGCAAAGATTAAAGATTAGTTATATCATTGAAGTACAGATGGGTTTACTTACAGCTAATTATTGAAACATTTTTAACTTGGATATAAAAACATTTTTAGCTGTATTTTAGCGGGCAATTATTCCATATAACACCTTAAACCTGCGTTATGGTTAAATTTGCACATACCTGAAATCGGTGCGTATAACTAAATAAATATTGCAGGACATATACAATAAGTTACAAGAGTTATAGAAATTACTGCATTGGAATTGGTGGAGTACCATTTTTTATTACATTTATTTTACATTTAAATACATTTATTTAAAAATATATATAAATCCCCTAAATCCCGTGAATATCCGTGCTACTAGGCATAACGGACATGTAAATGTCAAAGATCAGGCTCAAGTGGCGCTTCCCTAATCAAATTAGTAATTTTGAAAAAAATACTGGCTAAGTTCGATTTGAAATCGCATACCGTGGTTTTTATACAACCGATTGTATACTTTAGGATATCCACGACAACAAATATTTTGAAAAAAAAAACAGCCCGCTGCGGTTTACCGTTCAAAAACCTGTCTGTCCTACTTCCTTTGAAAGTGGGACAGACAGGTAATTAGACGCTACAGGCTTAGTAATAGTCTTTCTTGAGACAGAATAGACGTTGTAGATCTAATTATAGATTTTCCTTTATATTTAGATATGTAACCCAAAAAATAATATAAAAATAGCCCCGAACTTAGCACAGGTTGTACTATGTGAACTAGGAAACTGATAGAATTATGATTTGGTACTTTTTTTAAATATTCACACATATATCAAACAAAACCCAGATACAAATCAAAAAATTATATTCTTCACAAAAATGCTTATCCTGAGTGAGGATCGAACCCGACCTACGAAAGCAGAGCTACTAACAACTGAGCTAATGATTGTCAGTTGACTAACTTTAACTGTGTAGGCAATTTTTCTGTGTTGTCCCTTCTGTAGCTGCTAGAGTAATGTCCCCCGATGGTCCCGGGAGGGTGCGTTCGAAGTGAGCATCGGGCGCGTCGCCGGCCGCGTGCGAGCTGCAATCATGTAGCTAATTGACGATTTGATGTTCATTGTACACTTCCTTGCAATAAAAGTGTACATATTTTTTTAACAGGTTTCAAATGTACCTACTCTCAATATGTCTGCATTTTTTTTTCATATACTTATTATGTCATTTCTTCGCCGATTTTTATTGACGGTTGTACCTCCAAGTACCTATTTGGTCCCATGTAAATTTCGAGAGGCGAGAAATCGCGTTTTTTCACTCTGAAACGTATACACCCTACCCTTGAATAAGGAGTCCCAATTAAAGACGTGGTATAGCGAGGAATGCGCAACGGGAAATTTAAGATCGATATTTCTTCAGCTTATCTAAAACAATTATGTGATGTTGGTTTAAGTTTTAATAACAGCAAATAATATGAATCTAATACTTTGCTACTTTACTATTTATCGACACAGTTACATGCGTACAAATATCGGGAGTCAAAAAAACTCACAAATCATGGTAAATATCTAGGTAACACGAATAATAGATACACAGATACAGATACAAGCTACAAACTTACAACACCCCCTTTTTCGTCAGGGTTTAAAAAGTGTACCCTATAAATTGCCCGCAAGTGTACAAGAGGCACACGTCGTTAATCCTACAAAATCAGTAGCTGCACCTCACTGAGGGTGATCTAACAATTTGTCCTGCATTGTAGGCCGCGTTCTCCCCAAACGAGCGACGTTCAGTGTTGCCCCTTTGCGGAACGTTTCCTCTATATAATTGGGCATCCTACGATTGCTAATACAGATTAATATTTTATTAGGCGCTGATTGAATTTATTGTGACGTATTCGTTGTGCTAATAAAGTTTGGGGGGACTTCCAACTAAATGTTGCGATCAATTTGGATTCTGAATAATCGGGATGCAAAAACAACATGTTTCAAACGTATAGTATAATCTGTGGATGATTTTACCCACTTCCAGAGGAGGATATGAATTCAGCAGATTTTTTTTTTCTTTTTTATGTTATTTATTTATTCATAAATTTAATATTATTGCTTTTAATTGATATATTGATTATGGATTTTAATTTATCTGAAATAAAATGCTTATATTATTATTATTATTATGTAAATATGGAACGAGCTGAGGGCCCACCTGGTAATAAGTTGCAACCCCCGCCCATGACAACAGTAATGCGACTCAGTATAAGATTTGGATCTAACACTGAGTCGCACTCATCCTGATGCGTCCATCACCCGAGGCGGGGATGATACGTCTCATGCGCATGTGATTTCCGGGCCGAAAATTTATTTATTTATTAAGTAAAATTCGTAATTATTATTTTAACAAAATAATATTTGGCTGACATTAATGACTACGTCGACGTTCATATAATAACTTCTAATAATGTTCTACTGCTATGCCTTTGCTATTCTACTAATATTATAAACGCGAAAGTTTGTAAGTATGGATGGATGTTTGTTACTTAATCACGCCAGAACGGCTGAACGGACCTGGATGAAATTTGGCACAGAGATAGATTATAGTCTGGAATAGCACATAGGCTACTTTTTATCCCGGAAAAATGTACCCTTCCCCTTAGGAAGTCCAATCGCAAGTGACACCGCGGGGGCGCAGCTAGTATTGTCAATATAGCGAGAAACAATTAAATCTTTCTGTGACAGTATAATAATATTATTCCATTAGATGGTCGGCTGACTCTGTGTGCTCAGACCTGTGGGAACTGCCCTTTGGGATTGCAATCAATATGACCTCACGATGGGGGAACCATAGAATTGTAAAATTACGTAGAATCTTTTTGTGACCACTACTCTTCAACTTAATCTCACCCACTATTTAGTCAAGATCTCTTCTATTGCACACCATTTCTTATGGTCTTGAGCTTTCTGCTTCCGATTTGTACCTGTACATTGTACATTGTATTTTTTATTGCAGACACATGATCCATAGTGAAATTAAAATTTATAATACAAAAGTCAAATTTCACTACACAGTATAAAACAAAGTCGCTTTCTCTGTCCCTATATCCCTATGTATGCTTAAATCTTTAAAACTTCGCAACGGATTTTGATGCGGTTTTTTTAATAGATAGAGTGCACTAGCAGTCACCCCGGCTTCGCACGGGTAGTTTCTGATACGACACTGATGCTTTACTAACCGTGCGAAACAAGGGCGGGTAGTGCCAAATAACAAATATTTGCATGGGCAGTGACTCAGAAATACACTGCGCTCAAAATTTGTAAGTAGGTAAGTAGTAGGTACTTGTTGTACGATCTGATATAATTATAAATAGGCCATTTTATCGCTTATGTGTGACATAGTTTCTCGTTCTATTTTCTGTTTACCCAACTTTTCATAGCTTCTGCAGAAATTATATAAGTTTTCACACGTATTATATTTTGCTAGAATTTAGAAGCACTCGTAGCGTATCTTCTCTAGTCCATATCTGTTGGCAAGACTAATATTTAAACTACCTCAAAAAATGAATAGGTTATAAATTCGGTTGTAGAGTTTTTTGCTTGTTTACGCTTATTCTGAATCGATCGTGTATCGATCGTATATATAAAAGGGGCCAAATCGATTGTAGGTATCAAAAGGGTACCTATATAATGAATGTATGTATTATTTTGTATAAAGCTAAAATTAAATAGATAATAATTTGTGCCAACTTAATTCCTTTACGAGTTAAAGACGGCTCCGTGGCTTAGTTGGTAGTAGCCTTGCCTTCGGAGCAAGGGGTGCCGGGTTCGATTGGTTTGTATGCCCTGTTGTGTGGTGAGCATGAAGTTTGTTCTCGGGTCTTGGGTGTTTGTCTTGTGTTTCTGTATTTGTCCATGCCATGCGACACAGGGAATCCTAGTGCAAAGGTATTAGTGTCTAAAAAGTTTTAACTACTGCATGATAGCAAATCGAAAGTAGAGAACAGTAGTAAACGTGAGTCTGCCTACCCTTTGGGAACGATATGCTTAGTGTCACATCAAATGTTTATTCTCAACGCTTGAATACTCGATGAACAACTGTAAAACTATCAATCTAAATGATTAGACCAGAGGTCGACACAGTTGGACAGTGCAACATCGTTCTATCGACAAACACAGAGGTACGCAACCTTTTCTTAAAAAGTCCCGAAGTATTCTAGGTAATTAATAAAACCAGGGATTAATTGCACTAGTAATAGGAATACGAAAAGATTATTAAATTATTTTTCTATCTAAATAAAAAAACAATAATTTGTTACAAATAAATGAATTCAATAGTGTTGAGCGTTATGATAAGCTCTATTTTCAAAAACCAATTTAATTTCATTTCTAATTAACTATTTAAATATTTTTTGCCACAATAACTTTTATAATGAATTTCACCATTAATTCTTAATAAGGATTTCGATTGACATCAATATATGCGCACGAAAATTGTGTAAAATTTGACGTGAGCAAACAACACTCAAACTTATTATCCTTTAAATCTCAAGTATCGTTTGGACACGTCATACTTTACGCACTCAAGTTTTCATAGTATAAAACTATCGTGATTTTGAAAATTGGTATTTTTTTTTAATGTGAATGAGTGACGTAACGAGCTGAGGGCCCACCTGATGCTAAGTGGTGACCCTCGCCCATGACAACAGTAATGCGCGCGACTCAGTATGAGATCCAAATCTTTACTCCGGACGAACTTGGCACAAGTTCTACTGCTATTTTTGGTTGCTCCTTTAGCACCACCCAAAGGGTACGTGTAGGGAATCAAAGGGACCTTCGGACGCGAGCAACTGGACCCCCCAAAATTCGATTTCGATTTACCGCGATAGTTACTATGATTGTGGCCCGGTAAATTGACGCATGAAACTGCGTCGAAATATCGGGAGTCAACAAAACTCACAAATCATGGTAAATATCTCAATAACTCGAAAAACATTAACTTATTCGTAAGCATATAAGTTGTCAGTTCCTTAGGCATCTAAAAAAACTATTATAGAATTGAGTTTAATGCGGGCCACAGTTTGCAATCGCTGGTCTAACTGTTGCCAAGTATCGCCACTTGTTGCATTTGCAATAAAACAACAAACACAACACAACAATAGATTGATTTCTAAACAAATTAGTTGTTTAAAGCACAGTGAAAGATGCATCTTAGCAACATGTTTCATCAATATTCTAAGCCCTGCCAATAAAGTGTAATTAATTACTTCTCTTCCCGTAGCTTTTGACAGCAATATCTGACGGTCCATCTGATTTTAAGTGGTGACCGCCGCCCATGAACAACAGAAATACAAGTCAAGTCCTTCCTTCCGAAGCGTGAAAAGATCCAAAAAGGGTATAGTCGCATCACGTAGCGCCCGTCACTTCGAGACGGGGATGTAATGTTTCATGCTCCTGTAATTTTACCGGCAACCACACCATGAACAAATGCGAGCACTGCTTAGCAGCAGATTCTTCCAGATGTGGTGGCAGTACTTCTCTGGACGAGCCTGGTACAAGTACTACTGCTACTTTTGGCTGGAATGTGCTAGCGATTATTAAACAGAGTACCAGGGATTCATAAATCGTCAGGAGTGACAGAGACCTTTTCTCATACATTTATTTAGACTGATGGGATGTTGCAGTTGTTTAGATTAATTATAATTACTGCCAACTGCTACATTGTAAGAGATTTAAAGTTGCATTTCAATAGGTTATTATTGCCGGGACACACTTTGTGATGAGCATGAAACTTGTTCTCGGGTGTTTGTTTTTCTGTGTTTGTCCATGCCATCTGCGACAGGGAACCCTAGTTCAGGAGTATGAGACGTATAAAAAAAACAAAAAACTACGAATCATCAAGGTTGCAAGATATTTTTTTTTTTTATGACTTATAGGCGATATGCCATGTCGGAGGTATTCGAGTGGCTAAAATGCACCAGAGTTAGCCACTTTTCCTTCTTCGTGTTCACTCTCAATTATCGAGAGTAGGCTGATGGAAGCTTCGCCTCGAGTTACTCACAGTAAACTAATATTTTACTGAAGATTTAGTCTCGCATATCGAGAGTAGATAAATGTATGAGTAGTGTAATAAAAGTGAATACAAAACATGTATATAATGTACTGATTTACGCTCATTAACGCTCTTTGAGTTGGAATTCCTTCATAAAAATTTTATGGGACCTTGTGGACCCTATGTAACTGATATTCTTCTGCAGTCCATGCATTAAAATCACGTAACAAATTAACAAAAAAGAGATTCAAATTGAAAACTCTCTCCTATTTTGTAACTCGGTTAAAATAAGCAGCACTCCAAAAATATTCTATTGACTAAAAACACACGTGAGGAAACCAATTTAGAAAGAAAGAGACGGAATTAACGCACAGAAATTCTCATACAACAGAGCAGGACAGAGAAATGCATCGCGATACCATTTCAGGCGAAACTTTCAACGAGTCCGCTGAAAAAAGAGCGTAACTTCGTTATCAATCTTCAAGTGAATTACGACGCTGTTTCGTTGTACTTCGGTTGTTTTTGTAATGGTATTATTGACGAGTTATTTCTGGATACTCTGGAAACGTTGAACAAATTTCATTTCAGCGGTCAGAAGTTTAAAGTACGACGGAATAAACTCTCTGTTCGAATGTCTGAATCATTCATGACGTCACAGATGCATTTTTATATCACAAGATTTATACGCACTCGTATTGGTACCATGAGTACCATAGTCGGAAGTTGGATGGGTGACCATTCCATCCAACTAGCTTAGTTTGTAGTAGCCCTGCTTTCGAAGCGAGGGGTCCCGGGTTCGAATCCCGGCCGGAGCGTACTTTGTGTGGTGAGCATGAAGTTTGTTTTTGGTTCTTGGATGTTTCTGTTTGTCCATGCCATCTACGACACAGGGAATCCTAGTGTAGAGGTATGAGTGTGTAAACGTTTACTATTTATAGTTTGTATTTATTTGAATGAAACGTTTCTGTGCTCCGGAGAGCACGGTAAGATCCCTGCTATACTAGTCTTTAAGTCATGTCGGAGGCCTCCAGGCTGATTGGTAACTCAGAGATCAGGGTTGGCCACTTACTCATACTAATGAATTAGAAGAGCATTACCTTTCTCTGTAGTCTGTTGTTAGTGTTATGTATATATGATTAGTATATTATGTAATTGTTTTTTTTATCTATATTTTTAGAGACTTTTACATATAATGTTATGCCCGTCCATATAAGGTTTGTAAAGGAAACATGCCGCATCTGACGAAGGTTCTGCTAATATAATGAATGGTCCTATGTCATACCATCTTATTAAAATGTTTTCATTAATAAAAGCAAATGATAAAAAAAATATAGTCGAATGAAAACCTCCTCCTTTTTTGACGTCGGTTAAAAGTCGGTCATAGGTATACAAAGTAGTCCCTTGGCATTTAGGGAAAGTTACCTTAAAAGTTGATAATTTCACCCAACATCGTGTTTATTCATGCTAAAGTAAAATTTATAATATCTTTCTGTTTATAAATAGTTTTATGTTGTTAGGTTCAGTATTTATAGATTGCAGAATGCGCCGTGTCTTTATTTGGAGAGGCAACGAGGAATATACGTGGAATGGTACCGAAGCAAAACATCTCTACTCTATCACTCACACCTACTCTAAACCGTGAGGTAATCTCAGCGCGCTGGACCAGTTTTGGGGGGTCCAGTCGCGTCCGTACGTGTGTACCCTTTGATTCTCTACACGTATCCCTTGGGTGGTGGTGAGCAACCAAAAGTAGTAGAACTTGTGCCAAGTTCGTCCGGAGAGGTACTGCCTGCATCTGGAATCTACCGCCAAGCAGTAGTCGTTGCATTACTGTGTTCCGGTAGAAGGGTGTGGGTGCCGGTGAAATCACATGCGCATGAGACGTAGATCTATCTATATATATATATATATATATAGATAGATCTATCATCCCCGTCTCGGGTGATGGACGCAGCAGGATGAATGCGACTCAGTGAAGATTTGGATCTCATACCGAGTCGCGCGCATTACTGTTGTCATGGGCGAGGCTCACCACTTACCATCAGGTGGGCCCTCAGCTCGTTCCGTCACTCATTCAAATAAAAATAAAAAAATCAGGGATTCGATTTTGAAATCTTATTTATCACCATTTTTATCCACTTTGTGATTATTTTGACTGGTCACACTGCTCAGTTGCTAATTATGCGGTCTACCAAAGTATTATAATAAAATAAATTGCTTGACCAAATCTTCTTTTCATTGTTTTTATATTCAATTTAATTACTATATAAATCATTATTATTTAATAAACCGGTCAAGTTTGATTTGTACTCTTGCATCAAGGGTTCCGTACCAAAACATATAATTAATGTTGGGATACGCTAACCTCTATATCAATACTAAAAAATAGTTTATTAACTTGCATTAAAATTTAGTTTTACTCCTTTCAAAGTGTTACAAAAATAGTCTTGAAGGTAGGTATTACAACAAAACTATACTAGTGATACAACTAGTATAGTTAGCTAGGCTAAACAAAGACAGTAGATACCCTCGGAAACTAAACCACAATAATAATAGGACAAAATTCTTTTATAGAGCATTATTGCTTTTAATTATTTTTATTTTATTAATAAAATTATATATAAATGTATTCCATTAAATTTATAAACGGTTCTCCTCTTCGTGTTAATTACTTACCTTTTCTTTTTAACACCCCAGGTTTGCTGGGAGAAAACACTTCTCAGGGTTAAGCTCGCCTGTGTATATACCAATCTTTACAAATGTTCTATAAAAGTATTTATCAGTAAATTGGTCCTATGCTTAGTTTGGGGCTAGATGAAGCTGAGTATAATGTACATGAATATAAAAAAAAATCAAGTATGTCAAATAACAGTCAATTGTCATGATTAAGGCAGTCTTACTTGTTAAGATTATATTCGAACCCAGGTTCCAATTGACGGCTCCGTAGCTTAGTTGGTAGTAGCCCTGCCTTCGAAGCGAGGGGTCCCGGGTTCGATTCCCGGCCGGGGCATATTTTACGTGGTGAGCATGAAGTTTGTTCTCGGGTATTGGGTGTTTGTCTTGTGTTTCTGTGTTTGTCCATGCCATCTGCGATACAGGGAATCCTAGTGCAGAGGTATGAGTGTGTAAACGTTTATTTAATAAAAGGTTCTTTTACTGGTGCGGATCTCTAAAAACCGCCTGAAACGAGTTCACAGCTCCAATAATGATGATGCATTACTCGCAAATCCGGATTTTTTAATTCAAATTTGTTATAATACACCTCGTTATCGTTATATGTCGCAGTTTCGCTGACAATCTCGAGATTAACACACGTTTGTCAACAGGAAAACAAGTGGTCATAAGGTAAAACAATTATGTCGTAAACTTATGCATACAAAATGATTTACTGCCATAATGATATATTTATAAAGGTGTTGTTTCAAATCTCTGTTGACAGATCATTTACAATTTTAGTAGATACATCATATCATAGAAGAGGTTCTTAGATTAGATGTATTTTTTTTATCTGTTGCGTGGTTTCTTTACCAATTGTGAACCGATTTTGATGTTTTTAATTTGATAATGTTGATTGATGTTTATTTTTTTAATTTGATTTGATAGATGTTTATTTTTTAATTTAATTTTTAATTTGGTGTGCCTCCGAGGTCTATAGAAATTTCATGATGATTTAAGAAGCAGTAAGGTACTGCTTAAAATAAGTGATAAAAGTATTATAATAATTTCGTTTTTTTTTACATTTTTAAGAGGCAATTATATTAGCTGGTTACATATAAATATGTTTGGTTAATATTTTTAATCATAATGAATAATGTATTTGGTATATTTTTATATGTTATAATAATTAACTGCAATCATTTATGTTTTTTTTTAAAGTGAAGTAGTTGTTTTTTTTTATACTTTTTTTTTTGGTACGTTTTATTTTCGATGTTGCCATACCGAAATTTAAAATAATGCCACTGTGACAGCAAAAAAAATAGAGGATATAGAATACGTTAATCTTTATAAAATTCCTGTGTACGGAGATTGCAAATTTATTCGCTTTTTTTAGCATGTATCCCGCGGGCCAGCACCCGATGTTCCCCTACTCGATGAAAGAGAGGCAAGATATCTTAGAGGAAAGTAGTCTGAGCGAGAAGCAGCTACTCCTCGACGTGGAAACCATATTGGACTGGTATAATTTGCAGCCGCATTTACCTGAAGGTGGAATGAGTGAGTACCAGGTTTTTTAATGTTTCCGTATCATAATCGTACCATAATCGTATCACTAGCGTAAAACTGTCTGTCGGTTCAGTTTTTACACAATATGTAAGATAATATCTATTTTGGAATCTGTTTCTATAAGTTTTTTTTTTTGTTAGTGCCTTTTTTATAAGTGCCTTATTTAACAACTGATTTAAAAAAATCTTTTTAGATTTGAAAGCACTTACTTACAGATTGGATTCATAGAATACGTATCAAAATTATTTTCTTTTTTTTTTTTTAAATTAAAACAACTGAAAAATATGGCATCCAAGTAAACCTAATTTGCGTATTTGGCTTTCCTGTGACTTTTTTCTTCGCCCATTGTAGACCGAATTGGATCCTTCACCCTACCATTTTGATTCTACCTAAGAGTGAGAAATAAGGGATGAAACTGAAGTCGGTTTATTTCGACTTTTTCAAATCATTCAATTATCACTACATAGTATAAAACAAAGTCGCTTTCTCTGTCCCTATATCCCTATGTATGCTTAAATCTTTAAAACTACGCAACAGATTTTGATGCGGTTTTTTTTTATAGATAGAGTGATTCAAGAGGAAGGTTTATATGTATAATACACTAGCAAGTCACCCCGGCTTCGCACGGGTATTTTCTGATACGACACTGATGCTTTTGCTAACCGTGCGAAGCCGGGGCGGGTCGCTAGTTTATCAAATAAAAAAAATACAGTCGGAAGAACGTAAACATTAGTATAACATAATTGAATCGCAATCGCAAATCGCCATTTCTACTTGATAAAACTTGTAGGTTGTGCGGACATCCCGGTTTTTTACATTGTAACTAGCGCCATAAAAACAAACAAACACGCATTCGTATGTATAACTCAGGACATGTAGTTATTATAATTTTATCTACATCCTAGGTCACCTTGGCTCGTTATATAACAAATCATTTCCTCGTATTTAATAGCTCAGGTTAATCACACGTAAAATTGCAATAATTTTAAATAATGTGGCGGCCTTTGGTTCAACACAAGGGCGCGACCTTTCATAAATAAATGTTTGCATAGATAATAGTTTTTTTTTTACTGGTCCAGTTGGCCGCAGATGGCCTTGTTGACTTCACGTGGGCTTTTGGTGAGAGCGGAAGGCACTCAACTGACTTTGAATTGATCTATGATTAAATTATAGATAAAATCCTACTAATATTATAAACGCGAATGTTTGCATGTATGAATGGATGTTTGTTACTCAATCACGCCAGAACGGCTGAACGGACCTGGATGAAATTTGGCACAGAGATAGATTATAGTCTGGAATAGCACATAGGCTATTTTTCATCCCGAAATAAATTACGATTCATTACATTCATATAATACATATTAACAGACACAGAGCAAACATTTCTGTTCGCACACAAATGCTTGTCCTGGGTGTGAATCGCACCCGCGACCTACAGCGCAGCAGGCAGAGCTACTACCAACTGAGGTCACTCACATTAATTAAGATTAAAAAAAAATTATAATAAGAATACATTTAACTATTTACATCTACTCGAATATTAATGTTCATAAAACTACGCGACCAAATTTTTTTATGAACATTATTATTCCGGTTACCGAGATATTTACCATGACTTTTATAGAATTTTTTTATTTGAAGTAGTGACAGAACGGACTGAGAAACCACCTAGTACCACCTAGTGGTAAGTAGCGACCCCCGCCCATGACAACAGTAATACTTTAGAAACAATTATATAAAATTAATTTTAAACAACATAAGTGTAATAAATTATTTGAATTCGAAAATAGAAACCAAATCAGTATACAACGGGCGAAGGAAAATGTCACAGAATATCAAAATACGTAATACAAGACAGCGTGACAATGCAATATCAAGATCGTAGACTCAGAAAAACATTCTTTGTTTGGTATTGCATAGCACAGTGGAAAAAACAACAGAAATAATGACGCACGTATTTAATTAATGTAGACTGTGAAATTACCCATAAAAGGTAATGTGTTATTCTGGTCACCCTATGAACTCTGCACGTGTCCTCTGCTCGCTAACAGAGTACAGTATGCCGCTAAGGCTTGTCGAATCACCACATACGTTTTTTACCCAACTGCGCCAGAAGGAAGGTTATGTTTTTCGCGTGTATGTATGTATATTTCTTTGGCACGCTCTGTAAACGGCTTGAGAGGTGTCGATAGATTCGTTTTATTTTTCCGGCCGGGAATCGAACCCCAGACCCCTCGCTTCGAAGGCATGGCTACTACTAACTAAGCCACGGGGCTGTCGAGAGGGTAACACTGGCTATACCAAAATTACAAAAATAAGAATTGCCGATTTTAGGCGCCATATTGTGTCTTCAAAAAAATATTTTTTTAGTGTGGTATCAAAATACAGGGTTTTGTAATAGTCTTACTAACTTATATATTTTTATGTGTAATTTTGAAGTTTTTCTTGTATAATAGTTTTTATTTTTCCATATAATTTCTTGTTTACATATGTTTTTTTCTTTTCTTTGTAAGGTCGACACATGGTGGAACTTTTGATTATTGCAGCCAAAGGGTCTCTTGAGAAAACTAAGCGAAGAATCGACAATTTCTTCAAGTATAGATTTTTGGCGCCAGAAATAGTGAAGGGCAGGATTGAGTTACTGAAGGATCAAAATTACAATTTGTGGGACGTTTTGTAAGTAAAACTAACAGACATAAATAAACAAATACTCGTGTACATTTCACACAGCACCATTTAGACCAAAACTGAGCATAGCTTGTACTATGGGAATAAAATAACTGTTAGAAAAAAATACACAACATTTTTTATAAATACATACTTATAATACTCTAGCTGTGCCTCTAGCTTTCAACCGCTTATAACTTAAAAAAATAAGCGTATTGCGCGTATAATAGTTATTTTGACGGGTACACAAGAAAACCACCAGTTCTAATTGTTTCAATATCTTCTTAACATTAGTTTATAAATACAATAGCTGCGTACCCTTAAAAGTACCCCATCAAAAACAAAATATTCAAAAATTCATATATGACAATGCAGTTCTTCTATCGTGAAAAGCTAGATATATTGTAATTTAAAACCAAGTCAGTTAATTTATTTAGTACCTATCGGACAAGATTGTCCATTGCATCGTAATATAGATAGGGAGCATCTATCGAACAACATTGTACAGAAATGGTGCCTGATTAGCTAATTAACAACATTTTATAGTGACTGTGTCAATAATAGACTTTATATCTTTAATTAGTATAATGACTTCGGAATCGCACGGCAATAAAATCTACATACTACAAGTACTAAACTAATAATCTTAGCCTTGAGCAACTGTCATCTGTCATCAAACGTAAACTTGTCGCAAAAGCTTACTATAAAATATCAGATTACCTAGATGACAAAAAGGCTTGGGAATGAATTTGCTTCCACTCTAGACGCAGGACCATATTCGCGAATATGTAATACTGTCTCCGAAGGGTTTCTTGTCTGTTTCTTCCCCTCGGGTTGGAACAGACGTAAACATAACAAATAACAGCTTAAACATGAAAACTGACTGTAATTTGACATATCTGTGTGCAAGTAATGTGCCTAGGGAGTTCCTGTGACACGTTATATGCTCACGAATATGTGTACATGCATGTGTAAAATTTGACATGTCCCAATGATCTAAAGGAATAAATGAGTTGACTTTGACTTTGAAAACCCCACGGCGTCCTCCTCTGCCGCTTAGTGGCGGGAACATGGGAACGTAGCACACATCCACGACCCCGCCGCAATGTACATCGCACCGTGTCCGTTCCACTGCCTTGTAATCAGCTTCTTGTAGAATCTTTTTGGCATCGAGGACATTTATCGTTTGAAACCTATTTTAATGTTTAATTTAATTGTTTACCTTTTTTTTCACGTTCTATGTTTGTCTGCTTTACATGGCTCTGATCATAGATCTTGTCTTTTGTTTTTACTTTTAATTTGTGTAGATTTAACGTAACCAAGAGTGTACTTTATGGTTCCTACGGTGAGAATAAATATGAGTATGAGTATTTGCTTCGGAGAAAGTGGACGACAGGATCTGGGTCAGGCCTTTTTTGTTTAGAGGAGAATGATTTTTACGGGCTCTGCTTTGGTGGTATTGAGCTTGAACCACCAACTAAAACCCCTCTATCTTCCTACTACTACGGCGGGACTGTGGGATCGCTTACGCATGCTTACATTGCCCTGTCAACGCCACGGGCCGTGTCGATCGGACACATCTTGGGAAGGGAAGCCCCATGGGTCTTTCCTTCCTAAGATTCCCTTCCAATGTTCGAGCGATGTCCATGACATCAGGGGTCAGGCTGACCTGGTCCATGACATTCAGCATGCATTGTATGCAAGAGCCTCGTGAATATTTTACGTTGCGCTGTCTCTTTTACTCTTCAATGTGTTCTCTCTCTAATGACCACTTTTGACGACTATTAAACGGACCGGGCCGGAGTATAGTCGGTCTGTCTAATCGGTCTAAGACTGTCTTAGTCTATTAAGAAATTTTTGTGTTTTTCGGGGTTTTTGTAAGGTTAAACTTTCGCCATTTTAATATTAGTGTGATTGTTATTATGACCTTTTGTTTCAGTCAACAAGTACCTTTACCGAAATTATACAATGGAAAGAGGATAACAGTAACATCATTTACGAATCCAGATTCAAACACTGTTAACACAGAAAACGTTTTCATCAGTTGTCTTATAGTAAGTTTATTTTCTTTTTATGAATATACTGTTTTTAATTGGTTGTGGTTAAGTGGTTTTCAGGCTGCAGTGTCTGCAAAGGACTAGAATTTATGTCGGGATGTTTTCTAGTCGGTTTAATGAGATACCATTAGAAAACTAGTTTAGACTGGATTACAAATCTCGTGTTGTATCTTTATACTGGTTACCTACTAAAATTTATTAAAGATACTTTTTGATAGAATTCAAAACAAATGAATTAATTAATCGCACACACCTCCTGTGCCTGAGAGCCTACTGTTTTTTTGAAGTCGGTTAGGTCGGAACACTAACAATAGAAATTAACGAAAATATATTAAAATTTAAAATAATTATATATTGAATCGGTTGCTTTATAATTATTATATGAAACAGTGGTGAATTATAATATAATACATTTTTTTCAAGTGTACATTAACTAAAAAAATTGTTGGAAATATAACCATCTGGCCCAATATAACCATAGCTTGTACTATGGGAACTAGATAATGTATAATACTTTTTTGTAAAAATATACACTAGTAATATATAATAATACCCAAACACAACAAACATTTGTATTTGTCACACAAAACGCTTGTCCTGAGTGGAAATCGTATCCATGACCTACAGCCACTTGTTAGTCTCATTAATATAATATATATTAATATTATTGTCATTATAATCAATGATAATATACAATATATTAATATTATTGTCATTATAATCAATGATAATAATATTATAATAATATATTTTTGATTTGTAGACTTTAAGTTAAAAAGGTTACTTAGCAATTGCATACTGTATTTCTTAATTAAAGACTACAAAATTTACTTAATTATTGTAATTAGATCAAATCTAGGATTTTAAAGAAGCGTATAATTTCTTATATAATTATAGGCAGCCATAACATGCGCTTAGATACACTATTGTAATTATAAATCATTATGCTTACAATATGGCAATGAACTAGATTGTTAATTACATTTTATCTATCAAGAAAATATTTTAATTTGTAATTATAATTTCATCAATTATATATTAAAAATTATAATTTAACCTCTCAATAACAGCTTCCGAAATTTCTGGTCCTTAGTCTTGAATTATAAACGTTTAAACGACTAGCTGACCGGGCCACGCGATGCCGTGGCTAACGTTTTTGTAATTGTGACTGTCAAATAGACAATAATTAGCAATAAATTAAAATTGCGACTATAATTTGAGATTTAAACTATCCTATCTCTCAAGTTGGATCGAACTGCACATGGTGTGCGAATTTTATTATAACCGGTTAAGTGGTTTAGGAGTCCATTGAGGACAAACATTGTGACACGAGATTTATATATATTAAGATTTGATTAATTTAAAGATTTTGATTACATAGATTGGTAATTAAACAAGTAAACGAAGTTGCACGTTCTTTTTTCTTCGCCTGTTGTGTACCGATTTGGATATTTATTTTTTAATGTAATGAGGCGTATTAACCTTTGGCGTAGAGTATGTGGGTTCGATTAAAATGTAATTGATTCATCACTTTCATATTTGTAGCAAACAGATTTGAGATGCATAAACGACTTCATGATTGGCGACATCTGGATTGTGGACTTGAAGGGCTGTACACTCTCGCACGCCATGAAGATGAACCCAATGATTATACATAAAGCTGCTAGGATACTTCAGGTATATATATTTATATTCATTATTTTGCACCAGGATTCTCTTCGCAGGTGGCATGGGCAATCATAAAAGTAGCAGTAGAACTTGTGCCAAGTTCGTCCGCAAAGGTACTGCCACCACATCTGGATCTGCCGCCAAGCAGTAGTGGTTGCATTACTGTGTTCCGATGGAAGGGTGTGGCTGCCGGTGAAATCACATGCGCATGAGACATATCATCCCCGTCTCGAGTGACGGACGCAGCAGGATGAATGCGACTCAGTAAATATTTGGATCTCATACTGAGTCGCACGCATTATTACTGTTGTCATGGGCGAGGGTCACCACTTAACATCAGGTGGGCCCTCAGTTTGTTCCATCACTAATTCATATATATATATAAAAAAAAACAAGAATATTTTATGGTATTTATATATTTTCAGGACGGAACAGGACTGCGAGTTTTCGGTATCCACATCATAAACTGTGGTATGGCTGCTGTGATGCAGTTTGTTTTAAATATGTTGAAACAAATACTGAGTCAGAAATTATTCGGAAGAATAACATTTCACGAATCATTAGAAAGTCTATACAAAGTTATTCCCAAACAATATTTGCCGAAAGACTACGGTGGTGAAATATCCAGTATTCATGAAATGCAAGGTATGCTTATGTCATCTAAAAACTTAAAAAAATACTACTTAACACTAACTATCATATGCCATAATGATAATTGTTCATGAATGTTTAAGAATATCTTGTGAAACGTTATATGTGCACGAATATAAGATTAACCTAACCTAACCTAAACTCATTCTATACTCGAGATATTCACGAATTAACAAGTTTGATTTAAGCTTGCTATATTTTTACTATGGAACTTGAATGTGGCATTTTTTAAACTGATTTCGAAGCGGAGGTTCTTAGCTAAGCTGTAGGTTTTTTTTACGCGATATCTTCCATTTGTGAAATATTTTTATGACTAATTTCTTATTTGGTAGTGTTTCTTGGTGAGCCCATCCAATTAGATATATAAAAACCAACGTTGTGTTGAATGTTTTCGTTTTGCTTCTTGAATTGAGAGCGTGGTGGTCCAGGGGCACATAATGCCGACTTTCAATCTGAAGGTTGCTGGTTCAAACACACACGTGCACCAATGAGTTTTTTCACATGAGAAATATATGTGCGCAATACCACGTTCTTGAAACGGTGACAGAAAACATCGTGAGGAAACCAGCATGTCTTCAGAGCCCATTCACTCTCAATTATCGAGAGTAGGCCGGTGTCCCTGCAGTGGGAACATTAGAAGCTGGTACGGTGTTAATTTTTTTAGTTTATTTCTAACAATGTATTTACGGGAATCTTTAACTATAAACCAATATTGTAGATCGAGTCCCATACTTATTAAATCTTTGGATTACATTTGGAATGCCTAATTCTTGTTTAAAATTATAACTATTTCTTTCAGACAAACACCAGAACATTCTGAGGAGCGAAAAAACAGTTCAATACTTAATTGAAGCCGCTAACTATGATGTAGATCTGAGCAAAAAGCCCAAGAATTATATTAGTGAAGATTATATAATTGGTACATTTAAAAAATTAGAAGTAGATTGATTCACTAGAAACTAGATGGCGCTATTGTCGCAGGAAACTTTGTCCGTCCAGTTCAAATTGTGTCTAACCTCACACATTCTGCCAATGTCCGAGTTAATGTACATTCACAAGCCTTTCTGCATTTGGGTTAACTAAAACACAATATGGACACTTTCGAAAAAAGTCTACATAATACATTGGTTTTAAATTTTAAAATGATATTCTTTATGTCAAAATAATTGTTATTAAGATTGTTATAGATAGACATTGAAAGATACAGTCTAGCCGTAGTGACGGGCGATATATTTTCATGTCATTATCTTGGTATATTATGACGTTATTATATATGAAGCACTCGATAGTAGCGCAATCTGTTTTCCCTTTCTCCTTATTGGGTTACCATCTGATGATAGAAACAGCTCGACGGCTCCGTGGCTTAGTTGGTAGTAGCCCTGCCTTCGAAGCGAGGGGTCCCGGGTTCGATTCCCGGCCGGGGCACACTTTGTGTGGTGAGCATGAAGTTTGTTCTCGGGTCTTGGGTGTTTGTCTTGTATTTCTGTGTTTGTCCATGCCATCTGCGACACAGGGAATCCTAGTGCAGAGGTATGAGTGTGAGTGTGTTAACGTTGTTTTTACGTTGATGATTCTGATGTGATGTTCAGTTTTGCAATGTTAGTAGCTATGAGGTGTGGTGGCATGGCAATACTTTTTCGGACCAACTTGATGCAGGTCTTACTGTTACTATAGGTAGATGGTTCCGCACTGTTCGTACTCATAAATGAAAGTAAATTTATCAGATAGCACTAAACTTATTTGTTAAGACTGCATTAACTTATTTGCAAGACACATATGAGATATGCAATTTTAAGCGAAGATTATAGTAAAGAAAAATCTTAGCAAATAAAATCAAATCTTGTATATCTTCAAAATATGAGTAGGAACTTTATTATAAAAGATTGCAAAAGCGATTGTTTGAAACCATACCGCCTTGTTTTACGTAGTTGCGCAATTTATGAGTGATGTTAGTGCCAGATCCGTGGTAACAGAGGAAAAGGAAAAATATATATTATTGTATATATTTTTCAATTTTCGCAGCAGATAATTAATGTAATGTTGATAATTCGTTTTTTAATATTAATGCTAAATAGTATCATTAATGTTCTTTCGGCATTATTTATATCAAGGGGTTTTATTATTAAGTGCTTTTCTAGATTACAATGCTGTAAAACAAATGTATGTTTATAAATAAGATAATTCATATTTATTTTGGTAATTACTGTATGCCAATATTCACAAAATACTTAAAATTATATGCTTCAAAAAGTCATTAAATAAATAAAACTCAACGCAAGTTTTTTCTTTAATCTCTTGTATTGCAAGTGGTGTGGACACATACGTAGGTACACAACGTCAAAGATCCGAGAACCATCCGAGAAGAAAAGGATCTAATCTTGCCTCCATCCAACTTATCCCATAAATGCGGAAATATTTTTAAATAATCTAAACAGAATTTATGTAGTTATTGTTTCGCCTTTCGTATGAGTTTTCTTTTAATTTTTTACTTCTTGCTACTTTTTTTATCTTGTAACCTACTACATATTAAACAAATCTATTTAAACAATCTAAATCAACTTGAATATGTTATTCATAAAATATTTATAGTTATTTATAGAAATTCGATATAGCCAATGATTTTTGTGTGTGTAACATTATTACTGAGTTAATTAAATACGATTACCTCATTGAAAATTAAATAAAAAACAATAATCATTATTTTTTTTCTGCTGTACTTCACCGCGAGCAGCTAAAAGTTCAGGCGTGCTTCTAAATAAGGTGCGTACGAATCTACTACAGAAACGCATGCCAAGAGTTCATCAAATATAACATGAACCATACGCCTCTACTTAAAAGTGTATTTTGGTCCACCTTCACGGGTCTTGTGAAATTGGTGATTAGCACCAGTATAAATTGAGATGTTCGTTTCAAACTGGGAGATTGTAAAAGTCACTATTCAGGGGTTTGTTGATATTGGTAGGTGAATTGAATTCGGTAACAGGTTGGCCAGTGTAAAATGAACTCGTGTCACCTGTCACCATTACCTAATTGCGGTCTAAGTTAATACAGGTACAATTAGTCACCTTTTATTACGTATATTTTGTTACGTGTCGTAACTAGACTGTTCAATATGAAGACCACACATACACAAACAATCACGGTAATATTATAAAGGTTTAACGTTGCATGTATGCCTGTGTGTATGTTTGTCGTAAAGTTTTCATTTAAAAAATGTATATTTCTGTGTGCATGTAATGTGCCTAAATAGCTCCTGTGACACATTATATGCTCACGTGTGTGTGTAAAATTTGACATCCAAACGATAGAGATCAAACGAAATAAATCAATTGGTAGAATGGCAGATATTCTATGAATAAATCAGCCCTTTTAACATACAGAAAAACAATCAGACGTAATTTTCTTCACTTTTTGGATACGCTATAATACAGTATAGCGGCTTTAAATAATAATAATAACATAAGCCCATACAAGAAATACTTTACAGACTAACATACATATAAAAATAACGTGGCTTCGGATATTTCACCTGGGCGATCTTGAGTGTTTCACTCTATTTGAGATTGTCTAGATAAAATAGTTTCGGGATAAGTGCCCCGCTGTTTTTGAGAATGAGGGGTCTAGTAATAATGGTTTCGAAATGAGTGCTCTGCTGTTTTTGAAACTGAGAGGTCTAGTAATAATGGATGCGGTGTGCAGGCCCTCGTTTGGTGTGTGCGGGTTGCGATTGTGCGATAAGACGTAGGTGGGTGTGTACGTATCCATCTATTTTCGCGTGGCAGGTTACACCATCACGGGATAACCAGAGGCTAACTAATAAGCGTTTGAATAGGAATGTAATATGGAAACATCATGATACCACCATGCAAAGCCATTGGTCACAAAAGTTTCATTTTGTAATTGATAGATTGAACAATATGGCAGTAACAACTGTTATATTTCATATTTCATTTATTCAGCCAAATAACAATGAATGTCACATAATACTTTTACAATAAAAATAAAAATAACAATAATTATACAAAATTTAAATAATTATTATACATTTGCTGCAACCAAGAAAATTGTTTATAAGCTTCTTTGGAAAAGTAAAAACATTATAATGTTACTTTCATGTCCATATTTATCATAGAAAAAGAAGAAAAGAAAGAATTGTAGAAACTTTAATATTGAAAGTAACTGGTTAAAATGTATAAATAATTAGGATTGTTTTAGCACAGTCTAAGGTAATGAAAAACGCATTTAAATTTATTTTCTAGAAGTTTCCCCATTTTTTTCATTAAATGTTAGATTCTTTAAATATCATAATGCATCATGAACATGAAAATCAAAGGCAGTTTGTTCCGGTGGCTTAGTTGGTAATTGCCCTGCCTACGAAGCGAGGGGTCCCGGGTTCGATTCCCGGTCAGGGCAAACTTTGTGTGGTGACCACGAAGTTTGTTCTCTTGGTTGTCTTGTGCTTCTGTGTTTGTCCATGCCATCTTTAAAACAGGGAATCCTAGTGCAGAGGTAGAAGAAGTGTGTAAACGTTTTTGTTCTTCTTTCTTTAAATAATACCATTCAAATGCTTAAGACGATCTCCGATAAATAAACTCAAGTTAACGAATTGGTCAAACCCTCCCGCTGACGTCAGACCGACTCCCGCGCAGATGCCAAAATTTTCAACAGTTCCAGTATAATTTTGCCTCTGGACTACAAAACACGTGTTTATATTTAATTATTTTAGGAACAGCTGATTTTGCTTTGGCAATGAAGATGTGGTGCTATTTACTAACCTATATTCTAATTTAAACTGTGTAAAAAAATCTTTTCTGAATGGGTAGGTAAGTTTCATAGGTCATTTGAACTCTTTAAGACCAAAATTTATCTTTATTTCTAGTATTTATTTATTTTCATTACATAAAAAAAATATCAATACAAAAAAAATCTGTTTCTAAATTTATACGTGTCGTATTTCTTAATAAAGGGGCAACAAATCTTTAAGATACTTATATTTAATTTAAAACACCTACATTGAAATTGTATTTGTGAGTTAATTATTATTTTATCTAGATAACTGAAGTTAAATAAAAATGGAATCAATTGTGATACGACTTGTGTATTCTACACGCGGTTAGTGATAAAAATAAAATGTAAAAGGAACGATTCAATTTCATTCTTACAATTCTAACGATAAGTTAAGAAAAATTATGACTAAAGTGACCTCAATTAGGTAGCTATTTTGTTTTAAGGATATTCTTAATTTATGATTTAAAAAAAGAAGATATTAGGCGCAACAATCTCGTCTCAGAGTCTGGACGGGCGCAACGCGATGCGACTTGGGTCTTTGATCTAATAGGGGAAGACTTGAGACGTATTTTCTTGTTTATAGGCAGCGGTAACTCCTTACCATCAGATGGCCGTCGTTTCGTCATTCATATCAGACGCAGCAGGATGAATGCGACTCAATGTAAGATCCAAATCTTATACTGAGTTTATTGTTGTCATGGGCGGGGGTCGCCACTTACCACCAGGTGGGCCCTCAGCTCGTTATCACTTAATCACATAAGCAAGTGAGCCTGCAGATCGTCCCGTCACTTTTGTAATGTAGAAAAAGTAGGCATAAAAGCTCTTTTCATAACTTGTTTACGGTTATTCCGTTATAAAGGTCCATGATAATTCATTAAAAGAATACACAATTTCACCAGATTTTTCATGTGGGTAGTAATTAAATATACATTACCGTGGGCGGTATAAACGAAATGTTCTTGTCAACAATATTGTGTATGACGTATTCATCTGTACTCATACAAAAACACCCACACAATATCATCACAAAGCCCCGTAACCCAGAAACATAATACAATTGCTCCATTACTGCCATCTTCAAAGGTATAACGTGATCTCACAAAAAATTTAAGAAAATAACAAAAATTCAAGTTCATACATCAAAAATCGATGGAAAAAAAAAACACAAAGGCCATTGACCGACAATCCATGGAATTGAGTCTTATTACTTACCATTGACATACATACTTTTTTTTTAAACATTACATTTTTACAGAGCGTGGTGGCCTAGGGGCACAGACGCCGAATTTCAATCTGAAGGTCGCTGGTTCAAACCCACACGTACACCAATGAGTTTTTTCACTTGAAAAATTTATGTGCGCAATACCACGTTCTCGAAACGGTGACGGAAAACATCGTGAGGAAACCGGCATGTCTTAGAACCAAAAATTCAACGACATGTGACATCTACCAATCCGGATTGGGCTCCCGTGGTAGATCATAGCCCATTCACTCTCAATTATCGAGAATAGGCCGGTGTCCCTGCAGTGGGAACATTAGAGGCTGGTACAGATTATATTTTTAACATGTTCTTTATATTTTTAACATGTTTCATACGCATGATGAATTAAAAAATAAATATAATTGGCATTATTTGCCATTTTACCCAAATCCCCCAATTTCCTGTCATTTGGGCTTTTAATAGCACAGCGGGTGTGGCTGACACTTTGTCAATAGAATTTTTTTAATGCGATTGAAATGTGTGTGGCTTACTTCGACGTGATGTCAGCATGTTCCTTGTCAATAAAAGTTTTTCATTTTCGATTAAAAAAGAAAATCAAATAGTATTTCATTGTTCGTAATTCTTTGTTATTTTACTGTAGTTGTGTGAAATCAATCCAAATCGAAATCAATGTTTATGAGACGCGGGAATCATAAACTTAATCGAAATACACCAAATCAATGTTATATAGTTATTGATATATATATAAAAAAACTGAGGTTATTGGATACCCGTTGTAGATATTTTAGACCACAATGGTTGAAAATTTTTGAATCGTAACATACCTAATTATGATTACTGCGGCTAGTTCATGGCAAATGGGTGTGTTATTGTTTGTGGCAGCGCAGACAGCTATAAGTAACTTACTTCCTCGCGTCTACAATGGCGAGGACGATGCTGAACACAAATATCCTTACGTCATAACTTTCATCACTGACGTTTCATCAGATCCATATAGAGGTTGCTCGGGAACCCTTATCGCGGCCAACTGGGTTTTAACCGCAGCTCATTGTGAAATAGACGTCAAAATGAACACAACACTTGTACAATATGGAAATATGAGTGTGGCTCCGGCGGAAGCCACGACAACGAGCAAAATTCACAAAGTGTTTACACATCCTGGATTTGTAGATTTTAATGTAATCAATGATTTGGCACTGGTAGAGATAGAGAGAGTACCAATGAATCGATTTGGAAATATCTCAGCGGTAGATTACAAATCACTCATCGGTCTTGC
The DNA here is from genome assembly GCA_921293045.1 of Aplocera efformata. NCBI lineage: Eukaryota > Metazoa > Arthropoda > Insecta > Lepidoptera > Geometridae > Aplocera > Aplocera efformata. The sequence goes on from OV121061.1 coordinate 1,936,496, forward strand.
AATCGAGTATGCAGGCTACGGCGCTACCTACTTAGAAACTGATAAAAAATTGTTTGAGTTGGTTGATTTAGATCAGACGAAACCTCTTCAAGTAGGGTTAGGAGTCATCAGAACCTGTGACGGCGGTAAGCATGATCGCGAACCATTTATATGTGTGACACCAAGGTGTGATAAAGCAGACCAGGATAGTAAACCGGGAGACTCTGGCAGTCCACTATTTTACGATGGAAAAATTATAGGTGTACTCATGGGAGGAAATGTTTTTCCACCAGTTACTTCACAATACACAGCGGTCAGCCCATATATAGATTGGATACATGGCATTATGAATGGATACATGCAACGTTGACTATGGCACGTATCTTTAAATCCGGACATACTAGGCATGATGTGGCTGTGCGTGCCAGACGGGTACGTGGCGCGCCGCCGCCGCCCGCTGTTATTCTCAGTACCACGCGCGAGGACTAACTTACTCGCTAAGGCCCCATTGGTTCGGATGTTGCATGCACTAAATCGAGTTGCAGAGGAAGTCGATCTGTTTGCCGGTTCTATGGCAGAACTCAAAAAGGCTGTTTATTTTAACTTATTTTATGTACGTAATAATTAAATACTTTATAATTGACTAATTTAATATGATAATTTATTTTGAATTGTTATTAAGGATGAAAATTTTATAATATATAATTTGTATTTAAATAATAAAAAGTTGACTACGCTATTGTATAAGGCTAAACCTGTAATAATATAATAGTTGTTATAGTAAATAGATAAATAAATATTCATGAAAATAAATATTTTCACGAATTGTCTCTTATTTTATTATCGATCGTCTACTGCGTATTTGCATACAACAAATATTGGGATTTGGCAATCCCACTCTTTTAGAGTGGTCTGACTTTGAAAATAGGCATCCATTAAGCCTATACGATAAAGTACACACGCCAACCTAAGATGAGCCGTACGTTCAAAGCTTCCTGTCCGTTCCCGGCTTCAAGTTACTTGGACTTTATAGTAAGGGTTGTGATGTGTGTAATTTCCGAAGTACAAAATGACCTTGGCATATTTACTGGATAATAATTAAAATACCTCCTTTCTGGCAAAAAAGAATCAATGACATCGGATATGGTGTTAATGAAGGAAACATTTGTGATGACACCTCAGAAGGGACGATAAATTAAACGATTCGCACTCAAATTATGTTGGTTTATTAATATAAATTACAATCATAGACTTACTTACTTCCTTCCACGACGGCGGCTCGTTCTCAAGTGAGTCTAGTCAAGATGGCCGACAGGAGTGAACGGAGTGAAGTATTGTACTTCAATCATCGATCATGCAACTTGTAGTTCATGTCAGTGTCAAATCACTGAGTTGAAAATGACAGTAAAATAATGGTCTACAGATTATCAATCTAATGTCACGTAACACATTTTGTCTTTCATCCCCACTCCCACAGGACGCGTGCAAAATTTCGGAATAAAAAATATTCTATATCCTACCTCGTTCTATGAACTCTTATCATGCCAAGTTTCATTTGAATTCATTCAGTATTCATTTTTTTAATTCAGTATTTTCAGTAGTTTGGGTTTTTTTTTGTTTTGGGCTCTATTATCGACACTGAAGCCAATAAAGTATTTTTTTTAATTCAGTCTGTCTGTCTGTCTGAACACTACTGAATAAAAAAAATTACAGACATTGTCTGTCTGTCTGTACACTACTGAATAAAAAAAATACTTTTTTGGCTTCAGTGTCGATAATAAAGCCTAAACAAAAAAAAACCCAAAATATCTTCAATGTACAGAATCGGATCTGTTACAGTTTTATTATAAGTACCTATAGATAGATAATTATAGATTGTAAGTAAAATATTAAATATGTAACATAAAATAACTATCACTAAAACCTTTTAAACCATAATGACCGCCAATTATCAACTAAAATCCGTTCATCTATGAGATTATAATGTAAAATATTAATACAATAAGCCTTCCCAAATCATAATGAATCACAGAGAGAGCAGAACTCGGCTACATAGCGAGATTTCTACCGTAAGCAATTTCATGATCATACTTTTAATGATTTTTTTTTCTGGTTTGGGCCGCTGCGCTGCTGCATTGCAAAAGATTCTATGTTCCACTGTATTTTTTATGTATGTTCATCGATTTCTCCACCATTTATCAAACGATTTCAAAAAAAAATTTTTTTCGAAGTTTATGCTTTTAGATTGGTCCCATAGAATTTTTATGTATTGGTTGTTGTTAAATCAAAGTAACTGAAATTGCGTATTTTGCTTATTTCAAAGTATTGAAGTCAGTTTTATTTCCATTTTTAAATCAGTTACTGGTTAATCCATCTCTTATGAGACAATTTCTTATGTATGTCTGTCTGTCGGCAGCACTGTCAACAACATTACAATTTTAAATGTGTTCTTACATTTTAACCGACTCCAAAATGGGAGGAGGTTCTTTTTTATCTGATACCATATGTTGCGAGATGTTTTCATAGATTTTATGTAGAAATCCACCCCCTAAAGTAATGTCAGTTAATTCTTTTCTTTCATTCTTGTATTAATATTTTACGGCTCTGTAATTGATAGTAGCTCTGCCTTCGAAGCCCGTTTCTGGTCCCGGGTTCGATTCCCGGCCGGAGCACACTTTGTGTAGTGAGCATGTATGTTCTCAGGTTCTGGGAGTTTATCTTGTGTTTTTATATTTTGTGTAAACATTTTAAATTCGATTTTTCAATGAGCTAAGGTTTTAAGTTAAGTTAAGGTTTTGTTTAATACGTACCAGCTTCTAAAGTGCCCACTGCAGGGACACCGGCCTACTCCCGATAATTGAGAGTGAATGGGCTCTGATCTACCACATGAGCCCAATCCAGATTGATAGATGTCACCATATCTTGAATTTTTGGTTCAAAGACATGCCGGTTTCCTCACGATGTTTTCCGTCACGGTTTCGTGAACGTGGTATTGCGCACATACATTTTTCAAGTGAAAAAACTCATTGTTGCGATTGTGGGTTTGAACCGGCGTCCTTCAGATTGAAAGTCAGCGTCTATGTTATTACCTACTGGTTTTGAATAAAACAGGATTTTCTGATCTTGAAACCGAGGTCAAGGTTAAGAATAAATATGTATGACTCATTTGAAAAATTCGATAATATGCATATTTGCAGAAAATCAACATAAATTAAAACATCGGATTACTCTTTATGATCATTTCGTGGGATAAATCTCCGTCATAGCTAGTATCAAATATATATATTTGATACTATATACAATATATATTTACACAGTGTAACATAGAACCCCGTTTTTTAAAAAGTCGTTTAAAAAGTTAAAGTCGTATATATTTATGTATGTTCACCGATTTCTCCGCCATTTAACAACTGATTTAGAAAATTGTTTTTTTTATTTGAAAGTTTATTCTTTCTAATTAGTCCCATAGATTTTTTATAATTAAAATCAGTTTAGTTATTAAATCAAAATAACCTGAAAAAACCATCCAAGGAAACCAAATTGCGTATTTTGCTACTTTTAAAGTATTGAAGTCTGTTTTTTTTGTTCGCTTTTTTTATACTGGCGTAATGTTGAGGGTGCATTCATGAACATTTCTTAATTTCTTCTTTCATAAGAACCTTCTCCTAACTTGTTGGTTCTTGAACCAACAACAACGAATAAGCAAAATTGGTCCAACCATTAACGCGTGATGCCGTGACCATAATTTTTAGCATAATTTTTATAAATATAAATTAATCAAATTAGATTAATATATATTTATAATGTGAATTAGATGAATAAGTGTGAACCATATGATGAATAATTCAATCAGAACCAGTTATTTCCACTCTGAGACCACTATGGTCCTTCCCCAGGCCATTAGGACCCTAATATTTATTTTGTTGCAATGTGTTATTATGAAAAATGTAATAACCACAACACGATCTAATGAGCTATGATTTTCAAAATGGGGTTCCGTAGGGTGAACATGTTTAAAACACCGTTCCCGTAGCCCCAGCATAAAGGCGCCGAGTAGGAACACCAGGGTGGTTTTAGTCGGATCACGCCTGACATAACCGCCCCGTCCTCCCCCGGACGGAGCGGTATACGTACGTATATCCAGCCTAGAAAAAAAAAATAAAGAATTAAAAAATAATATAGGGGTTGTACAATGTACATGTTTAAAAGCTTGTGCGTGCCAGAGTGCTTGGCCCAGTGGTACGGATTCGGGCTTAGAATTAGAAGATCGCTGGTTCAACTGCAGACCAGAACGAATGAGATTCTTGAAAAATAATCTTTTTTTTTTAAGTGACTATATTACTCAGGTCTTCCCCTATTCCAATCCAGATTGGTAGATGTCACATGTCGTCGAATTTTTGATTCTAAGACATGCCGGTTTTCTCGCGATGTTTTCCGTCACCGTTTCGAGAACGTGATATTGCGCACATAAATTTTTCAAGTGAAAAATCTCGTTGGTGTACCTTTGGGTCTGAAACAGCGACCTTCAGATTGAAAGCCGGCGTCTGTGCCCTTGGGCCACCACGCTCATTTTCGATGATTTTATGTACATCAAAAACGAGCGTGATTTTATCAGATTTTATGTATACGGAACCTAAAATCCTCTGTTAGAACTTACACTTCACAACAAATACGAAATACACTAGCTCAGTTGGGGGTCTTTGTACAGTCGCGCACACAATGCGAGCGGGTCAATTTTGGGACCTCATTCATTCATCATCACCACTTCACAACGCAATCATTCAGCCATGTAATACTGTAGAGTCAGAAATTATAGACGTGATAACCAAATAATGTGAATCAAATGTATGTAGATCGCGCTTGCTGACCGAGAACTAGCAATTGTGTGAGAAAAACAAATGTTTGTTCTGCGTCTGGGTTAAATTTTATGTATTTAAAAAAAAAAGTGCATTATATATCAGTGATATTAAGTCCCATAATACAAGGCTTCCTTTGTTTGCAGCTTAAAATGTCAATTAATATTATGTTAGTATTTTTTATTAACTGCTGACTTAGTTGCAAAAAGAACGCCCTACAGTCTGAATACATTTTTCTTTTTTATTTACTGCATCTAAGAAATATATATTATAGAACAATTTAAAATTGCGTCAATTCTATCCTTGAGTTAGTCTACACACGCAAGATGTGGTTACAGAATCTTAATAAAGCTCCATCTCTATTATTAGACCGCAAATAGTTTAAAATGTTTGACATTGTCGCTATTTGCCACTTCCGGCCTATTGTGGGCCATTCGTACTTTCAGATTGGCTGTAATGTGATATTTATTACACCGTATTTTTTTCTGGCAACGATCCATTGCTTCATTCTACCAATCCTTTTTTGCTTATTTTTTTTCTGTTAAATACTTTTGTAAGTAATGTGACAATGCAATGTTGTGCTTTATATTCGGATGTATGTCAGTGTGTAATTGATACATATTTTTATTTGTATTTCCGTTTGATCCTCCTACGACGTCTTTTGAGATCGTTTCCTTTTTCATGCCATACGAGAGTTCTTCTGTGTAGTGACGTGATACATACACCTACCTACACGATATCTGAAATAAGATATTGCCTGAAATAAAGATTATTGTTATTATTATTATTATTATTCGAATAACTTTTCGTACGTGTTATTCGAATAAGGATATCGAATAATAAGTTTTAGTTACTCTCACAATAGGTCATACATAATATCTTATTTCTGTAACATTACAAGTTAACCTATTGTACATAGTGAGAGCCTGGTGCCTGAGATAAGTTTGATAGGAGTTGCATCCGTTTGAACAATTATCAACCTTAGTAATAAGAACGCGTGGTCTTATAGCTAATTACTAATTAAAAAAAAAAACGATTTCATGGAATTTATTAAGAACTTTAGGGAAATAAAAATGTTGACTGTGACTTTGTGCATATTATTATATCACAACCAGTTAAGAGATTTCTAATGCGTCCAAGATTACTTATGTTATGACAGTAGGTACAGACAGCAAAATAAAATATTTCGAAATTCTATCGTCTGTGGAATCTCATAACACGATCAACCATCATTATTTCCACGCAGAATTATTAAAACTTTTATTTGCAACACGCTTTTTTTCTTTTTTTCTGACACCTATTTTGTCGACTGTACGTACTTATGTTCTGTTGTGTGAAAATAAATATGTTCTATTCTGTTATATTTTATTCTAAATGCCCCGGCTTGGAATGACTACCAACCTGGGTGCGGTGCTAATAGTAAGATGATTCAAAGCTACAAAAGTTCAGGTTCAAAGGTTTGAATGAATAGCAGACTTACTTTTTTCTATTCATAAAGCAGCAAAAAAACACAATTTATCTAGCGATTCGAGTACGAGTCCAAATATATTTTGTATATTTTTTTTTTACTAATTTTTCATGTCATTGACCCCCGTCAATCTGACAGCCCACCCGAAGCTTAAATCTCGTATTTTTTGAAAGATTGACCTTAGACTGTAAGTTCACACAAAAGGCCAAAAATAATAAGAAGAAGAACGATACTGTATTTTTGGCAGTAACACCAGGTCGTCCTATTACTAAAAATCAATAAGAAATTGGCATACGAAGTCTAGTTGTTGGTAAAAAAATGTAGATAATAAAAGAGGTTTTGGTTCCTAGAGAAAAAAAAAAAAAATTATATTTACATTTTGTGTGTATAAAGCTTGAACAGATATGTTCATTTCAAATTATTTCTCCAGTTCAATTATTATTCTGTTACTTTGTTTATTTTACTTACGTAACTTACTTTAAAATTACCTTAGCTGATAAATTTCAACTTTAATATTTCCAAATAAATATTTTTCAGTTGTACACTCACTTAATTAGTGGTTGAATAATGCCTATTTCTTTGAAATCTGTCAATTAATTCGATAATACCATCCAACCCTTGCGAAATTCTCACGCGCAAATATGGCCAATATTCATTGGTTTGCAACTAATGCGCAAGCGCACGTTTTGTTAACAACACTATAAGGTTTACGTAATTTATGTGGGAATCAGGGGTCTGTTTTCGTTGCCAATTTGTGATATTGACTTCATTTGAATAGATGACTAATGCGCAAGACGTAGCTTTCGTATGCAAATACTTCTTTGTTTTAGCATTATTTTTAACTCACTTCAAAAAAGGAGGTTTGCATATATATAAGTATTTTTGGGGAGTCCAGTTGCTCGCATAGGTACTGGAGAGGTACTGCTATCAAACCTGGAATCTGTCACCAAGCAGTAGTTCCTGTGGAAGGGTGTGGGTACCGGTGAAAACACATGTAAGATCAAAATCTATTTCTGAGTCGCATTACTGTTGTCATGGGCGGGGGTCGCCACTGACCACCAAGTGGGCCCTCAGCTCGATCCGTTAGATATAAGGAAAAAATCTTAGCCACTTCTAGACTAATTTGGATTTTTAATACATACCTAATTTTATCATAAGGTAAATTCAAAAATAAATTTCAAAAAAAAACATAATCTTAGAGGAAAAAAAAAAACATCATAATCTTAGAGGCTACTTATAAAGAACAATAATGTAAAAATTAAAACAGAAAATTTTGATCGTGGGGTAGAGTACCAAGAACACTGGCTGCATTCCCGCGTTGGACGGCCAAAGGTGATCTGCGGGCGAGGAACGAGCCAGCCTTCTTGTCCCCAGTGGCATCACATAAAAGAGTTGTTTTTTTTTATAAATGATTTTGTAGTCGATCCCCGTGGTCCCATAGTCTCAAAACCAAGATAAATTGTATTGAAAAGACATAAATGGCATCGCGTTCCGTCAAGCACAAAAAAAAATAGATATATGTAAAAATAATAAATAGATATATGTACAGTGCACCTACATGTTGAGAGCGTGGTGACACAGACGCCGACTTTCAATCTGAAGGTTAAAGTCGGTTTTTTTAGTTGTTTTTTAATCAGTCACTTTTATATAAATCCTGTATAAATATCTGGTTAAAAATGTTAACCACATTTCAATATTGACTATCAAGGTTATATATATAAGGAACATAATTACAATGTCTGTGAACAGGATCATGCTTGCGAAATGAAAGTAATCCATCAAACTCAAACTCAAACTCATTTATTCCTTTAGATCTCAAGTATCGTTTGGAGACGTCAAATTTTACACACGCATGTACACATATTCATGAGCATATAACGTGTCACAGGAGCTCCTTAGGCACGTTACATGCACACAGATATTTTAAAGAACAGTCAGTTTTATGTTTAAGCTTATCTTATTTTATTAAGTTTACGTCTGTTCCAACCCTAACCGACCAACCCGAGGGGAAGTAACAGACAAGAAACCACTCGGAGACAGTATTACATATTCGGAAAACATCGTGAGGAAACCGGCATGTGTTAGAACCAAAGATTCGACTACATGTGACATCTACTAATCCAGATTGCGCCCCCGTGGTAGATCAAAGCCAATTCACTCTCAATTATCGAGAGTAGACTGATGTCCCTGCAGTGGAAACATTAGAAGCTACGTTACGACTTAACCTGAGAAAGGTTTACTCTAAAAAGAGAGTTCCAACTGGCAATGGACATGATAAAAAAATTGGCATGTTTTGCAGAAAACCTTTGAGGATAATCGAAACAAAATGGCGTGATAAGCATGTAATTATTCAGGTGTTAATTCACCGACAATCATGATAGATGGCGCGATAACCAGACATTATTACGATGTAATACATTAATGTAGATATTATGAGGATTATCGTAAAATGAAGTTTATTAGGCTCTATGATAAGGCGATAAGGTATCGAGAATCAATTGGGGTTAGTTGCATGGGGCGTGGGTTTAAAACCACGTGCGCCGTATAAAACCTTCTAGTAGTTCACGGGTTCGATTCCCAAGACTAGCGTTTATGGGACAAAAACAGATGTTCTGTGTCTGTTTACCTATCTACAAAAAGCACTTTATAAGTATTCTATCAGTAATCTAGTTCCCATAGTATTTTTATTTTATTTTGCTTTATTTGGGAAACAAACATTACATAATTACTTATTATTAATGATAAATTTAATAAATACATAGACCAGCGAAGTTTCCCCCATTAAGTAATACAATTTACTGCTATGAATACTGCTATGAATATTTTTTCAACTTATTGTGTAAACGTTTTTTTATTTTTATATAAGAAATATATAACTATTAAAATTACACTAGTTGGGAACTTTCTTGAATGGCGCGCCCAGAAAAGGAGGATACACGACCCAGACGGGCCAGAAGTCAGGAGCGAGGAACATCTTAAGCTTAATTTAATTGATTCTCACACTCAAACTCATTTATTCCTTTAAATCTCAAGTATCGTTTGAACACGTCAAATTTTACACACGCAAGTAAACAAATGCATGAGCATATAACGTGTCACAAGAGCTCTACGTGCACACAGATATGCCAAATTACAGTCAGTTCTTTTTATGTTTAAGCTAATGTTATTTGTTAAGTCTAAGTTACGTTAGATAAGTCAACGTTTAAGTTTAAGTAATCCAACAAAATCAAATATGGAATATTTTAAGCCATAAACCGCATGTATTGAAAGCTGGACAAATAGAGTAAAGGGCTGTATTGGAAAATCGTAGCAAAATGCAATCGTTTTAACTCGTTAACATTGGCAGGAGTATAATCTGTAGCGTTAACGAGGCCGATATGTGGATAATTGGTCACGAATGTACAGGTTGTTTCAAATATCTTCAATGTATTGTTTTCCCCTTTTTTGATGTTTTATAATGACATGAGCTTAGTGAAAAAAAGGCACGTCTATTATTTTTTACTGTTTTTTGACGTGATAACGTCTTATAAATCGATGAACGAAAAAGCGTGACTCTTTGTCACGTTCCGCCTAAGCCGAGCGTGTAAGCGAGAGTGTGAGACAAGCGATAGAGAGGCACGGACGGCTTAAGTTATCACGTAAAATTATCGTCCGTAAACCGATTTTACAGACAACCAATTTTTTTTATTTGCCTTCGCTTTATCGCTGCTTCACTTGAGTGATGATGAGGATGATGTTGGATTCAAAATGTCTAAAGGTTACGATTTCCTCGTGACTTGAAGAGGTCCAGGGTAATTTACTGATTAGAATTTTATTTCGCAAGAATTTATTGATATTTGAACGTACAAAAATAATTTTAATACAGTTGTAAAAAAATTAAGAACAACATACTAGAGAGTTGCACTAAGATTAACATTCATAAGCACATGCCTGTAGATACCCAATTTGGAAAAGTTCCTCGAAAAAGAATTATCTAGGATGACGGGAAAACTTCCTGATTGCCACCAGTGGTGGCGGAGATGGTGGGAACTGGGAATAGACCATGATTTCTTTATTAAATTTTATTGTAATTGGTGGGTCGCTTTTATTGCATAACGTGCACCCTGTAGACTAAATCTCTAGCTACGTACATCAATAATTGGTAGCGAACGCAGGCAGCGCTCGCCGCGGGGATTGCCGATTCAAATCGATTCAAAATAAAATGTTGAGGGTTATTTGTTTATCTCTAGCCGTGTCTGTGTCGGGATACGGAGATGGTAAGTAATTGGAAAATTGTCTAGAAAAATGTTTTATATCTTTTTTAAAGTTTTATTAAATTTTCGTGGACATTTTGACGGCTCCGTGGCTTAGTTGGTAGTAGTCCTGCCTTTGTGTGGTGAGCATGAAATTTATTCTCGGGTCTTGGGTGTTTGTCTTGTGTTTCTCTGTTTGTCCATGCCATCTGCGACACAGGGAATCCTAGTGCAGAGGTATGAGTGTGTTAACGTTGTTGTTTTATTTCATACAGCGCCATCTATGGAAACCAAATTATTGATACAATATTTAGATAAGCATAGATTGTACTATGGGAATTGGATTACAAATACAAATTTAAGTAACTACAAATATTTTTTGGAAAATCCTACTACTATTATAAAGGCGAAAGTTTGTAAGTATGGATGTATGGATGTTTGTTACTCTTTTACGTAAAAACTACTGAATGGATTTGAATGAAACTTTACCACAATATAGCTTATACATCAGAATAACATATAGGCTACAATGTTTGAGGTTTCTATAAAATCTATATATATAAAAGAAAGTCGTGTTTGTTACAACACTTATAACTCGAGAACGGCTGGACCGATTGCCATGGTTTTTGATTTGTTGGATTTGTTTCCGTCCCGAATAGCAGAATAACTATTAAAACATTGGAAAATTAACGAAAAAAATAAAATCAATTTATCCCCGTATTCTCCACGGGAACGGGAACTATGCGGGTGAAACCGCGGGGCGCAGCTAGTAAATACATATAACAAACTAAGCATAACATGTACTATGGTAACCTAATATCTGATAGAATACTTATATAAGTTGTACTTTTTTTTTTAATAAATATTAACGCCTAGACACAGAATATACATATATGTTCATCACACAAATGCTTGTCCTGAGTGGGAATCGAACCCAAGACCTATAAGTTAGCTTTTTTTTTTTTAATTTGAATAAGTGACGGAACGAGCTGAGGGCCCACCTGATGGTAAGTGGTGACCCCCGCCCATGACAACAGTAAGCGCGACTCAGTATGAGATTCAAATCTTTACTGAGTCGCATTCATCCTGCTGCGTCCATCACCCGAGACAAAGATAGTATGTCTCATGCGCATGTGATTTCACCAGCAGCCACACCCGTCCACCGGAACACAGTAATGTAACCACTACTGCTTGGCGGCAGAGTCCAGATGTGGTGGCAGTAACTCTTCGGACGAACTTGGCACAAGTTCTACTGCTACTTTTGGTTGCTCCTTTAGCACCACCCAGGGGGTACGTGTAGGGAATCAAACGGTGTACACCTACGGACGCGAGCAACTGGACCCCCCTTAGCTCATGATGTTTTCCATACGTATTTTTAAAGCGCACTCTGTGGAAATTTTAATCACTGTCTATCTTTCACTCTCTCAATATCGTCTGAATTGCAGATTAACACCGATTATTGTGTGATCAAAACCCATACAAGAAATGGGTAATTCCCCGAATCGACTTTGTATCTCTTTCTGGCAAGTTGTCTCGTTTCAATTTCAACAAAACTGCTTACGGGGATTTCCCTTCTGTTTCTGTTACAGACCCGAGAGTACAGCGTACGCGGGGGGCCCCCATGCCTGGTACTTTGAGTTCCATAGGAGGAGGAGGAGAGACGGCTCCACCAATATATCGCCCTGGATCGCAAGCGTGAGTATCCACATTGATTCTTCAACGTTGAAAACTAAGGTCACTATATACTCAAACTTATACACATTGCCACCTAAACATGAACCCTGTGTCACCGTACTAGTAGCTGATACGTACCAGTCATTTTTTTTAAATGTGAATGAGTGACGGAACTAGCTAACAGCCCACCTGGTGGTAAGTGGCGACCCCCGCCCATGACAACAATAATCGGTATAAGATTTGAATCTTACACTGAGTCGTATTTATCTGCTGCGTCCGTCACCCGAGACGGGGATGCTACGTCTGATGCGCTTGTGATTTCACCGGCACCCACACCCTTCCACCGGAACACAGCAATGTGAGCACTACTGCTTGGCGGCGGATTGCCAGGTATGGTGGCAGACGAACTTGGCACGAGTTCTACTGCTATTTTTGGATGCTCCTTCAGCACCCAGGGGGTACGTGTAGGGAATCAAAGGGTAAAATAGCATAAGCTTAGTTTGAGGCTAGATTGCGTGAAATGTCCACGAAAAAACCTATCAATCGAATACCCATACTCCCACAGCTACGTCGTCTCCCAATTCGTGAAGCCCAAACCGCCTCACCAGTACTGGGAGGAGGAGACATCGCTGACCCTCGTACCGGAGAACAAGAACTGCCTCCTGTGCGAGACCCAGGACTCGGGCACGTGCAGGGCGATGCCTTCCTGCGTTTACTGCGAGCCAACAGTCACTGCGCTTTGTGAGAGGAGCACGCCCTGTTTGAGATGTTCTGGTGCGTATACTAACACCCACCAAAAAAGGGGGGGTTATGTGCGTATCTCTGTATCTGTGTGTTGTGTATGTGTGTGTGTGTGTGTGTGTGTGTGTGATGAAACGATGAGCTACGATGGAAAAAACGCATCAAAATCGGTCCATTCGATTGATCGAATGCTTTTTTTTCTGTTTGGGAGCTAACGTGGTCGAGATGTTTCTTAGCTGTGATTTATGAAGATTTGTTCAGGCGTTTAGTGCTTATCAGTACATTGCCATTACTCCAACGGGTTTTGTATATTATCGTAAAATTAGCTTTATTATCTCTACAAATATATAAAGTTGGAGTGTCTGTTTGTAATGTCAAAATAACAGTTATTACTTAATGCATTTTGAAGTAGTTGATTTGAAAGTATTTGCGGAGGTATTTATATAAAATAAAAATAAAAATATTTTTTTTTTATTTCCTTTTGCGATGTAATGAAAAAATCCAGGTTTATTTATCTACATAGTATAAAACAAAGTCGCTTTCAACATCTCTCTGTCTGTTTATCCGCTAATTTGTCCTAAACCACGTTACAGATTTTGATGCGCTTATCACCATCATAAATAATTGTTCTACGGAATTGTATAACGACCTGTCACACTATACAACCGTGCAAAGCCGTGCAAACCCGTCCAAAGCCGTGCAAAGCAGTGAGACTAATGAGAATAATATTTATTAATTGACATTTTTGTTTTTGTTTTCATTCCAGTGATAAAGAACCCGTTCTTCAAATGCATCCCCGGTGAGAAATATATGGATGAATGCGACTCGTGCCGCTGCACGGACGGGCACGGTGGATGGTGCACGAACCAGTTCTGCGAGTTCCGTGCCCTGCACATTTACGCTATGAAGCTGTCTGACGGAGAATTCTATTAAATCCTATTTTCTGAGTAAATGATTTCTATCAAATGTCGTCATGTTTAATTGTAACTCAGAGTAAAATATATTACTTAATTAATAATATATTTAATGTCAAATAAATGTGCAGGCTCATTATAAATATGCAATATTCTTGTTTTTCCGGAGGCATGGCTCGCATTAATGTAGATTTTGACAATTATTTCTGAACCCCTGACGTGTATGCAAAATTTCATGAATTGAAATTTTGTAGTTGTAAATCATTGTAGTTGTAGGTAACAATTTACATTCGCATTTAATATTAAGTTTAGGGTGAAAATAGGTGGATCGCATCGATAAGTAATAGAAACCGAATGATGGCTTTGTAAAAATTATATTTCAGAGTCAGTTTTGCCTTCTGCACCGTAGGTCGTGGGTTGGATTCCCTTGGGGGCAAAAATATGTACATGCCAAACATAGGCAGTTCAGTGTCTCGGTAATAATCGTGAGTTCGATTCCCATCTAGAACAAACATTTGTGTGACATACCGGTTGTTCTGTTTATTATATGATTCCCATAGTGCAAGTAACGCATCGTTTGAGTTTAATATCGCTGAGTAAAATCCCCATGATTATATTCTAACCAATAACTTATCACAATGTCAACTTACTCAAGTAAATACCAATTTAAGCTACCGGAAGCTATGATAATACTACCATCCATTCAAAATAATTATTAACCCAAAATAGTCGCCACATTTTCACCCGATCCATCAATTTGCTCCTTTGAAGAATAAATAGCTTCTGTATGAACTTCTTCTGATGTTACCGCCTTAGAATCGAACCCGGAACCCCAAACAGGTGTTAATTTACAAGTTTATGCAAAATTTCATTGTGATTCACCATTCGTATATCCGGCAAACTCATAATAGGTTAGCAATAAAGCTTATTTTTCAATAACAAACTCACTGGGTGGCCATTGAAAAGATTAACTTGCAGGTAAATTTGCTACCGTGAGAGAAATTGAGCGAGCTATCGTTGATTATTTAAAAAACCCTCATAAAAAATACGCTTTCATACGAAAGAGATATTTTTAAATTGTGTTGTTTTTATAAAAACTGAGTAATTATGTAAAATCCGCCTAAATTCTAGGGTTGTATTGTGGAACATAGAAATCAGCGATTACTGTCTTACGTAAGCATTGTAAATTTATATAGAATTTGCTATTGTTCCTATTGTGTTTCCGACGAATGGTTGATCCGTTTTGAACAAGGGGTTAGTGGGTTTATTTTTAATAAAATAGGGGTAGTTCTTGTCGCTTTACTTCAGCTAAGCTTAAGTAGCTTACGATTTGAATTATAGAAATACTTGTTCAAAATTATTAAGGTAATATTCATTAATGATTTTCTCATAGAGGTTCATACAGGGATTGAACAATGGCCAAAGAAAAAGAAAAAACTACACCACCATAGACAGAAGGACACAAAGGCAGAAAAACACAGCCTCTATTAAGGTAGAGGCTGTATTTTTGTGTTTGTGTGAGGTTGTGTGCGTTTTTAAAAAACGCCCGTATTTTAGTCGGTTAAATAGTCGTTGATAGTTTGACAGATTATTTTTTTTTATTTATTTTTGGCCTAGGTTTTGGTTTTTTTTGTGGAGGCGTCCGTCGACTGGGTAGGTACTGGAAAACCGCCTACAAACAACAGGAATACGACTCCAGTGCTCACCTACCGAAGAATTAGAAGATACAAAGCGCATCGCTTGGCAATGGATTGCCAGGTGTGGTGTCAGTACTTTGGCTTGCTTCTATGCAACACCCAGGGGACACGTGTAGGGATTTTAAAGGCTCATAAGAACACGAGCAATACTGCCCCTCTAGTTCTCTAAGTCCTAAAATGCT
This sequence comes from Aplocera efformata, assembly GCA_921293045.1. Classification (NCBI taxonomy): domain Eukaryota; kingdom Metazoa; phylum Arthropoda; class Insecta; order Lepidoptera; family Geometridae; genus Aplocera; species Aplocera efformata. Next base: position 1,952,239 of record OV121061.1, read on the forward strand.
TTCATTATTACATTTCAAATACGTCCCCCCGTACCAGCCTCTAATGTTCCCACTGCAGGGACACTGGCCTACTCTCGATAATTGAGAGTGAATGGGCCCAATCCAGATTGGTAGATGTCACATGTCGTCGAATTCTTGGTTCTAAGACATGCCGGTTTCCTCACGATGTTTTCCGTCACCGTTTCGAGAACGTGGTATTGCGCACATACATTTTTCAAGTGAAAATTTTTATTGGTGCACGTGTGCGTTTGAACCAGCGACCTTCAGATTGAAAGTCGGCGTCTGTGCCCCTGGGCCACCACGCTCTCAAATACCTACATAACCTTAAAAGGCAAAATGTAAAAGTGACTTTAAACTCAAACCTCCTTGTTCCCGCACTCCTTAGTAAGCTATATTAAAAAGTATTCAGTAAGTGACATCGTTAGAAATGAACTAATAATGCCACGGAAGCAATTGACCCAATAATAATGTTCGCTAACTGTGGGGTTAGGGTAGACACGCACTTGGCCGGATTAACGCATACACGTTCAATCTTATTCAACAAAACTGTTGATCTGACTCAATCACTCACTCTTTATCACTCTTAAATAAGTGTTGATGAAGTATTATGTTTTTATTCTGCACTGAGCTTACAATACGAATAAAAAATGGTGGTGGAATTCGTGAATTGTACACCGCCAACCAACCTGATACAATACATCTATAGAAATATATAAAATTGAAGTATGTATTTATAATGTCAAAGTAACAGCTTTTTACTAAAAAGATTCAAATGTTTTAAGTAAAAAGTTGTACGATACTCATAACAAAAAAAAAATTATAAAAATTTCTGTCTATCTCTATATCTGTCTGTCTGTTTGTTCGGTCTAATCTCCAAAACGGAGCTGATAAAGAGTAAGATAGGAAGAGTTATAATAGACGATATTTTAATTAGAAATTATACATTTTCAGTTCAAGCTTAATCCACATTCTGAATACAAGATAAACCCATGGATCAGCTTGCTAAGTGAAAGACAAACCAATAAATCTATATCCGTATTAAATATTGTATAATGTTAGACATATCTTTAATTTCCTTGAATATGCGCCATCCCTTGCACCCTGTAAAGAAGGGTAGCAAATCGCTATATAAACTTAATATCGGTTAAATTGTCGCTCGGGGCGAGTGGGGGAGGCAGGGTAGGGGGATGACAAACATCTGATCTGCTTTTATTGCCTATTGATTCCGGTTATAGATGTCGTGGGGATAATTCCATTGGATCGGCCTCCGGAGATATTACTCATTGGTATCGCTATGCGCTTGGAAGGTGGCTAATTTGGTCAATTCGAGAATGGTTAAATTACTACAGGTGTGTCCATACTATATATTATACAGTTATCTATACAAATATGATAAAGCTGAAGAGTTTGTTTGTTTGAACGCGCTAATCTCTGAAACTACCTGTCAGATTTTTTCAAATCAGCACTTCACTTCTGTGTTCTGAGCATGAAGTTTGTTCTCGGGTCTTGGATGTTTGTCTTGTGTTTCTGTCCATACCATCTGCGACATAGGGAATACTAGTGCAGAGATATGAGTGTGTAAACGTTTATATATTATACTAGCAGCCCGTCCCGGCTTCGCACGGGGTAGTGACATAACTACAATAGTTGGACATATGCTACCGCGGAGTTTTTTGTAGAAATTATGATGTTCTTCAATATTGTTATACATTATTTTGTTCTATCGCTAATAGTTTCGGCAGCGCATTCGACGAAAGACATTCTAAGACTCATTTTTCTACACCTTCGGTTACATTGTTCAAATTTTACCAAGGATCCCTAATTTTTTTCAAAATGAAATGTAGCTTATGTCAAATTAGAAGAATGTAGCATTCTATTGATGAAAGAATTTTTTAAATCGGCCCAGTACTTTTTGAGCCTATTCATTACAAACATACAAACATAGGTACAAATCTTTCATCTTTATAATATTAGTGTAGATATGGGTAACACCGCAGGGCGCGGCTAGTCTAGATACTGACTGAAACTTGAAAATATGATTCATAACTCATCAACATTCGCTTCCGCACCCCAGCGCCCCCACCCTCTATTAATCCGTATTCAGTTACAAATGCGTAATTATAACACTAAACAATGGACTCCAGTCTGTCTGTCTGGCGCAGGCGGTCTATTGTGATCCAGGTACACTCGGCCGCAGTGAATGTAGCGAGTGAATTTAAAATCTAAAAATCCTCCTTTTATCCTTTATTAGACACTAGACGGCTTTAGCCTATTCCACGCCGGGACACTGTGTGGTGACTAAAAGTTTGTTCTGGGGTCTTGGGTGTTTGTCTTGGGATTCTGTGTTTGTTCATGCTTACTGCGATACAGGTAATCCTAATGTTTTGATATTGTTATGTCAATGTACGTATTTCTTTCATTACAAAATAAAAAATATTTTTTGCCAAATTGAATCGGTTTTCTAGGCATCATTTTGTCATTTATTTAGCTAAATTTCTGAAAGAGATTCTTTAGCGAGTACATGCCTCAGTGGATACTTAAACTTACTAAAAGAATAAACAGTTTTTTGACTTGTTTAGCACTTTACATCTTGTTTGTCTGTGAAGGTGATAGTAAATTATTTGACTGACTGTACCACGGATGGTGCTGTCAATTACAAACGTTTGAAATGGAGTTTCATTATGAGATAAGCGATTGTATTGTCGATGCAATTTTTTCTTTTTTCTTTTTCAGTGTGGGTCTCAAATACTCGTTTTAGGTCTAAGTTATGGAAATAAATATTCATGTTAATTTTTTACAAGCTATCCTTAGTTTTGGGGTTAGATAGACCTTTTTCTCTTGGTCACGGCATCTCACGTGAACGGACCAATTTCGCTAATTATTTTTTTGTTGTTTGTTATTGTCAAGGGAAAGTTCAACGCAGAAAATTTCCGGAAAACTGTGGGCAAAACGGCGGGGCAAACCAAGTTTACAAAAAAACAACAGTCAACATCCTTCTGGGAATGGGGCCGGTGAAAGCTTTCACTTCAAGACGAGCAGACGAACGGCTCAATACCATCTTTACCTCTTCTTCTGTTTCTGTATTTGTCCATGCCATTTGCGACACAGTGAATCCTAGTACAGAGGTATGAGAGTGTTAATGATGTATTATTTTGTCGAAACCTTATGAAAAGGGAGCAGCTTCTCAAAATCAACCTTACGAAAGGAAGGCAGTTTCTCAAAATTAACCTTAGGAATAGAGGGCAGTTTCTCAAAATCAACCGTACGAAAAGGGAGCAGCTTCTCCAAATCAACCTTACGAAAAGGGAGCAGCTTCTCCAAATCAACCTTACGAAAAGAGGGCAACTTTTTAAAACTAACCTAACGTACGAATTAATTGTTGTCATTAGACATGTGGGCATTATTAATTTCGTTCAAAAACTCAGAACCCCCTGTTCCCCCCGCCCGCTAAATAATCATTTAACGCAAACAAACATGGCGGCTATGTTCCCCGCTTGTAAATACATTTTGATACTCCTGTGGTGACACTGTTTGTCCTTACAAAGGTTCCTTATTTAAACGGGGAAATCTCTTAAAATATCACAAGTTTTTTTTCTATTTTCTTATATGTATATCTTTAGTTCCTAGGTTTTATTTTGTAAGTGCTTACTTATTTATTATTTAAGTTGCAAGTAACTCAACTTGCTTTTCGGTGCACCTCCTACCAGGTTTTCACGTTTTTAATTATTAAATTAAAAACCGTGAATATCGAAAGGTTGCCTGGAAGAGATCCCTATTAGCGATAAGGCCGCCCATTATAACCCATTCTTTTTGTGTCTGTTTTGTTAATTTTATTTTTGTTATGTATGTTTCTATCGAGGTGTACAATACAGAGTATTCATTCATTCAATCGTTCATTCACTATATTTTTAGTAGAATAAAATCATCGATACTTTAAATACTACTACTACTACTACTACATCAACTAGATGAAAAATACTCGATACTTAGACGATCATGGAATTTAGTTAATTCTTGTTTTTAAAGGTCTCTTATTGACTTAATTGTCTTGGCTATTTGTGCCACTTTCGCATTTATAATATTAAGTTATAACAATTTTCATATTATTTTTATTTTTCATCATATTCTTCACTCTCCTTTGTCTAAGGCTAAACCATTTTAGGTACCAACAAAACCCCCTCAATCTTGGTTAATCGCCGACCAAGGAAAGTACACACCTAAACTAATATCAGTAGATCCGCTTGCAAAAGTTAATTTAATAATCCTTGTCTGCCTTGGTGGGCGGTTGGGCGTTGGGCGGGCGGATCTGATAAACTTAATAACATTAACCATCCGCCCTACTGGGCACGATACAAATTTGTCCTATACAAGAATCTTAGAACTTTTTGTATGGCTCGTAGCTCAGTAGTGCCTTCTTCTGTAAGTCTTGGTTTGAATCCCAATCAGGGCAAGTCTATGTCTGGGTAAGAATGCATTTACAAATTTGTTGGTAGTACCCCTGCCTTCGAAGCTAGGAGTCCCGGGTTCGATTCCCGGCCGGGGCACACTGTGTGGTGAGCATGAAGTTTATTCTCGGGTCTTGGGTGTTTATCTTGTATTTATGTGTTAATCAATAGGAGAGAAGTGTCATATTGAATTTTCATCGGCTCGAGGAGGGGGGAGCTGCCTCCCCTATAAGGGGGGGGGGGGGGTGTTGTGAGAATAAGTACTAGTAAGAAGATTACAGAGGATGCTTAGCTGTAAAGGTACAATCGAGCAGATTGTTTAAGTTGTGTATGACTAGTTGAAGCTAGCTCAGTTGAGCTCAGTTGGTAGTTGGTAGTGGTTGAGCGTGGTGGCCCAGGGGCACAGACGCCGACTTTCAATCTGAAGGTCGCTGGTTCAAACCCACACGTATACCAATGAGTGTTTTCACTTGAAAAATTTATGTGCGCAATACCACGTTCTCAAAACGGTGACGGAAAACATCGTGAGGAAACCGGCATGTCTTAGAACCAAAAATTCGACGACATGTGACATCTAACAATCCGGATTGGGCTCCCGTGGTAGATCAGAGCCCATTCACTCTCAATTATCGAGAGTAGGCCGGTGTCCCTGCAGTGGGAACATTAGAGGCTGGTACGGATACCTTCTGCTCTGTAGGTCGCGGGTTCAATTCCCTGCCCGAGCATTGAACATCCATGTTCGTCGCACAAATGCTTGTCCCTGTCCTTGTATAATATTATAATAATACAAATTATTTATTGACGTTATAGAAGGGTTACATTTGGTGTAAGAGTGTGGAATCTCTTCTGGTAAGTTTATATAAACCTGTATTAGAAGAGCCCCCTCTTTTCTGTGGTCTGTCGACGGTAAGACAAGGTAACACGGTGTATGGGTATTAATATGTATTAAATGTGTGATCTCACATAGAGAGTAGACAACTATGAGAGCTCATGAGAGCTGAAAACTGAAAGTAAATTTTTCTATGGGATTTTTGCCACTACGTTTCATTTCGTTTGCCGGTTTCATTCGAAAGGCAATAATACAAATATGGTTTTAGACCACTAAAACACTGCATTAGGAACAAAATGTGTTTATTTTTTTAGCGCCGGGTATCCGATAATATTTGATATAGGTAGATTTGATCTGTTACAATACGCAAGTTACTTTTATTGAGTCCAATATCTAAATGACCACAGATGGCTGCAATAGATGCTTGAAATCAAGCACCACTTATTTAAAAGCCTATATATTTTAACTACTAAAATTATTTTACATATTATTCAAACACAATTCCTCCTTACCTCCACCACATAAAGTCTGAATTTGCTCGCTCGTAAGTGGGAGTAGGGACTCCCAATTTTGGCGGATTTTTTCGAAATTAATCTATCTTCAAACACTTGCGTTCTTTGATGAACAATTGACGGCGGGCAAATTAAATCTTCCGCCTGATCCCATACACACTCGTGGCACAGGGTGTTGCAAAATTCGCTTTACCCAACAGTAAAAGCACTTTCACTAGACTTCTTCTATCGAGTCGATGTTTCATACATTATATTGTTTTAGACCAGTAGTTTGCAACATCTATGGCGTCCTTTGTGCAAACCATAAGGTCGTCCATCGTGCAGGGGCAGGATGGGCATTCAAGCAAGTGTGGCATTGTTTGGAGAATATTGCCACAGTGACAGTCCGTCTCGGTGTCGCAAATAAAACCCCATTTACTTAAATTGCTCTTGCAGCGGCCCACTTGTGTTCGTAACCTGTTGAGCGAGACTTGGGTCTTGGATGATCTTCCCTTATAAATTTACTTACCTGATGCCTGGTGGGCTATGAGTAATATAGAATTGGCAATGGATATATAAAATAAATTGCCTCGGTGACCGCGCGTGCATTTGGTGAAAAAACGGATATTTCACACCGTAATGAATAACGGTTTCGCACCGAACTGACGGCGCTTCGGCGCTCATACAAAAATAGCTGCAATTCGCTAAATTGCAGCTATTTTACTTTGCATCACCCTGTAGGCAAAGCGGGCGATTATTATCAGATTTTTTTAAAGTGCCCGTTTGGTGATTGTCTGTGAGAGAGAAAGAGAGAGAGAGAAACCATTTTACACAACTCACTTCTAATATAATCCTTTTGTTGTGGGATGGAATTTTACTTTGTATTACTTTTTTTGGATCGGTATTTATTAATCATCCGTACCAGTTTCTAATATTCCTACTAGGACACAGGTTTATTCTCGACCAGCGAGAGTAACAGGCTTTAATCTACCACGGGAATTCGTAAATTAGTTGGACTCAGGGTTGATTCCCGACCGGTGCAAACTTTGTGTGGTGAGCAACAAATTTGTTTTTGTGATTTGAATTATTTTGTCTGTGTCCATTCCACCTCATAGACAATGCAGTGTATTGGGTGTGTGAATATGACTCCGCCCTTTCTCAACAGATGTCGTTTTTAGTATTGTTTACGTGTACTAATAAATGACCATATTTGTATTCGATAGTACTGAATGTCAGCTATCTAACGCATTTTATGATATTTGGTTGAAGTGTAAGCAACAATTGTTTTCACCTTTTCGAAAATGTCGGTTTTTATTCCAAATAAACGTCATTTGCGGGAAGTGTTATTACATTATTTTATTGCGAAGAAAACTGCAGCGGAAACTTATCGTTTGCTTGTGGAGATTTATGGTGAGCATGCTCCGTCTAATACAACTTGCAAGGAATGGTTTCGACGATTTCAAAATAACGATTTTAGTACTGAGGATAAAAAACATGGAAAACCACCAAAAAAATTTGAAGATGCTGAATTGGAAGCATTATTGGCGGAAGATTCTTGCCAAACTCAATCAGAATTAGCTGCAGCATTAAATGTTGATCGTTCAACTGTTGCAAAGCGTTTACAAATGATGGGAATGATTCAAAAAGCCGGTGACTGGGTTCCACATGATTTAAAAGAAAGAGACATGGAACGTCGGAAAACCATTTGTGAAATGCTGCTTCAAAGACAGCAAAGAAAAGGATTTTTGCATCGGATAGTCATAGGAGACGAAAAATGGATACACTACGAAAATCCTAAACGCAAAAAAGCTTGGGTGAAACCAGGCGAACCAGGCCCATCACAGCCAAAAATAAATATTCACTGTGCCAAGGTCATGCTCTGTATTTGGTGGGATCAGAAAGGTATTGTATATTATGAGTTGCTCAAACCCTCTGAAACTATTAATGGAGAAGTTTACCGACGACAACTAATGCGTTTGAAGCGAGCCATAGAAGAAAAACGACCAGAATGGGTGAATAGACATAACAAATTAGTTCTTCAGCATGACAATGCCAAACCGCATACCGCAGAAGTCGTAAAAAGATATTTAGAGGGACAGGATTGGGAAGTGTTACCCCACCCGCCATATTCACCAGACATAGCTCCTTCGGATTACCACCTATTCCGGACGATGCAGACAGACCTTACTGGAGAAAAGTTTACTTCATGTGAAAGTATCAAAATTTGGATTGACAACTGGATAAGCTCAAAAGACCAGGACTTCTTCCAGCAAGGAATACGAAAACTACCTGAACGATGGGCGAAGGTTGTAGCTGCAGATGGAGCATACTTTCAATATTTTTTTTTTTAATTTTGTAAGCGAACAAATGTGTTTTATTTTGACAAAAAGGGGCGGAGTCATATTCACACACCTATTACAATATTTTTTTTTATTTAACCATAACAAAATATTTTTTAGACATATTAGGAATTATGGACTGAGCAAAAAGAAACTTTTGGAGAAACTTTTGGGAGGAAGTACTTGAAAAAATAATAGAAAAACTTACTTTTAAAATGTTTTATTCGTCTACCATTATTCATTGCAAACTCACTATTATTATTTCAATAAATAATCGCGTTAGGTGCTAAATAATTTCTAATTTACTACTGTGCATTTCTACATTTACATATAATATTACATTTTTTTATATTTACATTAATATGGTCACCGTGCACTATGGCTTTTTAGTCAACTGAGGCCGCTCAAACTTATCCCGCGGGATCAGTTGACCTAATTTATGTTTTGAATCAACTGATCTCATTATTACATTTGATGAGTTGTATAGACACGAAAAAAAGTGTTTGACTTCAGATTTACGAAATAAACAACGCAACCACAAACAAATCATCACGGAAAATTATAAAAACAACTACAATGGCTGACAACAATTAATTGTTGGTGACATCTTTTACCAAACAGTCAAAATTGACAGCCAATAAACACATCACAACAGAGAGAATTTGAGAATGTAAATATATTATTATTTTAACCAAGTTTTACTCATACCACGCTCAAGGATAAAGCATATCATCAAGTTACGAAATTCTCAGTACTCTCAGTATTTGGATGGGTGACCGTTTATTTACACCTGAACTGAGCGCATCCATGCTTCAGAGGGCATGTTAAGATGGCGTAAGCTTTCAGGCTTGCAAAATCGGACACCAAAAATAGCCACTTACACTTAAGAAGATAATCCATTATTTAAGTGCTAATTTACAAATAACCACCTATTTCTACGCTGCATTATGATTATGGTATATAAATATATCTTTAGTAAAAGTTATTATGCTTATAATAGTATATACAAAACAGAACATCTACTTACATTTTTATAGATAGTAATAAAATAAATAATGGTGGTGACAGGACAGTTTGTTAAGAAAAAATAACTACATACCTTATATCAAAATATCCAGATGACTTTATTAGAATGGGTATATATAAAATAAAATTTGTTATTATAAATGAATTGGTTTTCATTAACAGAAATTAAGAGACCCTGTACGCTTGCAGTGACATATTAAAACAAGTTTTTTTTTAACTGAGCGTTTCACAAAAATTAATCTCGCCACAGATTGTAAAACTAATTATTAGTAATCTCTAATATATTTAATAAAACATGTCACGTCGAACAAACGAACTCAATTAACGAAGAATCTTAATTTTGTTAACAAAAAAGTATTTAATTTACAAAGACTAATATTTTATGAATATCGTAAGAATGTTTTCTCGAATCATCTCCAAATTGAACGCAAAATGACAATTCAAATGAGAAAACCAATCAAAGCATTTCCATTGAAACACTTTTGATGTTTTTAATATGTTTAAATTTTATAGAAGTCGGACTTAGAAGAACTGATAAATTGATTAAGGCACAATTTATGTGACTATACAATATGTCTACAGCACACAGATTAAAGATGACTCAAACCGTTTTTTGAAAAGAATTCACAAGTGTTTACTTCTTGGGTGCACAAATATATTCATTATATAATATACAGTATAAAGAAGAAGACTAAATTCTATTAATTCAAGTCATAACATATTTACAACAAAAATGATATAATTGTTATGCGCCCGGACTTGTTGGTAATGTTTCGGCAGTAATGTATCTTTACTGTCAGATTTATTTTACTGCAGGAAAATGTTTGCAGAGTCGTGAGAATACAATGGCGGCGAAAACTCACAATTTTGTCACATCTACGTTCCTATGATTAACCCACATTGGCCTTTTACTTAGGCCCTGCCTGAGTTTTCCATGAAAAAGGCATAAATTAATGTATTTTTATAATTAAAGACTAGTAATTCAAACAGTCGTCTATCCGTTCTGTAAGGATCCGTTTTAATGGGAGACAATACGAGCATATTACATACATGATACAAATATATTAGAAATATTGATATTTCAATATCATCGTTATTGTTAAAAACACTCATAGCTCAGTTGGTAGTAGCTCTGCCTTCTGTGCTGTAGGCCCTGGATTCGATTTCCACCCAGGACAAACCTTTGTATGACGAGAATAGATGTTCTGTGTCTGGGTATGTATTAACAAAAAAATACGTATTAAGTATTATGAGTTATGTGGTTCCCATAATGCGAGCTATGCTTAGTTAAAGGCTAGATGGCATTGTGTGAAATGTTCATGGATATTAATATTTATTTAATGATTTCAATCGTAAAACCTTTATTTACAACACTCGGTTACGTGTGAACTTTGTTATTGTGCTGCAAAACCCTGTCTTGAATCGCGTCGTGTGCTCTAAGTCGAAGCGTATCGGCACTCGCCATCCGCGCCAGGGCCGTACTCGGGGAGGGCGGCGATGGGGGCGAGGGCTCCGGCTCTGGGGGCCGTAATGCCGGAGGTGGTAGGGCTAGGACGTATCTGTAGGCGAATTAATTGTATATTGTATGTAATTTTTGAAAGATACAGCTGATATTTTATAAATTTAGGTTACTGATCGATAGGAAGGTTGTTTTTTTTTATCTACAGGTTACACAAAGCATAATTACTGTATTCAAACTATAAATGTAATTATTGGCAAAATGGCCAATTTTTGCATACTTATAAAATATACTTATATACAATATACTACAGATATTACAGCAAAAAAATTATTCATAATAATTTTAACCGTTTATTAACGAAGTAGATACGTGCAATTGAATTTTCTGAACAGCATTTTGGATTTCTCACCTATGTAAGAGTGCTCTGAAGGCAGCGGCCGGTTCCGCGTCATGCCAGAGTGGGGCCGGCACGCCGAGTGCCCCCAGACCAGCACCCAACCCCAGCGCCCACCATTCACCGCCTGCGGGCGCCCCACTCCATTCGCCGACAACTGAAACAAAAATAAACTTTTTATACACAGAAATATTTAAAACGCGCGATGTTGACTACAAACTGGACAAATGCCAAATTTTAAAATAATTACCCTACATTTTGCAGTAGTGTAAATATTATCGAGGTTAACAAATGAACCGTACATCACTGAAAGAGTTTAAATATATTTTTTCACTGATGTTTTTGAAATTACTCAATATTTCAATAATTTTAGGGTATCTGCTATAATAATACAATGGCATATTCATGAAAATAGTAAAGTATTGTACAAGTATTAAACTGATTAAAATGTATAATAATATATAAATAGTGTATAAATATGTTTTGGGAATAAACGATTATTATTATTATTATTATATTATATCTAAGAATATGTCTTAGTATTGATGCTGTAAAGATTTATTTTAATAATTTAGTTTAAGAACTTAGATATTATAATACTTAGCTTAAGTGAACTAATGGTCTCATATTTTGTTAGTACTTAGAAGTATCTACCTAGAAATACCTACTTATTATTTTATTTTGAAAATATTCACATAAATGTAACGCGGTAGTATTTTTAATCTGTAATGTTACGTTTATTTTAAAATATAGAATATAACTATTTACTTAATTTTATTCTGTTAAAAAAATAAATTTAAGTTAATAGTAATAAATAATAAATAAACGTTAACACACTCATACCTCTGTACTAGGATTCCCTGTGTCGCAGATGGCATGGAGAAACGCAGAAACAAAAGACCCGAGAACAAACTTCATGCTCACCACACAAAGTGTGCCCCGGCCCGGAATCGAACTCGGGACCCCTTGTTCCGAAGGCAGGGCTACTACCAACTAAGCCACTCAACGTATTTTGAATCACAGTATTACATACTTATATTCTTTGCTGTGATTACATCTACACTAATATTATAAAGAGGAAAGATTTGTACCCATGTTTAGGAAAAAAATTAGAGATCCTTGGTAAAATTTGAACAATGTAACCGGAGGTGTAGAAAAATGAGTCTTAAAATGTCTTTCGTCGAATGCGCTGCCGAAACTATTAGCGATAGAACAAAATAATGTACAACAATATTGAAGAACATCATAATGTCTACAAAAAACTCCGCGGTAGCGTATGTCCAACTATTGTAGTTATGTCACTACCCCGTGCGAAGCCGGGACGGGCTGCTAGTATCCAATAATTCAACAAAGTAATTCTCATTATTTCCCGCTATCATAAATACTAAATGATTTAATCTTCGGAGCAGGTGTCATTAAATCCACAGTTACAGTCAATAAACTAATGTGTACATTGATAAGGACACAATAAGCTTCTTGTGAATGTTACCACCTGCCGTGCACGTACACCTTTACAATCCTTTTCGATAGTAATATTTGCGTAGATTAAAAAATATTAAGTTTTTATCACTTCGAAAGCGATTCCTGGGTTTGATTTGCGGCCGGGGACCACTTTATCATGAACTAGCTGTGTTCCGCGTTTTTCTCGTTTCCGTGGAAACAGCGCACGCAAAAATAGGTTTTCGATTTTACACCTTGTGTTACAAAATAGCAATTTTAATACCGATCCCTAATTTTGAAAAAAAAAAAAACATAGCCTATAGCCTTCCTCGATAAATGGACTACCCAACACTGAAAGAATCATTCAAATCGGACCAGTAGTTCCAGAGATTAGCGCGTTCAAACAAACAAACAAACACTGCAGCTTTATAATATTAGTCTAGATTTTCCCGGTATAGTAGTGGATTTTTGAATTAGTAAATTTTTTGACACGTTGAAACGAAACCTCAGATCAGAAGGAATAAATACATTTGAGTTTGGACATATTATGTTGTAAATCTTTAAAGAACTCAGTACTCAAAGATTATTGATTTTTTCTAACACTGATGTAATTTATCCGTATATCATATTATGGGGATGGATGAAAGAAGAATGCATGCAGTGGAGATGCGAATGCTGAGATGGATGTGTGGAGTGACAAGGAGAGACAAAATTAGGAATGAGTTTAAGAGGGAGTATGAAAGTAGCTACAGTAACGGAAAGGTTAAGGAGTAATAGGTCAGCGTGGTATGGACATATTATGCGGAGGGATGAATGGCATATAACAAAACAAGTCTTAAATATGGATGTGGAAGGATATAAGACACGAGGTAGGCCAAAGAAAAGATGGATGGATTGTGTGAAAGATGATATGCGTAAGAAAGGAGTGAGTACTGAGATGACGTCTGATAGAGGGAAATGGAAGAAAAATACATGTTGTGCCGACCCCACTTAGTGTGGGATAAGGGCAGGAAGATGATGATGATGATGATGATCATATTATGGTCCTTCTGCGCCGGAAACTGCCGACAAGATCGTTGAGCGAAATGCAAAATGATTGCACCCGCTTTCCACTAAATTAATGACAGAAAAATTACACTTAATAATCGCGGGACGGATGCTACATGTTGGATGAAAGCGAAGGAAACTCTTTGTGGCGCGGGGTGAGACAATTAAACTGGAGCGTAGTGAGCGTGGCGGGGCGTCGACGGGGCGTGAGCGCGACGCGGCGTCTTCTAATCCTATCCTACTAATATTATAAACGCGAAAGATTGTAAGTATGGATGGATGTTTGTTACTCAATCACGCCAGAACGGCTGAACGGACCTGGATGAAATTTGGCACAGATTTAGATTGTAGTCTGGAATAGCACATAGGCTTCTTTTTATCCCGGAAAAATGTCCGGTTCCCGTAGGAAGTCCGACCGCGAGTAACACCGCGGGCCGCAGCTATTATAGTCAATTAATGTTATCTTATTTCTAGTAAGTGGCAATATATAAGAAAATTCATAATTTCAGTAGTTTAAATAACGTTTACTCACTCATACCTCTGCACTAAGATTCCCTGTATCGTAGATGGCATGGACACACAAGACAAACACCCAAAACCCGAGAACAAACTTCGTGCTCACCACCCAAAGTGTGCTCCGGCCGGGAATCGAACCCGGGACCCTCGCTTCGATGGCTGGGCTACTACCAACTAAACCACGGAGCCGTCAAAGTTATTTTTCTAGAAAGTCTTTACAAAATAATAAAATGCCATAGGTATGTATGTAAGTAGTACTAGTAGATGATATCTCTGTAAAACCTATCAATTTCGATATCACGAGGAAAAATACGGTGCATAAAACGGCGGTAATGATGTGTGACAATCAAAGTGAAGGAAACGCTTTATTCGTGTACGTGTATGGGGGTGAGACAATTACGCGTAATCACGGCCGATAATAGCCGGCGGGACTGATACTGCGGTAGGGTTGCCAACTTTTATTACACATGGGAACCGCTCTGCTTTGAACGGGTGCAATTTTCTAATGAAGAAAATGGGAAGTACAGTTATCAAAAAATACTATTTTTTTTATACCGACTTTGACATGAATTTTTTCACTGTTCGTGTTTTTAACATTACAAAATCATAGCTAAAATCTCAGATTTTATTTATAAACATTAGATTTCTAACGCAAGGAAACACTTTTGTTTCATTAAGTTCATATTTTTTTTTTTTCAATTTCAGCTTGGTGTCAACCCTAGAAATCCTCAAACGGTAATCACCGTTAATGATCGGTAAACATTGAGTTTTCCTATTTCATTACCAACACCCGCTTACGAACAATCAACCGATATTTTATATTATTTTTATTTTTCCTATGTAATTACAATGCTATTATTTAGTTTTGGTATAGTTTTGTTGGAATAGTAATTAGATATTTCGTATTGATTTGTTTATCATACTAATATTATAAGTTATCTATATAAATAAAAATCAATGTTTGTTCTGTTTGCGTTCCGAAACCATTGGTCGGATTGAAATGATACTTTAGAAGAGAGAACAAGGATTTCTGGTCCAAAAAATCGAGATAAAAATGGCATTACGTAGCATTGCAACGCATGCCAGGGTACCAGTTAATAATTTATGCTCAATGGCTGATCGGATTTAGATACAATTTGTTTTAAAGGCAGCTCATTCACTAGATTGACACATGCATTTTTTATCCCGAAAAGGTGAAGTCATTTTTTTTAATGGTGCGCTTTCGTGTTTTGTCGGCCACGCTAAGCTGTCGGTCCCGGCTATACTAGTTGATAAGCAATGTAGGAGGCCTTCAGTTGGCACGAAAACTCCGACAATAGAGTTGGCCACTCACACGAAACAGCACAATACAACTTGTCTGCTTTTTTCTTTGGACAAAAAGGTTGGAGACCTCTGTTTCAGACCATAAATATTGTTAAAAATTAACAAGGCGATATCAAACGCTGTGATGTTCTATTATATCACTAATGCCTAAATAATGATACGTACGCGATAAATGATAAGCATAATTTTAGGGTGATTTACCCCTAAACAGATTTTGGGGATGTTTTGATTGTTGATAAAGATTGATGATCGGAAATATGATTTTTGAATGGAATTGTCCTAGATTTATATTCCGGATTTATGTTTCGATTTTCATACAAGTATGCATTTATTATCATACAAGTATGCATGAAACGAAAACTTTTTTTCTTGTAACAAAAATGGTGGGACTACCTGAACGCCCACTAGATATTAAATGGTTGCCTTCGCCCATAACAACAGCAATACTAAGTATGAAGACCCGTTGCGCTCGTCACCCGAGACGGGGATGTTACGTCTCATGCGCATGTGATTTCACCGGCAGCCACACCCTTCTACCGGAACACAGCAATGCGAGTGCATCACGGCAAAAACCTCAGTGTCCTAGCAGATAAGATTTAGCAACTTACCATGATCGTGGTGCATGAAAGGTGCATGATCCCTGCCCAAAGCCTTCTCACGTTTACGCCACTTCGCCCTACGGTTTTGGAACCACACCTGAAACAAAGAATATATTTAGAGGAGAAAAACCATTTTTCAAACATTCTATTCATATTCTCAACTGAATTCAACTCAAACTATTCTTTAGATATCAAGTATCGTTAAAACACGTAAAATTTTACACACACTAGTAAACATATTGAAAATTTAGAACTGTTGATGTCATCGCAAAATTTTAAGGTTATGATGAGAAATGACACCCTTGACTCCATCCATTTGGGACTGCAATTAAGCCTCCCCGACTAATTAACCAGGAAACAAATAACGAATACTGGTAACGGTAGTCTGCAATCTACCTGACCATATTTAGACGATGCTTAAACAAAATACCTTACTCAAATTCTAATTCTGGTTGGGGGCTTATACTGACGTCTTAAGGGTGTTTTGTCCATTAACCCCCGTTACTAACTAAAGCATACCCCAGCTATTCTACTACTGCTATTGCTAGTCTAGCACCCCTGTTTTACAACTCCTCTCGGGTTGGTCGGTTAGGGGTTGGAATAGACGCAAACTTAACTAGCTAAAACATGAAAGCTGACTGCAATTTGTCATCTGTGTGTATGTGCATATTACAAGGAGCTTCATTCAACTAATCATATTTGTGAACACGAATGTTCAAGAATATGATGTGTTGTTTATAAAATCTAAGGTTTCCAAACGATACTTGGGATCTAAAGCGGACAATGAGCTTGAGTTTGAACTGATAGTGGTAAAAATGTACTGTACATTTTTTAACAGAAATAAGTATTCAACAATAGAATCGACAGGTGTTCAAGACAAATCTTCAAGAGGCATTCTCAGGACCATTGACTCTTGATGTCGCCTTGTGAACGGTTACTCCTAAAGTTCTTTAGATGGACTTCAATACTCAATACTCAATACATTTATTGCTCCTCATAATGGTACAAGGTAATATTGTTGGTTTACATTCTGAGTTTCACATTATGGACCCTTGTTCGGGTATTACAATATTGATGGAGGCAGTCCGAAGTTTTCTAGATAGCGTGTAGGTAGGTCTAAACTACCTACGCGCTATAGTCAATTTTATACTTATACATTGTTTAAAAACTTTGACATGAAATTTGAGAAAATGAAAATTCAAAATTGTGAATAAGCTTTGAATTTTTTCATGTCAAATAATTATTTTCTTTTAATTGTATTCTAGTCCATTTGTTTATTATTATCTATTATTGTAAAGCATTAGTTTTTTTCTTTCACAAAATAAAGCATGAATTCATTAAATATCTTCGTACACGCCTCTAATGTTCCCTCTAAATGGTAGATGTCGCATGTCTTCGAATTTTTGGTTCGAAAACATACCGGTTTCCTCACGATATTTTCCGTCACCGTTTCGAGAACGTGGTATTGCGCACATAATTTTGACGCGCGACCTTCAGATTGAAAGTTGAAGTCTGTGCCCCTGGGCCACCACGCACTCGTCATCAAATATCTACAATAAATAATTTATTACCTAATCCTATAACGCAATTATTGTGAAAAGGTTACATACAAATATATCGTGCTCACAAAACGCCTATCGTCTTCTAACGTCGGTAAGTAAGTGAAATTACAACAATTGGGGTGCCATTCTAAAAAATCAGCTCTCATTTGTAAATTATGAAATTACACCAATTTTACAATGTCTTTATTAGGTACAGTAGCTCAATTTATTCTATTCTCTGCCAGTTCACAATGGAATTTGACCTGTATTGGTGTAGCGTAGAGTAGTAATTGGCACGTACAAGTACCGGGATGGTAACCACGTATGCGTAATTGCTTTTCATTACGAGACTATTGTAGTCGAGAAGTCCAGAGGGGGAATGGGGGGGACGAAATTGCCGACAATTACACAATAAAAAAATTAAAAAGCTGCCGCGTTCTGTGGCGGAAAAATCAGGAATTGTAACAGTTTTTTGGTTTTCGGGTGGAAAGTGCTCTTTTTTCCTCCCCTTTCGCGTTTGAATGAATGAAAACGGAAATAGCCCAATTTCGTATTGAGGACCAATTTTTGGTACATCTGCAGTGGTAGTTCAATAAAACTACTAATTTTAATATTAACACTCTTCAGCGAGGAACAAGGAGCCGTTCCTCGCTCCTGACTTGAATCGAATGAGACTACTAATATTAAATACTAAAATTAATTAAATGAATGTCAAGTTAGTACTTTTTATATATAATATATCTATATATATAAAAGAAAGTCGTGTTTGTTACAACACTTATAACTCGATAACGGCTGGACCGATTGCCATGGTTTTTGATTTGTTGGATTTGTTTCCGTCCCGAATAGCAGAATAACTATTAAAAACATTGGAAAATTAACGAAAAAATAAAATCAATTTATCCCCGTATTCTCCACGGGAACGGGAACTATGCGGGTGAAACCGCGGGGCGCAGCTAGTATATGATACAAATTAACACCCAGACACAGAACAAAAATCTATGTGCGTACAGAAATACTTTAACTAGGTGGGAATCGAACCCTCTACCCTGACTTGACTGACCCATCCAGGTCACGTATCGGAACCGCTGAGTTAAGAACTTTTATTTTTCTATTTTTATAAGACTAGAAAAATTATGTAGCAATAAGCATAATTTTTTTATAGATGCTTATTGATCTGCCAATAGGATTATTAATTAGGTAATCCGAAGTTATCACTGGCAACTTAGATCTACGCATACCAGAACAGAAAGACTAGAGTCGTATTCTATTATTAATGTGAGCTGGTAACCACTTAACATTGCCGTCTGCTCGTTATTTCACATTTGTTGCATAGAAAAATTAATAAAGGTTAAATAAATTATGATAAATAGCTTTTATTTTTTTCAATAATAATATGAACATTTTGTAAGCTATAGAACATTGCACAGTAAATATAACGAAATTTAAATTACATTTAGCAATCAAACCAGTTTCGGTAAAGTAATTATTAAATTCGCAATTAATTTCAACTAATGATTCACTATAATTTCACCAATTTACATTTAACCTTACTATATTAATTTGAAACCGCAAAATCAGCCATGTTATTCATAACATTTCAAATACGCGTTTGACTTGATGAGCAATTGATGAAGCCAACTTATGAACTTGAGTTAATTCATTTATTTATTCTTGTTTATATACATTTTTACTCCTTTATTAGACGGTGGACGGGTAGACGGTGGATGGAGGTGGCTCAGGACCGTCTAACCTGGAAAGCTATGGGGGAGGCCTATGTCCAACAGTGGACGTCTGTCGGCTGAAATGATGATGAATGATGATGACTCCTTTATTGCGGTCTTAAAGTTTATAAACGTGAATTAATTCATTTATTTTTTGATATGAATTTTTACTACTTTATTGGGATCTCAATGTATCTTTAACTTCTATTCTACGATGTACTCCAGAAATTTTCTCACATAGTTTAATTCATAACAAAATAACAATAGAATAAGCTGCATTCTCGTTGCTACGGTATTTTCATGACTCCATTAAATGGCTCCCAATAGCCAAAATAACTCCCAAAAACAAAGATGTATAATTATAATCACAGGTGAATAAAGACTAATGAGTGACTAGTGACCCTCAAGTACTGCAATTAATTTAGCCCCTTCGCCTCCCTCCACGTTTCATCCCCCCGCATGCATGGTGAGGTGCAGTGTCGAAATATTCAAACTGAGTTGGTTGAGTAGGATTAAGGGACTACACTTCAAACCTTTCATTAAACCAACTGTCGGATTCCTTTGGTAAGGGCCACAGCCTAACAACTTTTGATAGATTTACAATATACTACTTTTAAGGTAATATGATCCATGAGTATTTTATTACTTTAAACAAGTAATTTTCTGTATATGAATTTTTTTAGAAAGATAGAACGAAAAGAAAATTTTCAAGTCGATTTTCAAGTTGGTACTTCGAAGAGAAGACTCAAGTCGTTTCGTATTGAGCTCGATATTCTGAAACGGAGACGTGTAATGCATCTCATATTTTCCCGGCACCCACACTCTATCGCCCATCACTGATCACTGGTTGGCAGATTATACAGTAATGGTGGCAGTACTTTTCAGAACAAAATTATCACAAGTTCGACTGAAACTGTAGTGCATGTAATCAGGCAGTACACGTACCAAGTTCGTTCGGAAATATACTGTCCCTATACTGGAAACTGTTCCACCACCATCCTGGGGGTGCTGAGGAAATCACAGTTGCAAGAGACGTTACAATTCCATCTCGGGTGACGGACGCAACGTGATACGAGTACTACTCGGGTCTTCTCATACTTAGGGCAAGGATAACTTAGATCATACTTAGGGCAAGGTACTTTAAGGTTGTCTTTTTAATTTTATGGTATTACTAGCTGTGCCCGCGACTTCGTCCGCGTGGACTTAGATCTATCCTAGCCTAGAGGATAGAAATATAATGTGATGCTTATTATGTCTGTTCGTTACTATTATATTAAAATTATGTTATAATATAATTAAATCTCAAAATACTTTATTTTCAATAGATTCTTACGATATTACTTGGGTTTTGTTAACTGGGAAGGTTAAAGACTTGATTGGATGATGAACTACGTAAGTGAAACTGCAACCATTGCAAATGTATACAATAATGCTTCTCTGTAAACTATACTATAGAAGTCGTCTTTTCAGGATATTTCAGGAACGCGCGCATAAAAATTATTTGAATTGCTAAGCCGGGAAAGAGCTAAGTATGGCGGACCGTGCAAAAAGCAACTCAATATTAGGTCTACGTCTGATACCAAAAAAGTTTCTTCTTGTTCTTTGTTTCTGGTCACTGCGGAACATAGGCTCACCGGAGACTGAATGCGTTTAAAACTAAATGGGCAGTTGATAGGAATGAGAGGAATTCTCTAAACTCTTGACTTCCAATCTGGCGCCGTAACATAATTTTGGAAGACTTAAATTTATAAAAGAGCAATGGGCACTCCGACATTTAGTTTAATATTATATATATTGTGTGATGGGAGTCCAGATGCACTCAAGAAATTTAAACATTCGATGGAATAGTTGGTAGGGTCTTATTGTTCCCGCCTGACCGCGGCTATAGGCGGAAACCTTTCGCTGTCAACTATGGTCTCATCCATGATTGACAGCGGGAGATCTTGGGTGGCAGCTCAGTCCTTCTGCAAGGAAGTAATCTCGCAGAAGGAAGCAGCCGAGAGGGTAAGGGAGGAAGAATATCCTCACTCTGGTAGACGCAGGAGAGTGGGTCGACGTAGGCAGGCGCATGAGCGCCGCCTGCCACCCTAACGGGAACTTCCCGGCGGTAGATCCGGGGAATCTGCCGTCCGACGGATGAGGTCCTCACGGAAGGTTGGCGTGTTTCGTGTTCCGGGCACGGCACTATAGGGAGGTACACATCGTGTTGGGGTCCCGATACGCGAGGACCAACGCCTCTGGCCGGCCGGGTACGGCCACTACCGTACCCGTAGCCCCAGCGTGAAGGCGTAGTGCAGGAACTCCAAGGGGGTTATATTGTGTATTCCCCCAGCACTGCTATTAATACACGCCTCCCCAAGGCGTGGGGTATAAGCAAAGTATTTACCCCTTGACAAAAAAAGCTTCTTATTGTTCCACTTCTCTGTTAATAGAATGCCATTCCCATTCCCTGCCATTCATTCACTCAATGCCATTCCCTGGGACACTGCTCAATGTTGTATCAGTGTTGTTAGATCATCATACACATATGAAATAAGTCCTGAAGTAACAAAAAAGTGTTAAATACAGTGAGAAATAAGTCCCCCGTACCGATCTATTGGATCTAGTTGCTCGCGTCCGCAGGTGTGTACCCTTTGATTCCCTACACGTACCCTCTGGGTGGTGCTAAAGCAGCAACCAAAAAGTCACAGTAGAACTTGTGCCAAGTTCGTCCGGCGAGGTACTGCCACCACACCTAAAATCACACAAGCAGTAGTGCTTGTATCGTGAGATGTATCATCCCCGTCTTGGGTGATGGTCGCAGCAGGATGAGTGCGACTCAGTCTAAGATCCAAATCTTATACTGAGTCGCATTACTGTTGTCATGGGTGTGGGTCACCACTTACCACCAGGTGGGCCCTCAGCTCGTTACGTAACTAACTCACAAAAAAAAGATAGCATAGCATGGTTTGGCCGCCATCTCACCTGATGGAAAGTGAAGATGCGGCCGACGATGGAGCACGCTTGTCTAGGAGAAACCTATTCACTCTACTCTTGAAGACTCCCAAATTGTAATGGTCAGGGAACACAGACTCAGGCAAAGCATTCCACTCCCTTGCAGTACGCACAATAAAAGTAGTTTCAAATCGCTTAAATCGAAAACAAATGTCGCAAGGGTTATTTAATTTCACCCCTGATGATGATGATGATGATGTACCCTGAGGATGATTTACCTATGCGGCTATTTTCTGCCGGACATACGGCCATTGCGTTACTCCAGTGTACTGTAGGTCTCCGTTAAGTAAATTACTCGTTTGATAGCAAGCTTGGTACTCGTATTTAAGATACTGGTTATCATCAACCTTTTGCAGTTCAAAGTACAAAGAAAAACTAAACTACCTTTAAACTAATTACCTAATTAACTGACCTAAACTAAGACTAAACTACGACTAAACCTGTCATCTGCCTTCAAGCGCCTGCTCATATTCATATTGCAATACACCGAACCGCCACACCGAGTCAAGAACGCAGGACTCGGCAGGCGCTTGTAGAACGTTTTGTAAAAAAATTAAAATTTTGCATAAAATATAGAATAACTTTTGATTTTGTGGGTCGATTTTGATAAAATAAACGCTATTCACTATTCCAGACTCAGCTTAACATTTCTTAGTACCTAGATTTTGATAACTATCTATGGTTTTTGCGTAAAGTGCGCACAAACATACAGACAAACAGACAAAAATTTCAAAAATTGTTTTTTTGCGTTCTATTACTTATTCTTAACGTCTCCCAGTTATTATTTTGTAAAAATATTCAATGTACAGACACGGCAAGTCTACAATTTTATTATATGTATAGAAAAAGGCCTTAAATAAGCATTTTTGGAAATGGAAGAGTAGATACAAATTCCATTTGTGAATGGAATGGATAATGATCCTTTAATTTTGCCAGTGACTAACAGTTTGGTCGTGCATCTGGCTGCAGGATTATGCAAGATTAGCGTGCAATTTGGCCATTATTTTGGGTGTAATTGCCAAAATGTTTAAATGAGTCTCGTAGCGGTAATGCTACGGCGTAGAAAAGTTACGAGTGCAAGTCTACGAGCTACGTAGCACTGAAATAAGTTGGTATACATTTCATTTTGTAAAATTTTTACGTTGACAAAGTCAGTTTGTATCCAAATACCAAATAGTATTTTTCTAGCAGGTACCAAGTAAATAATAATTTATTCGCTAAGTATTAAGATTTCTGTATTAGCTAAATGTATTCAATTTGTTTTACACAACTATAAAAAGTATGTCGATTTCTAAACGTGCCAAGCTATTATTAAAAATATTTTATATCTGCCTTCATGTTATCGCCGCAATATGTATAGATTGAACATTGCTTGTATTAGAAACTAACTCACCCGCGGTTTTCCGAGATAAAAGTAGACATCCAAATCCCTTGAGCCATTTGTGCGTGTAGGTTTACCAAACATACACACACAACACAGACACACACATACAAACTTTCGGCTTTATAATATAAGTGTGATAATAATAATAAATGTGAGAGACGTTGCAAGTTTTTGTTTAAAATTAAAAGCCAATAATGATATTGGTTCTTGGCTGTTATGTAACTTAACAAAATACCTTTGCGTCATAATTCATTGTGAAATTAAACTGAAATGCAACAGAAATGGTACATAATAACGTAACGACATCTTATTACAATAGTTAGTGCTTTAATTCGCGGCAAATTAGTTCTGGAGGTAATTCCACGTTTAAGTCCGAAGAACAGTTTTCAGGGGTGTAAGAAAAGGCCCTATTATCTGCAATTTAGGGATGGATCAGGCGGGGATAGTAGATGGAAACAGTAAGTCAACCAGTAAGCATTTTAGTAGTTATCCTCTACTGGACCTTTATATTCATTGCTGAGGCATGAGGGTTGGGTACTATTGTCAATTCTGCTAACGGATTTATAAAAGGCTGTCATATTTAATTCACTATTTTCACTGCAAAGTAAAGTTAAAGTTTATTTTACTGTCTTTAATTGTCTTTGGTTTTTGAAATCAAAACGTTTACTTACTTATGCATTTATTATTCCATTTTGGAAACGTACGATTTACTTAAAGTTTGATTATTTCGGTATATCAAACGTAAATATAAATAGTTAAAATATTTTGGTATATTCAAACCTGCAGCTACAAAATCGAAAATCCGTACCACTTGGATAAAAATGTGTTTGTAATATAAAAAAAAGCTCATAACTAAGAACTTGTATCGAATTTTATAAAAACGTTGATATTAAACGTAAATAAACGTTTACACACTCATACCTCTGCACTAGGATTCCCTGTGTCGCAGATGGCATGGACAAACACAGAAACATAAGACAAAGTTGAATATTAATGGTCAATGGCCAACCTTAATACCCAAATAAGAACAAATACTATAAAAAGCAAGATAGTTTATCATGCCAGCTACTTGCATAATCACTAGCCTCGCTTAAACCGCCTTGTAAAGCGACCAGCCAGTAAACATTAGCGCCCTAGACTCGAGTGGTAAATGACGTAGAATTAGCGAGCATTGTGGACCGTGGATTATGTCTGTGATTAAACTGATTCTTTCTCACCTAATTACGCGATTCACACTATGCGAAACTGAACTGCCAGTGATTTAGTTGCATTCATCTCCGTAATCTTGTGGTGACCTGGAATTTTTGTTTCAGGGGAGTTTGGTTGACTTGAACGGAGCTTCCGTTCTCTGATACAAACAACTCTTTGGGGGGTCTAGTTGCTAGCCCCATAGGTGTGAGTGATGAGAAAAGAAGCAACAAAACAGTAGCAGTAGTTGTGCAAGTTTGCCGGGAGCAGTACCGCCTCCACACTTGGTAATCTGCCGCCAAGCAGTGGTTCACTCGCATTGATGTGTTCCGGTGTCAGTCAGCAGATAGACCTTAGTCTTTTAAGTTTAATGCGAACGAAAGCAAAGTACTAAGTTTATTAAAAAAAATACTTTAGTTTACTTCTTGTCAAAGACAATTTATATTCCCAAAACATTTGTCTAATTAATTGAAAACAAGATCACCCAATCATCTCAATTAGACCGTAAGTGGTACAGTTAACAATGGTTTAAATTAATCGTGTTTAAGACAGAAGTGGCTCGTGAGGGGTAATTACTCTGCTGGGTAAGTCTATGGGGAACTAATTCCTGCCACTAGACAGAACACTTGAATCGCGGAGTGAATCAGTGGAAACGACAAAAAGATTCTAGTGCATGCGCTTACAGCCACTGCACACCAATCTTACTACACAGATATACGAGTAATAAAAATAATCTATATTTAGTTCTTATTGTGCATTGGTACATAAGGGTTTTAAGAGTAGGATTTACACGTTTTTCTTATAATCGATTCTCTCTACTTAACTCTGTCCCCGCACGGTTACAGTGATACGCCTCGGACTCTCATCATTAAATATACTTTGGCACAAAATAGTTTATAGTCTGGAATAGCACATAGGCTATTTTTTATCCCGGTAAAATGTACGGTTTCTATAGAATGATCAATTGATCTCTTATTATTGAGAATGTATTAATTAACTAGGAAGAATTAATGAGCTTTGAATCTTCTGTAACTTTTATAATTTCTTTAGCCAGAGACACTAAAGACCCGTGGTCCAACAACAGAATATAATGGATTGTCATCCATTATATGGATTGTCATCCATTATATTATCCTCACTCACTGCTCAGTTGGTTGTAGCTCTGTCTTCTACATTGGAGATCGTAGATTCGATTCCCAGTCATTACAAGCATTTGTGTGACGAAATGTTTGTTATGTGTCTAGATGTTTATATGTACCAGTATTATAATTTATGTTAATCAAAAAAATCAAATCATAAAAAAGGTTCTAATAAGAATTATATCAGTCATTTAGTTCCTATGGTACTGCTAGTACCAACTAGGCGTATAGTTTGGGGCTAGATTTATCTATTTTTAATGATTTATTTAATGTAAATCTATGTTAAATAAAATAATAATAATTTGAACCTTAAAAAAGTCTGATTCACTAAAATTGTAAATGGGATAATTACTTGTTTATTTTATTATATTGGATTGTTTGTAATATTTGATGGAAAACTATGAATTTATATAAAAGAAATTAATAACTACTTTCGATGGGTGGGGTCTATACAGTAGGGTTGCCTACTTCTCACAATAAATTATTAATTAATGATGTATAGAATTGATTATTTTTTGTAAAACATTTAATGAGTAATCAAAGTATAATGGATATTTATTCGATAACAATGTTTTTAAAAAATAATTCATTTTGACCAAAAAACCAATTGAAACTAAATAAATTCTAGTTCGTATAAATATCTTTAGGTATAAATGACAGATATGATTACCAGATTAACGAGCATATTATTCAGATGTTAATTACAAATAAGTAGGCTTTGGAAATTCATCTTTCATAACAAAAAAACTACGTTAACACACTCATACCTTCCACTAGGATTCCCTGAGTCGCAGATGGCATGGACAAAACAGAAACACAAGACAAACACCCAAGACCCGAGAACAAACTTCATGCTTACCCCACAAAGTGTGCCCGGCCGGGATCGAACCCGGTATCCCTCGGGCAACTACCAACTAAGCCACGGAATCGTCTGATAACAGGCAGGAGACAGCCCTGAATCATCAAATGCTAGGGGTGCGCGAAGTTCTTAAATCACACTCCACACTCTACATCGCGCAAATTGCTTTAATCCACTCGAACGAAAGCATTCACCGACAAAAGACTTACACGCCCCCAACTTACACCCCTACTCACAAACTCTACTTTATACCTCCACCCTTAAAGGCGATTTCTCTTTGGATCGGTGAAGTTTAAGTTGAAATTTAGAATGCAATTGAGGTCCCAATAAAATGTCGATGACTCTTAGTAATCGACACGCGTTCTATAGAATCGAGTGCCTCTTGTGTGCATTGATTCTAGACTGGAGTCCGTTTAATTGATGGAAATAGTCTACGTCGGTTATATTCCGTAATATATCTGTGGGAAAGTCATTAATGACAGAAAACATATCATAAATGAAAACATGTCAAACTCAAACTGACTTTGACACGTAAAAACATACACTTTTGAATAGCCTCCCAGCCAGTTGGTAGCTTTGGTTGTGCGTTCGATTCCCTCTTCCTGAATGTCAATCTGTCGGAGGCCTTCAAAGGGCTTGAAACCGACAGAGTTGGCCACTCGTGAAAAGATGAAGACTAGAATAACTGGTTGTCAACCGACTTCCAAAAGAGGTTATCAATTAGGCTGTATGGTAATATTATTACATGTCTTTCTTTCCTGTGCCTTTTTTCTTCGCCCGTTGTATACCGATTTTAAAGTTTATTTTTTTAAATGGTAGGATGTAATACGCAAAAAAAGGATGTGGGGTGCACCAGAAGAATTGAAGGAGGTAGATTTTCATGTGTCACTTGTGGATTCTCACCTGCACTCTAGCTTCGCTCAAGTCAAGTCTCATCGCCAGCTCTTCCCTCGTGAACACGTCAGGGTACTGCGTCTTGTCGAAGGCCCGCTCCAGCTCGTGGAGCTGGTACGTCGTGAAGGTAGTCCGGCTGCGGCGCACCTGCTTGAAATTAAAATTGTTTGATACATCGTTTATTGGTAGGCGAGTTGAATTTGCTGGGGCCGCGGAAGTGCAAGCTGTTCCCGTAGCCCCAACAAGCGACTAGAAGGGACCGTGGGGTTTTTAGCCGATTATCCGGCATAACCCGTCCAACTTCCCCAAGGCGAGTATAATTTTCAAAATTAAAGTGACGAAACGAGCCGTCATCCCACCTGATGTTAAAATATCAGCACCGCCCATAGAAAACAATTCATTGACATGTTTCACACACTGCCATCAAGCCCTAAACTAAGCCTAGTATACTATAGAAAATAATTAAATAAGTGATAGAATACTTATATAGTATTTTTTATTATTATATACATACATATAAGATAATATATGGACAACTAGACACAATAGAAACATTTGCGTTTGTTACACAAATGCTTGTCCTGACTGGAAAACGAATTGAAACGAAACGAATTGATGGCGCTGAAATATCCATGAATATTTTTTTTTAACAAACACAATTTTTTCTTCTTTGTTTGGGTATCAATGTTTTTACTTTACAAAATACATACAATTAAAGTATTATACTATATACTATATCACGTATCTAAGACAGTTACCTTACGTGGCCTGCCAGCATCCATAGCCTCCATTGGGTCATGCTCGCTCTGCTCGTTGTGTACATCGTGCTCACTATGCTCAGTCTGTTCAGGCTCAAGCTCTGAGTCTGAGTGCGTTCCGTTCTCGCATTTCAGTTCCACGCGCTCTGAAAAAAAAAAATATAATAACTTCATTTTTTTATTACTGTGCCCCGCGGTTTCACCCGCGTAGTTCCCGGTCCCGTGAAAATATGGAGATAAAATAAAGTCTATGTTACTCGCTGATATTGTAACTTTCCATTGGTGAAAGTATTTTTAAAATCGGTTTAGTGGTTTAGGCGTAACAAACAAAACAAGTCACTTTCGCATTTCTAATATTAGTTAGGAGTTATTGTGCCCTGCCAGTATTTACCGTCCGAAAGGGCGTGGGTTCGAATCTCAGTGCTGTCACATTTCAAGCACATGACACCCTATTTCAATGCGATGTTCATAACGCGGTGCCAAGTCCAACTCAAGTTCTCCCTTACCGAAAGGTAGAAATTAGGCTATTGTTTATGGGCAGCGGTAAACATGACGGCGTAAGATCGCGTCATGCCTTTTACCGTCACGCCATAAAACACTATTTTACTGCCAAGTCGAGCCAATAGATGATTTGCATCAAAAACATAATTCATAAACACACTCATAATTATGCACTTTTCGTTTTTTACCAAAGACCCGATAAAAAACTTACTCATCACACAAAGTTTGCTCTTGCCGGGATTCGAACTCAGAACCCCTTGCAGGCTACGGAGCCGTGGCGGTACATACACAATAAAACACACTCAAAATAACATCCATTCATAAACATCCTCAACTTTCGAATTATATTCATATCTGATTCAAAGCGCAGGTGATGACTCTATCGAATTCTTGTAGAACATTTTCGAGACAATTATTCCTTTATACGTCCAAAGCCCACTTCACTTCAAGTAGAACATTTTGTAACATCAAATATTACATTTTAATAGCGAACTCAAGTATCTTTTGAACTATTTGATACATCGTATAACAATTGTCCTGAATTATCCAAACATACCATTCAACAGTAATACCATTACAATAAATACAATGCATTATCAAAACAGAATTAGTATAAATAAATAGCTAACTAAAAATGAAGGTAAGTGCATAACAAAAAGTATTTTGTTAATATCTTACGAAGGGTGACCCCGAATAGATAAATCAACGTCCAAATTTCATCTTTATATGTGTTATGTTACGTATGTTTATTCAATGATGTTTTTATCAAATTAGTTGGTGATTGGGGTGGGCAAACTATTAAGCAGTTGATTTGTGAATTCGTCAGACAGAGGATTAAGAGATGTATGTCAGAGAGCTGGTGGGAAAATGAATGTGATCGTTTAGCGCTTTATTTGCGTAGGGAATTGATTTTATATTAATTTGTTTAATATAGCCGGTTGTTGTCATGCTTAGTTTTTATGGAGCGCATGTTCCCGAGCGGATCTTCGTCATCATGGAGAAGTTCAAGGGGGCGATCTGGAGATGATCCTCTCGCACGAGGAAGGGAGCCTAACCGAGTGGGTCACCAGTTCCTGGTGGCGCAGGTGGGAAGAAAACATTCTCCTCCTCTTAGTATTTTAAATTTAACATTAATTTAACTGATTGCCATGCTTACTTTTTATGACTGCGTCAATTATTTTAAGAGTTGCACATCTGCCAGTTAGATTTTCACCTTTATTCAATCATTAATTGAGAGTATTAGAGGAATTTGGGCGTAGGCGTTATTGGTACTGTTTTACAAATTATCTCTATTTATCAATTTTGTCATTTTTATTGATTTCGGACCAATTATAATATTGCCTGCAGTATACAAGGAGGTAGTAACAAATTATTTATATTTTTTCTTTAATATTTTTGTCTTCATTTTTAATAATTAATCATTTCTATAGTGTTTATTGTACTTCAATCAAGTAACGGAATAAAATAATTGCTGCAACTTAAACTCAGTTGGCATTGCGATTTACGGTGATCTTGGAGGTTCATATTTATTTTTAGAAAAGTGTCGTTTTTTAAGAATTCCATAAAAATATTTTTTTGACTTTGGCGATTTCGCGGCTGAATCGTGGCGATGACGTGGCGAAAACAAACAATGTCGTTAAAAAAAAGTCTTTTGGTACAGGAACGCTATATTCCACAAAATACAGTCAGATTGGTCGCTGGGAGGGCAATACTCGGTCTCTCCACCCGTACGTAGACCTAGACCTTTTAATTTAAGACTCTTACGGCGAAAACACCTACGTCAGTACGACATCGCCGCGATATTGCCGCGATAAATTCACTGTAATTTAAATATTTATACTGAAACCTTAACAATTATTTTGGTCTTATTATATTGTTTGATTTTTAGGTTCTGGTATATATAGAATTATTATGTGATTGAGAAGGAGAGCACGAAAACCTGGCAAAATTGCCACTCAAGTCTTCAAGAATATCTCTAACTCTGCAAATTGTTTGCGATACAATAGATAAAGCCTGTTTGAATTTCCAGGACTGTATTCAGAATGGTAGCTGATACCCTGGATTAACGCAATAAGCTTCTTATTTCCAAGTGAAGTATTACGCTAGTATGTTTCTTAGTACAATCCAAAAGCAGGCAACTCGGTTTGCGAGACTAAATCGTATTTAGTTGGTATTATTTATACAACGAAGTCAAAACTTAAAAAGAGCCAAGACAGTTATAGTTTTATAGAGTCACTTCCCAATCATTCATCTAATTTGCGTAATTTAAAATTATATTATCTGGTCTTGAATGGCTCCTATAGTTTTTTTTTTTATGTGAATAAGTGACGGAACGAGCTGAGGGCCCATCTGATGGTAAATGGTGACCCTCGCCCATGACCACCGTAATGCGTGCGACTCAGTATAAGATCCAAATCTTTACTGAGTCGCATTCATCCTGCTGTCTCCATCACCCAAGACGGGGATGATATATAAGATCCAACTTATTTTAACCACATAGTCATGCAAAAGAATACAAGTCATGTCAAAAGGAATACCTTTTACCTCTGCCTGTTTGTTCCAGTTAATCTCCGAAACGGCTGGACCGATTTTGATAGGGTTTTCACTGGCAGATAACAGATGATATACGGCAATTTTTGTTTAAAAAAAACCCGCGCAAAAACATGTTAAATTCCACGGGGATAAAGTCGCAGGGAACAACTAGTTTATAATAATTTATCCGTCAAATGTTCTGATATGTTATAGCAAAAAACTTTCAATCTCGCTGCTTCAAAGCTTCAAAGTCACTGATTCAAACCCACACGTGCACCAATGAGTTTTTTACCTGACAAATTTATATGCGCAATATCACGTTCTCGAAACGGTTTCGGAAAATATCGTGAGGAAACCGGCATGTCTTAGAACCAAAAATTCGACAACATTAGACATCTACCAATCCGTATTGGGCTCCCGTGGTAGATCAGAGCCCATTCCCTCTCAATTATCGAGAGTAGGCTGGTGTCCCTGGGAACATTAGAGGCTGGTACAGCTACGACACAAGTCTGCCCGACCACAAACCCGGGACCACTCGCTTCGAAGGCTAAGCGAAGGTCAACTCATTTTTGATAACATTTCTATTAGTTCTTATTCCATCCCTGCAGTCTCAAAACTCAAGCGACTTGAGTCGAGTATCTAACATACATCGCAGAGCAAATAAACAGTACTCGAGTAACATTAGGCCTTTTTAACGGTATCGCAATTTGCCTTCTATAAATCCGTTTTCATCCGTTACAATTTATAGTTAGGAAAACGTTAGAACTGAGGATTTTCATCCATGTAACTGTAACATGTAACTGTTAGAACTGAGGATTTTCATCCATGCACGATACAAGCTATTTATTGTTGAATATATTTCTGAGTTCAAGCGACTTCGAAAAAAGGAGGTAGTCAATTCATTGGGTTTTTTATGTTCTTTACCTTTTTCAGTTGTTTAGCAACCGAAATACAATTATTTTTAAGAAATTTCTTTCGATTTTTTTCCATTGAAGTTTTATCAACGGAATTATTGTTTGGTTGATCAATCAAAATAACAGGAAAAAAAAATGTTATCCTAGTAAAAGAAATTGCATTTTTTTTCGCCCGTTGTATTGATAAGGATATTTCTTTTTTATAATGGTAAGGTTGTATCCCCTAAGAAATAAGGGTTGAAAGTATAGACGTCGGTTTTCGTTTTTTAAATCAATCACATAAACGTTTACACACTCATACCTCTGCACTAGGATTCCCTGTGTCGCAGATGGCATGGACCAACACAGAATCATAAGACAAACACCCAAGACCCGAGAACAAACTTCATGCTCACCACACAAAGATTGTCCCGGCCGGGAATCGAACCCGGGACCCCTCGCTTCGAAGGCAGGGCTACTACTAACTAAGCCACGGAGCAACATGTTTGAATTCGTTTCGTTTGAAGTTTTGCTCCTACAATGAGCAGAGGCTGAGCATAACGATCTTCATTTCAATATCGGCTACAGTATCAGGATACAAACGTAAGCTCCCAAATCTTATACTGAGTCGCATTACTGTTGTCATGGTGTGGTCACCACTTATCACCAGGTGGGCCCTCAGCTCGTTCCGTCACTGATTCACATTAAAAAAAAGAAAGTCGGTTTAAAAGGAGGTTCTAGAGACTTTACATTCCCTTCTCGGGTGGTGAGAGCAGCAGAGTGATATGTCTTTCATACTTCCTATTACGGCCCTAAATACTCCTATTCCACTAGCACGGCTAGGGGCTTATGTCTGAGGGGGATCCCATCCTTGTGTTGAGGATATAGGCAGTGGCGGCCTTAGGGGTTGGCGAGCAGGGCAACCGCCCGGGGCCTCGCTTTTGTAGAGCCTCGCACCCTCGCAGAACAACCCGTTTTTTTATGTACTGCAGCTGTCTTCAAGAGGATGCTTCATACGCCAAGTGCCTCACAAAGATCTATCGCCCGGAGCCTCGCAATATCTAAGGCCGCCCTTGTTCATCATGACCACTATCTTAGGTTACACTGTAGGGACGGGATAGCGAATCCTAAATCCTATCTCGTCCCACCATAGCAGTCGACGGCAACCCGCGGGTTTTAGTGAGTAGGACGGACACTATGTCTGGGAGCCTCACATATCCCTTCAGGTTACCCCGGACCTGAAGGGCAGGGGTAAAAAATCCCGCGGCTAAAAATAAGGAGGCCCTGAATCGTATCAATGTTGTTATACGCCGAGGTAACCACTTAACATCAGGCCTTTAAAAACGTTCCGACACTATCTATACAAATAAATAATGTTAAAATAAAAGCGTTTCACTCAATGCATTTGAAAGTATACGGCACTAGAAAAAATGTTGTCTGTCTGTCTATCCGTCTGTATTTCTGTCTGTTTGTTCCGGCTATCTACGAAACGGCTGGACTGATTTTAACGCACTTTCACTGACAGATAGCTGATAGCCACAGCAGTGATATGTCACTTTTATTTTAGGAGAATAATTAGGGTGCTGCGTAAATAAAAATTGTTAAATTCCATACGGACGAAGTCACAGGATACAGCTAGTTATGACATAAAAAATTTAGCTACTGACCATACAGATTGCAGAGAAAGACAAAGCATTTTATAAGTTCGAGATTTCTCCTACTTTATACGATCTCATGGTTTTTTATAAACAAAAGCAGATTACCAAGCTATTGTTATATTATTCATTATTTTAATTATTATTTAACACAACCCATAATCCATAATGACAGGATTATGGATTTCAAGATTAATGTTTTCTTCGAAAACACTTGAATGTAGTTATTGGCACGAGCCTTAATCCATTTGAGATTTTGTTCTTGAAGATTAAAAATTATGTAAAATACAATACAGGGCGTGAGAAATCTCAAAAGATATAATTTAAAAAAAAGATTATACAATCATAGATGATAGATCGGTTGATAAAAGACGGGGTTCTGACAAAAAAAACAATAAACTAGCTGATTAAAAAAATCTAAATATGCGACTTCCATACTTCTTCCAGTTATTTTGATTTAATAACTAAACTATTAAACCGATTTTAATATTTTTTTTATGGGACCAAGCTGAAATTATTTTTTTGCAAATAAAAAAATTATTCTCAAAATCGGTTTATAAATGACGGATCTGAGGTAACAAATGAATTGTTTCTTTTCACATGAAGCTTAAAATGTTAAAGGGTATTTACTCCTGACTATATATAAAGGAATAAATGAGTTTGAGTTTGACAGACAGTCTGCTAATAATAAACAATAATGACTAGCCTCACTGCTCAGTTGGCAGTAGTTCTGCCTTCTGCGCTATCGGTCGTGCGTTCGATTCCCACTCACTCACCAAGAAAAAGCATTTATGTAACGAACATAGATGTTTATTCTGTCTGGGTGATAATGTGTATTATAGATGTGTGTTTAAAAAGGTACTGTGATGTTAATTTAAAAACGGGCTTTGCAGAATATTTTGTTAAAATTCCCTACCGTAGAATTATGTATTATATTTTATAGTGCATTGAATTGTAGGTGCAATTTGGTCACAATTACTTGCAATCGTAATTAATGCAAATTATAGATTAATTATTAATGTTATGACAAAACTAATTAACATTGTATGAATCAAGTTCTGTCATTAAATGCGTTAATTGATTAAACTAGTTCTCAAAATCATACTCACAATTGAATACAGTACCTAGTACTAATTAAATTAATTACAATTATTTACTAGCTATTCCCCGCGACTTCGTCCGCGCGAAATATATTTTTTTACGAGTGAAGTAAAGATTAATCATACTTTAATAAGTAAAGATTTATCAGAAGACTATGATAAGTAAAACTTTGACTTACTATGATACTATGGTACTATGATAAGCAAAACTTTGACTTATCATAGTCTTCTGCATCTAAGCAAGATGGTGACAAGCACTGGTGGTTAACCCTAATCAAGCCTATATACACTTAATTTAGTATTTAACTAGCTGCACCCGCGGTTAATAAGTCAATATGAGATATAACTGACTTAACTTTTTCTGGATAAAAAGGTAGCTAAATCAATTCAGCCGTTGAGGCGTGGAGGAATCAAACATACACACAAACAAACGTTCGCATTTATAATATTAGTATGGTTTACAATTCTCGTATTTTTAAATTAAATTAAATATTTTTCTTTTTGTAAGTATGTATAAGTTCTGTATTTTGTGTATTCAAATAAATGTCTTTTCTTTCTTTCTATTTTATTTCGCGTATCTCGGAAACCGGTCTAACGATTTAGATGAAATTTTGTGTTTAATATTTTGCTGTTCAAGTTTACCTGTATAATTGTATTTCTACCTGTATAATTGAATAGTATTACAAAAAAAAACGAAAATAACGTTTTCAATATAAGTACCTAATAATCGAGTTTTTTATAAAATAATAAAATAATTTCACTGCCCTCACAGCTCAATTGGTAGTAAAACTGCCTTCTACGTTGTAGGTAGTGGGTTCAATTCTCACATACGACAAGCGTTTGTGTGAGGAACATTCTTTTTTTTGCTTGAAACCTTGTTTCTTCTTTTTTCTAATATAAAAAGCCTATGTTACTACTCATCAGCTATCTGCCAGTGAAAGTACCGTCAAAATCGGTCTAGCCGTTTGAGAGACAAGCCGGAACAAACAGACAGACCTTATTTTTAAAGTACCTAATTTCATTAAGCTATTATTTTGACATTACCAACAGAAATTTCAAAGTTAATAGAAATATGGCATTAATATTACAATATACGTATGTATATATGTAAATTTAACTCACCATGTTGTCTGTCCGTATGTCCTAGAATATTATCGATAGTATAGGCAGCACCTCTTCTACTGGTTTCAGACATTATAAAAAAAATCACAAACACTCAATTTTAAAGTCCTGATTAATTAAAGTCCACTGTTCACTAAGTTGTCTTATTTTACGTAAATATTAAATTATTACTAAAACAATTCCACCGAAATTAGTTACACGAAAACAATATTATGCCGGAAAACGCGAATAGTTCAAGTACCGTACAATTTGCGACTTAACGCGTCAAATTGCAAACTTCAACTGACGTGAAAACCTTTCTTCCGCACAACCCTAGCTGTTACAACCTTCGGCACCCGTCTCCCTCATCCCCGTGTGTTATTGTATAGCTTCCCCTCGCTCGCAAGACCCGCCCCTATTCGTCAATTGGTGAATAAACCGTGGGCAGAAAGTATCATGTAAGTGTGGTAAAATTGGTTACTCAAAATGCAGTTATGAATTAAATTTGTAGATTATTATGTGATATCGCATTGGTGAATTACGAATATATTATATTACGTTGGAAAATTGCTCTCGTTATGAGAATTAATGTTATTCCAATAAGTATTGCTTAAAAAAAATTTGTACGATATTATTTGGATAAGACTTTTTCATTTTTTAGCTAACCAAAGTGATGGAACGATCTGAAGGTCCAACTGACGTTAAGTGGTTACCTCCGCCCATAACATCAGCAATACTTAGGTATTCCCTGACCGAAATATGGAAAGTCCAAAAATATTTGTTTTGTATCTGTGTGTCAATATAAAATATGTATATTATATGTATGTGTTTACTAAAAATGTTGTTTATATAGGGTTTTTCGCTGTTGAAGTTTGGAATAAATTGGATTTCTTGTATGAACGTATTTTTTTTTAAACTGAGCCAAGCTCTGTCTTCAGGTACTAAGTGATAAAAGTACAGTCCGTATCCGTATCAGCCTATAATGTTCCCACTCCAAGGACATCTTACTCTCGATAATTGAGAGTGAATGGGCTTTGCTCTACGGGAGATCAATCCAGATTGGTAGATGTCTCATGTCTTCGAATTTTTGATTCTAAGACATGCCGGTTTCCTCACGTTTTCCGTCACCGTTTCGAGAACGTGAACGCACATAATTTTTTCAAGTGATAAATTCTTTGTTCGTCTGGGGGTCGTGCCTCTGGGCCACCACGCTCTATAATACTGTAGATTGTTATTAAATTCTGGACAGGGGGGTCCAGTTGCTCGCGTCCGTAGTTGTCTACCCTTTGATTCTCTACACGTACCTCCTGGGTGGTGCTAAAGGAGCAACCAAAAGTAGCAGTAGAACTTGTGCCAAGTTCGACCGGAGAGGTACTGCCACCACATCTGGAATCTGCCGCCAAGCAGTAGTGGTTGCATTACTGTGTTCCGGGGGAAGGGTGTGGCTGCCGGTGAAATCACATGCGCATGAGACATAATCATACCTGTCTCGGATGATATGTCTCACGGCAAATGTCATACTGAGTCGCGCGCATTACTGTTGACATTGGCGAGGGTCACCACTTACCATCAGGTGGGCCCTCAGCTCGTTCCGTCACTTATACAAATAAAAAAAAATAAAAAATTCAAACTTAACATTGTAATAGACTTTTTATGAGTAAATCATTTACCAGCCAGTAAATCATTTAATACCACACGATTTGGAATAAATATAAATTTAATTTGAAAAAATAAATGATATCTTTTAAAAAGACAGCTCTGCATAAAACTTAGATGACATAAACTTGTCGAGTCGTGGGTTTTTCTTGTTTCTATGTTCTTCCATGCCACCTGCATCACAGGTATTAGTGTAAGAGTATGAGTGCATTGTGCTGTTTTTATGTTGCAAAGTGGCAGAACGAGCTAAAGGCCCATATAATGTTAAGTGGTACCTCCGCGCATAAAAATTGCAGTACGACTTAGGTCCTCCCCGACTTAAGTATGAGAAGACCCAATTCGCACCCCGTTGCGCCCGTCACCCGAAACGGGGATATTTCGTATCATGCGCACGTGATTTCACCGGCTCCCACACCCTGCCACCGGAACACAGTGGAGACAGTGCTTCTCCGGGCGAACTTTGCACAAGTTCTACTGCTACAAAGTTCATCCAGAGAAGTAGTGCCACGACACGTGGTAACCCATAGCCAAGCAGTGCTGTTGTCTCATACTCTTACGTGCCTTGGAAGGGTGTGGGTATGGGTTAAATTACAGGTGCATCAGGCACTACATCCCCGTCACTGTGACGGCCGCAACGCGATGCAACTAGGATCTCAAACTTGGGTAGAAGAGGTAGCTGTTGTTTATGGGCGGTGGTAGCCACGTAATATGAGTTGGGACTTCACATACACTTAACAGTCACTTAGTCTCAAAAACATCTAGTCAAGATAGTATGTTCTGCAATTTCATAATGGAACCAAATGGAGCATAATGCATGTTTTAAGCCTCTTTACATTGTTTGAAAACGATCAAAGATTTTGTACCACGCTAAGTGGTTTCGCATTAACCCGCACGTATCGATTCGACACTTGCCCGGCGACATAAGGGGCCGTTTCAATAATTGCGACTCACGACATTTCATACCTAAATATATTGAAAAATGCACAAGCAAGTACAATCTGGTAAAATGCATACACCGTGGAATAGCAACACTTAAACTCGATTATTGATTGAATAATCGAATAAACCGACTTCAATACCTTACTATTTTTATTTACTTCCGTGATGATAACTCCACCGTTGCTCAAGCATCTGACTAGGACGGGGCTGCGGGACCGTGTGAACATTCTCCGCTGCCCCGTCAACGTCTTCGTTCGAGTCGGTCCGCAGACCCACCTTGGGAGGAGTGATCTCCTCCATTCGGCTCGAGTGATGCCCAGGAGCAAGCTGGGCATCAACTCCTCGGGAGGACCTTATCCTTGGTGAGGGGTGCCGGATGCCCCCGCATCCGACGCCCCAGGTCCTCCAAGTGAAGACGGAGCGCGAGCTTGTCTAGCTCGCCTCCGTGTCCTCATCTTCCGGAGTGGAAGAGACAGAGGATCCGTCTATCTCTCCCGCTCTTCGGCCTCCCTCTGCACCTTCTCCCTACTGTTTCGCAGAAGGAGACCATCTATAAAAGGCTCAACGAGTCTAACAGCATTAAATTTATTCTAACTGCCTAAAAATCGATTTTGTAACGAAAAAAGTCGCCGTCATAATCGGATGAATCGTGGTCGCGTGTCGCGGCGACCGGAAGTCGGCCTTAAGCCGATATGGCTATAAGTATCGATTCAACACTCGCGATACACTCATTCGTAAGATTTAAGAAGGCTTTGGTTACGCCATTGTTAACTCCATCAGCCTTAGGGTGAGAAGGTAACGAGGAAGCAATAATTTCTGCCCTTAATTTAGTTTATCTTAATAATTTTTTTTATTATATTCGCGGACTTTAAACATTACTTTCTCGTCTTAGTTTGGATAAGCATAACTTGT
Organism: Aplocera efformata; assembly: GCA_921293045.1. Classification (NCBI taxonomy): domain Eukaryota; kingdom Metazoa; phylum Arthropoda; class Insecta; order Lepidoptera; family Geometridae; genus Aplocera; species Aplocera efformata. Next base: position 1,991,920 of record OV121061.1, read on the forward strand.
ACTATGGGAACTAGAAAAAATACTTTTAATGTACTTTTTTTGTTAATAAATACACAGATGTTTGTTACATCTATGTTCGTCATACAAATTGTTCTGGGTGGGATCCACGACCTACAGCGCAAAAGGCAGACCTACTACAAACATTTCAAATTTTAATTACTTATTGGCCCTTATAACGGTATTTGTTATGGCAAGTCATAAAATAACAAAATTGTTTAACATTAAATTCAACAATCTATTCTTCACATCTTGAAACAATATGGTGCAGTCTGAATTATGATTATATTCTGTATCAGCATCTAATGTTTCCACTGCAAGGACACCAACCTACTCATGGCAAGAGTGAATGGAATTTGATTGAAAACCACAGAACAACCGCTAAACCTAGTAATATAATACGTACGTATTTATTTAAAAAGAGTTACATTTCCTAATATTTTTAAGCCGGAAATAAAGTTTTTTCATCGTATGAAATACTTGGTATTGCGCACTAAAATTATAAAGAGTATTTATGTTAATTTTTTTGACTGTTGTATGAGATTTTTTTCGAAAATCTCTTTGGTGCCCAACTAGATTTGATCCAGCGACTTTTGGACTGAATATCGGCGTCTATACCCCTGGGATACTACACTCTCGTTGCCTTATTCCCCCATAACGTGCTACGATGCAGCGTAGCGAAGGAGCGAAGCGCCTACGCATTCTCGTAGTGGCATCGTAGAATATGTAGACACCTACGTTACATACACAGTAGCCAAACCGTAGACACAACGCGCAATAGAGCATCTGTTTTGTCGTTTTGAACCGGGCCAGGTCTGTGGTCCCGTCACCTACCACTACGGCCGCAGAGGATAGGGAGAGCAGCGCCTCTCAATACCAACAGTTCTCTTCCTCTGCAGCCCCACCGTGTCCTCCATCTAACGGTGGCGACCCCGTCGTGGCCACGGAAGGTAAGGAGAGTAGCACACCGCAATACGGGCACTCCTCTCCCACCGCGGCCCCTTACCCTAACCTCAGTTGAGGTGCCCCCCATAAGGCATAACCAACTATGCCGCCCTCCCGGGTTCCTCTTAGCTTCACATGGGTAACCAGACCACGGTTAAATATTCCTACACCACACCTGTTTAACTTTAATGTATGGATCAGTGATATAAGATTAGTCATATATGTTGTGTAAATAATTTTTTTATTATTATTATAATGATTCCTTAAAATGAATTAAAGATGTTGGTTTCACATTTCGTCAGTCTGAGATGGGTATATACGTGCCATGGCCGCAATAGCTGCCAATGGACGGTAACACATAACATCAGATTTACGTCACATCCGGCCAGCATGCTACATTGTAAACGCCCTCAAACGAAGTTCTTTTTTGAATGCAATAGGCTAGCTATTGTATTTGAAAAAAGAACTACGAAAAAGCTGGTTTCAAATTCAGAATTTTTTTGCCAACATGGCTGCTCCCTTACAGCGAAAATGTAAAATGTCTCGGTAATCGAACTTGCCATCAACCACTCGAATCACTTTGCCTTTGTTAATCGCCCCCGTATCGCTCAATCACTCCGGATTGCGCTTTTGTGTTTTAAATACGAATAAATCGAAGGTAGAACGCGAAGTTTTAGGTTAGCACTGGTAAAAGCGCTGTTAAAATCGCAGGTCTGATATATTTGTGGTTATGAAAAAAATGTGGTTGTATATTTTGCTTTGATGAATGTGTTTTCAATTTCTACAACTTTTTTTAGTATCTATGAAATCAAACATCAAACTTAAACTCATTTATTTAAATGTCAAGTATCGTTTGGACACGTCAAATTTTACACGCACAAGTTAACATACTCGTAAACATATAATGTTTCACAGGAACTCCTAGGCACATTACATGCACACAGATATGTCAAATTATTTGTTGAGATTACGACTGTTTCCGCCAAACGTCTTAAGTGAAAAAGAAAATATACGTAGGTGGGTATTTATAAATTTTGACCTGGGACTTGATGAGTTAGGCAGAGCTTCAAAAGGCCAGTTTTCACTGTCATGGGAACGTAGACGTGAAAGAGGTTGAGTTTTTCCTTTCCCCACTATTTTCCCATGAATGACTAAATTTACTTTTTCCATCAGAATGAGGGCTTTTCAATAAAAAAAAAAATCTTATTGCCACTTTCAACATTTTAGCCATTCAAATTCTGCCAGTGTCTAGCGTTTGGCTGATGGAATCGTAAATTAGTGGGGTGAGAGTAAATAAGAATATGACCAGTGTGAAACAGGTGGGTCATTAATTTAAGTAACATTGAAAAACAAATTGATTACTCTAAAACATTATATGTAAAACTGCACCACAAATAGGACAACGCAGTTAGTAGTTCTGATAACTGTATACGCTTTAATTAAAGAATCAAATAAAAATGTTCAATCAAATGTTGACATTGATATTTGTTTTCAACAACCTACTCCCACAGAACACCTATTTTATTATGATTACGGAACGAGCTGAGGGCCCACCTGGTGGTAAGTGGCAACCCGCGCCCAAGAGTAATGCGACTCAATATAAGATTTGGATTTTACACTGAGTCGCATTCATCCTGCTGCGTCCATCACCCGAGGCCGGGGTGATACGTCTCATGCGCATGTGATTTCACCGGCATCCACACCCTTCCACCGCAATACAGTAATGCGAGCACTACTGCTTGGTGTATCCAAGTATGGTGGCAGTACCTCTCCGGACGAACTTGTCCGTCTACTAGTTCTACTGCTACTTTTGGTTGGTCCTTTAGCACCACCCAGGGGGTACGTATGGGACTTCAGCTCGTTCCATCACTTATTCACATAAAAAAGTGAATCTAAGCGTAAAATTAGAGTTCTTTGAGGCTTTTATATAACAAAGCTATTTACAGATTCTATAGCGATATAATTAAGGCTATTTGGACAAAGACATACCCACTTCGTAATAGGCATTAAATTAAGGCAATTTTCCGAAGCCGTCGGCGGAAAATAAAATAATAGCCCATTAAGAGGTCCCGGTTTCCTCCACTCAAAGACACTCGCTAATCGGCGGAAACACAGTATTGAAATCATCCAGTACTCGGGTCTTGGGTGTTTGTCTTGGGTTTCTGTGTTTGTCCATGCCATCATATACATACATATACTTTACTAGCTGTGTTCCGCGGTTTCACCCGCGTTTTTCTCGTTTCCGTGGAAACAGCGCACGCAAAAATAGGTTTTCGATTTTACCAAGGTGTAAAATCGAAAACCTATTTTTGTTACAAAATAGCAATTTTATTACGGATCCCAAATTTTGAAAAAAAACATAGCCTATAGCCTTCCTCGATAAATGGACTACCCAACACTGAAAGAATCATTCAAATCGGACCAGTAGTTCCAGAGATTAGCGCGTTCAAACAAACAAACATTGCAGCTTTATAATATTAGTATAGATTTGCCATAGGAACACTTAGGAACTCTTGGTTTCGTCTTATACATATCTGCAACACAAGGAAACCTATTGCAGAGGTTTTTGTGGGTAAACGTTTATTTTCTTATGTAGCTATGAATTATATAGTAAATGTAAATGTACACTTTGTTTTTGACTGACTTCAGAAAAGTTTCTCAATTCGGATGTATGTTTTTTTTATCCGGGTTTCCAAAAAAGTCGCTTCACTAAACCAGCGTGTGTGACGCAGTGGCAACAGCATCCTGCAGATGGTTGTTGCTCGGTGTGACCGCCCTATTCAGTCAGATGGATGCAGATAGTGACAGGTGCTCTTAAAATATAAGTCAATTTAAAATCAAATGTTAAATAACTTTATCCCAATTCAATTCAATTTAATTATAATCGTTCAATTAATAATTTCTGATTCTGACATTTAATTGACATGATTTATTTATTTGTGAGTTAATTTTATACTATTGCTTGAGATCATTGTGTATATTTGTGTTTAATTGATATATTATTTATTTACACGTAAAAGAAACAAAATGTAACAATTACAATAGAAAATTTTGATCGTGGGGTAGCGTGCCAAGGACACTGGCTGTATTCGCGCGTTGGACGGCCAAAGATAATCTTTGGGCGAGGAACGAGCCAGCCTTTTTGTCCCCAGTGGCATCACATAAAAGAGTTGTTTTTTTATATTGAATATGGATTTTAATTTTTCTGAAATATATGATTATTATTAATAACTGTTACAACTGCATTCGTCTATATTGTGCCGGAAATGAAATTGAACTGAGCGCACGCCACTTTGATACTTTTCCGAGCCATTTAGCGTATTAGCCATTTAGTTGATTCAGATTGCTCTATTACGATCAAGCTTTTTACAATTTTCAATATGTTTAATACAACCTAAATATATAGAACACTTATACCTTACTTAAAATTTACGGACGTAAAAATAAGAAATTTATGTTGACACTATTATTTCTTGTAAAAACGACACATGTATTTCTTGTAAAAACACATTTCTTACGGATGATATATTTATTTAAAACTCATCAATAATCTTTGCAAACACTTTAACTTTCTCGTATATATCTTAATTTCCTATATTTTGGGCATATTTCTTGAGTGTAAGAATCTCGGTAGATGTCACAACCCTTGTATTTCCGTTCGATACTGCTGGGTTTATATAAGCGTTGTGTAGTTCCGATACTTGAGTGGAACAGGCCGCTGCTGGGTCACCAGATGACGCTAGTTTACCCATCCCATCCTATCAGTCCGTTTGTTTCTTTTCTTGAAATTGATTGTATTTGAAATTTTCGACAACTGCTAATTGCTATAAAGATTCGACAAATGCTATTGAAGATGATTCAAAAAGGAATTGAATATGAATCTACGCAGAACGCATGCATAAGAAAAAAAAACACTACACACATAAAGCACTAGATGTCGCTTCACACACAGCTCTTTGAGCAGACGGCTTAATATCAGTTGTAAAATGTACTCTTTGTTGCCCATCAGCCGGTAATTGGTTACTACCGCCCATAACCAGAAGACGCATCGCGTTGCACCCGTTACTCTGAACGTCTTATAAACCTGTAATTCTGCCGGCACCCACACCCTTCCAACGGAGCACAGCAAACACCACTGCTTGGCGACGTAGGTGCCAAACAGAAGTGTACATAGCGAGGTTATGTGTAGAGGTGTGGTGGCAGTACTTCTCCTTACGAACTTGCCACAAGTTCTACTGCCTAATTGCACAACGAAAGGACGTGACAAATATGCATTATGGAAGATATCATAACGAATATACATAAACAAACATACACCCAAACCATTTCTTTTTTGGAAAACTGTTAAATATGAAGGATGCGCAAAGGAACTTTTCGGTAAAGGAGAATATTTTTGTATAAACTCCTATATTGAAATAAAATACACACAAATGTATGATATATATTTAATACCAAAACGAAACAGGCACAGATATTCCAGTCTAATATTGTCTTAGCAGAAGTCAAGGATAATACTTTATGTATTAATATATCAACGAAGTACCTATACCTACTTAAGTATTAACGCGAGTATAAAATATCTATAAAAAACAGAAAACTTAATAACAGCAAGTTATATCATGTTTCACAGAATTACGCGACAAAAACGCTTGAAAATCAATAATTTAATTTAAATACCTACTTCAACAAATCATTGCTACCATGATTAATATTAATACATAGCTATAACGCCTGTTTGCACTAAGTTAATGCAAAACCAATGACCACAGACGAGCGATTAAAATCGGCCGATCTTGCTGACAAAATGTCAGTGTCACAATTTCCACAAACACATTGCCTGCCACAACCGTCTGCTAAGCGTGACTTGATTGGTCTGAGAGTTTGGTGGGCCAGGCATAGACGCCGCCTTTCAATCTGAAGTCCGCTGGTTCAAACCCACGTGTACCCCAATGAGTTTTTTCACATGTGCGCAATACTCGAAACGCTGACGGAAAACATCGTGAGGAAACCGGCATGTCTTTGAACGATAAATTTGAAGATATGTGACATCTACCGATCCGGATTGGGCTCCCGTGTTAGAACAAAGCCTATTCGCTCTCAATTATCGAGAGTAAGCCGGTGTTTCTGCAGTGGGAAAATTAGAGGCTGGTACGGATAGCGACATAATTTTTATCTCTTTCACGCCACAATAAGTGTATATCTCTGTATTCTGTATTTCTCAATATAATCGTACATATATATTAGCTACTTTATGGGTTTACTGGATGATATGATAACGTGGACCCGTTTTTGTAACGTATTGAGAGAAAAGCGTATCTCCCTACTATTTAAATAAATGGACTCGATAATACATTTTAAGACCAACTGTTATGTGGATTATGTTTGGCAACTATTGTCGGACCGATTAAAAGTGCTCGTCTGTTCTTAGTGTAAAAATATTAGGCACTAAAATACCTAAAACGTCGTTGCCGAACTTAAATGCACTTAAGTTAATTACATTTTCATAATTAAGTGTACAAATAATTATGCTACAACTACTGTTACTCTAAAGTAGTTCCCAAAGTGGTCCAGGTGGAACCCCCAGGGGTCTACGGGCGACGACGGGGGTCTACGATGGCGTGACAAAAAAAAATGGGGGTAACCCAGCCGCCACGCAAATCTCCATAGTTAGATCTAATCTTCATATTTTTTGTCGAGTTTGGGGAATATGGTAGGAATGCAGGGGGTCCACCGGAACCAGCTAAATTTTGAAAGGGGTCTATGAGAAAAGTCTGGCAACATAAAAAAATATCAAAACACTTTTGTATTGCCATTTTATGGTTATATATTGGTGTGTGAATATGACTCCGCCCCTTTTTGTCAAAATAAAACACATTTGTTCGCTTACAAAATTAAAAAAAAAAATTATTGAAAGTATGCTCCATCTGCAGCTACAACCTTCGCCCATCGTTCAGGTAGTTTTCGTATTCCTTGCTGGAAGAAGTCCTGGTCTTTTGAGCTTATCCAGTTGTCAATCCAAATTTTGATACTTTCACATGAAGTAAACTTTTCTCCAGTAAGGTCTGTCTGCATCGTCCGGAATAGGTGGTAATCCGAAGGAGCTATGTCTGGTGAATATGGCGGGTGGGGTAACACTTCCCAGTCCTGTCCCTCTAAATATCTTTTTACGACTTCTGCGGTATGCGGTTTGGCATTGTCATGCTGAAGAACTAATTAGTTATGTCTATTCACCCATTCTGGTCGTTTTTCTTCTATGGCTCGCTTCAAACGCATTAGTTGTCGTCGGTAAACTTCTCCATTAATAGTTTCAGAGGGTTTGAGCAACTCATAATATACAATACCTTTCTGATCCCACCAAATACAGAGCATGACCTTGGCACAGTGAATATTTATTTTTGGCTGTGATGGGCCTGGTTCGCCTGGTTTCACCCAAGCTTTTTTGCGTTTAGGATTTTCGTAGTGTATCCATTTTTCGTCTCCTGTGACTATCCGATGCAAAAATCCTTTTCTTTGCTGTCTTTGAAGCAGCATTTCACAAATGGTTTTCCGACGTTCCATGTCTCTTTCTTTTAAATCATGCGGAACCCAGTAACCGGCTTTTTGAATCATTCCCATCATTTGTAAACGCTTTGCAACAGTTGAACGATCAACATTTAATGCTGCAGCTAATTCTGATTGAGTTTGGCAAGAATCTTCCGCCAATAATGCTTCCAATTCAGCATCTTCAAATTTTTTTGGTGGTTTTCCATGTTCTTTATCCTCAGTACTAAAATCGTTATTTTGAAATCGTCGAAACCATTCCTTGCAAGTTGTATTAGACGGAGCATGCTCACCATAAATCTCCACAAGCAAACGATAAGTTTCCGCTGCAGTTTTCTTCGCAATAAAATAATGTAATAACACTTCCCGCAAATGACGTTTATTTGGAATAAAAACCGACATTTTTGAAAAGGTGAAAACAATTGTTGCTTACACTTCAACCAAATATCATAAAATGCGTTAGATAGCTGACATTCAGTACTATCGAATACAAGTATGGTCATTTATTAGTACACGTAAACAATACTAAAAACGACATCTGTTGAGAAAGGGCGGAGTCATATTCACACACCCAATAGATCATAAGACATGCGATACTTTTAATATCAGTATTTAAATAACAGCTTTTCTGAAGTTCCAATACAGAAAGTCGCCCAAAAGCGATACAGCAAACGAGCAACGGAATAAATCGCCAATCGCCGCGAATAAAAGTTGCTCAACTATGCCCGCACACTAACTACCGAATCTAATATAGTGCCTCAATCATAACTTGGCTCCGTTAGATGCGGAATGTTGCGTCTCAGATATAGAAAGAGACAACAATATTTTTGCCAACTAACACCTGAGATAAGGACTTAAGAGCAATTTGTGAGTTTCGAAAGTTAACTGTTTTTCAGATCTAAACGCTGCCGTGCTTCGGGGGACACGTTAGGTTCAACCCTTCAGGTGTTGATACCTCCAAAAACAGAGTTACACGAAAAGCAGTTGACGATAGGGGTCAAAAAATATATGTCAAACCATGTCTTAGACGTAGAAAGAGACGACAATATTTTTCAGCTGACTTTAGGGTTGCCAATATATAATTGTGGCACTAGTAATAAATCATATTTTCTTACAAATACGCAATATAATATTATAGCAGCTATTGAATATATAATAGTACATTATTATTCACGTAAATACAAGATATTATAAAATAGTTTGTTCCATTCCAACTTGACTAAATGAACTTGCAAATATTTTCTTAATCAACTCATATTTTCCTTTAAAGAATGAAGCATTCACCTGATTTATTATCATACAAATGCATAGAAATTTCTTAAATGTCCCATTTTTCAAAATTCTATTTGAACTAAACTATATATAACTATAGATTTTAGCTTGCTGTGGCTTGCAAACTCATTTATTCACTTCAGATCTCAAGTACCGTTTGGACACGTAAAAATGTACATTCAAGTAAACATATTCGTTCGCATAAAACGTGTCACTAGCATGTAACGTGCATGAGAGCTCCTTTAGGCACATTACATGCACACATGCAAAATTACAGTCTGTTAGTTGGTCTGATTTGTTAAGATTGTACCGTTGCCAACCTGTTGCGACAGCCCTATTGCTTGTATCGTTAGAGAGAGATAGATAGATAATAATTTATTGTACACCAATTGATAAAATAAACAAAAATATTATTAAGTACATAAAAACAGTACAAAGGGCGGTCTTATCGAGTAAGCGATTTCTTCCAGACAACCAAAGATACAAGCGGCACGCATATCGCTATTTTTGAAGGCTGATTTTATACTACGGCGTTTTAGCACAATCATAATTTATGTTCACTCCAGCCGTAGTGTATGTATGTATGTTTGTATAACGCTTGAAGCTAGACAACATAGTCTTGAGACTAGGGTTGACACGAGCGTTGTGAAACTGCCATATTAGAAGAATCACAACTCACCATGTCCACTCAAATCGCAGTGTCTTATACTTCATTGACTCTAATTACATAACTATAAGTTTATTTATTACTGATTATTAATATTGATTTAATACTGAAAAAAATTTAGTGACTCTTAGTTTGGCTTGCGACAACCCTGTATGAAGACACAAACAGTACGCACAAATCGCGGTTTTTGCTACTTCAATCGTGGTAAGCTATGAAATGCATTTACAGGGAGCCATGCTCACTCCGGCCGCAGTGTGTGTATGTATGTTTGTATGGGAACGCTGGCTTGCGGCGTGACGACGCGTGTATGTCTCGCGCTGACGCTCGGGTTGACATGAGCGTTGTGGAGCTCCGCTATCTGCGTGGAACAGGCCGCCGCCGGGTCGCCCGACCCCCTCAGACTGTCAAGCCTGAAAGGTACATAATAATCTATACTAATATTATAAAGACTCCGTGGCTTAGTTGGTAGTACTGCCTTCGAAGCGAGGGGTCCCGGGTTCGATTCCCGGCCGGGGCACACTTTGTGTGGTGCACATAAACTTGTTCTCGGGTCTTGGGTGTTTGTCTTGTTTTTGTGTTTGTCCATGCCATCTGAGACACAGGGAATCCTTGGCAGAGGTATGAGTGTGTAAACGTTCAAACGTTCATAAACGGCTCTGGTGCTTAAACTATTTGTTTTATAGTTACGTAAATTCAAATGTATTTAGTAAAACGCTGTTATTTTGATCTTACAAGCAGACACTAATTTTATTTATTTATATAGATTACCGCTTACCAGAATTCGTTCCCGGGGTGTGCGTTCCCATCCCAAGGGTAGGTCATAACTAGTAGTTTTCCCTCGTGTTCACCCGTTAACTTAGAAGACGGCTCTCTGTTTTTTAATTGGACATTTATACCACCTGAAATATTACAACAATTATTTTTTTATGTAAAAAAAGTGACGGAACGAGCTGGAGGTCCACCTGGTGGTAAGTGGCTACCCCCGCCCATAAGAACAGGACGACTTAGGTCCCCAACCGAAGCATAAGAAGACCCAAGTCTCACTCCGTTGCGCCCGTGACCCGAGACGGGGATCGGACGTCTCGGATTTCACCGGCGACCACACCCTTCCACTGTGTTCCAGTGTTCCACTGTGTTCCAGTGTTCCACTGTGTTCCAGTGTTCCACTGTGTTCCAGTGGAAGGGTATCCAAGTAGTTTAATTTGAATTTTATTAGATAGATTTCGATGAGCATGTAATTTCACCGGCACCCATACTTTCCACCGGAAAAACAACTACGGTAAACGAACTCTGCACTTCACAGCGCCTCAAACTAAGCTTAAATAGAAATATTTGTAATAGAATACTATTTTTGTTGTATGTTTACATACACTACATACTAACATTAAGATACAGAACAAACATCTAAGTGTGACACGGATGGGAATCTTCTTCTTTTACGGATGGGACTCGAACCCACGACCTACAGTGTAGTACCCTAGTGTCTGAAACAAATAATATGGACTCATAACCTACTAGGTTATGAGTCCAGACACTCATCAATGTAACAAATAATATTAATAATTTCATTAAAAAAATACCTTTTGGATGCCTCTTGCTTTCCAAGAATATCCTCATTTCTGCATTTTCACTGTTCCCGTCACTCGACGTTGTGAATAAGGCTGTCAACAAAATATGATATAAAAATTTTAGGATTTAGTTCTACATGAAGAAACTAGATGGCGCCACTTGTATTTTATTATTATAGATAATGGTACAGAAACCTTCGTGCGCGAGTCCGACTCGCACTTGGCCGGTATTTTATATCATTTGTTTATATGCTAAAGTGCCCTGAAAAGGTGACATCATTTTATATCTGTACTGGCATAGCATAAGAATAAATAAATAAATAAACGTTTACACACTCATACCTCTGCACTAGGATTCCCTGTGTCGCAGATGGCATGGACAAAGAAACACAAGACAAAAACCCAAGACCCGACAACAAACTTCATGCTCCCCACACAAAGTATGCCCCGGCCGGGAATCGAACCCGGGACCCCTCGCTCCGAAGGCTTACTACCAACTAAGCCGCGGGTCTAAAAAATAAGTTTTGAGTTATATTTTGATTAATATAATGTATGTTATTAATATTAATATAATGATGTTGGTGTAACGGATCATCATAATCATCTTCCTGCCCTTATCCCACACTAAGTGGGGTCGGCAACATGTTGGTGTAACAGATAAATCTACACTATCTACACTAATATTATAAAGAGGAAAGATTTGTACCTATGTTTGTATGTTTGTAATGAATAGGATCAAAAAGTACTGGGCCGATTTAAAAAATTCTTTCACCAACAGAATGCTACATTCTTCCAATTTGACATAGGCTACATTTCATTTTGAAAAAAATTAGGGATCCTTGGTAAAATTTGAACAATGTAACCGAAGGTGTAGAAAAATGAGTCTTAAAATGTCTTTCGTCGAATGCGCTGCCGAAACTATTAGCGATAGAACAAAATAATGTACAACAATATTGAAGAACATCATAATGTCTACAAAAAACTCCGCGGTAGCATATGTCCAACTATTGTAGTTATGTCACTACCCCGTGCGAAGCCGGGACGGGCTGCTAGTAAATAAATAAATACACACCTCGTATACTGTCGCTGGTGCGTATAAACGCAAAGTTGACGTCTGTGACGTGGGGCAGCGAGTCGCGGCGCAGCAACGAGCGCGCGCGCTCCACGAACGTCAGCACGTACACGTCGCTCTGATGCGGGGATATCCTCCACACGCCCAGACCTGTATATACAAAAGATTGACTAAAAAGTCTTCAATACCTTCATCCCCTATTACCCTATACATATCATATTCATCCCCACCACACTAATGGATGTAATTTTACATGAAACAAAATAAATATCTAAATCTATCTATCTAATGTATAAGAACTCAAATTGTTACTGTATTATTGTTAAAATTGATGCCATGTACTTAATTGTTTTTTTCAAAATAAATTATTATTATTATTATTATTAAAATCAGTCTACAACTGAGCCAGATATACTTAACATACTAAAAATAAGGCCACAAGGTGGAAACTTTTGGCAGGCAAGGGCCACAAGGTGGAAACTTTTGGCAGGCAAGGGCCACAAGGTGGAAACTTTTGGCAGGCAAGGGCCACAAGGTGGAAACTTTTGGCAGGCAAGGGCCACAAGGTGGCAAAATAAACTAAAGGTTTGTGATATATACGTATCTGGTCATATTCCATAGAAAATTCGCCCCTCCCGCGTGTCGCTCATTTGTTCGTTTGCGGGCAGAGCGAAGCGCATTCTTACGCGCTTACTCATTAATTAATAAGTTAATTATAACTTAGTGTCTTAGACCCGTGCACTACAAACATTTACCGGCAACTGCCGAGCAGAAGATGAAACTATAAACAATAATAAATAAATAAACGTTAACACACTCATACCTCTGCACTAGAATTCTGTGTCGCAGATGGCATGGAAAAACACAGAAACACAAGACAAACACCCAAGACCCGAGAACAAACTTTCATGCTCACCACACAAAGTGTGCCCCGGCTGGGAATCGAACCCGGGACCCCTCGCTTCGAAGGCAGGGTTACTACCAACTAAGCCACGGAGCCGCCAACCATCTTACCAGCGCCTATAACATTGACGAAAGCGTCTCTCCCGGACTCGACCGCCCTCGACTCGGCTTCCAGTAGGACCGACTCGGCTATGATACTGAGCCGCTTGTAGTACGCTTCGTTGTCGAAGATCGCCCTGTTTTGCAGTACGTTGACGAAGCGATCTGTGTAGCGGCGGTCTTCGCTTTTGTCATCTGTGTTTATGTATGAGGACAGTTCGGGGTGAGTGTAGCTTGGAACCTGAAACATTCATTCACATTTATATATTATAATATACTAGCGACCCGCCCCGGCTTCGCACGGTTAGTAAAGCATCAGTGTCGTATCAAAAACTACCCGTGCGAAGCCGGGGTGACTTGCTAGTGTATTATACATATAAATCTTCCTCTTGAATCACTCTATCTGTTAAAAAAACCGCATCAAAATCCGTTGCGTAGTTTTAAAGATTTAAGCATACATAGGGACATAGGGACAGAGAAAGCGACTTTGTTTTATACTATGTAGTGATGATGATTGCGAACCCGCATTGTGATATGTTTACTGATGAATGGAAGGAATTATTAATAAATAAAACTATTTCTATTTCTATTTCCAGCTATGTTTAGTTTGGGGCTAGATGGCGCTGTGTGATAAATGTCCATGAATATATATTTATTATTTATTTATTAACTAGGAATAAATAAATAATAAATATAGAGCGTGGTGGTCCAGGGGCATAGACGCCGACTTTCAATCTGAAGGTCGCTGGTTCAAACCCGCACGTGCAACAACGAGTTTTTTCACTTGAAAAATGTATGTGTGCAATACCATGTTCTCGAAACGGTGACGGAAAACATCGTGAGGAAACCGGCATGTCTTAGAACCAAAAATTCGACGACATGTGACATCTACCAATCCGGATTGGGCTCCCGTGGTAGATCAAAGCCCATTCACTGTCAATTATCGAGAGTAGGCCGGTGTCCCTGCAGTGGAAACATTAGAGGCTGGTACGGTAACTAGAAATAGAAACTGATACCATACCTGATAGAACTCCGACCAAATCTGTCTCCACATATGCTTCGCGGACTGGTTGTTCCGCACGTATGTAGTCTTAAGCACGTTTAGACATGTCGTGGGAGTGACTTCCTCCCCGTACCCGTTTTCTGGACAATTCTGTGACTCTGTGATCACTATGTCTTCGTAGTCCATCCTCTCTGTGCGCTCGAAACGGGGTCCTATTATACCTGAATTTTAACGAGTATTTTAAAACAAACAGAAACAGATTTAAATTTATTGGAACTTTATTCTGTGGAACATAAATACAATTATTAAAAAAAAATATAATATCTACACCATTTTTTTTTTAATAATCGTAGTAGTCCTAAGAAGATACTTACGAAGAATAAAAAATTGGAAAAATTACTAAAATAATTTCAGACAAAATTTGAAAATATAGGAAAATGGAATTGCTTTTCTACCTTCTTCATGCATACATGTGTAAATGTCAATGTCAACGTTTGACAGCTGTGTCAAGTTACGAATCAAGCAGAACCTCTGTCAAATCTATCTATATATAAAAATCAATGTCTGTATGTTTTTTTTCTATGCGTTCCGAAACCATTGATCATATTGTGAGGATACTTTAGCAGTGTGTTCTAGAGACACCCGCGAGGTTTTCTGGCCCAAAAAATCTATATATAAATGATTTTATTACGTGCCCGTTATGTAACGTATGGCCGGTACGTCGAGTTACCTATAATAATTGCGTTCTCCTCTACATCTTTCCCGGGTTCGCCCGCGTTATTCCTATTGCCATCGTTGATGCAAACAGTGCGCCCGCTCACGTACACCATAGCCGATATCTTCATCTCGTCGTAGCTCAGGCAGTTGTCTAGAATAAGCGGCTCCTTTTGCTGAATACTGCCTATTTGCTCCCAGCCGTCTTGTCTGAAACAAGATTAGAGATAAGACTGGCCTCATAGCTCAGTTGGCAGTACCAATGGAGATCTCGCATGAATGTGCTCCGTTGGAAGGGTGTGGGTGCCGGGGAAATCACAGGCGCAGTAGACGTAACATTTACAGGTATGTACCATCTTATTATACATCCTTTTTGAGAATTAATTAATTATGCTATTGGCCATTTTCGTATTCTAGATACATTAAGATTATCTGTATCCCAGTCGCGGCAATGCCAGTAAAATTCTATTATATAGTATATTCTTACCCTCTTTCTCCGTTTAACAGTAAATACGAGTCATAAGCATTCATAAAGGACACTGCCCTTTTCTGCAATATCCTGTCTATTAACTCAGGTACTGTCATATCTTTGTAAAATGCCTTTTCTATGCTGCTTCCGAACTCTCTGGAAATATTTATACCAAAATTTTTAAGTTGTCATATTTACAGAACTCATAAATAATACAGAAATAAATTGAGCTATCGTAAACGGGTCTGTAGATTAGTTGCTAGTAGCCCTGCTTTCGAAGCAGAATGTAGATTCAAAGAAATACTTAAAATTAATACAATTATAATGTTAAATCAAATTAAAATATAATAGCTGCTTAAATAATATTGTCAAGAAATATATACATTACAATTTCAAAAATACATGAAGGATGTGAAATAAATTTAAATGTCAATTACATAAATATATAGATTAAATTTACTGGTTATTAATGAATTTAGCTGCTGTATATGGGCAATGTTTAATTAATCTGAGGCAACAAACAAAAAACTACAAACAAATTGATAAATTTACTTGAAAGTTGATTGAAAAACCAGACTAACCTCTTATATATAAGAAAATGGGTCATTAGAAGTAGTACCCTTTCATGAACCAATGGATAAGTAGATACTATGTTCCTTTGCAGTTCCTCAATTGGTATTCGCTCTTTGAGTGTATGTAATCTGAAATGAGAACAATAAACTGATATAAAAATCTAATTAACAGACTCAATACTTCAATTACTTATTTTCCACACATAGAGAAAAAAATTGTCAAGGGGAAAAAAAATTGGTATGGTGTTACGCCAGGTAAAAGCAGGCATGCACTCGTATTGCTGTGTTCCGGTGGAAGGGTGTGGGCGCCGGTGAAACACCATGCTCATGAGACGTAACATCCCCGTCTCGGGTGACGGGCGCAACGGGATGCGACTTGGGAGGACCAAGGTTGAATCTTTGTTGTCATGGGCGGAGGTAACCACTTACCATGAGATGGGCCTTCAGCACGTCCTATAACTTCAGTAGAAGTTAAAAAAAAATGTTCTTTAATAGTGTACATGCTACCTGCAACACAGGTATCCTAGAGCAGGGGTAAGTATGAAGGTGATATGAGGTCTACTTGCCTGACAGTCTCTATAGGAAATGGAATAGGGAAAGCCCTGCTCCTCCTGATGATTTCCTCAATGTCACCCGAGGGTTCGAAGGTAGGCAGATCCGAGCACTGTCTCAACAACCCATTTGTTTCCTTACTTGTGCTGGGGAAACACCAGTCTGGTTTGCACCTGAAATATGTAAAATGTAGTATAAAGAACTTCCCTATGCTTACCCCCTGGGTGGTGCTAAAGGGGCAACCATAAGTAGCAGTAGAACTTGTGTTAAGTTTGTCCGGAGGTACTGTCACCATATCTGGAATCTGCCGCCATCAGGTAATACTGCTCCGGGCGAACATTGCACAAGTTCTATTACTACTGAAATTTTTAGTTAGACGTTCAACCTATCTATATATATGTATAAATGATTCCATATTTCCCTTGGTTAATTAGGATTGCATTAGTTATAAATTAGGAAAATTGACCAATTTTGCTAATTCTTTTTTAGTTTGATATGGTCAGGACAAGGTTCTTAAGAAAGAAATAATTAAGAAAGATGCGTGGAAAATTCCCGGAAAACCGCAGGTTGCGGAGCAAAACTTGTTTTTTTATAAAATAAAGAATCATACAAATTGATTGATTGTAAAGGTTTCACATAACAAACATATTTAAAATAATAAAAATGAGAGATTAAGAACCCCCTTTTCGATGAAAAGGAACTCTTACATAATAAATGTTGATAACTTACCAAGATAAATTTTGCAGTTGTCGTAATTTATCCATTACTGATGGCTTCACCTGGAAAAATATTTAGCAGACGATTAATAGTAACAGTAATAGTTCATTAAGTCATTTAACAATAGTACTAAATTATATCGTAGTTTCATTCCATCCAAAGGGTGCCTGGAAGAGATTGCTATTAGGACCTGGGTTGTTGGCAGCACCCCTGAAGCATCAGCTGTCGAGACACAGAGACTAACTTATGAAGGCTATATTAAACTTATGAGCCAAGTATTAGCATACCACAACACTGATTTTCAGCCAGAGCCTTATGACATCATGAGTCACCAAATCAACAAACAAGCTTAATAAGTTATAGGTACATTAAAAGTAAGAAATATTAAAATGTGTGACAGTAAGTGTTAGTGATTTAACTTTAAATGTACTTGGGTAACAGCAGAAAGTCTACCACTCGGCATTTATTGCATCAGCAATGTCTGCTGAATGTTCTTCAATCAATTCTTTAGCACCACAGTGTGCATATTCATGCCCCATTGCCTTTTACATAAACTACACTACACTTTGTGAAGATTGGTTTTAGTACAATTTACTCACAAAACAGCTAGTAGGGTCAAAATTAGTTGAAGTTTCATAATCATCATTAAGGTTGTTGTAGCTCCAAATTGCAGTCAACATCAACAGTGAAATATATTATAAGTGAGACTGGGTAATTATTGTCTGTACAGTTATTTCAACGCTTGCAAGATATCTAGACTAAATTATCCGCAGTTTAAACTTTGTTTGCAGTCTATACAAAATTGACTCTTGACAGCTCTTTTAAAGTTCGTTATGCGTATTTAACGTTCATTTTTAACATTAGAATAATTTTTACGATTCGCAGAAAACAGGTTTTTGAGATAAATTGATGCTGTTTGAATAGGAGGTATTTGAATTGTCTATTTATGTAGGACACCGTACCGGCGGCGAAAAATAGCATAAATGTTTATATTGTTTTATATGTGCGAACCAGGGAATAACTTACAGTTTTGTAGTACTTAGATACCGTTACTAGTTGATAATGTACTAATTTTCTAAACATAAAACGAATTTGTACGGACAATACAGAGGTTCCAAAAAACTACTTGTTTTGTTGATTGACAACATCAACAATAAGATATAATCAATGTCAAATTATGACTTTTGACGTTTACACTTTAAGAAGAAAAAGAAACTGAACACTTAAAAGAAAAAAGAAAAAACTCTAATAAGAAAAAAGGATCTAATCGGAGCAGGTTGGCCGCGCTTGTTTTTTTTTTTTTCGAATTTTAAATATTTTATTTTTATTGTAAAATATTAATCACATGCGTGTTCGTGGCGTAGCTTGCGTAGGTGTTTTTTACAGATCATATTAAGCCACTTTCGCCCCGAAAGTGGGACGCTTCCGTGCTTCGGACGGCACTTTAAGATGTAACAAATCTATTTCTGAACATCTGTACATACGATATATTTTGAAAAACTGTTTTGGGGTCATTATAATATTGTTACTGATGCCAAAACTGTATTTATTTTTATTTTTGTCGGTCGCGCATAACGCCGAAACTATTGAATGAAGCAAGTTAAACTTGATATGATTTGACTTCATACTGTGTTAGGACACTGAATACATTTTATACCCAAGGAAACCGGGTTGAAAGTTAAAATTAAAATGTGTTCTTAGTTGACCACGGCGGCGGGATCTATGTACCTGTGCTACCGGCTATTTCATTAGTTATTTCATCCGTTTAGTAGCTTAAATGACATTCGGATAATGATTCCTAGGTAAATACTAAAGGTTACATAAATATTTATTTAGGTTAATTTCGAGTAACTTTGAACAAAACAAGCAAGACACAGCTGGCAACATTTACTGAAACGCTTGATCTTGTCTTTTCTTTACATGCTGCATGCGATGCGACACAATAACAACAAATCACGAATGCAAGTTTTAAAACATATAATGTTTTTCTGTGTAAGTGCCTTAATTCTGTGATAAAAATAAACGTTACAGAGCTCTTAAAGTTATGGGGGATCTGCAAAAAATACGCGCAGAGGTGAACAATGCCTTTAAGCTCAGCGGTTTCACCATACGTAGGGAAGCAAGTACTTTCGTAGCCGAGGAACTTTTAACATTACCTAGTCACGAAAGACAGGCTGCGATCGACAAGCTGACTGCTCATCTGCTCCACCAGTGCCTGTCCCAACCTGTCCTGGAAAAGCATCACATCGAGACAGCGTACAGAGAGTGCTCATCATCGGGCCTAGAGGAATCTGAAACTATCCTGAACGTTATTGATGCTTTTTCAGTTCCGAAGCTCTGTTACGATAATGAACGTAAAAGATTCGTAAAAAACGTGAGTACTAATAATACGCTGTACCCTGATCCGAAATGGAAGGCTCAGTTTTTGATCGACAGATATGCGGTGATATGGCAGAGGACTTTGAGAAACAAACTCTTCGCGCAAGAAGCTTTGCAGCTATCGGAAGTTGAGCAACGATTTCAACTACGTACCATAGAGGTTTTATTAAGCTCTTCAAGTAGAATAGATGAGGTTATAGTACTAGGGTTATTGACACAACTTACTGAAGGAAAATACTACTTAGAAGATCCTACGGGAACTGTTTTATTGGATATCACAAATGCCAGGTTCCACTCAGGATTATTCACTGAAAACAGCTACGTTCTGGCAGAAGGGTTTTACGAGGACAAAGTTCTGAATGTAACGGGCTTAGTGTTACCACCATCAGAAAACCGAAACATTTCTTCCCCATATTTTGGTAACATTAACACATTTGGTGGCGGTTCTAAAACGCTTCTCAAAAATTCCAAGAGCCTGCTCAAAATTGAGAAGGAAGATAAAGATGGCATGATGATATTTTTATCTGATTGCTGGTTTGATAATATCAAAGTTATGGCTAAGTTGAAGGTTTTGTTTACTGGTTACAATGAGTTTCCGCCAATAGCTATAGTGTTCATGGGAGAGTTTCTATCAAATCCATACGGACACGAGCATAGTACACAACTCAGAACAGCTCTCACAAGCCTAGGAGACATAATCCATCAATTCAAAAAACTACAAGAATCAACAAAATTCATATTTGTACCTGGACGGGGCGATCCTGCTGCTGCCAACATTCTGCCAAGACCACCAATCCCAAACTCTATTACCCAAGAAATAAGAGACAAATTGGGAGATTCAGTTATCTTTACAACTAACCCATGTCGGATACAGTACTGTACGCAAGAAATTGTCGTAATCAGACAAGATTTGGTGATGAAAATGTGCAGGAATTCAATACATTTTCCAGAGTCGGGTGATATTCCCGACCATCTTATGAAGACATTGCTGAGCCAATGTACTCTGTCACCTTTAGCTTTGGGAGTACAACCGTTGTACTGGAAACACGTTGATGCATTAAGTTTATATCCCGTTCCAGATTTAGTAGTAGTGGCTGATCATTTCCAACCCTACACAAGATCATACCAGGATTGTCAGATGGTCAATCCAGGGTCTTTCCCGCGGACGGAATTCTCATTCAAAGTATATATTCCCAGTTCAAAGACAGTTGAAGATTCACAGATACCTAAAGAAGATGATATGTAGTAAAACTCATCAGCAGTAACTTATTACTTAAAGTTTAGGAAATAAATGTTGCAGTTTAAAAAAACTATTTTATACCCCAACGCTAGGAAATCTTGAAACTGAATGTGATATTAGGACTTGTTTACAAAATTATGGATATATACTAATTTAATGTTTAATTTAAAGTTTAAATAAAACAATTGTGTAGATTAAGGTTTTTTATTCATAAATAGTTATCTAATATGTACAGATAAATAAACAGTAAAGATAAAAACTTAGATCCTTTATTTCTAGTCATAATAACAGGTCTTAAAAGTTGGGATTAGTGTGTTTACTTACATCCTAAAAATATATTCTTCAGCTCACTCTATGTCACGTCTATGTTCATTTAATAATATGAATATTAAAAAACCCTAGTAATAAAAAAAGACAAGCAGGAACTCTGCTTACCCTTTTTTTATGTAGTAACAGTTTTTTTTGCGGTAATAATAATTATCTATTTGCTGCGTATGAGTTATAATATCTGCTTCTAAAATTTATGATTCCTATCGAAATATAACATGGTCATGGTTTGTTTTAGTTTAGTATTCACACATTGGACGGATTTTCATATACTTATTAATTAAAGTTACATAATAAACTACTATTAAAATCGAATAAGTACAATTTTGTGCTTTATTCTCTAAAAAAAAAAACAATCATAGCCTAAACATAGATTGAAACGTTACAAAAATAATGGCGGAATGGCGTGCAACGGTAACGGAATTTTTGCCTTCAAAAATGACACTGCTCCACTAAAGCTTGCCTACACGGTGTCTGTATGGCGTGTCGGACAAAAAGGACATCGTGTGCGCAGGTCTTCAGGGTAAGCGATTGGATATTGCTTTTGACATTAATTGAGTTAGTGTACCTACATCTTACACTACCATTTATTGTACCTACGCAATACATAACAGATAAAGAAATTTTACTTGTTTTCTTATTCATAGCTGGTGATTTTTGGGGTTGCTCTGCGTTGACAGATTTTTTAATATGTGTCGAGAAACTCTCTACAGTGGCAACATTCATTTCCAGTTTTCCACAATCTATCGCCGTCGCCTCACGTTTCCTATTCTACTGCTGATATAACATTTCACATGAAATTCAATTACAGAACGTTTCACAAGAAAATAACACCACGAAAAAAACAATTTCCTTTCGTGTATTTATTATTATCTTCGTCTTACGTTATTAATTTTAAGTACATATCAAATTAATTTATAAAAACATCAGCTTATCAGGCGTAGAATAGGTCCCCGGAAAAGTATTTAAATCTACAACTAAACGCCAACCAACGTGTTGTAAGTTTGTCCGATGGGCGCGAGAGCAACCAGGCAGATCATAGCGATGGTGATGATCACCACTATGGGAGCGAAGACGCCGAGAATCAGTTTCCTGAAGCCACCAAACTGAAACAAGGTGTTACAATTTTAGCTGATTTGAACCTTTGAGTTGAAATATCTATTGGTGCGCGCGCAGTGGCAGTAAAGTGACTCTTGTGTGTTTGATTCACAGCCGGGGCAGACTTTGTATGAAAGCGTAAATTTAATTTTCAAGTCTTGTGTAGTCTTGTCCAGGCTTCTGCGACACAGGGAATCCTAGAGCAGGTGTATGAGTTTGTTAACGTTATTATTATCATAATTAAATCATTCATTCATCTGTTGCCGTGGAAACCGGTAGGAACAGTTGTTTTCAACTCTTGTTGTAAGGCCTCGGCTGGGTTGCTATAGTGCCCGCGTTATGACCCGAGTCGTAAAGTCATAAATCATTTTAATCAGTCTACTCGCTCGCACTCATTGGGCTTATGGAGGATAGGCTTATTCATGGGCGTACCCAGCTTCTGGCCTAGGGGGGGGGGGGGGGGGGGGGGGGGGGGAAAGTCAGATTTTTTAGGTTGAATCGTTCGCGGTTTTTTGTCATACACACTACACAAACACATCTACATGAAACATTAGGTATACCTATGTACCTTAGTGTGTAGTGCAAACAGCCGAAAATGATCCTGCTTTATAGGTAGTTAAATAAATATAAGTCAATTGTACGCCCATGGGCTTTTTATAGGAATAGTTTGAGCCTAAAACTTACCGGAGCATCAGTACTCCTGTCAATTTGCGTGACCTGTCGTGTGTGGCCCATCATGTCCTTCATCGGGAAAGAGTTCACCCGACCGTTGCTGATGCGGCCGTCCGAGACGCATACTGTCAGCTACGAAAATTTATAAAGTACTTATGAGTTTATAGTAGAAGAGATGGCTCTAAAGAACTAAATTTCAATTTGCGTTAGAAATCTTATGTTTACAAATATATAAACTTTAACATGTAAGCTATGATTCTGCTGTCCAGTTGCTCGCGTCAAAAGGACAAAAGGAGCAACTTAAAGCAGTACAACTAGTGCCAAGTTCGTACGGAGAAGTACTACCTACAAACTTGGCAGTACCAAGCAGTGATGCACTCGTAATGATGTGTTCCGGTTCCGGTGAAATGGTGTGGCTACCGGTGAAATCACAGGTGCATGAGACGTAACAGCCCCGTGTCGGGTGACGGGCGCAATCGGATGGGACTTTGGGAGGACATAGGTCGAATTTCTGTTGTTATCGGCGGGGGTAACCACTTACATCAGGCGGGCCTTCAGCTCGATTCCTGATAAAAAAACAGAAATGAATACCTAATAGTAGTTTTGAAAAGATAATGATCTGGATCTTTAATTCTTTTTAGGTCTAGAACATGCTGATATTCTTACGATGTTTTTTGCCGTGCCAAGAAGCGGTTACCGCGCAACAAATGTTTAAGAAACAAAACTCTCTCTTTGGTTCTAATCGTTGTTCTCTCTAACACATGCGTAATAAGAAGTGGGAAGTTGATCGGGGCCGTTGTGTCAAGTATAAAGTTGACTCTTGGGTCTTGGAATTAAATTAATACTCACAGAGAGCACAATATGCATGACGACGTGGAAAGCTACGAAGGCAGCCAGAATGAACACGCTCCAAGACGGCAGCTCGGCCTTCTGGAGGTAAACCGCCAGGAATATTGTCACAACTGTAAAAATAAAACCATTTATATAATTAAAAATATAGCAAGGTGGCCCAGGGGCATAGACACTGACCCTCAATCAGGTCGCTGGTTCAAACCCACACGGGAACCAACTAGGTTTTTACTTGAAAAATTTATGTGCGCAATACCACGTTCATTTTGTGCCCAATGAATTGTTTAGTTGCCTAAAACCATCTTCGCATACCTTTCTAATGAAACCAGTTTGAGGCACATCGGTTGGATGGTTTTAAGTGTATAACGTACATAGGTAGAAACAATTTTTGTGTTTTATATATTAGGTAGGATAGGATAAAGATTATTTAAGCAAGCATTGTATCTCCAAAGTGTTTTACTTACTTCCGAGAATGTGAGCGCTGTTTCCGAAGAACCAATGCGCCCAGTTGAAGAGCGGTCTCTTCTTAGTGCCAGGGTGCGGTCTGAAGTAAGCGCCTGAAACAAAAAAAACGGGCATTGTTTTCAAATTATTTTCATCCACCTCCAGAGGTTATCAATTCGGCTGTTCTTTATGTTTGTTACCTCAGTTCTCCGTCATATAACAACCGATCAGAAAAACTATTTTTTTATATGAAAGCATATGCTTTCAGATCGATCCCATAGAATTTTTTATCAAAATCGGTGTAATGTTTTAGTTGTTATATCAAAATAACTGGAAAAGATAGCTCCTAGCAAACGAAATTGCGTGGTTTTTTTTTAACTTGTACATGTAAAGCACTTACCAATGGGCTGGATAAAGCATAATATAACAGTGACGAGTCCGGTGATGGCGTGAGGGTTGTCTCCGGTAGTGGACCAGCCGCCTACCTCAATGAGGATCAGGATAAACCCACATACTGTCAGCAACCACGTTGCCACCATCAGAATTCTGTGCCACTGGAATGTATAAAGCGATGGTGCATTTAGTATGCAAACATTCGATAGCTGGGTTTTATGCTAAAATCTTTTTTTATAAGCCTGTTTCACCTGTCAAGATACAATCTAGCGTAACTAATAACGGAATATACAAAGAACAAAAAACGTGTATACTTACACTAATTTATAGTTATAGATACAATCAAAAGATTAACGAAAGTTAAAAAATTTTTAACTAAAAAATTTACTGTATTTAGGTATACAGTCGGAGAAAATAATTAATCTATACAAATAAATAAAATTAAAGCGCCTGTATGTAATATCCAAATAACATTACAAACTGATGATTTATAATAAACGCAAACGAACGAGGGATGAAAGTATTAACTTTTTTTCTTAATATGAGTAAAATATAGAAAGTTATAAATTGAGAAGGCTTTAAATTTATCATGGCACACTAATGAGACCTAAGCTTTGAACCAAAGTTCAGGTTACTTACAGCAAACCAAATGTCTTTTCCGCCTAACTGCTTGCCGACCCAAGTCTGCCGGAAGTATCTGAAAACCGAAATGTAGTAATTAAGTCATAGGTTTTCTCCTGGTTATTTAATACTGACTCCGGTGTTGACGATAAATAGTGTCTTACAGGCAGCTTAAGAGAACAAGACAGGTGGAACTAGTATCAAATCATATCAGTCTTTGACTGCCTTCATCTAACCCAAAATAACCTTACAGAATATTGACCTGTGGATTTATTGGCTAGTGTTATCGGCTTACCGAGGCTTAGCTTTGCAACGGCATATAAGCCTTCATGGCGTAGCTTGCTTAGCTGTTCTTTACAGATCATCTAAGTTAGCAACTTTCGGCCCGATCAGAAGTTGCGTGACCATTCAGTGGCATTTGAGCTGTCGACCACGGTGGTTAGTTATATCGGTTTCCCTGAAAAATTTGCACTCTATCTTAATGGAAAACTCCAAAAACTCACCTAGCCAACAATATACCCAAGGAAGCTGTGCCCAACCAAGCTGTCAACATGAAGGAACCGTGCAGCTTCAGCAGTAGCTTCGAAGAACCTGCGGCCGCTCCTACCGTGGCTAGCGCCATTGGCGTACCAGTCGATTCGTACGCCAAGTTGTGGAAACCAACTCTGTTTGCGTCTGAAAATTGTCATAGAAGTTGACTGAGAGCAATAAGGAAAAACTGGTTATGCACAAGTTTATGAATAAATCTACTAAGAATAACTAAGAAACTAATAAAAATTAACGCAATGGATACTTAAAGCTTAAGCTTCCACCTTGAGACAGTGTCCAGTGTCAGACGTACACATTATATCAACTCCACAAAATCAAAGGCATTTATCTGCTTCATTAGGTTTGCTAACAACCGAGCTAAAGCTAAAAGCGAATTGCCGCAAATCGAACTTGTTGTTTGAAGATTACTGCTAATTACTTCTATTCAAAGTAAAAAAACTCACCTTTCATACTGTCACCAGCAAGCACCATCAAATTAAACTTATTCGTTGCCAAATTGAAGTTCTGTCCCTTGACATTCGAATCCACATCTCTCTTGAACTTGCAGTACAGTTTCCCATCAATATTAGAAGACTCCAGCAGTTGCACTATATCTTGTGGGGAATCAGACCTGCTGACGTAAGGCTCAGCCTTTGGGTAAGTCCAAGACGTGAACAGACTGATTCTTCCGTTGTCGTTTCTGACGCACTCCATAGCGCTGTCGTCACCCATTTTGTTGTCCATACTCAGTCCAGTTGCCACGTATTTTGGGTTATCGCTACCCTGAATTTCGAAGGTGTAGTCGGCCCCGGCTACAAATACGGCTACTATTGCCTTGCAGTCTCCCTTTTCGATGCAGTTTTGGGGGACTCCGAAGCAAAGTTTCGTGTCAGCGCAGCCTTGGTAGATCACGTCCAATGGTTGCGCGGTCGGTTTTGGCTGAAAATAAAAGTAATTTATTATAACAAGTACTTGCTATTAATCTTGGAAATCGATTGTAATGATTAGTAGCAGTAGAATGATTGCCAAAGAGTTTCTTGGTAGCAGTACTTCCTCGGACAAACCAGATATGAGTTCACAGCTGCTTAATTTCGTTTTAGTCCATATAACTATGACACAGGGTCCTTCCTCAGAGATGTGACTTATTTTTGATACAAGTATTTAAAATGGAGATGCAAGATACAAAATACATATTTCTTAAGAAGTATTTCAAATACCATTTCCACAAGTATCTTGTAACTTCTGTACCAGTTAAGTTATGAGGTATCTAATACATCTCAGTCCTTCTTAGTGAAGTAGTTGTAAGTGAGTTATCGTTTTAATTTTCACAGGCTTTTTGTGTTTTAATGGTGGCTGTAACCACATAAATACATCAGGTGAAGGCCCGTAAGGGCAATATAAACTATATAACTATATAATATATAGTATATATTGCCCCATAGACAGGCAATATAAACTATATAAACAAACTTTACATATGGTTAATTGGCATACCTTGCTCTCCATAATGACAGGCGGGGGAACAGTGGATCTCTCAGTGGCGGCGGTGGGCGCGGAGGTAGTCACCACAGTGTCAGGGGTCACGACTTCTACGAGGGGGGACTCCACACCGCTCCAGAAGGTAGCGTAGCTTTGAGCTACTGTTGCTCTGGAATAAGAAATGAAAAATTGCAGAAACATCTGAATGATTCAATGACAGAAACATGTTTTAAGTACTTTCAAGTCTCAGAGATGCTTGAGCAAGCAAATTAATAAATATTCATGGACATTTCACACAGCGCTATGTAGCCCCAAACTAAGCATGGAACTAAATAACTGATAGAATAATTACCTACAAATTCACATCCAGATAGAACAAACATTTAGGTATATTCGTCACAAGAATGAATCTAACCCGAGACCTAGCGCAGAAGGCAGAGCTACTACCAACTGAGATAAGAGGCCAGTCAATGACTAGAAAATAACATAATTTATAATATAATTTAGGAATGTATAATTTAGGGCTTGACAAAATCATTTCGTGCAGTATTGAGATGCTTACACACCTAAAAATGTTTTAGCGGTCTCTATATTTTAATGATTCTTCTCATACGTTAAAAAGTAATTTTTATTATTATTATAGACAGTTCACATCATAAAATATTATGTTGCTAGTTATAGGTATTACTGGCCCTGGCTGCAGATCAATCTAAGAATTATTTACTGCGATTTTATTTGGGGCAAAATGGTAGCGTGGGAGATTATTGTCGATTAAAGTTACACCTTGCAATTTATGGCGTGTTGTTAATCCATCTCAATCGTTATATTTATGTTAATGTTTTCGTGTAATTTGTTGAAATGGCAGCGGTATTCACAAAGATCGGGGCCAGAGATTGTTATTTTATTTCGCTGTAACATAAGCGAGTTCAACGAGATTTTTGACCGCAGTTTATCGCTGTTTTATCGCGATCAACAACGCGTAGCGTTGTGGAAAAACAGCGATTGTGACAACTTGTCTGTAGGACAAAGGCTCGCTTGGCTAGCTACCAACCTCGGAAAGTCTGTTGCTAAGTATCTAACTGTATTCTCATGTGCCTCAGTTAAGGATTTATCGCAGGCAGTTTTTTGGTGTAGGTATGATTCCTAGGATTTTAAATTCCAGCTCCACTTGTACTATCGTTTTTTTGTAGTCGTTTGCAGATTGTCAAATTGCGAATCAAGATAGGAAAACATCTGTTGGTTATGCTAGTCTATCGGTATGTCTTCAATGTGCTCAAACATACCTGAACTCAATTCCTCCCAGAAAGTCGGTGGGCGCCAGCCACTGGAAGGTCAGCGCTGGTTTGTCTTCTGGCGAGGTGTGGGTTGCCGTGTCGTTTGCGTTGATACATGTCGTCAGACGGGTCAAGGCTGTAGGTGCACTGATGAACTTGCCGACTATTATGTCTTGGTTCTGAAAGGATCATTGTTTTCTTGATTAGCTGCTAAATGGTTGATAGTAGTCGTGTTCTAGTGCTCAATACTAAAATTTCGTCAGATTCTTTCCACCAATGTTTTTGTTTCTTGTGTTTTGATTTTCTTGTACTATGAGAAGCACTTTAGTGAGGTTTGTCAGAAGTATTTTCAGAAAATCATTACTGGGACTAGATGATGTGTAGAATGTTTATTAAACGTTTACATACTCATACCCCTGCACTAGGATTTCCTGTGTCGCAGATGGTATGGACAAACACAGAAACACAAGACAAACACCCAAGAACGGAGAACAAACATATAAAGTGACTTAGTTAGTCACTGTAGTATCCCTGCCTTCGAAGCGAGAGGTCCCGGGTTTCCGCCGGGGCACACCGGGCACACAAAGTGTGCCCCGGCTGACTAACTAAGTCACTTTATATTTAATTATTTAAAGTGTGCTGACTAACTAAGTCTCTTTATATTTAATTATTTAATTCACTGCCTATAATGTGGTGCATTGTCTGCTCAAATGTACATTTAGCCAGTTTCTCCTCACCTGTATCTGCCTAGCCTGCAGTATGAACCCTCCAATCGGCAGCGGCGCTCCAGCCGGGCTGCCCACGGTTACGTTCAGTACATCCCCTTGCCTCACTTGAGCTGATGACGTTAGAATGAAGTACGGCGGCACCGAGGATTGCGGCTGAATCGTCGAGTGTCTCGGCAGTTGGTCTATACAGGCCTGGAAATTAGACATTGATTTTGAAATCCAAATGAATGTATAAAGACATTGTTTCAACCTATGTCCGTTATAGACTTTGAAACCATCCAACCGATCTGGATGAAATTTGGCACAGAGATATATTATAGCATTTAACTATTTCTATCCCATAAAAATGTACGGTAGGGTCGAAGGGAGTTGTTAATAACTTATATATTTTACGGTACGAAAGTTTTTATAATGAATGAGATGCGTAGTTTTTTATTCTACTCTTAGGTTGAGGGCTTTTTTACACACTCATACCTTTGCACTAGGATTCTCTGTCACAGATGGCATGTAAAAACACAGAAACACAAGACAAACACCCAAGAACCGAGAACTTCATACTCACCACACAGTGTTCCCCGGCCGACAATCGAGCCCGGGACTCCTCCCAAGCCACGGAGGCACCATAAAAACTAATCTAATCATAAACTCACCCCAGATGGCGCTCCTGAGCCGTGCTGATGTGATGTCTTGATGAGCAGCATCATCAGCAATAAGCACGGTAGTCTTTTTCTTGGTAACATCTTGTGCCAGCTGAAAATAAAGAGTACTACGTTAATTATGGGTTTTGGAAGCTGCGACAGCTTATGTTTAACCCTAGGTTTTGACAGACTTAAACACACATCGTATTTTCTAAAAAAACATGTTATTTGTGATATAATCATTTTAATCATCGTTTTTTTTACTTGGTTTAATAGAAGAAGCGTTAAGGTATTAATCTATGTGTAATTGGGGGTAATTTAAGCGTTAGATACATCATAAGACACATTAGTTTTTCCGAAAACTGTTACAATTCTCAGATTCAGTACCTTCGCTCCCCAGTCCGGGCTGAAACTTGCATTTACGTAGATGATCAGAAGAACGAAACATGCTTCGCCATGAGCTCTTCATGTAAGCTAAGCACAAAAAGTAACTGATAAAAAAATCGAAAAAAGCCAACTTCAATACAATCAAACTAGCAAAATACGCAATTTCGTTTACTTGAATGTCATTTTGCCAGTTATTTTGATTTAACAACCAAACTATTAAACCGATTTTGATCAAAAATATGGTATGGATCAAATCAATTTGAAAACGTATCCTTTCAAATAAGAAAAAGAATCCAAATCGGTTGATAAATGGCCTAGAATCGAGAGTAGGCCGGTGTCCTTGCAGTGGGACCATTACAGGCTGATATGGAATATCTGTCGTTATTGGTAACTTCTCTTCCAATTTTTGCTTCTAGAACCTGCCGGTTATAATACGTAATGTTCGGTCTAAAATAAATGTGTCATACACATTGAATTATAAAAAAATCTAAAAAGTTAGTTATCTGACTAAATTGTAACTAATCTGACTTAATTGATTTCTTGTATAGGAAGTCAGCTGCAATCAACTGACATGACGTCAGCCGAGTTCCGTTTGAGGGAGACAGATAGTGGCATCTTGTGTGTTGGAGTGTGAGACAAAGAATGTTACACATAAGGTCAAATAGGTGAAGGGACTCATGGTGAATGAGTGGTTTTTGCATTTGAATAATTACATGTTAATTTAGGGTTGTCACCAGCAGGAAAATCTTTTTCATTTCAGACGAATCTTGTACTTGAATATTTTATTTCTAGAAATAGCAATATATAACTGCGTCGCAGATAGACCTGAACTATCAGTAAAAAACGAATTGACACAGATTAAATAATAGTACCTACCACCGCTCCGTTTAGATCCTTACCTAGTCTTACTTGATGAATCAGTCAAGTAATCAAGCCTTTTTTATTAACTATTTAAGAATTCGGTCCATAATGATCGTCTCATGGAGCTCACCACCAAACCCCACAGCTGTTATAAGCTGTATGTTTTGTTATTGGGCAAGCTTAATCACCGCTAACATTTTCTTCCATATTATTGTAGGTGGCGATAAATAAAATAACGATTAAGGACGGCAAAAGAAACTGGTTAAAATCTTTTCTGACCCGTTTGTCAATTTTGACAACCCTACATTTTTAGCTTGCGTGATTGGTTAGACCTCAGCCAACACGCTAGGTTAAGAATAATACAATTATTATGGCTGGTTTATTCCTATGACATCATCGACTAAGCTGTTTTATGAATGCGACCGAAAGTTTTGACCCATATATAATGCAAGGACATAACTAGGTGTATAGGTGAGTTGTCTCAAACCACAGCTAAAGAATAATGATTATCTGATATCCTATATTATATAAATTATTATGATTACTACAAACTTTACCTAAAACTGACCAATAATATTCCATTTGGCTTTGATTATACATTATTTGTTCAATCAAGTTAGGCCAAGCATCCTTAGGCCAAGGGTCTGACAAAGTTGTGATAGTTCTTAGGCGTATATCTAGAATTTATTTCTCTCAACCCACCCAAGAAAATACACTGATAATCACGAAGGTTTAATATTTTGAGACCTAAATACAATACAATTTGATTAAAAACAGCAATAAAATAGCGTGACATTGGCGGAGCAAGGTTGCAAAACTGTCTGACCTCAAAGCCAATACATTTTTTGGTTCTGATATGGTCCATTTGAAGCCGGAATTTTAATGAGTACTGAGGTGACAGTTCCGGACAAAAACTTCCTCTGTTCAAAGCAGTGACATTATCAACAATTGCCTCGAACAATAGGTACCACAGTATAATGAATAATGTTACTGACTGCAACTGTTTTATTTCTTTTTTACGCGATAATTTCGCAAATCGATAACTTATTTGGATCCTTCAACCAACAGATTTTCAAAGGATGTTTTCAATTCGGTTGTATTTTTTTAAAATTTTATGTTTGTTACCTTTTTATTTGGGTCATTAGTAGACGCATAGATTTTTTCAAAGTCGGTTTTGTAGTTTGGTTTTTGAATCAAAATAACTGGAAATGTTGTCATCAAGTAAACGAAATTGTGGGACATTTCTGTGAATTTCTTAGCCCACTGTAGACGGATGTAGATTTTTTAAAATGATTAGTTGTACTCTATAATGGCAGAAATAACATATGAAAGAATTGAAGTAGCTTCTTTCGATTTTTTTTTATATCCCTCCTGTAGATCCTATTTGATATGTACCTCCGAGGTAGTCCCATAGTAGGTAATTTCACCAATAACAACGTAAAATATGGGATGAAAGATTGAAGCTGGCTTATTCGAATTTTGAATCAATGGCCATGACAATATCATGCGGGCTACTGGTGATACCGGAAGGCTCTCAACTAAGGAAAAGTTTTAAATCTAGTCATACAACGACGCGAAGGTCACCACTTAAGTATGGACCGCAGCAGACTACTGAGTACGATGCAAATTTAAACAAATAGTCAGAGGCGGCCTTAGCGGGTGGCAAGCAAGGCAACCGCCCGGGGCCTCACTTTTGTAGTGCCTCGCATCCTCGCAGAACAACCCGTTTTTTGTTTCGATGTACTGCAGCTGTCTTTAAGAAAATGCTGACTGGTTACCAGGAGCCCTGTACACTTCCAACTCACCTAAATTCCTCATACGCCAAGTGCCTCACAAAGATCTATCGCCCGGAGCCTTGCAATATCTAAGGCCGCCCTTGCAAATAGTAAATATACGAGTCGCAGTCGCGGCGCCACTGAAAACCAGCGCTTCACTAAACCAATATTTTCCTGCTGCAAATGCTTGGTAATTAAATCGTTTTGTGTTTCGTATTGTAAAATATTCTTTATTGTAAATGTGTTTTGTATGTACGTATTGGTTTAAATAAATAATAATTTTTATTTTAAATAAATAATAATTATTATTTTATTTGATATGCGGTGTCACATATATTTTACTATTTCTATATTGCACCTTGAAGAGAATGACAGACGTATTTTAGTAATAAAGTTCCTTTTAAACTTTTGGTACGTAACCCCACCTCGCATTAATTACTGAAATCAACCAATTAACACTATAATGCAGCAATTGCGTAAAAACTCGATTAGTTGCTGAGGAAGAATTTTTTTAATACCAATGTCGATATTGACCGAATTCCTCGAAGTTACTACCGAGCCGACCACATAATTTATACTGGCCGAGTTAACGTTTTCCTGTGTCGCAGGAATCACGTACACGCAACAAAAACATCCAAGGCCGGAGGATATTCACAATCACAGAAAAACTTACTTAAACTTAAATTACTGGCAGTTGAGGCGTAACATCCGCGTTTCAGTGACTTGGGTCTTCTTATTTTTTAGTAGCGCAAGATCTAAGTCATATTTTTGTTATTTATGGGCGGCGGTAACCACTTAGGCTAACATTAGGCGCATAAAAAATCTTACTTTTTTTTAAACGAGCTTGTTATTTATTTATTTCGCGTAGGTATCTTGGAAACGGCATCATCGAAATCGTTAGACGATTTGAATGAATTTTTTTGTAAAATCGCGTTTTAACTGAAACTATATTTTTGAAGTAACAGTACCACAAAAATTTACGAGATGGCACTGTATTAAATTTTCAGCATAGTTTAAAGTTATAATAAAATAATATTTTTGTAAAATTATGAATTTTCACAAGATATTTCTTGTAAAAAGCTTATCTAACTTTGCCTAAAGGCCTATTATCCAAGAAAGCAATTAATTTATAAGGACGACCTAGTAAGCCCCTGTCAAAATGTGGAGTAGGTTAAGCAAGTAATTTATTCAACACTTTCTTGGGGTTGTTAGTTGGTTGCGTAACCCCCATTCTTACGGTTGACCGGGTTACCATGTTTCTATTCAAATTTGGAACGAAACCTAAAATATACAAATTAAAATGTTTTTTTTTTTCTAGACTGGTCGTTGAAGCACGCTTAGTTTTCGGTCTAAGTTGTTATGTATGTTCCTTTACGGTACACCGCCGGTATGACGCCGAACTGTACGCTCGCGATGTCAAATTTTACTATAAACCTCCCGGTCGAAGGAGTTGAAAGTAATAAAACACGGGTACACAATTAGTGGTACGGAACCTTAAGTGTGAACCAAACCGCACTTAAATGTAACGTATGAATGACATCGCGTAGGATTTAAAAATAGGTCAGGGCCTCGAGTTTCAATTTATCTATTGCATTGGTCGATTAAACATATCGACCACAGTTCAATGCACCTTTGTCGTGTTTTTTTTTTATCACGTCATGCAGGTGGCTTGTGCCTTGACACGCATTCTACTCTGCAATAAATTGAAATTGGAAGCCCGGGGTAGAATGTAAAATGTAAAATTTTGTTACAATTTAATAAATAAAAAGCGGACGAATGAGAATTGTAGGTACTTAATTTTTTTTACGTGAAACGCCGCACTCTCATATCTGCGAAGAAAAATATGTTTTTTTTTTTACAATAACCACTGTTTCAGCTCTGGAATTCCCTGTGGGCACAGGACACAGGAACACAAGACAAAGGTTGTCTGTGAGAGATCGCTTTATAGCGATAAGACCGCTCATTATGTCTCCTTTTTATTGGTTAAAATTTCTATTTTAATATATTGTTATTATATATATATTTGGGTGCAATAAACTGTCATCTAACTATCTATCTATCTATTCCGGACTGTGCCTCCGTGGCAGATAAACGCGTGGGGAAATTAGAGGTTGATACGGTACGTAAGTACCATTAGCCCCACCGCGACGCAATATTACCCATCACAATGTAATTCCCCGGCATTCCTGCCCATCGAGCTGGAACTAACGCAATCTGCTGGTTCTTGACCACATCCTCGCGTGGCCATTTGTAATTTCTATGTAGTAAATATATAACAAAACAAATATTAACTAAAAAATAATTTTAATAAAAATATTGATAATAATACCTACATTTTGTGTCTGCTGATCCTTCTATTTTAGTGTTTCACTGTCTCATTTATTTGAATTTAAACAAAAGAGATTAACGGGAACGGGAACTACGCGGGTGAAACCGCGGGGCGCAGCTAGTATAATAATACTTAAACAAATATTCATGGACGTTTCACACAGCGCCATCCAGCCCCAAACCAAGTATAGTATTATAAACTTAGCAAAGCATAGCGCTACCGTGCTTGGGCGGTAGCGGTTAGTTCAAATGTCATTAAACGAAACTTCGCAGTTATTCATTCATTTCATTTCAAGGATGCTTCCTCATAAAACCACATGTGTTGATAATAAAATTGTTGCTCAGGTATTCAGCCTATTTTTCTGGGATTCCCCGGAAGACGCGCGCCTAACTGGCGGACAAATGTTTTTCCCCTTGTCTGTCTTATCACGTTTAACCGGTTTTGGCCAAACACGCATGATGATCAGACGCTTAAACCGGTACTTTGATTTGATTTGGTAATTTATATTATAATTCAAAATACTGTTTCTTAGTGATTTAAAATTCACCGATAAAAGAAACCGATTTAATATTTTCTTTTGGGCAAATTCTATATAAAGGTTTATTTTATCGACACGAAATAAGAAGAATATTTTCTTTTTTTATTCTCAATTTCTACTATACTTTAACGAAGTTAACCTATTCTATTAACAAGTGATTGATTTTAAAAAAAACTACCATTTTAAAACAGAAACATGCAAACGTCTGCAATGGGTGAAGAAAAAAGTTACAGGAAACAAATTAGGTACGCAATTATGTTTACTTCTACCAGTTATTTTGATTAAAAATTTTACTATTGAATTGATTTTGATGAAAATCCTTTGGGACCAATCTGCTAAATTTCCGAGTTATCACGAATAGGTAACGAAAACAATTAAAAAATATATACATTGTTTATGGTTTGATATCCTCCTCTTTTAGAAGTTGGTTAAAGAAACATTAGAATAGGTTTACTGTCCAAGATATCGCGTAAAAAATACAGATGAATTGAAAAACACTTCTTGACGCTTTTTAAAATCACAAAGCGCTGTAATACTATAAATAAAAAAATGTACTGCTAACATTATAAAGTTGTAATTTTATTCATTTCATTCTCACATGACATATCGTATCCATCGCATTGCATATACAATTAGTTGTGACAGTGAAAGTTCCAAGTTATTACGAAAGTGTTTGCTAACGCACCTAGACCTAATTATCCAATAGGTACTGTGTACCTTGATATATGACGTATCCCCGTCTCGGGTGATGGGCGCAGCAAGATTAAAGCGACGGTGTAAAATCCAAATTTTATACTGTACTAGCTGTGTTACGCGGTTTCACCCACGTTTTTCTCGTTTCCGTAGAAACAGCGCACGCAAAAATAGGTGTTCGATTTTACACCTTGTGTTACAAAATAGCAATTTTATTACGGATCCCTAATTTTGAAAAAAAAACATAGCCTTCCTCTATAAATGGACTACCCAACACTGAAAGAATCATTCAAATCGGACCAGTAGTTCCAGAGATTAGCGCGTTCAAACAAACAAACAAACACTGCGGCTTTATAATATTATATATAGTATAGATTACTGTTGTCATGGGCGGGGGTCTCCAATTGCCACCCACTCCAATCGTTCCAACAATTATTTAAAAAAAAAATGAAAACTACCTTCATTAAATTATTGTTTTACTAATTGTGATTATTTCCCACGCTTAGATACCTACCTACCTGTAGGAGCTGACTCATAAGACAGGATGCCATGTTTATCAAGTAAGGTCAAATTTTAACAATGCCGTACAAACTTAAACAAAATCATAATCAACTTGAACATCTTGAGAATTGAGTTCAAAATCCCAGCTATACTCGCAGCAAACTTTTATCATCCAAATCTGCTATAATAAGCTATAATAAGCTTTATATTTTTAATGATAGAGTGCTAAAAGATATTTTACTTCAGTTGTCTTATCAACGACATTCAAAAGAATTCGTTCCCAAATTATGAGTGCGTGCTTAGAACGTGGGCGTAAAACTTTAATGTAATCTTGCATAATCATTTATCATTTCATAATCATTTAATCAGTTTATTTCATTCTCGTAAGTTCACTGTCTTTGGAATAAGAGAGCCTCGACCAATATCTAAAGAGGCTCTCGCTAGGCGGCTGTACAAGGGCCAAATACAGAAGGCGCTACTCCTGGATACGGCACGCATCGTCGTCCTCTCTGCAGCCGGTCGGCGGAGCTCCGTTTTTATAAATTTTCTACTACGTTTTTATACTGTTTATTTTATTATTCGTGTTAGCGAGATATTTACAAAATTTTTGCCCGGGATCATGACGCATGTAACTGCGTCGAAATATCGGGAGTCGAAAAAACTCACAAATCATGGTAAATATCTCGGTAACACGAATAATAATGTTCATAACCATGATAGTTTTAAAATTTATACTATTTATTTTTTAAATAAAATATTATTTTGTAGTGAAAAATGAAGGTAATTATATAAAATGAGATAAAAAAAAAATATAATAATACGAGTTAATAGCTTTTTAGAATTAAAAACAGTGTAACAATAGTACATAGATGGGAACGATGCTATCTGCAAAAGTGTAACACTGCGTCTCAGAATAACATCACCCGCCTCCACATAAATGTAAGCGCAAAAGTTCTTATGTAAATTTGCTTATGTCAATAATGAATTTGACGACAGTAAAGCAAAAACTTTCTTAATGGTCCTTGAAGTCAAGGCTTTGAATCCTCGCTCCAAGATTAAACTCTTAATGTCTCCACTTCGGCCAGTTACCATTAGTCTGTCAAGGTTTTAATGCATTTAGACACAGTTTAATAAGGCGATGATTGACTCGTAACAACTGGCCTTATGGCTCAGTTGGTAGCTTTGCGTTCTTGTAGGCATTAGGATCAATTCTTACTCAGGACTTGCATTTGTGTGACGACATAGATGTTCGGTGTGTTTAAAATTGCAGCATTTTGAGACGTATCATTCCCGTCTTGGGTGATGGACGCAGCAGGATGAATGCGACTCAACGTAAGATCCAAATTTTATACTGAGTCGCATTACTATTGTCATGGGCGGGGATCGCCACTTACCATTAGGTGGCCTCAGCTTGTTACTTAACTTAAATACATCAAATAAAAATTCTTGACTGTGCTACAAGTACTATTTGATACCCTTAGCAATCTACGTGTTTGGCGTATCCACAAACTATCTAACTAACCAGGCAAAATTAGTCTTCTGTTGGTTATAGGATTCCTATCAACTCATATCTTTCAATCTTGCTCTAATTGTTTATCGTAACTAGCAACACCACCAATTGCTTGATATAAGCCGACCAATTAGAGAACCAAATGTCAAATGTATTTTTTTTATCTTTTGACGTTTGCATACTTTGCTTATAGGCTAGTCCAGCTCTGTATTTAAATAACACTGCTTGTAGGCTAATTAATTTTTATTAGTTAACCATAGTCAAGCGCAATATTTGTCTTTCCTGGTGTTGCAACCTTAAATATTTTCCCCATATTGTTGTCAACAATAAGTCAAAGTCAACAATTTCTGGATGCGGCGGGCAGAGCAAATTTCTTATCGGGGGAACCCGGGTTTGTCCGGGATTTTCCGGGTTTGTCCATGCCATCAGCGACACAGGGATTCCTACTGCTGGGGTATGAAATTAGGACAGATAAACTTTGTAAGCATAGTGAAGTGGTTTCTTTTATCCTTTGAGTAAAAAATCCTTAATGTAAAAGAACAGGAAATTTAAAAATAACTCAAATTAAACAAACCAGGAAGCTTGTGTCGAGTGAGAATTGAACCTTGAGACCTTTCATTTCACTAATATATGAATCATTTAATCCGCTGGAGCGTAGGTATAGTAATGGCAATGGTAGGTTACACAAGTTTGGGAATATAGACATGTAAAGAAAAAACTCATCGCCGCTATCAATTTCAGGAATTAGCATGCGAAACGATTGTCTTCTTACTTTCTTATTGCATCGTAGAAAGCAGTCCCATTTTTATGCGTTAGTCAGCGTCTTCTAACCCTAAACAAAACAAAGCTTTTACTATGGGAACGAAATACCTGATACAATAGGTATAGGTATGGATGAATACAGATACACAGGACAAAATTCAAGACTCGAGATCAAAACTTCAACACACAAAGTATGCACCGAGTAGAAATAGATCGATTAAAGCCATTTTAGTTTCACTATTTCTAATTTCACCATGTAATGCAATATTGTGAAACTCATTGATAACAAATGGTCCTTTTCGCTAATTTAACATTAAAAATTGCTTTATCAATTACTTTAATAGAAAAAAAAAATAGTTTATCTAACTAGCTCATATGGTTCCTTTGCTTAGTTTATAGCCACCAGCTACTTTGTTTTAGGCATGATATGTTCATGGAATGTATTATAGTTTATTTTTGGAAACTTTAATATGATTCCAAATATAATCGGTACAGAACCCTCGGTTTTAGATTCTGAATTGCAATTTGCCGGTTTGTTATATACCATTGACCCGACAATAAATCGGTGTTGATTTCTATGTAGATTGCCTCACTCACGTTTGCACGCATGAGAAAGTGACGAACGCGGCAATGCTTGCTCACAGAATTGTATAACTGTTGTCATACTGAAAAACCGTTAGCTATTTGTTGAATTAAATATAATTGACGGATTAAACAAGTGACTGATATAAAAATTGATAAAACCTATTGTACTTCAATTCATTCGTCTCTGACGCAAATGCGCAATTTCGCTTACGTCGATGATATATTTTTTCCAGAATTATTTTTCTTCTATTTGTTTTTTTCCAACAATTGTTTCCATCTATATTGATTTAACAACCAAACTATGCAACTGATTTTGATTTAATTTCTAAGGGACCAATCTTAAAGAATAATTTAATTGTTAATTGACCTTTGGAATACGGTTGAAAATCTATAGAATGGGCTTTCAAGTTATTGTATAAAATACATCAAAATATTATCAAAGGAATAAAAACAACAATAGTTACAATCCAAGACTATTCTTATATTTTCGTTTAATTTAATGGACATGTATTTCGCGCGTTGCGAGACATATTATCATCTCTCCTCTAAATAGTTTGTTGTTTCGCTGTTTTCGTCTGTCTGCTTCCCTGCAAAATTCTTCCAAACCATGCCACGGATTTTAATACTGTTTAACTATCATATAGAGATTTTCTCTCGGAACGTTTCTATGTATAATACATGCATAATACAGTAGAGAAAAGCATCATCTTGAATAATCATATTTCAATGATTTATAATGATGTCGTAAAAAACATATTTTTGGGCGTCTACATTTCTAATGGTGGCTAAACTGTATAACATTCAGGTAAAACCGTGCGAAGCCGGGACGAGTCGCTAGTCTCGATATAAGTTGTATCAAACGCGATCATGGTTACAAAACCTTTTACAAAGACACGTCTCATCCAAGGATAACGGGTCGGCAGGTGCCATGGAGTCATCAACAGTTCCCATGGAAATGGTTAACGATAAACTGTTATTGTATTCTGTGTAAGCAGGTAACTATTTCAACAGCCAAACCTTATAATCTACCAGATTACTCAATAGATATAGGGGTCTTTTTGATGCGGGTGGAAACGCGGGTAGTTGAGAGAACCACACAGGTTTACTAGTTCAGGACACGAATATATATAACTTCAGACCCAAGTAGGTAGACGCAAAATTAATTTAGTGTTTAAAATCCTTTAGAAATAAGTAAAATTTACAAAAAAAAAAACAGTGTCACTCCGGGAGTGCCGACAGAAGTGAAAATAAAAACAGACTACAATACAGAGGTCTCGGTAACGGTAATTGTAAGTGGCGAGTTCAATGGTTTCTTCCCATCTCAAAAAATGCCCAACGCGCCTAAATAAGTTTTCACTGCAACAAAAATACAAATTGGTCGATAAATAATGGTATATAAAAACAATACAGCCGGAAATTGGAAACATTTGATTTGTATTATTGACACGAAATAAGCCCACGGATTCTAAACGTATTTTGTTACATTTTGTTGTCAAATAATAGGTGTGTGAATATGACTCCGCCCCTTTTTGTCAAAATAAAACACATTTGTTCGCTTACAAAATTAAAAAAAAAATTATTGAAAGTATGCTCCATCTGCAGCTACAACCTTCGCCCATCGTTCAGGTAGTTTTCGTATTCCTTGCTGGAAGAAGTCCTGGTCTTTTGAGCTTATCCAGGTGTCAATCCAAATTTTGATACTTTCACATGAAGTAAACTTTTCTCCAGTAAGGTCTGTCTGCATCGTCCGGAATAGGTGGTAATCCGAAGGAGCTATGTCTGGTGAATATGGCGGGTGGGGTAACACTTCCCAGTCCTGTCCCTCTAAATATCTTTTTACGACTTCTGCGGTATGCGGTTTGGCATTGTCATGCTGAAGAACTAATTTGTTATGTCTATTCACCCATTCTGGTCGTTTTTCTTCTATGGCTCGCTTCAAACGCATTAGTTGTCGTCGGTAAACTTCTCCATTAATAGTTTCAGAGGGTTTGAGCAACTCATAATATACAATACCTTTCTGATCCCACCAAATACAGAGCATGACCTTGGCACAGTGAATATTTATTTTTGGCTGTGATGGGCCTGGTTCGCCTGGTTTCACCCAAGCTTTTTTGCGTTTAGGATTTTCGTAGTGTATCCATTTTTCGTCTCCTGTGACTATCCGATGCAAAAATCCTTTTCTTTGTTGTCTTTGAAGCAGCATTTCACAAATGGTTTTCCGACGTTCCATGTCTCTTTCTTTTAAATCATGTGGAACCCAGTCACCGGCTTTTTGAATCATTCCCATCATTTGTAAACGCTTTGCAACAGTTGAACGATCAACATTTAATGCTGCAGCTAATTCTGATTGAGTTTGGCAAGAATCTTCCGCCAATAATGCTTCCAATTCAGCATCTTCAAATTTTTTTGGTGGTTTTCCATGTTCTTTATCCTCAGTACTAAAATCGTTATTTTGAAATCGTCGAAACCATTCCTTGCAAGTTGTATTAGACGGAGCATGCTCACCATAAATCTCCACAAGCAAACGATAAGTTTCCGCTGCAGTTTTCTTCGCAATAAAATAATGTAATAACACTTCCCGCAAATGACGTTTATTTGGAATAAAAACCGACATTTTCGAAAAGGTGAAAACAATTGTTGCTTACACTTCAACCAAATATCATAAAATGCGTTAGATAGCTGACATTCAGTACTATCGAATACAAGTATGGTCATTTATTAGTACACGTAAACAATACTAAAAACGACATCTGTTGAGAAAGGGCGGAGTCATATTCACTTAGCTTCTTAGTTTACTATGAGATTGTAGTGTTTACAAACAGACTCAATTGTAACTTGAAGTTCCCATGGCCTTATGAAATTATCGAAACAGTAGGTTTAGTCTTCCGCATATAAAACAATGCCACTGATTTCTTACGTAACGGGAGAATTCTCATAAACATAAAACATAGAACTAACTTACTGTTTTATAGTTACAGATTGGCTGTGTAACTATATCTATGCCTTCAAATCGAGTTTTATCCGAGAGTTTTTTAAGGAGCAGTAGAAGCAGTAGAACACCGGTGCATTCGCATTGCTGTGTTCCGATGGGTGTGGGAGCCGGTGAAATCACATGCACATGAGACGTAAGAACCCCGTTCCGGGTGACGGGCGCAACGGGGTGAGACTTGGGTCTTCTTATGCTTCGGTCAGCGAGGACCTAAGTCATATTCCTGTTGTCATAGACGGAGGTAACCAGGTGGGCCTTCAGCCCGTTCCGCCACTTAGCCGGTGTGTAAACTATGTTTCATTCATAGAGTATGTTTTTTTTTAGTAGCTTAAGATCACGTGTTCTTAATACAAAGTGTGGCGTTTGTACGTACAGGCAGTCACTTAACGAATCAAATCTGGCTACGAACATTGATCATTCCGTTCAAACTATTAATAATACCAATTAAGAGCATAATTGCATCATTGATGAGCAATTATTTGTGTAAATTACGTGGTCTTAGTATTCTAAAACACAATAAGCCAAGTTATAAGACTAATTAATTGTCTGTATCTATGTTAGTAAACAGGTTTTACCTGTCCCGTTTGGAATTAAAATGATAAAGAAATAACAAACGTTGCTTTTAAGATAAATTATTGGGTTAATTGTTTGATAGAAAATGTTCTTACACTTACTAATTATTTAATGAACTAGCTGTGCCCCACGGTTTCACACGCGTATAATTTAAAAGAAATTTAGCGTGCTAGATAGCCTATAGCCT
The DNA here is from genome assembly GCA_921293045.1 of Aplocera efformata. Classification (NCBI taxonomy): domain Eukaryota; kingdom Metazoa; phylum Arthropoda; class Insecta; order Lepidoptera; family Geometridae; genus Aplocera; species Aplocera efformata. The sequence goes on from OV121061.1 coordinate 2,035,370, forward strand.
TCCTCATGAATGTCGCTATCATATACAAAAATATTTTTTTAAATCCGACTGGTAGTTCCAGAGATTAGCGCGATCAAACAATCAAACAAACAAACTCTTCAGCTTTATTATATTAGTATAGATTTAGCGGGTAACATTTTATTATTAAAATACAATTAGTGAGGTTGCTTTCCCTTTTTACCATTTGGTATACTATTTCCTTTGCTCAGCTCTTGACAGAGCCATTCGTTACTTAATGCCCAATACAACATACATTTCAAAAAATAAAAATAGGAACCTTAGTCATAGGACCTTATTTCCAAATATAACTCAATATAAAAATACCTCTGCATTTGTAATTAAATTTCTGAAAGATCGTAAAAATATTAGTCAATCACAAAATGGGATTATAATATCTATTTAAGTAAACATGCAACTTGTAGATAGGTTTTTCATGTATTTTTTTGTGATGTAACTACCATTTTACTGTTTTTGGATTGATTGCTTTACTTGTGCTACATTAACATTGCTTCTTGCTAAATTTCATGGTTACGGGAAGTACCCTATAGATTTTGATTCACCTGAGAAGTCAAAATATGCATAAACGGTGCATAAACGGCCTTAGCTTTTGATTGCGTTGACTTAGAAGTTTTTTTTTTCATAGCTCGTAGAGATTGCGTTCTTGGGTATTTGATAATAATTTCAACTTGATACGGGTTCCTCAGAAAAAGAGTCTTTGTCTTGTCTTTGAGTCGTATCATCCTCGTCTCGGGTGTTGGACGCAGCAGGATGAATGCGACTCAGTAAAGATTTTGATCTCATACCGAGTCGCACGCATTTCTGTTGTTATGGGTGAGGGACACCACTTACCATCAGGTGGGCCCTCAGCTCGTTCCGTCACAAAAAAAAGACAATGACGTGATGAATAAGGATTCCGTTGTTTTACTTTTGAGGTACGAGTTAAAAAGTCAAGTGTATACATGTAAAAACATATGCTCTTGTTTCAGACAACAACAATGTTACTGAGTCAGTTTTATCATTGTCTCGTGAATAGAAAGACTAAACATATTATATTAATACCCATTTTTCCTTAATGATGTTATTCCAGCTGCGTGTTGTAACGAAGCAAAATCCGTTCAATTATTTGATTTAAGTCTTAATGGTTACTTAAACATTCCTATAACGTGCTTCCTAGATATGTGCTTAAAATGTGTTAATTTTCGTGTTTATTTGTGCCATTGACATCGCTTTTACAATAACTGCGTGACCAACCTTCATGGTCTGTTCGTTCTTTGACAACACTGTCAATTAAATGCACTTTTTGTTTGTAAATACTTTAATACTAGCTGATACCTAGCGTGTGCTTCGACGCTAAAAAAAGAAATACATTTTGTGCCTAATGCATTGTTTTATTGTAGTTGTCTAAAACCATCTTCGAATTATTGCCTTTAACGAAATAATGCGAATAATGCGAGGTAGAATAAATTTGTGTGTTTTATATCTCAGGATAAGTTGTACTGTATTTTATATTAGTGTTGTCATTTGATTTAGGAAATTCACCTGTGGATGTTTCTTACATTATAAACTGTCTATAATCAATTTATCACATTCTAGATCGTGAAAATATAATGAAGCGGAACATTGGCAGAGTTATAGCGTCAAGTGAGTTGCAAAAGCCACAGGTTTTGTCTTGTCTAGTGGAGCATATAGCCATTTTTTTTCTTAGCGAACTTCTGCGCTTCTCGCACGCACTTTGGACTTTGGAATGGATATTCCGGATTCCAACCCCGCGGTCTGGATGCCTAGGTTCCGATGCCTTCTGGTTTCTCTTTCGATTCTTTCTGGTTTCGTTCACGTAGCCCAACTACTGCGGCCCCAGTGGAAAGTCAAGTCTAAGAAGTCTAGTTACTCTGCGTTTTGAATGTGTTTAGGTACAAGGTCAAAAGACACTTGCGATTAGTAGGTATTGATCGATGCAGGCATTTTAATTTTAAAAGGTGTTTCGTAACTTTTGTTCAATAACATGTTCGCAAATGTTTACCTTATTTTCAGTACCATTTTGGTAGGTATATTTTGAAGAAATCATAAAAACGCGAAGATAAGTGCTAAACTTTGATAGGACACGTCGCTGTAAATTTACCAGCAAATAATTTTACAACGGATTCTTCGTATTGCTATTGGATGATATAGAAGGAAAATTTTATGTGCCTAATTAAATAAATATTTATCAACATCGGTTCATAACAGGCAGAAAAAATATCGCGTCAGATACTCGTTTATTTAAAAAAGAACATTGTCCTTTGAAGATACATTTAGGCGGCTCCGTGGCTTAGTTGGTAGTAGCTCTGCCTTCGAAGCGAGGGGTCTCGGGTTCGATTCCCGGCCGGAGCACACTTTGTGTGGTGAGCATAAAGTTTGTTCTCAGGTCTTGTGTTTCTGTGTTTGTCCATGCCATCTGGGACACAGGGAACCCTAGTGCAGAGGTATGAGTGTGTAAATGTTTATTATTATAATATTTACATTATTATTATTTATTATATACCTTTAGACTGCCTATGAAAATGCGTGTTTTAATGGCGGATATCTTAGCAAATAAAAAAAATACGGCGGTACAGAACTCTCAGTGTGCAAGTCCGAACCGATGTCGAAAAAAAGGAGGAAACCACTTAATATGAGTTCGTGTTTTTTTAACTTTAGTCTCATTAACGCAATTAAAAATATTTCCACAGAAGCACGTGAGGCAGAAAGCACGTCATATAAGTTTTTTTACATATAAACAAGCTACGCCCCGCGGTGTGACCTGCTGTTTTTACTAGATAGTAGCGTGTGTGTTCATGATATAAGCTATCCTGGGACCAAATTTCATCCACGATGAGCCGTTTGAGCGTGTAGGAGTAACAAACATACACACGCACAGCACGCATACATACAAATGTTCTCCTTTATTATATTATATTAGTGTGTTAAAATACGTTCAAAGTTGAATACTATATGTTCAGTGCTAGTAGATATCCGAAATTTTCATATAAAAGACATAAACGCGCTATATGTAAGTTACGTCATTAACATCGTATTAAAAGTGTTTTAAAAACTCATTGGTTCAAACCCACACGTGCACCAATGAGTTTTTTCACTTGAAAAAATTTATGTGCGCAATACCACGTTCTCGAAACGGTGACGGAAAACATCGTGAGGAAACCGGCATGTCTTAGAACCAAATATTCGATGACATGTGACATCTACCAATCCGGATTGGGCTCCCGTGGTAGATCAGAGCCCATTCACTCTCAATTATCGAGAGTAGGCCGGTGTCCCTGCAGTGGGAACATCAGAGGCTGGTACGGAATACGGAAAAACAAAAACCTAAGTTTTGTCAGTTGTGTATCATTATAAAACTTAAATATCATAACTCTAATTGAGTGTTCAATGTTGCCCAACTTCAAATAAATTAAATTTTAATTTATTCATTAACATTGAAAACTTTAATGTTTGCACTAATCGAGGCTATTGTTTATTATAAATTAAAAATGTGTAAATATGTTAAATATTCACTGAATAATAATTAAAATAGTATTAAAAATTAATATATGCTTATTTTTTTTTCTGCTTGTTGAATCGCCGTTAATACTATGACTTAGTGATGTTAACTGACCTCATAGCTCAGTTGGTAGTAGTACAGCCTTCAGCACTGTAGGTCGTGGGTTTGAGTCCCATCCAGTACAAGCATTTGTGTGACGAACATAAATGTTTGTTCTGTGTCTCGGTGTTAATATACAAACAACGTTAACACACTCATACCTCTGCACTAGGATTCCCTGTGTCGCAGATGGCATGGACAAACACAAGACAAACACCCAAGACCCGAGAACAAACTTCATGCTCACCACACAAAGTGTGCACCGGCCGGGAATCGAACCCGGGACCCCTCGCTTCGAAGGCAGGGCTACTACCAACTAAGCCACGGAGCCGTCTATGTATGTATTTACAAAAAATGACTTTATGTATTTCATCAGTTATTCTAGTTCCCATATTACAAGCTATGTTTAGTTTTGGAGCTAGATGGCGCTGTGAAATATGTCCAAGAACATTTTTTAGAAAAAAAAATCTGAATTTGTAATTGTCGTTATTACTTTAAGTTAAGGATGTAGACTGTATGAATTCCTATTCACTAATGCCTACTATGTCTACGATCCGATATTTAATTAGCGTCCGTTCGTATATAACAACATTACAAATTTTCACAAAAATATTTGACAAATAACACCAGTCAATTTTTTTTTTTTTAATTAGTTATCAATGTTGTTACGGTAATTTACCTCCAGTCTGTTTGAGGTATATAGAAACTGGCTGTATAAACAAGTAAACGCAACCGTTTGACTTTCTACAAGTGCTAAGTTATTTCGCTGTCACTGAGAGACCATACACACCCAATCATTATTTAAACAAACTTTTACTTTTATTACTTACACAAACTCGTTCCGCGCAGTAAAACGGTTCAAAAATGCTAAAAATCACAGATTTCCTTGACGTGAACTAAATATTCAACACAACGTTTTTAACTCACTGCAAACACTTATTACGCCCACTACAAAATATATAACAACACAGAGTTATGTTCAAACATCCATAGACCGATGATTTAAAAAGTAATCAAGAATTTTTGAATCGTTAATTTGAAATTACAACACGCGTCTACTCGATGACGCTCTCACCGCTACTGAGTGAGTGGTTTTTTGTTTTGTATAGCGTGAATAACAACTACAATCTGTTCCAAAGGAGAAGTCCCATGGACAAGGCGGTAGTTTAATTCGATACAAGACGAAATACTTTAGATATCGTTCGAGTCGCGGGGTTTCTTTAATGAAATGGACTTAGAAGAGTGAACAGTGAACGGTGACTCACTTTGGTAGGTCATTCGCATGGATTTTCCAAGGCTATTCATGAGCCTATTGGTTTTACCGAATGAGATATTTTTTTTATATATCTATGGAATTTATGTCTACTATTTATATATTTGCGTTTAATAAATTTGTTTTTCGAAAATGTAAAAGTATAAATATAAGATATATTCGGTTTCGTTTCGTAATTCTTTTATGGAGCATATTTTTTTTAATAATGTAGCTTCGCACAATGTCTTTGGGTTTCCCTGGGACGCCGGTGGCATAGACAAACAGAATACAACCACCGCACAAAGTTTGCTCCGGCTGGAAATCGAACCCAACACTCACTTTGAAGCCAGGGGTTAAAGAAATGGAGTAAAATGTATTCAAAGAAAAGTAAAATATATTTCTCAAAAAAAAAGGTAATAAATAATAATAATAGATATTGTTGGACGTTCCACACAGCGCTATACAGTCCCAAACCAAGCAAAGCTTGTACTATGGGGATTAAATGACTGATAGAATACTTCTTCTTTCTTCTGAGTAAGAGGCCATCCGATGTACTTCGGCATAGTTTAACGACTGGTATAGCCGGGACTGACATCTTATAATAACATGCCCTCCGAAGCACGGAATTGACTTATATAGTACTTGATTTACTAAGTGTTGTATGATATGTTCATGAGTATTATTTTAACTGCAGCACCACAACACAAAAACGACTCCGGTCCTCCCTTACCGAAGTATGGGAAGACCCAAGCCGCATCGCATTGCACCTGTAATTTCACCCACACCCGAACACAGCGAGTGCACCACTGTTTAGCGGTGGATAAGTATTGCCACCTGTTAGGTGGCAGGCAGTACTTATTTTTTGCGGACGAACTTAGAACAAGTTACAAAAAAAAAATTGTACCGTTGTTTCAAAGGTCAATAAAAACAATGTGTTTTAATTATTTTATTGATATAATTTTGTACAAATAACGGCGTATAATACAACGGACACGTCTCACATACAAAACTATTACTAGTCAAGCTATCAGTATGTCACAAGTAGTAGGTACTATGTCGCTATATTATATAATGTTTTGTATAAAAGCTTTGGAACAAAACATTTACGATTATCCAATTTTATTACCATTAATTGAATATGAACTAAAAGATAAAAGAGAGATTTTCTATTTGATTTTTTCTTTTACAGATAAAAACATACTACAGGAAATTTTAAGCGTGTACAAAGACGCCTTTCCCGTCCGTAAAGCGTCTTCATCTTACAGCAATCCTCTGAGAAGAGAGATGATTGTAAAAGTAACGTGCATTGTTAATACAAACAAAAGTAAATTAAGTTTAAAATTTCTTAATTTCATGTACCAAGATTTTCTTGATATTTAAATAATCAAATTTTATCATCAAATAATTTCCAAGAATGAAAGAATTTTAAGAATTTACAAGTATAATGTTATATAAACTCATATACTGAAATTTAAACATAAATGAGTTTACATTATTATTATACTTAATCTGTTTATTTTGTATTATTATTATACAAAATAAACAGAATAAATCAATGGTCAACTAATTTGATAATCATAAACGCGTGTAATGTTTTACATAAGCGATTTGGTGTTCATTTTGTATTTTTTAGTTATTGTAAGCTAATCATTACTGTTATTTAAATATTATCGTATTGAATATGTAACTAAGTTGGTTCTCATTATAATGTACGCTAAGGATATTATCGACGCATCAAAATACACTAAAATTTAACATTTCAATAGAAAATATGAGAATTTGTTTTTTACTCCGCCCTTTCTCAACAGATGTCGTTTTTAGTATTGTTTACGTGTACTAATAAATGACCATACTTGTATTCGATAGTACTGAATGTCAGCTATCTAACGCATTTTATGATATTTGGTTGAAGTGTAAGCAACAATTGTTTTCACCTTTTCGAAAATGTCGGTTTTTATTCCAAATAAACGTCATTTGCGGGAAGTGTTATTACATTATTTTATTGCGAAGAAAACTGCAGCGGAAACTTATCGTTTGCTTGTGGAGATTTATGGTGAGCATGCTCCGTCTAATACAACTTGCAAGGAATGGTTTCGACGATTTCAAAATAACGATTTTAGTACTGAGGATAAAGAACATGGAAAACCACCAAAAAAATTTGAAGATGCTGAATTGGAAGCATTATTGGCGGAAGATTCTTGCCAAACTCAATCAGAATTAGCTGCAGCATTAAATGTTGATCGTTCAACTGTCGCAAAGCGTTTACAAATGATGGGAATTATTCAAAAAGCCGGTGACTGGGTTCCACATGATTTAAAAGAAAGAGACATGGAACGTCGGAAAACCATTTGTGAAATGCTGCTTCAAAGACAGCAAAGAAAAGGATTTTTGCATCGGATAGTCACAGGAGACGAAAAATGGATACACTACGAAAATCCTAAACGCAAAAAAGCTTGGGTGAAACCAGGCGAACCAGGCCCATCACAGCCAAAAATAAATATTCACTGTGCCAAGGTCATGCTCTGTATTTGGTGGGATCAGAAAGGTATTGTATATTATGAGTTGCTCAAACCCTCTGAAACTATTAATGGAGAAGTTTACCGACGACAACTAATGCGTTTGAAGCGAGCCATAGAAGAAAAACGACCAGAATGGGTGAATAGACATAACAAATTAGTTCTTCAGCATGACAATGCCAAACCGCATACCGCAGAAGTCGTAAAAAGATATTTAGAGGGACAGGACTGGGAAGTGTTACCCCACCCGCCATATTCACCAGACATAGCTCCTTCGGATTACCACCTATTCCGGACGATGCAGACAGACCTTACTGGAGAAAAGTTTACTTCATGTGAAAGTATCAAAATTTGGATTGACAACTGGATAAGCTCAAAAGACCAGGACTTCTTCCAGCAAGGAATACGAAAACTACCTGAACGATGGGCGAAGGTTGTAGCTGCAGATGGAGCATACTTTCAATAATTTTTTTTTTAATTTTGTAAGCGAACAAATGTGTTTTATTTTGACAAAAAGGGGCGGAGTCATATTCACACACCTATTACATTGTAACAAAATGTATTCATTTGGTAGAATAATAATAGACGTGAAACTTGCAACGCATTGTAATTCAAATATTTGCTTTGTAGGATTCAAGTGAACAAACTTCAGGCAGATATGTATATCTGAATAACAAACCCTGTGAAATAGGTAATATAATAATTGACAAATTATTGGTATAAATAAAATCCTAGCAAAGGGTCCTAGGGTTTTATAATTTATAGAATATTCATGCCTATGTTTTTCAACCATTATTACGCTATAATATTATTAGTCTCCATTCGTTATATAGGCAGGTATTCAAATATGAAATATGGTATAATTTTCTTACAAAACGCACCCATACATTTATTATTCATAACGTTATTGATTTGATTGGACGTATATTTAAATTAAAGAAATTGGTTGAAAAACATAAATCATTTTGACATGTAAAGCACGCATTAACTTTACCACTACTTTATATTACATTACAAATATATTTTATGACTAAATTGACTAGTTCTGTGCTAATTTGGGATATCGAAGCAAAGCAAGTGAAATGAAAGAACGCTTTAACACTTAACGTAAGAAGCTCAGTAATAGAAACTATGTAATCATATTTACTACTTTTTCTGTTGCTATAATAAATACTTACTCTCAAGTGTTAGGGCTCAAATTACTTTTTAAAACATATCACGTAGCGTCTTTGGAAATATTTGAATAATGCTTAGGATTGAATCAAGATGGCAAAATTAAAGGTCACATGGCACTATAACTTTCAAATAATGGAAATTTAATAAAATCTGAGCTGTAGATTTATATTTTAATAAATTACTTTTCAGTGTACGGCTTTAATTAATTTTATATGTAAATGTTCCGATATACAAAACACTATGTTATACTTATTGATCTATATATATAAAATACACTCACGTAGTAACAAATTGTGATTAGCTACGGAACATAATTTAAGTACCTATTCGAATATAAATCAAAAATCTAGTAACGTCTTCGGTAGAATTCCGTAGTACTTATCAATGTTTTTCATGATAAATGCAAAAGAAAAACTCCAATTATTGTGTAACAGACAAAATAAATACTAATAATTTTTCAAAACATAACACTAGATGATAAAAATAATGAATTGACGTGACGTTTTGGGTTTTCAGGTAATGCGATGTCGTCTTAAAATGTAATTAAAAATAAAATAATTGCTGTTACAGACAATATAAATGGATGATAAACTAATAGTTTTTCAAAACATAACACTAGATGATAAAAATAATTAATTGACGTGACGTGATGGGTTTTCAAGTAAAGCGATGTCTTCTCAAAATGTAATTAAAATAAAATAATTGCTACCTAAAGTAATTAAAACGGATCGATGTTACTTCGGAACCCTATGCACACGTGCAAAACACCCGTTACATCTACAATTTAATTCATAACATTACAAATAGTATTTCTCATATCTACTAGATAGTAAAGCACTTTGAAAAGTTATTCCATTTCCATGGACAAAATAAATTAAAACAATACTCGTAAAACTAAAATCACATTGATCAACGATAATAAGAAAAAAAGTATATAATGGAAAATTTAATTATATTATAAATGTAAATACTAAAAATGTAAAAAAGGATTCAGTTCAGCTTATTCTAAATTGACTAGAGTATTCTAAGAAATATAATATAATGATAAAAGAATGAATAATTGAATTAATGTTACTAATTGTATTAATTTTAATAGATGTTTTCGTATTGTTATGTTATTGCCTCCGTAATAATAGTTTAACATTGATATGTAAATGCGGAGATTTAAATAAATTGGTCATTTTGCAAGAATCAAGCGTAGTGTATGTACGTATTTTATTCATAAACAACATTTTAATACAACTCGAAATCATTTTACAAAATTGTAGTAATCAACAAATCATGTAGGTACACAAAATCAAATTACAAATATTTGTTTGTCGGGGCCTTATTTATAAATGTATTTAACAGACATTTTAGTTAATTTACGACATTTTATATGACATTTTGTTTTGAATTCTATCGAAATCTGTCATTAATGCGAATAAAAATAAAGCCCTTTCTAATAAACTTAAACGAACTAACCAAAACAATATTATATTATATCACTACTTCTGTTGTACAAATTGTAAAAACTTGTACATCAATAATTAAATACAAGTAAAAGTACAACTAACTTAATGAAACTCATATAATACTTAATTAAAAACTCATATAACAAAGTATAAACTCATATACGACAATTTAAACTCATTTAATCATATGAGTTTATGTGAAACCCACATAATTGGAAATCGTTAGGTTGTGCACCTGCCAACGTTGTTTGTGATCGTGTGAGGCAGTTTAGAGAGAGACAGAGGTATATCGTAGTCTCCACTCAACGATATTTGGGAGACGCAGCCAATCAGGCCCTTCTTGTACTTTCCCATAGAGTTCATTTCTATTGACGGCAATCCACCTGTGATAAAAAAATGCTTGACAAAATATTCGTATAAATAAATATAATTTAGTATTTTAAGGTTTCATACCTAAATAGGAAAAACGGAACCATTCATTCTAGGGTGTAATTATGAAAATGTATTTAAAAAAAAAAATGACGCAGTAGACGTATGAGTGACGGGACGAGCTGAGGGCCCACCTTTTTTTTTTTTTTTTTTTTTTTTTATGTGAATTAATGACGGAACGAGCTGAGGGCCCACCTGATGGAAAGTGGTGACCCTCGCCCATGACAACAGTAATGCGTGCGACACAGTATGAGTCGCATTCATCCTGCTGCGTCCATCACCCGAGACGGGGATGATACGTCTCATGCGCATGTGATTTCACCGGCAACCACACCCTTCCACCGGAACACAGTAATGCAACCACTACTGCTTGGCGACAGATTCCAGATGTGGTGGCAGTACCTCTCCGGACGAACTTGGCATGACAACAGTAATGCGTGCGACTCAGTACGAGATCCAAATCTTTACTGAGTCGCATACATCCTGCTGCATCCTGTTCGCAATTCTAGAATATATCGTGTAGGTAACAAACATACAGTCGAATCTAGAACCTTCTATTACCTGACTTAATAAAAATGTGGTTCTCAACTCTGTATTTGGTATGTATTGACTTTTCTCATTTTTTGTCGGCTAACCACTTATTATAATAACTAGCTAGGTAATTGTTTGTTATATGAGTTTAATAATATTTCGTATGAGCCTCTAATGTTCCTACTGCAGGGACACCGGCCAACTCTCAATAATTGGCGGTGATCTACCACGGGAGCCCAATTTGGATTGGTAGATATCCCATGTCTTCGAATTTTTGGTTCTAAGTTATGCCGGTTTCCTCACGATGTTTTCCTTAATCGTATCGCGAACATATAATATTATACTTTTTTCAAATAAAAAAAAAAATTTTATGCGCTTGTGGGCTTGAACCAGCAAACTTCAGATTGAAAGTCGGCGTCTGTGCTCCTAGGCCACCGCGCTATCGATAATATATCTTACCAATATAAAGTCCATTCTCTGTATTCAGCTGTTTGTGCTTTCCTGGTGATATTTTTCCAACAGAACCCAAACCATCTACTTCCAATACTCCCGCTTGTCTATTTCTGAAACAAATGAATATGTTACACTAGCAGCGCCCCGCGGTATTACTCGCAGTTTTCCGGGATCAAAAGTAGCCTATGTGTTTATCCAGGATATAAGCTATCCAGGTACCAAATTTTATCCTTAGTTACTTAGTGACTAGGTTAGTAGTTAGAAGGGTGGCCGGTGTAATTACAGGCGCAAGATACGTTACATCTTATACATAATTGAGAGTGAATGGGCTCTGATCTACCACGGGAGCCCAATCCGGATTGGTAGATGTCGCATGTCGTCGAATTTTTGGTTCTAAGACATGCCGGTTTCCTCACGATGTTTTCCGTCACCGTTTCAAGAACGTGGTATTGCGCACATAATTTTTTCAAGTGAAAAATCTCATTGGTGCACGTGTGGGTTTGAACCAGCGACCTTCAGATTGAAAATCAGCGTCTGGGCCACCACGCTCTCTAAATTGGTTCATTAAAAATTAATTGAGAAATACCAACATGACATCACTGGGTTTTTTGACAAGTGTCGTGGTATAATCGCCTATCAATTTATCATCCAAATAAACATTAATTAACTTAAACTAGATTGGAATAAATGGTGATTCATTTAATGTCCGTAATGCTATCATACTCATATTGTAAATGCGAAATTATGCGTAACTAGCTAACTAATAACTAGCTGCTAGTGATTGGCCATCCTACGTGAATACTTAACTTTTTCGGCATAAAAAGTCAATGAGTGACGGAACGAGCTGAGGGCCCACCTGGTGGTAAGTGGCGACCCGCGCCGATGACAACAGTAATGCGATCCAGTATAAGATTTGTCTTACACTGAGTCGCATTCATCTTGCGTTGCATTCACCCGAGATGGGGATGATATGTTTCGTGCGCATGTGATTTCACCGGCACCCACACCCTTCCACCCTTACTGAAATGCGAGCACCACTGCTTGGTGAAAGATTCCAGGTGTGGCGGCAGTACCTCTCCGGACGAACTTGGCACAAGTTCTACCGCTACTTTTGGTTGCTCCTTTAGCACCACCCAGAGGGTACATGTTGGACTGATATAAAGCTTGTCTGTCTGTCAAGATCAAGTGTTGTGTATATTTACCTTGTTGCCCGCGCTCTGTGCCACAAGCCATCATCAACGGCGGTGTTGTTCGCGATGATCACCACTTCACCACTACCCAGGTCGTACCTGAAATAAAAAAAATACTAATCAAAAAAAATCTAATCTATACATACTAACTTTGTTATATTATTATAATAAGTTCATAACTTATACTATTATAACATTTTTGAAGTGAAATAATTAATGAATATTACATTGATTTTACAAGTTAAGCATGGAACGGAGTGACAACAGACCATTTTGTCATTAATATAATCATTGACTTAACTTTTGTTATAGATTAATTTATGCAATTGATATCATTTTTGAACCTGTATACTATGAATATTTGAGCCGTGTCGTCCGCTAAAAGCACTGTATCACATAAGTTTCTAACAAAATATGGAACGTCATTGACATAAACAAGAAACAAAAAAGAGCCCAGAATTGAACCTATATCAATGACTGACCCTGAGGACTTTTTACCGTCAATATACTCTTTGGACTCTGTTGGATAAGTAAGAATTTTTACTTGCAAATTAAGTTGAGTGATTTACACAATCGAAGGCACAGAGTATACCAATCCATCCAATCACCAAGCATGCTGCGATTGCTCCCAAGCTTCAAAGATATCCTTTAAGAGCTCAACCCCAGCATCGACCGATCTTTAGTAAATTATTTATTATTCTCTATATTGAGTTTTTTATGTATTAAGTAAGTAGGTAATATATATTTAATTATATTTATATATATATATATATATGTACCGGATCGCTGTTGTCAATGGGCGGTAGTAACCACTTAACATCATGTGGGCTGTCAGCACGTATGATTACTTTAGCCACATAATTTTTTTTTATTGAAACTCTTTTTTTATGAAATTTATATGGGAATAATCTAAAAGCATAAACTTTTATTTTAGTTTTGAAGAAACACGCCATGATCATAAAACCTTGGTAATATGTCTAAGAGACTACAAAACCCCCGCAAATTTGACTTTGTTCAAACCCATCAAACTCTTTATTGGCCAAAGTATAGACACAGATATTATAGTACTATACTATACTATACTTTTTACTGATTTCAATTCGAACAGTTGTTAGCGCCTTACTTTTTTTTGGCGCAAGCTGCGACTGTGGTTGCCTTTAGTGAATAGGCGTAGATTTTAGAGAATAGATCGCAAGTCTTTTGATTTATTAATTGCGATTTGATATACGAGTGACTAGGAACACCAAATACCTGAGCACAAGCACTGAGTTCTCGATGGCCAGCGACAGGAAGTCGCGCGGCGGGCGGCCGCTCCACACCAGCAGCGCATCCGGCACAACGGACCGGAAACGGATGTTGATGTCCAACGTGTAGCGACGTAGCCTGAAATGTGCATAGTTTTTAGATATAGCTATAGACATTTTTGCATATAGCTATAGACATTTTTGCATATATAATATTATAGCTATAGACATTTTTGCATATAGCTATAGACATTTTTGCATATAGCTATAGACATTTTTGCATATAGCTATAGAAATTTTTGCATATAGCTATCGACATTTTTGCATATAGCTATAGACATTTTTGCATATAGCTATCGACATTTTTGCATATAGCTATAGACATTTTTGCATATAGCTATCGACATTTTTGCATATAGCTATCGTAATTTTTTCTTATAGCTATCGACATTTTTGCATATAACTATAGACATTTTTGCATATAGCTATCGACATTTTTGCATATAGCTATAGACATTTTTGCATATAGCTATCGACATTTTTGCATATAGCTATAGACATTTTTGCATATAGCTTGATGTAATGTTTTTCCTTTAGACTCAGCAATATTGAACCAAGTGAACCAAGTCGGAATCACGACTTGGGTCTTCTCATACTTCAGTAGGGGAGAATCCGAGTCGTATTTCTATTGAATATGGATCGCAGTAACCATTTTAAATCGTAAATCGTTAGAAAGCTACCTATTACTATAAAATAGGCTAACTACACTGTTTTCGTTGATCTGCGTGGCTATGATGGTAGCTGCCTTCAAATTCAGAGTTCCCGGGTTTGATTCCCAACCAAAGCACTACGTGTGACGAGCGTGAAGTTTGTTCTCGGGCATTGGGTGTTTGTGTATGTCTATGCGACACGAGAAATCCTAGTGAAAGAATTAAAATTACATTAATGATAATCTTTGACGGCTCCGTGGCTTAGTTGGTAGTAGCCTTGCCTTCGAAGCGAGGGGTCCCGGGTTTGATTCCCGGCCGGGGCACACTTTGTGTAGTGAGCATTAAGTTTGTTCTCGGGTCTTGGGTGTTTGTCTTGTGTTTCCGTGTTTGTCCATGCCATCTGCTACACAGGGAATCCTTGTGCAGAGGTATGAGTGTGTAAACCTTGTTTGATCTAACTCTTTGTAATTCTTACCTCTTCATAGTTTCCTCGTCATCAATATGTATAAAACTATCCGTGCCACTAAAACTTGGGTACGTATTGGTGTCTCCCCAATTAATCTCGTTCTCACTCAAATACTTTATCTGCATGTATGTCCGTCCGTCGTACGGTTTCTCTGTATACACATCGTTGGTTCTCTCATCTTTGCGCTTTTTACTGACGAAATATTTCTTTCGCTTGTCTATGCGCGCGTGTTTCTTCGACTTGCTCTTGTGATATTTGATTTTGAACCCTTTTTTTGGGACTATGGAGTGGTGAATTTCGTTTTCTGTTAAGTTTTGAGGGTAGACCTGCATTCTAATCACTTCCTTGCAAAGGCTGTTGTCTCTGAAAATTAATAGAATAGTGAATGCTGGTTCGAATCTCAGCTATCTGTCATTTATTTTTGCACTTCATTTTAGCAAATTTTTTTGTGAAACAATGTCTGGAAATTTGAGACATTGCGACAAAATTACAGAATCGTAATATTACAAATTACAAAAATACAGACTCGTAATATTTCATTTTGTACTCTGAATAATTCGTATGTAGAAGGAAAGTAAGCCGCCGCCTTATCCACCTTCCAAAGGAGGAGGATATCAATTTATGTGGTTTTTGTTACTTCTGAAGTCCGTCATTCACCGACCGATTTCGAAAAATCTTTTTTATTAAGAAACGATATACTTTCAGATTATTGCCAGAGAAATTTCAACAAAATCGCGTCAAGAATTTGGATTAAGATTAAAATAACTGAAAATAAATTGCCATCCAAATAAACGAAATTACGTGTTTGCTTTCCTATGACTTTTTTCTTCGCCCGTTGTAGACCGAGTTAGATCTTCATATTTGTAATATGGTACGATGTATCCCCCAAAAGGTAAACAATAAGAAACGAAAATACTGAAGCTGGTTTTATCGAATTTTTAAATTAGCCTATAATTTTAAGTACTATGATTTTGTAGATTAGTATTTAAGTAACTGGTGTTACTGGTGTTTAAGTAGTTAAGTTACTTACGTGCAGTTGCTCTCAGCCGGTTCTTCACAGTTGTCCACATTCAGGCCGCCGAGAGCTGATGATACCACTGACAACTCTTCATCATTTATCACCAGCTGTAAACAAAAAGTATTTTTAAGTATTAAACGTTAAATTAAACGTTTACACACTCATACCACTGCACTAGGATTCCCTGTGTCGCAAATGGCATGGACAAACAGAAACACAAGACGAACACCTAAGACCCGAGAACAAACTTCATGCTCACCACACAAAGTGTGCCCCGGCCGGGAATCGAACCCGGGACCCCTCACTTCGAAGGCACGGCTTACCACTAAGCCAAGGAGCCGTCAAGCGTTGTACAAGCCGTGGTACGTATGTAACGTTTTCAAACGAACGAACGAACGAATAGATGAACGAACGAACGAATAAACGAACGAACGAACGAATAGATGTCGCTCGCGAACGCGCGTTTCCGAAGTAAGAATAACAATACGAGGTGTGACAAAGATGGAAGTCAGTACAGACCGCACAACATTGGCACATAAAGAGTACAACGAAAGTACAATAATATAATAATATTCCAAAATACTTAATAGACTTTGTATTCTGGAAAATTAATCACAATTAATTAATCCCCTTAATCACGCTTTAACTGCCAGATCTAACGCGATACGTCCAACACAAGCAGATCCCAAAGTACCTACGGAGTACATGACTAGGTACACAGAAGGCACACCTGGTGGTAATTAATTTAGAAAGAAAGAAAAGAAAGAAATATTGTAATAAACAAACTATACAACAAATCACAATACATAAAAATTTAAATAATAAGACTTATAAGAGTAATTTAATTAGTCTCATAATTTAATTTATCGAATTATCACTGAAAGACGCGGAAAGTGCCAAACGCTGCGGTAGCGGATGCGGCGCTCCGCTTAGTAGGAATGGCAGAAAGAAAAATGTCCAAGCGTTGTGGCGTGTGACTTATCTCGTTGATAGCAGATAAAATGTTTTCTTAACGTTAATATTTTATCCAATGCAACCGCTGAAAGATGCGGAAAGTGCCAGTCGCTGCGGTAGCGGATGCAGTGCGCCGCTTAGTAGGAATGGCAGCATGAGGAAAAATCTCCAAGCGTTGGCGTGTGACTTATCTCGTTGATAGCAGATAAAATGTTTTGTTAGCGTTCATACCTGTCCAATGCAACCGCTGAGTGATGCGGAAAGTGCTAGACGCTGCGGTAGCGGATGCGGTGCGCCGCTTAGTAGGAATAGCAGTATGAGGAAAAATCTCCAAGCGTTGGCATGTGTCTTAACGTTGGCGTTGATAGCAGCTAAAATGTTTTCTTAGCGTTTCATACCTGTCCAATGCAACCGCTGAAAGATGCGGAGAGTGCCAGACGCTGCGGTAGCGGATGCGGCGCGCCGCCAAGCAGGAGCGGCTGTTTGAGGTTCAGCCTTCGACCAGCGCCGTGTGACGTCACCCACCGAGTCGATGGCCGCTGAAAGGTTTTTTTATTGAGTGGATTACGTTACATGTAGCCAAGAATAAAAAAAAAGTTCTTGGAAAGGTCACCTTTATTGAAATTAATATGTTTGTTCAAGTTAGTGTCTTCTTATTACTAAGCTTGGCTTAATTCAACCCTCGTGGGGAAAAGTAGGACTACTATAACTTTTGAAATATAGTGATATTGTATATGATTTCAAATTTTCGTTTCACGCAATAAGTCTCATGGCGCTAGGTGCTCAAACTCACCTCGTGGCTATCACCGTGTACGTGAGATCTAACCCGCAACGACGCACGACGACCGGCACGGGACACAGTTACCTTGTGCCACTTGTTAGCTTCTAATGGAAACGCTGATCTGAGAATAAATAATAAACATCGTCAGATTTATAAGGCTGAGGAATTTCAAAAAATTTTGACAATCGATTACAAAGTTACACGATTGTACACACGGTGTGTGAATTCGAATAAACTTACTAAATCCATGGCGAGTTAAGCAAGTTTATTAGTGATATTTATAACAAGCATCGATAAAGGTTGCCTGGAAGAGATCGCTTTTAGTGATAAGGTTATTGTTATCTTTAAGATTTGTTTTATCTATATATGTAACATACCTCACAAGTGCGATCCCAGAGCCTAGATCGAAAGCGAATTCTATAAAGTAGTCCCTTAGATGAAGCGAGAAGAAATCTCCGTCGCCGCTCGCTCGCTCTGAATCGTACAGCACGAGTCCGTCACCATTGGTTGGTTTCAAGGTTATCTGGAAAGAAGACAGGTAAAAATTAGGATCAAACACACAATATGTATGTCTTAGTTATTAAACGCTAATCGCTGCGGTAGCGGATGCGGCGTGTCGCCAGACAGAGAGGCTGCTTGAGATAAAAAAAAATCGAGTAGTGCCCTGTGACTTATCGCGTTAGCAGCCTATAAAACTGTTCTTACCATTTTGACATAAACTGTCCAGTGCAACTGATCAGCGCCGGCCCGAAGTAAATTTTAGAATGTAGCGAGATCCAATTATGGCTCCTCTCCTGTTTGCTGCTAATAATATTATATACCATTTTGGCGCCCCCTAGTATTTGGTGCCTGGAGCGACTGCTCCGTTCGCCGTATGGGCGGGCCGCCCCTGCATCTGCTAAAAGACGCGGAAAGCGCCAACCGCTGCGAAAAATGACGAAACCACTGACGGCTGATTCGTCACCATTGACAATCGAAATAGACGCCTAAACACTCATACCCTTACAATAGGATTCCCTGTATCACATGTGGCATGGAAAAAACTTCATACTCACCACACAACGTGTCTTATGGCCGGGAAATGAACCCCGGACCCCTTGTTTCGAAAGCAAAGCTACTAAATAAGCAATAGAGCCATCAAAAATACGACTCAGGCACAGACGACTCACTCTGAAGCGGAGATGTAACGCTTCAAGTGCCTGCAATTTCACCAGCACACTTTTCGACTTCGATTAGGTATATTACATGTATGCCCACGGGAACGGTAACTACGCGGATGAAACCGCGGGGCGCAGCTAGTATAATTATACAACCGAATTGAGATCCTCCTCGATAAAAAAACGAGATCTACGCCCAAATTACAGATTCGTAATCGAGAATGGAAGCATAAAATGGGTTATTTACGTCTCCAAACTCACGAACGAGCGGATTCAATTAAAATCGCTCACAACTGCGGACATGATGGCAAAATCAAATAATTTCGGGCGAGCATGTTAGATCCACCGCAGACGACTGATTTTTATCGGCCCGACAATAGTCTGCCTCTCTCGCAAAACTCGTTTCAACACGAGTTTACTCATCATCTAAGAGAAATTTTTCTTCAAAATTCTGAGACAACGAGCTGAGTAGTTTTGTTAGTATATTCACAAGGAAAATTAAGGAATGGTGCATTTAATTTTAATGTATACTTGTATTTACTTTTAGTGACGTTGATTTGTTGTGTAAATGTTATGTGTGGTAAAATGAGCACGACATTGTACCTAATTGCTTTTATCTGGAGAAGTAATGCCTCAATATTTGGTTCGTCGCTAAGCAGTGGTTTAGTTTGGTCCCGGGTAAAAAGAAGTCCGCGAGGTGGGGTGTGCAAATCATTGGCAGACATATCAGTCTACCATTATTATTCGTGTTACCGAGATTTGTGAATTTTGTTGACTCCCGATATTTCTACGCAGTTACATGCGCCATGGTCGCGGTAACACGAACAATAATGTTCATAACCATGATAGTTTTAAAATTTATATATCAGTCTACCCTCTTGCGCACTCGTTTTTTAAGTTCGACCGCGTCGCTGCTGCTGTATTTTTTTAATCTGTTAAGATTACTCAATCGGGACAGATTTTAATCGCTCGTCTACATTAAGCCTTTATTGGATGGAGAACCGGTCACGTGCATAACTCACCAAAATCCCTCTGAAACTTCCACACAACGATACAAACAAACACGGCGTTTTTACTGTTGTTTATTTGTTTAACACGATTCCTTATGAAACCTCAAATTGTGTTGGTTTTATTTCGTTGGTGTAATTACTGGTCTCTGTTTATTTAGGATTTTTTTCCCCAGACGCAAAAACGGGGTTTTTTATAAGTTTGACCGCTATGTGTCTGTCTGCACCGTAGCTCTTAAACGGGTGAACAGATTGGGGTAGGGTTATTTTTGTTTAAAAGGAGGTTTTTTGTGGCGTGTTTTTTTACTGTAAACCGTATAATAAGTTATCGAAAAATAAACAATTTGTATTTGTATTTTTAGCCCTTTCAAGGTCATCAGCTCATTATCATTACACCGAGTCGGGGTTTTTACATTTTTGAAAAAACGGGGCAGTCACCTTGCTGTCCACCAGATCATTCAAATTAGCTTGGCACCTCTGAAGTTCCATTATAGGTCCAGATAGATCATCCATCAAAACGTCTAAAACGTGCCAGTCATTGAAAGTACCCTTGTTACAAAAATTAGAGGTATACCATACAACTTCTAAAAGCGGTCCATTACCAAGGTCCGTAATAATTTACTTTTCTGTTAACCCCGAGCACAGTAGAAATTTACCCAGTAAGGCAACTTGAACACGTCTTTACTTTGTTTGCAGCATCCTGTCTAAATCGAAACTAAATCTATTTTTTTAATTTTATTTTATTATATCACAAAATGGAATTCATCCATTTAGCTGATTTCTAGTATAAGATTTTTGTAATTTCGATGGGAATGTCGAAAATTAGGGAATCGTGCTTTTTTCTATGGGATTACTGCCACTATCATTTGAGAAGTGATTGTAAAATTGTGGATCAAGATGCATTTGTCGAGTCAGATAGTATTCTACAAAAATAAAATGCCATTGCTGCAACAATTATAATAGTAACAATAGTGGTGACATGAAATATATCCCAAGATGTCAAAGATTGAAGAAAAAGTAAGGAAAACTGAGATTGTTAATATAGGAAGAGATTGTTAATATAACACTATGAGTTACTTTTCTTTCATTATTTAATTGGAAAGACAGTCATATAACCTCTCAATCAAATATCACGCACAAATTCATTCATTCATTCATTCATTCAAAAATATCCTAACCCCTTCCTGACTTTCAATTATTATTAGCATGACTACGCTTAAATTAAATGCCAGGCATGTTACAAAGTGGAGCTATTTCTAACTTCCGGCATCCAACAGCCCCTAAACAGGAAATCAAGGGTCACCGAAATACAGGCTTCGCTTATTTTAGGACGCACTGTTGACAATAATTCAAAGTCACACACAAGTTATGTTAGTGCCTACTTTGACTTTGATTATGTAATATCCTGCTTTGGCAATAAATAACAATTGTATTTGTAAATGAACAAGTGACTGATTTAAAAACCGAAAAAACCACTTCAAAACTTTCATCAGTTATTTCTCGTTCTTGTACGCACACCCTACTACAATATTTTACGGGCGATTTAAAAAAGGACTATAATTATTTCCAAAGACAATAGCCTCCTCTTCCAAGCCCTAATTTTTTTTGTAAGCTTTTAAAATTTAGGTGTGAGTTAATATTAATGTTTGTGGAAACGAATTAACTAAAAATCATTATAATTTATGATGGGATATTGTTCAACAATAATAATTATTTTTGAATACAAAAGACGCCCCAAAAATGTTGTTGTTCAATATAATTTTTTCGTAGAAACTTAAAAATGAATTTTCTTCCCATTAATTCTAATACACAATATAATATTTTTAAGTATATTATATTGTGTATTCGGATTTAATTAAGTATTAAGTGATTGAATTATAATATATCAAATTTTTCCTTTATTCTAATTTAGTGTAGACTGTGTATGTATACCGCCGTCCTATAAAGCAACACATATTAAAACTTCATCCTGAGGTTGTCTGGAAGAAATCGCTTTCAGCGATAAGGCCGCCCATTGCACAACGTCTAAGTAGATTTATGTAAACGACTATTATGTATATGTTTTGGTGTACAATAAAGTGTTCATTCATTCGTTCTATTTCTCCGTGGTTTCTTCCTAGTTTCCTTACTGCGCGTTTTTATTATCGCTAAAGCGTCTGGGTATAATATCTCAACTTATTTTTCTCTTATTTTACACCGCAAGGCTTTTACCCAAGTTTGCACAAAAATTACAGAAAGCTGTTTAAACTTAATTTGGAAGATACACCGTGGGACTTTACTTTCCAAATTTTCCTTGAACGTACAATATAAAAAGACTTACCCCTGTCCTTGAACGTATAAAAAGGCTTACCCCTGTCCTTGAACGTATAAAAAGGCGTACCCCTGTGTAACACCACAACACAAACATCCAAGACTTGAAAACAAACAGCTTACCTAAGTATACCCAGGGCGGGAATAGAACCACTCGTTTTTTTAATGTAATGGAATTGACGGCACGAGCTGAAGGCCCTGATGTTAAGTGGTTACCTCCGCCCATAATAACTGCAATATGACTTAGGTCTTCTCCGACCGAAGTATGACAAGACCCAAATCGCACCTGATGTTACGTCTCATGCGCATGTGATTTCACCCTTCCACCGGAACACAGTAATGTGAGCACTACTGCATGGCGGCAGACTTCAGGTGTGGTGGCAGTACCTCTCCGGACGAACTTTGCACAAGTTCTACTGCTACTGAAGTAAAGTAAAGGAGTTTTTTCTTATTTTTATCAATCCTAGCCCTTAATCTACAAAAAAGACATATATTATCTGTTTTGTGTGAGTATGTGGTCAACTATGACCTTACCTTAACCAACCGACCAACCTTAGATACATACATCATACTGGAACCTTATTTGGTGACCTTAATTAGTTAATTAATTTAGTTTAGGCTTGGTTTCCGGTTTCCGAAACACTGATAATTTCAAAAATTAATTAGCTAATAGCCCTTTTATCGGTGGCTAGTCATCATTCAAATTTTCATCAGTGATAATTGGATTACATTGATCGATGAATTAGTGGTTTGGCCCGACCTGAGAACTTATAAACATTCTTCATCACTAACTATCATGACAGTTGATGATGTTCCGTCTCTTAAGAGTTTTATGTTACTCCAAACGATACTTGAGATCGAAAGGAAAGCCTTTAAGTTTGAGTTTGTGAGTTTATGTATTCGTTGTTTCAACGATAATTATTTTAGTCCTACGAAAATATCTATCTTTGCACATTTCATCATCATCATTTCAGCCGACAGACGTCCACTGTTGGACATAGGCCTCCCCCATAGCTTTCCAGGTTAGACTTAGGTCTTGAGCCACCTCCATCCACCGTCTACCCGCGACCTTGTTGATGTCATGGGTCGATCGGGTAGGGGGTCGTTCTACACTACGTCTGCCGGTTCGTGGTCGCCACTTGAGAACCTTTATTTCCCCCATTATTTGAACAATTGTGAAACAACAATGAAATTGAAATGAATTGTTTGAAGCTTACCTGGATATCGAGCCAAGATGACGCCGAACTTCCGAGACCCGGCAAGCGAAGATACGAAGACCCGTTAAACCTCGGTACCTATGGACAACCGATTTTATTATAATTCCATTGAAATTTATGTAGGCAATTTTAATCTTGAAAGAATTTGAATCTTGGCTTGTTCGCTTCTGGGCAGTAAAATACATGCTGTGTTTTACTGCCCCAGAAGAGGGTAATGTTTTTGGCTTGATTAGTAGTAAAAGATACGAAATCTTTTATATTTAATTAACCTTACAATTACTGAGATTTTAACTTGATGAATGCTTTGATAAAGGATATATTTTTGATTCGTTGTTACTATTGAATTACACCAGAGTTTATGTACTTAAAAGAGTATAATATAAAAAAAATCGTGAAAAAAATATAAGTTCAAAAATTAAAACTTCACTACTACTAAAATCACGCTCTAAAAAGAATGAAACAAGAAAATACTCTCATATCCGTGGTCTTTTGCGCTTAAGCTTGTAACGCTACTACTTTATTGTTACTACCTTATTATTTTTCTGGGGTATGTTGCAAATGACCATACTATTGTTTCGCCGGAGTTGTGAAAAATTAATATTCAACTTATTTTTACCTTTAAGTCCAGGGTAATCTCGCACTTGTCCCCCGCATACCCAAGCGGGCACAGACACACATGGTTCACACATCCACCCCCGTGCTGGCATTCACAATTATCTTCCTTCTTTCCATCTTCACTTTTATCCACATCATTGATTGGAACTTCTGATTGATTGCCATTTGATTCTACGATTTCGGCCTGTTCATTCTGTTTCTTTTCATCTACTGTTACTTCGTTTTGATACACAATATTTTGTTTCATTTCGTTCATGTGCTCAACCATGTTGAGTTTTTGTATTACATTAAGTGAATCAACAGAGTTATCCATTTTGTTGTTATCATGAAATTTGACGTTTGAATCACGCATAACGATGTCTGTGTCTTCGAAATTAATTATATCATTGATGTCAAATATCGCGTGTTTGTCGTCGTTAGAAGAAATTGATTTGCTAGTTGTTGCTTCATGGATCGGTTTCCATGGTGCTAGAGTTGGAGCACATTCACCTGTGGACAAAAGAAAAAAGCCATTGAACATTGCTTTTATTCCCAGACAATGTTATCTTCATTTTATATCACACACATAAATAAGTATACAATTAAACTCCGTATCGTTTATTCCATTTTTGTAAAGAAAGTTCAGTTGCTCCCGCTTCATACCTAGCGAAAAAGGAAGAAAGGACTTATATATTGTATTATATTATACTAAACAGAAGTCATTTTTTAGCAATAAGAAACCGACTCGGTGAGATCAACGCATGAAATACCCATTACCCATGTAGGATGTGACGTGTCGTTACGTATTCATGATGCGGGCTGGTGGAATTTCATTATTTCGATGCTATGTAGGTTGAACAGGGTTGGAGCTAGGTGTTTGCAACTGGGGTAGCTGTACAGGATATTAATAGCTTTGTAATATGATAAACTGTTGGAATGAGCTAAAGTAGGTAGGTATCCACCACGGTTAACTAAAGTGATTTGCATACAAATAGCAGAATTACTTACACCCTTATCGAAGAAAATAATATTTTTTTATTATATTGAATAGTGTATTCAATTTGCTTGAAATAGAAATAGATACCATTTTTCTCACACACAGAGACACATTCAATGTGCAGAGACGGATTCGTTTAAGGAGATAAAATTTTTTAGAACAAAATGTAACACAATCGCTCAAAAGGTAATTCCAATTCCACTAATTCCAATAATCTTTTTAAAGTTTGGATTTCTGATCACATTGCGTTTCTTTATCAATTTGTCTGTGAGCTGTCTTTTTATCGATTTGAGATATGATCAGTTTCGGATTATAAAAGTCTCTTAATACTTATAAAACCAAAAAGCATGTAATGTAAACTTGAAAGTGCCCCTTTAGAGCTGCATCAATTATTAATTTAAATTTTTATCAAAAATGTTGTATTCAATTATTTAATATATTTTTAGTAACTATGCATGTGTGTTTTGAAAGACCACTGTTATGGTTTGGAATCATATTCATTAATTTTGTTAAGTTTTTTTAATATAAAGTGAGTATTTCTACATTTCTCAATACATGTCTGTATAACTGATAGAAACACTAGCAAAACGCGAAAGCAAGATGTTTATATACCAAATAATTGCCAATACAATTTGGTTAGTAGGTAACGAACGGGATTGAACAGACGTAGTCTTATCAAATAAGACTAGCTAAAACATTAAAACTGACTGTATGCATGTAATATGCCTAAGAAAATCCCGAGGCACGTTGTATGCGCACGAATAGGTTTAATTGTGCGGGTTGACGTGTAAAAACAATACTTGAGATCTAAAAGAATAAATAAGTATCAACCGAAGGAAATTTAGAAATAATATATAGCCGAAATGTGAATCTTATCCTTATTTGTCAGTTAAAAAAATGTCATTGGCATGGCATCCCAACATATTGGATAGGTATAAGTTGAAAGCATTCCATAAATTCGATCTGGGATATAAGTTAAGAATCCCGACTCCCCAAGTCCGACGAAGTTCGGTAAAGACTGATCTACGTACGTTCTACGACACCGGCTTGCATAACTCTCAAGTTTTCTCGTTTCAAGTGGAAAGAAATCCCATTTATCACGTCAATACTTAATCTTTTAAGTTGTCTGTCGTACCAACCACGTTTGCTTCAAAACAAGGCAGCATTTGAAAATATTACTCGAGGTATTTAATTTTAGAATGGAAAACTCTCATCTATCGATGGATTTTCTTTAAAATCAGCTGCACTTCAATATTCAAAGCCTGCATTCATGCTTAAACAGTTATAAATAAAATTTTCAAGTCCATCAGAGGTCAACAACGTAGTGTCTATAGAAATAAATAAAACCTCCAATATTAGTCTCTATTTTTTTTTTTATTATGTACCTATTTAATTTTATTACTTGTCTTCTACTCTTGTATTCGTTCGTCACCATAGCCCTGAGATGAAAATCAGCGCTGTGCTCAGCTCAGGACTTTTCACACTATCCTGTATGTGACAGCGTTCCACACATTATTAATTTCTTTTAACTGTTGTTTTTTTTCCTTTTGTGTGTTAATGTGTTTTTCATTGTTGTGTACAGTCTGTGTGAATAAATGTCTTCTTTCTTTCTTTATTATTATCAAAAGCCAGAAATAATTGAAACCTATGGTTAAAGTAAATGCAACAGTTTAATAATATGTTTTAAATATTCAAACGTAATGAAACTGTAGTTTCAACTAAAGAACTTTATCTAAATTGTTAATTTCACTAAAACATTTTTACTTTTAGCTCTCATTTCTACCAAAATGTATTCAGTTTCATACTGTAAGGGAAATTAATGAACGTACAAACTGTACAGCGACCGCAAAGTTTGAGAATTCTCTCACGTATAGGATTATTTCGAGCCTCGAACAAACTGTTAACTACATTGGATCGCGCGAGAGGCTACCGGCAGATACTAGTTTAGCATAAATTTGTCCGGATTAATAATCATATATTCTCCCACTATAGTGCTGATGACAGCAGACAGTCTTCGGGTTAAATTTAAACGAAAGTGCTTTCCTTGGATCATTACACTGAAATGAGATTAGTTCTGGCGTACTTAA
Source organism: Aplocera efformata (assembly GCA_921293045.1). Classification (NCBI taxonomy): domain Eukaryota; kingdom Metazoa; phylum Arthropoda; class Insecta; order Lepidoptera; family Geometridae; genus Aplocera; species Aplocera efformata. The sequence goes on from OV121061.1 coordinate 2,062,529, forward strand.
TTACTTAATTATAATTGCTGCGGAGTCACCAAGATTATGGTAACAATTAATAAATTTGCAGAAATGTAGTTAAATACTTGTATTTGTGACAGCTTCGCTAAGTTTAAGATTGATGTAGTTAGCATCAATCAAACACACACAACATAAACATCCAATAGCAAACAATATGTTGATAAATAAATATATGTTCATGAGCATTTCACACGCCATCTAATCCTAAAGTAAACATAACTTGTACTATGGGAATCAGATTACTGATACAATACTTAAATAGTAATTTATTTAATATATAATAGAAACAAAACAAATGTTTGTTATGGGTGGGAATCGAACCTACTGAGCTATGAGGTCTGTCGCAAATTCATCACGCAACATATGTTGCTCAGAAGAGGTTTCAAACTGAACCGAAATAGTAATAGAATCCCTCGATTAGAAAGCATTCCTCAACAATATCGGTGTTTTTAACAAATAAGGAATATTTTTAATTTTTATGTACATGACAAAATTCGACAATCTTATGGAAAAGAAATAAAAAGACTACGCAGAAAAATTCATGATGAGTAGACAATATAACATATATCAAAAGTAGTTTGTCTCAGAAGCCACCAAGCGGATAGAAAAGAATGTTGCCATTTTATATCTCAACGATCTTGCCGACAGAACCCTTTCCGTTTCCTGTTCACATTAAATAACTCACTAAAACGATAACATGAAACGATTTCTCGCATCGAAATACTTCGAATATTCCGTAGATGGGACACAATAAAATGATTTCTTTCATTATTTTCTCTGGATTCATTCACACCTCAAAGTCAAAGTCAAAGTCAAAATATTTCATTTCTGTAGAATTCGTAAAAAAATACTTGGAAACGTCACTTTTTTTAGTAAATATGTTCCTTTAAGATCATGCTTTCTCATTACTAAATTTAACTAAGTTCAAACCCACGAGGGGTTTAAACAAGCGCTAAACTTGATAGTCTGAAATCCTAGTAACGTCGAACATAAATCAAATATTTTTGTTATCTTCAGTATAATCAATAAAAAGATAGATTATACCAATATTAAAAGTTATTACCTACGTAAGATCAAAAATCATCTTGAAATTCCGCATTTCTTATCAATCATCAATCTTATCAAAACGACTATTTTAATTTATTTTTATCGTATCTTTTCAACAAGTTAGTTTATTTATAAACATTAGACATCTAACGCAAGTAGATACTTTAGTTATCTATAGGTCTTTAGAGCCAATTTCAGCTGCTATTACCTAAATAGCTGTAACTAACGACGCTGTCCAAAAATTTCTAAGATTAATAAATGAAATGCAATTGATTCTTAACCTGAGGCACAGATATTACAATACAATACTAGTTACGAGGACTGCTCGTTCGGTCACAACAGTAGCTTAAAAGAACCTTCTCTGTGCTATGCTCGCGAATGTGTAAATGCGTTCAGAGGGGAGTTTGCGAGGGTAATCTAATTGGGCAGCTTGCATACCAGCTGACAAGGTTACGTCCTTTATGCGAGTTCTCGTGTATTGTAGTTCATTTCCCCTTTTTTACTAAACAGTAAATATTCATGGACATTACACACAGTGCCATCTAGCCCAAACTAAGTATTATGCATTATTATTCGTGTTACCGAGATATTTACCATGATTTGTGAGTTTTGTTGACTCCCAATATTTCGACGCAGTTACATGAATCATGGTCCCGGGCCAACTGAAGTCTTTGCGAAGTGGAGTGTGCATATTACTATTATAAGTATTATGCATATTAACACCCAGCCATGACCAAAAGTCTATGTTCATAAGATATGTTGTCCTGAGTGATAATTGATTCCATGACCTACTGTCCTGTCGAGGTGGTGTCGAGGTTTTCAAGCCGGGCGGCTTGAAAACCTCGACACCAGGATGGCCTTCGACATGGCTTAACGACTAGCCGGGACCGACATCTTAACGTGGCCTCCGAACCACGAACCTCAGTTCAAATGCCACTAAATGATCACTCATCCAACTTCTGACCGGGCCGAAAGTTGCTTAACTTAGATGATCTGTAAAGAACAGCTCAGCAACGCATTTACTATTAACTGGTTGCCTTGAACGCAACCAGTTAATCAAATAATAGTTGGCAGTGGGTATCGGTCTGATGCTGAAGCTGGGAAAACTTTAGGAGGAAGCTCATTTCAACTTAACTGGCTTTTGTTTCTTAAGCCACAATTCTGCCAGTGTCTGGTGTTTGATTGCTAGCTTCATATATAAATGGACGAAAGCTCTTTTCACAGCCGAAAACTTAAGACACGTGTACAGTAGAAATTGTTTGTTACTCTTTCAAGCCTAAACCTCTGAATTGATTGTGATGAATTTTGATAAAGAGATAGATGGGTCCCTGGAGACGGTTATAAGGTACTTTTTCTCGTGAAATCTAGGGGGTGAGCTTTGTATGAAACAATCGAAATGGGTTGACAAAAATTTAAGGTTTGGGAATGAATTTGCTCCACTCTAGACGCAGGACCATATTCGCGAATATGTAATACTGTCTCCGAGGGGTTTCTTGTCTGTTTTTTCCCCTCGGGTTGGTCGGTTAGGGTTGGAACAGACGTAAACTTAACAAATAAGATAAGCTTAAACATGAAAACTGACTGTAATTTGACATATCTGTGTGCATGTAATGTGTCTGGGAGTTCCTGTGGCACGTTATATGCTCACGAATATGTGTACATGCATGTGTAAAATTTGACGTGTCCAAATGATACTTGAGATCTAAAGGAATAAACGAGTTTGACTATTGACTATTGACTATTGACTAATCAACATACGAGCGAGGCCGTGGGTAAAAGTGGTGTATAATGATCAGCCTATCTGTCCCCCCTTTCGTCTTCGAATTGTCTACAATTAGTAAATGTGGTGGAAGGATGACAAAGAACCCTGCTCAATCAGATAACGTATTCTGAATGTCCGGGCCAATGCCCCTAGGCACAGATTATATAATAATTTAAGGTAACCATTTAATTTTGACAAATTGGTAGGTACTTAGGTATGACTTGGGTGAGTTTGTAATTTATGTTATTCAACCTTAATGAGCTTAAATAATAAATTAAAGAAATGCGGACTAGCTTCTTACCCGACTGCGCCAGGAGGGTATATTTTTAAAGCGTATGTATGTATATTTCTTTGGCACGGTCTGTAGCCTTTTTTTCACAGTCGGGTTTGTTTTTCTCAATAATTTTTTATTTAAAATATAGATAATATATTGTCTGCTCTACACGTATCGCTCGAAAAGAAGATTTTTTTATGTTACTAAAATGACGGGACGATATGAAAACCCACCTGATGTTAAGTGGTTACTTCCGCCCATAACAACTGCAATACGACTTAGGCCCTCCCTTACCGAAGTATGAGAAGTCGCACTTCGTTGCGACCTTCACTGGAAACGAGGGGATTTTACGTCTCAAGCGCATCCGATTTAACCGGCACCCACACCCTTCCATCGGAATACAGCAACGGTGCTTGCCGGCGGATTACCAAGGTCTGGTGACAGTTCTACTAGACGAACTACACTACGCACGAGTTCTATTGCTACTTTCGGTTGCTCCTATATCACCACCCGGGGGACACGTGTAGGGATTCAAAAGGTACTTGGACGCGAGTAACATGTCCCTCAACAGTTGACGTCAAATTGGAAAGCGATTGCGAACGACTAAAGTTGTCAGTAGCACAAAAACCGATGAAGGATTAAAATCGGTCGTCTGTATAAGCCAATACTCAATACTCCGAAAAATATTTTCTCCGATTCGCACCTTCAGAGTTCTGCCAATAAAATTGAATAATACGAATCGTAAGGACGAAATTGATACTTTGTTATAATTTTCCTATTTAGGTAATATTTTTCCAATAAACCCGATATCTGTATTTCCCGATACAAAATTTTCCTCCCGCCATTTACGAACATTACTGAGAATTACGAAAAAAATCTACGATATCACTTAAACGTTTTATATCACTTCAGAATTGCTATTTATTTTCAGTACTTAGGATTATCTAGGGTTAATTCGGAAATAGAAATAGAATCTTTATGTTGCGTTACTTAAACTGTAATAAAGGTCATATTTTTTTATTCATTTTATAGTAACATTTACATTTTGACTGGCCTCATAGCTCTGCCTTCTGCACCGTAGTTTGTGGGTTTGATTCCCACCCAGTACAAGCATATTTAAGACGAATATAAATGTTTATTCTGTGTTTTATTGTTTTTTTATTAGTACATTTTGAATTTTATGTGACTGATTCAAAAATCGAGAAAAATCCGTCACAGGAAAGCAAAACATGCAATTTCGTTTACTTGACATACTGTTCTAATTATTTTGATTTAACTACCAAACCGTTGAACCTATTTTAATAAAACCTTTATGGGACCAATCTGAAAGCATATCCTATCAAATAAAAAAAGAACTTTCCAAATCCAGGCAGTATAAATTCTGTAAGACCACCAGACAGATATACGCTTTGTATATAATTCTGGGCAATTTGTACGTAAAAAAAAATTTACCCTCTTGCTTATGCACGGGTCTTGCTTATACGCACGTCGCTAATCGAATAAACTATATCAATTTACTGGTTATTACATTACTTCATAATCGATTACCAAATTACATAAGCTTTTCTAATTTATCGATTACCTGATTTGCACGCTGGATTTACGATATTGGCTGGGTAAATAAAATAAAATCAATACCTCACATCCAAAGTGCCGTATACAATATTCAACTGCATTTTGATTTATGTATACTGCCTTCTCTCGCACACAATGCTTAGCCAAAAATCCCGTGGGCTCTTGACAAATTCCCGACATTTCAGCATACATTGCAACACAAATCAGTTCAATTGACGTTCCATTTTCAAATCGCTCCGTCCGCACAATACATTTTCCCGCGCAAACACGACGATGGCGCCAGGTTCTGTTTGTCGTGTCAAATGGAACGATTTAAATCCAATTGGGGAGAGGAGAAAATAAAACACGTCACACAATAGAATTCTCGTAACATAGACACAAAATATAGTCTTGCACAGGTAAGAAAGAGCCTTTGACAATCATAGTGAACAATCCTGGGTTCTACAAATTCCGCAGATAAAGTAGATATCGAATATTCAAGTTGCAAAATGGTTTAAAACGAGCCAAATACGATAGAGTTGTGAGGGAGAGAACATAATGGAACAATCGCTCACTACTGCATTCTGTTTCAATGTTGAAACTCAAACTTTTACATTTATCTACTTTTACATTTAAATTTACTTTTACATCTAATATTACACGCACAATTAAATATATTCGTGCACATAAAATGTGTTACAAATTATCAAATTAAATTCAGTTTTAGCTAGTCATAATTGTTAAGATTATGTTCGTTCCAATGCTGAAATCATATCACAGATAAAATATACAGTTTTATCAGCTTAATAAGCCAAGTATTACCGACATAATTCACTCCCAAGGCCATGTTATACTAAAAATAACAGACCAAACTTCATTAAAAATTCTAACAATGAACTAAGCCCTTTCTCTCGACCCACCCCGAGGCAAAGGTCAAATAGTTATGTATATATATTGCTAGGAAAGCACACTTCTATATAGAAGTCAGCTTTTTTATGTCGCGTATTTTTAGAGGAACTGCATAGGTGATAAAGCAAATATAAATTTATAAAGTAATAGATAACAATCATTAACAAGAACATTTCGCTTCATTGTATTTTCAATTTAGGTAAACTAACAATTGATAATTATGTACCCTTTGTATGTATGTATGTGTGCACATATGCACATATGTGTGTATATTTGTTACTATTCACGCTCAAACTGCTAAACGTTTTTTGGATTAAATTTGGTACCAGGATAGCTTATATCCTGGATCAACACATAAGCTAGTTTTAATCATAGGTTGTAAATTGTGTTTTAATTATTATCTTTAAAAAATAATCTGTAATAATACTTATACAAATTACGGTTTATTGGATAAGTCCTTCATTTAAAACAAATTCAATTAAAACTTATGAAAAGTTAAGCATATTGTGTTTTCTTTATCTTCCGCTATGCATTGTGTTTTCAGTATCGTCCGTTAAGCATTGTGATTTCTGTTCATAATTCATCGTCCGGCTTTTCAAATGTATTATATCGGTAAAACCCGATTACTCGATTCCGATTGCGATGCCAACACTACGCGGTAAGTAGCACAGCAGGCAAATGGCGATCGAATATTCAAATCTCAGAGAGTTTGTCCCGAATTCTTCATTTACGTGAACACTTGATCAAAATGAATGGGAAACAAACATTTCTTTTTAGGGTTCCGTGAAACGATACGGGAAGCCTTTTATTACTGTGCCTACAATGGTTATCTACTGCCGTATTTTTTTAACCATAAGCTGTACGGACGGACGTTTTCACGTGCAACGTGTGCGTGTCCAAATAACACATGATGTTTTTTTGTTCGAGTTTTAACATGATTTGTCAGTTATGTTGACTCCCGATATTTCGACGTAGCTTTTACCGTGGATTGTGATGCATTAAACTGCGTTGAAAAATCGGTTTAAAAGTTTTTAGCGTGAAATAATAATAATAATAATAATTTATTTAGACCAATAAGTACACCGTATACACATTTATAATACAATAGATGTTTTTTTTTTTTTTTTTTTAGTATAACTATTTCTATTCCAGGGTCCCATATCTGTCAAAATTCATCATAATCGATTCAACGGTTTAGGCGTGATAGCGTAACAAATTTTCTTTCGAATTTATATTATTAGTATAAGCAGGTCCCTCTACCACCCCTCAACCTCAGGGCGGAACTGGCGCTGGCGGGAGAGGGGAAACAAAACCGACCAAAACCCACTTACGCCAAGGTTGCGGCATCGGTATCGTGTCATCAGACCTCGAAACAATAGGGGACATTCTAATTGACCGAATAAGGGTAGTTTTGGACACTAAATCTACAGGGGCAAAAGTGTCAGAAAGGCCAAGAATAGCAAGGTCTACTGATATCTCATTGCAACGCGTCTCCGAGCTTCAGTATAATGTTTAGTTAAGCTCACTTCACCTTATTCAAGGATAAAGCGAGCATTAGTCTAGACAGCGGCCAGACATTGTGAAATTACTGAAACAGTGTGGTGAAAATACATTTTACACAGATAAGAGTAGAGAAATCGTTGTAAACACAAGCAAACAAGAGACGCATAGATTTATCTACCAGTACATTTTACGAAAATGTAAAATCACAAGCGTGAGTGTGAGCGTGGTGGCCCAGGGGCACAGACACCGACTTTCAATCTGAAGGTTGCTGGTTCAAACCCACACGTGCACCAATGAGTTTTTTCACTTGAAAAAATTTATGTGCGCAATACCACGTTCTCGAAACGGTGACGGAAAACATCGTGAGGAAACCGGCATGTCTTAGAACCAACAATTCGACGGCATGTGACATCTACCAATCCGGATTGGGCTCCCGTGGTAGATCAGAGCCCATTCACTCTCAATTATGGAGAGTAGGCCGGTGTCCCTGCAGTGGGAACATTAGAGGCTGGTACGGAAAACCATAAACTCTGTGTGATAGTAATGAGCTGATCTTGAAACGCCCGAACGAACTTTTAATTCTTTTTAAATAAAAATTCTTTTACTGTCGTAGCAAACGCAGGGCATCCGCTAGTTCACATTAAAAAAAGTGGGGTTTGTGACTGTAGTGACATTAAGAAATTGCCCTGCAAGCCTCCAGGTCATGTCAGGTCAGACACGCCACGTCAATCCCCAGCCTGCTGCCACGCCAGACGTTTTTATTGATCTATCAAGTAAGTATGCCTGATGTGGCTGGGAAAATCCTTCGAAAACTGAGTTGTTTCATTCATTGTTAAAGGGTTATCTGGAGTTCCAGACCTAAAGGTTGAAGGTTTCTATATTTAAGGCATACTGTCCTACCTCTAAAGTTCAAAAGTTACACCACCTTTGAACTAAAGTCGTGGAGGGTTGATATTTTTTTCAGATAATTTTTTTGCGGGTATCCCATAAATATTACAAAATAACGGTTCCGTGGCTTAGTTTGAGTAGCCCTGTTCAATGCGAAAATATGTTCAGTGTGTCCCGTCCAGGAATCGAACTCGCCCCGGGTTGTGTGGTGATCATGAAATTTGGTCTCGGGTCTTGGATATTTGTGTTGTGTTTCTGTGTTTTCTATCTGCGACACAGAGAATCCTAGTGGAGGGCATATCGGCAACGTTTTAACGTTTTTTTATGACAGAAAGAACCGTATTTGGATATTTTTTTGTCCTTTGGACACATTGTAGCAAACTGCTGGTTATTTAGGTCGGAAAATAAGTCCAAAACATATGCTGAAATGTCAACTAGTTTTGTGAATGCAAACGACTCCATACCTTGACAGAAGACAAAGTTTTTAACGTGTTTTTGTCGATGTTTCGTCTGTGGAAATCCACAGTTAAACATTATACAAGACATTACTATTCAAGAGACATGCGCTTTGCCGGTGGAGCCAATATCCAAGCATTGTTAGTTTCGAGTTGTCTCATCGTCTGAATACAAAGCGATACGAAATACGAAACATTATTGTTAACCTAAAAGTTTCTAATAGTCTATTTCAAATAGTAGGTATTTTAAAGTGTAAAAATATAAAAACTGATCTAATTTGAATCTGAACGCACGTCAAGGGTTTCGTGCGATGAATAAAAGTTATTCTGTTAAAAAAATCAGTACGCTACGGATTATGGTAAACATATAGTGCTTTAAGGGTAAATCATACATACAGACTGTTTGCTTAGTACCTAGAAGAGTTGATCACTTATCACTTTGGATACAGAATCCTAAAAGAGCCAATTTATAAACATAATTGGTTGAAACATGTCTTGGGGTAAAATTACAAATAGCTTTTTATTCCTTTGCCGTAGCAATAAAACTTAAAAAGCGATTCTTATACAGAAAGAACTCTCTAAATTGCTTTTATTGTTGTTCTTACACGTGTCGCTGAATACTTAAGGCTTAGGTATTGTACATAAAGTGAAAGAGAATCGTATCTCAGTACGGAGTCGGCTTCTCGTAATTTCATTTACGGGTCTAATTAGAAAAATAGGAAGAATTACAGTCATTGTTAAAATATACATTAAAGCCAGATATATAGCTAAGATATTTATATTTCTCTTTTTTTAACAGACTTCAAAAAAGAAGGAGATGTTTCAATGTTTAAATATATAATTAAAATGTATAATATCGAATTTTTGGTTCTAACATTTTTGGAGCACGTGCACACATAAATTTGTCATGTGAAAAACTCATTGGTGCATGTGTGGTGAACCAGCGACCTTTAGATTGAAAGTCAGCGTCTCTGCCCCTACGCCACCACGCTCTCGATAAACAGATGTGGAGGTAGAATTTCTTTGGGCGAACCTTGCACAAGTTCTGCAGTGCTACTGCTACATTTTGTTGCTCCTTCAGCCACACCGAGGAAATACGCGTAGGGATTAAAAGGGTACTCATCTACAGACGAGGCAATTCTGAGATATTATTAATACCTTTTAAGTGAAATTCATTATTTGGTGCTTGACATTGAAGCAGCAATCTTCAGATTGAAAGTTAGCGTCGACGCCATTACGCCACTAAAGGATTACACTGGACTGTGTTGTTTATTGTACTCACCAATATCCATTGTGGCGACGGAATCCTTCACCAGTTGGTATGTGTCACCGTTTATCCTCAGAAAGTCGACACAGCCCAGTAGACCATCGGATAGACCAAGCTTGGACTGCAGGCCGGTGGTGTTACCAGCACCACCAACCCATACTGGCTCCCTGAAGGTCATCCGAGAGAAAAGACCCTGGGAAAGAGAGATTAATATAAAGCATATTGATTTCATGTTTTACTTTAGAACAATTTTTTTTTATGTATGTTGTATTCAGTATGTATGAGTCAACAAAACTCACAAATCATGGTAAATACAATATCTCGGTAACACGAATAATGATGACAATTTATAAGTCTTAAAAAATGTCTGTTTATCGAAACCTTTCGAGTGGCGTATACAAAACACAAAACCTCGTAAGGTTAAAATGTAAAATGGATTTTTTTACGCAGTTTTTTTTTATTAATTTTTTATTACTCATACTTTTCTCGATTGATTTCGTACCCCCGTTTCTATATTAAATTGTTTTGATCCCATCACGGTAAATATGATCTACCTACTGACTAGTGATAAAAATGATACATGACTCAAAATAAAGCTTTTATTGCGAGTCATGTATCACGTTTATAGCTTGGATTCGGAGGGTCGAAAGAGGTTGAAGTGGAGCGTTCTTCTTGGAAAAAAATCAACCCGCTAAAGCTCAAAAGACTCTTTATTGTAACAGACAGACTGACAGACGTTGCAGGCTTAGTTTTTTAGGCATATGACCTTTGGGAAATTAAAACTTGTTTTGGCTACAAATTACACAAAAATATCAAACAGCCCAGCGCCGCAGCTTCTACAATTTTTAAATCATTCAGACATTTATGTAAACAGCCTAAGATAAAGTAACAAAAAGAGGTCTTTTTCACTTTTCCCCTCGTTCTAACGTAAAAATTACCTAAAATATTGAAATCACGGCGCCCACCCTTTACCTCTTAATGAGTCAGCTATTGTAGCTGGCACAGATTATTTAATAGGAGGGGAGTGGGTGTTTAAAAGTAGAGATGTTACGGTTATCCGGTTTGAACTGGTTTGGAATTAATTTGTAAATAAATTTTAGGTGCAGATCGATCGCATCGGTTTAATTGTGGAGCTGGGTTTTTGGGAAGCTAATAAGTAAGAAGTTTATTGGAAGTATAAAAATATTACGTCCAGACCATCATAGTTTTAGCAAGACCTCGAATTGTTTATTCGAAGAACATGGCTTTTGTGAAGAACATAAAGTATAACCCACCTGTTACACAAAATTTTAGTTTGTTTCATAAGATATTTCAGCAAAATTCCTTTCGAATGCACAAGTTCGAATAGCTATTGTTGAAGCAATTATTTGTTTTATATTTTATAGTTATTTTATATTGGTTCCGCCCCAACCAGCTAGCTGACGCCCCCCGGGTTTCATCCGTGGTGTTCCCATTTCCGTAGGAATACGTAAATAAAATATGACCTATATTACTTGCTGATAATATAGCTTTCCATTGGTGAAAGAATTTTTAAAATCAGTTAAGTAGTTTGGGCGTAAAAGTGTAACAAACAAATAAACTCACTTTTGCATTTATAATATTAGTTAGGAAGTTAGGATATACAACCAAATTGTTTGATATATAATATTCTATCAGTTGTCTAGTTCCCATAGTATAAGCTATGCTTAGATGGCGCTGTGTGAAGTGTACATGAATATTTATAAGGACAATTCTAGCCGGCTTGAACACGGGACATCACTACTTAAAAGTGGGAAACAGTACACCGTTTTTTGTTTTACACCTTGGGTGGCAATTTGTTTGGAAGATTGATTGTTCGCGTGTAGACACATAGGCGAGTTTATCTCGGTCTTTCTTTGTTATTTTCTGCTATATATCTCGTGGATTTAATTTGGGGATACGGGAATGCAGGGCTTGAAATTACGTGTTCGGATTCTGGGGTACGCAACGGAGCATTGAACCGGTGGAATGCCGATATGCAGTGGGAAATCAGCGTTGCTCTAATCTATGAAAGGTGACTGTATTGTCTCTAATGTTTTTAATGTAAATCCTACTCTCGAAATGTGAGAATGAATACCTTTTGCTCTACTACCAGAGCCCAATCTGTGTGCCCATGTGAATTAGTAATGTCACATATCTTCGGAATTTTGGTTCTAGGACTAACCGGTACTCGCATAAAACCCGACGGAGTTCTAGTTTAACGTAAGTTTATTATTACATTTTTCAATGTCTTACGCGCCATGTTTCCAATATCGACACCAGATGGCGCTGGTTTGTAGTAGGATTCAATACTTTTATCACTTATTTTCCACCCTTAGGGGGTTCACCCTACCATTTTACAAAATAAACATCTAAATCGATGTAGAACTGGCGAAGAAATGGGCGAAGAAAATGAGACAGAAAGTATTAAAAAAAAAAATGCAATTTCGGTTACTTGGTTTATTTCAATTTGACAAGTAAACTATTCAACCGATTTTAATGTGTTTTTATGGAACCAATCTGAAATATTCAACCTTTCAAATAAAAAAGAATTTTCAGAATCGGTTCATAGATAACGAAGATCTGATGTTTGTTAAAAATAAAAACAGCCGAATTGAAAACCTCTTTCGAAATCGATTGAAAACAAATTGAATGTCAATGTCAATATTCGATTGAAATACTTACATTTGAATCAAATTTTAATTAGGTTAAGTAAGCAAAAGTCAAAGAAATAACAATACGAAATGATAATAATTTAAGAACACCTCGAAATCGCCGCGTGCAAGTCGAAACAAAAAAAAGGTGCATTTATCAAAAAATTTTGCTTTTAATGGAAATAAGTTCCGAAACGAGCCGAAAGACTACTTGATGTTAAATGGTTACCTCCACCCATAACAACAGCAATACGACTAAGTTCGTCCCCCTCCCGAAGTATGGGCAGATCCAAGTTGCGCCCATCACCCGAGACGGGGATGTTATGTCTCATGTGTGTGATTTCACCGCCACCTTCCGCCGAAACACAGCAATCCTTGGCGGCAGATTACCATGTGCGGAGTCAGTACTACTCCGGGCAGACTTTGCACAAGGTCTACTGCTACTTTTTGTTCCTTTAACACCACCCAGCTGTCTGACTTCCCAACTGGGTCATAACAATCAAAACAGAGCCATCTATTGAGGCAGTTGGAACTATTTTTTCTTTTGATTTTAAATTTACTGTTGCGCTATTATGACCAAGCATTTTCGTATTGATAGCTATCCAAGTCACATCGAACGGATCCAATTTCGAAATAACAAACATGTAAGTACCACTCATGAAAGTTGTTCTTTACGACCTTTTCCCGAAGCGGGAACTTTTTCAATTGATACTTTGTCTTCTGGCTATATTTAGGAAAGCAAGAAAGTAGAAATTGTCGTACACAATAATATTTTAGGTACCGTACCAGCCTCTAATGTTCCCACTGCAGGGACACCGGCCTACTCTCGATAATTGAGAGTGAAAAAAAAAAAAAAAAAAAAAAATATTTTAGACAAAAAAAATTACAAAAAAAAAAAAAAAAAAATATTTTATGTAACTACGCAGTAATAAGAAATTAATTTCACTTGCTTCACAGCTCAGTTAGCTATGCCTTCTGCGCTGAATGTAGAGGGTTCGATATCCGAGGACAAACATTTTTATGACAGAAATATTTGTTTGTTCTGTGTCTGAGTATTAATCATAGTCACAGTTAAAAGTCTTTATTTCCGTTGAATTTTTAAAAAATACTTGGAAATGTAATTTTTTTTAAATAATTATGTACCTTTCTACGATAACATGCATTCTTAGAACTAAGTTTAGCGCTTGTTGAAACCTTATTCGACAAAGAATAAGCAAGAAACCCGTAATGGAATGAATAATAAATTAATGAAAGGAAGGAATTATATGTATTTACAAAAGTTCTGCGACCAATCCTCGATCGTGGCAACTAAAGTAGCCAGCATAGGCCCATAGAACCCTCTAAATTATGTACCTGCAAGTTATATTTACAAACATTCGTTTCATACGGAAATGGGGCGAACGCATTTCGTTTGTGAATACCTTCCTGGATATTACGAGCTGTTTTTGTAGTTATTGCTTGAGGAAAACCCCTGGGTGGGTAAGTATACCGTATAAAATACTAGCTGCGCCCCTCGGTGTTACCCGCGGCGGGCTATTTTATGGAGATCGTACATTTTACCGGGATAAAAAGCCTATATGCTATTCCAGACTATAATCTATCATTGTGCTAAATTTCGTCCAGATCTAGTCAGCCGTTCTGACCAACAAACATCCATTCATCTGACCTGTTTGAGTAACAAACATCCATCCATCCAAACTTTCGCATATATCATAGTAGTAAATTTTACTTCCGGCAAATAATAATGTACTCGTTTAGCTGTGTTCCAGTATAAAAGGTGTGGGTGCCGGTAATGTTTTAAGCACACCAAACGTTGCTTTATTTGTCTGTGTGATTTTGAATGTTTCAGATTTAAGTGAAAAGTTTCGTAATCTCTCTTATTTCTGCTGTTTTCTCAGACACTTTCATTTTCAAGCTTCAACAATTACAAATTTAATCCGAAACAATGGGAATCCTACTTCCATTGGAAAGGGATAAATTCAATTGGATCTGTCCCTTATCCTTAAGGGCGGGTGTACACGAGCAGATTAGAAGTGTCTTATTTCCAAGCTGTTGTGTTATAAGGTTTGTACGAAGAAAACAAATTAATGGGCGTGTTTTAATAATTTCGACCGATGCATCTGTGTTAAACAATAACTGCAGCTTACATTCTGTAAATCGCTGACAGTTACGTCAAACGCAACGCAAAGTTACATTAGAAAAGTTTTTATCATCAAAAACACTAAGAAAGTTACATAACATTAGAAACGTAAATATGGCCGTTAAGTTTTCTTAAATTTTTGAACGTTCCGCGGTACTTTCTTAATTATTTTTCACAACAAAAATATAATTATCAAAATTGGTCCAGCCGTTCACTCGTGATGCTGTGACCAAGAGTAATAGGGATTCATTTATACATATTTTGACCATAGCAATTAACAGAGTCGTATGTAAAAAAACAATGTATCCCCGCACTATCGTCGCACTGTACTATGCGACAATATTAATTGTGCGCACTGAACAGTACCTTTTCCACTTGAAAAAACAAAGATGGTTGATTTTAGAAATTTAATAATTTGCGGGGGTATTTATAATCTTATTCTAAGGCCTTCAATGCAATAAAATAAAAATCGCAAAAATGTTGATCTAACGTTTACACACTCATACCTCTGCACTAAGATTCCCTGTGTCGCAGATGGCATGGACAAACACAAGACAAACAACCATGGCCCCGAGAACAAACTTCATGCTCACCACACAGTGTGCCCCGGCCGGGAATCGAACCCGGGACCCCTCGCTTCGAAGGCAGAGCTACTACCAACTAAACCACGGAGCCGTTGATTGCTACGATTGATATAGATTTTAGAGTACGTCTATCTGAGCCTTTAAGTCGTTATCGGTATGCAGATTGTTTGAACGGCATCGATAGAATGTTGAACATGTGGACTATTCCAACTTTGTCTACCCCCATTCGATGCTATACAGCTATATAAAGGTGCCTACTCAATAAATTGCTCTTAGTGCTGGAATTTTACGACAATTATTCAAATTGGGTCGGTTTGTATTCAACTTGTGTACTTTGTAATGTTTGTAGCTAGTCACCGTCGAAGCCATTAGGAGCAGTTTTTTTTTAAATTTTAATTTCGTAGATGGTTAGCTCAGCGCCATCTATACCTAAACTAAGCTTGTGCTATAGGAACTAGATTAGGTCCAATACTTATATACTTATTTTTTCTGTAATTACATAGGTACTTAAAATACATATCATTCACCACTCAGACACAAAGAACCCATGTCCTGGATGGGACGCGAACCAAAGTACATATGCTTATTAATTTCACAGACGTTGAAACTCAGTTTTAAATTTAACTAATGCAGTTTTAATTGTTTTCAACTGTATAATTTTTTAGTTCTGATTCCTTATGTAAAGATATCAAAAGAGAAACTAATTTCTAAGACCTCAACATCTTTCTTAGTCTCTAAAGATTATCATAAATTCTCACTGAATTACGTTCCATTTCTAAGCCGTAAGCTTCACAAAACAGTTGAAGGGAAGTACAAAACTTCTCTTCAACTGAAAAATCTGCAGTCAGCTACAGAACGCTGATAATTGTGAAACCTAGTCATAATTAAACTTCTAACCAACTCGAAACTTCCCTCGGTTTTGTCGTTTAATTTTTCCAGCAAAGTTTACAAGTAAAAGTTATTTTTGACGGTTTTGGTTACTTTTGATTGCGTCTCCTGTTCTTATTACCCAGGAGAGAAAACTCGATGAAAATTGCCGTCAGTTTTACCTCAAACTAATACGATTTGCTTTTTATTTTTTGGTAAAAACACAGAGTATTAAAATGGGATATTGGTTCAATTTCTTTAGGAAAATAGCTCACCGGTTTAGGTCGGGTGATTAACTCATTAAACTCATCTAACTCATTAACTAATTAACTCATCTAGAGTTATATTTGTCGACCAACAAATATACCTCACCTACAGTACTCATCGTATTATCCGGTGAATTAGAACAGATGTAACGTTAACAAATAAGACTAGCTAAAACATGAAAATTTACTGAAATTTGACATATCTGTGTGCATGTAATGCGCCTAAAGCACTCCTGTGACACGTTATATGCTCACGAGTATGTTTACTTGTGTATGTAAAAAAATTTTACGTATCCAAACGATACTTGAGATCATAAGGTATAAATGAGTTTCGGTGAGCTTGAGTTTGGTTAAAAATAGGAAACTAATTCTAAATTTAAGATCGCAGGAGCTCATAACTTCAACTTGAGTAATAAACGCAGAACAAACTGAAAGTAGGGCGCACATCGCCTCAAACTATCCCGGTTCTAATAAGCAATTCTAGGATACTAAATGCTAAACTTAGGTATTCAGATAAGAAATTAAATCTGCGTCTCTTTAGAGGTATACTAACCAAGACTAAGGCAGAAAAAAAAGTAGCGGCCACTTTTTATTAAAAAATTAAATTCATTGTACAGAACTCGGTATCACTCTTAATAGAACGTTGAATAGCCAACAATCGATTAATTTGCAACACCCAATTTATCGATTATGGATTAGTCTAGAACATTGATAATTCGAATAGTGAATGGACATCGGTGCCTGAGACAGCCTAGACAGGGCAGCGTATTTTGCCTCAATTAGTGATGTCTGTATATTGTAATCGAGTTTCAGTGGGTGACAGGTTTGACTCACGTGATTTATTGAGCTCCTGAGTGAATGAATTAATTACTTTAAACCCCGTGCACGTGTGCCTTTGTTAAACCACAGATTGATAAATGTTACTTTTTAAACCACATCCCAGCGTAAGTAACTTTTGTGTTTGATTTAAATAGTAATTCTGCCTTTAACCAACACGAGAAACTTGTCGTTTTGGACATAAAAAAAAATGTTTTGTAAGTCTAAGACGACAAACTGACGACTGACGTTGACCTAATTCACAATTTGACAATCAGCTGTCAAACGAGATTGACTTGTCAAAATACCCCAAAAAATAGTACCTTCAGTATTTCTCAATATTTTCAGAAACGTTAAATTTTTTCTTTCCAAAAAACTTAATTTGGACATCGACCAACATTTAAGAACAAAAAATAGCCAAGTTCTCGGTCTTTTTTGAACAACGTTTCCGTTTCATTCATACAGGTTGATAAATGATTCACATACGGAAATTAAGTAAGGAATATTGACATTATCTCAGTGCGTTGTCTGCGCACTTGGTTTGGTTGGTTGTCTGTAAAGTCGGTTTACGAACGATAATATTACGTGATAACGTCATCAGAAATCATTAATAAGACGTTATCACGTCAAAAGTATTTTTAAAGTGTGTGAGTCACTGAGCTGATCAATTAAGTAAGTCTTACCTTAGACCTGCCCCGGACTCTTTTGCCGTTATTAAGACGCAACCACGCGTCCCAGCGATGTCTGTACACGGAAATTGTGTTCCAATGTCCTAATCTCACAGGTTCTGGTGAGCGGAGGATACCAGCTCCACTGCCACAGTCGAACCTGCGAATTAAAAAAGAAATAATAACAAGAAAAATAAAAAAAAACGACTGCGTGAAACATTTTAAATTATTTAAATATATACGTTGTAATAGGTGTGTGAATATGACTCCGCCCCTTTTTGTCAAAATAAAACACATTTGTTCGCTTACAAAATTAAAAAAAAAAATTATTGAAAGTATGCTCCATCTGCAGCTACAACCTTCGCCCATCGTTCAGGTAGTTTTCGTATTCCTTGCTGGAAGAAGTCCTGGTCTTTTGAGCTTATCCAGTTGTCAATCCAAATTTTGATAATTTCACATGAAGTAAACTTTTCTCCAGTAAGGTCTGTCTGCATCGTCCGGAATAGGTGGTAATCCGAAGGAGCTATGTCTGGTGAATATGGCGGGTGGGGTAACACTTCCCAGTCCTGTCCCTCTAAATATCTTTTTACGACTTCTGCGGTATGCGGTTTGGCATTGTCATGCTGAAGAACTAATTTGTTATGTCTATTCACCCATTCTGGTCGTTTTTCTTCTATGGCTCGCTTCAAACGCATTAGTTGTCGTCGGTAAACTTCTCCATTAATAGTTTCAGAGGGTTTGAGCAACTCATAATATACAATACCTTTCTGATCCCACCAAATACAGAGCATGACCTTGGCACAGTGAATATTTATTTTTGGCTGTGATGGGCCTGGTTCGCCTGGTTTCACCCAAGCTTTTTTGCGTTTAGGATTTTCGTAGTGTATCCATTTTTCGTCTCCTGTGACTATCCGATGCAAAAATCCTTTTCTTTGCTGTCTTTGAAGCAGCATTTCACAAATGGTTTTCCGACGTTCCATGTCTCTTTCTTTTAAATCATGTGGAACCCAGTAACCGGCTTTTTGAATCATTCCCATCATTTGTAAACGCTTTGCAACAGTTGAACGATCAACATTTAATGCTGCAGCTAATTCTGATTGAGTTTGGCAAGAATCTTCCGCCAATAATGCTTCCAATTCAGCATCTTCAAATTTTTTTGGTGGTTTTCCATGTTCTTTATCCTCAGTACTAAAATCGTTATTTTGAAATCGTCGAAACCATTCCTTGCAAGTTGTATTAGACGGAGCATGCTCACCATAAATCTCCACAAGCAAACGATAAGTTTCCGCTGCAGTTTTCTTCGCAATAAAATAATGTAATAACACTTCCCGCAAATGACGTTTATTTGGAATAAAAACCGACATTTTCGAAAAGGTCAAAACAATTGTTGCTTACACTTCAACCAAATATCATAAAATGCGTTAGATAGCTGACATTCAGTACTATCGAATACAAGTATGGTCATTTATTAGTTCACGTAAACAATACTAAAAACGACATCTGTTGAGAAAGGGCGGAGTCATATTCACACACCATATATATTTTTGTAAGTCATATATAAAACTCTGTATTTAGATACCGCAACCGAAAATTAAGAAAAAACAAAAATTTCGAAAGGTGGAAGATCTCATTTCGGCTAAGTATTTTTTGTTTGTTGCGCGATTTACTCTGCAATTGTGGACTAATTTGGATAATTCATTTTTAATTAGATAAAGAAGGAAATTGTGGCTTAAAAATCTACGATAACCCCAGCAAAGCCGCGGGTAACTATTACAAAATGAATGAGAAACAGTACTGATATTCGTTGGACAAGTAGAGAGTACTTTTCAGTCAGTATTATAATTTTAATATGTATCTAATTGGAAAACATAATTTCAATGCACCTTTATAACTAACCTAATTAATATTGACCGCAAAAAAAAAATGTTTTTTCTCTTTTTGTGAGTTTGTGACGGAACGAGCTGAGGGCCCACCTGATGGTAAGTGGTGACCCTCGCCCATGACAACAGTAATGCGTGCGACTCAGTATGAGATCCAAATCTTTACTGAGTCGCATTCATCCTGCTGCGTCCATCACCCGAGATGGGGATGATACGTCTCATGCGCATGTGATTTCACCGGCAGCCACACCCTTCCACCGAAACACAGTAATGCAACCACTACTGCTTGGCGGCAGATTCCAGATGTGGTGGCAGTACCCCTCCGGACGAACTTAGCACAAGTTCTACTGCTACTTTTGGTTGCTCCTTTAGCACCACCCAGGGGGTACGTGTAGGTAATCAAGGGGTACACACCTACGGGCGCGAGCAACTGGACCCCCCCAAAATAATATTTCAATAGTTATAATATTTCACAAAAAATAACTTATTATTTAAGAGTGAGGAGTTTGAAAACATTGAAATCCATAAAACCTTATTCACTCAAACACCTGTCAGTAGGCCGACGTCAATTTCGATTAAACGGCGCCGCTTCCAATCTCTCAGTTCGCATTTCAATTAATCATTTCGAAAACAACCAACGGGTTCGGAATATTGGGATCGTACAATTCCAGTAATTTCTGGTCGAGCTAATGAAAAGTAGCACAGACTATACAGGGTGCGTTCGGAAGATATTTTAGGCTTATAAATCCGGCTCCGTGGCTTAGTTAGTAGTAGCCCTGCCTTCGAAGCGAGGGGTCCCGGGTTCGATTCCCGGCCGGGGCACACTTTGTGTGGCGAGCATGAAGTTTGTTCTCGGGTCTTGGGTGTTTGTCTTGTGTTTCTGTGTTTGTCCATGACATCTGCGACACAGGGAATCCTAGTGCAGAGGTATGAGTGTGTAAACGTTTTTTTTTTTTTTTTTTTTATAAATACAGTGTTTAGCTCACAACGGTGGCTGGATTTATGTTAATTATCCTGTGCAAGGTTAATACAATCTCAGTTATATACAATATTTATTTAATAATTTGTGCCTATGCTATTTATATCTAAAATTTTAATAAGATAAAGAGAGCCTAGTGATGTAATTCAGCAAAAGTTTTGGCATGAAAATGTTAGTGCGCAATACAACGTGAGGAAATCGACTTGTCTTTAAATTCATAAAAGTGATATCAGACGGTACGCATTGGGCTCCCGTGGTAGATTAAAACCCGAACGCGTACTTGTTGACAGGTGTAGGCATCTGTCTAAGCGTTAAAAACATCAGATTTTTTTCTATACCGTACATCCTACAGTACATGAATCCGGTAGAGTTCATATTAACTTTTTCCAATATAAATATGAAAAAACTTTGATTGGTTTTCTGATGTATCTACCGTAAATATCCATTAAATTCTTGTTCCTATTGGAAAACATGAAAAGCGAGGTAACGAGCAACTTTTTCATTACCGTGAGATATCTTATACACTTCTTTAATTTTATTCGAGTTCAAAAAATTCTGGTTCTTGATTCGGATGTTTTAATGTTTGTTTTTAACGCAATTTCTTCACCAATTTTGGATGGATATGGATGATTCTTTAACCCAAAAAGTTACAGTAGAACTTGATTGTCCGGAGAAGTACTGCCTCCAAAACTGATAATCTGGCGCCAAGTAGCGGTGCGTTTGCATTGCTGTGGTGGAAGAGTGTAGTTGCTGGTGAAATCAGATGCACATCCCCGTCTCGGGTAAGATCCCCGTCTTGGGTGACGAGCGCAACGGGTTGGATTTGGGTCTCCTCACGCTTCGATTGGGGAGGACCTAAGTCGTATTGCTGTTGTTATGGGCGGAGGTAACCATATACCACCATATGAGATTTCAGATGGGACCCCAACACTTTTAATAAAAAAAATATCTAAATCTTCTTTTCAATATCTTACTTTATTATAAAGGCGAAAGTTTGTATGTATGTTTGTACCACCTTCACGCTCAAACGGCTTAACGGATTTGGATGAAATTTGGTACCAGGATAGCGTATATCCTCTATATTGCATAGGCAACTTTTGATCCCGGAAAACTGCAGGTAACACCGCAGGCGCAGCTAGTATCCCAAATAAACAAATATATTTGAAAACATTCCTTCGGGAAACCGGATATCTTTTAAATTCAGCCTGTGTGTACCAACTAGTGTCGCATTTGAAATAAGCCCAAGATTACATGGTAAACCTTGGACAATAATTAACTCGCGGTTGAAATTAAATGGGCGGAAGATACCGCTCACCCGCCCTACAATTATAGGTTTTAATCGTTACAATGTTGTACTAGTAATTCTGTATATACCACCGAGCATCACCATTTGTCGTATTAATTATATTTTGAAAGAAAACAAGTACAAAAAATCGAAAGAACCGCCTTCTATATTGTATAGAAGTTTTCACTGAAAAAATACAAATTGGTTGATTAATAACAGAGTTACGGAGAGACGAAACAAACAACCGAATGAAAACCTCCTTCAGATGTAATTTTTCAAGAAAGTACAATAATTTTTCCGTAAGTCATTGTGCGACGGGCACAATGCGATGTGACTTGGGTCTATTTATACTCTAGTAAGGGAAGACCAAAGCCATATGTTTGGTGTTTATGGGTGGCGGTAACCACTTACCAACAAGTGGTTTGCTCATTACTTAGTCGCATAAAAAAACATAAAGAACAAAATATTACTGATGTTATTTTTAGCTAAGCATTTTATCATGTTGCTGAACACCTCTCAAGAAAAAGGCTGAAGTGTGGAGGATCCTTATGACTGCCTCAGTAAAATTAATGAGATTGTTGACGGCTCCGTGGCTTAGTTGGTAGTAGCCCTGCCTTCGAAGCGAGGGGTCCTGGGTTCGATTCCCGGCCGGGGCACACTTTGTGTGGTGAGCATGAAGTTTGTTCTCGGGTCTTGGGTGTTTGTCGTGTGTTTCTGTGTCTGTCCATGCCATCTGTGACACAGGGAATCCTAGTGCAGAGGTATGAGTGTATTAACGTTGTTTGTGTCACTCGTCCTAAGAGGACAGATCAGGAAGAAAGACGGAAGTAATTAATGACAGGCATCTTTAATTACTTCCATCCGTTTCGTGATTAAAGATGGCTCCGTTGCTAAACTGGTTAGTCTGCCTTCGCAGTGGTCCCGGGTTCGATTCAGACCAAGGCGAACATTTGTGGGATTTATTTTCGGGTCTTGGGAGTTTTTTTTAACGTTCACTATACCTAAAAACTCGGACATTATTAATCCTTCGTTATTTATTATAATACTAGCCCCGCGGTGTTACCCGCGGTTGGACTTTCTACGGGAACCGTACATTTTTCCGGGATAAAAAGTAGCCTATGTGCTATTCCAGACTATAATCTATCTATGTGCCAAATTTCATATATGTCCGTTCAGCCGTTCTGGCGTATTTGAGTAACAAACATCCATCTATACTTACAAACTTTCCTGTTTATAATATTAGTATGAAGTATGATACTATAATATTATGTCATAGTGTTCTAATAAAATTAAAATAGTGTACATTAACTTGTTGCGAGAGCGTGGTGGCCCAGGGGCACAGACGCCGACTTTCAATCTGAAGGTCGCTGGTTCAAACCCACACGTGAACCAATGAGTTTTTTCACTTGAAAAAATGTGCGCAATACCACGTTCTCGAAACGGTGAAGGAAAACATCGTGAGGAAACCGGCAACTCTTAGAACCATAAATTCGAAGCCATGTGACATCTACCTATCCGGATTGGGCTCCCGTGGTAGATCAAGGCCCATTCACTCTCAATTATCGAGAGTAGGCCGGTGCCCCTACAGTGGGAACATCAGAGGCTGGTACGGTTCATTCACTTTTTTGTTGAGTGTGGGTACAAAAAAAAACTGGGATTCAAACCTCAGTTCGACGTGGCCGTTCCTCAACAACAGAGCCAGGTAATCCCCTGAGAGGTCGTCATGTTCCCCCGTGAGGAGCAGCACGCCCCGCGTCCGCTCCGGCCGCACGCGGATCCGCACGCGGACGCGCTTGTACGCGCCGCGGAGCGCCCGCAGAGCGACCCATGATGACCCCGAGAAGCGCGGTGTTGATATTCGCAATGGATCTGAAAATATAATCTTAAGTAAGTAAGTTTATATGTCAGACAATATTCTATGATTTTCTGACATATCAAGAATATGATACTTGTAAAAAAATGGGGTGTAGCTGTGTCGTGGACAAGGCCGTGTGTTTTACGTGAATACGTGTTGTAAACGGACATTATTTGATGCAGCGATACGACCTCAAAATGGCGGTGCCTCCACCGCAAGCGATGCGTCACAGTGCCTTGATGAAAGGATTAAAAATTAGTTTAACTATTGTATTGTATTGTAAAATACTTCGCGAAAATAAACTGGTTGATTTAATTTAAAGTAGTGGTGCACTCGCAATTCTGTTTTCCATTTTTAAAGTTTCAGAATTGCTTTATGAGAATATCACTGAAAAATTATGAATAGAATGTTTGATAATGTCCCAAGACCTTGTCCTAAGCGCTCTGTAAGCGTTAAAAGCGCTTGAAGCGTTCGCTGTAAACGCCCTTATCATAATTAAGTGGCTTCATCTCGACGCCTACGAAATTACTCGATTTCCTTCCTTAGTACCGGGTGGGCCGTAACATAAGCCTATAGAAGCGAAACTACCTCTGTAGGCAACGCCAACTTTGCAGCTTCCTATACGCACTAAGCGTTTGTAAATGACAAATAGAAGCTAAGCAATAATCTAACATGATTTTTTATTTAAATTAATAATTTACTATTGTCTTATTATCGTTATTCCTAGAATATCGTATTGCATAAGTAAGTTAAAAGCAGGTCGGGTATCGTATAGGTAAGTAAACTGAGGATATTTTCATAAAAAAAGCTCAGTGCCCTACTGAACATTACATTAACCACATTAACATTATAACAATTTTTTTTTTTGTTTTTGCAAACCTTATTGGTTTTTAAATGCTATGCTTAAGTTGATGTTATATTCAAATCTTTACGTATTATAATAATTATTATAAATAAAAAAATATATAAAAAAATACAAACTAGCCTAACAAATATTACACTTGATGTACATACCGGTAAAAAATAATATTCGGGTCTTTGACAACCATAAGACTGATCAGTTCGTATCTTGCCATGAGACCAATTCATTTTCTGTATTTAATTTTTGACAACCTAGCAATCTATCCACACAATCAATATTTAAGTCATCTCGAAGATGGATGACAATGACAAGGAAACTTTTCATGAGAAATTCGCTTCTATTTTTCTATTGTAACATTTAGGCCCTTGTTTTAGCAGCTCACATTAATTTCTGCTCGCTTACTCTTCGTGCTTAGTTGTAATGGAATTTTCTTTCTTTGTTACGGAAGCTAAATTGAATGTTAAGATTTACAAATAAACACAATGAAAATATTACAATTAATCTTGTCTATATATCGACGTAGGAAAGCATATTTGCTGTAAGTAGACATATTGCAATTGTTCACCAGAGCCAAAAAACTTTATCAATTTCGGAAAAAAATTAATTGTGTCTGACCTATCCATGATAGTGCTACCATTTTTGGAACATAGGTTTATTTAACTGCCAGTCACCATTTGGAATGTAAACTTTTTATCCAAAGTTACTATAAGTACGTGATTGGCTACTTACAGCAAACAGTTTTTTAAATCACATACCTTTAAAACGCTGTAACTAAGGAAGAAAAATGTACGCGTAGGTGGAAATATTATCAATTTACAGGCGGTAAATAGGCTGTATATAGTAAATTTATTTATTTGGGTACTGCAATTCAAGATGTAAGATTAAATTTATAATTATGATTAGATCTAGAAATGTAGTGGGTCAGTTGGTAATGTAACGATAAAATGTCGTAAATGGTAAAAAAAAAAATTATGGTCTTTGAAATTGTTGAAACAAGATTTGAAGCTCTAATTATACTGCCAGAACTTCGTATCAACAATACAATGAATTAATAAAGTATTTTTCTCTTATATATTGTATAAGAGATAAAACAAAAAAATAAATATACAAAATAAAAACTAAGGCCCTAAAACTAGTTAGGAACGCAAGATGTAAATAAAAACATTGTATCCAATCAAAAAAATATTGATTTAAAAGTAAAAAACAGAAACTTAGTGGCAATTTGTCTTATTTTAGAACGAAAGATGTAACAAAATACAATTATAATTGAAACTTAACATGAAGACATTGTGTCCAATCAAAAACATATTTAAGAAAAAGTAAATAAACCAATGATATTAAAATTATGCTATCGAGAATCATTCACATTTTTTTTTTCAGTCATCTTCATCGGTTTCAGGTAAACAGTCATTTGTTTTACAGCTGTACTTAAAACCTAAATATTCTTTGGCGTACATATTTGGAATCACTTTTTACATTACATTATATTTTTGTTGGGATGTTGGTAACTTAGTCGTATATAAATTTTATTTCGGCATTGCACTATTGAGGCTGCTCAATTGAACTTCAATTGTTTCAGTGTGAGTTGAGTTTTTCACATACATCACATGTGGTTTACACCTATTAAATGTAACCACATGCATCTTTGAAATATTAATTATTTGGTTTTTCTTAAAAGTATTATTTGTTATTTCTTCAAATCCCATAAAATTTGTTCCTTCAAGTGTGGTTACTTTGTAAGGAAAGGGGTTCTTCCTGGCTATTCCTACAATAGTAGGCCATTGGGATGGAGCCCATACTATTGTTTTCTTCACTGCTCGTTCTAACACAGAATGCATGCCTACAGGCATATATGTATGGCCAGGGATCAAGTAGTTCATCTGAATAATTTCAAGATTAATACACCTAGATAATGCAAAGCATAGATAAAACGGTCTTATTTTTGTTTTGTCCGTAGCAGGAATCGAAATAAAATAATAAGGTCTTAACTTTAGCTTGAGAATCAACTTCCATTATATAAATTTAATAAACATGTCGAAATCTCATTTGTTCCACGATGGGCATCTGTTTCATTCCATATATTACAGAGCCCTACCTGCGTGTTACTTTCATAAACTGTGAAGTTTATGAAAGTAACACGCTGTAATAGTTAGGTAAAAAAGTTAGGGAAACTGGCTGTAAGTAAACGAATATAAAAATCACAAGCCGCAGAAATGCTGTAAGTAGCGTTAAGTTTTTAAATGGGAAGAAGTAACTATTCGTTAAGCAAAAAATGCAGTCTTTCTTGTGCTGTAAGTACAAAATGTCTAAAATGACTAGATTTTGGTCTACATACAGCATTTAATCTTGCTAAAAAAAATACAAGTACGGGCGTTTTCAAGGGCGTATGTAATTTTTTTTTCATCGTAGAGACACAGGACCCGGATCATTCGATGCGGCTTTTTTTTCTGATTCTAATGATAGTAAAAAGTCACTTTAGGTATTTTGTCTACTTACAGCAAATATGCTTTCCTACGTCGATATATCAAAATCGATTGCCGTGCGTAAGTCTTGCGAAAACTCGAAAATGGCTCAACCGATTAAATTTTGTTTCTAAACAAAATTTAGTGTGGTTCTGCCACCACACCTGGAATCTGCCGCCAAGCAGTAGTGCTCGCTGTGTTCCGGTGGAAGGGTGTGGGTACCGGTGAAAACACATGCGCATGCATTATCATTCCCGTCTCGGGTGATGGACGCAGCAGGATGGATATGAGTCAGTGTTAGATCCAATTCTTATACTGAGTCGTATTACAGTTGTCATGAGCGGGGGTCGCCACTTACCAGGTGGGCCCTCAGCGGACCGTTGCATAACTTACATGATCTGAAATAAACATCTAAGCAAGCTTGATGTCTGTGCTCCAGGCGTCACATGCCCTCTTCCACGATCTACATACCAGCCTCTAATGTTCCCACTGCAGGGACACCGGCCTACTCTCGATAATTGAGAGTGAATGGGCTTTGATCTATCACGGAAGCCCAAACCGGATTGGTACATGTCACATGTCTTCGAATTTATGGTTCTAAGACATGCCGGTTTCCTCACGATGTTTTTCCGTCACCATTTCTAGAACGTGGTATTGCGCACATAAATTTTTCAAGTGCAAAAACTCATTGGTTCACGTGTGGGTTTGAACCAGCGACCTCCAGATTGAAAGTCGGCGTCTATGCCCCTGGGCCACGTTCTACATACAAATCTCATTAATAAGATCAGGTCTGACAAAATATCACATTACTTATTCATAGGTAAGCCTGCTTGCGACAAATCATCCCGATTACCATGTTTGTCAACCCCGAGACCCTTTTAGCATTTGCATGCGTTATACTGAGTGATGTTCTACTTGCGACGTGGTGTTACGAATACGACTTTCAAGGGGTAGGGTAGAGTTTTAAGGTCAAGGGTTAGTAACGGGCACTATTTTTAAACAGGCTTTAATTTTGATTCTATTTTGTTTGTTACGCAATATCTTCGCTAATTGGTAACAGATTTGTATGATTAATTTTCTCTTTAAATGTATTTTTAGATATTTTATCGACGGCTTCCGTTCCGTTCTGTACCAGCCTCTAATGTTCCCACTGCAGGGACACCGGCCTACTCTCGATAATTGAGAGTGAATGGGCTCTGATCTACCACGGGAGCCCAATCCGGATTGGTAGATGTCACATGTCGTCGAATTTTGGGTATGGCTAAGGTATGGCGACATTGCTTATCGGCTAGTATAGATGGAACTGACTTACGCGCCCTTTGAAGCACAAACGCGCAAAAAACACAAAGTTGAAACACCACTAAATGGTCTCCCATCCAAAAATTTACCAGACGGATAGTTGCTTAACTTAGATCTTCGCCATGAGCGCTTCATCATAACATGCCAGTAGGGTTATGTGTAAAGACTATTATGTGACGGGGGAAGTGATAGCCAACCTGGTGTTAAGTGGTTACTGCCACCCGTAAAAAACAGCAACGAAATTGTTGTTTACATATACAGAAGCTACCAGAGCTAGTAACCCTGATGGAGTACTTATCGTGACTGTGATTCTCTTGTTTGCAAATGATAATGCGATCTGACTCATACACGAAAATACCATAGACTTCACGGAAACCTGTAAAGGTTATTGTTTGTAAATCGTGACACTATACAAACAAACGTCACAGCCACGTCAAAATCGTGATGGATCGGAGTCTTGTGGACGTGTTTATGCAGTATGTCAAAGTCAAAGTCATTCTATCGTTGGATTAACAAGTTATTGATTTAAAATGATCCGTGACTCCGTGGCTTAGTTGGTAGTAGCCCTGTCTCCGTAGCGAGGGGTCCCGGGTTCGATTCCCGGCCGGGGCACACTTTGTGTGGTGAGCATGAAGTTTGTTCTCGGGTCTTGGGTGTTTGTCTTGTGTTACTGTGGTTGTCCATGCCATCTGCGACACAGGGAATCCTAGTGAAAAAAAAAAAAAACGGCTTCTTTACTTCCGTCCTTTATTTCTTGTCAATAGAGGCTACTAATACCCTGCTGATAAAACAACCGGATAAGTGCGTACCATTATTTATAACTAAAATCACGTTTTTGTATTAGAACCCCCTTAAGTATTTATTTTATTCTGTTTTTTAGTATTTTTTGTTATAGCGGCAACAAAAATAAAACATCTGTGAAAATTTCAATTCTCTAATTATCACGGTTCATGAGACACAGCCTGGTGACAGACGGACAGATGGACAGCGGAGTCTTAGTAACAGGGTCCCATTTTACTCTTTGGGTACGGAATCCTAAAAAAGAAACATCTAAATCTAAATCTAAATCATCGACTCTTGATCGAAGCATGAGAAGACCCGAGTCACAGCCCGCTGCGCTCTTCACACCCTTCCACCGGAACAGTAATGCGATACACCACTGCTTGGCTACAGATAAACAGATGTGGATGCAGTAGTTCTTAGGGCCAACCCTTAATAAGTTCTACAGCTTCTGTGTTTCGGCGTGGGTGCCGGTGATATAGCGCATGAGACGTGACAATTATACAAGGACAAGGACAAGGTTGAAATTAGGAAAAAGTGCATTTTTGTAAAGGATTTTCCAGCTGTGACATTTGACAGCCGAGTGTCAAATTGTGAGTCAAGACAGGAAAACATCGGTCAGGTCAGTTGGTCAGTCGGTCAGTCGGTCAGTTGGTCAGTCAAAAAATATTTTTAACTGCGACATGCATCCAGAAATTTGTAGAAGTCCATAGCATCCGTCAACGCCATGATGGAATATGCCAACGTAAGAAAATACGGTCTATCACGATGGACAGGAAAATTATTGTTTGTACATGAAATTTGGTTTTTGATATATGGTTAGCGAAATGGAGAGGTGAGGTTGAGAAGGGTGTAAAATACATGAAATAAATATTTGATGGTTGAATCTGATGATCCGAAAGTAGGCGTTTGTACACCTTGGCCACCACACTTTCTCGTATGGATAGACCACATATTTGGGTGTTTGGAAAGCTCATTCTTCAGAAGTTCAGCGGAGGTGTACTGAATACTACACTTTTTTTTCTGTGTGTCTGACTGTTTGTTCCGGCTAATCTCCGAAACGAACCTCCGATTTTAACGAGACTTTCATTGGCAGATAGCCGATGTCATAAGCAGTTACTTAGCTTCTTAAATTTCACAAAAAAAATCCACGTGGACGAAGTCGCGGGGAGCAGCTTGTTTTAAACATAATGTAGTACACATTGTTCATTATGTGGCACAAATAAACAATTATAAAAAAAAAAGTTTTTAGTTATTTTAAAGCCATTTCGTCGCTGGATTTGTTATCCGAAACATTTCCGATATCACGTGTTCCGAGTTAGGTTCTCAGAATGGTGGAGAATCGTAAAATCTTTGTAACTCACTAACGGAACTACTCTAATGGTATTTCCAATTGACAGGAAATAACTTATTTTGGTAAGAAAAACAATAAACAACTACAAAGAAAAATATTTATATTATAGTTATTACACAATAAAACTGTCGTAATATGGCCGTCAGTGGTCAAAAGTACACAAAATGCACAAGCATAAATAAAGGAAAAACTTTGTTTTCTCAATGATACTTCATCATAAATCTCCCGAGGAAAACACATGTTATCTCTGTTTATCTTACCTTATCATAAAATAAACAAATCAATGTATCTCTCTCGCACACCACCATCCTTCCTTATAAAACAACAGCGTCTAATTAGCACTTCAGTTACGAACGAATAGCACTATGAAATTCCTCGCGCTCCTTTCGGTCCTATGCCTGATCGTGGCCTCTTCCGCCCAGAGCCACGACTTGGCCATCGGGCAGGCCACATACGGTGACGTCGTCATCTTCAAAACAAACGAATATAAATACGGATTCCCGTTTATGGTGCGGACAAGTGACATTGAGTATCCGGAACCGGGAACACATAATTACGCGTATATAAAAGCTATTTACGTGAAAGACAACGATAAGGATGGCTCCGGAGGTTTTCCCGTCGTGAAAGCTGGAGGTGTTGGGCAGAGATTTGTCAAACTGAAGCTGAAAAGTCAACGAGGAAACGGATTCAACTTTACTGTAACTATTTACGGCAGATATATTTAGAGCGACTGTTTTAATCAAAAATCTACGGAGATTGATTGGATTTTTATAAACCAAAGTGTATTTTGAGGCTTTAATGACAGTTCTAGACTTCGATAATGAAAATGAGTCTGTGAAAATTGAAAATTTTGTCTTCGCAAATGATTTTGTTCGCGTCGTGGAATAAATCTTACGCAGATGTCTACAGCAATACAGCTGAATAGTGCTTTGTCTTGTCCTGTTGAATAATAAACTATCTTCAAATAGACAACACCGTCTACGTATGTAATAAAATGTTCAAGAGTAAACCCTGCAGTAGCCCTGAAAGTATAGACTACATTTTGCCACTCGAATTAACTTAGAAACTTACAAACACGTTACACAAAAACGATGAAAAAAATTGTGATCAAAATTGATTAACTGTTAATGTTGTTAAAAAACGGTTTATGCTTATTTATTTTGTTATCATAATAAAAATTGTAATTTAATTACTTATTTTTTTTTTAATTTCTCAACCTTTTTTTATTCATTAAATTTGTCTCGTTTCTGGGCAAAAGCCTTCCCAAAGGTATTTTAATTAAGTAATTATGATGTACTGGGATTCCTAATTCCCGTAATTATCCAATACTTAGTAAAACATCATAGAAACTTCTTAATTGCTATGAAAAGGACACAATCTCATAATTTTATCAGAATTGTCTAAATAGGTCACAATAATAATTTTGTGCGTCGTAATTTGATTGCTTTATCTAATTACGACCGAGAAATTAGTTACGCCGCTATGAAACATCTAGAGGACTATTTCAACAGCGGATATTTCTAGACTACCGCTTCCAGCAAATATCGAGCGGAGATTTTAATTTTTATTATTATTAAAATTTCAGTACTCTGTCACTAAATTTCTAGTAAATGAGTAAATACTAAACAATAGATTCGTTACGTATTTTGCCTCTCCACGAGGAATCTTCAGGAGCGTTGCAACAAGATTTAAAATTAAAAAAAAAAAACAGATTTGGTCGTATCTCATAGCTTCATGACCTATAAATCATCTTAACATGGACCTCCACAAAGTAACGCCGAATCCATAAATTATCAATTCACTTTTAAACTTCGGGCTCACCGCACAACGTCTGCCCGGATCGAGAATCGAACCCAGGACCCCTCCCTTCGAAGGCAGGTCTACTACCAACTAAGCTACCGAACCACGGACATTGAAAAAGGAGTTATATTTTTTTTAATTCGTTCGTGTGTCTTGTGTCTGCTAATAATCTTAAAACGTTATTTGTGTTTCAAAACATCCTCTAAAATATTATTTAGGCGCTACTGAAGCATCAGTTGTTTTCTTTAATCATCTCGTCAATATTTAGTCATGTTTACTGAAATTTTTACCTGTCTGTTTATTCCGGTTATCCCCCGTAACGGCTGGACTGGTTTTGAAAAGACTTTCAGCTGACGTTATAAGGAGTAACTTAGGCTACATTTATTTTACAAAAAAAAGAGTTCTAAGCGGACGAAGTCGCGGGGAGCAGCTAGTTTTAAATATAATGTAATAGACATAGTTTACTAAGTGCCATATAAACGATTTATTAAAAAGTAATTATTAGTTATTAGCCATTTCGTCGTTGGGATTTGTTATCGAAACATTTCCGATATCACGTGTTTCGAGTTACGTATGCAGAATGGTAAGAATCGTAAAATATTTCTCACTCACTATCGGAACAACTTTAATATTATTTCCAATTGACAGGAAACAACGCTGGTAAGGTAATTATTAAACAACTACAAAGAAAAATATTTATATTTTAGTTTCCTCACAATAAAACTGTCTTAATTTGGCATATAAACGAATATATAATAATAAAAATTAATATTATTATCACAGGTAAAGTAACTTTTGCACACTACGTAAATCATAAACTGTTGATTTGAAACACCATATTTAGAAATTTTCTTTTACAATTTAACATTTTAACTTAGTAATTTTAAATCTTACATTTTGGTTACGGAGTCGTCAATGGTTAAAAATATATAAAATGTTAGATACATACCAGCGGAAGCATAAATAGAACAAAACGTTGTTTTCTCAACGGTACTTCATCATAAATCACCCGAGAAAAACAATTTTACCTTAGCTTATCTTAAAAAGAAACAAATCAATGTATCTCTCTCGCACACCACCATCCTTCCTTATAAAACAACATCGTCTAATTAGCCCTTCAGTTACAAACGAACAGCAGTATGAAACTCCTCGCGCTTCTTTCTGTCCTATGCCTGATCGTGGCCTCTTCCGCCCAGAGCCACGACTTGGCCATCGGGCAGGCCACATACGGTGATATCGTCATCTTCAAGACAAACGAATTTAAAAACGGATTACCGTTTATGGTGCGGACCAGTGACATTGAGTATCCGGAACCGGGAAAAAATAATAAAGCGTATATAACAGCTATTTACGTGAAGGACAACGATAAGGATGGCACGGGAGGTTTTCCCGTCGTGAAAGCTGGAGGTGTTGGGCAGAGATTTGTCAAACTGAAGCTGAAAAGTCAACGAGGAAACGGATTCAACTTTACTGTGACTATTCACGGTAGATATAATTAAAGCGACTGGTTTAATCAAAAATCTACGGAGATTGATTGGATTTTTATAAACCAAAGTGTATTTTGAGGCTTTAATGAAAATAATCTCTGTAAAGTGAAAATTATGTCCTCGCAAAAGTTCTGTTAATTAATAAACTTAAAGAAAGTAATAATAACAATCTTAACAACACGATTTACTCATCATTTTATTATATACTATTTATGTATGGAATAAAATTATCAAGAATTACAACTAGCTAGCATAGCCCTGAAAGAAATGACTAAATTTTTGCCAATTATTTATACATAATCAATGAGAAAAATTGTGATCAAAATTGAAAATTAAAGTACAAAAAACTGTTATTGCTTATTTATTCTGTTATTATTATCATAATAAAAAATATAATTCAACTATTGTTTTTTTCTGAACTTCTTAATATTTTTTATTCATTAAATTTGTCTCGTTTCTGGGCACAATTATTCCCAAAGGTATTTTAATTAAGCAATTATGATATACAGGGTATTTTTTTATATTTTTATCACACTTGGATTATTTAATACTTGGTAAAAACATCATAGAAACTTCGTAATTGATTTGAAAAGGATACAATCTCATAATTTTATCAGAATTATCTAAATAGGCCACAATACTAATTTTTTACGTCGTAATTTGATTGATTTATCTAATTACGACCGAGAAATTAATTACGCCGCTATGAAACATCTAGAGAACTATTTCAACAGCGGATATTTCTAGACTACCACTTCCAACAAATATCGAGCGGAGACATTCGAACTCATGTGCATTTAAATTACGTTTTAAATTTATTATAAAAAGTTTTATTTAATTATATTGTGATTGACACTTCCGGGTTATTTAAATTTAAAAGCTTGGACGTTTTCTTGCGCTCTTTCAGAGTTTTCGAGATGTCTTCTTTAATTACTTTTGTTGGAGATTGAAGAGAACCAGAGCTGTCAAAATTGCATATGGATAGATAGATAGATAGATAACCCTTTATTGCTCACATAAAACAACAGAAATCATAACAAAAAAATACTACACAAGTAATTTGAAACAATGGGCGGTCTTATCGCTTTAAAGCGATCTCTTACAGACAACCTTGGATGGACAAGAAGTAACGGATTTTAATAGGGGTATTATCTGACCCGTCGCATGGGGACCTAGAGCGTCTAGACACGGGGTCGTCTGACGCCCTTTCGCTGACCTGGTCCCCGAGGTGGTTGCGACACGCCATATGTCCTGGCGTGTCGCAAACAGAGGAGTGGCACCTGATGCCAACACAGGGGGGTCCGGAAACGGACAGCCGCGGCGGGTTCGCGGATGTGTGTTATAACGTTCCCGTGTTCCCGCCACTAAGCGGCCGAGGAGGACATCGTGGGGTTTTAGTGGGTCTAGTCCCACTAGCCGCTCTGTCTCCCCGTGGCAGGGCGGTATGCGAGTGCATTTCCCCACGTAAAAAAAAAAAAAAAGGTGTATCTATATTAAACTAATTTAAAATGGATGGAAGGCCTTGAAACGTTACAATCATTAAAGAATCTTCACGAATGTCAGCACAATGTAGTATGAGTAGCTCAGTTGTTGATACCTCTGCCTTCTGCGTTGTAGATCGTGGGTTCGACTCCCACCCAGAAACATTTGTGTGATAAACATTTGTTTGTTCTGTGTCCGTTTTATTCAGATATATAATATAACTATATATATTTTCAACAAAAATATACTATTTTCAACTTATAAAAATTATATTTTACCAATATAAAATCAATGATATTAATAGGTTATGTTGTTCTTGAATGTCCAAACTATTTTTTAAGCCGGTTATCATCTGCGAAAGCTAACCGAAACTCCGTGCCGCGCCATCTACAATAAAACGGCGGAATCTTATTTGTACTCCTAATATATAAATATTCTATCGATAACCCATAGTACAGCTATGCTTAGTTTGAGGCTAGATAGATGGCGCTGTGTGCTGTGTTCGTGAATACTTAATTATTATTTGAATAAGTTTGAGTTTCAAAACATCCGCTAAAATATTATTTATCCGCTACTGAAGCATATTTCATCACTTCAATATTGAGTCATGTTTGTTGTAATTCATTACACAACTATGTACATACTTCAATCATTCCAAGTAAGAGTTATTAATTGGATACGTGATGTGTAATTTTGACGTTTGCTTCAAACAAAAGAACTCGTAAGAAAAGTTAGTACTATGATGAACTAGCTGCGCCCCGCGTTGTCATCCGTGGTTTTCTGGGTTTAAAAGTAGCCATGTGTTAATCCAGGATATAAGCTTTCTTAGTGCCAAATTTCATCCAAATCCGAAATCGAACCCAAAGCCTTCACCGCAGAAGGCACAGCTACTGATAACTGAGCAACAAATAGGGTTGAAAGTTTTGACGTAAATTAGAGGCTTTTAGATAGAAAGAAAAGAAAGAAATATATTAGTAGTGTTTGGATAGTGTTTTAAAATATCACATAAGCAACTACTTTTTATCCCAATTGATACTATAGACCGCCGGTGAATATAACTAGTTTTAAATAGAAAATTTTTATATAATTACTAGCTGCGCCCCGCGGTATCACCCGCATAGTTCCCGTTCCCGTGGAGAATACGGGGATAAATTGATTTTATTTTTTTTCGTTAATTTTCCAATGTTTTTATAGTTATTCTGCTATTCGGGACGGAAACAAATCCAACAAATCAAAAACCATGGCAATCGGTCCAGCCGTTCTCGAGTTATAAGTGTTGTAACAAACACGACTTTCTTTTATATATATAGATTTTATAGAAACCTCAAAAATTGTAGCCTATATGTTATTCTGATGTATAAGCTATATTGTGGTAAAGTTTCATTCAAATCCATTCAGTAGTTTTTATGTGAAAGAGTAACAAACATCCATACATCCATACATCCATACATCCATACTTACAAACTTTCGCCTTTATAATAGTAGTAGGATTTTCAAACTAACAAACCTAATTAACTTTTTACGACTAAAGTATCACGAGCAGACACAAAAACACTCAGTAGATATTAATTAGTTATTAATATGTACTAAATTAATCTCCTAAACTAGATATATTTACAGTATTATATAAGCTGTCGATATGTTTTTTTTTATTGTATATATTCCTTCCACATTCGTACGACTGCCTATGTAGTGAGGGTCCCGGGTTCGAACTCAAACTCAATTCCTTTAGATCTCAAGTATCGTTTGGACACGTCAAATTTTACACATACATGTACACATATTCGTGCACATATAACGTGTCACAGGAGCTTCTTAAGCAAAATATATATATTAAATTACAGTCAGTTTTTATGTTTTAGCTAATCTTATTTGTTAAGTTTACGTATGTTCGATTCCCGGCCGGGGCACACTTCGTGTGGTAAGCATGAAGTTTGTTTTCCAGTCTTTTGTTGTCTTGCGTTTCTGTGTTTATCCATGTCATGTGCAACACAGGGAATCCTAGTGAAGGGGTCTGAATGTGTGTTTTTTTATCTTAAGTAACGTTTTAAAGTTCAGTATCCGCATTCTTCAAACCGGTTTCACTGATTTGTCCATTTATATTAATTAGGTAAAAAGTATTTCAGGTGTTATTTCCACCTGAATTATTTATTTATTTGGCAAAATATAAATAATTAACATCAAAATTTCGAGATCCCTCTTTCAAATTTAATCTAGTCCACCGATGAAATGTTTTCCATA
Source organism: Aplocera efformata (assembly GCA_921293045.1). Taxonomy (NCBI): domain Eukaryota; kingdom Metazoa; phylum Arthropoda; class Insecta; order Lepidoptera; family Geometridae; genus Aplocera; species Aplocera efformata. Next base: position 2,099,958 of record OV121061.1, read on the forward strand.
ATTCCTTTTGATTCAAAAACCATTCATTGTGCATTAACCTTATTACATTCCGGATCAACGCTTCATCACTCACCCCTCAATACCTACCCCTGCTACCTGTCCCTTAGATTCCAGGGTTCATAGATGAAATTCCCAAGATATCGCTTAATAACATTCAGGGAGATCGGGACATTCTTAGAGTGATTTCCTTTATCCATATAATTTTCGAACAGTCCCCGTCTTGAATTATTTTCAGCTCAAAGATATTTTTTTTTTAAAATTCAAATCTTTTACAAACTTTTATTATTTTTGTAAATAAAAATGAATCCCTAGCGGCACCTCGCGGTATTACCCGCGGTTTGTATGAAGTCTATTTCCAGACTATAATTTTTACCTATCCGACTATAGTGGTAAGACTTATCTTATCAAATATTTAAATAGCGTAGCTGAAGCGTCTGTTTGCTATATTTTAAATCAGAACAGACATTTTGCTACGTTGCGCGCGTAACCAGTTCTTTGCAGCAACGCTAATCCCCCTATTTTGCCTCTCAAATTTTAATTTCAATTTAACGTCAGGGTAAGTCTCGTATTAAATTGACTACTTCATTAAAAGTAATTTGCTGAGGGTTTTATCACCCCACGTTACATGTTTCAGCAGGGGACTACCTAAAATCCATTACACTATCATTTTCTTGAAAGGTTACGCTACGAAATTAAGTCGGCCATTTTGAAATTAGAGAATAAAATGGCGCGTAAAAGTTGATCTTGACCTTAATATAATTGGTTCTCTGAGGGTACTTTCGTATTCGATGGGTGTATGTACTGAGCACTTCCGTGTTTGGAGGACAATCCACTATTGAACATAAGCTTTTCCCAGAAAGCACCACTGAGTCTCGTCAGATCTAAGCATTTGTCAATTTGTCGCAAAATATAATAAACTACATTATTGTTCACCAAACAACTACGTTTCAAATTGAGGTTAAGTAAAAGCGGTGGGATACAATCAGATAACATTTTCTGCTTCGCTTTGCACTGTGTCCAATTAATTTAATTGCATTCTTTGTACAAAACATTTCGTGAAAATATTTTCTACGTTCCATTTCAGCTAAAAAGCGGTAACAGTAGATCAATTTCGTCGGTGAAGGAACTTTTTAATAAATAATTGCGTTGGGTATTCGCTGAACAAACGGGGAAAACGGAGTTGGAAACGGGGAACAAATTACTTTTGGAAACTTTCGTGAAATCAATGCTCTACTCAAACAAAATCAGCCAGATAAACTGGTTTAAGGACACACAGGAGCTTCGCTTGCTGCTTGGACCAGCCCTGGGTGCTAGGTGGCATGATCCAGCAAACCAGCAAACCAAACCAACCCAACAATAATTAGCAAAAGTCCATTTTTGTCCAGTTGCTCGCGTCCGTCGGCGTGTACCCTTGGATTCCCTACACGTACCCCCTGAGTGGTGCTAAAGGAGCAACCAAAAGTAGCAGTAGAACTTGTTCCAGGTACGTCCGGAGAGTGCTGCCACCACACCTGGAATCTGCCGGTGAAATCACACGCGCATGAGACGTATCATACTCGTATCGAGTGACGGATGCAGCAGGATGAGTGCGACTCATTATAAGATCCAAATCTTATACTGAGTTGCTATACTGTTGTTATGGACAGGGGTTGCCACTTACCACCAGGTGGGCCTTCAACTCGTTCCATCACTTATTCACAGAAAAAAATGAGATGTTCTGGAAAAAGTATTTTAGTATCTAGTCTATCTCGACCGAACCGTTTATGTTCGTCACACAAATGCTTGTTCTGGGTGGGAATCAACTCCACGACCAACAGCGCAAAAGGCAGAGCTACTACCAACTAGCTATGAGGCCAGTTAGTGAAACGTTAACCACGAAATATATACTAGTACATCCCTAATCTCGATCGACGAAGATGAATAGGGTGTAATCTACCGCGGGCATCCATATTAGTTAATGCCATGTTTTCAAATATCCGGTTCTAACACACATCATTTTCGTCACTAACCTTTTGGAAACCGGGTTCCCAAAAGGTTGATTACCCCTAATGTCGTCCAATCAGCGCGCGAGTAAGTTTGTATGTCGACTAATTAGCGTTCTTGACAGGCTGTTAGCTTGCTAATTGCATTTTTTTTCTTGCTATGTTGCTCGCTATTTACCTAGTTATTCTGAACAGGTCATCTGTATTTTGGTTCGTTATAGAGATATCTGTAAACAAAATGGATGCCGATAAATAAATATTATATTTTTAGTAGTTAACTTTTATTTGAATTTACCAATAATAATACGATATAGGACAAATCTGAATTACAATTAATTTTAAATACATTTATCCGTTCATATTTTCGTAATATGAACGTTTTCCATACTTTCATATCAAATAATAAAAAAAAAATTTATGACACGGGTAACAAGATTTTCAACCACTTCAGGTTGAAAATCTTGGGCAATTTGGTTAGGATATAAATAGAAAAATCATAGTCTAGTTTTTTAGACGTTTTTCCATTTCAAGATCGCTGGTTCAAATCTGGAGAGAATAAAAGAGTATTTATTATAATTTAACAAAAATCCTAACTTTCCAATTCCACAGAATAAATTATATTATAATATAGGTTATAACAAAACGTTTTGAAAAAGTTGTAAGGAAACCGTAGCATTGCGAGCTAATTAAATTAAATTACGCATAAAGCCATTTATAAGTGACTAATGTGATAGAAGGAGCCAACTACCCAGCTAATAAGTGGTTACCACGACTCATAAACTACAGCGCTACGACTCAGATCCTAGTTGTCTGGAGTGATCAGTACATTTACTTTAATATGTCGACGGCATTAGTGAGAAAATTATTTGAAAGAATTTGGTACGCTTAAAATAGGGCCACTTCATAATCGTAAAAACTTCACGAAAGCTCGAAACATTTTCTGCTAATAATATGTCCTCTTTCCTCTGACATTACTAAACCTCCGCGCAACATAAAAAATATAATCCATGTTTCCTGTTTCAAACATCGTTCCCGGAAGTGGTCCGGCGGCCATTACGCGTTCATGTCCGGTTTCGTCCAACTTTGCCCTAACCTTCTGTTGTAGATACACGAGAATGCAAACTCGTGTGGTTTGTTGGGGAAATACCTTCGACCATGATAATGTTATGTTACGTCTAAAGTTTCAGTGTAAACAAGCGACCATAGAATTAATACAGACAAAGAAGGAGGATATTAAACCACTCAAATCAAAAGTGAAGCCAAAACGTAGCTAATATGTACGCGTGTGTTTTTTTTTACCTACCTAGGTCTTTTCACTCTTTATGTCTAGAGTTCAGAGGTTTCTACTAGACCTTCGTGTTAGTCGGTCTCATAGCCACTTGAGTGAAACATGAAATTGATGCGAAATGAAGACCTTTCAATAATAAAAGAGACATACATACAAGGGCTTGAAATCGGATGCAAGGCGATGCGACTCGTCTTCTAATACGTTTGTAGAAAAGTAGAGTTAGATTGCTGTTGGTTTTGGCCTGAGATCGCTGCCCGATCAGTATTCGAATGGGTGACATTTTAATGGATATTTTTATGTAACGAAATGACGGGATGAGCTGAAGGCCCATCTGATGGTAAGTGGTTACGTCCGCACATAACAATACCACTTAGGCCGAAGAATGAAAAGGCTCAAGTAACCACCGCTGCGCCCGTCACCCAAAACGGGAACGTTACGTCTCATACGCATGTGATTTCACCGGCACCCACACCCTTCCACCGGAACACAGCATTGCGAGTGCACCAATGCTTGGTTTGACATTTGAACTGAGTCCATATCTTAGGTGCCCTCTTAAGCTTCCGCACTTCGCGCGCTAATCGAGGCTATAGGTACTAGGAGAGAGTATGTTAGAGGTTGTAGCTACTTAATATTAAGTGGGTTGTTAGCTCGAACCTACACTTTTGAAACATAAAAAAATCTCCATAATTTGCTAATTACAACGACCACCCCCAGATTTCCAATTCCTTGTGCCACTATACGACTAATGAACTAGCAAAATTCCCTAGTCCACATGTTTCATTTAATTAAACCATTACCAACACGCAAGTACAAACATTAACGTTGGATTGTGAACTCTACACGGTCGTGATAAAGCATCAACATTGATTGACATACGTAGTTAATGAATTGTACTTTGAACTTTATCGCCTTGACATAAGGGTGGGGTAGCAATCATTAGAGCACCGACCTCGATATTTCGATTCAGGTCCTTCGATGGCCCTCCACGTGATGGGTAAAACGATTTATTGCGTAATTCGTTTATGGGTGTTTGAGGAATCGTTGTGAATTTAATCCAAGTCAAGCTACAATCTCTTCGACGTTGAAGAGATTTGTGCAAACAAACGTACGTACCTGTTTTAGGATTCACACTCAACAGCACAAATGTCCAAGACTTTTTTTTTATTGATATATATGATACAGCCAAGCGTTTGGCTGCCATCTCACCTGATGAAAAGTGAAAATGCGGCCGACGATGGAGCACGCTTGTCTAGGAGAAACCTATTCACTCTACTCTTGAAGACTCCCAGGTTGTAATGGAAACTAATTGCTTATCTCTTTATCACGCAATGTGTGTCTCGGTTGGAGATTGAATCCGGGACCAATCGCTTTCAAGGCAGGTTTACTATCAACCACGGAGTGAAACACTAAATAAACATAATTCTTTTTAAGAAACCTGTTTCTCCTGCTTTTATGTTTGGATGATTTTGATGATAACTCATTGTTTTATGAACGTCTTCTTCTTTTTGATGTAAGTACGCCAACTCTGTCGGAATTTTCAAACCACCCGGCAGCCTCCGACATTGACTATGATAACCAAAACCGACATCGTAACTTGCCCACCGAAGTATGTAAACGCTCATTTAAAATGTCACATTCATCCATCTAACTACAGATCTACCAGAGATTTACTTATCATCTATAGAAAGAACATAGGAAAGATCTGCAACGAGCCCCTCATATCTCAAGATTTGAGATTGTCCAAAAAATATGTATTTCGATGAAATAAGTTACTTCTGTTCAACCGTCCGCCATTTTGGAAACTTAACAATAATATTTCAAAATGGCGAGAGCTTATCGGTCGGTACAATCAAAATCCAATTGTAACAATTTTATCTCCGAAGTTCGGAAAATTCGACAAAATGCAGGATAAAAATTCGAATTTCGTTTAGAAGGGTGAGATGTAAGTGGTGGCTCACAGTAAATTTAAATTCTATTTCAATATACCTAGAACTCAAGTTCCTTCGGAATGGACATGTCGTGTAGCTATGATAGCTGAACAAGCAATTCTTAACTCTAAGCTGTGAGTGCTAAAGTTAAATGTCCGATGTCGGTTGCAAATGGATTGAAGTGGCTATGGCTGGAGTTATTCAGACGAAAGCTTTCGGCTCGAACTTTACAGCTTTGAATTGGTCTGCATTTGAAAGGAGCGTAGCATTTCGTTGAGAATACTTTCGTGAGTAAGGTATTTAGTTTAAGCTATTTTAGGTAGCATTTATACAGGAAAATAGCTGTTATAAGGATGGAAGCTATCTTACTCTACTTTAAAGACGTTTAAGTGAGAGTAACTTTGCAAATTGATAGTTTTGTTCGTAAATATATCAATAAATATTCATGTACATTTCACGCAGCGTCATAATATAGCCTATGCCTAAGCATAGCTTATAAAAAAAGTTGCTTTTTGCGTAAACAAGTCTATTTTATACTAATTTTAAACCGTTTTTATGAATTAATGTTAAAAAAAAAAACCGGCCAAAAGCGAGTCGGACTCGCGCACGTAGGGTTCCGTACCATAATCACGTTTTTGTATTAGAGCCCCCTTAAATATTTATTTTATGCTGCTTTTTTAGTATTTGTTGTTATAGCGGCAACGAAAATACATCATCTGTGACAATTTCAACTCTCTAACTATCACGGTTCATGAGATACGTTAGATAGGCATAAATGATCTTCCCTATATTGTAAAGGACGATCATGAGATTGTATTGTTTGCAGATGACACTTCGCTTTTATTTAAATTGAAACGGCAACAAGTCGTTATTGACGATGTAAACAATGCTCTCTCTAAAGTAGTAAATTGGTTCAATGTAAACAATTTGCTTCTTAATGGAAAGAAAACAAAGTGTTTAAAATTTGTTTTACCCAACGTTAAAAAAGTAGATATTAATGTTAAAATAAAAGATGAACAGTTAGATCTCGTAGATACCACAACGTTCTTAGGAATAACTTTAGATAATAAGCTTCAGTGGGGCCCACATATTGAAAGATTGTCGAAGAGACTTAGTTCTGCAGCATATGCCGTCAAAAAGATCCGCCTGCTCACAGACGTAGATACCGCTAGGCTTGTATATTTCGGCTACTTTCACAGCATTATGTCATATGGCATACTGCTGTGGGGGCATGCTGCAGATATCAACACCATATTTGTGTTGCAGAAGAGGGCTGTTCGCGCAGTTTACAATATGGGTCCCCAAGAATCATTACGGAAAAAATTTAAGGATATAAATATACTAACGGTTACATGTCAGTACATATATGAGAATGTGATGTACACTCGTAAACATATGAGCTCGTTCACAAAGAAAAGTGACAATCATAGTGTAAACACTAGGCATAAAAATAAACTCGCTGTGCCCACTACTAGGCTCCATAAGGTTAGCAATTCTTTTAAAGGTCAATGTGTACGCTTTTTTAACAAAATCCCGAGCGAAATTCAATTACTGTCAATAAATAAATTTAAAACTGTCATCAAACGTAAACTTGTCGCAAAAGCTTACTATAAAATATCAGATTACCTAGATGACAAAAAGGCTTGGGAATGAATTTGCTCCACTCTAGACTCAGGACCATATTCGCGAATATGTAGTACTGTCTCCGAGGGGTTTCCTGTCTGTTTCTTCCCCTCGGGTTGGTTGGTTAGGGTTGGAACAGACGTAAACTTAACAAATAAGATAAGCTTAAACATGAAAACTGACTGTAATTTGACATATCTGTGTGCATGTAATGTGCCTGGGAGTTCCTGTGACACGTTATATGCTCACGAATATGTGTACATGCATGTGTAAAATTTGACGTGTCCAAATGATACTTGAGATCTAAAGGAATAAATGAATTTGACTTTGACTTTGACTTTGACTTTGATACAGCCTGGTGAAAGACGGACTGACAGACAGACCGACAGAAAGACGTACAGAGTCTTAGTAATAGGGTCCCGTTTTGCCCTTTGGGTACGGAAACCTAAAAAGCATACAACCGAACGGAGAACCCCCTCCCTTCCCAAATCCATTTTAAGGTCCACAAGATGACTTACCAAAGATTGACTTACCAGTTTTGCATTTGGCCGGGCAGGGGCAGTGGGTGCCACAGTCACAGCTGCAGGAGTCCACCGCCGCCGTCCAGGCTGGAGAAGACGTACCCCCTGGGACCTGCATCACAACATCAGCTTCAGAATATGATTATCCAATATCTGGCCTCATAGCTCTGTTGCTAGTAGCTCTGCCTTTTGCGCCGTAGGTCGTGGGATGAATTCCCACCCAGGACAAGCATTTGTGTGACGAACATATATGATTGTTCTGTGTCTCGGTGTTAATATGTATTATAGTATGTATTTACAAAAATACTACATAAGTATTCTATCTGTTATTTAGCTCCCATAGCACAAGCTATGCTTAGTTTGGGTTACATGGCGCTGTGTGAAATTATATATTTTTTTATTATCTTAAGTGACACGTTATATGCTCACGAATAGTTTTACTTGTGTGTGTAAAATTTTATAGTCCAAATAATACTTGAGATTTAAAGGAAATATAAGTTTGAGTTTGACCCAGTGGCACAGACGCCGACTTTCAATCTGAAGGTCAGCATCCACCCATGTGAACCAATGAGTATTTCACTTGAAAAATGTATGTGCGTATTACCACGTTCTAGAAACGGTGAAGGAAAACATCGTGAGGAAACCGGCATGTCTTAGAACCAAAAGTTCTAATACATGCGACATCTTCTAATCCGGATTGGGTTCCAGTGGTAGATGAAAACCCATTCACTCAATTATCGAGAGTAGGCCGGTGCCGAGTAGCTGTAGAGGTTCTTGAGGGTAAAGCATTCATAATAAAACAAAAATATACATCAGAAAATATTTATTGTAAAAATATCGTACACGTAGTTAGTACAAAATTGCTTAACGTTACAAACTATTGCTTATTTAGGGCGTATACATATCAAAAATAGAGCCCTACTTAATAAAAACACATTTTTATTCACCAAAATTGACACAACGCAGACTTGAATGGATTCTACATACATTTTTTAGTAGAGTCGTCTAAAGACGAATTTCCACGGTCAGAGATTTTACGTATCATACCACACACACATGTCATATCCAGCAAACTACTTATGTCGTCTGAAGATGTGCCGCAGCCATCGATCACAGAAGTACGCTCGGCGCACTTCAAACAATTAGTAAGACAAATTTCAATATAATATGCAGAGGTTTGTGATCCTATAGTACATGCTGATCCGTAAAATCACCGACCACTCAAAGATATCAAAGTCACAAAGATTTTTTGTATCGTCTTACGGCTCGTTCACGTCCATCATATGATGATTCGTTATCAATACGATTTAACAAGACAAATAGACTTTACGCTCCAAACTTAATATAATTGCAACAAATATGATCGGTCAAAAACAATTGCTCTGACACATGAAGACACGATGAGTTCAATTTATTAGCCAAATTCACCACTTTCCACGATATTTGAGTGTGATTAAGCTTGCAAGAATCAATTGGCCATTGAAAATATAAAATCGAATCGTATTTAATCACATTATTGAAAAACTTTGTGAACATGTGAATGAGTCGTTGAACAAACAAAATGTTACACAGCAAAATATATAATAGCTCACAATGTTTAAGCATTACAGAAAAATTGATAAAAGTAATGCATTAAAAATAACTTGTTGCTCGATGGTTTCTCGAGTGAAAAGACATCCCGACGTGTAGCTTCTTCTGATGTGAAATCTCGATGTATTTCTGAGAAAAATGGTACTATAGAAGCCGAGGGGTATCGTAGGGGAAACATACCCTCCGGAATCTACAGGGACCACTTTCCTCGAATTATGAAGGCACTGTTCACATCCACATTCAAAACTTGTTTTATTATTTATTTTGTGATTGTACCTTTTCTGACGTGACGACAACGCGTACTGTTGGATAGTATAAGTATTTCATTGTTGGATTTTGTATTTTCCAATTGTTATTATTCGTGTTACCGAGATATTTACCATGATTTGTGAGTTTTGTTGACTCCCGATATTTCGAAGCAGTTACATGCGCCATGGTCCCGGGCAAACTGTTGTAATTATGTTCATAAATAATAAAATAAATAATTTCCAATTGTTGACTACTATCATGCCAAGGGAATGATTTGAGAGTGTTTGCAGCCCACGATCTAATCTAAAAGTTTCCAAGAGAAAGTGCTAGAACTTTTTTCCTTATAAAGATATTATGTACAATAGCTGTGGAAGACAATTCTGAACAGACGACAATCTCACTATTAAAAATGTAAATTCGTAATTGGCTTTATGTTTAAAATTTAAGTTATTCATATTAGTACTAAAAGAGCTGTGGATTTTGTTAATTAAAAAATAAAATAAATTTATGATCGCGTAGACGATTTTCCTCCAGAGTAATGCGCAAAGCGTTCAATCTCTAAATAGTACTTAGAACTGTTACTTTTCTGCTTTAAATTCGACACCTGTATATATTAAATTGTACCTCAGAGACTTTGTGTCGAATATTACGAAACTAGCGGCAACATTTTGATGGGCACCTCAGCAAAAATGTTTCCCCATTCGTAGTTATATATAAAAAATTGATCTAGATTAAAAACTTGATGTACGTAGTACTCTAGCAGCCAGTTTTTTTGTCGTAAACTTATATTCTTGCACTTCTGTGCAAAGATGTATCTAGTGTAAATCTTGTTAAATGTGTACACAGGCTCTAAGGTAGCATTGTTTTCAATTTGGCCCAATTAGTTCATCTTGAAAAGGCATGCAACAGGTTGCAGCTTGAACCGCCGTCCTAAAATGCTCAAGTATTTCAAATAGTTTTTGTTCCACAGCTTGAATAAAAGTTCTTAAATAAAATGGTTAAAAACATCTTTCATTTTTGGCTCCATTTCTACGGTTCTCGGAGAGTAAATCTAAGAGGAGTTATCATGTATTTTTATAATGAGACTTGTATATAGCCCACCTGATATTCCCGATGCTCAATACATCAAATCAAATTGGGTTCTCTTTTACTGGTAGGTAATATTATTTAACTCGCTTAGAACCTAGCGAGATCGCGGACAAATGGTTAGCTATCATTTTTTAAAAGGAAAACCTTGTTAACCCAGAGTAAAAACTAGTTACATTTTATTGTGCCTGCCAGTCTAGGATTTAGAATAGAATAGATAAGTATTTATTCAAATACATGAAAAAGAAACTAAAAAAAATATATATAATACATAGTAGGTTAATTGAAAACAAAAAAAAAGTATACAGTTTTGATGCCACTAAAATATGTGCTTTATGCCAAAAAGGGGTTTGGCTCAGCATGTGCTGGGTAAACCTTACTCAGCACTGGTTTTCAGCCAAAAAACCTGTAACATCATGAACTCGGGATGTTTTGTTCTTTAAACTTAATAAAAAAAAGTATTTAGAAATTTTTAATTTCAGAGTGTAATGCTAGAAATAACATGAATGCTAGAAATAACATGAATGTAATGATTTAAAGATGGAACATCTCAAATTCCTGTAATTGCACAGACAGCCATCATATATACCAAAATAAAACACTCTAAAAGCACAACTGCTATATCAGATTTTCTCTCTCCTTTATTTTCACCGGTACCTGCAGTTGGCAGCGGATTACTGTATGGTGGCAGTACTTCTCCAGACGAACCTGGCACAGGTGCTACTGCTACTTTAGGTTGATGGTTTCCAACCACCCGGGAAATATTCTGAGAGGGTACTCACTGGCGCGACAAACATGGACTCCAATAAATGTATGTCTATGAATTTACAAATTACAATCAGCAAATCCTAGACAGTAAATTCCCCATTCATATCCAGCTTACCTTCCCTAATCAGCTGCCCAGTTCCACATAAACAATGTTAAAATAATGGTTCAGTTCCGTGCCATAAAGCAATTTCGAGCCAACCCTACGGTTTCTTACGGCCATAAATCGTAAGTCAGACTCTGGGTTTGACCAAGAAATTGTGCATGGTTTAATTTATTTAGTAGTAAACTAAATTAAGTTGTATAGGTTTCCGTTTAAAAGCTATTCTCAGGTATGTACTTTATTTTACCTAAATTCATTAGCTGGATTCATGAGTTGAGTAGTAAATTAAATTAATAAGTTAACAAAAGAAAACCAGTTAAAAGTACACGTATAATTAATTTCCAATCTTCTATATTTGTTTTAGGGCATTATAATAAGTATGTTTTAACGACTTTAACTAAAACTTTAAGCTACTTTAAGCTTCTTTAAGTTATAATAATACCTTTTTCGTGATATTTACCATAATTTGTGAGTTTTGTAGACTGATGTGGCAAAATATCGGCAGGTAAAAAAACTCAATAAATATGATAAATATCTCGTTAAAGCAAAAATAACAGGAAATCTATTATTTCCACGCGTAAATTACTACATAATTTTGATTCTGATTAAAAAAGCAAGTGCAATCCTAAGTCCCAGGTTATCTTTTGTAATCACCACATAATTTAGTCTAATTATATGACGGATATCCGCTATATAATTAGATATTTCAAATTGAGGTGCGAAATTGGATTGCACTTAATTTTTAATTAAAATCAAAATTATTGAATTGACGATTGGTGGAATAATAGGTTGAGTATCCTATATCCGCCATAGTAACAAATATTCTATGAAAATTTCTGTCTTCTGCAACTTATGGTTAAGAAAAAACATTTTAAAATAGGCTTAGTAATACATACCTGTTCTCCTATGATTACAGAATTCTACAAAAGTACTTACTTTTTGTTCCAAACTCGGCCCCAAGGTCGTGACCTTCTGAATCCTATCCACCTCTTCGGAATCCGCAATGATGTTCAGATCCGTCTTGCTGATTCCGTCTTCTATTAGGTCGTTCAAACCGTCAACCTCCTTAGTCTTCTCTCCGGTATACGTGTAATCTTCTTTTAACTCTACTGGCAGTGTAGCAAGTCTTTCTGTTGGAAAAAAACAAAATCATGAAATAAACAACAAGCGGTATTAGAACTTTTGTTTGGGGGGTCCAGTTACTCGCGTAGGTCAGTACTCTGTGAGTCCCTACACTTACCCCCTGGGTTCTAAAGGAGCAACAAAAAGTAGTACTATAACTTGTGCTAAGTTCGCCCGGAGAAGTACTGCCTCCACACCTGGTAATCTGCCGTCAAGCACTGGTGCACTTGCATTGCTGTGTTCCGGTGGAAGGGCGTGAGTGCTGGTAAAATTACAAGCGCATGCGACATTACATCCCCGTGTACCGTGATGTGTGCAACGCGATACAACTTGAGTTTTTATTATACGTACGAGAAGACCGAATTCGTATCACTGTTGTCTATGGACCGCAGTAACCATTTAATATCAAGTGGGTTACTGCTTGTCTCAATTTAGTCCAGGGCCTCTAGTCAAGAAGACACTTTGTTCATGTGTTGTAAGTTTGTAATTTGTACAACTATCACTCTCTTATCACTACATTAGCTCAAAAGGCTTAATTCTTTTGAGTCTTCTTTTTATGTCCGTGTGGTCGAGGAGCTGGATAGCATCAACATTAACATGATGATGAAGTCTTTGTTGGTGAGCCTCTGCATTTTGAATAACTTCACTGACGACAAGTATATTAAGGTCCCGGTGAAGGTCGACATTTCTTATGTACATTATACAGGGTACTATATACAGGGTACATTAACAATTCCCCTGAAAATGATATGAGAACATACAATATATTAGGAGTACAAATAAGTTTCCGCCGTTTTTTAACACAAATTAAATATAAAATCAATGATAATAGGTTATGTTGTTCTTGAATGTCCAAACTATTTTTTAAGCCGGTTATCATCTGCGAAAGCTAACCGAAACTCCGTGCCGCGCCATCTACAATAAAACGGCGGAAACTTATTTGTACTCCTAATATATGAGAACATATTTACCTGTAGTGATATGTTTAACTATGTTAGGGCTTAGTCTACTGGACGGCGCTACTTCTAGCTCGGCTGAAAACGAGACATCCTTCTGGTACAACACGTCTTCTGCTTCGGGGATCTCTGTTGTTTTAGTTGAGTTTATCTCTGTGTACAAAACGTCACACTTTAAACTGTATTCAAGACCATAAATATAATAATATGATACACACAAAGGGGGGGTGTTGCTTGCACCTCTAGGACTGCCTTTAGAGTCCTGGGGAGTGCTAAAAGAGGAAAGTTACGCTAAAAAAAGAAATAATTGTGCTTAATACATTGTTTTAGTGGTCTAAACCCATCTTTGAGTTTTTGCTTGTCTAATTTTGGTTTGGCACATGGCTGGATGGTTTCAAAGACTGTAACGGACATAGAAAGAAACAATTTTCGTATCTTATATATTAAGATTTACTAGAAGTTTATCGGAGGTGTGTTAAATATTACTCTTTTTCAGCTCATCTTAAGATGGACTCAAGGTAACTCATGGATCCATCAATTATCAACTTTGGAAACATAAATCTAGCCTCAATCTATCGCGAAGTTGCTCATAGTTATCTAATAATGAGAATAGACTCTAATACCTTTAATCAACAACCGTAAATGGTCCGCCTCATACAGCAGACCACCTGAACTATCCAGTCCTTTCTGCGCTGGTAAACACCAAGTTCTATGTGCGAGCCATCGAAACAAGAGCACCATGTTAATTATAATGTAGCGAACCGCCTCGGTTTCGCACGGTTGTTGTGTATGGGACGTAGGTCGTAATACAATTCCGTGGTATATCTAGATCAACCTTGTAAGGGTTAACCAGCATTTATTGTACAAGTAAGCGCCTAAAAACATGATTTTTACGACATCATTATAAAATATTGAAATTCTCGGCTATTAAATTACTATAATATACATGTTAAATAAAACCTCTCGGTAAAATCTCTAAACTAAATGATGATGAAAACTAATCACAATCCATTGCGTGGTTTAAAAGAAGTTAGCGGAGTATCAGACAGACTAAAATAGCGATCTACTATTAAGAGATGAAGTACCGTACTCGACACGAACAAATATAATTATAGAGCAAACCAAATCCGTAGCTCGGCTGCACCGTATTAGATCGTCTGATAAAGCTTTGAATAGAAGCTTCCCGCTAGTTATCTCGCTTCAGGCAACTTTGCTCGGCAATGGGGTGCAGTGGAAGTATATCCGACCTTAATTTTATAAAACATCATATTTATTGAATCCTCCTCGAATGGAATATAAATCTTAATATATATTGTATAAATCTCGTGTCACAATGTTTGTCCTCAATGGACTCCTAAACCACTTAACCGATTATAATAAAATTCGCACACCATGTGCAGTTCGATCCAACTTGAGAGATAGGATAGTTTAAATCTCAAATTATATTCGCAATTTTAATTTATTGCTAATTATTTGTCTGTTATTATTTGACAGTCACAATTACAAAAACGTTAGCCACAGCATCGCGTGGCCCGGTCAGCTAGTAATTATATATATAAAGAGCGTGGTGGCCCAGGGGCATAGATGCCGACTTTCATCTGAAGGTCGCTGGTTCAAACCCACACGAGCAACAACGAGTATTTTCACTTTAAAAATTTATATGCGCAATGCCACGTTCTCGAAACGGTGGAGGAAAATATCGTGAGGAAACCGGCATGTCTTAGAGCCAAAAAATCGAAGCCATGTGACATCTACCAATCCGGATTGGGTTCCCGTGGCAGATCAAAGCCCATTCACTCTCGATGTCCCTACAGTGGGAACATTAGAGGCTGGTACGGTATTTATATTGTGGTATTTGGTGCTCATAATAAGTCACAAAGAGATTGTGGTGTGGAGTGTATTTATTTATGTATGTAAATTTGCTGATGCCACAAATGTTTTCCTGTTTGACATTCGACACAATTTGACATTCGGCTGTCAAACTACGTGATGGCAAAAATGCCATTGAATATGGAGTTTCTATTTGCCCATCCGACATTTACCGTGAATTTTCCAAAATATATATCAGGCAAACCTTTTCTGATTTAATATTTTTTCTGAAATAGAAAGCAGTTTAATCATTACGACCGTTTTAGAGTTTTAATGAGTCTATCGAACAGCAAATAAGCAAATTAGATTGGAAAGTTTGTTCTAGTTATCAAGAATATTCGAGATTATTTTCGAACGCAGACTACATATGTTTCCTAAGGCTATAATTAAACTACTTGTATACAGGGGAAGGATTGGATAGTGGCTACGGGACCTCACTACTTTCGCTGAATTGCTGTACGCGTACTGTACAGCAACTTAACTGAAGTTAACGGAAAGCGATCCCCGGGGTCAGTGGTTACTATGGGCGTTCCTCAAGGATCTATACTTGGACCCTTTCTATTCTTAATCTACATAAATGATCTTCCCTATATTGTAAAGGACGATCATGAGATTGTATTGTTTGCAGATGACACTTCGCTTTTATTTAAATTGAAACGGCAACAAGTCGTTATTGACGATGTAAACAATGCTCTCTCTAAAGTAGTAAATTGGTTCAATGTAAACAATTTGCTACTTAATGGAAAGAAAACAAAGTGTTTAAAATTTGTTTTACCCAACGTTAAAAAAGTAGATATTAATGTTAAAATAAAAGATGAACAGTTAGATCTCGTAGATACCACAACGTTCTTAGGAATAACTTTAGATAATAAGCTTCAGTGGGGCCCACATATTGAAAGATTGTCGAAGAGACTTAGTTCTGCAGCATATGCCGTCAAAAAGATCCGCCTGCTCACAGACGTAGATACCGCTAGGCTTGTATATTTCGGCTACTTTCACAGCATTATGTCATATGGCATACTGCTGTGGGGGCATGCTGCAGATATCAACACCATATTTGTGTTGCAGAAGAGGGCTATTCGCGCAGTTTACAATATGGGTCCCCAAGAATCATTACGGAAAAAATTTAAGGATATAAATATACTAACGGTTACATGTCAGTACATATATGAGAATGTGATGTACACTCGTAAACATATGAGCTCGTTCACAAAGAAAAGTGACAATCATAGTGTAAACACTAGGCATAAAAATAAACTCGCTGTGCCCACTACTAGGCTCCATAAGGTTAGCAATTCTTTTAAAGGTCAATGTGTACGCTTTTTTAACAAAATCCCGAGCGAAATTCAATTACTGTCAATAAATAAATTTAAAACTGTCATCAAACGTAAACTTGTCGCAAAAGCTTACTATAAAATATCAGATTACCTAGATGACAAAAAGGCTTGGGAATGAATTTGCTCCACTCTAGACGCAGGACCATATTCGCGATTATGTAGTACTGTCTCCGAGGGGTTTCTTGTCTGTTTCTTCCCCTCGGGTTGGTCGGTTAGGGTTGGAACAGACGTAAACTTAACAAATAAGATAAGCTTAAACATGAAAACTGACTGTAATTTGACATATCTGTGTGCATGTAATGTGCCTGGGAGTTCCTGTGACACGTTATATGCTCACGAATATGTGTACATGCATGTGTAAAATTTGACGTGTCCAAATGATACTTGAGATCTAAAGGAATAAATGAATTTGACTTTGACTTTGACTTTGAACTGGCAACACAAATATTTCGGGATGACATATACACACCAACATATCCCATTTTTTTCCTTATATCTGGTTTCTTTTTAATGGGCGGCCTTATCGCTTTTACGATAAGACCACCCATTGTATTACTTTATTAATGGTTGTTAATCATTTAGCAATTTTAATGATTGGTGATTAATAAAGTGTTATCTAGGTATCTCTAAATAGATTTTGATACGGTTTTTATTATCACTGAGTTTTTTTTTCCGCAAGGTTTAGATGTATAATACATGCATATTATTGTAGAGATATGCTTAAAATTTCCATGATTTGTAATGATATCGTAAAAAAAAAATCTGTGCACCTTTGTACATAGCTGACACGGGCTAAACCTAGATACGAGCTAGATCAATTTAATGTGCTACGGAACTGTATTACCTACGTCATACACACTATACAACCGCGCAAAGCATAGGGGGTCGCTAGTATAATAGGTGTGTGAATATGACTCCGCCCCTTTTTGTCAAAATAAAACACATTTGTTCGCTTACAAAATTAAAAAAAAAATTATTGAAAGTATGCTCCATCTGCAGCTACAACCTTCGCCCATCGTTCAGGTAGTTTTCGTATTCCTTGCTGGAAGAAGTCCTGGTCTTTTGAGCTTATCCAGTTGTCAATCCAAATTTTGATACTTTCACATGAAGTAAACTTTTCTCCAGTAAGGTCTGTCTGCATCGTCCGGAATAGGTGGTAATCCGAAGGAGCTATGTCTGGTGAATATGGCGGGTGGGGTAACACTTCCCAGTCCTGTCCCTCTAAATATCTTTTTACGACTTCTGCGGTATGCGGTTTGGCATTGTCATGCTGAAGAACTAATTTGTTATGTCTATTCACCCATTCTGGTCGTTTTTCTTCTATGGCTCGCTTCAAACGCATTAGTTGTCGTCGGTAAACTTCTCCATTAATAGTTTCAGAGGGTTTGAGCAACTCATAATATACAATACCTTTCTGATCCCACCAAATACAGAGCATGACCTTGGCACAGTGAATATTTATTTTTGGCTGTGATGGGCCTGGTTCGCCTGGTTTCACCCAAGCTTTTTTGCGTTTAGGATTTTCGTAGTGTATCCATTTTTCGTCTCCTGTGACTATCCGATGCAAAAATCCTTTTCTTTGCTGTCTTTGAAGCAGCATTTCACAAATGGTTTTCCGACGTTCCATGTCTCTTTCTTTTAAATCATGTGGAACCCAGTCACCGGCTTTTTGAATCATTCCCATCATTTGTAAACGCTTTGCAACAGTTGAACGATCAACATTTAATGCTGCAGCTAATTCTGATTGAGTTTGGCAAGAATCTTCCGCCAATAATGCTTCCAATTCAGCATCTTCAAATTTTTTTGGTGGTTTTCCATGTTCTTTATCCTCAGTACTAAAATCGTTATTTTGAAATCGTCGAAACCATTCCTTGCAAGTTGTATTAGACGGAGCATGCTCACCATAAATCTCCACAAGCAAACGATAAGTTTCCGCTGCAGTTTTCTTCGCAATAAAATAATGTAATAACACTTCCCGCAAATGACGTTTATTTGGAATAAAAACCGACATTTTCGAAAAGGTGAAAACAATTGTTGCTTACACTTCAACCAAATATCATAAAATGCGTTAGATAGCTGACATTCAGTACTATCGAATACAAGTATGGTCATTTATTAGTACACGTAAACAATACTAAAAACGACATCTGTTGAGAAAGGGCGGAGTCATATTAACACACCAATAATTCAAAATAAAAAAATATTTAAATTTCTTTATATGTAAAACAACCATATGTGTTTTCATTTCTTTTGTAAAAACCTGTGTAAGAAGAATCCCTTCTTTTTCTGTGGTCTCTTATGTAATTCTACGTAATAAAAATAATACTTTAATTAACTAATTCAAAACAGTACTTACCTAAACAGCTGTAGCCGTTGACATGGAGTACGAGCCCTGGGCCGCAGCCACACTCGAAGGTGCCGTCGTGGAGTTCCCGGCAGAGCTGCTCGCAGGGGCTGCCTTCCCCACACCTCCCTGTGGAATCATCAGGAATCATCATCATTATACAACTCAGGTTCTCTCCTACCGAAATATAAGAAGATATACATTTTAAAACTATCATGGTTATGAACATTATTATTCGTGTTACCGAGATATTTACCATGATTTGTGAGTTTTGTTGACTCCCGATATTTCGACGCAGTTACAGTTTACCTGGGACCATGACGCATGTAACTGCGTCGAAATATCTCGGTAACACGAATCATAAGAAGATAATTCGCGTTCGCATACGATGACAGAGAACTAGCGTAACTATAACCATAGACTATACATATAACCGGGAACTATAACTAAGTATTTTACTGCCACCATAAACTGCGTACAACAGAGTAACTAACTGGCCAACCCGCATGCAACGTTGTAATCCATTAAGCTAACAAATTGCAACATATTTGCTGAAATTGGTCGTATATTCAGAAAATATTGTGGAAAAAAAATCCAAAGCCAATAACTAGCAATTACAAAAAATGCACTTCGCATATGAATTTACTGCCGATTGCCAGGGTATGATAAATTATCAAGTGAACAAAGAACAAACTGGTAGTAGTAAATGTTGGGAGTAATTATTATTATTAATTTACAGCGTATTAGAATATCAAGTGTATTTATTAAAGCTCACAACTTAGTTGTAGCTCTGCCTTCTGCTCTGTAGGTCGTGGGTTTGATTCCCACCCAGAACAAGCATTTGTGTGATGAACATAGATGTGCCTAGGTATTATATGTATGTATTTTAAAAAGTACTTTATACGTATTCTATCAGTAACTTAGTTTGGGGCTTTGCAGAAATATATTAAAAGTAGATAAATTAAAGCCTCTTTTGTTTCAAAATATCGTTACGTCTCATACTCCCAAGATGACGCGTTCTTATTTATAAGTTTGACCATTCAAACCTGTGACACGTTATATGCTCACGAATATGTGTACATGCATGTGTAAAATTTGACGTGTCCAAATGATACTTGAGATCTAAAGGAATAAATGAGTTTGACTTTGACTTTGACTTTGAACCCCATCCGACCTTCAATTGGAAAAAACAAACAAAGTTTTTTGAATACGGGTATTTCAGAGTTTGACTACTATTTCAACTTGGTAAGTGTCGATACCATCGTAGATGTAGCACGCTTGGTCTAGATAAGGATGCGGCGGCAGAACATGTCCTAACCTGTCCACTCTGTGGCTACACTGAACATCGTGCCGGTACACAGGGAATCACTTGGCAACACGGATTAATTCGGTGAATGGTGACAAACCTCAGCTGAAGCCTGAGAACCAGAGGTTACGTAACCTGCAGCGTCGCCTGCCTGCATTACGTTTTAAGGTTTTTGGCGTCCAATAGGGAAACAACAGTATACTAGAAGAAATTCCGTTCTATGAGTAAAATATGAGTCATTAACGTATTGAAGTTCGTTTAGTTGCATTTTTAAATCAATTGATTTTATCTATTGTATATGATTATGATTTATTTATATATTTATTTTATCTATATGATTATGATTTATTTATATATTTATTTTATCTAATTATGTTTATAGTTGTTTTCGTAATTATGTGTAGTTATGTATAATACCTAAATACATTTTATTTACAATATATTTCTAGAGAGTGGTATCTTATGAACCACAATTGGTAGCTGAAAGTTACCCAGAATTTTATGTTATTATAGCAGATGTTCTAACCAATCATATAAAAGCAATTCTTGGTACGAAGCTTTTAAGCTTCACAAGTAGCTTCACAAATCATATTAGTTAGCCTTTTGAAAGTAACCTAACAAAAAGTTAGGTAAACTCTTTTCATCTAAATCTAATGTAGACAACATTAGATAGAATATTATCCTGTATTCTAGTAAGCATTTTGTTTGTTGTAACAATAAAATAAATATTATAACATTTTTTTTTTTTAATATAATTACTATAAAAAATCTTTATTTTTTTAATCTCCCACGAAAAAGAGGGGTTTTAATAGTTTAGAGTGTGTCTGTGTGTCTGTTTGTAGCATTGTAGCTTCCGATTTGAAATCTGACGTGATCGAGATGGTTCTTAAATATAATATACTAGCTACGCCCCGTGGTGTTTCCCGCGGTTGGCCCTCCTACGGGAACTCCTTTTCCGGGATAAAAAGCAACCTTTGTGCTATCCCAGAATATAATTCTGTGACGAATTTCATCCAGATCCGTGAAGCCAATTCGGGGTTTTTTTACATTTTCGTAAAATGATCTTGTTATTAATAAAATGCAATTGCGACATGTATGACGGCAATTACGAAGCCGTTCTAAATTAATGGTACTTGAGAACGGCTTCGTAATTGCCAAGCCAATATTTATATAAAGAAAAAATAATTTTCTCTATAAGTAAATTGCACCCATGCGAAGCCAGGGCGGTTCGGTATTAAATCGATAAATTATACCAAAAAATACTCATAACTTAGCTATTACGGAGCAATTTGAAATACGAAAGAATTTGGGAAGCGCATTTTTCCACGTTTGCGCTAGTTATTAGAGTGAAATAACGGTTTCTCGGTAATTGTGACGTGGGTTCACGCTGTATGTACGTGCCAAATGTTCGGTGAATGAGAAAATATTTTTCCGCCAGTGGGAAATATGTTGACTTTTCTTAGGGTTCTGTAGTCAAATGGCAAAGGCAGAACATTCTCTGCTGCACATACGCAAAACCACAAAGAACATTGAAAAACTACTTTACAAGTTGGTACAAGAACCTACAACAGACGGCGCTGCCATGAATTGACGATAAAAAATTGAGTTGCTGTAAACAAAACTAAAACACATATTTAAAACACATATTTATAAACAGATATTTAGAAAACAAAGGAAACAATTAAGTTATCGTTATAATATCTGCATCTAAAATGTAATGCAGATCCCGGACTTTCTATCCTGTATATTTATGTGCTACGACGTAGCATCTGTAGACTCTGCCGTAGAGGTTGCTACAGGAGTACACTGCTACGATGTTTCAATATCCGACGTTCACCGTTTGGAAAAGGATCAAAGCGGTTCTATATTAAAAGCTACATCCATCTAACGCGATGCAATTTGGTCTAATACATAAACTTATTTGTAGCGTTTAATTCCTAGCCATCGCATGTATGGATCGTGAGTTTATGAATGTATTGTGTTTTAAATCGAATATAAAAAAGAAGATACTCAAGCGTCAAAAGTTTACCAAATCAAATATAATAGAATCATCTAAATCAGTCCATATTTGGCGAACACATTGCGTAACAAACGACTGAATTGAGAACATACTCCTTTTATTGAAATTGGTTAAAGTGTTGAAAAGTTTTTACTGGAATGTTTCTAATCCCGACGCAAAATGTAAAAGTTTGACCGCTATGTGTGTGTACCTGTTTGTTTGTCTGTCTGTACCACCGTAGCTCTTAAGCGGGTGAACCGATTTGGGTGCTTTTTTAGCGGTCGATTTTAGACATGTTAGCTGCAGATTTTTGTTAGTAGGTAGGGGTCTTGATGCATTACGTATACTTTACTTTCAATATACGCAGACATATTTCGTTAAGTTATTGCTTTAAACTTAACAGTACCCCGACGCGACATTATAACGCCATTTCAATGAGCTAACCTTATGGTACCATCCATTTCTGTAATTAAAATACATACAAGTAATTAATCGAATTTGATGGTTCAACGATATGTATTATTTTTTACTTTTTAAATATTTGTTTTTTGTTGCATTGAGGGATTTTAATTTAATTTTAGTCACCACTACGAAAAAGTACTTGTAGACTCGTGATTTTCATTTCAGCTCGTGTAGCATTTGCTACGGCGTAGAAGATATTATGCAATAGAGGTTGCATTATGATAAAAAAGTGGCTACACGAATGTTCATTACTTAATATCCACTTAAAAAATGTGTAGCATTTGCTACGACGTAGCATCCAAATATTCTGCCGTAGAACTTGCATACATATAGGATAAAGGAGTAGCTACATTGGGCCGTGTATCCACTATTCGCCGGCCGTGTGGAAGATGATCAAAGCGAGACTGTAGTTATAAAACCGTAATTCAAACGAGATGCAATTTGGTCCAAGTCAAGAGTATAATGTACAAAGTATTTGTTTTTTATGTAACACTAGCTGTACCCGGAATGCGTGGCAGTGCCACGTAATAAAATCATTTAGATATGAATAGAATTGGGCCAGAAATTCTCACGGATATCCCATTACCCTACTAAAGTATCATCACAATCTGTTCAGTGGTTTTGGAAAGCATAGAAAACAAACATACAAACATTGTTTTTTATTTATATAGATATGTGACGGGGCGGGCTTTTAAGTGGTTACTTCCACCCATAACAACTTTTTAATTAAGCCCAAACTATGCATAGATAGTAATATGAGAACCAGATTACTGATGGTACATATATTGTACATATAGTGTAAATACATGCATATAATACATATAAACCTAGACATAGAACAAAAATTTATATTTTTCACGCAAATTATTGTGTTACACGGGAGTCAAAACCACGACTAACACAGTACGCATATTTTATACAATACCAGAAAGTAATCAAGTTGTAGCACCAGTAAATACTCGGGAAATGAGAGAACCTTTTCCGATCTTCCCTCATCTCGTTACCTACCTATGACTCAGACCCTTCAGACCAATCAAATGAAATCAACGCGGTGCGGTGGATCGATTAATGACGCCATGAACGAAGCTTCCGCATACCATTTTCAATATGCGATATTATTTATCCCATCCCTGTTGCTCTTGTTGAAATGAACAGTGTTTTTATACACAGATTGAACAAAGCTTAGATAAAAACTTGAACAGTATTATTCTGATCGCCTGGTTAGGTAAATATTGTTACGTTTCCAAGAATAAAGGCAATGTATAGAGGTATGTCTTTAAATACAAAATATTACAAACAGTACGTTCAATTGTGTGTTTTTAATTCGTCAATAAGTGCGAGCGAAATAGGTCGTTACTAAAGGTCTTGAGAGCAAGTCGAGTTTGAATTTTTAACATGACTTCACTACATAGTATAAAACAAAGTCGCTTTCTCTGTCCCTATATCCCTATGTATGCTTAAATCTTTAAAACTACGCAACGGATTTTGATGCGGTTTTTTTTAATAGATAAAGTGATTCAAGAGGAAGGTTTATATGTATAATACATTAGCAACTCACCCCGGCTTCGCACGGGTAGTTTCCGATACGACACTGATGCTTAACTATTATAACAGTGCGAAGCCGGGGCGGGTCACTAGTTTATTATAAGTTGTTGGGCACTAGCTAAGAAACCGAAAGCCAAATGTTGTAGTATAATATGAGTATGATGAGCGTATTACTCGGCCACAAAATCAAACTTTCCTATATTATAAGGCGAAAGCTTTTTCATTTATACATTATTTATACATATCTGAAAATTTAGCAACTGATTATTATCTTATTAATATAAGAGATATACTTTGGGATTGGTTCGGGCTAGAAACGTTCATCATAATCGGCTGAACAGCTGAGATTTTTAATCAAAATAACTCATCCAAGTAAACGAAATTATTGAATAATAATAGGTGTGTGAATATGACTCCGCCCCTTTTTGTCAAAATAAAACACATTTGTTCGCTTACAAAATTAAAAAAAAAATTATTAAAAGTATGCTCCATCTGCAGCTACAACCTTCGCCCATCGTTCAGGTAGTTTTCGTATTCCTTGCTGGAAGAAGTCCTGGTCTTTTGAGCTTATCCAGTTGTCAATCCAAATTTTGATACTTTCACATGAAGTAAACTTTTCTCCAGTAAGGTCTGTCTGCATCGTCCGGAATAGGTGGTAATCCGAAGGAGCTATGTCTGGTGAATATGGCGGGTGGGGTAACACTTCCCAGTCCTGTCCCTCTAAATATCTTTTTACGACTTCTGCGGTATGCGGTTTGGCATTGTCATGCTGAAGAACTAATTTGTTATGTCTATTCACCCATTCTGGTCGTTTTTCTTCTATGGCTCGCTTCAAACGCATTAGTTGTCGTCGGTAAACTTCTCCATTAATAGTTTCAGAGGGTTTGAGCAACTCATAATATACAATACCTTTCTGATCCCACCAAATACAGAGCATGACCTTGGCACAGTGAATATTTATTTTTGGCTGTGATGGGCCTGGTTCGCCTGGTTTCACCCAAGCTTTTTTGCGTTTAGGATTTTCGTAGTGTATCCATTTTTCGTCTCCTGTGACTATCCGATGCAAAAATCCTTTTCTTTGCTGTCTTTGAAGCAGCATTTCACAAATGGTTTTCCGACGTTCCATGTCTCTTTCTTTTAAATCATGTGGAACCCAGTCACCGGCTTTTTGAATCATTCCCATCATTTGTAAACGCTTTGCAACAGTTGAACGATCAACATTTAATGCTGCAGCTAATTCTGATTGAGTTTGGCAAGAATCTTCCGCCAATAATGCTTCCAATTCAGCATCTTCAAATTTTTTTGGTGGTTTTCCATGTTCTTTATCCTCAGTACTAAAATCGTTATTTTGAAATCGTCGAAACCATTCCTTGCAAGTTGTATTAGACGGAGCATGCTCACCATAAATCTCCACAAGCAAACGATAAGTTTCCGCTGCAGTTTTCTTCGCAATAAAATAATGTAATAACACTTCCCGCAAATGACGTTTATTTGGAATAAAAACCGACATTTTCGAAAAGGTGAAAATAATTGTTGCTTACACTTCAACCAAATATCATAAAATGCGTTAAATAGCTGACATTCAGTACTATCGAATACAAGTATGGTCATTTATTAGTACACGTAAACAATACTAAAAACGACATCTGTTGAGAAAGGGCGGAGTCATATTCACACACCCAATAGTATCGAAGAAAACTTTATTGTTTTTGTTTTTGTTTTGAGTTGACTTATCTGAACAAAAACAAGAAAATTATTTTAAAAGTGACGGGTTTAAATGTCGCCCATCTGACGTTAAGTGGTTACCTGTCCCTCAGATTAATTAGTAGCCCGACCCTAAGCTTTTATCTAATAATAAGTTATAATCTTACTCATCCCAAAATAGCAATGCGATTTGTCTTAAAATTTCAAAGCTTTGCGTATCTCATATAATTACGAAATATAACAACTGTTAAAATAATGCTGTTGTATTAATTTTGTTTGGCTCACAGCCAATAGCGACAATGTTATTATTGTGTTATCAATAGGTAATAAATATAATAAAAATTAAACAGGATTTGACATAAAAAAACATGTGAAGCTCGGTCGCCCAGCTCCTGGAATATTACAGGCATAACGCAGGCATGAGAGCGTGGTGGCCCAGGGGCACAGACGCTGACTTTAAATCTGAAGGTTGCTGGTTCAAACCCACACGAGCACCAATGAGTTTTTTCACTTGAAAAATTTATGTGCGCAATACCACGTTCTCGAAACGGTGACGGAAAACATCGTGAGGAAACCGGCATGTCTTAGAACCAAAAATTCGACTACATGTGACATCTACCAATCCGGATTGGGCTCCCGTGGTAGATCAGAGCCCATTCACTCTCAATAATCGAGAGTAGGCCGGTGTCCCTGCAGTGGGATCATTAGAGGCTGGTACGGAACGCGATGCGACTGTGATTTTCTCTTACTTAGGTAGGAAAGTATCAGGGTAGTTTTGCTGTTGTTAATTGGGTAATAACATCAGGTAGGATGACAGCTCCCTGTCACTACAGTCACATAAAGAAAGTTCATAATAAATTATGGTATGTCGTAGACCAAATCGCAGGGCAATATTGCTACAATATTGCTTTTGGCAGATGTTGCCAAACAATAAACATTTTTGTCCATTTCGTTTGAATTCAAGACCGTAGGCGGACACAGAACAACAACTGAAGCTACTTATTTCGAATTCTAAATTAACTGTTACCTTTAATTACTCTTAACAGATTATGCCCTATTAGAAAGAAAGAAAGAATACATTTATTCATACATACTCAACACAACAAATAAAAAATAAGAGAAATAAATAATGCGTGGAACGCTGCCCATTTATTTATTTTCTTTATGTATTTTATTAATACTTATTCGTATTTATAATATTAATATTATAAATACGAATGTGATTCTGATAGTTTGGTTATTCTTTAAACTCTCACACCTACTACTCAACAGGCTTCAAAAAAGGAGGTGTTATTATCATCACTGTATATATTTGTTATGTATGTTCACCGATTTCTCCACCTTTTATCAACCAATTTGGAAAAATATTTTTCTTCTGATATGATATCCCATATAATTTTTATCAAAATCGGTTTAATAGTTTGGTTGTTAAATGAAAATTACTAGAAAGAATATGTCATACAAGTAAACGAAATTGCGTATTTTGCTACTTTGAATGTATTGAAGTAGGTTTTTTTTCATAGTTAAATCGGTTACTAGTTGCATAAACGTTGTATAAAAATGCAACTTTCAACAACTGGAAACGTTTCACTGATAAAAAAACAACATTACGAAAAAGATTCTCGTAGTATTTTAAGATCATCTTTTTATGACATCTTTCTCCGGACAAACTTGGCACAAATTATACTACTATTTTCTACTACACTCTTTTCACACCACCAGGGGGACACGAGAAAAAAGTTCCTCCAAACTACTACTATAATATATAAATTAGTAATACAAGGCAACTTATAGTTTTTAAACTACGATTCATATATAAAACATTTTCAAAGTTAAAACTTTGGAAACTGGTAGTGTACGAACTGAAAATTCCAACTCAATTTTCAAATTCGTAATTCTGGCTTCGCAACGACCATCACAAACGCACTTAATGGCGAATTTAATTATTCGTTCAATTTACACGTAATAGCTTTGTTACCCACAACAATCGCTTTATGGTCCAGTTATCATAATTCTATTGTTTGTGGCATGAATTGCTCCACTAAAGTAATGAAAATGTAAAAATGACATATGATTTGGGTAGTCCAGTTTTTCACGTCCGTTGGTTCACCCTTTGAATCCCTACTCGTACCTACCCCATGGGTGGTGCTCAAGGAGCAACGAAAAGGAGTAGTACTGCCTCACTCTTGGTAATCTGTTGTGTTCCGGTGGAATCGTGTGGACGCCGATAAAATCACAGGCGCATGAGACGTAATATCTCCGTCTCGGGTGACGGGCGCCACGGGGTCCGACTTGGGTCTTCTCAGCCGGAAAAACCTTAGTCGTATCGCTGTTGTTATAGGCGGAGGTATCCGAAGCAACTAATAAAAGTAATATCTAAGTATTTTTTTAAGAATTCAACGGTAATAAAGTATTTTGACTTTGATTTTGGCTTTGATATATTTTAGGTTTTGGAAATATCATTGAATATATGAATGCAGACAGTTAAAAGCCCACTCTCAATTACCGCGAACAGGTCTTGCAGTTGTAATATTAAAGTCTGATGCGTATGGTAGACTAGAATGCCGTTGGCACGCACGCTAATAACGTTATTGCCGAAGAAAAGAGAATTGACAAATGTAATAAATTAAGGCCCGTCCTTAAGGCGATTTTCCAGTGCCTCGAAATGATATTTTTTTACCGCGAACTGAAATATATGGAATAAAAGTCAAAAGTCAAAAGTCAAACTCATTTATTCCTTTAGATCTCAAGTATCATTTGGACACGTCAAATTTTACACATATTCGTGAGCATATAACGTGTCACAGGAACTCCCCAGGCACATTACATGCACACAGATATGTCAAATTACAGTCAGAATGGAATACAGTCTTTAGTTTTATTTTTAAGATTTCTAGAACAAAACAGTCGTATTCTCGGCCTTGTATGTTAAATGACGCATTTATATATAGCAAAACCTTTCTGGTTTTCTTTAGCATATTCAGTACCATATTTTATTCTGTAACAGAAAGGGTTAATGTTTACGTCGCAATGTTGGGAGTCAACAAAACGCACAAATCACTCGAATTCTACAGCCTCTACAATTAAGGGGATGTGATTTTAAAAATATCAGTCGGAGTTGGTCACAGAATATGTTTTATTTTACATTCATTATACATTCGACGGTAAAACATTTAAATTTGTTCAAATATCTTTAGCAACACACATTCTATGAAAAAAATCTTCTCGCTAAGTATTATATTTTAAGTTCGTGAAGAGAAACTACTGCCACCAAACCGGGTCAACTGCCGCTAAGCAGTGATGCACTAGCGTTGCTGTGTTCCGGTGGAAGGGTGTGGGTGCCGGTAAAATCACATGTGTATGTGACTTAACACCCCCGTTTCGGGTGACGGGCGCAACGGCGTACGCCTTGGGTCTTTAGGTCAAAGTTTATACTTTGGTCGGAAAGGGCCTAAGTCGTATAGTTGTTGTTATGAGCGGAGGTAACCGCTTAACATCGTGGACCTTTAGCTCATCCCGTCACTTACATCTCTATAGGTCAGACAGACAGACAGGCGTTGCAGGTTAAGTAAGAGGGTTCCGTTACCTTTTGGGTACGAAACACAATCGTCTTTAATACCAATTGAGAACGCACTGAAAATGTCATAAACTGGCAAAGAAACGCCTCTCGTATAGCAGTCTCGAGTTTATCGTCCATACGAAAACGTTACTGCCTTCGAACTGCCTATCCTCAGACATGAGCTGAGTTATGGCATCGAAGTAATCGGGAGAATGCAATGAATGACTCAAGGATTTTGAGAGACAAATTTCTGCTTTCTAAGCGAGAACGAAAACAGACCAAGTCAAGTCAGCCATAGAGGATCGACCAGAGAGAGAGATTAATAGATATTCTATGGTGAAACCTTTTCCTTCAGGTGACCAGAAAAATTCGAGACCGCTGTTAGCCAATCGCTAGTAAGAGAGAAACAGACATAAAATAACGATTAGGAGACAAACTTCCACTCAAAAACTCGTAAACTCGGTAATGTTGGATGTCCTATTAGCGTCTTTATAGCCATTCGGGATCGTCAGTAATCTTGTAGAGAGACTAGCAGTAGCGTAACCAGTTTTATAATTAAATTGCGAGGGGCATAATGTAGCAGATTCCCGGTCAAACCAGTATGATTCAAAACAATTATGTATTGTATATATTTCTGTCCTCACAGTCGAACAGCTGTTAGTAGCTCTGCCTTCAGCGCTGCAGTCGAAGGTTTGATTCCTTTTCCGGACAAATACTCGTATATGTGACGAACATAAAATGTTTGTATTGTGTCTGGGTGTTAATATGTATCTATTGTATATATGTATAATATAAAAGATCTGGTTTCATTAGAACAAGCTATAATAAGTTTAAGGGTAGAGGGCGCTGTTTAATGAATATTAATTAATTTAATTAGGTGATCTATCTGTTCCAGGTACAATTCTGGGATAAACGTCGTGTGATGGGCATAAAGTTTGTTAACAAGTCTTGGGTGTTTTTCTTGTGTTTCTGTGCTTGTCCATACTACCTGCGACACAGGAAATCCTAGTGTAATCTTAGTATGAATGTGTAAGCGGTTGTTTGTTTGTAAAGGTGTAAATTGTACGTATGCTTGAGTATGTTGTTTGTGGACCCATGGAGGGTCGGATAAGGTTTGAACAAGCCCCAAACTCAATAATGTTAACGCGTGATCTCGTTAATATATATTTTATTTTAAAACATCACGTTTCAGAGTAATGTTTTATTACTCTGAAACGTGAATCTGCGAAAATAAAGATTTTTGGCTTTGACTATATGGTTTTTGTAATTTTAAGCTGTTTAAAGTATTCTCGTTTAACTATTAGGCCAGTGAGGTAAAATTATGTAAATTAATGATTATTAAGGATTTAGAACGCAAAGGCAAAGGGAGACAGGTGTGACGGTGTGACGGTGTGACACTTTGTTTCAAGGCGAGGCTCTTCTCAGATCACCATAACCGTCCTGTTGGCTTCGGTGGGTGGGGTGAATTCATTTAGTACCTTGGAAGGCAGCTTCGAAGCGCACCGGCTCCGCTGTCGGCGGCGGCGCCGCTGCTGCGAGCGCGGCGAGTAGCGCGGCGAGGGGCGCGGCGAGCGCGACCCGCCCCGCCATCCTGCTCACACTACGCCATGCCATCGCCCATACTCGAACATACGCGCGTCGCTTCTGAAAACAAACAAATACGTCAATTCAACAACTAATATTCAATGACTATAGCTAATTGAGTGGCCTCATAGCTCAGTTAATGACTGACCTCGTAGCTTAATGATTGGCCTAGTAGCTCAATAATTGGTGTCATAGCTCATTGACAGGCCTCATAGATCAGTAATTGGTCTCATAGCTCAGTGCCTGGCCTCATAGCTCAGTTGACGACTGGCCTCGTAGCTCAGTTGACGACTGGCCTCATAGCTCAGTTGACGACTGGCCTCATAGCTCAGTTGACGACTGGCCTCATAGCTCAGTTGACGACTGGCCTCATAGCTCAGTTGACGACTGGCCTCATAGCTCAGTGCCTAGCCTCGTAGCTCAGTTGACGACTGGCCTCATAGCTCAGTGGGGGTTCGTTAGTTCGCTGTCGTAACTTTTGACACAACTTTTGACAAAAAACAAGTAGAAGTTTTTTTTTTACGGAAACGCAACATATGTAAGTATCTATAAAATTTACAAGTTACTTACTTGGAAATTACTACACCTAAGTAAATGCCCTATAAAAATAACCTACGCTGTAAATTACAGCCTGTAACAACTTCAGAGCACTCAAACTGAACACTACAAAATCCATTTGAAGTTTCGATTGGCTAAACTACTCCTAATTCGCTTTACAGCCCATGAATTTCAATCAAATCGGAATTCCCTGCATGTGGAGAATGTCGTAAATGTGATCTAGTGTTGAGTCTAGACAGCTTACTACCTAGATAAGTGACTATTCAAATGACGGCGTGTTTTTTATGGAGTTCAAGTACTTTCATACGCTATTTGACTTTGAGGGTGAAATTGTTCCATTAAATACTTGAAGGAAGACCTGAGAGTAGGTTGTACCCATCTATGCTAAATCCTACTTCCTACTAATATTATAAACGCGAAAGTTTGTAAGTATGGATGGATGTTTGTTACTCATCACGCCAGAACGGCTGAACGGACCTGGATGAAATTTGGCACAGAGATAGATTATAGTCTGGAATAGCACATAGGCTACTTTTTATCCCGGAAAAATGTACGGTTCCCGTAGGAAGTCCAACCGCGGGTGACATCGCGGGGCGCAGTTAGTATATTATAAAGCTGAAGAGTTTGTTTGTTTGGTTGAACGCGCTAATCACAGACACTAGGTTGGAATTGAAAAATTGTTTTTGTGGTGGATAGTTTATTTATATTAATAGAAAAAGGCTTTAGGCTATATAACATCACGCTACGGCTAATAGAAGCGGAATATAATTGAAAAATGTTGCAAAAACGGGAAAAAGTTATTCCTTTTGAGAGCTTCCGTTGCGTATGCTGAATCATGTATGTTCCCCTTTAAAAGTTCTATAACAAAGTCCGCGACAGCATTATGTCTATCCTCTAAGGTCGACTCTTTTTATGGAAATCATTTTTTTCTAAAATAATGCATTACCGAAGTTATTTTTAAACATGATATTAATGCTTATCCAAATAAAGATGTACATCACAAGAATTAAATTTTTAACAAAATTACCCTTGACATCATTAGATTTTATTGAATATCTTAGAAGATATAGTTTTAAAATATACATATTTAATTTTACGCGATGAGTGCGCACTCTACCCGATGCAAGGTGAGGGCGGGCGGCCATGAGGAGGGGGGGCGCTGGCCGGCCATCATGCCGCGCGGCCCGTCCGCGTGGTCGGCTATCTACGGAACCGTTGTGTTCAAATTTTTTTTTGTCATATCTCATCTTTACTAATATAATAAAGCTGGTTTGAACGCGCTAATCTCTGAAACTACAGTCGCATTTGAAAAATTATTTTCGTTTATGATATCCACATTCATGAGGAAGGCTGGCTATCTAGCATTACGTTAAATATATTTAAGTTAAATATTAAGTTTAAAAAAAAGGATTATCAAAGGCTTTAAAACATGGCCAAACTAAACTATTTGGAATGCAAATTGTCTAGCCCCACAAGATGGAAATTCGTAGAATGTTACCCCTAAAAGTATACACCCCAGTAAACTTTTCGATGCTTCCTGCATTTTATTAGAATCCTTTGTGACTTTTTGTTTCTCCAAACTTTTACCTTTCCGGACGTTTTAGGAAGTATTGTAAAAGTACCTTTAGTACGTAAAACGTACCGATTGAAGGCGAAATAAACATTATTTCATCGTCTAGTAAGTGACCTGAATATTGCCATTTGTAATAGGCTTTTTTGTAATAGAAATTATTCACAAATATAAATAAATAAATATACTGTTTCCAACGGGAACCGTACATTATTCCGGGATAAAAAGTAGCCTATGTGCTATTCCAGACTATAATCTATCTCTGTGCCAAATTTCATACAAGTCCGTTCAGCCGTTCTGGCGTGATTGAGTAACAAACATCCATCCATACATCCAAACATTCGCGTTAATAATATTAGTAGGAAGGGTGATCAGAAACACATGATACAATTAAACTTAACTGGTCAGTATAATCATAGTTATCCTAATTAGGCAGCTGCCCCCCCCCCCACTCCTGGAAATGGAAATGCAAATTTACTTATATTTATTTATTTACACTACATATACCAAATGTTTCATGTAGGTGTGTTTGTGAAAAAAAGCCGTGTACGATTAGACTTCAAAAATCTGACTTGAAGGCCAGAAACTGGGTACGCCCATGTACCTAATAATAACTTGAAACTCATAAAATCCTCTTTTCATTGAATCGGGTATTCAAAATACTTCGATTGTGTGCACAGATCATCGTTTCATAAAGTATTTTCAAGCGTGCAACACCTGTTTCACGTAGTACAATATATTTTATTTCTCAACATACGAGTCGTTTTTATGTAGTACGAACGTGTTTCTACGTTTGATGTGTTTTTGACTGCCTGGGTTTGTGTTTCATAGGTGAAGGGAAATTGCCTTCAAGTCTCGAGGGCTAACTCCTCCCTACTGATGATAGAAAATGATTAATAGAAGCGATGATATATTTTTCAAAACTCCTACGGAACAGCAGGAGTAAAAATTTGTAAAAAAAATATATATTTATTTTATAACTATCTTGTGCCCGGGACTTTTGTCTAATAATATTTCTGGGTGGAGGGTTTTCTATATTCTTTTCTTATCCCCTGACATGTATGTATGCAATATTTTTTAAATGATCGGTTATATAAGGCTCGAAAGCATGACAAACAAACAATTATTATTTAGGTACATTCATATTTATCACACTTGCATTAGTTGTATGTTTCTTACTTTTTCAACCGCAAACGGATTTGGATGAAATTTGGTACCAGGATACACTTTAGATTCCGGAAACCCCGGGTAACACCGCGGGGCGGAGCAAGTAATATTGTAAAAGTTATGATTATTTTCGAAGTAACGAGCATCTTGAAGCCGTGATCAAGAATAAAATGCAAAACATAATATAACTGTCATTATTTATTTAAATTACTTTTATATAATTTTTGCAAGACATTTTGCGGGATTTTTTGCCGGTCATTTTGTAGACTTGGTGCGAACATATTCCGAGACATGTTGCAAGACTATTGTGAGATTAGCGAGATAAAGGATCTATTATATGTGTTTTAGATTAGATGCCAATTTCAATTCAATAATTTCACACCAAGTGTCATTGGGCAAAAAAAAACTGAACTGTCATAGCAACTTCCATCTTCTTCTTCTTCTATAAAGAAACTTCCTGTTTTGAATTTTTGGGTCTTGACTTCAAAGTGTATGTGACGTGTATGTCACTATCAAGTTGACGTTGACAGATTATAGAGGTCATAGTTATGCGACCAAATTACAAACTTCTTAACATATTAATAGAAACTTGCATACCACACCATTCTTTATTTACATAAGTTACAATTATTGACCTTTACAAAAGTCCGTTTATTTACATTATAATATTTCAAACACAATACTAAATTCCAATTCTAATCCAACGAAAAAAGTCTAATAATCAGAAAACAAGTTTACAATGAAATATCCAATGCTATTTTTATGATGCCGGCGAGTTGGCAGTTAATGCAATAGTTTACTATGTGCTTTTCGCACGAGGCTGTTAAAATAAAATACCCTTTTGTTGTGGTGGATAGTTTTGTCTGTGGCCATGGTATTATGCTCGCGTGTTTTAATTATTTTATTATTTGTGTGTGAGGTGTATTTATTGGAGAATGGAGTGGCCAGGACGCCTCCAATGGGTTGGATGTCATGGGGTTACTATATGTGCGGGAATGACTGTGAAAAACATCCGGATAAATGTTTGGAGTAAGTATTTACTTAAACATGATTATTATTCATCACTTTCCTACACTCATGGGTAGGCAAGGACAGCTCCCCTTATAGATATTTTCAATCAACCATATAATTTGCGTAAAATTAATCCATATTATACGCAAAGTTACCACGTTCTCGAAACGGTGACGGAAAACATCGTGAGGAAACCGTCTTAGAACCAAAAATTCGACGACATGTGACATCTACCAATCCGGATTGGGCTCCCGTGGTAGATCAGAGCCCATTCACTCTCAATTATCGAGAGTAGGCCGGTGTCCCTGCAGTGGGAACATTAAAAGCTGGTACGGTATATGCAAAGTAAGCATCAGGTCTGGAATTCCTAATTAAAAGTTTATAATCCAACTTATTTTCACCATATGACCATGCAAAATATTCCTTGTAATAAAAGAGAACTATACTTAAGGTGCCTATAATAATGTGAAATATTTTATATTGTAATAAAATTTTCTGGGTTAATCTCTGAGTATAATAACATATAGGCAAACTAGCATGTAATTTTAAGGGTTCCGTTTGGCTAAAAAACACTACATGTTAAGCCATATTGCACTTGATTGGTTAAATTCAAAGTTTTAATGATCATTGCTCATTGACCGCTTGCTCTATTTCCCTGTGCACAGGTGGCTAGGACACTACATGAACGCCCAAGACTTAGGAACAACTTTTTGCCCATCACATAACGTTAGCATGGAATTGTTTCCTTATCTACAGACAAAGTTCAATAAAAAATATTTTCAATTAAAAACTTGATAAATCATAGTTTTATCTAAATCCATAATGCCAGTGCCTACGTTTATAATTGTGCAATAAATATATAAAGATAATGATGGCGTAGTAGGTAAGTTGGTGAATACCCCACCATTGAAGCAAAGGGTCTCAGTTTAAATCCCAAACCGGTGCAAAATTAAACTTATTTATTCCTTTAGATATGCATATTCATAAGCATATAATGTGTCACAGATGCTCCTTAGGCACATTACATGCACACAGATATGTCAAATTATGGCCAGTTTTCATGTCTAGTCTTCTGTGTTAAGTTTACATTTCAATGATATCAAATGCCGCCCTTAACAATAGTGTAAAGTGCATTGCTCCTGTCACAGAGACGGGATTTAATATCCTTCCACCAGAACACTGTTTCACGGCGGATTCCCAGGTGTGATGGCAATACTTCTCCAAACAAAGGTGGCACAAGATCTGCTTCTAAGACTACTTGCTGCTAAAAATATGTTATAGAGTTTTATGTTTATGCTTTTTTTATTACAGTGAAAAACTGATTCTCTCAGTAGCCGACACTTTCTTCACGGAAGGTTATCAAGAAGCGGGCTATGAATACATTATCATAGATGACTGCTGGTCTGAGAAAGAAAGAGACATCAATGGCAGACTTGTACCGGATAGAGAGAGATTTCCTAATGGAATGAAGTACATTGCAGATTATGTAAGACTCTTGCTGTAACTAATATCGAATATTTACTATTAAGGATCTCTTAACTTAGATTCTCTGGAAGAAACCACTAGAGCTTCCCTAAGAGCTAAGGTAAGTTAAGCAACTCTCCGAACATTATTTATTTATTTAGTGTTGTGTGAATGATGAGGCACACAAGCTAACGGCCCACCTGATGGTAAGTGGCTACCGTCGCCTATAGACGCTAGCAACACTTGAGGTGTTGCCAACGCGGTGTCTATCAGCAAAATTAGTTGGATGGATGAATGTGTCATTTGAAGTGAGCGCGTCCATGCTTCGGAGGGCGCGTTAATATGTTTGCCGCGGCTATACCAGTCAATAAACCATTTTGGAAACTGAGCGGCTAGAAAACACTGACACCATAGTAAGCCATTAAGGTATCATCATCAGCCTATATCAGCCCACTGCTGGACATAGGCCTCTGCGAGTTTGCGCCATTGAGCCCTTACTCGCAGAGGCCTATGAGATCTTCGGCTCTTCGCAACCATTATCTGCCAGCCACCTTCCGCAATACCGATTTGGAATATTATTTTTTTATTGGAAAAGATATGTTATCAGATTCGTGAAAATGTTATCAAAATAGTTTGGTTGATAAATCACAAATTACCGAAAAAAATTTGTCATCAAAGTTAACGAAATTTCGTACTTCTTTCCTGTTTTTTTTTTGTCAAATTATTATACTTTACTGTAATCAGATTATATTACGATCTAGCCATATGATATTATAGCTAATGAGTAACTTTAGTCTAAAATAATTCTAGATAGAATATTTCCAAGAATGTGTCCACTGGCACTTTTCTCACGGTGTCAAGTTAAGAAGACACTTTGTATATGCGTATATTAATTCTTTTTTAGTGTACGGAATTGTTTTGTATGGCAGTACTACTGATGCTCATGACCTGTTTATTCTGCAGAAGAAATGTATACGCATTTTAGCAAATATTAAACGACCAGATAGTTGTAGGGGCCACTTCAAAAATTTGAAAATTCTGACATTGCCCTGTATATATATTTTAGAGATGAGCAAATTTGTGAGGAAATATCCCCAATTTTATCAAAAATTAGACGATGTTCCAAGGCGATATAAATTAAGACCGGGAAGAAATAAACTAGTACAACCTAATTGCACACTAAAAATGCTTAGTGACGGCCCGTACATTATGTCCATCAAGATATATAATAAGTTGCCCATAGACATAAAGGAAACTAGCAAATATTCACATTTTAACAAAATTAAAATCTTTTCTCATGGAAAAATGCTACTATGACATAAAAGAATACTTAGAAGAAAAAACTAATGCTTGACAATAATACATAATAATAAATAAATTGACTAGAAAACAAATAAATTAAATAATAATTTGACAAGAAAATATTCATAGTTTATTCGGATAATCAATGTAAAATTATATTATATTAAGTACAATATAAAATTGACTATAGCGCGTAGTTTAGACCTACCTACATGCTATCTAGAAAACCTCGGACTGCCTCCATTAATATTGTAATACCCGAACAAGGGTCCATAATGTGAAACTCAGAATGTAAACCAATAATATTACCTTGTACCATTATGAGAAGCAATAAATGTATTGAGTATTGTTCATGTGTTCTTCGTTAGTTTGTAATATGTACAACTGTCACTCTCACTGCACTTATCACTACACTAGCTCAAAAGGTTTAGG
Source organism: Aplocera efformata (assembly GCA_921293045.1). NCBI lineage: Eukaryota > Metazoa > Arthropoda > Insecta > Lepidoptera > Geometridae > Aplocera > Aplocera efformata. The sequence continues at coordinate 2,138,384 of OV121061.1, forward strand.
TTATTTTATGTCTTCTTTTTATGTCCGTGTGGTCGAGGAGCCTAGCCTCAAAATTAACATGATGATTAGCGTGCTCCATCGTCGGCTGCATCTTCACTTTCCATCAGGTGAAATGGCGGCCAAACGCTTGGCTATAAATTAATAAAAAAAAAAAGATGAAGTCTTTGTTGGTGAGCCTCTGCATACTTTTTAATAATTATTTTCCTGTGACTTATTTCTTCGCCCGTTTTATACCGAGTTGGATGATGAAGGAATTGTTGTTGAAGCCACTTGTTCATTTTCAGATTCATGCACGTGGGTTGAAATTCGGCATGTACACAAACGTGGCCGAAGTCACGTGCATGCATTATCCAGGATCTAAGGACCATTTCTATGCGGACGCAGAGACATTTGCCCAATGGGATGTGGACTACATAAAAGTTGATGGGTGTTTCGTGGGCGAGAATTATTTGAATACTGGTAAGTGTGAATGTGGAACGATATAAAACAAGAGGTAGGCCAAAGAAAAGATGGATGGATTGTGTGAAAGATGATATGCGTAAAGGAGTGAGTACTGAGATGTCTGACAGAGGGAAATGGAAGAAAAATACATGTTGTGCTACCCACTTAGTGTGGGATAAGGGCAGGAAGATGATGATGGTAAGAGTGATTGAAACTGAAATCACATGCGCAGGAGACGTAATATCCCAGTCTGGGGTGACGGGCGCAACGGAGTGCGACTTGGGTATTCTTATACTCTGGTCGGTAGGACCTAAGTCATATTGCTGTTGTTATGGGCGGAGGTAATATCAGGTGGCATTCAGCTCGTCCCGCCATTTGGTTATCGACTTCAATAAAGAGGTGGTTCTTAATACGGAAGTATATTTTTTAGGTTTGTTACGCGATTGCTTCGCCATAATTGTGGTCATATTTGGGTGTTTTTTTATTTGATAGAGTGGTTTGAGAAAGTAGGAACACCTAAAAATCAGAGGACCTCGGTAAAAACAATTAGTTGCGTTGTTAATTTGTACCAAATTATAAATTGTTATGTCGATAATATAAAAACAGACTGGTATCTTGGTTTCTTGTCTATAAGACTATAATGCAATTATTTAGAGAATTGAGAATGAATAAACATTTCAGCTACATTATTAATTCAACGGAAAGTAAACATTTCCACTATTATAATTTCAACTGTAAAGAGGCTTCGTTAGGAACAATAAATACATACAACGTTATTGAGTTTGTTCGTAATCAACAAGTTTCAGCTGTAATAATAATATTATTATTTTATTATGTGTGGTGGCCCAGGGGCACAGACGCCGACTTTCAATCTGAAGGTTGCTGCTTCAAACCCATGCGTGCACCAACGAGTTTTTTCACTTGAAAAATTTATGTGCGCAATACCACGTTCTCGAAACGGTGACGGAAAACGTCATGAAAAAACCGGTGTGTCTTAGAACCAAAAATTCGACGACATGTGACATCTACCAATCCGGATTGAGCTCCCGTGGTAGATCAGAGCCCATGCACTCTCAATTATCGAGAGTAGGCCGGTGTCCCTTCCCTGCAGGGGGAACATTAGAGGCTGATACGGTTTGTGACGGTGAATGAATGAATGAATGAATACTCTTTTTTGTACACCTCGATAGAAACATACATAATAAAAATAAAATTAACAAAACAGTCACAAAAAGTAGTGTAGCAAGTTCAAAGGTTTTTTTCCATCTGAAATATCCAAAGCGCCTAAAGAAATTTTCACTTCAAAAAATATAGAAATAAAAATATGTTTTTAAATGGAATATTGTGATAAAACTGTACGTTATTATATTTCAGCTTACATTAAGTTTGGCTCATATCTGAACAAGACTGGAAGACCGATGGTATACTCTTGCAGTTGGCCCTACTATATACAGTTTATCCACAATAAACAGGTATGATACTATATACAGTTTATCCACAATAAATAGGTATGATACTATATACAGTTTATCCACAATAAACAGGTATGATTCTATATACAGTTTAATCACAATAAACAGGTATGATACTATATACAGTTTATTCACAATAAACAGGTATGATTCTATATACAGTTGAATCACAATAAACAGGTATAATACTATATACAGTTTGTCCACAATAAACAGGTATGATACTATATACAGTTTAATCACAATAAACAGGTATGATACTATGTACAGTTTATTCACAATAAACAGGTATGATTCTATATACAGTTTAATCACAATAAACAGGTATAATACTATATACAGTTTATCCACAATAAACAGGTATGATACTATATACAGTTTAATCACAATAAACAGGTATGATACTATATACAGTTTATTCAGAATAAACAGGTATGATACTACAAATATAAGCAACATTTAATCTCACACACTCGTACCCTCGCACTAGGATTTCCTGTGTCGCAGGTGGCATGATACATACAAGACAGACGCCATGAGAACCAGCTTAATCTTAATCACATTTTTTTTATGCAACGAAAGTGACGGGACGATCTGAAGGCCCACCTGATGTTAAGTGGTAACCTCCGTCTATAACAACCTTTGGGCTCCGTGGCTTGGTAACCTTCCAGGGTTCGATTCTCAGCGAGGGCACACTGCGTGGTGAGCATGAAGTTTTTTCTCGGGTCTTGGGTGTTAGTCTTGTGTTTGTCCATGCCATCACACTACACTACACTACACTATACAGCAGCCATTGTTTAATTTTATTTTATTTTTAATGTAACATTTTATTTCAATTATTTTAAGTATTTCTATGACGCTACTATGCTTGTCTATTGTAATTATAAGATAGTACCGACCTACATAATTATTGTAACAATATAATGTAATTGTAAATTTGACATAACCAAGTGTTCACAGATGATCCTACGGTGAAAATAAATGAGTATGAGTATGAGTATCTGCGACAGGGAATCCTAGTGCAGAGGTGTGAGTGTGTAAAAAAAAAAAAACATTTTTCAGCCAGATTTTGCATCGATAGCGGGACACTGCAACATGTGGCGTAACTACCACGATATCGAAGAAGATTGGGGTGCAGTGCGAAATACTATAACCCACTTCGAGATGGAGTACCCCACTTTGCACCTTCACCACGGGCCTGGACACTGGAACGACCCTGACATGGTAATCAATTGGCTTTTTTTTTATGAATAAGTGACGGAATGAGCTGAGGGCCCACCTCATGTCATGGGCGAGGGTCACCACTTACCATCAGGTGGGCCCTCAGCTCGTTCCGTCACTTATACACATTAAAAAAAAGTAAAAAAAAAAATTAAATTAATGTAGTACTGTATTTACTTAGGGTAGGACAAAAACAAATAAAAATTGAGATGCATTACAATAGTCTATATTGCAATAATAATTTCAGTTGATATTAGGCAGAGGGATTTTAACGGCGGAACAAACCCGTTCCCATCTGTCCGTGTACGCGATGTTATCTGCGCCTCTACTGCTTAGCTGCGACATGCGACAAATCACGGACTTTGAGAGGGAACTGCTGCTCAACTTGGACCTTATTGCTGTGGCACAAGACCCATTGGGAATCATGGCGGAGCCTCATAAGGTAAGTACTTATGAACGGCAATAAATCGATCGACTATTTAAGTTAATCTAAAAAAGGTTGTTTTATGCACCTCCGTTAACTTTGAAGGGAAATTGGAACGAGCTGAAGGCACATCTGATTAAGTGGTTACCTCTGCCCATATCAACAGTAATACGCATTAGTACTACAGTAATACGCCCCGACCGAAGTATGAGAAGATCCAGATCACACCCTGTTGCGCCCCGTCACCCGAGAGTGCACCATGACCAGATGTGGAGGCAGTACCTCCGGGCAAAGCCTGCACAAGTTCTACTGTTACTTTTTGTTGCTTTCTAGCACCACCCAGGGGGTTCAAAGGGTACCTTCGGATGCCAGCAACTGGGTCCTCAGTTCATTTATATATTATATATATATATCTATATACTAGCAGCGCTCCGCTTTCCGGGATCAAAATTAGCTTATATTAATCCAAGATATAAGCTATCCTTGTACCAAATTTCATCCAAATCCGTTGAGCCGTTTGAGCGTGAAGGTGGAACAAATACACACACATACATACAAAATTTCGCCTTTATAATATAAGCAAGAATATATATAGATATAACACCCAAACAAAAAAAAATTCTGCGTTCGATTATCTGAAATATATAGATTCTGTGATTCCACATGGCTACACTTAATGCCACTAAGTTGGACTTATTTCCAGTAACCCACGCCAACTCCTTTAACTAGTTGAACGCGATAACACGATTTACGATCTGCGTAATTACTTAGACTCGGATATTTATTGTAATTGCTATTTATTAGTTCGGTAATATAGTACGCGTGGTTTAATAGCGTTCATCGTGAGATTAAGAGTGAGATAGCGATAGGGTTTGACAACGTCGCTAGTTGGTAGCAAATTAGATTGACAGAGTTTGCTTCCCCGCCTCAGCACTTAGCTAGGAATATCAGAATCATTAAAAAAAATAACATTTTTCATTCAATTAGATTGGAGTAAAATCTATCTCCGATGTGAAAAAGATAAATTGATTAAGCAACGCAGTGAAACCCATTTATTCGCTTTGCAGGTAGAAAAGATGTTACGGTTTTATTTCAAATTCAGAGGTGTATTAATGAGATATTCTATAAAAAAAATATATATTACACGTTCTGAAAATGAAGAAATACAATGAAAAAACCATGTATATATGACGTTCCCGATCCAAAAATGCCAATAGTCGCCCGTTTTACTGCTCGTGCCATAGACAATACTGTGTCATAATTTCCCAGCAAGTTGCACAGTTTCGTCTATGGTCTGATTGTGATTTCAAATAATAAATATTTGACACATCGGACTCAGTAGAAATATAAAGGCTGATACTTAATTAAGAGATCATTATAATACCATACCAGCCTTTATTGTTCCCACTGCAGGGACACCGGCCTACTCTCGATAATTGAGAGTGAATGGGCTCTGATTTACCACGGGAGCCCAGTCCGGATTGGTAGACGTTACATGTCGTCGAATTTTTGGTTCTAAGGCATGCCGGTTTCCTCACGACGTTTTCCGTCGCCGTTTCGAGAACGTGGTATTACGCACATAATTTTTTCAAGTGAAAAAACTCTTTGGTGTTCTTGAGGGTTTAAACCAGCGACCTTCAGATTGAAAGTCGGCGTCTGTGCCCCTGGGCCACCACGCTCTCCATCTCTCGCTCTCCATCATTATAATAATCTCTCTCTAATTATCAGCACGCGCACTTCGTTGGCGGGTACTGTAACTATAAAATTTCCCTTAATTGGAATGTCGATAACGAGCTTTCGTTTCAGAACTACATTGTAAGTTAGTTACGTAGTTTGGTTTAGTTATAATGAAGTCAATTTGTCGGTCCTCTTTTCCGGGAAGGGGCTTATGAGGGCAATCGCTCTCAACAAAGTATTTTGCTTGTCGTGGAGCAGTATATCAAACCACAGCCCCAAAGACACAACAAACATTTGTTCATTATACAAATGTTTTTTTATTTTTTTTTTTATTTTCTTTATGACGGAATGAGCTGAAGGCCCACCTGGTATGTGGTGACCCCCGCCCATGACAACAGTAATGGGACTTCGTATAAGATTTGGATCTTACACTGAGTCGCACACCCTTCCACCGGAAAACACCGGGTGTGGGTGCCGGTGAAATTACAGGCACTTGATGCGTTACACCCCCGCCGCAGTGTGACGAGCGCATTTCACTTTAATACAATTCAATAGAGGAGAACCTGAGTCGTATTTCGATTGTATAAGGGCGACGGTGATCACTTAAAATCGGGGGGGTCAGTAGCTCTCCTTTTTTATAACGATACTTGAGATCTAAAGGAATAAATGAGTATTGAGTTTGAAAGTCTCAACAAAGTTGGAATATAGGAATCCACTTGAATAAAGTTATACAATACTACAAAAAAAATATGCTTTATTGAACACTAAAGCAAAATATACCTATAATTAATCCAATATGTACAATATTATAACTATGTACTTACAAAAAAAGCACTATATGTATTCTATCAGTTATCTAGTTCCCATATGACAAGCTATGATTAGTTTGGGGTTAGATGACGCTGTGTGAAATGTCCATGATTATTTATTTATTTTATTTGTTTAAACAATGGCTGGCCTTATCGCTTAGAAAAGATATCTTCCAGGCAAACTTGGGATGGAGAGAAAAGTGAGGCTTGGAAAGTTAGCCAGCGGTGTATAGTATTATTTCAGTGAGTAAAATGTGAAAACCTAAAATCACAAAGTAATTATACCACACATACATACCAAACGCATTACCCCCCTTTTTTAGGCGAGGTATGATAACCTTGTAAGAAACAGAACATTCAGTCTTACAATTTGAATTCCAGTTAAATGAAAAACTTACATTATGGGTGAAGCCTCATCTGCCGATGAAAGCAGACATCTATCCGTCCTACTCTTTCCTACTCGTCAACTTCGCAGCGCAAGGAGACACCGTCTCTTTCCATCCATCGGTATACGGACTCAATTCCACTGATGGGTACACCGTAATGGTAAGTGATCTTAACTTGATAGGGTTGACACTTAGAGACATTTTGCCTCTTTATTCAGGGTTGTCAATAACAACTTCTTATAGTTTGCTTCTGAAAACAAATCGGCATTTTTTTTCTCTGTTCCGTACCAGCCTCTAATGTTCCCACTGCAGGGACACCGGCCTACTCTCGATAATTGAGGGGAAATGGGCTCTGATCTGCCACGGGAGCTCCATCCGGATTGGTAGATGTCATATGTACTCGAATTTTTGGTTCTAAGACATGCCGGTTTCCACACGATGTTTTCCGTCACCGTTTCGAAAACATGGTATTGCGCACATGAAAAAAGTACTATTTTGTAAATACATACCTACATTTGTACATATTTACACTCAGACAGAACAAATGATGTTTGATAAACAATTGTTTTCGATGTACATCGCAGAAAGCAGAGCTACCAACTGAGCTACAAGACCTGTTAATATACTACCTCTCACATTAAAAGCACATAGTTTTTAGTTCGAACAAATAATGAAACAAAATAATGTACTTTTAGTCCATTAAAACGCGATCAATCTCGTTTGACGGGCCATCGCTGTATTGAAAGTATAAAAATTTTCAAAAGTACAAGTTGGCAACCCTGGCTTAAAACCTCCTTGTTATGGGATAGGGATGTCGCATCACATTTGTGAGTGTAGCGAATTGAAATGGGTTTTCTCACGTGAACTTTATAGTATGCAGAATTGATGTGCCGATACTGTTAGTGTCGAATCAAATTAAAGCTAAACTAAATGGCAATGATAGCGGTGGCCCAGGAGCATAGACGCCGACTTCCAATCTGAAGGTCGCTGGTTCACCCACACGTGCACCAATGAGTTTTTTCACTTGAAAAAATTTATGTGCGCAATACCACGTTCTCGAAACGGTGACGGAAAACATTGTGAGGAACCGGCATGTCTTAGAACCAAAAATTCGACATGTGACATCTACCAATCCGTGGCTCCCGTGGTAGATCAGAGCCCATTCACTTTCAATTATCGAGAGTAGGCCGGTGTCCCTGCAGTGGGAACATTAGAGGCTGGTACGGAACCCGGAAATAGCACCATCTCTTTCTGGTTCGGTATAAAACAGAGCAATTTTTTTGTTATTGGTTTGAAATAAATTTGCTGTCTGATAACTAAATGGCATATATTTTTTCTGGTTCGGTGTAAAAGAGACAGCCATTATTTTTTTATGTGACTACGACGGGACCGCCCCTGATATTAAATGTTTACCGCCGCCCATAAACAACAAAGTTACGACTCAAAACTTTCCATACTAAAGTATGAGAAGATTCAATTCGCGTTGAGCCCATCACCTGAGACTGAGATGTTATGCCTTAAGTGTCTGTTATTTCACCGGCACCCACACCCTTCCACCGGAACACAGCAATGCGAGTGCACCACTGCTTAGCGGTAGATTGCCAGGTGTGGAGGCAGTGCTTCTCCGGGCGAACTTTGCGCAAGTTCTACTGCTACTAAGAAACTGCTACTGCTGCTACACTGCTACTTGAGAAACATAACTCTCCTTCTGGCGCAGTCGGGTAATGAATAAAGCTTTTCGTCTTTAATATTGTACCTGCCTAAATACAATACAGTATATAGTACCCTGCCGGTACGATATACGTACGATCATAGACGTAGTGTTGGACGACCCCCCACCCGATGGACCGATGACATAAAAAAGGTCGCGGGTAGACGGTGGATGGAGGTGGCTCAGGACCGTCTAACCTGGAAAGCTATGGGGGAGCCTATGTCCAACAGTGGACGTCTGTCGGCTGAAATGATGATGATGATGATGATGATGATGATATAGTACCCTTTGTTTCAGGATGTGTTTACGGGAAAATTTCTACAGAATATTACGCTCAAAGATGAACTGACAATATCTATCCATGTTGACGGTAAGGAATTATAATCTACACTAATATTATAAAGAGGAAAGATTTGTACCTATGTTTGTATGTTTGTAATGAATAGGCTCAAAAAGTACTGGGCCGATTTAAAAAATTCTTTCACCAATAGAATGCTACATTCTTCCAATTTGACATAGGCTACATTTCTTTTTGAATTAAATTAGGGATCCTTGGTAAAATTTGAACAATGTAACCGAAGGTGTAGAAAAATGAGTCTTAAAATGTCTTTCGTCGAATGCGCTGCCGAAACTATTAGTGATAGAACAAAATAATGTACAACAATATTGAAGAACATCATAATGTCTACAAAAAACTCCGCGGTAGCATATGTCCAACTATTGTAGTTATGTCACTACCCCGTGCGAAGCCGGGACGGGCTGCTAGTACTATATATATTTGTAATAAAATAATAGTTTATTTAAGTAGGCAAATTCAAAGAATTAGATCGTTTTTCGTCATACTTTATCATCGCTGATTCGTCATATCATCGTGTAGTATTCCCACTGCAGGGACACCGGCCTACTCTCGATAATTGAGAGTGCTGATTATCAGGGTAAAAATAACTAAAAATTAAAAATAGTAATAACTGAATTAACTTAAACTGAACTAACTAAAAATAAGTATCGCCAATAGTTGATCGTTACGTAACAGCCATGTTGAGGATAACATGCGTGTGTGTGAGTGTGTGTGTTTGTGAGGATGTGTATGTTGTTGGGGGTGGGGGGTGGAGGTTATACGAGGTGTGTATGAGCGAATTTGCTTGGCGTGAATAGTGCTGACGTTGGTTTAGCAAAGGAGCGTGTTATCATCTTTTGTGACTTTAAAGGATTATTTTAAGCCTTAATTAAACGCGAATAAGACTAATTACGGATATAGTTAACCAAAAATTTTGCTGCTTCATAGAAAAACCACTAGAATAATTTTGAGTTAAATAAAAATCAAATTATTTTCTTTTTTCAGATGCTGTGATGTACACACTATACCCATTATGATGACTTTGCTACTGCGCCAATAGATTAGAATAAGTCTTTTTTTATACATTTTCATCACTAGTTGCGTCCCGCGGTTTTACCCGCACTGTTCCATCTTACGGAAACCATATTTTTTTCCGAAATAAAAAGTCTGTGTTCTCTCTGTGCCAAATTTCATCCAGACCCGTTCAGCCGTGATAAAGTAGCAAACATCCATGCATCCAAACTTTCGCATTTATAATGATTAAGGTTACTTTGCTACTGAGCCAATAGTATAGAATAAGTATGTGATTTTTCATAACTCTATTCACTTAGTAGCAGTAGAACTTGCGCCAAGTTCGTCCGGAGAGGTACTGCCACCACATCTGGAATCTGCCGCCAAGCAGTAGTGCTCGCATTATTGTGTTCCGGTGGAAGGGTGTGGCTGCCGGTGAAATCACATGCGCATGAGACGTATCATCCCCGTCTCGGGTGATGGACGCAGCAGGATGAGTGCGACTCAGTAAAGATTTGGATCTCATACTGAGTCGCATTACTGTTGTCATGGGCGAGGGTCGCCACTTACCATCAGGTGGGCCCTCAGCTCGTTCCGTCACTCATTCACATAAAAAAAAAGTTATATATGAGATCTCGCCCGCTTGTTTGTAATTTCGTCGGTAAATGTTTCATCCCTTTTTTTATAATAGGAAAGTGCTAACGGGGTCGGTGTTAGTCATGCGATCTCAACTGCTTTACTCTCCCATGATAGTATAATAGATAAAAAATGCCCCATAGACTGTCAGACTAACCTATAATAAAAACGGCAAAAAAATGTACTTAAATATACTTTAATATAATTTATTTGTTGTTTATTTTGTCATGTCGATACCGTAACGCAACGATAGCGCGAGCTAAAATACAAGTGGCGCCATCTAGTTTCTTAATTTGGAACTATATCCTAAAAATCATGTTTTTGTATGTAAGCCCCATTATATTTATATTTTATTTTGCTTTTAAGTATTTGGTGTTACAGCGGCAACAGAAATACATCATCTGTGAAAATTTCAACTCTACTATCACGGTTCATGAGATACGGGTGACAGACGGACAGACAGACAGATAGCAGAGTCTTAGTAACAGGATCTCGTTTTATCCGTTGGGCACGGAACACTAAAAACAATCATCCAAGTCGGTCCAAAATAGATGAAAAAATCGCCTAACAAAAGAAACCGTACAGCCTAATTGAGACCTTCCTACTTTTTGAAGTAGGTTGTAAATTTGTTTATTTATTTATGAGATGTGTTTTCTTGTCTGGTTCCACGACCATGTTATAGATATTTTAAAAGTCTTTGAGGTCTGCCTAACGCTTTGGACGCAAAGGCGTGAATTTACAATATTATCTCGTGTGTTATTCATTTATAAACCTGATAAAGGTATGTTTGGAGATAATTCTGGGGTTTTTATGTTTGTGATATTAATTTAATTATTATTTAACAAAGTTATTTATTATTAAAGGTATTAAAAAATTTACAAAAGTTTTTCATTTTGTTTCTACTAGTAACTGCAAATAACAGTCTGTGAACCTCGCACCCTCGCAGAACAACTGGTTTTTTTTGTTCTTTGTTTTGATTTACTGATGCTGTCAAGAGGATGCTGACTGATTACCAGTAGCCTTGTATACTTCTAATTCATATAAACTCATAGTCCAATGGCCTAACGAAGATCTGTTTCCCAAGACCGCCCTGGGCATGGATTACAACGTTCAAGACCAGAGTACTAACTATGTTCAAAACAAATGCTTACAGCCTTACGCGTTTTATTCTAGACAAAACAAGTTATTTATAGCTTAAATATTATGTGAATGTTTTATTTATACTTGTATAAACGACCTAAATGAATAAGTAGCTAACTTTTTTATAATCTTGAAGTGAAATCTAGTTGACCTTGCACTTATAGTGCACCTTGCATGCATAGTTTGAGGAAGTAGTTGGTAGGAATTCGGCGTCTTTTAAGTATTTAAATGTATTTATTACATGACAAAAGAACACTAACAAGTTTTACTATTATAAATGCACATATAAAGGAAAACTAAGGGTCCATTTAACTACACTTAAATGTGCCTAGGGAGTTCCTGTGACACGTTACATGCTCACGAATATGTGTACATGCATGTGTAAAATTTGACGTGTCCAAATGATACTTGAGATCTAAAGGAATAAATGAGTTTGACTTTGACTTTGACTAAATATTATAATCTTGCATCACTAGGATATTTTATAACATTATAAAAAGTTGTTACTTATACTCATTTATTTTCACCGTACGATCATTTTTGAACACTTGGTTATGTCAAATTTACATATACATTATATTATTACACTAATAAAAATAAAAAAAAATCATCATAATCTTAGAGGCTACTTACAACAAACCGTTCTGAGAGTGATTTTTATGGCTGGAGGAACATTCCTGAGTCATGGTCCCGATCAATCAGCCTGGGACCATGACGCATGAAACTGCGTCGATAGACAGTCAACAAAACTCACAAATCATGGTAAATATCTTGGTAACACGAAAAATAATGTTCGCGAATGATACTTTTAAAATGTATATTACATTTTTGCATAAAACATTTGTTCTGTTTTTAGAAACATTAAGTTCGGTTAAAATATTCGCAAATGGTGCCATTAATGTTAGGATAACAAATGCACTAGCATTATAAATTGGCTTATTATGCAACTGTAAAATTTAAATAATTTTAAGTTGGTTCTGTACCATTTTTGGTGTCTGTATTTAAATAAATGAATCCCTATTTCTCTTGGTCACGGCGTCACGCGTGAACGGCTGGATCAATTTTGTTTTTTTGTTGTGTTTGTAATTGCCAGAAGGGTCTTACAGAATCTTCTGGAAAAATTGTCGGTACTAAATAAATACCGCTTAAAAAGTAATGATTTGAAATTCTAAATTAAGTACCATCCGGTATCTACTTTTTTGACAGTGGCTTTCATTGATGCCAAGATGCAGAATTAGTAGCTTTTGATTGTTGCTAGCGATCTAAATTGCTGCTAATTTCCTTACCCAATAGTTACATCCCCAGCTATCATCAAAAATAGTATTACGATAGGCATTTACGCTCACCGGCACCCACACCCTTTAAGCAATGCGATCGCGTGACGTAGGTACCATTTAATAATTGTATTATTTTGTAAAAGTCCGTGTTAAGATGAGATTTTTGGTGCAGCGTTTGATCCCACATCTAGAGTCAACGTACTTGAAAATGAGAGGCCTCGAGTATCCACTCGTTTATTAGAAGTTTAGCGGAGGTGTACTAAATATGAAGTTCAATCTGAAGGTCGCTGGTTCAAACCCAAACGTGCACCAATGAGTTTTTTCACTTGAAAAATTTATGTGCGCAATACCACGTTCTCGAAACGGTGACGGAAAACATCGTGAGGAAACCGGCATGTCTTAGAACCAAAAATCGATGACATGTGACATCTACCAATCCGGATTGGGCTCCCGTGGTAGATCCAGAGCCCATTCACTCTCAACTATCGAGAGTAGGCCGGTGTCCCTGCAGTGGGAACATTAGAGGCTGGTACGGTACGGTAGCCACGGATCTCTAATCTAAATTAAAACATTTAGGTAGGTACCAACTATAACAAAATCTGTTGACTAGGTATATAAATGTACTAAACGCAACAAGGATACTAGTGCATTATCTCAAAATGAAGTCGAAAGCTTTGTGTGTTTTACTCGTAACACTAATTGGTTTAGTTACTGCATATCGACCGCTCTACACAGAAAATAGTATCATAAAAAATCTACCAGAAACATCTTACGAGGAAAATGTTTGCAACCTCACTATTACCTCTGAAATCATACTGAAATACAGCACTGCAATATACGGGTGCATGGTAAATTTGTTCAAGAAAACCGTGGTACTGAGTGAGGCCCACACAACTTATTCACCCTACACGTTATGGAAAACCTTGGCAGCTATAGCAGAGGGCTCTGATGGAACAACCAAGCAAGAATTATACCACCTACTTGGGTTACCTGAAGACGTATGCCTTAGAAAAATGTTCTACCAACTCGCCTCCAGCAGAGAATACCCGACCAATGATGTATCTTTGGACAGAAAGAGAATCTTTTACGCAGACTCGAGTGTGACTGTAAATCCACACTGGGAGGATTTCGTCAAGTCCCAAAGACTGATTGATGTTTCGGCAGCTCCTTTCAAAAGCAACCCATCAGAGACCGTCGAAAATTGGAGGAGATCTTTCAATGCGTATTTGCCAGCCCTCAACTTGAATGGGAACTCGGTAATACTAGAATCCTTGGATTATAACGGAATTTTCACGTACGCTTTCCCAGAACAAGTCGTCAAAGAACCATTTTACAACATCTTTGGAGAGCAAATCGGGTCTTTGGAGTACATGAAATTGCGTAGGCGTGTAAGCATGTCCATACTACCCGGTCAGAACTTGAAGGTTATTGAACTACCAGTGGGGAGAGATGGCAGATACAAGATGTTGTTTGGATTATTTATGAACGTCGCCGCTTTAAGGACATCGCTGGATTCACTTCCAATTTCTGTGATGTTTGAATTCTTGAAGAATTTGAAGAGGACTCAAGAGCCGGTTGATATTGCTATTCCGAGACTGACTATGACTACTGAAACTGATGTGAGGAGGGTCCTTGAGGAGTATGGAATAAGGAGCTTCTGGGAGGATCCCTATGGAACAAGGTACCTACTTCATCTATATTTTTTGTATTTATATTACTAAATTATTACAATTACTATTTACTGAAGAGCGTGGTGGCCCAGGGGCATAGACGCCGTCTTTCAATCTGAAGGTTGCTGGTTCAAACCCACCCGCGAACCAATGAGTTTTTTCACTTGAAAATATTTATGTGCGCAATACCACGTTCTCAAAACGGTGACGGAAAACATCGTGAGGAAACCGGCATGTCTTAGAACCAATCCGGATTGGGCTCCCGTGGTAGATAAGAGCATATTCACTCTCAATTATCGAGAGTAGGCCGGTGTCCTTGCAGTGGGAACATTGTGATGCTGTTTCAGTCTAGTAGCGTCGAATGGCGTTGCGCCTTACACTTTGAGACTGAAGATAGTGCGTCTCATGTGTATTTCATTTTGCTTGCTAACATTTTATAGAAATTTCCTATTATTACTACTAGAGATTCTTAATTATTCTCATTAGTCATTTGTCCTAAGTAATATCGCCCCCGGGGGTTAACGTTATTTAATCTGTGATTACGATTAGCTAGGGGGCACATTGCATACAAATATATACAGCAGGTCAGCACTCCCACCAAATTAAACTAAAAGGTAATATTATTATGACAATGTGCGTTTTTCGCGGCATCGCTAGCGCTAATGTACATTTTCTACCTTCAATATTTTCTATTCCATCAGAATTTTAAATTCTAAGAAGTATGTTAAATTTTGTGTAATCAATGAGATAAGTTTTCTAAGATTAGGAGCGTGGGTTTTAAGCATGTACAGTTCGTAATCAATACTTTAGGCATTGACCCAACCATGGCATCATCAGACAAAGGTCCGATCTCTGAACAATACAAGGTCTTCCTGAATGTAATCAGATCCCTTTCAAGCCGGCTCAATAAGAGCCTGAAATCCTATCGCCAGCGATCTAGATAACAGCAAACTTGAACAAGATAATGTTTTGGGTTTAACAGGGCTTAAAATTGACACGCAATATCTGAACGTTCAAAAAGCACCATTTAAGATCAACAGACACTAGAATGTGTATGCATGAGTAACCGTAGACATTTTCGTAGGTGTGTAATCGCTGACACCACGGTTAACTTGCGTTACGCGAACGGTGTGTGGTATCCCATACAGTTCTATACGTTACAATGCCGCGGCACGCAGCGGCAGGATAGGGTTTAAACATAGGGATACAGATTTTACGAATTCAACGGAAACACAAAAAAAAATCAAAATATTTTATTTCCACCATTTGAGTTTGAGTTGTGTGTAAGCACTTAATGGATTTGGTGTCATGCGGATTTTCGCACGCACGCGGAATCAGTATTCGTGAAATTTCTTGACCTGTTTTTTTAATGTGCATATAGCATTGACCATAGAACGATTAATTAGGTACTTTTAAATTCAAAATGATAATAGCCAACCTTCAAACCATCTCAAATAAAACACCGAGAGGCATAAAAGTCCGCGCAAACATTTTATAGAGGGTTTTTTCTTTTGAGGATAGTCAGAGCTAAAAAGCTGATCCGATTTGCCGTACGTAACTGCAGTGCTTCCAAAAAGAGTCTTCAACTCGTCCCCAAGGAGTCTGAAGTGGATCTTACCGTATATTCTGTGGCTTACGTCGTAGATCTAAGGCGGCGGACACACTCGCATTATATAAAAACTAGGGTAGGCTTGCGAGGCTGCGTTGAACTACAGCTTAATGCCCTTGTAGGGACACTTAGGTCTAGTGTATTATCAATGTCAGCAAAGAATATATTTTACAACTTACATAGAGCCGTCACTCAAAGATTTGTATATGTAGCGACATCTAGTCCTGTGTGTCGCAATTTTTCCTATGCGTGCATTTCTCGTAAGGTTATATGCAATTCCTGTTGAACCCTATTCAATAATATTACCTATATAAGATTGATTAGCACAGTGTCGAGAATTTCCAATTAGTTCAATCTCAAGAGAGGAAACAGAAATGGAATAAGGAAAAAAAAACAATAGCAGCCAACAAAAAACGCGCCGCCATTTTGACCACAGATAATTCCCAAATCAAAAATACTGACAGATTAACAAAATCACATCAATATAATTTTTTTTAATAACCCTGTATTGTTTAAATAATCTTATCTTCAAGATCAAATATCTTTACAAAAGAGATTGTACATTATGATAGTTGAAAAATAGAAGCTCTTACTACGCCATCTATCGATCTGGACCACAAAGAAATAATAGTCTTCCTACTTCTGAGTTATAAGATCATGATTGTCAGCGAGCCGTGACAAGCGCGGGTAGTTGTTAATTTCTAGCCCCGCGACCCGTAAGCTGTGTAATTAATTAACTGTATTTAATCGTACCGTTTGATGTTGCTATAAAGGGGATTTATGGAATTGAAATTATTCGTCAGTGCCATCATTTTAGCTAAACACTGGTATACTTGCGGCAAGGTATTTATTAACTAGTGCGTTACTACATGGCTCATTCTAATTAAGATTAATTAATTAATCATTAAGAGCACTAAACGCTACCATTTTCGAATTTCACGTCGTGTTTTATAGCCTACCGTACCTAATACCTAATATAATTAAATATATAGATAAAGTCTTTATTGTTAACATCAGAAATAACAGTACAGAAACGCAGAAAATTCAAAATAATTGGTGGCCTATTGTAGGTTGCCGTATTGCTAAGAGCGATCTCCTCTAGTCAACCTATGGATGGACAAGATTTCAGCAAAAATACGTACGTAGTTTAAGTAGGTAATTAATTTCAACTTCAATGTAACTTGGGTCTTCTCAGACTTCGGTGGGGACCTGAGTCGTATTGCTGTTGTCTATGGTCTGCGGTGGTCACTTAACATCAGGTGAGCTACCAGCACGTTTATTTAATGACATCGCATAAAAAGATATATCTTTTGGTAATTGAAATATATACTGTCCTACTTTTTTTATTCTAACAGTCACAGAATAGAATAGAAAAACATTTATTTTGAAACGACATTATATAAGTAGGTACATAAAGTAGACAGAACAGGTGACAAGAAAAATTTGTACGTAACAAATAAAATACAGATAACAGCCAGACAAATAAGAACATCAACCGACTTCGAAAAAGGAGGTTCTCTAGTCGGCTGTATTTTTATACCATGTATCTCAATTTCGTATCCACCCATATCGAATAGCCACGTCAATAATGGCTCAGCATATGTCATGGGGCTGTGCCTTATCCTCACACGATTGTTGACGTAAGTATAGGTAGCTACCCTAACCATTCCACCAATGCAAGAGTGCTATTGACTGGTCCCGAGGGCCTGAAGTGAACCCAGGAAGGCAGATTGATTACCTACATTCACATTAACGAGCTTTAGATGCTGGGTCGTAAGCCATGGTTACAGTAAGAAATCTTTATATACATTGCAATATTAAAAAAATATTTGGAAACGTAAATGTTTTGATTAAAAATGATAGGTACATACCTGCGAGATCATGCGTTCTTAAAACTAAGTTTAGCGCTTGGTTACAAGATAACGTAAGCAAATTACAACATGAGAGTTAGTAAGAATAAATTTTGTTACTGAAAAAATTCTGTCCCATTTTTTTGAAGGAAGGTGGTTCCTCTAACAATTCTATAACAAGGGTCGGATGGTGTTTGAACAATAAGAAAGCGTGATATAAATAAATATTCATGTACATTTCACATAGCGCTATCTAGCCCCAAACTTAAAATAGCTTGTACCACATAAAATCTTCAAGGGCTTAGCGGACCGCCTTAAGTAGTGCACGTGCGACCAAAATGCTTGAGTTTTATATTTGCTAGAGTTATGCATTGCCATCCAGCGTGGCAATGCTGCCAGCATTATGGGCACGCAACCATCAAGTGATGGCTTACTTAAGAAAGGGTTTGTGTATTTTTTTTTATTCATAACCTTAATATATATAAATTACGTGTCACGATGTTTGTCCGCGATGGACTCCTAAACTACCTAACCGATTTTAATCAAATTTGTACACCGTGTGCAGTTTGATCCAACTTGAAAGATAGGATAGCTCACATCTCAATTTATGATCGCAATATTATCATAGGACAAAAACGTTAGCCACAGCAACGCGTGGCCGGGTCAGCTAGTTAAATATAAAAAGTATATGCATTTGTTACATATTAACAACCAGACACAGAACTAAGATTTGTCACAAAATTGCTTGTCCTTAGCGGGAATCTAACCCACGATCACGCAGAAGACAGAGCTACTACAAATTGAGTTTTGAAACCAGTCTAATGATTTTCAAATATATATTATATGTACTAGCTTTTACCCGCGACTTCGCTCGCGTTAATATTGATTTTGTAAATAAAATCGGGTTGTTTGATACAAAATTTACCCCTCCTATACGTTTTTAACAAGAAAAAGATTCCTATAACCGTCTCCAGGGTCCCATCTATCTTTACTTCAAAATTCATCACAGTCGATTCAGCGGTTTAGACGCGAAAGCGTAACAAAACAAACTCACTTTCGCATTTATAATATATTTATTCATATATTAGCTGTCGCCCGCGGTTTCACCCGCGTAGTGCCCGTTCCCGCGAGAACACGGGGATAAAATATAGCCTATGTTACTGGCTGATAATGTGGCTTTTCATTAGTGAAAGAATGTTTTAAATCGATTTATTGGTTTAGGCTTGAAAGCGTAACAAACAAATAAACTCACTTTCGCATTTATAATATTAAGTTAGAATTTATGTAGTGATTTTTATCTGTTGTCTGTGGTGACTGACAATGGCTAACATAAGACTGTATATTAGAATGGGTGCGAAGCTATAGATGCCAATCAAGCTGCCAGCCTGAGGACACTCCGGCCTCCCATATACCATTCGAGAGCTCTCGTGCATTGTTATTGTTAGAAACCTACCTAGGCATGTGAGACTAGAGTATACCCGCCTGTGAGTTTAGGAATATATGGGGAACCAGATGTGTATACAATAATCACGTAGGTTCTGTCCATGGGTACATACTTTTTAACCGACTTTTGGAGGAGGTTTTCAATTTGGTTGTATTGTTATCTCATTTTGGAAAAAAAAAAATTTTTTATTTGAAATCATTTATGCTTTCAGGTTTTATAAAAATCGTTTAATAGTGTGGCTGAAAAACGAAATTGCGTATTTAGCTACCTTGTGACTTTTTTCTTTGCCCGTTGTATACTGATTTGGAGGTTTATTTTTAACCGCTAAGGGAGAGAAATAAGGGATGAAGGTATTAAAGTCTGTTTTTTTTTATTTTTGTGTCAGCCACTTGCGTGTTCCACTACGTATTCTTGCGATTCGTAATTTTGATTATATTTTAAAAAAACAAATTCAGAAAAAGAAAATCCGTTGTCATTAAAGATGGTGGATGATATCAATTATATTTTAATGACATCTATAAAAATTATAATGTTTCCATTATTAGGGCTAAGATGTCCAACGAGGCACGCATGTCCAATTAATCCTGGCACTCGACGCGATGTGAGAGACGTAGAGAGATGTTTTTCTCGCATGTTACTACAACCTATTATTTTTTAATTTTTAACTTTTTTTGACTTTTGCCTAATTTAAGTTGTATGTGTAGTGTATCCTGTATTGGAAGTCCTTTTTAAATAAATTAATAAACACGCACTGCCGCTCACACCGCTGCCTGTCCTTTGACGTCTGCACAAAACCGCTCATTTGGGCAGTGCCGGGCAGCGGCAGGGGCATGAGAAGTACATACTCATACTCGTGTTTACATACTCGTCCTGCCCACTTCCCTGCTCACTTCCCAACCCGCTTGGACGTCAAATAAACTGGCTTTAAAAAAAACTTATTTCCAGTAACATCTCCACGCCCGCCGCGCTTCCCAGCAGCTTCATCCAGCGCGTCTCAGTGACACTGGACAACAGAGGGATCAGACCACCAGCCCGAGAGTTCGCCAACTTCGTCCCCCCACTGCCTTGCGAGCGCAACGCAACCGCGCATGACTTCATAGCGAACCAGCCGTTCATGTTCGGACTGGTTGACTCTGAGACTTATTCCTTGCTTTTCGCTTCTATATTCACCAAGCCCTATTGATTGATTCCAAATTTGAAACCATGCGCGTTCAGTAGCATAACATTGGCGATCTTGGAGTAAGTTAAAGCATCTACGTCTTTGTTACGGTACAAGACAGCAATATCTTTTAACCATCAGCTAACTTCAGAACCGCCAAATTATGATAGGCAGCGCAATGTAGATTTGAAGAACTGATCTGAAATGTGGATAATATTTAGTACGTATCCGCTAAACTTTTAATATACGATGTTGACTCGAGATGTTGCCTCGCCGAAGGCTGCTCACATTATACGCAGCCTTCGTAATATTACCCTCTTTTCAGATCATCAGCATTCATCAAACAATATTATTCATCAAATATTTACCATAACAATTTTATAGTTTTTATTATCGAACGCATCGCAACTGCACATAAGTTCAGATGATCCGGTCCTTTCATGTTTGGAATGGCCTATACGGAGAATTATTCATTGCTTTTCGCTTCTATATTTACCAAACTGTATTGATTTTAGATTAAAAATATACAAATACTCGATGAGGGTGAGGGGTGAGATTGTAGGTACAGTCTACCGCCCGGATGTAGGGCGGGAACTCATAGATTATTACTTTGTACTGGATTATAGATATTATTTTGTACTGTAAAGTTATTACCCGAATAATATACGTAGTTCCTACAACGTTATTAATTCTTAGTTGTTCAAGATTTGCATTAATAAAAGTATAAAATCAGCGCCTTTGTATTTTCATTATCAATTCCACAAGTTTTACATTATTTGAGAAAAATACTGAGCAATTACAGCTTAAAAATTTATCCTAACTATAATAGAATATTATTTTGAGTGGTCATCACTGATGTCGGATTTTAAGCCACTCGAAGGCCTCCGACATGACTTAGAGCTTCAGTGACATGTATGGAACTCGGTGTAATAAGTAACTGATTTAAAAATACAAAAAATACCTCTTTCGATACGTTCAAAGAATAAATACGCAATTTCGTTTACTTGGATGAAATATTTTTCCAGTTATTTTGATTTAACAACCAAACTATTGAACCGATTTTGATAAAAAAATGTTTGGGACCAATATAAAAACATTTCCTTTCAAATAAAAGAAGAATTTCCTAATCGATTCATATATGGCCGAGAAATCGGTATATAAGTATAAGAGTTTTTTTTAAATGTATTTTCCTTTTTTGAAGTCGGTTAAAAACTAGGTGTTATAGTATAATAGGTACAGATCATTATAGACCCTATTGGGTCAGCTTAACACAATAATAATTATTTGCCCTTATGGTTTACGCTGAATCGTAACGGGCAACTTTCTATGAGCTCATGGCTGCTATTGTTATCCACGAATAACTATGCTAGCACATTCCTTCAGTAAAATAAATCATTCCGCAATTATCCGACAGCAAGAACTTATGATATGATTTATTTCACTGATATTAGCGCAGTTATTCACGAGAAAATACACTTAGCCAATAGCAGCGCTTGGTTATATCAATAATCAAATATTATTAAAATAGATGTGATTAATAATGCTAATTTGAAATTATGATGAGCGAAATTTTCCAAGTTTTTTGTAAAAATCTTAATAATTGAAAGAAGAAACCATTTTTTCAACAAATTCGTAACTCCTCATACATTTTTTTCACAGTGCGTGTATATGTCATATATATCTGTTTTGCCGACTCATTGGATGTGTTGGGAAAGAACATCTTAAATTGTCAGTTATAAAAGTTAACACACTCATACCTCTGCACTAGGATTCCCTGTGTCGCAGATGGCATGGACAAACACAGAAACACATGACAAACACTCAAGACCCGAGAACAAACTTCATGCTCACCACACAAAGTGTGCCCCGGCCGGGAATTGAACCCGGGACCCCTCGATCAGAAGGCAGAGCTACTACCAACTAAGCAACGGAGTCGTCAAAACGGAGTTTACTTCAAACTGACTTGGAAGTCGTGGGAACTAATGTATGAAATTTATTTTTGTGGTGACAATTAATTTTGGGTTTCACACTGGTCATATTCTTATGTACTCTCGCCTCAGCAATTTACGAATCTATCAGCTAAACACCAGACACTGGCGGAATTTGTGTGGGTAAAGACACAAAAAGTCATATAGAAGAAGAAGTAGAAGAATTAATTTTGGATCTCTGGGTAAAAGCCATTTTTTTATGTAACAATAGTGGCGGCCCGCCTGATATTAAGTGCCGTCCATAACAACAGCAATACGACTTAGGTAGGACAAGACGCACGTCGTTGCGCCCGTCACTCGAAACGGAAGTGTTACATCGCATATGATTTCTCCAGCACACAGTAACGCGAGTAAAAAGTGGAGTTTTTTTTGTGACTAGTCAAACTCAAACTCAAACCCATTTATTCCTTTAGATCTCAAGTATCGTTTGGACACGTCAAATTTTACACACACAAGTAAACATATTCATGAGCATATAACGTGTCACAGGAACTTCTTAGGCACGCTACATGCACGCAGATATGTCTAATTACAGTCAGTTTTATGTTTAAGCTAATCTTATTTTATTAAGTTTACGTCTGTTCAAACCCTAACCGACCAACCCGAGGGGAAGTAACAGACAAGAAACCCCTCGGAGACAGTATTACATATTCGCGAATATGATCCTGTGAAAAACAACTTCTGACTTGTTGACTGTTTAACCGCGGGTAGCACCGCATGCCGTTACTATTTATAATACAAATTCACGTTCAAAACAACACCTTTGTAAGAAACCAACAAACAACAAATTCCTAAACATATTCCCGTACAAGCGACGTAAAACGATATTTCGCTACAGCCCCACAACACAACGCTCTCGGACAAAAGCGTGGAATGTACAAAGTACGGAAAGGAACTCGGGTACAAAAAGTCACTTCGGCAAATCGAAGGTCCCTTCTGGAAATCACACCGGCTGGATCACAAGCGGTCGGATTTTCTTTCACGGTCTCGCAACTGACTTACAATCAGTTGTCAAAGAGAAAATTGTCGCGCTCTTTATTGAACAAGCAAATTATATTTGAACATGCACTAGATTAATAAAATATATACATTCATAAAAATCTACAACTTGATATTTGTATTATATTCCGGGGGTGTAACGGTTAATGGCTGGCTGAAATACACAGAGAAAAAAATGTGTTGTATACAACAACAACAACAACGTTAACACACTCATACCTCTGCACTAGGATTCCCTGTGTCGCAGATGGCACGGACAAACTTATGTTAGTAGATTTTTTAACAACATGATAATCAATGGTTTATTCAATTTAAAATTCTGGTTGTATCAATGCTAATACCGACATTTCATTCTTTAATTTCCGTACCAGCCTCTAATGTTCCTACTGCAGTGACACCGGCCTACTCTCGATAACTGAGAGTGAATGGGCTCTGATCTACCACGGGAGCCCAATCCGGATTGGTAGATGTCACATGTCGAATTTTTGGTTCTAAGACATGCCGGTTTCCTCACGATGTTTTCCGTCACCGTTTCGAGAACGTGGTATTGCGCACATAAATTTTTCAAGTGATATATCTCATTGGTTCACATGTGGGTTAGAACCAGCGACCTTCAGATTGAAAGTCGGCGTCTGTGCCCCTGGGCCACCACGCTCTTTAATTTTATTAACTTAAACTTACCGCACTTACGAGTATATCATAATGTGCTATTATCGCACGCGGTAAATTCGACATCTAAATCTTTCAATCGCTGAATCATTATTTTATCGCACGCGAAAATCCTAACATAAACCGGTTGCATGAAGTTCGCAAACTGAGCCTTCGGGATATTGGGATTCTTGTTTTGATAGTGGGATCGAGGTGTGAGTTCCCTTCCCGTGATCATTCGGGGGGTGAGAAGGAATGCTAAGCTCTACGAGTTATTGCAGCTCGCACATTTCGCTTTATTTGCTCTGTGGTTTGGCTACATAGAGAAATGTTGTGAGGTTGCTATCTCACTTGCTCGGGATAGAACAGTTTGGAAATTTCATATAAACGTTTTAATATTGTGTTTTGGCAAGAATTTGTGCAGTATTTTATTTATTAACTAGCTGTTTTCTCGCGACTTCGTCCGACAATTTTTTTGTGCGGAGGCCTAAATCTTTCTTTTTCTAATATAAAAGTAGCTTAAGTTACTCTTTGTAATATCAGATATCTGCCAGTGAAAGTCCCGTTCGGTTCTTTCGTTTAAGATTAGCCGGAACAAACAAAACAGACAGAAAGACACAAATTAAAAATAATGTATTTTTGTTACATGTACCGTATACTATACGTATTACAAATAGACACCTTAATTTTATTTATTTGTATAGATTTAATTTTATTACAGAAACTGATCAGCTGGTCATACAGTTTTAGGTTACCTATTATCATTAAAATCTTGCATCAATTAATTATAACGGTTCCATAGCTTAGTTGATAGTAACTCTACCTTTGAAGTGAGGGGCCCCAGGTTCGATACCCGGCCGGGGTAGACTTGTGTGAGCGTAAAACGGAACGAGCCGAGGGCCCATCTGGTGGTAAGTGGCGACCCCCATGACAAAAATTAAATTATATCTTGATCTTGATTATATCGTAAGTTTCTGTGATTTCCACACCACCTGAGATAAAAGTTAATGCATTACAAATCGATCTGCAAATTTGCTTTTAAGCGTACAATCTTACTCCACCAACAATTAATTCTTCCCGCGCTTGAATTTAGGTGCTAAAATAAAAGTAAAGGGCCATTGTGAATGTTTATTGAAAAAAAAACATCATTTACCTTTATTTCTTTATTACAATGCGCCGTGCGAAACTAATAAACGCGAAATGTCACAATTTCGCGTGAACTTTGACTCGATTAGGAAAAAAATCGTAAAAAGGCGCCGTAATAAAAACACTCGTGAAATTCTACCGGAATGCGAAGCGTTTCTCGCTAAATTGAAAGAAAACAATGACAACCTGGCGTCCTATTCTCAACAAGTGACATATCTCGAACGAATTGTAAATTTCGAATAGAATTATACAAGCATAATTGACTGATTTAAATAAAAATCGAATAAACCTCATTATATTCATACAAGCGTTCGTTCTTAGCTGTTCATTACAGGTCATCTAAGTTAAGCAACTCTCGGCCCCGTCAGAACTTGGATGGGTGACTGTTAAGTGGCGTTCGATTTGAGCGCGTCCATGCTACGTTAAGATGTCAATCCTGGCTGTACTAGTTAAGCCATGTCAGAGGCTTAACGACTTGTACGGCCAGGACGGCTTGAAAACTCCGGCAACAGAGTTGGATGATACTTGAGATCTAAAGGAATAAATGAGTTTGAATTTGACTTTGATGGCCTATAATAAGGGATAAAAATATTGAAATCTTTTTAACAGACTTTTAAATTAGTCAACTATGTATCAAAGTGGCTTTGAACAAAAATCGAAATGTCAACTATGTACAAACATAAGTTCCTACACTTTTCATTCTCTACAAGTATTTTCAAAATGATTCGAGACCGCAATCATCGAGAATCGACACTTTAGGTACTGCTTAAGTTGAAGCATTCATTTATTTTAATTAAAATACTTTAGAAAGTCAGGTACAGTCATATATTTATATTAGCTGCGCCCCGCGGTTTTACTCGCGATTACTTTCCAGGATATGAGCTACCTTCATAACAATTTATATCCAAATCCGTTCAAACGTGAAGGCGTAACATATATACAGACAAAATTTACAATTATTATATAATATTACTATGGTTAAAGGTCTTCTTCTTTCTTCTGAGTGGCCAGCTCTGCTGTTGAAGCTTTCAAGACGCCCGCCTTCGACATGGCTTATCGACTAGTATAGCCTGGATCGACATCTTAACGCGCTGTCAATAGCACGGAAGCGTCCAGTTCAAACGCCACTAAATGGTCACCCATCCAAGTTCTACCGGGCCGAGAGTTGCTTAACTTAGATGATCTGTAAAGAACTTATAGGCAAATTACGCCACGTGCGCTTCTAAAAGAATTGTAGTGATATATCGTCAAATAAAATTACGTCTGTCTGACGTCAGGGCAAGCCCATCATTCATTAACCCCTAGATCCAATATACCTCGTACGCGTAGGGAAGTCAACTTTGTCAGAAACACGATTTTTACAGTAAGTTATCGATTAAAAATTCGGCCAAGCCGATTTTAATACTCATCCACTTATTTAATTTTAATGCCTTTAGGGACTGTTTCATGAAATTTCTATAAGCTAAAATCTCGGATGTAACACATGAAATTTATTTTATGAGTTCTACTAGGATATCTTAATCTTAGTATCTGGATATTGAACCCGTTGCTTTTGCCTGAAATAACTGTTTTACCACTACACCACAAGCAATGGAAAAAGGATTAAAAATTTTATATATAATAAAATACAACAGCGCAAAAAGTAAAAATTACAAAAAAGCGTCGTATTGTTGAGCAATTGAACATTTTTAAAATCGACGCATGGTAAATAAAAATTATCATACGCCTGAAATATTGTCAATTTACTGGAATTCGCACAGAAATCCTCGAACATACACCATCACTACCAAATAAGGTTCAAGATCAATACAGCAACTACACATCAACGAAGCTTCATTGCTGGCACGCGGATTTAAGCCCTGTTTACGTAGAAACAGAGTCCAATTGGGTAATTGGACAGATGACAGGATATTAGCCGTAAGCCGGCGCGCGTCATATCCGGCTGTCACTACTTCCGGGTTACTAGTAGCGGGAAATGTGTGTATGAGAAATGACTGTAGAAATGGAATGAATGCTATGCGACTTGTGCTTTTCCTGTACTGTTTACTTACCCAATATGCCCTAATTAAGGCGAAAAGTAAGTAATCCTTCCATAAGGGGTTTCTTGCTTATTCTCCAATGAGGTTCGGATGGGGTTTGAAGCGCTAAACTTAGTTTTAAGAACGCATGGCCTCGTAAGTAT
The DNA here is from genome assembly GCA_921293045.1 of Aplocera efformata. Taxonomy (NCBI): domain Eukaryota; kingdom Metazoa; phylum Arthropoda; class Insecta; order Lepidoptera; family Geometridae; genus Aplocera; species Aplocera efformata. The sequence continues at coordinate 2,165,621 of OV121061.1, forward strand.
ATATTATAATATTATGCTTATTATGCATAAAAGTTATATATTATTATTGACCTTTTTTATATTATTAACTAGCGACCCGCCCCGGCTTCGCACGGTTGGTAAAGCATCAGTGTCGTATCAGAAACTACCCGTGCGAAGCCGGGGTGACTTGCTAGTGTATTATACATATAAACCTTCCTCTTGAATCATCCTATCTATTTAAAAAACCGCATCATAATCCGTTGCGTAGTTTTAAAGATTTAAGCATACATAGGGATATAGGGACCGAGAAAGCGACTTTGTTTTATACTATGTAGTGATATTTAAACTAGCTGCCTCTTACTCTTAAAAAAATTATATTTGGGACGAAGCCTTTGAAACTTGGTAGAAGTAATAATATTCTTAATTAATATTCTTCTTAGCAATAGGGCTCCTAACCCCAAGGCACGGAACCCTACAAAGTAGACCGTATAAGTTACGCTGCGTGTAATCCATGCTGCACATTTCGAACAAGTCCGAGGGCGTTCACCCCTGGAACATAAGTTGTAAGATTTCCCTCACAGGGGTGAACCAACGTTTCTTTACGGGAATTGGTTATTTACGTGGTTATTCATTCTTAACTAGTTAGTTAAGTTAGTTTATTGGTTTCAGACCACTATAACAATGCATTAAACGCGGCGTGTTAACTCCGCGTTTAATGCATTAAACACGTACTGAGATAAAGAGTAACAAATTACAGCTAAATTGAAAACTTCCTCATTTTGAAGTTTTAAAAAGAAGAAACCACATTAAAACAAATATCCGTACCAGCCTCTAATGTTCCCACTGCAGGGACACCGGCCTACTCTCGATAACTGAGAGTGAATGGGCTCTGATCTACCACAGGAGCACAATCTGGATTGGTAGATGTCACATGTCTTCGAATTTATGGTTCTAAGACATACAGTTTCCTCACGATGTTTTCCGTCACCGTTTCGAGAACGTGGTATTGTGCACATAAATGTTTCGAGTGAAAAAAACTCATTGGTGCACGTGTGGGTTTGAACCAGGAACCTTCAGATTGAAAGTCGGCGTTTATGCCCCTAGGCCATCACACTCTCAACAAATATGCCATCAGTTAAACCTGTCACATAAGAAAAACCTTCTCAGAAGTTACAATATCAATTCTACGGAAAATTCCAGGGTCTCCCCCAAGCAGCTTTCCTGATGCTGTGGAAACACAGGTCACTAAGAGCCTAATTTGAAATCCGGGCACGTCCGCTAAGCCTTCACATCGGCGCCAGACATCGTGTGTGAATAAGTCATATGACGTACAAAAGTTGCGTAATCCTGAGATTTGAGAAGCGAGAATTTGACGAGACGTTGAATTTTGCTTTCAACTTGTACTGACTTCATGGTTGGATTACGGCTCTGCTACGACATGTCGTCGCTTTGTTTGTTTGTGACGAACATGTGTAAAGTTCAGTAATCCATGAGATGGGATTTTCGAGGGAACGAGATGGGTTATAGCTTGATTTATATACTACTAGCTGACCCGGCCACGCGTTGCTGTGGCTAACGTTTTTGTAATTGTGACTGTCAAATAATAGACAAATCATATCCAATAAAATAATATTGTGATCATAAATTGAGATGTGAGCTATCCTATCTTTCAAGTTGGATCAAACTGCACACGGTTTACAAGTTTGATTAAAATCGGTTAAGTAGTTTAGGAGTCCATCGCGGACAAACATCGTGACACGTAATTTATATATATTAAGATGTTTGCTTTGAAATAATGTCAATTAGAATGTCATTCAAAACTTTAACATCTTCTTCTTCTATATGGCTAACTTTAACATCTTTTAGCATTTTGCGGCGGACTTCGACGCGAGCGCGAAATTGCGTGACAATTATTATTTTCATTATTTCAATGCCACATTTAATCATTTTTTGGCAGTGAAAAATCCGCTGAAGTTTTAATCCCGTATTGTATGACATATAAACGTAACGTGATGAATTATCTCAGAATTAATTGCTAGATAAAATAACGCGTAGGTGCGTTATTTTGTTTTAACACATAAAATGGAACGTAATTTTCTACCCGTTCGAGGTAAAGGCGTGTGTTGCCAACACAACTACGTCAGGTTATCAACTTCGATTGAAGTATTTCTAGTGTTGTTGTTACAGTTAAGTGGGTATAGTAGTCAGTCGATCTGATTATGGTGCCTGATATTTTCATAGCACGTTCATACTTCCCCGTAGCATAGCAAGAGAGCTTGAGACTCATCAAATCCTTGTATAATCATGAAGCCAGGTTTGACTAAGTGTTTCTGACAACTATAATCTCACTATCATTATGAATCTCTTGCTTCATTCATCACAACAGATCCCGCGGCCCGAATTCTCGACATTGATTAATTAAAACATTAAGCGGTTGACTTATTTCTTGCATATTGAGGTAGGTACAACGATTCCCTGGTGGCAAAATTTCTAATTACAAATGGGCCATATATTGTAGCTTTGTCTATTGTAGATGAATTATTACTCGATCAAGGCTGGGGTTGGTGGAATATTTATATATTGATTGTATCATATCTTACATTTACTTCTTCTTTCATGTGAGTGTCTAACATTGGTGTCAGAATTTTCAAGTCAGTCGAAAGCCTCCAACACGGCTTATCGTGTTGGAGGCCTTTAGTTTAGCTGAGACTGACATCTTAACGTTCAAATGACACTAAATTGTCACTCATCCAAGTACTAACTGTGCGGAAAGTTGCTTATCTGTAAAAAAAACATCGAAGCAAGCTACGCCATGCTGCTAAGCGACAGAATCTAAGGCATGGTTACATTGCATTACATTACAACTTCTAAAAAGGGTGAAGTTTTAAATTCAGCTGTATATTTTTTTAAATAATTGTTACGCATTTTTTTCGTCAATTGAAAACCAATTTAGAAGATTTTTCTATTATATGTCAGGATAATATCCTCCTACGTTTTAGAAATTTTAAGGCAAAATGTCAACCTATATTGGGAAAAATAGGGCTGCGGAAGAATGCAGCTTATTCCCGTAGTCCTAGCAACAGGCGTTCAGAAGAGACACAGTAACTATAGTATTAAAATATATGTGCCTTTTTAGCCGGTAAAAATCCAGTATAACCCGTACAACAACCCCGTGGCGAACTGGAAAATAGGGGAAGAGACTGGAATCTATTAAAAATAATCTGTGATGGTTAATTAGGTAATACGACCTTGGCCAAAATGGGTAGAAAGTGGGGGCGCCACTTTCGCTCTCACATCGTTATCAATTTAATACCAGTAATTCAATCACAAGAATATAGTAAGAAGGCTCTAGTATAACCATTTCAATGTCGTTAACAACGCCACTCGGCAGAACATAATTTGCATAATAACAAGCGCATTTTCTCGTTACGCGATACTGCACACTGCATAGTTTAAAATTTAAATATAAATTGCTCGAAAATACTTGAAAGTATGAACTGGGCTTATAGGAGCGATCTTAACAGTATGAACTCGGCTTATTGGAGTAATCTTAAGAGTATGAACTGGGCCTATAAGAGTGATCTTAACAGTATGAACTGGGCCTATAGGAGTGATCTTAACAGTATGAACTGGGCTTATAAGAGTGATCTTAACAGCATGAATTGGGCCTATAAGAGTGATCTTAACAGTATGAACTGGGCTAATAGGAGTGATCTTAACACGTCGGGGAGAAAGAATTTTAGATTTTTTTATCTAGTTACCTATGTGGTTTGAATCTAATTTCTTTGGCGTAACTTTGGTAGTACGTCTTTCTGTCCTACGATCTTTGCCTTTCGACTTTTCCGAGCATTATTATTAATTCAACGGTAATTAAAGTTTTTGACTTTGACTATTACAGTCACTCATTTTTAGAGAAATAATAAATGATACTCGGCAACCAAATTAAAAATACCCCAGGACAAAGTTTATGCTCACCAAGACCGACCGACCCGGGGAAACGAGGGGTCACGTTTCAAGGCAAAATATGTTTTAACCATATATTACAACCAAATGTTTTAACCAGCTTTGCTAAAATATGTTTTATATATTTAGTTTCGTCAACATACAATATATTGTTTATTGCCTTTGCATTAGTGCATCAAATAGAAACAATTATTATATATCACACTAGCGGTCGCCCGCGGCTCCGCCCGCGTGGATGTCGGTTACCGCTGCAAAAAGCCTACCCAGGAAAGACACGGTCAGCAAAATGATTCCCAGGTCAATTCACAGACACCGACAGTAACATTGACGACGCAGTCATTATCCGCAGGCTGCACAGATTGTCTTTCTGTGTATGTTAAGTTGTTAATGATGAAAATATTTAAATGTAATTAATACTAAGTTTTCACTTCTGCCGGCAGTCCCGGAGCGCAACCCGTTGTTTAAGGATAGATAACTAAAGCGATTATTGTAGAGCTTCTCCATAAACAACATTTGACGTTAAATTATTTTCAGGTAACAAAATATACTGATGGTCGGGAGCCCCGACCCGTGATAGGGCAACGTAAAGTTGCTCATGCGTAAAACATTCTTTTCGTAAATCAATTCCTACTAATTTGAATGTTTGGCCCTGGGATTTGTTTATCGTTAGTGCGAAAGAAATTTTTACTGGAAATTGGAGCCTTTTGAAGGGTATAGGCAAATCAGTAGGGATCATGGGTATTCTTGGTATATGAGCTAATTCACCAGCTGCAGGGCCGGTGATAATCTTCGCTACTATTAAATTATCTTTTAGCTCCTTTATAAGAAGTCTCGTGCCATTACACATGTTGGGGGGGCTTAAATTTCTGAGAAGCATTATCGGCGTGCCAACTTTTAACGACAGTTCATGAGGTGGTAGCCCAGCGGGGTTCAGAGAATTTAAAAATTCCTGGGGGTAGTGCACAGCGTCCTCGATGTTAGTGACGGTGTCTATGGATTTATAGCACTTAACTTCACCCGGTACTTTCTGCATAATTAAACTGTTTATTTCGTTGACTGTTTCATTCCTGGGAGTAACTATTGCTCTACAACACAGCCAACGAAAATCATTTTGATGTAAGTTTTCGATGTCAGGATATATAGCATCTATCAGACTATCTAAATTATCGACTATTTGGCCTAGAGACTCATCCAAAGTAACCGCATAATCGGTGCCCAAATTTAAAGATGGAAAAATTCCTTCTCCAAGTTTCAGCAGCTGTTGTGGAAAATTGCTATGCGTATTTCCATGTAGATGAGCTCTCATATTGGTGCGCAAATTCAAATGTTGAACAGATGTCCAAAGGTGAGACGATTTTAAACATGCCTTCATAATATCTGCTCGCGTACCTCTGTTGACGACTGGAAGCGTTTGTCGGAAATCTCCAGCAAATACAAAAGTGATACCACCCATGACATTAGCAGAGCTTCGGAGGTCTTTTAAAGTACGGTCCACGGCCTCCACATGAGCTCTATGACTCATGGTGCATTCATCCCATATTACCAACGACGCGTCTTGCAGCAACTTACCAAGAGGCCCATTTTTCCGAATAGAGCACGTAGACCGTTGATCTAAAGATACGGATAGCTCATATATTAATTTCGCCATAACTTCAAAACCAAACGTCCAATTTTAATCATTCAAAGACCAAATATTATCTCCATAAACTGTAATTAGTGATGAAGTCATTTATTTTGATAAGGATTAATAGCATGAGTAAAATAAACGCGTTTAAATGTAGTCCAAAAAAAATTCAAGATTTTTAAATAAAAAAATGGTTGCTGTGCCTCACTCGACATAGATGGGTATAGTGTGTCGCGGACTTTTTTGTAGATATTTATAAGATCTACAATTAATTAGAACATTTTATGGTTCTATCTTTTATAGTTTAGGCAGCGTACGCAAAATAAGTAACTTTTCTGGTTGATTTTTTACACCTTGTGTCCGAAAAACCCAAATATCTTACGGAACCCTATTTTTTTCCAAAATAAAATATAGCCTATGTTACTCGTGGATAATGTAGCTTTCGAATGGTGAAAGAATTTTTAAAATCGGTCCAGTAGTTTTTGAGCCTATTCAGTACAATCAAACAAACATACAAACAAAGTTTTCCTCTTTATAATATTAGTGTAGATTACAATACATGAAACACTACTTTTGTGAAAATCTTAGATAAGCTAAGAAAGTTTATAAGCCTAAAGATATAACAGATATTGAGATATCCAAACATATTCTGTCTCAGCAACGGATCCAGGATTTTTGTTTGAGGCCCCCCTCAATTGGCCCCGTTAAGGGCAGGGTTTCTCAAAGTAAACACTAGAAATTTACTAATAAAAAAAATCTAATAAAAAAATTTCAATACATTAATCACATATTTTACTCCCTTAGCCTTTTAAACTTTTTCATGAACTTTTTATTGTTATGATGATTCTTTTTAATCTCTTTTTAAATCTAATTAAAAAGAACCATCCAAATCAGTCCACAACTGGCGAAATAATCGCGTAAAAATTCTCCTCCTAAAGTCTAAAATCGGTTAGAACTAAATTCAAAACAAATACACAATTTTTTCCATGGAAACTAACACTAACAACTAGCGATGGCATCGCGAGAAAGTAGATCGATTAAGAAAATTAAAAACTTCTGTTTCTCATGTCCAAGTCCCTCAGAATCAGAGACTCAGACCTTTGGCTCTTGAACCCTTAGCCCCCCACTGGATCCGCTACTGTTTTGCCTCCGGTCACGTATCGTTACGTGACCTAAATGATACTTCTTGAAGACTTCAGACAATATTAGATTGGGGTTGAATGGCCGTAGGGTTGACAGCCTTTATTAAGTTGGAGATGGTTAACCGGACAGATGCTAAAAATCTGTATTACAAAATACCCCAAGTTAGTTCCCAAATATATTGGAGTTTAAATAGTTTGGAAAAAAAAACTCCCTAGTGTTATTTGAAAGTATTCGGAGGAACTCCAAAGATTTTATAGCACTAATCTTTTATATGACTTTTGCAGATATCCGCCAAAATGGTTTCAAAGACATCCTTCAGACAGATTATTTTTTTTTTATTTTTTTTATTCATTTTCGGTTGCTTTGGAATCTGGCAGAAAAAGCCTATTTAATACTTATTCTTTTTTTAAACCAATTTTATCAGCCTCTAATGTTCCCACTGCAGGGACACAGATCTATCAGAACACGTTGGATATATAGCCTGTATGTTTTTTATATGTTGTCTGTGCCCCAAGGTTTACTATCATAAATTGAGGAATTGCTATAGGTATGTTTATACATTCGTCCTTTCCAAAATAATAGAAGAAAAAAACGCTTTTTAGCCATCATTTTAGGCAACATAATAAATAGCCAAATTTGTTTCGAAACTAAACTCAAACTAAACAGCTAAACCGAAGTACAAATTAGTTTACTCTGTCCGGTAAACAAATAGGCTACACGGCTCGAATCTGCTGGTTTATTTTATACAAAATCCTGGATGCTGCGGTTTTGATGAAAACCTGTATTTAGAGAGCGAGATTCGTATTTATGATGCAATCTAGAAATTTTGGAATATCAAATATGATTAAATTATGAGGGTTGGAACAGGGGTAGTCGTAACAATTCTTGTGTTTAGTTGGCCAGGCTTATACCTCGGTAAAAACTGATAACTGACTGTAATTTGAATTATTTATCTATGTACTGTACATGCGTTTTTTTCAGGTTGGAAATACCTACGTATACCGCTCCGTCAGGGGGAGAACGGGGCAGTTACGTCGGGCGTGATCCGACTAAAACCACCCTGGTGTTCTTGCTAGGTGCCTTTATGCTGGGGCTGCGGGAATGGTGTTTTACTCTTCCGCAGCCATGTACTGTACATGCCTAAGAATCTACTCACGGAATAAGTAAAACAGATTAAGTTTTGACTTATGAGATCCTGCCACAAGACTTTCCGCATTATACATTTTTCTAAATTCAATTCAATTGCATTTGTCTTAATTATAAAGGTTTATAGCACATTGACAAACAATTAAAACAAATATTACTATAATCATGTATAGATGAATTGAGAGCCTCCTTTTCAATCGATTGAAAATAACCATACATAATTCAGCTTCGTTTTATTTTTTACTAGGTGATCTGACAGAAGTTTTCTTGTCTTGATTCACAATCAAATGACGTAGTTTCAAGGATCCCATAGATAAAAGATTTTCCCCCGCGGAGTTCTAAGAACTTTATGCGCATTTTTTCCGTGTTAACCTTCTACTAAATATAGCAATTACAACAAAAAAATAATTAGTAATATTGGTTTTTCATGCGTGATGCCGTGACCAAGAAAAATAAAGATTAATTTTTATAAATAGACAGAATTAGACTATTATTAGATAAATAAATATAGCAGCGCTTCATAAAATTTAAATCCATCACCGTTGTCACCGCCTCAAAAGCGAGGGGTCAAAGTTCTGCTCTGCTATTACTTAGCATTTCTATACTGTTTTCCTAATTAATTGCATATCCTTATGGCGTCTGGCTCTGACAGTTTAAGTTTATTCTACACCAGGCAAGTAACTTGACCCAAATATAATTGGGTCTTCCGGCCGTTCTAATTGTAAAGTATCTTATAATAGTGTCGTCCCCGCAGGTCAACCTTTGCTAACCTCGGCTAAAGGTTAAGTAGAAAATAATGTCTGACCATAAGTGCTTTATTTAATACATACATTGTTTAAAACCAAAATAAAAGCACCTTGAGTAACGCCTTTGTATTCAACATGTATATTTAAAAAACTACACAAGTAGCTGGATTAAATAGATAATACAGGCCGGATCCCACTCTAAGATTATTTTACTTTAATGTAAATTTTTCATAAGTAATGTGTTTTTCACATAAGAGTAATGCAATAATCAGTATGCTAGTACTGCCGTTCATATACAATATACAATACCATGTATTAGCAATATACCTTAATATAATAAATGCATCTGAATCATGTGTAATATCAAAAACTTATAACGTAGGGATTCAAATCTAGCTAGAACTTAGCCACCGAATCTTTTTTTTCATGCCAGTAAGTGGCCAACCCTGCCGTCGGAGTTCTCAAGCCGTCTGAAGAGTTTCAACATGGCTTATCAACTAGAATAGCCGGGAGCGAAATCTTAACGTGCCCCCCGAAACACTGAAGCGTATATTCAAATACGCTACGCAATCCATTACTGGCGCTAGCAACTATCTCCATGTGAAACATTCGTGCCGAAACGCGAACACTCAAGTCTACGTAATTAAAGGCGTTTTATAAAGGCACCCATTCACAACGCGTCCGTGCTCCGTGTTAATTTGATTTGTACTAAGAGCCAGCACTCTTTGTGAAGACCGTCTGGGTAAGTGTCTTAGTTAATGAGAGGGGGGGAATGGAGCAAATTTTAGAAGCAGGGCAGCCATTTCATCTGTGAGTTTGACGGCTCTTTAGCAGTAACCATGGCTGTAAAGCAGTCCCTTTGAACTTCGGCAAGCTGCAAAAAGGATGGTCTCATTTTGAAACATTTTTTCAGTTAAATCTCATAGATGGAACGCATTGAATATGGTTTGGTGCGTGGTGGCCTAGGGACACAGACGTCGGCTTTCAATCTGCAGGTTCAAACCCAAACGAGCACCAATGAGTTTTTCACTTGAAAAATGTATGTGCAGCGCAGAAGGCAACTGCCAACTGAGCTATACTAACTAACTAACTAACTAGGCCAGTCCTATATAATTAATTTGTCCAAATAAAGATGGAGGATTTCTTATTTGACTTTCTGTTACATTTCCTTTATATTTGTTAAGTGAAATCTTGAAACAATTGAGATTCAGATGGCTCAGTCTTTTTTGTGGTCTGATAGCAAAAAGAATACCATTAAGGCTGAAAAAGAGGGATAATAAAGTTGAAGTCCGTTTTTTTAATCATTCATTTTTTTTGCTCAGGTGATCTCGTCTTTCAAGTACGGATGCTTTCCACCGCACATATATAAAGGTTCAGTTGCACCGATCCCAAATTCCGAGGCGCAAGTTGTCAAACTCGCTCTGAACTCGTACGTGTTACGTAAAGTTGAGGCTCCGAGCACTCAGAACTCTTCAACTCGATCATATGATCGATCATTTTACAGTTGAAATAAATCGAACAGGTGCAAATTAGAGTCGCAAACTGAGGGTTGGTATCGCCGATCGACTGGTTTCACAGCTAAGTTGGTAGCGCTGCCTTCTGCGTGGACGACCCACGGTTCCTACTCAGGTTAAAAAAATGTAAAAATATTTTAGCAGTAAGCTGGTTTCCATAGTTTAAGCAAAGCTTTATTTGTGGCTAGATGATGCTGTGCGAAATGGCCATGAATATCTGAATGTAATGTTTAGTGAAAATTCAATACTGTTAATTCAATACACATCCATTTACCCTCTTACGTTTTGGGACATTAAAAAATAGTCGAATTCGATTGACAAAGCCTTCGCATTGCTTCAGAACTTGCACTAGAATGTAAACCAGTAAAGTCTCAGATTTCATTAAATTTAACCTACTACGAGACAGCTACGATGAGTGTAGCTTGTGCTACGAATCGTAGAACAAGCTACGCTTGTGTCTACAGTTTATGAGTACGTTTCATCAGCGGCAAGGCCTTGGATTATTATTTATATAGAGGATTATGTTATATCTTTAGATAATTAATAATTCAATGCTGTTCAAGTAATGCGTTTCAATGTAAACGCATCACTTGAAAAATATAATTATTTTATCAATCAATCGTCATCAGAATAAGTGTCCTAAGGAAAGAAAAACTGGAAAATATCCTCGCAAAGTTAAAGGATATGCGAAAGAATTCAAATTTCGTTTGACAGATAGTTGTCAAATTCTGAATCAAGAGAGGACAAAAACGGTCGAGTCGGCGGATTATTAAAAAACCTAATTGAACAGAGCCGAAACCGAACACAATCAACACTCTGATATCGTTCTCTGCTGGATTTCAAGTCTAGTAATTACTAAGGGCCGGTAATTGATGATGTAAACCAGAGATAACGACTTAATTGCACCAGTACACATCTATGCGTTCCTAATGTAGTTAGTGCAATCAAGTCCTATTGTATCTGACGTTAATTGAATTTGGTAATGACACGCCAGATTATCCCCTGGTTTCCGAAACGTAGATAATTATAAAGATTAGTTATCAGCAGTTTATTACTTAGTATTATATTATAGTATAGTATTATTATTTAGTAATTACTAATAATAAATTGTGATAAAAAAGTGTCAACCAATGTTTCATGGACCCTCTTACTAATAAGTAAATATATTAAGACCTTTTCACAACGTAATATGATAATACTGAAGAGATAAATAAACCTGACTGTAATTGGACATTATCTGTGTGCAAGGATCTCAATGTTTACATTACATGCGCACGATTATGTATATTTGAACGTCCAAATATTAACTTATCAAAACGAGATTTTATTATGATAAGAACGCTTAAAATTTTAACAAAATATGTGATATCCTGGCGGACAAAATGGCGAACAATCCGTAAAAAAATGTTTTATCCACAATGTGCAAGACTGAATTGCACTCCTATTTGAATTGTAGTCGATATTAGCAGCTAGATAATACTCGGCTCAGACGTCAGACTAAAGTTGGCAAAGTGTCAAGAACACTCCAATCCCCATAATTCCCCTTTCTACTCCAACTTACCCCCCTCGCCGTTGCCCTTTAATCCTGACTTTTAAGCAAATACGAGACGAACAGACATCAAAAGTGCGAAAATGTTTGAATCGTGGCAAACACTCGAAACTGTCTGCTAGGGCAAAATATGTACACAAATATTAAAGTCTCAAGTGGACTCAAAACATGTTCAGACATACTCGTCCAGGTTATACTATAGTCAGACAGAGAATAGCGATAATATTATGTTATATTATAGCAGCTGACCCGATAGGCGATGTCCTTAATGGTAAATTTGAAAATCAGCAGTCAAGCGTGGATAATAAAGTATCATAAATGTAAAAAAATGTTTCCGTTTTTCCAAATATTTCTAATTTTCCGGACAACATTACAAATTTTTCTTCTGTCAAAACATAATTTGGAAAGTTACGAACAATTTAATACAAATAACTGCCTAATTGGTCCTACTGTTCTTAAGTTTTTATTAATATATTGTATAAAAAGTGATAAATAAATGAATAGATATAAAATTAATAATACATAGGAATTACGAAAGAATAATAGGTGTATTATTGGATAAAGAAATCCGCTAAAATGCGAGTGGGTTCTGGTGCTGGTAATTTATTTATCTTGAGTTCTAACCTCAGACTAAAGTGAATACTAAAGAAAAATACTTCTCCTTTTCCGGATATAAAGCACTTTATGTGTTAATTCATGGTGAGATACTATCATAACAAATTTCTACCGATTCCATCAAACCGTTTAGAGGCCTAAACAGTTTGATGGAGTAACAAACATACTTACTTATAAATAAACTGATTTTGACTAGTCTCACAGCTCAGTTGGTAGCTCTGCCTTCTGCACTATAGGTCGTTATTTCGACCCCAACTCAGGACAAGCATTTATGTAACGAACATTAATGTTTGTTCTGTGTTCCAGACACTGTTTATATGAATTATACGAGTATGCATTTACCACAAAAAATACTATATGTATTCTATCAGTTATCTAGTACCCATAGTACAAGCTATTAGTTTGGGGCTATGAGACTTTGTGTGAAATGTCCATGTACATTTAATATTCATACAGGCAAACACTCGCGTTAATATATAAGTATGATTTCTTGTTGTATACTCCGCTCTTTGTGTCAATAGGAAACAGTAAACAGTAATTTCGGGGCAGACTGTTTTATTGCCATAAAATACAGCTTTCGAGTGCAATCCAGTCCAGTAGACTTGCAGTTGCTCTCATAAAAATTGGCTTTTTGTAAGATTGGTTTTCAACTTCATACCATTTTGTATTTGACCTTGGTACCTAGTATTGCGGCTCTCTTTACTGTTATGTAATACGGTTCCAATGCAATGTTAGAATGTTTACGCTCAGTAGTTTCATAAAGGAATGCTAGAACTTTGTTGATTTTCTTTTAATGCCGCCAAGCAATGGTGCACTCGCATTTTTGTATTCTGGTGGAAAGATGTCAGTCCCGGTGAGTCACTGGCGCATGAGACATTACATCCCCGTCTCCTATGACGGGCGCAACGCTACTTGGAACATCTCATACTTCGGTCTGGAAGGACGAAAGCTTAGATTTTTATTTATTTTCTATAGTAACCGTTCAAGCAGTATTTATTTATTTTCGTACATAAATACTACATATTCTTCGTGAGAATAAAACTAATCTCATAACTGTGTATATCCGTGTATCCTTTAGCCATTTTCGTTTGTTAGATTCTAAGTTACGTGTGACAAAAAATATAGATCCCTGATAAAAATAGAAGACTTTATTGTAAGAGTGTACATCTTTGCATCGGGTATAAGGAATTCTAAGAAGTGCCGTTTTATAGGACAATTAATTAAGACAATTTTCCGGGTGTAAATTCTGTGACAGAACCAAAACAAACAACTCTGATGTCACATTACAAAGTCGTTGTAATTGCGCCATTCAGAATTTACAGTGCGCTGATTGGCTATAAATTTCGGTGGGCCGCTCTGATTGGTAGAATTTGTTCTTTTGTTTCATGGGTCAGTAATTGCGACGGGATCGGAACAATTGTTATCATGTTTTTGGTTCTCAATTCGAGCGAGAATTCAGAATGCATCGTAGCTATAGGACTGGCCTCGCTTAGTTGGCTGTGTGAAAGGTCCATGAATATTTAGAATAATAAATATGTAATTCGTTCCCCGACAGCCAAACTTATATACCAATAGTAACTTATAAAAATGGTGAGTCTATGAAATAAAAGAATGGAAAAATATCACACTGGCTATTTGCATACCATTTCCTCTATGTCAACATTGGGTCAGTAAATAATACTAAAAGCTATAATAAGGAAATAATAGTATAATAGTAAACGCATTTCGGATTCAACCTTGCCCCAGTTAACTGCAAAACAATTAGACCATTCAATTATTATAAGACAAGAAGCCAACAACTAGCACCTAAAGTGATGCAGCCCCATATAAGTGTATGGTGACTTAGTTAAACGACATCTACAATCCCACTCCTAGGCAAAGCTCATCTTTATTTGAACGTATGATTCAATGATGTTTTCTACGTCATTCATGAAGTTAAGTTTTTAATTACTACCATTAATTAATGTGAGCCAGTGCTATAAAGAGTGTACATCCGCGTGCATGAAGTTTGGAGTAACCAGCAACTCCAAGTCGCATGCAATCAATTAATCGTTAACGAACTCACAGTTTGCAACCGGGATTAGTCTTGTTAGTGTTCAAAGACGGGTTGGTAGCTTCTGGTTTCATATTCATGGCAAATGTTAGCTTCTATAAGAGGCAAAGCCAAATACTCTAATCTTGAGTAGTATTCTTAAGTCACGGTGGCATAAACGATCACAATCTTATATGATCAAACGCAACCAAGAAATGTATATAATAAATAGTAGGATTTATCAATAATTTATAGGAGCTGCACAAGTCAAAGACCGAGTCAACGAACCAACTGTTTATTGGCGGTCTACCCGCTACTGTATTATGTTATAAATACCACACGTCCCCCCTTAACAAATGGGTAACATACATATAGATAAGTGACTATAAACTATTTAAACATTTCTACTTTACTAGGTATTTTTGTAACAATGCTTTAATAAGTAACTACTTATTGTTTTATTAACATTTAGAATGTAAATGCACAATTACTCAATATAGTAAAAAAAAAAAAAAACTAAAAATATAAACAAAATAAAAACTAAATTTAAATTTAACCTAAACGTTAGTGTAACAAGTTGGTATTTCTATACCTGCTTGAAAAATAAAAAAAAACTTAACCATAAAACAATTAAATCTCGTATACCTTACTTGTAAATCTTATCTTTGAACGTACATGTGCGTTTTGGACGACTTAACTTTTCAGGGGTCGTGTTAGGATCAAATAGTTGATTTGGTTTCGGTGGGACTTCGATATTAAATTTCCGAGATGCATTAGAGGTGCCTAATGGACAGTTCAAAGTTTCCGTTTCCAAATTCTTACTCTCAGCTTTTTTCCCGATCGCGTCATCAAAATCATCATCAGTCTTATCACGATCGGCTTCATCAGATGCGATAGTAGAGTGACGTAAAGTGGAACGCGATTTCGTGAGGGGTAATAACTGATCGATGTGCCTTTTCCACTGGTGACCGTCAGAACAACGCACTCGATAGGTGAGCGGTGCCTCTCGCGCGGTGACGACGGCCGGCGCCCATTTGTCGGCGCGCGCGCGGTAGTCTCGCGCCAGCACGCAGTCGCCGGGCGCGGCGTGCCGCTCGGTGCCGGGGGCGTGCCGCGCCGCGCGAGCCGCCGCCGCCTCGGTGGCGCGCTCGGAGCTCGGCCGCAGCACGTCCAGCCTGCCGCGGAGCCGTCTGCCGAACATCGCCTGCGCCGGCGCTACGCCGGTTGTCGCGTGTTCACAGTTCCTATATTGAAATAGAAATTTCGAGACCGCCGTATCGACGTCTACACCTTCGTGCGCGGCCTTCTTCATGGCGCGCTTGACCGACTTCACCGCGTTCTCAGCAGCTCCATTACCCGCCGGTCTATACGGGCTCGTAACAGTATGAGTGATAAAATTTCTTTTCATAAAGTTAGAAAACTCAACCGAACCAAACGGCGGACCGCCGTCGCTCACTACTTGCGACGGAAGACCGAAACGCGCGAATAGTTCGCGAAGTTTGCTTATCGTCGCAGCCGCATTCGTGCCGGACATCTTCTGTACCTCTATCCACTTAGTATGAGCGTCCACGGACACCAAGTAATGTTTTCCCTGGAATTCTCCGAAGTCTACGTGTAGCCTTTGCCAAGGGCGGGCCGGAAATTCCCAAGGATGTAGTACAGAACGTGGGGGCACGTCACGTTGCTGACGACAAGCACTACATTCTTTCGCTATGGTCTCGATTTCTTTATCTAGAGTGGGCCAATACACATAACTTCTCGCGATGTTTTTCATTTTAACTACCCCTAGATGACCCTCGTGAAGTTCACTGAGAACTTGTTTTGTCAACGCCTTAGGTACAACTACACGATGGTTGTATAGAATACAACCACGGTCAACCGATAAGCTATCTTTTCTATGTGAATATGGCCTTTCACTCTCTGTTGTAATTTTGTCGGGCCAGCCATTGATTAAATAGTTCTTAATATTATTTAATACTCCATCCCTCTGTGTCCACGAAGCGACCTCTTTTGCGCTTATCGGAAAAGATTCTTCGACATAGTTAATGTAAGACACCGAATCCAAATCATAATTTTTGCGTTCGTTAGGTAACGGCAGCCTCGAAAGAGCGTCAACATTACAATTATCACTTGATTTAACGAATTCGATTTCGAAGTCATAAGATGCCAATCTAGTGGCATATCTCTGTAGCCTACTTGCAGCAGTTTGAGGCAGTCCAAACTTCGAACCAAATATAAAAGTTAAGGGCTTATGATCAGTTTTAATGATAAAATGACGACCGTAAATATATTGATGGTGTTTGATAACACCAGCAATAATCGCGAGTGCCTCCTTATCTAACTGGCTATAAGATCTTTCGGCTGCATTGAGCGTCCGCGAAGCGAAACAGATAGGGCGCTCCTCACCGTTTGGGAAACGATGCGAAAGCACACTGCCGATACCGTACGAACTGCTGTCTACCGCTAACACTAACGGTAGCTCGGGGTTATAGTGCACCAAAACTTTACTACTAATAATAGCCGTTTTAACATCCTGAAAAGACTTCACACAATCTGCTGTCCAGGCCCAAACACTATCTTTACGTAACAAATCGTGTAACGGGTGTAAAATTGAACTCAAACGCGGTATGAACTTCGCATAGTAATTAATCATCCCAAGAAATGACCTGAGTTGAGTCAAGTCTTTTGGTGGGGGGGCCTCAACAATGGCTTTAATTTTATTCGAATCTGGGTGCAAACCTTGTTTATCAATAACAAAACCTAAATAGGTTATGCTGTCCTTCAAAAAACTACACTTTTCTAGTTTTATTCTCAAACCAACCTCACGTAAACGGGAGAAAACGGCTCTTAAATTAACTATATGGGCCCCCCTAGTTTCCCCAGTAACAGCTATGTCATCTTGGAAAACTGCAGTGCCTTTTAAGCCCCTAAGGGTTTCTTCCATGAATTTCTGGAATTTTTCTGGAATACACTTCAAACCGAACGGAGTGCGGAGATAAACAAATGTCCCTACGTGTGTCGTGATGGCGGTACAAGCTCGTGAGCCCTCATCGAGCAATAATTGAGAATAAGCGTTGGTGAGGTCGATTTTCGAATATTGCTCGCCTCCACTTAAAGCGGCAAAGAGCTCTTCGATTCGTGGCATAGGGTACGGGTCGCGAATCAACTTCGGATTGATTGTGACTTTGTAATCGCCACAGATACGTATGTCACCTGATTTCTTAATGACCGGTACAATCGGGGTTCCGTAATCTGAATATTCCACCTTGCGAATGGTACCCTGTGCCTCGAGACGTTCTAGTTCTAATTCAACGGGCTTACGCAAAGCTAAAGGTAAAGATCTTGCTTTGATGAAAATAGGAGTCGAATCATTTAATCGCAACGAAAGCTGTTTGGTGCATGTACCGAGACCCGGAGAAAACACGGTGGGAAATTCTTTTCTTAAACTATGTTCAATTGTATTTTCATTTGATATGCTAAAAATCATTTCGTTAATTTTAATATTATCAATATTTAATTTACTCAGCCAAGACCTACCCAGTAACGGGGGTCCACCGTTTTTAATAACAAATAGTTTCAAATTTCCCGCCGAGTGAGACCCTATCTCCACATTTACAATTACATAACCGATGACTTCAATCAAACTCCCGTTATATGAATGTAAACAAACATTTTTAGCGATAAGAGGCAAATTCTTAAAGTTTTCATCATAAAAATGTGTATTGATTGCAGATAACTTACTGCCAGTGTCCAACTCGAACATTATCGCCTTACCGTTCACTATCAATCTCACATTATAAGGCCGATCACTGTTGTTACAAACATTTAGATTATACAAATCGCACTCCGAATCACTATCATTATTATCGATATAGTTTTGCCCTCGCCCCGACAAGCGCACTTCACCATGAGAAAGGTTCCGCTTGCACATAACTTTGAGGTGACCTTTTTGTCCACACACGTCGCACGTATAATTTTTGAAACGACACATCATTGCACGATGGCCCTTGCCGCATCGCCAACAAGGTTGCGAAGATGCGCGCTGGCTGTTTACAGGGGCACGCGCTCCCGCTACGCTGCCGCCGCCGCTGCCACCGCTGGCGGGCGCGCCGCGCGCTGTCCCTCGTCCCGCCGCCGCCGCTAGGCGATGCATGTGCTCGGCGCACCCAGAACCCGCCGCCGTCGCCGCTGGCGCCGCCGCCGCGCTGTAGCCCGACCCGCTCGCGAGCGCGTGCCGGTCAGCGGCCTCCAGTGCAAACGCTAACTCCACAGCTCGTTTGTACGTCAATGCCGGCTCGGCGAAAAGACGCGATCTCATATCATCACTAATCAATCCCGACACGAACTGATCCCTTAAATTTTCTTCGAGACCGTTCTTGAAATTGCAAGTACTAGCCAGATGTTTAAGAACTTGCAAATAATCACTGAGATTTTCACCGCCATTTTGTCGTCTCAGACGAAATACGTGTCGCTCAGCTATCTCAGAGCGCTTTGGTTCGAGATGGTTGCCGACTATCTTCACTAACTCATGAAAGCTTTTGGTCTCCGGATTGTCAGGCGCGCACAAATCACACATAAGATCGTAGGTAGCTTCACCGACCAACGTAACTAACGTAGCCACTTGTAACACTGGTTTGATCTCATTGAGCGCCATGAATTGTTCCACGCGTCGAATGTATGCCGACCACTTTTTACTAGATAAGTCGAAATGTTCGATTTTTCCGATCGGCATTTTATAGTATTTTGCCAAAAAACACTAAGAACAATAACTTTTGATGTTTTTTTGTACTTTATCTCGTCGCCAGTAGGATTTATCAATAATTTATAGGAGCTGCACAAGTCAAAGACCGAGTCAACGAACCAACTGTTTATTGGCGGTCTACCCGCTACTGTATTATGTTATAAATACCACATAAATAAACGTTTACACACTTATACCTCTGCACTAGGATTCCCTGTGTCGCAAATGGCATGGACAAACACCCAAGAAGAGAGATTCGGGGAGTCAAACCCGGGACTCCTCGCTCCGAAGGCAGCAACATCAATATCGCAAACACATTAGCTCTGGACGAATCAAACTCACGGCTTCTCGCTTTAAAGGCTGCTACAAACTTTAGCTACGCAGCTGTCAAATTAATTACCACATTAAAGAAACATCCTTAAAGTCGAGAGTTGAAAAGTAAATAAGTTATTTTCTATATTCAACTCATAGATGATGATAGATCACTATACATTTATTGAAAAAAAAAAACAACGTTCACACACTCATACCTCTGCACTAGGATTCCCTGTGTCGCAGATGGCATGGACAAACACAGAAACACAAGACAAACACCCAAAACCCGAGAACAAACATCATGGTCACCACACAAAGTGTGCCCCGAATCGAACCCGGGACTCCTCGCTCCGAAGGCAGCAACATCAATATCGCAAACACATTAGCTCTGGACGAATCAAACTCACGGCTTCTAGCTTTAAAGGCTGCTACAAACTTTAGCTACGCAGCTGTCAAATTAAGTTACTGTTAAATTAAGTTATTTTCTATTGTATATTCAACTCATAGGTGATGACAGATTACTAAACATTTATTGAAAGGGTCCATTAATTTTTCAGGTGTTCAGAGAAAGCTGTATCTAGTCTAGTTATTAACTGTTTAATAAAAAAATAATGTAGCTGATTAATTGTTGTTATAATACAATATTATTTCGTGTTTTTTTTTTATTTCAATTCAGTCACACACACCCAAAGTACGAACTACATAGGCGATCTCCTACTATGGGAGTTAGTGCACTTTTCAATCATTTTAATGAGTAAACGTTTAATGTTTTAAAATAAACCTAAAGTTATTATTTCGTGTTTTTTTTTTCAAGTTTACTTTGTTTCTACTTGGTGTTACATTGTAAATCACTAGGTACTTCCAAAACCAGTAGCAACGTTCAAATGGCCGGACTTTGTGGGCAATGAAACTGCCCGAGCGGATTTATGAGCACTGAGTCTAATAGATAGTGCTTTCTTGATTCCGACATAAAGATGAATAATCCTTACAACTAATTCATTAGCTTCACAGCTCAGTTGATAGTAGCTCTGCCTTCTGCATTTTCATATTCATATTCATTTATTATTCATCCAGGAATTAGGAACAATAAATTCTTAAAAATATATATATATATATATATATTTATATATCCGCCAAATCCTACCGTTACATATAAAGAAGTTTATAAATTATATTTAATGTCAAATTTCAATAATTAATATGTCAAAAGCAATGTAAAAAAGAATACTAAAAAAATAAGGATAACATGTCAAAAAGACAAAAAAATTTAGAATATCTTAGAATAACCTTCATTGTTATCGTTCAAATATTTGGCCCAGCCGGGAATCAAACCCAGGGAAAAGGTTAACTCATAAAGCTCCGTAAGCCGTTAAACTTGATATAATTTTAGTGAAGCTAATGAAATTATAGTCTGAAGTTCAGAAATATAACCAAAAATTTGTTCTGACAGATAGTTCTCACCTCTAAAACCCTACTTAATTAAATTAGAATACATACCAAAGTTGGTAACTAAACATGGGAGTTTAAGATAGGCCGACCAGCAAATTTTCTCAAAACCACGAGTTCTGGACTTAATTACGTTTAAACAGTTAATTAGCCGTCAACTGTCCCGGCACAGTAATTAAACCTAAGTAAATTAACTTTAGTTTTTGTCCGTCAGTTTCTGTCAAACATATTTTACTTGATTACCCACACGAAACACAACAACAACAACAACCTTAACACACTCATACCTCTGCACTAGGATTCCCTGTGTCGCAGATGGCATGGACAAAGACAGAAACACAAGACAAACTCCCAAGACCCGAGAAAAAACTCCATGCTCACCACACAAAGTGTGCCCCGGCCGGGAATCGAACCCGGGACCCCTCGGGAGCCACGGAGTCGTCAAACACAGTTTCAATATAAATATTTATCGTCATCGATCGTTAGGGTTTGAACAGACGCCAAATTTACCTTTAAGAAAGCGTGATCTGAATGAATTGATAAAAAAATTCAAAGTTTACTTTTATAGTTCAAATGCTTTCATGTAACTATTTTTTCGCCCGTTGTAAACTGATTTGAATGTTTTTTTTATAAAATGGTAGGGTGTAACCCTAAGGACGAGAAAAGGAATAAAAGAATTGAAGCCGACTTTTTTACAGTTATTTGTATATGTACCGTCTAGGTAGATCAATAGAAATATCATGGGAAAAATTTATAGCTTCAAGGCGAGAAATCAGTTTATTTAACTTTTCAATCAGCCATTTGTTTGTTTATATTTTCGTATGCAAAGAGTGCGAAGGTTATTCGATTACGTTAGATTATAGGTAAATTCCAATTTGGAATTCTGGATCAATATACCCATTGTAGCCATCGTATCCTAGCCAATGCCATTCGACCACTTGAGATCCATTAGGTTGGTGTACCCAGGGTCCGTCAATAAAGTTATAGTACCTTCGAGATTGACCCTCGCTACGATATCGGATAGGGTGAAATTGCCAGGTATGTCTGTGTTCATGGTAGTGGTAATCGAATTTTGAACCGTATCCCGTCGATTGTATTATTTGTAACGTTTCTTTTTAATCCCTGACACGACGTCAGAAAACGAAGCTTTTAACGATTTTATTTGATATATTCCTGCCTGACAGATAGACGGTGGATGGAGGTGGCTCAGGACCGTCTAACCTGGAAAGTTATGGGGGAGGCCTATGTCCAACAGTGGACGTCTGTCGGCTGAAATGATGATGATGATGATGATTCCTGCCTGACTCCGTGATCTTTCAGGTAAATAATGTATATGGAGACGCTCAGTGAGAATAGATTCAGTACTTCCTGTAATCAAATCATTCAAATCTGGCCCAGTCGTCAGCTTATCCGTAATAGAAGTTACGCGGTTGGTATTAAAGTAACATCGACATGTCTTAAATGAAATCTTGTTGATCCTTAGAAGGCGATGCACACGGTATAAGGTTAAGATTTTGATAAACCCTTGAATAAATGTTATTTGTGTTTGTGTTTTATTTTATATATCTATCACTTTTCAATCCATAGTGTTCCTAAGGCTGTATAAAAGAAAAATCAGTCTGTCTTCAAGGGCCGTTTCTTTGTTCAAAGTTACTTTGGGCAGAATTTCAGTGATGCATTTTAATTGAAAGTAGGTACTTTATTAATTACTTATCCATTCACACGAAGAGGCTAATATAAGCTATGGTTATAATACCATAGCAAACTAATTTTCTCAAGAGGTAATACTAATAAATCATATTTTACTTGTGGCAATAATATTTCCAAAGTTTCAAAATGTCCCCGAAGCGGTAAATACCAATTAAGCGTTTATCCTTAAAGTTGGTACAAGTTTCCTTATGAGTTTATGAGATATAGTCCCTGAGTATTGCCTAAACCTAGCAGCAGGCGGCAGGCACAAGCTTTTCAATATGTAATGAGATTTTTTTTTATTTTTTTAATGTATAGTCAAGCGTTTTGCCGCCATCTCACCTGATGGAGAGTGAAGATGCGGCCTACGATGGAGCACGCTTGTCTAGTAGAAACCTATTCACTCTACTCTTGAAGACTACTCTTAATTTCTGGGTTCATCTCATATCCTACTAGTCCTTCTAATACGTACGTACTATAAACGCGAATGTTTGGATGTATGGGATGTTTGTTACTCAATCACGCCAGAACGGCTGAACGGACCTGGATGAAATTTGGCACAGAGATAGATTATAGTCTGGTTTAGCACATAGGCTACTTTTTATCTCGGAAAAATGTACGATTCCTGTAGGAAATCCAACCGCGGGTAAAACACCGCGGGGCGCACCTAATATTTTTATATTTGACGGCTCCGTGTCTTAAAAAGTAGCCCTGCTTTCGCAGCAAGGGTTCCAGAGTTCGAGTTCGGTTGAGGCGGACTTTGTGTGATGAGCGTAAGTTTTGTTCTCGGGTCTGGGGTATGCCCACGCCATTTGCGACTTATATGTAGACTACTATTTTCAGCTCTGTAGCTTAGGATAAAGTACGCTGCTGTAAAGCGAAGGGACCTGGGTTCAATCCCCGACCTTATATATTTGTGTGGTATGAGTTATTTATCTTCTTGCATAGGTCGTCATATTTCCTATCAACTTATAGTTTGTAATTAAAGAGAAATGGGAATGATGTCATAATTATTACTTCTTACGGGAATCTTGTCTACCTTACCTACCTTCTTGCTCGAGACTACAACTACTATTAAACTTACAATATAAATAACGTTATATCACAAGTTATTAGTGAAAACCGTATCAAAATCTGTTGCGTGTTGAAGAAGTTAGGGGAGAGTGACTTCGCTGGGGCCGCGGAAGAGTAAAACACCGTTCCCGTAGCCCCAGCAGAAAGGTGCCGAGCAGGAACACCAGGGTGGTTTTAGTCGGATCACGCCCGACATAACCGCCCGTCCTCCCCCGGACGGAGCGGTATACGTAGGTATTTCCACCCTGGAAAAAAAAAAAAAAAAAAAAAAAAAAAGGGGAGAGTGACTTAGCTTTATAATATTTAGATTAGTATTAATTATTTTCGTAGTACCTTTCGTATTAGTTTTTTTAAGTCAAAACGTGGCGCGTAGGGCATTTTTTGAGATGGGAAAACATTGAACTCGCGGCACTGTTACCGTTACCGTTACCGACACCTCTGTATATAGTATCTTTAGTGTAGTCTGCTTTTGTCTCCACTTCTGTCAGTACTCCCGGAGTGACACTGTTTTTTTTTAACCGTGTTCTATCTGAAATTATAAATTGGATGATAATTTTCGGAATAATCAACTAATATTATTTTAATTAAAAATACTAATGGCTACTTTATGATACGTACCTCGGAAAAATATGTTCCGCTCGCTAAATTAATTTATCAATTACTATTCTAATTAATTATTATACCTTTCTCATGTAATAATACATCAGATACGACAATCAGTCGTAGCCGTACCATTTGGTACGGAACCCGAAAAACAAATCTCACATCTATAATATATAATTATACTGTAGCAACATGTCAGATATTCATTAGGGTCAACCATGTTGAAAGTGGCCATGATCCAGAAAGTAGGTGAGTCGTGTATCACGCAACGTGACACGAACCCACTACCTGAAGGCCGTTGCAAAGCATTCAATTTACAGCCAAGCCCTATAAACAACTAACAGATGACTGGGGATCCGATTCCTAACGCAACATTTGACGGCTTCTTAGTTTAGTTGGTAGTAGCCCTGCCTTCGAAATGAGGGGTCCTGGGTTCAGCCGGATCACACTTTGTGTGGTGACCATGAAGTTTGTATTCGGGTCTTGGGAGTTTGTCTTGTGTTTCACTGTTTGTTTATATCTGCAAAACAAGGAATCCTAGTGCAGGTATGAGTGTGTAAATGTTATGTGAGTTTATTATAAAAAAATTGTCTGTCAAAAATGTTTGGTACTTTTTGACAAATAAAAATTTTGCTATTATTTTAATTGCAACATTTATGAGTGATTCAAGAGGAAGCTTTATATGTAGTACTAGTAACTCACCCCGGCTTCGGGGTAGTTTCTGATACGACACTGGTGCTCTACTAGCCGTGCGAAATCGGGGCGGGTCGCTGGTATATCTATATTTCAGGAAACAAGAATTTAAAAACATGGACCCATAGATAAATCTAACAAACAAATCTAAAAACAAGATATTGTATAAAAAACAACTTAATTGCTGTGTAAACAGTAGGGTGTGCCACCCTATTATTTTAAAAAGAGACATCCAAATCAATCTAAATTGGGTGAAGAAAAAAGTGACAGAAAGCAAAACATGCAATTTCGAGAGTATAAAAAAAAACGAAACGAAAACGTCTTCCGAAAGTCGGTTGAAAAAATATATTAGTTGGGAACTTTCTTACACGTCTAAAACAACGATGCAAGACTCACACTCCAGAATTCGAGAGCGAGGAACGCCTCCTTGTATTCTTCTCGAACCTGGTAGTAGATAGGACATAATGTTTAAATCCATCCAAGCGTCGCAATCAGAGCTTTGATACTCGTAGAAATATCCACTAATGAACGGTGCGGTGGCGACCAATTTGAACAAAACGAGCGCGCTGAAGTGAAATGCGGTGACTGTGGCTACGGCGCTTCAAACCACATCAGGCTTTTAGTTTAGTCCAGTCATTTCTGTTTATCTAGGTATTCGTTTGTGTCAACTTCATTTATTTATTTAGAGCTCAAATATCGTTTAGACACTTCAAAGTTTATAGATTTAGCACATTTGTGCGTCAATAGCGTGTCACCTTAGGCATACACATTCAGTTTTCATGTTTTAGATAGTTTTATTTGTTCTTCTTCTTTCTTTTTGGGTCACTCCAGCATTTAAGACGAATCTAAAAATAATCTAAAAATAAATAATAAGCTTTTAATATAAATTTACTGCTTATATGCAGAACACGTTTCATTACAATGCGGAGCCACAACACATCGCAGCAACAACACCGCCTAGCAAAACTATGACTGAAAGTCAGCATCGGCGGCAAAATTAATTACATTAAACTGTATTAAAAGATTCGAAGAAGAATTCGTAAAATATACTAAAGAATTACTAAAAAGGAGTACAAAAAATCACCAGGTCTAAACTGAGACGCCCCACCGTCATTCAATATTTTTCACCCCATAATTCATACCCTCCCAAATAAGGTTCAAGGTAATTTTTACCCTATAATAGAGGTGGTAGAGCCAGTTATGGCGTAAACGCCCCGGTAAGTCTCAAGTTACTTGATCGATTGTACAAGGGGTACGGTCGTGGTCACGTGACAAATTATGAGGTACAGAGGTGCGATTCATTGAACGAAGCCTGGCGCTATCTCAGATGGAAACCAAAGGAAATCCGTACTCGCTTCTCTTTGACAAGACCGAGTTTTGTTAACTGTCTGGCACTGAAATTTGTGAACTGTGGCTCACGTTTGGCAAGTGGCAAGTGAGTACATTTTACAAGTTTTAGCCGTCATTCAATGATTCGCGTATGTAGTGACATCTAGTGCTTAGTTCTGCAAATTTTCCTATGCATGCGTTCTGCGTTTATGTCCAATTCCATTTTGAACCCTATTCAATATCGTATATTAACGAGATAGATTAGCATATTGTTGGGAATTTCAAATCCATTCAATCTCAAGAGAGGAAGCAGAAACGGACTGAGGAAAAAGTAAATAGCAGACGCAACAAACAATGCGCCGCCATTTTGACCACAGATAATTTCCGAAACAAAAGTACTGACATATTAAACTGTAATAATTTTTTAATAAACTTATATTCTCCATAGACATGTACAGCAAAAAGATTGAATATGATAGTTAGAAAAATAGCAGCTCGTATTGCGCCACCTATCGATCTAGACCACAAAAAATAACAGTCTTCATACAGTTCTGATTATAGGACAATGTTGACTGTTTTAGTGATTGGCGAACCGAGGCCCATGGCGGCCTATTGTAGTTTTAGCTGTATGTTTTTTTTTTTAATTTCTGCTGTCTTGACATAACAAGAAAATATAGTCAATGTTCTCAACGAAGATAGCGGATCCGTTTGGTGCGTGATGGATTTCTTTTTTACCACCAATCAAGCACTGAGATAGCACTGTGTGAAATTACATTTTGTTTACTATTACGTTCACACCCTCATACTTCCACTAGTATTCGAATTAGATTTGGAAACGATATGCTTTCAGATTGGTTACATAGTTCGGTTGTTAAATCAAAATAAGTGGAAAAAATATGTCTTCCAAGTAAATAGAATTGCGTATTTAGCTTTTCTGATACTTTTTCCTTCGCCCGTTGTATACCGATATGGATGAATCTTTTTTGAAAAAATAAGGGTTGAAAGTATTGAAGTCGTTTATTAAATCAGTCACATGTCTAGTGGAGAACACGGGCCCAGATTGATCACTTCACTAAAGTTAGGATTAGCAACGGCAGATTGCAAATTGTAAGTTATATCAAGAGCTATATTCTAGCCTCTTGGGTAATATAAATGCATAGCTTGTGATATTGATCCGAGATGAGGGTTAAGGTGCACGTTCAATAATGATGGTTTGCATTTTAAATTGGTTGGTTTTTTTCTTATGCATATTTTCCTACTGTCGTAGAGGCGGTCAGTGGACATATACTTTAGAGTATTCTAAAGAATCTATCTTGTAGAATTGTTCACTGATAATAAGAGAAACTATCATACTTTGAAAGAAGTATTCAATATCTAAACCTAAGTAGGTAACTACGGGGAAACAATTTAAAAGAACATTAATTTACCGAAAATCTATTAGTTACAAGCAATTTGGTAGCGAGCCCGTCTTTAAAACGTTCAGGATTCAATCTTCGGTCGGGGTAAACATTTAATTCTGTATTATGAATAGTTTGTTCAACAGACTAGCTTATATTGTGAAACATTGCCACAAACCACACATGCAATTTTAGTAAAGTTTTTTTTATGCTGCTAAAGTTATCGCCGTTGAGCTTTCTGGGTCCAATTCTTTGCAAAAGGAGTCTAGCAGATCTCGCCCTCTGCGTCTGGGTCTTCCACGCAATCGTCCATAATTGGCGAAGATCGCTTCGCTCTTCATGTTCTGGGTTACCATAATATTCTCAGCCCAACGGGAAGACCCGAAGCCTTGGTTATAAATCGGTACGAACATTCTCGAACATTCTCGACATTTCAAATATTCTGTTCCAGACACTTTTCCTCCGACATATTTATTTTCACCTCCACATCCAAGGGATGTTTAAACAAAAGAGGGGAGTCTCGGTCCCTTTGTGCACGAAATAAAGGGCTCAGGGGAGGCCCTCGAACTATGGGGCTTGGGGTTGCACAATATAACAATTGCAGGAAAGATAGTTATGATTATGTTTGTTGAGACGCGTTTGTCTTGAAAATGTTTCGCTAATTTTAAACATGTGGCGTCACTTGTGACTCCAGTGGAAGTACATGTTGCTTATTTTGCTGGATTTAATTTTCAGTCCCCGTGCCACTTTTGTTTTTTTAAATGTGAATAAAACTGGACAATCTGCTAAAATACAATATTTGCGCACAACAAAAATTCCAAACGAAACATTATTTTCAGTTTTTCCCAATATTTTCAATTTTCTGTGCAGCTTTATGACTATTATGAAAATCGATAAATATTTTTATCGATTTTCATTGGACCGCAGCCGTTTTCAAGTAAATAAATGAAAATATAGAAGTAATTTCTTTTTTCTTCTGTTTAAGAAACAAAATTCACACTTGTCTCCATGATGGGTTAGCAATCAATTTAACCAAAAAACTAATACAATTTAAAAGTATGGCCAAGAGAAAAATCCACAAAATAATTTTAATTGGAGGTGCTACTGCATAAATTCTATATTGTGATATGAGGGATGTTTTCGCCAACTGTGGGGATGAAAAATTGCAAGGTATTAGATTTATAGCTGCTATTCGCGTAGTGGTCATCCAATGGCTTTACAGCGGAAATGATCGAGATGAAAATCTGAGGACAAAGAACATTTATTAAACAAACGTTCACAATAACAGGAGCTTCAAGTTTTGCGAGTTCTTACAAAAGCCAATGTCTATCAGCATTTTCACATTCACATTGGACCAATTGTGCAAGAATATTACACATTGATTTTTATTATATTAAGTCAGGTCAAAGTCAAAAGTCTTTTGACTCGGGAACGTAAATTTTTATAAAAATAAATATGTGCCTACGAGATCATGCGTTCTTAAAAGTTTAGCGCTTATTCAAACCTATCCGATCCTCCATGGGAAGAATAACCAAGAAACCACTAATGAAAGGATTACTTTCTTCACCCTATTTTAAATTGTATGTACTGTACATACAATTTAAAATAGGTAATGGTCTTAGATAATAGTAGTTCCATAGTTATAGGATGTAACAGAATGCCAAAACGACAAATTAAACTGTTTTGAACACAACATATTTGACATTTCATAAGCCATTACGCACTTCACAACGACAAAATGTCCAACTACTGCATCTATAAAAAAACTTAAACAAACCACTTGTTTCCTGTATAATACAATAACACGAAGCACGAGTTTGAAATTTGTTATGAAGATAGATTATAGGTTGACACTTGAAACGTTCACGTTAAAAAGTGAAGTTTTTTTACTGACAAATAAAAATCCTTCACTTTTTCCTCATAAAGAGTAGCCTATGTGTTAATCCATTATGAATTATGAGATAACATCGCGGGGCTAAGCTTGTAGGTATAGTGTACAGCTGCCAAAATGCAAGCTACTTAAATGTTATTTCAGGCAGAAGTGCCAAATTTACTCTCATCAACATAATCATGCGAATATGCACGGCATGGGCTAATGTCGTACTCTGCATATGCATAGCATGATATTTGCTTCGTATCCTATGTTATAAAAATGTTCTTTAATACATAAATTACGTTCAAAATTACCTTAAAACACTCGTACCACAAACATCCAAAGCCCGAGAACAAAATGTGCTTCACACAAAGTCTGTTCCGGCTGGGAATCGAACCCAGATACCTACTAAGTTACGGAGCCGTATAAAGAAATTCTGAGTAACTTGAAGCAAAAATGGGCGCGATAAGCTCGGTCTATATTTGTATAAATCTTTACGATACTCAAACGATGCCTTAAACTACCACTTAAGTGTAAAAAGCGTGATTTTATGTATTTATGCTTTCCCGGGCCATTTGCCAAATTGCTGATATGCAAGGTTTTGCTCTTGATTTACACCGCAGATCAAAATGCCGTGGTTTCCGTTCCTGCTCGTAAACAATTCTCGCTCATTAGGTATGTTAGGTAAGGTATGTATATACCTTATATTACACTTCGATAGATAGATACGAGTAGATACACTTTATTGTACACCTCAAAGCAAAAATAAACAATAAAAATACAGATTATAAAAACAAAATGGAGGTTACAATGGGTGGTCTTATCGCTCATAGCGATCTCTTCCAGACAACCTTTGGATAGAGTGAATCTTCTTATAAATAGATATGTTATACCGTCGAATTTTTCACAAAACTAGCAATTCATCTGTTAGATAATTTCCTATTATTTTGTACCAACCATTCAACCATCAACCATTTTAAAGCGCTCGTGGGAAGCTTCCTGGCATGATCTTTACAGATCATTAATGTCAGTAGTTGGATGGGTGACCGTTTAATGGCATTTGAACTGAGCGGTTCCGTGTTTTGGAGGGCACGTTGAGATGTCGGTCCCGGCTTTTCTAGTCGCTAAGCATATCTAAGGCCTCCGACACTAGAGTTACTTATTCCCACGAAAAAAGATTAATTTTAATGCTGAATTATCACAATTAATGCTTAAATTGTATACCACTAATTAATACACTCACTTATGAATTCTAAATGCTCAAATACAGACCCGAAAAACGGCAAAAGCACGAGCAGAAAACCCCATATTACACAAGTTTCAGAATTTGACCTTTCATTAATATTATAATATCGATTGGCGCCTAAACCAACACGTTATGGAATATGGATGATTTCAAAGGAATCCTTAAAAGAATATTTAGAT
Organism: Aplocera efformata; assembly: GCA_921293045.1. Taxonomy (NCBI): domain Eukaryota; kingdom Metazoa; phylum Arthropoda; class Insecta; order Lepidoptera; family Geometridae; genus Aplocera; species Aplocera efformata. The sequence continues at coordinate 2,196,499 of OV121061.1, forward strand.
AAAAAGGATTAGATCAAAGCAATAATATTATCAAAAACATGTTTGATATAAACTCGTGAGCAAAAATTTCTACTCGGGCTTCACACTCGCGTTCAAATGTCTCTGCCGATAAATTGTGAGCTCATATTTTATTTTTATTTATATCATCTGGATGTTTATGGTTTTCACTTTAAAACGAGTATATATTCTTTTGATTTTTCTTGTTTTCATGATAAAAACGTAGATAGATAGATAACACTTTCTTGCTCACATAAACAGAATAACAGAAATCATAAAAAATACTACACAAGTAATGTGAAACAATGGGCGGTCTTATCTCTTTAAAGCGATCTCTTACAGACAACCTAGGATGGACAAGAAGTAACAATAGTTATATTTATCACGTATTTTTGGGTCACCAACCACAGATAATATATATTCTCTTCCTTTTTATCAACTACTTAATCTATACGAACCAGACTGGCAACATTTGTGTTGTTAATGATACAAAGAGCCCATTTTGACGTAATTCACTAAACAGTGACCAGCTCCATAGCTTATTTGGTAGTAGCCCTGCTTCGAAGGTTCGATTCCCGGCTGGGACACACTTTATTTGGTTTGCATTAAGTTCTCGGATCTTGGGTGTTCGTCTTGTGTTTCTGTGTTTGCCACTTGTGACACAGGGAATCCTAGAGCAGGAGTGGGTATGTGTATGTAAGCTATTTAGTTTTTAAATTCTTATATTGTAATAGTAGACAGTAAGATTACTCGTAAGCATTTTTAGATAAGGGTATTATAGGGTTAAAACACCTGTTTTAACCCTATAATACCCTCCATGGGCAAGAAAGCCCTTACACAGTACGACACCAAATACTAAGCCGATGCTCGCTCCGTTGCAGGGAACTACTTGAAAACCAAAAAAATCTGGACCAACCATAACAAAAATATAACAAACAATTTAGTATAAACAAATATTTCCGCGCAAAATGGCAACACCAAGAGGTTACACTGTATTATGGTAATCAGTTTAAACCCACTCCATTTTAATACGTTTGTGCGCAAAAACCTGGCGCTTTGACAACACTCGCTGCCAGATTGCATACCCCAGAATCTATACAGAAGAGATAAGCTGCAGCTTTACTTTTGTGACACAGAGCTATATCATATGTATAGAATATGTAACAAGTACACTGCAATGTGTAAGGATATTACTGATTCAGATCTGTTTGGTGACTCCTTGGGCAGTTATAAAAAAAAATTAGTATGTAACTTATAATTCTGTTTTTTGTTTTTTGTTTTTATTGTATCTTAGTTTTAATTTACGTGCATTGTTTTTCTATTTTTATTTTTATATTTTTAGCTTGCTGTCGTCTGTAATGCGGAGAATGTTGTGCAAGCCTTTAATTGGCACACATTCTATACAATGTTATTACAATTTTTATGTTAATCCTATATCTATTGTGTGTGCTGTTGGCGTTGCCTTAATAAATAAATAAATAAATAAATAAATAAACATTACATACTTCAATACGCTTCTTAAACTGTTCAAAAGACTATAGCCGCTGTCATCGCTCTAGTAACGTGAAAACTAACTATTGCGCAACCATACCCCTGTACTAGGATTCCATGTGTCTGAGGGGGATCATTGTGTTGCCAAGGATCCCCCGCATAGGTGACCACCATATCAGGTTACACTGTTGGGGCGGGATAGTGAATGCTAGATCGATCCTATCTCGTCCCACCATAGCAGTCGACGGCAACCCGCGGGTTTTAGTGAGTAGGACAGACACTATGTCTGGGAGCCTCACATAACCCCTCAGGTTCCCCCGAACCTGAAGGGTAGGCGTAAATGCCTTTCCCGCAGTTAAAAAAAAAAGGATTCCATGTGTCGCAGGTGGCGTGGAAAAAGACAGACAAGACAAACACCCGAGAACTGAATTTACGCCTAAAAAGATTTAGAGAACAGACGATATCGGCACATGACTTGTGCTAATAACGTCTGGTCTCATAAATCAGTTGGTAGTAACTCTGCCTTCCGCACTGTAGGTTGTGGGTTCGTGGGTCATGTATAATAGTGGATTATATTAGTGTATATAATGTATTAAAGGTGTTGTTTCTTTTGTTGAGTATTTAATCATTATAAGAAGTTTAGCAGAGATGTTCTTCTTCTATTCAAATCATCTTAACATGATTTTTCGCAAAGTAATACCTGAATACATCAATTATCTTAGTTTAGGAATAAATGTAATTTTCTTTTTGCTCCTTTAAAGTGATATTAATTTTTATTTCCGTCGAATTCTTGTCAATAACTTGGAAGTGTAATATTTGTAAATAAATACGTATCTACGATATTATGCGTCCTTCAATTTGGAAACCGAGCACTAAAGCTTATCAAATATCACAATACACAGCAAAGCGTACACAAACTGGACAGGAATGGTGGAGACATGTAGTGGCTCCATGTTTGTATTATGGAAATAAGGTGAACCTTCTCGTATTTGAATACGATTTTGAGCAAAATCCGGGCGTTTTGACATCACTGCGAGAGATTTGCAATGTACTTAGGCAAATATTAGGTATTTATTCTATGGGCTGACGTTTTTAGTATTTATGTAAAAAATGTTAATTGCCTGAAATAAAGATTATTATTATTATTATTATTATAAATACATTCTGGTCCGGGGTTAGATATATAGGTTGACGATTTCTATGATTCGAGTGTGGTGGCCCAAGCGTGCATAGCGACTGTCAATTCGAAGGTGGCTGATTCAATTCCAGATCAGAACCAATGAGAATTCGCTTCAAACGTTCAAGACATTCCTTCCCCGGAAAATGGCGAGAGAAAGTGGCACCTGGTGGATATTAAGTCTCATGCACCTGTGATTTCACCGGCTCACATACCCTTCCACCGGAATCACACGAAACTACTTGGCGGTACCAGATGTGGAGGACACACCTTTCCGGAAGAACTAAGCAAAAGTCAAACTGCTACTTTTTTTGCTTTGGCACCACCCAGGGTTTACGTGTGATGGTAGAGTTCTAACCCACGGACTCGAGCAACTAGACCCCTCAAAAGTACCCTTAGTGGTACACGTGTGGTGATAAAGGAGCAAACCTAAAGTAGCAGTAGAGCTTGTGTAAGTTCTTTCGGAGTTTCACTGCCACCATACCTGGTAATCCACTGCCAAACAATATTCATACCCTGGATTAAAATACGCTATTATTATTCGTGTTACCGAGATATCAAACAATCAAACTCACAAATCACAAATCATGGTAAATATCTCGGTAACACGAATAATTATATTCATAACCATGATAGTTTTAAAATTTAAAATAGGCTAATTCCGAAAAAAAAAGAAGTATTGCCGTGGGTTAGCTAACCGCAACACCACGATGCGCAGCTAGTGTCAAAACAAAACTTGTACCTACGCAGTAGTTATATTTAATCAACATAAAAGATTAATGAAATACCTACTTGAAACAAAGGCTTTTCTACTGAGGTAACCTCACGGAAACTCGGTGTTGTCTCATGAGTTTCCAGATGTTATAAGCTGTGGTTGCGGTGAACGCGAGCGACAATGTTTGTTAATTCTGACAATTTATCTTACTCTGTTCCTTCAACCAGGAAACCATCGGATTAGGCTGTAGGCAGTGAGTTGAACATTATATATAAGTGGATTTAAAAGACAGCTCCATAGTTTTGGTTTGTAGTAGCCATGAATTCGAAGGGGTCCCAGGTTTGATTTTGTGGATAGGGCACTCTTTGTGTGATGAAATTTGTTTGGGTGTTGGGTGTGTTTGTTTCCATATCTGCGGCACAAGGGCTGTGAATCATTTATATTAATGAAGCTAATTCGATGCTTTACGTAAGCAATACGTAAGTAATTTCATAAAAAAATTATTTTTTGGGTGGTGAATCATTTATCACATTTATCATCAGGTTTTTTTATGTGAATAGGTGACAAAACGAGCTGAGGGCCCACCTGGTGGTAAGCGACCTCCGCCCATGACAACAGTAATGTGACTCAGTATATTATTTGGATCTTACACTGAGTCGCATTCATCCTGCTGCGTCCATCACTCGAGACAGGGATGATAAGTCTCATGCGCATGTATTTTACCGGCACCCACACCCTTCCACCGGAACACAGTGATGCGAGCTTGCTTGGTGGCAGATTTCAAGTGTGGTGATAGTATCTATCCGGAAGAACCTGGCACAAGTTCTACTGCTATTATACTTATGGTTGCACTACCCAGGGGGTGCGTGTAGGGAATTAAGGACGCGTGCAACTGTATGTTTCTTGTACCTTTAGTACAAGTTTTGATAGTTTTCGAAAACTATATCGTATCTTTCTCTTCCATACATTTACTTGTAGCGCGGAAACTTTTATGAACTAAAATCGGTAGTACGGGCTAAATCGCATCTTAATATTTGAATATGAAAAAAGTTTTCCAGCTATTTATTGCATTTCGGCAGTACGAGTCACTTTGATAAGTTACGTATATCAACTCTGACGTATTCGAAAACTTATAGTTTTGATTCTCGATAAATAAATCTTGGTGAGTAGTGAGAGCTTGCAAACGTTTTAACGAAATTATGATAATCTTACGTGGAGGTTAAGAGCTTATTTAAATGCCACACACAACCGTTGTAAAATAGTTTTTGACGGCTCCGTGGCTTAGTTGGTAGCCCTGCCTTGTAGCATGAATTTTGTTCTCGGGTCTTGGGTGTTTGTCCATGCCATTTGCGACACAGGGAATCCTAGTGCAGAAGTATAAGTGTGTAAACGTATTTTTTTAAAAGACACAAAAGAGACATAAAAAAACTTTTACCATTTTACTTTCTCCATACTATATTGGCCTTGGATTTAAATAACTATTGCCAAATAAATAAAATACAAACCCAATTTTCTACTTTTTCGACGTCAAAGCGATGAATAACATACCTTTTTTATCATCGCAGCACAACCTTGCCTATCCGAGCTTAACGGGGCTTAGAAACATCACAAAGGCTGTGTATTGCAAAACAAAAACTCCGCATAAATATGTATGATGCCACTGTTCGAAAACATGGCCCATGTCGCTACAGTATAGCACAAGTTGCAGCATCCACAGGCGTGAGTTACAGATAAAAGGAGTGATTTTAACCTACCTTTGAGTATTTTTTTGACTAGGATTGGTTTAAACACCATTAATATTACAATAATAGAAAACCTCAGATGTTTTTGGGAACTGTAGTTATATTTAGTTTCGAGGAAAGACTAGAGTTTAAGGCTACATAAATCTTATTACGGATTATTTTTTGAAGCCTTTAAAAGGATTCAGAGCTAATAATGACAATTAATAAAAAAAAATATTTTGATACACTATTCTTATTCACTTTGCAAACAAACCAATGGAAAATAAAGCAAGAGACCTTTTGAAGGTAACAAAGGGATTACTTGCAGGCAGACAAACAGACATACATACCCAGAACTTATAACATAGCAAGACCCTTTATTTGGTCAGGCGCAAAAAATATGGAAGGCAAAGTAAAATCAATGATATCTCATTGCATTAACTATTTTGAAGGGCGCTTAATAAACAAATTTAAATAAAATTGACGCATTAAATAAAACCAAAAAGCTGAGAACCAATGATCTATCTTAGTTTAGGTTGTGTTAGCACGATACATACCCACCAAATAGTTTTATTGTGAAAATGTGACTGGCAGAAAATACTTAAGCATTTTCCTTCCTTAAGCAAAAAAATCCATCTTTCATTCAATATTTATCGTAAAAATATAACTATTCAAATAACCCTATGCCTCTAACAAGAATTTCAGTACTCTACCATAAAAGGTTCAACATTAAATCAACCTCAAAATTTCGGCAGTGGATCTTTCGAGTTCCGTACAACTGTACACACAAAGGAATATGAGTCTTTGTTTACAATTAAGGATAAATAGAGCTCATGACGTCACACGGTGGTTCCCACGACACGTTCAATTCGTTTGTGGATAAGCTTACGTCGCGCGGAGCGGCATGCGAGGAATGTCTTTATGAAGAACTACCTGTGTTCCGCGGTTTCACCCGCGTTTTTCTCGTTTCCGTGGAAACAGCGCACGCAAAAATAGGTTTTCAATTTTACACCTTGTGTTACAAAATAGCAATTTTATTACGGATCCCTAATTCTGAAAAAAAAAAACATTGCCTATAGCCTTCCTCGATAAATGGACTACCCAACACTGAAAGAATCATTCAAATCGGACCAATAGTTCCAGAGATTAGCGCGTTCAAACAAACAAACACTGCAGCTTTATAATATTATAGTATAGATAAGGCACTTTTTCCGCCATAGCGGAGGCTGTGTGCGACTCCTGGTGATTTTACCAATTCGGAGTGGAGATGAGTGCTCCAGCGGATTACCGTTATCAGCAGGCGGGTAGCAGGGAGGGAAGCTCTGTCAATTTATGACATTTCAATATAGAAACAAATAAAATCACTCACAAAAAAACACATTTAATTTCAGCTTTGGTGGAACCGAGCTTAAAGTTAAAAGTTAACAAACTTATAGTAAAAGAAAAAAGAGGTAGTAACACTCTACGATACAAAAAATGTGTTTGACAGGTTTTTATTTAACTGAATGTTATATAAGAATGTTGAAATTTATTTAAATGCTTACAAATAAGATCCAGAAACAACACAAAACCCTAACACCCGAGGTGATAATATGTTTAGAAACAAAGTTCAACAATGTCATATGGTATCGAAGCCCCAAAGTTTATTGTCACGTGTCGCGTCGCAATGTTTAAAGAACGTCCGCGTTACTTTGTAGAATATGGTAATTACTTAAAACGTGCAATATTTGTATAAATTTTTGTATAAAAAGAATAACACTTCAAGGTTACATGGGGGGTCCAGTTGCTCGCGTCCGTAGGGTGTGTACCCTTTGATTCCCGACACGTTCCCGCTGGGTGGTGCTAAAGGAGCAACCAAAAGTAGCAGTAGAACTTGTGCCAAGTTCGTCCCGAGAGTTACTGCCAACATATCTGAAATCTGCGGCCAAGCAGTAGTGGTTACATTTCTGTGTTCCGGTGGAAAGGTGTGGCTGCCGGTGAAATTACATGCGCATGAGACGTATCATCCCCGCCTCGGGTGATGGACGCAGCAGGATGAATGTGACTCAGTAAAGATTTGGATCTCATACTGAGTCGCGCGCATTACTGTTGTCATGGGCGAGGGTCACCACTTACCATCAGGTGGGCCCTCAGCTCGTTCCGTCACTCTTTCACATAAAAAAAAAAATTTACAAATTACCAAAATTAATTTCTCAAAAAGAGATTCCGACAATAAAAGCGCCCGTAGAATAGCTACGGCGTAACCGCTTGCAATCGTAGAACATGTATTTCAATAAAAACATAATTCAGATAACGTGAACTTATTTCTTTCCCTCTAATAAGCTCATTGCGTGAAAGTGCTACGGCGTAGGTGGTTACGATGACAAAAGGACCCAAGTATAGACGTACTTCGTAGAATTGCTACGGTATTACGCCAACATTGGAAGTTCTATTTTTACAGCTACTAATGTTGACCTAGCTTCGGGCCGCACCCAACTCAACCAATATTCGCATTGTAGAATATAAATGAGAAAATAATAAGGTAGCCACGAGCAGTCACGCTACATTTGCCAAATACTTGTTACACCATGGCCTTATACGCATACGCTGGGCCAATCACTTGGCCAATGCATTAGGGATGTACGATACTGATTGGATCAATCAAATAATACATGGTCAAAAGTACTTCATTATATGCTCACCCTATGTTGATATAACGGACGTCCGTACGTAGATAACCATTTAACGTTGTTGACTGGTCTTCTAGCTCTGCCTTTTGCGCTGTAGGTCGTTGGTTGGATCAACACTGGTTGAAGAATGTCTGGGTGTGAAATTGTGAATTATATTATATATTGACGGCTCCGTAGCTTAGTTGGTAGTAGCCCTGCCTTCGAAGCGAGGGGTCCCGGGTTCGATTCGCACACTTTGTGTGGTGGGTGTTTGTCTTGTGTTTCTGTGTTTGTCGAAGCCATCTGCGACACAGGGAATCCTAGTCCAGAGGTATGAGTGTGTAAACGTTTAATATATTGTATAAAAAAAATAAAGTGTTATATAAGTATTCCATGAAAAATCTGGTTTCCAACAGTACAAGCTACATGAGACGGTTAACAGGTCTTCCCTCAGCCCACGTATGTGAAGACCCAAGTCGCATCGCATTGCGCCCGTCACTCTTAGACGGGAATGTAGTCTGTCACCTTGTCAGTACGCTCACGCTACTTAAATCATCATCTATGTAGTTTGGGGCTGGATAATGTTGTGTAAAATGGCCACCTGTCAAAAAGTGACACATTTTATGTCAAATAAATAATGTTGTATTGGTAATAGAATATATTTTTTTTAATATGAATTTATATGTTGCGTATACTATGATTTTTTTTTATATGACTTATGTGACAGGACCAAATGGGCTACCTGATTTTAGTAATTTCCTATTACTCGATTACGAAGTTGTCTAGATTATCGATAATTCGAATGAATATCGGACAGCCCAGCGCATTGGTCCAACGTATGGGCCAATGTATAGCAAGAATCAATTTTACATCTATTAGAACTTGATTGCAAGTAGCAACCCGATTTGGGTGGACCCGATGTGACATGGCTTCAATTTTTTCCCTCTAGGTCATATCTGTTTTCTTTCGATATTTTCCTCCATCATTTTCAAATTTATCATTCCAAACATAATTTATGGGAAAGGAAAAAGCGCCCTTTGGCGACTGTTACAGATTTGAACAATTATTCACAAGTATATATATTTTCTGGGATTGTTCCATACTTATTATTTATACGTATTCGTTGCTTTAATACTCTTACATCAAAGCTTGACTGCAATATGGAGAAGGCGCTTTGGTGAAAGACTGGATGTAGCTGAAAATATAAGAGTGAAAGTTTGTTTACTACCTACCTATAACTGTAACTGTTCTCGTGAACAAACATAGCAGTACCTACGAGTTTCTGATTTGACACTCTACTAAACGTGCAAAGCCGGGGCAGGTCGCTAGTTTCAAATAGAACGAGATATTACAAAAAAAAAACCGAGCGAATTATATTGTAAATTGGCTGAAGGCGCGTAACACTTGGAGAGGAAAGGCGTGAATTTATATACATGTCTTAAATCCCAATGACTGGTGGCACTCTTATTATATTATATTTTCAAAATAAAACAATGACACGCAAAATTTTGTCAAAATAAAGTCGTCCATTTTCCGCGTCATTTTCCCGCGGGTCGCGAATATGGGTCCAATCTGTTGCAAATGAGGCCCGAGTCTTAACGGTGGGCCAGTGTGGCTGCGTCGCGTATTACGAAACTCTACAAGAATTTAAACATTTTTTTTTTCTAATTACCTTAACTTATCAGCCTCTAATGTTCCCACTGCAGGAACACCGGCCTACTCTCGATAATTGAGAGTGAATGGGCTCTGATCTACCACGGGAGAGATAGGTAGATGTCACATGTCGTCGAATTTTTGGTTTTAAGACATGCCGGTTTCCTCACGATGTTTTCCGTCACCGTTGTATGTATGTATTGCGCACATACATTTTTCAAGTGAAAAACCCATTGGTGCACGTGTGGGTTTGAACCAGCGACCGAATGTCGGCGTATGTGCCCTTGGGCCACCACGCTCTCCGCTCTCCGCTTTGTCTAATTACTTTACTGTAATCAGATTATATTACGATCTAGCCATATGATATTATAGCTAATGAGTAACTTTAGTCTAACTAAATTTGATATCTAGAATATTTCCAAGAGTGTGTCCGTTGGCACTTTTCTCACGGTCTCAAGTTAAGGGACACTTTGTTCATGTGTTCGTTGTTTTTATTTTAAATGAATAATGAAAATAATTGCAATAAATATTTATTTTGCAGATTATATATTATTTAAACATTAGTGAGTAATAGCAGTAATTTTTGATACAGTAATCGCACGGAAATTCACCTTCATACACGAATTCTGATCCTAAACATGGTTGCGTAATACGCTGCTGCGTTAGCAAATAGCTTGATTTGGTAGAATTACGTAAGTGACTTTATATTTACACGTTTATATGGTATGGTATAATTCTTGTTTTTGAAGATTGCTTTATCTGTGAGAGTCTGTTAGGCACACGTGTGCCAAATTGTTCATTAGGAATACAAAGTCTTTGTTGCAAGTATCAAGCCAACTCTGATGTTGCAATAAAAAAAACGTTTACACACTCATACCTCTGCACTAGGATTCAATGTGTCGCAGATGGCATGGACTAGCACAGAAACACAAGACAAACACCCAAGACCCAAGAACAAACTTCATGTTCATCACACAAAGTGTGCCCCGGCCGGGAATCGAACCCGGGACCCCAAAGGCAGGGCTACTACCAACTAAGCCACGGCGCCGTCAATGACTTAATTATCTTGTGAATGAAACCTCACTCACTCGTGTTTATCCTCTTCTATATTTTAAGAGGTTAAACGCGAAATTTATACATATGTCAATTTAGATCCCCACAGAAAGCAAATAGAAATACGACGTATAAAAAATTTGTCAGCCAAGTTGTGACATGACGGCATATGAAAATATTGTATCATGTCGCTTGCTGTCACGTCACACGAGCGTTTTACCGCCATGGCGCGGCAATAGGTGATTCGCATCAATAAATCCTCTCATAGCACGTGGGTCGTAATAAGATGATAAACCGGTCTTCTTCGACCAGCGGTTTATAAACCCGTCTTCCAATTTTCACACTTTTTCGACCAGCGGTTTAAGTTGTTTTTGAGTTCAGTTAACTTTGAACTTTAATTCGTATATCGGAAAAAGACGAAACCATAAAATCAACACACGAAAAAAATTAAGTACGAGTTTCTAAAAAATTTTTGAATATTACAAATAATAATATTTCTTAAACTTAAAAAGCTCTTTATACAGAGATATTTGAAAGGAATTTTACAATACCTCCCTGTTGGGTATCGGAGCGGAGTGTATTTTACACTACCAAGCTATTATCGACTTTGAAAGCGTACATATAATGTCGAAAATTAGACCGAGCATACCGCGCTTAGCTAAGCCGTAAGCTATGGCTTAGCAATGGCCCTACTTTATTCTATGACGAGAATAATAGCTTTTTTTTCTTAATAATGTATACAAAGAACCATTGTGAGCGTTCTTCTGATCACTATACAGACCCCTAACACGAAAAGACCCCTAGTAAATTACAAAACACCCTCCCCTATTAATAAAATCAATTATCGTGTACACATTCGCAACACCAATAAATAATAATAATAATAAACGTTTACACACTCATACCTCTGCACTAGGATCCTAGTGCACAGGTATGAGTCCACATGGATGAAAATCCATTCCATCCGTTGGTGTTCATTTTGATGTGTTTTATTCCTCAATTCATCGCACAGTTACCGTGCTTGTCTCCTATTTTCAGAATATACATTATTCCGAGTAAATTAATTAAGCTATTTGGAAGCTATCGGCTTATTGTCTCATGCCAAAACACGTTTTATTTGGACATGCTGCACTGGATGGCGGTGATTAAGCCAAAAAATAAAATATCTGACATTATTCATGATTTTGAGCTTATTTTTTCTTTACTTATTATATTTATTTTGGTTTAACTACAAATCTATGAATCGGAAATAAGTTTAAAAAGTCAAAGTCAAAGCCAAAAACCTTATTTCCGTTGAATTCTTAAAAATTACTTGAAAACGTCAATTTTATATATTACAAATGTACAAGTCGATTTATACGACTTGAAACCGCCAAGCTACCCAGCCAAGTCGTATTTCCCAGTTTGCTTGCCAGTCACATGGAAAAATAAATATATATTATATTTCACTATAGTATAAAACAAAGTCGCTTTCTCTGTCCCTATATCCCTATGTATGCTTAAATCTTTAAAACTACGCAACGGCTTTTGATGCGGATTATTTTAATAGATAGAGTGATTCAAGAGGAACGTTTATATGTATAATACACTAGCAAGTCACCCGGGCTTCGCACGGGTAGTTTCTCATACGACTCTGATGCTTTACTAACCGTGCGAAGCCGGGGCGGGTCGCTAGTTTCACTATAAAAATTGTATGTCCGATAAATTCGATCAAGTCAAAGAGTATTTGTTTCCGTTGAAATCCGTCTTCATAAATACGTGAACGTTATTTTTAGGGCTCCGTACGTACAAGTAAAAAACGGAAGCAACACTTCGTTATATAACTTCTAAGTCAACGCAATCAAATGATACGGCCGTTTATGCTCCGTTTATGTTACATATTTTGACTCGCAAGGGAATCCAAACTTCCGTTCCAGTTGACCTAGAGCCATGAAATTTGTCAAGAAGCCATTTCATCTAGCACCAGTGAAGGAATAAACCAAAAACCATAAATTTGTACATCACAAAAAAATATATACACGAGAAAACCTACAAGCTAACGTGTAAACGTGTAGCTACAAATTTGTGTGGAACCCTCGGTGCGCGAGTTCGCCCCGCACCTGGTCGATTAAAAAAAAAATATTACAAATGTGATCATGCTTTCTTATTACTAAATAAAGCACTTGTTCAAAAGCAAACTCCCGACGCCTTCGGCATAGCCCAATCCGTATTTCCCGGCGTCCTTAACAAACGTAGTAATCCTAGTAATTACTTCTACGTTATTTTTATCTTAAATCGTAGTCCATAAAAGTAAAAACCAGCTTGAAAGCGGAACAGTAAGGTAATTTCTATTTAATAACCTCCCGACCCACGCCCTGATAACAATGACCATTAAGAAATTCGATCAAAGAATCCTTACCGCAACCAATTTGCGGCTAGCTTAAAACTTTAGAAACCGTTATTGGAACGTTTTAACTGTTATTTCTATCGTTATTTCGTATTTATACCACATAAAGTATTGGAATAGTAAAATTTGATTTTATTTAAAAAAATCAGTTATTTTTAATCTTGGACAACGTATTGCCAGTAACTTTATGCTAATTCAGGTGAGACCGAGGCCAAAGGAAGGAGTATATGCTAAAAAAGCGTGCGTAAAAATATAGTGTTTACCAATGTGACATAAAAAAATGAATATTATTTTTATTGTACTGTATTCAATATTAAAATATTCAAATTAACAATATTCGCCTCTCTCCTCGGTAATAGTGATCCGTTTCATCCGTTATTTGTTTTTTAATATACAATATTATATAATATTTAATTTGTTGATAGTATAATGCGTAAAGACGAAATTTCTCATGAGCCTAAAAGAATCCTACTACTATTATAAAGGCGAAAGTTTGTAAGTATGGATGTATGGATGTTTGTTACTCTTTCACGTAAAAACTACTGAATGGATTTGAATGAAACTTTACCACAATATAGCTTATACATCAGAATAACATATAGGCTACAATTTTTGAGGTTTCTATAAAAACTATATATATAAAAGAAAGTCGTGTTTGTTACAACACTTATAACTCGAGAACGGCTGGACCGATTGCCAAGGTTTTTGATTTGTTGGATTTGTTTCCGTCCCGAATAGCAGAATAACTATTAAAACATTGGAAAATTAACGAAAAAAATAAAATCAATTTATCCCCGTATTCTCCACGGGAACGGGAACTATGCGGGTGAAACCGCGGGGCGCAGCTAGTAACGTAATAAAGTTACGTAGCTATGTAGTTCAGTTTTACAAAAACACTACCAAAAGAAATAATTTTCTTTAGAACTAGAACAAATTCGGTGATCACTTTACTTATTACCTTATTAAAAAAATTGGAAACAAACAGAATACTAATAGTCCCATCTTCTTCCACTCCATGACTTTGAAAAGAGATAACAAGATTTTAAGATGCCTGTCGAGTATTGAGAGCTAACATGTTTTTGTGGAAAAAGGATATTTTCTGATTTATTTAAACTCATCCTTATAAAACTATATTAAAGTATTGATGTAAAGATAATAACCTCTTGAACCACGATGCTATGAATAATGCACAAATTAAAATATTTCAAATTGGCGTTATACAATCGTTTTGAATAACTGTCATCTTAAGACTGCTACAGAAAAAAATTATGTTATATACAAAATAGTATAACCTCCCAAGCCACGATGCTAAACAATAAGTCACCGCTACAAATCCGATCAAAGAATCCTTGCCGCTCGTAATCGGGGCGAAACAACTCAAAAAGTTTTTGAATCGATAAGGTAAACATTCCACCAATCAACGTTACACATAACGGTATTACAGCAAAAAACAAAAACGAATGTGAAGATGGCAAATAACGTACTCACAATCGGTCTGGTGCGGTGCTATCTAGTTAAATCCGGTGTCACAACACTACACTTGCACTAAACAGTTCTCGTTTAGGTGAGTAGACGCGCGAGTCACGAGACGTCGATACGCGAACTGACGCCATGACAGTTCTCAGGGGTGGTTGGCGCATGCGCTTTGGGAGTTGACGTAGAGTAGTGATATGAGTGGGTAATGTAGGGTGATTGACCTTCGAAGACCGAGGGGTTTTAAATACATAGACATACAATCCAAGAATTTTCTGAGAAAGGTGGGATAGAGACAAATATTTGGAGGGGTCCATCTTGCTCGCGTCCGTTGGTGAGCCTTTGAATATCTAAGCGTACACCTTGGGTGATATTAAAAGATCACCTTTAAGAAGCAGAAGAGCTTGTGGCACATTCGTTCGGTTAAGTACTGCCCACATCTGGAAATTTGCTGTCAAGCATCAGTGCACTATTCCGATGGAAGGTCGATTTGAGTCTCCTTATACTTGCATCGGGAAGAAATAGGCATATTTCAACAACGGATCACACTATCATAATAAGATAGCTAGTGGAAAGTTCATCTCATAACAGACTGGAAATTTGTGTAGAGCATAAAACGCTTTCGTCCTAATTTGGTGTTTTTGGTTTCTCCCGTGTTCGCGCGACCTCTGACGTAGTGACTAGCGACGTTTCTACTAACCACCAGATGGAGACACGGGAGACAGCAGTAGGACATAAACCATGGGCTTGTTTTACTTTCCCTACTGCCTACGCTGTGTAATTACCTTATGGCCCTCCATTGTTCGGGGGGCCGTCTCGAATTGAAAGCAAAGATACATTATTTGGGCTGTAATCTCATTGAAGCGACAATATGTCCACACCCATTTATTTTATTTATGCTCGGACTACACGATATGAGCAGATATGCGACGAAAACTTCGTATTATTTGCCCTATGTTAGTCGTAATTATATCTAACTAGCGACCCGCCCCGACTTCGGTAGTACAAAGTGGGACATAAGTCGCAATATAATTTCGTAGTACATAATTTTGATCTATATCGTAAGGTTAAGCATTGTCAATGTAAGCGCCCATAAAAGCGGAGAGACAGACAAATGAAAACAGCGACTTAGCTTTATACACTATTTAGAGATTTGATACGCATAAAATGATATCTTTCGATGAGCATCGCTACGTATAATATAATTTTGCATGCGACATTATTCCCCTTACCGATTCGACACAAAATCCAAAAATAGGCAATAAATATTTATAAAAATAATTATAAAATATATTTTTACGGAAATTACACCATTTTTATGTGGTGTACATTCTGATTTTAAATGTACCTATAGATAAAAAAATAGAATTTGAACATTATTATTTGAGTTACAGAGATATTTACCATGATTTGCGAGTATTGTTGACTTTATATTTCGACGCAGTTTCATGCGTCCCGGGCAAAATGTCGGGAGCCAACAACACTCACAAATCATGGTAAATATCTCTGTAACTCGAATAATAATATTCATAACGATGATAACTTCAAAATTGATATTTCCACTCGTTCTTATTATATGGCGTACTGGAACACGTATACAACATCCTTCTAACGCAAATAAAATCAACACCTTGCTGGCTAAAAACCCGTCGATATTCTAACCTTTGCCTCAGTGCCAATGTGTCGTCAAGGCACTTGTCTTCAGACTAGTAAGTTGACGCTGCATTAGAACTTGACAGAATCACGGAGTCTTCAAATTCTACCACAAAAAGAGAGAATACCAGGTATTCTCTTGCCAATTGATCTAGGTATACTCAAGGTAGTCAACAATCCGTCATACTCGCTAGATAGATTGATAGATTGAGAATACTTGTACACCAAATTACAAAATATACAGAACATTATTTACAATGGGCGTCAAGTCATATGGCTAGAGGTTGTTGTCTGGAAGAATCCAGACAACGAAATGGACAGGATAACTTGGAAAACACATGGGGTGTACCTGTGATTAAAAGTTGTTAATATATAATAATAAAATAATTATAATTTCTCGTGGATAATATGTGTCCATAGCTGAAAATGTTCGCTGGCCGCTTTTTCGTATAATTCTAGGTATGTCTATGGCAATAAACATTTTATGGGTGTAATATTATGATGACAGTGGGTTTATATCCGCCGCGGCTGTAGCCAATAACTGTAAAAACGATTTAATTTTAGGCATGAGTTTTTTGTGAGTTGGGTCAACATTTACGCCAAAATAAAACAGTTTTTTTAAAAGTTTTTTGAGGAACTGTAACGCAATTTTTCTATGCAACCATTAAATAAAGGTAACGTATCCAATGGAACCCGAAACGAATAACTTGTTTTTCTCTGTCCGTTTCTCAGTCAGCTATACCTGTAATGCATTCACTTAGTGTATCTAGCTGGTTAATTTTCACAGAATTTATTTTATTATGGCAAATTACCTACTGTACCAGCCTCTAATGTTCCCACTGCAGGGATACCGGCCTACTCTCGATAATTGAGAGTACGGCTTTGATCTACGGGATCCCCCCTAGCTAACGCTAGTAATATATATAAATAAATATCAATAAAACTGACAGAAGTAGAGTTTTTTTCAAGTCACTTTAAATGTTACTTAACTTATTCGGAATAAAAAGTAGCTTGTGCTATCATCATAATAAAATTCATCCAAATTCGTCTAGCCGTTTGGGCGTGAAGGAGTACCAAACATGTATACAGAAACATTCACATTTATAATATTAGTATGATATAGTATCCGTGTCTAAAGGAAAATTGGAACATTTTCAAGGGAAAACATACAACTTCACGAGTTTCACGAACATAGCATGATACCAACTTGGCGCCAAAAAGTCGAAAACAAAGTTGGGAAATTAACATATTTTCGGCAACTCAAGCCGTTCCGTGCAAAATGGAATGGAGCTTGGGAATTTTTAATTTAACAAAATTACTAAGACAATAATTTTTCCGCTATGATTTCTTTGCTGGCAGATTGTGGCAGTTTCGTACAGTAATTGACAATGGTGCTGACTTTTATATTTTACGCGTAAGTACTTGGTCATTTCGTTAAAAAACGCTTTGTCTTAGATATTTTATTGTCATGATAAAATAAAGCTATCCTGGTACCAATTTTCATCCGAATCCATTGAGCTGTTGAGTGCGACGGAGTAAAAAACATACACACCCAGACACGTACACACACCTACATACAAACTTACGCCTTCATAATATTGATTGTACTGTAGTGTAAGCGTTATTTATTCGTGGGGAAATAAAGACAGCGATGGGTCCACCGCTTGTCACTTCTATATTCCCATAAGTTTGACTCTGTATGTAACGCGTCTAAGAACCTCCTGTGACACGTTATATGCGCTCGAATAAGTCTACTTGTGCTTATATATGTTGACTTGTTCCAACGATACCTACTTGTATTCTAATGGAATAAATAAGTTTTATAAATAAGTGAGTTTGGGGAAAAGAGGCTTATTGAGGCGCTTTCTGACCCCTCGGGAAAGAGGCTAGAATCTAAATTATATAATCTATATGATAAATGCCAGAGAAAATTTTAGATACAAGTACGATAAATGCCTTACCCTTATCTTAGTGTATGCGCTGAATTTCAAAATGCTTGATGATGACTTGCGAGATAGTATCGACAAAATTACCCCTGATCTATACGAGATATAGCAAAAAATACAAAAACACAAACTGGAAGGACATGCTAAATGTAATAGTTCAATAAACAATTTTCTATCTATCAATTATATCCACTAACGGGATAGAAATTGAAGTCATATTGCTATTCCGTAACTCTCATCACAAAGATAAAATGGTTTGTGGCGACCGTGTGTTTTACGTGAAAACGTGTATCTACGTAAACGGACATTATGTGACGCAGCGGAACGACCTCAAAATGGCGGTGCTTCCATATCCACCGCAAGCGATGCATCAGTCCTCGTTTAACGTCACGAATTCTTTGATACTTTAACTCTCGAGTGGTGGATGTAGATGATAGCTAGATAGCTGCATCATCAAACTGTATCCCCTGATTTTGTCATCATCAGTTTTCTCAATTGTTTCAGACTAAGCAAATTTACAGATGTATTCACGTCAAAAGCTGGCCGTCACGGCATTATTATGGCAACATCACTGAAAATCTTGTTATTTATTATGAATACTTCACAGAGAAATTTAACAAATTTGATGGTGTAAAAATACCGCGTAATCATATGAAATTGGCTGAGGTGGGTAGTAACTTTCCCGCCATTATCTCTACCTCCGTCATCCTTTGTCTCGGCACAGAGAAGTAATCCTGAAGCAGACTCGCACCTTTGAACATTAGCCTCTTTTGTGCGGTGAACGTAGCCAGCTTCATTACCAAGGATTAAAATAGTACTTTCATTCGTTTTGTTCTACCATGAAGGTTTTATATACGTACGGGTGGGAGATATTTTATATACTGTGGTTTGTTTGTTGTTCGCTTAGGTTTCGTCTTTTAACAGATATCAGAAGTTATGAATTATTAACATGAGCAATACCCTGTCTGTGGTAACAACATTGTAATCATTTTACTCCGTGGCTTAGTTGGTAGTAGCCCTGCCTTCGAAGCTAGGGTTCCGGGGTTCGATTCCCGGACGGGGCACACTTTGTGTGGTGAGCATGAAGTTTGTTCTAGGGTCTTGGGTGTTTGTCTTGTGTTTCTGTGTTTGTCCATGCCATCTGCGATACAGGGAATCCTAGTGCAGAAGTATGAGTGTGTAAACGTTTATTTTACTTCAAAATATAATTAGCGTTCAGCTAATTAGCTCTTGAAGTATCAATTATAAATTAGGTTAAATTAGGTAATTAGGTATAAATTAGGTTCTCGAACTGAAATACTGTTTTACTTAATGAAATGTGCAACAATACCTTACTTTTTTTATTGTGATTGTAAATTGGAATTGCGTAATTTGAAGTCCGCATTTTATTATAATATGTTTAGAAGATAACAAATAGATTTGTTAGATTATAATTTATTTACAAATCAATTAAAAATAGCTAGCCACTTACACAAATGAAATTATCAGAACCGAAATAATTAATGAGTTACCAGATTTAATTTAAATTTCAACTCGGTTGGCTACGCTGCGGTTATTTCATTAATCAACATCAAAAAGGCGAGCTTATTAAATCGTTATAATATTTGGCGAATGTACTTTGTTTACGAATGTCCATCTTGTTTGTTTAGTGTGAAATTCAATGAACCAACTTCGCAAACAAGTTAATTCATTGTGAAATTACAAAAATATCTACCATTTTCTGTGAAATTGGACATTCTTTTAACCCCTGATAAAAAACTGTGTTTATTTATTTAGGTTCGCCATCAGTGTATACACGAAAAATAGAATATTCAAGTCTATAGGAATTGATGCTACGTACACAACCTTTTGCAAGCTATACACATTCCTCAAGAAATCACAATAATGAATAGATAAAATATTAGTTATGTTTTACAAACAAAACGGTATAGCTAAATTAGTTATTCACCAAGCTCAAAGTAACATCGCAAGCAAGAAAGACACAATTTATTTATTAAAAATTAAGTATTATATATGCACATACATAATGTTTTGTAAGTTTAATGGCAGTCAAGTTCTTTCACTACTTTAGATTGTTACTACACCTGTAATTAGATCTTATACCCACCCCTAATTTTGATTGAAACATGTTCTACATATGTTTAATTAAAAGAAACCATACAAAATAACCCTACATCCATGTATTATCACGTGTATATTTACTCCAGAGGTTAATTAAAAAACATCATAGCAATATTGTTTATATTTTTTTTAACACTCATACCTCTGCACTAGGATTCCCTGTGTCGCAGATGGCATGGACAAACACAGAAACACAAGACAAACACCCAAGACCCGAGAACAAACTTCATGCTCACCACACAAAGTGTGCCCCGGCTGGGAATCGAACCCGGGACCCCTCGCTTCGAAGGCAGGGCTACTACCAACTAAGCCACGGAGCCGTCATGTCATATTGTTTGGATAGCTACGTGGTTTCCTTTGTTATTGTAATATTTTTAATTCCGCTATTGTTTCTTTATTATTCCAGCCATCGAATCGAATAATAAAGAAACAAAAGTGAATGAATCGAATTCAGGGCTACTCATACTGAAGCTCATTTATTAACCGATTTCAAAAAAGGAGGAGGTTCTAAGTTTCACAGTATATTTTTTAGGTATGTTTACCGATTTATCCGCCACTTATCAAGCGACTTGGAAAATTATTTTTAATTGTCAAAATCGGTTCAATAATTTGGTTGTTAAATCAAAATAACTGGCAAAAATATGTCAACGAAATTGCGTATTTTGTTGAAAGTATTAAAGTTATATTACATTTCGTTCGATTTTTAAATCAGTTATTTGTTACTTTAGATCTCTAGTATGGTTTGGACAAAGATTTTACACACACAAGTAAACATATTCGCAAGCCTTGACACAAGAGCTCCTTAGGCACATATGCACACAAATATGTTAAGTTACAGTAATTTTTCATGCTTTTGCTAGCGTTATTTGTTAAGTTTACGTCTGTTCCAACCCGTGGGGAAATACTTGGCATGACTATCCTCAAAGCTCAGTTGGTTACTAGCACTGCCTTCGATTCCTAAGCAAACTTTTACGTGATGAATATAAAGGTTTTTTGTATTAATGTAAATGTTTTCACCATTTGGGTGTTAATATAAATTTCATATATTTTGTGGGGTCCAGTTTTGGTAGCTGTTACCGGCGACTTCGTACTTATTTTTCTATAATAAAAATAACTTAAGTTACTCTTTATAACATCAGCTATCTACCAGTGGAAGACCCGTTAAAATCGATCAAACCGTTTGGGAGATTAGCCGGAACAAACAGACAAAAAGACAAAAACTTTAGAAATGGTTATTTGTTTTATGTACCGTATATACTTTTAAATGCATTTTGTAAAAAGTTTTAGACATTACAAACAGACACTTCAATTTTATTTATTTGTATATAGATTCAATCATTATAATTCTTTTTATATTACTTTTATTTCGTAATCATAAGTAATGACTAACTATTATATTGTAGTAAAACGTATTCACATAGCTGGCAAGATATTGAGATCTATAACGATAATAATTTCATCAATGTTGCTATTAACCACGTACTATGTGAATCTGTCTTTATCTTAAACAAGCTATCCTTAGTGTGTTGGTAGATGGCGCTATGTGAAAGTTCCATGAAAATTTAAGTCGCTAGGGCGTCACTTAATTTGTGCTACTACATAAGTTTTTGAACTTTAATTACACAGATAAAGCTGTGAAATTTTACGACATTGGCTTTGCCCTGGCATCGATTTCAGATATCACTTGGATAGTCCGAGCGGTAGTTTTGGAATTATTTCCCCACAAAGTTAAATACATTGCATAGAAGCACATGTTTAGTCAAATTCATTGATACTCATATCCTTTATTAACCGTAGGGACACTTCGGAACACTTGGTATTGTCATTACAATATATCAGGTAGCGGCTGTACATAGGCCTTGTCAAATTGTATCAATAAAAAGTGTGTAATAATAGGTAACAGTAAAATAAGGAACATAAGCACTTTTGTATAACATATGCAGCTGTATAGGGGCCTTTTATTGTCCTTCCGTACCAGCTTCTAATATTCCCACTGCAGGGACACCGACCTACTCTCGGTAATTGAGAGTGAATGGGCTTTGATCTACCACGGGAGCCCAATACGGATTGGTAGATGTCACATGTCCTCGAATTTATGGTTCTAAGACATGCCGGTTTCCTCACGATGTTTTCCGCCACCGTTTCGAGATCGTGGTATTGCGCACATAATTTTTTTAAAGTAAAAATCTCGTTGGTGCACGTGTGGGTTTTGAACCAGCGACCTTCAGATTGAAAGTCGGCGACTATGTCCCTGGGCCACGCTCACGCTTTTATTGTCCTTAACCACTCATAATATAAATATATATATATATATATATATATATATATTTATAAATGAGTGGTGAGTGATATCTATTCGTATATTTAATGCGCGAAATCACAACTTCAATCTCTTTACGAACTGGCGGCCCTCCTAATGTTAAGAAGTTACCACCGCCCATAGACAACAGCAATACGACTCAGGTCCTTTCCACATAACTAATAGAAGATCCAAGTCTTACGCATTACGTCTACTGCATTACGTACGCCTATCACTATGAGGCGGGATAAGAGGTGATGTAACGCCTCTTTGCTTGTAATTTCACCAACACCCACACCCTCACTCGAACACAGCAACGCAATCATAACATAATCATTTTGGGGCAAGAGCCTAAACTTCCAACTGGTTGTCTAGCAACAAGTTGGATCAATACATTGTTAATAAAATATCAGATCGAACAGTCCGTCTGTTACTCGTATAGATATTTATTAATTTCAACTAACTGACATTCTAGAAACGTCCAGAAATTATAGTGGAATTGTGCTTTAAAATTTAATTTCAAAGTTGTTTCAGGTAAAGTTAAAATTACATTATTGGTATTTATAATAGATGTTTATTAAAGTTTCCGACAATATTCCTGAAACTTTCGTAGTTGTGATTGATGTAGAATTTATTCATGATAAATGTGTATTGAGCAGTGATTTCGGAGTTATTGTTATAGCAGCCGAGTTATTTTGAATAGGAATAGCGCTAAAAGATTTCCTCTGTTCAAGTGTATGCCATGCTTTGTCCACCATTCCCTTTATTATGTAACATAAGTGATGATATAGTCTGAAAGCCCACCTGATGTTAAGTGGTTACTTCCGCCCAAAAACCAGCAATATTACCTATGTTCTCTTAGACCAAAGTCGCACCCCGTTGTGCCTATCACCCAAGGCGATGTTTTATCTCATGCACCTGAGATTTCACCGGCACCCACACCCTTCTGCTAGAACACAGTAATGGGAGTGCATGGCTGGGCAAGGCACTTCCCACCGGAGGTGTGAAGGCAGACCTCCAGTCGAAACTTGCACAAGTTCTACTGCTACCTTTTTGGAGAAAGACGTGATTATTGTTATTTTAGGAAGCCATATAATTGATTATATGAATAAAACGTTATTGAGATCGATTACGAAACGATTACGTGTCTATAAATATAACTATTGTTTCTCGCAAGTACAAAACTGTCTCGTGTTTGATTGCAATGAACACTTTTAATTTTATATGAAAGATAGAATACATTATTGTTCAATATTCAATTGATAAAAAAAATTGCTAAACGATAAACTAAACAATAAGGTAATTTAATGGACCTTATCGCTAAAACCGATCTCTTCTAGGCAACCTTTGGATGGACCAGATAAGAGAAAAATAAAAGGAAGTAAATAACAAATCACAAGAAATGGTTGGCTGGAGCAAATCCAAAATGAAGCACATGATATATTCGGGACATCCATCACAATTCTGGCTCGTAAGTTACAATCCTGTTATTATTATAAGTTATTATCTGCGTCATAAGTTAGGCGTAGGCTGTCTCTGTTTCGGAAAGTATCTGCACCAGATAGCAAGGAGGGAGGTCACCCCAGAGTGCCACGAGTGTGGAGCAGCAGAGGACACGGCACTACACACTCTAGAGGAGTGTGCGGCATGGGGCCCACAACGTCACACACTCACCTCTATAATAGGAGGCGATCTCTCGTTGCCGAGCGTAAT
The DNA here is from genome assembly GCA_921293045.1 of Aplocera efformata. NCBI lineage: Eukaryota > Metazoa > Arthropoda > Insecta > Lepidoptera > Geometridae > Aplocera > Aplocera efformata. The sequence goes on from OV121061.1 coordinate 2,220,545, forward strand.
TAATGCTATGCTCGACAGCGACAGATCGTGGCAGGCTATGGCCGCTTTCTGCGAAGCAGTTATGCGGCAGAAAGAGATTGCGGAGCGGGGTAGAGAGGATGACATCCAGGCGGACCCAATCCGGCGCAGACGAGGAGGGGAGAGAAGGAGGCGCTTCGCTCGCCTCCTTCCTCCCCCTCCTCCATAAGGGAGCCATCGGATAGGGGTCGGGGGGCCCCTATCCCATTTGCACGGCTCCCTCCGACTAAGGGGATCTCGAAAATATCAGGGATCCCTCTCCACGAACGAAGAGCCCATACATAGGGCCACTTGTCGAGGCGGGATAGTGAATGCAAGTCCGATCCTATCCCGTCTCACCATGACAGAGGACGGTAACCCGCGGGTTTTTAGTGAGTAGGACGGACGCTAAGTCCGGGAGCCTCACATAACCCTTCAATTCCCCCCGGATCTGAAGGGTAGGCGTAAAGGTCTTTTCCCGCGTAAAAAAAAAAAAAAAAAAAAAAAAAAAAGGCGTAGGCTGTCTAGGCAGAAATTGAGCAGTTTAATAATTAACTACGCCATACGTAGACCATCTAAATGTTGTCTGGAAGAAATCCCCTTAGGGATAAGACCGCCAATTGCAGAGCAGAATTATTTTTATAACTATTACTCCCGATATTCCCCGGGAAAAAATATCGGGAGTCAACAAAACTTACAAATCATGGTAAATGTCTCGGTAACACGAATAATAATGTTCATAACCATGATAGTTTTAAAATTACATTTTATAAATCAAAAATATGTTAGTACTTATTTGTTGTTACTGCAATAAAGTGATTTTATTATTATATTTCACTTTATTATTATTACGCAATAATCATTATTAAATTAACCATCTACGACATATCATGTCATCTATATCTATAACGTTAACGTTAACACACTCATACCTCTGCACTAGGATTCCCTGTGTCGCAGATGGCATGGACGAACACAGAAACACAAGACAAACACCCAAGACCCGAGAACAAACTTCATGCTTACCGCACAAAGTGTGCCCCGGCCGGGAATCGAACCCGGGACCCCTCGCTTCGAAGGCAGGGCTACTACTCATATGCTCATACTCGTATTATAGTCCCAGGTGATGGACGCAGCAGGATGAGTGCGACTCAGTGTAAGACCCAAATCTTATATTGAGTCGCATTACTGTTGTCATGGGGGGGTCACCACTTACCACCAGGGGGCCCTCAGCTCGTTTTCACATTAAAAAAAACTACACTTTACAGAGCTAAAAATAAATCTGTAAAATGTAGGTATCGTAGCAAAATATACACCTTTGGAGATGAGAGTTGGTTACTTATGGTAATTTCCCAGGGTCGCCACAGATCCGAAATGAAATCCACTGCAAACATCGAGGACATGAAGAAACTCACTGACATCGTCGGCTATGATTCACTCCACATTCAAAAGTAAGACTCATGGCTGCCTTATCAGTTACTTCACTTGTAAGTATGGCACTGTGAGCAATTGCCGCGCTGCTAAAGATCATATTTCTAGAACTTTCTCGTACCTTCTAACAACCACGGTTCACCCCGCACGCTCCTTTGCCGTTTCGCTTTATTGGCATTTCTAACGTAAATGATAGTCAAGGCATTTATCGCAACCTTACATTCTAACCTTACATTCTAAACCACATGGTTGGAAAACTAAAGATGTTCAACCAAATACTAGACCAGGGGTCACCAAATGGCGGACTTCGGTCCGGATCCATACCGCCGACCTATTTTGTGCGGACCTTAGTAAACTGTAACTTGTATAACTGAGTACGAAACTTAATAAAATTTATCCCGCACTTTATCTTTCTCCAGGATTTCATGACAGTAGCTTGCACTAACTTTACTTCAAACTTCACACAAATAGTTCAAGGCAAAATTTTTTATTTTTCACATTGATATGTAAAAAAACATCCTTACATTATAGTCCCCAGTACGCCACCAATTTAATAAATAAATAATACATATCTGAATTTATGTCAGTAGCTTCATTTTAAAGAGTCTACCTAAGTTTCTTATTACGACAATTGTCGTAAGTAGGTACTGCTTATTATCTGGATAAGCTCTTTCGTGTGGTCGCCAACACTGGTGTCAAAGTCAAACCGGGTGGCTTCTGACATGGCTTAAAGATGAAATCTTAACGCGTCTTAAGCACGGATGCGCTCAGTTCAAAAGCCTTTATGGTCACCCATCCAATTTATGACCGCACCGAAAAAAAACCACGAGCGCTTCTTGTGAAGACAAGATTAGATTAAAATATATATTTCACACTCTTAATATTGTTCTATCGCGCTATTGTTTGATCGTTTGATCTAGAAGGTTTGCAATTGCGCTTCAAAAATATATGTGCGTAATATGTTTCTCATCTTGGTGAATAGATAAAAGATTACTTGATACAGAATACAGATAACATTGATTCTTAATTAATATTCTTTGTTCGTGTCAAATACAGAGTATTCGACATACGCGTCGTGCAGATATTGGTATGAGAATATATACCTACATTAAATTATATTATAATGTGTAGTGAAAGTTTGTCTGTATGTTTGTTAACCCTTCACGCCTCAACGGCTAATCGGATTTGGATAAAATTTGTTCTGAAGCTAGCTCATACTGTGAATTAACACATAGACTTTTTATTCCGAAATGGTTAAGTAGTTTTAGTGACCTGCAAAAAACACTTCCGTCACATTTTCCCATTAACCCTAAACACTTTAGGGTAAAATTTGAAAGAAGTTTTTTTCAGGTCATTAAAACTTTACATAACTTTTATTAGTATTACATAGTATTTTCCTTATTTCACAGACTCATAGAAAACAGAACGAGTGAGAAAGTAAAACAACTACTGGACCAAGAGGAGGTAAAACTTTGACAAAGAAGGGAACGGCTTAAAATACTCTTGGAGACTGAAGAACAGCAGTTCATAGAGGAACTAAGAAGGAAGCAAGAGTCTCAAGATTGTGGTTATTGTAAAGATAAAAAGGAAAAGATTAAGACCTATTTGGAAGAAATTGAAAATGAAAAGTTGAGAGAATGCTTAAAGGGATTGGAGAGGGAGAAAATGTGAGTATTTTATTATGGTTACCGCCTACCTGATGTTAAGTTGTTACCACTACCCATAAACAACAACAAAGTGGCTCAGGTAACAAAGTATAAGAAGAATCGAGTGTAACGTCTCATGCGCCTATAATTGCACCGATACCCACACCGGAAAATGGTGATGCGAGTGCACCACAGCTTGGCTTGGATCCAGAATAGGTTCTACTGCTACTTGGGGTTCCTCCTCTCGCACCACCCGGGATACATGTGAAGGGAATCTAAGCGTACTAACCCACAGACTATAATTATTTATGTATATGTTTGAATTGAGATTTTCGGTTCGGCTCCGTGGCTTAGTTGGTAGTAGCCCTGCCTTCGAAGCGAGGGGTCCCGGGTTCGATTCCCGGCCGGGGCACACTTTGTGTGGTGAGCATGAAGTTTGCTCTCGGGTCTTGGGTGTTTGTCTTGTGTTTCTGTGTTTGTCCATGCCATCTGCGACACAGGGAATCCTAGTGCAGAGGTATGAGTGTGTTAACGTTGTTGTCGTTGTTTTAGCTAAACCCTCATATATTATTCAGTAGATCATCTAGAAACCCAAATATAGAAGTGAATAGGAAACAATGTATATACCTTTTTACTTAATCTGTATGACGTACCTAAGAGTTTTTAAGTTCCTAAGGTAAGAAAGATGGCTGTGACACTTTCACATTCATTAATTGTTCATTAATAAATCATGAAAAATAATAAATATTTATTTAAGGTTTATTCCAAAAAAAAAATCTTTAATTGCATTTAACTGTTAAAAAAAATTGGAAACGTCACTTTTTTGTTAAAATAGATATGTACCTACCTACACGCAATCTTGTTGGGAATAAATAATGGAATCAATCTCTGTGGGGAATAACAATCAAGAAACGCCTCCCCATATTCTTCTGGTAAACACAATATAATGTGGTTCACCGACATATTTTTTGCCACGACGGCAAGTATTTCGCCGCGACGGCAGACCGGACCGAGCCCACACCGATCGGATATAATGTTTTAATTTCAGAGCGAAAGGCATGATGTGCACCAAAGAAGATGAAAAACTTCTGAAACAAATGCAAAGGCTGCAGATGACGGAAAAGATGAACATTGAGAGGCAAGATCACGATATTGACATGATGTGGCACCACATGCTGGTTGAGGAAGTACGAATGAAGGTACTGCGGCTTCCAATTTATTAATTTCCTCTTAAGATTTGTATAGATCTTTTGGGGGGTCTAGTTGCTCGCGTCCGTAGGTGTGTACCCTCTGATTCTCTACACGTACCCACGTGGTGTTAAAGGAGCAACCAAAAGTAGCAATAGAACTTGTGCCAAGTTCGTCCGGAGAGGTACCGCCACCACACCTGGAATCTGCCGCCATGCAATAGTGCTCGCATCATTGTGTTCCGGTGGAAGGGTGTGGGTGCCGGTGAAATCACATGCGCATGAAACGTATCATCCCCGTCTCGGGTGATGACCGAAGTATGAGAAGACCCAATTATGAGATGACCCAAGTCGTACAACAAACATAAACCCCTCGAAAAAATATCTATTAAACAGTGTCAGATTACTCAGACACAATTTAATAATATCTATTTTATCACTGTAATTAATTAAATTCTCTTCATACCATAAGTATTATTTTATGAATATTCCACTGCCTCGGCGTTTAATTTAAAATTTTGTTTAAAAGCCTTCGTGATCCTTGGTCGTAACATTGGCATCCCGTCGCGAAGCAAGATGAGGGGTAATTCTGAAGTCTTAGAAGACTTTTAAGTTACAAAATTCTTGGCTCCATTACTTCTCGTTAGTTTTTAACAGACTTCATTTAAAACATACATGTTTATGTATAATATACATGAAAGGCCGGCAGCGCATCGGCATTGCCTCTGGTGTTGCAGATATCCATGGGCGACGGTGACCGCTTTCCATCAGGAGGCCCGTCTGCTCGTCTGCCCCCACATCCATAAAAAATAAACAATTTTTTTTTTTTGTTTTTATATGTAAGTTTTCTTTGCGATCCATTTTCTAACGATTTTTAGGGTTCTGTATTTCAAAAGTAATAATAACAAACGGAACCCTTTCAGATCTTGACAGATGGACAGACGGACCACGATCACTTCGGTATCCGTCTGTCCATCTGTCAAGACCCTTTTTCCCTTCCTACATTCCTGTCAGGAACGAGGAAAGGTATCAAGTTGAAATTACTATCAAATCAAGTCGCGATCCCTAGAAGCAGCGGAATAATTAAACTTCTATGGCCTAAAATCTATCTATTCTATCTTCTAAAAAATATGTCCATTTACGCCGCATATTTTGATTCTTGCAAGGGAATCTACTTCTCCAAGTACTTTGTTCTGGAATTTCAATGGAGACTTTAGTCAAGTCAATTTAAATAGACATACGAGATGTTACCCCGTTTCCCGTACCAACGACATGTTGGGAATTAGAGCCTTGTAGATGCCATGCTGTGCTTATTGTCGTTTGTACCTCAGTAAGGGACACACTTTATGAGGCGAGATGCCGTAGGGTAGCCGCTAAGTTTCCCCTTTGCTCTCCCAAACAACAGGGGGAACTAAGATATCTGGTTTGCCTAATAATACTAATATTATTAATTCGAAAGTGTATAATTGTTATTCTTTCACGCCTAAACGGCTATACCGATTAGAATGAAATTTGTTTTGAAGGTAGTTTTACACCCTGGATTAATACATAGGTTACTTATTATCCCGAAAAAATGAATTATTCCCGTATGATGGCTCCGCGGGGCGCAGACGAAAACTACCAAGTTGGCAGTAACGGAACATAAATCGGTGGCCAATTTTAATGTGTGTCAGGGCTAAGCCTATAGTCACGATTAATTAAAACGCTTATCTAGCATTTCTCTTAATTTTTAGGAGCACCAAGAAAGAATAAACGAAAAGAAGCGTCAACAAGAGATGGCAGAACGCAGACAAGCGTACGATGAGCAGATCGCTTCGGCTAATAGAAAGAGACAGGAGGCGCTACGGGAGGAGAGGGAGAGGGAGAACAGAAGATTGGAGAGGCTGAAGAAGAAGATGGAACAGGATCATTACGAAAGTAAGCAAAAACCTATGTCTTTGTATCTGCCCTACTATTAAAGGTTGTATTTATTGAACTGTATAGAAAATAATGGCATTTATATAATATTGATTTAATTATTGCAGCAATCAAAATAAAGAAGGACCAACAACAGAAGAACAAAACTAACTACCTGGAAGGATACAAGATGAAGATGTCCCGGCTAAGAGAAGAGAAGATGAAAGCGAGAGAGATAGATAATGGGACTATCAGAGTGGCCCTGGAAGAGCTGCAGAGGGAGCGAGACAAGAATATGATGCAAATGGTAAAGTTTTTTTTTTATGAATTCAATGGAATTAAATAATCTTTACTTATAATAACTTATAGCGTAAACAAAGAAAAAAAAAGAATTGTGAATTCCTCTTCTTAAAAAGTCTGTTAAGAATTATACTGAACTATTCCCGTAATATTCTAGAGAAACCTTCAATTAGAAAAGCAGATTTTCGTGGAGAACTTCAATCGTGAGCGGAAGACAGCCGCGGAGATGGAAGAAGAAGCAGATAGGGTTGCACAGGAGTGGAAAAGGGAAGCAGAGAACAAGACAGATGAACAGCTGTTGCGGATGGAAGAAGAGAGGAGAATGAATAAAGAGGTAGGTAAAAAGAAGACTAATCTTTATGTTCCTGGTAGGGAAAAGCTAAACCCCCAAATTTGATTTGTTGGTATTAGAATCTAGTCATTATTAGACATAATATCTTTCTGGTATATATATTAATATGACTAAATTGACGGAAGTATCTGCTTACTCAATGTTCACCCACCACCACTCGTAATCGTTCAGATCACATAATTTTTAATTTATCCTCCAGCAAGCAGCTCAGGAGTACAAACGCCACGTGAACAAAAGAACTTCGGAAATGGAGGCGGCGAAACAAAACCGTCGGGAACGTATGGAGCGCGTCAAACGGACAGCGTACAATGAACTACAGCGGAGGCTGAGTAGTGCTAAGGACGAGTTGAGGCGACAAGTCGAGTATAGGACCTGCCTTACTAACCAGCTCAGGGAAAATCAAAGGCACATGGTATGAAAAATAAACAATTTAGTTCCACAGAGGTTTGCAGTCTCAATACAAAACAACTGGACCAACGTATATTGGCAGTTCCTGTGATAAATCCAATAGTTTTGTTTCAATTAGTTCAACAAACGATAGTTTAGGTTCCCAAAAGTTATTCGGGCGTACAAGAACGGCATCGGAAGCGGGTTAGTTGACAGTCAAAAACAATATTTGGAAAAGTTACCAGTTGGAAATTAGGAGAAACTCATTCAGAGATACGCGAAATAAATAAATATTTATATAAAGATAAATACAAGAATTGCTCGTTCTTTTCTTTCTTTCTTTTTAAATTTTAAGGTATCTATTAATTCCATCAGCCATTCTCATTTGAGTGCCCTGCAATCAAATTCTACTCTTCTACTTTTATATTTGGGTACCTAACTAATAATGTTTATACAATAATTGTATTTTTAGCTTCATTTGGGTAACTTTTTCAGGAAACGGCAATAACGAGCACTAAAATAAAAGATACCCCTTTTACCAAAAAACCATTGATGTTTAAAGAATCATTGGAGGAAACACTACACCAAAAAAATGTGACGAGAGCAAGGTAAGCCACATATACCAACTTACATAACAACTAGTTTCTAGATTCCACTAATCACCATAACAATATTGAATAATGGTATGATTTAATGGATTTTCAAGGACAATTTTTTTTTTTTTTTTTTTTTTTTCAAAAATGTGTTCCCTCTTTCTTGGTGTTAATGTTAATCGGAGTCGTATTGCTGTTGCCTATGGGCGGCAGTAACCATTTCAGATCAGATTGGCTGTCAGATCGTTTCCTCACCAGCCACATAAAAAAAAATCTAGTACTTTTAGTTGCTCCCTTCGCACCACCCGGGAGATACGTACGCTGAGAGTAGGTAGCACTTACATACGGACGGAAGCAACACGGACTCTCATAATATAGTCATCTATAACTTCTTTTTTATATTAATATATCTTTTAAACTTTCAGCACGAATCCAGTTCACCCATTCCGAAGATGTATGAATACGAATGCAGAAGTAACCGGAACAAAATTACCTTTTATTTAATTTAAACAAGTATTGTATTGTAAAATTATCTTTGTAATTTCATATTAAATAAATAAAATATGTAGATATTTATGAATTTTACTTTTCAGAACTGCTTAGAACATTTTACACGTAGGTACATAATGAGTACACTGACACGATGGTGCTAATTATTGTGCTAATTTTATATAAAGTACTCGCTAAAAACGATGCAGGCTTGGTAGATGGCGCTAACCAAACTAAATTCTAGTTTACTATTGTTAGTGATGCCAATGAAATATTTTCCACGCGGGTGTGAAAGGACGAATTTACGTATATTTTTATACAATAAATTTTCGGCTACACACACATAATTGTTTTCATAGGTATAGTAAACTGAAAAACGAACCTGTTAAATGTTATTTCAACTCGAATAACAAGGATTCTGTTCCACTTAATGTATTTTTTTATTAACTGTTTGATTAACCGCCATATTAACATAAATACCTACTCTGGAAAGAGTTTGTCCTAAACAAGGTTTAAATCCGGAAAAGGAAAACACGGGAAACCGGGATCACCGGGCAACACTTGAACGCGCTTGCTAGTGCCAGACTATGGTGGACTTGAATAAAATTAACTTATTTCGAACCACATCGAAAACATCGACGCAAATTATTGCCATCTACCCTATACAAACTGGAAATGTGGTCAAAGTCTAAGTTTTTTTTGACGGTTCAGTCAGTCAAACGACACTTGCAAAGTGCCTGTTTGTTCGACCGTTTGAAATGTCAAAAACACTTTTACTTGGGATCCTGGAGTAAGCTTGATTGCATTTAGTTGTGACGCCCGATAATCTTCAGAAAAACAACGTATAAAGATATGTTTAACATTAAACCTATTTTTAGGGGTATCTAATTATTACGTATCCTAATTGTATAAGATCATCGTTTTCTGCATATAGTCTAGATTAAAACTTTATATCCTAAACAAATTGTCAACATATCAGTAGTAAAAATTTTCCAAGTGTAGTAATATCGTTACGTAAATTTGTGCCTTAAAAATTAATGAGCAAGCGGTCGCCCACTGACGGGCGTCGTGAATTATGTACCTAACCCTTATGTATACTCCACGCAACAAGATGAAACAAAACAAGGAAAAAAAAAATGTGATCGTACACATACTCTGCTACCCACACGAAGCCGGGACGGGTTGCTAGTTGTATTAATCATTTCAACCTTATTCTTCTAATTCTTATTACCTGTATATAATAATATGGACAAATAAAAATATATAATATCTGTGTAACGTCTGACGATCAATGTAGTTCCCTGTGGTGTCCTCTGCTGTGCATATAGTTATCTGTGCAGGTGCCAATTAAAGAAAATCCGGTTATTAGTTGAATTTTATTTGAGTTGAGGGTAAATTCACTAAACTAACAATGCCGGAAGAACAGAACTGACCTACCTCATTAGTTTAATTCATAAAACGGAGCACGTGCCTGTATTACTCCCATGAATTGTCGCCGGCCGGTATCAAGTATCAATCTAATGAATCAAATATGTTTGAGGAGGAAGATATAGCTTTCAACGGGCTAGAAGTATGCAGCTACAGGCAATTGCAGCAATTAGCCAAAGGCATGGGCCTGCCTTCGAACGTAAAAGTAAGTATCAGTACTACTACTCATTAGTAAACTTAACCAGGTGTTTCATCCATAAATATAGCTTTGGGCACATAGAGAAAGCTAATAACACATGTACAGGTCTGGATTTGAACTAGTGACCTTCACATTGAAAGTTGGGGTTGGAACAGGCATCATTTAAACAAATAAGTCTACCTGAATCATGGTTGTTTACCATCAATTATCAATCACTCACCAGTTTACTGTCAGTATCCATGGATCCTGACAGTAAATTGTGTACATATTTATGTGCATGTCATGAGCACAAGCAGCTCCTGTGACGCACTATATTTGCACAAATATGGGAGTGTTGAAGATTCAAGACGGCATGGTATAAATACGTAGGAGTTTGAACGTCAGTATCTGTACCACTTGTACACCAGGCATAGCCTGGCCTCAAAGGTCATTTGGTAGTAGCTCTGCCTTTTGCACTGCAGATTATGAGTTTGATTCCGACCTGGAAGAAATATTGTGACCATAGATGTTTTTTCTGTGTCAGAGTCTTAATGTCTTATAACTATGCATTTAAAAATGAAATGATATATAAATAAATCTATCACTAATTTAGTACCTACAAGCTATGATTACTTTTGGGCTATAAAGCGCTGTCCATTTGTGTGAGCAACATAACAAGAAGATAGATTGCATCCAGAGGTCTTCCTCTGGATGCAATCAATATACGCTGCATATTCTCTGAATTCTACGTGGGAAAAGTAGTATTCACTGCATCACATGCATCTAACTTAAAGTGAATGTGGCTATCTCAAACAAAATAATTTTTTAAATCTGACTGGTAGTTTCAGAGGTAAGGGCGTTCAAACATACAACAAACTTGTCAGCGTTATGATATTTGTATTATATTATATACAACAAAGAAATATTCCAAGAACAAAATATTGTTTCATATGTAATGTTATCTTTCTAGAAAGTATACCTGATTGAAATGATCAATGCTAAAAAGTACAGCACAGAAGATGAGGTGAATGAAATAGTGAACCGGGTCAAAATGGAACGTAAAGTTAACGCACTGACTAAAAAGAATAAGGGTAAAAAGAAGAAAAGGCTACAGGTATTGTAGGATGTTTATTTTTAAAAATTTTTTTTTTTTTCTGCTAGTAGTAGATAGCTGATCATTTGCAGTGACTGCATGAAGCAATCGGTTCAAATATCACAAAACCCCACTTAACAATATTGGGCCAACTATACAATTTTGTAAGCTATGTCAGAGACAGCTTTGAAACTTCGGCGTTAAGGTTGGCCACATACTCGCACTACAGAAGAATAAGCATGTTTTTCAACCGACTTCCAAAGTAGGAGGTCATCAATTTGTTTGTATTTTCTTTGCTTTTTTTTTGTTACCTTTGTACTCTGACATTTATCAACCGATTCAGAAAATTATTTTTATTTGAAAGCATTTCAGTACTTTCTATTTGGTCCCATAGAAATGTATGTGTTTGTCCATGCCAGCTGCGACACGGAATCCTAGTGCAAGGGTCTGAGTGTTTAAGTGTTACATGTCATTTTATTTACAACTAAGCAGGGCAAACTAAATTCTAGAACAGAACTAAAACCTGGACTCTTATCACAGGGAACAGAAATCTCTTCAACAAGCGCCAGTCTATCACCTCAGATATCATCAACACCGAAGCGCCCCAACTTCCTTATTCAATTCAGCCCGGACCGGACAAACCTCAGTATGCGGTATAAAAAACCCAATATAATACGTTCATCATCATCCATCCGCCAGCCGATGAAAAGCGATAGGGTACTCCGTAGCTTCAACACAGTCAAGAGACCGAATTACAGGATAATGGAACATGATAACTGCTTTTATGATGTGGTCAACGCTCGGAACACCGTGCAGGAGATAACGAGGGAGAGATATCAAAGTGTCACCATACAGAAACACAGGCCTATGATGGAAGCCAGGGTTGTGATGAACATGGAAAGGCAGTTGGTGCCGATGACCAGAAATTCTGTAAGTATTTTTGATGGTTCCATGTTGCTCACGATATTATGCCATCAGTAGCCTCAGGGTCCGTACACGTCCAAAGAAGTACTGCTACCACACTGGTCCACTGTCTTTGCTGTTCCGATGGAAGGATGTAGGTGCCGGTGTAATAGACATCTCATTACAATTTCTTCTGGCAAAAATAAATACTCTTTTAAACTTTTTTTTTTAAACGTTTACACACTCATACCTCTGCACTAGGATTCCCTGTGTCGCAGATGGCACAGAAACACAAGACAAATACCCAAGACATGTATGTTCTCGGAACATACTTTCTTGCTCACCACACAAAGTATGCCCCGGCCGGAAATCGAACGTGGGATCCCTCGCTTCGAAGGCGCCCTGCCTTCGAAGCGAGGGATCCCAGGTTCTACTACCGCCACGGAGCCGTCGAAATGTCACGTTTTCTTATTTTTGCCAGAACAGTTCTCGACGTTTTGCAACAACTCGTTTTGCTACTGCTTATGGGCGGCATTCAGCACTTAACATCGGCTGTCAGCTCCTTCCCTCACTTTAAACTCATACAGACTCCGGTGGTATGAGTAAAATACCGAGGGTTCCGTACAACGAATTGGGTTTTTATTTATTATTATATTGAAATATATACCATAGATAATATATTTTGATTGTTGCCAGAACAATTCTCCGCAACTCGCCGCACGCCAGCGGAGGTTAAGTGGTATCTACCCTCTACAACCAACAACAACCGTTAGCTTCAGAGGACAAGATGGCCGTGTGTCTAAAATCAATGCCATCATACAAAAGCAAACCCAGGCACTCATACCGAAGAAAAATACACCAAAACACAGACCAATCGTTGTCACAGTTCAAGATGTTATCAACTACAAAGTTGATCAGACAGACAAACTGGCTAAAACTAGAAATATAGAACATTCTAGATACCAGAACTATGGTCAGAAAGCTATTGATAACAAAGCTCATTCTCAAATAGACAAGACCAACACGCTTGTTGGGAATTATCATTCCAGCAGTGATCTTTATGCCCACAAGGTGTCTTTGCAATCTAGAAATATAGAACCTGCATTATCTAGAAGCATTTACAATGAAACTCCAAGAAGATCAACACACCAGCGTATCGATCCCAACATATACACCTTCAGTGATTTAACACCGAAAGTGGCAGAACAATCAAATTACTTTGATAAACCTTCCCATAAAACTTATTCGAGGAACCGAGAAACCAATCAAAATGATACATATGGTAACAATATGAATGATTACAGAGCAGAGCCAACCTCAAGAGACTTTCAAATACCAACGTTCCAATATGAATACCAACGTTTCAATCAACAAATAACTGAGCGGTCACGATTTGAAAATGCTGACTACACAAATGTTGAATCTCAGTATCCAAATATGGCAGCTTTGACAGACATTTATCCGAATGATGATAACTATACTAATGAGAGTTTAAGAGATTCCAACGCTATATATTACCACAAGAAGATCAGAGCGGAACAAGTTAGGACGCAGAAGACTGGTGAGGAATTGCCCCGGATAAATGATGTGTTCACTCAATTCAAGGATGTTGAATATAAAAATTTGGATCAGCCGTTGTATGTTGAAGTTAGTAAGGAGTCGGAAAGAGGTAATCTTACTAATATTATAAACGCGAAAGTTTGTAAGTATGGATGGATATTTGTTACTCAATAATGCCAGAACGGACCTGGATGAAATTTGGCATAGAGATTATAGTCTGGAATAGGCTACTTTTTATCCCGGAAAATGTACGGTTCCCGTAGGAAGTCCAACCGCGGGTAACACCGCAGCTCATTTAAACATATTTTATTTTGCAATGCGAGTGCACCGCTGGCGGTGGATTAAAATTATTGCAACTGAGGGGGGTCCAGTTGCTCGCGCCTGTAGGGGAGATTTTTTGAATATCTTCATGTACCCCCTGGGTGGTGACGACTGATTGTTTAAGCTGAATTATGTTTTTTTTTATTCGCAGTACCACTACCAGTTGCAAACACAAACCAAACAGGCTTATTGGAAAGTTTGTACAATTTCAAGAACCAGTTTTTGACCAATGTCCCGATACTGCAGATTGTGACGACCCACACCCAGCCGACTTACAGCGCTCACACTGTTACTACCGCGTGAGTATTATAATAACCCTCCTATCGCAGTCGGGTGATAAAAGTTACTGTCAACACTTGCCGCTTAGTTTGAAAATTCCTGTCTTTGAACCAAGCGATGGAACATAGTTTGAAGTTTTTTTAAATCGTGTTTTATCAGATTTTATAATTTTTTTAATTAACAGTTGATCAAGTACCACAAAAATTAACGAGATGGCGCTGTATTAAATTTTCAGCATAGTTTACGTTTTTTATAAGGGTTTTTTTTTGTAAACCCGCACCGGCTTCGCACGGTTCGTAAAGCATCAGTGTCGTATCAGAAACTACCCGTGCGAAGCCGGGGTGACTTGCTAGTGTATTATACATATAAACCTTCCTCTTGAATCACTCTTTCTATTAAAAAAAACCGCATCAAAATCCGTTGCGTAGTTTTAAAGATTTAAGCATACATAGGGATATAGGGACAGAGAAAGCGACTTTGTTTTATACTGTGTAGTGATGCGTTTTTACAAGAAATACAATTATACAGGTAAACTAAAACAGCCAAACCCTATCCCTATAAATATATTTCTCATTAATTCTTCAAATAACTGCACTTCATAATTACATATGTCACTTTTCTTGAGTTTACTTGTTAATGGTGAGATAAACTTGAAAATAAATATGCCATCTTTAATTACGCAATTAATCAAATTACGTAATTACGTGAATAAATATTCATGAAAATGTCACACAACGCCATCTAACCCAAAACCGCTGCTTGTACTATGGGAACCAGATTACTGATAGAATACTGCCACCACATCTGTTTGTGGTGCATCGCAAGACCCAAGTTGCATGCCGTGGCTGCCATCACTCGAGATGGGTATGTAACGTCGCATGCCCCTGTAATTTCATCGGCACCCACACCCTTCCACCGTAACATGTGCTGTTGCAGTGGAAGGGTTGAAAGTATTATACTACTTCTACTCTAGGTATTAAAACTAGTCTTCTATGTATTATCTGATTAAAATATACTATTTTGATCTTCTCATACTTTGTTAGAAGAAGATCTGGGTGATCGCTTAAAAGGTGGATCGTTAGCTAATTTTTTTACTGATTTTAAGCGGTTACCACCGCTCATAGACAACATCGAAGTATGAGAAGACCCAAATCGCATCCCATTTCGTCCGTTACTCGAGACGGGTATGTAAGCTCGCACGCGCTTGTAATGTAACCGGCACCCACACCCTTCCTCCGCCACGACTCAGAATTAATGATAATCGATGATGGCATCATTTATTTTGTAGTTTTTCTCCCCATTCTTTTCTGTTTGCTTGTCTGTTTGTGCTTGCATGTTTGTTTGCTCGCTTGCTTTCAGCATCGCGAACTCTGCCGCCGCCACAGAATATAATAGCACGCGTAAGTTGGCTTTTTGCACATTACATGACATTTACATGACTTCTTTCTAAGTTAAGCAACGCTTCGCCCGGTCATTGTTTGTAGTGTCATTAAACTGAGCTCTTCGGAGGGCATGGTATGATAAGCGGCTTCAAAATTCCGACACCAAAGTTGGCCACTTACTTGAGATGAATAATATTACAAGACGCTAATTTTTTAGGGTTCTGTATTTTGAATCTCGCAAGAGAATCGATACCTATAAGGTACTTCCCGTTGACCTAGAACCATGAAAGGATATCATGTAAAGATTCGCCATCTCTGCTATAGAATATAAAAAGCGTGACATTATGGAATTATTTTTTTTTAAGTACCACTTAAAAATATTTATTTGTAATTTTTCGCACAGCCCTAATGAGCGGTCGTTGACCGTGCTTACCATTCCGCACTCGTACTACATCAATGAAGGTCACCGTATTTCACCTTTTAGGGTAGAACCTCTTCAAGTTTACGTTAAAGTTTGACTTGTGATAACTTTAATCTAACATACTGAGGAGGAAGACCTGGTGGGGTGGATTTTAGAGCAATCTAGGCATTCTGTTAAGTATTGTGACTATTTTTTGAAACACCTATACTAATTTATACTCATTTATTCAGCCTTAGGAACACTTGGTTTTGTCAAAAATGCTTACATAGCCTAAAAAATAACAACAAATAAGAAACTATAATAGAAACAGACAAGACAAGTTATATGCTTCAACAATAAGTTGACAATAATATTAGGAGTACAAATAAGTTTCCGCCGTTTTTAACACAAATTAAATATTTATTGTAGAAGAACGGTAATATAAATTTATTCAAAATATTGCCCATCACTTGCAACCACTTTTTCCCATCTCTCAGGCAGCATTCGAATCCCACGTCTGAAGAACTCCTTGTCTTTTGAGGTTATCCACGAATCAACCCAATTTTTGGTATCCTCATAAGATGTGAACCGCTGCGCCGTCAGAGCATGTGCTACGGACCGGAACAGGTGATAATCGGACGGTGCAATGTCTGGTGAATACGGCGGGTGGGGTAACACTTCCCAATCAAGTGTTTCCAAGTACTTTTTCACGGGAGCCGCAACATGTGGACGAGCATTGTCATGCAGAAGAATAATTTTTTCGTGTCTAGAATAGTATTGAGGGCGTTTTTCCTTCAGAGCTCGGCTCAATCTCATCAATTGTGTTCGATAGAGGGCTCCAGTAATTGTTTCGCTCGGATTAAGCAACTCATAATACACTACACCTAGCTGATCCCACCAAATACACAGCATAAGTTTTTTTCCGTGAATATTCGGTTTTGCTGTTGATGTTGACGCGTGGCCAGGTAATCCCCATGATTTTCTTCTTTTTGGATTGTCATAATGTATCCACTTCTCATCACCAGTTATGATACGATGTAAAAAACCCTTTTTTTATGTCTAGCTAGCAGCATTTCACTTAAGCATAATCGGCGTTCAATATCTCTCGGCTTTAATTCGTACGGAACCCAATTTCCTTGTTTATGAATCATTCCTAATGATTTTAAACGATGTGAGACTGCTTGCTGAGTGACTTCTAATGTTAGAGCAAGTTCTTTTTGTGTTTGAGATGAATCTTCCTCCAATAATTCCTCCAATTCTGCATCCTCGTAAATTTTTGGCCTTCCACTGCGATCTTTGTCTTCTACGTCGAAATCACCATTTTTAAACTTTTGAAACCACTCTCGACACGTTCTCTCACTCAAAGCAACCTCACCATATGCTTCTACGAGCAATCGATCGCCTCAGCAGCAGATTTCTTTAAATTAAAGATGTAAACTAATATTTCCCGCAAATGACGCTTGCTTGGCTCAAATTTTGACATTTTCAACTTATAAATATTATATTTTACCAATATAAAATCAATGATATTAATAGGCTAAGTTGTTCTTGAATGTCCAAACTATTTTTTAAGCCGGTTATCATCTGCGAAAGCTAACCGAAACTCCGTGCCGCGCCATCTACAATAAAACGGCGTAATCTTATTTGTACTCCTAATATAATATAATTTTAAATATCATAATAATTAAATTGAATAGGTAAAATGTCAACTATAGCTGCTGTAAAGGGGCATCGTCAAATAATAATAATTAAATACATATCTATGTATTATAATATATTATTATTATTTAAGACCTTTGATTATTTTAAGTTGTATGTTCAGTGTATCCTGTGTTGGGAGTCTTTATTAAATAAATATATATATCTTAATATATATAAATTACGTGTCACGATGTTTGTCCGCGATGGACTCCTAAACTACTTAACCGATTTTAATCAAATTTGTGCACCGTGTGCAGTTTGATCCAACTTGAAAGATAGGATAGCTCACATCTCAATTTATGATCGCAATATTATCATATGACAAAAACGTTAGCCACAGCAACGCGTGGCCGGGTCAGCTAGTATCTATATATTATATAATATAATTGTAATTATAAAATTTTGAATATTTTTTATTGCCTTATTAATTGTTATTGTTATTGCTATTTTGGTTTTTCTTATTTATATTCTTTTTTTGTGTTATTATGTTATTATTATTAAATATAATTGACTAAATTGTAATCAAAATATTGTACGCCCCTTGGGTAGAAATAAATGCATTGAAACGAATGAAAATGATAATTATTTAAAACATGTGTTTCCACAATAAATGAACTTTGACTTTGAT
This sequence comes from Aplocera efformata, assembly GCA_921293045.1. Lineage (NCBI taxonomy): Eukaryota > Metazoa > Arthropoda > Insecta > Lepidoptera > Geometridae > Aplocera > Aplocera efformata. Next base: position 2,238,696 of record OV121061.1, read on the forward strand.
TGTGACTTTTGAAACCCCTTGTATAATTGCACATTTCAGCGTACGAGCGGGTTAACTCGTATGTGGAGAATGATTATGCTGCTCGATTCGACGAGTACCTGAGAGATGTGGAGAGACAACGGGCCAATATTGGATGTGACGAAGGTAGGACCTTGAAGAGATAGCTCAGTTGCAAGGGCGGCCTTAGATATTGCGAGGTTCCGGGCGATATATCTTTGTGAGGCTCTTGGCGTATGAGGAATTTAGGTGAGTTGGAAGTGTACAGGGCTGCTGGTAACCAGGCAGCATCCTCTTTACAGCTGCGGTACATCGAAACAAAAAACGGGTTGTTCTGCGAGGGTGCGAGGCCCTACGAAAGCGAGGCCCCGGGCGGTTGCCCTGCTTGCCACCCCCTAACGCCGCCACTGCTTAATTGGTTACTCTGCGTTGTGGGTTTGAAGTGACATCTACCAATCCGGATTAGGCTTCCGTTGTAGATCAGAGCCCATTCACTCTCAATTATCGAGAGTAGGCCGGTGTCCCTGCAGTGTGAACATTAGAGGCTGGTACGGGACTAACCCACGGAGTCGTCTAAATCGCTTGATACTTATGTTGCAGTACTGAGTTCATCGACGGCTTCGCTCGAAACGAACAATTCTCAAGATCTTGGCGCCAACGTCACTATCCCGGAGATGGTGGAGGATGCTCTGGAACTCATCAGTCAAGACGGGGTGTGTATATAATACTAGCTGCGCCCCGCCGCGTTACCCTCGGTTGGACTCCACACAGGGGTACTTGTAGAGATACAAAAAATCTCCCCTACGGGCGCGAGCAACTGGACCCCCTCAGTTGCAATAATTTTAATCCACCGCCAGCGGTGCACTCGCATTGCAAAATAAAATATGTTTAAACTAGCTGCGGTGTTACCCGCGGTTGGACATCCTACGGGAACCGTATATTTTTCCGGGATAATAAGTAGCCTATGTGCTATTCCAGACTATATACACGGGGCTCACTTTGTGTGGTGAGCATGAAGTTTGTTCTCGGGACCTGAGTGTTTGTGTTGTATTTCTGTGTTTTTCCGTCATATTATTGTATGATGGAAGCATTTCGCTTCCACTTTCTGCAGTGTTGTTTGAGGTATATCAAGCATGGCTTTCATACTGTTTCAGGATTACATGGAGCGAATAGGAATGGATGTGAGATTGCAGTGCATCCTGTGCGGCTGGGCCGGACCGAAGCTCCTGCTAGAACAACATATTCATAAGGTAACTCTAAAGAGTCCTGTACCTACTTTTTTAACGCGGAAAATACGTTCAGATTGCAGATGGCATGGACAAACACCCAAGACCCGAGAATAAACTTCATGCTCACCACACAAAGTGTGCCCTGGCCGGGAATCGAACCTGGGACCCCTCGCTCCGAAGGCAGGGCTACTACCACTAGGGCTACTAACTACCACCACGTGGCTACCACGGGCGCCCAATCCGGATTGGTAGATGTCACATGTCTTCGAAGTCCGTCACCGTTTCGAGAACGTGATATTGCGCACATAAATTTTTCAAGTGAAAAACTCATTGGTTTACGTGTGGGTTTGAAGTAGCGACCTTCGGATTGAAATTCGGCGTCTGTGCCCCTGGGCCACCATGCTCTACAGGCACAGCGGCGCTGAGTGTATTAAGATTAATTTTATACAATTGGTGGTGATACAAAAGATTAATACTTTCGCGTGATAATTATTATTCGTGTTACCGAAATATTTACCATGATCTGTGAGTTTTGTTGAATCCCGATATTTCGACGCAGTTACATGCGCCATGGTCCCGGGCATTTTGCCACAAATATCTCGGTAACACGAATAATAATGTTCATAACCATGGTAGTTTTAAAATTTATTTCGCGTGATAAATTTCAGGAGCATCCAAAGGATATCCAACATACGGATAATAGCGAATGGAGTGTGCTGTTCACCCTGGGCGAGTTGATATCCGGGCAGGGGTGGTCGAACCAGCTGATACAGTACCGGGGGAACATGTTCGTCGTCAGCGCTATGTACCGACATACAGACATTATCCTGGTATCACTGTCCGTATGTATACAATATCTATACTAATATTATAAAGCTGCAGTGTTTGTTTGTTTGTTTGTTTGTTTGAACGCGCTAATCTCTGGAACTACTGGTCCCATTTGAATGATTCTTTCAGTGTTGGGTAGTCCATTTATCGAGGAAGGCTATAGGACATGTTTTTTTTTTTTCAAAATAAGGGATCCGTAATAAAATTGCTATTTAGTAACACAAGGTGTAAAATATTTCCACGGAAACGAGAAAAACGCGGGTGAAACCGCGGGGCACAGCTAGTAATAACTTATTACTGTAAATGACCAACAAGAGCGGCCTTAGATATTGTGAGGCTCTTGGCATATGAGGAATTTAGGTGAGTTGGAAGTGTAAAGGGCTACCGGTAATCAGTCAGCATCCTCTTTACAGCTGCAGTACATCGAAACAAAAAACAGGTTGTTCTGCGAGGGTGCAAGGCCCTTTTTTTATAATATATACTATATATCATACTATATATTGTATTATATAATATATATACTACATTTTGTCAAGATTTATATTTTGACACTGTGATATTTATTATTTTGATTTTTTATTATTTGTTAGAAAATTCTATTTATTTACACATAAAAATTAAAAAAAAATACATCATAATCTTATAGGCTACTTTTAAATAACGAATGTAAAAATTACAACAGAAAATTTTTATCGTGATAAAATACTATTCTGACTACTCCGGGCTATCTTGCTCCGCAGCTTTTCATCCAATAAACATTATTATATTATAGAGAGCGTGGTAGCCCAGGGGCACAGACGCCGACTTTCAATCTGAAGGTTGCTGGTTCAAACCCACTGGAGAACCAATGAGTTTTTTCACTTGAAAAAATTCATGTGCGCAATACCACGTTCTCAAAACGGTTACGGAAAACATCGTGAGGAAACCGGCATGTCCTAGAACCAAAAATTCGACGACATGTGACATCTACCAATCCGGATTGGGCTCCCGTGGTAGATCAGAGCCCATTCACTCTCAATTATCGAGAGTAGGCCGGTGTCCCTGCAGTGGGAACATTAGAGGCTGGTACGGAAACATTATTAAATTATAACTTTGAAAGAAATATTGTTTACTTATTTCAGAGGATCTCTTCCGATATTAATTCACCCAAACACGCTCGCATAACAGTGTACAACAAAATCTCGGGCAAGCCGTATTCTTACGAGAGCGAGATCAAACAGCTGCCGGACTCGATGCCTTGCGACTGCGATTACGATTGCCTCATATTGGATATAGGTGAGATACGGCACCGTAGCTTGTAGCCGAGGGCGGCCAAAGTCAAACTCCGACTCGCACTTGGCCGGTTTTCTTTTCTGGCTCTTAGTAGTAAAAAAACCTACTACATAAACAGACTATCGGTTATATGGTTCCCATTACAAGCCATGCTTTGTTTGATAATTCCATGAATATATATTTCTTTACTTCAGGTAGCCTGGACTTGATACCTAACAGCGCGAACCTAAGGTTGGTAAATCGGGAGCTGGTGGTACGATCCCCCAACAAGGTGGTCGTAGGACCACCGCAGTTGAACAACGTTGAAATTGTGGTTTATGTCAAACTATTGGATTAATTTGTTATTACAGTTTCTACCAAAAACAGTAAAAAAAATTACCATTACATATTGCTTTATTTTATATAAATATATTGTGTATTTTTGAGTTATAAAAACGTTGTTATGGTGATCCTACTGGTGGCATGACCATTCGTATATTATTGGAAGCTAATATAAGAATTTTTATATTATAAAACATGTTAACTCTGTTCCTGGTTATTTTGAAGACTGTTTAAAGATTATCTATAGTTTATTCCTTTAATGTAAGCGTAAGATTTTTTTTAGATACTTTTATTGGAACCCAGCATTAGCAACTGGTGTATAAAACATGATACGCATGGTTTAGAAGAATATTTAAAACAAATTATGTTATGTTCCTATCATGTATGCGTGTTTTCGTTGATAAGTAATATATTTTTGTTGATACACTTTATCCTAAATTAGCATTATCAGATTGTTTACGAAATATGTTATGTATTTATTTAAAAGATGGTAAAGTATATGTTAACAGTAAAAAAAAAAAAAAAAAAAATGCTTAGAATTAATCCATCGTAATGCGTTCCTAGAATTGTTTTTTTTTTAGTTTAAATTTATTTTGTTTCATACTTTTTTAATTATCTTTTATCGTTAAATTTTTATAGAACCGTGCATAAACAGATTTCTTATTAACTCATAATACCTGTTCCTAAAATAATTTATAAGACTGTTTAACAAATTATATAAATACATTATTCCTATCATTGTATGCATAGGACTGTTGTTTTTGATACTTTTAATGTTACTTTATTGTGTTGATTATTTCATAAGGATTAATTATGTGAAGAGTTTAGGGGGGAGCGGTCGAATCTCAGCTAATCTCTCGTGGCGAGAGGGGGGGTTTATACAAAATAATGTTTCAATTTTTTTCCGAAATTTACACATTATTTTGTATAAAACAATTTTTTTACGAAAATGTTTCTTTTTTTTTCTATAAGAGGACTATATTTTGATACTTTTTTATTGTTGCTAATGTTGAATTTATTTGATAAGCGTTATATTTCGTAAATCGTAGATTTCAATTATAAGAATACACGGTTGTGATGTTTTACATTATTTCAGTGATCAACGTCAAACATGAAAATATTATAAAAGAAATCGAAAATGTCAATGTCAAATGTCACAATCTTCACCGCGTTGACCCACCGCTTCAAAGATATGCTCGGTGGGACTATGGTATCAAATTTTTGATTTGTCTCATAATCGCCACACTCAAGTCTGGTGACTTGAAAACCCTTTTGTTTATTGATAGTAACATTATGTTGATTTTGATTGATCTCTTATCATGAAAATATACTCTAGCTAGATTATGATCAGGCTACACAGGCAGAAGGTACGCTTGTAGCGTACTGTGAGTATTGTACCCGAACCGTAAAGCGTGTCTTGCAAAACTAAGCGCTTAGAGACTCATCCAGCGCGGCACCAAGCGTCAGTATTAATATTTATTTTTTGAAATCAAGAAATCACTTTATATCGTTGGGTTATATGAAGATGTGACGGAACGATCTGTACTTCTCCGGGCGAACTTGCACAAGTTCTACTGATACTTTTGTTGCTCCTCTAGCACCACCCGGGGGGTACGTGGAGGGATTCATAGGGTACTACGGACGCTAGCAACGGGATCTCAAATCAAATCCAAGCCCTTATTTGATTACGTACAGTGAGGTTTTGAACACAGCTACATACAAAATCTACACAAGACAAAAGACTTGTGTTGCCATTTCAATAGGAAATGCAATGCGTTGGTTCGCTATAGCATGTCACCTACGCAGCGTACCTATCAGTAGCGAGCGAACCTCCCGCCTGTCTAGTTATGGCATGATAAAGTACAAATGATATGTTTGGTACAAATGATATAAGGTATTTTTAAAGAAATCTTTTTCATAGCGTGTAAGTAGAATTAGCGCTTGACTAAAAATAGATTTTGATAGCTTTTTGAAAAGTATTGCACAATCATTGCATACTTATTTGAAAATTATTGCACAATCATTGCATAATGTGATTTTGATCTCATTTTTGTTGTCCTACTGTCGATTCTTCAGAAATTAAACTTTGTTAATGATTTATTTTGTGTGTTCTTAAGTATTCTAAACCCAATAATTTTAGTTTTAGCACGGATTAAAGAATTTAATCTATGCGAAAACTAAATTTTAATATTAATTTAAACCCAATACTTTTAGTTTTAGCAAGGATTAAAGAGTTTAATGTATGCTAAAACTAAATGCTCTTGGATGATAATACAAAGAAGTCCCAACCTCATCAGGAGAATGTAAATACCTCGCTGAGAACCTTATTTCAACAAGTATTTCCATAAATTCATGGAAACTGTCATTTTCCTTGTCATAAGTTGTCACTCATTTCCTCTTATATTTATTTACTATTTCAAAAAAATAGATTTTTGTAGTACGTTTTCAACACCACGAATACTGGATTACTTTACGTGTCCCAAATTTACTTCAAATAAGTTTGTTCTTGCTTAGTTGAGTATGTACCAACAACCTCCGCAGCCGCCTCGGCAGAAGATACCCAAAGACGGACCTGGTCCGAGGGGAGTCCCCGACTGCTATTACGTAAGTTTTATAAATAAACGTTTACACATTTATACCCGCTGCTGTGCCGTCTGCGACAGGGAATCCTAGTTTTCCCTGGTGATTGCATGGACATGGCCGAGGAAAAACTTTACGGTCACCACACAGCGTGTCTCGACCAGGAATCGTACCCTGCACCCCTCGCTTCAAAAGCAGTGCTATTATCAACTAAGCCACGAAGCCGTCTAGGTAGTTAAATACTTTCAACTCGCAATATCTAACGCCGCCCTTGTCCCTGATTATCATATAGACATCTCGCGTGCTGAACTCTACAGCCCGTTACGTGAGATTCGTGAAGAAACTCCGCGCTGAGGAGGAGGAACAGAGAATAGGTGCCGAAAACAAGCTGAAAGAACTGAAGGACAAACAAAACAGCGATTTCTTCATTAGATGCGATCGCAGGTGAAAAATTTAATTTCAGTAGATATAGTTTGTAAGCAATGTGGGCGACACAGCATATTATTGTGGACTTACAGATGGACTCTTTTTACCCGACTGCGGCAGAAAGTTGGTTAGGTTTTTGAGTGTATGTATATAATGTATTTAAATAGATACAACTTATGTTTGACTGTAATTTGGAATTCAATTGGAATCAGATAAAACGGGATAATACAAAAAAAAACCGGGCGATGCTCCGTCGCCCGGGTATATTTTAAAGGTTACAAACTCATTGTTGCATTTCTGAACTTGAACCAAAGACTACGTCGCCACTACGCTCTCGCTTTTCCCTTCTATCTTTCCTTCTATTTGATAATATTTATATCCATTCGTTTTATTAGATCATTGATAAACAACGTTGCTCGCCGTGTAGACCTCTGCATGGAGTCTTATCAAGAGGAGTTGAGGACGAAGAGAAAAAGGTAAAATTGTACAGAAGTAATTAATTCCTTTAGTCAGTTACTGGTATAACTGCCAGCTATTGCAGGAGCATCGCGAAATTTACTGGCCGATTCCAACATAATAATATATTGTTGGTTTCAATGGCTTCAATGTCTTTGTACGAATAAAATCTGATACCAAGTATGATGTCGTTATCTTTAATGGCCAGAGCTGTCTTTACCATAACGGCACACGGGGCCCGTACCCAGGGCCTCACAATACGGGGCCCCGGAACTTCCGCTCAATAGCGCATTTTAAACAGTCAATTTTGGTGGTGGTAAGTGGTGATCCCCGCTCATGACAACAGTAATGCGACTCTGTATAAGATATTGATCGTAAACTGAGTCGCATTCATCCTGCTGTGTCATCGTCAGGCAAAGGGAGTGGAATCACTCCCTTGCAGTACGCACAATAAAAGTAGTTTCAAATCGCTTAGTGCGTATTAAGTATAATGTCATTCGACTTTAGGCTAGTTGACCTGTTGCAAGTGGAAGAAGAGGCCAACATCCGCAAGTTTGTGGAGCAGGTGCAAGCGGGCGCGGAGGCGGTTTGGCAGGACAAGCAGAAACGGCTGGCGTACCTCCTCGAGAAAAGGAAGAAGGAACACGAGGACAAATATAAGGATACGCCGTTGTTTGTAATTTATCATGTAGTATATATATCATTGACTGACAGATAGCTCATGTAACTTAGAAAATTTTAAATTATAGAAAAAGAAAAAAAAAATATTTGTATAGAATATAGATGTCATGTAAATAATTATAGAAGGAAGGCGGAAGCAGTGGACTTTTACTCGCTGATGATTGTCAAGTTATTATTACCGTATCAGCCTCTAATGTTCCCACTGCAAGGACACCGGCCTACTCCCAACAATTGAGAGTGAATGTTATTTATTATACAGGTCAAAATGTGTGCACGTCCTGCCGTGCATATACAAGCTCCGCGCCAAGGAGGCTGAGGAAATACAACTGTACCAGATACGAGAGAAAGAGGCCAGGAAGATGGCTGAGAAAGAGTTCGATAGGATGTGGTACGAAGTCGCCATGAAAGAAAGTGAAGCTCTGGTACGTATACTTTAAGATCTATTCTGACGTACATCATGACAAAACCACTGAAGCGTCCGGGCCGCGCGGCGATTTTTGTCATGACCGTCCCCGCCCCTGCTGTCATCGTTTTTTCTACTGTTTGCTTTATTATTTTGACGTGATAACGTCTTATAAAACGATGAAAACCGCCTGCACGCACGAAAAAGCATGACTCATTGTCACATTCCGCCTGAGCCGAGCGTGCAAGCGAGAGTGTGGAACAAGCGATAGAGGCACGATCGGCCTAAGCGTTCGGCTTGTGACGTATCCATCTGTCTTACACTCCATCAGTCAATGCGTCCGAGTAATGTTTTCTTATGACGTTATCACGTTAAATTATCGTCCGTAATCCGACTTTACAGACAGCCAATTTCTTTATCAAAAACCAACAACTTGTTCCGTTTAAAACGTTCATTACCCAGCTAGGTATTTCCTTAAGGCAACCCGCAAGGTACAAGACTCGATAGACGCGACAAAAATTTAAACATTACTCCGGCTACCAGCTTGAGAAGAATTTACAACTGAGGAGGATAGAGAGGGAATTGTGTACGCTGATGTTCTTGCTCGCACTTATGCTAAGTGAACGCCTGTCGAAATTAGTTCCATTACAAAACATTACCCACTAATTGCTAACGCTTTTCTGTCAGGCGGCCCGTATGGAGCAAGACGTGATCGAAAGACTGCGTCGCGACGACGAATGCAAACAGTACACCGACTCCCAGTTAGAGCAGAGACGTCAGCAGAAAGAGAAAGAAAAGGAGTTACTGAAGCAGGAGGCCATCAGGTTCAGGGCTCTCTGGGATGCCGATAACAAAAAAGAGGAAGAAGGTATGTAAATTGCAGCCTTGACAAGCTTGGGAGTTATATTGCCAATAACAGTTATTACTTAGACACAGGTATACACTTAAAATCTTTGAATGTAACCGCAAAAAAGGCTATCGCTCAGCATTTTTTGCGGCTGTGCTGTACCAGCGGTGTTGCTAATTCGGCGCTGGTTTTATGTGGAGACAAGACAAAAAGACAATTCCGTATAAAAACTAGAAAATATACAGTGCACAGAGACGTAAACTTACCAAATAATACTAGCTATATTAACTGACTGTAATTTAACATATGTGTGAATGTAATGAATGAATGTTTACTTGATTTAATTAGGACTAGGTACTAACTGTCAAGGACATCTCGCTTCATTCAGAGTCCGAAACGCATGCTGTAGATTCTGCTACGACATCCCACCACGAACATACACCATATTTGAATAAAACAAATACATTGAACATGGCCTCTCGGAGGTATATGCATATATATAGAATGTATATATATATATATATATATATATATATATATATATATAGAGGTATATATATAGAGGTATATATTGTATATATAGAAGTATTAGTTCACAGCGTTGCTACACCTGTATTCCCAGAATATTTGTTCTGTAAACTTGATAGTTCTAAAAGTAAGTATAGCACAAGGTCTACTAGAGACTTGCTGCACTACAGAAAACATAAAATCGTTGCTTTTAAGGGTAGCTTTCGATACCAGGCAACCAATTGTTGGAACAACATACCGCGACAATTTAGTTTGATTTTAACTTCCTAATAGTGCTCAATATACTTGGGTTTTAGGGCCATCATATTTAACAGATCTTTTTAAAACAGCCCATGGTTCGCTTAATATATAGCTTTCTACATATGAGAGAATTTTTAAAATCGGCTAATTTGTTTTTAAGTTCAACAAACAAACAAAAATAATTTTAGCTACGGTAATTCCTTGTAATATGAAGTTCCATACTGCGTTTGTCAAATAAAATTTCACAATGACTAAAGTGTAAAAATAAAGACAAAAAAAAGCAAAAAGCCAACATCACGCGGTGTTCCCAGGCGGTCACCCATCCAAGTACTGACCGCGCCCGACGTTGCTTAACTTCGGTGATCGGACGAGAACCGGTGTTTTCAACGTGGTATGGACGTTGGCGAAAGAATTTTCAAATATTACAGTGATATCATAAAATGTTGTCTATACTTATATTTACATCATCATTGTTACATCTTTATGGCGCGAGATAACAGGGCGATACGAATTCCCTACTTTTATCAAATCTGTATATCGAAACTGTTCATTGCAATACAATTTTGATTAGAAAAAAAGTCGTTGCCACGTAAAAATCTTTTAAAAAGATGTAAGTAAATGAAAACATTCTGGCACATATAGAGTTCTTACTTATTTGAGCCCAAAGCCGAATGCCGAACTACCTACCCAAAGGCTTTCGGTAGGTGGGTACAGCTACTTTAGGCTCTTCTATTCTTGGCTTTCAAGCTCACGTGGTTATTTTCGAGGCTAGTCATTCTAACCCTACCCTAACATAACCCTAATCATAAACTGAAGTTCCCTTTCAATCTAGCGGAGCGTGTACGCGCTGAAAAACGCTTGAAAAACGCCGCCGATAGAAAACAAATGATCATTGACCGGCAGGAAACCGTAGCCAAGAAAAAAGCCGAGGACGCACTTATAGGCGCCACTTGGGACGCCTTGGCTGGCCAGGGGCTAGCCGACGAGTTGGCTAAAATTGAGCTGGCTAAGAAGAAAGAGGTAAGTACAGTTTGACAATCATAAGTTGCCTTCCTGAATGTTAGCGGCATGTGGCCAAAAACGACTTATCTTTTACCATTGTGTATATAAAGAAAGAGACAACAACACTATGACTTGTGTAAATACCAATACGTTTCATACGCCTTACATTTATGTGCAAGCAAACATATTTTACAAGTTTGCTAATAGATTCCATTCAGGTCAGCAATATACGGCAGTATGGATTTGAAAAGGATTGGATTTTTTTACCTATGTCATAGAAGAAAGAAAACAGTACTCAAATATAGAATGATTAATTCTGTAGGTCTATTTTAGTAACCCACGAAAATATAGGATATATCATTGTTATATTTAACACTATTTAATGTTCTACTATATTGTGTACTAGCGACCCGCCCGAGCTTCGCACGGTTAGTAAAGCATCAGTGTCGTGTCAGATACTATAATACTACCCGTGGGAAGCCGGGGTGACTTGCTAGTATATTATATGTATAAACCTTCCTCTTGAATCACTCTATCTATTAAAGAAAACCGCATCAAAATCCGTTGCGTAGTTTTAAAGATTTAAGCATACATAGGGATATAGGGACAGAGAAAGCGACTTTGTTTTATACTATGTAGTGATGCTAGCAGATACCCGGCGTGGTCTAAAACCATCTTTTTGCATTGTCTTTATAATGTTACCAATTTGGGACACATCGGTTGAATGGTTTCAAAGTCTATAACGGACATACGTAGAAACAGTTTTTGTGTTTTTTATATTAGGATAGGTATACTATGTTCTGTAATGTTTGTCCTTCTAAAAACCACAAATTGTCTTGCAGAGAGACTTAGACGCTTGCAACAAGAAGATGATAGAACTGAAGAATGAAATAGCGACGATGGACGAAGTCAATGACCATTTGTTCGTGGAGGAAACGGAAAGACAGCAGCGCATCACTGATGAGAAGCGATGTGCGTACCAGTCGTGGGCGATTAAAACCAATCGCGTAAGTTCAATACCTACTTACTGTGTGGCTTCTACGGTGCCGTATCTAAGAGGACTGTCCGTGGGTGGGTAATTACCTAGATGGCACAAGTTCTACTGCTACTTTTGGTTGCTCCTTTCGTACCAACACACGTGTAGGTACTCTGAGGGTTATTCACCTTTGGACGTGAGTAAAATGTTCCCCAATGCCCTTTCAAGGAACTTTAGTTTGACAAACTTCTATATACAAGATGTTTCAGAAAGATGTCACAGTACTTTAACAGCGCATAAAAGCCTAGATTAATCTAGACAAAAAGGCTTGGGAATGAATTTGCTCCACTCTAGACGCAGGATCATATTCGCGAATACGTAATACTGTTTTTTGTTGGTTTCTTACCCACGAGTTGGTCGGTTAGGGTTGGAACAGACGTAAACTTAATAAAATAAGATTAGCTTAAACATAAAACTGACTGTAATTGACATATCTGTGTGCATGTAAAGTGCCTAAGGAGCTGGGGCTGTTTGCCTTACACACTACACTACATATACCTAATGATGTCCCAATGTCATGTAGGTGAAACATTAGGTATATGTAGTGATTCGACCTAAGAAATCTGACTTGCCCCCCCCCCCCCCCCCCTTGGCCAGAAGCTGGTTACGCCCATACGTACAGACGCGACCTAATCCATGTATAAATCCATGTATATCTTTCCAGGACGTCCGCGTAGCTATGGTCCAACAGATTAAGGACCGGGAAGTTGCTCGTGAGAAGCAAAAGCAAGCGCGAGCGGAGTCAGACGAGTACGATGAGTTAGTGCGCCGCCAATTGGAGCAACTTGTTGCGCACAAGCAACTGACGGACGCGCAGGCGCGGAAACTGCATCAGAACAACCTGGTGGAGCAGATTAATTATAACAAACTGTTGAAGGTAAGGATTCTTTTTTATGTGGTTTTGTGACGGTAATACCTGAGGGCCCACCTGGCGGTAAGTGGCGACCCTTGCCCATGACAACAGTAATGTGAGTCAGTATAAGATTTGGATCTTACACTGACTCATTCATCCGAGACTGGGATGATACGTCTCATCCGCATGTGATTTCACCGGTACCCACGCCCTTCCGGAACAATCTTCCGTACCAGCCTCTGATGTTCCCACTGCAGGGACACCGGCCTACTCTCGATAATTGAGAGTGAATGGGCTCTGATCTACCACGGGAGCCCAATCCGGATTGGTAGATGTCACATGTCGTCGAATTTTTGGTTCTAAGACATGCCGGTTTCCTCACGATGTTTTCCGTCACCGTTTTGAGAACTTGGTATTGCGCACATAAATTTTTTGAAGTGAAAAAACTCATTGGTTCATGTGTGGGTTTGAACCAGCGACCTTCCGATTGAAAATCGGCGTCTATGCCCCTGGGCCACCACGAACTTCTTATACAATTTAATTCCAAATCTTATACTGAGTCGCATTACTGTTACCACCAGATGGGCCCTCAGATCGTTCCGCCACTTAGTCACATAAAAAAAGCCCTCCAACTTTGCTTATCCATGAACTAGTCGTTAAGCCAATTCAGAGGCCTACAGGTAGTTTGTAAACTCCGACAACAGAGTTGGCCATACAAACACTTAAGAAGCGTCTATCATAGATATCAGAAGCTTAAGGCTTTACTTAAACCAAGTACTATAGATGTGAAAAATTTACCTAATTTTTTGTGACAGGAGAGAGCGAGAAAGGAAGAGTTAGAACAGTTAAAGAAATACGAACTGGCGACCGAAGAGTATCAACAACAAATCAACAAGATGCTCTGTCGGTGAGTACCTACCTGTTGTCATTTATGGTTCCTACCCGGCTCGAAGGACCATGTTGCTGCGCACCTTGAAAGAAGGACCATGAAAGAAGTCGCATATGGCATGGTCAACCACAGAAACACAAGACACACACCCAAGACCCGAGAACAAACTTCATGCTCACCACACAAATGTGCCCCGGCCGGTAATCGAACCCGGGACCCCTTGCTCCGAAGGCAGGGCTACTACCGACAAAGCCACGGAGTAGTTAGGTTGTGAAACTTAGAAAATTTACTCATTTTGCCAGAATTGTATGTTACCATATAGAATTTTGGTTTCCAGACCATTCTTCAGCGATGAAGTGCATCCGTTTATGAAGCAGATGGCAAAAGGTCTCACAATGAGAGAGAAGTGTCCCTGTTCCAAACCAGACTATTGCAAGTAGATTTGATTTTTATACAAATTGGTTTGAAGACATTTTAATAAAAAAAATTTGGCTTTAAAGCTTCTCAGATTTCTGTAACATTAATCAGGTAAATATTTAATTTAGGGCGTGTCGTGCGCGTTGTGGAGAAATAATGACCCACGGACAGAAAAAGATAATGATTGGTTTGGGTCAAAAACCTTTATTTCGAGTTAGGGTTGGAACAGACGTAAACTTAACAAATAAGATTAGCTAACATAAAAACCGATTGTAATTTGACATATCTGTGTGCATGTAGCGTGCCTAAGGAGCTACCGTGACACGTTATATGCTCATATATGTTTGTGTGTGTAAAATTTGACGTGTCCAAACGATACTTGAGATCTAAAGGAATAAATGAGTTTGAGTTTCTATTGGCGTATCAGAACAGTCTTGAACTGTACATCCTGATAGGTTGTTGAGAGTAGCTAGATCTCAACTGAAGCCGTTTGACTTAAGGCTAATTATGTAGTTCTCTTAAGTGCCTACGCCTAATTTTCCTTAACAAACAACAATTGTGGTTATGACCGTTCATAAAACTCAGCCTTTGCATTTGACTTTTCCTATTAATTGTATTATATTTTTTATATTGTTTACATGTTTCTGGCTACTTGTTATCATAGTACAATAACATGCATAACTCGTCCTCTAAGACAATATCTTGACGCGCGAAACCTGATTTGTAGTCGAGACGCGTTCAAGATTCGTTGTTGATAATAATCGAAAGAGTAGGTGGGTACCTACGTATAAGCGAAAACAAAAGCACCATATCCTTTTGCTTTTTTTGTAGAATATCAATGTGACAGTATTTTGTTTACCTAATATAAGGTACTGCCATATTTTTTTGGTTAAAAAAACTACTAATTATTCTTAGTTACAAGAATAAAGTGAAATGTATTGAATGGTAGGTATAGTAAGTACGGTTATCGGTTGTTCGATAGGGTACTTACCTTGCTAGATAAAGTCTGTACTACCTTGAAAACAATGGAAAGTGTTAATTACCTACCATTGATATGAAGCATCACGTTTACTACTCAGACATGTTACTCATAATCATATCACTTTGCTCCATGACTGTACAATAACAAAAAACACCGGTTTTCCTGTAGGAAGAAGTCATTATACGTCATTTAATAAAATCGTTACGATGTGACTTCATTCGGTTTTTTCCTTGTTCATTGCCCCATATAAAAGCTTGTTAGACGTAAGTTGTTTCATTCAAATTCGAACCTTCAAAATGAACAGACTCCTGATTTCCTTCGCCGTCGTAGCGGCTGTGGCCTGCAACGACCTGATCCAGGGTCCCGAGGGAGGGAGAAAAGTCTACGAAGCAAACCAACAAGCCAGTCCAGCAATATGGAAACAAAAACAAGAACTCACCATCAAGACTAACGATAGTGAAGTGATTAGCCGAATAGTTATCCAAGACCGTCGGCCGCAGAAAGACGGGGAAGCGAAGATCATCTCGGGCGGGCAAGGAAAGCAAAACGTGACAATTGAGCTAAGTAGCCCAACTGTTTTCAGAGGTTACGATTTCCACGTCGAAGTGTACGCCGCGGAAGATAACGGACAGCAATTAGCTTACCCTGAAGAATCAATGTACAATGATACAGATGTCAACTACGGCGCGAACAAAGGTGACGAAAGTACAAACATTAACAAACCCATTGAAGCTGCGAGAGACACGAATGTAGAAGATAAAGTGCAAGCACCAGTTGCTACAGGGAAAGACACGGCACCCACAATGGGACAGGACAAAGTGGTAGCCCTAGTGAACGCTGATAGAAAAGTGAGGAAGACCGAGCAAGATTCAGACAGTCTGCAAGTCAAAGGAATGTCTGCTGACAAAGTTACGACTGACAAAACCAATGCGCCTGTTGATCCAAACATGACGACCGAGAAAGCTATTACTCCAAACGCGCCTCTTAACCTTGCCAATGCTGAAAGTTCTGATGGTACATCTCGCCCTAGAATGACAGCCGAAGAGGAATTTATACAGCTGTACGGGAAAGACGCTTTCAACCATTTCAGAGGTGATTCTGAATCATCTGAAGAGACCTCGACCACTGAAGCGACAGTGGTCGACACAGGGATCCCTAAGGGTCAACCTAAAGTGTTCAGTGATATTTCAAAAGAGTTAGGTCAGAAAGTTGTCTTTGGTATTAAACGCGTATAAGAAATTTTACATGAGAGTAAAATTCTTAGTGCTTTAATATAGTTAAATTATTCAAAGTGCTATATGAATCTGTTCAACTGATTCTGTTACCGTTTATTAATAAAATAAATAAGTACTACAGACGGATGTGGATTATATGTAAGTAGGATAGTAGAATGCTACTTAAATAATACTATTATTGACTATCATCAAAGTATACTTTAGTTTATTTTCTCTACAAATTAATTTATACTTTCAATCAATTATAGATACTTTATGCAAGTAACCTGTGATAGAATTAAATAAAATGCATAAATAATAAATATTTTTTTATTTTACAAAACCCTGGTTAATATAGAATTAAATATAACTCCACTGGAATGATACTTCACAAAAAAAATTAATACAATTATATTGAGCTAATATGTATTGGGTGTGTGAATATGACTCCGCCCTTTCTCAACAGATGTCGTTTTTAGTATTGTTTACGTGTACTAATAAATGTCCATACTTGTATTCGATAGTACTGAATGTCAGCTATCTAACGCATTTTATGATATTTGGTTGAAGTGTAAGCAACAATTGTTTTCACCTTTTCGAAAATGTCGGTTTTTATTCCAAATAAACGTCATTTGCGGGAAGTGTTATTACATTATTTTATTGCGAAGAAAACTGCAGCGGAAACTTATCGTTTGCTTGTGGAGATTTATGGTGAGCATGCTCCGTCTAATACAACTTGCAAGGAATGGTTTCGACGATTTCAAAATAACGATTTTAGTACTGAGGATAAAGAACATGGAAAACCACCAAAAAAATTTGAAGATGCTGAATTGGAAGCATTATTGGCGGAAGATTCTTGCCAAACTCAATCAGAATTAGCTGCAGCATTAAATGTTGATCGTTCAACTGTTGCAAAGCGTTTACAAATGATGGGAATGATTCAAAAAGCCGGTGACTGGGTTCCACATGATTTAAAAGAAAGAGACATGGAACGTCGGAAAACCATTTGTGAAATGCTGCTTCAAAGACAGCAAAGAAAAGGATTTTTGCATCGGATAGTCACAGGAGACGAAAAATGGATACACTACGAAAATCCTAAACGCAAAAAAGCTTGGGTGAAACCAGGCGAACCAGGCCCATCACAGCCAAAAATAAATATTCACTGTGCCAAGGTCATGCTCTGTATTTGGTGGGATCAGAAAGGTATTGTATATTATGAGTTGCTCAAACCCTCTGAAACTATTAATGGAGAAGTTTACCGACGACAACTAATGCGTTTGAAGCGAGCCATAGAAGAAAAACGACCAGAATGGGTGAATAGACATAACAAATTAGTTCTTCAGCATGACAATGCCAAACCGCATACCGCAGAAGTCGTAAAAAGATATTTAGAGGGACAGGACTGGGAAGTGTTACCCCACCCGCCATATTCACCAGACATAGCTCCTTCGGATTACCACCTATTCCGGACGATGCAGACAGACCTTACTGGAGAAAAGTTTACTTCATGTGAAAGTATCAAAATTTGGATTGACAACTGGATAAGCTCAAAAGACCAGGACTCCTTCCAGCAAGGAATACGAAAACTACCTGAACGATGGGCGAAGGTTGTAGCTGCAGATGGAGCATACTTTCAATAATTTTTTTTTTAATTTTGTAAGCGAACAAATGTGTTTTATTTTGTCAAAAAGGGGCGGAGTCATATTCACACACCCAATATATCATATATAAATGAGTCATATAAAATGAGTAGGTATTTATACAATCACACATTATGTAATAAAGGCGAAAGTTTCTATGTATGTGTTTGTTACTCCTTTACTCATACAGCACAACGGATCGTGTTGAAATTTGGTACTAGGGTAGCTTATACCCAGGATATAAGTTATTCTGGTACCAAAAAAAAACACAAGGCTACTTTTGATCCCGGAAAAGGCGCAAGTAACACCGCGGGGCGCGGGTAGTTAAGCGAATATCAAATTCGATAGCTGCCATAAATCTAGCAAATCTAGCACATTTTTTAATAAAGTTTTGTTTTTGTTTTTTACCATGATTTATGGATTAATAGATCAGAACTTTAGGTTCTTGAACATGCATGTTTCCTCACAAGTTTTTTAACCATAATGGTTTTTAATAACCAAATACATACATGCACCAATCTCATTGGTGCATGTATTTGTACCAAGCTTAGGATTATATGAGATTCCGCATTATCAAGTTCAATTTCAGTTGGGTTTGATGCCTACAGAATCAATACCATTAAATATTATGATTAAATCAACTTAATGCCATACTCTATAATTAACGAACATGTCTAGACATAGATTACCATAGCAAAACATACATAGTAGTTAAATGTCCAATTAATAATAATTATTCAGATAATAATGTTAAGACCTTCCTAAAGGAAAAAATTGTTACTATAATATTATATCTGCAGTATCTATATGGATTATAAGGTTGGGATGTTAATGGGGCCAATTCTTTTTTTAAAAATAACTAGAACTATGCTATCCATCAAGGAGATGCATGGGCGTACCCAGCTCCTAGCCTTGGGGGGGGCGATTTTTTTAGGTTGAATCATCCACGGCTTTTTTTCATACACACTACACAAACTCTTAAACGCTTCTTAATTTAAATTTCCAGGGGGGGGTCAGCTGCCCCCCCTCCCCCTGGGTACGCACATGAGGAGATGGATGTCTCATGTAAACTAAATGAGTCTATAATTATTTTTGAGCTGTTTGACTGAAAGGGGCAGTGCAAACTTGTATATCAGATGCAGATGGGTAGTGATATATCAAGACTGTCATTGCAGTGGCCGAATACTTCAAGCAAAGAATGCTTTGATAATAATAATTCATTACAATAATAAGTGATAATAGAAAAATATGAAACAAAATATATTGAAATAAAATTTTCAGCTTTTAACGAATTTATCTTTGAATTAAGTAACTAACGTTTTACCTTAGTTACTTATTTAACTTTCCATTACAGTCACACTCAAACTCAAACTCATTTATTGCTTTAGATCTCAAGTATCTCAAGTAAGTATTTGGACATGTCAAATTTTACACAGACAAGTAAACATATTCAGGAGCATAAAACGTGTTATAGGACTATATTTCCTGATAAAAATGTGAAGCTATCTCTGTCGCTGTTCTGTGTAAAATTTTCTAAATTGATATTGTGAGTTATGTCCGACTTTATCGATTTCATTTGAACTCATGCTCTTTCCCTCCCCTCCCCCCTTTTTACCTTCTAAGGCGCGGTACAGCGGTTTCGGTCGAACCAGTCAGAAACCAACAGAATCAATACATTGCAATCGTTAATATTTTATTAGATAAGGGTTACATACATCAAGGAATGCATGTAACCAATATTTAATAATATATCTGCCAATGCTGTTCACGTTTCACTTTGCAGAGTTTAGGTTATCTGAGACTATGATGTATAAAACTGCATTGTAATATTGAGCGTCAACAGAACTCACATCATGGTAAATCTAAAAAAAAACTCAACAATAATCTATTTTACACTAATTTTACCTGTGAAACATTATACTTATTGATACTTAATCAAGGAATGTACAGGTATACCATTTGGAATGTTCGCCCTCCCGTTCAGAGACTCTAATTCAATCACAACCAGACAGCCGATGACATCTGCACCGCACAACTTGAGCAGATTTACTGTAGCATTTATGGACCCTCCTGTGGCTATGAGATCATCCACAATGAGACATTTCAGACCGGGACGGATCGTGCCTTTCTGAATCTCTAGTATGTCCTGAAATTATTAAAAATTGTAGTCAGTTGTGAGCCTGCCTTTTAAGCACAAGGTTAATCATCAATGACGGAACTTGCTGATAGCCCATCTGATGTTAAATGGTTACTACTCATATAAACAACAGCAAAATGACTCCGATCCAACCCTAGTATGAGAAGACCCAAGATGCATCCCGTTGAGCCCTGGATGCAGTTGGGATGTAAACTCTCATGAGCCACAGCCACAATTTGCCCATAATTGGAAAACATAACTTTGCAAAAGTCTATTAAGATGATCTGAAAAAGGTAATATTTAGTACCTCTGCTTCTAAGAAACGTGGTGTACTAAATATTTTTTCCAATGATAAAAAAGATATTTAATGCATTATATTAGGCTGCATAAATGGGTATTATGGCAGTACTTTCCACTTCCTAATATAAACACTACAAATAAAGTTTGTTGTACTACTATCTCTGCTATTTCAATAATAAAAGATTATGTGCTCACCGATCCATACTCCAAATCATATTTATAAGCTATTACTTCACCAGGCAGCTTGCCCTTCTTCCTGACTGGTATACAGCTAGCTTTCAGCGCTGCAGCTAAGGAGAACGCAAACAAGAAACCTCTGGACTCCAGTCCGACCACAGCATCTACATCTGGGAACTTTGTCAGCACAGTCTCAATAAGGAGGCTGTTTAGCAGCTGACTTGTGGTACTGTCAGCTATAGCTGAGAATATATCCCTGTAAAATTCCGAGTATATTAAACAGCATTAGTAATCATGTTGGAAAAAAGAAAATTTAATTGCTAAACTAATACAAGTCCGAATTGCATATTTTTATCATACAGTAGATTTTGTTTCAAATATATGTATTTAATTAATGCACTACAATTGCCATTGGCAGCTCTGTAGCTATGTTGGTGATAGCCTTGCCTTTGATTTCTGTCCGGAGAAAACTTTGTGTGAGCATGCAGTGCCAAAGAGTCAAGGAGCAACAATCTTACTGCTGTGCTGGTGTATGATTGTATATTATACGTAGATTATTAGCAAATAGATATATTACCAAAATAGAATTCCTTTCTTAGGAAAATCTGGAAAACTCTTGATTTTTGATTTCAATTTGGCTATATTCTTCTCGTAAGCCGAGTCCATGCTTACATCGAAGGTATTTTTTCTTTTAGGTTAATTTTATTTATTCGTATAATAATGTTCGTTTTAACACATCAAATAAAGATATAACTAACGTAACGCTCGCTATTATCGTTTGTTTACAATTTTACATCTTATCTCGGTGTGTTTTAGTTTTATTGGGTGAGCGTGAGCGGGCGGGAGGGGCGTCGGGGACGGGCTAGGAAATTGGAATTGGAAATTATCAATGTCATAGTCATGTCATGTCAACTATCCAGTCTCATATAAATGAATAGTTATATGATTAACTCGGACATTGGCAGAATTTGTGGGGAATAAATCACACAAAAGGCCAAAAATAAGAAGAAGAAGAATAGTTATATGAATCAGAAGGGGATGGATGGTGAATACAGCAGTATAAATGTCTCTACCTATAACTTTTTGTTGAACAAAATTAATAATTGGCGTTAGCAACATTCATCTGTGCCAACGACTTGATAGCTGTCAAAGTCAAATTAAATAAGTTCAAATTTTCCTAAACAAAACGAACTTTTTTTCGCATATTAGCAGAATAAATATAAATAGTACATTATAGTTTAGTACATATCTGCTGAGTTTGGTGAATATTATCCAATTAAACGATTCGTCAAAAAATCAACCACTCCTGTGTTCGAAGCCTTTGAATTTCCATTTTCCCGCCTAGAATAACTCCCATCCTACTATGTTATCTTCTGAAGAAATAGAAACGCTTATTGCTTCAAAAAAGCGCGAGATCGAAAGAGAAAAGGCCATGCTTGGTCTTACGTCTCCCAATTGTGCACCTACAGTGAGTATTATAACTTAATTTCAATGATTAAAATTCTCACTACTTAGACAAACGTTTTCCCAGTCCAGTTGGCTGGTTGGCCGGCAGACGGCTTTTACCTGTTGCATTGGCTGCCGTCTGTGCCGTATTGATTTTCTCCATCCACCAGATAAGCGGCGTTACATCGAATCGGCTGCACGCGAACTTAGCGACGTTCAGTTCCTATTTTGATAGATGCACCAGTTATTGTGGTTTTTTGCATAAAACATTATTAGAAAAACTCAGGTTATACATTTATGATTGTGAGTCGTAATTTCAGTGTTTTTATAGGACTGCTACTTTGATTGTTGAAGAGTATTATTGTCTGCATCAAATAGGTGGGTAATGGAGAATAATGATTAACTATTTATAATTTATTTTCTTTACTAATCATTCACTTTGTTTGAAATTTATTAAGAAAACAAATAGTGTAATAATTAAATTTCTATGTAATTATTGGGTGTGTGAATATGACTCCGCCCCTTTTTGACAATATAAAACACATTTGTTCGCTTACAAAATTAAAAAAAAAAATTATTGAAAGTATGCTCCATCTGCAGCTACAACCTTCGCCCATCGTTCAGGTAGTTTTCGTATTCCTTGCTGGAAGAAGTCCTGGTCTTTTGAGCTTATCCAGTTGTCAATCCAAATTTTGATACTTTCACATGAAGTAAACTTTTCTCCAGTAAGGTCTGTCTGCATCGTCCGGAATAGGTGGTAATCCGAAGGAGCTATGTCTGGTGAATATGGCGGGTGGGGTAACACTTCCCAGTCCTGTCCCTCTAAATATCTTTTTACGACTTCTGCGGTATGCGGTTTGGCATTGTCATGCTGAAGAACTAATTTGTTATGTCTATTCACCCATTCTGGTCGTTTTTCTTCTATGGCTCGCTTCAAACGCATTAGTTGTCGTCGGTAAACTTCTCCATTAATATTTTCAGAGGGTTTGAGCAACTCATAATATACAATACCTTTCTGATCCCACCAAATACAGAGCATGACCTTGGCACAGTGAATATTTATTTTTGGCTGTGATGGGCCTGGTTCGCCTGGTTTCACCCAAGCTTTTTTGCGTTTAGGATTTTCGTAGTGTATCCATTTTTCGTCTCCTGTGACTATCCGATGCAAAAATCCTTTTCTTTGCTGTCTTTGAAGCAGCATTTCACAAATGGTTTTCCGACGTTCCATGTCTCTTTCTTTTAAATCATGTGGAACCCAGTAACCGGCTTTTTGAATCATTCCCATCATTTGTAAACGCTTTGCAACAGTTGAACGATCAACATTTAATGCTGCAGCTAATTCTGATTGAGTTTGGCAAGAATCTTCCGCCAATAATGCTTCCAATTCAGCATCTTCAAATTTTTTTGGTGGTTTTCCATGTTCTTTATCGTCAGTACTAAAATCGTTATTTTGAAATCGTCGAAACCATTCCTTGCAAGTTGTATTAGACGGAGCATGCTCACCATAAATCTCCACAAGCAAACGATAAGTTTCCGCTGCAGTTTTCTTCGTAATAAAATAATGTAATAACACTTCCCGCAAATGACGTTTATTTGGAATAAAAACCGACATTTTCGAAAAGGTGAAAACAATTGTTGCTTACACTTCAACCAAATATCATAAAATGCGTTAGATAGCTGACATTCAGTACTATCGAATACAAGTATGGTCATTTATTAGTACACGTAAACAATACTAAAAACGACATCTGTTGAGAAAGGGCGGAGTCATATTCACACACCCAATATAAACTAGCTGACCCAAGATGTTTTCACAACATTGCCAATCACCTCTCAAATGACAGGTATCAAAAATCGGATTAATTTTTTCTCAATTTCCGCCGTTATTCGTGAATTTTCCAAAGAAATTATATTCTACAAACCTGTCCTGATTATAAGGAACACAACAAAATAGAAATCAGTTAAATCCGTCCTGCCATTTGCGAGGTTTAGCGAAACTGACAACTAGCAATTGATTTTTAATATTCTATTTTGTATCTTGGCTAAATTGATCTATCGCATAAGTACCAAATTAATGTCACTGATGAGCTCACCACTTGTTACATCTGCAAAGCAATAATTGTAACTACTTAATTAACAATAGTAGATTCAAGTTCAATTTAGGCTTAAACTCCTCTCACTGATGAAAGAAAGAAAAAATTTAGTCATATAACAATAATTATGATAAATTAATTTTTTTAATATTTATAGGTCTAGCATGTAATATTTTTTTGTATTTCTTTTTTATAATTCTCTTTAATTACACTTCTTATTAAT
Organism: Aplocera efformata; assembly: GCA_921293045.1. NCBI lineage: Eukaryota > Metazoa > Arthropoda > Insecta > Lepidoptera > Geometridae > Aplocera > Aplocera efformata. Next base: position 2,262,913 of record OV121061.1, read on the forward strand.
TGGGATGCTAGAATGCCTATAAATGCTAAGCCTTCTACCACAAATCAAAACACCCCTCTTCCATTTCATCTGCATGGTTTCGTACGAAAGTTAATGCTCAAAGTCAAAGTCAAAGTCTTCTTAATCTTCATCTTCTTTCGTGTGAGTTTGGGCCAACTCTGGTGTTGAAATTTTCTGGAACATGGCTAATCAACTAGTATATCGGCAGCTAATGCCTTCAGCGCTCAGTTTAAATGTCACTAAAATGGTCATCCATCCAAGTACTCAATAGGTGCTCAAAAGTTGCTTAATTGATGATCTGTAAAGAATATCTAAGAAAGCTTTGCCCACCTGACGGTAATTGGAGACCCCTTTGCCAACAGTAATGCGACTCAGTATAAGATATGGATCTTACACCGAGTTGCATTCATCCTGCTGCGTCCATTACCCGAGACGGCGATGACACGTCTAAATGATGTTATTTTTTTACAAACCATTTTATTTGCAACATTTCTGTTGAGAATATGTAATTTTTATTTACTAGCTGTCGCCTGCTGTGTTGCCCGCTGTCATAAATTTTTTCGCTTTCACGTCTAAACTACTTAACCGATCACCATGAAATTTTGCATACACATTGTCAGTGACTTAAGGTTTTCAGCCATTAATAAATTGAGTGACAATTTCTAGATTAACGCGCACGAAGCCGGGGGTATAAGCACTAGCTATACTAATAGAATAGTAATAATGTATCCCAATGCGCCTATTATGTTGCGTTTGAACTGCCTAAACGACTTGAGTGGCAGAACAAGTATTGATTCGGCATTAAAAGTCCATTAGCTAAGTCATAAGACTTTCAATGTAGGTGACATAGATTAGTTCTAGAATGTAGTGGTGAATGTCCTAGAAGTTGTGGCACATGCTGACTTTCAATCAGACGGTCGGTGGTTCGAGAAGATAAGAAAGTCGAAGACATTTTCGCTGAAAATTAATAAGTGCGCGAGCGGCCATGGGTCATAAAAAAATCGAAGGCGTAATAATAATGTACGTTTATTGAAAAACAGATTTAATAGGTATCACATAAAACGAGTGCATTGATAAAGTTATACTGCGAACCATTATCAACGCCTGCCTCCGTTACAAAATTATTCGTGTTCCCGATATATTTACCATGATTTGAGAGTTGTTGAATAATAATGTTCATAACCAAGACAGTTTAAAAAAAAAATTATATCTATTATAAAAGTCATTATTGTTCCCTAAATTAAATACCTATCAATATTACAAAATGGGGAAAAATAATACAAACATTACAGACCCATGTAACATCTGTCGGGTGGTATCTGATTGGTAACGTCACATGTCTTCGAATTTTTGGTTCTAAGACATGCCGGTTTCCTCACGATGTTTTTCGTCACTGTCACGTCAAGAACGTGGTGTTGTGCACATAATTTTTTTCAAGTGAAAAAACTCATTAATTCACTTGTGGGTTTCCAGTGTGGAACCAGTGACTTTGAGGTTGAAAGTCGGCGTCTGTGCCCCTGGGTCACCACTCTCTCTACCAAGGAAGAAGTATAGACCAATTCCTTGTCGTGTCAAGAAGTAGGAATTTGTTAAGAGTTGTACCTTGAATCCAGGCTAAACGCGCCATCTTAAAGTTACTTGCTAAAATAGAGTAAATGTTTTTTCAGTACAATTAGTTAATGTTGGGTGATGTATATTGCCCCGTTATGCTGTTATTCATGGCGTGCGCGGTATGGTTCTAAAGAACTGTTTTACAACCAAAACTGAATTGCAGGTCGAAAATGCCAAAGAAAACCAACCGGATTGCCAGAAACGAGTGAACTTTAAGGAACACCAGAATCCAGAAGGTCTAGTCGATAAGAATGAAACGCCGTGCAATGACAAGACTGATCTTTATGAGCTTGAGGAAACTCTTCCAGCTGGCCTAGAGAGGTATATACGGGTAAGTGTTTTTTTCTAGATGATCTGATTATATAAAGTAATACTTAGCATAAATTTCTAATAAGTATAGTTTTTTTAAATACAGTTGCATTTTCTTTCTCCTGTAATGTATTATCGGGATCGCAGGGTACGCACTATGACTTGGAAATGAAATACTCAACACTCAAATCGACACATGTGACTCAGCCAAATAATACACACAAAAAATACGTTAAAACACTCATCATACCCCTGTACTAGGATTCCCTGTATTACATTAGGCATGGACAAACGCAGAAACACCACACAAAGTGTCCCGGCCGGGAATCAAACCCGGGACACCTCGAAGGCAGGGCTATTACCAACTAAGCCACGGAGCCGTCTCCGACTAGCAATATATTTTGGTGGTTTCCCAACCAGTAACACCTCATCGAGTCACAGTTACTGGTTGGGAATTTTCTTCCCATCGAGTCACACTGCGCAGTCACCTTACAAGCACATTTTGACAGATATGTCAAAATACTGTCAGTTTTCATTACTAAGCATGTTTTGCTATATAGATTGTAATAATGTTAGATTGATTTTTAATTACAAAAGCTGCGACTTCGCTGCCCTTGTATCGGCCTATATGACGTCATATATTATAATAAAATCATAATCTTCGTGTTTGGCAGTGAACATTTTTGGCAAGATTAACCTATAAACCTTGAACTTGCCGAATAAAATAACTTAACTCCCTTTTCTTCCCTTGGAGGAACACTGAAATTACGCGTAAATACATACAGCCGAATTGAGGACCACCTTATTTTATGAAGTCGGTTAACAAGCAGATTTATTTCTATTATTCGTTAGTTACTACGATTGCTTCAGAAATTTCAACTAAGTATGTCACAATTAGAGAGCGTGGTGGCCCAGGGGCATAAACGCCGACTTTCAATCTGAAGGTCGCTGGTTCAAACCCACAAGTGCACCACGTTCTCAAAACGGTGACGGAAAACATCGTGAGGAAACTGGCATGTCTTAGAACCAAAAATTCGACGACATGTGACATCTACCAATCCGGATTGGGCTCCCGTGGTAGATCAGAGCCCATTCACTCTCAATTATCGAGAGTAGGCCGGTGTCCCTGCATTGGGAACATTAGAGGCTGGTACGGATGTCACAATTATTTGTATGACTTTTAGTAGCCTATCTCTTATCGCAATATAATCAGCATGCTTATAAAGAGAGCGTTATCCACAATCTACATTATTACCGAATATTGATCAAACAATTCATTCTACTATCATTTATTCTGTGTTCTAACTACCCGCTAGCTTGCACGCGATCACATCGCGCTAATCGAATTCAAATCTAGACTGGAACCTCATTCTTCGAGAATCCATTCTCTTTGATCGTAGCTTTAATGGTATGCGTTCTAGCCGATATCGTTGATTTATTTTAAGATTTCAATAAAATCCTGGCATGTTTATTTGGACTCTCACTCCAAGGGTTCCGTACCACCTGTTGTGTTTTTAGATATTTGTTAACAAATCGGCCATAATAAAAATATTTGATATTACTACCCAAACTAAGCATAGCTTGTAATATGGGAACTAGATAACTGATAGAATACATATAGTACTTTTTTTTGTAAATATACTTATATCACAGAACACCCAGACACAGAACAAACATTTATATTCGCACACAAAAGCTTGTCGTGGGTGGGAATCAAACTCACGACCTACAGCGCAGATTGCAGCTACTGTCAGTACTAACACTACCAACAGCTGTGTCAGTCAGAAGAAATTCTCCAAAAACCTTCCGGCAGAAACTCTAAATGCTCCGGTTCTAGAACCGTAGCAATATCCGTTGTGGTTTAGAAGTTAGCGGAGAAACAGACAGACGAAAACAGTGACTTTTACCATAGCCCATTGTGCCACCAATTATGTTTTTTTAAATTTGTTTTTCTGTACGATTTCAGGTGTGAACAATAGTTTATATATCTATTGTATCTATCTTATACATCAGCTTATACTATTTAGAGATGTAGTTTTGCAGTCCTGATTGGTCCTGACATTGCCACGACCGTCATATCTTGGTTGTGATCTGTACCAATTCTGTGGGTGTGATGCTCATTGCCTAGTTGATTTAGCATTGGCAATGGCCGTATCACTTGTCTGCAATTTTAAATCAAGATATATTCTACATGTTTGTTCGCTCATAATTATATTAACCTCTGAGGAAGAAGAGGGGTCACAATTTGCACTATTTGCGTTTATTGGGGTTTAGCGTAGCACGTGAGCAGATAGATTTTTGCGACTAAATGGCCCGAATATCCAATCCAGGCTTGCGTTTCGGGGGGTGGGGTTGTGTGGGGGGTTTGTTGGTTTGACTGCATTAATTAAAACTTTGGACTGTTAGTAAAAACCACTGGACAAAATACAGCATCTTTCATTACGCTATTGGATAATCTTTATGGGCGTCTTGTGACATTTCTATGGACCTCGGAGGATAGAAAATAATCATTTGATTAATACAATTGGTTGTACGGAACTCTTGGTGTGAGTGATTTAATTTGACCGGTTAAATTTACAATGCATTGATTTAAAAAGACCACCACACTAAATAACATGAAATACATACATTTAGGTAATATACTAGCTGGGCCACGAGGTTAAAAATTCAACATGAGAATGACAAAAAAAAAACTGAGATGGACAAAAAAAACTGACAGTAGTTGTTTTTTTTTATGCACTTGACTAAAAATTAGCTCATTTTCAGGATAAAAAGTAGTCTGTGTTAATCCACGGAATGAGCTATACCACATTTCATCCAAATCTATTCAACCGCTGAGGCGTGAAGGAGTAACAAACATACATACAGACAATATTAGTATTATAAACGCGAAAGATAGACACTCAAACTCAGAACAAACATATGCTCATCATGTAAATTATATGTTCTGAGTGAGAATAGAACCCAAGATCAATACCCAGCAGAACTACTACCAACTGAACTGTAAGACCAGTCGCCTAGGTCAATGCCTACACAGGTATAAGTGTGCATGGGCACAGGGAAAAAACAAAAGCCACCCCAACGTCTGCAATAGTTTATTCCGATGAATTGCCAAGATTACGGCTGGCATAGTTCCATTCCATTATCCTTGCCATTACTATTTTATACTTTTAAATTGCCGTCTGGGTTCTTGGTGGTTTAATGTCTGCCAATAACTGACGTTTTCTTTCGTTGGCATTGACTGTTTTGTAGTTATAGCCGCCCGTATAGACAACAGCAATGATTCAGGTCTTCCCTTCTTAAGTATTAGAAGACCCAAGTCGGGGACGGGGATATTACGCGTCATGTGCCTCGTAATTCATATGAGTGCAAAGAATCCTAACTAATACTGTAAATGCGAAAATTTGTTTGTCTGTTTGTTTATTCACGCCTACACCGCTGAATTGATTATGATGAATTTTGATTATGAGATAGAGCCTATAACTGTTACTCGCTAAAAGCTTATGGGGGGTGGGAGAGGGGGGGTGAAACTGGTTGACAAAATCAACATTAGCCGTGGCTAAAAGCTAGTAAAGAAATATCGACAAGTGGAACCTTGTTATAAATAGTCTGTGATTTCTTGTAGCAAACATAATTTACATTGGAAAATGCTCGAGCTATTTCACAAGCAATCAAGTTAAACATCCCATTAAAATTGTAAGAGTACTTATATAATGCTTAGATATAAGTATGTAGTCAAATTGCTTCCAATTATTACGACCGACGTACCCAGCTTGTGGGTTTTTTCACTTGAAAAAATTATGTGCGCAATACCACGTTCTCGAAACGGTGACGGAAAACATCCTGAGGAAACCGGCAAGTATCAGAACTAAAAATTCGATGACATGTGACATCTACCAATCCGGATTGGGCTCCCGTGTTAGATTCCCATTTACTCTCAATTATCGAGAGTAGGCCGGTGTCCCTGCAGTGGGAGCATTAGAATCTGATACGGACGCTTCTGATGAAGTGAACCATGTTAGGAAGCTATTGCGTAGTGCTAGGGCTGACTTGCTACCATCCTAAAGATGGAAATCTTCAATGGAGCATCTAAAGGTGTGTTCTTCACCTGAGAGGCAGTTACCGAACCAGGCGTTGCGTGGCGCCACCGTCGGACAATCGCTTATCATCAGATGACGTTTAGTTAATTTGGTGACGTATAGTCAAACTTAAACTCATTTATTCCTTTAGATCTCAAGTATCGTTTAGATACGTCTAAATTTACACACACAAGTAAACATATTGGTGTGCGTATAACGTCATAGGGGCTCAGGCACATCGCATGCACACATGTCAAGTTACTGTCAGTTTTCATGTTTGAGCGCTATTCTAATTTCTTAAGATTATGTCCAACCAGCTTGAGGGGAACTCAACTCAACCCTGAAACAAAAATCTGCTGATTCAATACGAGGCAAATCACTTTTATTACATTTTAATTATTATTGTTCCGGGTTTTTTAAAACTATAGGCGTTTTTGTGGTTCTGTGGGGCGATTATATCACTTGATAAATTAATTGATTGTAGCAAAAGTTACGTAATCACGAACAGTACTGAATATTTTCAGAGGTAGAAGCAATATGCCGATTTCATAACTTGTTTAATTAATAGTCATGAAATCTTATTACATTTCTAACAACTTCAATGACAAATTATTGCGTTGCAGTTGGTAGAAATTTAATTATTTGAATGTCCATTTTCAATCAATTTATAATCAGTCCAATGGATCTCTTTTGTGACTGCAAAGAGGACCTGAATTCGGCAGTATGGTTTTTTTCTATGTTTGTAACGAGATTTATTCAAACCTCCTTGTTTGAAGTCGGTCAATAATTGTGATTTCCACGGCGTGGATAAGCCACGTCTACTTTCCCATGATGGCGTTACCCACAAGGTGAAAATTGGCCCACTGATTCTCTGCCAAACACTTCGGAGAAACTAGCGTGAATGTAAGTCCTTGTCGAGTCTTACTGCGCCTGTACCAGGCTATCATAAAGTCGTAGGAGTAAATATTTCCATCGCCCAACGTTCAGTCTGGTAAACTCCGCGGCAGTAGCGTGTTTTGTTTCAAAACAGTGCTCCCTAGCCGTAGTGTTTCATAGATAAGTGTCCGAAAAGTCGGTTTACTTTCGAAAATGTAGTGAATTTTCACACGTTGAAAATGATTACTTATTATTTCGACGGAGGTTGCAATATTTTACTTTTGATGTTCATTCAGTGCTGAGATTTTTATTTGAATGTAAGTGTTATAAATGGTATCATCACTTTTCAATGCATTTATTTAAAAAAAATTGCATTTTTCGTTAATGGTCTGTTTGGAACTGCGCCAGATTTTCTTAATGCATTCTGCATTAAGAATATCTGGTTAATTTTCTGGGCTGACGTATGAATTGACCTTAAATCTACCACTCGGGACCAATATTATTGCTAGTTTCTAGTGTATTTGGTTATGAGAATGAATTAATATTTTTTAGCGAGTTTAGTATATAGTCGTCTTGCAAGTGTTAATTCCAAACTATCAAACGCTTACAACACTCATAAACTTGCACTAAGATTCACTGTGTCGCAGGAAGCATGCCACGCACACTACCCAAACAGCTAAGACCCCAAAACTGAATCTGGGATCCCTTGCTTTATAGGCAAGGCTACTTAACTACGGAGCCGTCTGTACTATCGGTTAAAACTTGTAATAAATACCAAATCAAAAGTTACGATATCTTGAGATCAATTAAAAAAGTGGCGGATTTTAAAAATCTGTAATACCGACTTCAATAAATTTATTCCCTATTTTTTGGCATTACGAATTCGGCGGTCGTGTAAGTGAACTCTTTACTTGGTAGTTGGTAAATATATAATATAATAGTTTAATAAACGTAAAAAAGCCGAATGGAAAACCTCTGCGTTTATTAACTATGATATAAATACAATAATAGCCATGTCGAAGGTCTTTGTGGCTTAAAAACGTACAGGCAGACGAACAACGAAGTGACTGTAAGGGATCCTTTTTCATTTGAGATACGGAGCCCTAAAAATAATTTCGTGAAATATTAAAAGCCCCACAATATATATTCAAAGTTGATTTCATTGCCAAAATGTTTGCAACAGTAATGATCATACATTTTGGACAATCAAAGATGGTACACTGGTGTTGTCCTTGATGCCTTCGCTGTGTAATCGTTGATTATGTCATGTTCCAAGCATTGTCTGTGCTTTGTATTCAATAAGTTTATTGTTGCATTGCGTGAACATGTTGGTAATTATCATTTTAACCGACGTCAAACAAGGAGGTTATGAATTCGGATGTATTTTTTTATATTTGTTACATCAGAACTTCGTAATTTATCAAAAGATTTGGAAAATTCTTTTTTATTTCAATGGATATGCTTTCAGATCGGTCCCATAGAAATTTTATCAAAATCGGTACTATAGTTTGGTTTTTAATTCAAAATTGCTGAAATATATGTCATTCTCAATATCTAATTCTCATTGTCATTCTCAACTCAATCCACTCAGGGAGACCGGCCTACTCTCGATAGAGTAGGCCGGTGTCCCTGCAGTGGGAACATTAGAGGCTGGTACGATGCCATGAAGGCTGTCTGTAATTTGAAATCTGTGTGCATGTATTGTGCCTACGGAGCTCCTTTGACACGTTATATGCGCACATATTTACTTGTAAATTTTGACGTGTCCAATCCAAACTACACTTGAGATCTGAAGAAACGAAAAAGTTCTACTTTGAAAACATAACAACAATTTGAATTCGTAGTTTTTGCGGCCCGTAACCTATTTACAAATGAGTTTGCATTCTTACGTCGTCAAAGCATTTTCATTATTCAGAACGACTTGTCGGAAATTGCCTATAACAGGTGTTATGTTATGTATTCATAGCTTTATGGAGCTAATGCTTGTTTCAAAGTGTTTATAAAATTGGAATATAATATGTTTTACGCTGAATGGGGCGAAGACACAACAAAATTTATATTATATACATTTCACAATCCTTTCGATTTTTCATTTTGTTATGTTCTATGGGAATCAAACCCACGACCTACAGCACAGAAGGCAGAGCCACTACCAACTGTGAGGCCAGGAAAAAACATTTTCCTATTTACTATATTATAATACAATATATTATAATACAATCGAATAATAATATTTTATAATACAATCGAAGAACTAGCGTCTCAAATGCCCCTTTCAGTCTTAACAGAACGATACGATCGCGCCATAAACGATTTTTCATTGCCGTCATAAATCATCAAACAATTTACTCGTCTCACAGATGTTTATCGGAATTTCTCGCTTGTCCTAGCCTAATAAATTTATCCCTAATGGAATTGCCTAGTTCCTGAGGCGTGGTGGCACACCCGTTCGCGTGTCCGCCGCTCCCTAACTATTGTGTTTCATATTTATTAAAAGTAGAACCTTGGGCGTATTTTGGCCTAAATTAAAAACGAGACATGATTCTGGAAGTCGTGGAAATTTTACTTCTGAATTAGTAATCATTCAAGCTGAAAACAACCCTCGATAAGCTCGAGAACACCCTAAGGCGCTGGTGGCAGCTAAGTACAGCGGTAACTTAGTGCCACAGCGGCTTAGTGCGTCCTCTCGAGTACACACTAAGCCGCAGCAGCGAGGACGCATTGTGATTCTTAGTGAGTCCTCTCGAGGACACTATGCCGATAGGCTAGATATATAAGCTATGCTTAGTTTGGCCATGTCCAGGAATATTAATAAAAAAATTGTTTCATAAAAATTTATGTCCGCTTATGGTTCACAAGATACGATCATTTAAAGAAAGGACAGATAGATAGACATTGTGAGTCTGTCTGTCTGTTTGTATTGTAAATTGTTCAGATTTGAAGCGGCGTTTTTCGGTAATCTCGTCTTTTTAAGAAGGGTTTTTAACCCACTCGACCTTTCCAGGCATTATAATGACAAATATCACTCGTGCGTATACATCGCTATCGTGTCAGCAGAGGTTTTATAGTGTACTGTCTTCATCAAAAACAAAATGTTTTGGAACTGAAATTAGTCTATTCGCAAACTGTCAGCAAGCACGCAACCGTTATGAGGACAGGATAGTTCCATTATTTAGACAGAATATCCACACCCAAAGGTCAAAGGAACTATTACTGAGGTTACGTCTGTCAGCCTAAGTTTAAAGAGCTGTATCATGGATCCGCAAGCCATGAGATTAGGTACCTAAATAATAAGGTCTTCTCGCGTGACTAAGTAGCCATCTCTGGTGTCGGAGTTTTCAAGCCGCCATTAAGCCAGTAAGCCATTAGGATAGCCATGTCCGACAGTTACGAAGCGCTATGTCAATGCCACTTATCGGTCACCCATCCAACTGACCGGGCGGAGAGTTACTTAACTGAAATGATCTGTAAAGAACATCCAGGCAAGCTTTACCGAAGCTTCAAGACGCTTGCTTCACAAGGCAACACACACACACATGTTTAAATTGCTGACAAATCTAATAAATAAATATAAATTGATAGCGGCGGGTCCATACTTTCATGTAATATGAAACGTTAGTTGAATTGAATGTAATGTATCTTTTCACATGGGGCTTAGAATAGGGTCCCAGGGATTTTAAACAAAAGACTTCGTTACAAATGCGATCTCTATGTTTAACTTTCAAGGAGAAGTTTTGTTTGATGCGATGTGATAAGACCGGTTCTGAGGCAGCGCGTGCGTGACGGAGTAATATCAAGGACCCTCGAGGATGTCCTTGGAAACGTGTGGGTAAATGAGTGTTTCCATTAAATTGGCTTTATGTTTTGTTTAACCCAATTTGTGAAGAAAATTATGTTAGTAATCGGTGAATATGATTGCTTGTACAGTTCAGTTTATCGTTTCTTTTTTTGGGCTTTGTTGTCTGTGGTCAGTTTTTGTTTAACTGAATTTCTGTAAAAATAAGTTTAGAAATCGTTACTTAAATTATGATTGGTATTTCCGTTGATTTCTTCAATTTTGGGCCTTTTGTGTCATTATCATTGGTTACCGACTTTTTTCCAATGTCCGAGTTAGTGTGCTTTTACGAGTTTTTCTGAATAATTAAAATAGCATATTACTTGTTACGAAAAAGTTTGATAAAGAATATTTATAACCAGAATTACTTCATTAAGACGAAAACTAAAAGAAAAATATAACATAAAGGAAAACCCATGAATATACATGAAAATGAAAATGATCGCTCGTTACATTAATAGCATGACTTCTGTCAAATATAAAGCAATGAAAGAACATTAATTATTCTTCGTTTGAAACGGTTTTATTTAGCTTGCTTCGTTTGTCTTGTGTGGTTCAAATCTAGTATTTTTTTAGCTTTTTGTATAATTTCTGTTTCATATGCTTCTATGCAATGGAACTGTTTAACTTGAAATAATTTTTCACTTATTTTTTTTTCCTTTAAAACGCGCTCAGATCAAATGCCTCGAAACGCTCACCCAACCAAATGCGGACAGGACTGCGAGTTGCTTAACGTAGATGATATGTAAAGAATATCTAAGAAAGCGTCGCCGTAACCTACTAATTGTGATAACAATGCGAGTGGGTCTGTCGGGATGTTACGCCGCAGAACTAGAGCGGATAGACTGATTATGTAGATATATCAACGTCTAGACTTACTTATAAATCATGATGCTCAAATACTTATGTATAGCCGATTCTGTATCAGTCTAGGTTCAGAAACCAGAAGTAGAAGACACAAGTCGCATCGTGTTACGCCTTTCACTCTGATATGGGGATGTAAATAGATTCTGCTGCTTCTTTCGGTTGCTTCTTTTCCCGTTGATTCTGAGGACTTCGGAATGCTATAACTGTTGAGTATTAAGTGTTAGTAAAACAAATAAGAATTATTTCTTAAACATGTGTCAATGTTTCACTTCGAAACAAAACGATTGCTCTCACAACAAAGTTGTTTCGCGTGCGAAGAGTTTTTCTTGGCCGGAGCTAGGAAAGACAGCTCAGTGTGGAGACAGCTAGACAATACTGAGTATAAAGATATACACGATCTTTCTCTCAAATTCCTTGTTGTGTAAGCTATAGCAAAAATTCAAGGTCCTGAATCTAGTTGGTTCGTAAAAGTAGGGATAAGTAGTTTTACAATCATATAAACCGACCCGAGTTTTTCGTTTTGAACTCTGGTTTAATATTAATTATAGCTTAATTAAAAATGGATTAAGAGATTATAATCACCGGCTCCACCGATTTCAACCAGACATATCTAAGAGTATTCTTTCATATACCAGTTATGACAAATGAAAGTAGCGAAATCATGACACAATGGATATCAAAAGACCGCAGACACAGCTGATTAACTTTGAATGCCTCTGATCGATGTAGAAAGGGTGGTCTTTTCCAAAATTTGAATTCTGAATTATTAATGAACAAAAGAGTGTTTGCTTTTCAGTTTATTTTACGACAAATGTGTAAGGTGGGCTTACATTAAAATTATTTGACATCCTCTTTGAAAGTTAGTATAATGTACAATTTTATGGTTTTAGATTATGAAAGTATTTTATTTTGCATTAACAACCTTTTTACTTTTAGACGAGGTTAAATATAATTACTAACATTGCTACTTAAAACTTCAGTCACACATTTAAAAATACAAGAATAAAAACTCATGTTCTTTACAACGAATAATTAAGGCCCTGTTTTTATTTTTGTAAAATTACTTGTGAAACATAATTGCTGAACTTCATTCAAGGGATTATATAGTGGACAAGATGGTCTCTGGACTGTGTTCAAGCGTAGAAAATATGCACATAATTGCCGTGTCAATTAATTGAGTAGTTACCCGTTTATTGATGATTGATTATGGGCTGTCACGATATAATTGGTATAGTGGTGCGCGGTATTTTACACCAAAGCGTTTTTGTTTTAATTTAGACGCTATGCGCTAAGTATATTTGTGGTATTGCAACTCCCGTACGGAATGGCAAAGGCAACGCGTTTATTAGCCGACTTAAAATAAAGGATCACAATTCGACTGTTTTCTATTTCTTTTTACGTTTTATTTGGACCGATTTACATGATTAATTTAACCAAATTAAAAAAGGAGGAGGTTCTCCTTTATGTTTTTTTATAAGCATTTCAGAAATATACCCCACCGAAATTTGGTCTAGATTATGTAATAATTAGCTAAAATCTCACCTGATGTGGAGTGGTGAGCTCCGCCCACAACAACATTAGACTTATGTATGAGAAGAACTAAATTGCATCCGTCACCCGAGATGAGGATGTATAGTCTTATGCGCCTGTAATGTCACCACTGATTGGGGCAGATTACCAGGTGTGGTGGCAGTACTTCTCACCAGGTTACACAAGTTCTATTGCTACTCTGTTGCTACAATCGCACCACCCGTTTACACGTATCGCGTATATAGACTTACAAGGTACTCATCTACGGACGCGACATGGATACCAAAATAAAATGTTCCAATATAATTAAAATCGATATGATTCCAAGTTTTTGATTTGATTAGAATCAAATTAGGTTCAGGTTACGCATGCAAAGACCTATAGAAGTCACTGGTCGGTTTATTTCTAGAAGTATCGACATTTCATATCCACTTGTGTTATTCGATGCCCGTTCATTGTAGCTGTAATTGAATTTTTGATGTGGTGGTGACCTTTCGAAAAGAGTTGTTATGAAAGCTTTGGTTTTAATTCGTAAATTGATGACAAATCGTAAATCTAGATATAACATGCGTGGTACCTATATAGATAATATACGAGGTAATTTCTGCTGATAACTAGTGATAACGTTCCAGTTAGCTAAAGCTAAAGAAATGCGAAATTATAAGAAACTTATTATTGTATATTGATGGTTAAGTTAATCAGATCAGGTTAATTTATTCGCTGATAGATAGGCTGAAATAGCAGATATGTTTAAAATAACATTATAGATGTTAGGTTTAAAAAATATATATAATTTGTTTTATGAAAATGTTTTATCCTATCGAAAACATTAGTGTGAAATGAGAGCCAAGTTCAATATTATAATATATGCCTTGGTTGTTCGCTTCAACGACAAAAGAAGTGAGATCTGAATGGAGCCAAGTTCAATGGTCAGTCCTGAAATTGATTTATAACAATAAAATATTTTATAACAACTTAAAATATCATTTGTTCTTAAAACTTATGGTAATTTATTGAATCCTAAAGTCTTGGCTAGTTTTCAAATACGAATCATATTATAGTCTTTGCAAGTTCTAAAACTGTGTTATTATTTTATTCTTCCGAAAATTTTGCTTGCTGGTAGAAACTGGCCATCGATCTTAGCTATAATTTATGAAGATTTGTTCTGGCGTTTGATACTTATCAGTTCAAACTCTAAAACTACTTCATGTAAACCCCCAACGGGGGGAATTGGGGTAATAATGTACCATTAACCCAAGTGGGGGTTAAAATGTACGTGTTGACAGTAACGATAGGTAATTGTCAGTTTGGTAGTTTTCACTCCCGACAATAATGTCCATCTCTAGTCCGCTAATTAGCGTGTTAATGAGTCGGAACCGATTTGCATGTTGACACAATACTTTCCTACCGTCCGGGTGTTAGCAGCTTGTTAATGTTTATGGTACCAAATGCATCTTAAATTGCCTTTCTCACCTAACTGGCAGTTCAGTTGGTACGGCTACGGGTGGAACTCAAACCTACAACGCAGAGGTTGTAGGTTTGAGTTCCTTCCAGGACAACCACTAGCAATATCTTAGTGTAATTTTTTAATACAAAACTTGACACTAATAGGATTTTTTATATTTGTCTAACTGATCACTGGATATAATTTACCATAGCAACATTGTTGTCTGTCAAAAAGTTTCAAATATATTTGACCCACAAACATTTTTTCTATGAAACTCTGCAAAACTACAAATTTGTCAACAACCTTAATTTGACTTGAAAATGTCATATACTTCCGTCGATGCAAGTAATTAGTTTGGTTTGACACAATTGGATTCCCCGTGTTGCAGATGGCATGGACACAAAACACACATATCCTTGACCACGAGAACAAACTTTATGCTCAGCCGGGGCACACCATGGGATGTCCTGGCTGAGAATCGAACCTGGATACACTCATGACGGATTACCAACGTATGGCTACGAAGCCGATATAATGTATTAGGAGTACAAATAAGTTTCCGCCGTTTTTTAACACAAATTAAATATTTATTGTAGAAGAACGGTAATATAAATTTATTCAAAATATTGCCCATCACTTGCAACCACTTTTTCCCATCTCTCAGGCAGCATTCGAATCCCACGTCTGAAGAACTCCTTGTCTTTTGAGGTTATCCACGAATCAACCCAATTTTTGGTATCCTCATAAGATGTGAACCGCTGCGCCGTCAGAGCATGTGCTACGGACCGGAACAGGTGATAATCGGACGGTGCAATGTCTGGTGAATACGGCGGGTGGGGTAACACTTCCCAATCAAGTGTTTCCAAGTACTTTTTCACGGGAGCCGCAACATGTGGACGAACATTGTCATGCAGAAGAATAATTTTTTCGTGTCTAGAATAGTATTGAGGGCGTTTTTCCTTCAGAGCTCGGCTCAATCTCATCAATTGTGTTCGATAGAGGGCTCCAGTAATTGTTTCGCTCGGATTAAGCAACTCATAATACACTACACCTAGCTGATCCCACCAAATACACAGCATAAGTTTTTTTCCGTGAATATTCGGTTTTGCTGTTGATGTTGACGCGTGGCCAGGTAATCCCCATGATTTTCTTCTTTTTGGATTGTCATAATGTATCCACTTCTCATCACCAGTTATGATACGATGTAAAAAACCCTTTTTTTATGTCTAGCTAGCAGCATTTCACTTAAGCATAATCGGCGTTCAATATCTCTCGGCTTTAATTCGTACGGAACCCAATTTCCTTGTTTATGAATCATTCCTAATGATTTTAAACGATGTGAGACTGCTTGCTGAGTGACTTCTAATGTTAGAGCAAGTTCTTTTTGTGTTTGAGATGAATCTTCCTCCAATAATTCCTCCAATTCTGCATCCTCGTAAATTTTTGGCCTTCCACTGCGATCTTTGTCTTCTACGTCGAAATCACCATTTTTAAACTTTTGAAACCACTCTCGACACGTTCTCTCACTCAAAGCAACCTCACCATATGCTTCTACGAGCAATCGATGCGCCTCAGCAGCAGATTTCTTTAAATTAAAGAAGTAAACTAATATTTCCCGCAAATGACGCTTACTTGGCTCAAATTTTGACATTTTCAACTTATAAAAATTATATTTTACCAATATAAAATCAATGATATTAATAGGTTATGTTGTTCTTGAATGTCCAACTATTTTTTAAGCCGGTTATGATCTGCGAAAGCTAACCGAAACTCCGTGCCGCGCCATCTACAATAAAACGGCGGAATCTTATTTGTACTCCTAATACCTACAATGTAGTATTATGTTGTCCACAGCGCTACATTGGCCTCCCAGTGATGTTAAAAGCAGGCGAATACTCACCCAACAACCCCCTGATACGGGGGGAGCGGATCGGCGGCGGCGATGCGCTACTCGGGCTCGGCGAGTACGAACGCAGGCGGAACACCCTCAGGAAGATACGGCAAGCGCAGTACAGGGAGTTTCTCGATAGGGTAGGTTAAGCAAAGGTTTATGACCTACTTTTTTCTTTATAGTTCAGAAAATATAATAAACTAGCTGCGCCCCGCGGTGTTACCCGCGATGTTCCGGAAAATTTTCTGCGCAACTTCTCTCATTTTGTCCTACGGGATACGTGCATTTTTCCGCGATAAAAAGTAGCCTATGTGCTTTTCCAAACCATAATCTATCTTTATGTCAAATTTCATCCAGATCCGTTCAGTCGTTTTGGCTTGATTGAGTGACAAACATCCACCCATCCAAACTCTGGCATTTGTAATATTAGTAAGATGTGTTGCAGCAAGCCAAAAAGAAACAAGAGGAGAAGGCAGAGGCGGAGCGACAAAGACGGGAACAAGAGGAGAAGGAGAGACAACGCGAGGAGAGAGAGAGACAGTTGTTGTTGGAGCGAGAGCGATATAGTCCCGAGAGGCGGAGGGCTAGCGTTAGCACCGTACCTATCCATAATGTGCAGTAAGTGGTTGCGTTTATTACTTCCAATAGTGGCGAGAGTTTTAGAAAGAGAAGCAACGCTAGGTTAGAGGGAGACAGCTGCTTATGAAGCGATATAGTCTTGAGAGGCGAACAAATTGTAATGTCCTGGGTGGGTATCGGACCCATGACCTAAAGACAAACTGCCTCATCGAAAATACTAAATATATATATATATTAGGAGTACAAAGAAGAAAATCATGGGGATTACCTGGCCACGCGTCAACATCAACAGCAAAACCGAATATTCACGGAAAAAAACTTATGCTGTGTATTTAGTGGGATCAGCTAGGTGTAGTGTATTATGAGTTGCTTAATCCGAGCGAAACAATTACTGGAGCCCTCTATCGAACACAATTGATGAGATTGAGCCGAGCTCTGAAGGAAAAACGCCCTCAATACTATTCTAGACACGAAAAAATTATTCTTCTGCATGACAATGCTCGTCCACATGTTGCGGCTCCCGTGAAAAAGTACTTGGAAACACTTGATTGGGAAATGTTACCCCACCCGCCGTATTCACCAGACATTGCACCGTCCGATTATCACCTGTTCCGGTCCGTAGCACATGCTCTGACGGCGCAGCGGTTCACATCTTATGAGGATACCAAAAATTGGGTTGATTCGTGGATAACCTCAAAAGACAAGGAGTTCTTCAGACGTGGGATTCGAATGCTGCCTGAGAGATGGGAAAAAGTGGTTGCAAGTGATGGGCAATATTTTGAATAAATTTATATTACCGTTCTTCTACAATAAATATTTAATTTGTGTTAAAAAACGGCGGAAACTTATTTGTACTCCTAATATATATATGTGTATATCGTTGGTATCAATATTGGTATCAATATTCGGCTGCAGGCTGGCTTAGGTGGCGTAGGCGAGGAGAATACAGATGCATTACAATTCTACGACACTCCACAAAACACGGAGCATCAGTTTGCGATCTGTGCCGGTTGCCGTCTCTTCGTGTAATGGCGGACGTCGGCCCTCGCACCGCTAGCGCCCTGTTGCATCAGAGTAAAACCGCAATGGTCCTTCGATCCCGCTGTCAGGTTGAATTGACAGTTATCATTGCTGTTTCCTCTATGATCGAACGCGCCGTTATATATTTTTCTTCTCCAGTACCGTGGATTCGGCTGTGCAAGTGGATGGGGTTTCCAAACCGCTGTCGGTCGCCGTGCAAACAGACGATGCTGAGTTATACAGGGTGAGTGTTCAATCATTTGGCGATACTTCCAAGCGAGACACTCGTCTCGCTTAAGCTCTACACGAAAGACGCGTCAGTAGATGTCATCGACGTGAAGACGGGGAAATTGCTCCACTGTCGTAGACCCCTTTGATTCCCTACCTACCACCTGGGTGGTGCTGAAGGAGCAACCAAAAGTAGCAGTAGAACTTGTGCCAAGTTCGTCCGGAGAGGTGCTGCCACCACATCTGGAATCGAAATGATGCTCGCGTTAATGTGTTCCGATGGAAGGGCGTGGGTGCCGGTGAAATCACATGCGAATGTGATTATCATTTACTACCATCTCGGGTGATGGACGCAGCAGGATGATTGCGAGTCGGTGTATGATCTAAATGTTATACTGAATCGCATTACTGTTGTCATGGCCGGAGGTCGCCACTTACCACCAGGTGGGCCCTCAGCTCGTTCCCTCACTTAATCACATGAAAAAAAAACTTATTTATTATATAAATATGTACATAGATAGGCAAGCAATTAATTATGGCAACAAATTACAGCAAAATAAATAATGTTCCCTAAGCATTGATTTAAAAATTAGGATAAATAAAAAATAAGTGTTAAATTGTTCCAGTTGTCCCCGTCCCCGTCCCCGTCGAAGCTGACGCAGGCGGAGCGCGAGCTGTCCCCGCGCACCGTGTCCGACGCGCGGGGGGCGCACGCCGCGGCCTGGAACAAGTGGGAGTGCGAGCGGCGGCGGAGCTACGGGGACTTTGACGGTAAAAACAATCATTTTTAAGTGTTACATCAATGCATTCCAGCAATCTGTGGGAGTGATTTCGTGACGGGACGGAAGTGTGTAACATGAAGCCGGGGAAGCGCTAATTTAGTTTTTTAACGTATAACATCTTTCTCGCTTTCTTGCAATCTGTGGGAGTGTTTTCAGGAAACGGGACGGAAGTGTGTAACAGGAAGCGTGCGCTTGATTTGACCGATGAGCGCGCGAGGTTGGCCTTTAGATGTCTTTAATAAAAAAAAATAATGCTTCTAGTGTTAATTAAACATAATACAATTTGTAACCTCCACAACATAAAATGGTTATTTCAGAGCGAACGTCAACGATAAAGAAGAGCAACCGCGACAAGCTGCATTCAGACCTGCGGCACTCATACATGCCGTCCATATTCGACGCGGACGCCATACAACTCAGGAACATGCAGGCGGAGAAGGTAACGTCGCCAAGCACTGCTGTGTTTCGGAAGGGTGTGGGTGCCGATGAAACATGCGCTTGACACGTAACATGTATTTCATTGTTTGAGTTTTCAATTCTGTCGGTGGTTCTTATGCCTCTGTTTTTTTAAGTGAAAACGTCTCAAGTCGCGTTGAGCGATTTTTGGTACAGGAAAATCTTAGGGTTTGCATTTTTTTGATCTGACCCTGGCATTTATCAGCCGATTTTGAAAATTATTTTTCATCTTCGGAGTTGATTATCAATTCCGCTGTATTTTTTAACCGACTTAAAAAAGGGGGAGGTTTTGAATTTGACTGGATTTTTTTTTTATGTGAAAGTATATGATTTCAGATTTATCCCACAAGTTTGTTTATCAAAATCGTTACCGTTTTGTTGTTATATCAAAATAACTGAAAAAAATATGTCACGCAAGTGAACGAAATTGCGTACTTTGCTACTTTTAAAACATTAATTTTATCGATTTTTAAATCAGTTACTTATTTTTGAACTTATTTTATTTATTCGGGAAAACAAACGGCTACATAATATATATTGATACAACAAATGACGCTTAAAACTAAACATATTTGTGTTGTTATGTTGGCAGGACGCCGCCGAGCGACGCCAATTCTACCAGCAGGAGCTCAAGAACCAGATCATGGAGCAGCAGAGGATCAGGGAGGAACGCAAGTCGAGGGAGAAGTAAGTTTCAGACGCGATGGACCACTCCACGGCCCAACAGTCTCGGGTTTGATTACCGACTGGGGCAAACTGACAAGCATAGTTCTTAGGTCTGATATATTTTTGTGATTGCCCTGAGTGCTGGTGGCCCAGCGGCACAGACGCCGACTTTCAATCTGAAGGTCGCTGGTTCAAACCCACACGTGCACCAATGAGTTTTTGCACTTGAATAATTTTTCTGCGCAATACCAAGTTCTCGGAACGGTGACGAAAAACGTGAGGAAACCGGCATGTGTCAGAACCAATTCAATGACATGTGATATCAAACAATCCGGATTGGGCTGCCGTGGTAGATCAGAGCCCATTCACTCTCAATTATCAAGAGTAGGCCGGTGTCTCTGCAGTGGGATGAGAGGCTGGTACGGACCTTGATGCCTGCGAAAGGGAATGATAATAATAAATTCAGACGGCTCCCCGTGGCTTAGTTGGTAGTAGTCCTGCCTTCGAAGCGAGGGGTCCCGGGTTCGATTCCCGGCCGGGGCACACTTTGTGTGGTGAGCATGAAGTTTGTTCTCGGGTCTTGGGTGTTTGTCTTGTGTTTCTGTGTTTGTCCACGCCATCTGCGACACAGGGAATCCTAGTGGTGATGTACGAGTGTGTAAACGTTTAAGACCTTACAGACTATCTATACTTATAATAAAACTGTAGCGGATTGACTGACCTCATAGCTCTGTAGCTCTGTAGCTCGTGAGTTCACTTCCCACTCACAAGCATTTATGTGCGAACAGAAATATTTGTTTTACGTCTGGGTGTTAATATGTATAATATGTGTGTATTTACATTAAAAAAAGTAATTTAAGTATTCTATCAGTTATCTAGTTCCCATATTACAATGCTTAGTTTGGGGCTAGATGGCGCTGTATGAAATATATCAATGAATAAGTCTGTAAAAGAAAGATATTTATAATTGCAGGGCTCTATTGTCGATACCAGCTGTTTGTTGTGTAAAACCTGTTTTGAAGCCAAAACTGTTTTTACAGGTTACTGGAACAAGCTGAGATGCGTCGCCTCGAAGAGCAGTTAAGGATGCTGCGGGTCGCGCAGGAGAGGGAGGTCGACAGACAACACGACATCACCGCTGCTGTAAGTATATACAGTTTCATGCAAATATTAACAGGAAAAAAGAAATGAACAAAATGAAAAAATTGAAACATCGACTTCGATAGTTTCATCCCTTCTCGCCCTTCGCACCCTACCATTTTAAAAAAGACAGCCAAAACTGTGCAACGGGCGAAGAGAAAAAGATGCAGGAAAACGAAATTCGCAATTTCGTTTACTTGGATAACACAATTTTTCCAGTTGTTTTGATTTAATAAACTGTCGAATCAATTTTGATAAAAATTCTATGGAAACAATCTGAAATACTATATCCGTATCAGCCTCTTATGTTCCCACTGCAGTGACACCGGCTGAAATCGAACCCACGACCGCTACGAAGGCTACTACTGCGAACCGAGCTTCGTAAATTTAGTCAAATATATGTTTCAGTTTTGTATTGAAAATGAAAACACCGAGTCGTTCTTAATCAGGTGACTTTGATTATTAGATTTAATATATTCATCTTGAATTTCAGATGGAACACAACGCCAAAGATTACGAGACAAAGCGCACGGAGCTACAAAAGGATATTGAGATAGAGACGCAGAAACTCCGCGCTGCCTCCCACCCGATGCGGAGCCAACCAAAACGTACCGAAACTTCCCAAAGTGACTCCCAAAAACTACCATACTTCTACCCCCAGAGCTTCCAACCTATCGAAAAGAAACCCTACTCCTTCAATATACCTGATAACTCTATTTTCAATCCAAACTACGATGTCGATTCGTATTTGCGCAAGAATCTGAACTTCAATAACAAACATGGCGAAATTTATAATAAAAACGATATGGTTGACAAAGATCAAAGGGATGGACGAAACGCTAAAAGCGCTAAAGTTAATGAAAATTATAATATAGAAACCATTCATTTTAATAGAAATGAAAGAAGTGGCACAGATAATAAATCTACTGTTAATGAAAGAATTGATACAGACCCCAGGAAAATCAACATGAGTGAGAGCAATCATCGAAAGACTGCATTCAAAACGAGTGAACAAGTAGATCAACTGAACAAACAATTAAAAAGAAATGATCCCGATGCAAACAAATTGAAAATAAGTGATCCAGAGATAAAAAATTACAAAATGACTGAACGAACAGATTTTGATCCAAAACAATACATTCTGAGAAATGATCAGTTAACAAATGAAAAAAATGATCAGAAAAAAGCTAGAATCAAGGAATTTATGGATGACAACAAACACATAACAAACGATAGAGGTGATACACCAGAGACAAGAAAGTTTATCGTTGAAAAAGTGCTCATACACTCACCCAAAGGAAGAAACGCCCCAGATTTGTCTATACCTATATTACGACACTCGAATACAAAAACAGATAGTATTGATGCTCCAAGTAACTTGTCCAAAGCGATGAAGAAAGTTGAAGATAAGTGGAAGGTACCCGCAGTGCAGAAGAATATTCTGAAGACCTTGCCGAACGAAGACGGGAAAAACATTAGTATACTGACTCAGTTGGGGTCGATAAGGAGGCAATTGCAGTTGGAACAGTTGAAGTTGGATAAAATGCTTAGTAAGAATGAGTGTTGAGTGGCTTCAATGACTGCCGTATCAGCTTCTAATGGTTCTGCAGGGACACTATCGAAAAGTGACAGTGAATTGGCTTTTTTTATTACGAAGGTCGAACTCGGACTGGTAGATGTAATTTCTGGAAATTGTGGTTCTAAGACTAGTCTGTTTATTCTTGCGTAAATTAGTAATGACATGCAAATTACACATTACTGTGTTCCGGTGTAAGGGTGTGGGTGCCGGTAATATCACTTGCGCATGAGACGTATCTTTCCCGTCTCGGTTGATGGAAGCAGGATGAATGCGACTCAGTGTAAGATCCAATATAATCCAATCCATACAATAATGTTGTATACATTAAAGAGAGCGTCGTGGCCTTGGTGTACAGACGCCGGCTTTCAATTAAGGTCGCTAGTGGAACAGTGAGTTTGAAACATTTATGTGCGCAACAACACGTTCTCATAACGGCGAAGAAAATGTTTAGGTTGAGCCGAGAACCAATTTTCAAGGCATTTTGACATTTGGCAATCTCGATTGAGGTACTTTTAGATTATAGGATGTACACTCTCACTCTTTGAGAGTAGTGTTGTTGATAAATTAGATGGCTTGATATGAAAATGAGATTACCATTTTTTTAATGTTTTTCTGTGTATAGTGTAAGTTTATTGTTGTATGAAACATCAAGTTGAATATCCAGAATTACTATAGTAGCATTTCCTTTCTGCCCCACCAATTCACTAGTGGGTTGGAATGGAATGTTTTCAATTTTGAAGTTAACTTAGACCCACTGTATCTATGCGGTTTTTCTATTATCCATTATATTCTTAGTATATACGAAATATACAAGGAAGGGTGTGGGTGCCGGTGAAATCACAGGCGCATGAGACAACCCCGTTTCAGCTGACGGGCGCGGGATGCGACTTGGGTCTTCTCATCAGGTCAGGGAGGACCTAAGTCGTATTACTGTTGTGACAGTACGGTATAACTACCAAAACAAACGAAATAATCCCAGTTGCTAAGCTTGTAATAAATAGCAATATTATTGCATCTCAAATTATTGCATTTGAGAGAGCGTGGTGGCCCCGGGGCATAGACGCCGATTTTCAATCTGAAGGTTGCTGGTTCAAATCCACGCGTGCACCAATGAGTTATTTCACTTGAAAAAATGTATGTGCGCAATACCACGTTCTCGAAACGGTGAAGGAAAACATCGTGAGGAAACCGGCATGTCTTAGAACCAAAAATTCGACGACATGTGACATCTACCAATCCGGATTGGGCTCCCGTGGTAGATCAGAGCCCATTCACTCTCAATTATCGAGAGTAGGCCGGAACATTAGAGGCTGGCACGCTATTATTGCATTTTGTATAAAGTAATATTGATTTAATATCTGTAATATATATTTTATTATGTTTGTAAAATGTTTTATTAATACTTTACAAGGTTAAAGTTATTTTTACTATTGTTTATGTAAACGTGTTGCGTTCTTGAGTGGTTTTCAGCCATTTTGGAAATAAGTCTCAGTTTTTCAAAGAAATTTAGTTGCGTAGGGACATTAGCTTTCTGTTTCCATCACTTTTATCGCATAACAAAACAGCTTGGTCTTCACTAGCATGAAGTTTGTTGCCGGGTCTTGGGTGATTATGTAACTATTGTATATTGATGGAAAAGTGTAGGGGTATTTGAAGGATATGAACGAGTGTTTCAAAAAGGTTGAAAGAAAATTGTATTTGTGTCAGAATTATTTTCAAAATAGCTGAAAATTTACGGTGATTATTTTTATAATGTTACTATTGCGTTTTTAAATGTTTATGTTTGTAGTTTGTGTAAGAATTATGTTACTAACTTCAAGTGCAATAATTTTGGCTTAAAACTTAACTGTTTTGGCTAGGAATTGGAGTATAAATTGTTAAAATTGACGTTTCAAGCGCTTACCGATAGAATTGGTAATCAATTGTATAAATAACCCTTTTTATTATCCAAGATACCGTTACCGTTATTATTACCGTTAATGTCAATCAGAACGAAATGTTTCGGTAACGTTTTATAGATTTCGATGTTTATGATTCTGCAACGGGGACAGTGGCGGATTTACAAATTTTCAAGGTATAGGCTGAATAGTTTTTGCCGCCCTTGCCTCAACAATTGTCATATCATACATTATTTTTACAATGCAACAATTTCGTTGAAATAAAAAATCATCGTCATAGAAAAATCTTTTTGATTTCTATGAGGTAAAAAAAAAAATAGTTCCCCAGATTTGCCGACCTAGGCTCGAGCCTACTCAGCATGCTGGTAAATCCGCCACTGCGGGGATATTAATTATTTAATTAGTTTCGAGTCTTGTTTCCTAAAACATCAAAATATCACTTAAAATACCTACTAAGATCTACCTACTAAGATTAAAATCATGTAAATGCAATTTAAGGAAACTAGACCTTAAAACCTAGTCTTCTAAAAACCATTAATTCTTGTTTCGTGTGACTCTGGTGTCTGTTCAAGCCGCAGAAGGTCTCCGACATATCTCATCGGATGTAGATTTGTAGTGCCAAAGTTCTTACAACTTCCTTCAACAATACTCCATTTTGTATATAGTTTAGATTTCCTTGCACAATAAGGTCATAATTTATTGGCTATAAGTTTCACAGTTAAGTAACTTATGGCTGGTTTAAAATTTAAACGATGTGCCATTCAGACAAGCCGTTAAAAGGCGAAACTTATTTTTCCTTTGGATCTCAAGTTTGACTCAAAATTTACACTCACATGCAAACATATTCGTGCGCATGTAACGTGTCACAGGAGCTCTTGTACATAATATGTCAAATTACGTTAAGATTGTCTGTATCTACCCAGTTATCAAACTTATTTATTTGACTTATTATTGTGTCCGTAGCTTAGTTGCTAGTAGCCTTGCCTCTGAAGAGTCACGGGTTCGATTTCCGGCCAAGACACACTGTGCTAATCATGGAGTTTGTTCTCGCGTCTTGGTTGTTTGTCTCGTGTATCCTAGTGCATGAGTGTGTCAACGTATAAAAAACGTTTATTCCGTTTATTTTTACACATTCAAATGTTCACGCAAAAGTAAATATTCGTGCGATATCGAACCACGACTCCTATTGCAAATGAAGGCCTCTTAACATTAAGCTTGCGAGTCTGAATGGCACATTACCCGTTTTTTAGTTAAGTGGGTAAGTGGCTCACTAAAAATTAATAGCGAGCCAAGCCGAGGTCCGTACCTATGCGGTATCTTTAGCTTCTGTAATAAAAATTAGTTTATGTCGGTCTAGAGCAGGGATCACCAATTACTTTTATCAGGGGTCCGGTTTTTAAAATAAGTTATTGTCATTTAATCCTGGAGAAAGACAGCGCGGGATACATTTTATTAAGTTAGTAATACAAGTTACAGTACATAAGGTCCGCAGAAAATAGGTCGGCGGTCCGGATCCGGCCCGCGGTCCGCTATTTGGTGACCCCTGCTGAGCTATCTGCTTTCACCAAAAGCCAAAAGTTGCCAAGAACATCTGCCAACAACGAAAAAAATAAAAAAAAATAACAAAAACTAAAATTAAATAAATTGGAATTATCGTTGATTATAATATGCAAGCATTTTTCAGTTTTAAATTAAGCGCACAAGTTTAAAATTCGAAAGACTGTATATCGTAAGAGCTTGGATATAAGGAAAGTGAGATTACTGTTAGGATTTAATTTGGAATTATATTTTATGCTAAGAAACATGGAATTTTTGCATGTCCAATTATATTTATTTAAATCGGTTCAAAGGATTTGCTATTTTATATTTAATATTTGCACGTTCTAACGTATTTGCGAAGTGAATTTCGTCCATGATGCGTCCATGTAAAATAATTGACTTAGCCATAAATATAAAATGTTATGCTAGCCTTGCACTCTTAGATAAAATAATTTTGTATATCCGCGTCAAATATGATCGAGCTGAAAAACGCGGTTCGTGTAGCATAACCATAGATTAATATATTTCGTGTTTAATCCTTCTATCCAGAATCCCTATCCTCAACATGCTAAATATCTCGTATCATCAAAGCAAATTCGTACATATTTGGCGCAGCGAAATCTCGTATTTTCTACTCTGAACGTGGGTTAAAGCTAAAAGGGGAGCGATGTGTGGCTGTATTTGTCCATGTCATCTGCGACACGGTAAATCCTAGTGCTAGGGTATCAGTATACTGATTAAAAATTAATTATAAATAAGTGCTTATTTAGCGCAGTAAAAACAAATTATTCAATAATATAATATTGAATATAACTATATGATTTTAAGAAATCATGATTGAAATAGCATGTTGAGAATAAGGCTTCTGCTTCAGATCATAATAATCTGTTATAATAACTTAGTTTTGTAACTCCAAAGATATCCGATTCCAGTGAATAAATTAATTGAATGAATATGAATTGTATTATTTTAGTTAATAATGTACACCTAAGACTAACATCAAGGTATAGCTCTTGCTCTCAAGGTCGTGGGCTTGATTCCCACCCAGAAATAACATTAACGTTATTTAAGACGGCTCCGTGTCTTGGTAGTAGCCCTGCCTTCGGAGCGAGCGGTCCTGGGTTCGATTCCCGGCCGGGGAAAACTTGGTGTGGTGAGCATAAAGCTTGTCCTCGAAACTTGGGTGTTTTGTGTTTATTTGTCTTTGTCCATGCCATTTGCGACATGGGGAATCCTTTTTTTTTTTTTTTTATCGTGTGGAAATGCACTCGCATACCGCCCTGCCACGGGGAGACAGAGCGGTTATGTGGGACTAGACCCACTAAAACCACACGGTGTCCTCCTCTGCCGCTTAGTGGCGGGAACACGGGAACGTTTATACACACATCCGCGAACCCGCCGCGGCTGTCCGTTTCCGGACCCCTCTCGTCTTGGCACCGAGTGCCACTCCTTGATTAGCGACACGCCAGAACACATAGCGTGTCACAACCACCTCGGGGACCTGGCCAGCGAAAGGGCGTTAGATGACCCCGTATCTAAACGCCCTAGATCCCCATGTGACGGGTCAGATTTGTGGCCCCGTCACCTGCCACTACGGCCGCAGAGGATAGGGAGAGTGGCGCCTCTCAATACCAACACTCCTCTTCCCCTGCGGCCCCACCGCGTCCGCCATCTAGCGGTGGCGACCCCGCCGTGGCCGCGGAAGGTAGGGAGAGCGGCGCACCGCTATACCGGCACTCCTCTCCCGCCGCGGCCCCTAACCCTCAGCTGCGGTGCCGCCCATACGACACCGCAGCCCGCCTCAGTTGCGGTGCCCCCCATAAGGCACCGCCACCTACTGTGGCCGCTCCTAGTCGGCTT
Organism: Aplocera efformata; assembly: GCA_921293045.1. Taxonomy (NCBI): domain Eukaryota; kingdom Metazoa; phylum Arthropoda; class Insecta; order Lepidoptera; family Geometridae; genus Aplocera; species Aplocera efformata. Next base: position 2,291,105 of record OV121061.1, read on the forward strand.
GGAGGCAAAGCCTAAAGGAGCAGCCCCTCCCGGGTTCCTCTTGGCTTCACCGTGGGCAGCCAAACCACGGTTACTAAGCCCCACAAGGCGGGAACCCGCGGGGGGGGACATGGGGAATCCTAGCGCAGTATGAGTGTAAACGTTTATTTAGTCATTATAACCATTACTATAATGGCGCAAATCTTAATTCGCTTAACCGGAGTTTTGATAACCGGTTACAAATACAAATAAGCTAAGTTTAAGCTTTTGTTATCGTTATAGTAACTTTGGTTAGTTCTTTGGTATGTTACAATGAGAACACATTTACCTACTTAGCTGAATAAAACAAAATATTACAATCAACTTTTATTTACAATAATAAGATTAAAATTTCAAAACAATCCATAATATATGGATGTTACAAGAAAACAGTAAATGGGGATTATTCATAACAAGAGAAAGTATCATGGTTAGACCATCTGAATGAGCGTACAGGATTTTTAGATTAGAGCAATCTAAAAATCCTGTACGCTCATTCAGTTCTAACGTTCTAACTAAAATACTTTTCTAACTAAAATACTTTTAAAACAGACCCCTGTGTAGATATAGAATATTATTAAATCTGAACAAAAAAAAACAGTTCCAAATCTCAAACAGATCTTAAGTTCTAAAGTTTTTTCAAACTCTGATGGAAACTGAAATCTTTAGTTAATAAAAGTACTGCTACTAACCAACAACCTTTTCTATATTTTACTGTATCTAATTTTAGCGTAGATGACTCGAGATGAATATTCATTATGATGCGATAATCTAAGAGATTGGTGCTTGCCATAGTGTAGTACGAATAGGTAATCGTCATGAAACGGAATGTAACTGTCTCTATTTAAATTGCCCCCGCACTCTTCATGTCTAACCGTTGGAAAGGATTACATAATTAACAGTCGACAAATAAAATTATGATTTACAAATTACATACTACAATGTATAGGCGGTACAGAACATTGATATATTTATTTATAAATATATTCGTATTATATAATATGAAAATATATGGTAACTTAAGATTATACAATATAACTTAGTACCTTCTCACCTTCTAGTGCTCCCACACAAAAATTGACATAATATATTTGTCATAATATATTTTTAAAACCTATACTAAAACCATATTAAAATATTAATTCAGTCAGAGTATGAAAATACTAAGACAATGAGAAAATTTAGAATTTTTTTCAAGACTTATTTAAGTTGATAATACCGCTTTAATTAATTTCAAAGTTTTGAGAATGAGACTATCCTAGACTAGCTCCAGTGTAACAGTGTGGCTTAAGGAAAAAATAATGGTATATCGAAAAGATTCATACTCAGGAATTTTGTCTCAAGTCTGAGCACTTTTACCAGAGAGTATATCCATGGCATAAAGATATAAATTACTGCATAAGCTTTAATTATTTACAATGACAACACAGTATATTCAGAACGAAGAGATTACAGTTTCGCTTTGTGAGGAGAGCTGAACTAGATGCTAATACCTCATTGGGATACTCACCGCTGTGACTAAGTCATGGAGTACAGAAATAGTACAGGCTGGGGTCATTGCCAGAAAAACTAGATTCGCTATTCGCTAGAACTGTCATAGGCGAAAGCTTTTTGTTCGCTAGAACACAGCGTAAATGTAGACAAGCCATGCTCCTGCTGATTGTGCAATATTATTATACCAACAATTCGATGTATCACGACATAATATAATATTATATTTTTACAATCTATCACAAATAACACAGGTCAACAAAAAGTTTGGTATCTGTTTTTAAGCATTTTGCTTATTGAAGAGAACCAAATTTTTGATTTTGTAAAGTTTGCTTTTATCTGTTTTACATCGATAAGTTAAAGTTTTCGGTGTTAAGTATATGCAACTACATATAATATAAATATTTATATAATTATAAATACTATAATATTATATTTTGACTTATACAAAACCACATTTGTATAACAGCAATTTACATTAATATCATCATGTAATGGTAATTTTTCTTAAAGCTCTAAACAACTCTGGTTTTTTAACACAACACCGAGTTCACATTAAATTTAACATCTAGACTCAATCGTCAGAATACCAGGATGGCATGAACACGGAGGAGGTATCGCCTCCTAGACATTATTTATTTGGAGGCATCGCCAAGAACCGCTCGAGCGTAGGCCCATTCCTACCCAAGGGGTCCCTAGGGAACATGATCATGTCATTGACCCAGTTGTATGGGAGTACTTGTGTCTGGATGACGGACCTCCATCGAGGGTTCTCTTCGAAGAGATCTTTGAACTGATCGTTGCTGACTATGATTCCTTCGAACTCCGCTGCGCACTGGATGATGTATCTGTGGATTGTACATTGTTCTATTGTAGAATTAAGGGAAAGAAAAAACTGTACTGTAGACATCGTCTGCGGATATATTTTTTCTTTTTTCGTATGGATATTGCATTGTAAGTGAAAACGAAACCGGTAGCATTCGATTTTTTACGTTCCACCGAAAAAAAAGAGTGCGCAAGAGGGTAGACCGATGATGAGTCATAGTCGGCCTTGGGGTTTAAATACCCCCTAAAATGTCCCCCACCAACTATCACAACCACCAGACAAGCGCGGCGGGTATATTGTCTAAACCCCTTTCCTCATGATGGGAAATTGGAAGGGAGGCCTTTGCTCTGCAATGGGAAATATCAGGCTTATAATAATTCCTAATGTAAGAGATATACACACAAAAGCAAATACACACACATAAAGTACATAAATAAATAAACGCATGCTTACTTACCTAAACGAAAATAATTACATAAAAAAAAAACCTTTATTTTAACAACAAATGTACCTAAAACTATTTTTATTTTTGAAATTATATCTCGTGTTACATAAGGTATCGCAACAAATTCTGAGGGTGGGCGCTAGTACCTATCTGACAGGATATTAAGATATCTTAGTTTAGGTATTAGCTGTTTTTAGATAAAATTGAGAATTATTGTATTTACTTCTATGACATTGTATGTTTTAAAGGTGCAATAAAAATTATTATTATTATATTATTAATAATGTAAACTCACCGGTCGTCGTACGAGGTAATATGGCGTCCGGCTATTTCCCGGCTCGGTGTGAACACCACGTGACCCTCCCTTTCGAGGTTATGGAGCATCTGAGGATGGGAACACTTCCCACTCTTGTTCCTGTACCGCGGAGCCAACAAATAATTAATAATGCGAATAGCAAGTGCGCAGAAGTACTGCCTTCACACCTGGTAATCTGCTGCCAAGCAGTGGCGCTCGCATCGCTGTTCCGGTGGAAGGGTATGGGAGCCGCGGAAATCGCATGCGCATGAGATGTAACAACCCCGTCTCGGGTGACGGGCGCAACGGGATGCACCTTGGGACTTTTCATATTTCGGTCATGGACCTTAGCCGTCCGTGGTGGTCGTTTATCCATGGTAGGTCGTAAATGGCGACCCTTAACATTTTTATGGGCGGAGGTAACCACATAACATCAGGTGGGCCTTAAGCTTCCGTCACTTTTGTTACTTAAAAAAAGGGCTACCCCAAATAAATTATGCAGGGCAAGGGGTGATTAGCGAAAAGGTTCTGTTCTCAATACCTACCACACGAAATGTTTAATAAAATCAGCCAAAATCGGATGCAGGAAGTTTAGTGATACGGTGATAACTAACAGACCAAACTAAAATCCAACAAAAAAATCTGGCATATGGAGTAAAAATATATATGGCATGGCCAGTAATAATTTGAGAGCTGTCAAAATCTACTTCTATTTAGTTTTATGGCAATTAATTACGGAATGTCTTGAAATGAAACTCATTTTGGCAGGCATGACTTGTGCGAGATATTTGAGTAAGCGTAGAAGGTGCGTAGAAAGTATTTCTATTGTCTACTCTTAATATGCCAAGCTGTAATAATAAATACATGAACAATGTACATTGCTGGCTTTAAAATTAAAAAAAAAAACAACTACTTATGTGATCCGCACACACTGTGAAGTACACAAATGCAGAGAAAAAAATATTATAAATAATTAAAACACGTACAATGCCCATGGTCTTATCGCTAAGCGCTCTGGTTTGGTAGTAATACTTTTTTTATTGTTTCGAGATATCGGACCTAAAATAGAGCTCTACCTAAGATTTAAATACTTTGGACAAAATTTAATCTAATTTTTATTAATCCACTTTTTAATATTTATAGAGACCTAAATAAAATAAAAAGTTGTCAGTTTTTAGATTGGTATAAAAACATCACTATTGTTTTGAAATAGCATTAACTTTTTAACCTAAAGAGCAATATGACAAAAAAACTTTTGTAATAAAACTATTGTAACCAAAAATTTTCAATAAAATCCAGTCATTGTAACCAAACATTTAACTATTGTAACCAAAAATTCTTAATAATTCTGTGGTAGGTATATCGTCGGTTGGACTCATTACCGGAACATTTCCGAAATCCCGTGTTGAGAATGGAAGGAAACTGTATAATCTTTCATAATCAACGGTATAACTCCAATTTTAATTCTAATTGACACGAAACAAGTTATTCCGATAAAGAAACAATCCAATTTACTGATCGTAGTCAGAATTAGTTTTCGAAATGTCCCATTGATACTTTCAAAACCAAAGTTCATCAATAGTTCATTTATATTTTTCGAAATGTTCGACTTTACTTTTTTTGACCAACGATATTTACGATTCAGTACTTTAGAATTTATTTAAGTGTTACTTAATATCAGTACTTGGAATTTACTTTTGAATTTATTTCATATCGATAGTAGACCCCGGATCCAGTGTCAAGGGAACCCAGCACCGTCGGGTTCCAATCAAAACGCCGGGCAAATGTATAAATACATCCTAAATACCTGAATCTAGGAACGAAAGCTTTAACCACGTGACCACGGTTCAAGAAGTAATCTATCACGATCTTCAGGCCGGGGACGGAAAAGTACCGGTGATTGCTGTGCCTGGAATATAAAAAAACATAATAATATTAATAGTACGAGATCCGGCTGCAACATAACTACGTTCATTGTGTTTTTAATCGAAATCAATTTTTTTTCATGTCAAAGGTCTGTCAAAAGGTGGTCCACCAGTATTTCGAATTAAAATAATACTAGTTAATTTACCGAAAAAAAAATCGTTCATTTTTTAAATTAGATAGATATTAGAGCATAAATAAATTATGCTCTAATATCTATCTAATATTTCTGGTGAAAAGTTGGTTGAAGAACGTGAAAAAATGACACAAAGTGATACTGTGATACCTGGCTGCGAAGAGATTGCGGTCAACTGCGCAACAGCATCCCAAACTAAACATAAGTTCCTTAGATGTATTGCTGAAGTGGATGACAATTTATTTTCAAAACAAGTTAACGATTTTTTTCAGATTAATGAAATAGTATTATGTCAATTAAAATACTAGGGGCCTTTTGATAGGCACCACAGCAAAAATATGTTTCTCCGATCATGATTATATATATTGTAATATAAAAATTAATTTCGATTGAAAATTCGATGAACGTAATAATCTTGCAGCCGGATCTCAGACTATAAGTTAAATTGCATACATATCCCATGTTATAAAAAAAACATATCCCGTGGATCCTTTTCCTCCATGGGGGTGACCAAACGTACATCCGCCGACCAAACAGTGCTTTGGTGCCTTCCCTGCACCAAAGTCTACACGGGTACAATTGCAAATCTTTATTTAATGTTAATAAGCGATACTACCACTCGGTAGGCAATATCAACTTATATTATTTACCTTGAGTAATTTAAACAGCTGATTAAAAAAAAGCTTTGTGTTTAGATGCGGGGAATACATTTTACGGCAACCATAACCAGACTTATACTGGATTTTTTCACAACTTCACCTTTTTTTTGACAAGGGGGTAAATACTTTACGTATACCCCACGCCTTGGGGAGGCATATTTATAAATAGCAGTGCTGGGGGAATACACACTAAAACCCCCTTGGTGCTACGGACTCACTCTTCCGCGGCCCCAAAGGCGTTGTGCATTTGTAAATTTTTAAATGCATTTATATGTTTATATACGGTGTTAATGACAAAAAACAATTTTTTTATTTAATATTTCTGTTTGTCCGGCTAATCTCCGAAGCGGCTGGACCGATTTTGACTTACACTGGCAGATATATTGTATGATATTATACGGAGTAACTTATGATACTATTACATACATAAAAAAAATAGGTTTCAGGACAAAAACATTGTTAATTAAATTCCTTCATTGTTGTTAAATTCCATGCGCGGCGAACAGCTCGTTACTCATACCGTACCAGCCTCTAATGTTCCCACTGCAGGGAAACCGGCCTACTCTCGATAATTGAGAGTGAATGGGCTTTGATCTACCACGGGAGCCCAATCCGGATTGATAGATGTCACATGTCTTCGAATTTATGGTTCTAAGAGATGCCGGTTTCCTCACGATGTTTTCCGTCACCGTTTCGAGAACGTGGTATTGCGCACATAAATTTTTCCAGTGAAAAAACTCATTGGTGCACGCGTGGGTTTGAACCAGCGACCTTCAGATTGAAAGCTGGCGTCTATGCCCCTGGGCCACCACGCTCTCATTTCATGCCGATTTAGTTACAGTAAGAATACTCATCAGATATATATATTTGAACCCTGTTGGTAGTTGTCTTCGTTTCTAAGAGATACGTGATTCCTGATGTTTGTCATCACCGTTCAGAGAGTAACACACACATACATTCAATCTTCCGTATCAGTCTCTAATATTCCGGCCTACTCCCGACAAATTCGTGTGAATGGGCTTTAATCTACCGCGGAAGCCCAATAAGGATTAGTAGCTGTCACATGTCTTCGAATTTTTAGCTCTAGAGTATGCCCGTTCCCTCTCGATGTTTTCCTTCGTTTTGAGAACTTCGTATAAAACCTTATTTTAGCTTTGAAAGTTTTCAGGGCTAAGATAAGATGTTTTTCAAGTGAGAGTGAATTAGCAATAATCTATTTCAAGTACCTAATTCGGATATATAATATCAATTGACATTTAAAATTTTCTAGGCCATACCGATTTCTGAGGATGTTTTCCTTCAATTGCAGTGCGATTTCCTGTGTCGCAGGTCGAAGTTACACTGGCCAGATGGTGACCCATTGATTCGCATAACGATGTCACAGGTCATAACAATCTAGTCAGAATCTACTGTAGTCACAACAATTTAGTCAGAATCTACTGTAATGTAGTCACAACAATTTAGTCAGAATCTACTGTAGTCACAACAATCTAGTCAGAATGTACTGTAGTCACAACAATTTAGTCAAAATCTACTGTAGTCACAACAATTTAGTCAGAATCTACTGTAGTCACAACAATCTAGTCAGAATCTACTGTAGTCACAACAATCTAGTCAGAATCTACTGTAGTCACAACAATTTAGTCAGAATCTACTATAGTCATAATAATTTAGTCAGAATCTACTATAGTCATAAGAATTTATTCAGAATCTACTATAGTCATAACAATTTAGGCAGAATCTACTGTAGTCACAATTTAAGCAGAATCTGACCAAATTTATGACCAAAAGTGTTATGCAAATCAATAGGTATCCCTGGACATACAAGACCCAAGAGCAAACTTAATGCTTATCACAAAATGTTTGTCTCGGCCGGGAATCAAACCCGGGGCTCTGCACTTTCTAAGTAATTACTACCGACTTAGTAAGAAAATTCAAAATTACTTGTCAAAATTATTCCGGAGAAGAACAACCACCCGATAATCCAACGCTTAACAGTGGCGCACTCGCGTTCCGTCTGGGAGGGTGTAGGTGACGGTCAAATTACAGGCGCATGAGTCATTACATCCCCGAGCGCAACGCGATGCCACAATGGTCTTTTCATACTTACTTAGGACAGCTTGACTCGTATTATTGATTACGGGCGGCTGTAACCAACTAACATCAGGTGGGCCATCGGCTCGTCCCAACGAAAGTCACATTAAATAACTCACAATTAATTTGCTATTTGCAATAATCTGCAAGCTAGTGAAATTACAAGCACATGGAACATTTACACCTTCATATCTCTGGGTAAAATGGTTTTGAGGTAATTTCCGAAGTAGTTGGGGGACCATGTTCCCCAATCCCCATACGTCCGTAGTTGAATACCCCCAGAATCCCTATCAGTATCCACCGGGTGGTACGAAAAGAGCAACCCAAAGTAGCTGTAGAACGTGTCGTCCAGAATAGGACCGTCACCACACCTTATTATCCGCCGCCAAGCAGTGGTGCGCCGCCAAGCAGTGGAAGGGTGTGGGTCCCAGTGAAATTACAGGGACTTGCTGAAACTCAGGCGTTACACCCTCGCTTCAGATATAGATGCAATGCGACTTAGGTCACCTCATACTTATTAGTTCGGTTCAGTTACAGTAGTACAAAAAAAAAACTTAGAAAAAAGGTTTCTTTTAACCTTTGGTTAATAAGGCGGAACCCTAAAAATTACACAGAAAGAATGGTGTGTAATTAATCACAAATATTGGTCACCCATCTTAGTACTTAGTGTTAAACATTTTCGCCTTGCTGTATATCTCGCGTCTGAAACATATTATATCTAACGCTTACCTTACAATGATGCGAAAGCAAGTTAATACTCATTTCCGCCAGTTTCAATATTCAACTAACACATGCAAGACTGTAAATTATTACCATTACCATAATTTTCGGAAATCTATTTATTATATGTTCTTATGAATGGGGGAACATTCATTCAATTTTTTTAACTTCTATACATAATTTACTGTGAAGTGAATTATAATTAATTTGAAAACAAGTGAGATAATTTAATCAATTAATATCAATAACAAATAACACTAGCGTAGCGGCCACATTTTGTTAGGCACCTAGGCAAAACTATGTTCCTCATTCATAATTAAATATAAAAAATAGATTTAGATTAAAAACTAGAAGAATGTAGTAATCTTGCAGCCGGCTCTTAGACTATCTATGGGGAAGAAAACATGAATGAAAAGTTGCTATCCGTAAATTGGTTATTGAAACTGGCTGGCAGAGAATCAAACCTGCGATCCTTTCCATTTGGTTTATACTTTAGTTGGCAAACGGAATCTTAACTTACTTAAAATATTCGCTAGGCGGAAGTACCTAATAAAAATGGGAACAAATGCATCCCCCTGCTTACACTACAGGTGGCTAATGTCTTCACTTGTGTTGCATCTGTGTGTCAATACATTCATATGCAACACAACAATTAAAATTAACTTTTGTTAGTGAACTTAGCTGATTGGATATGAAAATATCATGAGTATATTGAGTATTTAGATCCTACCAAACTAGCGTACAAACATAACCCAGGTAAAATTTGTTAATTAAATTTAGTAATTAAAATGTGTAACATAAATTTCCCTTGAAGAAAATATCTATTGGGTGTGTGAATATGACTCCGCCCTTTCTCAACAGATGTCGTTTTTAGTATTGTTTACGTGTACTAATAAATGACCATACTTGTATTCGATAGTACTGAATGTCAGCTATCTAACGCATTTTATGATATTTGGTTGAAGTGTAAGCAACAATTGTTTTCACCTTTTCGAAAATGTCGGTTTTTATTCCAAATAAACGTCATTTGCGGGAAGTGTTATTACATTATTTTATTGCGAAGAAAACTGCAGCGGAAACTTATCGTTTGCTTGTGGAGATTTATGGTGAGCATGCTCCGTCTAATACAACTTGCAAGGAATGGTTTCGACGATTTCAAAATAACGATTTTAGTACTGAGGATAAAGAACATGGAAAACCACCAAAAAAATTTGAAGATGCTGAATTGGAAGCATTATTGGCGGAAGATTCTTGCCAAACTCAATCAGAATTAGCTGCAGCATTAAATGTTGATCGTTCAACTGTTGCAAAGCGTTTACAAATAATGGGAATGATTCAAAAAGCCGGTTACTGGGTTCCACATGATTTAAAAGAAAGAGACATGGAACGTCGGAAAACCATTTGTGAAATGCTGCTTCAAAGACAGCAAAGAAAAGGATTTTTGCATCGGATAGTCACAGGAGACGAAAAATGGATACACTACGAAAATCCTAAACGCAAAAAAGCTTGGGTGAAACCAGGCGAACCAGGCCCATCACAGCCAAAAATAAATATTCACTGTGCCAAGGTCATGCTCTGTATTTGGTGGGATCAGAAAGGTATTGTATATTATGAGTTGCTCAAACCCTCTGAAACTATTAATGGAGAAGTTTACCGACGACAACTAATGCGTTTGAAGCGAGCCATAGAAGAAAAACGACCAGAATGGGTGAATAGACATAACAAATTAGTTCTTCAGCATGACAATGCCAAACCGCATACCGCAGAAGTCGTAAAAAGATATTTAGAGGGACAGGACTGGGAAGTGTTACCCCACCCGCCATATTCACCAGACATAGCTCCTTCGGATTACCACCTATTCCGGACGATGCAGACAGACCTTACTGGAGAAAAGTTTACTTCATGTGAAAGTATCAAAATTTGGATTGACAACTGGATAAGCTCAAAAGACCAGGACTTCTTCCAGCAAGGAATACGAAAACTACCTGAACGATGGGCGAAGGTTGTAGCTGCAGATGGAGCATACTTTCAATAATTTTTTTTTTTAATTTTGTAAGCGAACAAATGTGTTTTATTTTGACAAAAAGGGGCGGAGTCATATTCACACACCCAATACGATTCTGCTAAACTATTAATATTACGCATTTCTAACGAAAACGTCTTTAATTAAGATTATTTGTACGTTCAGACGGCTTAGTTGATAGTTGCCCTGCCTTCGAAGCTAGAGGTTCCGGGTTCGATTCTCGGCTGGGACACACTTTGTGTGGGAAGCATGAAGTTTGTTCTCGGGTCTTGGGTGTTTGTCTTTTTCTGCGATTTTCCATACCACCTGTAGGGAATTCCTGTGCAGAAGTATGAATGTGTAAACGTTTACGTTACGTAATGAATATGTAAATACTAGTCCATTTGAATACAGTTTGTTTTGGGAAATTTATTACAATATGCGTTAAGTGCAATTGAAATTCAGTTTGAATTGATATAAATTGAATGCTTCAGCCTTGAAGTTCAGTGCAATCCAATACATTATGCATTTTCATTGAAGAATGTGTTCAGAATAATTGAATAAACAATGAACATGTAATTGAAAAAAAAAAAAAAAAAAAAAAAAAAATTGGTGAAATTAAATATAACAAGATCAATGCGATTGAATACATTGTGAGTCCAGTACTTGAAGAAACAATGAGTTTAGTTAGTGTAATTGAAGAAAAAATAAGATATGTGTCTAAGAATAATACAAGGTCAATGCAATTGAATACATTATGAGTTCAGTGCAATTGAATCAATGAGTATAGTGCAATTTTATACAACAAGGTCAATGCAATTGAATAAAATAGTGATAGTGATAAATAATGATTTCAGTGCATTTAAATAAAGTATGAGTACATGCATTGTATATTTCGGATTCTGATGCATGATTTGGAATTTGATGCAATAGCATAATCAGTGTTTTATTTTGGTACAGCCGATCAAAGCGCAACACTACATATTATCCATGTATTTTCTTACATGTATTTCATGTAAGAAAGGTCCATAACTAGAAGCTTAAATTTTATAATATTTGGGCACCTGAAACAAGCTGTTATTGTCGCTAACAGCCAAACCCTATAATCAACTAATAGATAACCGGAGAAAAATTTCCATAGCAACTTCGTTATCTGCCAAGAAATGACCTTTTCAACAAATAAAAATGTTGCTATAGAAATTTCAATCTTCAGAAATCTGTTAGTAGAATAAAGGCTTCGGCCGTAAGTGGTTTGATAGTTAAGTCACTCACGCCATGGCGACGTTACTCCCGTCTATAACTATCATCCGAAGTCCCGTAGTATTGACGTGTTTCTTTGGATTGTATATGTTGCTGCCAATGCTATTTCTTGATATCTTCCTGCCTACGATCACATCTTTTATGTAAGTGTCTTCGGCTGTTTCCTGGGCACGAGGCTGGAAATAAATAAATAGCCATGGACATTAATGTCAAGGTAAGTCTGAGTGACCGACCCAGACGGAGATGGCGAGACGATCTTGACAAATTTTTGAGACTGGCCCTTAAAAACGCAAGACCGGAAGGAGTGGAAGGGGATCAGGGAGGCCTTTGCCCTGCAGTGGGACGATGCAGGTTAATAATAATAAGTCTGAGTGGCAATCGCAACTACGACCTACTGCGCAGAAGGTAGCTAACTGAGCTGTGAGGCCAGTCAAATTATAAACAAAAAATAGAAATAGATATGTTGATTTATTGCCTGAACTTAATAATAAACTAATTTAACAAAAAAAATAATGAATATTTACAAACAGCCACATTTCAGTTAGTAGTAGTTCTACCTTCTGCACTAGTTGTGGGTTTAATATAATACCTACCCAGGGCATTTGTGTAACAGGGATTCTGTTTCGCAGGTGGCGTGGATAGACAAGACAAACAGCCAAGACCCAGGACCAAACTGTACGCTCTCTCTTTCATCGAGCAACTGACAATAAGACGAACATTTGAGTTTTTTTAAATATTACTTTTAATCATACTTCGAAACTTAGAATTCGGCGTGAGTTGAATTGACCTATATATTGTCAGACACCATAAGCTTTTTGCTACCAAATGCAGAATCTGGGCATAAACATCTAATCTTATGTCGTATTATTATCGTATACCAAATACAGAAAAAGGAAAACATAATACATACCACAATTTTCGTGGGAATACTGCATCCATTGAATATATTTTCCGAGAGGAAAGCCAATATTTTGTCCTTATCTCTCTTGTTGAGGTTAGTTATATTGTTCTTTATCTGTCTCGTCAGACTCCTGTCCGTATCAGGTTTCCGTAAGACAGTCACTTCGGAGTCCCCACTCATAGAACTTGCATTACTAACCGATGTCAAAATCAAATCTTGATCATTTGTCGTATCCAAATCTATAACAGTAGGCTGGGTACTCCTATTAAAACCGCTGTCTGTGGTCAAGTCGATTGTTAAGAATGAACTAGAGTTAATTTCCATAGTCTTATTATTGTTGGTTTCGCTTACAAGCCTGTTGCTGGCGGAAAGGATAAGCTCGTCCAACGAAGGTTTCTTGATCGGTGTAGAATGGTGCAGGGAGTATTTCTTATTTGGCGTGGATGCGCTTGGCTCATCATCTCTGATGATAATAGGATCATGCGATGATCTTTTTCTGAACTCATTATTGCCCGTTGGTGGAATTGTTCCTGTCACGCAAACGTCATCATTTATCGTGATGTTTAGAGCGCTATTGTGGCTATCCTCGAGGTCGATTATGCTGGATTCGCTGCGGCTATCGTTGCGGAGTTGGGAGAAAATTTTCTTGATGGTTTCGTTGGTTTTTTGAAGACGTTTCTTTTTAGCTCGTGTGTTCTTCTGGGAGCTTATAGGGGGGATGTTCATCTTGGATGTGTTTGTTTGACTCAATGATAAATTCGAGGATTTTTTCTAGAAATGAATTAAACTTCACACAACTTGTTATCACAAATACTATTTAAATTCTAGATACACAACGATGTAGATGTCATAATGACACATATTATACAAAAACTTTATTTACATATAGTGAGTATCTAAACATATTCATAATTTGTAGGAATCCCCGAATATGCATTTTGTTTTCAAACATAGACAATTTGTGGGTTGCCATGTGTAAAAAAGTAAATAATTACTGCTGACATAATCACTATCTTAATCCTCCCCTACCCTCATATCAAAATAAGCATAGGCAAGAATACTTGAATGACCCGAAAAAAAAAGCCATTTCAGTCAGTCAGTGGTCACACAATTCCATGTCATATTTTTAGGTAGTTCATTTTCTAGCATTAGTCTCTTCTTGTGAGGTGTTTTGTACTACTACTATTAAATAATTAACTTATTAAAATACTTAAATATCCCAGACCAGTATTAAAAAACCAAGATATGTGTGTATAAGCATTTTTTTTGTCAAAAAAGTCGACAACAACATATAGCATAACAACAACAATATGACTTAGATCCTCCTGAACCAAAGTATGAGAAGTCATGCATGCAATTTCAGCGACACCCACACCTTTCCATCGGAACATCACAATGTGAGTGCACAACTGCTAGGATGCATATTACCAGGTGTTAAGTTCTAGTGCTACTAAATATAAAACAATGTTTCTTAGTAAATTCTACTAAAGCCGAGTAAGTTGAATCTTTCAACATTTGGAGTAATACACTGATGTTCTGGAGAACACAAGACAACTTTTTAATTCTCTTGATTCTGCCACCATGCAAACAAAGCTCCAGCAAAATATAACCCCACAGTGATTTAAGCAGTGATTCAGCAGCACAAAGTGTAACATGTAAAGCATACCATGCTTCAGAACAAACAATATAATTGTTGTTTGTATACAAAAAATATTCTCTGTAATATGATGTGATGTATAATTAGCAGATAATAACAGAATCTTCTACTTAAGTATGTAAAGATCCATATTGCATTATGCAACATAAGAGAATTAGACTATGTAATTTGTCCATATTTTCCCAGCACCAGCACGAGTATATATTTATACATAGGTACTTGCAACTGAAATCTTTTTGATGATCTTGAAATTATCTTTGATCATCACCTAAGAACAAGATCATAAGGTAGATTTGCTGTAAACAGTAATGGTCTGTAGTGTAAACAGAGACAGGAATTTGACTGCCCTCACTGTTCAGTTGGTAGGAGTTGTCGTCTGTGATGCAACGTTGTATTTAACACATCACAGATGAAAGCTTCCACTTTGAACATAGTGGCGAACATAGATGTTTGTTCTGTCTGGGTGTTAACAATGAAACAAGTAGATGACAATGGCACAATCATGCGGAGCAAGTGCAAATATTTTTCAAAGCTTCTTAAATCTCCATTGCATTCAGCTGCGCATGCTAAGTACGAGTAGTTTTACCTGTTGTAAACAACTTTGTTTTTGATAAATGAGAAGTAAATTTCAACTAACGACAAGCTGCGTTGACGATGGTTTGCCCATGATCGAGAAAGAAATGTTGTATTAGAATTCACTGCACCGATTATTGATATTAAGTAGATCAAGTCACTTGGAATCTAGCAAACTTGTGATCGAAACGGAAAGAAACGCGGTATAATAAACTGCACGCTGTAGAAATATGAAAACAAGAAGAAAAAAATATACAATACACCACAGATATTATATTTACGGTAGTGATCAATATTCATCGATGGATAAACATCGATGTTACGACAATAATATCGAAACATCGATATTATACTCTAGAGGCCATCTACTGTGAATTGGGTGTACTTGATAGATTTCGCAGAACTTTCGTTTCGTTCATATTTATTTATATCTAATAATGAAAATTTTATAAGAATTTCAAAGGTCGCGGTAAGATATTCGACTAAAGCCTACTTTAGGATGATGAAAAAATATTGATATTGTCAGACATCGATATTTTCCTTTCAATATTTGTCGTACCCATTTCGATACTTTTGGATCGATGTCGACATCGATGATTTTTATATCGAAACTTTACCATCTAAACCATACATAGGGATGATGTGTGGTTTAGATGGTAAAGTTTCCAACGAAAAGTGTCGTGTTATGTTATGTTTTGATATACAACAATTGCTTTTATAAATGTCATCAATAAACTTCAGGCAAGCTTTAGTTATTAAGCGCTTAATAAAATTTCTGCTTACTTTATTATGATTTTTAATTATTTTCTCAACTTGTTTCGCAACTCGTCTCGCAACTTGTCTCGCAACATGACTCGCAACTTATCTCGCAACGTGTTTCGCAACTTGTCTCGCAACATGTGTCATTAGTTGATTGGTTTTTCATTCAGAAACAGAAATACACCCGCCGTCAGGTAGGTGGCTCACTTTATTTTTGTAATATCTCTGCATTCAAAGAGGTATTATTATTTTTATTATTGGTAGATATAAAACAGACAGTAAATATTTATATTAAAAAACACTTCATCCAAGCACCTCAGTCTAATTTCAACTTAAAAATATAAGTAAAAAAGGTATTGATTCAGTTATACAAATTTTATTGTTTTTACTTCAGCCTCTACAAGCAAAAAAAATCGTTTATTGTACTTAAACAATCTATAATATGAAATAGTTTACAGCAAATACTTCGACCACGGAAACCATGAAAAGAAAGACGAGTACTATTTAATGTTATATATTAAGAGTATTGCCATTTTACAATACAATGAGATCAATCCTGCAATAAGCTTTCAATTTAAAGTAGGTACATTTTTTATTAGGACCTTTTAGATACGTAATAAAAATTAAGTTATATTAAAGACGAGTAAGCATACCTACTAGAACGTAGTACATACTAATTTCATTATTTATATATGTAGACACTTAATAATTTCTACCAGTGATCTGGGATTCTACTGCCTGCCCTATTTTGCATGTTACAATAATTTAAATGTCTTTCTATTATAATATTATTACTAGAGATGTTCCGACTTTGAATTTAACTTTTTTTTTCACATGATTACATTTTTTTTCTTCTCTTTTTTCAATGAACAGTAACATTATTTTATTTTTTACACAAAAACACCGCTCTGATCAGTGCAAAAGTAAAAAGCAAGAAACAATGCGAACTAAACATATTCCGACGCGCTCGCACGCGGATCTTGCGATTTGCGCGCGAAACAACTGTAGGCGTCACGGAAACTGCCGAATACCTCCGAAACTGATCGGCTTGGCCGAGTAGGCCGATCTTTACAATCGATTAATCAGCGAGTTGGCTAGTAGGCCAATCATAGTCGGCACATCTCTAAATAATATGTTAAATTAAAGAAAGTTATAAATTACTAGAGGAAACTCTCCATAATATCATGTCCTCACTGTTTCCTACAGGAAACGTAAATTGGCTTAAATTGAATTTAATGTGTCTTCTCACCCTGAAATGTCAAAAAGATGATAGGGGTAATAGCCTATCAGTGGCGTAGCAAAGGAGGGGGCGGCGACCCACCCGGTCTCTCAAATTTAAGAACAATGTACAAACAAAATAAAATCGCTAGAACAAAAATTTATTTTTCGGGTATTCCTCCACTAGCACTAGCTCAGCTCTATGTATAATTCGGGGATTCCCGCAAAAGAGCCTGACACTGTCGTGGGGGATTCCCCGTCCCATATTCGCAATCTTTGCCGTCTCAGTTGCAACAGTTGAGATTTTACAGAATCTCTTCCAAATCTTATGATTGCACTGGAATTGTTCATGACGGTTTGCGTGTCCGCAGCATCATGTAAGAGGAGTTTCAGTAAATAAAAAATAATAAAAAGCTATTTGCGGGCAACAATGACCCAATCGCGGCTTAGCAATCCTGTGTAAGCGTTGTCCCATCTCGACGTGGTGGTAAGAATAAAATAACTCCAACTCGATCAAGTTTGGTATTATTTACTATATTTTACATTCCGGTTACATTTAATCAACAACTGAAACTATAACACTTTTCTAACTCGCTTCAGATATATTCTTAGTATCCGCATTCGCCGCCAAAAGAAATGGTAATGGCGCCCAGAGGAAAAAGTCCCTCAAATTCAAAAATGACATTGACAGCCATTCTCACTGTCAATGTCATTTAGACAAAGGATGATATTCTCATTCATACTCTTGTTTATATTTAATATTGTAAGCTTTCACTTGGTATTAGCCATCAAACACGAGGCAATACAAAATATAAATTTCGATGAAGTTATTGCTGAGTTTGCAGCTGTCAAAGCTAGAAAGAAGAAATTTTAATTGTATAACAATTCCTTTTTTGTATAATATTATTTTGTTTTGTTATTTCTTCAATTTATAATATTAATATAATAAATGTACCATGTCCTTTATCATATAAAATTTATTGCTTTTTACTTTCGATGGGGTGACACCACCAACTTCGTCACCGGGTGCCACCCAAGGTAGCTACGCCACTATAGCCTATTGAAGAAGTAGCAGTGAGAAAAAGTATAGGGCGTGCTTATGAGAACAATACCATAAAATCGTTTTTGGAATTTTTCTCCAACTCCACAATCGACAGCTGCGTTTTTAATGATCCAATGTGCAATACAGGGTTTAATGCGAGGCAGTTTTTTTTTACCTAAGTGACGAACTAAAGGCCCACTTGATGCTAAGTGGTTACCTCCATAACAGCAATACGACTTAGGTCCTCCCCGACCGAAGTATAAGAAGACCCAAGTTGCATATTACGAACGTCACCCGAGACGGGGATGTCACGTCTCACGCGCATGTGATTTCCCCGGCACCCACACCCATTACCAGATGTGGAGGCAGTACTTCTCCGGACGAACTTTGCACAAGTTCTACTGCTTTTATTCTGACAATTAGGTAGCGGCAACATTATTCTTATTTACAAGTGTACAATTCTATAGCTTTGATACAAGTGTTGCATTGGACACGGCAGCACCAATGGAATTTGCAGCCACATCGTTCCTTGACTATGGTTTTCTTGGTGTTGTAACCGCGGCCGCAGCAGAGCAGTGAACAGCCGTCCATGCCGGACGAGGTTCGGTTGCACTCGCGACCAGTTGTGCCAAGGGAACCCTGTTAATAAAGTAAACTAAATTTTAAAAAAATACATTCACTTTCGCTATTATTAACACTCCGCGCCGATAGGTCGTACGCATGCGTCGCTCGAAAGGGTTGCCACCTTTTTTTGTGTCAAAAAGTATATTGGTTATTAAAGGTATAAAAAAAGGACATTGTGTCAAAATGAAGTACGATTTATTTTACTTATTACTGTGCTTAAAACATATTTATTACTACTTTTATCAACAGCGGCCTGCCGAGTGGCAGTATCACTGGGAACTCATAGCTGGATACGCGGTGACCGTGGACGAGCCGTAACCACTTGTAGGTTGATACAGTATCAGATACGTTACATGCTACACTGTTAGGTGAGTACCTGCCTGCTGCAAGGGTCGCGTAAGTCATGCTCTAGCGTTCCCGTGACCCTTGCAGAAAGGCACCTGGAAGGAACATGGCGGAGTTTTGCGTAGGCCTCCAGCGTTGCATGTATTGATCAACGCTGGAGGAGAGTCGCACATAACCCCACGCCTCCCTAAGCGGGGTATACCGAATGTAGATATTTCAACGCGATAAAAAAAGCGCGAGTGCCTGCCTTATGTACCATCGTACTATGATACTCAATAAATATTATTAGCTAGGTACGGTCGTAGAACTCACCAAAGATTGATTCCTAACGCAGTAGTTGGGCGATTCCTCCAAGTATAGCAGATCTTGTGCGGTGGGTAGGCTGAACCGGGGGTCGCCTATTCGTAGCTTGCCGCGACGCGACACCACCACTTCTGTAGCACCCTCGTACTTGTCCCGAAGGTAATCACCTGTTATGGATGACATAGCTAAAAGTTTGCAAACAAATAATATTGAAGTATATGTTTGCGAAGAACGCGGTGGCTCAGGGGCACAGACGCTGACTTTCAATTTGAGTTTTTACTTGAAAAATGTTATGTGCGCAAAAATGTATACGGTGGCAGTCTAAATTAAGGTCATCCGCCATCTTGAATTGAAGGGTCAGTTGCAAAAAAATTGTCAATAAACGAGTTTTTTTTTGCAAAAAAATTTTATTAAGCAAGTTGTATTAAACCGAATTTCTTAAAATTTTGGCCCACAAATTTTTCGTAAGATGGGTTTCTTTGTGTACAGATAAAAAATATAGGTACAGCTTAAATTAAAACCTCCTTTTTAGAAGTAGCTTAAAAAGTTACTAAAACTGTATACATTTTCTGTATAAACATTCTCTAGGCATAATTAGGTGCCTATTACTGTCCCATATAATTTATTCACCACTGTAACATTTGTTCTATTTAATGACCAACCCAAAAACCGTGTCAAATAGCCCGTTAGGTACGAATATCCCATAAACTAGAGATTTAAGACCACCCAAGAAAACAAAGCCGCAGTTATTGAAATAATGGTCTCAGGCACGGTGTCATTAATAGTTAAAAAGGTAATAAAATCAAATATTTAATTCGTTATGTCATTAGCTACAAATGGATATGATGCTAATGGTCAGCATGTGAGTTTTTTGATTGCATAGGCGCATTTGTTCTTACTGAATTGTGGGTTTCGCTTCCGGGAAATCTAATTTCATATCTTTAATTATGTACTTACTTAAAGTATAGAAGTGATTGTCTGTCGTATAAATGTTAGGGAATTCGACATAATAAAGCATTATTATCAGCTTATACTCTTTTGCTAAGCATATGGTTACAATACAATACAGATTATTATATGGGACGCCTCTGTTGGATGCTGTGCTGGTGTGGGTATCAATGAAAACTCGAATGTAATTCTCATTAGCAAACAAGAAACTATTGTAAGATAAAAAAAGCCGAAAACGTGAAAAAATCCAAATTACATTGAAACATACTTGTGTAGGTATATTTTTGTAAGCCATTTATAAAACCCCAATTTTATAAATTTGAAATGTATTTTGAAATCCCAATAGAACGGTTCAGAGAAAAAAAATATTGAAGACGTAATATATGACCCAACTATTATTATCAGGACGTATCTTAGATACGTGAGACGAACTTCATCTAAGTTCGCCCCAAAAACTAAGTTTGTTCTGTGTGTGGATGTAAATTTGTATTATGCGTTTGCACTTACATAAAAAAATAATACCTTAGTAGTATTATTATTTATTTGATTTGAATTATTTTTCCACATTCAATTTAACGGTGAATAAGTAGGCCCGTAAACTTTGTTATAGCGCCTATAAACTGTTAAATAGCTTATAATAATAATCATTAGGCACCGTTGAAGGAGATTTAAATATTATGACGTGAAATTCTTTGGGTTTATAGTTATTAGACGTATATGGGGCATAATAGTTTATAATACAATAGTTGATAGTTTGACCAAATGATAGAGAATTTCACGGTTTTATGTCTCAAATTTGATGTGCAGGTCAAACTGACTGACCGAATGATGAAACTGACTGATGTATTATATTATAAAATAATTCCCCGTATTTGTAACATATAATTTTCGTTGGTATGTTTTGTCCTGGTTGTTAGATTAAGCAATTATTTATTTTAAAAGAAGTGATGTTAGCTGATTTCGTTGTAGGTATTTCGTGAAGAATGGCAGTGATATGCTTACAACTTGTCACGTCTACTCTGGCTGTGTAGCCGTCGGGGGAAAATGCGTGACTAATTTAGTTATTAAATTTTTTCAATGTTTTTATATGTGGCATTTATAAAGAAAAGTTATTTTATGTAACGAATTTTTAATGGATTTTCTACCACGTGCGGTAATGTAGTTTGACAGTTGATTGTCAAATTGTGACACAAGTGACAACGTCAGTCGCGTTAAAAACAATGAGAGTACCAGGCATGCAGCAACGTGAACAATGATCGTTAAACGGGCAATTTTTATTAAAACAATCACCAAAATACCAGGATGGCATGAACACGGCGGAGTTATCGCCTGCTATTAGCCGCAGTAACTGGTTGTTGATCTGTATCATTAATCTGTTGCAGAACAATAGATACGGGTGGATTCGTTTAATTGAGTGTGGGAAGGAGAGATTCGAGCGAGACGGAATGCTTTGTTCCCCTAATGCCGAGACCACACCAACGAATAACGCTGTTAATAGTAAAATTAAGAACAGCTGTAGGGAATCGAGAGGGACATAAGAAAGAGTGGTTTGGTTTCTCACAGGTGGTTTATTCCTAAAATGATAATGAATTTCGCTCATTAGCCAACACCACTTTCTTACCAGTATTGTCTTTACCATAACCCCGGGGGCCCTATGCACACGGGCCCCGTGCATAGGGCATCCGTTGAACATCCGTTCAATAGCGCATTTCAAACTATCAACATTTCTAAATTTAAATATTATTCGGACACAGATCAACAGGGCGACCGCAGACACTCAAACTAATCGTGTTGAATTTGACATTTGACAACAATACACCATTATTTGAGTACTAGCATACCGAACAAAAAGTTTTATATATGTATTTTACCTCATTTTCTTTCCAAAGAGGCCCCTAATTCCTGTGTGTCTAAAGGCCCCGGGTTGGCCAAAGACGGCATTCTTACCAAAAATTAACAGGCGTATGTAGGCATTTCAGTTTCAAGACTTTTTCATATGAGACAAAACTGGTTTGTGGTGTGGACGTGTCCAACTATTTTTTTACGCATTCGACGGAAATGAAGTATAATACCTATTTTGACTTTGACTGATAATTTCCAAGAAGTCCGGACATTTTTTTTTTTGTCAAATTACTTTACTGTAATCTGATTGTAATACGATCTAGCCATATGATATTATAGCTAATGAGTAATTTTAATCTAACTTAATTTGCTATCTAGAATATTTCCAAGAATGTGTCCACTGGCACTTTTCTCACGGTCTCTAGTTAAGAAGACACTTTGTTCATGTGTTCTTTGTTAGTTTATAAATTGTACAACTATCCATTATTGTTATAAATTTATATAGTTATGTTATACACTAGTGTCATCACTACATAGTATAAAACAAAGTCGCTTTCTCTGTCCCTATATCCCTATGTATGCTTAAATCTTTAAAACTACGCAACGGATTTTGATGCGGTTTTTTTTAATAGATAGAGTGATTCAAGAGGAAGGTTTATATGTATAATAACATCCATTAAATACTGGAAAAATACTGTTATTTCACTAAATTTAACGCGTGCGGGCCACGGGCAGTAATGAGTAAATCAAAACTACAGAATCGATTTTAATCATTTTTTCAGTGAATGACATAGGCTATATATTTTATACCCGTGCGAAACCGGAGCGGGCCGCTAGTATAGTTATATAACACTAGTACAGACAATGTATACCTTTCTAATATAACTTTAATAACCCATATCTGGTGACTCGTTAGTTTTGTTATGGACCACCCAGAGGCGGAAATGACGTCATTATTGTCAACTATTTCGTGTAGGCATATAAATAGTAATTTACCCCGTCTTTATAGCGGGTAATTTACTCTGGTTAGAGTAATTTACTCGACCTAGCGTTTCGGGTTTAGTGGTAGCAATTAACGAGCCGTGGTGACAGTAGTCATGACGAGGGTTTTCAATCCGAAGGTCACTGGTTCAATTACAGACTTACCAATTAGTTACCAAGATATCTTTGACAGATGGTCAACTTAAGCAACTTTGCGCCTGGTAATGTAGCTATCTATTCGTTTTACACACTCATTCCTTTGCAATAGAATTTCCTGTGTCGCAGATGGCATGGACAAACACAGAAAAACAAGACAAACACTCAAGATTCGAGAACAAACTTCATCCTCACAGCACAGTATGTGAGGATGAAGCATTGTATAAAACAAAGTCGCTTCCTTCTATTTTTTTAACAGATAGAGTGTTCGAGAGGACGGTTTGTATGTATAATATACTAGCAACTCACCCCGGCTTTGCACGGGTACTTTCTGATACGACACTGATGCTCTACCGTGCGAAGCCGGGGCGGGTTGCTAGTATATTATACATACAAACCGTCCTCTCGAACACTCTATCTGTTGTTCTCCCTAAATTGTTAGTTGGGATACGTACCTACTTCTCTGAAGGAAGCCAGCTGTTGCCAACAAGTGATGAGGCTGCAGGACCCAGAGACCCCATGGCATTTGCATGTCACCTTGGATTTAGCGATCACGGCCTGGCGGAAGAAGTGAAGAATATATAATATGTTATCACATATTTATTAAAGTAATGTATAATGACTCACTAGTATTCAATTGTTTTTAACCGACTTCAAAAAAGGGAGGTTCTATGTTCTACTGAACTTTTTGTTTTATGTATTTTCACCGGTTTCTTCGCTATTTATGAATTGAGTTGGAAAATTATTTTTTTATTATATTTGAATGTATATGCTTTCAGATTGGTGTACATGTGTGTGTAAAATTTGTTCAAATGATACTTGAAATCTAAAGGAATGAGTTTGACTTTAGTCCACGTTTTGTAATAAGACCGATAGTTTATCAAAATCGGTTCATAGTTTGGTTGTTAAATCAAAATACCTGGAAAATGTCATCCAAGTAAACAAAATTGCGTATTTTGTTACTTTGAAAGTATTGAAATCGATTTTTTTCGATTTTTAAATCAGTTACTTGTTAAAAACCATCTTTGTCACTTACATAATCCTATGTATATATATTTTTAGGAACATGAGACCTTATTGACTAATTTTGAATTCTTTACAGTATTATATAACGGTTCATAGAACACACCTAAACAATTTTTATAAAAATAGACGAAACTACGAGAGTTCCATTTTTTCCATTTAGATACTGAACCCTAAAAACAGTCCGATTCAGAACCACCTTATCTGAAGTTCTATACATTTTCTATTTCAGCTTTCAACGGCAGTCGACCAAATAATACCTTATACCTACTCACCCTTCGCCCCGCTTCGTTGTTATGCCGGTTCATGAGCTGACGGCCTTGCTCGCGGCTCCCTCTCTTCACCTTTCTCTCTCTCTCTCGGACATCTACGAAGCTTTCTGTGAACCTGGTACAAATCATATTCCGATAAGGGAATTTCCATTTGTCGAACAAGAACGGACTTTGTGAATATAGAACATTGGGCACTCGGATATTAATTGTTCCGGTGAATCAGTCTTTAGTTTAAAAAATTCAATTCATGTCTAGGTATACTCAATTTAACGAAAAACAAATTACGTAGAGATTTTTACTATGGAGTCATAATGCGCCGTTCTTACAAACAAATCAAATTACCATGCAGATAATAAGAATAAAGCAACTTTTTTGTGCTACGTATTTTACGAAATCGTACGGGTTTTGTGTTTCAAATAATCATTTTTTAATAAGAACTTATTAAAACGCCGCAAAAATCCTCATGTAAAATTTGGAATATCCAAAAGCTTTTCCTTCGACGCTTTTCCTTAGAAAGAGAGCTTTCCCTGAAAGGGATAGCTATTATTTTCTTGATACAGACTGCGATGCTACGCTTACCGCTACGGCTCCGCTACGAGGGGTTGATATCGTAGCATAGAGTACTCAAACTAAAAGAGACTCTATACATAACAAATAACAGTCGTTTTTTATTGAAGCTGGGAAACTGGGGCTTATATTCTAAAAGTTTTCTTACTCCTGGTATCAACGCATTTTCATTCATAAAAAAGGTGTACTTATGGTACCACGTTCTCGAAACGGTGACGAAAAACATCGTGAGGAAACCGGCATGTCTTAGAACCAAAAATTCGACGACATGTGACATCTACCAATCCGGATAGGGCTCCCGTGGTAGATCAAAGCCCATTCACTCTCAATTATCGAGAGTAGGCCGGTGTCCCTGCAGTGGGAACATTAGAGGCTGCTACGGACTTATAGTAATGAAAATGGATATACTGTATATGTTTTCTGTGGTGACTAGTGGCACATTTGATACATGTTTCATACAAGTTTCAAACAGGATTTTAAATAAGCATTTTTTGACATATATGTACAGCAATCTAAATAGTTGCAATCTTGTGTTTCATTTGTTTTTATTTATGTATACCTAAAATAATAAGTGAATTAATTTTGAATCCCAGAGTTAGTACCCAGAGTTATTCAACTTTTATATTCATTCATACACGTTGGGGTGGTATGGGGTGGCTTCTATGATCGGCTAACGGGCGCAGGGGGCAAACCGGGGTAAATCGGATTAGTAGCCGTTTTCATCCTATGCGTGCCTGGTAGCTTAACTCTGCAATAACCGCCCTTAAACCGGGTTTATCCCGGAACCCGGTTTTGTCTAGGATTATCGGTTAAGTGGAGGAACCCTGCGAAACTTGTTTTTTCGGTTGATTGCGATTGGAGTATATAAAATACCAGGGTACATAAAAAGAAGATGATATAGATCCAATGATCTGTATTTTTAAAACAGTAGAGTAAAATTAAAAATAAGGTTGGTAAAAATAATAAAAATAAAGTCAAATGAGATTCAAATGTTTTTTTTTTTAGCAAAATAACCATAGAGACTGTGTGCTGAATATAAGGATTTAATTCACAGTTCCTACTATTTAGATATTTGAGATAGTTTTAACCCCAGTTTTAGCCTGCTTTAGCCCACTTCTGTTTAAAATAAATAGGTAGGTACATAAAACACTTTATTCAAAACTTAGACATACTGGGCTGCTTCGGATTCTTTCTAACCTCTTTTGCTTTATGCTTGCCTGGTACTGCGAATACCCGATTGCGGGAAAACCTTCTCTAAGCGCGGAATGGAAGGAACACTCTTTCTTTTCCTTATTCTTTCCCAATGCTTGGATTGTTTACCCTCAAGTAGTCATAGTCGCCTAGTAAATAAAATTCAAAAGGCGAAACATGGCAGGCACGCTGGATTTTATTCGCATTCCATACATTCCGTACATTCTTTACCCTTTCTGAGTCATAGCGTCCTGGTAAAGAAAATTCAAACGGACATATCGGAAACGCTTTTTTAAAGTTCCCCTCGTAAAAAAGCTTAAAAAGATCCCACCTATATTTGTGTGAGTGAGAATCTAAGCTCCGCCTTTTGTATTTGATAGAGATTTTCACTCACACAGACAAAATGATTTTCCCAGTCACCTACATCACTGTTATAGATTCCTGGTAACTAAGGTTTCCGTTTTCATACAGCCTTCGAAAGGAAAAGCTTCATCCAGTTTTTTGTGACAACTGTGATGTTTCAATTGTGTTCCAATTCTGTTCCAGTTCCACTCTGTGTTTTAATTTGTGGAACTTATAATTACAATTACACTATGTATTTAATGTAATTTATAAATGTATAATTAAACACCTACATATACGAAATTAGAACAATATAATACATATTATTATTAGTACGTTTTATTTTCCCTATCTCGCATTAGTTTTTTTAACCTTATGGAAATTATGTTATTTTTTTTAATTTTGATGTGAATCATTTAATGGCGATCCTTGGCAGTAAAACATACTCATATTATTATGAAGTGACGGCAAACAACATGATGCTTGCATATACCATTATTTTTCACATTTGCTGGGCGTCTCGTGACAGCCTATTATTTGAATTATTAGATTTGTGTATATGACCTCTGATGTGGTCCCGTAGAAGTTTTATAAAGTCATTCCTAGGGGAAAAAAATAAGGAACGAGAGTAATTTGAAGTCGGTTAATTTGATTTATAAATCAGTAATTTGTGTTATTTGCATTTATTTTTGTTTATTTACGAGTTTTTTTTATTTAATCTTTAATGTTAGCTTTAGCTGTAAGAACGATATCTACTCATTGCCTGTTCATTCAAGAAGAAAAGTAATTGGCCCACGCCTGATTTTTATACCATTACGAGTATTATTCTTTTCAAAATATCCTTCAGCAGCTTGATTTAGCTCTAAGAAATCATATTCCTCTCATACTCTGCGATCCTTGTGCAAACGACGTGAAAGTATGACGTCAATAAGAACGCACAAATTATGTTCGTACCTACCCAGCCATCCCAGACTATTTCTTTCACTTTTGTGGTCCTGGTAAGTCCACCTCGAAATATGCAGAAAATTCCTTGTTTTTGTGAAAATTTATGGACAGTGAGAAATTATTTTCTAAAAAGAAAAAAAACCTTTCCAGTTTCACAAAATAAGTTTCAGCTCGTCAAGTTCTTTCAGTTTATAAACTCCTGGTGTTTTTCCTATCACGAGTTCCGCGTTGGGAAAGAGAGGAATTGAGTGGGAATGCCAATTTGCAGACGGTAGGTAGTTTTATAATTTTACCAAATAAAACTGATCACCGTTATTTTAAACAGTTTAGTTGTCTAGTATACAATAATCACATTGTTTCCTGATGGACCGTCATGTAAAAAGAAAAGTTCAGAAACTAAATATAATCTTTTTTTCGATATTTTTCTAAATGTGGATTCCAAGTAAAGTAATAAAATACCGCAAATTTCATTAAACTTTTTTTTTCATTCTCTGAAATAAACCCTTTCGCTTTCAGGCGGGTCTCTAACCCTTTCAGTACGTGAAAACTCGACAGGACCGCATGACTTTGTAGGAGGTACGTGGCGTAGAATAGGGGTGGAACGGATAGCTGCGTGACGTAGAAGGTGGGGGCTGCGGTTACGGAATTTACGGAGAGATTGATAAAGTATTGTATTTAAAGTACCATTATTTTTATGTGAGCTTGGTTTAAAAATAAATCAATTAAGTGAAGAATTAAGACTGATAAAGCCTTTGTCGATCTTAATTCTTCTCTTAATTGATTACATATATGTCATTTAAAATTTACAGAAGGTGATAAAATTTAATAGTAACTTTAAAATTCTTCAAACGATACTTTAGTCAGACTATAGGAGTATATAGTAAAGACAAGCGATATTCTACCATTCATGTTATAACATGGCTTATGCTGTGTGCGTAAAATATTTATACAACCATCTTCTGTTTCATGACTCGTCCTGTATGTTTCTGTTCACCTGGTGCACAAACTGTCGAAAGCCATGGTTTGACAACCGTGAAGGCTAACTGACAGTTGATTGAATATACAGAAAAAAAGGATGAATTTTGTTTGCGTTTTAAAGAAAGATTGATTGATTCAAGTGGTTAATATTTTTTATGTGCAGGTTTTTTTATTTTTATCTTTATTGAAATTATTATCGAACACATCTTCATTGATTGTTTTACTTTTGAGTTGTTTTCATTAGTAGTCGGTAAGTTAGATGTCAATTTATTTTAAAATGTTTTGAAATAAGAATAAAAATTATCCTTAATATTCCAAACAGTGGATAAAATTTTCCAGTTCTTTCGATCGATCATTAATAATTATTATCAAATTTTTTGTAATCGATCCAATACAGTTAAATCACAGAAAGAAACAATTTATTTGTACCCATGTCTGTTGTCCAGGTGTTACCTTTCTCTCCTGAAGAGTACAGGTGGATTTTTCACCTGTCTTACGTCTCACCTGAATACTAGGACATAAGGAAACAACAGAAGGACATTTTCAATTTTCCACGTGGACTGAAATTTCAGGTGTGAACCCACACATTGTGCCTGTTCTATATCCATATTTATTATACGCATACCTAAGGATAGTACACACACATACGAATATACGGTTAAGAATGAGTGACCATGGTTACGTCTCTTTTCAGGAGAAAAGCCTTTACCCACATTGAAGGTTTTGTCTCTTACTTTCCCACGACTAAAGAGGGAGATGGCCAGTACGTGGCGTGTTACTACTTCGTTTGCAAAGCAACGATGAAGCAAGTTATTTTTCGTCAATAGATATGGTTTAATACAAGTGCGACAGAGATGGTGCTATTTCAAGTGTTTCAGGTAAACTGAAAATTCACTTAACACCTGCGCGAATGGTATTATTATTTTTTACCTGAGAACAATAGAAGAAAATAACTACGCTACGCTTCTGTATTCCTAGTGTACAGGTAAGAGGTAAAGCAGGTGGGCTCTACCTGAAAACCAGAGATATGTATGTTTTTTTATAATCAATTTATAAAAAATAAAATAAAATATTTTGATATAAAGGTAAAGATCTACACCTGAAATACTCGTTTAAAGTTTATATAGTGTTTGTGATGATTATAAAGAAATTCATAAGAAATTTTGAAATTTTTCATATTTAAGTTTAATAACACTTTTAAACATGATTATGAAAATCTTCTTTTATAATTCTTTATAAATAATAATTATTATGTCTTCTAAACTGGAAACATGCATACATAATACAATGTTTCTCTACCTGTGAAACCAAGAAGGAAAGTATCACTTAGAACTGAAAAGGTAAATGGATTAAAAAGTACTTCTTTACGTTTCTGTTTTCCCGGTTCTCTGATAAAGAGCGAAGCAGGTAAACTACAACGGTTTCAGTGTAAATTCACCTGACCAAGTGGTTTGTTAGCTTTAGCTAAAATATCTAAATCAGTCAAGGTATAACCACCCTACATGCATAAAATCAAGTGTAATGTGTAATTTGATCTCCCTCACAGGTTAATTAATTAATTGTATTTATTATATCAGTGATAGAAATTCCTTTACCCTTTTAAATACTAAAGTGTAAATTAATTACCAAATGAAATGAAAAACAAAACATGAAAAACTATTTGCGCAGACTGGTTAAGGTTAACCAATGGCATCTGTCATTTTTAATAGCTAAATAATTATAATAATGTATGATTTTAATTCCTTGTGATAGATACCGTCGAAGATTAAATGCTTTTTAATTTTGGTAGGCAGAATAGAAAAAATCGCAAATAATTATAGAATCAATCGTAAAAAAGCACTACAATTTATTTTATTTTTCACAGTTATTGTTTTTTTTGCGGGGAAATTTCGATAAAGTGGGGAATTTGTACCAGGATACCAGTAGTAAAGAGGAAGTATAATTGTACAATAACTAAGTTACGGGTGTGCGCGGCACACTGCGCGATTCAGGCTGAGGAAGAAAACATTTCGATAAAATAATAATTTTCTCCTAGGAGAGCAGAAGTACAAAGCGATGATTAGTTTCATCTAGACTGTCTAGGCATCATTGTATAGTGAAAAATAGTTTGGAGTACCCGGCGAATATAAGTTAATAGAGGTTTATATTTTATATAAAGCTCACTGTCCGGTCGTTGTAAATCTATAATATAATAAATACCTAATAGTGAACCAGCAACTTTGTTTATCTGTCATAAACTATTTTACACCAAAAACCATGCTATGGTTTTCTCCATGGAAGTGCGTTAGCTATAGAGCTTGAATGGCAAAGCTTTCCGTGCCCTCATTTTTTATCAGTTGAGTTCGAGTATGTATGTAATTGGGTTTACGAGGAGTATAAATTATCACAGCAAACAGAATGCATATGTTTTGCGTCTCTGAGAAAATCTTCATGACAGTGAAAAGGCTAAAAAGACTATGTCTTAAAAAAAGATATGGCTAAATATCGCTTACGTTACTCCTTCATATGTGTTAAAGTGAAAGAGCAAGACTACTTTTCTTAAATACCAGGCTTACATGACTGACTAGGTACATTAAGTATAGACAAGGACTTAGGTTAGAACTTACTCGAAGGCGCTATTCATAAGAAGCTCTCAAAATCGGCTAAGCTCTTTACAAAACGGCAGGCTAAATAGTAACAAATACCAGGCTGGCATAATAACGTAAAGTGAACTCACTTGTATCCGTATTCAAGGTTGTCACCACAGCCGCCCCACACCCATTCGGAGTGCAAGTGCTTCGGTCTAGAAGCCCTGCTACAGCTGCAACTTGAGAGCCGGCCATCTCGGCACGCTCGCGAAATCGACAGCGACACCCCTGCAGAAGTTATTGCGTACGTGAACGCTGTCTCTCTCGATGCTGGAAAAGAGAATAAGTAGATCTTTATTTTGATAATGATTAACATTTAATTTTAATTAGGTCTTTCTCAATCCGATTGTTTTTTTTATGCACGGATATTTTGATGTGATTTGTGATTGGCGGGGCACGGCAGCGAAACTGAGTTGTATGCCGTGACGGCAAACGACATGTCGCTTTGCCGGGCGTCCTATAACAGCTAACTTTCTTATCTGATACGAGTATACGAGATTCCATGGAAATTTCATTGAAAAATTTCACCCCAAAGGACAATAGGGGATTGAAGTATCGAATTAACCTATTGTTGTAGTAAAACCGATTAGTATACAGTGATCTAAAACGGCATGTCGCTCTCTTATGCCGTCATTTACATCTGCCGGGTGTCCCGTGACGGCCAAGTTTTGTTTGAAAAATTCATTAAAAAAATGTCTAGTTGACCTTTTTGTTAGGGGGACATTGACGTTTCGCAGGGGGTTTTGTGCATTATTCACCGTTGAAATTATTTACGCATATTTTTCACAACAAAGATTTTCACACAAGATTTATACCGACCCAGATTGTGGTGTTGAGAGGAGCACTATATCCATGTTAGCGTCCTCAGTAGACGGCAACTGATTTACGAGGATAGTTCTAGAAATCTTTTAGTTTTAGATAAAAGCTGGAAGTAGTTGAGTATTCGAACGATATATTTCCTGTGACGATTGGGGAGAATTTTCCGTTTGAGACATGTTTTGGAGTCTTTTGTAGACTACAAAAGAAGGTTAATTTCGGCTGTATGTTTGTTTCGCGATATATTCACCAATTGTGTACCTATTTGGATAATTCTTTTTTTTTATATTTGATAGGTTGTTATACCGGTTGTCCCAGAAAATTGAGGTCAAAATTTTACCCCTAAGGTTGAAATTGAGAATGAAAGTATTGAAATTGGTTTATTCTAGTTTTAAATAAGTTATTAGTTTTTAAGTAAATTACCATCCCCGATTCTGTGTTCCCGATTGAATGGCTTATGTGACGTCACATCTTAGTAAAGTGACGGGTCACTTTGAACTTTCAAGGTTTTCCGTTGCTACTGTATTTGCGCTGCAAAATGTAACATACATTTCCTTCGCGCCTATTTAAAACTCCTAAATATAAATAACTGTGGGTGTTGTTATTATGTATTACCTATATGTATGTACAAATACTATATTATTATAGTTATTATGCTTTGCTTAGTTTGGAGCTAGATGGCGCTGTATATAATGTCGTTGAACATATAAAGTTTTATCACTTTACTAGATGATACCCTACTACGCTAAAAAAGAAATACATTTTGTGCCTAACGCATTCTTTTAGCAATCTAAAACCATCTTCGCATTATTGCCTTTCTAATGAATCCGCTTTGGGGCACATCGGTTGGATGGTTTCAAAGTCTATAACGGACATAGGTAGAAACCAATTTTGTGTTTTATATATTAGGATTACGTTTTCCAGCTGTTTTTGAAGTCTATATATATGATATTCATATGAAATCGTAACGTTGGATACGATAATCTCATTTTTTATCACACTAGGTACTGTGTAGGTTAATTTTGATAACCCATACGCCCTACTGCCAAAACAATATTACAGGAATTATCCGTCGAACTCATTCCAAGGCCGAAGCTTAAACTACTATATATAATAAATATGTTTTGGCGAAAAGCTGTATAAAAATATCGTAAACTGTTTTCAGACATAAAAAGGAGATGTGTTTTTCCGTATGAATATTTTCACTGCTGATGTTCACTATCGTGGTTATTTGTATTATGCTGGTGATGTTCAGATTAATAAACCATATGGTTTTGGCAGTACCTACACGGTTGCATAAAAACGTTTTTACATACCTCTGCACTAGGATTCTCTGTCGCACGTGGCATAAACACACAACACAAGACCCAAGTCTCGACAAAACCAAGAATCGGGTTCGATTCCCGGCTAGGGCACACTTTGTGTGGTGATACGAGTATAGATAAAAGACAAGAGATTCTGGTGTCAAAGGTAACGATTTCTTATGGATGTCATTTATATAGTTTCCGACAAAAAGTTGCCAGATGCAAAAAATTTTTAAAAGTTATTACTATTATTATATAATAATAATAATAATAATAAATTTTGCAGCTTAATAGGAGAATTGTTGCGCGAATGAAATGCCGAATGAACTGATTTTTTTATTATTATAGAAAGTAAAATTGGAATTGAAACCTGTGCTTTTTTCTTGCTACTACGTGCGCAATCTTGTGACAGCTAACTTTTAAATCGTCAGTCAGGACCGAAGGTCGGGTTAGTTAAACAGCTAAGCCGGGCTCCGAAGCAAAATCTTCATTAATAAATTTAATTATATACTTGAGGGTTATGCTTGCCTGGTACAAAACCTACCGATCAGAGTCAGCGGGCCAAATACAGTTCCATCATCAGTGACGGTGCAGTTCCACCGTCGGTTAGTGAACTGATGTTGACACTCCTGGATCCCTTTCTTCACTCCAGCGCTGACCGCCGGCATATGTTCCTTGTGTCGTCTGCACACTCTCCTCTGCCCGGGAGTCAGGCTGAGGGATGAGCAGAGGCGGGAGGACTCGTTGAATAGATCCGGCTGGTTCGACCATCTCTCAAATTCTAAGAGACCCATATTGCTGAAACAAGACATTTCATTTAGAATACTTAATTCCAATTTTACGTAGTAGATTTGGTACGTAAAGTTATTTTAGATTTATTCAGGTGTCGTAGAAAAGTATATTAAAAATTAATACATTCTCCTTCTGTGTAATTCGTGAAATTCTCACACGGATTTGGAAAAATATCACTAAACCAGCACACGGATTTGGAAAAAAAATCACTAGAACTGATTCCCATCTATATAGCTGAAAACCATACGAATTACAATATCATTCACCGACTTTTCACAGTGTATTTCTAAAGAACACAGACACCGTAATATTTAAAAGAAATCGAACTTAATGAAATAATATCTCACATTAACTTCCAATTTTGTACCTACAATATGGAGGTGATAATCCGTACCAGCCTCTAATGTTCCGGGACACCGGCCTACTCTCGGTAATTGAGAGTGAATGGGCTCTAACCTACCACGGGAGCCCAATCCGGATTGGTAGGTGTCACATGTCATCGAATTTATGGTTCTAAGACATGCCGGTTTCCTCACGATGTTTCCCGTCACCGTTTTGAGAACGTGGTATTTCGCACATACATTTTTTTCAAGTGAAAAAAATCATTGGTGCACGTTTGGGTTTGAACCAGCAACCTTCAGATTAAAAGTCGGCGTCTGTGCCCCTAGGCTACCACGCTAGGTGATAATATTTTGTGCTAATATTTATGCTCTCTTCAAACGAATGCACGTGCAATTCCTAGAACAATGTTAATAGGCGAACTTATTAGATAATACAATCAACAACGGTAAGGACTGCCATTGTTTTTTTTATCTATGGGGATTGATTTATTTACGACGTTAATTAAAAATAAAAAGGTGGAATTGCTTTTTTTTTCATGCAGGTATCTTAATCTAAAACAGTGGTTCTTAGCCTTTTAGGCACGAGATACCAATTTATAAAATTTCTGTCTTGCCATAGACCACCCAGTTGGTTTAATGGTTGGTAATATATAGTATCTAAATGTAAATATATTATATATATATATATAGGGTTGTTCTATGTATGTTATACGCATAAAATTATTCTTACGCTTCTTTTATTATTAAAATGTGATTTTATCGTTAAAAAACGTTTTATTAAAAAAAACGTTTTTTAACGATAAAATCACATTACAGTTTTTAATGAGAATTTAGTGATTGTATATTGTATCGACAGATTGTTACTTATTTATTAAGATCACTCTTCGGACCACATGGGATGCTTTCAGGGACCACCAGTGGTCCGCCGACCACCGGTTAAGAACCACTAGTCTAAAGGAATAAATGGGTTTGAGTTTAACATAGTCCGTTTTATTTTTAAGACATATATAGACGGTTAGTTGCTAATTGCCATTTCACATACAACCACGTATTTTTGCGTTTACCTTAACTGTACTGTGTTTGCACTAATTACAGATTAAAACTAATTTGCCGTAATTACAGTGAAATTAACCTTTTTAGGGCAGACATATATGCTACATTAATACTGAAACATAAATAATATTAATATTTAAAAAGCCATTACTGGTAGTATATTGAAATTCCTAACGAGTGACCAATTTAATAATAAAAAAAACCAACTTAATTTATTTCATTCCTTACACACTTGGGGTAAACCCTACTAGTTTAAAATATAAACATCTAAATCGATTTACAAAATGCAAAATACGCTATTTCATTTATACTTGAATGTCATATTTTTTAGATTTATTTTGATTTAACAACCAAACTGTTTAATCTATTTTGATACCATGAATATGGGAACAACCGCGTACAATATCTTTAAAAAAAAAAAAAAAAAAACTTTAAACTTACTAGGAAATAGTACTTTTATTATACTTTAAAACGCTATAACAGTCTGTTTACTTTGAAAGGTAAGTATTAATTATGGGATTAAATTAAATTTAATTTTAAGTTTAAATCTAACTTGATACATAAATATTCATGGCCATTTCACACAGCGCCATCTAACCCCGAGCAAAGAAACAGCATAACTTGAACTATGAGAATTAAATTACTAATATAATATCTATGTAGTACTAATAATATAATAATTAATTAGAATGAACCCACGACCTACAGTGCAAAGGCCGAGCTGCCAACTGTATTCGAGTGGAACAAACTATTTCATCGTTCAGAAATAAAAATCATGTCTTAAGCAGATCGCAATAATAAATAAAACACAAGAAAAATTTCACTCTTATAATCACAAAAACATATCACAATCAATATTTCCTACCTTCTTGAATATAATCCGTATATGGAGCATACCCCCCCTTATTCAGGTACCTGCCGTTCGGGTTGCTCGCATACACTTCAACCAAGAACTTGTACCCCCTCAATATAGTCGGACTTTTAAGTCCAATGGTGACACTTTTCATTCCAACCCCCCCACTTTCGATCCACGCCTCGCCATCTTTATCGTCCCGAAGATCTGTCACGTGAATTGCGTTGATGAGCTCACTATCTGGTGCTGTGATTATGATATCATCTGTCCTTTTCCATATCGCTGGGTTGGCCTCTCTTATTTCGGTGAAGACTTTGTGGGAATTTGCTGTAACGTAGCCTACGTTTATGTCGTTCGCTCTGATGACCGCAGCGAGAGACAGCACGAAGAAGACGACTGGTTTCGACATGATGAACGCTTGTTATGAAGGTGTGATGACTTGTGGTTGTGTAAATAGGTTGTTAGATCATCGCTTCTGAGTATTGTTGACATTAAACTGATAATTGATGAACTGTATTAGGTACTTGGTTTGAGGAAGTTTGGTCATTGTATTTACTAGAGACCGCGACTTTGTCTGTGTAACGCGTGTTCTGCTTACATAGTTTGGGATGGTTGAGAATCCGAGATTTATATACAAATAGGTATTCATTTTAGCGTCCAATTTCGCAATTCGGGTCCTGGGAATATTGCATCAATATGAAAAGAAACTTTGTTTTAAAAAGTGAATATCTAAATTAGATTATTATATTATACTTACTGCATTAATTATTGGTTATATTTAATATATTATGTATGTAATATCTATAGTCATTAGTTGGTGGTGATACCAATTATTTATAAGGGTTATCATATGATAACCCCCCGCTCTCCCTCCATCCTAATTACTATTAAGGCTGATGGTGTTATAATAGCTATAATATGACAATTATTTTCATAACAATTCTATGTAGGTATACATAAAATAAAGAAAAAACCTTTGTACCTTTTTGAATCTTGTCTGTTAGTTTGTGGACAAAATGTTCTAGTGCATTAGAGTTGTTTTGATATAAGTTTAAATAATTGTTGGGTTTAAAATACCCAAATAATAATTCAAGTAATTAAATTAAAGTAAATATATTCTTCTTGTTATAATTTTTATTGTTTTGTGTGCTAAATAAATGTTTATTTTTTTCTTTAACCTTGGTTGTACAGTTAGAGTTAATACAGACGTAATCTTAACAAATAAAACTAGTTAAAACATGAATATTGTTTTTAAATGTGACACGTTATATGCGCATGAATATGTCACGTGCATATAACGTGTCACATACATGCCATCTTTTTAGATGTACATTTTTGACGAGTCCAAATCAGACTCGATCTTAAACTAAAGAAATAAATAATTAATTTTAAAAAATGCTAAAGAGTTAAAGAGTGTAAGACATAGCCCGTTTTACTTCCAATATTGCCTTTTTTGATGCAAGCCACGGTAAATTACTAAAATAACATATAAATAAATAAAATTGAAGCGTCTGTTTGTTATGTCAAAATAATAGCTTATCATTAAAAGCATATAAAAGTATATACGGTACTTAAAAAAAACAAGACTGTTCCAGCTAATCTCCGAAATGGCTGAACCGATTTTAACGGGACTTGCAATAGCAAATAGCTGATGTTATTAAGAGGAATTGGGCTAGATTTGTTTTAAAAAAAATTAACGCAGTCTACGCGGGAAACGTCGCGGGGAACAACTAGTTCTAAATTAAATATTTTGATTAATAGCAGCTGACTAATACTTGGCATGACGTATTGGCATAATAATATCCATTCAAAGAAAACGTTTTTCACACGTACATGCTAATTCGTTATTGATTCCGTATTTCTATGAAAACTCATAGAAATAAGTCATTTCTGGTTCTGATATCCCACCAACTGAACGTCGCAAAATGTCTTCAATCGCAGTGTTGTTAACTCTATTTTTAGTGTTGCCAATATCAAAATGCAACGATTTACTGCTCGGCTACCCTGATATATCATCGAAGCTGATATATAG
Source organism: Aplocera efformata (assembly GCA_921293045.1). NCBI lineage: Eukaryota > Metazoa > Arthropoda > Insecta > Lepidoptera > Geometridae > Aplocera > Aplocera efformata. The sequence continues at coordinate 2,329,459 of OV121061.1, forward strand.
TCAGGTGCATCAGGAAAATCCAGCTATTTGGGTGCGTTCGGAAACGTTTACCGTCAACTGTTCCCGCAACGAAGTTATCAACGCGATCAAAATCTTGGACTTGAGGCGTGACAAGTGGGGCGATGCTTATGTGAAAGCGGGGGGGATTGGGGAGAAGTATGTTACCATCGAGCTGGACAGTCCCACCGTGTTTCGTGGATACAACTTTTGGGTGGAAGTGTACGCGATCGAAACCAATTACTTTATGTACAATCACGGAAAGAAGTGACTATGTGATTTCGTTGTTATTGTTTGTTTGTCTATTAAAAACTTTTTAGTTTATTATGTTGTTTTATTAACCTCGAAATATTCAGTGTTCATAATATTAGTTTGACTACTGCCTTTCTCTGTGACTTTATGTGCAACCAAAAACTAACTGCATTTAATGTGGTTTTTAAGGCTCCGTACCCAAAGTGTAAAACAGGACCCTATTACTAAGACTCCGCTTTCCGTCTGTCTGTCTGGCTGTATGTCCGTTTGTCACCAGGCTGTATCTCGTGAACCGTAATAGAGAGTTGAAATTTTCACAGATGTATTTCTGTTACGGATATAACAATGACTCCCCCTTAAATAAATATTTAATGGGGAGTCATACAAAAACGTGATTTTAGGATATAGTTGAAGAAACTAGATGGCGCCACTTTTATTTTAGCTCCCGATAATGGTACGGAACTCTTCGTAAGCGAGTCCGACTCGCACTTGGCTGTTTTTTTTTTAATCTTTATCAGGGTTAGTCTGTTGTATTTGGTAAACATTAGTATGACGTAATTTTTAAAACGAAATTTGGTTCAGTTTCCCTTTTTTTAGGGTAAAAGCTAATATATTTAAATAAGTAGCAAGTTAATATTTTATTAAATACAATTTTATATCAACAAAATTGTATGGATCCCACCAACCCTGGTGTGGGAATTTGCTAGCCGCCTAAAAGCCTACGACATGGCTTATCAACCATTATAGCTGGAACATCTTAACGTCCTATCCGAAGTACGTAAGCGCTCAGCGCAACTGCCATTAAACGGTCACCCATCCAAATACTGACGGGGTGTAGAGTTGCCTAACATACATGTACTCATATAAAAGCAAACTTCGCCACGAGCTCTACATGTGATCATACTTCGTTTAATTAGGTATTTGCAATTATATACTACAATAGGAAAATTCCTTAGCTAAAATGAATTTACAATACTAACATTTTATTACTACACCATATTATAATGCTTATTGCTGCATTGTTCTTGTATAACACAAATACCGATCATACAAAATGGTTAGTAGCGAATAATTTACAAACGCAAACAGTTTATTCGAACAAATGGCATTTCATAATCAAAAAACTGACCTCAATTCGTTTTTTCATACCATATTTTTTCCTAATTGGGAATTTTCCACTGTACAAAAATTTTGTGGTTTCATAAATGACTTAATTAACATCTCAACCTATCTTAAAACCACATGTTCGTTATAAAATGGCTTAAGTTATTAACGTCCTATAAAAATTCGATTCACCTAAAAATACTAAGCATTTCCATATATCATACAAGAGGCATCAAGCGAATTTGAGGAATAATCTCTACAAAAGAGGAAATACTTGAAAAATGTCGCATAAAATTTTGATAATTCTAGCCGTGTTTTACTTCGCCGCAGCGGAATCCAGAGGCAACATCAGCTTAGGCAGTCCATTCGGAGCCCATTTAATCTACCACGAGGTCCATGAGAAGTACGGGATTATACTTATGAAACGAGACGAGGACGTTTTCGTGTCTGGAGTCGGGAACGAGCTGATTCAAGCCATAGTGGTGCAAGATTTGGGAGGTGAGGGTATCAGCTATGTGGTGTCTGGTGGGATCAACAGGCGGAATGTCACCATACACCTCGAGAGCAGGGTGAGGGGACACGGCTACAAGTTTCTGGTAGATGTTTATGGAAAAAATATTTTTTAAATAAATTTTTTTTTAAAGCTAGCTCGGATTTTGAGATTACCACCAGGTGGGCCTTCAGCTCGTTCGGTCACTTCACATAAAAAATGATGACACAAACTAATATTTTGTTAACTAAAAACTACTAGTATTCCCTCATACCTCTCATATACCTCATACATATACCTCTGCACTAGTATTCCCTGCATGTACAAACACAGATACACAAGACCAACACCCACGACCCGGGAACAAACTTTATGCCACCACACAAAGTGTGCCCGGAATCGAACCCGGGACCCCTCGCTTTGAAGGCTATATACCAACTACTACTACCAACTAAGCCACGGAGCCGTGCGTATGGGTAACTATTGTTATGGAAATGAAGAAAGAAGACATTTATTCATACAGACTGTACAACAATGAAAAACATATTAAAAAAAATAGTAGTTTGCACTATTTTGTTAACTAAAAGCCACGAACAAGTTAACACACTCATACCTCTGCAATAGGATTCCCTGTGTCGCAGATGGACAAACACAGATACACAAAACAAATACCCAAGACCGGGTAACAAACTTCATGCCACCACACAAAGTGTGCCCGGAGTCGAACCCTCGCTTCGAAGGTAGAGTTACTAACAACTAAGCCACGGATAAAAATTAAAAGAAAGAAATAATATAACAAAAAATAACATCAAATAAAAAATTAAAAGAAATATTATATATAAAGTGTGGGACGCTGTCACATACAGGGTAGTTTGAATGGCTTGTATGGATAACTCGCGGAAGCTTCTAATTTGATTGAAATCAAATATTGGACACTAGACGTAAAGGGAAAACCATTTGCTAATTTGTAGCGACATGAAGCGCTTCTATGTGGTTCGAGTAGGGTACATTCTACCGTGATAATTTAATTGAGTGATGACTCTTATCGCCACAACATAGAGTTCATTATGGTATGGTTTAATTAAGATGCTGACCTCTGCCCAGTCATGTTGATACGCTTGTTGTGAATACGTTATGTTAAGAGTTGGTTTATATGGCAGTATTCTAATTTTCGCAAACTCTCGCAAACTCCTGCTAAAGCCGATTTTCACGGTTCTTAATTTGTTGTTTAATTGGTTTTTAAAACACCAAACACACACACTCACAAATAAATCTCTTGATAAATAAATATAAAGTGTATATCCATCCATAGACAGACAATAGACAGAAAATAAAAATTCACACTTTTTTTTTATTTTCTATTTGAGTAGATGGCATATAACTAAGAACTTATTAAAGAATTCCTCGAGCAGAGAAGAAAAAAATCTCAAGGCCACACTTGCCTGACAAGGAAAAAGAGTGATACGCATGTAAACCGATCTCTCGTAATGACCTCTCGCTCAGACCTTAGCATTTCAACGTAAACAACCGAAGAAACAGCACCATGTTGAAAATATTATTGGTATTATGTGCTTCGATATATCTTGTTCATTGTAAGTCAGTGGTAGTGGGTCAAATCCATGATTATAGTGGCCAAGTAAGAAAAGTGTTTGAGAAGAGTGTGGAGTCTTCGGCGATTCCCCTGTTTAAACGGGAAGAGGAGGTAAGTGCCTTATTGTTTTAATTTAACATTTTTTTTATGTTTCTAGACATTTCACAAAGTCAAAGTCAAACTCATTTATTCCTTTAGATCTCAAGTATCATTTGGACACGTCAAATTTTACACATACATGTACACATATACGTGAGCATATAACGTGTCACACATCGTCATCTAGATAACTGATAGAATACAATTATAGTATTTTTTTGCGAATACTTATGAATACTTATATAAGTAGATACAGTAGTACATACTATCTGCCCCCACAGTGTTATCAGTGTTTTCTGGGACAAAATGTAGCCTATGTTTTAATCCACGATATAAGCTATTCTGGTACCAAATTTCATCCAAATCCGTTGATCCGTTTGAGCGTGAAGGCGGAACAAACATACACACATAAATACCAACTTTCGCCTTTATATTATAAGATAATTAAGATTAACATCCAGACACAGAACAAACATTTATGTTCGTCACACAATTGCTTGTCCTGGGTGGGAATCGAACCCAGGACCTACAAGAAGGCAGAGCTATTACTATTACTATTATTATTAATACTACCATCTGAGCTATGAGGCCTCACTATTATAGCTTATTGGCAATCAGACACCGATGGTATTCAAAATCTTGTTATTAAATCTTGTTTGACGGCTCCGTGGCTTAATTGGTAGTAGCTCTGCCTTCGAAACCAGGGGTCCCGAGTTCGATTCCCGGCCGGGGCACACTTTGTGTGGTGAGCATGAAGTTTGTTCTCGTGTCTTGGGTGTTTGTCTTGTGTTTCTGTGTTTGTCCATACCATTTGCGAGACAGGGAATCCTAGTGCAGAGGTATGAGTGTGTTAATATTTATTAAAAAGCTGTAAAACGATGATAACGAAATGTCGTTGTTAAATTCCAGGTATATTTCGAATATCCACAAGGAGATCAGAAAATAAAAGGGATCGCGATAAAGGATTTAGAAGAAGGTGAAGCGGTCGCCTCCATCAACCGAGGTGGTTTAGGTCTCAACTTCGTGAACATAAAGTTGAAGAGTGCCAGGGGTTCCGGATATAAATACCTGATTGAGATTTACGCGTAGTATTGACCTGATGGCTAAGATATTAATTTATTGATTTTAATAAATGTACTTCTGATATAAAATGGATTTTACTTTTAGGATTCCAATAACAAAGGGTAACGGAATGATCAACTAGCAGATGAAGCGCTCATTATCTTTACAGGTCATTGGATTATATAAATAAATTATGTATGTGCTTGGTATAATAATAAAAAAACACTGAAAGATACATATTGCATTCTGGTTGATTGTATTTTTGCAAGTCGCCTGACGTTTTTAGCATAGCAATGCAGTGATCAAGGCGATTTAGAGTTGCTAAGTTTAAAATTTTAATATTTTATTCCGCGACATAAAGTGCAGTGGAAGCAGTGGTGGCCCTAGAGGGTGGCAAGCAGGGCAAACGCCTTTCAATTGAAAGGATATTTTAAATGAACAAAAATCAAGTCGGTTCATAAATGACCGAGGAAAGAGGTAACAAGCATTTAAAAAAAAACATCATACGTCGCTTAAAAAAAATTACCTTTGGTCTACAGCTAAGCTAAGAAGACAGACAAAAAAAAATCTGAAATCTTTTGGAAAGTATGCTTCAAGTAGAGTTATTAAACGCTTAAATTTTATCAATGACCAATAAAGGTAGAAATACAATAGATAGAACACGATAAAATAAATTAATGATGTCGATTGAAATACTTTTATTGGTCCATAGAAATAAATAAATCAAGAGACTACTCGGATAAATTGTAGAGTAGCATTGTATATTACTGTGGCGAGGGTAAAGATAATTCCAGAGGAATTATCTAGAGCTGTCGATATAAACAAAACGATACATAACACAGTACATTATTCAGTACATACATAGGGTCGGATATGCGGACATAGACTTAAGATTTTTTTTATTTAATCTTTATGTAAAGAGCTTTTTCGCTAATGCGAAGATGTCGCTCTGTTTTACTGTGTTCTTAACCTAAGAAAAAAAGGTGTACTTGACGAACTTGGATTCTTCTCCAAGGAGGGTCGAATAGGGTTTGAGCAAGCGCTAATGTTATTACTAAGAAAGCGTGATCTTTACTGGTATAATACATTTTATAATTTTAAAAAATAACGTCCATTGTAGGTTTCATATTTAATAAAAAAATCTCACTAACGATTAAACAGAGGTTCTTTAAATCAAAAATATCTTAACAATTCTCAACCTTCTACTTCGACTTTGGCTACAAAAGCGACATACTATTATAATAGTATCACACCCAAAACAACGCAATATAATCCATTCGACATCCATGTTTCCACCGCCATATCTCATAGGCGTGAATATAATGCCCTGTAATAATGTTTAAGTAGCCCTAATGAGGGGCCCTCGGATAGGGCCCTTTATACCAACCGGTTTCCGAGTTTTTGTTTAATTATTCAACTCTGGAGTGCTCGGTTAGTGAATTTGGGTTTATGATTTTAGGAATAACTTTGTTGAAAAGAAGGATTGATTGAGTGAAAGATGATATATGATATAATGAAATGGCGGTTGATAGAAGGGAATGGAAGAAGAAATCATGTTTTACTGACCCTACCTAGAATGGGTCTTGTGTTTCTGCGTTCCATGCCATCTGCGAGACAGGGAATCCTAGTGCAGTAGTATGAGTGTATAAACATTAATTTAATTTAATTTTTTGTTATAAAAAATTAATTAATAGTTTTGATATTAAACATTTTCTTTTCCCTGGTAAAATTATCTGCTTGGATATTTTTATTTAATGAAGTGTTTTCTGTGTTATTGGTAATTGGCTGATAAGATCTGTCCTGGCAGTCTGAACCATCATTATCGTCATTAATAATGGATTGGTAGAAGAGAACATGCCTTCGATTTTTTGTTTCAAGGCCTGTTTCCTTAAGATGCTTTCGTTCACAATTTGAGAGAACTTCTGTAGGTACTCCTGTAATTAAGCACTAAGCATCTATAACTCAGGTTCCCGTTAAGTTATCTGAGAATAAATAACTGTGATAAGATTATAACTTTTCATGTCTCTATTACGTAAAACATAAAAAGAAATAAAAAATTATAGCAAGGTTAAAAATAACTAAATGGCGACCCGTCCGACGTAATTTGTGAAACCAATTACTAAACAAAACCGATATCCATTCGTATCGGGCTAATCTGCCTATCCATCTACAGACACGGCAATTATCCACCATATCTTTCCATATCACGAAATTAATTACCTACTATAAATCTCCTTTGCACCCAACCTGTTTGGTAGTTTATTATTTTCATTATTATGAAAAGAGTTTTGTATACCACAATACTCCTTTGTATATTTTTTCTCTCTGATGTGATTAGTGTGTCAAGCGATAAGGTCAAGGCTCAATATGAAATATGTGATGAAGTGGAAGTATGTATCGATGCAATTGCCGAAGATTTAACAGAAGTTCGTGACATTATAACCAGCGATGGTTTTCAAGATGGCGCCAACGAATCAGCTGATGACTTGAAAGAAATAAACTCCATCAATGATGCTGATTACAGTGAAAGTTCGGAGGTGGATATTGAAGAGTCAAGAAAACAGGAATACGTAATCAAACATCATGAAGAATTAAATGATGATTTTCATCACGAAATATTATCAAGCAAGGAGGATCTAAGGACTGGAATCCTTCATCCAATACAAGCCAGTGACTCTGTTCAAACGACTGATGATTTTGGAGATAGTTTAAACTCATCTGTGTATAAAACAGTTAACCATTATTTTTGTTCCACGCAAAATACTAAAGGTAAGTTTGGAAACTCTGTCTTTTGTTTAAGTAATATATTTGAGTGATGAGGTATAGGTATTCGATCAATGAGCCTGATAGATTCGATTTTTTTTTAAGTATTATAAAATAATAATATTCATAAACATTTCATCCAGCACCATTTAGCCCCAAACTAAGCATAGCTAAGGAAACCAGATACTTTTTATTTCTTGTATTTCTCACTGTTGGGCAAGGTCTACCCCATCTTTATTTATGTAAGAATATAGTACTTTTAAGTAAATACATACATGTACAACTATGTGCAGAGGTACTGCCATCTGAGATGTAAAGACGGTCAAATTATGACACATACAATATGTATCTCAGTATTGCATAGAATCCATTCCAATACCTATAACATTTTCGCCAAAAATAGGGTAAATCTTAACTTTTGACTTAACTGCATCACTATGCGTGCAAGTACCAGGTTTCTATTTTATATAAATTCTATGATTACATGGATCTTTCTAGAAAAGTGTTATAGATTGTTGACAAAGTATGACTTCTTTGTATATTTCTCCAACGAATGCATAAATTATGCAAACTAGTTGTTTTAAAACATTTCCCATGTAATTGAAACGTTTATTATTCAGAATCTGTAGAATATTGAACTAACTTTACGCATCAAAGCCTTACTACTAATGAAACTCGATTTAAATTCAATAATATTCATGACATTTTTTATATGGTAACTTTTTTTAATTTGAATTTGTAAGTGATATGTATAGACGAGCTTAAAATCCGTCTCGGAGCATGGTTGGTAGCCCTTACTTTCGAAGGGTACCGGATTCAATTCCTGGCCGGGGTAATGAGCTTTAAGTTCTTGGGCCGCGAGTTTTAAAGTTTACAGTCACAACCTGAGGGTTGATACTGAAGGTCCAAATAACTTGAAACCTATAATGTACAGGAACCTGTGAACGTACGGCTCATCTTAAGCTGGTATGCACTTTATCATATAGGTTTAATGGATTTATTGTCCTAATTAAACCACTCCAAAGAAGACATTGTCAAACAATGGACAACACAACAACACAGTATGGACGTCCAAATCAACTTGAAGCCAAGTATGTATTTTTTAGGACTATTTTAAATGAGAAATTTCCCTATGAGTAAATGTCTCATTTAAAGCCGGCGTAAGATTTTTAACTGTAATTATAAAATTACTATTGCTTACCATTGTTTTTATGTGTTTTTTATAGTTAATGTAATTGTTAGCTTGCAAGGACGGCAATCGCGAACGAAGTCGCTGGTACAGCTAATTAGAAACAAATTGAAACGTCTGTTTGTTATTATGTAGGTATTAAAAAAGAACTTCTAATGTTTTGCTTAGTATCTGGTTAGGTGGCGCTGTGTGAAAAGTCCATGAAATATACTAGTCGACCAGAGAGACGTCGATCCAAATTTAGTTTTTTCATAATTTCCAATATTATATAGTCATTTATTCAATTTGAATATTTAAATGAAAATGCCAAATCGGTGCAGCCATTTTCAAGTGATGCGTATACCAACGAACGGCATTTCATTTTTATCTAGTGACCGTTAATTTCGATTAAATACGGCTCCGTGACTTAGTTGGTAGTAGCCCTGCCTTCGAAGCGAAGGGTCCCGGGTTCGATTCCCGGCCGGGGCATACTTTGTGTGGTGAGCATGAAGTTTGTTCTCGGGTCTTGGGTGTTTGTCTTGTATTCCTGTGTTTGTCCATGCCATCTGCGACACAGGGAATCCTAGTGCAGAGGTATGAGTATGTAAACGTTTAACGTTTGTTTATATATGCCTTGAGATTGAAAATGATAAAAACAAATTGAATCATCATATATCAATATATCATTTTCGTAGAACAAACGTAAATATTATCTGCAAGTCACAAATTTAGTGATAAGATTATAACGTGTTCCAAATAACAATTATTTTCCTTAATAACCGACTTCAAGGAAGGAGGTTCTGAGTTCGGCTGACCGATTTGGATGCTTCTTGTTCATAATATAATGAAATATATTAGGGGTTGACCCCCTAAGGGCGAGATATAAGGGATGAAAGTATTAAAGACGGTATTTTCGATTTTTTTTTAATCAGTCGGCATTTACTTGCTGTATGTGTTTCGATTGGACAGATATTTGTGGAAATTTTTGACCCCTAAGAGCTATAGGGCATGAAAGTAGTGTATGTACAATGTAGTCTTCAAAAAGTGTAAAAAGTTGTGGGTTTAGGCTAGAAATTATAGAAACAGATGGCAGCTGTAGAGAGGCTTCGTCTAGAATAATAACATAATAAAAACATAATATCGCCGTATTATAAGAATAAAGAATAGTTTTTATTATGTTCCTATATATCTGAAAACCAACTATATCGCCGATATATCGGTATCAGATGCATTCCTACTTGAAAGGTCTTTTTTTTTCTATATCTGGGACCGACATTCCGAACCCCGGAAGCGCTCTGTTCAAAAATGGTCACCCATCCAACTTCTGACCGCCCGAGAGTTGGTTACCTTAGATGATCTGTAAAGAAGACCTAAAAAATCTATTTTAAAGCAATTTTTTTTTTATTACAGATAGCCATCTTATACTCTATGGTACAAAATCTTGGACATTTCCCAAGCAAGATGTTAACCTCACTCTTTCGTACCCCACTGTTTCCGAGAAATCACAGAAACTGGTAAGCATGTGTTCATTGTGAATTCAATTCATTCAATCAATGAATTCAATCAAAGTGATGTTTTCAGGCAGTATCAGACCAGATCCTGATTTCGGAGGAACAAAGCTACATCATCACTGGCTTCAAGGTTATACTCTACGTAGACGGCATAGAGACCAAGGGGTACCTCACAAGAGGGGGAATTCTGAAGGTACAAGTTCAATTTACGAAAATAAAAACCCCCGACTTGGTGTAATCTTAATATATATAAATTACGTGTCACGATGTTTATCCGCGATGGACTCCTAAACTACTTAACCGTTTTTAATCAAATTTGTATACCGTGTGCAGTTTGATCCAACTTGAAAGATAGGATAGCTCACATCTCAATAAATGATCGCAATATTATCATATGACAAAAACGTTAGCCACAGCAACGCATGGTCAGCTAGTTAAATATATATAAAGAAATAATAGCTACATATAACTAAGAATAAATATAGCTAAGAACCATCTCGATGATGTCGGGTTTCAAACAGAAACAACCGCATCATAATTGGTCCATTCGTTTGGGAGCTACGATACTACAGACAGACACACAAATACGCACTAGAAACTTACAAAAACGCTCTTTTTCGTAGGGGATTAAAAACATAAAAAAGATGTAAATAATTAATACCTTTATAAGAATAATCTCTTTACAAGACTTCTGTTTGGTTTCAGAACAGAATAACCCTATCATTTACTAGCAGGGACATCTCTTCGCTTCTCTACGAGTTTTGGTTGTACGGAACCCCCAGATCCGACGCTAGTACCACCATGGAAGTAAACTATTATCCTTGCAGTTAGTTTGAAATACAATACAATGAAATACATATGGGTAATTTCATTTCTCAATTCACCTGTTTGCTTTTTCCACCCCGTAACAGTTCCCTTTGCCCTTTTGGTACGGAACCATAAAAACTCTGTCCTATAATTACTGTAGTTCTATGATCGATCGTCCGTCAACAACGCCATAGGGGTACTATATAATTTTATGACTCGTCTAGACGGGAGGCAGGTAACTGTACCTAATAAATATTATAAGGGTAGAACGTTTGTATCATGAAATACCTAGGAAACTATTTTAGGCATCCATGAAAACGAAATTGCGTATGTTGCTTTCATGTGACTCTTTTCCTCGCTCGTTTTATACCCCTAAGACCAAGAAATAAGGGAGAAAAGAATTGAAGTCTGAGTTTATTCGATTTTCAAACCAGTCACTTGTTTCTAAGAGATCGACCACTGGACTCTACGACCACTAATACGAGAATCAATTATAATAACATCTCTACACCCTCTATAATTTTCGATTTTTAATGAGTCACATTTATAATCTTAGGCGGGTATCAAACAATATATGTACTCCCTCTAAAATTTTCGATATTTTAATGAGCCACTTGTTCTAAGGTATTAATCAATTGATTGAGTATCAATCAATTTCATTTCATTTAATTTTTTTCACAATTTGGTACATAAACACTCTGTATCGTCAAAACCTTACATACATTACATATAAATCTTACATACTCAAAAAACAGACAAGATACCGTGATTCAGTAAATACAATAATTAAGCGCTACATCAGTAATTAAAATCTCTACTCCCCTCAAATTTTCTTGATTTTTTTAGTGACTTACTTGTTCTAATACGAGATTCAATCAATATCTCTACTGTATAAAATTAATGTACTTACAACCAGCTTCCATTAGACCAGGGTTTCGCAGCCGGCGGGTCAGCGAAGACCCGCGCCAGGGCAGCCAGCAGCACGAGGAACCGGAAGACTGGAGTCGTCATTTCTGCCTTCAAGACTCACTCATTTTCACTATCCGTCCGTTGAGATACAAGCCTATTCATATATAAGTCATTGTATTGTGTAGCGCATTTTAACGCGCAGTTCCATAATTTGGCTTGATTGACGGAATGCAAAAATTGATGAAGTTGTTCTGAACGCAATAGAAGGTTTGATGTGACGAGACTGACGGCTCTCGTCAAATTTGGTTAATTAAAATAAAATAAATAAATAAACGTTTACACACTCATACCTCTGCACTAGGATTCCCTGTGTCACATGGCATGGACAAACACAGAAACACAAGACAAACACCCAAGACCTGTGAACAAACTTTATGCTCACCACACACCACGCAGCAGGATGAATGCGACTCAGTAAAGATTTGGATCTCATACTGAGTCGCATGCATTACTGTTGTTATGGGCGAGGGTCACCACTTACCATCAGGTGGGCCCTCAGCTCGTTCCGTCACTCATTCCCATAAAAAAAAAAAAAAAGTGTGCCCCGGCCGGGTGTCGAACCCGGGACCCCTCGCTTCGAAGGCAGGGCTACTACCAACTAAGCCACGGAAAATATGGTTTAAAATATGGTTAACAGTCCAAGTTAAGTTTTGATGGGAATAGAAATTGGAAGTGTTGCCTGAAATATTGAAAATATTAGAAAAATGTTTTTTTTTTCTGTGGGACTTTTGTTATTATTGCGCAAAATTGTTTGACTGTCGACTCTGCTAGTAAACACCCTTCTCATCCCCTTATTTTTTTTTGTTTATGTACCTATAACGTTGTCTCTCGTTGCGCCTTTCTTTTCGTGACGGAGATATAAAGAATCATGCGCCTGTACACCGGACCCACACCTTCCCACTGGAACACTGTGGGTGGTGCTAAAGGAGCAACAAAATGTAGCAGTAGCACTTAAACAAAGTTCGCCCTGAGAAGTACTGGCTCCATGTGGTAGTGGTGCACTTGCATTGCTGTGTTCCGGTGGAAGGGTGTGGGTGCCGGTGAAATCACATGTACGTAAGTTGTAACATCTCCATCTCGGGTGACGGGCGCAGAGTAATGCGACTTGGTTTCCTCATACTTCGGTTGGGGGGGACCTAAGTCGTATTTCTGTTATGACCGGAGGTAACCACTAAACATCAGAGAGCCTTCAGCTCGTCCTGTCACTTCTGTAAGATAATGTGTCTACAATAATATTAAAAACAAAATTATTTAGTGGCAGTACTTGAATTTTTTTTTAAATACAATAATAGTGGCAGTTTTCCCGATTCAAAAAGATGAATACATAGTTAAAACAGGTTAAATTGCAGTTGTTAAATTGCAAACGAATACCAGTTTCACCAACGCGCTAAACCCAGCTTACGCTAGTCTGACATGGGATTATGTCCTTAAGCTCGCGTTAACAGTATTACTGCTGCTTGTTAGAGGCTGTGTTAAATTGGATGAAATACTTGAGGCTTATTTATGAAATAGTTATTACGCGCGACTCCGCTTAAGTCTAAGTGGGTACGTGATTTTTTTTTTATAAATTTTATAATAACCTTGCGCTTTTGTTCGGCGTCGGAAAGAGTATTTCCCGGTGCAACTCTACGCATAAAATACTGCTACATAATATTTAGGTAGTCAATATAAAGAACAAACGAAGATGGCAATTTTATAAGAAAGTCAATAAAAAAAAATTAATTATAATACCATTTAATTCTTAAAAAATATTGGGTCGCTTTATTATAATAAATATGTACCAGCATATATCACGCGATCTGATTACTAAGTTTGACGATTGTTTAAACCCTATCCTACCCTATGGGTTTTGGTGGATCAAACAGACATTTCGGGTTTATGTCTTTATGTATCGAGATAAATTGTTTTGTATTCTATTATATTCATCACAACCAATGGTATGAATTTATTCCTCATATACTCGTATACTATAAATCCGTTAGAATAATTGTCTTTATATAAAAAGGATTAACAACAAGTATAACTGAATAAAAAAAAAATTAACACACACTAGTATTCCCTGTATCGCAGATGGCATGGAAAAACACAGAAACACCCAAGACCCGAGATCAAACTTCATGCTCACCATACAAAGTGTACCCCGGCCGGGAATCAAACCCGGGACCTCTCGCTCTGAATGCAGGCCTATTACAACTAAGGCATGGAGTCTAATATAAAATAATAGTAAAATAACATATTTTGTTTTCGATAACAGAGGTTAAGTTAAACCTATCTCATCCGTACATAGGTGCACAAATTATTTTTACTCGAACTTGGTTACGATAAAACCAGATTTTTACAACAAAACTAACAAGTTGCTGTTGAAAAATAAGCGTGTTATTGTTGTCGAAAGCCTTTTACAACGTGCGATATTCTGCAAAATTATTAGGCTAACTAAAAACTTGTAGTTATGTTGTATGGTTATTATATTGATTGATGGTTCTATTGTATTGCATGGTAATTAAGAGCAAAATTATATTAACATTAAAAGTGCAAAAAACATTAATTAAAAGTGCAAAACTCATTAATTTAAAGTTCAAAAACCATTACTTCCATGTGAATTATACGGAGGTTACACATGCATAATCCTAATTCTGAACGGGAACTTCCTGTGTTCTTGTTTCACTGATCTTTACACTATCGTGAGAACACATACGCACGTGCAAAGAGCTTATAATTTCCTATAATCATATTAAAAATGTGACAGTATGTAGATGCAACTGTATGTTTTTATACATGTTTAACATCGAAATCTACTCAAGAAATTGTCCTGAAATCACTTACTCGGATAGATGATATTGAAAAACACAGGCTACTTTTTATCCCGTTACCAGACGAATGAAGCCGTTAGCATAGACTAGTAAATTTTATAGTACCATAGGATGCAGAATATCCTAACGCAAAAAAACATTAGATTTGGTCGGAACTATCGATATGTGAGCCCGAATTACCTACTCTTAGCCAGTTTTTGTTCAACCTATAAACCCATTTTGATCATGACAATCGCAATTTGTGTCATTAATCCACCCATTCATATTATAAGATAAAACATAACATAAAACATTCAAGAATGAGATCCGAAAAGGGGATAATATTTAGTACACCGCCAAACTTCTAATATATGAGTCAATACTCAATAGAATTGGTACGTGTTTCGCCTCCCCACGAGGCATATTCAGGAGCGTTACCTCGAGATGTTGATGATGATGACAATGCTTGATCAATGATTCATCGTAAAATAATTGACTTAATCCGTTTAATCTCAACATCGGGTCTCAATAATCGAATGGTTGTCGTTATCAAGTCGTGTCGTGATCTCTAAACACATAAATCCTTTCTTATGCCCCGTCTCTGTCATATAATCGAAATTAGCCACGGTTTGCCTTTTCTATTGTGTCTTAATTTTAAATTATTAAGGGACAGAACATTGTAAGGATTCGATTATTATTTTTAAATTGAATAGAGTCGTTTGTTTTCGTAACATTAAAAATAATTATAGGTTCATGCGTTATACGTGTACATTAATGGTTGTTTGATTATTTTGAATCGCTGATGAGATTTTGAATGCCACAAAGTCATGTTCCCAAAAAGAAGTTTCCAGAGATCTAGACGAAACTAAACTTAACTAAAAAATAAACTGTTTTACTTAAATATAAATTTAAATATAAAGGTATAAATTATTTTTTTGCTATCAGGTTAACAGATTTTTTAAACAGTTGAATATGTTCATCGGAGGAAATTCAATGGAAACTAACAAAAAAGGTACTTATTTCATTTTATACATTTTTGTCATTTATTTATTAATTATTATTGCATTTAATAATTATTTTTGTATTTTAAATCACAGCCAAAGAAGTTGAAGTAATTAAAGTAAGGCAAGTTTTAAAAACACTGTCACAATTAATAAAAAAAATGTCAAGAAAAAAACAACTGGACATTGCTATGATAAGTACCTATGTATTTCACCAGTTGTATATCCCTGGTCAATCTTCCTTATAACTCTATCGTAAACTCCCATGAAAAACATTCTTAACTAATTAGATTTTTTTTTAGTTTACTGAGTTAACGACCCTTTCGTATACCCAAAAATTTTGATTTTGATTTGAATTTTGTTACTAGAACTGTCATTGCTATAGTTTAAGAAAACATCACGACGTTTTTATTGAAAAATTCTGCTAAATAAAATACTTCTCACTTACATGTCTACTACACTATAGGAACTTAAAATTTACATGTCTCTGTACCCAAAGGGTGATGGAAAGCCTATATTCTGTTTGTCTGTGTTTTATTTTAAATAGGCTCCTTAAATCTAAAAGCCATAGCGGACTGAAATTATAGAGAAAGACTGTTATTATGTTGGATAACAAATAATAAATCAATACAATTGTTTGGACGTAACTCACTATGTGCTACTACGAATCAAACTTCCCCAGCTTATGATCGACTGAAGCCCCTTTTTGACCAAAACAATCGCAATTTCTAACGTCAATGATCCATTGATAAAAATTAACAAAACTCCAGATTAGTCATCACAAAACGCAAAGTACAAAACAACCTACAATTATTGCATTCCACTCAATAAGCTGCAACTACCGGCACAATCACTTGTAACAACTTTATAACACTTATTTATCACTTGAATTGTGTATAAAACGCTTGAGATTAAGTTGGATAAGTTACGATTAAGTTGTGAAAGTTATTGAAGGCAGGCGTGCGGGTTTGCCGGCTCGCGGAACCAGACTGAAGGTTGTATAGGTTGTTTGAACTGAGATTGAACTGGAGCGCAGCTTTGATTCAGAAAATATAGGTATGCATTACAAGTTCATCCTAGGGTTCAATTTATCTGCTCAATTAAACACGAAACGACATAAAAATTAATACTGATGAAAGTAATGAATGAATTGAGTAATGGCTAAAGAGTGGAGCCCTTTGTCGGCGTCTTTTATTTGTAATAACTACAACCTCTTCAAGTCAAGAATAAATAGGTATTCTAGAGATCGTCCATCGTCGACCTTAAACCAGTGACGTAATCTCTGTCCGATCCCCCTTGAGAATATAATAATAGTAAAATGAAGAAAAATCCGTTACGTGGTTTGGAGTTAACTGATAAACAGACAGACGCGACTTATACAACGTAGAGAAGTTTGTACTTGTTTACCTACACCTATATATATAAGAAAAAAAAAACGTTTACACACTCATACCTGTGCACTAGGATTCCGTGTCTCGCAGATGGCATGGAACACAGAAACACCACACAAGGTGTGCCCCAGCCAGGAATCGAACCTGGGAACCCTCGCTTCGAAGGCAGGGCTAATACCAACTAAGCCGAAACTTATGTCCTATTCAATTTGTAGCCAAGTCCGGTAATGCGCACGCTACGCGTTGATGTCTTTTCAAAGATGTTACGATGAAAATCGGCACTAATACCTTACTCATATCACACTCATGCCACCCTCATACCACACTCATACCACACTCATACCGCAGATAGCTTAGGTAAGCACTTATATTCATCACAAACATTCCAACCGCAGCAGGATCTAATTTGGGACATCTCGCTTTGCAGGCAGAGCTACTACAAACTTAGCAACGAGGCTACGTGATCCCTTCTAACAATCACTTAACAACAAACAACAACAAATTTAACACACTCATACCTCTGCACTAGGATTCCCTGTGTCGCAGATGGCATGGTCAAACATAGAGACTAGATAAACACCCAAGACCCGAGAACAAGCTTCATGTTGACCACACAATGTGTGCCCCGGCCGGGAATCGAACCCGAGACCCCTCGCTTCGAAGGCAGGGCTACTACCAACTAAGCCACGGAGCCGACTCTATCATATGGTGTAAGGTAAACTAAAATACTTAATAAAACTAGAAATTATTGGAAATAAGGAAATAACTCGACTGCGCGAAAATTTCCAAATAATTAATAGCCAGTTTCTATTTTACAATTAAGGCGAATTTAACGACACCTTTCAAGTGCCGAGTGCGTCCGGAGAGGTACTGCCACCACATCTGGAATCTGCCGAATCAGCGCTGGTTTTCAGGCAGAACCTAGAATGGATGACACCACGGGCATACTTAGAGCACCATAATCAAAACATTATGGGGGGTCCAGTTGTTCGCGTCCGTAAGTGTTTTGTGTAAGTACCCTTTGATTCCCTACACGTACCCCCTGGGTGGTGCTAAAGGAGCAACCAAAAGTAGCAGTAGAACTTGTGCCAAGTTCGTCCGGAGAGGTACTGCCACCACATCTGGAATCAGCCGCCAAGCAGTAGTGGTTGGTTGCATTACTGTGTTCCGGAAGGGTGCGGCTGCCGGTGAAATCACATGCGCATGAGACGTATCATCCCCGTCTCGGGTGATGGACGCAGCAGGATGAATGCGACTCAGTAAAGATTTGTATCTCATACTGAGTCGCGCGCATTACTGTTGTCATGGGCGAGGGTCACCACTGACCATCAGGTGGGCACTCAGCTCGTTCCCTCACTCATTAAAATAAAAAAAAGCTAAAATCTATCAAGCCATTTAAGTTACAGAGCGTGCCAAAGAAACATATCCACTCAAAACATAACCCTCCTTCTGGCCCAGTTGAAACAACACAATTGAGTTTTCTGAGGACTGACTTCAGACAGAAAGTCGCATTCCATACCACTGGGCCACCACACCCGTCCGTAAAATGGAATGTCTAATTATTTTTAATCTGTGTAACGAGATTATAATAACAAGTTGCTAACAGCCGGTTAAGTGTACACATTACTATATATCTAGGATGTAGACTGCACTTATGGACCTTGTACATTTGTCAAGTTGCTGGGCCAATGCCCAGAAATGCGTGGTGGCCCAGAGGCACAAACGTCGACTTTCAATCAGAAGGTTGCTGATTCAAACCCACAATGAGTTTTTAACTTGAAAAAAAAAATTGAGCGCTTCCATGCTTCGGACGGCTACTAATCATTAAGCCATGTCGCAGGCCTCCGCGTGGCTTGAAAACTCCGACATCAGAGTTGGCAACTTACACGATAGAAGAAGGAAAAGGTTGTAAATTAAAACTACAGTAAAGTAACTTGTAATTAGTTGAAGAAGGTATTGGACAATACAATACTATAAATATACTTTGTAATATAAATAAATGTACAAAGAATCTTAAACAATAATGTACAATGGGCGGCCTTATCGCTCAGAAGCGATCTCTTCCAGACAACCTTTGGATGGAGAGGAATATGTGGAATACGTTGATGTTGACTTGATTTCTTGATTAAGCTAAACCTAATTATGAGCAAAAAAAAATTACGAGTATGTTGATTTACATATAATTTTACGAGTTACAAGTTACAATACATACTTATTTAAAAAAAGTGACATTTTTAATTAATTTTTAAAGAATTCAATGGAAATAAAATAATTATGACATTGACTTTGAAGTATGAGAATACCCAAGTAACATGTCTGTAATACGATATTGAGTCGACTGTAAAACTTACTAGTATTTAAATACTAAGATTGCTGACAGACAGACAAGACATTAGCATAGATATCGCGTGTAATGCGACCATTAAATCTATTTTCGTTGCTCACATCCGTTCATTTATATTTTGATTTAATAATTTATTTTTTGCGTTATTATTTGAAATACAATTAAATATGTAAACAGCAAAACCCTATAAACACAAAATTACATCGAAATCGTTACAGCCGTTTCCGAGATACGCGAAATAAATAATTATATATACAAGAGTTGCTCGTAAAGTAAGAGAATAGATATTTCTTCTTCTTCTTTTCAAATTTTGGCTTCTGAGGCTTGGCTGCGAATAGATATATATTCAAACCTATATTTTTTTAGTGGTTACTCGAAACGTCAAAACTGTGCCAAAACTGTCAGCAAGCACAGTGACAACGTCAAAACACACTACAATTATTGAAAATGCCATTGTTTCATCTCTTATTATTTTATTTGATCCACGAGTGTGAATTTTTGTTAATTATATCATTCTGGTTGTAAATATTCTTTTAACTTTTAAATAAACTGACCATATTTTGTAACAATTAACCCTAATGCAGACAAAACTTGCGAACGTACATTAACTTGGACATTGGCAGAATTTGTGTGGCATTAATCACACAATAGGCCAAAAATAAGAAGAAAATGCAATTGTTTATTTCTGCCATCTAGTGGTAGCATTTATAACTACGTAGCGAGCTATTGTGTCGACGGATACGAGTGAAATTAGTACCGCTACTTCTCACAAGGTTATGCATTGTGCTCGGAACCTGTTGTTATTCTACTCAACAATAGATGGCGCACCAAGCTATAAAGACGACACTGAATGTGACTGTTGTAAACTGTAGCATCATAAACGCTTTGTAGGGTATTTGACATTTTAAAACTTTTTTAAGTAAATTTTTTGTTTTATTTAGGTAAATAAGCAAACGGCCCACCTGACTTAACGTTTACACACTCATACATCTGCACTAGGATTCCCTGTGTCGCAGATGGCATTGACAAACACAGAAACACAAGACAAACACCCAAGAACCGAGAACAAACGTCATGCTCACCACACAAGTGTGCCACGGCCGGGAATCGAACCCGGTACCCCTCGCTTCAAAGGTACTATCAACAATGCCACGGAGCCGTATAAATATATTTATAAGTAGATATATAGATAGCAAGCTTTACATTTCTAATTGAGAGGCTCTGATCTACCACGGGAGCCCAATCCGGATTGGTAGATGCCACATGTCGTCGAATTTTTGATTCCAGACATGCCGATTTCCTCACGATGTTTTCCGTCACCGTTTCGAGTGTATGCGAGCACTACGCTTGGCCGCAAATTCCAGATGTGGTGGCAGTACCTCTCCGGACGAACTTGGCACAAGTTCTACTGCTACCAAAATATTTTTAATATCCATTTACAAAACAAGTACTATTTATGTATTGTAAATTGTATCAGTAATATTAATAGAACAAGCAATGCTTAGTTTGGAACTAGATAGCGCTGTGTGTATTGTCCATGAACATTTATTAATCTTATATGAGTAGATATAAAGTAGAGATTGGTGCCAAGTCTGTTCGTATCAAAACAAAACCAAACTAAAACGAAACTTTACGGCATTTCTATGGCGAACTAAAAGACGCGGTAATCACTTTAGATCCTCCATAGTAAACTTTAGTTTAGTTTATATTTCTGACACAATCAACAAGATTAGGCTTCGAAATAAATCATACAAATTTTATTGTCTATTAATAACAGAAAACAGAGATGGCTTTTTATAAAAAAATATTTTTATATCCTTGCTTAAAGTGTTAACCGCTTAACATTCGTTTTATGGCCACTTTTATATACACCATCAAATTCATGGCATAACAAACTAGATACTTAACAATTCATTCAAATACTTACACAGGTTTTTATAGCATAGGTAGATAAACTGACATAAGTCATGGTTTATGCTTGAATTATAACTAAAACCTCCTTTAGTTCTCAAAACTATCAGTGCCAGTTCTTTTTTTAAATTTTGAAAATCGAACTTTTGAACACGTCATCTAGATCTAAATAAATTTCTTTACTTGTGTCAAAAAGGCTTTGGCAACTCATCTAATGACCTTTCGCGTCTCATTTTTTATACTTTTTATACTGGCTTCCGCTAAGGCTAAACCTAGATACATAAGTTGATATTAGCATACGTATCTAGTTTCCATAATATAATAAAATGCAGTCACAAAATCTCAAATATTATGTTGATAAATATTTTAAATTTATTTTAATTTCTAAACCGTCCACAAGCCCGTCGACTTTAGAACGCGTTATTCGAATTTCATATTTGGAACGCTCAACCGGTCGCCCTTGTAATAGTTGGCTGGTGTTATCAAAAAAACAGTTACGCCTGACCTGTATCATATCACCTTTTACGCTCACTCAGTCCATATCACTTGGAGATAGAGGTTGTATTCTGAGTTGACAGAGGTCTTGGCAGAATGGTCGCGTCGTCGTCGGCAAGTGCAATGCGAACGAAAATATACGGTGGGCTGAGTTGTTTTCCCGCCTTATCACTCGGGTCAAAGATTATGCGGCTAAGATAGATATATTGTACCTAAACTCATCTTGTCTCAGTGATGCTTCGGTTACATAATAATGTTACTCGTATTTTTTCTAACACTTATCCTTGTCGTGGCTTAGTTGGTAGTAGCCCTGCCTTCAAATCGAGTTCAACCACGGGTATGAGTGTGTAAACGTTTATTATTATTATTAAAATAATGTAAATTTTTTGCGTAGTAGGGACAATTTGATAATTTTTTTTTTTTTTTACGTAATGAATAATTGTTGACATTTGGCATTAGTTATATATTATACATGTAATGTGGTTTGCAAATTCGTAACACAAAGATAATGTTTTATAGGTAACTAATACTTATAAAACTAATATTAAGTATTACAATATTTTCAGACATAAATAGAAAAGTTATGAATATCTTTTGCCTTGAGATAGGAGCCATAAATAAAAAAAAATAGTTTTGTAGTTAAATATAAATTAACTATCGCTTACTAAGTGACAGATATGTTATTATATTTAATTTAATTAATTTCGTCAATTTACTACACTACCTTTGTTACGTCAAAAGTCAAATAATGTTACGTCAAAAGTCAAATAATGTTACGTCAAAAGTCAAATGTTGTTACGTCAAAACTCAAATAATGTTACGTCAAAAGTCAAATAATGTTACGTCAAAAGTAAAATTTTATTACGTCAAAAGTCAAATAACGCACGTCATGTCAGTTAAAGAAACCAGACAAGATACCATGGCTATAGAATAAACTTGTTGAAGAATTGAGAATGAATCATCTAATCAAGCACTAACATTCTATACCTAAGCACTAATTAAAAATAGAGATGGTGTAATCACTTTATTTTTCAAAATTATATTTATGTATTTTATTATTATTTTATCATCTATACGTATCAAAAGGTTTAATTCAAAGCACGTATACGTAGTTGTTAATTTTTTAACAAGTACCTGAAAAGGCATTTTAAAATTGTTGTTGCAACTCCAAGAATTTAAGTATTATTTTATTATCAGAAACATACTTCGAAAATGTTTTCGAGTATATATTTTCTTAGTATTTAGTACTAAAATTGTATTTTGTTTATAACGAAATCCGGTATCATATTCTGTCTATTAGCATAAATCCGCTTTTATGCACACACATTCATGGCTGTAAATAATTTTTTTTTTAAATTAGTGTTTTTATATCACAAAATCTTATTATTAGACGTTTCTGAGATACGAAATAAATATTTATACAAGAATTGCTCGCATAAAGTAATAAGACAAAATAAGAATAGACTACCTATAGATAGGCACATCTGAGACTGCCTATAAGGAGATACGCACTTACTGAAACTTCAACAAATATTCCTATAACAAAACTACAGATCAGTTAACAAACAGCAGACTCGTCTAGTCAAACTCGTCCGTATAATCTTGGAGCGGTGTGGGAGACGGCGCGGGGAAGGCGGACCGACAGGCCGCCAACTTAAAAATGCCGCCGCAGAGCCTTCGAATCGATACGAAGCGCGTCACGTGCCGCCGGCCGCGACCAATGAGAGCGCGGCGCCGCCAGCGGGGGCAGGGGGGCCCGAGCCCGCGGGGGGGAGGCGCCCTCTCCGCGCCTCACCCGCCAGTGCACGAGGACGCTCCGAACAGAACGGACGCACGCCGCCCGCGCTCACAACAAATACGAGTTTCACCGAAAACCGGTCCGATGCATCGTGATTCGTGACATGTTATAGTGTGCAGTGGTCGTTATGAGTGCGTGGACTGAGGAAGCGCTCTCCTGGCGCGACGAGAGGCTCGGCCTCACTGAACTACCGGCCACAAACAGGAGAAAACTACGCAGTGCTCCGTATAGACTCCACCGGCCCCATTTGCCACAGACTCACGTGGCCGAAGTGCCGACTGAGATCTCGGGGACGCACATTTCGAGGTTGTATCCGGAGATCTTGGCGCTGATATTTGAAAGGCTGCCGGTGCGAGACCGAGGGCGCGCTGCACAAGTTTGTCGAACTTGGCGAGACGCAGCTGATCGCCGGTCGGTTTGGCGCGGAGTCGAAGCTGCTCTGGACATCCGCAGACCCGCTCCGGTGCTGTTCCAATCACTAGCTAGACGAGGAATAAGGAAACTGCAAGTTTTATCATTAAGGAGAGGCCTTAGAGATGCTGTCTCATCGTTACCGGGTCTGGAGTCCTTATCTCTCAGTGGGTGCTACAGTGTCACTGATACGGCTCTGGCGAGTGCATTCGCTGCCGAAATGCCGTCGCTCAGGCGGTTGGACCTATCGTTGTGTAAACAAGTCACGGATTCCTCACTCGGGCGGATAGCGCAGTCGTTGAAGAACTTAGAAGAATTAGAATTAGGCGGCTGTTGCAATATAACCGACACGGGGCTATTGTTGATCGCATGGGGGCTGAGGAAGTTGCGTCGGTTGAATCTACGGTCATGTTGGCACGTGAACGATTCGGGTATAGCGCATTTATGCGGCGGGGGAGAAGCCAGAGGAACACCGGAACTGGAATATTTAGGATTACAAGACTGCCAAAGGTTAACAGATGAAGCACTGAAGCACGTATCGACCGGGCTTCCTAAGCTTAAATCTATAAACTTATCGTTCTGCGTTGCCTTCACGGATGCTGGTTTGAGGCATCTATCCCGACTGCAACTCCTGGAGGATGTGAATCTGAGGGCATGCGATGGCGTGTCCGATACGGGAGTTGGGTACCTGGCTGAGAGCGGAAGACTCCTCGCTCTGGACGTGTCGTTCTGCGACAAAGTTGGCGACGAAGCTCTATCGCACGCAACTCTCGGTCTATCCGGGCTGCGGTCGCTATTCCTGAGTGCCTGCCGCATCACCGACGAAGGTCTGGACAGGGTCGCGAGGTTATCCTCTCTAGAAACGTTGAATATAGGGCAGTGTAACCGGATAACAGATCGGGGATTGCGTGCTCTGGGTGAAGGACTGATCAATTTGAAAGCGATAGACTTGTATGGATGCACAAGCATCACGCCGCAGGGCTTGGACCATATCGTGAAGTTGCCACGGCTTAGTGTTCTCAACCTCGGTCTGTGGCATGTGCGGTGACCACACTAGTCCGTCTGTCTGTGTGAGCGAGACGCCATGTTCAAGTGAAGGAGCGCCAAGGTTGTGTCGTGAGGACAATGAATTAACCAATTTTTTTAAGATATTGAATTATGTTAGGATGGGGTGGCTTTCTTCTCATTTTGAGACGTTAAGTTTTTACTGTTGCTTGTGGATTTCGTTGAATTCATGTTTGATTTCGTGATAATTTGCCTGTTTATTGAAATGTTTTGTGAGAAAGTCACCTTATTACCTAGTCGCGATGTTGAGCCGGACTTTTTAGACGTTTTTATATATCTCGTTTCGCGTAATGCTGTTGGGTTTGTTTCGAATGAATCCGAACAAGTTTTTAATGTCTAAAAGGTCTGGTGTTTCAATATTATTGCTCCATTAGTTAGGTAGGTATTTAGCCATTCTTCAAATTATAATTGTTTTTGATTCGACCTTAAGTGAACTGTTAGGAAACTGAATGTTAAGCGTTAGGTTTTTCTATTATCGTTTTAATTGTTCTTGTCCTATATGAATTTCTTTTGTATTTGTCTAAGCGATTTTGCTATAACTTTTGGTGATTTGAAACAAATTTCAATCGTTTCTTTAAACTTTCTTTTGTGTAACTTGTAAAATTGTCTTCTATCAAAAATGAGGATGCCAAATTTTATTTAGGATAAAAAATGTGCCTAATGCTTAGTTTAAAGCATGAACGAAAATGTTTATTTGGTATAGATTTCAATACAAATAGAATTATGTAGATGATATAATTGTACATTCCATCATGACGTCTTCCATAATGTGAATCTAATTCAAGATTTCACACTACCCCGGAAATTATTATAACTCTGATTTTGGTACGAAAAAGTTGAGACTTATTCATTAATTGATATTAGCGACTCATAATCAACTTGCGTTGTCTTTTTCAGTAGGTAGGATTTAAAAATTCTGTCCCAAAATAAGACAAATCATTAATTAACTTAATTATCACTGAATACGGTTATCAATAGGGCCCGTAGTATTTAATAGATAGATATAAAATGTACACCATTATTTTCATATTTAGATAAATATATTCTTTTTTATATTGTTTTATTGCTTAATCTGTTTTGATATTATGTAATTCTTATTCTTATTTTAATGATAATTGTCGATCTCGATTATACGTAATAATAATTGATATTTTTGTAGTTATTGTTAATTTGTGATTTTTACTTAAGGTCGAATGAAAAATGTACGTTGTATACTGCGCAAATACATTGTTTTCTACAAAACAAATGTAAAAATAGGAGAAAATGTATTAAAAGTCATCGTTTAACTTGCAAATTACTTTTGACATTTCATTTACCTTGCCCTTTCGTTTTAGAGAAACTACTGTTTTTATTGTATAATTGGTGCGCTGCTGTTTTCTCTATTGAAACAGGTATTATTAGCTAAACGAAATAGTTAAAAACAAATAATGTCGACATTAAAAAGTAAAATACAATCCAAAATATGCTTTTCCCTACAAAATGTGACTCTACGATAGTTTGCGAAAGAGTTACATAACCTAACAAATAGTATTAAAGTACGGATAGTACTAGTTAGCCACGAATTCAATCAAAATTCAAATTCCAAAAAATCGAAATTATTTTTTTACATTTATCACTCTCAATTATAGAGAGTAGGCCGGTGTCCCTGCAGTGGGAATGTTAGAGGCTGGTACGGATTCATTACTTCAATCGATTTGGTGAATTCTTTTTTTAAAGCATATACTTTCCCATATATATCTTACTAGCGACCCGCCCCGGCTTCGCACGGTTAGTAAAGCATCAGTGTCGTATCAGAAACTACCCGTGTGAAGCCGGGGTGATTTGCTAGTGTTATACATATAAACCATCCTCTTGAATCACTATCTACTAAAAAAAACTTCAACAAAATCCGTTGCGTAGTTTTAAAGATTTAAGCATACATAGGGATATAGGGACAGAGAAAGCGACTTTGTTTTATACTATGTAGTGATATCTTTTATTGTACTTCTTGACAAATTTTATCTTTGTCCTATGTGACTGCAGGTCAGTGATGAAACTGTTTCCTATTAATGTCTGACTAGCTGCGCCACGCGGTGTTACTCGCTGTTCGCCATCATACTTCTAACCTACTATAGCCTATATTTAAAGTTACTTTCGTAACAAATTTCATCCGAATTAGTTCAGCCGTTGAGGCGTGGAGTAACAAATTTATTGACGAACTTTCGCATTTAAATAGTATGATTTTTTGTTTGGGGAACAAGACAAGGAACTGACCCATAGTTTGCCCGTTAATATATGCCATACTGCAAGAAAGTATTTCATTTCGCGTTTAGTTAGCAGCAGCCTAAACTAACCTGAATAACCTGACTTTGATCACTTGTTGCTTACAAAAACTTCTAGCTCCGACTCTGTCTCATACCTATTTGTGTCTTTGATTTTGCAACGCCACATTTCATCTTATTATTTCGATAATATATTTTCATATTTCACATTGATATTCCCAAAATATCTAGCCCCAAAATAAGTAATTTAAAAAGTACATATTGTAGCACACTGAAAAATCTTGAAAAAAGATTTTACCTTTTGTTTTTTTTTACCGGATTTTCGATAATTATGAGTGGACATCATTAACATTCCGTGATGAGTCTTCAAATGAAAATTTTCCAGCATTTCTGCTATAAATTGCGCGCCAAAAAAAAACCTGATTAATTGTTCTAGTTTATTTTGTATGGAAACGCACACAACCGCGTTTTAATTTTATGAACGCAAGTTTTCATAGATAAATATTCATTTAAAAAACGGCGTCTGAAAATTCAACGGTTATAAATATTTTTGATTTTGCCTTTAAAACGTGCGTTTTATCGCAGCATTGTCTGATAGAACGCAATACAAAAAAGTTTCTAAACCTTCGCGAGACTGAGTGCGTAATAACTCAAAGAATCTCAAAGAATAATCTTTTTTTTTTGCGAAGCAGTTTAACAATAATATTCACGGAAATTCCACGAATGGTGGAATTTCTTCATGAAATTCCTATGAACACCTCGAAGGTAAACAATGAAATTAAAAAAAAAAACAGACAGATCGACGCGCAATTGGCAAAAAAATCGCGTAGCAAACGTACACAAAATAAACATAGATGTAGACGAATTAAAAACCACCCCTTTTATAAATATGTTAAAAATGGCATTTTGTAATTTTAAAATTTCAAAGGTAAAATAGATTTTTATGTTTATTTCGACTTTGGTATGGGTACCTGAATGCAGTCTCGAGCAAAAAGTATTCTCGATTTACTTACAACCTTCTGTCAATCACCTGTCGACTTATATTAGCTGTAAGAAGTAGATGTGGGGGATTGCTATGAACAAAAAAACCAGTCTGGTGTCATTGTATGAATATTTCACCTTTAAATAGCTGCTGCGCTCCGTGGCAATATATTTTTATGATACACAAGTTACGGGACGAGCTGGAGGCCCACCTGATGTTAAGTGGTTACCTCCACCCATAAAAAAGGCAATGGAACTTAGGTCCACCCGACCGAAGTAAGAAAAGACCTAAGTGGGTGCGACTTGCCCCCGTTACGGCACCCCGAGACGGGGATGTTACGTCTCATGAGCCTGTGATTTCACTGGCACCCACACCCTTCCACCGGAACTCAGCAATGCGAATGCACCACTACTTGAAGGCAGTATTTCTCCGGGCGAATTTTGCACAAGTTCTACTGCTACTTTTTGTTGCTCCTTTAGCACCACCCAGGGGGTACGTGTAGGGATTCAAAGGGTACTCACCTAAGGACGTGAGCAACTGGACCTCCCAAAACTGGTGTTCTACGGGAATACTCCACTTTTTAGGGATAAAAAGTAGCCTATGTGTTATACCAGACTATAATCTATCTCTATGCCAAATTTCATCCTGGTCCGTTCAGCTGTTCTGGAGTGATTGAGTAACAAACATACATCCGGCCAACTTTCGCATTTATAAGCAGTAAGATTATAAATGCGAATGTGAGTTTGTCTGTCTGTTATGCTTTCACGCCTACTCAAATTACGTTTTTCAAGTGAAAAACTGGTGCTCGTGTGAGAGAGCGTAGTGGCCCAGGGGCACAGACGCCGACTTTCAATCTAAAGGTCGCTGGTTCAAACCCACACGTGAATCAATGAGTTTTTCATTTGAAAAATTTATGTGCGTATTACCACGTTCTCAAAACGGTGACGGAAAACATCGTGAGGAAACCGGCATGTCTTAGAACCAAAAATTCGACGACATGTGACATCTACCAATCCGGATTGGGCTCCCGTGTTATTGTAGATCAGAGCCCATTCAGTCTCAATTATCGAGAGTAGGCCGGTGTCCCTTCAGTGGGAACATTAGAGGCTGGTACGGTATGAGTTTGAACCAGCGAGCTTTTTCATTTTCATTTTTTATTCACTATGATACCACGTAAACCTGTACATCAGTCATGGTTCTGTAGCAAATGCTGAGAGGCGGACGATTTGTGTCTGCATCAACATTTATCTAATTCCGTTTCTTATAGTGAACACAAATAAACTCCTTATTCGTATCGTTATTGTATAACATCATTTAAAATTCTGATTATTTTATTCATAAGAGCATTATATATTAACTTTTACTATGAGAAGAAAGAAAAATGCATTTACGTGATCGCATAGTACTAACAATAACAAAATTTCAAAGTTCCCGACTGCTAGCCCATAATTTATTTTATGGTCATTTTAAAATTTTACTACTATCACTTTTACTGCTACACCATAAAAATCCTGTTATACACTTTGTGGAATAATATCTGTATTTGTGATTTTGTGCCCTGTTTATAAGGAAAATCTCTGTTATTGACACTAATAGTAATTGGTACTATTTATTATCTGTGCCAGTCCGTTTCAATGGCGCCCATTACAAGACAATATAAATGTTTGTTCAAAGAATCCTATTCTAATAGCCGACAACGTAATATTTGTATATAGTGCTATAAACTTAAGTAATTAAGTAATTGTCAATAAAATAATTTTGTAAATAGCTGTAAACTTGCACTTTTATGTAGAGATGTTTCGGGTATTGTTCTTGTACGGAATTTTTCTAAAGTCGGATTTTATTGGATGCCTCTGGCTAAAGCAATGTTACTAAACGTAAAAAAAACTCAGTATGATATATAATGAGTCAGTTGGGATATCTCTTTATATGTTCGTATATTGCTGGTATAATGTTAGATAAAATATATTCTTGTCAAATCAGTCCCAAATTTGTATAGTTTTTAATTTTGAAATCTTGAACACATATCAAATAAAGCAACATCATATATTAAATGTTTAATTAAACACGTTTTTTACCGAAATCTATAGTTCTAGGCAGAACTTTTTACATAATCTGATCTAGAGGTGATTGGTTGCTATGGCTGATTCGCCAGCAATGGTGAAGTTTAAAATACATTCATTTATCTTGAGCATGATAATACTGCACACGGCTCCGTTGCTTTATTGGTAGTACAGCCTTCGAAGCGAGGGTTGTCGGGTTCGATTCCCAGCTAGAGCAGGCTGGGTGAGCCTGCTCTGTGACAATTACTGTGCTGAGTATGAAGTTTGTTGACGGGTCTTGGATGTTTGCTTCTGTGTTCGTCTGTGCCATCTGTGACACAGGGAAGCATTTATCCATACAACATGCAGTAAAAGGCCTTTTAAAATACCTATTAAAATGACGCTGTTCAAAAACATAGAATAATTATAATAATACCCGAAGCGTACTTTGATCGCGATCATTATCGAGTGACGCATGTCTTGAGATGAATGATACAATCACTGCGTGCAGATAGACGTAACAAGCCATTGGACCTTGACCCGGCAATGATTCGGACCACTGGCTCGATTTCAACCAATGTCGAATAAAATCTACTGTCATTGAGACGATTTATTTTTCACTTGTGTGGAATCTAGAGAAAAATTGCTTGAAACAGCCTCTAATGTGCCCACTGCAGGGACACCGGCCTACTCTCGATAATTAAGAGTGAATGGGCTTTGATTTTACACGGGAGCTCAATACCTATTGGTAGATGTCACATGTCGTCGATTTTTTGGTTCTAAGACATGCCGGTTTCCTCACGATGTTTTCCGTCACCGTTACGAGAACGTGGTATTGCGCACATAAATTTTTCAAGTGAAAAAACTCATTGGTGCATGTGTGGGTTTAAACCAGCGATCTTCAGATTGAAAGTCGGCGTCTGTGCCCCTGGGCCACTACGCTCTCATTTCGTGCTGATTTAATTACAGCAAGAATATAATTTAAAATAATAAATATTCATGGACATTTCAAACAGAAACATTTATCCTCAAACTAAGCATGTCTTGTACGAAACGAATATTATAATAGTAATTTTTTTTATGTGAATTATTGGCGGTACGAGCTGAGCTGAGGTGGTAAGTGGCGACCCCCGCACATGAAAACAGTAATGCATTCATGCTGCGTCTATTACCGGGGACGGGGATGATACGTCTCATGCGCATATGATTATACCGGCACCCACACCCATCCACCGGAACACCGTGTGGTGGATGGACGAACCACCACACCGAATTTGGCAGAAGTTCTAATGCTCCTTTTAGTTGCTCCTTTAGCACCACCCAGCGGGTACGTGTAGGGAATCAAAGGGTACACACATAAGGACGCGAGCAACTGGACCCCCAAAAAAATATTTAATTTTCACCAATTTTGCGGAAATTTTGTCGAAATGGCAACATTATTTTGCTTCATCATTCAGCAGAATTTTATTTGGTGTTCTTCTTGTGCGCCTATATTTATTCTAATGCTTGTTCGCAAGTGGGTGACGTAAATAAAACTGTATCTTCCCCATGGAGGGTCCGATAGGGTTTAAACAAGCGCTAAACTATAGAGAAACGTAGAAAATTCAAAGATTAATAAAGTAGAGTCAGCCACGCCACAGATAATGTATATTAAATGAATTCTTTTAAATATTAGAACATACAACTGTTACATAATTTATTAATGTGAATTCATTACTTTTTCTTCCATTTATAATTCGATATTTTTGTTACTGAGGTAAAGCCTAGTCTTTTACTATTATCAACCATAACTGATATTTAATAAGGTGCATTTTAGTAAAGTATATTCAAGTTAACAGTGACTTAACTGGTCGTCTTGCTTCGTAGAATGATAACGATCTGAAAACTTTGCGAAACTTGCCATAAATAAATAATAGAACGATGCAATCGGAATTTAAGAAATCGAATGTTTTTTAAATGTTTTGGAATCATTTAAAAAAAATGTTTTTAGTTAATGAAGAAATGCTTGTTTATTTTCGTAACCAATTCATAAAATAATAGCAGTTAACAACAACAATTCGAATAACGAATGTTTTTAACTGATTCTCAATGAAATGTTTTGAGTTAATTAATTTATCATGATCCTTGATTATTTTCGTAAGAAATTCATAAAACAATAGCAGTTAAAAACAATAACTAAGAAATGCAATTAACATTTATCATAATTTAATATTTTCTGCCGAAAAGGAATCCTTAGACGACAACAAAACCCTACTTATGTAATTTTCAAAAATAGAATTCCAAATTTCTCGGTCGTATGGCAAAAACTGGAGTCCATATTTACGATGATCACAAAAAATGGCGGCTGGACAAAGGCCTAGAGGCGACAGGTCTGTTTAGAACGAGACGGGACGGGACGGGGAGGAAAGGGACGGGACGGATGCATGGCCATCTCTGTTTCATTGCCTATACCACAGAATAATTCATTGCACCGACTGGCCTCTGCAGGTACAAAGAGTTTCGCTCCAAACTGAGAACTGAAACTTTTGAAATTGGTACTGCTGGAACTGGTTTTAATTAAGTATAATTTAATTCAATAATATGTTTAATTATAATTTAATTTGATAATATATTTAGTTTTCGATTATTATTCCATTTCCTGTTTATTTTATCTAGTTGACGCGGGCTAAACTACTACATGCCATAGAAATACAATTGAGGAACTCTTCGTGCTTATCGGAATCTCACGGGTTTAAGTCGGTTAAAAATCTGATCTGATCCGTCCCGTTTCAATGTGAAAAAGCGACGACAATCTCAGGGTCCAGGGAGGGCAGGATGAAAGGATCTCATGAATATGTATGATACCGTTAGGTTACCTGAATTTCTATGAAGCGGTTTGAGTATTAAATAGCCTGGATTAAAGAACCAAAAACCAGTTCAATAGGGATTAAAATACTCTTTACAGTTCCTTAATCAGCCGAGCCATCCCAAATGGAGCCATTTTCTTTTTTTTTTTTTAATGTGAATGTATGACGGAACGAGTTGAGGGCCCACCTGATGGTAAGTGGTGACCCTCGCCCATGACAACAGTAATGCGTGCGACTCAGTATGAGATCCAAATCTTGACTGAGTCGCATTCATCCTGCTGCGTCCATCATCCATCACACGGGGATATTACGTCTCATGTTCCGGTGTGTGAATATGACTCCGCCCCTTTTTGTCAAAATAAAACACATTTGTTCGCTTACAATATTAAAAAAAAAATTATTGAAAGTATGCTCCATCTGCAGCTACAACCTTCGCCCATCGTTCAGGTAGTTTTCGTATTCCTTGCTGGAAGAAGTCCTGGTCTTTTGAGCTTATCCAGTTGTCAATCCAAATTTTGATACTTTCACATGAAGTAAACTTTTCTCCAGTAAGGTCTGTCTGCATCGTCCGGAATAGGTGGTAATCCGAAGGAGCTATGTCTGGTGAATATGGCGGGTGGGGTAACACTTCCCAGTCCTGTCCCTCTAAATATCTTTTTACGACTTCTTCGGTATGCGGTTTGGCATTGTCATGCTGAAGAACTAATTTGTTATGTCTATTCACCCATTCTGGTCGTTTTTCTTCTATGGCTCGCTTCAAACGCATTAGTTGTCGTCGGTAAACTTCTCCATTAATAGTTTCAGAGGGTTTGAGCAACTCATAATATACAATACCTTTCTGATCCCACCAAATACAGAGCATGACCTTGGCACAGTGAATATTTATTTTTGGCTGTGATGGGCCTGGTTCGCCTGGTTTCACCCAAGCTTTTTTGCGTTTAGGATTTTCGTAGTGTATCCATTTTTCGTCTCCTGTGACTATCCGATGCAAAAATCCTTTTCTTTGCTGTCTTTGAAGCAGCATTTCACAAATGGTTTTCCGACGTTCCATGTCTCTTTCTTTTAAATCATGTGGAACCCAGTCACCGGCTTTTTGAATCATTCCCATCATTTGTAAACGCTTTGCAACAGTTGAACGATCAACATTTAATGCTGCAGCTAATTCTGATTGAGTTTGGCAAGAATCTTCCGCCAATAATGCTTCCAATTCAGCATCTTCAAATTTTTTTGGTGGTTTTCCATGTTCTTTATCCTCAGTACTAAAATCGTTATTTTGAAATCGTCGAAACCATTCCTTGCAAGTTGTATTAGACGGAGCATGCTCACCATAAATCTCCACAAGCAAACGATAAGTTTCCGCTGCAGTTTTCTTCGCAATAAAATAATGTAATAACACTTCCCGCAAATGACGTTTATTTGGAATAAAAACCGACATTTTCGAAAAGGTGAAAACAATTGTTGCTTACACTTCAACCAAATATCATAAAATGCGTTAGATAGCTGACATTCAGTACTATCGAATACAAGTATGGTCATTTATTAGTACACGTAAACAATACTAAAAACGACATCTGTTGAGAAAGGGCGGAGTCATATTCACACACCCAATATTTTCACCGGCACCCGCACCCTTCCACCAGAACACAGCAATTCGAGCATTACTGTTTGGCGGCAGATTAATACCATACCCAAATGGAACTATTTTTAAGCCTACAAGTCTTTCTGCAACAATGGGCTGTTTTCTATTGCAAAAGGAGGTGTGTCTGTCTGTCTGTGGCACCGTAGCTCATATGGGTGAACCTATTTGGGTGCGGTTTTTTTTAATTTAAAAGCAGGTTTTCTAGCGGTGGTTCGTAGACTTGCCGTGTCTTTACATTAAATATTTTTATCACCGTTATCACCGTTATTCTTAATTTTTTGTGTTTCATTGTTTTTGCTCTAAAATAAACTTATTATTATTTTATTATTATTATAACCAGAATAATCAATTTATTTCTAAAATTTATAATTTCAGTCAGATAAAAATATTTAATGATAAGAAATGCAAAAGTAATTATAAAAACTAATATTAAATATTGTACAATTCAATTTAAGCGTGTCAAGACAATGAACAGA
Organism: Aplocera efformata; assembly: GCA_921293045.1. Classification (NCBI taxonomy): domain Eukaryota; kingdom Metazoa; phylum Arthropoda; class Insecta; order Lepidoptera; family Geometridae; genus Aplocera; species Aplocera efformata. The sequence continues at coordinate 2,364,723 of OV121061.1, forward strand.
ATTCTCTAACAGAATTCTGTCAGTTGTGATTTTGTCTTGGACCAAATTGTCTAGTTTTAGTTAACGTAATGTTAGAGCGTGGTGTATCTTCCCACTTATTCAATCAACGTACTTGGGTATGATAATAAAAGATGGTATAGAATAACATGAATTTCAAATATTTTGGTCTGCTTTCTAATCAAGTAGGCAGAACAAACATATCAAAAGAATTTTAATTTCCACTTATGAATCAGAACTCGGGGGAGGGTAGCCTATTAATTAGCTTAAATATTACATTATTCTATTCTTTAATTAACAAATTGTTTTTTCCCTTTGAACTTATGAAAGTTTCTGCAATCAATTTCCTTTCAACGTGCCTTATTATCGCTTTAGACTTGGAAGGAAGTGGTTCTAAAATGGTCAAGAAAATACAGTTTGAAAAATCTTTGACAATAATGCGGCGTAGTCTTTTGCTTTCCGGTATAAAAACTACATTAATTCCGTGGAATTCGACAGTCGATTTTTTCATAAATTACTGCCTATACTTTACAAACTTGATAACGCTATATTCCGTTATTTTTGGAGAAATCGCATGGCTCATCCAGGGTGTTCACATCGGGAGAAGTTTCATAGAAATGTCCCTGGCATTACCACTCATAACTATAACCTTTTTGGGAACAGTAAAATCCTTCTTTCTTTATCTGAACAGGCAGATTGTTTGCGAAATTATAGATTTGTTGAAAGAAATGCACCCTGAAGATAGCGCAGAGGAACCTGGCGATATAAAACGAGATGTTATCAATGAAGATAAAATCACAACAGAAGCTGTGTCTATGCTCAACACGGTTTTGAACCTGCTAATCGTGCTTAGTGGGTCTGTGTTGGTGACATTCTTGCTAGCACCGTTGATTTTAATGATCTTCGAATACCTCGCTAAAGGGATTATGGATATAACTTACCCTTTTGCAGTGGAATACTGGTTTGATGTGTCCGATACCAGCCTCTGGCCGGTTTTGTATCTACATCAGGTTGTTGCTAGTAAGTATGGATGACATTGTTGACCGCTGGTGTTTGTGTTCTGCGTAATGGTAAACTTGTGGAGAGATATAAGGTAGGTGCGGGGAATAAGGCCTACCTAAGGTTGGATTATAATAAAAATTAAAAAATGTTTATATCCATCGAGAAATTTTAATATCGGTCAAATCTGTAAATCAACTAGCACAAAATACAAACAAAAAATAGCAACTTCTATAAAGTTTTAGAAACGCTGATATCTATCAGCTCAGATGAACACTGATTTTTGAGTCTTTTCAACGTTATTGCCTGATTTTACACCAATCACGCATATGTGGATCTGTTATAAAAGTTATAATTTTCAAGGAGTATCAATTCGTTTGTTTTTTTTTATGTTTGTTACCTTAGTAGCAGTAGAGTTTGGCCAAGTTCGTCCGGAGAGGTACTGACACCACACAGGGAATATGCTGCGATTATTGCCGCCATTATTGCCGCCATTTTTACATCAGCTACTTGTGTATGAACGACTATTCTGTGGAATGTCAGTGTTTCATGATACCTCCACGAGTTCCTGGGAAAAAGGGTATTGACAGACAGACGGACAACTAAGAGATCCTTTAAGGGTTCCAGTATTAGTTTTGAACCTTAAAGATGGGATTGCGATGAGACTGCAAGTATTGCTGTTGTTTATGTATGGTGTGCATCAGAGCGTGGTGGCCCAGGGGCACAGACGCCGACTTTCAGAAGGTCGCTGGTTCAAACCCACACGTGCACCAATGAGTTTTTTTCACTTGAAAAATTTATGTGTGCAATACCACGTTCTCGAAACGGTGACGGAGAACATCGTGAGGAAACCGGGCATGTCTTAGAACAAAAAAATCGACGACATGTGACATCTACCAATCCGGATTGGGCTCCCGTGGTAGATCAGAGCCCATTCACTCTCAATTATCGAGAGTAGGTCAGTGTCCCTGCAGCGGGAATATTAGAGGCTGGTACGGTGCATTAGATCGCAGCCAGCTTACATATATAAACAGAAAATTATATTCCAGCTATAATTGTATGCTTGAATCTATTCGGTTCAGAGACCCTCTACTACGTCATATGTACATACGTGGAGATGCATTTCCGTATACTGTGCCATCGACTCAGGATGACCCTGACGAAGGAAAACTTGGTGAAAGACGTCATCACACATCAACGACTTATAAAGTGAGTATATAGGACATCACTTAATGACTTAGATCCAGAAAAAAAAAAAAAAAAACAACGTTAACACACTCATACCTCTGCACTAGGATTCCCTGTGTCGCAGATGGCATGGACAAACACAGAAACACAAGACAAACACCCAAGACCCGAGAACAAACTTCATGCTCACCACACAAAGTGTGCCCCGGCCGGGAGTCGAACCCGGGACCCCTCGCTTCGAAGGCAGGGCTACTACCAACTAAGCCACGGAGCCGTTTGTAAAGTTTAATTTTTAACTTTTCAACTTCATTTGTTTGGTTTTCATCAGTAATTACCATTACCCAAAGGGTTTTTATACTTTTTAAAATGAACTTGCGTTACAGCGTGGTTGATCGAGCAGAACTGCTGTTTACAAAATCAGCTCTGGTCCACATTGTATGCAGTTCGTTCCTCATTTGCCTGAGCGCGTTCAACATCACTGTAAGTACTTATCGACAGAAGTCATGATATTTCCCATCAGTCCGTGTTCAAAGTACTAAAAAACTCTTAAAACATAAATAAATCGTTAAAAATAAAATTGTACCCGATCACGCGTGTCTGGAACCAGGCACGTGGTGGCCCAGGGGCAGACGCTGGCTTTCAATCTGAAGCTCGCTGGTTCACCCATACGTGCACCATGAATCACTTAAAATTGATGTGCGTAGTACCACGTTCTCGAAACTACCTACCTATCCGGTTTGGGCTCCGTGTTAGATCAGAGCCCATTCACTCTCAGTTATCGAGAGTAGGCCGGTGTCCCTGCAGTGGGAACATTAGAGGCTGGTACGGTACGCGGTTTTTATTACAAAGTTTGTTCATGCTCTATCCGACCCTCTACGGGGAAACCTTTTCACAAATAATTGGTTTATTTGTCGGCTCATTAGCTAAATTGAAGCGTGAGTCCTGCGTTCGAAGTTTGTTCTCGGGTCGTGGCTGTTTTTGTTATATTTATCCATACTATCTAAGATATAAGGTATCCTTGTTTCTTTGAATATTTCATATACGGCTATTAATAGTGTATGTATTATACATTAAAATTATCTCCGACATTTATACGAAATGCTTCATTAATATCAAGGATAATATCTTATCTTATCTTTGTTTTAGGTAACTGAAGATATAAAGACGCTGTTTGCATTTTTCTCTTTCCTTCTGCTCAGTCTGTCTCATATTTCTCTACTGTGTTTCTTTGGAGACAAACTGATGAGATCTGTAAGTATGGAAATGTTGTCAGTTCAATTATTATAGTTTTCATGAAAATTCACCGCAATTCATCAAAATCTTATGCCAAATTATCTGTGGCTTAGTCAGAATCTTTTGAATCCTACACGTATCTGGCGAAGAACCAGTAGAAGCAAGCAGTGGATTAATAAGTAGCCTATGAATCCTTATACTTATCTCCGGGTGATGTGAAAGAAACATCTAAAGTAGCAGTAGCACTTGTGCCAGTTTGAATGCTGGGGAAATTACAGTCGCATGCTCACGCAACTGTAATTCCCCGTTCTATTCATGTTTCAGAGGGACTGGTGCAACACTATACGACTTGAGATGTTGAGAAAACGTCCTTAATTCGGCTTCATTTCTTTTGTTTGACGATATGTAGTTTTTTTTATTTGTTATATAATTCCAAGGATCACCTTATCTATGGGATCAGCCATAGATAATAATTTATTATATATGGGATCACCCATAGATAATAATTCGTCTAAATTCTACATCTCATAGCAAAAAATAGGGGCCAAAAGTGTTAAAGCTGGCTCGAATCAGAATAGTTTTAATTTTGTTTTTAGAGCGCAGAAGTGAGTGAGGCCGTGTATCACTGCCCCTGGTACGATTTCGACGCCACGACGAAGAAGGCTGTACTTATTATCATAATGAGGTACAGGTTTCACAAGATTTACTTTAATAACGTTTGTTTGTTTCAAGGTAAACAAATATATAATTTTAACTGAATTTATTTCAAAATAAACGTAACAGATTCAGTCTAATTTACTTTAACGAATCATTCAAAATCGCGATACTTAGAAACATAAAGTCATGCCTTTTTCCCCGATAGGTTAGGCAAAGCCAATATGGACTTTTTATCTATTGGGTTACACTATCGCGGGAACGTAAACGTGTCAAAGTGAGCGCAATGCTCGTTATTTTGCCACTAATAACTCTGCATACACTTTTTCAATAAAATCAACAATCCATAGTAATTCAACAGCCATGATAATACTATTATTACCAATATGTTCAAGTAATTTACTATACTTTACAGTTAAAATTTACAACCGAACTAATAAGTCCCTCATTTGGAAGTCGGTTAAAAAAAAATTACAACCTGCTTGACGCACTGCATGCAATGATATAATTTTGCTCTCTAAAACAATGCAAAAAAATACATATATAAAATAGAAAAAAAAAATAATACTGACAGTTTCTTTAAAGTAAAAACAGATATATTTCACAAGGCACCATTTTTATACCGATTTGAATTTTTTTTTTAAATGTTAGGATGTACTCCCTTTGGTCTTGAATAAGGGATGAAAGTATTGAAGGTGTTTCGATTTTTTAACTCAGTCAGAGGCCTTCGTTCTCTATTAATTTATAATATTTTTCTAATTCATTACTTGTACAATGTTTCACCAGCTTTATGAAAAAATGTTTCTGAATTGTATAATAGTAAAAAAGTTCTGTAAAATAAAGCTATTACGTAATTGCACAGAAGCAGGCACGCGAAGGTAAACTATTTCTCATTAAATAGAGTACAAACTGTTTTACCTACTTGACCTATTTTCCACTTGGGGACACTTCAGTAGAATTAATCCTTCAAAGAAAACCATTCAGAAGGGCTTCGAAAATGACTGAACAGCTCAGTGGGTAGTGACTCTGCCTTTGAGCAGAAGGTTCTGCGTCTGGGTGTTTATATGTATCTATCTATATATCTATACAAATAAATAAAATTGAAGAGTTTAACAGCTATTTACTAAACGCACGGTACTTATTAAAAACACATTTATGTTTGTCTGTCTGTTTGTTCCGGGTAATCTTTGCAACGGCTTGACCGATTTCGACGGGACTTTCACTGGCACATAGCCGATGTTATAAAGCGTAACTTTATTTAAGGCGTAATAGGCTATATTTATGTATTGTAAGAATAAGAGAAATAAATAGTATTCCACGCGGAAGAAGTCGATTCGAACAACTAATAATATTTATAATTTAGTTTATTCTACCAGTGACCTAAGGTTGAATTCTCGCATTTATTAAAATTATTTATTCAAATGCATTAAAAACAGACACTTTGATTTTATTTATTTGTATAGAAGATGAAACATTCCTAAATAAGATACTTACTGCTCTTAAAAGTAATTATGCAATCGGTGGTACGGAATCATCGGTTTGCGAGGCCGAGTCGCAATTTGCCGGTTTTGTTGTTCCACAAATAATTTCTTTCACAATTGTTTCGTATTTCAGGTCTTGGAAGCCATGCAAGTTGACGGCCGCCAATTTCGCTGATCTCAACTTGAAGGCCTTCACTACGGTAAGGAAAATGAGAATTGTCGTCTGGGTGAAGGTTTTCCGTGTCAAACTTCATTTCATTTCATTTATTGTTGTTTGTGAACCTAGGTACATAATTGAGATGGAAAACTTAATATAATTAGAACACTAGGCTCTGCTATTTGAGCATAGAAATATTCATTAGCTTAGGTAAAAAAATATCAAAATATAATACAATATAATTAAAAAAGGATTAAATTAATCAAATAAATTAAATAATGGAATGTCAATAAATTAAAGGTATAAAAAAAAACATGTTTAAAGTCAAGCATTCACAAGGCTTTGAATGGAACTCCATATTTCTGTTTCATTTTACTCTGTCATTCAAATAATCAGTAACGGAAAATGATTTCCGGCAGAGAAAACTAGATTTTTTTTCCTAAAGAATAATATAATAATAGATTTTCAGTATCCAATATATATTTTGGTAACTTATTCAATATCCTTGGCGAGATAATACGTTTTTAGAAAAAAGTGCGGTTTGACGTTTGTTCGTCTGTCTTTTATAGGGCTGCATCATTTGAACAATTAATGGAGTCCCAGTTGCTCGCGTCCGTAGGTGTGTACCCTTTCATGCCCTACACGTACCTGGGTGGTGCTATAGGAGCAACCAAAAGTAGCAGTAGTGCACATGTGACGTATCATCCCCGTCTCGGGTGATGAATTTGACTCAGTGTAAGATCCAAATCTTATACTGAGTCGCATTACTGTTGGCATGGGCGGGGGTCGCCACTTACCGCCAGGTGGGCTCATATAGTTCTGTCACCATTTCACATTAAAAAAACATCCGTAGTGGGCTGAATAGACAGTGATTATTGCCGATATTGATAAAAGTCATTAAAAATATCGCTGGCACGGAACACATAGTATGCAAGATCGAATCATTCGATGGATGGATCATAATCCTAACTAATATTATATTATATATGCAAATGTTCTTCGTTACGCTTTCACAGCTAAACTATTAAACCAATCACCATAACTAAACTATTAACCAACACACGTTGTCAGATAGAAAAGGACATAGGATACCTTTCATTAAGAAACAATTAACAAAATCTACATTAACGCGTATGCGGAAAAAAGCTAGTTGCATTTAATACGAATTCCTTGAATACAATACAATTCGAACAGAAACCAGTCCTAATTCACCCAGCGTCTTTCTGTTCCGGTTTGACGGGCGGAAACCGGTGGAATTACAGGCCCATGAGTCATTTGATCGAGCTAAAGTAGCAATGGGCAGGACATAGCTCGTAGAACTAAAAAGTGTAGCACTGAATTGATACACTATGCAGTAAATAGGTAGACATGTCTAGCTTTGTTTATTCTAAAAATTTTATTTGTTATGTTTTGATTATAATGGTCTACGTATGCCCGTAGTGTCATCCCTTCTAGGTTCTGCCTGAAAACCAGCGCTGATCTCAGAGCAGACGTGATGAATGCCTTTCGTTCGAAGATTAGTATTAAGCTGAGGCAGCGACCTTTTTTGATCACGTGGTAGAATTATATTCAGTTTTATAAATGTTCCAACTGTATTTTATGTTAAGCTTGTACCATGTTGTTTGTAAGTCTGTCCTTTAGTTTTCCGTTGATGAAAATTCTCTAATTTGGGCACTGTTTCCGAAAATGTATTTCTTCGCAAACGATATTTTCACAACGAAAAAAATCAATTTATTAAATGAAATAATTACGAGGGGCTGATTTTTGGGTCCTTCAAAAAAATATTTTTCCTTAAACCTATTGAGTTTGGTATCAAAATAAGTCGTCCAAAAATATATACAACTTTTTATGTTTAAATGTAATATGGATTTTTTCGAGCAGTCGGGTTTTTTCGTATCTTCGTTATCGCGCGTATTAATTTATTATATCAAAACTCATTCATATATTTCTGTTTCAGATTTTGAGCCGTTCCTGGTCGTATTTTGCGCTTTTGAAGACCGTTTACAAATAATTTGAACTGATCTAAAACAATTTTCATCTTAATATAATTTAATAGTGAATATGATGTTTTTTTATTATCTTTGATTTTTACTGTTCTTCGCTTTATTGTATACTAGTTGCGCCTCGCGGTGTTACCCGCGGGTTTCCTGGTATATAAGCAGTTTATGTCTTAATCCAGGATATAAGCTATTCTGGTACCAAATTTCATCCAAATCCACTGAGTCATTTGAGCGTGAAGGTGGAACAAACACACACACACACACACACACGCAAATACACACACACACACACACATACACACACACACACATACAAACTTTCGCATTTATAATATAAGTAAGATTAGAGATCAATTTTGGTTGACAGCGGTATTTGGGACCTTTTATGTGGCTATTGTGTTGGGACAAGCAGGCGGCCCGCCTGAAGTTAACTGGTTACCGGTGCCCATAAACACCAAAAATATGATTCAGGTCTTCCCCTACTAAAGTATAGGAAGACCCAAGTCGCATCGCTTTGCGCCCGTAAATCTGAAACAGGGCTGTTACGCCTCAGGACGGTCTTGGCCCGTCTCAGAGAGGACCTGTGCTGTGTTACTGTTTTTATGGGCGGCGGTGAGCACTTAACATCTGGCCGACAGCTCTTTTCATCACTACCATCGCATAAAAATAAAATAAAGTTTGGTTCTTGGATGGTTGTGTGGGTAGCGAAAGATATTTTTTTTATTTAGTTGCAGTCGAAAATAGCTGTTTTATTGGTATCTATTATGTAAATTAAATCGTCTGTCTACGGTAAAGTAAAACACATGTATAAGTCATTTCTATAACGATTTTAAAAACATTGTCAATTTACATTCTTGTGTCAAGTTTTATATTCAACCAATGTTTGTATGAAAAGATTATGCCCTAACAACGTCAACGTTAACACTCATACCTCTGCACTAGGATTCCCTGTGTCGCAGATGGCATGGACCACACAGTAACACAATACAAACACCCAAGACCCGAGAACAAACTTCGTGCTCACCACACAAAGTGTGCCCCGGCCGGGAATAGAACCCGGGACTCCTCGCTTCGAAGGCAAGGCTACTACCAACTAAGCTACGGCTACTACCAACTAAGGTTCTTCCTTGGACGAATTCTGTTCAAAAGATTAAAACACCATATACTTATTTTAATGTAGTATTAGCCGATAGAACCGACGGCTCATCTGATGTTAAGAGGTTGCCGCCGTCTATAACAACAGCAATAAATGCAGCAGCAGCAAATGTTGTTTTTTGACGTTCCTATGCTTGTCTGTTTGAATGGCTCTGATCATAGATCTTGTGTTTTGTTTAATTTTAAATTTTGTAATGATATTGTTTATGTGCTGTGTATGTGTATAATTTTAATTTCAACGTAACCAAGTGTACTTTATGGTTCCTACGGTCAAATAAATGAGTATGACTATGAGTAATACAACTCAGATCCCCATAAAGCGCGAGGAGACCCATGACGCATCGCGTTGCAGCCGTCACTCGGAAATGAAAATGCATCATGCATTTGCTACCTTTGGAAGAATTCTCAGCCTTTTTGCTTCACCGTAATCGGGTAATGACTGAAGTTCCTTACAGACACATATCAAGAGCTCTCCAAATACTTATAAAACGAACGTTGTGTCTTTAAATGGTAGAAGAATTTATAAACTCAAAACAATTTCAAGCGTCTCAGCGTCGGGTTTCGAGACATGCATGAGACCGTTTTCGAGTAGACAATGCATGTCTATCGCGTAAAAAATCCAGGTAGATATCTCGATATAACACCATTATACAGAAACAGTTGTTTTGACACTTAAAACCCCAGAAATAGAATCCAAACTGCAAGAATGAACCGCAAACAAAAATGGCCGCCAGCTCTCTGTCTACACTCTTGTTAACGTTCAAATATAAACTTTATTGCGATCGCTTATGATTTGTTTCGGCTATACGTCGAAAGATCACAGATGTTGTGATAGCAAAATTGTAAATGCGGCTCGATTCGACTTTAAACCACAGGGTGAAGGGTCATTTCACATTGGCAGGTTATGAAATGTCAAGTTGGCGGGACGTTGACATTTCGCAAGATTTCCGATGCAGTTGTTTTGGATCTTAGTATTGTTGTTATAAGGAATGTTTTCACTAGAACATGTGGAGAAAGGAAGTTGGTAACAGAACACGACAGCGGGTACCCGTGTGCGACGGCATGCAACGATACTGGATTGTCGGGTACACACGATGAAATGAATATTGTATCTCAAGATAATAAAGAACAAAGATATGTTGCGAGAAACAGAAGACATGTTCAGAAAAAATATATTTGCGTGAATCGCTTAACGATTATTTATTTATATACTAGAACAATGAACCTAAAACTTAAAACCTTACTTAAAACCTAAACTTAAAATATAATATAATAACTAAAATATATTATTAAAAAGAGTCCCTTTAGGCAAAGTTCTGAAGATACTGGCAGCGTTCCCTCTTTGAATAGCTAGACTGATTCTATTTGCGTGAATTGTATGTCAAAATTTTGATAACTAAGGATTTTTAATTAAAGATAAAGATTAAGATAAGATAAAAAAGTTTTGGAATTTGACTACTGTAATAATCATAACATCTCACGCTTAATGCTATAAACATGTCCATTAAAGGGCACAAGATAATTGGTAGTTCTTATTGTGTAACGGTAAATATTGATAAATGCAATTTTTCGAAGATGTAGTTTAAATTTAATGAATTATTTGATGCTACATTGATTTGTTTCCTGTATTCTTAAGATTATTGTAGGATATATAACTATTTTACCAATTAAAACTATGGTTATTTGTAAGCTAAGAAATTGTAATTTTAAGCATTTTGTGCGTTAACTACCTTAATTTGTAAATCACTCTAGCTCTCAAAAGATTTTTTCCCGAGATCAAAAGATTTATTTGCATTAAAATATGGCGAGTCAAAAGACTATGACAAATATGTCTTGGTCTAAGTTATTAAAGTAGTAACTTTTATTTATCTTTTAATGCCTCTTTAGATGTATGGTCAGTCAAGTTATGAGTTACGAGGCTAAAGGAATAACTGAGTTTGAGTTTGATTTGACCTGACTACAATTTTTCTTTATTCTCCACCAGTATAGACTGTGTATGTATACCGCCGTCCTATGAAGCAACATGATAAAACTCCATCCTAAGGTTGTCTGGAAGACAAGACCGCCCATTGTACTAAATCTAAGTATATTTATATGAATATTATGTAAATTTTATGGTGTACAAAAGTGTTCATTCATTCATTCGTTCATTCAATATTGTATTTAATATGCGAATGATATCTCTGGTTTGATTCCCGTGTGGGTCCTGACAGTTTGACAAGAAGGCGGGTGGGACCGCCGCGGGCCGAACATCTGATTTTTTCCTTTTTTTTATAAAGTTTTTTCCTCGAGAAATCCGTATCGCACGATACACGAAGTCTTTACTTATTTCGATAAGAAATATTCGTGATGGAAAGCAAGGTTTTTGTGAGCGTACATTGCGTACTGTACCAACAATGTTCCTACTGCTGGACTGGTTGAAAGAACGCAAGATATTGACATTTTTGTTAAAGACTATTATATAATATTATATTTATTAAAAAAAATACGAAATTCGAAGTATTTTTAACCGACTTCCAGAGGAGGTTATCGTTTCGGATGTATATATATTTTTTTTATATTTGTTACCTCAGTACTTCGTCATTTATTTTTAAAATCAAAAATACTTTTTTGAAAGGATATCCTTTCAGATCGGTCCCATAGAAATTTTATAAACAAAAAAAAAAATCGATTCAGTAGTTTGGTTGCTAAATCAAAATAACTAGAAAAAATATATCATCCAAGTAAACGATATTGCATGTTTTACTTTCCTGTGACGTTTTCCTTCGCCCGTTGTATACCGATTCGGATATTTCTTTTTTAAAATGGTAGGCTTATTTCTCTTCTTAGAAAGTTATTTGTTAAAAAAAATAAGAATAAAGTATTTGGACATTAACTTAGTTTTAATCCAAACCGCGTTGCGATAACTTTGAAGAGAGATGTAACATCATGCACTTGTAATTCCACATTTCTACGAGTGTATGCTAATTTAGGTATACCACATTAACAACAATGAATAAATAATTAATATTCTACTCATATATGACCTACGGTTCCATTTAAGTACACATAAATTAATTGTTATTGGCGTGATTAAGTTGTTTATAGATGACGTAATGATTTTAAAATAAGGTTAAGACGTATTTAAGTGGTGAATGCTAGACCAGTCCCGTATACCTGGACACTGAGGACCTGTTAGATTTGATAAAATAAATTATAATTTGCCTCACACGCTCACATATACACAAACACACACACACATAAACCCAGTGTTAAAGAAATAAAAATATTTAAATTGTGACATCGTTAATTGTTACTGAATTTAAAACATTGTTTATTAATTTAAGTTTAATTGGTATTAGTTAAGCCCCGCGGTGTTACTTGCGTTTTTCCGAGATAAAAGGTAGGGTACATGTTAATCCAGGATAGAAGGTATACTGATGCCAAATATCTTCAAAACCTTTTGAGCCTTTTCAGCGTGATGGACTAACAATCCTACGCACACACATAAAAACATACACACACGCGCGCATACAGGTTTATAAACAATGTTTTAAATTCAGTGTACCAGACACTGAATTTAAAACATTGTTTATTAATTTAAGTTTAATTTGTATAAAGTTTAACGAACCATATCTACTCAGAACTTGGTGGGCGTTGGGGTCTGCGACAGATTTAATACTTCAGCAATATCCGTCTAATTGCAACGCGATGCGACTCGGGTCTTGTTATAATTTAGTAGGGGCAGACCTGAGTCGTATCTTGTTGATGTTTCGGCGAAAATCATTTGACATTAGGTGGGACGTCTGCCCGTCTATCACTTTAATCGAGTAAAAAAAAGTAAAATAAAATAAACATTTTCATCCATGTAAACATTGCGTATTTTGCTACTTTCAAAGTATCGAATTCGGGTTTTTTTTTTCGATTTTTAAATCGGGTTGGTATTTGTAGAGTTCTCAAATCTTGTGGCATGCGTTTCTTTCACCTACCCTATTTTTTTATAATCTCTGTGGGGTATTTAAGTTGGTAAGCTCATGCTGAGAAGTTACCTCTATATTTCGAGGAAATCCACACATAAAGACATCAAAAGAACCACAGAGTTGTATGAAGTGGCCAAAATCTTTTATCCCAATAGATGCGTCTTTGGGATAAAAGATTTTGGTCACCAGTTGCCACCACCATCTCCGCCACCGCTGGTGGCAATTAATTCTGACACATTCAAAAATTGCAATACTGAACATATTTTTTCACTAGCTGTGTTCCGCGGTTTCACCCGCGTTTTTCTCGTTTCCGTGGAAACAGCGCACGCAAAAATAGGTTTTCGATTTTACACCTTGTGTTACAAAATAGCAATTTTATTACGGATCCCTAATTTTGAAAAAAAAACATAGCCTATAGCCTTCCTCGATAAATGGACTACCCAACACTGAAAGAATCATTCAAATCGGACCAGTAGTTCCAGAGATTAGCGCGTTCAAACAAACAAACAATCAAACAAACAAACTCTGCAGCTTTATAATATTAGTATAGATTCTATTGCAGAAACCTTTAAGCTATTGTTAAAGGACATTACATCAGCTGCATAGTGGGAGTCTTGGTCTGCTCCCGTTCCCAAAACTCAAACTTTACGTTTATACTAGCTGTGCCCCGCGGTTTTCCAGGATCAGAAGTAGCCTATATGTTAATTCCGAATATAAGGTATCCTGGTACCAAATTTCATCCAAATCCGTTGAGCCGTTTGAGCGTGAAGGAGTAACAAACAAACACACACACACATACAAACTTTCGCTTTTATAATATTAGTGTGATACCCGCCGCCTATAAATAACAAAAATACGACTTAGGTCTTCCACTATTGTATTTTATTTTGTTTGTTCTCGGGTCTTGGGTCAATGCCTCTTGCGACATAGGGAATCCTAGCGCAGGAGTATTAGTGTGTAAATGTTTTAATTATGTTGCTATAAAAGATAACAAACTATTTATTTTCTCAAATATCTTCTACGAATTACTTTATAAGATATCTCAAATTCCTTCTTTGAAATCCTCTGATAAATTAAAAAGTATTGCATTTTGCAATAATCTTACCGTATAATATAGTCTCTATTCCAACGAAATTAGGTTTAGTTTTAAGATGGAATTAAATAATTTATGTAAAATTTAGTGACAAAGAACTACCCCATAGAACAGGTTCTTCTAATTTATGGCCTGTCAATTCATTGTATGTGTGTGTATGGGTGACGTATGGAACCCCCGCTGCGCGCCGTAGCATGACCCTAGACGGAATAGGGCTGTCAAAAACAAAATATAAACTTTGATTATAAAATATTAGTTTAAATAATAAAAAATAATAATAGTTTAGATAATAAAAACCCTAATTCAGGCGGACTAAAAGATATTATGATTATATTGTATGATTTCCTAGTAGTTCCTGATTTTCGTAAGAAAACAATGGCGGAAAAATGCCTTGACTGATTTGCGATTTCATTAATTTTACGTTCGTTTATGGATGCTACTAGAAAACTGTGAAGCCAATCGTAAAAGAAACCGCATGATCTACCTATTATTAAGAATAAGTTTTCTGTGGAGTGTGGAGTGTGGAGTTTTCTGTGGACCCGAGATCGGGATGTTACTTCTCAAGCGTAAGTGATTTCACCGGCTCCTACACCCTTCCACTGGAACACAGCAATGCGAGTGCACCACTGCTTGGCGACAGATTACCAGGCAGTAATTCTCCAGACGAACTTTGCACAAGTTCTACTGCTATTTTTTGTTTTTTAGTACCACCCAGCGGATACGTTTAAGAATTCTGCTCCTTTAGCATGTATGTGTAGGGATTCTGAGAGTATTCAGCTACGGACGCGAGCTACTGGACCCCTCGAAATATTACCGAAGCTTCGAGATTTTTCAATGTTAGAAACTTCTTTTAACGAATATAAATAGCCAATTGTAAAGAACCTTGGGCATGTTGAAACACTGACGTCACGGCAAAAAGTTGCTGGTCATTACAGGGTCGCGGTCCAAATGGTCTGTTTGCTACATTGAACTTACCTGCTGTAGAACATAGACTTATATACCACAGACGTGTAGTTTAGAACAAAATCTCTGTCAGCACTGCTGAGGACGTCATTACTTTTAGGTTACAGAAAGCATTATGAAAGATAGAAGGTGAAAGAAATACATTTAATTTAATCGAAAGAATCAAAACATTACACAAGTGAGCCATAAAAACATAACAGGTCGCTACTTATACTACGCTGGTATCCAAGGAAAAGAATTACTGGAAATAGGTTACCATAGCAACAAGGCCACATATTTTTTTAAAGATATAAATTTTCCTATGTTTTTCCGTCTCCAGTCATTTGTTGATTAAAGCATTGGTTGTAAATAATTAGTAGATCTCAGTAATATTGCGCGTTTAGTAATTTTTATTTCGTACTTTAAGTCTATGGTGTAAAAATATTTGTTATTGCTCTTATGACTTTAAAATTAAATACTTTTTATAGCACCTTTTATAGTACTTACTATAAGGGTTTCAAGGATTCACTTGCAAAAACACGAAAACAAATAAACAAGATATTTTTAAATCCATTTTTAAAGAGTAGGTATGAGTATGTGCGCTGTTATCTGTGGTTAAAAGTCAATATCAGTCAATATCAATATCAATACATAAAAATTAGAAGTTGTGTATTTGGCAAGTCACTAAAATAATTACTTCACTTTTTTCTGTATAATAAGTAGCTTTGTGGTAATCCAGGGTATGTGCTACCTTCATAACAAATTTTATCCAAATCCAACAAATGTTAACTACTAAAACATCAGCCAATGAAAGTCCTGAAAAAATCGGTTCAGACCTTTCGTAGGTTAGCCGGAATAAACAGACAAACAAACATTTTGAAAATTGTTTTTTTGTTATCGGTATCTTATATAGTTTCGAACGCATTTAGTGAAAAGCTGTTATTTAGACATTTCAATATAGACGTGAGCAGCACCCTCCAATTTTAATACTCGTAGATGCTAAGATATTGAAATAAATTAATAAAGAGATAATATATTAAGATTAAATAAATCTGTAATTCAAAATTAAAATATTATGAAAATATTGAAACATGACATTTTCTACTGCCAACCCTACCTCGGCTCACACCCCTAACATGACGCAAGCCCCCTGCTGGGTAGCAAGTGAACACGCACACATACAAACACCCCAACACACTAAGCTTTATAACAACACATACAAAACAGCAATAGGTCATATACTTACATTTTCAATGTGTGAGGGAGGCCGGCGAAACCTATTATTAATTAAAAAACGTTTACTAGCATTCCTTGTGTCGCAGATGGCATTGATAAACACAGAAAGACAAGACAAACACCCAAGACCCGAGAACAAACTTCATGCTCACAACACAAAGTGTGCCCGTCTCATCTCGGGTGATGGCCGCAGTGGGATGAATACAACTCATTCTAAGATGCCAGTTTTATTCTGAGTCGGATTGCTGTTATGAGCGGGGGTAACCACTTACCATCAGGTGGACGTTCAGCTCGTTCCGTCACTTCCACAAAAAGAAAAGAAAGAAAGAAATAAAGGGGATTCCGCTCGGGCGGTTTATTAGTTCCCAATTTCCCACCTGGCTGCGTAAGATTGGTCCAAGCACCTACTTACCTACATTAATTTAAATACCTAATAGCCACTTAAATAAATTATAATACAATGGTCGCATTTTCATTAAGTTTACTTAATAATAGGTTTAGTAAATGTTACAAAACACAGGAAGTAAGAAAACTCGAGTACCTAATTAATTCTAAGTGGTCGTATCATATTTGGTCCATAAATATAAATTGGCTATTGTTTAATTTTGTGAGAAATTGGATATAAATTGCAATTTTTTTTATAAGTCAATTGTCAAATTATGATATTTGACTGTTATCAAAAAATCTAACAAACCTACAATACTTTCATCTCTTATGCAACCGCTGGTTGAAACCTACACTCAACCAAAGAGATTTTAAAGTAAAAAAAATATGTGCGCAATCGTGTTCTCCACACGGTGAAGGAAAACATCGTGAGGAAACCGGCATGTCTTAGAATAAAGAGTTCAAAGTATCCGTACCATCCGTACCAGCTTCTAATCTTACCACTGCAGGGACACTGGCCTACTCTCGATAACTGAGAGTAACTGATACGGAGGGATTTTCGCCGCCAGATTTCGAACATTGATACAAGATGGCGCTGCTTTGTAGTAGGTAGAATCTCAAAAATTGATTGGTTATCGAGCTTTGTTTTCGCAGTGTATTAAGATTTGTTACAGTCGGTCAACGGTCAAAAAAATAACAACACGTAATGAAAATTATTGAAAATAAAAAAACACCAAGAAATTGTCGCGCGCAAGACGAAAAAAATCAAACATTTTTGCATTACTAGATTGACGACAAAAAGTCATTTTTCGAGCCGTTTGCAACAATTGATTTCTCTTTAATTCAAAAATGAAAAGCGCTACTTATTATTCGACCTTTAAAGCAGCTCTTGTTATTAATGTAATCTCTATAGAACGGAAAACATGCGACGATATTTCATTCCACACGGCTACAAGCGAACTCTTTATCACCCTAAACTCGAACTAACTCAATATCGCCAACCTGTTGATTCACAAAAAGATGTTCCGATGCAACCATTTATCATTCTCGGACTTGCACAGCGAAAAAATGATCAAAACGATGTAGAGCGGGAGGCAGTGGCGAAGATATTACCTCGTTGCATGCAAACAAATATAATAAATCGTATATTTTTTTGCACGCTCCGTAGCTTAAACGTCTTGATGGATTTTAGCTCGACAGGTGTTGTTAGGTTCGTATTAATTGTGAGACTATATAATCTTATGTAGAAAAATTTTGAAATACTGCTTGCTGAACAAAGGCAAACTCTTCAGCTTTCCTATTCTATTTTCTACAATTTGCCATGTCTCTTACGTCATTAAACTACGTGATAATGGAGCTTATTTTAATCTTCAGCTATAATACAATTGAACTTTTGAAACAATACATTGTTGTACGCAAGTAGGGCTGTTGAGAATTAATAATCATTTACTTCCCGCTTACGGGTTTTTATTTGAATCCATAATTAACAAATAAAAATGTAAAAATGTAGGCTTGTGAGAATTAAAATTACCTTATTATACCGATAATCTCAAACCGTTATCACTCCGTCGCGCTTAAATAATTCTAGTAAAATTAATTATCTAGTAATAACTTTAAATAAATTACACTAAATTATGTAAATTTTATGTAACTAGCTCCTGTTATCTTCCCGGTACATTCGAAAGGACCGCTCAAAAGGCAGTTGCATCAAAAAGATGAATATTTGCAAAACGGCGACTGTTTAGACAGGATGTATGGATAAAGTGAAATGGATAGGAAGGGAGTTTTTTATGTCACTAAAGTAATGGAAATAGCTGACGCCTTCTATAATAATAGAAGCAGCATTTCACTTAAGCATAATCGGCGTTCAATATCTCTCGGCTTTAATTCGTACGGAACCCAATTTCCTTGTTTATGAATCATTCCTAATGATTTTAAACGATGTGAGACTGCTTGCTGAGTGACTTCTAATGTTAGAGCAAGTTCTTTTTATGTTTGAGATAATTCTTCCTCCAATAATTCCTCCAATTCTGCATCCTCGTAAATTTTTGGCCTTCCACTGCGATCTTTGTCTTCTACGTCGAAATCACCATTTTTAAACTTTTGAAACCACTCTCGACACGTTCTCTCACTCAAAGCAACCTCACCATATGCTTCTACGAGCAATCGATGCGCCTCAGCAGCAGATTTCTTTAAATTAAAGAAGTAAACTAATATTTCCCGCAAATGACGCTTACTTGGCTCAAATTTTGACATTTTCAACTTATAAAAATTATATTTTACCAATATAAAATCAATGATATTAATAGGTTATGTTGTTCTTGAATGTCCAAACTATTTTTTAAGCCGGTTATCATCTGCGAAAGCTAACCGAAACTCCGTGCCGCGCCATCTATTATACAATAAAACGGCGGAATCTTATTTGTACTCCTAATAATAATGTTTTTATTACATTTCCCAAAGTACATCATCTTAACTATAATAAAATCTCCTTTTAAGTATAAAATATACTTGTCATAGGAGATTCTATGTTATGTAGATATAAGCCTTTGAGTCCCCTTGTAAATCCAGGGTGGTACGAAAACAACACAAAGTAGCAGTAGAGTTTGTGCATGTTGTCTACATGTCTGCTATACCAGACAATCTGCCGCCAAGCAGGTGGGCAAGGTAACTGGAATTACTAAAATTACTAAAGGTACTGACATTGTATGGGATACGTTTTTGTATTTTAGATTATATAAGTAAGAATATTTCAATATTTAAACTATATTTAAAATTTTGTATGATTTAATATAAATGCACCAATGCCCCTTCTCAATTCTAATACTTCTAGTCCATCCAAAGGTTGTCTGTAAGAGATCGCTTTATAGCGATAAGACCGCCCATTGTGTCACCTTTTTGTTAATTAAGATTTCTAGTTTTAAGCTATTGTTATCATTTTGGTGTTCAATAAATTGTTATCTATCTATCTACTGCTTGCGAAAATATAGTGTTCCCTAAGAAATTCTTGGAAAGGCCTTGAATAAGATTTAATCTAATTAATAAGAATGCAGAATCTCGTAATTTAATTATTAAATGAAGTGGCGTTGCCCATATTTTTTTTTCAAGGCGTAAATAAGTAATTTTGAATTTTTCAACCCCTTTGACACGTGTGCACGTATATGTTTATTTTAGGAATGTAAATTTTAAAAAGCCCGAACAATACATGAGATCTACATTTTCTTTTTGTATCTTTAGACACAAATTCTGCCAACGTCCGAGTTAATGTACTTTTTCTGCATTTGTTTTAATTAAAACAAAATACGGCCAGTTTATTTTGCAGAAGTAAAAAATTCACAACCAATTTAGAATTTAGATTTAGATTTGATTACTTGACATCTAAAGGAATAAATGTGTTGGGGTGATATGATAGCACCCCGATGATACTGATATATGCTGTTGAGGATGGGTTTGGAAATGATAACCACCCGAGTCCGCGGTTGCACGTGAACCGATTTATTAATAATAATAATAATAATAAATAAACGTTAATACACTCATACCTCTGCACTAGGATTCCCTGTGTGGCAGATGGCATGGACAAACACAGAAACACAAGGCGAACACCCAAGACCGGAGAACAAACTTCATGCTCACCACACAAAGTATGCCCCGGCCGGGAATCGAACCCGGGACCCCTCGCTTCGAAGGCAGGGCTACTACCAACTAAGCCACGGAATACACAGAATGATACATAGTTGTCAAGCGCATGAGAAGCGCCGCATCAACACAAAATGAGTGAGTTTGTCGTTGACAGTAGTATATACACAAATTAAATCCTCTGCGGTGTCGACCTATTTGTTTGTTTCGGGACGAGCGGAGATAACCGAATAAAAGCTGTCCCAACAACGGAGTTGCGGGGCATCCCCGTATGGCAGATGCAGAAGCAACAAGTGGGGGACTATGAGACGCGGCTCGCGAGTTTCCCTCAGGAATTTCGCGATTGTATTTAGTACTAGCCGTGCGACGTGCGCGTGGAAATCATTTATTTGCGCGTAGCACTAATTGTTTTTTTTTTCGGAAATAAAAATGTCAGCCAGACAGACAGACAGACATAAATGAAAAAAAATTACAGTTTTGGCTTCAGTATCGACAATAGAGAGCCCTCCGAAATTTTCTTCAAAATATCTTCAATGTAATACAGAATCAGCCAAATTTCATTCAGATCCATTTTGCCGTTCTGAAGTAATTGAGTTACAAATATCCATCCAAACTTTCACATTTATAATAATAATTCATAATAATAATTCCTGACAAAGCCTCTTCTCAGCTGAAATTATCTCAATAGTAGAAATAGTAAGTTATTTTGATTACTGAAATAGCCTATATACAGCTGAAATATTTATTTATTCATTCTACAATATACTAATTATATTTATAGCCTTATACATGATATCTTGTCTGTTTCTATACCATAACTTTAGGCTTTTTACGTAACAAAATGTTTCATAGTGCACCAAATTGTTGAAATAAATTTAATGAAATGAAAGTTTAGGTGATATGTCGCGTTAGGTCAAACGATTAAAAGTAAGTATTTGCTGTTTATGGGCAGCAATTTAATTTAAGATCAGGCAGGCTACCAAACACTCTTCATTTTATTATAGCTAAACAAAATACAATCCATTCATCTTTAAAATACATATTTTAAATTTATTTGAAACTCATTGAGCTAAGAAAATGTGCCTATAATTACCGTGACAAAAGATGCTACAAACAAAACAAGACGAGGTGGACTCTCGTTGATCGTCCCCAAAGATTCACAAACGATGGTATTTCCACTTTTACACGCAGTACCGACATTCCCCGGAATGAGAATGAAGCGAATTCAGTTTGTTTTATGCCTGAATAATCTGTCTCAGTTGTTTGACGAATGGGTTGATCCATAGCACAGAACTATTTTGTCTCGTAGATCACTTGCTTTTCGGGTGTAATATTGAAAATTACATTTAAAATTATGTTATTGTAAACTTATTGTATTATAACATTTGTCGTGTCTGTTTCTAGTTTCTTATTTCTTGTTATTTTTTAGGCTATGTAAGGCATCATTTTTGATAAAACCAAGTGTTCCGTAGTGCTCCTAAGGCCGAATAAGCGAATATTGAGTATTGAGTAAATTTATTATATCAATACATGAAGTAATGTTGAAACCCACTGGCTTCAACATATTTTCTTTTTTATGTGATTGTGTGACGAAACGAGCTGAGGGCCCACCTGATGGTAAGTGGCGACCCTCGCCCATGACAACAGTAATGCGCGCGACTCAGTATGAGACCCAAATCTTTACTGAGTCGCATTATCCTGCTGCGTCCATCACCCGAGACGGGGATGATACGTCTCATGCGCATGTGATTTCACCGGCAGCCACACCCTTCCACCGGAACACAGTAATGTAACCACTACTGCTTGGCGGTAGATTCCAAATGTGGTGGCAGTACCTCTCCGGACGAACTTGGCACAAGTTCTACTGCTACTTTTGGTTGCTCCTTTAGCACCACCCAGCGGGCACGTGCAGGGAATCAAAGGGTACACACCAAAATGCATAAATTTAAGAAGAGTGTGAGTTTTTAGCTGATAGGCACCGCGTTGGCAACACCTCAAATGTTGCAAGTGTCTAGGTGACTGTAGCCACTTACCATCAGGTGGGCCGTTAGCTTGTGTGCATAATTATTCACATAAAATCCAAACATGTCAGTATTAAAGGATATCCTAATGCGTTGCTGATTGCTAATTAAAAGGATCAATTAAGGAAAATCTGCAGTTGTTTCTTTCCGTCTGTAGAAGTTTATAAATAGCCGTGACTTGGAACATAATAAGGAAAACTGTTTAAAGAATGGTAACTGGTTTAATCCGAAATTAATTATAATTAAAATATGTTTTGTATTTGATATTTAACGTTTTAATATCTCCTAAAATACAGAAGGTGTTCATTTCATATGTATGTTTAGTAAAGTATGTTTAACGCTCCGTGGCTTAGTTGGTAGTAGCCCTGCCTTCGAAGCGAGGGGTCCCGGGTTCGATTCCCGGCCGGGGCACACTTTGTGTCGTGAGCATGAAGTTTGTTCTCGGGTCTTGGGTGTTTGTCTTGTGTTTCTGTGTTTGTCCATGCCATCTGCGACACAGGGAATCCTAGTGCAGAGGTATTAGTGTGTTACCGTTGTTGTTTGTAACGCGAGAACTTTCTTTTGTCGATTTTGATTATTCTTTATGATCCGTTATGATCCGTATATATATATACTTTTAATGTTATAACACTTACTATAATCTGCGGGTAATGTGGTAGGTTGCAGTATTAATAATACCTGTTACTTAATTTGAAGTTAAGCCTTTACACTGTATTTGTTTTTTGTCCCTAATAAATAAAATAAAATAAAATTATATTACGATCTATGCATATAGTAAAGCTAATTATGAATAAATTTTTTATCTAGAATTTTTCCAGGAATGTATCCATTGGCACTTTTCTCACGGTCCATTGGCAGTCTTTAAGGGGAAGACACTATGTTCATGTGTTCTTCGTTAGTTTGTTATTTGTAATTGTTTCATTCGCCTAATATTTTGAAAGGAAATCATAAAAGGTTTGGTTATTATTTACGTAATCCACTATTATAGGCGTGGTTAGGAACGCTCTTGTTTTTTCTTGTATTAGTTAGTTTTCCTTTTCTTCTGGCGAGAGAGTGGGTGAGATGTAGAATTTTCTTTTCTTCCTTGGCTTTGTTCACATCCACTCTACTTCTTTAGCTAGCTTATCTTTGTCAGTGCCGTATTCGGCGCAAACAGATGTATCTTTGTATCTTTATCCGCCTTTTGAGCAGCGTATTTTAATGCAAGGCTTAGGCCCGCCGTATTATGGTTAACAGCTTCTTCAACCTTTTTTGCTGCTTCTGTATGGATATTTCCGAATATTTTCTTTAGCCATTTCTTGGCTTTGCAGTTTTTCACGTTCTTGCTTTTCATCTACGAAACGGGCGTTCATTTTGTTTATACAGCAGATGCTCTGTTTCCGTTTGCAGCCTAACATGATATTCCGATGATGTTGAATCCACATTTATGTCGAAAAATAACTTCGCCTTAACACGATAATTAGTCGTGAGTAGACATGCCTTGCTCAGCGATAATAATTATGTTATCGCATGGCTCAACTGCTGCACGGCTTTGTAATGCGTTAGCACTTTGAAGTTGAAGGAGAGTGCGCGCGATTGCCGGTGACACAACTAATCTTAGGGTACACTTGGCTAAGTCTATTTTCAATCAAAAGTACAAAAACATAAATCCGAGCCATATATAGTGGAACTTTAAAAACAGAACAGAACAGATACACAGGTAGTTCATTTAAGAATAAAAATAACTGCTGTAAAGGGGCATTGTCAAGTTTACCTTACTTATGAATAATTACAATTAAATTTATACATGTCAGATAAAAAGATTGTCGTCAAATACGGATTTCATATGTCAATGAACAACAATATACATACATATCAATCAATATTAGTTGCTGCTGTAAGTGGCATTAATGTATTATTTAATAATTACATGCGTTTAAATGAGATAATTACTGATTAGGCAAGCGCGATAAACAAGATTGAAACTCCACAGCCTTGCGTGGTAAAACCGTGCCAAGACGACAAAAGATTTGAATAATAATCTTTGAATATCACATTCTTACCTTGGCTTTAAATATCTCAGAAACAGTACCCTTTAAATTTCGTGATCGCACTCTTCGATCACCTATAATTGTTTTATACAAAAATCTGTACATAAACCAAGTAGTCTGCTATAAAATATTTTTGATAGATTTTGTATCATTGAAGGTTCATAAAATGGATGAAACACTACTAGTCAACGAGACTATCAAGAAAATCGAGTTCATTTGTCGATATGGCGGTATCAACATCACAAGTGGTAAAATAACAGAAAAGAAAAACATCAAATCACGAATTATATTCTTCATTAACTTTGTCGCAATAAATTTGCAATTGGCTGGAGCTATGTACTCTTTCGAAGATGAAATCAGAGCTGGAAAAGATTTGCTTGTTGTAACAGCTATTGCTCCTGGCGTAATCCTGAGCAGCTTGGCTCTCTGCAAAGGAATCATACTGGTTGTTAATGAAAAGCTTGTTGATAAAATGACTGATAATCTTAGAAATTTCGAAAGAAGAGAAAGAGGGAGACAAAGTGTCAGTGAGAAATATGAAATTATAAAGAAGGAGAGAAGTTTCGTAAATATCGTGATTACTCTCATTAATTGGTTGTATGGTGTGGTACTTACCATGTACACGTTGAGTCCTATGGTAATAATGACGGGAAAATACCTCAATACTAAAGAAATTGAATTGGCTCTGCCGTTTCCGGTTCTGTATCCCTTCGATCCAATGAAGATTGAGCGTTGGCCGTTTGTGTACTTTCACCAGATAGGAACAGGTATGTCATCTTACTAGCATTATAAATGTTTGGTTTGGATGGATAAATACATTTCTGTCACTCACCACGGTTGCCCTAGGTTGGGTAACTGCGGGTACCACCGCGGGGCGCAGCTAGTATTTAATTTCTACAATTTAATTTTGTTTTGGATAGTTTTTATTTAATTTTAATAAATTGATGAAATATGGTTTAATTTAATTGAATATTGTACATTATTTATAATTAAATAATTAATTATTGAATAATTAAATTAAACTAGACCATCTTTCATCCTAAGTAATTAAACCAAGAAATTTCTAAACCACAATAATATAAAGGCGCAGGTTTGTCTGTTGTGTGTCTGTGTGTGTATGTGTGCGTGTTTGTTACTCATTCACGCTCAAACGTCCCAACGTATTTGGATGAAATTTGGTACCACTTTTGATCCTGCAAAACGACGCGTAACACCGCGAGGCGTAGCTAGTTTAGTGATATGTTTAATAGCATTTTATAGGAATAGTTTCACTGTATTGTGTGTTACTCTTAAAATATAAACATGTAGCGTTTCTACAGTTTAACCGATCTATTCAAGAGGAATAATTACGTACCACATTGTTATCCTATTACGGTATCCGTTTACGCAGCACACGCCAGTAAAGACCAGTCGATACGTTTTCACGACATCTTAAACTATCATCGTTATATTCCAGCCAATTTGCACAAAACTTCTTTGAATTTTCTTTCTGAATTTATGCCCTCAAGATACAATTAAACAATACCCAATTAAATGTATTAAATAATTTCTCCTTGTTTTCAGCATGCGCTGTGTCTTTGCAAATATGTTCTGCCGACTATTTCTTCTTCATTTGTTGCACTTACATCCGCATCCAGTTTATATTGTTGCATCACAACATTGAAAACCTCTTTTCAAACCAAGATGATGAAAGAAGGTTTCTGAATGATGACGAGTTCAAAGAAAAGTTTCGAGACATTGTCCGATGGCATCAGGATTTGATAGAGTATGTTATATTCTAATTGTAACTAATTATTAATACTAATTATAACAAATGCCAAAGTTTTTCTTATGTATGTTTGTTACTCTTTTACGTTCCAACGTCTGAACGTATTTGATTGAAATGTATTATGAAGGTACCCTGGATAGACATAGGAAATTTTATCCCGAAAAAGTGAAGTAAATTTTTTGCCATCGTCTCATGTTGACTTTTTAACAGCCAAAATAAATGAAATAGTAGTGACTTCAGGATAAAAATAATGTAAAAATTTGCAACTGCAATAAGAAGAAATCAAGAATATAAATATAAAATAGTTCTTTATTATTTGATATGATTATTTTTGATTATTTTTTATTTGATTTGCAGATCCGCCGCAATTTTGGAAAAGTTATACACTAAATCCACATTAATGAACTTCATTTGCAGTACTTTGGTTATCTGTCTCGCTGGTTTTAATTTTTCTGTAAGTATTGTACTAGATCCTACTAGGATAGTAGATAGTAGGATCTAGGATAGTAGTTCCATGATTGTTATATTCTATATGGTATTACTATGTGGTTTAAATTCGTTGATTTTTATACATTTGAATATAACGATAAGTATAAAACAAGTATTTAATATCTTATTATACTTTCTTACCATAATGTATTTATCACCCTTACCGTACCAGTCTCTAATGTTCCCACTGCAGCGACACCTGCCTACTCTCGATAATTGAGAGTAAATGGACTTTGATCTACAATGGGGGTCCAATCAGGATTGGTAGATGTCACACGTCTTTTTTGGTTAAGAAATGCCGGTTTCCTCACGATGTTTTCCGTCACCGTTTCGAGAACGTGGTATTGCGCACATAAATTTTTTAAGTGCGTCTAAGACATGCGTCTGAACCTCAAATTTGACGACATGTGACATCTACCAATCCGGATTGGGCTCCCGTGGAAGAACAAAACCCATTCACTCTCAATTATCGAGAATAGGCCGGTGTCCCTGCAGTGGAGGCTGGTACAGAGATGATATTAAAGTAAATGTTTTTTTTTTCAGATGGTGAATGACCTGACCTTTGTGATAACTTTCTTATTTTTCCTCTTCATGAGTATATTTCAAGTATTCTTTCTCTGTTTCTTTGGCGATCTTCTCATAACCTCTGTTAGTAATTATACTTACTTATACTTAAGTGTACTTTCAACAGATACAGTAATATTATATTAGTATTATTTTTGACAGAGCGGGAATATTGCTGATGCAGTTTACCAAAGCCGATGGTACATGGCAGAAGCTAAAGTTAGAAAGAACCTACTTTTGATACAAACACGGTAAGTACTCAATACTAGATTTTTTTTAAAATAATTATTATTAACTGGCGACACGGCGTCTTCACACGGTTGTATAGTGTGTGTGACGTAGATTGTAGTACAATTCCGAGGTACAATACATTTTGATCTATCTCGTAAAGTTTAGCATGCCTTGGCAATTTAAGCTCATTAAGAATATGTTTTGACGACATTAAAATCATTGAAATTCTCTGCTTTTCTTTTCTATACATGTATATAGAAATAGACATGTATATATGCATGTATATACAAATAGACCCTCCTGGAGGAAATTCTTTGAATGATAGTGAAAACCGTAATAAAATCCGTTGCGTGGTTAAGAAAAGTTAGCGGAGAAACAGACAGACAAAAGCAGCGCCTAAGCCTTAGGGGTTGTCCTAAGCCTAGGTTATACTATGAAAAGCAGATTATTGATAGTATACTCAAAAACACCCAGACTCAGAATGTCTATGTTGATCAATCACACAAATGTTTGTCCTAGGTGGGAATCGGACCCACGAACTACAGAAGACAGAGCTGACGACCTATGTAGCTGACATATAGGTATAGACCAGTCAAATTAGCCAGTTATGAAAAACGTAATATTTCGCCTCTTTGCTTCAATAATGTGTTATCTTGAAAATTGTCATTTTACAGGAGAGCGTTTTTAAACCTTCCAGAAGTAGTTTTATCGTAACGAATACCTTTTTTACAGTTCACTCATAGATTCGCTATTATATGCGTAAAAGATACCACGTTTTGTTGACAGATAAAATCGGAAACGGCGGTATCAATTATCAAATTTTTTTTAAAAAACGTGTTTTCGGATATACCACGTTATTGAATGAAAGAGGCGATTTGTATCCTAAAATTAAAACTCCTTTTGTTCCTTTAAATTTTACATGTACTTCGACAGATCGCAACGTCCCTGTACTCTGACGGCGTATGGATTTGCTGATGTCAATCTCAATTCTTTTATGCGGGTAAGCCTACTTTTTAAATAATTACCCGACTACGAAGCCTTAGGGTTATTATTTCTGCCCGTAGGCAGAATGTGTGTTATGTGTGTTCATTTGTTTCCGCATAATTTCTAATAGCCCGAGATCTGGCTGCAAGATTAATATGTTCATCGAATTTTTAATCGAAATCTATTTTTAGGGTTCCTTACCCAAAGAGTAAAACGGGACTCTAATACTAAGTCTCCGCTGTCCGTCTGTCCGTCTATCATGTCTATCTCATAAACAGTGATATTTTGAGAGTTTTCACAGATGATGTATTTCTGTTGCCGCTACAACAACAAATATAGAAACAGAATTTAATAAATATTTAAGGGGGCTTACATACAAAAACGTGATTTTTATTTTTATTGATAATAGTACGGAACCCTTCGTGGGAGAGTCCCACTCGCACGTAGCAGGTTTTTTATATATTATGATGAATGTTCGTGTAAGTTTTGACGAGTGCAAACGATATTTAAGATTTATTGGAATAAATAACTTCGAGATTGGATCCACTTATTTATCAATAGCTGATCTTATAAGACATGAAAATTTGAATATATATTTAATTTAATTAATGTTTTCTATTCCTTTTCAGGTTTTGAGTACTGCTTGGTCATATTTTGCCCTATTGCATACACTCTTCAGCACGGAATAATAATGTTTATATATTAATATAATAATTTTTCGGCTTTGTTACCCATAGTTTATTAGCTTAGTCAGTCTGTCTATAAATGCTTGTATCTTTTTAAACATTTACACCGAAAATAATAATAATAATAAATTTACTGATGCAACTAGATTTGAGAATAGTAATAGGTGTGTGAATATGACTCCGCCCCTTTTTGTCAAAATAAAACACATTTGTTCGCTTACAAAATTAAAAAAAAAATTATTGAAAGTATGCTCCATCTGCAGCTACAACCTTCGCCCATCGTTCAGGTAGTTTTCGTATTCCTTGCTGGAAGAAGTCCTGGTCTTTTGAGCTTATCCAGTTGTCAATCCAAATTTTGATACTTTCACATGAAGTAAACTTTTCTCCAGTAAGGTCTGTCTGCATCGTCCGGAATAGGTGGTAATCCGAAGGAGCTATGTCTGGTGAATATGGCGGGTGGGGTAACACTTCCCAGTCCTGTCCCTCTAAATATCTTTTTACGACTTCTGCGGTATGCGGTTTGGCATTGTCATGCTGAAGAACTAATTTGTTATGTCTATTCACCCATTCTGGTCGTTTTTCTTCTATGGCTCGCTTCAAACGCATTAGTTGTCGTCGGTAAACTTCTCCATTAATAGTTTCAGAGGGTTTGAGCAACTCATAATATACAATACCTTTCTGATCCCACCAAATACAGAGCATGACCTTGGCACAGTGAATATTTATTTTTGGCTGTGATGGGCCTGGTTCGCCTGGTTTCACCCAAGCTTTTTTGCGTTTAGGATTTTCGTAGTGTATCCATTTTTCGTCTCCTGTGACTATCCGATGCAAAAATCCTTTTCTTTGCTGTCTTTGAAGCAGCATTTCACAAATGGTTTTCCGACGTTCCATGTCTCTTTCTTTTAAATCATGTGGAACCCAGTCACCGGCTTTTTGAATCATTCCCATCATTTGTAAACGCTTTGCAACAGTTGAACGATCAACATTTAATGCTGCAGCTAATTCTGATTGAGTTTGGCAAGAATCTTCCGCCAATAATGCTTCCAATTCAGCATCTTCAAATTTTTTTGGTGGTTTTCCATGTTCTTTATCCTCAGTACTAAAATCGTTATTTTGAAATCGTCGAAACCATTCCTTGCAAGTTGTATTAGACGGAGCATGCTCACCATAAATCTCCACAAGCAAACGATAAGTTTCCGCTGCAGTTTTCTTCGCAATAAAATAATGTAATAACACTTCCCGCAAATGACGTTTATTTGGAATAAAAACCGACATTTTCGAAAAGGTGAAAACAATTGTTGCTTACACTTCAACCAAATATCATAAAATGCGTTAGATAGCTGACATTCAGTACTATCGAATACAAGTATGGTCATTTATTAGTACACGTAAACAATACTAAAAACGACATCTGTTGAGAAAGGGCGGAGTCATATTCACACACCCATATAAAAATACGTATACAGTAATGATCTGCAATCGGCGGTCTTATCCCTGAAGGAATTATCAGACAACCACAATTTTTTTAAATTATAATAATAATATTGTATTATAATAATAATGTTTATTTATTTAACTTAATTGACCAACATAAACAAATAATACAAGTACCTAAATTACATAAAATTAAGTTCGGTTTGCGGCATTCACACTAAGTAAGTACTTGTGTTGTGGACACCGCATAACCTTCCGAAGATAATCTCGTTAAGTAATCGAAACTGAGGTACCTACATTCTCAACTTGTAAATAATATTAACAGCCAAATTATTATTTATTGTATATTAGTATTTATTACGGCGCAATAGCATCCTTCTGATTGTGTCGGAGAGTTTGACTTCTCCGCTATCGAAGTGTCTTCTGCAGAGGGTGATGCAGGAATTTATTTCGCGCACTGATCAGCCTCAGCCACAGTTAAAATAAAATATATTTTATTTCTATTATTATTATTAAAATGTAACATATGTATCATAAATTGTATGAAATAAAATAAATTGTATTATAATTGAAATTGTTATCTTAACAAATAATAAAATAAAAACAGTTTGGTACATACATCTCGGTGCAAGAGATTTATAAAATATGCACTTAAATATTTACACATTTATGCAATTTTAACTTATAGAATAAATTTTAAAAAATATGTCTTACTTTATTAAACTTTTATGCATTATGATTCTTCATTATTAATAATCTTACCACTATTGAAAAAGTTTGGATGAATGGATGGATGTTTGTTACTCAATCACGCCAGAACTGCTAAACGGATCTAAAAGAAATTTAACACAAACAGATTATGGTCTGGAATAGCATACCTATACTTATAATCGCAGAAACATGTGCGGTTCTATTATAGTAGGATGGCTAACCGCGGGTAAAATCGCAGACGCAGCTAGTCATACTACTAGGAATATAATAAATATGAAAGTTTGTCTGAACGTATGTTTTTTACTATTATACTTCACGGTTAAACAAGTCGAGTACAAGTTGTGATTTTTGTCACAAAAAAACACTTTTCGGGGCAAATGGTAAAAATCTTCAAATCTGCTGATTGAATTTATTATTATTATTATTTTTTTATGTTAATCAATGACGGAACGAGCTGAGGGCCCACCTGATGGTAAATGGTGACCCTCGCCCATGATAACAGTAATGCGTGCGACTCAGTATGAGATCCAAATCTTTACTGAGTCGCATTCACCCTGCTGCGTCCATCACCCGAGACGAGGATGATACATCTCAAGCGCATGTGATTTCACCGGCAGCCGCACCCTTCCACCGGAACGCAGTAATGCAACCACTACTGCTTGGCGCCAGATTCCAGATGTGGTGGCAGTACCTCTCCGGACGAACTTGGCACAAGTTCTACTGCTACTTTTGGTTGCTCCTTTAGCACCACCCAAGGGGTACGTGTAGGGAATCAAAGGGTACACACCTACGAACGCGAGCAACTGGACGTTGAAGTTGGAGGAAGTTTGTTATGAAGCCTCATATCCTTTTTTTTTACAAGGGGAATGACCACGCATACTCGTTCCACACTCGGGATTGCGGAAGGGTTATGTCTGACTCGAACCGACTAAACCCCTTGGTATTCCTTCTCACACCGAAGTGCTAGAGGTTTTTGAAGTGAAAAAACTCATTGGTGCACGTGTGGGTTTGAACCAGCGACCTTCAGATTGAAAGTCGGCGTCTAAGCCCCTGGGTCACCACGATAAATTTCTCTAATGCCTTGCAAAAATCTTCAGCTGCATTTTTTCATCGTCTTCGAAGCTGAAGGCCGAAGTCATAATTATGTAGGTTTACGTTAAGGTTCGCTAATTATGGCGATATAACTAATGCAGTTAATTAATAAATAATTATGGCGATATAACTAATGCAGTTAATTAATAAATAATATAAATTGCCCTTGGTCTAATTATCGTATAATTATATTGTATATGCTAATACTAATAATCCTATACTGATCAAGTATAAGGAGTTATCTAAATTAACCGTATAACTTGTGGTGTTTGTTTGAAGATGAACTATTTTTTTTTTATGTGAAAAGGTGACAGAACGAGCCGAGGGCCCACCTGATGTTAAGTTGCTACTTCCACCCATAAGAACAGCAATACGAAATAGGTACTCCCTGATCGAAGTATGAGAAGACCAATGCACCCCGCGGCGCCCGTCTCCCGAGACGGGGTTGTTACGTCATCATCATTAGATTTCATTAGACCATTAGACCTACGACACCATTTCAACAAGTACAGTAATGCACCACCACTGCTTGGCGGCAGATTACCAGGGGTGGAGATTATATTTTTCCGGGCGAACTTTGCACGACTTCCTCTGCTACTTTTAGGGTAATGTTTATCAGCCTATAGGTATGTGTATGTATGTCTGTGTTTGTTCCTTTGTGGTGCTCTGGAGACTGGGCAGATATTGATGATTTTTACGTCAAACGATTTTATTAACTTCTATTTTTTTTTGGTTTTGGTATAGTTAGTCACTCAAACTCAGTCTATGTCCGAATTAACTCCAAAAAACTTGTGAAAGCACATTGGTGGGATATAACAAATAGTACAGCTTCCAATTCCATACTTATGACTACTGATTATGTCATTGAATGGTAGTCTTTGACAATGCGGATGAGATCTCCCCATACATTCCCCCATAAAGAATATTTAAGTTATTTTCACTGTAAATTACTGTAAATTTTGCGATCTTTTTATTGAAATATAGCCAAGCGTTTGGCCGCTATCTCACCTGATGGAAAGTCAAGATGCGGCCGACGATGGAGCACGCTTGCCTAGGAGAAATCTATTTACTCTAGTCTTGAAGACTCCCAGGTTGTAATGGTCAGAACACAGACTCTAGTCATATAGTAAAGCTACTAACGCATTAGTAGCAAATTTAATTAGTAGCTAATTAAATAAGTGCATTTTAATCCAACTTAAATTTGATATCTACAATATTTGCAATGAATCCATTGGCATTGTTCTCACGGTCTCTTGTTAAGGGGAAAGGCACTTTGTTCATGAGTTCTTTGTAATTTATACAACTGTCACTCTCACTGCACTGATCACTACACTAGCTCAAAAGGCTTAGTTCTTTTGAGTCTTCTTTGAAACATTGAGGAGCTGGATAGCCTTAATGATGATGAAATCTTTGTTACATATATTTGAATACCTTCATTGACGATCTGTATATTGAGGTCCCGTTGAAGGTCGTCATTTCTTGTGCCAGGGTGGCCATTTATTATTCCATACCATACCAGCCTCTAATGTTCCCACTACAGGGACACCGGCCTACTCTCGATAATTGAGATGATATTATTCCATAGATAACTTTATTTGGGTGTTCGTTTTTTTGGTACAGGCCCAGGGTTGTTTATCTACTATATGTCCATACTAGTATCAGAACTTGTGTATTGTTTGTTTTGTACTGACACGTCAGATTTTCTTCCGAGTAGCCAATACATCTCCTTATAGCGTAAATCTATCTCTTTGTTTTTCTTCTTGGCGTCTGCTTTCCAGCAGAGCTTTGCGGTAAGCGTTACGCCCAAATACTTCGCCGTATTTTCGTATGGCATGGGCTAATTGTTAATGAACACTGGGTAATATAGTTTTTTTTTATTCGTATATTTAATATGAATAGACTTTGTTCGACTGAGCTGAGTTTCTTCCAATCAATCCGTTTAATCTAATCATTATATTTGGTTAACAGCTTCTTGGATCTTTTTGCTGCTTCTGCATGGATATTTCCGAATATTTTCTTTAGCCATTTCTTGGCTTTGCAGTTTTTCACGTTCTTGCTTTTCATCTATGAAACGGGCGTATAGCTGTTCATTTTGTTTATATAGCAGATGCTCTGTTTCCGTTTGCAGCCTAACAAGATATTCCGATGATGTTGAATCCATAATGTCGAAAAATAACTTCGCCTTAACACGATAATTAGTCGTTAGTGGACATGCCTTACTCAGCGATAATAATTAAGTCATCGCATCGTTCAACCGCCGCGACGGCTTTGTTTTAATGCGTTAGCTCTTTGGAATTAACGGAGAGTGTGCGCGCTTGCTAGTGACACAACTAATCTAAGCGAAATCATCGATGTAACTTTTGATTTTTCTTACATAGTGTAAAGTAAAGTCGCTCCCGCTGTTTGTACGCTTCGATCTTTTAAACTAGTTAAATATAATTAGGTGCATATGAATGAGATATAAACTGTGTAGGCAAGCGCGATAAATAACAATAAAACCTGCCTGGCGTGATAAAACCGTGTCAACACTTCTGATTTCAATGATAAATCTTTGACTATCAAATTTTTAGCTTGGACTTAAATGTTTCTCAGTAACCGGACCTTTTAATTTCGTGAACGCACTTTCGATGCTATATACAAAAATCTATTTTGAAATCAAGTGGATATATACTCTAGAGACGGTATTATTTTGAAGGTTCAGAAAATGAATGAAACACAGTTATATATCGATGAACCCATCAAAAAAATTGAATTCCTATTTCGATATGGCGGTATCAACATTGGCGGAATAATAGAAAAGAAAGACATAAAATCTAAAATAATATACACCCTTAACTTAATCGCAATAAATTTACAATTATTTGGAGTTGTCTACTCGGTCGTACATGAAATCAGTGTTGGAAAAAGTTTACGTGTTGTAACAGCTATTGCTCCTAGTGTAGCTATGACCAGTTTGGGTCTCGGCAAAGGACTATTACTTGTTTTTAATGAAAAGCTTGTTGAAAAACTGACTAACAATCTTAGAAATTTCGAAAGAAGAGAAAGGGGGAGACAAAGTTTCTATGAGAAACATGAAATTATAAACAAGGAGAGAAGTTTCTTAAATATCGTGATTACTGTCATAATTTGGCTATACGCTGCTGTAATTTTCCTGTATGGGTTGAGCCCTATAGTAATAATAGTGGACAAATACAATACTTGAAGACTAATGAAATTGAATTGATTCTGCCATTTCCAGTTGTATATCCATTCGATCCATTAAGGTTTGGGCGTTATCCGTTTGTGTTCATTCACCAGATAATAACAGGTTTGTCACCTTACCACTATTATAAATGCGAAACTTTGGATGAAGAGACAGATGTCTGTTACACAATCACAGAACAGCTAAACAATATGAAATTTACAATTT
Source organism: Aplocera efformata (assembly GCA_921293045.1). Taxonomy (NCBI): domain Eukaryota; kingdom Metazoa; phylum Arthropoda; class Insecta; order Lepidoptera; family Geometridae; genus Aplocera; species Aplocera efformata. The sequence goes on from OV121061.1 coordinate 2,400,259, forward strand.
TATTTATTTCTATAGATAATAATTAAAGCTTACACTTAAAGTTAATTTCGTCTCTAGAATTAAATTAAGCTGAAAAGGAGTATTTTAGTGTTGGAAGCGGTTAAACCATTACCATAATGTGCGCGTAATAAACGTTTATTTGCCCTCGACATACAAATAAAAAGTATTAAATAGTTTCTCCTTATTTTCAGCATGGTCTGTGACTTTTCAAATTTGTTGTGGCGACTATTACTTCTTCATTTGTTGCACTTTCATCCGCATCCAGTTTATATTGTTGCATCACAACATTGAAAACCTCTTTCCAAACCAAGATGATGAAAGGAGGTTTCTGAATGATGACGAGTTCAAAGAAAAGTTTCGAGACATTGTCCGATGGCATCAGGATTTGATAGAGTATGTTATATTCTAATTGTAACTAATTATTAATACTAATTATAGCAAAATAATTTTCGGTATACTTTTTATCTCGAACAAGTGAAGTCAGTTTTTTCCCCGTCATCATCCTGTTGGCTTTCTTACAATGGTTAACTAGGGCGCATCTAGTAATTCCTAAATGCGAAATGTAAGTTTATTATCTATGTCTATATATTTCTGCGTGTGTTCATATTTCTCGTAAATTTATTTGTTTTAAGTATGTACAATTAGAATAATTAATAGAGAACATTGGTGTATTTTTAAATTTAATGTAAATAGTGGCTTATCTTGCCATGAAATAATATTTTTTTATAATAATAAAAAAAATTAAATAGTTATCTTGATATATTTAATTTGATTTGCAGATCCGTCGCAATCTTGGAAAATATTTACACCAAATCCACATTTTTGAATTTAATTTGCAGTACTTTCGTTATCTGTCTCGCTGGTTTCAATTTGTCTGTAAGTATTAGATCCTTTCCCTCTGAGACGTTACATCGTCTCAGAGGGAAGGGTGCAACACGATGTGACTCGGGTCTTTTCATACTGATGTTGGGGAAGACCGGAGTCGTTACCGTTCCGTACCGTACCAGCCTCTAATGTTCCCACTGCAGGGACACCGGCCTACTCTCGATATTTGAGAGTGTTACACTTTACATTTATTATACTACCGTAGATTAGCTTGTTCTGTTGCTTCACATATGCCAGTCATCATTTGGATGGGTGCCCATTAGAGGCATTTGCTACTCTTGTATGATGTGAGCGGGAGCCACACTAATGATACCTGCAACATATAAACCATGCCCGGCTCCGTGACTTAGTTACCTTCGAAGCGACGGGCCCCGGGTTCGATTCCCGGCCCGATTCACTTTGTTTGGTGACGAAGAAGCGTGAGTTCTTGGGTCTTGGGTGTTTGTCTTGTGTTTCTGTTTATATCCATGCTATCTGCGAAACAGGAAATCCTAGTGTCCCTACACTGCATTCCTTGTGTCGAGTCTTTTCATATGAGTCTGCAAAAGAATACATAATGTGTGAATCACATAATGTGATATTAAATTGATTGTTTTTTTTAGATGGAAAAGAACTTTACATTTATACTAACTTTCATAAGTTTCCTCTTCATGAGCACATTTCAAATATTCTTTGTGTGTTTCTTTGCCGATCTTCTCACAACTGCTGTAAGTACACCTACAAAGTGTATTTTGTGTTTCAACAGATACAATAATATTATATTACTATTATTTTTGACAGAGCGGGGATATTGCTGACGCAGTTTATCAGAGCCGATGGTACATGGCAGAAGCTAAAGTAAGAAGGAACTTACTTTTGATACAAACACGGTAGGTACTCATACCTAGGTAAATTTTAAAACTATCATGATTCATCATCTTCCTGCCCTTATCCCACACTAAGTGGGTAGCACAACATGTATTTTTTTCCATTTCCCTCTGTCAGACATCTCAGTACTCACTCCTTTCTTACGCATATCATCTTTCACACAATCCATCCATCTTTTATTTGGCCTACCTCGTATCTTACAATATATCCTTCCACATCCATATTTAAGACTAGTTTTGTTATATGCCATTCATCCCTCCGCATAATTATGAACATTACTCGTGTTACCGATATTATGGTAAATATCTCGGTCACAAGAATAACCAGAATATCTATGTTCACCACACAAATGTTTGTCTTAGGTGGAAATCAAACCCACGACAGACAGACAAGACAGAGCTGTCCAATGAGTCAATAATCTAGTCAAATTAGCCAGTTATCATGAATGTATGTTAAAATTGAATCTGTGAGGTTATTTTCAAATAATTTTACATGTATTTCGACAGATCACAACGGCCCTGTACTCTGACTGCGTATGGATTTGCTGATGTCAATCTCAATTCTTTTATGCGGGTAAGATTTCATTATATTTGATATGGTTAGCCTACTTTTTAAATAATTACCCGACTACGGCGAAGCCTAACGGTTATGATTTCTGCCCGTAGGAACGAGTATGTATGTTCATTTGTTTCTGCATAACTTCTTATAGACCGAAATCTGGCTGCAAGATTAATATGTTCGTCGAGATTTTATATGAATATGAATTTTTTATATATAATGGTGAATGGGCGTGTACATTTTGACAAGTCCAAAATATATTTAAGATCTGTTGAAATAAATAAGTTCGAGTTTGGAACTACAAATAGTTCCACTTATTTAAGAAAAGCTATAAGAAATGGACAGCTCAATATTTACTTAACTTCAATAATAATTTCTATTCCTTTTCAGGTTTTAAGTACTGCTTGGTCATATTTTGCGCTGTTGCAGACACTCTACAGCAGAGAATTATAATTTTTAATTAACAATATTTTTTTCGACTCTCGTACACGTTTCAGTTACTATCACTCTTTTAATCCTCTCTCAATAAGCTCACAATGTCTGCCTGTCGGTCCATCTTATCTATAAACGGTTGTATCTTTTGAATCGCAACAGATAGTAAACATTCTCTTGCCACTTTTATAAATGCGCAAAATTTTGGTGGATGGATGTTTATTAATCACGCTAGAACTGCTAAACGGATCTAGAAAAGAATTGGCACAAAGATAGATGATGGTCTAGCATAGCACATTGGTACTTTTTATCCTAAAAAGAGAAATAATATATATAATGAATTATTTAATGACTTGCAAACTAAACAATTTCAGTTGTTTTTTGAAGTTATAATTTTGTAGGTTTACGATAAGATTCTATAATTAAGGCGATATATCGAATGCAGTTCATTAATATATAATACAAATTGTGCTGGCTTAATTATCGCGTAATTACATGGGGAATTAAATACTTTCCTCATAAAGGTGATATACTCATCAAGTAACAGGAGTTATCTAAATTAGCGATAGAACTTGTTCGACTTGCTAACTTTGTTCTACGATGTGCTGCCACAAAACATGTCTGCCGCCAAGCAGTTGTATGAAAATGAAATGAAAATTTAGCTTCCTAGAAGTTATCTATTCATTGTATTTTTTTATGTCCGTTACCTCAGTTCTCCGACATTTATCAACCGTTTTGGAAAAAGCTTTTTTTATTTGAAAGGATTTGCTTTCAGATTGATCCCATAGGACTTTTCTCAAAATCGGTTCTTGACGAAGAAATCGTCACATACAAAAATTGAGAACCTGTTGTTTATTTTGAAGTTGGTTAAAATAAGCTAAGGGAGTAATCGCGTTTTTCACATCTATATTAATTAATGGATCCAGGCGTTATTTTGCGGAAACCCATGTTAATATCTGAATAATATTGATATTTAATTAAAGCTAAACTTTTAATTTTAGTTTATTTTCATTTATAAACATAATGTTTACGAAAACTGATAACTGACAATGACATGTATCAAAGATTTACGGGTGTTATTGATGCATTTATAGTGTGTGTGTATGTAATATGTAATTTTATTATTTTACAATTGCGTTCCAACAAAATCTTCATGAAGAACTTTGAGCACTTCGCGTTTAAAAACGCCTTTTTCACTATGCAATATATCTGTAGTTTTAAATCTTTTGTTATAATATATCTAATAAATGATATTACAAAAAAACCACCGTTATTTTACCTGTAATGTACCAGGATAGCATAGCACAAACAGTAACTGAAATGGAAACACGTAACAATAGAATCAACACGTGTTTCGCCTCTCCGCGATGTATCTTCAGGAGCGTTAAGTCGAGATGTTGCCTCGTTGAAGGTTTAAAAACGTTTAAACGTTTACACACTCATACCTCTTCACTAGGATTCCCCATTTCGCAGATGGCATGGAAAAACACAGAAACAAGGCAAACACCCAAGACCCGAGAACAAACGTCATGATCACTTCACAAAGTATGCCCCGGGAATTGAACCCTCGCTTCGAAGGCAGGGCTACTTCCAACTAAACCACGGTTCCGGTTGCACATAAACTGCAAATCGCGGATTTCATACCTATCGCTGTTCACTTGGGTCAGACCCCATGTTTGTAGATAAACACCTAACGTAGAAATTAAATAAATTTACATCCAACATAGAAATTATCAAATGCATAATTACTGTTGCATAGAACCTTATCGCGGTCGATATCAAGCGATGGATGGAAATTATTATCTGATCTTATGAAGTTTCAGAAGTGGCTGCGTATTTGGTTAAATTTCATTCTCGAACAATGAATCGGTTTCTTAGTAACGCTTTTTGCAATAATTTTACAAAGTCCAAACATTATTTGGATGATTTTTGTAAGACAAAAGTGACGCGACGTAGAAGGGAATGATTTAATCATCCATTTAAATCATTCCCTTCTACGGAAACATAGCAGTGGTGCACACACCACTGCTTAGCGGCAGAATACCAGGTGTGGAGGCAGTACTTCTGCTGGCGTACTAGGCAAAAATTCCACTGCTACTTTTGATGTTAAAAAAATATATGTTTTTATGTCTCTTACCCCAGTCTCTTACAGTGCTCCATCATTTATCATCCGATTTCGAAAATTGAATTGGTATTTTATAGCTCTCAGATTGTTTCCATAGTAATTTTATCACAATAACTGAAGTTGGGTTGAAAAATTAAAATGATTGGAAAAAATATGTCATCCAAGTAAACGAAATTGCGTAATTTGCTTTCCTGTGACTTTTTTCTTCGCCCGTTGTATACCGATTAGGATATTTCTTTTTTTTTAAATGCATCGTGCATTTCGGTGATGGTGTCGAGAAGTGAAGTAAGTGAAGTAAGTGAAATTTTATCCGATTTTTATACCGTGTAAATCATGAGTCATTGTCTATTCTCAAAAATGATGCTGGGCTGTTTACTCCATACGCTGGTGAATTTCGCCCAACATCACAATAGTCGTGATGTAAGGTGATGTAAGGTACCACTTGGTACGGAGCCGAGCTCCGTACCAAGTGGTACCTAAGTTTGCTGCTATATTATTAAAATTTAGTTTAAAGTCGGTCGAGGGCCATCTGATCTCATTAACAGCCATGGTAAAGTCGTCTACACCATCAGCGGTCAACAACATTCTATAGTCCATTAAAAACAGAATTTCTGTCTGTAATAACTTCTGAAATGTCTGATAGATGCCTAAGTCTTACTAGTTCATTGTTTAAATAGTGACTCACGCCTACTGGTGGCAGTACCCACTATTCATTATTTATAAATATGGATTCAAAACAAACAGCAGTATTGCGCCATCTTCATTCGATATTTGAACGTACCAGTTTACCGAATACCTTGAAAATCATTTTCTACTTAGAAATTAGTAAAATGTCACACGAAAATTTATTTTTCGAACAATCACTTAAAAAACTGAACGTCTTATTCAAATTCTCGGGAATGCATTTACCAAAAACTATTAAAACGGAAGTGTCAAAACAAAGATGGCTTTTTGTTATTAACTGCTTGTGGGTCCTTTCAGCTACTTTCACATCCTTCTACTACATTTGGCTGGGCATGAAGCAAGGGAAAAGTTTTATAGAACTAACCAGTGTGGCTCCATGCACTACATTTACCGTACTATCTATGATCAAGTCACTCTATCACTATAAGAACGAAGACAAAATTGCTTATCTTATTGAAAAAATGAAAATACTAGAAATAAATGAATATAAAAGATATAAATCGATTCAGAAAGAAATAATCGCTAGCCGTGATAGGAGATTCCTAAATCGAGTTATAAATGTCTTGTATGTTCTAAATTGTTCAATGGTTGTCGTTTTCAACATGATTCCTCTTGTTACAATAGCTGTGAAGTATTACAAAACTAATAAATTCGAGTTGCTGTTGCCGTATATGGATGTGTTTTCATTTATTCCGAATACGTTCAAGTATTGGCCGTTTGCTTATATACATCAAACATGGTCAGGTAAGTGGCAGTTTAAAATATTTTATGCATGAATCAAGTAGAAAGAGAGTGAGGGCCTAAGTAGTAAGACACTAATCAAAGAACAGTAATAGGCAAATATGACCAATCATTTAAGGGTCGAAATATAAATTATTATAAATTAATAAACTGTATTTTGGAGTCTATTTCTTGTTTTATTATTTCATATTAAAATTAATTTATTGAGTTTTTAATCAACAATTTCTTAATCATAGTTTTAAATAATAATTACAATAATTAGGTAATTCGACATTCAATAATTTCATAATTTTACTTTATTTCTTTATTTAATGTAATATTATTTTCCTTAATTTGATTATCTTATTTATTATGAACAATTTAATGTTTTTTTTTGATTCTATTGATTCTATTATGTGATTATATATATAAGGACAGTATATCTTCAGTAGCATTATTGAACTGTCTGAAATTCCAGAATGCATCGTCCTCCTAGAATTAGGCGCAGCTGACTACCTGTTCTTGACTTGTTGTACGTACATCCGGATACAGTTTAGACTTCTGCAGCACGACATCGCCAGGATAGTCCAGGAATCTGAGGTAGAAATGTCTGATGTAGTCTTTCAAGCGAGGTTCACCGAGCTAGTGATTTGGCATCAGGACATAATTGCGTAAGTTTTTTTTTAAAACGTTTACAGACCCATACCTCTGCACTAGGATTCCCTGTGTCACAGATGGTATGGACAAACACAGAATCACAAGACAAACACCCAAGACCCGAGAACAAACTACATGCTCACCACATAAAGTGTGCCCCGGCCGGGAATGGACCCGGTACCCCTCGCTCCGAAGGCAGGGCTACTACCAACTAAGCCACGGGGTCGTCATAAGCCAGGTCGTCGTAAGTTTACCATTAATCATTTCTGCAATATACATAGAAATAATTGAGATACAATGTTCGAATTTTCACTGGAGCTTCTTTTCAACCGAAAAGAACTTTATTTTCTTCAGTTTCAGAAGAGGTTTTTTTTTTTTATATGTGTTACCTCAGATCTTCGTATTTTATGAACCAGTTTTGCAAATTCTTTATTTTTTATTTGAAATGATATGATTTCAGATTGGTCCCATAAAAAATATTAAAATCGGTTAAATAGTTTGGTTGTTACATCAAAATAACTGGAATTTTCCAGTTATTATATTCCAGTAAAGTTCTGCTTGTTTCACAGGTCTTCATATTCTCTTGAGAAAATTTACTCAAAATCGAATCTTTTTAACTTTTTGGCGAGTTCCTTGGTGATTTGCCTCACAGGATTCAACATAACGGTAACATTTCTATATCCCATCACCAATCCCATTGACTAAGGTCTGTTTTAATTATCATCATCATCAATCTGTTTTATTAATGTGATAGTGATTAAAAAAATCACTGGTACTTCTAGTGGTACCTCCGCCCAAAACAGCAATACGACTTCAGTCTTCCCCGACCGAGATGTGAGAAGACAAAAAATTTGGGTAAATTAAAACAGAATATGGCCGATTATAGGGGACCACGTTAATCGCGTCCGTAGGTGGTGTAGAAGGATATAAGACAGCTGCCCCCTCCCTTGAAAATTAAGAAGCGATTAAAATAAAATAAAAATGCCTGCATAGTCAAATTTACTTATTTTTTTAACTACCTATAAAGCGGCTGTTTTTACACACTACACTACAAATACCTAATGTTTCATGTAGGTGTGTTTGTTTAGTGTGTATGACAAAAAAGCCGCGGGCGATCCGCGATTAAAAATCTGACTTGCCCCCTCCTAGGCCAGAAGCTGGGTACGCTCTTGGTCTTCTCTTACTTTGGTTGTGGACCTACGCCGTACTGCTGTTGTCATAGGCGAAGGTACATCAATTAACGTCCCAGTAACGTCCCATTCACGTCCCAGTAACGTCCCAGTAACGTCCCAGTAACGTCCCAGTAACGTCCCAGTTACGTCCCAGTATCGTCCCAGTAACGTGCCAGTAACGTCCCAGTAACGTCCCAGTAACGTCCCAGTAACGTGATAACGTCTAGTGACGATAGAAAGTACAGTTCCAGTTTGACATCAATTTCATAATTTCAGATAGTGGATGACGTCGCGGTTGTGACGACATTCCTAACGTTTCTACTGATGGCTCTCATGCAAGTGTTTTTCCTGTGCTTCTTCGCCGACACGATGATGAGTGCTGTAAGTATACCTAAGTATATTAATTGACTTTTTCAACTCCTCCGGCTTCGTGGCTTAGTTGACGGCTCCGTGGCTTAGTTGGTAGTAGCCCTGCCTTCGAAGCGAGGGGTCCCGGGTGCGATTCCCGGCTGGGCCACACTTTGTGTGGTGAGCATGAAGTTTGTTCTCGGGTATTGGGTGTTTGTCTTGTGTTTCTGTGTTTGTCCATGCCATCTGCGACACAGGGCATCCTAGTGCAGAGGTATGAGTGTGTTAACGTTGTTAAGTGACGTCGAAAAGGAGGAGGTTTGGTTTTATGATTAATACCTCAGGACCAATCCGGATTGGGTTCTACCCGTGGTAGATCAGAACCCATTCAATCTCAATTATCGAGTAGGCCGGTGTCCCAGCAGTGGGAACATTAGAGGCTGGAAAATTAATACCTCAGAACTCCGTCTCTTATCAATATTTATCTGCATGTTTGGAAAAGAAGTCTTTTACTTCAAAGCATGGTACTTTCCTTCAGAACTCAAGTATCGTTTGGACATATCATATTTTACACACAAGTAAACATATTCGTGAGGTCCTTAGGCACATCGTATGCACACAGATATGTTAACTAAAAGTCAGTTTTTTATGTTTCAGCTAATCTTATTTGTTAAGTTTACGTCTGTTCCAATCAGTACTACCATTATACCAAGTCGGGAGTTTTTAGATTTTCGTAAAAGAACTTGTTTTAATGTGTACCTGCTTATTTTCTTGTAGAGCATGGAAATGACAGACGCAGTGTACAGCTGCAGATGGTATCAGGCTAGTGTCAGTGCGAGGAGAGAACTACTTTTAGTTCTAATACGGTAAGTTGACATGAAACCGTCAAGCAAACACAAAGACGTGAAAATATGATTGAAGAACCCCAACTTGAATGGTGACAAGAACCGAAACCGGTTTCCTATCCTAACCTGGTTTAAACAAGAGACTGATTTAAAAATTTAAAAGAAAATCGATTTCAATACTTTCATCCGTAAGGGGGTACACGCTACAATTTTAAAAAATATACATCCGTATCGATACACAACGGGCGATGAAAAAAGTCACAGGAAAGCAAAATACGCAGTTTTATTTACTTACGACATATTTTTTCCAGTTAATTTGATTTAACAACCAAATTATAGAATCAATTTTGAAAATAATATTTAATAATTTATTATGAGACCAATATGAAATCATATTCTTTCAAATAAAAAAAAGATTATCTAAATCGGTTGATTAATGACGGAGGTAACAAAAATAAAAAAATACAACATAATTGATAACCAACCTCTTTTGGAATTCGTTTGAAAAAGGTTTCAATAAAACCTATTTACTTAGATGTTACCAGAGTTTACTTGACAGTGGCAATGCAAGTGCGACGGTAGAGGAAGAGAAAAAACAACTGTTTCACACTGGTCATATTCTTATGTACTCTCGCCCCAGCAATCTACGAATCCATCCGCCAAACTCCAGACACTGGCAGAATTTGTGTGGCTAAAGACACAAAAACCATAAAGAAGAAGAAAAAAGAGAAAAAAAAATGTTACCAGAGACGTTATGTTAGGTCATGTAATTTTGAATTAAGATCTTGGATCTTTGTTACAGGTCGCAGGAGCCATGTAAGCTGACCGCATCGGGGTTCGCAGACGTCAACCTCAACGCATTCATGAGGGTACGCGTACAATGTTTTTGAACAAAGGGGTCGGTGGTGATCGCGAATACCCTTTACAGTCCATAAATAGACGTATTTTTATAAGCAGCTACCTAAAGGGGATCTATATATGGGAACCTAAGAGGGACCTAGAGAGGACATTTACTCTGATTTATCGAGAGTGCAGTGGGATCATTAGAGGCTGATACGGAGGCAAAGTAACGGAGACAACTCGAGTCTTTGGTCTTCTTGTTCATGGTGTATGATACTTACACTCACTTACTTACACTCACTTACACTTTCACATAAATACAACACACTCCTTACATACACTGCACCTTTAATCTTCTTAGTCTACCTGATTAGCTTAACTGTTTTAATTTATGTATCTTTTCCTTTATTTATGTTGAGTTTTAGCTTAGTTAAATACTTTATTCTGGAGCACTGTTAATATATGTTTTGGAGGCGGGCGCTGACTTTGCTGCGCAGTTTTTATAACTTAAGCAATGTCATCGTTTTAAGTTGTACCATGTTAACCTCTTTTTGTTGCAATAAATATTATTATTATTATTAAAAATGATGGTGGTAACTCAGCAGATAGACAAGAAAAGACCGATTAACATCAGGTGGCTTACTTAGTAGTAGCCCTACCTTCGAAGCTTCCCGGGTTCGACAAACGTTGGCAAGCATGAAGTTTGTTCTGGGGTCTTGGGAGTTTGTCTTGTGTTTTTGTTTGTCCATGCCATCTGCGACACAGGGAATCCTATAAGGGTATGAAAGTGTTAGTAAGCATTATCTACCTTTTTCAGATTTTGAGTTCGTCGTGGTCATATTTCGCTCTACTCCAGACTATGTATGGAAGATGAAAATTCTACGTATTCTACGTCTTTTAGACATTTTATATTGAAGTCTTAGGGGATCGTCTATTAATCTCCTGATGTTCTTTAGCAACTTTTAGCTTACAAATAGTAGAGTGTTTCATGCATGCTTCTTACATAATAATACTCTACTTTTCCTAGCCGGCTTCGGCGACTGCAATTTAGGAATACTCGTTAACTGCTTAGATAAGGACTTGGATGTTTAGCCCTTATGTGACTAAACTCTGTGCTTAGGAGATTCAAGCGCGGTTAAGATGGCGGACCCGGTTTTAATAAACGATAAGCCTTGACAGAGACCTTCGCGGGGCTGAAAACTCCGTCACCAAGGTCGGCCACTACCATAGAAGAAGAATGTGACTAACGTACTTCCTCAATTTTTGCTGTAAATAAAAAAAAGCTTATGCAAGGATATAACAAAATCAGTATTTATAGTATGCGATCTTTTCTTATATCTAATATATAAGATATACAATATTAATTCACGCCTTTGTCCCTTGTCCCTAAGTAGAGCGTCAAGTTGTAGGTTTTGCAATTCTCTGCAAAGTAAACAGTGAAATGTGTTGGGCACATCGCCCCCATAATTTTTCCATAAATAAATCAGTGGAACAGGACAATATATTTATATACATATCATTATATACAATATATTTATATACAAATCAGGAATATACTTCAGGAAAATAAATAAAAAAAAAAAACAAAGTTAACGCACTCAAACCTCTGCACTAGGATTCCCTGTGTCGCAGATGGCATGGACAAACACAGAAACACAAGACAAACACCCAAGACCCGAGAACAAACTTCGTGCTTACCACACAAAGTGAGCCCCAGCCGGGAATCGAACCCGGGACCCCTCGCTTCGAAGGCAGGGCTACTACCAACTAAGCAACGGAGCCGTCAAAAAAAAATTCAAAAAAAAGTCATAATTCACTGGTAACCAGGACAAAAGTTATACCAACAAATAACTAACTAGAATTTATTGTTCTCACAAGTAAACCTTGCATTTCTCTAAACTACTTAAATCTATTGGACGTATAAATAAATCATATTCGGTTACAATATTACCTACATTTTATGAAATTGTATTACAACGAACAAACTCATTTCGCCAAATTTCCCTAACCTCTACGTTTATACCATAGAACAATTTTAGCTATTGTAACATTGTAATTAGATACGAATAAATTACACTTCGGAACCGTGCCCACCAATTTTATTTTTTTCCTCAATCCAAAGTTGCCATGCCTTACGGCTGTGGTAGAATGCTTTGCGACCCGTTGCCGACATCAGGTAAAGAAATACGAAGTCAGCAAAAAATGTCGACTTTTCTAAGAATTCCAGCCCTGCGAGGCTCTATTACAAAAAGTACGTCTTTGTAGTTTACCGTTTTCATTTAATATTGAGCTTTATGTTATCCGGGGACTTTAATGTGGGAGTAATTTTTTTTTTGGTAAGATTAAAAACAGTTCTATAACTTCCTTTTGCTTGAGTCTGCAAGCCTGAGAATTTGTTTAGGAGTAGGTAGTTAGGGAGTGAGATTAGTTTGTAGTTGTATATTTATTTAAGTAAGACTAGCTTTAACTAGCCATCTAGGCCAACTTATACAATACTTATATTGTACCTTTTTTTTTATAATATTGTAGATACGTATTAACACCTAGAATCAGAAAAAATATCTATGTTCGTCACACAAATGCTTTTTCTGGGTGGGAATCGAACTCACGACCTATAGCCCAGAAGGCAGTTGTTAGGCCTAGTAGGTCTACTGAGCTATGGGGCAAGTCTTTCTATATATTAATTTTTCGGTATAAGTATCTTTATGTCAATCTATAAATTTATTTTGACAAAGCTTCGAAATAAATCAGGTAGTTACTACAACGATGTTTGAAAACTGAAGTAGACGCTCTTTAACTGCACGGATTCAGCTAGTTATATGTTTAGATATATTTTCCAGCATACCAGATTCAGATTCATACCTTTACTTTACCTAAATTGCGAAATCCAACTCTGTGTATATACCTAAATTAAAGTTAGCAAACTACATTTTTTGCATTACTGCCCTCTGTTGGCAGAGTACAGGAACTAAAGGCCGATGAAACAGTTCAATAGAAAGTGGCGCCATTGCTCCGTTTTATCGACGCAGCAGTACAGACAACTGTCATGGCGTAAAAGTGTACATTTTTGTGTACATTTTAACAAAAATAATGATTTTCATACGTAATTTATTACGTTGGTGCTTTAGAAATTGTTGCTTAAACTGTAAAATATCATGATAAACGTGTATAAGTTATAAACAAGTGTTATTTAGATTAAAATGGACAAGAAAAATGCCATTCGCAGAGCCAAAAGGCCGTCAAAAGTGTTGGAAGAAAACTATTGGGATTGTAGCGTTTGTACGTACAGAAATAATGCGGAGGCCTTCAAATGCTCAATGTGTGATGTCAGAAAAGGTATGTATCAAGTTTTATTACACAATTGTACCGTAAAAAACACCGCATCAGCCTCGTTCCCATAACGTAGTTACTAAGCCACGTACTACGAAAACGGCATAGAATTCATTCCTGCACGATGAGCTATTACTTACTCTTATTAATATCTTTGTAAAATATGTATAAACCTACATGATTTCTTTGTTTTTGCGCATTTTTCAACTTAACCTCTAAAGGATAACGAACATATTGATTTAGCGATACTGGTTGAGAAGTGATGCGTGCTGACCTACCAAGCTTCTTATCGATTAGGCTTTTGCACTGAATTTTGTCTATAGTTGTAGGAAAACACTTGTGTGTGTACTTTCTGTGGAATTCATCAATAATTATTCCATTAACAAATCATCCCCATGCCTTCAGGACAATAAAAATCTTAATTTTCACTTCCATCTGCTACTTATATTTATTTATTTAAGCACATCTTAATTAAAAACAAATAATTGAAATGTTTGTAAATTGGAAGATTACTGAAGACCTAAACTAAATTTTAGTGAATAAAATAAATGTATGATATTTTCCTCAAAATTAACAATTTATCTGTACTCAAGAGAGAGAAAATATTACAAAATTCTGTGTTGCGTTCATTACTGAAGTTTAAGATCTTAACTCTAGGTACTTACAAAATATATCAAAAATAATACTGAGTTATTTCGTCTCCATCTTTGGTTGTTATTTTTTCTTGGTCAGAACTACAATATATCTTCAAAGAAAAGGGGGAAAATGAATAGCTTATAAATATCAATTGCCCATGAACCAAATGAACTGGAATACTTGCTCGACTGTATTGTAAATTTTTATTTGTACACCTCAATACTGGGTTAGTATAGGGAAAAGTTAGTATAGCAATAATTTTAAAGAATGGCTGAAACTATTAAATTGGTCATCTTGTATGGGTATTTCCACTCAGTAATTTTAGGTGGTACATAGTCATCTTAGCTCAAACTAAGCTTGTTCTATGGGAACTAGATCACTGATAGGTAATGTAAACTGTACTTTTTTTAATACACACATATTAAAAAAAAATAAACATGTATATTCATCATACAAATGTTTGTTTTTAGTGCAAATGGAACCTACAACCTACAGTGCAGAAGGCAGTACTACAATAATAACATCTGAGCTGTACCGCCTGAATTGTTCTGCCTGTTACTATGTTTTATGTTACCCTATTTGATTAATAGTCTAGTTTGCATTCAAATTCTAATAAGAATAATTAAAAGATTGAGTTTTAAAATTCACATGGATAATGTGGGGAGCTGTTAGTTAGGCTATAGGTTTTTTTTTTATATTATGTATGTGATGTATGGCCTATCTTATGTTACCAACAGCAATACTTCTTAGGTCCAGTTTCTCGCATCCGTAGTTGTGTACCCTTTGATTCCCTACACATACTCCCTGGGTGGTGCTAAAGGTGCAACCAAAAGTAGCAGTAGAACTTGTGCCAAGCATGGCATTTACTATGGGAACCAGAGTATTGTTAATACACAATATTTAGATTATATTATGGTAATTGTAATTCTAGCTGTAATAATAGCTAATGACTGGCCTAATAGCTCAGTTGGTAGTAGCTCTGCCTTCTGCGCTGTAGGTCATGCGTTCGATTCCCATCTAGGACAAGCATTTGTGTCTGAACATAATGTGTTTGTTCTGTGTTTGGGTGTTAATATGTATTCACAAAAAAAAGTAGTATATGTATTCTATCAGTTATCTAGTTGCCATATTACAAGCTATGCTCAGTATAAACCTTCCTCTTGAATCACTATTTATTGATTAAAACTGCATTTAAATATGTTGCGTAGTTTAAAAGATCTTAGCGTACAAACAGCGGAAGTTACTTTTATACCATGTAGATAAAGAAACTTATATCGACACATGAGCGTGGTGGCCCAGGGGTACAAACGCCGACTTTCAATCTGAAGGTTGGTGGTTCAAACCCATACACATACACCACTGAGATTTTTCACTTGAAAATATTTATGTGCGCAATACCACGTTCTTAAAACGGTAACGGAAAACATCGTGAGGAAACCGGCATGTCTTAAAACCAAAAATTCGACGATATGTGACATCTACCAATCCGGATTGGGCTCCCGCGGTAGATCAGAGCCCATTCGCTCTCAATTATCGAGAGTAGGCCGGTGTCCCTGCAGTGAGAACATTAGGGGCTGATACGTATTATCGACACAAAACAAGAATATATGTTTGTCTTAGGCGGGACTCAAACCCGCGACCACTTAAGGCACTCAACATGCTTTGGAGCAATGATTTGTAATTTTGTGTCCATTTTGAGCTGCATTACGGGGCATTATGAAATATTCTTTTACCTAACGGCTCCGATAAATGACATCCGGCGCATTTCGTTCCATTTTGACCTAGATAGGTACTATTTCTAGGTAACTATTTTGACCTAGATTAGTTCTAAGCAATCAGCCTACTCTTCTATACATATAAAGGTAGTTATAGACATTTTCTTAACTAATAATTGAAAGGTTTCATCTAATCGGTGTGGAAGTGTGTTCGGGTTCATTGACCTAATTGTTTGGGGATGCGTGAGGGAATAGGGCCACAGGGAATTATCATCTAAACAAAAAAAATCTGACTTGAAACTTTAAACCTACCTTAAAAATGTGTGTGTAGTAATCCTTAACCTTTCTGCTAGTTGTGAGCTACTCTGGTATCGGAGTTTTCGAGCCGCCCGAAGTGCTCCGACATGGATTAACGAGTAGTATAGCCGCATCTTAACGTGCCCTCCGAAGCACGGAAGCGCTCAGTTCAAATGCCACTAAACATTCACATTTGCACAACCTAAGCACCACTTTTAACAAAAATTATTTTTAATTGTTTATCTTGAATTTTTAATTGTTTCTGAGATATGGTCTTATATAATATAAATATATATTTCGTACTGAACCTTCAAAGCGTTTGTATTATACATATTGTACTAGGCTAGGTTTTATGACTATGGCTGTTTCAAATATTATTCAGTGATTACCACCGCCCATAAACAACAGCAATACGATTCGAGTACCTTATTAACCCAGACACAGAACAAACAAATGTTTGTCGTGGGTGGGATACGAACCCGCGATTTACAGTAGAAGGCAGAGCTACTACGAACTGAGCCAGTAAGATCGGGCGAATGACCTACTTACCTGACAGTCTTTTTGAGGTCATTGCCCTGACGGCTCATGTTAGGAATTTCACATGAACTGCATTTGTGACGAATGAGGTCATTGTACCTGACGACCCAACATTACCCTGTCCTGATAATGTTCATTATAAAATGATTGTCCTTGAGAGATATCATTTTTAGCGTTTGATTTATTACAATTTTCATAAAGTGTATCCTCGATAATATTAATTTGCATGCGAGTTTGTTTATTATGCTATCACGCCTTAACTACTCAACCGCATGAAATTTTGCATACACGTTGCCACGGGTACAGAAAACGACATTGAATTCAGAAATTATTGAAAAATTTATAACTTAAAACGGCTGTCTTCAAACTTTTAAACGCTTTTCCCTCATATGTCATATGTCTATGGCACCTGCGACGCAGGGAATCCTAATGCAGGGGTACGAGCACAAACTCATCGCACAAATTACCCCGACTAGGGACCAAACCTGTTCCCATGATACTCGTAGTATATCTCAAATTAGCCCATTAGGACTGCTTGACTAGGAAAAATATCTGAATTTATGCACCGTTGCAGTAGCTGGCAGGAGTCTACCATCGAACATAGGCCTTTTTTTATATTATAGTAGAGAAACGCCGAAACTTCAATGGTTTCTAATGATGTCGTAAAATCATATTTTGGGCACTTACGTTGATGCTAGCCTAAGCCTTACGAGACAAATCAAATGATGTATTACTAAGTCACATAGACTGTGCTCGTGTGAAGTAAAACTAAATGTTATTGGGTATTCTATGCCAGTAACACCATATCGTCACTGCACTGGCATATGGCAAATTGCGTGACGCCACTTGACTGGCATATTATCACGCTACCCATCTTGCATCTGTCGATCTTGCGTAGTCTATGGGAACAGTAAATATTTCACGTTTTTGCGTGATTTAGATATTGCTTACGTTCTCATACATCACGCCTCCGGCATACTGCTTTTAGCGGCAGTTTTTTATTTTAAAATCGAAAAAGCTGATTCGATATCTCATGTCTAAGTTATGGGGATAATATAAATCTGAGATTTAGCTAAAATCCGAAAACGATACTACAAAAATGTTATATTTTATTCATAAAATAAAATAATTTTTGTACCTTATGAAAAATTATAATATTGGGTGTGTGAATATGACTCCGCCCTTTCTCAACAGATGTCGTTTTTAGTATTGTTTACGTGTACTAATAAATGACCATACTTGTATTCGATAGTACTGAATGTCAGCTATCTAACGCATTTTATGATATTTGGTTGAAGTGTAAGCAACAATTGTTTTCACCTTTTCGAAAATGTCGGTTTTTATTCCAAATAAACGTCATTTGCGGGAAGTGTTATTACATTATTTTATTGCGAAGAAAACTGCAGCGGAAACTTATCGTTTGCTTGTGGAGATTTATGGTGAGCATGCTCCGTCTAATACAACTTGCAAGGAATGGTTTCGACGATTTCAAAATAACGATTTTAGTACTGAGGATAAAGAACATGGAAAACCACCAAAAAAATTTGAAGATGCTGAATTGGAAGCATTATTGGCGGAAGATTCTTGCCAAACTCAATCAGAATTAGCTGCAGCATTAAATGTTGATCGTTCAACTGTTGCAAAGCGTTTACAAATGATGGGAATGATTCAAAAAGCCGGTGACTGGGTTCCACATGATTTAAAAGAAAGAGACATGGAACGTCGGAAAACCATTTGTGAAATGCTGCTTCAAAGACAGCAAAGAAAAGGATTTTTGCATCGGATAGTCACAGGAGACGAAAAATGGATACACTACGAAAATCCTAAACGCAAAAAAGCTTGGGTGAAACCAGGCGAACCAGGCCCATCACAGCCAAAAATAAATATTCACTGTGCCAAGGTCATGCTCTGTATTTGGTGGGATCAGAAAGGTATTGTATATTATGAGTTGCTCAAACCCTCTGAAACTATTAATGGAGAAGTTTACCGACGACAACTAATGCGTTTGAAGCGAGCCATAGAAGAAAAACGACCAGAATGGGTGAATAGACATAACAAATTAGTTCTTCAGCATGACAATGCCAAACCGCATACCGCAGAAGTCGTAAAAAGATATTTAGAGGGACAGGACTGGGAAGTGTTACCCCACCCGCCATATTCACCAGACATAGCTCCTTCGGATTACCACCTATTCCGGACGATGCAGACAGACCTTACTGGAGAAAAGTTTACTTCATGTGAAAGTATCAAAATTTGGATTGACAACTGGATAAGCTCAAAAGACCAGGACTTCTTCCAGCAAGGAATACGAAAACTACCTGAACGATGGGCGAAGGTTGTAGCTGCAGATGGAGCATACTTTCAATAATTTTTTTTTTTAATTTTGTAAGCGAACAAATGTGTTTTATTTTGACAAAAAGGGGCGGAGTCATATTCACACACCCAATATTTTGGAAGTTATTCTTTTAGAATTTAGCCTATTCCTTCTAATCTGTCGAGTATATCCCATTGCGCAATGGAGAAACATACTGAAACAAACATAAAAGTAATATAACCAACTGGGGTTTTGTCTGAATACCCGCGTACCACTAGTTCATTTTAACCCTCCAGGATCCAGAAATTGTCAGAACAAAGGATACCGCATCTGGCCCTAGGGGCTGCGAAAGTGTAGTCTATACCTCCCCACGGCTAAAGTATCGGGCAATGGTTGCGGTGCAATGTAGAGGCGTAAGCGGTAGCGGAAAGTTTACGCTATCCAAGCTGACGCGTGGTTAAACAGAGTGAACTTTCCGCTACGTTAGGTGAAATACCTCTTTGAAACACTACGTGTCTCCAGCTTTGAGCAGCTCTGGTAGGCTCCGGCAAAGTGAAGCAACGGAAATTGCTGTTTTGTACCGTATCAGTCTCTAATGTTCCCACTGCAGGGACACCGGCCTACTTTCAATAATTGAGAGTGAATGGGATTTGATCTAGCATCCGAGCCCAATCCGGATTGGTAGATGTCACATGTCTTCAAATTTTTGGTTCCAAGACATGCCCAGTTTTCTCACGATGTTTTCCGTCACCGTTTCGGGAACGTGGTATTGCGCACATATTTTTTTCAAATGATAAACACATTTATGCACGGGTTTGAACCAGCGACCATGAAATTGAAAGTAGGCGTCTGTGCCCCGGAGTCAACTACGCGCTACGTACATCATATTTGAATCTGATCAGGGATTAGATTCTCATTGGTGAAATGTCTTACTGCCGCGCTCTTACCTATCTAGACCAAGCGTACTACATCTTAGATCGCATCATCAAGGTGTGAACTTGTGCAAAGTTATCCCGGAGGACTGCCGGACTTACATAAAAAAAGGTTTGCCCAAAATCGCGGTAAAATTCTTGGCTATGTTTGCCAAAGGAACAGGATTGTAGCAGTAGAACGTGCAAAGTTATTAATATTGGAGTACTGCCACGATACCCTTTTTGGTTGATGAGCGGGAGTGCACTAGCTTCTGTGTTTTGGTTTGTGGTACCATTCCAGGCACGTAAGATATCATATTGTCTCTTTAACGCTGATTGCGAAAACGGAGTTTCCCATGTCTGTTGTTCTGCTCCACGACATACAAAATATAACATGCATCATTTTAATATTGATTAACGACATAACGATGTATACGTAAACATAATTAGCTTGTTTGCGAACGATCATGCACCTACCTCAATGACAAAGTGCCTACCAATGTTGTACTTTTCAAAATCAAATTGGATAAAGTCATGTAAACTAAAAGTCATCGAAACAACACTAATTAAAAGTCATGAAACGGCTTTTCAAATACAAAAGGTAAATCGATTGCGAATCGCTAACGGGAATGCTAAAAATTTACTGATTACTCTTTATTTCTCGTTTATTTTTCTCCCCTAATCTCTACCATTTAATAAAAAAATAAACATTAAAATCGGTCAACCATGGGCCAAGAAAAAAATCACAGGAAAGCAAAATAAGCAAACTTACGCAATTGATATATTTTTCCAGTTATTTTTATTTCAAAACCAAACATAAATCGATTTTAATGAAATTTCTATGGGACCACCTATGAGGTAACGATTAACTATCAAATTCAAAAAGGAATCCTACAAGGCGGTCCACAATTGACGAAGAAATGCGTAACAAAAAAACAGACAGCCAAATTGTAACTTCATTTATCTGTTAAAAATGGCAGATACTTTTTTAAGGCATCGGCTAGCTTTATGGACCCATTTGCTTTTAACACGGCAGTGTTGCCTGATACAAATACATATTTAAGAAAATATCTCACCGCTAGTTTTCGCTACGCTTCTACAAAGTCACAACCTCTTTCGTACTAAACAAGGAGTAATGACACCCCTGTAATGTTCCGCAGCTATTTCTATTGAAATAACGCTTAGGATGGAATGAGAAAAGTTGAATGGCTTTTTATCCCGCGCAAAAGGGAGCTGTGTGGAATTCAAAGTGTGTAAATGCGATAGGCATACATATTATTTGAATTTTTGTTCATTGCTTTCACATGTAATAATTCGCTAAATCTTCCTTACTTCATTAGATATCAAATATTGTTAGAATAAGTTCTTTGGATAACGTATTCTTATCGTATTACTGATAGAAACTAAACGTCCTACAATCAGCGCTTCAACAAAATCCATCGCGCTACCCTGAAACCCAAAACCTTAACATTGGAAGATATAAAACACAAAAATTGATTCTACCTATGTCCATTATAGACTGAAACCATCCCACCGATTTGCCCCAAACCTGTTTCATTAGAAAGGTAATTATGAGAAGATGGTTTTAGACCGCTAAAACTATGCATTAGGCACAAAAAGTATTTCTTTTTCAGCGGTTAAGCCGCCTCACACGCCGTATATCCGCTAGTATAAGATATAATTAACCATTGCTGACTTCCTAGGAACTTCCGCGAGGTATTTCCCACTGGCCAAGCATTGACCAGCTAATAAAGTTCCAAAGCCCTACTGTCCGTTAACATTAAAACATTAATTTCCATCCATTGCGTGTTCCATAGGAACCTCCACCCGCAAACCTCGCATCAACCCAGCCCTGGTCGCGGCGCAAGCTTCCGGCACCGCGCCCACCAGCTCACAGAAGCGGCCCCGGTCCGCCAACTCGCTCAAGAAGAAACGCCACGCGCCGCGGCTCAGGAATGTCGATAGGAGTTCGGCGCAGACCAGAGAGGTAAGATCTTCATCGGCCTTAATATTACTGTTATTTCTAAATATGGAAACTAAATTGTTAGCAGTACAATTTTATTCGGAGCGTCATGTAATAACGGAACACACCTTAGGGGAGAACCCTTAGATATCATCACTCTCGGCACGAATCATCAGTTTATACTAAACTAGCTGACAAATGTTCTTCTTCTTTATGGCTTTTTGTGTCTTTAGTCATATAAATTCTGCCATTGTCTGGTGTTTGGCTGATGGATTCGTAAATGGGTGGGGCGAGATTAAACAAGAATGTAGCTGACAAATGTTTTTCTGTCTTGATTCTCAATTTGACAATCACCTGTCAAAAGACGTAGTGGTAAGTGTCATAGAATGCACTTTCAGTTTTTCCTCAAATTCCGACTATATTTTCGCGGTCTTTGACGGCTGCGTAGTTTGTAGTAGCCCTGCCATTAAAGCGAGGGGTCCCGGGTTTGATTCCCGGCTGTGGTAAACTTTGCGTGATGACCAAGTTTGTTCTCGGGTCTTGGCCGTTTGTCTTGTGTTTCCGTATTTGTTCACGCCACCTGCGACATAGGGCATCCTAGTGCAGGGGTATGAGTGCGAAACCGTTTATTTATTTTATTTCGCGGCGGCTAAATTGATCACCGTTTACAATATGTAAACGACTGTCGTTGTGCGATAGTCGTTTTTATTACCATGTCCGGCAGTTGTTAACTGACCCTCAATAAGAAAATCGAGGTCTGCTCTGGACAGGCTAGCCAGTGTTTTTCAACGTGTGTCGCGACTCCCTGGGTTCGCGAAGCTTCTATAGGGGAGTTGCAAAAGGGTGGGAAAGCTAATGCATTAAAAAAAAACAATAATTATTATGAAAATGAATAAATTTATATGAAAAATTTGGATTTAATATTTCTCACGAAATAAAGTACATGAAAAAAAGCAACGGGTAGGGGGGTCGCGAAATGTTTCTTCATACTAAAGGTTGAAAAACATTGCGGCTAGAGGAATTGCAAGATCTGCTCTGGGATAAATCAACCTTTTGACCTTCAAACCTTGAATCAACCTTTTGACGGCTCCTTGGCTTAGTTTGTAGTAGCCCTGCCTTCGAAGCTAGGGGTCCCGGGTTCGATTTCCGGGGCACACTGTGCGGTGAGCATGAAGTTTGTTCTCGGGGCTTGGGTGTTAGTCTTGTGTGTCTGTTTGTCCGTGCCATCTGCGACACAGGGAATCCTAGTGCAGAGGTATGAGTGTATTGACGTTATCGTTGTTGTTAACCTACAAACTTGAGGTTTAAACTAGCGCAATAATAGTAGGCGTCTCATAGTCCGTTAATTACAGTAATTTAAATTAATTAAGTGTCTCCATTTGGCCGAATCTGGGCCAAATTAACAGCATCCTGTAATAATAACGAAAATTAAAGTTAACTTATAGTTGAAAGACATCACGAGTCCCATAGTGTAGTGGTTAGAATATGTGAAAAATAGTTCTTCATTTCCTGCATAGCACGTTGGTCATAGTTTTTTTTTAATGTGAAAATGTGACTGAACGACCTGAGGGTCCACTTGTTGGTAAGTGGCGACCTCCGCACATGACAAAAGTAAAGCGTGCGACTCCGTATGAGATCCAAATCTTTACTGAGTCGCATTCATGCAGCTGCGTCCATCACCCGAGACGGGGATGATACGTCTCGTGCGCATGTGATTAGTACCTTATTTGGATACTATTTATTCATTCTCTTTCTATTGATGAAGGTTTGAGCAGCCATGTCGATTTTAATAGAAGTCGCAAGTATTTTAGCCTTTTTTTTTCATTATGACGGTCTAAAGTCAAAGTCAAAGTCAAACTCATTTATTCTTTTAGATCTCAAGTATCATTTGGACACGTCAAATGTTACACATGCATGTACATATATTCGTGAGCATATAACGTGTCACAGGAATTTGTCTTGTCACTTTTGCTTTGATTAGGAGGGTTGAAATGTCGGTACGGGCTTTGCTAGTATTCAGTTTTTCATCATCACGTAGTATTTATTACATTAAGTAATTATTACATCAGTTCTTATTAATATAACATTAATTAGGTTCCTAGTGACACAATGACTATGCTACCTAGAGTGTGTTGCAATAGAAGCGAACCGATATATAATATAGTTTATTAAAATATTTAATTAACACATACTGAAAATAAAATTGAAATAGTATTGTAATTTAATTATAATTTACTGTGGGGTGTATATTAATTTATGTATGCACGATTGTCAGTGTAAACATTCCATTATTTAGAATTATGACGTAATGGGTAGATTCGCTCTGATTGCCCTTAATATGAGTGAATTGAGTTATGCTGGCTCTTACTATATTTAGATTGGCACATACTGGTAAGGCGAAATATGAGTTAGCTAGTCTTGGGGCGTCCCACCTCAGGGGACTGACTGGATCAAAGTTTTGTGCGACGAACTTAGATGATAAATAAATTTTCGTGGCCTTTTCTAGCCCCAAACTAAGCATGGCTTGTACAATCGGAACCAGATTACTGATACAATACTTATGTAGTATTTTTATGTTAAAATACAACACTCACAAATGTTTGTACTGGAGGAATAACGTTTCTTATATAGAAACCAGACACAGAACACACATCTTTGATCGGCACACAAATTCTTATCGGAGGTGAAAATCGAACCAAACATCCACAGTGCAAGACAATACCAAATGGGGGTGGTTTCCCAACCAGTAACACCTCATCAAGTCACACTATTACTGGTTGGGAATATTCTTCCCATCGAGTCAAACAGACAGTCATATAAATATTAGTTACTACAAGCTTTAAAGGCCGGCAGCGCATCGGCATTGCCTCTGGTGTTGCAGATTTCCATGGGCGACTGTGACCACTTTCCATCAGGAGGCCCGTCTGCTCGTCTGTCCCCTATTCCATAAAAAAAAAAAGCTACCAAAAACTTCTATCAGCTACCCACTTAATATTACTGTTATTTCTTCAACAGGTAACTGTAAGCGGTGTCACGGTGGTAATTACAGAATACAAACCCAAAAAATCAGTATCGAGTAGTTCCAGCGATGTGGAATCTTCAAACGACGCGCGCGCATGATCTCTATTAGCTAATATATCTAAGAGGTATGTTCGTCTATATTACCGTTAAATGTTGTAAAGGACTGTTTTGTAAGTTACTTGTAGAGTTGGAAAACTATAAAAACTTCCCTCGTTTCCCTGTCAGATGTAATAAAATGTGTTTTTTATCTTTCAGAAGCTTGGCAACACAAAGAAGCTTCATTAACATAATAGACGAATTTTTTAATGATCTATTTTGAGTATGGGATCTGAGAAACATTGTTATTCTATAAACCATGTACTTTCCTATTAAAATTTCAAAGAATTTGCTAAAATCTTGAAGTACGCAAATAAAAGTCAACGCGACTTGTAAAATTATTTCTAAGGCCCATCGTACAGGCGGTAAATATGTCACCATAGACTATTATTCTGCCCAGTTGGCAGACTAGGAAAGTGTTGGCCGATAAAAAAAAATATTACATCTAATTTATTTCCAACGAAATGGTTACAAATAAAAAACATCATCACACAATGTGATTTAATATGTAATGTTATTTATGTGCGAATTTATTTATTTCTCAATTTTGATTTTGACTTACGTAACTAAGCTTTATGTTATGCCATTTTTTTTATTTCAAGTAACTTATTTTAGGTGTAGGTATTTTATTGAAATTGAAATGTAAGGGGATGATTTGTAAATATTGGAGACCAGCTGGTCACTGCCAAACGATTGTAAATAATGGAATGTGAATTGGAATGCATAATATTTTTTTATTTATAAATTTCAAAATGCGTAGCGCATATAATTTTTTAATGTAGTTTTAGGAGAGGCATATTCTGACACCAGGGCCGTGTTACAATAACTTACAAAGCATATTACTTTAAAAAAAAAGTGATTTTTTTCTATGAAGGTCATAAGGACCTTGTACTTTTTATGAAATAGGCCCTGGGTCAGACGTAGGGAAGATGATTATTTTTTAAATTGAATAAATAATTTCGTAATTGTCATGACAATCTTTTCGCAGTTCTATTTATGTTTATACAGATTCCATTGGCATCGTTTGATAATAAGGCGTATGAATGTTATTAATGATGGATATATTTACAACAAAACGCACAATAAAGTCTTCATCTATTTAGGAATTAAATTTATCGTAGATCAGTAATCGATGATGAAATGTACCTTCAGAATTGGGATTAATCTTTAAAACACATAACTTTAACACTTCAAGTGAAGTGTTAAAGTTATGTGTTTGACAATACATTTAGTGTTATTACAAATACGCAAACATACTATCCACACATGGCAGAAATAAAATCAAAAATACGTGTTGCTTATCCAGAAACCGTCGATGCTCTAAAACGGACAATTGGATAGAAATGCGTTTGTTCTATTCGGGTATTTATACATATATATATAAAAGCCGCTCTGCGTATTTGAAGAAATACGTCAAACACCAGAATACACTACGCCAAGTGAAAGTACGCCAATATAAATGTGCAAGTTGGATTAGATATTAGGCTTGTCGAACTTTTGAGCTTTTACTATGCCTTTTGAGTGACTATCCTCACAGTGGGTCATGGGTTCGATTCCCGCTCAGGACAAGCATTTGTGTGACGAACATGATGCTAGTTCTGTGTTGTGTGTATTTTAAGTACGTATTTACAAATGAAACTACTTTTAAGTATTATAACAGTTATCTAGTTCCCATAGTATTTGGGGCTAGATGGCGATGTGTGAAATATCCAAGAATATTTATTTATATTGTAATGGGGCATCTAAAAGTTCAACTGAATAGCCTACTGGGTATACTTGAACATAGTATGTTGTGTATAAGCGGGTTTTTTTTGTTGAAAAAGGCTCTGTCCAGAAAGAGTAGTTATTTTGCTTGTTTACAGTCCACGTTAAGATGATATGAAAAATGTAATATTTAGTACACCACCGCTAACGTTTTAGGAGGTACACCCTTCGACAAAGCAACATCTTGCCTGTTGAAGGCGTGTCAGGCACGTGTCGATTCGTTGCGTGTTTCCATTTCAGAATATAGGGGTGTCTCATAAGTAATGTCGGTTTTCATATGTGAAAATTCCTACGCCTCAATTTAAACATGTCGTAACTTGTCAAGACTTGTCTCTAATTCTACGAAGAGTACAATTGCTTTACTTTTAATCATTCCCTCTTTGTTTATTGACGTTTTTATAATAAATAGTATGGAAGCGAATAATGTCTTAACAATACACGAATTTCATATTTATCGCATTCCATACTATTAAAAGAAAGTTAAGCAATTGTACTCTTCATAGGATTAGAGACTAGTCTTAACAAGATACGACATGTTTCAATTGAGGCGTAGGAATTTTCACAAATGAAAACCGACGTAACTTATGAGACACCCTAATAGTTTGTACTCTGCGTCTTTTTTTTTCACATTCCAGGTAGAAAGAAGGTGTACATAGCTTGGTGTACTAAATATTACCATTTTCAGATTGTCCGGGGTAAAGTTATTGCCTTATGTAATAACGAAACCTAGATCCGCAAGTAATATAATAAGTTCTATACTGGAGTAAATCATCTTAAATAGACAAAGCCACATTTATGGGAGTGAAGACCTATAGCTTTAAATAACATCTAGATTTGAATAGGAGTTGAGCTATTGATTCATGAGCAAGATTACCTTTTTGTCTAACGAATAGATTTAATATCTGTAAATCTATTCGTAGATTTATTTTTGTCCGTAATTGGGAAATTAGTTTACTATAATAGTAGGTACTTCCTGTATAATTCCTAATAATCCTTGATTTTGTGTTCCATGCATATTTTAAGTATTTATTTTAGTATTAAGTATAACGTGTGTTTTTATGTATTACTTAGATTCGTTTAGACGTATATTTCATGTAGGGAAATTAGTTTGGGTTTTATGTCCATATTGATTAAATTTTTTTAACGCAATTTTGTAAAAATAAGAACAATAAAATTACGACGTCAGTCGGAAACCCAGGCAAAATGAGATAGGTTATCTCATATAATCGGAGAAATGAAATACAATATTTTAATATTTTGTTACAAATTATATACTCAGAATAATCATAAAATACTTTTCAATTTACCAAAGCTTTTTTTTTTTCTTCTATAAAAGTAGGTACACGGTACTTACTTTTACTTTAAACCACTAAGGCCGATGTCTTCTGCCAATTGTTTAAAATTTTCGTTAGCTAACAAAATTATATTATTTTAATTACCTTTTTAATTATTCCAATTATTGGTCGACTTCCCGCAAAAAAAAAAAAAATTTTTTAAATAGCAAGCCAATTACTTATGTACTAGAATTACAGTGGAACAAATAATGTTAACTGGATATTTGCGTAAACGGAACATCTTTTTGATTAACAATATCATGAAAATAGCTTATATATTATAATTGAAATATCATGTTTCGACTGGATGAGGTCGCCTGCAAATTCTAAATGCTAATTAAAACTGCAAAAAATTGCCATTTGTTCCTAACCTATAATGAAATAAGGTTTTTGTATCTCATCTTTTGTTTATTGTGCTAAGAAACAAAACGTATTGTCGTTTAATGTTTAACTTTATAATACTTTGCAAAAGATAATAACGGCAATTTTTATACCAAGCTAAAAGACGTGTATATATTTTGTAACAATATTTTTATCAAAGAATTTTGTACCGGAAATGGTTTATGGAATAAACTGTTGAACTGATAAAATAAGATGTAAGCTTAAATATTTCATTTGAAGAAAATAATCAAACAAAACGACAAATAATTTTTACAGCTGATTAAATTATTTTTGTTTATTTTGTGCTACTTGAATTAACCGTGCTTATGTAATTTATTTAAATTTGGCGAAATCCCAACGCCTGCGCCAGTTCTCTAGTTGAGTTAGTGTACTTTGAATTGCTGTACACTGAAATTTATATCAATATGGCGAAATCCCACCATCTGCGCCAGTTATTTACATTTCAAATGACGTATGAAAATCTATTTTTGTACAAATGTGCATTTTCGCTTCTAGCTTAATGTAAACTTAATTGTTACGTTAGCACTAAATGTTAATTATTTTTAAGTCATCTATCTATTCACTGTACTGTATATAAAGGATGTGAAAAGTATTGTGTGCTTTTAATTTATTTTTCCCCGTTTATTATTGTTAATACATCCTTACTCAGTATAAAACAAAGTCGCTCCCACTGTAACGCTTAGATCTTTTAAACTACGCAACGTATTTTAATGCAGTTTTCAGCTATACATAGAGTGATTCAAGAGGAAGGTTTTTATGTAGTATACATGCATATTATAGTAGATAAAAGCCGAACATCCGTGCGAAAGCAATCAGAAAAAGAGGTTGTTCTGATTGAATGAATAACTGACAGACAATGTACAGAGTGACATAAAATTCTTAGTAGGCCTAAGCGCCTAAGATAGTAGTTTTTTCTTTATTCGACCCCTAAAGACCCTTTCCTGGGAAACAGTAATGGAATGTTTTAATAATCGAATAAACGGACGTACTTTAATCACTAATTTTACGCCAAGAGGACGAGTTTCTTCATGATGGGGCCACCCCGGAGGTGGGTTTACCTCCGAGTTATCACAATCGAATATAGAACCTCCTTTGAAGTCGTTCAATAAACCTACTTTGGAAATCAGAAAGTAAATGAAATTATATGTAAAGGTTTCGTAACATGTTTATCCTCTTTGGTCTTGGTAGTGAGCCTTCTGCGTTGTAGGTCGTCGATTCCATTTCCACCCAGGACATTTGTGTGCCGGACACACGTGTTCGTTCTGTGGGCTAGCCATGGGCGTACCCAGCTTCTGGGCAAGTCAAATTTTTTTAGATCGACTCGTTAGCTGCTTTTTCTACACAAACACACCTACATAAAACATTAGATATATTTAGTATAGTGTGTAGGGCAAACAGCCGCAAATGATCCTGCTATATAGGTAGTTAAATAAATATAAGTCAATACCATTCCTATGGCATGATGACCGTAGATAATGGTACAATGGATTGAAGAGAATAGAGAATGAAGTTTTAAGACATTGAAGTCCATGGACTTTTATCGTTAGTTGAATAATTGACTACGCTTGCTTAAGCACAATATTTTTTTTAATATTGTATTGTATATGGTTGAAATTTCCGGACTGGATGCTTTTAGACAGGAGATATTATTTTTTTTTTATGTGAAAGAATGACGGAACGTGCTGAGGGCCCATCTGATGGTAAGTGGTTACCCTCGCCCATGACAACAGTAATGCGCGCGACTCAGTATGAGATCCAAATCTTTACTGAGTCGCATTCATCCTGCTGCGTCCATCACCCGAGACGGGGATGATACGTCTCATGCGCATGTGATTTCACCGGCAGCCACACCCGACGGAACACAGTAACGCAACCACTACTGCTTGGCGGAAGATTCCAGATGTGGCAGTACCTCTTCGGACGAACTTGGCACAAGTTCTACTGCTACTTTTGGTTGCTCCTTTAGGACCACCCTAGGGTGCAAAAGGAGCCCCCAAAACATGACAGATACAATCCCCTGAGAATTAACGCCTCGTGATGCGGTGGCTATCTTTTGCCCGAAACCACCATGTTCCAATATATCTACTGCATCGAAATATAAGACCATTTCGCGATTTATCGAATGAGTCATGAGTCTAGTGACTGTTGATTAATCTGTGTCACAGCTACGAAATAACGAGCTCGTGGAGTATGGAAAACGTGTTGGTTCTAGAGACTCTTTATTTATAGACTAGCTGACCGGGCCACGCGTTGCTGTGGCTAACGTTTTTGTCATACGATATTATAATTTGCAATAAAATAATATTGCGATCATAAATTGAGATGTAAGCTATCCTATCTTTCAAGTTGGATCAAACTGCACACGGTGTACAAATTTGATACACAAAATCGGTTATTGTGATTAAACCATGATAGCTAGATATATGTTCTCGCGGACTTTTTTGTAGGTCTTAATGGGATCTACAAACCCGTAGTACATCATTTTGTTCTATTGTCAATAGTTTTTGCAGCGCACCCAAAATTGTCGCGGTTGTGGTGCTGTGGACGTGTTGCAATTGTTTCCGCACACGTGTAGCGGCTAATGGCTAACATATTTATGTGGAGTACCTATGTTCTAACCTTATCTTTATATCGATACGATTTTAAAAATCACATGCTGTCAAAACTATTTCTTTAGGTAACATTTTGTACGATTAATCGTGTATAAACAATAATTGTTAAAAGTGTTCGCATCGTCACACATAGGGGGTCCAGTTGCTCGCGTCCGTAGGTGTGTAACCGTTGATTCCCCAAAAGTACCCCCAGGGTGATGCTAAAGGAGCAATTAAAAGTAGCAGTAGAGCTTGGCCAAGTTCGTCCGGAGAGATACTGCCACCACACCTGGAACATGTCGCCAAGCAGTGGTGCTCGCGTTGCTGTGTTCCGGTGAAAGGGTGTGGGTGCCGGTGAAATCATACGCGTATCCCCGTCTCGACAGATCCGGATTGGTAGATGTCACATGTCGTCGAATTTTTGGTTCTAAGACATGCCACCTCACGATGTTTTTCGTCACCGTTTTGAGAACGTGGTATTGTGCACATAAATTTATCAAGTGAAAAAACACATTGGTGCACGTGTGGGTTTGAACCAGCGACCTTCAGATTGAAAGTCGGCGTCGGCCCCTGGGCCACCACCAAGAAAAAAAACACTACAATAAAATAGCTCGTTCTGGCGCTAAAACAAGTCAGTTAAAAAGGACGATTGCCATTAAAAAATAAAAATTGCTTCTCTATCACCGCTTTCATGCTCTGTGGTCCATCTGAGAGCAAATCGTAAACGGCACATAAAAACACTTCCAGTTTAGGGCCCAGTTAACCGTGCAGGTAAGTTCGTAAATAATTTAATGTTGCGTTTTATGTTTTTTGCGGACGGTAGTAGGTACCTACTGAAATAAACTTGACAGTTTTAACGACATTCCGACCAAATTCCTACAATATTTGTAGCTTACAGCTAGTTTATATACCGACATTCACTGGGATTTGATATGGAAATAATTCAAAGTTGATTGTTCAATATAAATAGATGATCTTTGTCTAAAATGAATATTCATGAGATAAGAGTAAAGATATAGTTAATGACAAGTGATTTATTTAATGAGATTAACGAACAGCAATTAATTTTTATATAATATAGATTACACGGTCCGAAAATCATTGCAATCTCCATACTTGTCCTTACTAAAACCCAGTATATGGTTATATAAAACCATTACATTGAACGTTAGAGAAAAACAGGTGGAAGTAAGTAAAGATCGCGTTTAAAGCAAAAAAACGGCTCCGTGGCTTAGTTGGTAGTAGCCCTGCCTTCGAAGCGAGGGGTCCCGGGTTCGATTCCCGGCCGGGGCACACTTTGTGTGGTGAGCATGAAGTTTGTTCTCGGATCTTGGGTGTTTGTCCATGCCATCTGCGACACAGGGAATCCTAGTGCAGAGGTATGAGTGTGTAAACGTTCATTTATTAAAAATTACAGACAGACTTGTCATAGTAACATGGCTCCCTTTAGCCTTGGCATGCGGAAAGGAAACCATACATTTTCTATCTAAATCTTGGCACTGCTTCCCATTATTTATTTTTTAAGACATCAGTGACAGACTAACATACATTCCCGTCTGAAATCCCATTGAAACTGTCAGCGGTCATGAAAGCTGTCGTATAAAATTTATAACTACATAAATATCTACTTTGCTATATAAAGCTCGTGTGAATTTATAGCTGGAATACCTGGGTTGAATTTCCTGTTAGGCTTGGTAATAAATAGCTTGGTTCTCATAGGGTCCCAGGGTTATAAGCAAATGGTTGCATGCATATAAAATAACCTAAGTATACTTGACGGCTCCGTGGCCTAGTTGGTAGTAGCCCTGCCTTTGAAGCGAGGGGTCCCGGGTTCGATTCCCGGCCGGGGCACACTTTGTGTGGTGAGCATGAAGTTTGTTCTCGGGTCTTGGGTGTTTGTCTTGTTTTTCTGTTTGTCCATGCCATCTGCGACACAGGGAATCCTAGTGCAGATTTATGAGTGTGTTAACGTTAAAAACGTTAAATAAAATTGTACCAGGTGTAATTCTGTACATGGAATGTATTTTTAACCGACATCCAATGTCTTTTTTTTTATGTGAATAAGTGACGGAACGAGCTTGAGAGCCCACCTGATGGTAAGTGGTGACCCTCGCCCATGACAACAGTAATGCGCGCGACTCAGTATGAGATCCAAATCTTTACTGAGTCGCATTCATCCTGCTGCATCCATCACTCGAGACGGGGATGATATGTCTCATGCGCATCTGATTAAACCGGCACCCACACCCTTCCACCGGAACAAAGTAATGCAACCACCACTGCTTGGCGGCAGATTCCAGGAGTGGTGACAGTACCTCTCCGGACGAACTTGGTACAAGTTCTACTGCTACTTTTGGTTGCTCCTTTAGCACCACCCAGGTACCCCACGTGTAGGGAATCAAAGGGTTCACACCTACGGACGCGAGCAACAAAAGCCCTATAAGTAGATATTCTATCAGTAATCTAGATCCCAATATACAAGCTATGCTAAGTTTGGGGCTAGATTGCGCTGTGTGGAATGTCCATGAATATATATGGGCTTCCGTTTTCATCATTGGAAATGATAAGGATTGAAAATAAAGAGAAATGCCTATATGTTTGACGGTAGACAATTGTTGCAATACAGATCCATATATTAACTGAGGATTTAATCAAGTCGGAATGAAAAATGTTCTCGGCAAGGGGGAAACTACAGTGTACCGATAGCAAAAAAATGCTTCCCGTTTGAATTTTGTTGTTTTACGATCCGTAACTGTACAGCCTTTCTAAATCTGTGTCTGTTTATAACGGTGTCACTTGTGTTTAGACGGCTCCGTGGCTTAGTCCCGGGTTCGATTCCCAGCCGGGGCAACCTTTATGTGGTGATCATGAAGTTTGTTCTAGGGTGTTTGTCTTGTGTTTCTGTGTTTGTCCATGCCATCTGCGATACAGGGAATCCTAGTGCAGAGGTATGAGTGTATTAACGTTGTTTTTTTATTTTTGTTTTCTCATGCTTCGGTTGGGGGGACATGAGTCGTATTGTTGTTATGGGCGGAGATAACTTAAACTCCAACGTCAGGTGGGTTCAGATTGATCCATCACTAAAAAAAACCATTTCTCATGTCTGGCAGCAGTTTCCATCCAGCTGAAAATTTGCCGTGCTGCTGTTAACCTCGCAAGCCTTTGCATAAGATTCAAACGTACGACCTAAACGCATATCATTATCAAATAAGCTGATATCACTTTTTATTATTAACTCGCCTGGAAGTCAGGGTGCAATTTACTAATGAAGAATGAGAAGTGCCAATAAAAATTAAAAAAATATTTAAACCAGGATCTGATAATTACGAATACAATTTTAAAAAAATCCCTAATTAATAACGCGGCCATTGTTAATGATAGGTATATAAATAAATTACATGTAAAATTCATTTTCATTACAGAATTCAGAATGAATTGACTGACTTAATCAGTTGGTCTCTGCCTTCTGCTCTGTAAGTCGTAGGTTCAACGCCCACACAGGAGAAACATATGTGTGACGAACATACTTTACAAAACTACTTAAAATATAGTATCAGTAATTTGGTTCCCATAGAACAAGATGGCGCTGTGTGAAATGTTCAAGAATATTTTTTGTGTCTGCTTGAGCTTGAGTGTGTAAAGACAGAGATTAAATATAAAACACTTATTGAAATCATTATGATAATTCATCACGTCTTATAAAAAAAACATTTGAATTATAATAGCGTGTTGTTGCTATCGCTACAGGGGCAGAACTGCAAAGGGTTGCAGTAATGAGAAGAATGAAAAATGGCTACCACAAGGAACAGCGGGAATTTATTAAAAACTACAAAATTCCACATCGGCGGTGCCCTGGATGAATTTGTGGAAATTGTCTTTCTGACGTTTGTTTTTTTTTTAATTATTGACTTTAATAAGAGCTCCTTTATTCAGCTGCCTGTGCTATCTACCCCCAACAAAAGAGGAGTGAGATAAGTTTAACCCTTGTTTTTCAGTGGTGTTTTTTCGTGTATTAAATTCCTTCGTTTTTAATTCCATCCAAATGTTGCCTGGAAGAGATCGCTTTATAGCGATAAGACCGCCCATTGTGTCACCTTTTTATTATTTAAGATTTCTAGCTATTGTTATCTTTTTGGTGTGCAATAAAGTGTTATCTATCTATCTATTGTAAACTGACAGGTCGCGTAGCCGGTTCACCTGTTACATGGTTACTGCCGCCCATAAACAACAGTAAAAAAACTTCTTATGATGTTTTATTTGTACCTACTTTTTGTGTTGTCAATAAAGTCTTTTTCTTTCTTTCTTTCTTATCCCCTACTTAAGTATGAGAAGACAAGTCGCATTGAACCCGCCACTCTGAAACAGAAACCTATGTTACGCTCTACTCCCAGAACACAACGTTCTGGTGGTAGAGTAGAGTGAGTAAGAAAGTGCAAATGAGAGAAATGAGAGTGCACCACTGCTTGGCGGCAGATTACCAGGCAGTGGCTATACTTCTCCCGACGAACTGAGCACAAGTTCTACTGCTACGTTGCTCCTTTCGCACCACCCGGGGGGACACATGTAGGAACTCCGAGGGGAGCTCTTGGACCCCCGAAAATGGACACTCAACGGGTTTCCCCTCAATTTGAAACTATGAATCAGCAGGATAGCGTGAAAAAGAAAATTTGAAAACCCTTTCTGAATCACTACATAGTATAAAACAAAGTCGCTTTCTCTGTCCCTATATCCCTATGTATGCTTAAATCTTTAAAACTACGCAACGGATTTTGATGCGGTTTTTTTTAATAGATAGAGTGATTCAAGAGGAAGGTTTATATGTATAATACACTAGCAAGTCACCCCGGCTTCGCACGGGTAGTTCCTGATACGACACTGATGCTTTACTAACCGTGCGAAGCCGGGCCGGGTCGCTAGTAATTGTATAATTTGTGTCAGCGAATCGCTGGAACATCTAAACGTAGTCAATTTACTAAAACTTTTTTTTCTTTAATTTTAGGGGAACGTGGGCATATTTTGGGCAGACGTCGACTTTCAATCTGAAAGTCGCTGGTTCAAACCCACACGTGCACCAACGAGTTTTTTCACTTGAAAAATTTATGTGCGCAACACCACGATCTGGAAACCGTGACGGAAACCGGCATGTCTTAGAACCATAAATTCCAAGACATGTGACATCTACCAATCCGGATTTTCACTCTCAATTATCGAGAGTAGGCCGGCCCTGCAGTGGGAACATTAGAGGCTGGTACGGACCCCGTTCCCCCCAAAACCGCACATACAGATTATAGAACAGTCCTTGTACCCTGGGGTCAGATTACATCGGCTTTTGGTAGCGTGCAGAGATCGACCGATTACGTATTATAAATTACGCTGTCCGTCTGTCTGTCAAGGGACACGCGATGCAAAAAGTTTGAAAGTTAACACTAACCTAGCGCATTTCTTAGGTATTCATTTTTGTGCTCCGTGGCTTAGTTGGTAGTAGCCCTGCCTTCGAAGCGAGGGGTCCCGGGTTCGATTCCCGGCCGGGGCACACTTTGTGTGGTGAGCATGAAGTTTGTTCTCGGGCCTTGGGTGTTTGTCTTGTGTTTCTGTGTTTGTCCATGCCATCTGCGACACAGGGTATCCTAGTGCAGAGGCATGAGTGTGTTAACGTTGTTTTTTTATGAGTGTGTTAACGTTGTTTTTTTAACGTTGTACCTATTGTGTGGATACGTAAAATTTTACCAGTGGAGGATTTACAAACTTTCAAGGTATATGCTGAATAGTTTTTGCCGCCCTTGCCTCAACAATTGTCATATCATACATTATTTTTACAATGCAACAATTTCGTTGAAATAAAAAATTTTCGTCATAGAAAAATCTTTTTGATTTCTATGAGGTAAAAAAAAAATCGTTCCCCAAATTTGCCGCCCCCAAAATCTGCCGCCCTAGGCTCGAGCCTACTCAGCCTGCTGGTAAATCCGCCACTGAATTTTACACACAGATATGTCAAATTACAGTCAGTTTTCATGTTTTAGCTCAAAAGTCAAAAGTCAAAAATCAAACTCATTATTCCTTTAGATCTCAAGTATCATTTGGACACGTCAAATTTTACACATGCATGTACACATATTCGTGAGCATATAACGTGTCACAGGAACTCCCAGGCACATTACATGCACACAGATATGTCAAATTACAGTCAGTTTTCATGTTTTAGCTAATCTTATTTGTTAAGTTTACGACTGTGTGGTCAGCTTATGTGTTGCACTATGTGGAACATAGACGTGACAAGTAAGCTCGTCGCTGCATTTTCCCCCATGAATATCACCTTCTGATATATCATTTTAGTTATCCGATAACCAGAAGATAAATTAATTCAAGATGTCTGTGGGATCGTAGGTATAATATACATTATATATAGAATACAAATAGGTAGAGCGTGGTGGCCCAGGGGCATAGACGCCGACTTTCAATCTGAAGGTTGCTGGTTCAAACCCACACGTGCACCAATGAGTTTTTTCACTTGAAAAATGTACGTGCGCAATACCACGTTCTCGAAACGGTGACGGAAAACATCGTGAGGAAACCGGCATGTCTTAGAACCAACAATTTGACGACATGTGACATCCACCAATCCGGATTGGGCTCTCGTGGTAGATCAGAGCCCATTCGCTCTCAATTATCGAGAGTAGGCCGGTGTCACTGCAGTGGGAACATTAGAGGCTGATATGGAAATAGGTATACCTACTAAAAATGTACTAAGGTTCGACCATACGATTACTTACCTACAGCACTATACCTACTATACCTATTATTCCCAGTTATACCTACAAACTATTAATTATTCCCACCCGTTGTGTGCCCGAGGGCAGTTTCGAGTGTTTGCATGAAACATACCTACTTGTATATGACCAGGGTAGCAATGGGGTTGATTAAATTTTATTTGAACCCCTGCGAAATTTCCAAATTGCTTTTCCCGTTTTTAATTTTACTTTTATTTAGGTTCTGTTGTTTCAATGATGTAGCGCTCTTGGCAAAGGTTGCGTAGATGTTTGCAGATCAAACATGACGGCTCCGTGGCTTAGTTGGTAGTAGCCCTGCCTCCGAAGCGAGGGGTTCCGGGTTCGATTCAGGCCGGGGCACACTTTGTGTGGTGAGCATGTTTGTTCTCGGTTCTTGGATGTTTGTGTTTCTGTGTTTGTCCATGCCATCTGCGATACAGGGAATCCTAGTGCAGAGGTATGAGTGTGTAAACGTTAAACGTTATGTACATGAGAAATTTCCCCAGTTTTAAACCGCCGACCAATCTTCCTTACATTAAAAATCATCCCCATCCAAAGGTTGCCTGGAAGAGATCGCTACTTAGCGATAAGGCCGCCCATTGCATTAACTTTGTTATTGTAAGTTCACTCTGTATTTCATTTGTTTATGATAATAATTTTGGTGTAGGTATAATAAAATAAAGTATTTTTGTATTGTATTGTAGATAATGTCTCGCAATTAGGGTAAGTATATATAACAAAGAGAAAGCAAAAACTCTACACCAGAGCTGGCAACACAGTGTTTCAACATGATAAAATAAACAACGTGTTTCGCAGACCACACACGTTTCTCAGAAGTCGCCGCGAACATTTTCCCGCCAATCAAAAAGTGACACTGACATTCTGAAGCAAAATGGCGGATGCAAAATCGAATATCAAACTCTAGTGTTGTGGGGATCGCAAGATTATTTGGTAATCAATTTTATCATAGATATTTCGTAACAAATCTATACTATATCACTACATAGTATAAAACAAAGTCGCTTTCTCTGTCCCTATATCCCTATGTATGCTTAAATCTTTAAAACTACGCAACGGATTTTGATGCGGTTTTTTTTAATAGATAGAGTGATTCAAGAGGAAGGTTTATATGTATAATACACTAGCAAGTCACCCCGGCTTCGCACGGGTAGTTTCTGATACGACACTGATGCCTTACTAACCGTGCGAAGCCGGGGCGGGTCGCTAGTATATAATATTATAAAGCTGCAGTGTTTGTTTGTTTGTTTGAACGCGCTAATCTCTGGAACTACTGGTCCGATTTGAATGATTCTTTCAGTGTTGGGTAGTCCATTTATGGAGGAAGGCTATAGGCTTCCTCCATAAATGGACTTTTAAATGGATTTTTTTTCAAAATTAGGGATCCGTAATAAAATTGCTATTTTGTAACACAAGGTGTAAAATCGAAAACCTATTTTTGCGTGCGCTGTTTCCACGGAAACGAGAAAAACGCGGGTGAAACCGCGGAACAGTTATAGATATTTCGTAATAAATTTCTTTATATATATTGTAGGTACTGACTCAATAAATGTAGTTTATTCTGTGTATGTAATAATTTCGACTAAAGCATCTGTTTTTTTTTTCTTTTCTTCTTTTTTTTATATGAAAATGTGACGGAACGAGCTGAGGGCCCACCTGGTGGTAAGTGGCGACCCACACCCATGACAACAGTAATGCGACTCAGTATAAGATTAGGATCTTACACTGAGTCGCATTCATCCTGCTGCGTCCATCACCCGAGACGGGGATGATACGTCTCATGCGCATGTGATTTCATCGGCACCAAACCCTTCCAGCGGAACACAATGCGAGTACTACGCTTGGCGGCAGATTCCAGGTGTGGTGGCAGTACCTCCCCGGACGAACTTGGCACAAGTTCTACTGCTACTTTTGGTTGCTTCTTTAGCACCACCACTGCCACCACACCTGAAATCTGCCGCCAAGCAGTAGAGCTCGCATGACTGTGTTCCGATGGAAGGGTGTGTTACCCGCGGTTGGACTTCCTACGGGAACCGTACACTTTTTCCAGGATAAAAACTAGCCTATGTGCTATTCCAGACTATAATCTATCTCTGTCCTGCTCACAGACGTAGATACCGCTAGGCTTGTATATTTCGGCTACTTTCACAGCATTATGTCATATGGCATACTGCTGTGGGGGCATGCTGCAGATATCAACACCATATTTGTGTTGCAGAGGAGGGCTGTTCGCGCAGTTTACAATATGGGTCCCCAAGAATCATTACGGAAAAAATTTAAGGATATAAATATACTAACGGTTACATGTCAGTACATATATGAGAATGTGATGTACACTCGTAAACATATGAGCTCGTTCACAAAGAAAAGTGACAATCATAGTGTAAACACTAGGCATAAAAATAAACTCGCTGTGCCCACTACTAGGCTCCATAAGGTTAGCAATTCTTTTAAAGGTCAATGTGTACGCTTTTTTAACAAAATCCCGAGCGAAATTCAATTACTGCCAATAAATAAATTTAAAACTGTCATCAAACGTAAACTTGTCGCAAAAGCTTACTATAAAATATCAGATTACCTAGATGACAAAAAGGCTTGGGAATGAATTTGCTGCACTCTAGACGCAGGACCATATTCGCGAATATGTACAATAGTACTGTCTCCGAGGGGTTTCTTGTCTGTTTCTTCCCCTCGGGTTGGTCGGTTAGGGTTGGAACAGACGTAAACTTAACAAATAAGATAAGCTTAAACATGAAAACTGACTGTAATTTGACATATCTGTGTGCATGTAATGTGCCTGGGAGTTCCTGTGACACGTTATATGCTCACGAATATGTGTACATGCATGTGTAAAATTTGACGTGTCCAAATGATACTTGAGATCTAAAGGAATAAATGAATTTGACTTTGACTTTGACTTTGACTTTGTGCCAAATTTCATCCAGGTCAGTTCAGCCGTTCTGGCTTGATTGAGTAACATACATCCATACATACAAACTTTCGCGTTTATAATATAAGAGGACTAGCGGCTCGCCCCGCCTTCGTACGGCTGTACAATATGCGGGACGTAAGCCATAATAATAATTAATAATTACTACAACGTATTTATTATTTTGTTATATTATTATGTAGTGAAAAATGTATACAAACTCTCGTGTTTATGATATTAGTAATAGCGTAGATGTAATTTCACCGGCACCCACACCCTTCCGCCGGCGCAGCAATTTTAACAGATTACCAGGTGTGGAGGTCTTTCTAATAATCGATTCGAAATCATCACCCCATCACTAACAATAAAACGGGCGATATGCAAAAAGCGGGAATTTACCTAAAATAAAACACAAAATGAGGGTATAAATAAAATAATAAAAATATAAATATAAATCCAGCCTTTTTGTTTCCCGTTCGGATCGCGGAGCGTCCGCGCTCGACGGCCGCCCGACCGCCACAACCACGCAACTGGCACTACGAGAAATTACAAAAAAAAAAAAATGTTACTGGCACTTCGCAAAAAAAAAATCAATTAGAATAGAAGATATTTTATTAATTTGCACATTACTTTTTTTTTATGTGAATTAATGACGGAACGAGCTGAGGGCCCACCTGATGGTAAGTGGTGACCCTCGCCCATGACAACAGTAATGCGTGCGACTCAGTATGAGATCCAAATCTTTATTGAGTCGCATTCATCCTGCTGCGTCCATCACCCGAGACGGGGATGATACGTCTCATGCGCATGTGATTTCACCGGCAGCCACACCCTTCCACCGGAACACAGTAATGCAACCACTACTGCTTGGCGACAGATTCCAGATGTGGTGGCAGTACCTCTCCGGGCGAACTTAGCACAAGTTCTACTGCTACTTTTGGTTGCTCCTTTAGCACCACCCAGGGGGTACGTGTAGGGAATCAAAGGGACACACCTACGGACGCGAGCAACTGGACTTTTATATATATATTACAAGCAATAATAAATATATCATATATCTAAGATAACGTTTAGATCTGGCTTGCGACGTATTGTAACTTATGTGCGAACTGACAAAACCAAATTTATTTGTGCTATTGTGGACCTTATTGTAAACTGAAAAGGAAAATGCTAAATAATAATAATAATAAAAATGACAAAAAAAAATTATAAAAATTTTTTTTTGTCTAAAAAGCATATTTGTTTCCCGTTTCCTCGGATGTGCTCGAGGAAAGCGTCCACTCTCAATAAATATTCATTCATGAACATATTTCACACAGCGCCATCCGCCCCAAACTAAACTAGCTTGTTTATTTTTAAACATTGTGTATTCGGATTTAATTAACTATTAAGTGATTGAATTACAATACATAATATTGTTCCTTTATTCTCCTCTAGTATAGACTGTGTATGAATACCATCGTCCTATAAAACAACATATATTAAAACACCCTAAGGTTGTCTGAAAGAAATCGCTTTCAGCGATAAGACCGCCCATTGTACTAAATTATGTAAACGATAGTAGATTTATGATAAACGACAATTATGTACATGTTTTGGTGTACAATAAAGTGTTCATTCATTCATTCACAGCTTGTAATATGAGATCTAGATATATAACTGATAGAATACACAATAGTACCTACTTTTTTAGACACATCCAGATACAGGAAAAATATCTATAGGTATTCATCACACAAATGCCTGTCCTGGGTGAGAATCGAACTCAGGACCTACAGAAGGCAGAGCGACCGCCTGAAGCATTTAAAAAAAACAAAAACAAACGTTTACACACTCATACCTCTGCACTAGGATTCCCTGTGTCGCAGATGGCATGGATAAACACAGAAACACAAGACAAACACCCAAGACCCGAGAACAAACTTCATGCTCACCACACAAAGTATACCCCGGCCGGGCATCGAACCCGGGACCCCTCGCTCCGAAGGCAGGGCCACGGAGTCGTCACAGTCGGAGCATTTTTCCGCGCACGTCCCGCGCTTGCGTCTTTATCCTCGACGGGCGAATATTTCAAAGTGGGCAAAAGTACATTCGCGCCATAACTACGTAGGCGCGCACGGAACGGGACGACGCAGGCTTAATGCCTCGCTCCACTGACAGCTATATCTTACAAGATATGTCATAAGATATGATAGATAGATCTAGATATACATTGTATATCTTGATATAGATCTTGTATATCTTGATGATGATGGCTTCCTCGACGTATCCGCCGACGGCGAACCTTGCATTTATGGTTAGGTTTTTCGCAGATGTCAGCGAATATGACTTGCTAGCCCAAATATATCTTGATAGATAGTTGGCTTCAAACTCTTTCATATAGTGAGACTGAGGACATGGGCATACCCAGGGAGGACAGGGGGGGGGCAGCAAATTTAAATTAAGAATCGATTAAAATAAAATAAAAATGCATGTATAGTCAAATTTACTTATATTGATTTAACTACCTATAAAGCAGGATCATTTGCGGCTGTTTGCCCTACACACTACATTACATATACCTAATGTTTCATGTAGGTGTGTTTGGTATGACAAGAAAGCTGCGGGCGATCCGACCTAAAAATCTGACTTGCCCCCCCCCCCCCCCTAGGCCAGAAGCTGGGTACGCCCATGCCTGAGGAACTTATGAGAGTTAATGAATAACATCTATGATTTAACAACCAAACTATTGATCCCATTTTAATAAAAAATCTATGTGACCAATCCGAAATCATATACAAGAATATACAAAAAAAAAAATACGAATTGAGAACCTCCTTTTTTTGAAGTCGGTTGAAAATTAAGCTGAAAGCTATCTCACAGAGGAACACAACTCCTAGAAGTAGAGCAGCGCAGTCGACCGTCGCAAGACAAGGACGGAGAATAAGACGAAGGGTTGCTCCGAGACCGAGCAAGTACCGGATTTCCCTCTTCAACTCTACTACTACAGAAATACGATTCAACATGGACGTTCACGTCCATAAAGTACCGCAATAAAATGCCACGCCAGAGAGATAAGGAATTTATTTTAGAACCGCTATTTCTACCGTAAATTCGACGCGACGCTTATAAAACATATATCGAAAAATTGCATTTTTTCTGCTCATTAATACCATATACAAAAAATCACAGAAATCACTATAATTTCGGAGAAATAAGCGATGGAAATGTACACCAGAGATGGAAATATTCTCCGCCTCGAATCGCGTACTTTATGGGAGGTTCGTAACAATAGCAGCGAGGGGGGAGCGGCGCGCGCATCAAGTACCAAATACCGTTGTTAGAGAACGTTGAGATAATAAACCGGGTACTTTATGTGCATTTCGCCTAGAGAGGATATGCCAAGATAACAGTAACTTTCGTGCGGCCCTATGCGTTATACAGTAGGTATGTGT
The DNA here is from genome assembly GCA_921293045.1 of Aplocera efformata. NCBI lineage: Eukaryota > Metazoa > Arthropoda > Insecta > Lepidoptera > Geometridae > Aplocera > Aplocera efformata. The sequence goes on from OV121061.1 coordinate 2,444,451, forward strand.
TTTTCAGACGTCCGTCTTGGTCCTAAATCTAAAATTAAAAAGTAATAACGTTCGAAATTAGAACGGACGCCCGGTCGTGTCTAAATTTAAAAATGGAAGCAATCTGATGCATTTGCAATTTAAATTAGTGGCGTTCTAGAATGTGGAATTGTTATTTTGCCGAATTTGAATTTGGAATATTGGTTGATGTCGACTTCACTACATAGTATAAAACAAAGTCGCTTTCTCTGTCCCTATATCCCTATGTATGCTTAAATCTTTAAAACTACGCAACGGATTTTGATGCGGTTTTTTTTAATAGATAGAGTGATTCAAGAGGAAGGTTTATATGAATAATACACTAGCAAGTAACCCCGGCTTCGCACGGGTAGTTTCTGAGACGACACTGATGCTTTACTAACCGTGCGAAGCCGGGGCGGGTCGCTAGTTTTTATATAATGCTTTTGCTGTTTTGAGCGTATAAAGTGTGGTATATTATGATTATTTTCACATGGAAAACCTTAATGGATAGGTACCTATTTTTTTATGAGACTAATACTGATGGGACCATCTGACAGCTCATCTGCTGTTAAGTGGTAACTACCGCCCATAGACATCAGCGATACGACTCCGGTCCCCTCGTAGAATACTCACGTCGTATCGCGTTGCGCCATCACGTTGAGATAGGGATGTAAGGTCTCATCCGCTTGTAATTTCACCGGCACCCACACCCTTCCACCGGAGCACAGCGCACCACTACTTGGCGGTATTTGTAATAAATCATGTAAAAAAACATTTAGTGATTAGGTACATTGCTATGCTGGCTAAACCTTACGAGATAGATCAAAATGATGTACTACGAAATTGTAGACCGCTCCGTGGCTTAGTTGGTAGTAGCCCTGCCTTCGGTCCTAGGGGTCCCGGGTTCGATTCCCGGCTGCGGCACACTTTGTGTTGAGCATGGAGTTTGTTCTCTTGGGTATTTGTCTTGTGTTTCTGTGTTTGCCCATGCCATCTGCGACACAGGGAATCCTAGAGGTATCAGTGTGTTTGAGAATTATTTTTATTAAACTTTATATAGTTTTTATCTCATTATAAATATATTTTTCACTACAAAATAATATAAACAATTACTAGTATAATAGTTATTATTCATAATAATTATTATTATGGCTTACGTCGCCATATAATAAACGCGAAAGTTTGTATGTATGGATGTTTGTTACTCAATCACGCCAGAACGACTGAACGGACCTGGATGAAATCTGGCACAGAGATAGATTATAGTCTGAACACATAGGTCCATCCAAAGGTTGCCTGGAAGAGATCGCTTTTAGCGATAAGGCCGCCCATTGTATTACCTTATTGTTATTAACAATTTTTATTTTTTATTTTTATGTTTGGTGATCAATAAATTGCTTTTTATCCTGGAAAAATGTTCCCGTAAGTCCAACAGCGGGTAACACCGCGGGGCGCTGCTAGTAACATAAATGATTAATTCAAATGGCAACTTTTCCCCATAGTAACTACACAGTAATCTACGGATCATCAAAATGCGAGCGGCGTACCTATGCACTTTGCATATCTATCGGTAAACGTTAATATATACAATATACGTGTATACTATACCTGTATACCAAGTATACCACGTATACATGTATAGTACGGTGCACGCGTGCGTGTCGCGGTCGACCGTTATCTGGACATATGTGTTTTGATACTTTAGGTTTAATAAGGACAATAACCTTTGAGTTTGAGTGGTCGGCTTAGTTGGTTCGATTCCCATCCAGAACAGGGATTTGCATGAGATGTAGCATTCAAGTTGCGCACGCGTTACTGTGTTCCGGTGGTGGCGTGTGGGTGCCGGTGAAATCACATGCGCATGAGACGTATCATCCTCGTCTCGGGTGATGGACGCAGGATGAGTGCGACTCAGTGATCCAAATCTTATACTGAGTCGCATTACTGTTGTCATGGGCGGTGGTCGCCACTTACCACCAGGTGGGCCCTTAGCTCGTTCCGTCACATTTTCACATAAAAAAAACAGAAGTTGTACAGAACTAAGAGTTATACTCGAAGTTTTTGAACAAACCCGAATGTGATTTATGACAGAACGAGCAGAGTACACCCGCATATGACAACAGTAATGCGACTCAGTATAACATTTGTCTTTCACGAGGTAATTTTTTTTCCTACAAGTTTCTCCATCTGATATCGGCTCAAATAATTCTTGCGACTTGACACTGGCAAATCGTGGATAACTTCACCACGGAGGCCATAAATAGAAGAAGAAGAACATTTGTCTTACACTGATACGTCTCATTCGCATGTGATTTCACCGCCACTCACATCTTCCACCGGACCACAGTAACACAGTACTTGGCGGCAGATTCCCGGTGTGGCAGTACCTCTCCAGACGAACTTGGCACAAGTTCTACTGCTACTTTTGGTTGCTCCTCTAGCACCACCCAGGGGGTTTGTCATGAGGTTCTTAAGAAAGAAAAACTTCAGCGAGTTGCGCGAAAAATTTGAAAATTTAAGAAAACGACCATATTAATAATATTTAGTTAACTAAAATAAAAAAAAAAATAGTATATTCAGGTATCAAAACTGTTTTGTCCTCGTACATACATGTCCACTCTCCACGGTCCGACTGGTCATATACATATACATAATGCACTTTTCACGACAGATAAACATAATGTATAGACAATATAGATATATATACCGCTATCCGTACTCAGATACTGTTCAATGTATGTCGCGTAATTAAATTATAAAATGGAAGCCAACGCTTTTTCTTACTTAAGTGGCGGGACGGGCAACCCACCTGCTCTGAAGTGGTTACTGCCGCCCATATACAGCAGTCTAGTAGACCCGACTCTAAAAACCCTCAGTTTAACTAATGTATACTTTTTTAATGCAAACTGAAGTGACCAGACGATCAGATGGACCATTAATATAAAGTGGTTACTGCCGCTCATAAACAATATAAATACGACTTGGTTTCTCCCCGACGCAAGTATGCGAAGACTCAAGACGCATCTTATTGGATAGGTATGTTATGTCTCATTCGCTTTTTATTTCACCGGCACCCACACCCTTGGAACACAATAATGCATCTCGCTATAAGATTTGGATCTTACCCTGAGTCGCATTCATCCTGCTGCGTTCATCACCCGAGACGGGGATGATACGGCACATGCGCATGTGATTTCACCGGCACACACACCCTTGCATTGGCACACAGAAATGCGAGCACTGCTTGGCGGCAGATTACCAGGTGTGGAGACAGTATTTCTCAGGGCGAACGGTCCAGCCGTTTCGGAGATTAGCAAACACACAAATTGACAGACGGACAGACAGACAAACAGAGTGTCAAAAATGTCTTGAGTAAGAATTGAACCCTAGACCTACAGACCTGTGAGGCCAGCATTTTGTCAATAAGTTAGTACTTAATATACCAAGTTAAAATAAGTGGGTACTGTTCCTTTATTTCCACAAAGCAGGAGGCCAGCTGTCTCCGTCACATCCGACGGCGGAAGTGCGTCGCCGGAAGCAGGTGCGCTGCGCACACGCATGCACCGACAGTAAAACAAGTGAAAGGGAATGTATTATTAAAATAACCATCAAAGTTTGAACATCTATAATTTCATTAAAGTGTAATCCATATTTTTTAATAAATAATTGATGAGGCATCTCTCGAGAGCATGGGTCCTGTGGTACAGACGCAGACTTTCAATCTGTAGGCCGCTGGTTCAAACCCACAAAGCGCTAAGATTTACACTTGAAAAATTTATTTGCGGTATACCACATTCAAACGGTGAAGGATCGTGAGGAAACCGGTATGCCCTAAAACTTAAATAGTTCGATGAAATGTGATATCTACAAATCCAATTGGGCTCCCGTGGTAGATTATAGCCAATTCACTCTCACTTATCGAGAGTAGGCCGGTGTCAGTGAGAACATCAGAGGCAGATACAGAATGTTTATGTGCGTTATATTTGTAGGATATTAGACTGTTGTGGATATTGAGTAGGTATACGATTTTTTTTAATTTTTTTATATGTGAAATGGTAAAGCATGCTATGTTATAATACTATTACTAGCTAGCTGTTCCCCGCAACTTCGTCCTCGTTGAATTTAACACTGCGCAGAACACTGATTCCATCTTTTTTCAACTTTTTTTTTCAACTTTAAGCAGCCTGTTTTTCCTTATAACATCAGCTATCTGTTATAATCTACACTAATATTATAAAGAGGAAAGATTTGTACCTATTTTTGTATGTTTGTAATGAATAGGCTCAAAAAGTACGGGGCCGATTTAAAAAATTCTTTCACCAATAGAATGCTACATTCTTCCAATTTGACATAGGCTACATTTCATTTTGAAAAAAATTAGGGATCCTTGGTAAAATTTGAACAATGTAACCGAAGGTGTAGAAAAATGAGTCTTAAAATGTCTTTCGTCGAATGCGCTGCCGAAATTATGAGCGATAGAACAAAATAATGTATAACAATATTGAAGAACATCATAATGTCTACAAAAAACTCAGCGGTAGCATATGTCCAACTATTGTAGTTATATACTAAATGGGTAGCACAACATGTATTTTCTTCCATTTCCCTCTGTCAGACATCTCAGTACTCACTCCTTTACGCATATAATCTTTCACACAGTCCAATCTTTTCTCTGGCCTACCTCTTGATAGACACTGTGATAGATAGACCGTGATACCGAATTCTGGGAGTAATAACCATCACTTGGTTTATTTTTAACACATTAATTCATAATCATTCGTTCACCAAATGGTTAAATCGCTTATAAAGGCAGCGTAACCCAAACCGTTCATTAAACAATTTTCCAAAACGACAATCGATCAAGTTGAAAAAATTTTTAATGACTGCTCCAGGGTTGAGCTGGTAGTTAAATGTTACTTTTACGAATTCCACTAACATGGATTTTATAAATTTTTTATTAGCATATAATAACAACATAGTAATGGTAACAAACCTAAAACTAAAACCTTAAAAATATAATATGAGAACTAAAATATATTATTAAAAGGAGTCCCTTTAGGCAAGGTTCCGAAGATAGCAGCGTTCCCCCTTTGAATAGCTAGACTTATTCTTTGTCCGAGGTAGCTGCCAGCTCTTCGGTCTCCTGTGATGTCGACTAACCTATTTGCTATTTCCTTAAAAAGCCTTATAGCGCTAGGACCCCACAGACCAAGGGTCTCGACACCGAATGGGACAAAATCATATTCGGCACATAGACCCCTGTATTTTTATGATGTATTTTTATAAATAAGCTGGAGATAAACTTTTTTTATGGAATAGGGGGCAGACGATCAGACATGGACATCTGCAACATCAGAGGCAATGCTGATGTGCTGCCGGCCTTTCTACATTAACCCGCTTTTTAAAGGACCCCATATCGAAGCAGTTGCTTGCGTCCGTAGGTGTGTACACCTTGATTCCTTACACCTACCCCCTGGGTGGTGCTAAAGGGGCAACCAAAAGCAACCAGAACGGGCTAAGGGCCCACCTGGTGGTGGACCCCCGCCCATGACAACAGTAATGCGACTCAGTATAAGATTTGGATCTTACACCGAGTCGCACTCATCCTTTCGCAGAGTTCTTAGAATTACATTACTAACATTACATAACAAGAAAATTCTTCGAAAGCCTTTTGTGCGAAATGGAATAACCAATTTTTATGTTTCCAATTTAAAGTAAAAAAAATTATAGGTTAAACTCTAGACTACCTATCACGAACAGTTTGATTGTCAAGAAATCCTCGCTGCGGGCGATCAGTCTAACTACCATACAAGCCCTGTCATTATACAATTAGGCTAAACACTGGTTAAAGTTGTGAGGTATTCCGACCCAAAATATTCCATTTTGATCGTGAGTGAATTGCAGAACGATTCATAGAAATGTACAATATTTAATAAAAAAATTGCACGCAACACTAAAATTCCTTTGCAATTTAAATTCTTATTTATCTACTGTGGATTTTTTTCTTTTATGAGTATAATCACTACATCACTACATAGTATAAAACAAAGTCGCTTTCTCTGTCCCTATATCCCTATGTATGCTTAAATCTTTAAAACTACGCAACGGGTTTTGATGCGGTTTTTTTAATAGATAGAGTGATTCAAGAGGAAGGTTTATATGTATAATACACTAGCAAGTCACCCCGGCTTCGCACGGGTAGTTCCTGATACGACACTGATGCTTTACTAACCGTGCGTAGCCGGGGCGGGTCGCTAGTATTATAATAATAATATAATATACTCATTTATTCCTTTCACAATAGATTTCATAATGCAAGGTTATATAGTAAAAATTTAAATAAAACCTGCGTAGTGAGAAGCTGGTGCCTGCGATAGGTTTGAAAAACCTATGGTACACGTCACCAGGCCCCATTCCGCTGGTGATTAAAACTAAACTATTTTTTTTTATGTGAACGAGTTACTGAACGAGCTGAGGGCCCACCTGATGGTAAGTGGTGACCCTCGTCAATGAGAACTATAATGCGCGCGAACTATATGTGATTTCACCGGCAGCCGCACCCTTCCACCGGAACACAGTAATGCAACCACTACTGCTTGGCGGCAGATTCCAGATGTGGCAATACCTCTCCGGACGAACTTGGCACAAGTTCTACTGCTACTTTTAGTTGCTCCTTTAGCACCACCCAGGAGGTACGTGTAGGGAATCAAAGGGTACACACCTACGGACGCGAGCAACTGGACCCCTCATAAACTAACTAACTTCTTTCATTTTCTGGTTCATATTCTTAGTTTATTTTAACAAAATGATGATTTATGGTTAAACTTATTATCTCCGTACATTGGAGTATACAAGATGCACAAGTCGCTGATTAAAAAAAAATAACTTCAATCCTTTCATCTGTCTGAGTCTCGATAGACAAGGTAACCTACTTGATGGTTGACCTCACTCTCCGTTGATCAGTTCAGTTCAGTTCAGTTCAGCTCAGCCTTCTGCGCTGCAGGTCGTGGTTTCAATTGGGACAACAGGTTTTTTCTGTATCTGGTTGTATATAAGTAGATATTTTCAACAACAAAAAAATTATATTTAAACAAAATATTAAAACTAAGATAAGCGCTTTTTCAAAACCTATCTGAACCCTCATGGGCTTAAAAAAAAGCTTGTAAAGGATAAGCAACTTTAACTTTTAATTTAAATTAAACTAACATTTCTTAACTATATCTAAGTAAAGTTTTGCAACGAATGAAGTTTGCTTCTTGATCATTGATGTAATGTTTGAATTCCGTACCAGCCTCTAATGTTCCCACTGCAGGGACACCGGCCTACTCTCGATAATTGAGAGTGAATGGGCTCTGATCTACCACGGGAGCCCAATCCGGATTGGTAGATGTCACATGTCGTCGAATTTTTGGTTCTAACACATGCCGGTTTCCTCACGATGTTTTCCTTCACCGTTTGGAGAACGTGGTATTGCGCACATAAATTTTTTCTAGTGAAAAAACTCATTGGTGCACGTGTGGGTTTGAACCAGCAACCTTCAGATTGAAAGTCGGCGTCTATGCCCCTGGGCCACCACGCTCTGTTTGTTGTTTGAATTCAACGTCCCAATTTAGAAGTAGAGGCTTGCGTGATATTGACTAAATGAATATGAAATGAATTACAGACAAATTCAAAGATAAACTGATAATATAGAGTAGCAAGCTACATTGTAGACTACATCGTCACTTAGGACCATTCATTGTTTTTTTGTAGATAACAATTGCATTTGTTTTCGCAACTAAACTTGTGACAACAGAGCTAGGAGAGTTTGCATTGCTGCAGGTGCTGCCATCTAGCGGCGAATAGCGATACTTTTAATTCAAGTAATTTCAAATGTTGCTTATTTATTTGTGGAGATGGAGTTGCAACTACATATTTTATTCGACATTCTTTAATTTAATTTTAAGTTGGTACAATGTCACAATATTGAAGGTATAAAAATGAAAATGCAAACGCATCTGCAACTTTATTTGTCAATTCGCACAATAGAAACAGATTTTGCCATCTATGAGCGAGAAGCAAAAATATTTAAGTTATTTTAAAGATGGCGCCGTAGAGTTTATACTCTACATTCGCAGGAGCTTTTACTACCATAGAGTAGAGGTCTGTGATGTTTACAATTCCTAACGGCAAAACATCGTTCTTAGAAACACAACCATTCGTGGGTATCATCCGATCACTATTCTACAGATGCTATAGTTACCTGTCCTAATATGTAGGTTCGAAATTACTTTAAAAAAGTTTTCTTGATTCCTACTGGGATCAAACTATCAACACTATTTGATTTATTTCCAATTCTTTTATAGTCTATGTCTCATCACAGCGCTATTGTGAAGAACCCTTCAGAATGTCGCTGTGATGTGAATCAGTTGTATAGTAAAAAAAATATTGTAGGTTCTTACAAAAATATTGGACATATCGCATAGCTTTTTCAGAAAGTTTATTGTATTTGTTGAAATAATTAATATGATGGAAAATAAAGGTCCAGTGTGAGGTCATAAATGAAACAAAATCTACCGTTCGTATATGAAGATATTATATTTTCAAAGAACATGTAGGTATTTTTTATCTCAGCATAACTTCTGTCAATACAACGTGAGAAACAATACCATTCACTGTTTATATTTTATACCATTATAATAACAAGTAACTAATATTAATAATTTATTATTGTGATCCGTACAATTCATCTACACACTTTAAAACGATACAAAAACAGCTGCAATATTTCGTGAAACGGAACGTATATAGAGTTCGAAATTCAAACTGGAAGGAATCGAGTGGAAAAGAAAACTTTTTTTTTAAATTACGAGACATTGCAGCTTCGACATTCCGCCTAACATACACACACATTCTACAATCAGCGTCCGTATTAAGCCTTTACCATTTTAATCGTGATTTAAAAAAACATTAACATTAGAGAAGAAGGTAGGTATAAAAAGTAGGACAATAGTTACAAAAATAATTGAAAACTATTGCATTTTTTCCTTTGAAAAATATATACTTATGTCGAAAATGTAATAAAATCCATTGTCCTTAGCGAATAGAATCTTAGAAAGAGAAAAATTACCTAATATTGTAAAGAATGAAATGTTTCGATGTTCGTTGGAGAGAAAAAGGTGTTTAAATTTTATAAAAACAATTGCTTATAACAGCAACAAGCTTAGAATGTCTTAAATTACTTATCTATGTAGGGTTAACTGTATTTAAGGTAACAATTTGAGATTTAAATAATAATAACGACATCATTCAGAATTATTGTGTATCAGTATTATCTTTTATCACATAACAATACTGTTTGTAAATGCTTATTATAAAAAGCTCTCAATACAAAATTTACAAGAATGTGGGTACTTTAAAATTAGCTGCCTTGAATGGTTGTCATGGCGCACCATTTTAGTTTTCCTCACTCGAACGTCAACCGCCGATGAGTGCGGACGTCACACGTAGCACGAGTCAAAACGCATTTAACAAAAAATATTTCACTTAGAATGTAAGGCAGTGCATTGACATTGTACAAGCTTTATCTCACAAAATATACTATACCAATTTTCTATCAGTTTTCATGAACGTGAAGCTACTATTATTTTAAATAAATTTTAATGATATGCTGTCTGTCAGCTGTCTTATGCATGATATGTTAGTATAAAGTTCAAATCATACAGCGAGAGATTAGCAAATAAGTTTCTAATATAATATATATATACGGTAACATTTCAAAACATTTATCTAACACCAGTGTCTAAATATTACCTAAATAGAGGTCTATAGAAACACCTTAGGTCCTTCGCCTGTAGGGCATTAAAGGTCCTGTATATAGGCCTTTACTTTAGGTTCTTATCTACAGTGACAATCCTAATGGAAACAGGTTTAAGCTACAGATATATTGCTCTATAACGGTTAACAGAATACCCTCAAAATTCCATAATATAACGTACAATAACAATCATGAGAATATTCTGCTAACGTTATTTATAACATGTTACAACATTATAAACAATTTGTAAGCATATAATTATAAACTTTAGTATTGATTAGTTACAAGTTAAAAATATACATAACTGTGTTCTATAATCGATTATTGCTCTTAAACAAGGTATACATAATATCTTCAATAAATAAAATTAATTTGTCTTTAATATTGGTTCGTTGATTAAATAAATAAAACGAAAAAATAATAGATAAATAAAATTTATTTACAAAAAAAGGAATCTTTGGTCGGGCGCGATTGAAGCTAGATGAAGGCGAGCGAAAGGTTGTTGGCAGTGATAAGCGATGATGATAAGGTAGCGAAATGTTAGTCAAGTGCTGGTAGCCTATTCACAAACAATATTTGGACTTATCTTTCGTCGTTACAGCGTCGTGGCTGGGATGTCCTCTTCCTGTCAATAGAAACTTTAATTATATATATAGCTATCATAAGTAACCAAAGAACAATCGTTATTGAAATGTCGCGAGAACCACAAAGGACCAATTGGAAAAAAATACGGTAATTTTACGTGATAACGTCATACGAAAACATTGATCCAAAAGCCAAACGCTTAGGCCGATCGTGCCGCTCTATCGCTTGTTCCGCGCTCTCGCTTGCACGCTCGGCTCAGGCGGAACGTGATAATGAGTCACACTTTTTCGTGCGTGCAGCCGGCGTTCATCTTTTTATAAGACGTTATCACGTCAAAGGATGTCACGTGTTTCTTTTACTATAGATGGGGGTCCATGTTTTCGCGTCTGTAGATTCCCTGTACCCTGTAGTGAAAGAACGTGTGCCAAAGTTCTGGAGAAGTAGTCGCTTAGATGCAAAGGTTCCGGAGGAAAGGTGTGCTGGTGTAATTACAGGCGCATTTTAATAACATGATAAAATAGATCACTGTAAGTATAGGGTATTTACAACCTTTTAAAAAGTCATTGTGTTTATATAGTGAGAACTACCCACGTCTAGACGATTTTAGGATATCCAAAAACCGAAAAGACTGAAAAAAGCTATACTGTATAGTACAGTCAGCCTTGTTTTCAATATTATATCTTTTTCAGTAGATTAGGCCTTAAGAGCATAAGCTTTAAAATAAAGATACACTTTTCTTTCGAAGTTTTTTTTCTTTTGTTTTAAGTCATGTTTTCGGCAATAGAATAAGTTTCCATTAATATCTACCTAAATGATTCGTTAAAATTAATAATTAGTTAAAAGTCATGCATAAAAATAACGGATAATTTACAATTATTTTTCGAAGTATCTTTCGTTCTGGTTCACTGAAGACTGATTAGTAGATTTGTAAATCGCAAATTAATTAAAGACGAGTTCAAAGTGGAATTAATACATAATCGATTGCTAAAAACTATATAAATCGAAATAAAACGCTGCTTGTTGGTAAGCGCATCACCTGAAAATGGCTAAATCAAGTAAGCAGTCAGTTTAAAAGTTCTTTAAAAAGCATTTATAGCATAAGGTTTTTAGGGTGAGAAAATTCGGAAAATTCGCTTGGATATTCCAGTCAAAAGTGAGTGTTTTTTCCATGGTATTTTTGCTCTAACGTGTGCTAATGTTTGTTAGTTTTCAATCTACTAAGGATTGAAAAATGGTGAATATAAATTGGTAAAAATGTATGATTACATTACTAGAAAACTGAAAAAAACTAAAAATTCAATTTTCAGACCTGTCTATTATTTACAAAAAAAAAAAATTAGTTCAATCTAGCTAGAAACAAAATGATTGCTTTCTAACGCTGACCAAACAGTGTTAGCTAAGTGTGTTATTATAAAGGAAAATTTATAATTTGAGAACGAAGTATCGCGCACATACATTTTCCAAGCGTAAAACTCATTGTTGCATATCTGAATTTAAACCAGCAACCTTCTGATTGAAGGTCTTGTCTATACCTCTGCGCTTCCACGCTCTCATCCAATTTTGGTGGCAATAAAGACAAACGTTTCGTAGCTTCACATTGATACAAAACCTTGTTTAATTTTGGTCTTCTACCTATATATCTTTAATCTCACTGCTAGTTATCTCGCACGTAATGTAGAGGCGCTCAAAATATTAGCACGGAACCTTTTAGGTGGCTAGGTTTATATCTACATAAAAGCAAAACCGTTGAGAATTAAAGTATTAGGCTCAACTACGCCAACAAACTAAGCTGTTATTTGGCTGTGACTGCGACATGGTTTAATTATTGTAGGTAATTACTTCAGGCTTAGAAATTTGTTTCCACACTGCATATGATTAATTGGGTTCAAGCGTTATAGATTTTTAATCCTATTCCACGAAAGTCCTCTGTTAATTAAATCCTCGTTGAATATAAATCGTTGATCTTCAAACTATTCCGTGACAGTGATTATGTATTTTTTTATATATTCATATTCACCATAATAACACGTACATTATAATTTATTGAGATAGGACATTATTTTATTTTTGTAGCGTATAATAACAACATAGAATGGTAACAAACCTAAAACTACAATAACACAAACTATGTGATTCTGTCCACTACAACTTATGGCTCAAGAGAACCACTAGAACAGTCCTTTTATATCTGATATACCGCAGACATAAAAGATTGAATTCACGGAATTTTGAAAGAAACACGTAACCTAGCCATTTCGAATATTTAAAAATACAAGTTCTTGAGTAAATTAACGGAACTTGTCAGTGGAATAGATTGTGGGGTGTAATGAATTGCCAGCAGTTACCATCAAAACGGTGATATCACTCCCATTCTCAATAGTCCAGTACAATACCCATATAATTACATTGTCGTCGCACACGGAGAGCAATTCGTCAGCCAGCGTCAAGTCTGGCGTGGTAGATTCCATCGCCGGCGTCGCTTCTTCCTCTCTCTGAAGCTCCACTATACGGGAGTTCTAGAAATAATTGATGATAAATAAATTAATAAATATTTAAAGATATTTCACACAGCGTCATCAAGCTCGAAACTAAGTATAGGTTGTACTATGGGAACTAGATAACTGATAGAATACTCATATAGTTTTGTATATATGTTTTGTACATAATACATATATATGTATAACACTTATGAACGGCCTGAAATTTCGTCTAAGTGAGCTTCTGACTTCGCTCACTTAGACCAGTATAACTGGAACCGACTTCTTAATGTGCCCTCGGACGCAAAGAAGCGCTCAGTTGAAATGGCACTCTACAGTGCCGTTGTAATTCTTGAGCAGTTTAAATTAGATGATATGTAAAAAACATCTTGAAAAGCTTTGCGACGAGCGAAGCATTTCTCTGGTATTTATGAGAGAATAGAATAGAAAAACTATTTTGTGTTACTTAATAAAATTATAATTTCCTACCTCGGTCTTAAGCCTATTGAGCAGTTTGTCCCTCTCGCACTTGAGAGCGTCACATCTCATCGTCTCGTTCTCGTCCAGCACGCCTTGCATTTCCAACTCTGCTATTTGTGAGTCCTTATCACTAATTGCTCCTTCTAAGACATCTTGTCTGAAATTAACATAATTTTCTATGAACAATATGTTTTGTGATACCGAGGGAGAACCCGTCCATTCTAGACCCCAACATCAAAAGCCCATACTAGTTTTGGAGAATAGTCTGGACCTGAAATCTTTACAAAACTATTATAAAACTCACTTATTCCTTTAGTCAAAATTTTATACACACATGTAAACATATTCGTGTATGTCAAACTACTGTCAGTTTCAGTTCATGTTTTAGCTAGTCTCATTTGTAAAATTGATGTCTGTTCCAACCCTAACTGACCAACCCGAGGGGAAGAAACAAACATGAAACCTCTCAGTATTATATTGTATTTTCGCGAATATGGTCCTGCGTCTGTAGTGGAGCAAATTTATTTATTTTTGTCATCTAGGTAATCTGACATTTTATAGTAAGCTTTTAAACAAGTTTACGTTGTAGTATCTACGAGACCCAACTGTTCATCCTTAATTTAACAATAGTATCTACTTTTTTAACGTTAGGCAAAACATATTTTACACACTTCGTTTTCTTTCCGTTACAATGACAACTTCCGTAAAACTTTTTTACAATGAATCAATTTACTACTTTAATAATCTATCTTATGATCATCCTTTACAATGTAGGTGTAAAATATGTGTGAAGATCATTTATGTATTGTATATTAAAAATAGGAAGGGTCCCAATATAGATCCCTGAGGAACGCCCATAGTAGCCACTGACCCCGAGCATCGCTTTAACACCATAATGGTGTAGCTTCCTGATCAGACACGACAATTAGGTTTGGCAAATAGGCCTTGAAAGAGACCAAATTTTTCGCACGAGAGAAAGAATAGTTTGGCTAGTTATTGATCTTATACGAAAGAAAAGTAGTTGTACAGAACACTTACATCACATGCGATAATTGACGCAGCACCTCATCCCGTCTGTGCTGAGCAGCTCGTAACGTCTCCTCCAGGTGCTTCAGCCGCTTCAGAGCCGCGGTACACGTGCAGCACTTCATGGCTGAAGCATTCTGGAGGGACCTTATTCGTTGCTCCATTTTTCTCATCTGAAACGTATTGATATGTGATAATGAAAAGCAGTGGCGGCCTTAGGGGGTGGCCTCGCTTTTGTAGGGCCTCGCACCCTCGCAGAACAATCCGTTTTTTGTCTTTACCAGCAGCCGTATACACTTCGAACTGACCTAAATTCCTCATACGCCAAGTGCCCCACAAAGATCTATCGCCCGGGGCCTCGCAATGTCTAAGGCCGCCCTTGATGAAAAGTATAAAACCTATTCTTTTTCACACGCCGTTGTTTTAATATCATACCTCACTTATTTGTACAATTTTGAGTTCCAACATATTCGTAATCAAAAACAACATGCTCTCACATCTGCATTTATAATCCTTTACGTTTAAAAGGAAGAATTTGATAAATAATGGTTTTAGTGACCATGTATTATGATAATTTTGAAATCTTAGCGGTCAATAAAATGGCCATTTGAGCTAGAAAATGTATTAAAAATACAAAATATGAATCCCAGCAAGAAGCCAATGTAAAATAAGTATATTGTTGTTTTAGGATTAAATATAATTATTGTAATCTATTCACTTTTGAAATGTTTAACATGATCTGCAGAAAAAATAGTACAATGCGACATACCTACGATGACAGTTTTTAATTGAACCGATGATTCAGTTTTGCTGAATTTTTGAAGTTTCGAAACGATATTTATCTCAAGTTTTATTCCAACACGTCAAAATTTAAGAAATAGATACATTTATTGAGTTTTTAATATTATAAGGATTACTAACCTTGTGTAATGTTTCAATTCTCCTCTGTTCTTCCTCATAGAACACCTTTTCCCTCTCCGCTGCGATCATAAATGATTCTTTCAAGGCCTCTTCTAGTTCCAATATTCTTTTATCCTTACAATCCGAGGTCAGTCCCGATCTGTTATTTAAAAGGTGTTCTAGTTCCTCGATTCGTTCATCTTTACTTCTCACCACAGCTAAAAGTTGCTCAAACTCCGCTATATTATTATTCTCTCTCAGTGCTTCCTCAAGTATCGATACACATCTTTGCTGTTCCATTATTTTTGAATTCTTTATACCCATCTCTTTGGTCAGTTGAGATATCTTTCGAGCCAGCTTACAAATACTAGGCGGTTCCTTCTCGTATATCATTACGTCTAGTTCGTTGTCACTTCTGCTATGTCGACATTTGTCTAATCTATTCGCTACCTTACCACTCTTTTGCAATTCAAAGAAGCTTTTGCTTCTCTTGATATTCGATAACTCGCTGTTCTCAGATATTTTTAGTAATTCGGACAATATTAGTGAAGATTCATTCAATTCTATCTCTAAATCGATTACTTTCATCTTTTTATCTTCTAATCTTGTTTTTAGATCATCCTTTTCAGCCAACGTTTTGGTCAAATCATCTATCGCTGCCAATTCATTTAGCCTCGCGCGGGATATCTCCTAACAGAATGGGGTCAAAGTAATGAAAAAACAAAAAGATAAAAATCAATAGAAAAATGATAGCTTTACTTCAACAACAAAATTCAACAATATAAAACAAAAATGTAAGATCAACATAGACTTTAGATTTATTTATATGATATTTCGCATAACAAGTTTGAAAGCTGGATAACATTGACTAGTGGACATCTTACTTCTTCTATCTAGATACATGATTACTTAACAGTTTTACAATATTGTATTTTTATATGAATACTTAAAAAATAATTTCCACTGAACACGATTATTCTTTTAAACACTTAAAAATTATCGCTAAACTAATAATTATCTTATTGTGTGCAGGTTACAATGTACTGAGGAGTTATATATGGAATATCAACAAGAATGTTATTATTATCTGAACACTTTCATTATACAAAATGCTTAATTAGAAACTGCACAATGCAATGAGAGACGTGGAGAATTTAGATTGTTCACGGAATTAAAACGACAGTTAAATAAAGATAATTGAAATTAAAAAGAGCAAAGAAATGAATGACAGTCTTGGTGCGAAGGACTAACTTAGAAAAAGCTTTTGAGGAAGCCCGCGGGCCCGGCCTGTTTGCATGGAACAAGAAAGGTTAGTATGTGTTAGTATATTTAGTTATGATGAAGAAAATTAAAATATTTAAAGCTTTTAAGCCATTAGTAATTGCACAACTTGCTATTACTTATTAATAGCTTGTTAATTTTGTTTCGAGTTACGCAGAGATTGTGATACAAAACCACCTTTTTTTTTCTATTATACAATATATTTTAGGATTTTCTTTAAAGTGAGACCATAAATATGGATTAATACTCAATCACATTAATAGTATTTTAACAATACTTAAGCTAAGACAAAATACAGATTGAATCCTGGAACTTTTTTTTTGTATAAGAATAAATCACAATCTCGTGCAATGCATTGCATTGAATGTTATTCACAAATTATCAAAGTAATTGAGTTCAAACATACCTCTTCTTTTTGTGCTTGTGCTTGTTGCTGACTTTTCAATTTGGCTTGGAGGTTCCTCACAGATCTGAAAGTAAATATCAATTTTATTATATTTAACTTGTACCTCATTATCAACTTAAATTATTTATAAAACGTTGACTAAAATAGTTTTACTTTATTATTTGATATATTTTGCGGGCAATTTTGAGTCAGATTTTACCTTTTACTTCTTTGATCCGCCGTCGTGAATAGAGCGTTAGCTGTAGAAATATAAGGAGTTCAAACCGGTAAATATTTTTTTTCGTTGAAAACAACACTTACTGTGACAAATCCATGATCTGTTTCTCCTTCTGTGCCTGTTCTTCTTGCGACATTTGCACCAGTTGCAGCAACCTCTCCGTTTCCGCTGTGAGCCGCTTTGCCTCCTCTTTGCTCTGCTCCATTTGTTGTTTTAGTTGGTCAGCCTCCTTTTGCGATTCTGTCAGCTTGCGATTCAATTCGCCCACCGCCGCTGTGCTTCCGCCAGCCTGGAAAAAAACATTATTGAATTCACAGTCACTAATGGAAAATTTTCTTAAGGAATGCATCCACGCTGATATTATGTTAAACGAGTATATGGTATATAGTGTGTTGTAAGTTTTCTATATTTCTTATGTGTCTATATTTTAAAACTGTTAGTCGACGTTGCGTTTTACAAGAATACAATAATTTACAAGAAATCTTGCCTTGAATAACGCTAATCAATAAATGTATAGTACAAATAATTTGAATTTGTATTTCTATTCATAATTATTGTTGTGACCAACAAGATTCATAATGATCTGTACATTCGTAATATCCCAAGAGATAAAAACACATTAACACACTCCGAAATGTAAAAACACATTACGGAATAAAATAAACAAAATGTTGAGTTCTTGGGTCTTGAATATTATGTGACATGTGATTAAGTGTATTCATAAATGTCAGAATGATTGTTTACATTTGTTTGTGTAACTAAGATTATCATTATATAGAGTTTAACGAGACATACCTTCCTCAAAGATGCTTCCATTTGGTCCATTTGCTCTTTTCTCTTTTTTAACTGTCGATCCAATTCCGCTAACGATTTTTCCCTCTCCTCAACTTCTTTCCTCTTATTCTCCACGGCTCTCCTCTGTTCGTCAAATTGCTTTCTTGCGTCATCTAATTTCTTGAATTCTTCTTGAATCTGCCGCCTAGCTTGGGCTGAATCGTCCCCAGCTTTGGCGTTCTGAGCGCCAGCTGCTTGAAGCTTCTTGTTCGCTTCGCGAAGATCGAGCTGTGCAGAGAATACTCATTTTAATCTATGTAAATGAATTAAGAAATTCGTTGAAAGAGGGATCACACATTTTTTTCTATTGAATAGATTGTTCCCTTCAAAGTTTATCTAAACATCATCATCAGATAAAAATCATTAACTTTCCTTTCTGCCATGCAAAGATGTGTTTAAAAAATATGTATGTCGTTTTCCTTGAAAGGTATTGCTTTTAAGGTAACTATTTCATTTACAACATTTTTAACCACTGCTACTTTAATACGTTCATTAATGTTGTAGATAAATAATTTGAGGGGTTCATTCTGCAGGTGTTATACTATTTCTACTGTTTTGTAATAATTGTGCGGTCCCTATTTTAACTAAAATTAACATTGATAAACAGTCTGAATTCGGAAAGCTATAAGAATAAAAACGCTCTTCAATTTCACAAAAGCTATAACAACATTTTACAACGGTTTTGCAAAATAATCCTTAACTCCAGCAAATAATTCCATGACAAGTGATTTATTATATAAATTGATGAACATTGCAAATATAGACATAACAATAGCCGACACTGCTGAAAAAAGAAAAAATTATATTAAAAAAGTTGTCAAAACACGTAAAGCTGTATTTTGCGATGCACCGCACATTGTGGTTTATTTAACGTCAAGTTATAATCTGCTGGTCTGATATAACAGTTTAATGTCTCAAGGTCGTATAAATTATCTATGCCCCCTGAAACTGATAATAAAGAGAAAATAATTAAATTTTTCAGGCTGATTTCTCAAGTGCATTTGCATTTCTCATTGCTAATTATAGTTGAAATATGAACAAACAATCTGTAATCTGTAAATAACCACCTTAAGGTTTGTGAAGTGAACTTCAAAGATAGACCACATCAGAGATCAGACCAGACAGTGTCACAACAAAGTGCCAAAAGTAATTTCACCACCACATACAGGCACTTCACATTGGGTTGCAAGAGGTGCACAGAGAAATGTAAGGTGCAGCGAGCACATTCCGGTAACACGTTCAACAATGAATAATAAATATATAAATAAAATAAAATATGAGGGGTTGGAGGATGCCGAGCTGGCCGTGGTGACATGCTACGTCTAAAACGTCAAGTGATGGTGCTTTTGACGACATATCTAAACTATAATACAAAATATATTCTTACGAGATCTTATTTTATAATACTTCAGAGATAGAAAATCTATATGATTTTCTATCTTTTTCTATATTCAAGGACAGTCGAATGCTGGACTCAACTTTATAGTTAAAGCTTTCGATATACATTGTATAATATATTGAAGTTTATTTATAAGCATTGAAACTAACGACTATAAATTATTATGTGGTGTGTATGTTTAAATACACAACCAATAAAATACAAGTCATTTTAAATTGATTCTTTATATCATTCTTTACGTAGATATCACTTTATTTTTTGTTGTTGCGTGAAAAGTCTAAGTGATAATGTATTTGATAAAAATTATGCTGACATTATAGAATGCGATATAACATTACCGATTTGAATATATATACAGGTTATTTACTGCCAAAGCGTAACCACTGGACGTAATACAACAACGATGACCGGCGATAATGATTAACAAAAAATCATGAACATCAACTCATAACATACTACACGACACCGGTGCAATGATAAGCATACGCGAATTTACAGCAGTTCCATCGAGTTCCAATATATATCAATATTTTAAAATTAAAATGTATAACGAAAACAATATAGGTCGTATTGTTGTTATAAAGACAACCTTTTCTAAAGTAGTTACTGATTCAAATTTTACGTATAGAGGAACCTCACCTTAAAATAATTTCTTTAGTAAAAGTAAAATGGTGTGTATAATAAATTAATAAAATAGGAATCACGATCCCACTTGATGCTACATTGTATGATCTTTAAATATTTTCCATAAATTACAAGTTTTATCAAAATGTAGAACTCAATTGAACCACGTTATGTCACACCGACCATCCTCCTCCGGGCGATCCTCCAACTGACCTGACTCTTCTCCAACTCTTGAACAAGCATCTCAAGTTGTGACTGGCATCTCTCCCTCTCCGTTGCCAGCGACCGCGATTCCGCTTGTGCCGCTTCAAGCTGTTTCTGCATTTCTCGAACATCTGAACCACCTCGAGCATGAAGCTGCTGCAATTGCTGGTTTTGCGTTTGCAATTGTTTTTCCAAGTTATGCAATCGCTGTTGGCATTCTGAAAGCGCTTTTTCCGCCGCGATCGCTTTTGTTTTTTCCTGTTCAACTGCTGCCCGCCACTTGTCGATCTCTCCGGCTCTTTGCGCTTCTTTCTCAGCTTTTTCTGCCCGTTGACGTATGGTATCTCTTTCTTTAGCAAGGTTTTGAACTTGTTGTTGCAGTTTAACAATTTCACGCTCTCGGTTTTCGATAACCGTTTTCGCACCTCGTTCAGAGTCTTGAGCCATTTTATTTTGTTCTTGTTTCAATCTACGCACTTCTTCTCTTTGCTTTTGTAACTCTGATTCGGAAGCATTTAGTTCTCTCTGGAAGTTCACTAACATGTCTTGAGATTTTTCTAATTGGGCTACTAGTTGGTCGCGTTCTATTGTCAATTGTTTTGTATCCGCCTCTAGCTTTACTATTTGCTTCTCTATCGCGTCTGCTTGTTTGTCTCTCTGCTCCAATATTGAAGCCATTTTCTCTCGATCTCGTACAGACTGCGCCAGTTCTTGTTGTAATTTCACTAAAGTCTCTTGAGTTCGATGGTCCAAATTCCTCTGTTGCTGTTCGATATTTCGTCTTGTATTTTGAATTTCAGCACGTAGCGCATCTCTTTCTTGTTCAATTTGCCTGCTTTCGAGTATCGTTCTTTCGAGGCGCTCGTGCATTCGGCCCAACTCATTCGTCATTCGATCGTATTCAACCCGAGTTGTTTCATTCGTCTCCTGATATTTGGCCAAGTGCATTTGAGATTTCTCAAGTTCTTTTGCTAACCTGCCTGCTTCCATTTCTGTATTGTCCCGAGCTTGGATTGCTTTCTCAAGTTTATCACGCAAACGTTCAATTTCAAGTCTATCTTCAGTACGAGCTTTGTCACCGGCCACTGCCTGTAATTTCATCCTTTCGATCTGCTGTAACTCTTGTTTGAGCCTCTCGTTATCTTTATCCAACTGTTCTGATCGAAGTTTCATCTTTTCACATCGATCTCGGAACTTCTCACATTCGATGTGAGCCCGCTCCAACTCTGAACGTTGCTTCTCGAGTGCGGCACTGAGCTTTGTGACTTCACTTTTTGAAATTTCAAGTTGAATATTCATTTCATGAAGCTTTGTCTCCGCTTGCTCCTTTTCAGCTTGCAGCCGTTGCACGTCAGCTTGCGTTGCTTCAAAACGTTCACGGTGCTTGTCGATTTCTGCCTGCAATCGATTGACTTCAGTCGTCCACTTATCCTGTTCAAATTGATATTTACCTCGGACGCTCTCGACGCGTTCGAGTTCTGATCGAAGACGGGTGACCTCCTCTTCAGCCTTGCGTGCTCGTTCCAAGTCAAGTGTGGTCTTCTCGAGTCGCGCACGAAGTCTTTCCACCTCCAGTTTGGTTCGTTCGTGTTCTTCCTTTGTGTCGTGGTACTTTCCGTATCTTGCTGCGTATCTCTCGGCTTCTTCTCTTGCTCCTGAAGCATCTTGTTTAACCTTATCCAGTTCTGCTTGGACTCTCCTGAGTTCTGCTGCAACTTTGTCGTGTTTATCGTACATTTTTTCAAGCTCGACTTGTACTCTGGCCATTTCTTCTTGAGTCTTTTCATTGGATGCTTGAGCTTTACCACACTGCGTCATCGCTCTGTCATACTCAAACTGCAATCTTTCACTATCAGCGACTAATTTCTCTTTCTCTGCTTGTAATCTTCTTAACTCAATCTGGCTCTTTTCATATCGATCTCGAACCATTTCTAAATCAACACAAAGCCTGTCCATGTCTTCCTTGGCCTTTTCTTCCTGTTCTTTTGTCCTGCCTAACTGCAATGAAGCTCTATCATACATTTCCTGTACTCTGGCCAGCTCGTCTTGCAACTTTCTTGTTTCGTCTCTAGATTTTGTTGACACGTGTAAATGTTTTTCAAGCTCCAATTCGATGCGATCTTTATCGGCTTCGAGGATTTCTATCTTGTTTTGTAGTCGGTAGATTTCATTTTGAGCCCTGAAATGAGAAGTCAATATATATCAAGTTGTGGAAAAACTAATCTTCGTGTGCACATTCGTCACCAACACAAGACGACACCTATGATAAAGTACCTATCATACTTTTCAAGCATTTTCTCGTATTCTTTGTGCGCAGTCTCCTTTTCTTCGACAGTCTTCTGTGAGGCGTAGATTGCTTTATCGAGTTTTTCTTTCACGATTTCTAGTTCTGTCAGCGCGTCATCTCTCTCCATCTGTAATAAAAAACAGTCCACGATTTAAAAAAAAATAATCAATATTTTCATTATTATAATTAGTTCCTTTCATGTCAATAAGTTTTTGAATTCGTCATATGATCACAGTTTATCACACAAGAGTAGAATAATTATGTTAGAATTTTTCTTTATTACCATAATTCTTAGCTTTACCGCTAAGCAGGATGCGCGTATATTGCACATGACTCAGAATAGATGGTATAACGCAACATTGCATTGAAATTTTAAAATGTTTTTATAAGGTTTTATGGGTAAAAAAAAAAAAGTTTTAATTCTTATCTTGGTTCTTTGCGATACAGGGAATTCTACTGCAAGGATATAATTGTATAAACGTTACTTTACTTTTTTACTTTTAAATATATATCAAAACCAGACACCATATATTATCACACAAATGGTTGTCATCAGGCCGCCTATTGTACATTAATTTTTAAGATTCTTTGTGCAACAAAGTATTTTTGTATTGTGTTGTTGTCCTGAGTGTGAATCGAACCCGCAACTAAGAGCGCAGAAGACAGAGCTCCCACCAGCCGAACTGGTCGTAGCTAGATGCTCACCGTAAGTTTCTGATGCTGTTGGTGCGCCTTCTCCCACCTCTCTCTAAGCACGTCCAGCTCGGTGGCTGCGCTGTCCCTGTCTCTGGCAGCTCTGTTAGCTGCTGCGGCAGCTGCCTCGGCTCTTTCACGACAGCTAGCCGCTTCGGCCAACGCGCTGTCTCGCTCTTTCTGTATTCGCGCCACTTGAGCCTGAAAAGGAATATTTCAAACTTGAATTAAATTATAGAAAACTATACATTTATTTTCACATATACTTATGCTACTAGTATAGTATTATTATCTGTGCTTATGCTACAATTATAAAAATTAAACTAATAAAAGCTAGGATTCGATTCCGATTCACTTTGTGTGGTGAGCATAAGGTTTGATGCAACCCCGACGCTTTGAGTTACGAGTAATTAATCTACTAATTACTTTAATCATTGCTTATGTAATCCAACTTGAGTTAAATCCTATCTTTAGAGGTGACCTAATTAAAAGCGGTCAGTTTTTTGTATCTGTGTCAAACCTTCAGACGTCCGCACATATTTCACCCAAATTATTAAATTGTTTACTCGATGATCCATAAATATTTATGTCAAACTAAGCCTAAGAGCCCATGGCTGGCAGAATTCCAGATCCAGTTATGGTGGACCGACAAACAACGTTTATTTTCAAAACGTTGGATAAGTGAGGTAATATTGGCCTCGGTATTGTTTTGTAATTGAGGTTGGTTTTTACTTGTTTTCACGTACTTCTTTAGCTTGTTCTTCCCTTGACTCAGTTGCGGACGTTTGGTGGAATTGGATCAAAATAGGTCAACTTATACGGTTCATTTATAACATAACATTATTTTGTTCAGGAAAACATTTTGTAAACAAAGCTTGCTACGAAAATATTGATGATAATATCACACCTATATGAATCAAATTAAAGTGGCAAACTGTTTTTTGTTATAAATATTTGTAATCGTTCTACTTAGAGTTTGATGGAAAGAAAAGATGGAAAAGTTACTGGAAATATTGTAAAAAAAAACTGAAGCTATGCTTTTCTACAGGGTTTTTGCCATTATTAAAGACCATGTCTGCGAAAGACCTGCAATCAATGTAAGGAGTTCTCGATTGATATAGTTCGATAAAAAAATCGATAAAATATTTTGAACTTTATTGATGTCATAAAAACTTGCGTTTGTCAGACATGATATATTGATAGAAGTTGACTGACTGATTCTCAATTAACTTATCATTTGTTGACAGCTTTGACACTAGTTACTAGTAATGTTTTACAACTTGTCACTAAAACGGTTTCTTCGATTTTTTAAATCGATTTAAAAATCACAAAATACCGACATCAGTAATCTTCCCGTGCGAAGCCGGGGCGACTCGCTAGTACTACATATGAACCTTCCTATTGAATCACTCTATCTATTGCTGGACACTGCATTAAAATACGTTACGAAGTTTAAAAGATCTAAGCGTACAAACAGCGAGAGCGACTTTGTTCTATACTATGTAAGGATATAGTAATTTAAACGTGATAGCGATCATGTAAATCTCTCAAACTATGTAACAAGAAAACGAAATCAAGGATTTTTATATTTTTCTATCGATGAAACATAAATGCGAGACATAAATATATAACGAAACTCAGAGCCAAAATAGGTCTTCGGAAAATCAACTTTACGATATCTCCCGGAATAATCTAGGAACCTGGCAGTATCTCTGTGAAATTTACTGCTATTTTGGGATATTGCAATTGAAATAGGACGTTGGATCGGAGTGGCAGATAAAACTGCCCGATACGGGCCATCGGCCGTCTATTTTAGTAGCAGCTACTCGTGTACATAATTTATAAGAGCTAAATCTTCGAATCGATTATTCGATTGGCTGAATTCGAAACAATCTTTCTATCGCAGGCCTCCTAGCTCAGTTGATGGTTTATTTGCCCTCTGCGCTGGGGGTCGTGGGTTCAATTCAGGACAAGTATTCGTGTGACAAACATTTTTGTTCTTATTTCTGGTTCTTAATATGTATTATTTACAGAAAAGTACTATTTAAGTATCTTATGATATAATGTATTAAATATTATTTTTACCTCATTTACTTTTTACAATTCAACTGAAACATACATATTATTTTAGATCTCAAGTATAGTTAGTAAAATTCACGTTTTTGCGGCTACAAGACTATCCGAAAATCTGTTATTTTTACAGTTCCGTACCTTAAAAGTAAAAAACGGAACCCTTAAAGGATCACTTCGTTGTCCGTCTGTCTGTCTGTCAAGGCTTTTTTTCTAAGGAACATGTGGAGGCATCAAATTAATATCAAATACCCATAGGAGCAGTAAAAATTTCTACTCGTAAATGAACGTAATCAAAAAACACAGCCGTTTATGCTTCGTTTCTGCTGCATAATTTGACCGGAATCAAAACCTATTGGACCTAAAAACTTATCTTTAACCTATATCCATAAAATTTGGCAAGAAGCAATTTCATGTAGCACAAGTACATAACAAAAATAATACACAAATGGCTATATTTTTAATACCCACAATTCACACGTTTACCTACAAGTTCGTGTGGAACCGTCGCGTCGCGTCGGTGCGCGAGTCTGACTCGCACTTGACCGGTTTTTACGTGAGGCAAATCTTCATTGGTTCGAAACCGATTTTGATATAATATCAATATTTCTATGGGACCAATCTGAAATCATACCTTATAAAATAAAAAAAATTACTAAACGATTGAAAATGACAAAGTAAGAAACAAAAAAATACAACCGAATTGATAACCAACCTCCCCTGGAAGTAGGTTGAAGATAAAATGACATATCTAGAAGTACACATAAAACCACACGAATAAAAGAGAATATTTCATGTCTGAAGCATAAACATGATACAGAAGCTAAGTCTACACCAGCCGTCGCGTCGCCCGAAACCATCCCGCAATCGATATCTATTGTACCGAAGATACTAAGCTTTCAGTCCATCCATAAATATGTTCAATATATACATTTTAATACTATCATGGTTAGAACGTGGTGGCCCAGGGGCACAGACGCCGATTTTCAATCTGAAGATCGCTAGTCAAACCCAGACGTGCACCAATGAGTTTTTCACTTGAAAAATTTATGTGCGCAATACCACGTTCTCGAAACGGTGATGGAAAACATCGTGAGGAAACCGGTGTGTCTTAGAACAAAAATTCGATGACATGTGACATCTACCAATCCGGATTGGGCTCCCGTGGTAGATCAGAGCCCATTCACTCTCAATTATCGAGAGTAGGCCGGTGTCCCTGCAGTGGGAACATTAAAGGCTGGTACGGGGTTATATCGAGTTGCTCGCGTCTGTCCTTTTGATTCCCTACACGTACCCTCTGGTGCTAAAGGAGCAACCAAAAGTAGCAGTAGAACTTGTGCCAAGTTCGTCTGGAGAGGTACTGGAACACCTGGAATCTGCCGCCAAGCAGAAGTGCTCGCATTGCTGTTCCGATGGAAGGGTGTGGGTGCCGTTGAAATCACATGCGCATCAAACGTATCATCCCCGTCGAGGGTGATGGACGCAGCAGGTAAATAGTGTAAGATCCAAATTAACAAACACAAAATCGTTAAATGCTTTTAAACTTTCGAGTTTTTCGAATCTGCTGGGCATGTCAATGCCATATGCAGGATTTTGTAGAGCAACTTTTGATTAACAAAATAACGTTTGAAAAATTGGTCTACGTTGGCCCAAAACTTTTTCATGTCCACGTTTCGGAAGGACCTTTTTTTGGTTTTTTTTTCAAAGTTTCTCAAAAAGTATAACATCGATGTTGCTGCAATTTGTTATGCATATTGAGGCTTATAAAACACATATTTTGTCAAAGTTTCAAGTCTTCATATTTAATAGAACGGAAGTTATGGAATTTCGAAAAAATGGCCCAAAGAAGCGGTTTTTTGCAATTAGTATTATAAATTGCACCCACTAGGATGACGCATGAAACTGCGCAAGGAATCCTACTGTGTAAATATTTTTTAATTAATAATATGCTAAGACCACCAGGTCTTCCTCACACATTAAAAATTTAAGTACATGACCCATGACCTATTGTGTTTTTGTATATGTTTTTATAAAGCTTCGTGTTTTGGGGTGTTTGTATGTGTGCGTGTTCACTTGTTACCCAGCAGGGGGCTTGCGTCATGTTAGGAGTGTGAGCCGAGATAAGGGTGACAGTTTCTTCATGCCACCTGCGAAACAGGGTTCTTAGTGCAGGGATATGAGTTTGTAAGCGTTTCAAGAAATGCGATTATTTGCCCATCATCTAAGTTAAGCACTCTTCACCATGCAACAAAGCGGTCACCCATCAAACTGAAGTCAATTTGAACCGAGAGCTTCCGTGATTCAGGCACGTTAAGATGTCAGCCCTGGATTTAATAGTCAGGAGGCCATTTTGTTTTTTTGGCATTTTTATATAAACGCTTCCACACTAGGATTCCGCATCGCAGATGGCATAGACAAACAGAAACACGAGACGAACATCCAAGACCCGAGAACAAACTTCATGCTCACCAGGCAAAGTACGTCCGAGCCGGGTCCCGATAGATTCATACTATCAACTAAGCCGCGAAGCCGTCAAAGGCCACAGAAGATTGACAACATTCAGAGCATAAAAGCACAGTCTCATATTTTTTATGACACGTCGTGCGACCTTTACTGTTATTAAATAGTTTCAGCCGCCCATAAACAACACCAATACGACTCAGGTACCCGTACAGAAGTGTGTGAATACCCAAGTGGCAAGATTGGTATGAAATGATGACATATTAAAGTCAATTCAATGGTATGGCGCACATAAATGTTTTCAAGTGGAAAACTCATTAATGCACGAGTGGGTTTGAACCAACGGCCTTTCAGATCGAAAGTAGGCGTCTGTGCCTCTGGGCCCCCATGCTATCAACCACGTATCAAACTGATGAAATCGCTGATCCATTAGTGATTCCTGACACCGGCTACATAATTGCTTTATATAAGGTGATCGATCGCAACCAAATTATGTACAATAATATATAAAAAATATCACCCTCATTAAAATTCCCAAACATTTTAACTCAATTTATGTCGATCGGACTTCGCGTGACGAGTCAGCTTTCGTGGGCCATATCAACAGGGGCCGTTATCGGCGAATAATACGAATAATTTATATATTATTCCGAGCTTTTGTATCGATTCTGACTGAACAGCGTTGGTTGGTTGAATTGGGTATGGCGGTCCGTTAGCGTTAGGTATCATATATGTAGCAAACATACATTTATATTTTTGCTACAACAATGGTAATCTCTATTGATTCTTGTAATATTTTATAATCTTAAACTAATTGAACCGGCTTATACTAAAACCAATTTAAATATAATCTGCCAAGGTGATGAGCCATGGTCTTTCTTCCCCTCGGGTTGGTCGGTTAGGGTTGGAACAGACGTAAACTTAACAAATAAGATAAGCTTAAACATGAAAACTGACTGTAATTTGACATATCTGTGTGCATGTAATGTGCCTGGGAGTTCCTGTGACACGTTATATGCTCACGAATATGTGTACATGCATGTGTAAAATTTGACGTGTCCAAATGATACTTGAGATCTAAAGGAATAAATGAGTTTGACTTTGACTTTGACTTTGACTTACAGCTCTGCCTTTAGCAGTAGGTTGTAGGTTCGATTTTCAGTTAGGACAATCATTGACGTGACTAACATCGATGTTAGTTCAGTGTCTGGGTGTTAACAGGTATTACAAAAGAAGTACTCCGCCTGAGTACGTCTCACCACGACGAATCTTTCCATCAGAATTCCTCAGAACTTAACAATACATTTTTATACGAGCCATGCCAGTTTTGATAAATCTATAAACTAATGTTTGGGTATTAAGGCGAAACGATATTAACGATAAAAACAAATCCTCATTGTTTTTATGTAATTTCATGAGCATTTTTACGATGCAGTTCCTAATTATGACTTCGATGACATTTAAATTCAATTAATATCAATTTCTCCGATTGTAGTAATACGTATTAATCGAGAATAAACCACCTGCGTGTTGCATATCAGGTAATTTGATCATCATAAACTTATCAAAACTAACTTTCTGGACATAATTTTTTTGAATCTCTTATTTGTGTGTGATATGTTTTACACTTACGAAGGGGCGTATCGTTCATTGTTGAACAACAACGAACGACGAACGACGACGACGTTCCGCAACTTTATTTTATACTGTGTAAGGAAGTGTAAATTTGACATAACCAAGTGTTCACTAGTGATCCTACTATCCTAGTGATTACTGTGAAAATAAATGAGTAGAGCAATAAACATTCTAAAAACAAATCGCCTTATTGAGAAGTGACGGGGCGAGCTGAAGACCCACCTATTATAATAAGTGCCCATAACAACTGCAATGTGGCTTAGGTCCTCCCCGATCGAAGTATGAAAAGTCCCAAATCGCACCCAGTTATATCACATCCTGGTAGTCTGTTATAAAGATTAATTGTGTAAGAGCGTGGTGGCCCTGGGGCATAGACGCCGACATTCAATCTGAAGATTGCTGGTTCAAACCCACACGTGCACCAAGAGTTGTGTGCGCAATACCACGTTCTCGAAACGGTGACGGAAAACATCGTGAGGAAACCGGCATGTCTTAGAACCAAAAATTCGACGACATGTGACATTTACCAATCCGGATTGGGCTCCCATGGTAGATCAGAGCCCATTCACTCTCAATTATCGAGAGTAGGCCGGTGTCCCTGCATTGGGAACATTAGTGGCTGGTACGGTATGTTTGTACTTACGTTAGCCTTCTCAGCCTTGTCTCTGAACCGGTCGCAGTCAAGTTGAGCGGTGTCCCGCTCCTTCTGGAGTCGGCCAGCTTGCCCGAGCGCCTTGTCCAGCTGTGACTGCAGAGACTCGAAGTCGTAAGCTTGTTTCTCACGGTCGACTTGGAGCTGTGAATATATTTTCCATTGTCATTGTTCCATAGGTATCCAAAGGGTAAAATTAAAGTCAGAAAAAGCTTGGGTTGAATGGGGAAGCACTCTCCAGTTCCTATATTCGACTAACGGATGGCTTTAAGTAGATTATATAACTAATTTCTCTGTCCTCTCAAATGGCCTGATGGCGAATGCCTCCGGGTAAACATCATGTCTGCCTGAATCTTCTATTTACATTTGTTCCAAAAAAATAAAATCGAAAAGCTTATTTTTGAATTTTTTACGTTTATTTTTATTTTTATTTTCTGTTCGTTTGTTATTTTATGATTACGTGTATGTAAATGATAAAGATAGGTAACTTAATAATAAGGCTATTTTGTGTATATTACCTGATACAGTCTGTAGAAGCCGACGGAAGATCAGTGCACAAAGTACGTACCTATGAGTCGTATCCTAGTTTTTAGCTATAACTTATTTAGTTTACCTATTTTGATTATAATGTATGCCTTGATATAGCCCTACTAATATTATAAACGCGAAAGTTTGTATGTATGTATGTTTGTTACTCAATCACGCCAGAACGGCTGAACGGACCAGGATGAAATTTGGCACAGAGATAGATTATAGTCTGGAATAGCACATAGGCTGCTTATTATCCCGGAAAAATGTACGGTTCCCGTAGGAAGTCCAAACGAGGGCACAGCTAGTTATTAATAAATGTATTATCTTTCTTACTTTCTATAACAACGACGTCTATCTCTCTGACTGACTATAATTTATGACCTAATCTGGTATATTAATCGAGTCATAAGCCTTAGCGGATTCAAAGTCAAAGTCAAAGTCAAAGTATACTTTATTGCTTGAAATACATGTAGGTATATAAGATGTCAATATTATTATTAGTATCAATGTATTCTACCTTTCGGCATGCAATATTATAATATGAGTCACAATCATTATAAACTATTATTTAATATAAATTTGAAAATATTTAAAACAAAGAAAAACAAGTCAAAAATTAATTATTTTAAATTAAGTCAAAAAAATAATCGTAGGTCATATGAATTAAAATTAAGGTAGGTACTATCAATTTAACAAGTTTTTATCTGTCATAAATTCATTTAAAGAATAATAACATTTTTTAGTCAGTAAAATTTTAAGCTTCTTTTGAAACAGCAAACACGGTAGCATTCTTATCGACTCCGGAAGCTTATTGTAAATGAAAGGAGCTGAACAGAAAAAACTCTTGCGCATCAACGTGGTCTTAGAATTATGCACAAAAACTCGAGCTTTATCACGTCTGTTACGTATAACTACATCAGAAAGTCGAGAAAATAAATCAGGATTATTCTTGACAAACATAACTGTTTCAAAAATATACAATGAAGGTATTGTCAATATTTTATATGTACTAAAGTAAGGCTTGCAGGAGTCCGTCACTTCCAGATTAAACATGGCTCGTACACATCGTTTTTGATGTTTAAACACCGTGTCAATATCTGTGGAGTTGCCCCAAAATAGTATACCATATCTTACATTTGACGCAATCAAACCATGGTATGCTATGAGCAGTGTATCAACGCTAACTATTGGATTAATTTTATAC
Organism: Aplocera efformata; assembly: GCA_921293045.1. NCBI lineage: Eukaryota > Metazoa > Arthropoda > Insecta > Lepidoptera > Geometridae > Aplocera > Aplocera efformata. Next base: position 2,476,212 of record OV121061.1, read on the forward strand.
AATATGTAAACTAAACTGTTTAATTTCTTGCACACATATTCTACAAAATTTCACAGAATGTGTTATTACGGCGGATGTTTTAACAACAAATAAAAACAAATACTAATTATCCGAATATCACTTGGCTGATAATTATAAATGATCGGTTTTATAGAAACTATTGTTGACTAGACTATAGTGTTTATATAGTCTAACTATAGAGTTTTATCTAGCCGTTTTTTGTTGTAGATGTTCCGATAACATTCTCATTAAGTAAAGTTTCAATTTGCCCCTTATCTTTCATTGGATGACGAGTTTTTAATGGGCAAGAGTATTCAAATATAATTTACCTAACATCCTAGGTTTTATTTTTATTCTTTGTTTTCCTTGACATGTATTCGGATGTTCCTATATTTGAGATATGAGTGCTTTTTATTATTTTCCTTTTTGGTATAATTCTGATGAATTAATTTACAATATCTATATAATTTACGGCTATAGACGGCTCCGTGGCCTAGTTGGTAGTAGCCCTGCCTTCGAAGCGAGGGGTCCCGGGTTCGATTCCCGGCCGGGGCACACTTTGTGTGGTGAGCATGAAGTTTGTTCCCGGGTCTTGGGTGTTTGTCTTGTGTTTCTGTGTTTGTCCATGCCATCTGCGATACAGGGAATCCTAGTGCAGAGGTATGAGTGTGTAAAAGTTTAAAAAAAAAAAAATTAAATATTTGCATGCCCAATTATTGGATAAACATATTGGATCCAATTTTAATTTAACATATCTAATTTTATGTACACATGTTTACAAATTAATAAATGTTTTATGATTTACATTCTCATTACTTACCTTTCTAACTTCTGTAGCAGCTTTATCGAGTTTTTCCTGCAGATGATCAATCTCAGAGTGTGCTGCGTCCAGAGCCGCTTGCAGTTTGTCTTGCTGCAACTGAGCTTTGCCGAGGGTAGCCTGAGTTCTCTCCAGTTCTTCTCTAGCCTTGTCTAGTTCTGCTATTGCCTTGTCGCGTTCGGAGTGGAGACGGCTTATGGAAGACTGCAGTCTATTGGAATAATAAGATATTAAGAATAGAATAAAGGGAAACTATCTATTAACTCGTCCTAATTATAATAGATCGTGATTTCAAATTAAATATATTGAGATTCTGATCATAGATTTTTGAATTTGTTTTCTAGAAATAAACTAGCTTTTGCACAAAGCAAAGCCGTGGGCTTCGCTTGTAATTCGCTTGTATGTACAATAGATGATTACAATCAATTTTTTTGTTTGGAATGTACTCTATGTCGGACCTTTTGCGTAACAAACAAACAAACTCACATTAGCATTTATACTAAATACTAAATAAAAGGTTCGGATAAACATCACGGCTTGTACATTGGGAACTTATGGAACAATAATATAATAATTTTATGTAAATACATACATACATATCAACACCCGATCGAATAAACAGTTTTAACCCTTTGGAGTTTAAATGACCAAGAGCATATAAAGGTGTTCTAAAATACTTCATTGGATTTTTTTTGAACTGAAATACTTAACTAACAGGGAATTTCTTACACTTACCGGTCATATTCCTCCTTCAAGCTATCCTGTTCAGTTTGTGCATTTTCCAATTTGGCCTTCAGACGGTAAACTTCACCCTGGGACTTCTCTAACTTCTCTTGCAACGCGCCAGCCTCAACCCTGGCTCTCTCTGCATCAGCCTGAGTCACTCTCAACTCGGCTTGAGTGCGTCTCAAGTCTTGCGCACTCTTATCTGCCTTTTCCTGCACTCGGTCCAACTCCTGTGAAGTCGTCAACGTACTTCTACCAAACGTTGTCTGGGATCGCTCAAGCTCGTGTTTGAGTCTCTCGTTCTCAAGCTCAAGTCTGGCCAAGCGTTGTTTTGCCGCTTCCCAGTCAGCACCTGATCTGCCCACTTCACTAGCAGCCTTGTCTAGTTCAGCTTTAGATTTACCAAGCTCAGACTGGGAACTTTCTAGTTTAGCTTCGAGACGGTCTTTTTCAGCCTGTGCCCTTTCTAACCTGGCGCCTAACTTCTCGACTTCGCTTTCCAGAGCGTGTAGCTTCATTTTATATTCAGCTATCTCTCTTTCATGTAACTCTCGTTCTTCATTCTTCTCGTGTTCGGCTCTGTCTCTCTGTTCTCGAAGCTGTTGTATCTGTTTTTCTTTGTCTCCTATAACTTCTTCGAGGGATGACAGGGCTCCTTCGGACGAGCAGTGGTGTGCTTGCATTGCGTTCAGTCTGGCACGGGCCATATCAACCTGATTATCTTTTTCCTTTAGTAGGTCTTCTAAGTTTTCAATCTGAAAATTAGTTGTGCTTAATACTTGGCAAGAAAAAAGGAAATCAATTAAACTTAAATTTTAATTATAATGCAAAGGACAAGCAACATAAAAAAAGAATATATAAAATAACAGTAGCTATAATATAATACAAAACCAAAAATAAAATACTTACAAATAAAAACGACGAAACAAAAATTACCAAACTGCAATATTATGTCTACTAAGTACAAATTTCTACTCTATAACTGTTTTAACCCAATTTTGCAGCTTACAGATACATGACCTGAAATTTTACCACGAAATTGCAACGTGAGAGCAAAATGATAATAAATTGTACCGAAACAACGATGACTCAGTAAATTTACTGCGCACTTTATTTTTAAACGTTTTCTACAGATTTATCGTAAGCTAGCGGTAAATAAATATCTATTGTAAGGAACATCAAAGAGCAAATACACGATTCACACAGAGCTTTAATGTAATGCTAATAAGATCGAAAAGGTAACGGAAAATTTGAGAGCAAACGTAAATTATATTATTAGTCTTGTTTAAACTACCTCAGTAGCTTTATCGGTGGTGTGTTTCACTAACACTCTTAATCCTAGGAGCCTTGGTTTCTTTAATGATACTGGGTCGTAAGGACTATTGAGTAATTCTTACGGTGTAATTATCCCTTCATGAGGGGTTCACTTGTTCATCCTCATGGAGGGTTGGAGTTGAACAAACGCCAAACTTGGTAATTAAAACTCGCGATCTTAATTTTTTTTTTTGTTAATAGAAACACTATTATGTTAACTATATTATGTTTTTAATCATTAAAGATTTCTGTTAGTTCAAATCATGTTTGTGTGGACGTTGAGTGTCATGATTAGCTTCTTTTTTTTTCACACCGTCACGTCTTTCACTGTGTATGTTCAATTTTATCGTACACACTAATGTTTGTATATGACACTATGAAACTCATGAATCGCACCGGATAGGATCGTATCCTGGGAGCATTTATTTAAAAACGTATTCGTATTTATGCAACTTCCTCTTTCATGTCTGTGACCAACTCTGGTGTCGGAGTTTTTAAGCCACCCGCAGGCTGGCATGGCTGATCGACTAGTAAAACCAAGATCGATCTTGACGTACCCTCCGAAACACGGAAGCGCTTTGTCTTTATTAGACTAAAAATATGCTTTAGTATCCACTCCACAAGAACCCTGAGTAGTTGTGGATTATTTTTATTGATGTAAAGCGAAACTGTTTATGTGTGAATCATAAAATGGAACAGCTATTTTAAAATCCTAACATATTTTTATTTGTATACAAAGTTAATACACCACCATTGATGCTTGGTGTATTATTTCCACCTGAATTCAGCGTTCAGCTGAATGGGCAATTCGTTTCAGCTGAATGTCATAAACCAATGAACATTGGAATTCAATTGTATCATAATGATATTTTCATAATTAAAAAGCTATACCATTACTATATTTTATAATACTTTATGGTACATCATATACTGTAGTCTAGGATTATCAATTGTATAATCGTTGGCAAAGACTTATACCGTCAATTTTTCGTCCTATTTGCCAGATTTTTACTAAAGAAAAGTGTTAGCCTATTTATTACTTACACTACTTGTCAAGTCTACATTTTCACAATAGTATATACCCACATAGCGATAGTAGCTCATCTGGCTGTGCCTTACCTTGAGGGTAAAAGGGAATGAATTTATATATGTTTATGCAAAATTAAGAGAAGATAAAACCACTATTTTTCAGGTTCGTGAAAAACATAAACTAAAAATAAAATAAATATCACGTAAACAAGGCAATATAATAAAATAACTACATAGCATTATAATGACAGTATGATAAATTTAAATATAAGGAATGAGAAACTAAGCACTAAAAATCACAGGCTTTTTTCTAATAAAATAAATATCAACACATACTCAAAACTAAAATGTCCAATAATAAAGGTTCTTTTGGAAAAACTAGGGTAACCAATGTAGTTCCAAGAAACGGTAATTATAAACATACTATCGTCTAAATACGTAAATCAAACCTCTTCAGAAATGTCGAAATTGAACCACTTAAGCACTGATAATATAATACTATAGTAGTCGAAGTAACCAAATAATTGGCTCTGAATGAATTAGCCGCAGGTACCGATGATAAATTATACGTTTCTGTCATTTAAGTACCAGTAGGAATCAATGACACTATAGTTCCCCCCGCTCAAACATAAGTAGCCAATTACAAGTGCCGTAATATTGTTCAATTGTAGCTTTAGGCAAATTACACATTAGTGATTCCTGTGACACCTGTACGAGTAGTAATAAGTGATTATATAAAAAAGTGCAATATCATCAATATAATTTACTATTCATTTGATAAATAATAATTTTATTGATGAAAAATCCAGTGCTGGTGATAGTAAAAACAGTTCGTGAATTTCAAGATTGAAATATAAAAATACGTTTCTTGGACATACGTGTAGCATCTTCGTCATCACAAGTACCTATTTAACTAACAAGGATGCTGATACCTTAGCTGACCACATAGCTAAGAGGTTCGCTTGGTGCTTACCTACGCAACACCAGGCAGCGCTTCTATCATTGGTCGTAGAGGTTGGTATCACCTAGAGACTGGTTGGTATGTACCGACTAGTCGTTAATGCCGACTATTCGGCCAGTTTCATAGTCGGTGACTATTCGGTAAAGAGGGCTTCTTACATACAAAGTAAGAGTAAGCTACATACATTTCTCAATAAAATGTATATCTTTGACTTTCTTTTTGACATAATTCAATTTTAATTGAGCTCTTTAACTTTAATGGACAACAGTATCGTTTTTATTTTTACTCAAAAACACAGCTCTAACCAGTGCAAGAAGAAGAATCAATGTGAAGAAAACAAAACATGTTCCGACTTGCGCGCGAATCAGCTGTCAACGAAGCGTCACGGAAATATCCGAATACCCCCGAAACCGTGAATCATCGGCCTCTTTACAACCGACTAATCGGCTAGTCCTTATTCCCTATTACCAACAACAAGATTTAATATTCTTCCTCCGTACCTTCCTTTGCAGCACGTTGATCTTCCGATCCTTGATCTCGGAGTGGTCTCTTAGCTCAGCCAGCTCGTGGGCTGCACCTAATGCTGCTGCCGTCTTCTTCTCCACCTGCCGGCTTTTCTCGTCAAGGCGAGCTTTGAGTTCTTCCACCTGTTTGTATACGAGAAATGTTCATTTAGTAAGGAGAATATTACTCATATACTCACTCCTACGAAGGAAAACTCTGATCTCACACTGCCACTGATAAGAGAGAATGGAAGTAGAAGGCAGTCTTTTGCAACAGTGGGTTGAATTTAATTGAATAACTACATCATATGTTATGCTATAATTTTGAATGTGAAATATTTAAATAAGATATAGATACACTAAATCAGCAAGAGTTTGGACCACAATAAATTTTCAAAAACAAAAAGTTTTGTATTTTATCTGATCTCCTTGCAACAAATGTGGTTATTTGTAAAACTTACCATGATTTGAGTTCTGAGCTGTACCATGGTTTGGCCAAAATCATCTCTCGTCTCGTAAATTTAGAATAAAAATTGAATTTTATGGGTAAGAAAACTTTAATTAGATTTAAATAATATCATCTTTACCAGTTAGATATTTTAATGCGTGGCAAGCTGATGTCCCACCTGAAGTTAAGTGGTCGTCTCCGCCCATACAACAGCAATACCACTTGCATTTATTTTAGCATTTAGAACATATATATATTTACACAGTACAATTAAAAAAAAATAGAGACCTAAATTAAAAATGCAAGAATAAATCGAGTTTTGTCAAGAACTCTGTAAGGAATACCAATGACATCCTCTCTCATTGAAACCAATATTCAGAGAACTATTTTATACGAAACTGTACTTGTACCTACAAAATTATTATTTAGATGTTAAATATTTGTAAACGTTACGAAGTAGGTAATTGTATATCGATGCAGTGTAAACAGTATTTAAGTGTACTTTCAGTGAAATCCATTAAATATAATTGGATAATTAATTAAATTCGGAAATGGGAACTTGGTCTTTTATATTGGCTCTATTTTCTGATAAATTATAGTACCTTAAATAAATACCTATTACTACCTACTGCAGTTAATTTGGCTTCATGGAAGGCTAACTGAACACATTGTTGCGGTATCAAATCTTAGAACATCAATTCTATAGGCCAAATTATAGGAATAAACATACCTAATGCACAACTTACGTCAGTCTGTAGCATACTGTAATGTTCTTCTTTCGCACACAGAGATTCCTTCAACACGGCTATGTGTCGCTGGTAATCTTGATGCTGCTCCTCAAGTGCCTTCATCTTTGCCGCCATCGCCAAGATCTCCTGATCCCTCCGCTGGATCTCCAACCGGAACTCATCCAACTGCTCATCATTCCATCCACCCGAATATAAAATTAGACAAAAACCCAAAACAAACAGTTAGTAGAACACAAGGAAATGGAAGACTTTCAAATATCAAAGAAATCTATCTACTAGGCAAAAGTGATGGAAATGATATCGATCATAAAAACCACAATCTACTCGTAATACTGGTTCATGACTTATATTAGTGTTAGTACCGAAGATGAGCGAAGCTTATGTTAGTTAGACGAAATGTTCCCAGCACTTGGTTGAACACGGCTCGGTGCCTTGGAAGACATTTCGAACAATTCATTCTCACACGTTGATATCATGCAACTTCGTCAATCGCAACCGTTATCGAAATATTAAATTATGGAAAAAACGTAACGAACTACCATCAAATGTAATGAACACTTATCGCTGGAAAACTTTCTATGCTATATTACACTAGAATATGAAAAATCAGAAGCTTCGATTTAGAAAGCTTTCCAGTATTACTAAGAGTATCAAAGTCAGACAGAGAACATCTTAAGATGCACGGGCGCCTAAATTGTGATACATTTATCTACCGTTAGTGTGAGACAGACATGACATGACCACTACATGAGAGAGGTCGGGCCAGTGATGATCTAGTCTATGATGTCATGGCGGGTGACGCGGGACCAACCTGTACTGGACGATGAGTGGCGATCAACATCGAAAGCACAACATGATCAAATCAAAACGGATCGACGACTCCCAACAAACATACTCTAACTTTACGTTCGATTCGTTCGACCTCGACAGTCTTTATTCTAACAGTCTATCTCTAATCGTCAGTTTCGGCGTCGACGCTTCGATCTCACGTAACTAACCGTACAATTACATCTAAATTCATATCTTAATCGCTCTCTAGGCCCTATTTAACAAAAATATTTAAATCGACATCTTTCAAGAATATAATTTCTCTTATTTCAATAAAAATAGCTTTAACAACGAACAAGATTACATAAAAATACGTCTCAACACATTCGGCGATTTCGGCTAATTACGGACTTAAAGCGATAAATTGACACGGTAGTCGCGGGGTCGGGTCGCGACGGTCAGAGCGTGGTGGCGCTGTAGTAGGACGCGAGGCGCGGCACGGGCGTCCGCAGCGGAGGCCGCGGCGGCGGCGGCGGCGCGCTCGTGCGTCCGTCCTTCATCACGCGCACGTCGTTCAGCAGAAAACTTACTTGTCTCTTGAACGGAGTCTCGACCTTATCGTATAGCGAGGCGTGCGAGGGCGCCAGCGAGGGCGGCGGCGGCGAGCCGAGCGCGGCCAGCTCGTTCTCGAGCAGGGCCACCTGCCGCTCGAGCGTGGCGATGCGAGCCTCCTTGGTCTCGAGCACGGCGGTGAGCGTCGCGCCGGCCGAGCCGCCGGGCAGGCCGGCCGCCGCCAGCGCCCGCTCCAGCTGCAGCTGCAGCGCCCGCAGCGTGTCCGCCGTCGCCTTGAGCTCCTGCCGGCACGCCGAGCGAGCGGTCACGAGCGGTCGCGAGCCGCCGCCGCGTCGCGCCGAGCGGACGACCACACACGGCGGCGGCGGCGGCGCGGCGAGGGGGCACCTGCGCCGTGTGTGCTCGCCCTTACCTCGCGATAGACGCTGATGCTCGGCGCGACGTAGCCCGAACCGTTGGCGAAATACAAAGTTTGGCTTCTAAGAACGATGACTCGATTGAATGTCGGACAACTTTCACACGAGACGTCTTCTCTAAGGTTATTGTGATCGGGGATGAGCCGCTAAACATGCAATGTCGTGGTTTGGTTGTGTTGTGTCTTCTTAAATTTTGGTGTTTCGGTCGAATTCAATTGACGAGATTTGGAGATTTTAAATTAGACTTAAACTTAGAATTTTGTTTGTATTGTTGTTAGGCGGATCGGGATAAAGAATACGACAGTGCTCCGGGATCAAGCTGACGGTGTCACAGAAAGGTATCGAAAGAACGTGGAGGAGTGGAAAGCGAGAGTTGGACAAAGAGTTATGAAGCTATCGAGTGTGGTCGATCATTGAACATAAATAGGCTCGCGACAGACACATTCGGCTCAAGAGTCAAGAAATGAATGAAATGAAAACTATCAAGAGCAACTCTAACAGAAACAGTGACGATGATAAAGGTATCACAAAATAAAACGCCCATGTGGTCAACATTACTAATCATAAGAAAAGCAGAAATGACGTGCAATCACAACTAAGACAAAGTGTAGGACACAATTACAGGATAACAAAATTTCTAATTGAACAATTTCAGTTCCTTTAGAAGTTTTGCCATGTAAATAATAAACCATGCATCACATAACACATTACACAAAGGTGCGATAATCACCTGCTTTTGTGCCATAGCCTGCATTTGTTGGAACATTTGTCGCTCTTCCTCTTTGCCTGAAAGTTATACAATGCTGTACACCGGACATTTAGCTACCAATATATTTATCTGAAGAGGTTACGTACCCATGCCTTTGTTTTGCAGCATCTCCAGTAATTTTTTGATGCTCTCATCTCGGGCTTGCAAAGTTTGCTTTTGTGTTTCGATCCTTAGTTCCAATTCCTGTTTGGAATGATAATTAGGGGATTATTTTAAATATCGAGATCCTTATACTACAGAATATTAAGTAGCGTTATTTGTTTATAATGTCGTTGATACAGAAGCTTTTTGTTTTTTGTAGCAGTGCCAGCTGTTTTTTTATTCATAAACTCTTTTATTATCATGAGAAATATCATTCCGATTTATCAGTAGAAAAGTTGACACCTCGACGTAATTAAAAGCTTTTAACGAAATGTAGCTGCTATAGTCAGTGCCAGATTAAGACTTGCCCTTGGTAATTATTACCTATGTCATTCCCCTCACAGAAAAAAACAAATCTGTTTATTGTGATAGTTAGGCCCCTATTTTAGTTAAACCATGTACCATAGCCCACCATCCAACTTCTAATGTTCCTACTACAGGCCTATTGTCAACAAGCGTGAATAAAATTACACTTTTGAGGGGTCTAGTTGTTTACATCCGTGGATGAATGAGTTTCTACACGTACCCCCTGGGTGTTGCTAAAAAAGCAACAAAAAGTAGCAGTAGAACTTGAGCCACCTGGTAATCTACCGCTATGCAGTGATGCTGTGATCGAAGTGTGGTGTTGGTGAGATCAAAAGCGCAATTTCGGGTCGCGGTCGCAATGTGATGTGATTTCTTCTTCAGCTGGAGCCTGAGTCGTGTTGCTGTTGTTATGGGCGGAGGTAACCCCATAAGTAACTTAATTTTTTACTTAATAATGATGTATCCTGAATCATTTCTCATTGGCTAATTTGATACTGCTTATGACTAATTCCAACTGCATAATCAATAGGTAGCTCAAAGTCAAAGTCAGAATATTTTATTTTCAATGAATTCTTAAAAATATACTTCATAACGTAAATTTAATAATGTAACCTTAAATGTAGCTAAGAGTTGTAACCCTTGAAACTTGTTGATATGCCTTATTGATTCTGCCTTAAAACATCAACAAACCAAGTTAATATACAGAATAAACAGCAAACCAAACGATTACAAAAGTTATATATCAACGTATAACTGTAATTTCGCCTGTAATTGTCAGTCATTTCATAAATTCAACTACAGCTATTTCCTAATTACTTTCCTTACTTGAACGGCTTATATTACGAGCTGACAATAAATGTTATTAGGCTTTGTGTGAACCGTTTGTCCGACGTCGAAATCTATTGTGTTTTAACATTCCAACCTTGCGAAAACGCTAATCGGCTTAATGGGTATCGCTTGATTGTCTACGGCCATTTTATTTACCTTGATAGTATCCCTTAGAATGGCAATTTCTCTCTGCAGATGTTCGTTTTCTGCGAAGAGGGCCTCCAGTTGTCCTTGTAGTTCTGGGGCAGGTTGGCGCAGCCGCAGTCGTAGTTCCTCTTCCAGTTGGCGAACTAACATGGCTTGTTTCTGTGGATGAAAAATGGAAGATTATTGAGTCTGAATTTTACAAATTATTTAAACAAGTGACTGTTTTCTGTAGTGTTTGTCACGAGATGTTGTGAGATTTACTAGGGTCACAAATAATCCCCCCCGTGGGTTCCCGCCTTGTCGGGGCGGGGGGGCTTAGTAACCGTGGCCTGGTCACCCACGGTGAAGCTAAGAGGAACCCGGGAGGGCCGCTCCTTTAGGCTTTGCCTCCAAGCCGACTAGGAGCGGCATTGTAGGTGGCGGTGCCTAATGGGGGGCACCGCAACTGAGGCGGGCTGCGGTGTCGAATGGGAGGCACCGCAGCTGAGGGCTAGGGGCCGCGGCGGGAGAGGAGTGACGGTATTGCGGTGCGCCGCTCTCCCTACCTTCCGCGGCCACAACGGGGTCGCCACCGTTTGATGGCGGACGCGGTGGGGCCGCAGGGGAAGAGGAGTGTTGGTATTGAGAGGCGCCACTCTCCCTATCCTCTGCGGCCGTAGTGGTAGGCGACGGGACCACAGACCTGACCCGTCGCATGGGGACCTAGGGCGTCTGACACGGGGTAGTCTGACGTCCTATCGCTGGCATGGTCCCCGAGGTGGTTGCGACGCGCCTCGTGTCCTGGCGTGTCGTGGCGAGGGAGGATGGCATACATTGCCATCCCATGGAGGGTCCGGAAACGGACAGCTGCGGCGGGATCGCGGATGTGTGTTACAACGTTCCCGTGTTCCCGCCACTAAGCGGCAGAGGAGGACACCGTGGAGTTTTAGTGGGTAGTCCCACATAACCGCTCTGTTTCCCCGTGGCAGGGCGGTATGCTAAGACATTTCTCCACGAAAAAAAAAAAAAAAAAAAAAGGGTCACAAATAATAAAATAGCCTTGTCTGCATTGCGAAAAAATAGACAAAATTGTGTTGACCTTAAGTTGTAGTTATTATATATTGGAAAAAGGGCAAGGTATACCAAGATATTGACTAAGCACACTCAAAAAGTTAAATATCTTCGGAAAATGTCTTCACAGAATATCAGTGACAAACACTATAAAAAATTTAATAAACAAATGATAGAATGGTGATAGCTTCTTTTAGAAAACAGAAACAGCTAAGTGAATTGATTCCCGCAGAATTCCCGACAACGCTTTGCAAAGTGCATCCTTGCATCAAGCGATCTCTGTCGAAGTTTCTTTTATGTTCCATATTGAAGTTTTCCACAATCGGTTTTTAATAAAGGAGTATGTGTATGTATTGTAACAGTTCTGTATTAATAAAAATATTATTATTAAAGTCTATGTGTTTTCCTGGATAGCTTATATCCTGGATTAACACATAGACTAATTCAATTCAATTTATTTTATTTCAGACTCATGTCCATATTGATATATTACATAAATTATTATTCAAACATTCGGATGGAATACTAAATATATTATCAAATTAATATAAATTATCAATTAATATTGATCCCGGAAAACAGCACCGAGGGGCGCAGCTTGTTGTCACATAAAAAAATAGATGCAAAACAGCAATCACCCTGTTTCTGGAATATTTCCAGCTTTGTTCCACTTGATCATATTTTAGTTTAATTACCGCATGGTTGGAGTTTTAATGAATCATCCCTGAATATTGTTTATAACGTTGGGTTGTTCGGCTCTGAATACAGTTTTATTATTGTGGTCTAATGAGGTTTTGCAGACAATACAATGGATCTTTTTCGCAGCGAAAATATTATTTACCTACCTAAGTTAAAGCTTCATAAGGGTGCAAAATTGTGGGTTTTGTCTATAAGAAAAAAACCCAATATATTTTTAGGAGGGTTGTATTTAATTTATAGATTTTAAGAGGACTCCGTAGTTTACTTGGTAGCCCTCGAAGCGAGGGGTCCCGTGTTTGATTCCCGGCTGGGGCTATGCCATCTGCGATGCAGGGAATCCTATTGCAGGAGCGTGTGAGCGTTTATTTTTTACTGGACTGTATATTTTTTGGTTTGTTTTCTAATATCTTTGTTAATTTTGGACCAATTTTTGTGATTCTAATAGGTGTGTGAATATGACTCCGCCCCTTTTTGTCAAAATAAAACACATTTGTTCGCTTACAAAATTAAAAAAAAAATTATTGAAAGTATGCTCCATCTGCAGCTACAACCTTCGCCCATCGTTCAGGTAGTTTTCGTATTCCTTGCTGGAAGAAGTCCTGGTCTTTTGAGCTTATCCAGTTGTCAATCCAAATTTTGATACTTTCACATGAAGTAAACTTTTCTCCAGTAAGGTCTGTCTGCATCGTCCGGAATAGGTGGTAATCCGAAGGAGCTATGTCTGGTGAATATGGCGGGTGGGGTAACACTTCCCAGTCCTGTCCCTCTAAATATCTTTTTACGACTTCTGCGGTATGCGGTTTGGCATTGTCATGCTGAAGAACTAATTTGTTATGTCTATTCACCCATTCTGGTCGTTTTTCTTCTATGGCTCGCTTCAAACGCATTAGTTGTCGTCGGTAAACTTCTCCATTAATAGTTTCAGAGGGTTTGAGCAACTCATAATATACAATACCTTTCTGATCCCACCAAATACAGAGCATGACCTTGGCACAGTGAATATTTATTTTTGGCTGTGATGGGCCTGGTTCGCCTGGTTTCACCCAAGCTTTTTTGCGTTTAGGATTTTCGTAGTGTATCCATTTTTCGTCTCCTGTGACTATCCGATGCAAAAATCCTTTTCTTTGCTGTCTTTGAAGCAGCATTTCACAAATGGTTTTCCGACGTTCCATGTCTCTTTCTTTTAAATCATGTGGAACCCAGTCACCGGCTTTTTGAATCATTCCCATCATTTGTAAACGCTTTGCAACAGTTGAACGATCAACATTTAATGCTGCAGCTAATTCTGATTGAGTTTGGCAAGAATCTTCCGCCAATAATGCTTCCAATTCAGCATCTTCAAATTTTTTTGGTGGTTTTCCATGTTCTTTATCCTCAGTACTAAAATCGTTATTTTGAAATCGTCGAAACCATTCCTTGCAAGTTGTATTAGACGGAGCATGCTCACCATAAATCTCCACAAGCAAACGATAAGTTTCCGCTGCAGTTTTCTTCGCAATAAAATAATGTAATAACACTTCCCGCAAATGACGTTTATTTGGAATAAAAACCGACATTTTTGAAAAGGTGAAAACAATTGTTGCTTACACTTCAACCAAATATCATAAAATGCGTTAGATAGCTGACATTCAGTACTATCGAATACAAGTATGGTCATTTATTAGTACACGTAAACAATACTAAAAACGACATCTGTTGAGAAAGGGCGGAGTCATATTCACACACCCAATATTTTTTTATTGTTAGTGTGTACCTCCATGTTGTTCCCATAGAAATGAATGTATTTTTTACAGCTACTTAAAAAAGTTTATTCGATTTTAAAATCAGTCACTTATTTACGCAAACATACAAGACAAACAAACGACCCTTGAACAAACTTAACGCTCATCAAACAGTGTACCCCGGCCAGGAATCGAGCGAGGGAACCCCGCTTCAGAGGTAAGGCTCAGCAACGACGGTACGAGCTGAAGGCCCAGCTGACATTAAGTGGTTACCTCAGCCCATAACAACATACGACTGAGTTGTGAGGGCAGTCAATGTTAGTATTATAATCATCCAAACGTAATTGCATGAAATTGTCAGAATGGGATGAGCAGTTGAAATCTTGTAAGACCAAATGGGTTTATTACAATGTCACCTACATAATCTGTGGTAAGCAAAGGATCACGATTATCGTAAACGCACCACATCTGCAGTCTGCGTAGCGCGTCCGTAGCGCGCACTTATTCGCTGCTACGAACGCAGACAGAATCAATTTTGTGGAACTTTTAATGCGTCTAATGTTACGGGACGATCACATGGCCGATCATTATAAGACGGGGATGTAACGCTTTATGCACCTGTAATTTCACCGGCACCCATACCCTACGGTTGCGGATTACCAGATGCGGTGGCAGTCCTTCTCCGGTCGATATGGCACAAGTTCTACTGCTACATTGGGTTGCACCACTTGAACCACTTGCACCACTTGAAGAACTCGAAGAGATTCTGTGGGTACTCCTACGAGCGCAAGCAACGCAACCAAATGAAACATGTTAAAACAATATCCATTTGGTTGTCTGGAAGAAATCGCTTACTAGCGATAAGACCGCCCATTGTACTTCGTTTTTGTATAAATGTTCTGTTTATTTTGTATTGGGTGTGTGAATATGACTCCGCCCCTTTTTGTCAAAATAAAACACATTTGTTCGCTTACAAAATTAAAAAAAAATTTATTGAAAGTATGCTCCATCTGCAGCTACAACCTTCGCCCATCGTTCAGGTAGTTTTCGTATTCCTTGCTGGAAGAAGTCCTGGTCTTTTGAGCTTATCCAGTTGTCAATCCAAATTTTGATACTTTCACATGAAGTAAACTTTTCTCCAGTAAGGTCTGTCTGCATCGTCCGGAATAGGTGGTAATCCGAAGGAGCTATGTCTGGTGAATATGGCGGGTGGGGTAACACTTCCCAGTCCTGTCCCTCTAAATATCTTTTTACGACTTCTGCGGTATGCGGTTTGGCATTGTCATGCTGAAGAACTAATTTGTTATGTCTATTCACCCATTCTGGTCGTTTTTCTTCTATGGCTCGCTTCAAACGCATTAGTTGTCGTCGGTAAACTTCTCCATTAATAGTTTCAGAGGGTTTGAGCAACTCATAATATACAATACCTTTCTGATCCCACCAAATACAGAGCATGACCTTGGCACAGTGAATATTTATTTTTGGCTGTGATGGGCCTGGTTCGCCTGGTTTCACCCAAGCTTTTTTGCGTTTAGGATTTTCGTAGTGTATCCATTTTTCGTCTCCTGTGACTATCCGATGCAAAAATCCTTTTCTTTGCTGTCTTTGAAGCAGCATTTCACAAATGGTTTTCCGACGTTCCATGCCTCTTTCTTTTAAATCATGTGGAACCCAGTCACCGGCTTTTTGAATCATTCCCATCATTTGTAAACGCTTTGCAACAGTTGAACGATCAACATTTAATGCTGCAGCTAATTCTGATTGAGTTTGGCAAGAATCTTCCGCCAATAATGCTTCCAATTCAGCATCTTCAAATTTTTTTGGTGGTTTTCCATGTTCTTTATCCTCAGTACTAAAATCGTTATTTTGAAATCGTCGAAACCATTCTTTGCAAGTTGTATTAGACGGAGCATGCTCACCATAAATCTCCACAAGCAAACGATAAGTTTCCGCTGCAGTTTTCTTCGCAATAAAATAATGTAATAACACTTCCCGCAAATGACGTTTATTTGGAATAAAAACCGACATTTTCGAAAAGGTGAAAACAATTGTTGCTTACACTTCAACCAAATATCATAAAATGCGTTAGATAGCTGACATTCAGTACTATCGAATACAAGTATGGTCATTTATTAGTACACGTAAACAATACTAAAAACGACATCTGTTGAGAAAGGGCGGAGTCATATTCACACACCCAATATAATAATGTGTGGTGTGCAATAAAGTATTATCTATCTATCTTTTCCGATTATTCTGTGATCGATTAAAATCGATCGTTTGAATTGGCAACTCACAAGGCTATTAAAAACGGGGTTCGTCTATCTATCAACGTTACGTCCGTGAATCCTGTTTCGGACTTCCAAATTGTAATACCAATTTTATGGAACATTCACATCGTAAAACTGGGGTGATTCGTACAGAAATTTCCTCTAACATATCCCTTACTATTGAAATAAATGATAGTTATTCCTCTTTACATTTATTTTAGGGGGTCCAGTTGCTCGCTTCCATAGGCGTGTACCCTTTGATTCCCTACACGTACCCCTTGGGTGGTGCTAAAGGAGCAACCAAAAGTAGCAGTAGAACTTATGCCAAGTTCGTCCGGAGAGGTACTGTCACCACATCTGGAATCTGCCGCCAAGCAGTAGTGGTTGCATTACTGTGTTCCGGTGGAAGGGTGTGGTTGCCGGTGAAATCACATGCGCATGAGACGTATCATCCCCGTCACGGCATATGAGTTTTACTTCCAAGACGCGCCAATAGATGTTTCACATGAAAATTCTTTTGAGAGACCTGTTCATTTTGCTAACGTAAATACTCAAGGAAAAGTAAAACTTCATTTAAAGTTAGGTATTGAAACCCTAAAAGGAACTTGACAGAGGAGTTCATACTGAGAGCAGACTCGTGGAAGGTTTTCTTTTGAAGTAAATGAAATACTTTTTGTAATATAAAGAATACTAATCCCCATGAGGCCCGGATGGAGTTTGAACAAGCTGCAAACTTAATAATAAGGACCCGTGATCTCACAGGTACGTACATATTTACTAAAAAAATGGCGCTTCCGAATTTTATTCAGTACCAGTACCCTGCGAATTCGTCCACGTGGAATTTAACATTTTTTTACGCGGTTCCCTAATTATATTTTTTGTTTCTAACATAAAAGTCGCATAAGTTACTTCTCATAACATCAGCATCCAGTGAAAGAGCCGTCAAAATCAGTCCAGCCGTTTCAAAAGAAAAAATATTAAAAGAAAAAAAAATTACATTACAAAAAGATATTTCAATATTATTTATTCGTGTAGATTCAAAAGATAGAAAGATTTTTGACTTGGCTGTGAACGGTACCAATAAACCTGACAGTAAAATCCCTGATAAAAGTAAAAACAGACTAAATGGGATTAGGACACACCGAAGATTCTGTACAAATATTCTGCAAGAATTTTAGCCCACTACGGCTTATGATTAAAAATATCTTGAAAGTAAAACAGAGTGATGTATTTTATTAATTTATTTTTGGTGTTTTTATTGCCGGGTATCCGAAAGTTTGTCTGTTTGTTATGTATGTTTGTTACTCCTTCACGCCTCAACGCCTGAACGGATTTGGATGAAATTTGTTACGAAGGCACCTCATACCCTGAATTAAAACGTTCGTTTTTATCCCGATTCTTATGCCATTTTAGTGACTTTGCAAAAACACAACTTCTATCAGTTTTTTCTCATCGTATGTTGACTTTTTAACTGCGTTTTTTGGCAACTTTTTAAATATAATAAACACAAATATTTTTTCTACTGAATGATGCAAAGCATAGTTACAACCAGTCAACAAGTCAACAAGTCGGCCAGTCAGAAAGCTGAATATTAATCAACGAGCATATTAACCATTTTTCATCAGTGGAATGGTTGTTTTTTTTAATTTGCAGCCTTTCATTTCCGCCCTTTTAAATTCATCAATACTAAAACCCCACTAATAGAAAAGAAAATTCTCATCCACCCATTCATTTACAGTGGGGTAGTTAGGAATAATCCGTAACCTCTGTGAAAATCTAAAAGTAAAAACTTGTGTAAACGGGAAACCACAGAATAATTTCACGCGGCCGAACTCGAAAGTTTGAGTATGTATAATACTTTTCTACATACAAAACTCGACATTTGGAGCGAGTTCAAGTATAACTAGTAAGGGAAGTTTGTATTCGCTCCCAGCTCACGTCCGTACGCCAGTTTTATTAGTTTTCATCCCCCTACCTACATTTATATTTATTGCACCATTTTGTATTTCAAACGCGACCGTGGCACTGTGTGGTAATGGACAGATTTCTTCGAGACATCTCATCTCGGCTGTATATTGATTAGGCGCACTAAGACCTTTGATAAATAATGTTTACATGAAAATTATGCTATACTAGCTGCTCCCCGCGGTTTCACTTACATAGTTCCCGTTCCCGTCGGAATTCGGAGATAATTTTTTTTTGACGGGACGGAGACAAATATAACAAATCAAAAACAATGAAAATCGATCCAGCCGTTCTCGAGTTATAAATTTTCGAACAAACCAACTTTGTTATGTTATTATAAATTATAATATTATAAATATTATAAATTATGATTCTTTGCGGCAAAATGTTATGCTTTCAGTATAACCGACCAAACTCAAATATTTTTTATACGTACACTCTCATAACCCTACTAGGAGTTCTTAGGTGGCATGACCAAACACAATACAAGTCAAACAGCCAAGACCCGAGAACAAACTTAATGCTCATCACACCCCGGCCGGGAATCGAACCCTGGACCCCTCGCTAAGGCAGGGCTGCCAACTAAACTACAGAACCGTCATCAACTGCTTTTCCTCAGTTTTACGCATTTTTGTGCACTTAATTCAGTAATTACCTGATTTCAATGATTATTTTGATAACTATGTTCAAATAAAAGAACTATTCTTTTATTTGAATTCCTTCATTATCAGTACAATTAACTTGTTCAAATGGAGTTTCTTTGTCTTGACAAATTCGTCTGAATATTTTTGTTTGTGACTCCACATTTGCAACGAATAAATCGATATTAATATTACTTGCTCCAAAATGTATCCCACCAAAAACCATGTTTCCAAAAACAAACAGAATACTACTAAAGATTTAAATATCACCAATACCACAGAAACCGAAGCGGCCCACATAAATGTTTGATAGCAATTGTGAGCCTTGGAAGTATCGATTTGGACGAAATTAAGGAAGAAAATGGGACGGGATGGGTCGCCGGCTGTGTGCATAGTGGGACAATCAACATACAGAGAATATATTTACTATTTTACTTTTCTGTGTGTTATTCTAGCATGTGGCCAGCTCTGGTGTCGGCGTGCAAGCCGCCCTAAGGCCTCTGACATGGATTTACGACTAGCATTGCCGGGACAGATATCTTACGGCCCTATAAGCACAGAAGCGCTCAGCCACCAATCCAACTTCTGAATGGGCCGAAAGTTGCTTAACTTAGATAATTTGTTAAGAATCTAAGTTAGCAACTAAATCTAAACTTTTCTGTGTAATATTTAGTAACGGAAGCTTATAAATAAATATTCTTACCCCAAACTTGTATATATAGCTATAGGTTTTGAGGTGCTGAAACTTGCAAAGAAAATGTGCCATAATGGCGGATATTCTAATAAATTAAGCCTTATATAAGCATAAAATGTACTACCGGAATTAAATGATTGATAGAATACTACCACTAAATACATATGTATTTACACAAATAATACTGTAATTCTGTAATTCTTTATTGTACACACAAAAAACACATTTATACAGGGTATTAAAAAAAAATTATGTATTGTACAAAGGCGAACTTAACCCTATAAAGAGTTTTCTTCCAGCAAACCTTTGAGGAAAGAGAGAGTTGGTTATATATTTCATTCATAATAATGAAATATATATAAACACAAAGACACGGAACAAGCACAAAAAAATGTGTGTTAAACATAGATCCGATACGCATAGTTCTGTGCGTAACTTGATTGTGGAACTCAAAGTAAAAAGGTTATTACAAAATACACTCGAAATAGGATTTCAAAAATAAATATTTGAACTCCAGAATCAATTTACTTTTAGTCTTCCCTTAGGCCTACTATCAATTAATCAAGAATCTCTATTCATATTTGCTAGTATAACCTATCTCCATTTTAAGTTTCAAGAAGATGATAGGTTAATGTTTAATCGGTTAATGTAATTAAACTTAACAAATAAGCCTAGCTTAACATGATAACTGCCTGTAACTTAACTGTATATGCGCACGAATATATTAATTGTGCATGTAAAATGTTACGTGTCAAAACGATACTTGATATCTAAAGGATAAAATAAATTTGAACTGTGTTGGTGTTTTTGTTGAAAAAGCAAGAATAACTTTCTCCGCTCGTTCAATGAAGCAAACTGCTTAATACTGATCCAACAAAATATCTTAAAGCCTTAAGTAATGTATTTCGTAAATAGCGGGTGTTGGGCTCTAAACAAAATATACCTATGCTTTTTGTCTTGTGTATGAACCTGTGTGTACTAAATATTATCTTTTCAGGTTATCGTAATCGTAACATACCTCTTATGTTGTAGAGTCTATAAAAACAGAATATATGTTGTATTATAGCCATCATATACCTCTTATGTATGGAAAGAGACAAATATACCTCTTACATAAAAAAAAAGAGTCTAAAGAGGAAAATATAACTCTCATGGCAAGGCTTTAAAGAAGCAAATATACTGCTTATATCAAGCCTTCAATTAGGCAAATATACCTCTTATGTAGAGGCTCTAAAGAATCAAATATACCGCTTATATCAAGGCTTGAATCAGGCAAATATATCTCATATATCAAGGCTCTAAAGAGGCTAATCTATATCTTATGTCAAGGCTCTAAAGAGGCACCAGGCTCTAAAAACGGTACAATATATATTTTAACTAGCGACCCGCCCCGGCTTCGCACGGTTAGCAAAGCATTAGTGTCGTATCAGAAACTACCCGTGCGAAGCCGGGGTGACTTGCTAGTGTATTATACATATAAACCTTCCTCCTGAATCACACTATCTATTAAAAAAAACCGCATCAAAATCCGTTGCGTAGTTTTAAAGATTTAAGCATACATAGGGATATAGGGACAGAGAAAGCGACTTTGTTTTATACTATGTAGTGAAGCCCCGACACTCGCTCCCGCGCCTGACTATGTCCTCTACCGTCCAACTGTCGTCGAGTCATGACTCACGAGCTCTCTCCCCGTTACCGTAGTCGTACAATACAAACATTTGCCTGCAGACGCCGACGCCGCAGTGTACACACGATTTTGATTTATTAACTTGTTCTACGAATCCCTACTAATGAACAACTTCCGTGTTGTACCGTGGAAAATCAATCTGTATTGCTACTTTATATGGAAAACTTGGTCGGTAAGTTATACGTTTTCTAATTTGCTTTGCTTTTGTTAGTCTTTAAATAAACACGCAATTAATCAACTAAGGCTGGACTAGATATTGATATGAACCTATAAAGAAACTTTTCTCCCTTAGTCCCTTCCCTTAACGCCTACAAGTGTCCCCCGGGTGGTGCGAAAGGAGCAACCCAAAGTAGCAGAAGTACTTGTGCTCATTTCGTCCGAAGGAGTACTGCCACCACACCTGGTAATTCGCCGCCAAGCAGTGATGCATTTGCGTTGCTGTATTCCGGTGAATGGATGCGGGGACGAGTGAAATTACAGCGTAATATTCCCGTCTTAGGGTGACGGGCGCAGTTTTAATCAGTGTCAGGTCGGGTGGTACCTAGACGTCGTCCTTGACTGCAGATGGAACTTTAGAAGCACTGACAGGTGGTTCCTAAGCTCATTGAGGGAGCATCAGCGCTAGGAAAGTTGGACCCAAACTTAGGTGGGCCTAAATTCGGGAGTGAGTGTCGCCGCCTCTACTCAACGGTAGTGAGGTTTTTAGCTGGTAAGAATCCGTCCATCGTCCCCAGGGAGTGCTAGTATTGAAGAAGGTTTCCCCACGAAAAATTTTTTTTTAATAAAAAAAACCGAGATTTTTTATTTCGAGTTGCACAAAAAAGGCCCTATACTCAGCTGTGAGTGAATTCAGTCTGTTGATATTGAAGGAATCACGATTAGAACTTTGTTGGAAATTCGAATCTTTCAAAACAAAGTTGTACCTGCGTGTATTGTAAAAAAATCCAAAACAATGTACAAAGGAATTACAATGACAAAGCTGAAACCTTAACTTTTTTAATGTTGTTACTTCCGGCTTTAACAAGCCCCAATTTTTCGTCCAAAAATACCTTGTACGAAACTTTCGGTCGATCCAAAATTCAGTTGACAAACTCAAACCATACAAAATTCAGTTAACAAACTGAAACCATACAACACCCGATTGAGAAAGGGTAAGTGCGATTTGGACTCGCCACCGAAGTTTCCATATTAGCAATTGTATTATTCAACATTTTATGGGTTAATGGTGAAATTACAGACACTTGAGGAATACCATCCTAGAGATCGTCTCATACTTTAGCAGGGGAAGACCTGAGTCGTATTTTTGTTGTTTATGGGCGGCGATAACCGCTTAACAGCAGGTAGGCCGTCAGCGTGTAAAAGTAACAAAATCCACAAACAAAACAATCGAACTGTCATCGCATCGAGCTGTCAACTCACGACACGTCAGATTACGCCACTGACAGAAGATTACTGCGACACACGACACGCGAATCCCCTCCCAATCACCCCCCTTTGCCCCCTTTTGTGCTCTTAACCTAACTTACGTAATATTACATAATAATAACAATATAATAAACAATATATTTTAGTTTCTATTCTATTTTGCAAATGTACTATAGGGTAATAATAGGTTTTTTTTCCTTTCATAATGATGAAACTCCTAGGCGAATCACTGTAACCTTGCTATAGACTCATCTAGTGCGGGGGACAGAGCTACGTCAGGTAGTAGAATCGAATTAAAAAAAGTTGGCTATAAAACACACAAATTGCTTCCACTTATGATCATTATAGATTTTAAAACCATCCAACCGATGTACACCAAATCGATTTCATTAGAAAGGCAATAATGCGAAGATGGTTATAGACCAATAAAACAATGCATTAGGCACAAAATGTATTTTGTTTTTAGCGTAGTAGCACACGGGTATCACTGCTTGGCGGCAGACTATGAGGTGTGGAGGCAGTACTTTTCCAAACTGGCGTTACATCCGTCCCAGAGTGATGCACGTGAAACAATGCGACTTGGGTCGTTTAAGAGTACCGAAGTTTAAGAGGTGATGAGTCGATTGAAGATGTCTATGGGTGGCAGTAACCACTTTTTTTTTATATGTGGATACGTGACGAAACGAGCTGAGGGCCACCTGGTGGTAAGTGGCAACCATGACAACAGTAATGCAACTCAGTATAAAATTTGGATCTTACACTGAGTCGCATTCACCCGTCCATCACCCGAGACGGGCATCATACGTCTCGCGCGCATGTGACTTACCGTCAGGTGCCACCTGACAGGGACAGGGAGTCCTAGAGCAGTGGGTAAACCGTTTTAAAAAAGAGGAAAAAGAAATTTAAGTTACGCAATGACAAAGAAGCCTTACGAGCGAAGTTAAAAATAGAAGTAACCTTTTCGAACTCGCTATTTAAAAAACATTTTTAACATTTCTCGCGGCCTTGACCGACTGGCGATAAATCTGCCCCAAATAGGGCTAATCCTGGTTCAGCTGAGTGACATATTTCCCCACTCTTAAGAATATTAAGTCACGTGGGTGGGGTGAAGCGTGACTCGTGACATGGCAAACAACGCTGTTGATCGCTCTTGACTCTTCAAGTCTTTTGATTGTTGTTGTGCCGTGGAAGGTTGAGGAAGGAATGAAAAAAACTGGTATTGTAGATGATTTCAAGTCATCTGTGAGTTTGATATCTATTGTGCTCTATGATCTATCATCGGTGCAATAGAAAGTCTAAGGAACTCATTGATCTGGTTGTTTTCGTTTGATTTCTACCATCCCGCCTCATGCCATAAAACCAGATTTTATTCACCATCCAGATTGCTGGTTATCCGCAACCTCGCGTATTTCGTGTTTCTTTAAACATAAATTTCCTACTGCGGTTTTCCCAGTGAGCCATATGCGGCAAAAAAAACTGGCCAAGTGCGAATGGACTCGCTTACCGAGGGATCCGCACGATTTTATACTTGAACTTGTAACTTGCCTATAAGTTGCAAGTTTATTTTCATGTAATTTTATGTGATGTAACTACAAATTTACGGTTTTTCGGATTTGTGCTACATGACATTGCTTCTTACTAAATTTCATGGTTCTAGGTCAACGGAAAGGTTACGAAGTCGCGGGGAACAACTAGTCTTGAATAAAATGTTTTGAGACGATACTTTCGAATCGCAAGGGAGCTGCCGTGAACCGCTTAGTACCAGGAATACATAAATCACCAGGAGTTCTAAGTTTATTTCTTCAGCATGTGCCACAGAATAAAATAACAGTAGATACTGCGCCAAGTATTTTGCCACTTTGAAACTTATTGCTCAGAGTTAGGCTTAAAATTGTGGCATCGTAAAATCGTCCTAGCGGGTTGCCTTATCGTGAAATCGTGTTTGCAACTTCAAATAAGTTGATTTTGGGAGAATTTATTTAGCAACTTATGGGTATCATCGAATATTAAAGTTTATCTGCTTTGAATTTTAGACAAACTTACTAATTTAGCTAAGTGGGAGTGTTAATTCCGCCTGAATTTTAAATATTGTAGAGGCTCGCTTTTTTTTTCCCCTCTTCTTGGCTTACACGGCTTGTGTATTGCCATTCTTCAAGTTGTTGGTTGAATGAGGTATTTTTTTTTATATAGTACATATAAGGTAATATATACATATATACGATGACTTTCAATCTGATGGTCGCTGATTCAAAACCAAGTGCACCAATGACTTTTATAGGCAACATTTTGATACCTTGGGTTAGATTATTGTAATTTAAATAGGAATTGCTATTATTTTTATAAAATATAGCCCATGTTACTCGGTGATAATATAACTTTCTAATTGTGAAATATTTTTTTAATCAGTGAATTTTTTGAGTTAAATTCTTACAAACAAACAAAAAATCAAATCTATCCTTTTAGTATAGTATTATAGATATAAATTAAAAAGGTAATCTATTTTACATGGTTTATAAAAATATGAATGTCAATCAAACAACTGTTTTATGCTTGTTCAAATTCAGTATCAAACTTGATTTCCGTGATTCTATTTTAGAAAAGGGAAGCGCAACTTCTACCAAATGAGTTTTCCAAAGTGCACTTCCATGTACCGTTCTATTATTTGCAACGTGTTTGCGCAACGTAACGAAGGCCAGTTTTACTATTATACAACATTGCAATTATATGATCAATCATAATCATAATAATTTATTTCATAATGCATATTATACGTCCACATGGTTATAATTATAAGTACTTATTAAAAAATAAATATTAAACGGTATTATGTCATCTCCAACGATGATATCCCATTGTCCAATAATACATGTCAATCAGTGCTTGTAAATGTTGAGTATAAATTTTTATTTTACTAGCGATCTTCGCTTCGCACGGGTACAGAAACAAAAACACCATCCACATTTCCGGTGTATGTTAGAAAATCAATCTTCCATACAAATTATGTCCTGACAATAACGAGTTGTTCTCATTTTCCCGCATATCATTATGCTGCAATTGATTTTTATATATACATAAATTAGCGACTAATATGGGGCAGTTTCACTGGTATCATATGAATGTATACTACATATAAACCTTCCTCTTGAATCACTCTATCTATTGCTGAAAACTACATTAAAATACGTTGCGTAGTTTAAAAGATCTAAGCGTACAAACAGCGGGAGCGACTTTGTTATAAACTGTGTAAAGATATATTTCAATTACAGCATGACTACGGCAAACCTAATTCATCCACACGTGGAATTCTCATCTATATTTACGAGAAATCTATTTAACTAGTCGATGTAGGAATAGACTAGGAACTGCACATCAATTATGAATAATTACTTCCCCGTCTGGGCTATTTACGTCAGAGGTCAGCACCTCCCAACAGATGGCGCCACTAGTGTGTTCATTGATCGCTGTGAAAATAGTACGGTTACGTAACCCTCCATTCAGGGGAGTTTGATTTCGTGAAAAATATAATTTTCAAGATGGCGGTGTTGAATGGCTACAATGAGGCTTGTTAGTTTATCGTTACTTTTGCTTTTTAACGTTCAGCGAATGCAACGAGGAACAAAATAAAGGTTTTTAGTTCATAAAAAAAATATTCATGGCGAAAAGTGTAAAAAAGAGCGTGTGTAAATGTGGGATATGCGAATTTTCTGTTTTAACTACGATCTAAGACGAATATGGATATATCGTCAAGTCAAAACCTAGATATACTTTAAAATAAGATTTATGGTGAAATGGATCTACTTTTTGGATGCATTTCTTGTTAAACAAGTGTTAATTCAGATGCTTTTAACTTTAATTTCATTATTGTCCAGGGGCACAGACGACTTTCAATCTGAAGGTCGCTGGTTCAAACCCACACGTGCACCAATGAGTTTTTCACTTAAAATAAATTTATGTGTGCAATACCACGTTCTCGAAACGGTAAAAGAAAACATCGTGAGGAAACCGGCATGTCTCAGAACCAAATATTTTAAGACATGTGACATCTATCAATCCGGATTGGCCTCCCGTGGTATATAAAAGCCTAAATTATAGAGAGTAGGCCGGTGACCCTGCAGTGGTAGCATTAGAAGTTAATACCGTACCTTCATTTCATTATTCATACACATAATTTCACAGAAATATCTCTTAGATGTCGTGTTCACATACAAGGAAGCGAAAATTCATTAAAAATCCAACGTCTTGTAAAAAACGAAAAGAATTTCATACCGGAAATATGCGTCGTAAAACTCTCGTAAGAGACAATATTATTAGACGTTTATGGCGCCCACTTAGTTTTCAAAATATAAAAGCTAATTTTAGCGAGATGACACGATTTCATAGCAGAGGTATCAGCTAGTGTTTAAGTATAGCTGTCTCCGACACACACACATACATGTGTTCATATGCACATATACCTCTAGAACAAACTTCATATTCACCTCACCGTGTGTCCTCCATATGTCCCGGCCGGGAATCAAACCCGACACCCCCCAGTTTACAATTTCGTTTTACTACCCAATAACATCTTACGTGTCTTCCGACGCACGGAAGCGTTCAAATGCCAAACGGTCGCCCATCCAAAAACTGATCAGGCGGGAGTTGCTTTATTTGATAATCTGTAAACAGCTAAGCAAGATTCGCCATGAGCGTTTCGGTCGAAATATTTTATTTATGCGCCAACTTAATCAGATTGTTAAATTCAAAGAAACATCTAATTCCCGGCTCAGATACAATAGGAAATAGGAATTGTGTTCTGTAGGTTTTATATCCGATCTAATCTAATCCCTTTTATAAAATAAACTTGGGACCTTTTCCTTTGTCAACGCTACGGTCTCCTATAATGTTTCTTCAAAGGCCGTATCTCTTAGAAAAGCATCTGTATTCTTATTTTCCGAAGAAGCAACGTCTGCGATTAGAGCACTAGCATTTCTTACTGGCATTTTTATATAACTTTATTCTTCGTAGGGGTAGGTAGAGATCAATGCAACTTGGGTTGTGAAAATAAAATTCCAGTTTTACCTACTTCAGAGTAAAAGTTTTCTAAGTCTAATATTTTATTTCCGTTGAATTCTTAAAAAATGTTGGAATCGTCACTTTTTTTAAATAAATATGTATCTATATGTTCTCAGATACGTCTAACTAGTCAGTTATTTTTGATTAAGATTAAGATTTCTCATTTGATAAGATTACTCCGTAACCTAACCGACCACTCCGCCTGAGATAACTAGCGACCCACCCCGGCATCGCACGGCAATATGCATGTATACATATAAACCTTCTTCTTGAACCACTCTATCTATTGCTGAAAACTGCATTAAAATACATTGCGTAGTATAAAAGATCTAAGCGTAGAAACAGCAGGAGCGACTTTGTTTTATGCTATGTAGGGAAAAGTGCAGTTATGAGAATATTTTTCTCACTTATCCATCATCAGCCTATTTCAGTCCACTACTGGACATAGGCCTCTCCGAGTAAGCACCATTGAGCCCGGTCTTCGGCTCTTTGCATCCAGTTTCAGCCAGCCAACTTATCCATCTCCTCAGAAAGATGTATATTATCTTTATCGGTTTATATTTTGGGGTCAATGTCACGACGTAACTTGAGACCCGAGTCTGACCCCTCCAGTCAACCGTACACCGTGAAGGATACATGTATAGTTAATTGATTGGAACCAAATATCGTAGGTGGTACGAACAAATTCGATCGTCTTAGGCCTATCAGTCAACAAGCTATATTGGAAAGCTTCTAAAATTGTAAGAAAGAAGACATTTATTCACACAGATTGTACACAACAATGAAAAACACATTAAGACATAAATAATGTGTGGAACGCTGACACATACAGGGTTGTGTGAAAAGCCCTGAGCTCAGCACGTGCTGCAACAAGTTACAGCGCTGATTTTCAGCTCAAGGCTATGATGACGAACGAAAACAAGAGTAGAAGACAAGAAGTAATAATATTGTACCGCATTTTTTTTACTAATTAGCGATACATTGAAACATTAAACGTTTCCCCACTCATACCTCTGCACTAGGATTCCCTGTGTCGCAGATGGCATGGACACAGAAACACAAAACAAACACACAACACCCGAGAACAAACTTCATGCTCACCACACAAAGTGTGCCCCGGCCGGGAATCGAACCCGGGACCCCTCGCTTCGAAGGCAGGGCTACTACCAACTAAGCCACGGAGTGACAGGGTAGTATGATTTTTGGCAGAGAAAAGCATATATTAATATTTTCAGTATCTAATAGTAACTCAGTTATCTTTTAGTACATTTGGTAACTTGTAAGTAAATAAGTGTTTGCATAATATTGCACTAAGTTTCCGAGATTTTTCTCAAAGATGAGGTAGAATGAATAAGTTCCCAAGGCTTCTTAGATTGAAGATTAAAAAGAAAGAAACCGTAGCTAACTTATTTCAAAAGAAACGAGTAGGTTCTTGAAAAGTAGTTATTTAAAGCTTGTAAAATGAAAGAGATTTTCTCAAAAGAATATTTTCGTCCAGTAATAAGTAAAAAGCCATTTTTTATACGTTCTTAGAAGGAATATAAATAGAACATTATTAATTGATAAACAAGTAGTTTCGAGTATTTTAGTCAGGTTAGATTCATTTTTCCGGTGCAAGTTTAAGTTTTATTTCTCAGTAAAATGTTGTTAATTAATCTTAATTAGGTAAGTAGGTTTTATAATGATATTTCCACCGGCTTCCAAAGGATATCAATTAGATTTTTATTTTTTTTAGTTTGTTATTTAGAAATCATTCATATATCAACCGATGTGGTTTTTTTTTTGGTAGGATATACTTTCAGATCAGTCCCACAGAAGTTTCATAAAGATTCGATTAGTGAGCGTATTTCGCTTTCCTGTGACTTTTTCTTCGCCCATTGTATACCGATTTGGATGATTCTATTTTAAGAGATGTCTTTAAAAAATCATGGAAATTGGTTTGAGATATAAGAGACGAAAGTTGCTGACTGAAATTATGTTACGAAAATTGCAAAAAAAAATATTTCAAGACATCAAAACGTTTTACTATAATATATTTCTTACTTGCGTATGTGAAAATGCTTACTTTATTCCTGCATCAATGAAACTATCGCTATTATTTTTTTTTGTCCGAGAAATATAATTTTATAGGCAATGAAGCAACCATCTTTATTGTAACAGTCAATTTATTGGAATAATAAAATATTGGATCGTAAAGCGCTATTTACGTTTTTATTATTTTTCGCCTTGTCTACAGGATTGAACATAAAACCTCTTTAGATAAAAATGACCGAGATGTTATGTCTCAGAGTAACAGAAATCAGAAAGCGAAAGTTCAAAATGAAAAAAAAAAAAATGTTATATTATAAACGGTACAAGTGCTTTTCGGAATCGCACGTGATACAACTGGTGATGCGGATTCGGTGCCACCAGTTGTATTTTTTTATATTTGTTACGTATTCACCTTAATAACACTGAAAATTTTAATTAAACCAAAGAACACATAGTTCGACTAGATCTGAGATAGACGTAGCAGACTGATAGGACTCACAGCTCGGTTAGTAGCCTTGCCTTCGAAGCGAGGGGACCCGGGTTCGATTCCTGGCCGGGGCACACTGTGTGGTGAGCATGAAGTTTGTTCTCGGATCTTGGGTTTTTGTCTTGTGTTTCTGTGTTAGTCCATTCTATCTGAGACACAGGGAATTCTAGTGCAGAAGTATGAGTGTGAAAACATTTTTTTTAATGTTATAAGGAGTAATTTTGGATACTTGTAATAAAGGAAAATAAAAAAGAAACGAGGTTTTCGAAATAAAAAACCACGCGGTCGATATCGCACAGAACAGCTAATACATAACAGTAGAACTTTAATTAATACTATCCCAAACAATTTGCTTTCACTAGAAACCCTGATAATATCAAGTATCAAGCACCCACGCGTTGTTTTAACTACCGTTTTATAACAACATAGTTGAAATAATAGACTCTTATACTTACACAGACATATTATTTACTAAAGTATTAGACAAGCAATTCAGTACTGAGAAATTACGCACGACGTTGCATCTTTTTGGGGTCCCGTTGCTCGCGTCTGTAGGTGAGCACGATAAAGTAACACCTACCTACTCTACTCGCGTGGTGCGCAAGGAACAACTAAAACTACCAGTACAACTTTAGTTTATCCGGAGAATTACTGCCACCACACCTGGTAATCCGCCGCGAAGCAGTGGTGCACTCGCATTGCCGTTCCATTGGGTGTGGGTGCTGGTGAAATCACAGGCGCATGAGACGTTACACCCTCGTTACCCCTTTATGTCCCGCCACGGGTGACGGGTGCAACAGGATGCGCCTTGTATCTTCTGATACTTCGGTAGTGTTGCAGTTGTTTTGGACGAAAGCAAAAATGTGCCATTACTTTAGTAGTATGAAAAAACTCCTGAGTTGCAACACGTTAAGAGAAATCTATTTTAATTAAAAACGAGTTGCCGCAAGTTAAAAAAGATTATCACATAAGCATAAGGCTTGACAGATGTGGTTGTTACTGTGGTATTAGTAAATGTTTAGTAAGGTTGAATTAAAGAGAAATACATACTTAATAATTTCATGCTAAGCGCACTTCTCATTTTCTTTATTAATAAATTGCACTGCGAAACCGATGCGAGATACTAGTTATTTGTATAATTTATGATATAATACGATGAATAAACTTAGACAAAATTTGTATCAGATTGTTCTATGTTCAAATAACAGACACGCAGCTCACAACAAAAATTGTGTAACACCACGGCTGTGTATTAAGAAGTCACGTAGCGGTAATGACGTTAAAAGTAAAGTGGTTTCAGAGTCCCTAAAGTGCTTTTTATTAATCTGAAACGAGTCAAACATACGCAGACTGAATAATTAAAAGTAAACATGTAACCTCATTTAGCGATGTCTCACGGCTGAGTGTATAAGTTGCAGCTCAAAAGATAACCATTCTCAGTTAAATATTTCGCGTGTGGTACTGGTTTGTCTATGGTTGAAATTTTATCTGATATTTTGCTTAGTTGATGTTTGTTGAGTATTAAAGTTGAAAACAGCTGATATCTAGTGGTAGAGTCCAAACCAACTCTACAACTATCAGCTGTTTTCAAGCGTCAATAGATGCTTTACAAAATTAAAAACAAAAACTTCGAAGTTTTAGCAGACTTCAACAACATAATTTTTTACCATTTTTTATCATTTATCGGAAGTAGACGTAAGAACGAGTAAGTTCAGTTCTGGTTCAGTACGAAATTATGCAATGATTTAAAAAAAATGAGATATCACCTCTAATTATTTCCGTCCGAAAAAATACTGCATTCTTGCGACACTAAAAGGTATCTTTTGCCAAAGTATGAGGTTAATTGACTATTCTTTGCCAAAAAAAAAAGCATTTCTTTCTTAAATTTTAAGGTCATGGTGGAAATGATACAAAAGTTGTAATATTCAACTTGGCAGTAGGCGACAAGCCTACCGCAGACCTTCGGGTGGTTTAAAATCGACAACATGGTTGGCCATATTCACGCCGACCGCGACAGAGACCGCTTAGAAACCATCTAGGCGCTAGATGGTTTCCAAATTGTTTATCTACTGGAATAAAATTATTGCGCCCAGCTAAATTGTTTACCCATCCAAGTGATGCCTGCGAAAGATATCGTTTAACCTTACCGATTTGTCAATTTTCAAGTTAAGGTGAAGATTGGGACGGATTTATTTGTCCCTAAGGACATCTTAAGTGTTTGCGCACCTCAGAAACTACCCGTGGATAATCCGCATTTAGATCCCCTCTTGAGACAAAGTGTAAAGATCTGATGATTACCATTGTTTCATTATAGATCTTATCACGAACATACAAAAGATTTAGAATACTCGTATTGGTATCGATTAAAATACTCAATTTGTAATTAGCTATAAAAATGTCCACCACCACTTAGCGTTGCAATAACGTTCTACTTAAGAAATACTTTTTTCTACAAGGGATGACCTGTTTTAATATTTAATTAAAACTATTATTAATGTATACTCGACGGAGGCGATGTATCAGCTGTTTGGTCGCAGTGAAAACCAGCGCTGAATAGTTATTTCTTATATACTATTTAGTTGAGATTGACAAATTTGCTATGAATGACGATTCTGGGATGTACAGGGAATTAAATATGTTTCATATTAATTATTTTAGTTAATATACTTTCATATTGTACCTTGTCATTTATTGCAAATATAAACATATTCTATTATATTTTAAGGACCACTACCTAATTAATCCATACGGGCAAGGTAAATCTGAGCAGACCAATTTTAATCAAACGCCGTGACTGTTTTACAGTAATTTCCTATAATCTACTAACAAATGACGAGATAAATTACCATGGCAACGTTGGTATGTGTCAAAAGACGTTAGCACTGTTTAACCATAAAATGTTGCAATGGTAATGTTGCTGTCATCTGTTATTAGATTATAGGGTCTAACTGTTAGAATAAATTATTATCTGTCAAAAAGATTCATACATTTCACTGATAATCATGTGGTTAAGAGAGTACCATAAGAAGAATAAAAAGAAGTTGGTTTGGCGGCAGATTCCAGGTGTGGTGGCAGTTCCGGACGAACTTGGCACAAGTTCTACTGCTAATTTTGGTTGCTCCTTTAGCACCACCCAGGGCGTACTGACTACCTACGGATACGAGCAACGGGACCCCACAAATTCAAAGTTTTAGCGCAAAAAAACAGTAAAGGTTGAAGAGAAGAAAAATATTCAAATATGACTACATATTCAACAGAATTTTGTAAAATCAGCTGTCTTGGAGAATGTTACAATGCAATCACTCTCGATTATTTATAAAAATAAATAATACTAGCTGGAATATAGCCAAAGATCGCCTGAACAAGTGTGAAATAGTCATAACAAGATTATTATGAAGGCATAAAGATATCAAGTAGATGCTGAAGACATACTACACACAGCCACTCTAGTGTGATCACTTCTCTTGAGTGTTGTTTCTCAAGTGTGGGAAGGGATGAAGATATCTGCGTGGTAGACGTTTAAATACTCTATATCCGTTTGTGACCAGAAAATTTCAAACTCGACATTAAAAAAAAACGCTTACACCTTTCGGATTATCTGTGTCAAAGTCAAAGTCAAACTCATTTATTCCTATAGATCTCAAGTATTATTTGGACACGTCAAATTTTACACATGCATGTACACATTATATGCATATTCGTGAGCATATAACGTGTCACAGGATATAACGCGGTTGGGCTTCGTACGGGAACCGTACATTTTTCCGGGATAATAAGTAGCCTATGTGCTATTCCAGACTATAATCTCTGTGCCAAATTTCATCCAGGTCCGTTCAGCCGTTCTGGCGTGATTGAATAACAAACATCCATCCATACTTACAAACTGTCGCGTTTATAATATTAGTAGAATAGACAATCTACTTTCGATGCTACACTTTAGGTTTTATCTTTACAAGGTTTTTGCAAACTGTCTCCATTTTCAAATTTATTGGCGGCATAATTTCCCATGTTGTTAAAAGAATGTCGCAAGATCTATTTTTGTCAGTAAACAAATAAGAAGTGGGCTACGCCGAACCGCGCGGTGCCAAGTCATTAATCTAACGCGTCTATAGCAGAACATACAAATTACAAAACTCCATCAAAAAGCTGCTTTGAACTTTTTATGTAAATTGATGAATTGCTTACGCTTGTAAGGAAAAATGTTATAATGCGAGCCAATTTTATTAGAACTATCGGTTTCCATTACTTTGTTCAGGAATGCTGGGGTTTTCCCTACTCCAAACTGTTATCAAAGTATTTGGGTGGAGTGTTTTGTTTCAATAATAGCCTGATCAGATGTTATACGGTTACTAGCGCGCCACGTTCTACTGATATATCAAATTACACTAGGAATGTGGTAATGCTGCCAGCAGACAAAGTCAAAGTCAAAGTCAAAGTCAAAGTCAAAGTCAAAGTCAAAGTCAAAAGTCCAAAATACATTATTTCCGTTAAATTCATAACATACTTGTAAACGTCACTTTTTAAATAAATATGTATCGGCAAGATCATGCGTTCTCATTACTAAGTTTAGGACTTGTTCAAATCCTATTCGACCAGGGGAAGAACAAACAAGAAACCCCTAATGGAAGGATTACTTTCTTTTCGCGATCATGATCCTGTTTATGACAGTGAGCGTCGCGCTACCGCCACGTCTGGCGGAACGCTGCTGTGTGAATGATCTAGTACAGCTCAGTAGAGTCTATTACCAGACCTCATAGTTCAGTTGGTAGTAGCTCTGCCTGCTGCGCTGTAGGTCATGGGTTCGATTCCCACTCAGGACAAGCATTTTTTTTTACTCACGTAGCTCTGTCCCCCGCACATTTATATTTGTGTGACAAACATAAATGTTTGTTCTGTGTCTAGGTGTTAATGTGTATTATAAGTATGTATTTACAAAAAAAATACTATATGTATTCTATCAGTTATCTAGTTCCCATAGTACAAGCTATGCTTAGTTGGGGGCTACAGAACGCTGTGTAAAATGTCCATGAATATTTATTTATTGCTAGGACTGATCACACCCGGTCGACGTCACAGCACGGTCACTGCGGGCTTTAAGCTTCAGTAGAGGAAACTTTCCAGTCGACTGAGTGCCTAACGACGAAAACTTTTTTTGGGTCATGTGATAAAAAAGCTTTTTTCGTTGTCATTACTGTTTGGGTAAGGAATTTAAAATTATAAATAGCTACGTACGATTTATTATTCACAGAATATTAAATCGTACGTAGCTATATAACAAACTAGCTGTAGCCGCGACTTCGTTCGCGATAGCCATCCCCGTAGACTAACTATTCGCATTAAGTAGAAACACCATATAAAAACAATGATAAATTTGTTTACACCCTTGAATACATTCGGGTGAACCAACATTCGAAACATTTAAAAAATTACCGTCAAAATTTTCGTCGGCCTCGTCTGCAGTTTAAAATTATCGCCCACGAAGCTTTTTATAACGTGGGAAATTAAAAAAAATCGTATGTAGCTAGATCTGGGCTGTACGGAGGAAGGAGTAACATTTGTACTCCCGAATTATTCAAATAGACCATGGTTCTTGCAACTGTGAAAGGGCGCGTTATCTTGGTGAAAAGGAATGCTACGAACGCCGCTCCTTGGTCGCTCATTCAACCCGAAAGCTTGAGGCAGACAAACTTCGCATTACATCGTATGAATATTTTATATATTTTAATTGAAATTCTTTCAATATTCTTTTTATGTAGCCAACTCTGGTGTCAGATTTTTCAAGCTTGAACGCCTCCGACATGGCTTGCAGACTACAATAACTGGGACCGACATCTTACGGAAGCGCCCAGTTCACTGAACGGTCACCCATCCAACTAAGGAACTGGCGGAGAGTGATTTAGCTCAAATGATCTGTCAAGGTCATCTAGACGAGCGCTGCTTTCAATAAACTTTCAGTCAACAGGTTCACATCCGTACGGTGCCTGTCATGTTGTCTGGCCACTTGCCAACCCCGACACAGCCGTGGCGGCGCCTCTAACCAGACAAATGTAATTATTGAGAGTCTGCTTCATGTATCACGCCCACATTTCGTTTCGTATAAACCTCTCGTGGTTTCTCTCATACCTATGCCTCGAGGATAATCACGAAATCTTCGTAATTTCAAATTATAATTTATTATCAGAATAAATAAAAGACACATTAAACAATAATAAGTTTATTTGTAGCAATGATATGGATAGAAACGTATTTATAATAAAAAAATAGAAAACAAAATGTATTGATTTAGAGGTTGCTCCATGCTGTATAGAGGCATTGTCAAAATTTATCGTCAACAATAGTTTTGTCAAGACATAATTTAATCTATATCTTAATCCATTTCTTATCAAACGTCCATCAAAATGTTTGATAGTTTGGTTTTTAATACCAAAATGACTGGATGTATGTAAGTGATGCTTATTTAAGCACCATTTATGTGTTTAATATACCTTCGGGCTTATGTTTGACACGGTTTATTGGCTAGGCAGCCCACCCGGTAACGCAGGGGACAAAAATATGTTCCCCCAATTTTGCTAATTATTGTTGTTTGTTATTGACAGCAGGTTCTCATGAAAAAATTAAGAAAGTTGCGCAGAATATTCCGGGAAAACCGCAGGTAACGCCGCGGGGCGTAGGTTGTTATAGATCAAAGTCAAAGTCAAAGTCAAATTCATTTATTCCTTTAGATCTCAAGTATCATTTGGACACGTCAAATTTTACACATGCATGTACACATATTCGTGAGCATATAACGTGTCACAGGAACTCCCAGGCACATTACATGCACACAGATATGTCAAATTAATTAATTAATTAATTAATTAATTAAGATAAAATATAGATTAAAAAGTCAATGAACGTATATCTATCCTATATATAGGAAAGAATCCTATACATATAGGATAGATTATTTAGCAATTATTCAATTATTTTTTTTTAATAAACTTAATTTATCCCCTCGTTTCCCAACCAAACCTTACAATGAGCTCATAGTAGCAGACCTAGGGTGGAAAACGGCATTGCAGGTTCCCTAATGATCTGTTCGCTATTCACTCCACTCAATGAGAGCTGAAAGTGTGAACTTTTGTTCGTTTTTTAATTAAATTGGATTGCACTTTTGTTTTAACGACACGACCGAGGGTGGCTGTCACCTCCCGCCGCACTGCCAACTGCAACTATCAAGCCTACAGGTTATAATCTTACTTTATACTATACAGGAGTGTTAGGACCGCGCAACATACAAGTATGATTGAGCGAATTGTTATTATTTCATACTGCACATATATTTATACTCATACTTATACTCATTTATTGGTACCGTAGGAACCTTAGGGTCCCTTGGCTAAGTTTATTTTCAATCAAAAGTACAAATTATTCACATCACAATTTAAAAACATAATCATAAACAGAACAGTTACACAGGTAGTTCATTTAAGATTAAAAATAATGATAAATAGTAGATGCTGCTGTAAAGGGGAATTTGACTTGAATGAATATTTTCATTTGAAAATTTTACAAAAATTTGAAGTTCCAAATAAACCCCAACCTTCAAACAGAATAAAATAAATATTTACTCTCACACAAAAACGTCATTTTATTTTTTTTTGCTCGATATTGTAGATAATGGTACGGAACTCTTCGTGCCCGAGTCCGACTTGTACTTGACCGGAATTTTTATATTCTTATTTAAAAAAAAAAATCTTTTAGTCACACAAACTAAAATGATATTCGTTCGGGATTTTCTCGTAAAAATCTTTCACACTAAAATATTCCTTTGAAATATTGCCTCCCTTGTTTCAGAGCCTTTGGGAATAATATTATAAGTAGGATCTAGAATTTAGTATTTGAGGCACGTTATTCTAGCCGCATTTTTCTGGGTTACAATTCCATACAATAATTCCGCTCATTTTATAGGCTTCAAGAACATCTGATGTATCCAGATGGTCTACTCTCTCAAGTTAGAGTAGGCTTGTTTCATTTTGGGATATTTTGGGGTCCATGTTGCTCGCGTCAGTAGGTAAAAGTATCATAGCCCCTACACGTGTCCCCCAGGTGCCTAGTTCATTCGGAGAAGTACTGCCACCACACCTCAGAAGCCCTCTCCCAAAGCGATGGGCGCAATGCGATGTGACTTGGGTTTTCTCATATTTAGCTAGGGGAGGTTGATGTTATTTATGGCCTGCAGCAACCAATTAACATACGGTTATCAAGGCTCATTAGCCAAAAAATGCCAGTTTTGAAAACGGATTGGGGATGTTAATGGTTCAAGCAAACCCAAGGGAGACCATTTCCCATGAAATTCCTTTGGATACATCAGAGATACTCCGTATAAAAAAGGACCATCTAAATTGGTCCACATAGGAGAAGACGGCAAAAGACATCGCGTACAACAAAAAAAAATACAAACGAACCGAGAGCCTCTTTAACAAGTCCATTTTACGAAAATGTAATTATCTCCACTTGGGGTAATAATGTACAATACCTACACATGAACATCAAGATTTTCATAAATTATAAAAACTGTTATCAACCACGACAGCTTTGAAACTGAAAAAACCTTACAAATTGGTCCATTCGTTTGGGACTTACGATGCTACAGACACACTACACACTTCAAACTTATATTTATAACAACCCTCTTTTTCGTCGGTGGTTAAAAATATAATTGCAACCTCCGCAGACAGACAGACAGTTTCGTCACGTGCCAGAAGGCTCGAATAGGCAGAAAGATCTTGCCAAATAAAGAAATAGGACACGGGAATTACTTAGCATGATTTAACTCCTAGACTTGTCAGACTGCCAAGGAGTGATTTGGCTGAAGAAATAATATAAGGGCATCTTTTTACGGTTTCCATTACAATTATTAATGGCTCCGTGGATGAGGTTAGTAACCTTGAATTCGGAGCACCCCGGGTTCGATCCTCGGCCGGGGTAATGTTTGATGAAATAATGTTCTTCCTTGGATGATTGTATGATGAGCCAATTGCGATACAAGGTAGCTAGTGTATGAAATTGTTCTTCCCCATTGAGGGTTGGGAGGTGTTTGCTTAAGTTAGTTTTAAGAATGCATGATCACCTGTAATTATATTTTTTTTAATTGACTTTTCACTTTTTTTAGGAATTCAACGGAAATAAGATTTTTGACTTTGATTAACAGGATAATTTTGATAAGGAAAAGCCGCGGAACGCATCTAGTTCTTTTTTTAATTATCAACATCTTTCGTGAAATATATTTCGCCGCCTTGTCTTGTAATTATATCATAAAAAATAATCAAGTACTTTTCTCATACGCGTCAGAACTGTGCTCAAAACTCGCAGATTCTTTTAAGTGGCTATAAAATCTACATACCGTTTTGTATGCTCCCTCTTAACTTCCGTGAAGATAATATTTTGCTACCCTAAGCTATTTAGACCGATAAGATCCAGCGGGATCTTTGACGGTAAGCTAAGTTAAACAGACATTAATATTCGCTTTAAGACTCGATGAAATTCGCGGCACCTCACAATATTTTTAATGATTTTTAGGGTATCGTACCCAATTGTTAAAGGGAACACGTGGTCACGTTATTGGTTGGTTACCCAAAGGCACAAAAATCAACGTATACTACTTAGACATAGTCAGTTTTTGTGGCTAAATACACAAATAGCCAAGTAAAAGAGAAATTAAGTATAAAAATAATCTCTCATAAATCATTCTGTCTCCATGACAGTTTGTTTCCCCATAAACCCGAAGCGTTTCCATCGTATAACTAAATCAATCGGAAATAATCGATTATCTAAAATCAGATCGCGTCGTTATCTAGGTTACCAGTTCGATACTATATCACAGTTAGAACTGAGTTTGTCACAGCAGAATATAACTATTATATGTTATGTGATGACTTTGACTTTATCATATTGAAACTTCGTACATATCTATATCTATCTATACATATAATAAAATCGTAGACTTGCCGTGTCTGTACATTGAATATTTTTACAAAATAATAACTGGGAGACGTTAAGAATAAGTAATAGAACCCAAAAAAGCAATTTTTGAAATTTTTGTCTGTTTGTCTGTATGTTTGTGCGCACTTTACGCAAAAACCATAGATAATTATCAAAATCTAGGTACTAAGAAATGTTAAGCTGAGTCTGGAATAGTGAATAGCGTTTATTTTATCAAAATCGACCCACAAAATCAAAAGTTATTCAATGTTTTATGCAAAATTTTAATTTTTTTACAAAACGTTCTACAAGCGCCTGTCAAGTCCTGCGTTCTTGACTCGGTGTGGCGGTTCGGTGTATTGCAATATGAATATGAGCAGGCGCTTGAAGGCAGATGACAGGTTTAGTCGTAGTTTAGTCTTAGTTAAGGTTAGTTAATTAGGTAATTAGTTTAAAGGTAGTTTAGTTTTTCTTTGTACTTTGAACTGCGAAAGGTTGATGGTAACCAGTATCTTAAATACGAGTACCAAGCTTGCTATCAAACGAGTAATTTACTTAACGGAGACCTACAGTACACTGGAGTAACGCAATGGCTGTATGTCCGGCAGTAACCAGTATCTTAAATACGAGTACCAAGCTTGCTATCAAACGAGTAATTTACTTAACGGAGACCTACAGTACACTGGAGTAACGCAATGGCTGTATGTCCGGCAGAAAATAGACGCATAGGTAAATCATCCTCAGGGTACATCATCATCATCATCATCAGGGGTGAAATTAAATAACCCTTGCGACATTTGTTTTCGATTTTGCTGATATTATCTGGACATTCAGGTGCAGCACAGATATTGCAAATGTATCAATATAAATTAGCGGAAGTCTATCAAGGAATATGCAGCTCAACAAAAATAACAAAACATAAATACCATTAATACGCACTAAGCGATTTGAAACTACTTTTATTGTGCGTACTGCATGGGAGTGGAATGCTTTGCCTGAGTCTGTGTTCCCTGACCATTACAATTTGGGAGTCTTCAAGAGTAGAGTGAATAGGTTTCTCCTAGACAAGCGTGCTCCATCGTCGGCCGCATCTTCACTTTCCATCAGGTGAGATGGCGGCCAAACCATGCTAAGCTATCTTTTTTTTGTGAGTTAGTTACGTAATGAGCTGAGGGCCCACCTGGTGGTAAGTGGCGACCCACACCCATGACAACAGTAATGCGACTCAGTATAAGATTTGAATCTTAGACTGAGTCGCACTCATCCTGCTGCGACCATCACCCAATAAGGGGATGATACATCTCACGATACAAGCACTACTGCTTGTGTGATTCCAGGTGTGGTGGCAGTACCTCACCGGACGAACTTGGCACAAGTTCTACTGTTACTTTTTGGTTGCTGCTTTAGCACCACCCAGAGGGTACGTGTAGGGAATCAAAGGGTACACACCTGCGGACGCGAGCAACTAGATCCAATAGATCGGTACGGGGGACTTATTTCTCACTGTATTTAACACGGTTTTGTTACTTCAGGACTTATTTCATATGTGTATGATGATCTAACAACACTGATACAACATTGAGCAGTGTCCCAGGGAATGGCATTGAGTGAATGAATGGCAGGGAATGGGAATGGCATTCTATTAACAGAGAAGTGGAACAATAAGAAGCTTTTTTTTGTCAAGGGGTAAATACTTTGCTTATACCCCACGCCTTGGGGAGGCGTGTATTAATAGCAGTGCTGGGGGAATACACAATAAAACCCCCTTGGAGTTCCTGCACTACGCCTTCACGCTGGGGCTACGGGTACAGTAGCGGCCGTACCCGGCCGGCCAGAGGCATTGGTCCTCGCGTATCGGGACCCCAACACGATGTGTACCTCCCTATAGTGCCGTGCCCGGAAC
Source organism: Aplocera efformata (assembly GCA_921293045.1). Taxonomy (NCBI): domain Eukaryota; kingdom Metazoa; phylum Arthropoda; class Insecta; order Lepidoptera; family Geometridae; genus Aplocera; species Aplocera efformata. The sequence goes on from OV121061.1 coordinate 2,518,298, forward strand.
ACGAAACACACCAACCTTCGGTGAGGACCTCATCCGTCGGACGGCAGATTCCCCGGATCTACCGCCCGGAAGTTCCTGTTAGGGTGGCAGGCGGCGCTCATGCGCCTGCCAACGCCGACCCACTCTCCTGCGTCTACCAGAGTGAGGAGATTCTTCCTCCTTTACCCTCTCGGCTGCTTCCTTCTGCGAGATTACTTCCTTGCAGAAGGACTGAGCTGCCACCCAAGATCTCCCGCTGTCAATCATGGATGAGACCATAGTTGACAGCGAAAGGTTTCCGCCTATAGCCGCGGTCAGGCGGGAACAATAAGTCCCTACCAACTATTCCATCGAATGTTTAAATTTCTTGAGTGCATCTGGACTCCCATCACACAATATATATTAAACTAAATGTCGGAGTGCCCATTGCTCTTTTATAAATTTAAGTCTTCTTAAATTATGTTACGGCACCAGATTGAAAGTCAAGAGTTTAGAGAATTCCTCTCATTCCTATCAACTGCCCATTTAGTTTTAAACGCATTCAGTCTCCGGTGAGCCTATGTTCCGCAGTGACCAGAAACAAAGAACAAGAAGAAACTTTTTTGGTATCAGACGTAGACCTAATATTGAGTTGCTTTTTGCACGGTCCGCCATACTTAGCTCTTTCCCGGCTTAGCAATTCAAATAATTTTTATGCGCACGTTCCTGAAATATCCTGAAAAGACGACTTCTATAGTATAGTTTACAGAGAAGCATTATTATAAAATATACATTTGCAATGGTTGCAGTTTCACTTACGTAGTTCATCATCCAATCAAGTCTTTAACCTTCCCAGTTAACAAAACCCAAGTAATATCGTAAGAATCTAATGGAAATAAAGTATTTTGAGATTTAATTATAACATAATTTTAATATATTATAATAGTAACGAACAGACATATTAAGCATCACATTATATTTCTATCCTCTAGGCTAGGATAGATCTAAGTCCACGCGGACGAAGTCGCGGGCACAGCTAGTTATAACATAATTTTAATATATTATAATAGTAACGAACAGACATATTAAGCATCACATTATATTTCTATCCTCTAGGCTAGGATAGATCTAAGTCCACGCGGACGAAGTCGCGGGCACAGCTAGTACTATACTATATCTAAGTTTGTAGTTATGTCTGTGTCTGTGGCATCATAGTTCCTGAACGGATGATCCAATTTTGATGCGGTTTTTTCTGTTTGAAAGCTGACGTCATCGTCGAAGAACTACGTCGAATTGGTGATGTAGACGGCGGTAACCACTTATCATCAGGGCTTATGCCGTCACTAAAATCATATAAAATATAAATAATAAATAGATCCAGAACAGTAGGTTCCACTACTCACGTCCGTAGGTAACTTTGAATCCACCCCCGTGGTGGTGCTAAAAGAGGAATAAATTAATTACCGAACTTTTTTGTACTTGATATTTCATAGCTTTTAAAATAAGTTTACATTTGATAAAAGTTTACAATTTATTTATTGACAGTGATTGTATTTCGCTCGGGATTTTGTTAAAAAGCGTACACATTGGCCTTTAAACGAATTGTTAACCATATGAAGAGAGTGGTGGCCCAGGGGCATAGACGCCGACTTTCAATCTGAAGGTTGCTGGTTCAAACCCACATTTATGTGCGCAATACACGTTCTCGTAACGGTGAAGGAAAACATCGTGAGGAAACCGGCATGTCTTAGAACCATAAATTCGAAGACATGTGACATCCACCAATCCGGATTGGGCTCCCGTGGTAGATCAAAGCCCATTCACTCTCAATTATCGCGAGTAGGCCGGTGTCCCTGCAGTGGGAACATAGTTCTTCTAGTTTCTCTAATACATGAGGAAATGTTACATTACTACATACTGGTCCTGATTTTGTATTTAACTATCAGTAAGTTTTGAACATTGACAACTGCTATGTGGGACACATCATAGTTTGAAACTGCAGCAGTCTAGATTATTTGCTTCCGAATATATTCGTAATAAGATGATTTTGGTTTCTTAGGATTGTTTAAGGAAAAAATGATAGTTTAGTAAGTAAATATTTTTTTTTTTCTTTTCTTCCCACTTTCAGAGGAGGTGCGACTTTGAAAGGATATGCTTTCAGATTGGTCCCGTAGAAATTTTATTAAAATCGGTCCAAAATAACTAGAAAAAGAAAAAATATCCATGAAAACGAAATCGTATGTTTTGCATTCCTGTGACTTTTTTCTTCGCCCATTGTGTACCGATTTCGATGTTTCTTTTTAAAAAAGTTAGAATCTACACCCAAAAGATGAGAAATAAGGGATGAAAGAAATGATGTCGGTTTTTTCGATTTTTTAAGTGACAGGACGAGCTGAAGACCCACCTAATGTTAAATGAATATCTCCGCCCAAAACGACAGCAATTTAAGATATGTCCGAAGCTTAGTTGGAAGGAGTCTGCCTACGAAACGAGGGGTCTCGGGTTCGATTCTCAGTCAAGCACACTTTGTAATAAGCGTAAAGATTGTTCTCGGGTCTTGAGTATTTTTCCATGCCACCTGCGACACAAGGAATCCTAGTGCTGAGGATGTTAGAGTTATTTAAAATTAAAATCTAGTTTTGAGTCAACGGAATACCTTTTAAGAAGGTATTGATATGATGCAAGTAGGGCAATGCAAGCAATAAGAAAATGGCTCCTTCCTTCCATTGACCTACCTCCTCAATGGGAGTAGAGGTTTCCAAGCATGCGTATGACGTAAGCGACGCTCGGGAAAATTCGGAAACGTTCGGAAAAACTCGGCTCGACGCCGATTGGCCGTCTGTTGATCGCGTGCATAGACATGGACATACTATAGACACGGCACTTGGAGAAATCTCTATCTGTCACACCACGGCTGGGTATGGGCGTTACGTATGTTACGATTATTAAAACACATCACAGGTATCGAAGTGTCATGGTAATTGTAAATTTTTTTGAATATGCCTAGTTTAAAGCGAAGTAAACTGTCACACACCAAGCTGACCGATTGCAGCTCGCGAGCTGCAACCCAATGTGAATTCTCTGTACGTTATAAGTCTATGATCGCGTGCGATGATTTGTATAGTCTGCTCGTAAATTTGTAGTGTTAATGATTCGATTTTTGGCTAATGAAGCAAGGCTAGTGTACCCGCAGTTTATTGATTTTGTTTAGTCTGAATTGAGTCTGCGAGTCTAATTTTAGACACGCTTTTGTAAAGAACTGAATAAGATGGACTGAAAATTACCTCGACCATTCGATGTTTCATATTAATTTATACAGACAGTTTTCTTAAATAGAATCATGTGATTGTCCTTGTCTATCAAGTCATTTGAAATAAGTCTACAATAGACATATCAAAATTACCTAAAAACGGATAACGTATAGCCAGGTATATAAAGAGACAGATTAATCCGAAATGTCATAAATTCCAGAGGTGAGAGTGAGATAGAGCGATGAAAGAAGCACTCACCTGATTCTCCTGATTGAGCAGCTTCAATTGGTCGTTGATAAGGCTGTATTTAGCGCTCTCTTCCTTCCTCAAAGCGCGTTCCTTTTTCAACTCCGGACTCCAAAAGGTCTTGATGCTGTGCATACTGGAGCCTAGCTTCTGATTGGTCAGTTCTAATTCCTTCTTGAGGTTGCCGAGCTCCCGTTGAAGATCGGAATTCTGCGATTGCAGCTCTCCAAGGAAGAGGGGGGGTGGTTCCCGGCGGTAGTACTCATCTTCGGGGTGGTGCGCGGGTGGCGGGGCGTAAGACCTATCGTAGTCCCGCTCGAGAGACTGGTAGCGGAGGGGCCGGGCTCTGGCGCGATGGTGGGCGCCGGCGGAGGCCGAGCGGCCGCGCTCTTCGGGCGCCGGCGACGGCTCATCTTCCCTCGCGAGGTAGGGGCTCCGCCTCGACGGGGACCGGTCCGGCGGCAGTCGCGACCGGCCGGAACCGGACCACTCCTGCCGGCGCCACTCGTCCCGGCACTCCCGCCGGTCCTCGTCGCCCGCGTACTCCCGGAGATACAGCTTGGCTGTTTCCCGCCTCACGACGCGCGCATTGTGCACCACACTCCGCGGCGACCACGCGACGACTGCCCGGTACGCCCGGATCGATTTGAGCCGCGCATGCGTCGGTTTACCGCTCAGCGCACTCAGCGATTGATCTTACCGAGCGGGGGCGCTACCCACTGTACTCCACATCCACTCGCCTGTTAATACTCCGTTCACTGGAAGAAGTCTCGCGGCGGCTCCTGTAACTAGAGAATATGCTTGCTTAATTAACCCTCTGTCGGTATTTTGTATAGGAACTAGCGCCACAGCTAGGGGACTTCTCAAATTGACCAGTCTATACCTAGTGACTTACTAATCTGTGCCACTACGAGGGAGTAAATTAAACTGGAGAACTGTTACGTGTGCGCTTTTTTATTTATTGGTTGTACTCTTGACAGCTGCATATTGGGGGGTAATGACCTTGGATGCTCGTTTCTGTAGGTACTTAAGATTTTTCGCTTTAATTAGGAAGTTTTTAATTGATGCTGGGACGGTTTAGAGCGGGTTGGCCCAGTGGTTCGAGTGCTATCTATCCAAAGGTCGCTGGTTTAAATCCAAACGAAACACTGGAATTTCCGCCTTATAAATTATGTTCGCAACGCCACTTTCCGTAAAGAAAACGGTATGTTTTAGAACCAAAAAGTCTACCAAATCTACCAATGTGTATTGACGATCTTACTTACTCTCGTTTGTCGAGAATCGATCTGTGCCCCTGCAGTGCGAACATTAGAGGCTGGTACAGTAGTCTTTTAAACAGTTTTGCGAACTTGAGTTAAAAGTGTAGAAATAATTTATATACAACGCAAAAACAGTTCAACCATACAAAAGACAAAACTTATCAAAACTGGTATTTACCATGCAACCCCTATAACCTCAGAAGGTTAGGGAACTGGTGTAAACTTAACAGTTATTCTTTCGCGTGAGTGGAAAACTCTAGTATCGAAGTTTTCGAATAGTCTCTTAGCCTATCGACTAGTATAGCCAGGTTTGTTATAATAACGTGCCTCTCTAACCACGGGAGCGCTCAGTTCAAATAACACAAAAACGGTCACCCATCAAAGTACTAACTGGGTGGAGAGCGGCCTTTAAAGAACATCTAAGCAATATTTGCCATGAGCGCTTCATTTAATTAAGCACTGAAAATTTACTGTACATGACAAAGTGTGCTTGCAGTTTCTGAGAAAGCTGTAACACTTTAAATGGGTAGTTAAACTACTAAGAATTGAACTTTGGACGCTCATAATGCTTGACTACGGTAATGGGGCAAGTAACCACTTAACATTGTATATGTTGGTGCAAATGTCTCAATTTGCACCAACCAATTTATTGGGCTACCCTGGTTAATGTCCATTATTTTGTAAAGAACAGGTCTGCCCTTGCAATGGGAACAAAAAAGGGTTGTTGGTGCAAAATGTCTCAATTTGCACCAAACATTTTTTGGGACCAGAGGAATCTGGATTATTAAAGTCAGCACCAGCCTCTATGTTCCCACTGCGGCACCGGCCTACTCTCGATAATTGAGAGTGAATGGGCTCTAATCTACCACGGCAGCCCAATCCGGATTGGTACATGTCGTCGAATTTTAGGTTCTAAGACATGCCGGTTTCATCACGATGTTTTCCGTCACCGTTTCGAGAACGTGGCATTGTGCACATAAAATTTAAATCGATGCAGTGCGAATATAAAGAGGCTGGTGTTGCAAAATTTACCTACAATAGAACATTTAAATGCGTCTAGTTTAGCTAGGATTCTAAATTTCGATACCCCAGGGGACTACGATCGATTGAAATTTTTAGAATACAGTGGGTTTTTCATTGAAAATTAGATGAATAAACTCGTTACAAATGGTTTCAATAGAATTCTACAACATAAAGGAGATCCTTTTATGTCTTATAAAACCCACTATATCTAAATTAAATAAAAATCGGCCAAGTGCGATTCGTACTCACACTGCAGGTTCCGTACACATTATATTTATGCACCGACAATCACGGGTTCAGTGCTGTATTCTTTTTATGCGATATTAGAACGGAACGGGCTGTTGGCCCACTTGATTGTAAGTTGTTACCACCGCCCATAGACAACACCAATACGACTCATATCCTCTCCTACCGAAGTATGAAAAGATCCAAGTCGCATTGCGTTGCGCCCGTCACTCTGAGACTGATCGATATGTGACGCCTCATATGCCTGTAAATTCACCGACACCCACACCCTTCCGCTGGAAGTGTGCAGTACTTTTCTGGAGGCAATTGGCACGAGTCATACTGCTACTTTAAGTTACTCTTTACCCAAGAGACTTGGACATACCTACACGATGTCTACGTACCATTTCATCAGTTATTTTCTTCTTTTAATAAATAATACATAGGTGAGTGGATCTACACTAATAAATATATGCTTTGTAATGTTAGATATTTTTTTTTACGTTACACACTCATACCTCTGCACTTGGATTCCTGTGTCGCAGATGGCATGGAAAAAAACAGAAACACAAGACAAAGAACAAACCCGAGAACAAATTTCATGCTCACCTCACAGTGTGCCCCGGCCGGGTATCGAAACCGGGACCACCTGCTTCGAAGGCAGGGCTACTACCAACTAAGCCACGGAGCCGGATATCGACTGTTAAAATACATATTCTGTATAAAAAACAGATCGTTACAGTTTTTTATTAAAAATAGAGTTATTTGAGACAAGGTATAGCTTAGTATTGTTTGGTCCATAACCATTTGAGCCATTTGAGACAGACAAAATGCTATACCTAAGGATTCAGTTTTTGCCATTTGGTTACGGAACTCTAATCTATTTATGAATAACATTTTTAAGGCTTTCTTATAAACGTCTCCATTTTATTTTGCAAATTAATTTAAGAATATATTTTTGTTACCGAAATTGATGTATAGAAATGTAACACGTGGAGATCCAATTAGACTATTCAAGAGTTTTGAAATTTAACTTTTACACCATTTCCTTGTACTACGATCTGTTTCTACACTACATTCTGTTATTGTACTACATTCTATACAATGTGATTTTTAATGTTTGTACCTATATCTCATGTCTACAACTTGATTTTTGGTGCACCTCCTACGAAATTTTCACATTTTTAATTTAGTTCCATCCAAAGGTTGTCTGGAAGAGATCGCTATTAGCGATAAGGCTGCCCATTGTAACCTCTTCTTTTTTTGTGTCTGTTTTGTTAATTTTATTTTTGTTATGTATGTTTTTATCGAGGTGTAAAATAAAGAGTTTTCATTCATTCATTCATTCAGTCTATTATGTACTTTTAATAAATAAATAAATAGTTGCCCCTAAAACAAGACATACATTATTCTTAATATAATACCTACGATTCAACGTTCCGCAAAATCTGAAGACTTTCTCCATCAAGTCAGAAATGAGCTTATGCAAATAACAGAAAGATAATATTTTCCCTTCATTACCATCAATGATTCTCTACTCTCTAGCCTCAACAATAAATTTAGGAATATTTTACGTAAACGTAAAGACCTTTTACTTTAGGTAAATGGTATTGTACTGATGAATTTAAAAATCCTGAAAAAAATCTTCGTGTATTATAATAAAGAACCATCTCGACCACGTAAACTTTCAAACAAAAAAAACCGGATCAAAAACAGTCCAGTTGCTCGCGTCCGTATGTGTGTAGTACCATTTGATTCCCTAACTTGGCACTACTGCTACTTTGGGTTGCTCCTTTCGCACCACCCGGGGACACCCGGGCCTGTCTCGGGTGATGGACACAGCAGGATGAATGAGACTCAGTGTAAGACCCAAATCTTATATTGATTCGCATTGCTCTTGTCATGGGCGGAGGTCGCCACTTACCACCAGGTGGGCCCTCAGCTAGTTCCGTCACATTTTCACATAAAAAAAAAAAAACAAAAAACATGTATAGGGACTCTAAGGGTACTCATCTACGGACGCGAGCAACATCGTTTTCCTTTTTTTTATTAGATGGTTCACGCAATTCCATTTATTTATCTCTGTGGATACATATTTATCTCTGTAATTTAAATATACAACATGTAAAATAACCCGAAGTGACCGAAGTCTGCTATTGGATACTGACTTGGAACTAAATTACGAGCAAAATGAGTATGTATTAATATCTTTTTTAATAATTATTAATTTATTTTAATTATCAATAGCTAGCAACCCCGACTAGGTTCCTGTGCTAGTTGCTCTCGCTAGTTGAGAGTAATACGCTAACGCCACTGCAGTGACATAAACGGATAAAAAAGCCAAACAGTTTCCAAAAGATATTCGATTTTATACATGTGGAAGTAAAACACAAAATGGGTTGCGCCGCTATAAGCCACAACTTTAAATTAAAAAAGTAACTTGTAACGTAAGGTTACAATACCGCAATATAACCTACATGGTAGGTACGTATAAAAACGACTGAAATAATCTATTGTAAATATTTTCTCTTCGATTTCTGTACCAGATTTATTATTAAAAGGTTATCATTCGATTTTAACCAAATACTACGAATCTGGTATCCCAGTTTTGTTCTCAGCGATTTCAGCGCTGCAAAGCAAAGACATTTTCATCCCGTGACCTACTTACGTATCCTCTTCTTGTTGCGCGCGTATGACTTGTGTATATCCGTCTCGCTCATAGGGTAAGGTCGCCTTATGTCGGTCAGTTAGTGTAGTGATCGGGAAGCGGATAGGGTTGTGATTAATTATATCGATAATGCTGTCGATTCCGTTAGCATCAAACGAGGCTATAATTGATTTTGACAGCTCTACAATTATTGCTATCTTTGCCTGTTAGGTAAAGATTCGAGATGCCGTTTTGTTTACTCCAAGGACAAAGGACCGTAGAAACTAACAAAAAAGACCTTTGAATGAATATCAAAATGTTTTGAGCTTGAGTTAAAGAATAAAATGAGAGCTAGCTAGAATATTGTAACCCAATCAAGAGCGCAATCTGTTACAAACTATAAATCAAAATGATAAAATGTGTTCCGACTCTACTCTACTTTTTATTTATGTATGTATGTAATTTTTTTATGTATGTATGTTGCAATACAACTGGATGTGGAAGGATATAAGACACAAGTTAGGCCAAGGAAAAGATGGATGGATTGTGTGAGAGATTATATGCGTAAGAAAGGAGTGAGTACTGAGATGACGTCTGACAGAGGGAAATGGAAGAAAAATACATGTTGTGCCGCCCCACTTAGTGTGAGATAAGGGCAGGAAGGTGATGATGATGATGATGTATGTTGCAATACAACTTAGGTCCTCCCCGACCGAAGTATGAGAAGACCCAAGTCGCATCCCATTGCGCCTGTCACTCGGACGGGGATGTTACGTCTCATGGTGCACACGCATTGGCAGCAGTGGCTTGGGGACAGATTACCAGGTGTAGAGGCTGTCCTTCTCCTGGCGAACTTTGCACAAGTTCTACAGCTTGTGTAAATTTATGTGATTAAAACGAATATGTATTTAGTGAATAAAACGAGAACAAAAAAAGGAATACTGTCTAAGATTGTAAAGGCGAATAAGCAATAAGGTTAAAAGGGCGCTCAAACGGGTGCTCTGAGAGCCTCTGTTCTTAATATATGGCAAAAACTAGTACCAACAAAGCAACGAAGCGTTTAGAAACCTAAATAACATTATCGATATCGACCAATTCCCCGGCCAACTCTACGCACGATGAATGAAAAGCGTGGTGAATCCCACTATTATGTGACACCGTCGCGCTCCGGTCGTTGTCGGCGCCACCGCTGCAACATTGCGTCGAACACTTTGTAATTATGCGACCCTGGTACTTCAAAAGCTGGGCTGCGTGGAACAATAGATAGCATTTTATTGGGCGCTGTTATAATTTACTACCGGCATCTCGGTCACGATACTAAGGGGGAGTAAAATATTAAGTTATTTTAAGAAGACGCTTTTCATATAGAAGTGTCTAGTATATTATAGTATGAATTGGAATCGTGAGGTGACATACGGTTAAGTTATAAAACCTCCGTGCTATTTATGCTTCTTTGGTAATGCTTTGGTGACAATAATGTCAAGCGTTTGATGTCGAAATCGAAAAAAAAATCTAATACATAATTTCCCTAAATAATAAATCAAAAAAATAATAATCTTAATTTGAGAGCCTCCTTTCATGTCATGTGTAATGTTCTGTTTTATTAAGATATTGCTCCAACTTGCTCTACCTCACCGGGGATGCGACTTATCTGTGAATTATCGTTCATTGATTTGCAGGACTTAAGCATGATGTATACAAAGCGGAGCTACTACAACTTATTACAAAAACTAACTAAATAAATTATAAGCGACGGACAATGTAATATTTTGAATTTGTCACTTTTTTATATTAGAGTTCAACTGAATAATTGAGCTTGGTGGCCCAGGGGCACAGACGCCGACTTTCAATCTGAAGATCGCTGGTTCAAACCCAATTGTGAACCGAGGATTTTTTTCACTTAATTTTTTTTTGTGCACAGTACTACGTTCTTGAAACGGGGAATGAAAACATCGTGAGGTAACTGTCATGTGAAAATCAAAAATTGGTAGATCAAAGCCCATTCACTCTCAATTATCGAGAGTAGACCAATGTCCCTGCAGTGGGAACATTAGAGGCTGGTACGATTCAACTGGCTTTCTTTTGCTTACATTTTTTATCAGTGCCATCTAGTGACAAGTAGAAATAACTGTAATTTCGTCCAAAAACCAATATAATTCTGCTGTCATGTACATGACATCGAAATCAAATGTTTAATTATATTTTCCGAACGAAACGTATATTTCTGTAGGTTAGTAGTCTCTATTGTTATTCTCCAAATTATACAATATTGCCACCGATTTAACAGGATGTCGCTACCACCAGCTAGTGGAACAGGTAGATATTTTGCAAAGGCAGCTAAATCAATTCGTTTAGTTCGCCAGGGATGTACAAACAGACCATTTTATCACATCTCTGTTACCCATGTAAGTTTTAGCCTTACTCTAACTTAATAGTCAATAGTTGCCAATTAGAAAATAAATCTCAAAATGTATGTGGTGTGTGCTCAGAAAAAACCATGAAACCTCGTTTGAGGCCACAATCTGGTATTAAAAAAAAAATTCTCAGTGAGGTTATATATAAGCCCATACAATCTTTTCTAAACACATTATTTGTCCTATTTTCAGCGAAAAAGACCGAACCATCTGCCAGTTATTGAACAACTGGGTTCCTACGATCCCATGCCAAATGTGAACAATGAAAAGCTAGTTGCATTGAACTTGGAAAGATTAAAATATTGGCTCGGCAAAGGAGCTCATGTTACAAACCCTGTAGGAGAATTACTTGGTAAGTTGGTACAGATTACTACTGTTACTGTCAATCTGAACTGATCCATTGTATGGCAAAGGCCTCCTCTTTTATATGCCAGTTGTCATGCTCTAGACTAGAGCGATTGAAAGTTAGTTTTGTAAAAAGGTGTTTAGTTTGTCTGCTGCATTGTACGCTTAACAAAAATATAGTCACATAAAATAAATGTTACTTATCTAGATGGCATTATGGGCTAGTTTTGCAGTCATTCTTGCTTTTTAAATCCTGGGGTTTGTTTTCTGGGACAAATTGATGCATATATATATTTTTTTGTATATTGATGTGCTGAGCCCACCTGATGTTAAGTGCTTATAAACTTCAGCAATACAACTCAGTCCTCTCATACTGAATGAGAAAACTTAAGTCATATTGCTTTGCACCCATCACATTGAAGTTTGTTCACAAACTTGGGTGTTTGTTTTGTGTATCTGTGTTAATCCAACTTTTGACAGACATTCCTAGTACAGGGGTAAAGTGTTGAAAGCAAGTTACGTTTTGAAGTATCTAACATCTCATATTTTTTCCAGGTCTATCAGGGTTCTTCCCGATTCACCCTAGATCTTACATGACAGCTTGGAGGAACCGCGCGGCACAGCGGGAAATGCTAGCGAAGAAGGCTGAAGAGGAAGCAAAAGCGGCTTCAACATCCTAAAAATATCTGTTTCTTAGTTTAGATTAGTTTGTAATAAATTATATAAGTACTACCTGTTCTAGACCAGTTTTTTTTAATCAGATACTGTAGCTCATACTTATATTGTCAACCCAGAGTACTAAAACTAAATGGGTTTCCCTGTACCCCCAATTTCTTTTCATAGTTCGGGTGGATAGCTATATGTATTTCCATCTGCCCCATATCACATATGGGACACCATATTTAGCTAACAAACATTTAACATTTTCTTCCTGTTTCATCAGACAACAAACATCTATGTTCGTCACATGGATAATTGTGCTGGGAATCGCAACTACCACCCGAGCTGTGAGGCTAGCAGCTGGTAATCTGCAGATTGTTGATCCGATATCTACAAGGTTATAAATATTATAATCATTGGGGACCATGTTATTCGCGGACGTCAATCAATCCTTAAAACCCCTACAATTAACGCGGGTGGAGCGAAAGGACCAACCCAATCCGTCGCAGTGGCAGTGGCGCGCTCGTGTTGATCTGTCCCTGTGGAAGGGTGTGGGTGCCGGTGAAATAACAGGCACATGAGTTAAATTCCCGTGTCAAAATCTCACTTCAATAGGTGAGGACCAGTCGTATTGCAGTTATGGACGGCGATAACCACTTAACATAAGGTGGCTTGTATCGCATAAAAATATCCTTGTGGTAAAATAGATCCCAACAGAGTAATCGGTCAACTGAGATAAAATTATTAATTTCCTGTTTATGTTTTAAATACCTATTCTACATAGTTACCGCTAATAACCATTTTCTTTTTTTTTAATTAATTTGATCTTATATTTTGTTATTTGGATTCAATCATTGTTTTAATAATAGTATGCTTTAACCACATAGGGATCCATACCAGCCTCTAATGTTCCCACTGCAGGGACACCGGCCTACTCTCGATAATTGAGAGTGAATGGGCTCTGATCTACCATGGGAGCCCAATCCGGATTGGTAGATGTCACATGTCGTCGAATTTTTGGTTCTATACATGCCGGTTTCCTGACGATGTTTTCCATCACCGTTTTGAGAACGTGGCATTGCGCACATACAATTTTTCAAGTGAAAAACTCATTGGTGCACGTGTGGATTTGAACCAGCAACCTTCAGATTGAAAGTCGGCGACTATGCCCCTGGGCCACCACGCTCTCCAACTGAGGGTATAGTGTTAGGTTAATTACTTTATAGCACGTGTGGCAAGTCTCCCAGGGATTGCTGATACGAGTATAGCACACATTAATTATTATAAAATGGGTGGGTTGTTGGATGTTTTTTCTTGGTCACGTCATTAATTTCGAACATTACTACTCAACACCATTATGTATATAAGCTGCGCCCCGCAGTTTTTCAGGATCATTAGTAGCCTATGTTAATCCAGGATATAAGCAATCCTGGTTCCAAATTTCATCCAAATCCAAGCCATTTGAGCGTGAAGGAGTATTTGGTCAATTGTAGTCACTACTAAACCCCGTAACTACTGCCAGTATCCTGTATATCTTGTCGCTATGAGTTCCACGGGTGCTGCGAGGAACCCAAATTAGCAGACTTGTGCCAAGTTTGTACGGGAAGAACCACATAATCTGCCGCCAAGCAGTAGTGCACTTGCGTTGTTACTGTTCAGATGAAATTACAGGGCAATAAGACGTTAGTGACGGGCGCAGCGCGGTGCTACTTATATCACTTATAAAGTAAATAAAACAAATAGTACAATGAATTCCTTTTATTGAAACTGCAAAATTCAATTACAACCATACCCCTACAATACAATGCTCGGTAATCAAGGCACTGCTTTACAAGCTAACAAACATGATTACATTAAACATGGGGTTTAGCTCGAAATTTACCCAAAAAACAACAGATTTTATTAAAATGGCAACACTTGAGGCATACGGACAACTCTTGCTAACTAAAATTATAACTAAACAACATTCCTTGAGCAATTGGTATTGCCGAGGAAATTCATTGTTCCAAAAGAGATCTTAAAATAGGCAATTAAAAAAACACGACCTATTCTTACAGAGCTAAGGATGTGAATCCCTAAGGCTGTATTCATATCAATAACTTAAGCCCGAATTTTACCGAATGCGGAATATTCGGCTAAAAGCAAAGTTATTGATGCGAACGCTAAGATCAAACTCAGATTCAACTAAAGATTTTACTACAAGGATAAAAATGTTCAGGATATACAAAAACGACTTATTCTACGACGCTAGTCTATCGATTAATACAAGGTCTAAAAATGCCTATACTTCGCGACAAGGACTTGAAAATAGACAATTCATAGCCAAAAAAAAATTACAATTTTATTTCTTAAAGTTCATAGCATAAAATGCAAAAAAAAAACTAACACAAGCGTCCTTTTTGGCGCAGAAATAATACAAAGATGATATACGATTTACGCAAGGCCCAGAGCAATTTCTACCAACGTGCGTATCAGCTTTTTAACTTTCTTGCATACAAGCTTCAAAAGAGACGAAATATCAACGCACGCCAGTCCACAGACGTTTTGGCCAACGTAACATCAAGTCCAGGTCGCGGCGTTTGTCATAATTATATTAAAATGTCCGTGCGAGCAAAGCGGAGTATGAGAAGCCGGTGCTGTTTTGTACTTCCATTCGCTGGTGTGACCGCACTTATTGGTCTTTGTTCACTACGTCTGACACCAAACGAGTAGCTGGAAAAAAAAGTTTTTTAAGTAACTTGTAATGATACACTTTTATTCTCAGATGATTCAGTATTTCCATGATGCCACGGCATTTTTATTCTCAGATGGATGAATACATTATTTTTGTGTAAGCGTTAAATCGATTAGTTGAATTCGGCAACATTTTATAGAATTCGTTTAAGAGCCAGCTTTGACGGCCAATCTCAGGCAAGATTGAACGTCTGCCTTTGGCTAAGGCCACTCTTAGCCAAATTCGGTAAAATTAGTTTATGAGATGGCCATATCGCGCATTTTGACACATCCTAATGTGGTAAGTAGGTAAACACATATTGTAATTC
Source organism: Aplocera efformata (assembly GCA_921293045.1). Classification (NCBI taxonomy): domain Eukaryota; kingdom Metazoa; phylum Arthropoda; class Insecta; order Lepidoptera; family Geometridae; genus Aplocera; species Aplocera efformata. Next base: position 2,533,367 of record OV121061.1, read on the forward strand.
ACACATAATATGTTAGTATATATTATTATGCATGCAAAAATATCCATATCACGCAAATATACAATAAATTTCATTAAAAAAATTAAGGATAATTATTTACATTACTAAAGGACCAGGGAAGGACGAATATTATGCATTATGGATTATATTTCGGTTCGAACAAAAGATTTTTCAACTGTTTACATACTTACCATATTGTATATGTGATTTCTACGGCTTATTCGTCTTTACCTATAATTAAAAAGGTATATGAAGAAAGAGGCACGTATCTATTTTTGTATAGGCTTGCGTAAAGTGGGGTAATACTTAAGTGGGTAATAGGGCAACACCATGGACACAGAATAATTAATTATACAATACAAGTTGTGGAGGTCAAACTATGAATGGTGTTCTAAAATATATGTGTTATCCCGAAAAACTATTTAAGATATTTTAATCGCAAGTGTGCATTAATTAATTTATTTTCAATGTTAATAAAGAAACGGATCTTGATGAAATTATAATTATTATTACGGCCAAAAATCACTTGTTATTACTTGATTGAGAGTTGAGAGTACAACCGAAAAAAAAAAGGATTTTTTTGTAAGTAGAATCCTTCATTTTCGTGATAACACATGATTCAGGTAATCTGTTGTGTAGTTATACAAACATTTCTAACAATCTACCACTACAACCTTTACATAATGGTGCTAAGTTATGTTACTGTGAACCTAATTAAATTTACCATAGGCAACTAACTACAAACAATGACTAACAAACACATAAACTCATAAACAACACATAGTAAATAGGTAGATCAGCACCATTTAACATTGGAAATATGCGCACGCGCACAAAGACGTTTGGAGGTGAATACCCTCACTTTCTACACGTGTTCACAAAGCGGTGAGAAAGATCCGACCAAAGGAGTAGTATCTGTGCCAGGTTTGTCCGAAGAAGTACTGCCACCACACCCGGTAATCCATCGCCAAGCAGCCACACTCACGCTGCTGTTCTGGTTCTGGTACTGGCGAAGTTTCAGGCACTTGAAGCGAAGATTTCCGTCTCAACGTGACGGGCGCAACGCGATGCGACTTGGGTCTAATACTTCGGTAGTTAGAGACACTAACACGTATTGCTGTCGTTTAGCCAACCGAAATACGACTCAGGTCCTTCCCTACCGAAATATGAGGAGACGTAAGACGCATTGGTTTGCACCCGGCGCTCTGAGGCGGGGTAATGCCAAGTGCCTGTAATTTCACCGGTAACCTACACCCTTCCACTAGAACACTGTGCAACTGCTTTGCTACTTTTTCCTCATTCAATCTTTTTGTGCGCGTGGTTGTGATGCTCTTTCTTACCTGTTATAGTTTAGGTTTTTGTCCTACGCAATGAATACTCATATCCCACACTAAATCAATATTTACTTATCAGTTAAGTACATGATATCTTTATCTCTTAAATATATCACTACTTTCAAAAGTAACGAAATTCCAACGAAATAATCTAACAATTCCAGTCTAAAAGTGCATTACCCAGCAAAAATTTTCATAAACAACAAATAATATTTAAAAAAAAACTCGGATCTCCCTCTACTAAAATATGAGGAGACCCAAGAATTCTGAAATTGAAATTTGTGAATTTTGAAAAGTGTCCTGAAATTTCATAGACACCCAAACCCTTCCACCGGAACACCGCAACACGAGTACGCTCTGCTTGTCGGCGGATTACCAGGTGTGAAGGCTGTACTTCTATGAGCGAACTTATTAGGTAGAAGTTCTAAGCTACATTGGGTTGCTCCTTTCGCACCATCCAGGGGATACATGTAGGGGGACTCTGAGGGTATCCACCTACAGACGTGCAACATGGTCCCCCAAATATAATACACTATCCGTGTTTCTATGAGAGAAATACTTATTGCCACGTTCGCAAAACGTTGAAGGTAAACATCGTGAGGAAACAGAGATCCTAGAACCAAAAAACCGTATACATGACACCTAATCTGGATTGGGCTCCCGTGGTAGATCGATAACTCTCATTTATCGAGAGTGGCCGGTGAGAGCAGCGGGATATTAGAGGATGGCACGGACGTATTGCAACATTTTTTTTCGTTTTGCGATAAACATGGAGGGGCGCGCACTTTTAGATTGGTCGCATCTGAATCGCTATAATATTGTTACTACTAAAATCTAGCATGTCGAGGTTCTTACTGTAATATCATTTTAATTACTAAAGCTACTCTGCAACAGACTAAAAAAAAGGTACATCGCGTACAGCCTTACAAAGAGCACTGTTTATACTTGACAGTTGTATATATCACTCCGTCAGCTTTTTCATAGACGTCTCGATCTTTCTGTTAGCGCCTTGAACCAGTTGTTGCACATTTGCTGCGTTTTTAGAGAATTGACATCATAATCTACTTTAACCATCTGTTTTTAACCTACCGATACAAGTTTACCTTTTCTGTTGCTATTATCAATCGTGAGAGTAACAGTAATGAAGTAGATCCGAAAAGGGGGTTATATTTTAGTATCCACTATGAATTTCCCAAAGACACAGCTCCTTGCATCTTCTGCGCGTTCTCAATACCTGTAATACAACAAAATGATCGCGAGGTACGAACTGGGAACTGAAATTGGAATACTCAATAGAATCGACACGTAGTTCGCGTCTTCCGGTATCATCAGGTGCGTTGAATCGAGATATAACCTTGTCGAAAGCAGCTCTTATTGATTCTATTCCATGTAAGGAATCTAGCGGACCTGTACTAAATATGACCCCCTATTCAGACCGTTTTAACATGTATCCCGCAGAGTAACTGAATCCATCAATTATTTCAAGTGATGAAGTTATCATTGACTAGCCGTATGCAAGAAGGATTAAGGGTAAAATTTCAGGAACCAATTTACATGCGAACTTTCATCCCCTATAAGGTTTTTGAAATACTTTTTAGTGCTATAAGGAACTATTGTGCAAAATCTCATGCATCTAGCGGTTTAAGCTGTGCGTTTTCTGTAGTCCCTAAACTTTTTAACCTTCACTATACGAATAAACTAGCGACCCACCCCGGCTTCGCCCGGTTGTACAGTGTGTGGTCATAATACAATATAGTAATACCATTATAATCTTTCTCGTAAGTCTTGCCGGCATTAGCAATGTAAGCGGAAATGTGTTTTACAAATCATTGAAATTCTCTGCTTTTCTCAACAATAAAATGCATGCATGTATTATACATATAATGTCACATTGGGTGGTTTAAGAGGAGTTAGAGGATAATACGCGGAAAGCTCCTTTGTTCTCAGAGATTAACGAATCTAATCTATGATAAAGATATCTAAGGCTAAGTATATATGCAGCGAATTTGTTCGACGACGAATCGCTGGCGATTCAAACCTATCCACATTATATTGACAGATCATGTATTTAAGTGTAATAGGCATGCTTGGTGTCTGGTGCCACATGACTAAATGACTACTTTCTTATTATGACTCAATTTACCAAGTAATTTTACAAAAAAAATTGATTATCTGTAAAGTCGATAATTTTACGTGATAACGCCATAAGACATTTATGAAAACTGGAATCGTATCTGATTGCATAATGTCAGATGACCCATATGCCTTCAGTGACATAGGCATAAAAAATGTTCTTTGTAATGTTCTCAGAATGCCAGTGTTGCCTACACAGTAGCGATGTCCTAGCTACAATATAATTAAAATGTGCAGCGAATCGATCAACGCATTGCGATGTAAAATCGCTGCAAATATCCAAGTGGTATTTGGTATTGCCAATGAATCGCCAATTCATATTCATCGCCAATTCATTCATAGGTGTACATGGCATCCAGTCTATCGAGGTGGATGCCATGTACACCTAGCTAAAGACAGTACAAAGTCAAGGTTTATTATTTTGTGTCATATCACAATGACATCAGTAGAAATGGGTTGCATATTCTAGTTCCGGGTAAATTGAAAAATATAGTGCAAAATGTTACCGTAATAGATTGGGTTTTCGAAAAATCGAATTTAGTGAAAGGCTTCATATACATACTGTTTCACCAAATTATTGGTAAAGAAATATAATAAAATATATCCTTTTGCAAATACGTATCATAACATAAATAACATCAGAACAGAAACATTAATGTTTATAACTGATAGCGTTGTGTACCTACCGATTTTTGTGTTTTTACCGATTGGATAAAAGCATTTTTATTTGTTATACCCCGAAAAAATATTGTATGTTACATAAAGGTTCTGACTGCAAACCAAAACCACAGACTGAATTCTAAAGCAATAAGCTTATAGTTGAAAATTAAATGACAGTGATACCATAAAGGACCAAGGACCAAAGTTATCGACATAGCCCACAGGATTAGCAAGCTGAAGTGGCAGTGGGCTGGCCACATATGCCGAAGAACCGATAACCGTTGGGGTAGACGAGTTCTTGAGAGGAGACCGCGAGTAGGCAAACGTAGTGTAGGGCGCCCCCCGGCCAGGTGGAGCGACGACTTGCGGAAGGTGGCTGGTAAGAAGTGGTTAAGGAGTGCCGAAGATCGGGCTCAGTGGCGCTTACTAGGAGAGGCCTATGTCCAGCAGTGGACATGTACAGGCTGATGATGATGATGATGATGATGATACCATACACCATGTTTTTTTACATCACATTAAGCATACAGCCAAGCCATGCAAAGCAAAACTGTACTTTAAGTACCTGGCATAAAGTCTAATCTTTGTGGAGGTCCTTAACAGTATCGCTAAGTTTCTTTGCAGTTTTGTCAATGACCTTATCGATGTTCTTGACGAGGTTTTTCAGATCTAGAATTAGAAATAGTAGGTACTCAAGAATTTCGAATGAATATTATTCATTATTTGTATATTTTTTTAAAGCTTTAATATAATCCTATGTTATGAATATTATATAGGGGTGTCTCATAAGTAATGTCGGTGTTCATGTCTTAACAATACACGAATTTCATATTTATCGCATTCCATACTATTTATTATAAAAACGTACTGCGTCGTCAATAAACAAAGAGAATGATTAAAAGAAAGTAAAGCAATTCTAATCTTCATAGAATTAGAGACTAGTTTTAACAAGTTACGACATGTTTAAACTGAGGCGTAAGAATTTTTACATATGAAAACCGATATTACTTATGAAACAGCCTCTGTATTAAGGTAACTTTGATCATCAGGATTGCCTATGTTGAGAATACGAGATACTTAATTTTGTTGTTATCCGAATTTATTGACCTTGTGAGTTTTTTAATTGAAAATGGGATGCCCGTCGGATATCCAATGGCAGAACCGAAGAGAAAGCGCATTGCGAACGTCATCCCGAAATGAGATGTTATTTCTACTTTTAACGAACTTGTAAGAAAAGAAGGTACTGAATTCGGCCGTATATTTTTCCTTTGTATATTTGTTAAGTGATTTATTGGTAAATTGTGGATCGATTTGATTATATTATGGTCCTATAGAAATGAGAATTCATTAAGAAATTCACCAATACATAAGGGATGAAAGTATTCAAATAGGTTTACTCGATTTCTTCAATCAGTCACTTGTAAAGTTAAGAATACACGATAATTATATTTGTAAAAAAAACGCTTACTTACCCTAGGATTCAGAGAATTAATTAGATGAATTTAGTCCCTCAACATTACAAGATTACCATTGTTTTATAGTATTAAGACGATTGGATTGTCAAACAGAGTTTTCATCAAGCTAGCTTTTAATAAAAACTCTCAAACAAAACCTCCTTTATTCTCTCTAAAAAAAATTTGTCTATTCAAACCTCCAGAATTTTCAGACGATAGCTGCCTTGGCAAGGATGTCTTGAAACTTGAAGATGGGACACCTGTCATTTACACTTTTGTTTACCAATACAAAAATATGTTTTTCAAAATATTCTCTTTAGGGCTCAAATGGTGAATTTTGACCTTCAGGGTAACAAGATGACCATTGCTGTATTATGACGATTAGATTGTATAATCACATATTAATTTACAACCAAACCAGTAACAGATGACTGGAGAGAGAACCACATTAACATTGTTATCCGTCAAAAAATTTATAAACAATGTTGCGATGGTAATCTATCCCCATTAATCTGTTAGTAGTATAGGGTATTGGCGTTAGAGGCTAGCTAGAAGGAAGGGAACTGTCAACTCATACCTGCATTGGCAATGTCATCAATGCGTTCATGGTGCTTCTGGTAGTAGGGGCGGATGACGCGGCGGTAGATCACGAGAGAACCGTTGTACTCAGTTGGCATGTAGCACCAGATTATGAAGATACACTGTGCAAAATGAGACAAATTAAAATTAGTTGATACATAATTTGAATATTGAATATTCACAGAAATTGAATCGAGAAAAATAATTCAGAGTGAGTGGGCGCAACGCGATGCTACTTAAGTCTTCCCATACTTTAGTAGGGGAAGACCACTTAACATCAGGTAGGCCGTATGCGCGTCCTTTTCACCTAAATCACATAAAATAACAGTCACAGTTAAGAATTTGAATCATTTCGAATTACTAACAGGACGTGGCTAAGATAAGCGAAAACTGTTCAGCTGCAAACTAATTCAAGCGATAAGTAGATTGTTTATTTTCGTGCCACCGAAATTTTAGTAATTTATTTTTGCATATAATGCACATGACCTTCGAAGCGTCAAATAATATACGAGCTTGCACGCAGATTCGATAAATCGTATTATATCTGCCACGATTAGAGCTAACAGGAATTAGTATTCCGCTTGTAAATGAATGAATGAATGAATGAATGCTTGCCCCGTTGTAAGACCATTTTAGGGGCAGACAGGAATAACACTACAAATATATGAGCTGTATTACAATCTCTCATCTCATTAGGACAATTTAGGACATACATTTAGGACAATTTTTGTTCACTTACTCGTTTTCAGATAGAAAGTGGATGCAGAAAGCCGAATACCGGGCTTAGATGGCGTTTATTGGTATTTGTCTACATCTCGGACTACGCTAATGTTGGTTTACCTAGACATTACCGTAAGTCACTGTCACTATAACGAATAGAATAGTGACATCGGAAATAGATACTGCACAGCATTTATATCATCATCTACTATTTTAGTTATGTCAATGAGATTTTCTTATTGTATTTTTAGTACTGGTAATGAGATAGATCTGGTTGTAAATATTCTTTTTACGTCTTCGAGAGATTCCTTTCATCCGCGCGTTCAAATTTCGATTAAAATATAAGTTACTTGAAAACTTTTGAATGGTATCGAAGATTTATTTATTGAAAGTACCACAATTCCAGTAATTATTGGCATTGGTTATATGTATTAATTTTTTAATTTGATTTATTAGGCACCCAAGCTAACGGCCCACCTGATGGTAAGTGGCTACCGTCGCCTATAGAAGCTAGCAACACTTGAGGTGTTGCCAACGCGGTGCCTATCAGCATTTTTATTACAATAAATATAGATATAATAATCATGGACATTTCACAAAGCGCCATTTAGTCCCAAACTAAACAGAGTCTGTACTATGGGATAGAATATATATACCTACAGTATTTTTTTTTGTAAATAAATCCATGTAATACATAATGTATATCCAGACACAAAAAATAATTATGTTTTTCACACAAATGCTTGCCCTGAGTGGGAATCAAACCCACGACTGCTTAGAAGGCAGAGCTACCACCAACTGAGCCATGAGGCTAATCAAAATACTATAAGTTATTTGTATAAACTGGCCCTTATGTTTGAATTAGCCCAAATGCAGAAAAACGGTCAAATCATATAATCAACTAACAGATAACTGGAGATAGATTATCATAGCAACATTGTTATCTATCAAATAATGTATGGAACTTTTTGACAGATAAGTATTTTAGAATGGAAAACTACCTCTAGTAATATGTAAGTAGATTTTGGGGGATCATGCTCGCATCCGTAGGTGAATACCTTCAGAATCCCTACAAGTACCCTTGGGTGGTGCGAAAGGAACAACTCAAAGTAGCAGTGGAACTACTGCCTGTATTCCGCTAGACGAGTGTGGGTGCCGGTGAATTTACAGGCAATTGAGACGTTACATCCCGGTCTTGGATGACAGGCGCAACGGGATACGACTTAAGTCTTTTCATACTTTGTTTGGACCTTAGTATTGCTGTTATTGCTAACCACTTAACATCAGGTGGGCCTTCCAACTCGTCCCGTCTTTAGAAGCATAAAAAAAAAGATTATAGGGTCTCCTAACTCTTAAACTCTTTTGTGAAGCTAAAGATATAAAAAGCCAAAAGAACTGAATGACAACATTAAATGCTATAACTATTACCTAATAAACATTTGAATATATTGTGTGCCACAACCACAAACAGTTCCCATTAGAGTATATTTTATTTGATAAAGATAAGCATTCGGCGATAAGATGATAAAGAGAAATTTATGGTTATTCACAGATAACATGACTAAAAAATACTATCTGTTGGTTTCTACAAGCTTCCACACACTGATTTGCCCGCGCGGTATCCGGGTTGAATTTTATGTGTTAAACCAGCCCATTATTTATCAGTTTTGAAATTTTTACTGCAGTTTACTGCTTATGGCTTGAAATATTACAAACCTATACATACATTTAAACAACATTTATAATATTATTGTATATGTACTAGTATTTGTTCCCGAAATGAAAGTTATCGACCTATCATAGACTGGAAAATTGGCAAATTGTAAACACCACAATTTTAAAGTGTTTTGTATCTATAGACAATAACGAGTACATTCTCTAAAAACGTCAACGTATAATTACCTCTCAATTTGCTAGGACAATTGACAAATAATAGTCTTTTTCTAACCAATTTCAATCTACGTTCAGGATTAAATTTAAATGTAGCTGTTTTCAAACTTTGGTTTTGGTAATATCAATAAGTATTTAAAAAATATATTTTATCTATATAAAAAAATATCGCAAGTCTTTCCATTCAACGCCTCGTTCAAGCTGATTTGAAAATCTTCGATTTGATTTCATCCCCCTTTTCGTTCCTTATCTTATGAACGATCACCCAAATTGTGCCAGTAATAATTATCCACCTTCCAAGTTTCGGAAAGATTGTAATGAGTTTTGGTGCGACTACATTAGAACATCAATCGCTCATTAAATTACGTAATGGAAAACTTGTAAAAGGCTTGATATGAATAATAAATCCTGCACATACTAGGTATGTATTCACAACCGAATTATTTTCAATGTTTTTTTTATACACCGCCTTTTGTGGTTGAAATACAATACCAGAGTGCCTAGTGATAATATCATATAACAACGCCTTTGTGGTTCCAAGGTCAACTATATTTTTTTCTATCGCTTCAAAGGCACAAACAAAATATTGTGTGGCCTTGAAGTCAGTCCATTGACAGGTGTGACGTGATATTAGCTTAAGGCAATACACTAGCAATTTTTGGGGGGGTCCAGTTGTTCGCGTCAGTAAGTGAGAACCCTCTAGTATCACACATATTCCCTGTGTCAGTTCACCGGACGAACTTCCCACAAGTTCTACTGCTATTTGAACCTATACAAAGAGTATTGAATAATGTGGTTTAATCAAAAAGTGCTTATTATAGACCCATGGACTCAAGACATAGTTTCTGGACGTGACACAGATAAAACAATTTAAATGTAATGTTCATCTCTCCATAACTCATGTTTGTATTAGCAATCAGACCAGGTGTGTGTGGGGAGAATTATTCACCACCACAATTCACATTCACAATTGTATGCAAAAGCAATTTAATCAACTTAACAATGGAGCTATCAGTTCAATCAAATCCAATCATCAATATTTCAGTCCCAGTTTTACAAGTCTATAACGCACGGCGGCTAAAAAACTACGACACTAGAGTGGTAAAACAAAAATATCAATAAAAAAAATTACACAAGGTATAAACGAAGTTTGACAGCATATCTTATATCTTGATCCTAAGAATTCATAAAAAAATATTTTACTCATCTCATGTGTGTATCTCATCATACCTGTGTCCATCCAACGGACACAGGCAATGACATGAATGACCCTAAGAATCCCGACACATCAATCAAAAGTGGTGCGAAACAAGCAATCAAAAGTAGCAGCAGAACATCTGCAATCTGCCGCCAAACAGTAGTGTTCGCATTACTGTGGTGCATATTAAACATAAAAAAAAAACTTTCCTTCCTCAATTCAGTGACAGAAATATCTAGGGCTATTTGTTTATGACTTGATTTATATAAAACTGAATATTATATTGCAATATTTATGACGTTGAAAAGGTTAACATAATGTTAGCTGCATAAGAATCTTTATCACATAGCGTATCTATTTTTATTTTTAATAAATTTCTAGAGAACCTTACGCAACTATATGAGTCAGATAAGAGCAGTGTAGTAACTAGGTGGGTACAGTACAAAACATCAATTTATATTATCCTGTCGGGGGCCATTATCCTGTCAGCCTATTTGTAGCTCATTCTAGAATGTGAGTGTGAACAAAACAAGGGGTATAGTAGTGCAATGCAAAGTGACCTAGATCTTCTCATACTTGGGTAAATAGGCCCAGTGTCGTTTTGGTGTTGTTTGGGTGGATGTAACTACTTTAAATCAGGTCAGCAAAACTAGTAACTATAGTTATATATACATATGTATATAAACAAGTAACTGATTAAAAAAAATCTAAAAACCTGACATTATCACCTTAATCCCTAGTACATCCTACGATTTTAAAAAAGAAACATGCAAATCGGTATGTTTACTTGTGTGTGTAAAATTTGATGTGTTCAAACAATAATTGAGATTTAAAGGAATAAATGAGTTTGAGTTTGGGTAAGCAACACGCAACAACAAAATCACAGGAAAGCGAAAAACGCAATTTTGTATACTTGGACGACTTATTTTTTTAGTTATTTCATTTAACAACAAAACTAGTGAAACAGTTTTAATAAAACTTCTAACAAAAAGTTTTCAATTTTTCCGAATCTTTTGAACATTACAAAAAATTTAAAACTTCCTTAAATGACAGAGTTCTGAAGTATGAAACAAAAAAAATACAACTGAATTGATAACCTCCTTTGGAAGTTGGTTGAAAAGAGCATTGAGAAACCATGTATTATATCTATGAAACAAAAGCTGTTCCATTGCTTTTGTTTCATTTAAATAATGCAAGCTTACAACCCACCTAATGTAAGGTAATTAAAAGCCTGGTTAAAGTTGTTAAGGCCATCTAATTATTGATCTGTGGTACCAATATATAGCCCATTACAAAAAAACAATACCACCCTGGGTCCTCACCTACTTAAAAGTATAACAAGGTAATATTTTACAAATAATGTGATCTTGGCACTTTTTGGTTATATCAAACACATCATAATTAACAGTACTAGACTGAGGCCGGGGATAAAATTTATAATTAGTTATTCCAATGATCAAGATGATATCTATGATATCTGTCTATATGATATACTTTAGTGGTGGTGTTTCTTTATCAATCAAATGTATAATAATTTACTGCTTTGTGTAATTAATTTGTATAAATAACTAAACAAATATTAATGCACACTATGAAAACTAGTTAACTGATAGAATACATAATTATACAGTACTTTTTTTTTAAAATAAATACTTGTAATCCTTATTACCACCCACCCAGCCACAGAAAACATTTATGTTCATCACAAAATGATTGTCCTGAGTGGCAATCAAGTCCACAACCTGTAGTGCAGATGGCATAGTTAATGCTACATAAACAATTTATTATCATTATTTTATAACAGGTTAGATTAAAAAAATTGATCAAGCAATTCCAAAAAATAATATTACCTATTAATTAACCTGCCTGTTGTTTCTATCTTCTAATTGGTTATAGTTAAATTTGACCATAATGGTTAGCATATTTTGGAGATGATGTGCCTTTGGCAACCAAGGCTCAGTATGGCAGAATGTTAAAAAGTTGTTAAATAAAGTGCTATAGCACACAATTTCTAGAAGAGTGTAGAAAAATGTCACATAAATTGACGAAAGAAAGATATAGGTATAATTTAAAATATAATAAAGATCTGTCAGACTTTGCTCACATAGCTAAGGTACAATGAATGAATCAGTAAACTGATACTATATCCACCTACATGTAATATACAATATCAGCAATTACATTGTAATGACCTCATTGTACCTGAACAGAAAAACAAAATGACCTTGCCACCACTGACCTTTATCAACCAGTACAGCGGGAACCAGCCGACGATGAAGTCAGAAAAGTACTCCACGACCGAGAAACACGCGTAGACCACCCAGTACGTCAGCCATTTGGTATCGTCGTTCTTCGCCGGCGACTCCAACGCCCGCATCGACATGTAGGCCGGATAGACAAAGCCGATTAAATTACAGATTAATTCCGCGCCGAATCCAAACACTAAATATAAACCGGTGAACGCCACGAAACCTGCACAAGCAAAATGATAGTTAGAAACCGCTAAGGTTATAAATAAACCCAGAATAAAACCAAAACTCACCGAGGAAAATGTACACCCGATTTACACCTGCCTTCTCCTCGGCTATTTCAAAGTACTTCGTCCATGGCTTGTTCTTATCCGTAAGAGTGCGCTCTATAGTGTCTTTGTACTCGAGCAATTTGGAAGACATGGTGGCTGTTTGTAGGGTTTTGATGAGGTAAAATTGGCAGTCTGCAGTCAGGCAGCAAATCTAGTTACACGGCAGTCGTGGTTGACAAGACAATGACTGACACAAACAGAGATTGACAGACTAGTACTAGAGCAAACATGGCTGCCGACCGCCATGATTGATGAAATTTGTTCTTTTAATATTGAGCTGAATTTGTTACTTTTGAGCCATATGCCTGTTGTGAAATAGCGCCATCTTCTAAATTAGTTTTTGCAAAAGTGCAGCTACTTCGTAATAGATGGTGCTTCGTATTTTTAATGTAGTACCGCAATTGAATATTATATTGATACTAACTAATACGCCCTGTTTCACGTCTTTATAGAAAATTTTTGTCTGATAGAGAAAGTCCTTCGTAGACGACCTATTATTCACATTTGAAAGAAATCACCAGAATATTACGTCCAAAATCAATTGTCGATCAGAAAAAAGTTTCAACGTTGAGATAAATAATTTAATGACCTATATTTAAAGACCTACCTTTTTTCCTCGCTAAACTCGTCGCCCATAAGTAAGGCACCAATTTGTGGTAGGTACCTACGTGTCAAACGTGGAATCTTTAAAAGCCGATGGTACTACCGTAGTCGGGCTGAGAGATCCAAATTGCAATAAGCGGGTTTATATACTTAAAAAAAATGTGAATGGTTATATTTTTTGTCGATACTCAGGCCTTTTTTTTATTATTCAACAGAAGTAACGGGGCGAGCTGAAGGCCCACCTGATGTTAAGTAGGTACCTCCGTCCATAAAAAAAAACAGCAATACGAGTTAGGTCCTCCACTACCGGAGTATGAAAAAACCCAAGTTGCTCTACCAATAACTTGTAGCAAGCGAGCGCGAATGCCTATTCAATCGCTGATCATCTTGCATAGATGTTACAAGGCCAGTGCATTAAAATCAAGTTAGGTTTTTAGTTGTAGCCAAATTATAAGTCAAGTTGTAACATACTACGACATGGGCGAATGAAGGTTTCGTTGTAGTCAAATACCTTTTCATAATATAATAATTACTTACTACGACATTGACGAATGAATTAAAACAACAACGACAAATTGATAAAATCTTTAATCTTTTAAAATATGAAAGCGTTTAACATCTTTGTGCATTGTATAAATAAACACTCTCCATGGATCGGATGACTTAATTAGTTACATGCATTTGATAGGCAGGTACATATGTAAATATCGCAAATTGAATTAAAATTTCAAGGTTTACTTGCCTACTGCAAAAATCATTAATAAAGAAGTTTAAGGTGTAGGCAAAGGCAAACAGTAAACCATGTTGTGAATCGTGTTATTGTATGTGTCGCTGAATTAAGGACGTTTTAGTTTATATCTTATAAATTTATTTTCCGAATTAAATTTACTGTCGTTTGGTCAAATTTACCTTATACAACTGCGATAAACACATAATAACTACAAATATATAGGTATGTTGTTTGAATCAACTGTTTCAAAGACAGATTTTTTATCTGATATGCATGTAGAGTCGTAACACTCTAAAGCTCCATAATGGTAAAAGTTTGAAAAACAAATCGATCATGGTTTTACTGATCGATACATGGTGTGACATTTACATTCAATTCAATCACGCCAACTAAGAACATTTTACATAAACATGATAAACGTAAAGCTTAAAGCATTAATTGTAAATTTGGTAGAAAAATAATATGTCGTTCTGAGTTGGCCAAAACTCAAATCAATGTATCATATCTCGTGAAACAAACGAGTTGTAGAATAACAAACAATATTAACATTACTAATAAAGTTTCAATTAAATAATCAACAATGTTAACGCGAAGGTTAGCTATTTGATAAAAGAGGTTATGTATATGTTTAAAAAAAGAAAATAATGATGACAAGACTTTTTTTTCAAATGCATAGCGTTACTAGGTATATACAAGAAAATGGAGAAAAAGTAGTGCTTTTTTGTGCGCAAGTAAATATAACTTTATTAAAATAAACACTTGACTAGAACGTGCAAGAAATGTATAATTAGTGATTTATGAAAAGATTATGACTATCTACTTTGAACCAGAGACAAAACTGTATAAAGTCAAATACATCTACCTCCTTTTAGATATGGGAAACTCACTTTAAGAATCTCATCCAAAACTGATGAGAAATATGGTGTCAGTCTTATGCTATAGTTTATTTTGGGAATGAGCCTATTTTATATACACATTAATATTTTAATAACGTCACACAAGAAACATTTATATCGATAACAATGTCAATATGTAATAAAACTAGGTAATAATTTTATACAAAACGGCATTAAAAATCCTATCTAACGTTAATATACATCTATATAATAAATCTGTTAATAACTTTGATAATAAATGCAATATCTCCTGTACAGAGCAGTGGATTCGTTTAAAAATAGCGTTTGTACAAGCAAACGTCCTTGGTCACGATGAATTTATTAAAAAAAAAACTTTGAATTCATAGCATAAAAGATATAATGTACTAGATCAAGATTATGTACAAAAGCCAAAGAAGGTACAATAAATTATCGTGATCAAGGACAAATTGGAAAGCCTAGATTAAGTAACGATAGCTAGCATACTCTATAAAATGGAAAACGTTGGAAGAATTTGTCTTAGCATTAATAGGCATGCCAGGGTTAATGAATTTATACTTAAATATATTTGGTGTTATGTCATGAAATAGTTTCTATAAAAAATTAAAATAAAAAACCTTATGCATAGTTTAAACAATGATCCTAGGATTTTAAGATTAACTTGTGGTAGGCTTAGGTAACTGTCAAAATCATGTCTTTAGTTTTACGTGTGATGCTTTTTTTGCTGGTCTCTAATGTCCGTCTGCACTTAATATAGGAAATGACTTAGATACATTTTGGATGTCATTTCACTAAGTCAATTCACTAAGACACTCCTAAGTAGATCGCTATGTTTTTATTTCCTGAATTTACAATCAAAATCTCTCAGGCTTGCTCAGATTTGAATAATATTCAATTATATTATCTTTTTC
The DNA here is from genome assembly GCA_921293045.1 of Aplocera efformata. NCBI lineage: Eukaryota > Metazoa > Arthropoda > Insecta > Lepidoptera > Geometridae > Aplocera > Aplocera efformata. The sequence goes on from OV121061.1 coordinate 2,549,035, forward strand.
TTGTCACAGATCAATTGAATCACAGTTATTCAATTGATCTGTGACAATAATATCTATACAATACACAATAATATCTAGAATTAACACAAAACATAATTTATATAGGTACTGACTTAAACCTAAATCATCTTTGGAACTACATACGCCATGCTTACTGTGTAATTCCCTGGTATTCATCGCATGATTTTTCTGTATATTGCATCCCTAAAGGATAATCATAAAATGATACGTTTTGGATTTTTGGGGCATCAGACGTATACACTAACGTTTAGGTGACAAAAGCCTAATTGTTGAAAGTACAAAATAATATAAAACAATTAATACGAAAAGAGATTCTTTGAGATATAATTGCTGGTGCCTTAGTACCGATAAATTAAAAACATTTAATGAAACACTATCTAATATCAATTCATCATAATGTAATGATTACGCGCTAGATATTGCTGGGAAACTTAGCTAGCAAATGGAAGTCAGATGAGATTTAATAAGTATATCTAAGTATCATTTACATCCTATTGCTAAATCTCGGGATGTGTTTCTTGATCCGCTCTCGGACCGTCAAGGTCGTTTGTTACGAAACTTTATGCTTCTTTCTTGCATCCCGCCGGTCGCTTGGTGCGTGTGGCTTCAGTTCTCTACAGTCCAACTAAAATATACAAGCAGTCATATTACGAACATTCAATTTATTGACAACTGTAATTTGTGTCATTTAAAGGTTCAAGTTTCAGATCCTAGTTAGTATGTAAGGACTATCGCTTACCAGGATTTCATCATCAGGTACCCTCGATAGTAAATCCAGAACTTCATTGTTTGGTATCGTATGAGGGCGAAGTATTTTCCTTGTAAACTTATTGACACCTAAAAGTATATCAGTGTGATCAGTAAATTCGTCAACTATGTTAGGTATGTTTTCTTATCAAAGAAAAGGTTAATTTGTAAATATAATGACGAAGCATTTGAAGCCACTCTGAAGGGTAAGATAAATCCGCTACATATCTGTCACAAGACTAGAGTGATTGACATAACCCATAAGCAGTAAAAGTGGATGAGAAGAAGACTGAAGATTGGAATTGATTATGCTTATTGAGAGGCCTATATCTAGTAATGATAATGATAATGCAGGTTGATAATGATGATATAGAATATTTCTGTTTGTTTTTCACTGGCAGATGTTATAAGGAGTATCTCAGGCTACTTTTAATTTAAGAAAAGGAAACGCGAACGAAGACGCGGTGAACAGCTAGGTTATTAAATGAATATAACAGGCATGCTGCTAAGGTAATAAATCCCTTACCCCACGCCATTAGCAAGTATCTCAATGGTATCACATATAATACTAGCATGGCTCCAACCAGCATTATTATGGCTATGTAGCTCAAATATGGCACAGTGAAGTTCATAAGACTGAAACAAAACACATTTCAAATTCATTTACGAACTAGATATGTAAGTACCAGTTTGTCAGGCATCGAGTGTAATATGTAACACGTGTCATCCCATATAGCTAAGTAGGGAACCCAAATCGTAAGAGTTGTTGTAAGTTTGCGCTGAGGCGGATAATTTGCTTACTTGCTTTACTCTGACGAGAATTTTAATGATTTTATTAAAATTCTCGCCATTAGTGTCTTTTTATAGCGTTTCCCACGGTTCCGTACCCAAAAACTAACTTAACGTATTCTAATATCCAAACAAATAATAAAAATACATTTCTTAGTGCGCAGTCCAAATCACACTTATGGCTTATGGATTGTTAATTTCTTATTAATACTTTCGCGGCAATAATATTTGCCTGCTAGTATTTCAGGTACTTACTTTTTGACAGCTTCACCAAGAGACGCAACATAACCTATAGCGTTTTGTACCGTTTGTGTTACTTCTTGGATGGCTTGAAGTCTTTCTTTAAGAGACTTCTTTTCTTCCTGTAATTTCAAACAGATATCAAACATAAAACTACAAAATGCTTTGAATTTAAATCAGTTTAGATAATTTAGTTTTATCTCATCACTTACTTTATCACCGTCCTCTTCATCGTCTTCTTCAGCCAATAAGTCTTCATCACCTACTGGCAGTAATAAAGGATTTCCTCCTGAAATAAATTTGAAAAAAAAAGGAACATTAGGTATTTTATTAAGAAGAATTGACGCAAAATCAAACAACACTATTAAAAAACATTTACAACGCACTACACTGAAACTTGTGTTAACTTTTGTTACTTGTATTAAAATGAACAAATTCAAACTACAATAAAACATTTCAGGGCTGAAATTGATAACAGTGATAAAAGTATGAAACAGCTTAATAGTTACAAAGCCCTGAAACACGAAGGCAACATGCAGACATAAAAATCATGAACTTACTAGTGAACAACATAGAAACAAACTCCCACGGACTACCTTTGTGATTTCTTTTAATGACTTTCAACCGTACTACAAAATGAAAACAAAAAATGAAAATCAATCAAATAGTGCCATTATAACTGTACTACAAAGACGAATTTTTAGAAAATAAAATGGAAAATGAATCAATGAATAAGACTTCTGATGATATAAATGAATGTCTTTTAGGTGAACATTTCCAATACTCAAATATACTTAAAAGTGAAATAAATAAATCTAGACAACTTTGGGGTGTAGTTTATATGAGACGCTACAAAGGATGAAAATAATTGATCAAAACAGTAAATCTTACCAGTGAGTCGATAAATGAGCCAGTTTCTCAAAAAGAACGCAAGCAGCAGGAATGGCATCATCCACATTTCGTAGTAATAGCAAAACGCCAGCCAAATCATGAGTCCAAAAGCCGACATTATTCTCGATTCCCATTCAAAGCAGTCTCTGGAATTGAAGAATGAAAAATGAATGAATGTTATGCAGCATTATTTAACTGGTCCCTCAGCACAGTTGGTTGTAGCTCTGCCCTCTGCGCTGTAGGTCGTGAGTTCGATTCTTACTTCTTCTATTTGTGTGATGGACATAGATGTTTGTTCTATGTCCAAGTGTTAATATCACCACCATTCTTTGACCATCCATCCATTTTTACCATCCTTTTGTACATTATATATCTTGTGCAATAAAGAACTAAATAGAAACTAAAAATATTAGTAGAACTTCTAACACGTTCGTCCGGAGAAGTATTTCTGATCTTGCACTCGTATTGCTGTGATCCGTTGGAAAGCTGTTGGCACTGGTAATATCATAGGTGCAGAGATGCAACTCATCTCATACGTCAGGGAGGACCTAAGTGCTTTTATTATGGGTGGAGGCATCCATAATGCGATAACTTAACAAATTATACTTATCATCATCAGCACTGTTCTACTTACTGTAAAATCTTTCCCACTTCGATGAACCACATTATTATGGCCTTTAGTCTCATCACGTTCCTGATGAACAGCTGTCTCTTGAACTTTGCCTCTTGGTGCATGTACTTTGGCTCTGCTGGGTTCACTGCTCTTATCGCAGCTTTCAACTAAAACATTATTAAAAACATAACATACACAAAAAATAATTTCAACAGAGAATATGGACTATTCGTGAACTGCTCGTTTGCAAATAACGGCTTTTTTTTTGGAGGTCTGTCTGGAAGGAAGTCTGGCATCCACTTACAGAGCTACAGACTGATAGTTGATAATATCCATTATTAAAACCACTACTTAAATCAAGATGTACATAGTTATGCAATAAGAACCTAGAATTTTCCTTGAAAAATTTTCAGAGTTTGAAGCACGCCTGACGTACATATCATAATAGTGTTGCTTTTTTAACATTTCACAGTTTCTTTCTGTATTATCAGTATGTATTTAAAAGCTAGCTTCTAGCCCCAAACTAAGCATTTAAATACATACTGATAATACATATCAACACCCTGACATAGAACAAACATCTATGTTCGTTACGCAAATGCTTGTCTTGGATGGTAATCGAAAACCTACAGCACAGAAGGAAGAACAACTACCAACAAAACTGTGGGGCCAGTCACTTTTATATGTCAAAATCAGAGCACCAGCATTGCCATTGCTGCAAAATATCCATCCAGATAGTAACAAATTTCGATCAGATGGCCTGTCATCTCATCTATCAGTAATCTCATCAAAAGTTTTGCCAGCTATCATCGTACCATCGTTCAATAGATCTAATTATGACGCCAACTTACAGGGTTCCATATCACCAACATCTCCAACAGTATCTGTGGGTAGTTCCCCTTAGCCCGTGCTCTCATCTTCTTGTCTTTGAGTGCGTACCACCTCTTCTCCCCATTCCGTATAGTAAGCAGAGGTATTGCCAACTTTCCCAAAAACTCCACCTTGTGGTCGTGGTCTTCATCGTAGACAGTCAGTTCTAGTATCGCGCTTATATCTTTCACTGTACTGGAAAATATATATTTATACAAACCTAGTATTAAATAACAATTTGGTCGAAGTTTAACACGCTTGGTCTCAATAAGATAACGAATACCATACAATACAATACAAAAATACTTTATTGCACACCAATATAAATAAATGTACAAAGAATCTTAAAAACGAATGTACAATGGGCGGCCTTATCGCTTAAAAGAGATCTCTTCCAGGCAACCTTCGGATGGAGAGGAATGTGTTGCTTGGAAGGTTGGTCGGCGGTGTACATAATATAGAGAAACAAGTAAGATTAATAAAAATATTTACCGATGTATATAATCCTACATAAATAATGAGGTCATTTGTTGGGACAGTTTTGCATTTATCCTTATTAACTAATTATCTCATTCTTAGTTGGCTACAGCAAATTGCTACAAATAATATTTCTGTAATATGGATGATAGCTTTTGTAATGTAAGTAAATTATTTTTCATCATGTATATCAAGGCGAGCACTATTAACCAACATCTGTAATGAGGGTAATGCCGAAACTCATTAGGTTTAAGAGATACCTTGAGCTTAAAATAGGGGTTTTATAAGTATGACGGCTGCTGGATATGTCCGGTTGTATGTGTCCATTTCCATTGTGACGTCATAGTTCCAAAACACTGAGCCGATTTCAATTTTTTTTTGTGTCAATTCTGATGTGTTGGAGATGATTTTTATCTTGGTAGTATGTCTCAGGTTTTCAAGCCGCCTAAAGGCCTTCGACAAGGCTTGTCGACTAGAATAACCGAGACATAAATCTTAACGTGGCTCCGTAGTTGTGACAAGCGCGGTTAGTGACCGCTCATTAGGGCTGTCCAAAAAATATTATAACTAATACGTAATTTTTAACTTTGCATGCTAAATAAAATTGTTAGTTTGCTTGTGCCTTTCAATGTCACACCTTATTTAACACGTTGTATTATAGATAGTTGTAACTTACAAGGTGAATATCTTCATCCAATTGGGCGAGAGAGTCTTGTACTCCGTGTGCGTCTGTAGCCTCGCATTTCCCAGCTCCAGCACACAGAACGGGTCTGACTTCCCGCCCAGGTCTGCCGCAGCCAGACCCTTGGCGCCGTACACCTTCACGCAAAGCCAGCCTACTCCAGCTGACTGCTCGTTGATACGAAACCACGCCTAACGACCAAATTAAAGCAAATTATTGCACTTCTACGCCCACAATCATAATTGACTGAATTATATGTCAATGATTATACCTTCTTTAGCTCCTTTAAAAAAAAAAAAACGATTTCAATTCTTTCACCCCTAATTTTTCACCCTTAGAGGGTACATCCTACTATTTTATAAAAGGTCCACATTTGGCGAAAAAACTTATCGCGTAACTTATATACAACCAAATTCAGCACTTTCTCCTTTTTTTTTGGAGTTTTGTTATAAATGTGAGGAAGGATGGCCCTGGCATGGAAAATTCGTGGTATGAATTAGTCCAGTCTGTCAGATTCCATAGCCCTATCAGTCTCTATTGTTGAACAAATCTGCGTGCATGTGAGCGTAAACTTGTTTCAAAAGCTTACCATAAAATATCTGATTATACATAGCTGACAAAAAAGTTTGTGAATTAATTTGCTCCACTCTAGACGTAGGACTATATTCGTTAATATGTAATACTGTCTCCGAGGGGTTCTAAAATATGACAACTGACTGTAATTTAACATATTAGCCACGTAATGTGATACGTTATATGCTTACTTTATTGTATTTTTCGTGTCCAAAGGAGACATCATATCTAAAGGAATTAATGAGTTTGAGTTTGAGTCTGGGTATCTATTATTAATTTGATTCAAGCTATACTAAGTTTGGGGCTATCTAGCCGCTGCGCTGTGTGAAATGTACATAATATATAATTATTACTTACATATCGCCTCTCAATAATTTCTATGTCCCTCTTGTTTTCCCTATAACTAGTGAGATCTGTAATGGTCTCCGACTGGGTGGTTCCACTGATAGTAAGAAGTAGGAATATGGAGCCATTCCCATCTTCTAGATCCTTCCAGATGTTGTGCGTCTTCTCTCGTTCTAACACAGACAAGTCTATTGCACACCTGAAACAGAAAAAATATAATTGACTGTCTTTAAAGAAAGTAGTAACAAGGAGTTTTTAATCACTCCTAAACCACGCCATTGAAACAAAAACTGACTTCATTATATGTACTTTCATTCTTTATCTGTCATCCTTAATGGGTACACTCTACCATTATAAAATATACATATCCAAATCGGTCTGGAAGTCAAAGTCAAAGTCAAAGTCAAATTGATTTATTCCTTTAGATCTCAAGTATCATTTGGACACGTCAAATTTTACACATGCATGTACACATATTCGTGAGCATATAACGTGTCACAGGAACTCCCAGGCACATTACATGCACACAGATATGTCAAATTACAGTCAGTTTTCATGTTTAAGCTTATCTTATTTGTTATAATATTATAAGTTTACGAAAAAAGAAGAAAAAAGTACACGGCTAAATACGCAATTTTGTTTACTTGGATAACATAATATTTTTTCCAAATATTTTGTTTTAGAACTTTAACCAAATTAAAAAACTAACTTGAAAAAAAAAAAAAAAAAAAAATTGTCAGATTTCTGAGGTAAAAAAAAATACAATCATCTGATAATCTCCTGTTTTGGAAGTCAGTTGAAAATGTTTTTAATTCGCAACGCAATTCCTAACTGTGAACCGATTTATAACCGACTTTAAAATAGGAGGATATATTCCACTGTATGTTTTTTTTTAATGTATGTTCACCTATTTCTCCGTCATATTTCAGTCGAGTTGGAAAACTCTTTTTTATTGGAATCCCTTGAATTTGGTCCCATAGAATTTTCAATAGTTTGGTTGTTAAATCAAAATAACTGTAAAAGAAATTGCGTATTTTGCTACTTTTAAAGTATTGATTAAAGAGTTTTAAAGTTAAATAAATAGCAGTAGGACCTGTGCCAGTTTCGTCCGAAGAAGTACTGCCACCACACGCGTCCCGTAAATTTCATAAAATGAATAAAAATAGGTCACACTTTATTATCGCTAATAAAATAAGAATCTTTTGATTCGCCGTAAGATAACAGTTTTTTCCTGTAAAGACATCAAATGATCTATGAGACATTCATAGTTTATGACTCTTTTTATTATAGCGAAAAGATGAACATGCGTATAGTAAGACAGTGTAAAAACGAGGTACCAACGTAGTTGTTTATAGACATAGTTTACGAATAAATATACAAGTATTTGGGGATTACATATTGTTGACTTTCAATCTGAAGGTTGCTGGTTCAAATTAACAAAAGCATAAATGCACCCAATAGGATTGATATTTTTATGGGTGGATTGTTATATACTATTGAACCGATTTATATGAAATTTCTATGGGTCGACGTAAAATTCCTATCAATAAAAAAAAAGGTTTTCCTAATCTGTAGATAAATGACGCAGTTCTGAGGTATCAAGGAAAAAAAATACTGATCTTAAAAAATGAATAATCAGACTTCAATACTTTCATCCCCAATCTCTGTCTTTACATCCGACCACTTTGAAAACGGAACATCCAAATCAGTCTACAACGGGCGAAGAAAAAAGTCACAGGAAAGCAAAATACGCAATTTCGTTTACTTTGATGACACTGTAAGATGTCGAAGAAGAGACAGCAACCGGTCGCAGAATACTCGTAGATATATTTTTGGAGGCCCTTATATTAAACAATACCACAGAGAAGACAGACCGTGCCAACATTTTGCTAATACATAATTTATATAGATTGGCTCAGAAATTCTTACTACACCTGTTTTAGTGGCTTGATTTATTTTCTGTTCATTTAGAGTTATTAATTTGATTACATTTAGTATTTTTTTGATTATCTTCATGGTAACATAGTGCTTATTTAAACCTACTATATTTTACTGGTTTTACAGCTCAGAAGATTGTAACTATGCCTTCTGCTCTGTAGGTCGTATGTTCGATTCCCAACCAGTACAAGCTTAATATGTGTGACGAATTAACACCTAGATACAGATGAAACATGCATGATGTTTCATGCATTTAAAATTATATAAATCAGTAACCCAGTTAGCAGTTATGCTTAGCTTGGGGCTCGATAGCGCTGTGTGAAACATCCATGAGAACTTTTATTCATGAAAAAGTCTGCTTTATGTAAGAATATGATTGATACATATACACATAAAAAATCATGGAATTAATGATGTGATGGCGTGATAAAAGTCTATTAAAAGCCTATTATCTATGATAACATTTGGTTTTACAATAGATCTCTTCGAGTTCGAAAAATTCGGTCGATTTATTTTTTAATGTTTGTTATCTTGATTATCAATTAATATGTTTATATTTTTTTTATATATGTTCACTGATTTCTCCGTAATTTATCAACCGATTTGGAAAATTCATAGAATAGTCCCATAGAATTTCTATCTAAATCGGTGCAATAGTTTAGTTGTTAAATCGAAATAATTGAAAAAAATATGTCATTCAAATAAACGAATTTGCGTATTTTGCTTTTCTATCTTTTTTCGCCCGTTGAATTTCGATGTTTCTTTTTTAAAATGGCACCCTGCCAAGAGTGAGAAATAAGTGATGAATAGGTAGAAGCCGGTTTTTCTAATTGTTTTATCAGTCACTTGTTTGTATGTTTGTTACTCGTTTTATTATTTGACAGGGTGCATCTTTATAGATCTTTTAAATTAATAAACTTGTAAAGGACCAATTTGGAAGTATATCCATTAAAATTTAAAAAATAAAACATTTTTTAAAATTGTTTGTTAAATGTCAGGGTTCCGAGGTAACAAGCAAAAAAATATATACACACGTATTGATAACCACTTTCTTAGGAATACAGTTGTTAAAAACATGCAAGCGAACTAAGAACTAATACTCCTTACTACTCTTCCTTATTTAAAGCGATTTTGATTTATCATTCGGCAGCTAATCTAAGGCCTGGTGTATACCTTCCAATAAAATCATCCTTGGTTTGTTTGTCCTTATCCCATACGGTGACCTCAAGTACTTGTTCCTGGTCATCGTAGAGATGCAGATCGAATTGTTCCAACCACGAAGGATGCAGGGACTTCCATACCACTTTACTCTTGTACTTCTCATTGCCTAACCTGAAAATGACAAAGTTGCCATTTATTGAAAGCAAATGAAATAGTCAACTTGGAAACCAGAGTTGGCCTCTCACATGATAAGCAAGAAGTACAGTTTTGATTAGCAGACAGTGTTGAGTAGCAGTAGAGCTTGAGCCAAGTTCGTCCGGCGAAGTGTTGCCACCACACCTGGTAATACGCAAAGCGGTGGTGCACTCGCATTGTCCTGTTCCGATGGAAGAGTGTGGGTGAATTGACAGACGCTTGAGACGTGACATCCATCATGTGTGACGGGCGCAATAGGATGCGACTTGGGTCTCCTCATACTTAGAGCGGGGAGGAACTAAGTCGTATTGTTCTTTAGGTATCGGTGAGGGAATTTGTGCCACTTTGGCAACTAGGTGGACGATATTGCTCGCATCCGTTTACCCCAAGAGATCAAATACCCTAAGAGTCCTGGATGGTGCGAAAAAAGCAACCCAAAATAGCAGTAAAACTAAGTTCATCCAGACAATTACTGCATCCAAACCTGGGTGTTGCTCGTTAAGCGTTAGCGTTAGTGGGCAGCGTTAACCACTAAACATCAGGAGTGCCGTCTACCGACAATTTATCATATATAAAAAAGTTTTGACTCACCTAAACTTACAATAGGGATCACTGGACCGGGTGTCCAGATCCATAGCGGGCAGGTTCTTCGCTTCCACCAGCACGATAGTGACCACGGAGCTCCATATTTGCGCCTTCAGCCTCTTGTTCACGTCACTCAGCCTTGTGCTTTTCAGCAAGTACTGCAGAAATAAAAGAGACCGAATAAAAAATCTAAATAGCTGACATCAAAACTTATATTAGACAGAGACAGATTACACCTCATACATAAAAACATATTAAATACACAAGTTCTTGGTGGCGCAATGGGCGGCCTTAGCGCTAAAAGCGATCTCTTTCAGGCAACCTTGTATGGCCTTGAATGCAAAAGAACTAAATAGGGGAGGGAGGCAGCGTCACAATTATACAAAAGTGAATAAAAGCCTACATTTTTTTAGCAAAGTTTATTCAATTTTTAAATAAGTAAATTTTTTAAACCTGGTGATTATTGTCATATAATTTATTCTGTGATCTTAATTAACGGTACAGCATTTTTGAACCGGCGATTCAAATTATGCGATTGCATAATTATTCTTTTTTTAAACATCAAGGTAAGCTATTCTACTTCCGGCCAGTTCTCAAAATGGAGGACCATTTGCAAATTTGAATAAAGCACTTCCGTCACTTGCTGATGTGAAAAAGAGAGAGAGAGATAGGCGGCATTTCCTAATGATCCTATCTTAGGTAAATTAAAGTATTTGATAAATAACTAGCTGCTACGGGAACCGTACATTTTTCCGGGATAAAAATATAAGCCTTTAAGCTATTCCAGACTATAATCTATCTCCGTGCCAAATTTCATCCAGGTCCGTTCAGCCGTTCTGGCGTGATTGAGTAACAAACATCCATCCATAAAGTCAAAGTCAAAGTCAAAGTCAAATTCATTTATTCCTTTAGATCTCAAGTATCATTTGGACACGTCAAATTTTACACATGCATGTACACATATTCGTGAGTACACATGTACACATATACTTACAAACTTTCGCGTTTATCATATTAGTAGCATTTATTCGTCTAAGTAGTAACATCCCATGAAAGTTAGTTACACCAACACCAATATATCTTTAAACAATACCCGATGAAACCTGTTCCCTTCACTCTTCAGTCTCGGAAACTTGTTGCCAAGTCTCTCAATGATCTCGGTACAGCTGTTGATAGCTGATGGTATGTCCAACTGGGCCCCTGGAGGAAGACTGCCAGCACGCGGTCTGAAGTCTCTCGTTCTGTTATTGACCATTGGAATAAATACAATTTATTTGGAACAAGCATAATCTTAATATTAAGACCAGATAGACACTGAAAATGTTGCTTGACATATCTGTGCATGTTAATGTGCCTAATCGTATGAGATCCGGAAATTGCAGCTGGATCATAGACTATAAAGGTTCTGTGATACGTTAAATAAACGAGTAAGTAATAATGTTGATTTGCGTGTAAACTTTGACAATAAAGAAGAATTTTGATTTATATTTGAAGAGTTTTGATTTATTTTTGAAGAGTTTTGATTTATTTTTGAAGGTAGTTAATATTAGGTATTGCTCGTGTCGATTCTCATTAGAAACTAATAGTTTTCTTATACATGTGTCGTCATTTTTTGTAAGCTTACATTCCGATTGTTTTGCAATAAACTTTGACCGTTTGTGATATTATTCAATGACATGAACTTAGATCAAAAGATCAAGTTGGATAACAAGATAATATAGATTCAATTTGGATTAGCATAAAATAGTGAATAGAGGCCAAGTAAAAGATCACAAGAAAAATAAGATTACAGAAAGATAGGTAACTTTGTCACAAATGGAAAAGCACTAGCCTCAAAGCCTTTGTCTCATTGCTACACAGGCTATATATTATGTACGATACACAGATACGCTTGTAGCAATTCCGTTGGCGCGTGTTTACGTGGCGAATTGGCAGAAACACGATGACGCATATGATTTTGAAGAAAACTTACAAGAGCTAGTTGCACCACGGGCTACGTTATTTTGGTTAAAATTAACTTTATCAGTTACCATAACCACAATCTTAAAACTTACGATCCACCGCTACACCATGATGTGAAACGTTACAGTTTAAAAAAAAGGTGAGCGAAAAGACGACATAATAAAACTAGAGTAACTATAAGATTTTTTCTTTCTTGTTTTGAAAATACATACTTTTATTTTCACAATTTAGATATAGGTACTCTGAAAGTTAGTAATTAACAGGCAGACCTGCACTATAACCTTTACCGCCCGAAAGTGAGCGGTTAATTTCAAAGTTATTTGTGACGCGATTGCTAGAACCCTCAATACGCTTAATTCGGAGATTTAAAAGTCAGTTAAACTATAGTTATCGTTATAGTAACTTGCAACTCACTCTAACAGCCAAAGTCTTTCATAAACTAACTGGACATAGATTACCATGGCAACAAGAAATGTTCAGAACTTTTAGAAAATAACAACGTTCCTAAAATATAATTTAAATGCTCATGAAAATTTCACACAGCGTCGTCCCATATCTTGAACAATGAGAACTAGGTTCCTGATACATACTTACATACTTTTTTATGTTTACATACATATTAATACCTAGAACAAACAGGTACGTATGTTCAGTCAAATGGAAGTCTATCTCCATAAATCTGTTAGTAGATTATAAGGTTTTGCCGTAAGTCAACTTGCGTATCTAAGCTTGTTCATTCGCCGCATGGAATCCAACCGTGACACGTAATACAATATAATATTCTAGACACAATATCAGGTTTCCTTATACCAAAATTCGATCTATAACAATATATATATCAAACATTTTAAAGGAAAACTTGCACGCTACAATAACACTATATACAATACCATATACCTAGTCGATGTGGCGCAACGCTACTGCTAATTTTGTCGTTAAAGTTGATGTAGGTATCATATTTATTTAATAATATTTCCTTTATAACTATAATAATTTCTCTAAAATAAAAAAAGTTATCAATATTAACGTCATCAATATTATAATTTGCGTCAACTGTAAAAATATCTTTTATAAACAATATGTATATAGTCTTAATAATGACTTAAACGTGCAATAATCTATTTAAATATTTGATAAATTACCTTTCATCGCTGGAAGATAGGCAAGAGATGCAGGATTCAGTGGAACTCCTAGTGTCATCAGCATCATCATCAAGGTACGGCAGATTCATAGCCGACAGACTCCTTCTATACATAACATTGTTCTTCTCTATATTAATGAAGTCCTTACACAATTCCTTACAATCATTATTCGTTACCGGTTCATGAATAACAAACGATGGTAATACACTATCCGTCTTCATGGAATCTGTTGAATTCTTATCACTGTCTACTGAGTTGTTATTATCTTCAATAGAACTTCTGTCTTCGGATAAATGGGATATGAAACGTTTAGACTTTTCGATTTCTTCCTTGAATTTGGATTGCACCTGATCTTGTATATCTTCCATGCGGTATTGCAATTTCTCTTGCATCTTCACCAGACGGTTTTTGAACCGTTCCAATTTTTTATTGTCCGTCATTCTTGTACGTAAATTAACTTTAAACTAGAACCACTTTCGACGTTTTATTGATAACATTCGTCCATTGTATGATCACACAAACGAAACTATTTTCGGAGCTAACAATTGGCTTTGGTTTACTAGTGTACTAGTAACAGAAATTACATTTTTTGTGGACGCTATTATTTTGTATACGTCTGCTCTTGTTGATTGATCAAACGCAACTAGTTTCATATTGACCTTTCCCTGCTACGTAATCTTAACAAATTTACTCGTTCGATAGGCAGGCAATTAATCTTTAAAGCTTTAGAACAATAGTTCTGGGAATGAGTGGGAAAGCGTTACAATTTATTTTATACGCTTAAATAAAACACTCGCACCAAATGCCCCGCGATTCTTACGAATTGAAAATATATTTGTTTGAAACATACAAGAGGCAAAGCAAATGGTAATATATTGGAGTATTTTGAGAAACAACTGTTGGTACAATAACCTTCGAGTGAGCATGGATAAAATTTAGCTGTAAGCTGGTGTTTGATGAAAACTGTTTAATAAATTTCCATACGTATGTTCGAGGTTTAAAGTTCAAAATGGAACTCAATAAACAGATTGATTTCTTTGTATCTTATTCTTTGTTCTGGTTTACCACTACCTACGTCACGGATGGATGGACTTAATGTGGGTTTTAACATAGATAGCCTTATTGATTTAGGTTTATTGACTACGTAGACTTAGAAATAGAGAATTGGAATTTGTTATATGAGGTTAGAGGAACGTAGTTTATTTAAATTTTCACCTTATATTAGGGCTGCTTATGTGTGCAGGTAAATAATTCCAACATGGTTGCAAAGATTTCAAAATGTTCTTTTATTATTTAGGCTGGTACAATACAAACATCCAAGGAGTTTTCATTTGTTTAATCCCGAAATGTTTTCTGGGTTTGAAAAATCATTCCATAATATCATAATAAATCTATCATAATCAATTGCGATCCCAATATTCAACATAAAGAACATAAAAGATCCTTTGAACAAAAACGCTTTGAATTGATGCATAGCTGTTCCCTGCGACTTTACCCGCGTGGAATTTAACATTTTTTAACCCTAATCTCTCAGTTTTTCCCATCTGATGTTGAATTTTTAACAGCTGGGCGCGACTACTATATATATGTAAAAAATTGTATGTTTGTTCTCTATGCGTTCCGAAACCATTGATCAGGTTGTGATGATACTTTATTGTATTCTGGGGTCGATCGTGAAGGTTTCTGCCAAAAAAACTATATATTACGTGGCATTGCAACGCATGCCGCGTACAGCTAGTTCATATAAAGTCACAAAACAAAAATACCCATCAAATCAACACCAAATGTTCATCATACGAAATTTGCCCCGTCCGGGAATCGAGCGAGCCCCTCGCATAGAAAGCCGAGCCATTTACAACATACCTATGACACCATGTTAGTCGTATGTACACACAATGCAACACGGTCTGTTTCCTCTCTATGATAACCGACATGCAAACTGTAGGTAACCATGAGATATATCACTAGTACGCTAAAAGACCTTGGTTTCGAAGATAATGTACATGATTTCGTAATTAGCGACATAAGTGCAGGAATGCGGGCTGTTACATACAAAGAAAATGTCTATAAGTTTTTTTAAATATATATAAATACTAGCTGCGCCTTGCGGTGTTGCCCGCGGTTACTTTTTCGGAATAAAAAGTCAGAAAAAGAGTTAGTGTTAATTCAGCTACCTTCCTAATAAATTTAATCCAAATCCGTTTAGGCGTGAAGGAGTAACAACACGGGCGGCCTTACATATTGCTTGGCTCCGCGCGTTAGATCTTTGTGAGGCTCTTGGCGTATGAGGAATTTAGGTGAGTTGGAATTGTACAAAGCTACTGGTAATCAGTCAGCATCCTCTTAAAGGACAGGTGCAATACATCGAAACAAAAAACGGGTTGTTCTGTGAGGATGCGAGGCCGTACAAAAGCGAGGCCCCGGGCGGTTGCCCTGCTTGCCACCCCCTTAGGCCGCCACTGAGTAACCAACATACATACCGACAAACATTCGCATTTATAATATATAATAGAATAGAAAAAAAAAACTTTATTTTGCGTTATATATGCACAGGTAGAATTAAAATCTTTGAATATGGTTTTGTAGCCGCATAAAAGGCTACCGCTCAGCGTGTGCTGCATCAGCGTTGTTGCTAATTCAGCGCTGGTTTTCTGTGGGATCATTCTGTGGCATTAGTATGATTGTTTTAATATACATTAGGGCTATTCTATGCCTAATATCAGTAGATACATTAAATTATTATAAATTTAAGTTAACTCAGAAGTTTTTAGACAGGAAAACGAACTTAAAATTGTTATCCTTCCTAGTAATTTATAATTCTCTTAATTTTACAATAATATTATAAGAAAAAAATAGACAGCAAAGCCGGAGCGGGTCGCTATTGTTACAATATAACAATAGCGACCCGCTCCGGCTTTGCACGATATGTGACATAGATGAGCTGAAAGAAAAAGACAGGGCAGAGAGACATTAAAAAAAGTCAAATGTTTTAAGTAAAAAGATATTTTGAAATTACATACAGACACTTATTATAAATTTTATTTATTCGTATAGAAAAGGAATAACGGTTCCGCGCAATAAATAAATCAACAAATCACTTGTCTTTTAATCAACAAACCACGCGAGCGAAGCCCCGGACGGAAGCTTATATTTTGTATGAAGGATGTTCTGTAGGATGAATGCTACAGAAATTATCGATCGAACATAACGTTGGGTCGTTAATGACTTGTTTGCTGAAAGTTAATTGCTCGTAATATTGATATTGGTACCCCTTTCAAGGATAGGAAGAACATTACGCAATAGGCTCCTAGGCTAGGTTGCTGATAGGCACCGCGTTGGCAACACCTCAAGTGTTGCTAGCGTCTATAGGCGACGGTAGCCACTTACCATCAGGTGGGCCGTTAGCTTGTGTGCCTCATCATTCACATAAGAAAAAGCAAGCTTTCTTTTAAAAAAACATTTATATCAACATTTCTTAGACTCAACTTTCAACTCCAAAGTGATTCGTCATCAGAATCATAATCAATATTATTATCACATGTTTTATATAGCTTTATTTTGTATTTTATATATTTTATCTGTATTATATTCTTTAAGCATTAAGTAGGTAGGTAAGATTTTATTTTTCGAAACGTTTCGTCTGTCCCTTTAGAAAAATATAATTAATTGGCTGTTAACTGGCCGAAAATGCTTTTAGCATAAAGCCCACCTTTTGTTGCACATACTCGTGTGT
This sequence comes from Aplocera efformata, assembly GCA_921293045.1. Taxonomy (NCBI): domain Eukaryota; kingdom Metazoa; phylum Arthropoda; class Insecta; order Lepidoptera; family Geometridae; genus Aplocera; species Aplocera efformata. The sequence continues at coordinate 2,565,999 of OV121061.1, forward strand.
AATAAAGTGTCAAATTAATCAATAAATGTTACAGATAGAGGAAAAGTTTATAGTTCCAGTCTTATTCACAATAAGCGTCAAACGACTCTTATAAATAATAAATAAATAATCACTACGTACCTACTATTTATTCAAGCACGTTGTACATGTACCTACAGTACTTGGAAGAAAAAGCCATTATTCCATTAATGTTTCGTGAATTATGTACCTCTTTGTTGTTGGTGTCAAATAAATAATTAATTTACCAAGAAGTCCGGGCGAGCAATACAATTTTATGGTTACCTATAGGTACCTACACGATTTTTCTTATGTTTACACAATGGTTGACCAAGAGAAAACTAACCTCTAAAAGTAGCGTCAGATGTATTAATAACAAAAAGAGCCCGTTAAACAAAAAGGTTTCATTCAAGTTCCACATAAACCGGAATTCGCGCAGAAATAGTTTGAATCATTATTCTTTATCTGTGGTTCTGTTTATTTTCTTTTCGCGGTACTCAAGGTCGTCATTCATATCTATTTCTGAGTTACCGAACGCGCGCGCGGCTTGCCGGCCGATCGCAAACTAAATTGAGGTTACCTTACATCGGCGGTCTTTTTGCAATAACTGGTTTTGTAACCGAATGCACACACAAAAGATTGCATTTTTTATTATTTTACTCTGTAGTAATAACTATAGCGTAATTTTAATCTCAGGGTAATACATTGTATGAGCTATGAGTAATGCCCCTTCCCTGCGTACGAAGGATTATAGTTATAGGTACTTAAATCAACAGGTTTCTGGTTTGGTTCCAAACCAAGGCAACATTTTGTGTGATGAGCATAATAGTTCTATACAATCAAGTCGAATTCAAATATTAATTAGTTAATTCAATCAATATCGGACATGCCGATTCTCAAGAGTATTGGCTAGCGTGTACAGAGGTAATTCATTATGCAAGTAAAACAGATTAAACGCGATTCGGATTCCCACTACGAGGGTTCTGTACAACCAATTGTATTTTTATCTGTTAGTCCATCCGCCGAAAATGTACTTTAAAAACTTCAGCCCGCTACATCTTAAGTTTAAAAAAATATAGCCCTATAAAAGGACATACAGACCTTATAGGTACAAAATTAAATATTCATGGACTTTAGTGTAGATATAATTAGGTACTTATTTATTATTTTGACTATTTTATTTTGTAAATATTTTTATAAATGTAACGAACTGGAATACTATTCTGGAATACTATTCACTATTTTGAAATAAATAATTGAATTGAATTACATATAGCGCCATCTAGTTCCAAACTAATCATAGGTACCAGATTTTTAATAGAATAACAATATACAGTAGTATTTTTTTCAATACAACTAACATCTACGTCACACAAATATTTGTTCTGGGTCAGAATCAAAGCCACGACCTGCAATGTAAAGACAGAGAAAGCCAGTGTGAGGTCAGTTAGTAAGGTTTTCCTTTTTTTGGAATTAAAAAAGAACTCGATAATCTATGGTTGCGTGTTTTACCCGCGGTACTCGCAACCACAGATAACTTCCATTATAGTCTGGCAACTTACCTAATTCCAACAAATATCACCGTAATCGTAACATGACGTAATTTATGAAACAACCTTAACATTGATCCCTATTTCTCTCGGTCTGTGACCTTGGCCCGTGCCTATTCAAACACATTATTCATGAATCATTGTATGCAATGATCAAATAGGTAATGAAGTGATATATTGTCTGTGTGAAAAACAAATCGCTGCGTCTGGAATTTAAAAATCAAATTTCAATTTTGAAAACAATGACAGTGGCTGTCATCCGTCTCGCTTACACTTACGATACAGCGCAAGTGAGTGAATGGTGCAAATAACAAGATTTTACTGTTTTTCCTTTTAAGAAAAAAATGTATCTGGATGGTGTTATTATAAATGTTTTAGTATTTGACAGCTCAGTTGGTGTGGCTCCGCCTTCTTCGCTCTAGGTCGTGGGTTTAATTCCTACCCATGACAAACATTTGGTGACAAATATAGGTGTTTGTTCTGTGTCTGGGTGTTAACATGTATTTGCAAAAAAAGTACTGTATAATAATTCAATTAGTAATATTTCAATTATATTAGCAATAAATAAATAAAATTTGAAATCGAAGTGGTTAGAAGCATGGCATGAAATGACCGTGGATTTTAATTATGGGGATAGAATAAGTGAAAGTAAACGAAATGTATTACTATCAATTTTCACTTTTCAAGTCTCAATAAGTATATTAAAAGAATAAGTATAACAATTAAAATATATGCACCTAATACAGTACACATTTATTTAATTTTACATGCTTTGCACAATAATTACTCGGTCGTTGTTATTTACATGATTGTTTCCTTATCTCATTGTTTACATCATCATACAATTTCACATTTATATTATATTAATTAATACTATAATAATTAATACATTGCATTTCGAGAGCGTGGTGGCCCAGGGGAGAGCGTGGTGGCCCAGGGGCACAGACGCCGACTTTCAATCTGAAAGTCGCTGGTTCAAACCCACTCGTGCACCAATGAGTTTTTTCACTTGAAAAATTCATGTGCGCAATACCACGTTCTCAAAACGGTGACGGAAAACATCGTGAGGAAACCAGCATGTCTTAGAACCAAAAATTCGATGACATGTGACATCTACCAATCCGGATTGGGCTCCCGTGGTAGATCAGAGCCCATTCACTCTCAATCATCGAGAGTAGGCCGGTGTCCCTGCAGTGGGAACATTAGAGGCTGGTACGTTAAACATTGCATTTCGTCACTTTTTGATACAGTACACATTACACAATATAAAAACCTTAAAAATTCGGACTCCAACTCAGCATATGCTGGGTGTGGCAACCAGCGCTGGTATTTCGTTGGAGCCTTCAAAATTAAAGATGCCATGAATTGTTAGTATAGTTTATAAATCTCGTTGAACAGTTTGTTCGGAGAAGTAATATAATTACCCTACACCCATTTGTGCCACCCAGTGGGAGCTAATGCATTGTCATTACCGAGTTCCAGTTAACAGTAGGTGAATGTGTTATGTCTACATGTATAGGTATATATTCTATCTATAGGGTTAATATTGTGATTAGGGTCTCTGAGCGCTTCAGAGGGCTTCAGAGGGCACGTTAAGATATCGCGTGGATAAGCCATGACGGAGGCCTTTAAAATCACCGACTCCAGAGGTGGCCACGAGAAGAAGCGTATGAGACATACGCAGAAAGAAAAGGAAACTAATTAGGTAAGCCTAATAATTTTGTTATTTTCAATATTATACACATAGTCAATAACCATTCATTACCCACATAACAACCCAAAAATCGTTTTGAAATTCCGCGTGGTTTATCCAGACCATTTTTCAAAACGACTATCTTTCAATAAATAAGAATTTTCGAGATTTTTGTCAATAATCGTGTTTTTCAAAAACAGTATCATAGCAAAAATGTTAAAGTACATATATTTATTTGTAAACATTACATTTGCAGCACAAGTTGTATGGTTCTCCAAGCCAATTTCAGATATTCAGATTCAGATACAATGTAAATGATAAAAACATTGTTATGTAAACGTTGTGTTTAGTCCTGCGAAAACTGGGTTGGTCGACATCTGTTCCACCCTTTTTCCGCAAGGGAGGCGTTCCATTGCTAGACTGCACAGATAATAAAATGTAGATGTAAATCGATAAAAATGTGCCCAAAATGCTGGCAACATTATTACATTGGATGGTGATTCTAATTCGCTGTGCAAAATATGTCACAACTTGACGGCTCTGTAGCTTGGTTAGCAGTACCTAACCCTGTCGAACCGAGGGCCCCGGGTTAAATTCCCGGTAAGGGCAAAGTTTTTGTGATAAGCCTAAAGTTTGTTCTCGGTTCTTGGGTGTTTATCCTGTGCTTCTGTGTATATCCATGCCACCTATAACTGAAACAAAAAAATCATACTAACCTGATCCTTATCCTCTTGTGACTTCGGCCAAAGCGTGACGTTCATAACAATCTCCCCCATGTCTTGGTTCGGCTTGTTGGGGTCCCGCAGACATAGAACCAGGTCCTGGGTTCTGCCGAGCTCCAGCGCTGTCAGGTCCAGCTGACAGGAGCCCATGAAATCGTCTTGAAGACCCCAATCGTAGTCGAACACCTGAAATGGGTGGAACTGTTAACTGCTGCAGTGATTTCCATCAATCACGGATAAGTGATTCGTGACGAAAATGACGGGTCGACTGTTTCCTCTACTAAAGTATGAGAAGAACCAAGACGCATATTTTACGCCTTTCTGTACTAGCTTCTAATATTCCCATTACAGGGACACCGGCCTACTCTCCATGATTGAGAGTGAATGAGCTTTGATCTGCCACGGGAGCCCAATTGTAATTAACCGGGTGCACCACTGCTTGGCGGAGGATTACGAGGTGTAGAGGCAGTACTACACAAAGTTAGCACAAGTCCTACTGCTACTTTGAGTTGGGGGCTACCTTTTGCACCACTTGGGGGAACACTCCATTAGTGGTTTATTAATTGTTCTACCCATTAACAGTTGGATATTGTCAAACGTAGTAATAAGAGCGTGATCTTATACATCTTTACTCTCAATTATCGAGAGTGTCCCTGCAGTGGGAACATTAGAGGCTGGTACGGATCTTATAGATAGGTATATTTTTTTTAAGATGCCAAGGGTAGTTCTGATTTCTGACTTTGACATTCCGTAGCCTTACCTTAATCTGAACAGGAACAAAGGGATCTTCAATTGGCACGGTGAAGCACTCATCCCAAACCGGGTTCAGATCCCGGTAGACGATTCTGGACTTGTGCAGCAGTCTCCCGCCGGCCTTGAACTTCACGTACGGGTCGCTGGTGCCTGATAACAAACCTGGCGTTCGAACCCGCGAACGTAGTTAGAAGAAGCGAAAACAAAATAAAACTGGATCTAGGGCAAATTATTGGGATGGGGTGAGGCTAAAATACGATATAAATTCTAAAACTATCTGTTATAAACATTATTATTTGAGTTATCGAGATATCAACCATGATTTGTGAGTTTTGTTGACTTTCGATATTTCGATGCAGTTTCAACGAGTGCGCAAGAGGGTAGACCGATATGTCTGCTAATGCTGTGCACACCCCACCTCGAAGACTTCAGTTTACCCGGGACCATGACGCATGAAGCTGCATCAAAATATCGGGAGTCAACAAAACTCACAAATCATGGTAAATATCTCGGTAACTCGAATAATAATCATAAACGATAATTCTAATAATCTAAGGAGATTTTTAATGCAAATGACTCAGTATCCCCAATTTTGTAGGATCGATCGATAATTGTATGGTATGATATTAATTATATTCTAAGTCTTCTTCTCTTGCTATATGGCTTTGATTGAAATAGCCAATTCATTCGCCAATGTAGCGTTTATAGATACGATGGGCAAAGACGCCGGTGATTAGAAATTCTAGTAAACTATGTGCCACTATAAGTTTGATAGAAATATAAATAATGACAGTTCTGAAATTATTCCTATGACAACCATATTGGGACGGTTTGACAAATCTAAAACTCTAAGGGCGAAGCTACCAGCCATGAGATTAGGTTGGTGCCACGTTGGTATAATAATAATAAATCATTATTTCAGGCTTCTTACATTTTTTTTGTATAAATACTAAAAACAGGCCCATATAATAAATACCTTACAGAATAACATACATAAAAAAATAAAAAATATAAACACAAAAATCGACACTAAGTTACACGATTTGTCTGCGCCGTGTTACGCAATGGCGCCACAGTACTCTGAAGGCGCCCGTGGAATAACCACAGATATAATGATACTATACTAGTAGTATAACGTAGCTCGAACCGTGCAGTTCGGCTTAGTGAGGTGCTAGGTAGAAAGAATATGCTGCGTCAGTGTGGACATTACAATAAAACAATGCGTTGGTTCACTAGAGCTTATTGCTTCGCACGCATCGTATTTCTAAGCATCAAGCGAAGCTCTTGGCAACGTGGCGTTGGCCTAATATATATTAAAGATCATAAGATATATTGAAATAAAAATGGTATATTTCATGCATTTGAAACTATTTTTGAGGCAATTGCAACAGATTTTCGTTTTGGGATACTTAAAAAATGTTTTAGATTCAATTCTATTCAGATTGGTTATTTTTTTGTGAAAATGATCTATTTATAATAAGATAAGAGAAAAAAGGGTTTTTGATTAAGATTCAAATTCTACTTGATTAAGAAAGTATTTGGTTGTTACCAGTTTCTCGATGCTTCAAAATATATACGTGTAATACCTGTTGGTATAATTATTATGTTAGAAAAATTTGACCTAAAATACGTAATAAATGTGGAATATAATCAAACAATAATTAACCGTACTTCACAAGTATTTTTGTCCTGTGACTTAATTTCCAATCAAATCAGTACATATTGAAAATGAATTAATGAATTTATTCCTAATGCCTTTATTAAATTGAATTGAGTTCCCGTATCAAATTACTATATATTTTCATCACTATGTACAACTTTTATTATAATTTAAAACAATCACTAACCTTTTCAGATAATCTTAAGAATCTTTACGTAAGTATCCACTGACTATTATTTTTTTAAATTATACCAGTCGCTTTCATCCAATCTTCGATCTGTCTAATTCGAAAACATGTTTGTACTTAAGGGAGTGTACTGAAAACTGCCCAGGGGAATCTGCTGTATTCAATTAAGTCAGATATGACCATAGATATGGCTAGGGACTCCCAGCTGTGGGATTAAATTGAAGATTCAGTGCTCAGTTCCTGAATAAACTATAACCGGGGAATTAATAGCTGATATGTATTCTTCAGTGATTATCTATTGGTGCACCAGTTGGTTCAAAAATATAAGCCCTGTGAACGCATAAAAAACTGAATTTATTTGCTCCCAATCAAGCAATGAATCTCTAATCTACCAAAGTTTGTTCGTAAAACTAAGTTTGCCAGTAAAAATAATTCACTAATTTAAGTAGTTTAAACTTAATTTCAAGAATGTCCGAAGTTTTAAGCTGTAAAACTTTAGACGATATTTGTTATTTCGATGCTTAAGTTTGTGAATGTTTATATATCGTTATATCCAACGAACTTTTAATTTAAAGCGAGTTTAAGGATAAAGTCTTTTGATAATTATATTCATTCTTTCGTGAACTAAGGATATCATGCAACGGATTGTATTTTGTATTTATAGGATATCCACCGCAATGGTACATATTCCGTGAAAGATTAAGATAGTTTTATAAAAGTTTTATGAAAGTTTACGATAAGTAGCCCGCTACAGCTTATGATTCAATATATATAAGGCTGTTAAAAGTAGAACAGATGGACAGACGTTGTTGACATATGTTACGTTCAAGTCCTGAATTTATACCTATTGCGTCTAATACAAGTTTTATCATAAGTTTATCAACTTCATCGGCGGTAATTTCTAGAAAAGTAACCTTCACCATTTTCAGAATGTGAGAAAATAAAAACAAAAAATCGAATTACCTATGAAAGAGAATAATTGCAATATTTGTGATTTTATATCAATAATATATCACGTCTGATAATAATGGTTGGTATGAAGGTCTATGAAGCATGGGTTCGAACAAAAATAACATGCAAAACAGGTGAAACTCTAGTCTAGGAAAGTGCTGATAGTTACCTAGTGTAAAGGTCCGTGTGAGCAGTGGAATAGAAATTATGATGTAAGGCTTGTTGGTGATAAAAAGATCGATGTAATATTTTATATTAAATGTAGGATCGATGGAGTTTGTTCCGGCAGAGCGCTAGTAAACTGGTATTCTGCCGAAACTTTTTAACGCTTGTCACAGTAGACCATTATGTTTTTTTATTTCTTTTTTATGCTGAGTCGGTGCCGTAACATCACGCCACTTATTTTTGATGTTTTTATTTTGCTCTTTTCTTTTCTTTTTGCGGCCCACCTGATGTTAAGCGATTACCGCGCATAAACAATGTCAATATTACTTAGGTCCTAGGTAATTTAACTTTGACTTAAGTACTTTCTAATGGGGGTTCTCCCCTACCGAAGTAATGAAGTAATAGAAGACCGAAGTCGCATCGTGTTTACTACAGATTACTAAACATTTATTCTTTTGAATTATTTTTACCCTGACACATTAGAAAACTTTCGCGAGAGTATTGGTAATTCATCTGTAAATATCGACCATATATTATTAATATTTTTTTATGAAATCTCAATCAAATTTTATGAATGTATGAAGCCAAGGCTAACTCGATTCTCTATAAGCTTATGCCACAGATTATGCCCAAGTTTCTCAGGACACTCTCGTAATGAAAAAGTTTTAGTGCCTCGACCTACGTGACACAAATAAAGAGTGTTGTAGTGTGTGTTGGTGTTGGAAGCTTGTGAGATTGAGTGGACCATAAAGGAGATTTATTAATTTATAAATACTGAAGGTACAAGGCATCCCTTGCCTAAGGAAGAAAATTAGGCGCAGTCTCATAAAGGGCTATTTTTTTGTTTTTTGTTTTTATTCATTTTCTTTAATACTTGTAAGTTGTCAGCTCTGGTGTTGGAGTTTCCAATCCTAAACTCCAACTTAAATTCATTTATTCCTTTAGATCTCAAGTATTTTTTCACACGTATATTTTTTTCGCACAAGTAAACATATTCGTGAGCATATAACGTGTCACAGGAGCTCCTTAGGCGCATTACATGGACATATCAAATTGCAGTCAGTTTCCACGCTTGTAACCAATTCCATCCCTAACCGACCAACCCGAGGGAAAGAAACAGACAAGAAACCCCTCGGAGACAGTATTACGTTGTGAATATTGTTCTGCGTCATCAGTGGAGCTTGTAGAGAGAGATGCAAGCTTAAACGCGCCAAATTTTTCACACACAAATAACTATATTCGCGAGCATGTAATGTGTCACAGCAGCTCAAGCAGATTACATGCACATAGCCAAATTACAGTCAGTATTTGTGTTTTAGCTAGTCTTATTTATTTAGTTTACGTCTGTTCCAAGAGTGTACGTTTTTCTTACTTAATCAAGGGATACCCAGTATTTTAAAACACGCCGGTGTTCAAACATCATTTGTGATTTATTTTGTGTGAATGTGCATTTCATTTCTTCTTGGATCACTCACCGTTTTTATCCATAGCTACTAAGTTTTGTCCCCGTTTCAGATGTATCCTCAGTTGAAAGAAGGCGTGTTGTCTTAATTGTTGTTCCCGTAATCTTTGGCCCTCGTCTGGTTCCTGAATGATAATTTGCACGTTTAACTTTTTGACGGGTACAAAGCTTAGTTGGTAGTATCCCTGCCTTCAAAGGGTTTCTGGTTTCATTGCCAGCCCGGGCACACTTTATGTGGTAAACATGAAGTTTGTTCTCGGGTTTGTCTTATGTCACCTGAGACACAGGGAATCCTATTACAAGTTTATGAGTATACAACGTGTTTAAAAAGAAAAAAACTTTTTTTTCATCTTACAACGCGATTTTGCTTTTCTCGCTTTTTCTCGTATTTTTGAATCGTGAAGAACGATGACAGAAAATAAACTGCGAAATTTCTGAATATCATTGAGGAATACATTCTCTGTACATGATAAATATTCATAGACATTTCACAGCGCCATCTAGCCCCAAACTAAGTAAAGCTTGTACTATGGGCATTAGACAACTGATATAATACTAAATATAGTATCACACACTTACACATGCCAATCACAAATGACACGCCGAAATTTTGCACGAGAACTTCGATTAATTTACTCAATGCATATTTCTAAATTACAATTTTGTTATTATCATGCCTTAAAGTATATCATGTAAATTTCACGAAGTGCCGTAACACGTTTAAATATGAAATTAATTCAATGTAATTTATGAATTCATACTCAGCGTCCCAAAACACAAGCTTTTACGCTCTTACGGGTGGAATTAAATCATGAAATTTCTATGGAATAACCGTTACCATTTTTATGTGTCTACACTGACTGAACGATCCTACAGTTACCTACTTACTGCCCATGTACATCAGGGCTACGACTCCGGTCCTCTCGTAATGAAGTGTGGGAAAACAAGTCGTATCGCGTTTCGCCCATCACGTTGAGACGGGGATGTAACGGGTCATGCCCTTGTAATTTCACCAGTACCCACCGGTACACAATGCGAGTGCACCACTGCTTGACAGCAGATTACCAGGTGTGGCAGTACTTCTCTGCACAAGTTCTACTGCTACTTTAGGTTGCTCCTTTTGCACCATCCTTGGGACACTCACATGCCGAAGCGACATAGTTCCCAAAAATTATAAAAATAACAATTCGGTCCACTCGGAACGAACACGTAATAAACATACAAAATAAACATATCTACAGTCAAAATGAGAACCAATTCTTTGAAGGAATTTCAAACGTCAAAGTATGATTGTTGATCCAAGCCAAAGTTGAAGGTATTTAGCTGTGAGATAGCGCCTGGCAGTTTACTCGAGTAATCCCAACAAGCATTGCTATACACAACAACGTAGGGTTCTACTATACCAATTGTCGAGAAACTTGAAACTCTTCAACTTAGTTCTGCTGTGCCTATTGTTTTAACAGCTGAACCAGATCATATCAAGCTCTAGGTGCACTGTGTATTGAGACCCTGGTGTGACATTTTTACCATGTATCAAGAGTAGGAATTGCTACGGGCCCTGAGCAAAAGGAGGCCCCGAGCAAAAGGGCCCCGCGTCGTAAAACTTACTAATTGGGACAGTTCTGCCGGTGGTCCCCTTGGGTAGTGCGCAGGAGTTCCTGAGGTGGAAGGCACGGGCTCGTTGGACGATTGGCGAGTCATTGACAAATCTGTCGACAAAATTTTAGGATAAATATTATCTTACTTATATTATATAGGCGAAAGTTAAATCAAAATATCTAGACATTTTTTTTTATCTACTATACAACTAAAATATTCTGTATGAATATTTTAATTAAAAAAACTATGGAACCAACATGAAATCACATCTTACAAAAAAAATAAAATTAAAATCGGTTCATAAGTGACGGAGTCCTAAGGTAACAAACAAAAAAATACAGCCGATTGATGATCTCCCATGGAAGTCGATTGATTACAAAATTAGAATAATTTTTAAATAAACAAGAAGTTTTCGGTTGCAGGCTTTACACGGCTTGAAAACTCAGACACCAGAGTTGGCCACACGAAAGAAGAAAACCAAAATAAAAAGGCACGTATTTCATAACAAGTTACGCGAACCAATTCGATATAATTATATTGGCGTTGAAAAATACATACGAAATTTTTCGCGTGAAAATATTTATTTTGCTTCGATTAAATTCATAATTGTTATTACGTGTATATATAAAAGCGAACGTAAAATTGTTTCTCATATTTTACCGCTTTCAGGTCTAACTACTTAACCAATCATCATGAAATCAGGGGCACAGCAAAAGACAAAGTTATTTTCATCCAGAAATAAACTAGTTAATTGACAGTTCTATATTAACGCGAGGCAAGCCGTGAGCTAATGTTTCCGATGAATAGCATTGGCGGATTTTTGAACTGTTGTTTTTTGTTGTTTACTAACTAAATATTATAAACCAGCTGCGCCCCGCGGTTTCACCCGCATAGTTCCCGTTCCCGTGAAAATACGGGGATAAATTTATTTTACGTTTTCGTCAATTTTACAATGTTTTTATTAGTTATTCTGTTATTAAAAAATCTTTCACCAATGGAAAACTACTTTATCAGCTAGTAAAACAGGCTATATTTTATCCCCGTATTCAAAAGTAAAAAGTCAAAAGCCAAACTCATTTATTCCTTTAGTTAGTTAGTTAACTATTATTATTTATTCATTTATTGATTTATTTTATTATTAAAAATGATACCTGAGATAGGTATCACATCATCAGCATAGGAGATGCTTGTTCACATATTCGTGAGCATATAACGTGTCACAGGAACTTCCTAGGCACATTACATGCACACAGATATGTCAAATTACAGTTAAGTTTACGGCTGTTCCAACCCTAACCGATCAACCCGAGGGGAAGGAACAGACAAGAAACCCCTCGGAAACCGTGAAACTGCGGGGCATAGCTAGTAAAGTTCATAAAACAACAGCATCAATCTCTCGCCAGCCTCAAGAAAGGCAAATAACAATATCAACAAAAGTAAATATTGTGAAAGTCGATGACAACTGTGTCGTTTTAGACGTTGTAGCGAATGTGTCTCCTGAGAAATACATTTTGATGGCGTAATACATTATGCAGGGGAAATTGAGTTATGGATATCACTCGCATGACTGAACCTATTTCATCATCTCTAAAATCTAATAGTGTACTGGCCCCACAGCTCAGTTGATAGTAGCACTGCCTTTTGTGCAGGTTGTGAGTTCGATTCCCACTCACGACAAGCTAACGAACCTATTTGTTTGTTCTGAATCTGATCGTCGACTGGGTCACAATGAAAGCGGGTTACATAAACAATTTTATATTTTTCTTAAAGACTTGAAAGTTCCTTATAAAAAAAACTAAATTAAAGTTTATTTTGTAACGTAATATAGGAAGAAGTAAAACATTTTTATTTATTTTTGTAATTTTAATAAAAAGATATTGATGATTTTTATAATTTCAACAACATCTTTAAGACTATTTTTCCATGTTTTACTTATGTTTCTGTTCTGTCACATAAATAGGGCATTTCTTGTGCAGAAATTAATTATTCTGATCAATTTAAAACCGTGGAAAACATCGCGGGGCACAGCTAGTCAGCCTAATATTATAAATGCGAAATTTTGTCCGTATGTGTGTTTGTTACGCTTTAACGGCTAAACAGATCTGGATGTTTGTTTTAGGTCATATCCTGGATTAAAAGATACTTTTTACCCCGAAAAATTGAAGTAATTTTTTTTTCTTCTCGTCTCATCTGGATCGTCATCCAGATGAGACGATAAGAAAAAAACACCACGGGGCAAGCAAGTCAATAAAGAAGCTATCGGATCGCTTGCGTGACTGAATTATATTTGCCAGGCCTGAATTATCTAATACCATCTGCTTAGGTAGGCTACGCGTGTTCTCATTGGGGATGCAAATGGAGGCAGATTCTGAATTTCTAGTTCAAGGTCTTTCTTTCGAATATTTTGTTTTCGCTGTAGCATTTTATTTGTGGCACTATTTGGCAGAGCAATAATGATTCTCTGGCTTGATATAATATACTTGATAATTTTTACAAATAAATTAAATTGAAGTGTCTGTTGGTACTGTCAAAAAAAATCTTTATGCTAAATGCATTTGAAAGTATATGTGGAGTGTTTGATCTCCAAAACGGTTGTGCCGATTGGCAGACAGCTGATGTTATAAGAAGTAACTCAGGGTACTTTTATTTTAGAATAAATAAATAAGAGTTCTGAGTAAAAAAAATTTCTACGCTGTCAAAGTCGCGCGGAGTGGCCCAGGGACACAGACGCCGACTTTCAATCCGAAGATCACTAGCTCAAACCCACACGTGTACCACTGAGATTTTCAGTACTACGCAGTACCACGTTCTCGAAACGGTGAAAAAATTCAAAAATTCGAATAGATGTGACATCTACCAATCCGGATTGGGCTCTCGTGGTAGATCAAAGCCCATTCACTCTGAAATATCGGAAGTAGACTGGTGTCCCTGCAGTGGGAACATAAGGGAGACAAAAACACTGTTAAATTTAATTTGGTCGGGTTTGGTTAGGTAGAAAGAGACATATTTATATATCTCTCTTTCTGTCACTATTTATTTATATATTTACCGTCTTTTTTTCGGAAGAGGCGCATTCTCCGCCACTTCCTAACAGCTGCCTTCAACGTCTTCATGGGCTGCCGTCAACATTGAAGACACCATCTCAGGATACCGTTTGGTTGGCTCTCCATGAAAATTCCATTTCGCGGGACATCCAATCACAAAAACACTGCGCTTTCTTTCAAATTATGTTCACCCTTTTCATCGGTAAAACCTCTATAATGTCGCTCATCAATTACTTTTTTCATTAAGACACTTGATCTATAATTAGTTTAAATTCATGTTAATCTTTATTCATATTAATGTTTCACAAAAAAATGATTTCATAATTTTGTATTATGGGTTTTTTTTATTTTATCTATATTTAAAATTACTAATTAAATAAAAAAAGTTCTCTTTAGGCGAAGTTTGAGAGTATTTCAAAGAATTAAAATGTGAAAACGTGTTGCTGTATTATCATTCTGAGACCTATTCATCTGCCTTTTGGGTTGATTTTGTCTAACGTACATTTTATGTAGTTCATATTAATTTGGTTTGTGGGGAATGTTGGTGAAATTTTGAATTCTAAATAAACGGATAGACAATTTCAATTTAATTTATAATAGATTAATCGTATTTCCGATTCTTAAACGTAGCCGGGAATTTTTATTTAATTTGTATTCCAAGAGTATAAATGAAGCTCTGAAGCATTACATTCTATTCTCTATAATAAAATAGAAACGTAAGAAAATTACATGATATCGCTTATTTTAGGGTTTCATGCCTCAAAAGTAAAAAAATCATATAGAACAAATCCGAAAACCGCAAAAAAAAAAGGTAGTTACATCACAAAAACATAAAAAAACCTACAAATTACACGTTTACCTACAAGTTCGTACGGGGAATTCGGTGTGCGAGTCCGACTCGCACTTGGCCATTTTTACTCAGTCATAAGCAGGACTGCAATATCCAACTGTTTACCTTAACACAGTACAGTTACACAAGTGTGAGCTCATAGCTTCCATTGTTGTACCATAAAAAAATCAATAAGAACTCTTCTCATTAGTTAAAATATATTTCATAACAATCCGATAGGCGGGACATAACTTAAATTAACGAAAGTTAACAATAAGTAAGCTCATCCTTTTTAAGGTGTATAATTCTGTGCTAATGAAATATTTTCTCTAATTAAAAAGCTCCCAATTAAAACTTACTGCAAACACGAGGAAAACCGCAGTCCCTAAGGTGCGCTTAATTCTCTCGCAAAGAGAATATACGGAAAGTCGGAACAATTCCGCTTGAGAAAAGTATGTAACAGTAAAAGAATAAAACGTTTTTAATTTCCACCCAAAATTTGGTAGCTTTGTCTCCAAAAATCAGAGGAGAGAATATAAAAGTTGTAAGACTTTACGTCCTTAAATAGTAATTTCGAATGTGAAACTTTTCGTAACTACGCTTTTATAACACAGTACCAAAATAATTATTTTAATTTTCATTTGCTACCTTAAAGGAGGAAACCGTGATTGGCAACAGGTACAAAAATAATTGACTGTAATAAAAATAGAAAATAAATACTTCAATACTTTTCAACCAGTGCGTCCTACCTGTCATGACCTACGGTGCTGAGACGTGGACACTCACGAGCTATGGAGAGGGCTACGCTTGGAGCCACTCTGAAAGATAGGATCCGAAATGAAGTAATCCGACAGAGGACCAGAATCATCGACATAGCCCAGCGGATTAGCAAGCTGAAGTGGCAGTGGGCTGGCCATATATGCCGAAGAACCGATAACCGTTGGGATAGACGAGTACTTGAGTGGAGACCGCGTGTAGGCAAACGTAGCGTGGGGAGCCCCCCGGCTAGGTGGAGCGACGACTTGCGAAAGGTTGGAAGGAAGTAGGTGAGAGGGGCCGAAGATCAGGCTCAGTGGCGCTTACTTGGAGAGGTCTATGTCCAGCAGTGGACGAATAAAGGATGATGATGATGAATACTTTACACCTTTTTTACAATCCACGACCTACAGCGTAGAAGGTGGACCTACTGAGCAATGAGGTCAGTCGGTATGTCGGTATGTCGAATGCGTAGGCTTATCTACGTTATCGGGTATCCCGGATTATTCAATTTGCAGTAGCTGATACAAATTATTTGCGAGGATAATTTAATATTTCAGACATTATCGTTCTGAATGTTGCCAAGGTTAAACCGATAGGTGTAACTTTGGCTGTTTCTGAGGGCGTCAATAATAGCAGAAGTTTGCACGTAAGTTCACGTTTCCAAACTAAGTATAAGCTTTGGAAATAGTAGCTTTATTTCCAAAATCTATACTTATGTTATTCGAACATAAATCAAATTGAAATCGTTTATGTCCAAAGGCATGTACAATAAAGTTGTAACACTGATTCCTGCGTTAGTTTAAAACTGTGTTGCAGAAAACCAGTTATATCTGCCCCAAAATATACGTAAAAATGTATGCATAATAACTAGATATCTTAAAATATTAAAATTCATGGTGTGTGGTGGGTGTTTTGTGTGTTAAATTGAATTCAAACATAAGAAATAAAGAATTCACTTGTCAATAAGTATGGAAATTACTTGTCAATTTAAGTACTAAGTAAGTAATTATTCACTATTATTTTCAATATCTGTTATCTCTTTAACTTGGGGTAATTCAAATAGTCATCCTTGACTTTTTTGGCGCTCGTTCAATGCCAAAGATATGTCCTGGTAGCCTGTTTACTTTCTCAGCCTGTTTACTTTCTCAGACGCAAACCATGTTCGCTCACAATTTTTCCGATAAAACATTTATTTATCGTTATAATTTCTATCATGTTTCTGCTCCGCATTCGTAGCGTTTTGCTATTTGTTTTGTTCTGCAAATACGTTATAATATTTGTATAAAACATGTATTGTTCGTAAGTGATGTAGCGGTCCATGGCTGACCTAAATTAACGATTAGATCTTGAAATTTATTTGTAGATTGTACGCTATTGTTTAAGATTCCGTGTACATTTATTTATCTTGATGTGCAATAAACTGCTAAAATTTTAGTTGCCATTTTGCTATCTTTTTATACATGATTGCCCGTAACAAATAGCATTTTTCCTTTAGTATAAGGATTTAGTATATGTATAAAATTTTTTAATACTTATATATCGTATTAAATACTCATCGTTGAGGATCGATGTCTGTAAGAACACTTTTACAGAAATGTCGATTCCGTCTCACCTGATGGAAAGACGATGGTTTTCGATTCTTAATTCCTGCTAGTAGCTTCTCTGTTTAAATTTCAACCACGAGATCTCATTTACGGGGGGGTAAATCACTCATCTGTGCATCTATGCAAACAAATCAAATTGACGGTCTGTTTTTAAAGTCAAAGTCAAAGTCAAAACAGCTTTGCACAGTGTATTTAAAAGCATACATGTTAAGAGTAACACGTATTACAAAATGCATTTGAAAGTATAAACTTTCATCATCAGCCTAAACTTAAACTTTGCTAATAACAAAAAACAATTTTTATTTTTTTTGTCTTTCTGTCTGTTTGTTCCGCTAATGTCTGGACTAATTTTGATGGGACTTTCACTGACAGATATAGTATAAGGAATAACTTAGGCTAATTTTATATTAGAAAAGGGATTTGGGTTCCGCACATTAAAATGTTAAATTCACGCGGTTGAAGTTCAATATTTTACTATTATATAATTACTAAACCTACCCCTTCAGTAGGAGGAAGTATGGCAAAATGCCACGGGAATCTAATTTTTTTTTAAAGATTGTTCTATAAGTTTTTGTCTATAACTTCACGATATAAGATATTTTCACATAATGCAGTACAGTGTAAATGCAGTACTAATTCGTGGCAGAAATAGATATGGTGGCAGTATTTTCCCGAACGAACTCTGCCCTTTTTCACAGTCCTACCGGTGCTAACCTTTTAGCATTATGACCTATTTTCTCGCGTTTTAGAACTCATTTCAAATTTATAGGGTTGAAAAGTAAGACTTCAGACGATAAATCGTCGATATAAGGATTTTATGGACTTTAGTTATTGCTTTCTTCATAAAATGGATTTAATGATAATTCAATTTTTTTTTTGCTGTGTTTGTTGGCCGCAGATGTCCTTGATAACCTTACGCGGACTTTTAGGAAGGCTCTCAATAATTCCGTACCAGCCTCTAATGTTCCCACTCCAGGGACACCGGCCTACTCTCGATAATTGAGAGTGAATGGGCTCTGATCTACCACGGGAGCCCAATCCGGATTGGTAGATGTCACATGTCGTCGAATTTTTGGTTCTTAGACATGCCGGTTTCCTCACGATGTTTTCCGTCACCGTTTTGAGAACGTGGTATTGCGCACATAAATTTTTCAAGTGAAAAAACTCATTGTTGCACGTGTGGGTTTGAACCAGAGACCTTCAGATTGAAAGTCGGCGTCTGTGCCCCTGGGCCACCACGCTCTCAATATTTCAAAGTGATTAAATATTATATTTATGTGTGGGTGCCGGTGAAATCCCATGCGCATGAGACGTAACCTCCCTGTCTAGGGTGACGAGCGCAATGACTAAGGTCTTGTCATACTTAGATCAGGTAGGACCTATGTTGTATTACAGTTGTTATGGGCGGAGGTAACCAGTTTACAGTGGGCCTTCAGATCGTCCAGTCACTTTGGTTATATCAAAATGCAATAGAAACAGGCCGAGGTATTCTAATATCTCTCTCTATAAGAATCTATGTTTTGATCAACTGGAATATTACTTATTTTATAGCTAGCTGCGCCCCACGTTGCTACCCGCATGGCCATCCTACGGGAACCGTACATTTTCCGAGATAAAAAGAAGCTATGTCCTATTCTAGACTATAATACATCTCTGTGCCAAAACGCATCAAGTTCTGTTCAGCCGTTCTGGCGCGATTAAGAAGAATTATGCATACCTCTGCACTAGGTTTTCCTGTGTCGCAGATGGCATGAACAAACACAGAAACACACGACAAACACCAAAGACCCGAGAACAAACTTTCATGCTCACCACACAAAGTGTGCTCGGCCGGGAATCGAACCCGGGACCCCTCGCTTCGAAGGCAGGGCTACTACCAACTAAGCCACGGAGCCGTCACGGATCACGGATTGAACAAGAAGACCCATCTAAATTTTACGCATTTATAATATTATATTAAAGTACTAGCTGCGCTCCGCGGGTTTACCTACGTAGTTCCCCTGCATAATATATTACGCCATCAAAATGTATTTCTCAGGAGACACATTCGCTACAACGTCTAAAACGATACAGTTGTCATCGACTTTCACAATATTTACTTTTGTAGGTATTGTTATTAGCGAGAGATTGATGCTGTTTTATGAACTTTACTATCTGTGCTCCGCAGTTTCACCCGCGTAGTTCCCGTAACCGTGAAAATATGAGAATAGAATATAGCGTATGATACTCGCTGATAATGTCGCTTCCAATTGGTGAAAGAATTTTAAAATTGTTTCAGCGGTTTTGACGTGAAACGACTCACTTTCGCATTCATAATATTATGAATAATTATAGTTAGGATAGGATGATAAATCATGTCTCGTTTATTCCCGTAGGACTATCACTGTCAAGAGACTGAATAAAGTTAATCAAAGTTGGCCCTGGGGCTGGTTGGTTAATCAGAAGTTGGACCCTGACTGAAAGCCTCTAATCAACTTGACAGATTATACAGCTCAATGTTTCTTGATAGACATTTTCAACCTGCCTGGAGTTTTTCAATTCGGCTGTACTTTTTTAATGTTTTTTACCCCAGCCCGTCATTTATCAATCTATTTGGAAAAAAATTAAAGGATATGCTTTCATAGTCCCATCGAAATTTTATTAAAATCGGTTCAATCGTTTGGTGGTTAAATAAATTTAACTAAAAAAATATTTCATCCAATTAACGAAAGTGCATGTTTTGTTTTCCTGTGACTTTTTTCGCCCATTATTTACATCTTTATTTACATCGATTTGCATCTTTCTTTATCAAATTATAGACCGCGAATGAAAGAATTGCAGTCAGTTCTTTTTCGATTATTAAATCAGTCTTTTCTCTGAGAATTAATGACGTGTCTATTTCTATAGTCATCCGTATAATTAAACTAGCTCCCTCGCGTTACTGTAGATTTATTCAATTATTTCTGGACACACGGATGTCTTTGTCCCTTGTCCTTTTCTGTACCTCTGAAAACGTGTTTGCAAATTTTATGATGATCGGTTGAGTAGTTAAGGCGTGAAGGCTTTACAAACAAACAAACTCTCAATAATAACATTAGTAATGATTACTTTAGCCGCCGACTTTTATCAAAATCGGCCCAATAGTTTGGTCGTTAAATTAAAATAACTAGAAAAATAGTCATCCAAGTAAAAGAAATTGCATGTTTTGTTTTTTTGTGACTTTTTTCGTCGCCCGATACTGATACCCGTCGTTTTATACCGATTTTGATGTTCATATTTATTTTTAAATGGTAGCTAGAAATAAAGAACGAAAATATCGAAGGCGGTTATTTCGATTTCTTAATTAAACAATTATGTTTGAAATTATTCATTCGGAGGATCATTATCATATTAAAAGTTGTTACTGGCATTTTTATATTTTAATGATTTTTTCCACTTAATTGGCATTCCGTAGCTTAGTTAGTAGTAGCCTTCATAGCGCGGGTCCCAGCTACGATTTTGGGACGCACTTTGTATGGTGAGCATGCCGTACGTTCTGGGATCTTGGGTTTGGAATCCTCCTACAAGGGTATGAGAGTGTTTATTTAGTTAAGGGCTATTGACTTTACTGATTCAGAAAAAAAGATCTATATGAAATAACGCAGACGCCGGTAAGTAAAACCCATTTTTTTCCTACCGTCCAGTCCGGTCTAAAATGATTTTGACTATCTCATGAAAACAAAGACGTAGGTAGACAAAAATATGTTTAATATTAACACTTTCATATTTAGTCGTTATCGAACCCTAACATTTAGAAAATACTCAAACACAAATACCTCTGACCTGCTTAATGAAATATTGGCCCGCTAAATGGCAAACATTTTGTTATAACATTTACCCTTCCGCTCTGTGTTAATTGTTTCAAATAATTTGGAGCAAGTGATTTTACGAAAACATCAAACAAATAATTATTATGTTTATATTTATATATTTTCACTATACAAAGGAACAAACTTCATGCTCACCACACAGTGTCTCCCGACATTACTTCGCTCATTACATCCGGATCGGTATGTAATGAGCGAAGAAAAAGTCACAGAAAAGCCATTTCGTTGACGACATATGTTCTCCAGTTATTTTGATTTAAAAACCAAACTATTGAACCTGTTTTAATGAAATTACTATGAGAACAATATGACCAATAGAATTTCCGTCAAAAGAAATTAGAATAATATTGATAAATGACGGTAGTCTGAGGACACAAACATAATAAAAAAATACAATGGAATTGATAAATTCCTTATCCTTTGGAAGTCGACTGGCAACAATTTGCTATGAGTGATTACATAAGATAAATCGATTTATGGAAGGTCAGTGTCCTAAGAGCAGTTACAAAAGAATCTTCTAGTCTCGAGATTGTTAGACTAACGCAAATACTTTTATAATGTCTCGCGAGAGTTCTATTGCCATACATATAACTTGATGCACGGCTCTCTGAGTATTGAGAATAGTGGAAAAGTTACGATAAGTTTCTGTGTGAATTCCTATCTTTAAGACTAAGAGACGGAACAAGCTGACGGCAAGACCACTCCGTGATCTAAAGTAGCCTATTTGTTAATGCAGGATATAAGCTATCCTGGTATCAAATTTCAACCAAATCCGTTGTGCCGTTTGACCGTGGCGGTTGACCAAAAATACACACACACACACACATACACACACTCACATATATACAAACTTTCGGCTTTGTAATATAAGTAAGATGTAATGCCATCTAGCATTATGTGTATATAATATATATATTCTTCGAAAGTCAAGTAACTGCAAATAATTGTGTGTTTAAAAAGTTTGAACCCTGAAACTGTTCCCGCTTTAAGCAATATAGCCATCTTCGAATGTTACGTAACATTGCGAAAAGATTTTCTTGTAGAAAGATTGCTTTGAATTCGCTTTCAGTAATAGGCCCATTGTATAATACTTCATGGCATTGTAAACTACTTATATGTTATTTTTATGTTATTGTGTTATAAAATAAAAAGTTTTCTCATATCTTTTAGGTTGCATAGATAAGAGACGCCTCAGCGAATCATTGTAACTGCCATACAAAATACTTTTAATGCGGGGAACAGAGATATTCTCTGCTACACTTAAATATTGATAAAAATACCTTTGTATGTTGTATATAGTATTGTGTTGTGTATGTTTTGACTATATCCGTGACGTCTGCTCAGGGCTCTGACTGAAAACCAGCGCCGCACTGAAATCTTTCAGTTTGGCGCTTATTTTAAGTATTTTGTTTATAATTTGTTTTGTTTTATATAAATATAAATATGTTTTATATTTATATAAAAAATATTTATGTAAATATATATACTGTTATTTCTTATTCTTAGTAGTTTATTTTGTTTATTGTGTTTTTGGTCAGGGCAAAAAATGTTTTCTTTTCTTCTATATCTAAGAATGTTAATCTAATGGAACAATTACAACAACTATTATTATTTTAAGTTACAATATATATTTCTATTTGCCGTTACACATAACTGGTAGGTGGTTAGTAACCACTTATTATTAGTGCTTTCAGATTTTCAAGTCATTTTACTCACATAAAAAAAAACTATGGTACATACTAATCAAATCCATCGAATGAGATTAAGCGGAGACTTTCCAATTGTTGTAGATAATTAAACTTACGTTGAGATTAATTAGATACATTACTTGAAAAGATGGCCCGTCAACAGGTTAATTACGTTAGTTGTGAAGATATTATACTTAAAGTTTTAATTAATTCACGCAGATTGTGAGGTCTAGCTTGCACCGTTGTCTACACTATTCCTTCATACCGCTTGCCAGTATGGCGATTATATTAAGTCATATTAAGTTTGCTTTGATTTTTGAATAAGCCATTTACTCATACCAAAGAAGAAGATGACCGTAGGATTATTAGAACACTTTTTTTAGATATAGACTTTATTATTATTGTGCCATCACAAAATTATTCTGTGATTATCCATAATTACAAATGCGAAAGTGAGTTTATTTGTTTGTTACGGTTTCACGCCTAAACCACTAGACAGATTTAAAAAATCTTTCACCAATGATAGCTACATTATCAGCGAGTAACATAGGCTATATTTTATCCCCGTGTCCCTACGGAAACGGGAACTACGCGGGTGGAACCGCGAGGCAGCAGCTTGTACTTTAATAAAATTAATATTATAAATGCGAAAATTTTGATGGATGCTTGTTACTTAATCATGCCAGAACAGCTGAACAGAACTTGATGCATTTTGGCACAGAGATTATAGTCTGGAATAGGACCTAGCTTCTTTTCATCCCGGAAATGTAGGTACGGTTCCCATTGGATGTTCAACCGCGGGTCACACCGGGCGGCGCATCTAGTAAACAATAAATCGGTCCTCTGCTTTTATACTACTCAACCTTTGTCAGATGGTCTAGCATCCAATCAGCCAATCATCAGAAATCTCATTCCAATTCCAATTCTCTCCATACTTCGCTACAAAGCCACAAGCGCTCCATATGAAAGTATTTAAGCTGTGACTACCCTTTGCGGTTACTTGATTGCTCGTTGTACTGTGACCTTCAAAGTTGATTTATAGCCTACCACCTGCCACTCCGCGGTTTTACCCGCGTAGTTCCCGTTTCCGTGGGAATACGGGGATAAAATATAGATAATGGAGGTTTCCATTGTTGAAATATTTTTTTAAATCGGTGCGCAATAGAATATAAGCGGTCTAACATCCTTTCCTTTCATCGGAGATAATTGACTGAGGCAGAAAGGTTGATCCTCAAATAATTTATTTTTAACCCCAACGCAAAAGATGGTGTTATAAGTTTAATCCGTGCGTCTGTAGTATCGAATCTCCCAAAACAAAGGGACCGATACGAATGCGTTTTTTTTTTTTCTGAATAAAAACTAACGTGATTCAGGTGGTTCTTAGCTATTATTTTTAACAGATTTTGACCTTTGCAGCCTACTTCAGGGTCAATAAATTATACCAGCCGAATTGTACCTACCATTCGAAGCCTCAGTCACAAAAGAAGAGCTCTTGATCCAAAATTCCTATTGTTTCACTTTGATTTCTCTAGAGCTTCGATCTTCTGTCAAGATTAAAGGATCAATCATAGTCAAGAGGTCATACTCGCGTACTCAAATTTACAAAAATGTTGTAATATATTTTTAATTCCATTCGTTTTTACAATAGTTGTTTATCTATACTTATTATACAACTATAACAGGTCCAAATCAGAAGGTACATCAGAAAGACATTTTAAAGAAAATTTTTGGAAGAGTCTCTATTGTCGCAATTGATGAAAAAAAACATTATCTTTCATTTTGTTTTTTTTTTTTTTTTTTTTTTTTTTTCATCTTGGCGGCGCATCACGCCGAAACTAATGTATGAAAAATTGTAACAAAATCGCTTAAATAGTTTGATTGTTAAATCAAAATAACTGGAATAAATGTCATCCAATTAAACGAAATTACGTATTTTACTTTCATGTCACTTTTTTTTTTCGTCCATTGTATATAGGAACGGAATCTTTTTTAAATAGTTGTTTGTGATCCCTAAAGTTGTGAAATAAGTGATAGAACTATATAAGTTGTTTTTTTTATTTTATTTTCAGTCCATTTTTTAATGCGTTTTTATTTTAGCTAAAGCTTGGTGTTGCCATAGTCTTTAAACAATCAGTATCAAAACAAAATGGCAAAAATGTACACTAAAGAAGAGATGGTACCTGTTGTGCTTTCTCTTAAGAAAAATTTATTAGGTTCACTTTGTACGGAGTGGATTTCTCTATCTTGATCAAGAAGAATTGTTTGCAATAAACTCGAAAGTATGCCGAAGAGAGCAGTAGTAAAAGCTTTTTGCAAGATATTGTGATTCTCTTGTTTTTATATTTAGAATCAACAGTTTTGTTACGTTAAATGATATCTACATTTAATGTGTTTCGATGATAAACTGCAAGTGTGAAATTTCAGGTCCATTATAAATTGCACCTCATCTCAGAGTAGGAAGCACCAAGAAGCCAAAATTAAAATGTTTGTTCGTTTGTAAAAGCATCACTTGAGAACGGCTGGAAAGATATGCTAACTTTTTTTTAATTGTGCCTCTTAGTTTTGTTTAGTAATATGTATTTCATAGGTTGGGAATTTAAATATTTCGGGTAATACTTACTGTAAGTGCTTCTTTTCCCCAGGATTTCTTCTTCTGTATGGCTTTTTGTGTCCTCAGGATTTATACTACTGTGCGCAAATGACGTTTGACAGCTGATTGTAAAATTTTGGCAATTAGCTGTCAATCAATGTCTGCCGAGTCAGCTAGTCTCATAGGTCTATGGTATACTCTCGCCCCATGAATTTACGAATCCATCAGCAAAACACCAGACACTGGCAGAATTTGTGTGGCTAAAGACACAAAAAGCCACAAAGAAGAAAAAGGTCTATTGTAGTTTGCATTCCCTCATACTTTGGGATGGGAGAAACTACGACGTATTGTTATGGATGACATCTACCACACGACATCAGGTTTGGCATCCACTTGTCCTGTTAATTTAGTCAGACAAATGACAAGTATGCCTGAAGAGTCAATAAACGATTCTATGGTATAAAATTCTATGAAATAATAAACATGTTTTCATAATATATTTCAAAGCGTGTATATTTCAAATGATGCACTTAAATAAATTTCTGGCCCGATGTGCGAATTGAACACGCGACCTTTGTGGTTAATTATTCCACCTACGCAACACCGACATTAGAATTAGTTCTGGACTATTATCTTTCACAATTTTGTCTGGAGCCGGAAATCAACTATGAAGTGCTCCCATACCCGCGATTGGCCACGGGATTCTTAATTTTTACGGGATAAAAAGTATAAGCTGCCTTCATTACAAATTTTATCCAAATCTGTTGAGGCGTGAAAAAGGCGAAAGATTGTTTGAATGGACCTCCATTTTGATACGGGTCCATTTTGATTGAACTTTCGCCCCTTATAATATTAGTGCTTTTTTTTATTCTTATATAATGAATTTGCACGCTGTTCAGGAAAATATGGCTTTATAGTTATATTATAAAGGCGAAAGATTTAATGTATGTGTCTCTCTCTCTCTCCGTCTCTCTGTATGTGTGTACTCCTTCACGCTCAAACGGCTCAACGGATTTGGATGAAATCTGGGTTCAAGATCTTTATATCCTGGATTAGCACAAAGGCTAATTTTGATCCCGGAAAACCTCCGGGCGCAGCTAGTAAATTATAATAACGCATGTACTCGTCACGTCTGTGTGGGAGCACTATTAGAACGTAAAAGGGTAAGTTTTATGAGCCAACCGAACGGTATACCTACTTAAACTGAATTTATATACATAATGAAACCTTTTTAGTGACCTTTCGGAGGGTAGCTGTAGTCCAGTAAGCTAAGGCTCTTGACTTCCGATCTTGAGTGCAAAGGAATTACTCGAACGTGTCTGATACTCTTTGTCGGGTTTGAATATTTTTTTTTATGTGTATGCGTGACGGAACGAGCTGTGGTCCCACCTGATGGTAAGTGGTGACCCTCGCCCATGACAACAGTAATGCGCGCGACTCAGTATGCTCCCATTCATCCTGCTGCGTCCATCACCCGAGACGGGGATGATACGACTCATGCGAATGTGATTTCACCGGCAGCCACACCCTTCCACCGGAACACAGTAATGCAACCACTATTGCTTGGCGGCAGATTCCAGATGTGGTGGCAGTACCTCTCCGGACGAACTTGGCACAAGTTCTACTGCTACTTTTGGTTGCTCCTTTAGCACCACCCAGGGGGTACGTGTAGGGAATCAAAGGGTACACACCTACGGACGCGAGCAACGGAGGTACCTTAATAAACATACTTAGTATTTTGTAACAGTTACCACCTAGCGGTCTTATCACTGAATGTGATTTCATTCCGACAACTTTAAGATGGAATTAAGAATTTGTGACGCTTTATAAGACAATGATGTAATACCACAGAATTTTCGTGAAATATAAAAAAAAATGTTTGTCGTTACTTATCTATGTGCGAAGCTATATAAATATGTATGGCTCGTATGCTTCGACTTCAATCATACACGAGTTACATACAAATTTTAAAACTATCATGGTTATGAACATTATTATTCGTGTTACCGAGATATTTACCATGATTTGTGAGTTTTGTTGACTCCCGACGACGCGGTCGAACGTACAAAACGAGTGCGCAAGAGTGTAGACCGATATGTCTACCAATGATTTGCACACTCCACTTCGCAAATACTTCAGTTTGCCCTGGACCATGACACATGTAACTGCGTCGAAATATCGGGAGTCAACGAAACTCACAAATCATGGCAAATATCTCGGTAACACGAATAATAACGCGTTACGTAAGCCCCGATGATGTCACGTGATTTACAATGTGTAATTAATCACCTTTTTTTTTTTTTTTTTCGTGGGGAAATGCACTCGCATACCGCCCTGCCACGGGGAGACAGAGCGGTTATGTGGGACTAGACCCACTAAAACCCCACGGTGTCCTCCTCTGCCGCTTAGTGGCGGGAACACGGGAACGTTAACACACACATCCGCGAACCCGCCACGGCTGTCCGTCTCCGGACCCCTCTCTTTTTGGCACCGAGTGCCACGCCTTAGTTAGCGACACGCCAGAACACATAGCGTGTCGCAACCACCTCGGGGACCTGGCCAGCGAAAGGGCGTTAGATGACCCCGTATCTAAACGCCCTAGGTCCCCATGCGACGGGTCAGATATGTGGCCCCGTCGCCTGCCACTACGGCCGCAGAGGATAGGAAGAGCGGCGCCTCGCCATACCGACACTCCTCTTCCCCTGCGGCCCCACCGCGTCCGCCATCCAGCGGTGGCGACCCCGCCGTGGCCGCGGAAGGTAGGGAGAGCGGCGCACCGTAATACCGGCACTCCTCTCCCGCCGCGGCCCCTAACCTTCAGCTGCGGTGCTGCCCATACAGCACCGCAGCCCGCCTCAGTTGCGGTGCCCCCCATAAGGCACCGCCACCTACTGTGGCCGCTCCTAGTCGGCTTGGAGGCAAAGCCTAAAGGAGCAGCCCCTCCCGGGTTCCTCTTGGCTTCACCGTGGGCAGCCCAACCACGGTTACTAAGCCCCCCCGCCCCGACAAGGCGGGAACCCGCGGGGGGGTGTAATTAATCACCTGCACTGGGTGTGAAAGACGTAGGCGTGGTAGTATAATAATACCCGAGAAGCTACTTAAAGCGTTCTTATACCCTGTAATTTACACCGGTCAATCATCATTTTAGCTTCACTACATAGTATAAAACAAAGTCGCTTTCTCTGTCCCTATATCCCTATGTATGCTTAAATCTTTTAAACTACGCAACGGATTTTGATGCGGTTTTTTTTAATATATAGAGTGATTCAAGAGGAAGGTTTATATGTATAATACACTAGCAAGTCACCCCGGCTTCGCACGGGTAGTTTCTGATACGACACTGATGCTTTACTAACCGTGCGAAGCCGGGGCGGGTCGCTAGTAATATATATATAGAACCTTTCGCCTTTATAATATTAGAGTGATTTATTTTCTCCGAATTTCTTTAAGAGCTCCATATAAAGGCTGAATAACCAAGGCTCCTATACAAAATTGGATCAAAAAAGAAAACCATCAAGGTCTGTTAACAATTGTCGAAGATATCGCATAACAAACTTACAGCTGAATTGAGTATCTTTAAATTCTTTAGCTGTGAAAAGCCCTGAGAAATATTTCTACGGCTCATTCAGGACGAAATAACAAAAATCCTTATAATACCAGTCGACCTTGCTAAATATGGGTGACACAATATCCCAAGATAAAGCTGTCACCCAAATCCTTTTCTCTGTTATTTGCCTACGCCTTGACATCTGCAATTTATTATTTAGGTTTGAAGACAATTTTCTCTTTCGTTGTCGTAAATTACCTCAAGTCATGCAGATGAACTTGATCCTAACGCTTCAAAGATGGCAAGTGAACCCAAGTTCAAGTTTGAGATACGTTTGCGACCTACCGTGACACAACTGCGTGCCGTAGATGTGGGAACGTTCAAGTTAAAATAATATTATTTTTTTTTCACTCAAACATACTATCCGTACCAGCCTCTAATATACCCACTGCAGGGACACCGGCCTACTCTCGATAATTGAGAGTGAATGGGCTCTGATATACCACGGGAGCCCAATCCGGATTGGTAGATGTCACATGTCAACGAATTTTTGGTTCTAAGACATGCCGGTTTCCTCACGATGTTATCCGTCACCGTTTCAAGAACGTGGTATTGCTCAAATAAATTTTTCAAGTGAAAAAACTCATTGGTGCACGTGTGGGTTTGAACCAGCGACCTTCTGATTGAAAGTCGGCGTCTGTGCCCCTGGGCCACCACGCTTATCTTACCTAGGTAAATAATCTAGGTTGCAAGTCTAGGTAGGCTGATAAATTAACTTACTCACTTCCTAACCAGATTCTGAGGTTAACGGGTTACTTGAGGGCGGCACTAATTGGATTATATCGAGCTAATATGGATCATGCAAATCTGGGTTCGTGTTATATTTAACTGTAAATTCAAATTGTATTTTAAGGTCAACCTCAAATATTTTAGGCAATCGTTTATAACCTTTACCCGGGTTCACTTGCGTGGTGAAAGGATGACAAATCCTTTATCCATTGACTACTGCTCTACACCGTAGGTGCTAGAATAGAATGGGAGTTATGATAACAGCGTCCAGTTATCATAACGCCCATGAACGGGGGGGGATCCAGTTGCTCGCGTCCGTAGGTGTACCCTCGTATTTGTGAGCATATAATGACCCGTTATATGCTCACAAAAATATTTACATATTTGTAAAATTTTACGTGTCCAAATGATATTTGAGATCTAAAGGAATAAATGAGTTTGAGTTTTGTATATTTTTGTAACCAGAGTAACATTGAAAATATCTTATGAAATGTGTTCTTTTTTCGATGAAAACAGTTTGAAAATACATGTCCTTTTCAAACCAGTTACGAAACCTAATTTATTAATGGACACAAAGCTACGAATATTTAATATCAGGGCAACCAGTTCGAACAAGTTGACATTGAAGTTTTTACCCATCTATTTACAAACGACCCAACACGCTGCTCATAATTTTTGGGTTATCACATAAATATTATAAAGGCGTAAGCTTTTATGTATATGTGTGTTTCTGTATTCGTATGTTTGTAAAACGTTCACGGCTGAACGGACTTGGATTAAATTTGTTATGAAGGTAGATCATACCCTGGATGAATAAAAAGGATACTTTTCATCCCGAAAAAGTAACCACGGGTAACATCTTGTTCTACTATAAAATCACTTATGTAGTAAACAATTTCGGAGGTATTCTTCGTTGGTTGTCAGATTAAAGAGAATCTATATATATAAAAGAAAGTCGTGTTTGTTACAACACTTATAACTCGAGAACGGCTGGACCGATTGTCATGGTTTTTGATTTGTTGGATTTGTTTCCGTCCCGAATAGCAGAATAACAATTAAAAACATTGGAAAATTAACGAAAAAATAAAATCAATTTATCCCCGTATTCTCCACGGGAACGGGAAATATGCGGGTGAAACCGCGGGGCGCAGCTAGTATTAAATAAAAGAAAAGAGCTATTTTTTTTGTGAAAAAGTGACAGAACGGTCATAGTGTCGACCCCCGCCCTTCAACAGTAACACCACTCGGTCTAAGGTAAGCACTGAGCTACATTCATCCTGCTGCGTCCTGAGACGGGGATGATACGCCTCATGCGCGTGTGATTCCACCGGAACACAGCAATGCGAGCACTACTGCTTGGCGATATTTGTGGAAAATTTATGGCAGTGAAGAGCGCATTTGTCACGTGTATGATATCACGATGACCACCATAAAATTGGCCAAATAAATCGTATATTTTAATTGCTACTTTTACAGTCTAACAATTAAGCACACAGCTTTTTAATAAAAGAAAACAATTACAGCTATATCTTTGTTCAATGAAAAGAATACAAAAACAGTGATTAAGATTTAAATTCCTGTTCATTCGCGATTAAATTGGATTAGATTTGAAGAGATTGTAAGTAGAAATTTCCTTTTAGAAGGCCTTTTCAAGAATGTCTTTTCTGATGAATTCGCAACTGAACAACCTAATACCTAGGTATGATTATGATATTGTACATATTTCTTATAAAGAAATAGTCCTTCTAAGAAATATAGTATAGCAGAACTATGATCCTAAAATAAGCTATTTATTAATAGTGTTAGTAATTAAATTAATTAGTATGAGGTCGCTCCGTGGCTACTAGCAAATAGCCCTGCCTTCGAAGCGAGGGGTCCCGGATTCGATTCTCAGTCGGAGCACACTTTGTGTGGTGAGCATGAGGTTTGTTCTCGGTTCTTGGGTGTTTATCTTGTGTTTCTGTGTTTATCCATGCCATCTGCAACACAAGAATCCTAGAGGTATGAGTCTGTAAACTTTTTTTTAAGTAATTGACCGCTTCTGTGCTTCGTTCAACAAGCCATGTCGGAGCCTTCGGATTAAAACTTCCTACACCAGAGTTGGCCACTTACACGAAAAGAGGAAGAAGTAATCAAAAATGCAATAAAAGTTATCACAACTTCAATTATTTATACAGAAAGATTTGCTAAAGTTTTCATAGTTGTGTTTGCATAGCTTGTTGACTGTCAATGTAGGTCATGAGTTCGATTCGAGGTTAATTGACATGTTTAGTGATGTTTTCGATCAAGTAACTGCAGGAAAAATATACAGGAACATTTTTCTTTCCTTACATTTGGTCCAATAAAACTTTCATACTGATTGTATTCTTAGTCAGATCTGACACGCTACATTAAATTAAATTATCGTAATTCCCTTTAAAATAAGTACGCGAAAATATTTCAAGCTATTCCTATTGTTTTCATTTTGTGAATATAATAATTGTATCGGTTATTCTATAATATTCAATTTTAACTCTCGTTTTCTTTTTGTCTATGCCAATTTATGCACAATTTTTTACACTCGCCTCGCTAGCCTCCTAGAAGACAACTCTTTGAAGGGTTAAGCTTGCGTTTGTACATTCAAAGAATATTATAGTAATTTGGCAGAAATTCATTTTAATTTCCTATATATAGGGCCACAACTTATTTCTGTCATCGAACCATCGAACAATAAGTTACCATCTAAAAAAAATATTTAAAAAGTGGTCGAATGAGTTAAAGACCCACCAAATGTAAATGTTCAATTTCGTCGACTTAAGTCTTACCTAGCTATGGAAAAACCCAAATCACATTTTACCAGTTACATGACATTTTTTTTACGTATACTAAAATTTATTATTAAAGAAGCTGCTGTTTTGTCTAAAATATTTGCAAATTAATCGTCGGTTTCCAACTGCGCCAGAATATATTTAAATTTAAAGAAGTATCTACTCGAATCGAATTCCACAAACCTAAACTTTCTTATCTATTTACACTTTTGTAATATATTTGAATTTATCGGTAATTTTAAAGAATATTGAGTTTGCAAAATGGAAGAATCTTAAATGATGGTGATGCTTTGATTCTTGGCAGATCAGAAGCACCACGGAAAACCACTTTACAGCACTATATTAGAAGCCACGCGATTCTTTCAGTAAGTCACGTTCCGACTTGTATCACTCACAAACGTATTAATCAACAAAACGTTTAAAAAAACACACACTTATTACACTCTAGGTGACTGTGCTTAGCCGGTAAGGTATAAAAAAAAATAAAAAAGCGCGGTAAATTCGAGCTGTCAGTTTGTTATTGAATTTCGAACGCGACCTCCTTCGTTGGGGTGGCGGCGCTTACTGGCCAGTTTCATAACGGAATGGGACCCGAGTGGGATCGAGAGAAAGAAGTTTTTACACTTATGTGACCAGATTATTTACAATTTTCGTCTGGGCTATAAGCCTGATTTAAAGATAGGTCTTGAAAGCTCATGTTAGCTCCAATACGCTTGTGGAAAATCCTATTTACTTGTCTGTACCGACTGACATCTCTATTTGGCCGCGTATTTTCAGGCATAAATTATGTATTTCTCATCTCACTCTTTTTTTACGTTATAGCCGAGACAAAATGTAGCTTTTTATGACTTTTCAGTCCTAAAGTCCTAAAGTGCTAAATACAGTTCCAGGGGATACAGTCGAAGCAGGCTATTATGCCTTCGGTTCTCAGATTTGTCTCAGATTCGATTCCTAGGCGGAGCACGCTTTGTATGATGAGCATGAAATATGTTCTCGGTTTTGTGTTTTCTTGTAACGTTTATACACTCATATCTTGCTCGAGGATTCCCGGTGTAATATCAACTTTACTTTTAACACACAAAGCTTGCCCTGGCCGGGAATCGAACCCAAGACTCGCTTCGAAAGTAAGGTTACCAACTAATCTATATCCGTCTAACATTTTATTATTGGCTGTCATAGAAATGGACGGTTATTTATGGAAAATTATTCAGTCTTATCGCCAATAGCGATCTCTTTGAACACCTTCATCCAACTTCATGAAGTTGTTCAAGGCCTCGTTGCGGATTTGCATTCAGAGCGGTCGCGTCTTATCGATCGTTCATATAATCTATCCACATTCATTGGTCTGGTGGTCTGGAAAATACGTTTTTTACAAGTATTATAGCTGATTTATAAATCGAAAAACTGACTTTAATACTTTCAAAGTACCAAAATAAGCAATTTCGTTAACTTGGATGATATTTTTCAGTTATTTTAATTTAACAACTAAACTATTAAATTGATTATGGCAAAAATTATATGGAACTAATCCTTCAAATTCTTTTTTCGAATTGGAATCTTTCAAATTTCGAAAATAATTTTCGAAACTCTTGATAAATGTAAAGATATCGGTCGACATACAAAGAAATGAATATACAATGGAACATAGAACATCGGTCGGTTAATAATAAATTAGTTTCACCCGCGTAGTTTAGGTTTCACCCGCGTAGTTCCCGTTCCCGTGGGAATACGGGGTTAAAATATAGCCTAATGTTACTCGCTGATAATGTAGCTTTCAATTGGTTTAATGAGGCGTGAAAGCGTAACTAACAAATAAACTTACTTTCGCATTTTTAATATTAGTTAGGATGTTCATAGATATTTGAAGAATCGGTCGTGTCGTACCTTTTTAGTTGTTATTACAGATCACCTAAATTAGGCAACTTTCGATTTAATTTAGGTGATCTGTAAAAAAACAAAAACCCGGTCAGAAGTTGGATGGGTGACCATTTAGTGGCATTTGAACTGATCGCTTCCCTGCTTCGGAAAGCACGTAAACATTTCGATCCCGACTGTACCAGTCGTTAAGTTATGTCAGAGGTCTTTGGGAGGCTTGAAAGCTCATATAGCCGGGGCCGACATTTAAGGTACCCTCCGAAACACGGAAGCGCTCAGTTCAAATTCTACTAAATGGTCACCCATCCAACTTCTGACCGGGCCGAATATTGCTTAACTTAGTTGATCTGTAAAGAACTGCTATGCAAGCTACGCCACGAACGCTTCGTGTTTAAAGTAATATGATGGGTCAAATATCGTGGCCGGTGTACTAATAATGGTGATTTATGTATGAGCTCGAGACAGGTAACCATCATAATTTGGCCTCTATATCGATGGCAAATAGCGAATTAGGTATAATTCGAAGTTAAATGGAGGTTGTATTTCTTGAGTTGTTTGTGTACTTTACCTACCCTATAAGTCGTTTAAACAACTTGAAATTACTACAGTTATTAAAAAAATTGTTTATTTATTAAAGATAAAAACTGGTAAATAACTTCATGCTCACCACAAAAAGTGTTCCCCGGCCGGTATCGAACCCGGGACCCCTCGCTTCGGAGGCAGGGCTACTACCAACCAAGCCACGGAGCCGCCAATAACAGTTTCAGTTATTTCAGGTGAAATACATGCTCGTGACACGTAACATCCACATCAAGGTTGACGGGCGCAACGGCGTGTGACTTGGATCTTCTCATACTCAGGTCGGAGTGTACCTAAGTCATATCGCTGTAAAGGGCGGAGGTTGCTCGCGTCCGTAGGTGTATACCCTTTGATTCGCTACACGTACCAGTACCAAAAGTAGCAGTAGAACTTGTGCCAGGTTCTTGCATTGCTGTTCCGATTTCACCGGCACCCACACCCTTGGGTGCTGGTGAAATCACATGCGCATGAGACGTATCAGGATGAATACGACTCAGTAGGTATATGATCCAAATATTATACTGAATCGCATCACTGTTGTCATGGGTGGGTCGCTACTTACCTGCATAAAAAATCTAAGAATTACATTTTTTGCTCTACGGTAAAAATTCTACATAATGATATAAGGAATTCATCGTTGGCTCTTGGGCTAAATCGATGGTTTAGTTCAACCCACCTACAGTCATCAGTTTAGCTGAGTCTACGGTAGTTTCAATGGCCGTTTCTTTTGGTATCCAATAACAAAGCCTTTTGAAGATTTTATCTTTTAATGAAAGTTTCTTTTAAGCATTTTATGCAAGCAGTCTTGTAATTGAGGATTTGTTAGACCAACGAGGTTACAAGTGAGTTTGAACTTTGGCCAAAATAAAATAATATGACAAAAAGTTATTTTGTTCTTTCACAAAATTAACTGTTTATTTAATCACACTAATATTATAAAGTCGAACCATTAATATTCATGTTACCGAGATATTTACCTTGATTTGTTTGCCCGGGATCATGACGCATGAAACTGCGTCGAAATATCGGGAGTCAACAAAACTCATAAATCATGGTAAATATCTCGGTAACACGAATAATAGTGTTCATAGCCATGACAGTTGTAAAATTTATATAAAAACGAAAGTTTGTGAGTATTTGTGTATATTTGTTAATCATTCACGCTCCAACGGCTGAATGGATTTGGATGAAGATTGGTACCAGGATAGATGTATTCTGGATAAACACGCAGGCTTTTGATCCCGGAAAATTGCGGGTAACACCGCGAGGCGCAATTAGTAATGATAGTTAAGACGGTTACTTATTGTCTCGTAATAAAATGTAATTACGAACATACATCTTTCAAGCAAACTACCTATTCATATAAACTGAATTTGAAAAAGCGATGTTCAAATTAAAAGATCGCTTTAAACCCCTTGAATACGCTCTGAAAGACAGAATTAGCTGACAATAAATTAATGAATCATTGTGGTTTGATGAATTTCTTTTGTTCCAAATTCCTTTTGTCTCGTTCAAAAGGTAGACAACTCTTCTGTCAGTAATAATAAAACCGGTGTGATTCAGAATCATAGGTACACCAAGACAAACAAAGAGCCTATTATTTATAACTGTTGTAAGATACAGCATACACTATCCATGATGTATGGATTATTGTTACTATTTTATGCAAAAACTACTGTATGGATTTTTATGAAACTTAACAACAATGTATACAATATTATATATATATATCATACATGAGCATATCATAGGCTATAATTTATAAAGATATTGTATAAATTCGCCAAAATATGACGATTTTGTTAAGAAAGTCGGACAAAAATCTGTGATCTGCGAGCTAGTTTGGCGTGCAGTACAATAATTGTAAATTATATTGTGGAATTGTTAATGATGAATCACCTATGGTTTAATTTATAATATCTACGCGTACTAAGTCGCAGGCAAAAGCTAGTAATAATTTAAAGACAGTGTGAAAAATACTCTCATAGGAGAGCGTTATAGAAGACGTCGTGATGAGAATTGAGAAGGGTATGCTCTTTATTACATTATCCCTTTATATATTGAGAAAGTATTGGACATGTAAAGAGGATGAACGATAGTAGACTGATCAATTAGGTGTACAAGACGATTGTAAACGGGAATCTTGGAAGAGGAGACACCAGCACTCAGTTCTCACTATATATATATATCTCTCTCTCCCCCAGATCCTCTCCTGAAAACAGAGAGTTGCTCATATGATCCGTAGAAAATGGCAAGCACCGCGCCGAGCGCTTTAGAGATGCCCTTTAAAACTCATTATATATTCACCAGGGATCTGCACAGCGCGTCTCCTGCAGCGTGAAGCGGAAAATGGAGTCGTTAACTTCAGATAGCTACTATGTTATAGCTAAAGCTTTGTCACAAACACGTTTTTGTGTTCAACTTTATCCAATACCTTCTCCTTATTCTTCTTTAAGGCTTGTTGTGTCTTTAGCCACACAAATTCTGTCAGTGTCTGGTGTTTAGCTGATGGATTCTATCCAATACCAATATTATTCTCTACCTTCCACTCATATTGAACATACTTCAAAGAAGTGGACGGTATCAATTCGGATGAAGGTTTTATCGACGAATAAATAGGTTGTTATATGAATATTATGTAACTAGGTTTCTTTTTAAAGTATGGATAGCGAATTCTAGCCGTTAATTTAAAAAATATATCCAAATTGGACCGATATGAACAATTTTTTTAAATTTATTGTTACGTGATTACCTCGAAAGTAATTAATTAGTAAATTCAAAGAAGAGAAAAAGTGAAGAAGAGAAATTAAAGAAGAAATTCTACCCCTAAGGGCGTAAAATATGTAAATGAAACTATTGAAGTCTGTACTTTCGATTATAAAATCAGTGAATTATTTTATATTATATCAACACGATTGCTTTGTTAATTCTAGTAGTAGTTATTAAACAGATTTGGAAATATATTCAAGGGCGAAAAAATAGGAGAAATGGGTATTGAAGTCGGTATTTTATATTTTTAAATCAGTCACATTTCTCGAATTAATATTTATATCTGTCAATTATAATTGATAGATTAAACCGGCCCCCTTTATTTGGGCATCGCCATACCCAAATAAATGGGGCCGGGCGATGCTCTGTCTCACCCTTCGGGAAAAGCCGTGAATTTACACAGATTCACGTCTTCCTTCGAGAAAATCTGTCAATTATAATTCGAGGGAACATTCATGTATTTAGTATACATTGTATAATATCTAAAATATCAAAATCTAGAATATTCAGAGATGAAAAATAACAAGACATCGCGTAGATGTCGCCCGCAGCTTGGATAACGTAAAATTGTATCGTTAGCGTCAAATACCAAGATACCAGCTACACTGTAAAATGAATGTTGAATTTTCTGATATTGTACATTCCAGGTATTTTATTGAAACTATTTTAAGTTAGGCGTGACTGGGCAACAGATCGCAGATGATGCAATCATCGATTTTCAAGCACGAGGTAAAAATACAACTGAACTTGAACATAGAGTTAAAAATACAGTGGGTACCGCAGCGTGACCCGTTGAGGCTTGGGTGTTAGGTAACGCGCCGAGAACATAGAACTAATTAGTCATGCAGTAAAGCACCAAGTGTCGCTATGACTATTGCAATAATAAAACCAGTAAATATTAAGTGGGTGCAGAGCGAAAGCGTTCAATGTTCGGAATAGTTTCGGAAAAATACGTACATAATATGCATAATTTTTTTGTATATTTGTTCGAAAGCCCAAATAGTTTATTAAATACTAGCTGTGCCCAGCGGTTTCAACCGCGTTTTTCTAGTTTTTTTTTTGAAAAAAAAACATATATAGCCTTCCTCGATAAATGGACTACCCAACACTGAAAGAATCATTCAAATCGGACAAGTAGTTCCAGAGATTAGCGCGTTCAAACAAACAAACAAACACTGCAGCTTTATAATATTATAATAGTATAGATTTGTGATAACAATATTACATACAAACGCGTCTTATCGATAGGTTTTGGGTTAAAGTGTGGCTATTATTATTCGTGTTACCGAGATATTTACCATGATTTGTGAGTTTTGTTGACTACCGATATTTCGACGCAGTTACATGCGTCATGGTTTGCCCGGGAACTGAAGTCTTTGCGAAGTGCAGTGTGCAAATCATTGTAACACGAATAATAATGTTCATAACTATAATAATTTTAAAATTTATAAAGTGTGGCTATTTTAAAAATGAGTTCGGTTGTATGTCTCCTCACCACTCACCTCAATATTCCCGCGAATGTTCTAGAAACTTGAACATCTAGCTTGAAGTGTTGCTAATCCATCAAACACATTTGATGGATTGCAATATTCAGGTAAACTTGGGCCCAAGGAGAGGATTACAGAAATATTTCATGCAGAATGACATTTGGGAAGGGTGGTAATATCGTGGGAACCGTGCCATCGTGTACTTGACCTTTAAAACATTAGTTGATGTGATGTTTGTGGTTGTGACCAAAATAGAATTACTTTTATAAAAAATATGGAGTGAATATATTTCCTACAAAATTGGTGACTCCCAAAGTAAATTATAATAATAGGAGGTACCTCCACACCACTTGTTCGACCACTTGGGTCTGGTACTCCGTTTTTAACCGACTGCTCGACGCTAAGCGTTATGTGTTTATCAGTCTGGGTATGTATGTTTGTTCCTTTATGGCGCACTGGAGACCGCTCGTGGCCCGATTTTGATTTGTCAATTGATTCGTGTATTCTTGCGAGTTTGACAGTAATTAATATTCAATACCAGACGCCATATTGAACTTAATTATGTTAAATGGAACGTTCAATTGGTATTTGAAAATTATTTTTAGGGTTTTGACTATCGATGTGATATTAGCTTCTGATTTCAATAATACACGACTAAAAAGCATAAACATACCTGGATCAAGTAGCAGTGAATTTGCCAATTGGACTGCCTCTATCGTTTTCACAGAAAGCACAAAAGTATTCATCATCTCACTGATTTACACTACAAGTATTAAACAGATTTAAAAATAAAATACTCTGCAAATATTATAAGTATACTATAATGTTACTGATAATTTTTTATCGTACACTTCCGCACTGTCTGATGTCGTTTTTAACACTCCTAATTTACTGCATATTCCAATACAGAGACATTGGATTGTATTATCACAAAATGACCTCACGTCCACTTGTGCACAATTCTTACAATTACTCGCTCAACACAAGCGTTCTACGTTCAAGCAGAGTTGAAGATATTAGGCGTGATCCTAGTAATAAATAAACGCAAAAAACTAACTCTAAACTCAAACGCAAACTCAAACGCAAACTCAAACGCAAACTCAAACGCAAACTCATTTGTACCTTTATATCTCAACCATCGTTTGGGCATGTCAAATTTTAAACACACAAGTATATTCGTGACCATATGACGTATCACTGGAGCAAACCTAATCTAATTGCCCGACTGCAGAGAGCTAAAAAAAGCTAATTCCGCATAACTTCTAAACTAATTATCATAATTTGGCATCAGGTATAGAAGCGTTTTGATCATCCGCTAGTTATTACAGACTATGATTTTAATAATTCAAAATTATGGATTTGACTTACAAATAAACAAGAAGAAAAGTACCAAAGGGTACCAGAAAAAAGGCTTGAATTGTACATTAGCTCTAAAGTAATTTATTTTTATAAACTATTTGTGACGGAGCTGAAGATTTTATTTTATCTTTATTGTTATAATTTTATGAAATCTTATTACTAGATGGTTATATGTATAGATGCTAAAGGCCAATAAAAATATTCCACAGTTAATACGTAATTGAAATGTTAACAAAAGTACGTTGACAACGTGATAACGCAATAGTTGTTATTATCAATTATTATTAAAGAACTTCTTTAAACTGATTCTGATAATTAGGAATAATAAAATAGTTCACCAGACGCATGAGTTGATTAGAAGTTGTTTTGAATAAATCAATGTCTGCTAGATTATTAAAACATCTGCGTGCTTTAAGAATAAATGAATTCTGCCTGTAACTAGTTTTAACCAACGGAACGTGAAGGATATTTAGGCATCGTAATTAAAGATTTGACTATTCAGTCCTAACTGCTCAAGATATTACGAACTAGCTAATGTTAGAAGACGAAGTCGCGGAGAACTATAATAATTTTAAATATATATGTACAAGAGCAAGCGTTTTATAACATATTTTTTGCAAGACTTTTATGAACAAAATATTTTATATCCACTGGAAAAAAAATTAACAATCGTATTAGCAGCTTTAAAAACCGACCTAGGTGCTTAAAACGGGTTGGAAATTCGAAGCACAGCGTTTACCATTATTTTTAACGAGGAATGGTTGTTAATGAGGTTTTCAGCATAATTCATAAACCGTTAAAAGAATTCCAGATCTTTATTTATAAACTCATATATTTTTATTACAAGGATTATTATTATTATTATTTATTATTATTATTATTAAGTAATATTTGACTTATTTGTGTGCGTATCTTTATGTGAGTATAGTAACAACCTGGGTCTCTTCAAGTCAATAGTGAATAGGAATCTTCTAGACCATCGTGTTTCATCATCGACCTCATCATCAACATCAGGTGAGATTGAGGTCAAGCGAAGGTTAATCGTCAATTTAAAAAATAATTTAAGACTTCACTCGCTTTTTATAAATGGCGCCTGTATCACTGTTCGACTTTTATTATCAGATAGTAATTTTTTTTATGTGAATGTGTGACGGAACAATCTGAGGGCCCACCTGATGGTAAGTGGTGACCCTCACCCATGACAACAGTAATGCGTGCGACTCAGTATGGGATACAAATCTTTACTGAGTCGCATTAATCCTGCGGCGTCCATCACCCGAGACGGGGATGATAGTTAAGCTCGTAGTGGCGGAAGACAGTCTCCTGAAACGCAATGTAAACTAGTTCATCAACTTTAATCAAATACTAGCTGTTCCCTCGGTTAAATCCGCGCGGTTTTTTTTTTGCGCGGAACAATAATTCTTCTTCTGAATTAAAAGTAGCTTTTATTACGCCTTATAACATCAGCTACTTGACTTTGAAAGTCCCATCAAAATCGGTTTAGGAGATTAGCCAGAAAAATAGGCACAAAAATTTCAAAAAATGTATTTTTCATATAGCAGTCATTTAATAAATTGTTTATTTGAGTTACCTAAATATCCAAATGCTTCGAAGTGAGTTGAATACTTTAATAATTTGCCCTATATAAAGAAGAGCTTCCAAATAAAATTAAGGAAAATGGATCCTCGTTAACCCAGTCTGTAAACTCAATACCACAGATTATATATCTAATACCTTGAGGTAAACCGCCAACCCATTTGGTTTATACAAGTACTACCCAACTTATACCCCAATCTTAACGACTCAACCACAGATTAAATAATGCTCTCTGCCAAGAATTGTTTTATTGATCTCAAAATCCAGCTCAGTGCGATTCGTGCACCAAGGGTCCCGTACTGTCGATTGTATTTTTCATAATTTGTTGGTAAATTGCCATTTTTATAGTCTGTGAGAATTTCATCCCGTCGCGACTTTTGGTTCAAAAGCTACAGGCTTTAATGGTATGACAGATGTAGTAGGCTTAGTAAGAGTGTCACCTTTACCTTTAGGTACGGAATCCTAAAAATAGGGATACATAGAAGTAAAGCTAAATGCTTAATTTTCGTGAAAAAGCACTGCCATCATAACCATTACTGGCTTAATAGTAGTGCACTCGCATTACTCTGTGGTCTGATTTGATGGGTTTTGCCTTACAGGAACATGAGGATGACGGGCGCAATACGATGCTACTAGGACTTTCATAGTAAAGACTCTTCAATAGTAAGAAATGACAATAAAAACGTTATTGGCATTTTTCTGACCACTCCGTCACCAGAGTCAGCCAAAGACAAAAACTAATTTGATTTTTTCTTCAAGTACAAGCAAAGTCCAAAGTGAATTATTCCCTATTCCCGATTTAGGGAACATGTATATTTTTGATAAATTTGACATTACGCGTAGACA
Source organism: Aplocera efformata (assembly GCA_921293045.1). Lineage (NCBI taxonomy): Eukaryota > Metazoa > Arthropoda > Insecta > Lepidoptera > Geometridae > Aplocera > Aplocera efformata. Next base: position 2,608,751 of record OV121061.1, read on the forward strand.
ACCCCAAGTGCAGACGCCGCTTAATAAAATTACCTAACAACCCAATTAAGACCAGTGTCCGACAATCATTAAACCATTTAAAGACATGCTTGCGACCGTTTTTACGATAGCTCTAAATTAGATGAGCTCATCGCCGTAATGTACTGTCTGTGGTTTGTAGGTAAGAATACCTTTGTCTACTTGTCAGATTAGCTATTTTTCTGTTTTGGTTTTTCGACGGAAATCACCCTTCACCAAAACGATTTGTTTAGCTGACACACCTATGAACACTATTTATTTATTTAGTCAAATGATATTAAGGCAATTAACATTTCATGGTTAATAATTATTATACAAGAATAAAACAGAGATTTTGAAACCAAATTTTATTTAAACGGCCAAAGAGAATTGACACATTTCGCAGGGTTTGTTACTTTTGCCTTAGCTAGAGAGCATAAACTAGTAAACAATTTCGTATCAGCGTTTAATATTTCCACTGAAAGGACTCCGGCCTACTCTCAACAAGTGAGAATATGCTTTGATATACCATGGGAATCCAATCCGGATTTGAATACTTACTTGGTTTTAGGGCATGCCGGTTTCTTCACGATGTTTTCCAACACCTTTTTAAAGACCTGTAGATATTAACCCAAAGAAAATCATTGGCGCACGTGGATTTTTGAACCAGCCATTATCCGAAAAATAAAAACGTGCTTTGTTTGCTGAGTGAAAACACCTAAGCTCATTTAAAATATCCATTTTCATAGTAGAACTGCAACTTTCAATATTGAAATCGCGGGAAATTTGAGAATTACACGCTGTACCCATTGAACAAACAGTTAAGCATCTCTCTCATAGATGGCGCTTTTACATCTATACCATCCGAATAAAGATGGCGCTGTACCTAATATTAGTTTGACAGCCCTCACACAGGTGGCGCTAGTAGCATTATAAAAAATAAACTACTGTTATTTCATTTCGTAAGGTATCACACGCAATTTTATAAATGTAAATAGGAAACTGTACATTTGCGTTTAAATTACTTACAATGATGGTGTTAATGCATGCGACAATTTGTACTATCGCGAGGGTCATCGAACTGTTGCCACGCTCTTTATTTAGTACTAGCTGTGCCCGCGACTTCGTCCGCGTGGACTTAGATTCTATCCCAGCCTATAGGATAGAAATATAATGTGATTATATTTCTATCCTACGTCGTTACTATTATATTAAAATTATGTTATAATTAAATCTCAAAATACTTTATTTCCGTTGGATTCTTACGATATTACTTGGGTTTTGTTAACTGGGAAGGTTAAAGACTTGATTGGATGATGAACTACGTACGTGAAACTGCAACCATTGCAAATGTATATTTTACAATAATGCTTCTCTGTAAACTATACTATAGAAGTCGCATTTGGAGGATATTTCAGGAACGTGCGCATAAAAAATATTTGAATTGCTAAGGCGGACTGTGCAAAAAGCAACTCAATATAAGGACTACGTCTGATCACTGCGGAACATAGGCTCACCGGAAACTGAATGCGTTTAAAACTAAATGGACAGTTGATAGGAATGAGAGGAATTCTCTAAACTCTTGACTTTCAATTTGGTGCCGTAACATAATTTAGGAAGACATAAATTTATAAAAGAGCAATGGGCACTCCGACATTTAGTTTAATATATTGTGTGATGGGAGTCCAGATGCACTCTAGAAATTTAAACATTCGATGGGATAGATGGTAGGGTCTTATTGTTCCCGCCTGACCGCGGCTATAGGCAGAAACTTTTCACTGTCAACTATGGTCTCATCCATGATTGACAGCGGGAGATCTTGGGTGGCAGCTCAGTCTTTCTGCAAGGAAGTAACCTCCCAGAAGGAAGCAGCCGAAAGGGTGAGGGAGGAAGAATCTCCTCACCCTGGTTGACGCAGGAGAGTGGGTCGGCGTAGGCAGGCGCATGAGCGCCGCCTGCCACCCTAACGGGAACCTCCTGGTGGTAGATCCGGGGAATCTGCCGTCCGACGGATGAGGTCCCCACAGGAGGATGGCGTGCTTCGTGTTTCGGGCACGCCACCACAGGGAGTTACACATTGTCCCGATACGCGTAGACCAACGCCGCTGAGGCCGCTACCGTACCCGTAGCCCAAGCGTGAAGGCGTAGTGCAGGAACACCAAGGGGGTTTAGTGTGTATTTCCCCAGTACTGCTTTTTCTGAGTAGTGTTGGGGGTGAGTCACACATAACCTCACACCTCCCCAAGGTATACGCAAAGTATTTACCCATTGACAAAAAAAATCGTCTTATTGTTCCACTAATCTGTTAATGATGTCGAATGGTGTTCAATGCCATTCCCTGGGACACTGCTCAATGTTGTATCAGTGTTGTTAGATCATCATACACATATGAAATAAGTCCTGAAGTGACAAAACAGTGTTAAATACACAGGAGGTGTGTGGCCGCATGCTTAGTGTTCAATGCATTGGTATAACGTTGGCCCACAGACTCGAACATTAAGACATGCGTTAATTTCATCAACCTTTGTATCTCCATTTATAAACACCACATAAGAGCATGGTGATATCTATAGGCGGATCTAATATATCGCAGTGAGTTCGGTCCATCGCTTTTACTGTTTTACGGGTTGCCATTGTGCACTGATCCCATACTACTAAGCACAATCACGTATTGTAGAACCTTTGCTTTGTCGCTATTTATAGAAATGTTGCAAACTGGGCTTCAAGTTTCAAGTTCCAGATTCCAAGACTTCCAAGTTTTTGGGATTTTAAACATTTTGTTGGCGGTTTTAGTTTCATGTACAATAACTATGTGTATAACTGTTTTACCCAATTAGGAAACAGAGGGAGCAATTTTATTTCGGTTGCGTATTTGGGTCAAGATGGCTTTGGTGAGAAATAAGTTCCCCGTACCAATTTATTGGATCTAGTTGCTCGCGTCCGCAGGTGTGTATCCTTTGATTCCCTACACGTACCCTCTGGTGGTGCTAGAGCAGCAACCAAAAAGTAACAGTAGAACTTGTGCCAATTTTGTTCCGGCGAGGTACTGTCACGACACCTGGAATCACACAAGCAGTAGTGCTTGCATTACATTCGTATGAGACGTATCATCCCCGTCTCGGGTGATGGTCGCAGCAGGAAGAGTGCGACTCAGTCTAAGATCCAAATCTTATACTGAGTCGCATTACTGTTTTCATGGGTGTGGGTCGCCACTTACCACCAGGTGGGCCCTCAGCTCGATACGTAACTAACTCAGAAAAAAAAAGATAGCTAGCAAGCATCGATTTATGTTTCGTTATCATTGTTGAGCTGCATATTCTTTGACAGACTTCCGCTAATTTATAATGATACTTTTTCAATATATGTGCTGCATCTGAATGTCCAGATAATATCAGCAAAATCGATAACAAATGTCGCAAGGGTTATGTACTTTCGCCCCTGATGATGATGATGATGATGTACCCTGAAGAAGATTTACCTATGCGGCTATTTTCGGCCGGATATACGGCCATGGCGTTACTCCAGTGTAATGTAGGTCTCCATCAAGTAAATGACTCGTTTGACAGGCAGCTTAACTCGTCATCAAACTTAATCAACCTTTCGCAGTTCAAAGTACAAAGAAAAACTAAACTGCCTTTAAACTAATTGCCTAATTAACTAACCCAAACTTCGACTAAACGTGTCATCTGCCTTCAAGCGCCTGCTCGTATTCATGCTGCAATACACCGGCCAGTCACACCGAGTCAAGCATGAAGGATTCGGCAGGCGCGTGTACCCAAATCAAAATTTTAAACTAAATATTGAATAACTTTTGATTTTGTGAGTCGATTTTGATAAAATAAACGGTATTCATTAGTCGAGACTCAGCTTAACATTTGTTAGTAATTAGATTTTGATAACTATCTATGGTTTTTGCGTAAAGTGCGCACAAACATTTTTGAATAAAACATTGAATAACTTTTTATTTTGTAAGTCGATTTTGATAAAATAAACCCTATTCATTATTCGAGACAAAGCTTAACATTTGTTAGTACCTAGATTTTGATAACTATCTATGGTTTTTGCGTAAAGTGCGCACAAACATACAGACAAACAGACAAACAGACAAACAGACAAAAATGACAAAAATTGCTTTTTTACGTTCTATTACTTATTCCTAACGTCTCCCAGTTATTATTTTGCAAAAATCTTTAATGTACAGACACGGCAAGTCTACAGTTTTATTATATGTATAGATTGTACTTACCTACGAAAAATGTTACTGTCGTGACTAATATTTTTTTCAGCAAGCAGGTAAACTCATTTCATGGAAATTAACAAAAAAGCGCTTCAATGAGAAACTATTTTACTAAGTTACTGTACAGACTAATGACTTATGACTTACATTCAACTGTAGAACCATAGAGTCCAAATAACACATAGCCGATATTTGTCATTATATGTTACTAGTGAACCGCCCAATCTTTTGCGATTCCATAGTACCTACATTATTTTGATCTGTCTCATAAGCTTAAGCCAGCATTAGCAATTACAAAAAATTGAAATTATCGGAATGTTCTCTACTAAAATACGCATGTATTATACATATAACCGTTCCGTGTAAAATTATCTCAATTATAGTGGAAACCGGATCCAAATCCGTTGCGTGGTTTAGGAAGAGTTAGCAGATAAACAAACAGTAAGACGCTGGAAGCGATTTTGTTGATACACGCATAATAAGTAGATACCTTATGTAATCTATATATCTCTTGCTATGTAAGACGAAAGTGAGATCGGAATGGATTTGGGAAGGTGTAGGGAAACGCTTTAGCTTACAATGACCTGTAAAATTGAATTACGTCACATTCAATTTATACAAAATTCCGTGTTATACGGTAGTGTAGAGTCACATACCTAATAATAAGTTCATTTTACGAAAATGTAATAACCCCGACTCGGTATAATGGTAATGAGCTGATGACCTTGAAACGGCTGAACCGATTTTGATAAAACATATCCAAGAACCACCGCTAGAAACCAGCTTTTAAATAAAAAAAACCGCACCCAAATCGGTTCACCCGTTTAAGAGCTACGGTGCTACAGACATAGACACAGACAGACACACATAGCGGTCAAACTTGTATGTCTATTGCCTGTTTTTGCATCGGAGTTTAAAAAATACTTCCTATCTTTTATAGAACGCAAACTATTTTGGCGGTTTTATATATAATTACAATAATTACCAAGAACAATTTTAGTAGTAATCATGTTTGAGATATTCATGAAATTACTAAAATTTTAACTACGCTTCTTATATACGCTAGTCTATATAAAATTCAAGTTCCATACGTAAATGCGGCTCACTATATCCAAATAGCCTATTGACTCAATAATTATACGTTAATGATAATAGAGCCTTAACTGTCGATACCTAAACGCTTCTTTCTATCGGTAATTAATGGTGGTATACGAGAAACAATTCGTTTTGTTGAGGTTATATCAATACTTAAGTAATAACCACACTAAAATAACATTTTTTACCTACCTTATGAGTATATCTTCACACTAAACTAATTGTTATAATCAACAATCTGTGTGGTAGAGACAAATACGGGTTACGCAACACGTATTCGTCTTTACCTCACTCAGATTTCTGCAATTACTCACTCAAATTCTAAGAACACTGTAAAACAAAGTGAAATTAACATTAGCGGAAAAGCTCTTTAAATAAAGATAAAAAACACATCACAGTGCCCAAGTCTGAGACAAACCAACTAAACACAAACGAAAACCACAGTTCCAATTACTCAAAGGCATAATTCAATTGCGGAGAACCACAGAATGAGCGCCGCTCTTTCAATTACAGATATAACACAAAAACGAGGCTTAAGTAATCAAATCTGACGATTGTTAACAAGCTCAGGATTAGAATGACTGTAACTGTTGCCTTTGTTTGTTTGTCAAGAAAGAATAAGAAGAATATAATAAGAATAAGAACAGTTTAGAGAAATAGACGCGCTCCGCTCAAAGTCAACATGAGACGATGTGAAAAAACTGACTTTTACTTTTTCGGGTTAAAAAGTAGCCTATTTATTAGATATGAGTTACCTTATAAATAGGCTTCTTTATAATAATTATATATATTTTATTATATTAATATTTTTTTATATTTATGCTACTGAAGTGACAGAACGAGCTGAAGGCCCACCTGATGGTAAGTGGTTATTACGTATTTTGCTACTTTGAAAGAATTGAAGTTGTTTTTTCCATGAATTTATTGTAGTTACTCCTTTGACACCACGCAGGGGGTACGCGTAGGAATACTAAAGGATTCTCACCCATAGACGCGAGCAAGTATGATTGGCGTATAGAAAAGATTTGCTTTTGAAGCTGCGCACCTCCGACAGAATAAATATCTAGAGCTCGTCTCACCCTGCAAGTACCCTCATTCGAGTGAATAACCGATCAGGCTTGACGGGGCGTAACATAGAACTAATAATACAGGATTACACACGGTTCAATGATGATGTTGACATCAAGTGAATCCTGACTTTTATTTGGTTATTATGGTTATTTTGCTTTAGAAAATTATGGAAAACTAGCGCATACTACTGCGGCATGTACTAGGTACTACGGTAATAAATAAATGCATTTTGTGCCTATTGCATTGTTTTAGCGGTCTTAAACCACCTTCACATTATTGTCTTTCTAATGATGCCAGTTTGGGGCACATCGGTTGGGTGGTTTTAAACTTCAAAGAGTCTATTATAAGTCTATGGTTTTAGACCGATAAAACAAGGCATTGGGCACAAAACGTATTTCTTTTAGCGCAGTAGCACACGCCGGATATCCGCTAGTTATAGCTAAGAACCATCTTGACGTCACCTTTCAAACAGAAAAACTGAATCAAAATCGCTTCATTCGTTCAAGAGCTATGATGCCACAGACAGACACACAGGTACACACATAAACATAAACACACCTAACACCTCTCTTTTTCGTCGTGGATCGTGGCCATAGGTAGAAACAATTTTTGTGTTTTATACATTAGGAATTCACGACGTAAGGAGTGGAAATTATTCATGAAATTTTTATGAGACCACATCGAAAGTACACCCTTACTTATAAAAAAAGAATTACCATGATGCTCGCGTCCATAGGTGAATAATAAGTTCTACAGGACCCCCATCATCAGCTATTATTGGTTCACTGGTTGATATAAGCCTCCTACTAATCGCCACTGTTGGATCTTCGGTTCTTCTCCACGTTCCACCAGCCATCTTATGCAAGACGTCAATCCACCTGGCCGGGGGGTGCCCCGCGCTACGTTAGCTACACTCTCAGTACACGTGACCCCCGAGTGGTGCTAAAGGAGCAAACCCAAGTAGCAGAATTCACGTGTAGGGATTCAAAGGTTTATTCATCACGACGCGCGAGCAACATTGACCCCCAAACTGAGGCATTGAAGTAACAACAAAGCCGTTACCAGTCTTGGGGACTTTTAGTAGGAACATAAATTAGGATGCCTGCGGTGTGAGCACTGTCTTGCGAAGAGTAACGTGATAATAAAAAGGAGATAATTTGGAATACGCTAACATAATTTCTCTAGTTATAATTTAAAAAATAATAAATCTAATAAATTAAAATAATAAACATGGTTACGGTGGTAACCAGCAAAAGTTTTTTCGATTCTTTTGTTAATAGGAACGGATAAAGGGAACCTTGTCTATTTTGACAATACAAAAACAATTGTGTTTTTTTAATGTCAAAATAACAGCTTTTTACTAAATGCATTTGAAAGTAAGAATAGCACAAAAAAAAAAAGTTTGTCTGTCTGTCTATCTGTTTGTTCCGACTAATCTTCGAAATGGTTGTACCTATGATTTATCTTTATAGATTCAAATTAAGTAAAAAAAAAATATATATAAGGAGGGAAACAAAATGGTTGTATTTAAAAACCTTTCATTATTGTGTCACGGGAGTTAAATAGATATTTCCATGGTGTTGACAAAGTTTTAATTAAGTTGCTTTTTCCTCGCAGATTTGCATTGCACGTACGTCCTCTCGAGCTACACGTATTAACGATTTATACGATACCCGCTAACAACTTCTTGCAGAATACCATTCTTTGGTAATTCAACTTGAATCCAGCCAGAACAAACTTATATCAACGAAAGTTACCAACCGATATGGCTAAGCCATGATGAATAATAAGGAAAACTTGCAGAGAAGGGTATGTCTACAAGTATTTTATCTTACAAGAAATTTCATATGAATATAGTTAACGAGTGTATTTAGCTTGTTTTGTTCTAGACCGGTGCCTTTGTGTCACTTGTTCACCGATATAAGCACGATTTATATACAACCTTTTTTTTAACCGAGTGTTTCTTTACTTCCGATGGAATGTTAATGTGTCGGTGCCGGCTTTCGATAAGCCATGCCGGAGACCTTCGGGTGGCTTGAAGATTTCGACACCAGAGTTGGCCACGAAAGAAGAAGAAACCCTTACCTCTCCTGATGCGATGCCGTGGTGAGTTAGCAGGTGTACTCTCCGAGCTCTGGTCTGCGTACTCCGTGCCGCTGCTGTCCGCTACATTGCTCATGAGGGAGAAGGCAGTTCCATGGGTGCATCTTTCTCTGCTCCTGCTTCTTTGCCAACGGGTCTGAAATATCATAATCTATGATAAACTCTTTATATTAAACTAACAGTTCCCCGCGACTACGTCTCGTGGTTTTTTTGCGTGGGATACTTATTTAATTTGATTTTCTGAAAATATAAGTAATTAAGTTACTCCTTATAACATCAGCTATCTGCCAGTGAAAGTCTCGTCAAAATCGGTCTATCCGTTTTGGAGATTAGCCCGAACAAAACAGGCCAAAAATTTTAAGTCGGGACGTCCAACCCCCAAAAAGTTGACATCCTACTTTTTTCAAATGCGAGTCTTTTTTGGCGTGCTTTGGCAGAAAAACCAGAATATAAGCTATCCTGGTACCAAAAATCATCCAATTCCGTTGAGCCGTTTGAACGTGAAGGAGTACCAAACATACACACACATACATTCTGTTTTATAATATTAGTCTGTGAATGCACTGCTTCTAAAGATTAATTGCAGAAACAAAATTTAGTTTCCACACAGCTCCAATGGAAAAAATATTACCCATATTATGATACAAACTGTAGGTAACCAGCAAATGATATTGGCTCTTCACACTAAGAGTACAATACATTTTATAAAAGAAATTTACTTCGCTACAAAGGTAGATTACTTCGATGATGGGCCATATAACACTGAAAGCTTTACACAATAAAGTTCACGTTGCAGTGATAGACGTGGTATTAAAGCATTGTTTGAGTCTGCCAGCTCTCGCTTTGAAAGCGCAAAAAGCTTGAGGTCAAGTTTGTTTACTTGTTCAATGTAAATGTTATTCTACTTGTTTTACTTTTGCTTGAATAAATCATATATTTTGAATGGTGTCCTTAATGGAATACCGAGTCATTTTTGTGGGGTTTGCTATAATATTAAATGTTAAATTGTTTACTGCATGGCTTGCATCGTAATACTTAAAAAACACTAGCTGTGTCTCATAGACAGGTAGTGTTTAATAAGTATTACGGTGGCATAGACAGAAACACAATCAATCACAAACACAGACACAGACACAACACAAATACCCACAACCCGAGATCAAACTTCGTGGCTTCATCGATACTTTCAGTGAATTGTTAAGACAGTCCTCAATTCTTTTAGGTTGGTTTCAGTCACCTCTCACCTCGATAAAATGGGATAGAAAATGAAATGAAAATATAAAAAGAAGAATAGGTTCTCGGCTTGGGTTCAGTTCACTTTGTATAGCTTCTCAAGGTCCCCTGTTATAACGAGTCTTGTTGACTGACTTTGTACGTAGTCCGATGCATGATATTCTGAAGCAGACGGGTTGCTCAGATGAGTTGGCTTAGACATACATAGAGACGTATCTTATGATTGTTGAAGAAAGACGTGGTGCAGTGTGCGATGAACAGTGGAGCATTGTGGTGTGTGGAACATGACCACGGAACTATGCACTATATGAAAATTTTGAATGAGATAATGAGATGAATGTGAATGAATGATGAATGAACAAAAGCACTCCGTGATTGACCTTGAGATCGCTGAAGAAATACATGGTCCGGTGCACGACAAACAGTGGAACATAGTGGTGTGTGGAACGTCAACAGGGAACTATGCACTATATGAAAAAATGAAATAAGACAATGTAAAGAATTTACATGAATAACGAATGACCTCTGTTATTAACCTTGAGATTGCTGAAGAAATGCGTGGTCCGGTGCATGACAAACAGTGAAACATAGTGGTGTGTGTAACGTCAACAGGGAACTATGCACTATATGAAAAAATTAAATGAGACTACGTAAAGAATTTGCATGAATGACGAAAGACCTCTGTGGTTAACCTTGAGATTGCTGAAGAAATGCGTGGTCCGGTGCACGACGGACAGTGGAGTGTGATGGTGGGCGGAGCGGGCTCGCGGCGGCGGTGACCGCGGCGCTCTGCACGACAGCTCGGAAGCAGACTTCGATAGCCGCCCGCTCAACTCAGACGACCGCTCTGAAACGAAAAATAATCCTCACCCTTTTTGCCTTCCTACTTTATTTGGGACTCGAACATTGCTTCTCAGAGATCACCATATGTTTTTACCCGACTGCCTCAGAAGGATATGTTTTACAAGTGTATATAGATTGACACGCTTTGTAGCCTAAACGGTTTGTAGGTTGTAGTTTGTTGGATTTTAGATTGAAAGGTTTCGTTGGATTCGTTTTAATTGTGAGAGTGACAGTGGCTACATCAAAATTATATGTATTTTTTTGGTTATTTGTTTTTTTGCGCCAATGTCTTCAACAATAATTTTCCTCAATACCTATACAGTATTAAAATACAAGGTTTTATAAATGGCTTACAAAAATATATAAAATTTGGTTTTTCACACGCAGTCGGGTTTTTTGTTTATCTTAATAATCTTTTAATGAAAGGCCGGCAGCGCATCAGCATTGCCTCTGGTGTTGCAGATGTCCATGGGCGACGGTGATCGCTTTCCATCAGGAGGCCCGTCTGCTCGTCTGCCCACCTATTCCATAAAAATAAAAATAAATAGTTATAATGTGTAGTCCACACAACTACCTTGCAAGTGGTTTGACAGCCCAAATAATCTCAAGTGTGTCTGTCACATAATCTCCGGCAAGTATTTTCTCATACTTCGGTAAGGGAGGACTTCCATACCGAAGTTAAGTCTTCTCATACTAACTTCGAGTAACTTAGCTCGTCTCAGTCGTAGACGGGGATGTAGTTTCTACCGAAACACAGCAATGCGACTGCACCTATGTAACACTAGTTGACGGTCGATGACTAGGTGTGATGGCTGTATTTCTCGATGAACATAACATCTAATAGAAATATTCCTTATGAGAATACTGCCAAGCTGAACCGTCACAGGTTGCAGACCGTACTTCTCTCACAAAATTCATTTCATACGTACATTTAGCTATTTTATTATGCCACGACCTAAATCTTGGCTTGCGTTCTACTTAGGAAGCTGTAAATTAATTTAGTATGCTCCGAGCTAGGCGTAAAGGCTAAAAGCTGTATTCTAGATTATTTAACAATTTAGTACCTAAGCGAGAGAGCGAATCGGTTTTTCGTCTGAGAGAATTAAAATCGTTATTGTTTTTCGTTAGAGTAAGGTATCAAAGAACTTGTCCACATACACAGACTATTAGATGAACAGACAGAGATACAAACACAGCCAAAAATGTCATATTTGGGTAAAATAATAAGGAACAAAAAATTTAGACCATCTTCCTCCAGATTGGTTTTCCCTCGTATGTTAGATATGATTTACGTGACTTTAATGATATTTCATCTACATATTCACGGTTGAGGGTTAATTACGTAAATACCACGAAACATAACGAGGGTATTACAATACCGTAATGGCTTCCTCATTATTCAGATTTTGGCGTATCGTATATCCGATAATTATAATATGAAACAGAATATAACTGAGCACAAAAATGACGTGATAATAACACTCCATTAAACCAAAGGCAGAGAATTCCTTATTATTTTTGTCAATTACCAGTAGAATACATGTTTAATGGCCTATTTTATCAATAAAATGTTTAAAAATGAGTCATTTATGGAATTACGTGAAACAGGGTTACATTGTATTAATCATAAAGATTAATAGAATTAAACAAATCCCTAGAATTCTTAAGTTATAAAATTCATATTTTTTATGCTATCACTAAATATATCTTAATGTCGCACTTACCTGTTAATATATGTATTATATCTGATCGTCTATAAAAAGAAAAGAATTTCTTTTTCTCCTATTGTTACCTAAGCAAAACCTAAATAGGCCTCTTTTGTAGTGCGGATTCTATAAATAAAGACGAAACAGATGGCTCCATATCTAGCATTCATTTTGAATTCCATGGCACACTGAATTTGAACATAAAACATTTGGTGTATTTTATTATACTATACACAACATCAGAACTATTAGAAAAAATTATTATCATCAAATAGATGATAATCAAATCTTAGATAAAAGATCCATTTTGTGCGAGGTAGAAATAAATTCGAAAGTTTATTTGACGATTATCAGTTACTCTTACCTCGTTAAAATAATCTCGAAATGTTTCCACATTGTCCAACAACGACGCCGACCCGACTACGACTCACACCCGATGACGACAGCGACGACAACGACAAAGACGAGCGGGGTGAAACATTTCAAAGTGATAATTTACTGTTACAATTTTTCACTGGATGACGTCAGGCGACATCGAGTGTGGTGAAGTTAAGTAAAGTAATAGTTTGTTTACTGCTTCTATTTAAAACAAAAGTACTTTTAACTACGTGGTACCAATTTTAAGTTCTTGTTGACGCACGCACCATTTAAGATGAAGTAGATAATGTGCTCAGATGTCATCACCTACTGATGATGGTAACCGGAGAAGAAAGAAAGAAAAAAAGAAGATATTTATTCACACAGACTGTACACAACAATGAAAAACATATTAACACACAAAAAGAAAAAAAATAACAACAAATAAAAAATTAAATGAAATTAATAATGGTGGAAGGTGATGTGTTAGTAAATAACTCGAGAACGGCGGGACCGATTTTAAAAGGTTTTTGATTTGTTGTATTTGTCTCCGTCCCGAATAGCAGAATAACTATCATTGCAAAATTGACGAAAAACAAAAAAAAATATCCCCGTATTCCCACGGGAACGGGAACTATGCGAGTGAAACCGCAGGTGCAGCTAGTCAAAAATAAATGGGAGTTCTTTTCGCAGTTGAGTTCTACAGTTCCTGATACTTCCTAGAAACAGTTCTGGCGTTTTTTCCTTCAAAAAGCCAATCAAAAAATGATCAGGAATTGAACTAGGTTGTATGCGAAAATAGCTCGCATTTATTTTTTATCTGTTGGATAATGATCTGCTAAGTTCACCCATATCTTCAAACATGTGCCGACAGGCTCAAGAGTACCATCGGCAGGGCAGTGCGTGTGGCGAGTCATTAGGGCCGTCACGTCTGACCCGTCAGTTTATTGCACGAGAAAAACTTTTGTAATAATGTTTTTGCAGTGACGAAGGGGTGTTGAGTTATGCGAGGAGATCAATAACTGTTTCCTTACATTTTTTATGTTATTCTAGTTACGGGATGAGCTGAAGGCCCTAATTAAGTGGTTACTTCCATAACTACTGCAAGACGACTTAGGTCCTCCCCGGCCGAAGTATGAGAAAACGCACCCGCTGCGCCCGTCACCCGAGACGGGGATGTTACGTCTCATGCTCAGGTAACTTGGCTGCTTGGCGACAAATTACCAGGTGTGGAGGCAGTACTTCTCCGGGCGAACTTTGCACAAGTTCCACTGTTACTTTCAACTGACTTCCCAAAGAGGTTATCATTCGTTGAATTTTTATACAAATACAAATAATTTGTTTTGCCAATAAGACTTGCTTTAACAATACACTGATGATTCACTAAAAAAAAATGTATTATGAGGGTTCTTTTATTGCGTAGATTATCTATGAATAGCAAGCTAAGCTTATTGAAAAACTTTTGTTATGAGACTCTTATTTCGCTATTATTATTTATGTTCGCTACCTCTGAATGTTAACGTTAAAGACTTACACACTTATACCCCTGCACTAGGATTCCCTGTGTCGCATGGACAAACACAGAAACACAAGACAAACGCCCAAAAGAACAACCTTTATCCTCACCGCACAAGTGAGAGGTTGATGGATCATACCAATTTTCAGATCCCTTTGAAAATAATTGATTGGGACAATTTCGTAGTACCGGGGCACAATATGTGATGATTAGATTGTTTTCGGGTCTTGGGTGTTTTTATTATGGTTTTTGCTTAGCTTAGGGCTAGTTTTATTTAGTTCCACGGGACTACCGAGTCTTTTTGTTTGATTAAGTATAATTGTTATCGTAAAGTAATAGAATTAAACGACATTTGATTTATGTCTATTTTTCTTTTCATTCACTTGAAATTGCTCTTTTCGTATTGTAGGGCCCTTTCTCCCCTTCCCCTCTGAGGTAGAGACATTAAATATACTTTAAAATCACCTCTTAAATCAACTGGGATTTCATTATATTTCAGTGGAGGCCCCATAAATATTCAGGCTATATTTTCATTGCTTTCCAGAAAGCAAAAAAAATGAAATTCCACGCGGACGAAGTTGCGGGGAACAGCCAGTTTGTAATAAGTCAATTAAAAATTGTGTACCTACAGAATACACAAATTCATTTGCTTATTTGAAGTGGGTAAATTACACTTTATACAATGTTTAGCAAAGTTTTTGTTTGGGTAGTCGGGCCAGAGCCAATATGAATTGGACCTTTAAGTTTGTAATGAAAATACCGGGACCGAGAGAAAGGTTACTTTTGTTGGGAACTTGTTTATGACTTCAGGTCTGTTGGGTTAGGATTGGCTACTGCTGCGGCGGGGTTTGCGGATGTGTGTAAAAACGTTCCCGTGTTCGTGCCACTAAGCGGCAGAGGACACCGTAGGGTTTTAGTGGGTGTAGTCCCACATAACCCTCCCCGGGGCAGAACGGTATGCGAGTGCATTATCCAAAGAAAAAAAAAATTATTTGCAACTGCCAATCATTGGCAGGTTTAGTAAGAAGTTATAGATAGGAAACGTGTTCGAAGAAGGCCTAATCGCCAAGTGGTGAAAATTGTCCATATTAAACATTAAAATTTGTATGATTAGAATTAACAAGTGAATGATTTACAAATTCGTAAAACCCGACTTCATCCCTTATTTCTCTATTATTTAATTATTTTGAAAAATAAACATCCAGTGGTATACAACAGAAAAGCAAAAAGATATTTCGTTTGCTCGGGTGACATATTTTCCAGTTACTTTGATTGATATGGTTATGTCACAATCAAGTTCAGAGCTATACAATCTTTGTTAACCTATATTTTTTATCGCCTTGATGTGTTGTGTGCGTCTAAATATATAAAATAAAATAAAAAAATCAACCAAACTAAAGTGATTTTGGTAAAATTCTATGGGATTAATTTGAGTACATAATCATTTAAAATTTTCCAAATCGTTCGTAACGGTGTTCTGAGGTAACAAACATAAAATAAAAAAATAAAATAAAATGACTAGCGAATTTATATAAAATCGGTTGGAAACGGTTAAAAAATGAAATAACATACCATATCTGAATACGTATATCCAACTTATATTGTAAAAAATAAACACAGAATAATAAACCTTAATCAAATGTCTTTAAACTCAATTACTTTTGCAAATAGACGTGATCAAAATTAAAAAAAAAACCCTAGCCGTAAAATTAGCATAGATTGCTATCGAAACCAAATAACAGAAAGGTAACTAAAATATGATACTTATTTCGAAGACGTCAAAATTTCTATTTATTTATTTTTTGTATATTCATGCACATAGGTCAGAATAATATATTATGAAATGTTAAACATTTACACAATAAACCATAACCATAAATGAAGAGGTTCTCTGTTTAGCTGTAGGTACGAGTGCTTTATCCTAGCTATGAAATGTCCATAAACATTTTTCCTGTGTGTTTAGTCCTTCGTGTGTAATTAACAAACGTGGTATATTTTTTCGTGTTATGTCTAGCACGCCATGTCGCGTGAAGTTCAAATGTCCTAAACATAACTCGAATATTTTTTTATTTAAAAACTCGAATATTTTAAATATTTAAAACGCAGATCGTGAACGGAGTCCAATGTCTTTTTGGGGAGCGTGGTAGGGGCACAGACGCCGACTTTCAATCTGAAGCTCGCTGTTTCAAACCCACACGTGCACCAATGAGTTTTTCACATGGAAAATTGATGTGCAAACATCGTGAGGAAATCGGCATCGGCATCGGTCTTCCCAAAAAATCGAAACCATGTGTCATTTGCCTATCCAAATTGGGCGCCCGTGGTAGATCAAAGCCCATTCACTCTTAATTAATGAGAGTAGGCCGGTGTCCCTGCAGTGGGAGGGAACATTAGTTATCTACAACCTATTACTTAGTCTGCTTCTCTCAGTGTGTTTGTCTCCCTAGTCTATCGTCAAAGGTTTTATCTTTAGAAACTAATAGTTTTAATAGCCAATCATGACGTTACAGTTTTAAATCCGTCTGTTCCTTAATAAGTAATAAAAACTGTACTACAATTTGGATACGGAACCCTCAGTTTGCGAATCATCTCGCAATTTGTTGCCTTAATAAATAAATTAATGTAACTTCTACATGTTATCGGTTTTTATATCCTTATAAGTAATAAAAACTATACCTACTGCAGTTTGGATAACAAACCCTCAGTTTGCGAATCTTCTCACACTTGGCCCATTAATATACGTGACAGCTCGCAAAAAAAACTGGGGTTTATATCTTACAAAGACCTTTTCTTTCATTCTTAATCTACATTACTCAGAATAACTTAATTATGGGATCTCTTTTTACAATTAAGGATAGCTTACACTGTTAATCAAAGAATGCCTTTCACAAAGTCGAGGGCTAACAACACCCTGTATTATTAATAATTAGTATGTACTATGTTAGATAATAAGGCTATTAGCTTAATCCATATTCTTATGTACCTTAAATGAATATTTCTTTCTACCTAGCTATTCCACGCAGGCGAAGTTTTTTTCGTTTCTGCTTAAAAAATAGCCACTTTTCTCTACATAATAAATATCCTGTGTAACCACTTATAACATCAGCTATTAGCCAGTAAAAGTTCCGTTTAAACTGGTCCAACCGTTTTGGATTAGCCGGAACAAATAGACAATTTTTTTTTTTTTTTTGATATTTTTTTTTGCCTGTTCCTTATATACCTTCAAATACCTTCAGTGATAGCTTTTATTTTATATATTACAAACAGACACTTAAAATTTAATTATTTGTATAGATTAGAAATCACGAAATACATCGTAATCTTTCGCAACCATGTAGAAATTCGCAGCGAAAAAGGTTGTAACTTTCGACATAAAAAAGATCAGTTTATAGCATTACACCAAATAAAAGTTTATAAAACATTTGCTATACAAGGAAAAGCACTTTGCATACATCTTGTTACTTTCCGACATTGTTGCTTTAAGGATTTTTTTATTATTACAACATTTTTGTATTACAACATAATGTTAACATTGTTTCATTTTGTATAAACGAGTTTCATTCATGAATGGAAAGAAAAATGGAAATATGTCTACGCAATTCAAATCGATCACGGTTTTGTGTTGTATTTTGTTTGCGTTTGAATTAGGGGGGTTGTTGCTCGCGTCCGTAGGTACCCTCAGAGTCCCTACATGTACCCTCTGGATGGTGCTAAAGGAGCAACAAAAAGTAGCAATAGAACTTGTGCAAATTTCACCCGAAAAAGTGCTGCTTCCACGCGTGGTAATCTGCCGCCAAGCAGTGGTGCACTCGCACTGCTGATCAATCACATGAGCTTGAAATGTTATATCCCTCGGGTGATAGGCGCAACTTAGATCTTCTTATACTTCGGTTGGAGAGGACCTAATTCGTATTGTTGTTGTTATGGGCGGAGGTAACCACTTAACATTAGATGGGCCTTCAGCTCGTTAAGCAAAAACACTTTTGTTATATAAAAAAAACTTCTAGATAGTAATTGCAATTCTGCTAATTGAAATCAACTTTCAACATTTTTAATCGATTAATTTTTACGATGTACCTTGTTGGACATAATATTTTTTGACTTGTATCTTTGAGAACCACGTTTTAAATTTCAGTATCTCAAATTTAGCAAGATAAAAACTTATTGAGTCAGGTACTTTCAGGAAATTTGAGGAATTTCCCTCCTTAAAATAGTACTATCATTACCGTCTTTTGTCAGACCAATTAAAATCATTGAGCGAAAAATCTCAGTGCTATTAAATTATAAGTAAAAATAATGGTTTTGAAAATGTAAACGCTCGAATTGGTACAACGAAACTTTCAGTTGTTTTTGCGGTCTGTGATGGAACGATCTGATGGTCTACCTGATGTTAAATGGTTACATTCGCCCATAACAACAGTAATACCAATAAGGTCCCCCGCCAAAGTGTAAAGTTACATTCTTTATTCTTATTTTTATTTAAATAAATTAATATTTTCTTAAGAGTAGCATGTACAAAAACGAGATAAACCCAGAAAAGTTATCTTCCATCCTTTGAAACTAGAGATTAGTGTCTATTGAAATAGAGGCATCTGTCAACTGGGACCACTATGTATTGACCGAGTGTATTGTATTGTATTAACTGGGACCGAGGTCACAGTCGACGAAATAAATTTTTGAATTCGTTGACTGGGACCGCAGACCACGTGAAGTAAATTGTACAGTCGTCGTCATATACAGATAATTGTACATAAAATAATCATGAACTAGTTATGACCATTGCTAAACTACTACCAACTAATTATTAACTAGATAATTTTGTCCCCGAGTGCCTACCACAATACCTATCATACAGGGCAATCTACTGCCCTAGTTTAGTACTAATTGTTACACTTTAATGTTTCAACAAAACTATACATACTATAATGTATTATATAGTTTTGTTGTAATAAGACGGCTCCGTGGCTTAGTTGGTAGTAGCGCTGCGAGGGTCCCAGGTTTGATTCCCAGCCGGGGCACACTTTGTGTGGTGAGCATGATGTTTGTTCTCAGATCTTGGGTGTTTGTCTTGTGTTTCTGTGTTGTCCATGCGGCACAGGGAATCCTTATGTCATATACCGATAAAACAGTTATAAAAGTTTTTGTATTGGATTTGTAATTTTAATTAATGTAGTTTTTTGAAATGTTATAAAAAAAAATATGAAAGTGGAAAAAAATTACGAAACATTCGCTTTCTTGGCGTATTCTATTAAGCGGGTAATTTTTAAAACAGTTCAAATGTTCGTACCGCCTCCTAAAAACACAGACAAAAACCCAAAGACCAAAGCAATTCACAGATCAATCTTCATTCTATGGTGATAGTAGAAAGAGACGGAAAACATTCCAAAAGCAGGCGAGTAAGAGACAAAACACAATACCTATGCATTATTCATGGCGGTTAACAAAGACAGCAATGTTATAAATGGGATCACATCTGCGAATAACATGAAATAGCAGAATTGATCATAAAATACCTAAGCCTAAACTTTTAAAAAAGGTATTATAGTTTACAAGTAGGATTTTGTATTGAGATATACTATTCTTACTAATAGATATAGAGGTACACACGACGAATCACAAATACTTGAATTACACAAGATCTGAGTAAAAAATTATGCTTATCATGCTTATACACATAGTCATTTTATTAAAACGGCTGGAATCTAAGGGCATACTTGGCTACATGTAATTTTAGAAAATATACAAATTATTCTAAACAACATTAATAAAAATAAATCAGAACCATATTTTTCAAATCAGAGCCTTTCAAAACAAGACAAACACAGTTATTTGAAATATATTAAATCATTTAATATTAAATATAAAATGGATAAAATCACAGGCACTTGAGGAGTACCATCCCCGTGTCAGAGTGATGGGCGCAACGTAATGCGACAGACCTGAGTCGTATTTTTGTTGTTTATAGGCGAAGTCCTAGTCCCAGTTCCTTAACTTAAGTCACAAGAAAAAATACAGTCGCTTTACAAACTTAGCTAGATAAAAATATTGTTTTTCAAACGGTATACGACTGTATCAATACATTACGCAAGTTATCGAAATTCTGACCTCTGTAAAGCCGTAGGGAATCAATTAGATCTCGTGATCCGCTCCGAAAAAAAAAACGTGACAATATTTCGTTTGCGTGTCCTTATAAAATAACTGACAGTCCCATATATTTTTGGGCAATATATTTTGCCGTCCCTTCCTCTACGAACTTTGATAGTGAATTTCTGTACCAGCCTATATTGTTCCCACTGCAGGGACACCGGCCTACTCTCGATAATTGAGAGTGAATGGGCCTTGATCTACCACGGGGGCCCAATCCGGATTGGTAGATGTCACATGTCTTCGAAGTTATGGTTCTAAGACATGCCGGTTTCCTTACGATGTATTCCTTCACCGTTTGGAGAACATGGTATTGCGCACATAATTTTTTCAAGTGAAAAAACTCATTGGTGCACCTGTGGGTTTGAACCAGCACCCTTCAGATTGAAAGTCAGCGTCTATGCCCCTGGGCCACCACGGTCTCACTACACATAGTGAATTTACAAGTGAACAAATTACAAGTGAATTATTTAAAAATCAAATTCACCACTTCTATACGCAACTAATTTATTATATGAAATAAAAAATTCAACCACTAAACCGTTTTTAAAAATTCTTAATTTCACCAATGGAAAGTTACATTATCAGCAAGTAACATAGGCTATATTTTATCTTCATATTCCCACGGAAACGGAAACTACGCGGGTGGAACCGCGGGGCGCAGGTAGTGATTATATAAATGATAATAAAACTCCATAATGTGGAGTCACATTATGGAGTTTTATTATTATATCATTTATAAGCTATATATTCTGTTTACATAGTAATAAGGAAAACGTTATTTAGATTTAAGTACTTACTTTGTGAAAGTGAAATTTTTTGCGAAAAAGTAATAATTAGGGGTTTCTTGCTTATTCTTCTCCATTGAAGGTCGGATAGGGTTTAAACAAGCACTAAACTCAGTTTTAAGAACGCATGATCTCGTAGGTAAATATTTATATTTCGAAAAAATTAAACTATTATTATTATTAATATTTTTTTGACTTAATTCGCTTTATGCCTAAGGCCAATGACACCTGGTAATTTAAAAAGAGGTCAGTGAACGTGGTCATCCTCCTAGTGCTTTCGTGCCTGTTCTTCGCACGAGTGTAGAACTATGATACAGAGAAACCTTCTTTTTTCGTCATTATTACTAAGATACAGAAAAACCCAGTTTTAAATCATTTTTGTTTTTGTCTGTACACTTGAAACTCGACAATGAAACTGCTGCTACAAAGTTTTAATGAGAACTCAGTTTTTTGCAGCCTTTAAGTTAAAGTCGAACTCAAAATCCTCGTTGAATCCTTAAAAAAATATTCCATATAGAAAAAAACCGTCACTTTTTTTTTATGTACCTACATTATCAAGCGTTCTTATTACTAAGCTTATTTCAAACCCAATCCGACTTTTCACGTGGCAACATCTCCAGTCTACGCTCCTGAAGATTCCCCTTAAAGACGAAACAAGTTTCGATTCTGTGGTTGATTATTTCCATTTCAGTTTTAGTTCATGCTTTACGATCTTGTTCTTATATTGCAGGTAGAAAGACGGAACGGAACAGTATCGAGAAACTCATTTAGTAGACGTTTAGCGGAGTCGTAACATTAGCCCCATTTGAGATCATCTTAACATGGTAGGCAAAGTAACGCCTGAATACATTAGTTATCTTGAGATAAGAATGTTAATGACTGTTGAACCGAGCGCTCAGGTTCGAGGGACCAGTTATGTGGTTCCCAATTTTACTATTTGAGAATTTATTTCAAAGGTCTGCAGACTTGACAATTGATATACCTAAATTAGCTACTTAGACGAAAGAAGACTTAGACGAAAAAAAAAAAAAATATAATTGCATTTTTTTTTTATTTTAAACATATGTAGTTTTCTTTCATTTTTAATATTTGTTTTGTGGGGGGCCAGTTGCTCGTCCCACTGAATCCCTTCACGTTTTTAGATGGTGCTAAAGGAGCAACAAACAGCAATGGAACTTGTCAAGTTGGTCCGGAGAAGTATTGCCTCCACACCTGGTAATGTGCCACCAAGCAGTATCGCACGCACATTGCTATGTTTCGGTGAAAGGCTGTGAGTGTCTGTGAAATCTCATGCGCATGAGACATGACATCCCCGTCTCGGGTATACGGGACCCGTAACGGGTGCGAGTTGGATCTTCTCATACTTCAGTAAGTGAGGGCCTAAGAAGTATTGCTGTTATGGGCGGATGCTACCACTTAAAATCAAACCTTTAGCTCGTCCAGTGACTTATGTTACATAAAAAAAAATCATCTGGTAGTGTTTTAAAACTTTCCAGCTAGATAGTTAATTTTAATACCTACCTTTATTAGTACGTAGCACGGATCGCGTGTTGTGGGCAATTAAATGAAAGTAGGTTTTCACCACACATGCCTCAGGTACAACGACTATTTCAAGATTCACGCAATTTTTTTCAGTTCTGTATCAAAAAGTTAAAGGCGAAGATTTAAAAGGCAACAATTTTGATCTGTCGTTTTTGTCAAATTTAACAACGCTCTCACTCTGAATTATCGAGAGTAGGCCGGTGTCCCTGCAGTGGGAACATTAGAGGCTGGTACGGTAAGAACGCCTGATCTTATATGATCTGATTTAGAAATTCGTTCGTATATATTTAGCTTCTAGTTTTTTATAATTCAAAGTAACATGTACAATACAATTTTGTTCTAATTTCTAAGTTCTAATTTCAATCTATTTAGTTCAACTAGGGTACAGTTTTGTTTTCGTAATTTTACCCGTTGTAACATATTTGTACCGTATAAAGAAATAGGAATAAAGCTACAGTATAAAGAAAAAATAAACTGTTAATAAATCCAAACGATACTTTGCATAAGTCTATGTTAAGATGATATGGAAAAGGGCTTAACTATAAATTAAATTATTGGTTGAGACAAGGTGAAATACATTTTTTTTTCTTTATTACATATTATATATTACATATTATATACATATTACCTACTTTGAAATCAATAAACTATTATTAATCATCTGCGCTCGCGCTGTTACCCACCGTTTTCCGGGATAAAAAGTAGCTTATGTGTTCCAGGATATGAGATATCCTGGTACCAAATTTCATCCAAATCCGTTAAGCCGTTTGAGCGTGAAGGAATAACAAACATACACAAATATTGTACATATACCTAAATACAAAATTTTGCCTCGATAATGTTAATGTTAGTGTGATTATAATATTATATAATAATATTATGTATGCATTAAATAATGTATAGTTATTATGTGGTAAAACACTAGTTGTTTATGCTGTCTGCCGTTAGGTTACCTAGCAGAAATAATAAAATGCGAAGTATAATTATAAATTCAAATATGCATACTAGGTCTCGCTCTATGTAAATTCTGGTCTGCTTCATCAAGAAATTATGCACCGCATTTGAAGTGCATGAATTTTTTTTAGTAAGGTACAGTAGTAATAAAAAAACATTTAATTATTGGACATTCCACACAGCACCATCTAGTCCCAAACTAAGCATAGCTTGTACTATGAGAACTAGATCACTGGTCGAATAAAACATATAGATATTAAAAATAGTTTTTTTATAACAATGTATACTGAAAAATTATTACACCGCCATCTCGTAAATTTTTGTGCTACTTGATTGGTTATGTACTGTTTAAGATAAAACAGAATTTTATAAAAATAAAAATAATGTACAAGAATTGCTCGTTTAAAGTATAATAATAAGATTATATGTATTTAGGGAAGCTATGCGTAGTTTGGGGCTAGATGGAGATTAATATCCGAAAAACCTGGGCTCTTTTGATAAATATCTTTAGCTTCAACATTCTAGTTTAAAATGAATAGCGTACTAAACATTCTTGTCTATGGATCTGTTGTCTGAAATTAAACAGCTTTAATTAATTATTATTTATTTATTACGGAATTACTTCTCTTAAATAATCTAATATTCTGTACCAACGCTATACATTTATCAATATTATATTCTAATGTAATTAAACGATGGAGACCTGGTCTACATTAGCAAATTAATCAACAGTTGAAAGCTTCGTGTAAAATTATTTAATACATTTACTGAGAAATGTTAATCTTGAAAATTACCCGCCTGTTTCATGAATATTTATAACAAATATAATCCGTTTGATTTGAGTAATGGAGTACCTGGTCTAGAAGCATATGTTCCATGAAAATATAACGTTTTATTCAAAATCTAGAACATGGTCAGCGGTACAGACGCCGACTTACTATCCAAAGGCTGGCTGTTCAAAACCGAACATGCACCAATAACAGTTGAAAACTAATTTATTCCTTCCTTTGCGTGATGCGCTGTCATAATTTTCGTCGCTTCAGAACTTTTGATATTGTCAATTGAGGCTATTGATAAGTAGGTAACTAAGTATTTTATCAATAGTACGTCCTTTATTCTCCATAAAAGTTTGGTAACTCAACTCATACATTTTATTATTGCAAGATGTATGTACACAAAAAAATACTAGTTTAATTCGATCAATGATCTAGTTCCCATAGTAAGCTATGCTAAGTTCGGGGCTAGATGGTGCTGTGTGAAATGTCTTTGAATGTTTTTTAAACTCACTTGGTTTCGGCAGCGGCGAGTGTTTCTTCGTCGACATGACGTCGTTCAACTCATGTCAGCTGTCGCATCGCACGCAGGAAATCATTGGATTTGCGCGCGGCAACTTCCGCCTGCGCCGGCGCACGCGATTGTTTTCTTCAGCTCAGCGTTGCCGTTGACTTGTTGTTGATTCTGGAATAATTTTATTATAATTAGACGACTCAATAGCTTAGTTGGTAGTACAACTGCCTTCGAAGGGAGAGGTTCCATTCCCGGCTGGGACACACTTTGTATGGTAAGTATGAACTTTGTTCTCAGGTTTCGGGTGTTAAAATACAAGGCATTCTATTGCATGAGTTTTTGAGTAGTTCTTTTTTCTTTATAATCATTATTAGTTTGAGACAGTCTTTCTAATATTTAAAGATATACAATATATGCTGAATCAAGTTTCCATTCAGTTTAAGTTATTTAAGAGTAAAGCTATGTATCCAACTTTAAACTATACGATTTAATCACCTTTAAAGCTTGAAAAATGAAAACGCAATTGAATAAACTTTTCTTTATAGTATAGTTTTTGTATACATTCGCTTGGAGTATTTCAAGTCGTTATTTCAAGTACTCTTTTCTATATGTTTTGGGGTTGAGAGGTAATACTATTTATAATTATCCCTTACATTATGGGGAGTCAAGGCATTTGAAGAAGGTTTTTAAGTTATAGGCCACTAAAGTTTAAATGTATCGTCAAAGTGAGATTCAAATTCGCACACCGAAAGTTCCGTACCAGAATGATAAGGTTTAGATCGCAAGAGATGGAAGGAAACATCTATTTGGAATGACACAACCATACATTACCAAACTACCCTCAACTGTATGTACAATACAATATTAATTAATTTGAACCGCTATATTAGTAGTAATCAAAAATCTTTATTATTTATGTAATAATTATAACAAAGTAAGAGTATAAAATACAGTATTATATATTTATTGCTAGTTATAATAATACAAATCTGGACCAAAATATTTATCCAGTCGCATTTAAGCAGAGACAAAAGAGACAAAGTATTCTGAACAAGTTGGTAGCACAACGATTGGCCGTATCGCGTTATCGCTGAGAGCGATGTCTTCAAGATAATCTTTAGAGTAATTATACAGAAAAGAGCTTAAAGGGGAATGCGGTGATATATATCCTACCAGCTACCTATTACGGTTCAAAATAAACAGCGTTTCAAAGGAAAAGACGGTGCAGGCTTAATAATAGTGTTACTATAAATATTAGGTACCTTTGGTTTCAGAATCCTAAAAACATAAATTTGTCCTGTAATTGAAATGGAACCTACAACTCTTTATTTCCCAGAGAGCGGAATCTATGTCTGTTTTATTTATCGTTTTCAATTCAAACCTACTCAAGACTCCTTGGTTTACTACCTAGGAATGAAAAACGATTTCTTTTCACTGTGAATGTACGTTTTGAATAACCATCAAATCTTGAGTGAGCCGTAAATAAAATGGTTAAGGACTCGTCGGAATGGCGCTTGGGGTTTCAATGATATGAAGACGAACAGATTATATTCTTCACCCGAATGTCTATTTTTTTAATGTAATGAATTAGACTGATCGATCTGACGGCCCACCTGATAAGTGGACAGACAAAAAATACCAAAAATTCGCATTGGACAAAAGATGATGTGTAGTCAGTAAAGCTTTTACCCGACTACGGCAAAGCCGAAAGGAGAGATATGATTTAGCCCGTATACATGTATCATGTATGTTCATCTGTTCTTGCTTTTCTTTTTTTTAACATATTAATTTGATTTAACATAATTTGACAAATAATATATCATTAGAAGCGTCTTGATCGTCTGCTGTCATAGCCTCTGCCTCATAATCCTAGGATTATTAGGCAGAGCTATATAAGTAGGCAGGATTACTAGGATAATCCTGCCTACGGCTTTTGCAAAGTCGAGTTTTAGTTTACACTATATATTATTTTCTCGCGAAGCAGAGTATAATGACTTCAGCAAAGAAAATAAGTGGAGTATTTGCAGTGGGCAACTCATATGGAGGACAAAGATCAATAAAGTGTTATGATCTCAGCTTAACTCAAGACAATAGCTCTCGGCGTCATCACGGTCCATTATCTAGATGACTGTATAACATTTGGTCTATGTTATCATTTATTCAGCTATCCACAGAAGTTGCTACGCCCCATAATACTGAAAATGACACTTTTGACAAATGACACTAAATCCTTGTACAATGATATATATATATATGAAATAAAAATTTAAATTTATCGATGCAATCTTGCTTTATTTTATAATCTATATATATCTATGCACTACCTGCGAAATAATTTTTGCTTGAAGAGAATACTAAGCATTAAGTTCACCTGTGTACTGTGCATTTAAGAATTTTCTATCTACCTTCCTTGACTTTCCTTGATTTTCCCAGATGATTTTTGAATTTTCTTTGATTGACTGATTTAAAAAATGACTTCAATGCTTTTATCAATTGTGGAATTTCTTCATGAACTTTGTATGGAACCACCTATGAAATGAAAACAACACATCCATAGCTATTAAACTTAATGGAGAGTTTATAATGTCCTCCTTTTCATCCAACTTTCAGGTTCTCAATTCGAAACCGTTGACTATCGCGCCTTTATAAAAGTTATTTAATAGGCTTACGTACAAAACAAGAGTTTAACTTAGGTAAATCACCTGTAAAAAGCCCATCATGAAAGGAAAGCCCGTAGGACTTAAATTTTCCTTCTGATAATAAATAAGTCTTGTTCAGGAGTTAATATTCGCCTGGGTTTAAAAGTCAAATTTATTTTAACCGACTTCTAAAAAAAGAGGTTGTTATCAATATGACTGTATGTTCTTTTTTTGCATGTTCGCGATTTCTTCATTAATTGTGAACTAATTTGGATAATAATCATTTGATTTGATATGGTTTAGTTTTCAGATCTGATGGATACAAATTAAAATATAG
Organism: Aplocera efformata; assembly: GCA_921293045.1. Lineage (NCBI taxonomy): Eukaryota > Metazoa > Arthropoda > Insecta > Lepidoptera > Geometridae > Aplocera > Aplocera efformata. Next base: position 2,636,600 of record OV121061.1, read on the forward strand.
AAGTCATTTTATTCGATTTGTAAATGTCACTTGTTTTGTCCTATAAAAATAAGAATTGAATAGTCAACTTAAGCTGAAAAACGGCTCCTTGGCTTAGTGGTAGTAGCCCTGCCTTTAAAGTGAGGGGTCCCGTGTTCGATTCCCGGCCGGGCACACTTTGTGTGGTGAGCATGAAGTTTGTTCTCGGGTCTTGGGTGTTTGTCTTGTGTTTCTGTGTTTGTCCATTCCATCTGCGACACAGGGAATCCTAGTGCAGAGGTATGAATGTGTAAATGTTTATTTATTTATTAAAGGTCTAAGGTCTAAATACTTCATACCGAAACCTACAAACCTTTTTAATCTAGATTTTTCATTCAATTTTAATCTCTGAGGTGGAGTGCTGAAAAACCGATTACAGTTTCCGGGTAGTAGCGTTTACGATTATTTTCAACAAACTTCCAGAGGAGGTATTCGGCTGTATTTTTTTTATGTTTTTTACCTCAGTTCTCTGTCAGTTCAAATTATTTTTTTATTAAATATACATTCAGACCGGTCCCATAATTTTTTTTAAGAGTAATAAAAAGTGAAAGTAATGAAGTAGGCTGTTTTCGATTTTTAAATCATTCACTTGTAACTGCTTAAAGAGTCACCAAACAGATACATCTTTGCACGTTGCAGTGTATTTATTACATACTAGCTGCGCAACGCGGTTTTACCCGCGGTTTGCCATCCTGCCATAAACGCAGGTAAACTAGTATTTAACCACTTTATGTCAAAGACTAGCTGTGCTCCGCAGTTCCACCCGCGTTTTTCTAGTTTTTTTTTCTTCAGATGATTTAATAATTATTTTGAACACAAAATTGGTTATTGTGATTAAACCATGATAGCTAGATATATGTTCTCGCGGACTTTTTTGTAGGTTTTAACGGGATCTACAAACCCGTAGTACATCATTTTGTTCTATTGTCAATAGTTTTTGCAGCGCACGCAAAAATAGGTTTTCGATTTTACACCTTGTGTTACAAAATAGCAATTTTATTACGGATCCCTAATTTTGAAAAAAAAACATAGCCTATAGCCTTCCTCGATAAATGGACTACCCAACACTGAAAAAATCATTCAAATCGGACCAGTAGTTCCAGAGATTAGCGCGTTCAAACAAACAAACAAACACTGCAGCTTTATAATATTAGTATAGATAAACGCTGTGCACACAAAAGGTGTGTCACCTTGACTAACAGGCAGATAGCCTCATTTTGCGAGATAGGGCGCAAGGGGAGGATTTGCTCCTGTTACTGGTTTTTCTATTTGCTCGGTTGAAACCATCCCCGTGCATTGTTTATGTGAAAGTGAAGTATGGAACAAACGTTTATAAACTCATTCCTCTGCATTGGGATTCTCTGTGTCGCAAATGGCATGGATAAACACAGAAACACAAGACAAACTGCCAAGAACCGAAAACAAACTTCATGCTCACCGGGAGCGTGTCCGGGCGGGAGTCGAACCCGAGATCTCTCGCTTCGGAGGCAGGGCTACTACCAGCTAAACTATCTACCAGTGAAAGCCCCGTAAAAGTCGTTCCAGCCGTCAAAATCGGAATAAACAGACAGACTAACAATTTTAAAAAGGATTTATTAAGTTAATTTTCAAATGATTTTAATAAAAATCTATTATTTTGACATTACAAACAGACACTACATTTATATTTATTTGTATAGCTTCTACGAGTAATGTAGTTAGTTAGCTAACCTTATTTTAGTAATGCAATGTCCATTAATCTTTATATTTCAATCATTAAACACAGAGAACAGAAATGCTATAGATTTTTCGTATAAAATATAATTCATGTTTATATACAATAACTGTACCGCAATAAGCTTGGAACAATAGGGTCTTATGGCATTTGCAATTGGACGCTATTACTGTTGAAGTGGTTACTGTAATTATTTGCAAGTGCTCGTAAAAGCATTTATTATGGTAATAGCACAGATTAAACAATGTTATTCCGTAAGTAAAGGCAGTATTGATTGTACCAATTATCGGCACGGTACGGCTCATTTAGTTGTGCTGATTTTTCTGTAACAATGTCTTCAGGGTTCAGATAAAAATGGATCTCTTAAGTCTCTTAAGTAGAGTCTCTTAAGTAATGTCGGTTTTCATATGAAAATTCCTACGCTTCATTTCATCATACGCTAAGAATTGATTTCTTACAACCAACGATTATTATTAATGCATGCGGATTTCATAGAGAAGTTACCTGCCGATATTTAGTTTTATTATGGGTGCTGGTAACCATATAACATAAGGTAGAACTTGCTCCGTCAAAAACCTCCACTAAATCACTTCTTATAATTACAAGAACGTTCCAACAATGATAAACCGGTATTCTGGTTTTATTTCTCAAAGTTTCGTCTTCTTATCTGCCATTTCTCAAACCTCGAGCGTAATTTATCATTAAGAATTTCCACCGGGCTGGTCACTGGTTAGATTTCAAAGGCACTTTAGTTGCGAGGTGGATATTTTTAGGTTCTATATTTTAGGCCTTATACGATACACATACACCTTATAGCAATCCTGACTGAGTTAACCAAGAAAGAAATGAGCTACCCCATAATACTTATATCGAGGACAAACATTTGTGTGAGGACCATAATGTTTATTCAGTGTCTGGTACACTACAAACATATTTTAACAGTGATCTGGTTTCCATAGCTGCCGTCTGTTTCTGTGTGAAATTTTTATGAATGTTTTGTTCAAGAAACTATGTGTGTCTAAGTTCTGTGACCTCTTAATCTGTTTAAGTCATCACTACATAGTATAAAACAAAGTCGCTTTCTCTGTCCCTATATCCCTATGTATGCTTAGATCTTTAAAACTACGCGACGGATTTTGATGCGGTTTTTTTTAATAGATAGAGTGATTCAAGAGGAAGGTTCATATGTATAATACACTAGCAAGTCACCCCGGCTTCGCACGGGTAGTTTCTGATACGACACTGATGCTTTACTAACCGTGCGAAGCCGGGGCGGGTCGCTAGTTTTAAATAAATAAAATATTTTATTGACCTCTTTTTCCGATATCATGTACCTATAATTAATTATCATAAACAGTTTTATGACAAAATGGTAATTCGTTGATTAAGTAGTTTTATTCAGCCCCAAAAACTCACTGTCCGCCCCTGCTAAGCATTACGGGTATTTAATATAAGATTAGAAGGTATTTAATAAAGAATATTTCATTATTTGTGAATAGGATCATGGTCGCGAAAGAAATGTCTTCCATTAGGGTTTTCTTGCTCTTCCCCATGGAGGGTCTAATAAGGTTTGAACAAGCACTAAACTTAGTTATAAGAACGCATCTTGTAGGTACATATTTATTTTAAAAAAGTTACGTTTCCAAGTATTTTTTAAAATATTCAACGGAAATAAAGTATTCTGATTTTGACATTTACATTTAAACCGTTCAAACAAGTTTTCACTTAAGTGTTCCAAGAGTCCATTAGTCATATCCCAAAAGCCCACTGATGCCGCTTATCCAAGTTCAACACTTCGAAACTTGGATTTCGAGGATGGAAATAGAGTTCCAACATATGCGATCTCGAGAGTAAAGTTTCTGTAGTAGACAGTAAAATGTCAAAAGTGCTTAGTTTTATACGTGCCAGCTTTATGAAGGATGGATAAAGTGGGTTAATAAGGCTTACCCCAGACGACCAATTAAAATCGGTCACCGATGCGGTCGATTTTTAGCTGTTGGTGTCCTATTTTGATGACCTATCCTAGTTTGAGAATTAATGTATAGGATTCTTATCTGTTCAAACCGAAAGAATGGGGTTGTTTGGGAACAACCCTTTTCAAAGATGACACTCAGGGTTTCTAAACCGACGGCAACAGAACCCGCTAATCAAATTTTATTCTGAATAAAATCTTATGAAAATGTTTGGCAGTCAAAATTCTTCCTTTCACGAACTCGTTTCACAAAGAGCGTCAAATCGTTATGATTACTTGGAATCTCTGAATACTCCGGAGCTCTTATAGTCTAAGAGCTAGTCTCATATTTTAACTAAGTTAATAATATGGGAACCAATTCGCGGTATGTGTAATTTATTTTTTGTATGTTTGTAGTTTCTTTTTTAATAAGATAAGATTTTTCTAAGGTGGTCTCATAGAATTTTTAATGAATGAATTCCACGTCTACGGGCGTAAAACAGGAAAAAATGTTATGAAGGTAAAGAAATAAGTTTTTTCGAGTTTTTAAGCAGCCATTTATCTTAGTTATAAAGTATTGTATTGTGTTACAATTATACTTATAAGTTAAAAAAATGATGTCACAGTTAAACAAATAATTAACTACGTAGATTTATCAAGTAGACAATTGTTCGCCAATTTAAAAAAAATCGTCAAGTTTAAAACGCATAAAGATTAAATATGAGTTATTTTTCAAATATGAAATCGATGTTGGCTTTTTTTTAATTATTTACCACTAATCTCATCACAAATCACAAAAAATATACTTATCTCTTCTTATCTTCTCGAAACGGTGACGGAAAACATTGTGAGGAAGCCGGCATGTCTTAGAACCAAAAATTCGACGGCATGTGACATCTACCAATCCGTATTGGGCTCCCGTGGTAGATTAGAGCCCATCCACTCTCAATTATCGAGAGTAGGCCGGTGTCCTTGCAGTGGGAACATTAGTACGGAGCTCCTACACTTTGGATCTTAAAGTAATGTTCTCAGGTACCGAGGCGGAAAGAGGTCGGTTTTATTTTTAGTTTTATTATTCACGCAAAGAGGAAAGAAAACAAAAGTCCCGGGGGCCTAACCTATCTTTATTCAAGATAAAAATACGTGGGTTGGAAAAGGGCCTAAGCTGTGCTTAAACGCGGCGTAAACCGATAAAAACAACCCTTGTTTAATTAATTCAAGGCTACATTAGCAATTATATCAGCATTCGAAGTATTATAGCTATGTGCAGAACGTACAAAGGTGATAATGGACGGTATTCGAATCAAATTAGAATTAAATCGACAAATCATGTTTTTTTTTTATTTCTGTCTAATTACAAATATGTGGTTCTATATACGTTAGAGACACTTGGAAAAATAATTTTAAAATCATAATCTAGTCAATAAGTAGAAATATTATTTTATTTTCAGTTCTATATGTACACCTTGCATTTATACTTATATTATCTCTTAAAAAAGGTTAAGATAAAGGAAGGGGTTATATGCGGCTATAGGCTTTTTTTATGTGGTTGTTCCGTGTGTGGTATTTCTTCGCCACTTTTAGACTAATTAGCATGATATTTTTATTGTATTTGACTGGCCTTACAGTTCACATGTTTGGTCTGTGTCTAAGTGATAACAGCGGGTAGCACGGCAGGGCGTAGCTAGTTTATAATATTAGCATTATAATTGTAGTGTTTGATAGCGTGTCTTTTTGTAGATGTTCTAATTTCTATTTAAAGCTACGTTAACAATTCAAAGCCGGAAAGCTTTTGCATTGTCATCAATTAGAGGCGCCATAAGCCCGGATTATATAATAGCTGGAAGCTTAAATAATGCTAGTTAAAAGAGGATATTATAAATGAGTATTTCGGGTTTCGATGTCCACTATAAATCCGGAATTTATACGCTTAAAGGTACCAACCTTTAGACGAACCAACTTTGAGGAATCATCCTCATGATAATAGTCATAATAGTGATGAGCAGTGCTAGTGGTGTCATCGAGCTCGGCCAACAGACCATGGGGGGTGTCGGGGGGTGGTAATGTAGATCGATGCAGAGGTCGGTTTATGTATCTGTGATAGCCTAGCACTTGGGGGTCCAGATGATCCCGTCCGTAGGTGAGAACCCTTTAGTAACTTACGCCCTGGGTGGTGCCAAAGGGGCAACTGAAAGTAGTAGTAGAACTTGTGCCAATTTCATAAGTATTGCCTCTGTACCTGGTAATTTGCCGCAAAGCAGTGATTCACTCGTATTTCTGTGTTCCGGTGGAAGAGAGTGGGCGGCTGTGAAATTACAGATATACCATCCCCGCCTCGGGTGACGGGCACAACGGGATGCGACTTGGGACCTAAGTCGAATTTTTGTTGTTACATATTGGCGGAGGTAACCATTTACCATCAGGTGGGCTTTCATTCACCTTAGAAAAAAAAGCACCTTGACTGTCTGTGCAAAGAATGAACTATGGAATAAGTGATCGTCCTGCCTAAATATTTTACTTAAAAATCTGTAAGAGAGAGACTGAACAATTGACAAACGCGTACGAGAGAAGTTGTATATAACCGTTAAGAAACTCTGGCAGCATCCACATGTTTAACACCAGAAAATATCTGTGTCAGAAACTAATTTTATCTAATTAGCCCCCTGACCTATCTAAGCAACAAAATTGGCGTGTCCTGGTCTGCTTAATCTGTCAAGTTGTCGCCGATCCCGGGAATACCGCTGACCTCTGTCCCTAACCTCCTGAGGGATAGTAAATTGGACAATGTTATTAGCTCAGAGCAAATAACATATTACGTAGGAGTACAAATATTACCTACACTGGGTTTCCACCAAAAACATTCAACATGTGATTATCTAACGACCTGGTTGTAGAATTTAATTACGCAATTTATTTTGTTGACTACAGCGTTCGCATTGCAGGGTGTATCGTAAAATGGTTGATAGTTTTCAAGACTTGTTCTTGGTTGCGTTTTTACTGACTAAATCTCTAATTTTACTAAACTTACAATACATCTACTTTTCAAACGAATCCAAAGGAAGAGGTTATAATTTTTTTTTTGGACATAACATAGATTTTCTGGCTCCCTATTGGGATTACAGAAATACCAGTATAGTATTATAATAACCGTGACGGGAGCTATATATGGGCATCGAGGTAGACTCATTACCTGAGTAGCATATTGTGGGGGAACCTGGCAACGTAAGTCGCGCCAACTTGCGCTCAGAGGCTGCCACATTTAACTACGGCCAATTGTGCTATAGAGCGGGTGTGAATCATTTTAAGGTATTAATATATCTATCTACATACTACATACGGTTATCTAACCTATAAGGGAAAACAAATGACTGTCCACGGCTGTCCAGGATTACGAAGAATTTCTCCCGCAGTCGTGGCCAATGCGCGTTGGCAAAGTTTTAGTCGTTTTTTATTGCCCTTGGGAAGTGACCCAGTGGGCAATGTTGGGTTTGACGTATGTATATTTTTTGTATAAAATATTGAATAGGTTGTGGTCTTCCATCCCGAGGGGAGTCGTCCCAATCCAAACTGGCTGTTGACTACTTCAACTTTTTGGACAATCAGTATGGCCTTAATCCTAGACCTAAAATCCGTCGCCAATTTTTGTACTGCATACTTGAATCAACAACAACGTTAACACTCTCATACCTCTGTACTAGGATACCCTGTGGTGCAGATGGCATGGACAAACACAGAAACACAGAACAAACACACAAGACCCGTGAACAAACTTCATGATCACCACACAAAGTGTGCCCAGGCCGGGAATCGAACCCGGGACCCTCGCTTCGAAGGCAGAGCTTCTACCAACTAAGCCACGGAGCTGTAGATTCATTCGACTTTTACGTTAACGTGTCTTACCTCGAACTCTGTCTTTAAGACTAACGCCACAAAAATCGGACAGAACGATTTTCGGGCCAACGAAGCGCATAATTGCTTTTAGTTAACATTTTCTGAAAGTATTTTATACACTTGGCAACACAAATATTATACTAGTAACTTTATTTGAATCATATGACAGTACCAAGAAAATTATTTATTCAGTTATTTTTAAATGGGTTTCAAAGGAAAGCAGCATAGTAAATATTACATTAGTAGCCGGAATTCAGCTCGTACAATTATGTTTAATTAAATATTAGAAATCGGCTTTTCTGTAGAGTACTGGTATAGTTATATATTTTCTGGAGAAAATTCAGCCTGCTATGGCTTACGGTTCAAAACAAGATGAACACATTTTGTAGGCTTCTTAATAAGTTTTTTGCCTTTAGCGATGGATTAAAGGAAAAAGTTAAGATTTAAATTTTGCCCTCTAACCTGTCGTTTGTATCGTTGGCGTCGGCGTATTTTATCTCAGTTCTTCTTCTTCATTAAGAGTCATTTTTATCAATTTTTATGAATGTTATTTACTCATGATTTGAAGGAAAAATACGTTCAGAAACCTAATTCCCGGTATTATGAAACACCGAAGTCACGATGAAAACTCCAGCATTAGAATAAAATTACGAATATTTTTACCAAGTTTCCTTGCCTTCTTTGATGTTGACTTTGAAAACATTGAATCTTTATTGTTCTATATTAAATACAGTTAATGTTGTGAGTGAAAGCATTGGAGAAACAAATACCAAATTCTACGGTCATGTCACTTAGTTGTTTAGCCAGGCAAGCATGAATTTTGTTCTTGGATATATACATAATTGGCATGTTTCTTTTTGTTTATGTGAATAAGTGACGGAACGAGATGAAGGCCCACGTAGTGGTACGTGGTGACCCCCGCCCATAACAACAGTAATGCGACTCAGTATAAGATTTGGATCTTACACTGAGTTGCATTCATTCTGCTGCGTCCATCACCCGAGACTGGGATGAGACATTTCATGTGAATGTGATTTCACGGGCACCCACACTCTTCCACCGGAACACAGTTATGCGAGCACTACTGCTTGGTGGCAGATTCCAAGTGTAGTGGCAGTACCTCTCTAGGCGAACTTAGCACAAGTTCTACTGCTACTTTTGGCTGCTCCTTTAGCACCACCAAGGGAGTACACACGGAATCAAAGGGTACACACGGAGCAAGCTTTTGCGCGTTAAGAAATATCATCCGGCGTTTATCAAATGCTTAAACTACCAATCTCGTCAAACCAACGCCGGAGTTTAAGCAACGTTGAAGCAAAAGGCGGATTCGGTTACAGAAACTACACTGAATTGATTTGGTTTCTCAACACGCATCACGTTTCAATAGGTCAATCAACTATTCTGGATCGTTATCCAGAATAGTTGATTGGCCGACGATGAAACTGTTAATTACCGGTCAATGCCGGCACTTCACCGTTTTTAAGTACCAGTAATTTGTTACAAATTTACCGTTTGTATGAATCTTAACAATCGATATTTATGTAATTTTTTTAATCTTTAACCTAGTTAGGTTGCGTCAGAAATTTAAAAGAATAAATATATCATCATCGTATGGCCGCCCGCCCATAAGGCGAACGGAGCAGTCGCTCCAGGCGCCAAATTCTAGGGGGCGCCAAAATGGTATATAATATTATTAGGAGCAAACAGGAGAGGCGCCATAATTGGATCTCGCTCCAATCTAAAATTTACTTCGGGCCGGCGCTGATCATCATCAGCCTATACTAGTCCACTGCTGTACATAGCCCGATATTCGGCTCTCCTCATCCACATCCACATATTATAGCTTATTTATTGATATATATTTGTTGATTAAAGCCACTAAACCATAACTCATTCAAAAAGAAAAAAAAGTTCGAATGTGTCCTTGAACAAAATAGGAGGTTGAAAATATATTTGTGGAAAGCGACTCTTAAATATGAATATTTAAGAGTCGCTTTTCCCTTCGTTACGGTTCAGTTTCAAGTAATTAGATACCGTTTCATTAACTATTTATGATTTATCGATAGATAAATAAAATGGAGTCTGTTTGTAATTCTAAAATGTTTTTTTTTTGATAGTATATAAGTACGGTAAACAAAAAAATAAAAAAAAAAGTATAACAAAAAATATTTTTTTAGATTTATTTGTCTGCTTATTCAGAGTACGGATCTTCAAAACGGCTGAACCGATTTTGACGGGACCTCCACTGGCAGATACATTCGACTGATGTTATTAGGAGTAACTAAGGTTACTTTTATTTTAGATAGAAAAAAGTATTAGGGTTACGCACAAGCAAATTGTTAAATTCGTACAAAGTCGTGTGGAACAGTTAGTCATTGATAAAATTCAAGAGTCCATTTCAATAGAGTCAAGGCTTGAACAGATCAAAAATATAACTCGTCATACCGTTTTACCGATACAATTTATATCAATAACGGTATATTTACCAGTAACCGAAATCTCCGGTAATTCCTTTGTGCCAAAGGAATATTTTCACGGTATCCTACGCACATGTTTTTGCATCACGAAGTAGCTGAGATTTCCCGCGAGAACACATTATTCGGATATTGTAGGATAACGAGACATAATGTAAATATTTGTTACCTCAGGCAATTGTCTAAATCACGTCATGAAAATACGAGCTGAGATAAGAAAGGTTAAAGCGAAAAGATATTATTTTATCCCCATTTTAATTTGCCTATAACAATAATCGTAGACCACTTAATATCAGTTGGACCATCGAAAGTTCAGTCATAAAAAAGGCACGTTTACAATAAAATACTTTTGAGTACGGTACTGAAAACCAGCCCAATCTATTATGTACCGTGTACACATAGTACAAAGCAAAAAGCCCGGACATAAATTATTATTATTATTTTGGTAGGTTGTGAATATTTCAGAAATCATTCATAAATAATGATGAAGATTTATTTTGCCTACGGGATTGAGTAACTAAACAAAAAAGTTTTGCAAACATTTCTATTAAGTATTTTTTCCTGTTTATTGGTATGCGAGGAAGATAATCCCTAGCGAGCAGCGAGAAAGGCAGGAAAGGAATAAATCACATTTCCGGAAGTGGCATCATATATAGTTAACTGACAGTTTGTTCGTCCTTGTCCTAGGTGGGAATCGACCCCACGACCTGCAGCAGAAGGCAGAGCCAACTGAGATATGAGTCCAGTCAACAGTTGGTGATACAATAATTAAGATCCCACTACCTGTTTTATGATACAATAATTAAGATCCCACTACCTGTTTTATGATACAATAATTAAGATCCCACTACCTGTTTTATGATACAATAATTAAGATCCCACTACCTGTTTTATGATACAATAATTAAGATCCCACTACCTGTTTTATGATACAATAATTAAGATCCCACTACCTGTTTTATGATACAATAATTAAGATCCCACTACCTGTTTTATGATACAATAATTAAGATCCCACTACCTGTTTTATGATACAATAATTAAGATCCCACTACCTGTTTTATGTAATGAAGTTATTTGTATCCAGTATTAATAACGTTAGATTTTCATTGTACATTTGCTTGAAATATGAATAGAATAGATTATGAATAACAAAGTGATTATATAAACAAAAAAAACATAACTTTATAACGAGAAATATTGAGAGGATAATTTTATACAAACGTATATTATTTTAATTGGCCTCAATCACAATAAAAAGGACTATTAATTAATGTACAATGGCTTTCAATTTGAGTACATCACCTACCAACCTTTTCTTTCAGCGCGCAGCGACCCAAGCTAATTAAACACTTGAATTTATTCAATTTTGCTCAAAAAAATACGGCCAATGCAGAAAAAGATTGCGTTTATGACTGGTGGCTTTTGTTTGCCTTTGTATTGGTTTTGAGGGTTGTGTCACAACGGCTAAAAAATGCCCTATTAAATTTACTAATTTAAAATTCGTACATCAATACTTTACAAAAAAGTCGATTTGACTTCAATACTTTAAATTGCTTACTTTGTAAAACCGTCCAAACGTATAAACGCCAAAATATTGTACCTAAACAAACATTTTTCCACAATTGATTGTATAAAGAAATAAAATAAACATTTAGGAATACATCATTCCGATTGAAAGAATCGGTGAGTTTATTGTTATTAGCTTAGGCTAATAAAAATAAACTCAACCACCTTAGAAATCAAAGGTTTCAAAGCGGGCCCTCATGTGAAAACATTATTTTGAATGAGCCTTACCGGAGAAGGGTTTTTCACCCCTGGAGCTCTGAATAATCGTACTAAAGAAACGGGTTTTCATCCTTGTCTTACGAAAGCATTTGTGGTTAATTTGGAAGCAACCCTGCCTGAAAAGCGATGAGGTCCAATGAGCTCATTTCTAACCCTGGTATTCTGACCCCAGAGTATTTATCTTACGTTTTCTCAGATTTTGGGTATGTGGTGTATAGTCCATGCTACTATACCCAGATCGCAGTTTGACAGAATGGGTTTCTTATTGTTATCATGTACTACCCCCGCGCTGTTTTCTGCTATCAAAAGAAGCCTATATGTTATCCAGGATATAAGCTATCCTGTTACAAAATCCTTTGAGTCGTTCGAGCGTGAAGGAGTAACAAACATATACACACATATGCAAACTTTCGTTTTTAAATTGTTAGTGTGTAACTTTAGCTATGTGTGCAGTGATAGTTAAGATTGCAGGGCCCTAGCTGCAAAGCCATTTCAGAGGCCTTCAGACACCTTGAAAGCTCTGACACCAATTTAAGTCAAGACGTTGGAAAATTCACCGACTCAGAAGTTCTATTTCCCCTTTTGCAATAAACCGTATGCCTACCTAACTCTAACATTATCTCTCCCTCTCTTTTACTCGCTTTCGATTTAGTTGTCTCTTTCTAAAAAATGTTGATAGCTCTATCTAGACAGGATACTTGCCAAAATATAGTAGGTCACGGGGCTGGGTTTGTATTATATGCTCTGAGACACCAAAATAATTTATAAAGAGTCTTAGACATAGATGTGGAGATCAAATAATAGATAGAAAGAAGTCGAATTTTTTATGCTAGTAAATTGAGAGAACAAGCAGATTGCCCATCTGATGTTAAATAGTTACCGTCACCAATAAAAGCAAAAGCAGACTCTGGTCTTCCCCAACGAAATTAGAACAAACACAAGACAACGCGTTGCACCCATGCGTCACTATCTCTATTACACATCAAGTGCCTGTAATTTCACTGGCACTCACACCCTTCCAGAACCCAGCAACCGGGTTTTATATTTCATGGCTAGTTGTCGTATATACTTTTCGTATTTATAATGTTAGAAACATAACATACTTGTTATTCATAATACTCTATTCAGCATTGCGCTTCTAGATTTTAATAATCCAAGTTCCTTGACTTGTTATACTACGGGCCCACCCTTAATTCATGTTTGAAATACATAATTAAGTTGAAAACGTATTGAAATTTCGTTTATAATATAAATAAACTTTCCCCAGTTACCCAAAACTTTTGAGATCCCGACATAAATCTGACTTTCCCTACAAAAGTTACCTCGCCCGAAAGCAACATTTTATTTCGTCTTGTCCGAAATTGAATTTCATTTATAAGTAATTCAGTGATCTACGAAAATGTCCAACCATCAAGACATTTCCGTTCAGTGAGCAAAAGGTTACAACTGTTATTCATTCAAGCAAATCCATATCGAGCTTGCTTATTAGGTATTTAATACTAGCCGATCGAAGCTTTCCCCTTGTGAATTTTGATTCAAAATTTCACAAATACTTCAAACGACAGCAGCAAAAATCCCATCGAAAAATACAGTTTTAGCTTTTCCCAAATTTTTAACCTTCTCGTAGAAATTTTCAAAATTTTTCTTATATTCAATCCTTGTCCTGACAACTATGAATACAACGAAAACACCGTTTTTGCAAGACTAACGCACGGCAACCGATTTATATATGCTCATATATATAGATTAATTAATTATAATGTTTGATGACTTCATAAAAGAGAATGTTCTTAATACGGCTGTTTAACTTTTTGGTTGTGTAACGCGATTCACCAGTAAAGCGATTTAGACATTATTTTATATGGTACTTAATAACAATTGAATCTAAATCAAATGAACTGACTTTATTCCGTAGAGTAACAAAATTTTAACAGCATGACGTTAAAATTTTTACTTGTTCGTATTGATTTGAAGAGAAATACAACTTTGGAGTAAGGTTAGACACCTACGAAGGTCCCTATCAAATATAAAAATAAACATCCAAATTTATTTGCAAATGGCCAAGAAATCGCGTGTTAGGAAAAAAACGCCGTCATCCAATTCCAATTCCACTAATCCTGAATTCATCAAAATTTCATTTATGATTTGATTTCAAGGTCCTCCAAGGGCGTTAATGAAATTATTTCCGTTTGATTCACGTTGTCGACTGACCCAGATTATTAGATTGCGAAGCTATTTGAGGGAAACAATGTTCCACGCACCTCAAGGGGTTCTTGCTTGTTCTTCCCTGTGTATCGAGTTTGAACAAGAGCTAAACTAAAAAATAAGAACGCATAATCTTGTAGGTACATATTAATTTTAAAAGTATCGTTTCCAATTTTTTTTTTTTAAGAATTCAATGGAAATAGAGTATTTTAGCTTGACTTGTGATTGTCGGTGAAATCACAGAAATGCCAGTGCACCACTGCTTGGCGGCAGATTACCATGTGTGGAGTACTTCTCCAGATGAACTTATAGCTATATCTACCACGATTATGCAGATATTATTAAGAATGTACTAGCTATTTTTCTATTTACCTGTGTCTCAACTTCAATAAGATAACTATTCCCAAAAGAATCATTTAAAGGGCCAGCAGTGAACATAAATGGGCTATTTAGAAAAGGAGAGATATATGGTATCGCTGTGAGAACGGTGGCGAGAGAGAGATAAAATATGAAGGAGCAGGTGCTCAAGGTTACGGGAAGGATGTTGTTTTAGCGATTTATAATGTATGCAATAAATCTGTTACAGTAAAATGTACTTGATACTTGGAAGGTGGTTTATAGATGTTCTAATACGAAGTTAACGCAAAAGGTAATGTACTTATGTATGTCTGTTCCTTTGCGCTCTGGAGACGAAATTCGTGGGCTAATTTTGATGATTCTTACGTCTATTTGAGTTAATCATGCAAATGTCAGTAAAGACATGACAGTTATCAAAATTCAATATGGCGACCACCATACGCCATACTGTGAAAATTAAAGTCGACGAATATCGTACGTATGTTATACGTAACATACGTACGATATAGTTGATATTATACGTATGTTATGTGGGATATAATAATTATTTGAAAATCACCATTACGAACTAAGTCTAGCTTAAAGTTAACAAACATTATCACTAAATTTTTTCAAGACTTATAAAGCGGTAATAAAGCTGTAAAATCGCATAATACCAAAGTATATTTTTTATTTAGGATCCAATTTCTAAAAAGTCTTTTCAAATAAATCAATAAACCAGGGTCCAGTTACTCTTGTCTGTAGATTAACCCTTTAGTATACATCTACCCCCTTGGTGGTACCAAAGGAGCATAAAAAGTAGCAGTAGAACTTGTGGCTAACTGCGTCCAAAGTACTGCATCCGCACCTGGTAATCTGCCGCCAATCAGGGATGCAGTCGTGTTGCTATGTTCCGATGGAAGGGTGTGTACGCCGGTGAAATCACAAATGCAGAGGCATGACAGACCCGTGTAAGGTGACGTGCGCAACGAGGTGCAACTTGGGTCTTCTGATACTTGGGTTGGGACCTAAGTCAAATTGCTGTTGTTATAATCGGAGCTAAATCACATCAGGTGGGTCCTAAGCTTGTCCTGTCACTTAAGTTTCAGTGCGGCATCTTGGTGCCAGATTTCACCAAGCATTTCTTCCCGATCCATGTCTATTGAATCTTTTGTTGTAATTTTTATTATTGCGTGTGCAAAATAAATGTTTCTTTCTTTTAAGTAAAAGAAACCCACTGGAAAATCGTGCAATCAGATTAAATTACACACAGATAAAAACTTTCAATGCGCCGCAATTTGTGTTCCTAAAGCTATGGTTGTGGCTGCCTTGTTTTCTCTGCAACAGAGTCATTATAAAGCTAAAACTTTGTTTTCCCCTGTCGGTAATAACTCCTTTCAGAAGAATATAATGTTCATTTATTTAATATTGTTTCCGCCGGTTTTACCAAACATTGTTTTGTTCGGCTCATTGAACATTCACAGCTTCTTTTGTATATATATACTTTTTGGATTTTGCAATTCTGGTGAGTCCTTATAGCCGCTATCAGTTACTCGGAAAAATCTTAATTCAAATTTTACTTTAAATAACTAGGTACTTTTGTGCCGTAAAGGAGGATGGACAAACATAGAAATACAATACAAACACCCAAGACCGAACACCAAACTTTATACTTGTTAGTAGACTAGACTAGCAGGGAATTAAACCCGGGATCTCTTGAAGGCAGTGTTGCTACCGACTAGACGGTACAGCTACGGAGCCAATATCAACATTTTTCATATCACAAAAAAAACAAATTGAAGTACGATATAAAAAAGAAAAAATAATAATAACAAGAATTACAACAAGTAAGCAATAAATAGTGAAAACAGTTAATACAACTAGATACAAGATAATAATAAAAGAAATGTATATATTTGTGTGCTACAACAGCAAAAGGGTCTCGGCTCAGCATTATGCTTAACTACATAACTAAAATGTAGCTAGGCGCTAGTATTCTGCTGAGACCTTCCAAACAGTAACAAACATCCATCCATATTTTCACATTTATAGTAGTAAGATATGACAAAAAGATCGAAGGCCAGTGGTTGGTTCATGTCCTCAAAACATGGGACAAATTCAGTCAGCCAAAACGATTGGTTCATTCGGCCTAGTTTGCCTACTAGCACGTTGAGTGTACGTTGGAGACAGTAATGACACTTCACCAAAGATATATGATACTTTATCATATATACAAAATAAATATCCGTCCGCACCAGCCTCTAATGTTCCCACTGCAGGGACTCCGGCCTACTCTCGATAATTGATAATCTCATGGCTTTGATCTACCACATGTCATCGATTTTTTTTTTTGGTTCTATGACATGCCTGTTTCCTCACGATGTTTTCCTTCACCGTTTGGAGACGTGGTATAGCGCACATAAATTTTTCAAGTGAAAAACTCATTGTTGCACGTGTGGGTTTGAACTAGCGACCTTCAGATTGAAATCGGCGTCTGTCCCGACAAAGAAATATAGAGCGTAATTTTTACAAGCTGTGTTCTGAGACAAACAGTGTAGTTGCATCTTGTATTTTTGAGTTCGTATAACCTGCAAGCGCTGGTTTCGAAACATTTTTCATCAATATCATCGATTTTTATGACAATAAGAACAGCCACTTAAGTAATAAAATTGGGAAATCAATTGATTGGCTTTGCAGCAAAATATTCCGAACATAATTTGAATTTTAATTTATCGTTATTTAACACAACGCCAACTAGCACGAAACAGCTTTATGTACAATACAATAGGAACAGAAATTACTTATAGAATACTGATATAATAATATAAAATAATATGGAGAAGTTTACCGACGACAACTAATGCGTTTGAAGCGAGCCATAGAAGAAAAACGACCAGAATGGGTGAATAGACATAACAAATTAGTTCTTCAGCATGACAATGCCAAACCGCATACCGCAGAAGTCGTAAAAAGATATTTAGAGGGACAGGACTGGGAAGTGTTACCCCACCCGCCATATTCACCAGACATAGCTCCTTCGGATTACCACCTATTCCGGACGATGCAGACAGACCTTACTGGAGAAAAGTTTACTTCATGTGAAAGTATCAAAATTTGGATTGACAACTGGATAAGCTCAAAAGACCAGGACTTCTTCCAGCAAGGAATACGAAAACTACCTGAACGATGGGCGAAGGTTGTAGCTGCAGATGGAGCATACTTTCAATAATTTTTTTTTTAATTTTGTAAGCGAACAAATGTGTTTTATTTTGACAAAAAGGGGCGGAGTCATATTCACACACCAATAGTAATACCTTTTTTATTGTAAATACTTGCGCATATCACATATTATAGCAGAATATACATCTATCTTCATCATACAACTGTTTCTTCATCAAACAACTGTGGTGTTGCTGGCGAACCAAAGACCTATAGCGCAGAAGGCAACGCTACTACCAACTCAGCTGTGCTACTACTGCCCGTAATATGTATACCCATACTGTTCTAGAATTTCTCTTGGCAGCTCGTCAATTACGAGTTTTAGTATTCCTCAACCGTAATTTGTGGTTTTAATATTGATTTGGTTTCTGAATTAATAAGTTCGTCGCTCCCATTCTAACATACTTCCAAAATTATTAAAATTAAACTAATTTATTTTCATGGATTTTTCTATCAGCATTTTTCGACAGTGTTTGTGTGGCCCCAAACTAAGCAAAGCTTGTACTATGAGAACTAGATAACTGAAAATATACTTATTTCGTTCTATTCTTGTACATATACATACATAATACATACATTTATATCTATTTGTCACACAAATGCTGAGAGGGAATGAAATCCATGATCTACAGCGCTAAAGGCAGACCTACTACCAACTGAGCTATGAGTCTATGAGCTATGAGTTATATAATTTACTTTGTACCTGATACAACGTACAGATACGTTACGTACCTACAACGTACGTAACGATACGTACAACGTACGTAACGTAGGCAATCAACAGTTTTATATGATTTATGTGGCATCTAGAAAGCTTGTTATTTTGTTTCGCTTTGCTTAGTTCGGTCTCCGTCTGTGGCAAATATTTCTACGTTAAATATATAAACGGTATTTATACATATATTATACTTGACGTTAAATTTTATTTTTCTTATTTTTTACATTATGTTTAATGTTTAGTTAAAACGTTCGCAGTTATACTCATAATTAAATTCTATATTTAAAGCTTTTTCACTGAATGGTACCAGTACCTATTGTACAAGAACCATTAAGTGATTGATGTATTAAGTGATCGTTTGCCAAAAGGGACACTATTGAAACACGACGCATGTCATTTTATTGTTACAACAGAAAAAATGTTGTTTATTTTTTGCCGACTTCTAAAGGTTATCAATCTGATTGTGTCTTTTTCTATATTTGTTACCTCAGAACTTCGTAATCTACCAACTGATTTGGAAAAATATTTTTTATCTGAAAGGAAATGCTTTCAGATTGGTCCAAATTGGTTGGCTTTTTGCGTATTCGTGTATTTTTTTTGCTGAGATTTTTTCTTCACTCCTTGCATACAGTTTTGGATGTTTCTTTTACAAAATGGTACCCCCTTATGACGAAATATAAGGGGTGATAGTATTGAAGTGTTTAGATGACACTTAATTATATAAAACTGGTGGTTAACTTCCTTCACCTGAATATATTTTATAGGTACATAGCATAACGTACAATGTAAATAATATTGGATGTATGCTTTACTCCATGTTACTGCTAAATAAAAACAATTAATACTCACTCTTCATTGCAGTTCCATTGCAAACTCATTTTAAATTCACAGAACACAAAACATGCCCCTGAAATAACCTGATCTCACGCTAAGCTCCACTGGCTTTGACACTTAAATTTACACAACAATAACACACATTCTCACACAAATTACACTTAAAAATATATGTTAGTAAGTCAGTACGAAATTTGTGAAAAAAAAACGACAGTTTAATAAAGAAAACAGGGTGAAATATAACAAAAGGGTAGAAGGAAAAATTCGTAGAGGCAGCCTTCCGCTACGCGAACCGCTACGGACTGACGTAGACGCGAAGACGGGAGCGTAGCCGGGCTACGGTTTGGAGGGAACGACGCACTACGTATTATTAGTATGAGATAAAAAATAGCCTACTCATTTGAATGCATATATTATGCTATGTGCTTATTTTTGTTGGGTGAGTAAGGACTCGAAACGCTCTATTTATTTTGGTACTAATATATTTAACTTATTATAGATTTTTTTTTAAACAGTTATATCTGAAAATGGACTTGCATTTTACAATACCACCTTGATATAACTCCAAATACATTTTTTGCATCTAATATTTTTTTTATAAATTCAGACAGAGTATGTCCTACTTTTACTCGCGTGTTCCAGCTAGTTCATATTTTTGTTGTACAGTTTGAGATAATAAACTAATAAAATATATTTTCCTATTGAAACTCATGCTGCTTAAGCAAATCAACGCATTTCAATTTCAAATTCATGTCGATAACAATGGGCATTGTATTGCAGTGCATTGTAATGGGTATACCTTTATATATTACAACTCAGGAAATGAGTGATACTATTTACCCATAATATAATAGTATAGCTTAATATTTTACGATTCGTGATATAATAGATAACTTTACACTTTTTGGGATAAAATATTGCGGATACGTAGAAGTAACAAGTGATGACATTGATTTCTCTGAATTGAATAAATCTCTTAATAATCCAACTAGTTAAACATGAACTATATATCACCAAATATGAAAAAACTTACAAACTATGTCCAAAAACTTACGAATAAGTAAATAAGGTTTAACCAAAACAGATTCTTCAAATATCATTTCAAATTCGCCAAAGCCGAAGTAATAAAATTTGCTTTATTAATACCTTCAGGTTTCTTACAACTTAGATTGGAAGCGATTCGCAACAGTTTGCTACGTTCCAAACGATGACGCAAGCGTAGCTTTAGAAGTTCGTTGTATGGTGGGCCTACGTCGCTTTGGGCATATTGCATGGGCTCTACGGGCGAAGGTAATTAGATAATTAAAACCATGTCTACACAGCCTCATTATGGTAATTAAATACTATGACAAGTTAATGTGTAGTCTATTATTAAGGCTAGTTTATTTTGATTTTATACGAAACCAAAGTGACGGGACGAGCTGAAGACCCACTTGACGTCAAGTGGTTACAACATCAATACAACTTAGGTCCTACCCGACCAAAGCCTAATAAGACCTAAGTCGTACCCCGTTGCACCGTCCGCGAGCAACTGGACCCCCTATAATTAAGTATTTAAAATTTTATAATCATTCCGATTATAATTAATAACCGAAACTTAATTAAATTTTACGCTCATACGTCTTCGTGTACACTTGGTTTACATGACTACAATTCATGCAATAAATCATAAAAAGTCGGTTTGTTTACATTAAAAAGTATATTTATCAATAAAACATCGATAAAAAAATTGTATAATACGGTTGCATAAAGTCTATTAAAAATATAAATTAATAACTTAAATAAACTTTATTATATTTGACATTTTTAGGCGTATTCTACTTGTATAAGTATTTCCAGCTATTTATGCTATATTTATACGAAATTATATTAAACATGTATGATAATTATTGTAATTTAAGTACACTTTTGGCTATGTATCTTCCTACAACCACCATAGGTCGCTTCTGCCATTCTTTTATCGTAGCTTTGCTCGGTGTTACCTTAAAGAAATAAAAAACTCAATCAAATATATGATACATTTTCTTGCACATATCAAATATTATCATCTAGCCCAAACTAAGCTTCGCATAAACTGTGTCTGTTGATATACTAGCCTAGAATACTTTAAAAATCTATATTTTGTAAATACATACATATAATACGTATTAAACACGCACAAACATCTATGTTTGTCATACAAGTTCTTACCCTGAGTAGGTGAACCAACAACCTAAAACACAGAAAGCAGAGCTACTACCCTACTACTCGTATTATTTCATTAATTAAAAGTTGTACTTGATAAAACAGACTTGACATCTGTACATGCAGCTATCTTTATTATGAACAGCGCCATCTATGTTGATCTATACGAACCTGATCGCCATCTAGTCTGTTCAGAAGAGCCACACAAACGATGCCTGCCCGGATGCCGGCCTCCCTGGTATAGGCGGAAAACGCCGTAGCCTCCATTTCTATGTTCTTCACGCCAAGTTTCGTCAGCTTGTTTAGGAATTCTATTTTATCTGACTCCGTGTAGTCGCAGAAAGGACCGTCTAACCTGGCTTGTCCTGTGATAACATCAACGGAACTGTAATTAACCTTTTTGCCATTTCTACAAGTAAATGCGCATTTAATAGGTTGATAGTTGGACAATTCGAGGCATGCGGCAGTTCTACTTGTGGTGGTTTTTATTTCAACCCATAGAAATCTATCGCATATTCAACCAAGATGATTTCCCAAATAAGATTCTTCAAATTCTTGCTTAAGATAAACCAAAAAGCAAAACTAAGTAAATATGAACGCGTGATCTTGTAGTTTGGGATATAATATAGCATTCTGAGAATAAAACAATGGAAATAATGATTTTTGACTTTGATTTTGAAATAAGTATATCCAATATCAAAGGCGTTTCTTAGAGATAAAAATCAGCGATTTATTTCTTCTGTAAACCATTTCAAAATGTACCAACAAACATGATCACCACAAATCTTTATAACAACAATCACGATTATATATTATACTTATTGCATTTAAAATAGGAAAATAAGTAAT
Source organism: Aplocera efformata (assembly GCA_921293045.1). Lineage (NCBI taxonomy): Eukaryota > Metazoa > Arthropoda > Insecta > Lepidoptera > Geometridae > Aplocera > Aplocera efformata. Next base: position 2,658,781 of record OV121061.1, read on the forward strand.
TGTTTTAGTAGTTTGCGGTCTTCAAAACATATTGTTGCTCACCTAGTGTTTCTTAACATCAGGTGAGCCGTCTTCTCATTCTGTCACCATAGTCTCAAAAAACAATATCCTGGTACCTCGCCGGCAAACCCACGGGCTATTTCAAAAACATGGTAACGAACCTCTGTAAAAATCATCGGCAGCCATTGTTCCTCCAATGTACGTGGATAATTCATCTGACCCTGATGCCAGGGAGTGTACTTCCCGGCTCAGTCTGGAGTCCAGAAGTGCTGGAAGACGCCGCACCTTGCCCAGAACTGGCTGAAAGGATTTTTATTGCTGTATAAGTTGCGTTTGTTTTAATGTCACCTATTGTAAGAGATGTGGCAATCTGAATTGACCACACCTAGGTTGGAAATCCGTTCTTGTTTTTTGTTTGCGGTTGATTTTCAACTTATGGATTGAAGTTAGTCAGACGAGTATATCAACAGAAGGCGTCACTACCAAGTACCAAGTATAATCTTCAAATATAATAATTACTTTTATCTGTGAATGAAAATCTAATCTTTAATTATATTTAAAAAAATCAATTGCCGTGCGTTAATCTCGAAAAATCCCAATAATGGCTCGACCGAATTGATTTCTATTTCGTTGTATTTGTTATTGTCAGAACAAGGTTTTTGTGTGTTTGATAAGTCGGAAATTGGAGAAAAATTTAAAGTGCTTTTTCTATGGGATTTTGTTAACTCCTCGCCCGGTTAGTAAATGGGTGATTATTTAGTGGCATATGCCTGTGTACTTCGAGGGCCACGTTAAGTTGGCTTGAAAAGTCCGAAACCACTCGCACGAGACACAATTTTTGTTATTAATTTTTCAAACCTGACTGGTACCTGTTAGGAAGCTGCTTATAAGGAATCCTAGTGAACAACTTAGGAAAAAGCTCACCACTTCGTACGCTTTGTCCAAGGTCCCGCTGATGCCCCAAGTGGAGACAACGACAGACCCAGGCGGAATACCCAGTCCACCACTGGTGCCGATTCTGAAGAAGATAGGATCCTTGGCTTTCGCGTAACACATCAGCTTTATGACCTCTTGAAGAAGAGTCGTCATGGATGGTATGCCAACACCATGCTACAAAGTAATTATAAGGGTTTAGTTACAAAATTTTATCACCTAAAATTGTATTTAAGGCTGCCGATCGCGGCAAACTCTCGAAGCTAAATGAAAAATTCTAGAAATAGTTTCCACTTCGAAACTTTATTGGGCTGCAAAATGAAAATAGTGGAAGTACCTGACCCATTTATATGAAATCGTATAGGTACCGCATCAGCCTCGACTATGCTGACAGGAAGGATACAGGCCTACTGTTGAGAAGCGAGAGCACATCGGCTTTACTCTTCTTCAATAACCCAACCCAGACTGGTCATACGTCTACGCATTTGACTGACCTCACAGTTCAGTTGATAGCTTTGTCATCTGCGCTAGATTATGGGTTCGATTCATAGATGTTTGTCCTATATCTGGGTGTTAATATAATATGTACTATTTACGATTATTTTGGGGCTAGATGACGCTGTGTGAAATATCCATGAATATTTATAATTGTTTTCGATTTTGGTATTTCGGTTTCAACACGATGCTTTTTCGTGATGAGGTATCGAATCGTCATATCTTAAAGATGTGCGTCCCTTTATGTGTTTTAAGTTAGGTTTAGGTGTTGTTATATGAATGTAAGGAAGAACAGAACAGATTAAAAATAAATTAAACAAAGCTAAAATACTTTACAATTCATTTTGTAATCTGTTCGCTGGTAATATTATTCGAAACCCTGTCAGTTTATAAAAAATATAGCTTGGGATATTGGAATTCTGGGACGCATTCCACAAATTACTTTCCTATAAAACTACTTGTATCAAACTAAACAACGCAACATTCTTTATGGCAACCAGATTGCCATAAACAATGTTGGAGTGGATATAACACTCTATTAAAGTAAAAACATTATAATAACTAAGCGGCTGTAAAGTGGCCTAAAATTACATATCGTGCTATACATAGGCAAATACACTTACACTGACAGACAGAACAGGACCAATTTTATACATGGCGTATCTTTGGGAGTGCTTTGTCAAATTCACCGGCTTCATACCATTGCTTTGAAGGCTGAGGACATTGGCCATGTATTCAGCAAACTCCCTCATCCTGTATTTTGTGCCCCCCATGCAGACAAACTGAAAATATATAGTAAGGTGTGTAAATTGATAATATATTTTAGCCTTTTCGAATCATCTTAAGATCTTCTGCATTTGAATCCATATTGGTAGGTTTAGCTACTTACTTTAACATCGCCGAATAAAGCCGGTAAGTTGTAATTGAATGTGTCTAAACCCAAATGGTACAGTACGTCTACTTCCAAGTTCTGTAAGTGTTCGTTGGACAGACGAATCGTTCCATCTTTATTCCTGTAAGAAAGAGATGAGGATGTTTTACAATGAAACCTGCGATATGTATTTTCGAAGTTTGAGAATTGAATTGTTAGGAAATAACGGCTCCACAGTTGACCCTGCACTTAAATCAATGGGCTCCGGGTTCGATTCCCGACTTAGGCAAGCATTTGTGCGATAATCATCAATTTTGTTCTTGGATCAATTTTGTTCTTTGTGTATTATGTGGTTGTATGTTTATTATCCACCTCCCGATATAGTAAATCCTTGTTGGAATCGTTTACTTGGGATATTGCTACTTTGTACAGCGGAACAATTAGATTACACAAATTCAACTTGCCAATATTCCTGATCAATAGGGTCATACATATATTATATTCACGACTTTTTCCCCAAAGCGTTAGGCAGAAACCCAACGGGCTACTTTTCATCTTGTGGGCTACACTCTCGTACAAACGTAGAGGTATCAAGTGGTGATGTCATCGGCAGCATGGTTACCTACAAAAAACTAATCTGACATTTTTACGATACTCCTTACAACTAAAATGCAAACGGTTGTGTTGTAATCGTAGTTTATCCAAAGGTCAGACACAAGCGTCTGGAGTTTGTGACAAAGAGCAAACATTTGCAGAGGTTTGTCGTTGTGATACATTAGAAACACGCGGCATTAGAAACTTACTTAGGGCACTGCTTTTCTGGGTGCTGCTTACTCCAATTCGAGCTACAATTGTCGTAATGTTCTGGCAGGTCTTCTGTGTCTGATAGCAAGAAGTCGCAATCACACTGCATCTTTACTTCCTGAAAATCGCTGTATATAAATGTTTAAATCTCACAGGAACGATAACGTGGTCGCCAGTAAAAGTTCAAACATTATTACAATACGTAAGTTGCTAATGTTCATAGGCGACTGTAACTACTTAACATCAGGTGGGCCCTTTGCTTGTTTGCTTGACTTTGTTTGGTATTCCGTCGCTGGTGCACTCGCATTACTGTTACGGTGCAAAGGTGTGGATACTGGTGAAATGTCCGGCACAAGAGAGTTTACATCCCCGTCAGAAAGTGAGGGGCAACACGATGTGGACCTGAGACAAACGTCTCAGGTCCACATCGTGTTGCTATTGTTTACAGCCTGTAAACAATAGCATCATAGATAAACATCAGGTTATCAGGGATGCTAGCTCGCCCCGACCCGGCAAATAAAAAAAATATGCTGCTAACGCCGACCAAATGCGTCTGACTGTATTGAAGGTACGCAGGTTTGGTTTCCAGGCCAACTGCCAGTGCCCTAAGAGAGAATGACTAGTGTTATGATTAGATAATGAAACGTAACGAGACCAATTGAATCCAATTTGCAATGACTGCGTATTTGCAACTGACTCATGTTTAAGCGATTGGTTTAAAGATTCCTTGTAACTGTAGGATATTGCTACTGATCTTATTGTTTTTTATCTTACTGCATTTTTTTTATACAGCTATATGTGATGAGCTTAAGGTCTGCCTGATGGTAAGTGGTTACCTCAGGCCATAACAACAGCAATACGACCTAGGTCCTACGACCCAAGTCGTTTCCCGTTGCTCTTTACATTTGAGATGGGGATGTTACGTTTATTTACTTACCTGATTTACACATTACAAAGCATTTTTTACATATGATTCATATAATAGAATCTAGTAGGAATAACAATACGTACATGAACAATGGGGACTTCCCTCCTAGTAAAAAATTGCCTCAAGTTGCAAAATCTTTACGGCTCAAAACTAAATAAAACCGAGAAATCATTAAAAACTCTATGCACCATTAAAATTCAAATTAAGAGAAAAACATGTTTTATTTTTAATAAGACGTCACAGTTTGACAATTTTCACAAACAGATTTTCTCTTCATTTTTATCTGAGATGTTTTTATAAATTTTTATCAGTACTTTTTCATTTTAGATTTAGTTTTTTTTGTTAAGTATTTATACAGTGTTTTAGTTAGATTTAACCGTAAATTATGCCAGAGTGAGTACTTATAATTACTAATAATTATAGGTACCTACACTTCACTGCGTCCCATATAACTAAACTAGAGCGTAGCCAGCCATACTTTGATCTAGGCCAGTCGAGTGCAATATGGACTCGAATATCGAAAGTTTCGTAACCAAATGGCAAAAACGGATTACCCTTAAAACTTCAACCTGCCAGTATTATTTTAGTTTGCATGTCATAGTTATTTAATTAAATTTAATACAAGAAAATGTATATCTTACCATACCCAAACACATCCTAGATGTCACTAAATATCACTTAATATCATAGAATATGCGTGATAATTTTCATATCCTATAATAAATAATTAATCTAAATCGTCAGAGTGCAAATATGAAACACACTTGCCAATTAACAAATAAACAATTCAATTTAAGATTTTTTTTTAAGTCGTTGTTTTGCGAATATCCCACCCAAATGGCAAAAGCTTGCTCTTCCTATAGCTTTGTCCTTTCCATCTGTATGACTTCTATCAATATGTATTATATGAAAATAAAAAATGCTTACCTTAAAGACGCATAAAACCACACTTTACGACACACGCTCAATAACTGAATAACAGGCGATTAATTTAAAACTAGTTATGGTCTTCGATAATGAGTCAAGGACGCATAGATAACAGTTCCCGGGACGATAATTCCGTTTGGAATGCACTGACAATACACTATTATGGCAAGCACTTAACTTTTTAACCAGCGTGGTCTTAAATATGACACATAGCATCGAGCTTATAGCATCGCCGACTCATTAATCACACTGCATTATAAAGGCGAGGGTTTTTATGTAGGTGTGTGTGTGTGTGTGTCTGTGTGTCTTGCAAAAGTGGCTAAGACAATTGCCTATGATTAGCTTGTAAAATTATTCGATGTTTGTTTGCAACGAAAAACGTTTATTATTACTATTTATTACTAAGCGTAACAGATTACGGATAGCTTATTCATATCGTACTTTTTCATATATACATTTAATAAATATTAACACCCACACAGAATAAGTAAAATGTTCGTCACAAAAATAGCTAGGAATCGAACCTGCGCAGAAGGCAGAGCTTCTACCAACTGAGCTGTAAGCCAATCGATAATGCAATGCCTGGATCGGATATTGGTTTTCAACAATTTTAACCCCTAACGAAAAACAAGGGTTTCATAAGTTTGTGGTATGTATTTGAGTCTCTCTGTGGCACCTAAACAAATGGACCAATTATTGAGGAAAGCGCGCAAGGTGCCTCGGTGACCGCAAGCTTGCACTTGGTGAAAAACCCGGGGCTTTCGCACCGTTTCACCGTCAGTTCGGTGCGAAACCATTATTCACGGAACGGCGCTTCGGCGCTCATACAGAAATGGCTGCAATATAAACACAGATGCCTTTTTTTTATTGAAAGGTGACTTTTTCTGACGCCGACATCATCTTTAGCTATAATTTATAATATGAAGATTTGTTCAGGCGTTTGAAGATCAACTCATTACCATTACCAAGTCGGAGGTTTTTACACTTTCGTAGAATGTGCTTGTTAATATATTTTTTTGTTTTACTGTGTTGGTGTGTACCGTGCCCGGCCGCTGCGGCATGCGCCCGTTCCGCCGGCGTAAAGTCTGGTCTCCAAGATGGGAAACCCATGGATGGGAAGCAGGATCCGCCCTGTCCGTGCAACTCATGTTGCTGCGGGACTCTACCCACTGTTAAGGTCGCACCCTCTGGAGATCAACCCAGGTATCATTTTGTAATATTTTGTAATATTTACTAAACCGTTCACAAATTTTATTTAAGCATTACTCGATTGCCTGCAGCGAAAAGTAATACTTTATCTAGACTTTGTGCGTCAATGTTGGCTTTTGTGGCCTAGGGGTTATTTTTATGCAATAATTTTTTCTACTCGCATATCCAATCCCAACTTTTAGTAACTCTGTTAGCGACACGCCAGAACATATGGCGCGCCGTAACTACCTCGGGGACCTGGCCAGCGAAAGAGCGTTAGATGACCCCGTATCAAATTAGACCCGTAGGAGGTTATCAAATTGATTTTTTTTTGTTGTTTGGTTCCGCAGTTGTCAGCCATTTCCGTATCAACCGATATAAAAAAATATTTTTTTTATTTAAATATATACAGTGGAACATAGAACCTCCTCCTTTTTTGAAGTTGGTTAAAACAGAAATCATTAAAAACCTCTATGCCTCAATATAATATATAACCTCAATTCAATTCAAATTGAGAAAAAACCAACACGTTTTATTTATATATAGATGTCACAATTTGTCAATTTTTACAAACAAGTCTACTCCCCATTTTTGTCGTATATTTTTTTTATAAATTATATTTAGTTTCAGATAATTTTAATTATAATATAATATTTTAGTTTAGTGTTTATACAGTGGTTAAGTTAGATTTAGCCGTAAATTATGCCAAAGTGAGTACTTCTAATTCTAATTCTGGGTGGGGGTGACTGCACTGTCGTCCAGGGTGTTTTGTGCATTGTCCCCCGTCGTTAACTAAAACCCCTACCCCAGCCAGCCCTCCTTAAAATACCGAAGAAGTACTCTGGATTGCTGGCAGCACTGTTCCAGCGATTGCTGTAGTGTCTTAGTTTATTTACTTTTGTAGGCCTGTCCTGATTCTAGTTTCTGAAGGGGCTATGCAATATAATATATTATAACTTTTGCATTTATAATATAAATAAGATGCAATATCTGCGCAGCAATAATTATTAAGACAAAAAAGAAATTCTCCGCCGTTATCGACTCGCTTCGAAGGCAGGGCCGCCATTCGAACCACCAATAGATTGGATATTGGTACCCAAGTTTTTTTTTTTTTTCATTTTTTATTTTTTCTTCTTGTTTTGTTGTTTAGATGTGTACCGTGCCCGGCTGCTGCGCCATGCGCCCGTTCCGCCGGCGTCAAATGTGGTCTCCAAGATGGGAAACCCATGGATGGGAAGCAGGAACAGCCCTGTCCTTGCCGCTCATGTTGCTGCGGGAAACCACCTCTTGTCAAACCAGTATGTCTTTTTTTATGATACTAAAAGTCTCATATAACTTACCATAAAAAGATTTTTCGCTTACGGGCTGGTAAGTTACCTTCCCCCATGGACATGTGCCAAAATGTTGAAAAAATATTCGTATTGCAGTAGTAAACAACTGTTAAAGTTATAATCGTCCGAGGGTAATTAAGGTTTTTTGTAAGATCAATAACAATTGATGAACTATCACGATGAGAACCATTGATGTTCTCATGACTTTGACTTTAACAAGTAACTTATAAAAAAAAAAAACAAAATCTACAACTTCAAAACTTTCATCCTTTAGAAAAGGGGGAATATAATTACATACAAGATACATCCGAATCGGTAACATCAAAGTCAATTTAGATTACTTTGAACAACCTAATTGATTTGGAACCTTCATTTGGAAGTTTATAAAATAGTTCAATGATATCAATTAAAATTGTTTTATACTTGAATTGCTTTCTCAAAACAATTTTCAGTGCTACAAGCAACCAAAGATTCCCGACTCGTACGCGCCTCGTCGATGCTACGTGAAGCCAACTGCACAAGTGGACGCAAACACCACTTACAAGCTGTCCTACCTACCTGTGGATGGATGCAAGAACCTCCGGGGGGTACCGAGGAAACCTGTGCCGAACTTGGTTCCCAGCTGCGAGCCTATGGAAGGCTGTACCGTGCAGAAGGTAAGACGATAAGCAGAATAATGAATATTTGTAGCTAACATCAGTTAAATAGGGGGGTGCTCGCGTCCGTAGGTGGGAACCCTCTATAACCTTCTATAAATCTATTTTATTTATATATAATTCTAGGTTTTATGACTGTAGGTTGATTTCTTTTGCAGCTGTCGTTTCTCCCCAACCCCGTCTGCGTGACTCAAGCGATCCGTCCGTGCCACCACGACATGTGGGGCCAGGGTCCAATGCAGAACCTGACGACTCAACGACACGACTATGTTCCGAAGCCATGTGTGCTGAGGGAGAACTTCAAACCACCAGCGAAGTTCCATGCTGTGGAGCAGCCTTTTGAGAGTGAGTTTGACAGTTTTTAATTTGACAGTATTAGATAGATAGGAAACTCTTGTTGTAATATACAAATTGGACAAGAAAAGTGTGTTACAATGTGGGTGGCCTTATTGCTTAAAGCAATCTCTTGCAGGATGGACCGGAGAAAACATGAATGATATGGGACAATGGTGTTAAAAAGAAAATAATATTATGATACACCTACATATTAATATGCATAATACATAATTAAAATAGAATAATATATAAATCAAAATAAATTTGTTCAGCAGTTTTGTGACGACAAAGACTGAAAGTGATTTCGTAATAACTTAAATCCAGAAAGTGATTGAGCACATGTCTTGTCAGCGGAAAGAGCATTCCAAAGGCGGATAGCTTGTACAGTAAACGAATTGCCAAAGAAGAAGAATGGACGGCGTTTTGGAGTTGTTAAACTTTAGAGGAACGTATTGAGTATACAAAAATAATGGCGGTAAATCTCAAAACAATCTTTTTTTATGCGATAGCAGTGACGAAATTGTGAACATCCAGATAACAAATGGTGTACATAAAAATAATACCCTAATGTACGTGCAATGTTTTCTAGATCGCACAGTGAACAAGCTTTCCTACCTGCCCCCTGAGAAGATAGTGCTGACCAAGTCGTACGCGCCGGAGCGATGCTACGAGAAGCCAGCGGCCAAGATGGAGGGGACCACCACTCATAAGATGAGCTTCATGCCTAACCAGGTTCAAATAAATACTTTTTTATACTACCTAAGCGGTGAAGGTTAGCAACAAGAAGTTTAAATAGCAAAAGACTCAAGGGTCTTACGTGGGTCACGTCCTTAGGTGAGTACCCTCAAAATCCCTACAGGTATCCTTGAGTGTTGCGAAAGGAACTACCCAAAGTAGCAGTAGAGCTAGCCAAGTTGCCAAGAGTAGTACTGCCACCGCACCTGGTAATCCGCCGCCTAGCAGCGGTGCACTCGCATTCCTGTTTCGGTGGAAGGGCGTGGGTGCCCTTGAAATTACAGACGCATGAGACGTAATGTTCCTGTCTAGGGTGACGGGTCTTCTCAGACTTACGCCGTGTTATTGTTGTCTATGGGTGGACCACTTAACATCAGGTGGGCTGATGTCTCGTTCCGCCACTTTTACCGCATAAAAAAGACTCAGGTTCTCCCCTATCGCAGTATGAGAAAACCCAAGTCAAATGCATCGCTGTTGGACTGCAGATTACCAGATATGATGGCAGTATTTCTCTGAAAGAACTTGGCGCAACTTCTACTGTTTCTTTGGGTGGCTCCTTTCGCACCAAACAGGGAATCTTGTTATGGTTCCCACTTGCGAACGTGAGCAACGTGGTGGATCAAACTAAACTGACACCATTTGTCTCAATTTTTATAAATTTAGTAAAAGAGATGGGAATTATTTTAGAGTTTTCAAAGTTGGAGTTTAGTTTGATGCTCTCAAGAATCAGTGGAATAGCTTATCAGCTATGTGAACTCAGCCATCCGTCTGTTTCATCTGACAGCGTGGTGTGACCACTGATGTTTTGCGTTATCTTATCGCTCGCGTATCGTACAGCGTTTCCACACTCGTACCTCTGCACTAGGAGTCGTTTGTTTGAGAACATAAAATTCTCGACACTTGGTATTGATGATTGTACAGTGCAACTGAATCCATGCCAGCTGCGGCACAGGTTTCTAAGGGTTCGTTTAAAATACAGGCTCTTGGATTCAATCCGAAGCTTAGCCCTTTTAAAAGCAACAGCAACTAGGTTTAAAATTGAATTGTGATCTATATCTGGCACTCAAACACGATATCTCTCAAAATAATTGAGAAAAACAATTGATATCGCAACGATTTTTTTTTTCAGATTTTACCCAAAGAACCATTGCCGTGGGCTTGCAAGGGGCAATACCAAAAGCCATGTCAAAAGATCGATGCAAACACAACCTACACTATGAGGTACCTACACTACCTACACTATGAGGTACCTTCACTACCTACACTATGAGGTAGCTGCACCTGACTTAGTTCTTAAACGGGTGAAAGGATTTGGATTCGGTTTTTTTTATTTAAAACTAGGTTTTCTAGCGGTGGTTCTTAGAAATGTTTTATCAAAATCGGTTCAGCCGTTTCAAGGTCATTAGCTCATTACCGTTACACCGAGTTGAAGGTTTTTACATTTTCGCAAATTGAACTTGTTTATTACTATTGTAAAATATATAACTAGAGGAAGCTATAAATGTTTACTATTACATGAAACGTTCTGACTTGGCTTAAATTGAATTTAACCTATCTTAAATGGGGTGTAAAACAGTCTCCAAATGGTTTTTCCCTATGTTACGGTAAATACGTTATTGTGACCTTTTTTTTCTTTGACAATTTCGCGTACACGAAAATTTCCTCATGTACGCGTAATTGTCTAGCTTGCGAAGGAATTTCACGGCTTACTTTCAATAAACTTACCGCGCCATAACACACAATAAACACCTTTTTCAAAAGGTGTATTTTACTCCTCATGCGAGCCCATTCCATGTGCGTGAGCAAGTCCACGTACAAAGAAACGCCCTAACCTTCTTATATTCTGATTAATTTGATGATTTCCAGCTTCCTAGACGCGCAGAGTGATTGCCGCCGCCGTGCCATCATCCCTGACAGTTGTAACAATCCCGTCACGGCCTCCAAGAGATTCGAAACGCAGACTGTTTACAAAAACAGGTAACTACGCCTACTTTTCCTTCACATAGGAGTCCACAGGACGCTCTGTTTTTAAATAAGCAACCGAAAGTAGCAGTAAAACTTATGCCAAGTACAGACTTTGCCATGTTTGTTTGGACATCTTGGTGGCAGATAATCTACCATCATACACGATAATCTGCCGCCTAGCAGTGTGGGTGCCAAATAAATATCAGGCGCATGAGACGTTATTATATAGTCCAGCCAGTGAGTGACACTTGCAATACAATGCGGTTTCCAAAGATCGGCAGTAGGACCAGTGTTATACCTACTACAATTTTCGTTGGCTGCAGTAACCCCGAAACATCAACTAGGCTTTCGTATGTTCTCCGAATATACTGTGAAGTTCGCAATGTGGGTCTTGATCCAGGCTTGCTTTCGTTCCCTCAAAGCAATCCTTTAAAACCTTCGAGTGCGTCAAAGTTATTTAGATTTTTTTTAACTCCCGACAAAAGAGGGGTGTTATAAGTATGTAGTGTGTCAAATACACACTACAAACTTATAACATAAAATAAACTGTGTGTATCTATTATATGTGTATGTCTATGGTATGTTAGCTTCCGAACGAATGAACCAATTTTGATGCGGTTTTTTCTGTTTGAAAAGTGAATGATCGAGAAGGTTTTTGGTGATAATTTATGAAGATTTCAAGGTCATAAGCTCATTACCATTACACCGAGTCGGGTGTTTTTACATTTTCGTAAAATGGACCTTTATTTCTCATGCTCTATTTTTTTCCCAGCTATCTCCCTGCCACGACATCCATTCCACAGCCTGTAAAGCCGATTCCCAATCTGATGCCGTCCACAGCGCAAATGGATGGTGACACGGTGCAAAAGGTAATATTAACAGATAATCTGTAATAATATGGCGGCAGATTACCACGCAGTATTACCTGTCTGGTAATCTGCCGCCAAGGAGTGGTGCACTCGCACTTCTTTGTGCCGTACCGGTGATATCACATGCGCATGAGACGTAATATCTCCGTCTCGGGAGACGGGCGCAACAAGGTGTGAATTGGGTCTTCTTATACTTCGGTCGGGAGGACCTAAGTCGTATGGCTGTTATGGGCGGGGCCACTTAACATCAGGTGGGTCTTCAACTCGTATCGTCACATTTTTTAAATTAAAAAAAAGATAGTTCCTCTACATATTTATAACTTTCTTCTCACTTTCTTCGTCCATTTAGCTGTCATTCCTTCCCAATCCGGTGTGCATAACGCAAGCGATCCGTCCGTGCCACCACGACATGTGGGGCCAGGGTCCGATGCAGAACCTGACGACTCAACGACACGACTACGTTCCCAAACCCAGCGCGATCAGAGAGTCCTTCAAGCCGTCAAATAAATACCATTCCGTCGAACAGCCGTTTGAGCGTAAGAGTAGTAGTGTTAATTAAAAGTAGCAGTAGAATTTGTGCCAGGTTTGTCTGGAGGAAATACTTCCTCCACATCTGGTAATCACTAGTGCATGAAACGTAACATCCCCGTCTCGGGTGATGGGCGCAACAGGATGCGACTTGGGTCGGAGGAACTAGTTCGTAAAGCTGTTGTTATGGACCGCTTACCATCAGTTGGGCCTCCAATAGTAAAAACAAGCTTTTTCAAATACCCGTGACTGAATTAGATTTCGCAAAATTTTCAACCCGCATTTACTAGTTTATGGTACTAAAACGTGGTTCACAAGGTTGGTACTAAAATGCTCGCGAAAAGAAAGTAATCCTTTCAATACAGATTTCTTGCTTATTCTTGCTTGGGGAAGACCCATGGTGGGTCGGATGGGGTTTGAACAAGAGCAAAACTTAGTTTGAAGAACGCATTTTTGACTTTGACTACAATTAATATTCTTAACTGGTAATATTTTTAGATACCTTCCGCCGTATTTATAATAGGATCTGGACTTGAAGGTGCCTAGAAGCTACCAAAGCGACCATGGCCAATTTTTGGGTCCAATATATATTATTGTGTTGTGTCACATAAAAGTTTTTTTTTGATATCTGTAGTAATCAAAGCTTGAATCAGCTATGATTTTTTACCATTGAAGATGTCTTAACTTTGAGTCCTGCAGTCTAAGGCATTCTCGAGTCTTTGTATCATCCGAACGTCACACGAGGTTTGAATGAAATTAAGATAGGTATGTTACTTTTAATAGCGCCGTAAAGTTAAACATTGTTTTTTACTGATTTCTTGTCGCGCCTGTAAGTCCGTTTTTCTGTTTCAGAACGCACGGTGAACCGTATGTCGTATTTGGACCCTGGCCGGATACCAGTCCCCGAATCCTATGCTCCGCAGAAGTGTTATGAGAAACCTTCTGGTATGTATATCATCCGCTACTAGTAGGCTAGTAGGATAGACCGAGATAGATTCCACCGGATTTTTGGATGTCTGTTTTGTAAGCATCTCTCCTTGTTACCCGTGAGACAATGAATAGTGCAGTGCGTAAGCAGTTTGCAAGCGGTAAATTAAAACTGAATTACCCATAATGTATGTTCTTTTAAAAAAATATTTCAACATTATATCATCTATATTTTAGAGCGTACATAGGTAAAGCAAAATCAGCAGTTTTAATACGAACGCATTGATTTGGAGCGTGGCACATCGAATAAGAAACTAATTGCCATTTTTTTTATTGCATTCTTATATAATACATTCGGTCTCTAAATAATCTATTCTTGGTCCATAATGTGAAACTGAGAATGTATACCAACAATATTACCTTGTACCATTATGAGAAGCAATAAATGTTTGAATCCGTTTGACATTTTCGTTTAAACTGCCCACAGCCAAAATGGAGACCAGTACAACACAGAAGATGTCGTACCAACCCGTCTGTGCGCCGGCGCCGCAACGCCCCCCGTGGGCCTGCAAGGGACAGTACCAGAAGCCGTGCCAGAGGGTAATCATAATCAACCTTTTTTAACTCTACCACTGGATACCGGGTCAAAATATCAGCGCTTGATTGGAGATATACCGAGTCAAAGCCAATATAAATTGAGCAAATGTATAATGTTAGGTTATTCTGTAAAATTTTCCCAACAATTTTATTAGATCTAAGGGTACAAACAGCGGGAGCGACTTTTTTTAATACTTTGTAAGGATTTAATGATGTTACTTTGTGTTAATAATGATTTTAATGAATTTTAACAATTGAAATATCTTATAGCCTCGAATCAATTGGCACAGGTATGCAAATTAATAAATTAAATGATTATGACCGTTTCAGTTGGAAGGCACGACAGTGTACAGATCTTCGTTCCTGCCCCCCGGAGAAGACTGCACAGAGTACATGGATCCGTGCTCTTACGGAGATTGCAAACGTGAGTGAAAATAAATTAATTCCAGGCCGGGGCACACTTTGTGTGGTGAGCATGAAGTTTGTTCTCGGGTCTTGGGTGTTTATCTTGTGTTTCTGTGTTTGTCCGTGCCATCTGCGACACAGGGAATCCTAGTGCAGATGTATGAGTGTGTTAACGTTATTATTTTATTTTAATGAAACTTTTTTTTTCCAGCGTGTGATTGCATATGCCCATCGGAGTGCATAGCAACAGACCCATGTGCATGCAACTTCCCGAAAGCAGAGTGTTGCGGTTAAGGGCCGCCATTTTGCCATGGTTCTCTAAATTCAAGTGTCGACAAGATGGCGTCTTGTGAAACTGTTCCAAATCGCGTCAAAGTGAAATTTATTTTGATAGTGCTATTTGACAATATAATTATGTTATGAGTTACGGTTAGGTAAGACTAGTTCTCTATGTATTAAATTGTATTTTGTAGATTTATTGCAATATAAAAGCTGTTTCGAGAATGGATTTTCATTTAAGTTAACCATTAGTAGTAGAAAGATTATTTGTCTCGGTTATCATTGCACTTCATACCAAACACTAATGTTCCCACTGCAGGGACACCGGCCTACTCTCGATAATTGAGAGTGAATGGGCTCTGATCTACCACGGGAGCCCAATCCGGATTGGTAGATGTCACATATCGAATTTTTGGTTCTAAGACATGCCGGTTTCCTCAAGATGTTTTCCGTCACCGTTTTGAGAACGTGGTACATACACGCACATAAATTTTTCAAGTGAAAAAACTCATTGGTGCACGTATGGGTTTGAACCAGCGACCTTCAGATTGAAAGTCTGCTTCTGTGCCCCTGGGCCACCACGCTCTCAAAACATCGCACGGCGCTGTCGAAATGTCATATGGCAGAAACGATTGTTTATTCCCATCGGCCACTAAAACTGATGAGTGATGGCTGTTAGGACAGTGTTTTTGTCCAACTGCATCCATCGTCGTTGGGAGATGAAAAATTATTGTGTTTTCAATGTAATCGGTTTATTCCCAACGGCTTTACTAAAACTGGCACCAATAGTGGCGGTGAAGATAAGTTTAATTTTTTGTGCTAACTGCCGCCAGTGGTGTAAACAACAATCGGAACAATTGATCTCAAAGAGTAAATGGAATTCCCGTGTGTTTGTCACAATAAATATAGAAAACCTTCCATAACATCACAGCTTTTATATCATGATAGCAACTTCTTCTTCTTCTTTTATTTATGGCTCCGTGGTGAAGTTATCCACGATTTGCCAGTGTCAAGTCGCAAGCATGATAGCAACAATCGAACATTAGTGACTTTGACGTTACTGGTAAAGTCAAAGTCACTTTGTGTCAACCGACGACAAAGAGCCATCTATCGAGCCAGATGGAACTATTTCCTTTTTAAATCGAAAATTAAAAGTAATCATTACACTTTTGACATTCTATCAAGTGTTAATATATTGGTGCTGATATAATGGCTATACAAATAATAAAAAAAACTTCATTACTGTCTTTTCATTTTATTAAGTAATTATAATACAAACCTACAATGATCAGTTATCGACCTTTATACGTACACACGTACTCATAAAAATTATCCCCGAAGAAATCCAGCAATAGAAACAACGGGGTTTTCCATGTTCCACACTTTATATCTACGAGATAGGTATAAGAATCTAGAGAAAAACTTGAAACAAAATGGCGCCACTGTACCTTTGAAAAACAAAGTTTTTTAAACTGAGTAAGAGTACACGAGCAGATAGCGAACCGATATATTTGGTATCCAAAGCACAACAATTTTGGGACCTACATGCTTAGTATGAAGTTGCAACATATAAAGTCCGTACCTTTAAATATTAAAAAAAATTAATAATTATTTTAACAGTGGCGCCATCTAGTCTGCGTTTTTCTCCCGATCATAAAATACAATGGCGAATACATAAGTGTTTACTTCAGCCCTTATAAAATTGAGTTCTACGGTGTGTGGTCTATCCAACGACAATTATTAAGACCAACGAGTAAAAATTACAAACTGCCTCCTTCAATAAATATAGATTATCGTTAAGACGCAATGCAGTGCAATTTAGATTGCAAGTCGCACCTTAACTAGTATGAATAAGCCTATTAGCCACACGCTCTGCGCGTGCAGGCTATATGTATCTTATAACACGCGCGAGCGAGCGCACTAACCACTTCAGCTTCTATCTCTTTCCCACTCGCTGTTTCAGTGTAAGTAAGCCGCATTTACAGTGTAGGTGTGCGTATCTTAACTTAAGATTGAAGTAGGCCCGGTAAGCTGTTAGTTGGGCCTTTGGGAATCACGCCTTTCCCCCCCCCCCCCATTATTACTCAATGGTGGCGCCACCTATATCCAGTTCGATTAATAAATTGATGACGAGTATAATAATCATGTCATGTAAGCGCCTTAGTATGTCTGTCTATCCAATGGCAATTAGTGAGGTCGATGTATACAAATTCTTCCAAGCCTCTTTAAGGTTCTTTACGGCATTTAGAACAGTAGCGCCACCAAGATTTCAATTCTCCCACTTAATTTAATTAAATGCCGGGAGAGTAAATAAGTATGTTTACTTAGCCATTGTAAGAGCGTTGAATTCAGTACGTTGGTTGGCCTTACCATGATTCACCAGCTGACCCACTTTCAAAGCTGTTAATCGGGCAATTGGGAATACTAGAGTATATATATATATACAGTAACTGTCGAGTATGCTTATTAGGTATTGGCTTGCCCTTGGGGGAAAAGCGTAAGTCAGTTCTAGTATTCCCAACTGTCCAACTAACAGCTATGAGAAAGGAGCTCCATCTAGTATGCAATTTTTTCCAATTATACATTAGCATACCGAGCTCAGGATATATATGTATTCCGTTAACTTAGCCATTATTAGGAGTGAACTAGCTGCCTTTAATATGACTATTGACATACATGTCAAGCATTTACCTCAATTAATAAAAAAAACAATGAATTGAAGTATAAATACTAGAACCGTTGTAAAAGCATCGAATTCAGTAACCAGACTCCGTTGAGTGAGTATAGTTCACCCAATTACACTTGGTAAGGCCAATAAGTATTTTATTCTCAAATGCCACTCTTTACAGCTGTTAGTGGGGCAGTTGAAAATAGTTTCATAAAGTATTCACGACATTTCCTTTCCAGCTTTACTAACAATCGTTCAATTGTCAACTGCCCCGCTCTCGTTGCTGTTAGTGGGGCAAACACAAATAATTTGGTAAATCATAAAGGTATACTCGAATGGCGCCATAAAGATGCCAGATTTTCATCTGGAATTTTGAATCCCCGCCCCCCGTTAGGTCATATTCGTGGGGCAATTGGAACGGTCACGCCATCTGATACAACTTTTTCCCCGATAAATAAATAAAATGCCGAGTTGAGAATTAATAATCGCATTTACTTGAGCCGTTGTAAGAGCGTGGAATTCAGTACGTTGGCTGCCTTGAGCGTGGCCGCCGGCTCGTCCAACTCGCGACTTGGGAATGACGTAAGTAGCGCGAACGGAGTCATCTGGAAATAGAAGAAATATTATCAGTAAAAATAGAATTAGTACTAGGTATTGGATGAGCAATCCTGTTGACATAATCTCTGGAACTTTCACACAGATAAAAATACTTATATAAATAAAATTAATTAAATATCATGTGGGAGCGTGGTGGCCTAGGGGCACAGACGCCGACTTTCAATCTGAAGGTCGCTGGTTCAAACCCACACGTGCACCAACGAGTTTTTTCACTTGAAAAAATTATGTGCGCAATGCCACGTTCTCGAAACGGTGAAGGAAAAATCGTGAGGAAACCGGCATGTCTTAGAACTGCGAATCCGGATTGGGCTCCTGTGGTAGATCAAAGCCCAATTATTGAGAGTAGGCCGGTGTCCCTGCATTGGGAACATTAGAGGCTGATACGGAAATACCATGTCAAGTTGTACTACTATAAAATGACTGACTTGTCTGGGTGTAGTAATTTAAATTAAATCTGGTTTAATTACTTAAGTGAGATATTCCTTAAGTATTGTAGATACACTACTTAAATTATATTCCAGTATGTAATAATTACACCAATTATAATTATATTTAAATTAATTAATTACACAAGGATATTTTCGAATAATTGTAGTTTTTCTGAATAGACTTAATATTAGCTTACTTAAGAAATCAAATAATGCGAACATACCGCCTTTTATCGATAGGTAGATATTGTGTCGACTTTCGCCGTCTCAGTCACATCACTCTCTCAAGTTTAGTTTGAAGAATGTAAATTAACTCTGACATTGGCAGAATTTGTGTGGCTAAAGACACAAAAAGCCAAAAAAAAGTTTTTTTGATACAGATAGACAAAATGGTTTTTTTTTTTATGTGATTAAGTGACGGAATGAGCTGAGGCTGGTGGTAAGTGGCGACCCCCGCCTATGACAACAGTAATACGACTCAGCATAAAATTTGGATCTTATACTGAGTCGCATTCATACAGCTGCGTCCATCACCCGAGACGGGGATGATACATGCGCATGTTATTTCACCGGTGCCACACCCTTCCACCGGAACACAGTAATGCTAACTGCTTGGCGGCAGATTCCAGGTGTGGTAGCAGTACCTCTCCGGACGAACCTGGCACAGGTTCAACTGCTATTTGATTGCTCCTTTAGCACCACCTAGAGGGTACGTGTAGGGAATCAGAGAGTACACACCTACGGACGCGAGCAACTAAAGATACAAAAAGTTAAAAAAAAAGAAGTTTTTTGATGATGATATACGAAATGTATATTTACCTGATATGCTGGTACCGCGCGGGCTACGTATTGCCTCAGATCGGCCACCGTGTGCGAGTGGTTGAAACGACCAGTGATTCTGCTGCCATCTGCCAATCGGAACTGAAAAGTAAACAATTTGGTTGGCGAATTGTTCGTTGACAACTCATCATCATCATGAACATGAACATGAGTTCATATATACAAATAAATGGCAGCGGGGAGCTAATATAGTTGGATAATAAAATAAAAGTTGATAATATTATTGAATATTTTTTTGCAAATAAAGATTCGAAATGGTTATTCTCAACGAGTTAGTCTCTAAATCCACCTTGGGTTATATATTGGGATATACATATTATCAGGCGATTTGGTGGTAATGTATATATACCACTAGCGACCCGCCCCGGCTTCGCACTGGTGCAATGTAGATACATACTAATATGGGCCAGTGTGGAATGATTAATTTGACATATCTCGTAAGGTTTAGATGCGCGATTTAAGCGCACAAGAATATGTTTGTTACGACATCACAACACCAATCTTTGAATTTTTCGATGTTTTTCTGTTTATATGTATGTATTATAGATTTAAATATAAGTTTAATTTGTAAGTGTTTTTTTGGCATCAAATAAATAAATACTTTATCTTGAATCACTTTATCTATTGCGAAAACTGCATTAAAACCCGTTGAGTAGTTTAAAATATCTAAGCGAACAGACAACGGACTATGTAACGACCAACCAAAAACCAACAAAAGTATTTCAGGTGCCCCCGGAACTGGCCGGCATGGGGGGGTGAAGGTGAACTTGGAAGACAGACGCCATGAGGAGTGTCCTAGGAATGTGTCCGAACCATCTCCCTTTGGGGGAAAAGGGCAAATGCTGGGCAGGTAAGAAATACTAGAAACTAGGTAAGCAAAGAAAAGGTATATAACCTGTATGGTTGTCGTTGGCTGGGAGTCGTCCAATTGCACGGCTTCTTGCGCGGCGCGTTGATTGGCAGCGCTGTCCTCCGCCGCACTCGCCACTGGGACCGTTGCACCCACCGTGGGGGGAGTGGGGCTGAAATATTAACGACATATAATAACTAGCGGATACCCGGCGTGTGCTACGCTAAAAGAATACATTTTGTGCCTAATGCATAGCTTTTCCGGCTCCGTGGCTTAGTTTGTAGTAGCTCTGCCTTCGAAGCGACGAGTTCTGGGTTCGATTCCCGGCCTGGGCACACTTTGTGTGGTGGCATGAAGTCTTGGGTGTCTGTCTTGTCCATGCCATGTGCGACACAGGGATTCCTAGTGCAGAGGTATGAGCGTGTTAAGATTTTTTTTTGTTTAGTGTTCTAAAACCATCTTCGCGTAGCCTTTCTAATGAAACCGGTTTGGGGCATCGTTTGGATGATTTCAAAGTCTATAACGGACATAGTTAATATTTTTGTTACTCTATTATAGAATCTGTTATGGAATTTTTTTAACGCCTGGAATCGGTATTTAAAATGTATGGGACCAATCTGAAAGCATTTTTTTTTTGTTTTATTGAACCATACATGAACATACATAAAAAATATGAAAAAAAAAAATGTTTAATTTCTACATAATGAGATATAAAAGTTACAATACAAGATGAGTAATTAGAGAGATTTTAGCCAGTATATATTTACAAATGATTCCCACACTAGGCTAGGCCTGTATACTGGAATATATATAATATATGTATATATATATATATATATATATACATATTATGTAATACCCTCCTTTTTGAAGTCTGTTAAAAATAAAGTTTCTTTCTGTATTTCTTACCTGCCCAGCATTTGCCCTTTGCCCCCAAAGGGAGATGGCTTGGATACATTCCTAGGACACTCCTCATGGCGTCTGTCTTCCAAGCTCACCTTCACCTCCCCCATGCCGGCTAGTTCCGGGGGCACCTCGCTGAAATACGAGCATTCATTTAGTAGCGATAATATACATTCAAAATACACCTATACAAGTAATTATCTAACTAATCTCCGTATCAGCCTCTAACGTTCCCACTGCAGGGACTCCTGCCAACTCTCATAATTGAGAGCGAATGGGATTTGATCTACCACGGGAGCCCAATCCGGATTGGTAGATGTCACATGTTCTAAGACATCCCGGTTTCCTCACGATGTTTTCCTTCAGCGTTTCGAGAACGTGATAAACGGATCTAACTAATAATCCTTACTAATATTATAAATGCGAAAGTGAGTTTGTTTTTGTTACGCTTTCACGCCTAAACCCTTAAACCGATTTTAAAAATTCTTTCACCAAATGAAAGCAACATTTTTTGCATTTTATCGAGATTAGGAAGACGCCATTAGGACAATTAGGTAGTGTTTTTTGATTCTTTGTTTCGTGTGGAAAAAGTAAGCGAGCACGCGGTCGCCCACCGACGCGACACATCGTGACCGCCGCGCCGCCCGGTTGTGGCAACAAAATACATTTGCAACACGAGAAGTAGAATGAATATCGGTTACATTTTCACCTTACCCACACGCTCGAGGCATACGACACTACCACAGAAAAAAAATTTCACGTGTCCAATCGATACTTGAGATCTAAAGGAATGAATGAGTTTGGGTTTGAGTTTGAACCCGAGGCGCGTTGCTAATATTACAGTCAAAAAATTACCCTCTGCGGATACAGTTGAGGAACTCAGAGTGCTCAGGATCTGTGTAAGACCGCAGCGGGCCGTTATCCACTGAAAATCCTTCGCGGTACAGTCGCAGGCGCACCGATCGCTGGTCATTCTGAAATAATTATCAATACATAGGTATTTATTTCATAAATATGTATTAGTATATTTTAAGTATTTAATAGACTATGAGTACACACTTTGAACACCTCTCACTAGCCGGAAAGGTTTGCTGGAAGAAAACTCTTATTAGGGTTAAGTTCGCTTCCCCCCCCGTGGGGGGCTTAGTAACCGTGGCCTGGTCCCCCACGGTGAAGCTAAGAGGAACCCGGGAGGGCCGCTCCTTTAGGCTTTGCCTCTAAGCCGAATAGGAGCGGCACAGTAGGTGGCGGTGCCTTATGGGGGGCACCGCAACTGAGGCGGGCTGCGGTGCTGTATGGGCAGCACCGCAGCTGAAGGTTAGGGGCTGCGGCGGGAGAGGAGTGCCGGTATTACGCTCTCCCTACCTTTCGCGGCCACGGCGGGGTCGCCACCGCTAGATGGCGGACGCGGTGGGGCCGCAGGGGAAGAGGAGTGTCGGTATTGCGAGGCGCCGCTCTCCCTATCCTCTGCGGCCGTAGTGGCAGGCGACGGGGCCACAGATCTGACCCGTCGCAGGGGGACCTAGGGTGTCTAGACACGGGGTCGTCTGACGCCCTTTCGCTGGTCCCCGAGGAGGTTGCGACACGCCACGTGTCCTGGCGTGTCGCAAACAGAGGAGTGGCACTAGATGCCAAAGGAGATGGGTCCGGAAACGGACAGCCGCGGCGGGTTCGCGGATGTGTGTGCTACGTTCCCGTGTTCCCGCCACTAAGCGGCAGAGGAGGTCACCGTGGGGTTTTAGTGGGTCTAGTCCCACATAACCGCTCTGTCTCCCCGTGGCAGGGCGGTATGCGAGTGCATTTCCCCACGAAAAAAAAAAAAAAAAAAAAAAAGGGTTAAGTTCGCTTTTGTACATACTCTTTTTTTATGTTATGTTATTATGTTTGCTTAATTTTTCATATGTGTACAATAAAGAATTACAGAATTATAGAAAATTATTGTAGTATGAGCTTACAATTATTAACAAAAGATGAAAAATATAACTATAACAATAGATTAAAAATCTTAACAAATAAAAAGGTGACACAATGGGCGGTCTTATCGCTATAAAGCGATCTCTTACAGACAACCTTTGGATGGACAAGAAAACAGCACAACCATAATAACCAAATAACCAAATTATAACAGCACAACCATAATATAATGTTGTTTGGTTTTCTTTATTTATCATGCGAATGTATGTGCGAGTCGAGTTTAATACACAATATCTGCTTTTTATTCAATAAAGCCAATCCTAAATAATTTTTTCTCAAAGACAGTTCATAGTTCATACACTTTCTCTATTTGCACAACACCAACAATGATTTGCTTCGTAGAATGGCACGCCAAATGGTTTCATGTAAATGATCCTTACCGAAATGGAATCCAAAAATCCAATTGGAATGTATACTATCCATTCCAGCCATCTGTTCCATTTGGATTTATTCAGTCCCTTACGGATCCAACACGGAACTAAACATTCCAATACATATTTATCCTGTTATTACTCACTTGTGTTTGAGCCGCTCCACTCGGGGTCACCGGTTCATGGTCATCTGCAGTTTGACCTGAAAATAAACACAAATTCATATTTATAAAAGTCAGTCACTCCGGACATCTGTCTTCTCACTTTCTCTCCATTTCTACCAAGTCCGCCCCATCAGAGCTATTAATTATTTATTAAATGGTGATATATCACAGCCCCAGGGTGTGATATATTTGCTTACCGATGGACTAAAGTGTGCATTATTTGACGTGTCCAAATGAGACTTGAGATCTAAAGGAATAAATGAGTTTAACTTTGACTTTGATATTCAACGTCTAAAGTTCTTCTTCTATCGAGTCGATGTTTCATGCATTATATTGTTTTAGACCAGTGTTTTTCAATCTGTGGGTCGCCTGAGGGGGGTCGCGAAGCCTTACCCTGGGGGTCGCTGGCAAAACGAAAAAAGCAAAAACACTACAATAAAAACATAATTTCAGCCAGCTCTGGATATTTCTGTGTCCTCGCAGCTTCTTGCAGAGTGTAGGTTTTTACATAATGGTAGAAAATCATAAACATAGTTTCTTCAGTTACTAACTTTGTTTGTCTATGGTCCAAGGGGGTCGCCAGAATTTTTCTACCTGTAAAGGGGTCGCGTATTCATAGAGATTGAAAAACACTGTTTTAGACCACTAGCTTGTGTTGTCTAAAGTACTGTGAGAAGACAGATAACGTGACAAAGTACATTCACTTAATTGTGAATTGTATTATTGTTTGAAAATAAATAAATCACTCACCTAGTCTATATCCGGTGCCTCCGAACAGACCACCACGCCCGCGGCTGCTTGAAGGTTCATCTTCAAAGACAACTGCACCACGCCTGTTACCAAATTATAACATGCGTTTTAGACCAGAACTTATTTCATTGTCAGATGAATATTCTCAGTCCCTACACGTGTCCCCTGTGGTGCTAAAGGAGTAACAAAAAGTAACAGTAGAACTGGTGGAAACTTTGTCCGGAGAAGTACTGCCTCCACACCTGATAATCCTAGTGATGCACTTGGTGCACGTGTGGGTTTAATCCAGCGACCTTCAGATTTGAAAGTCGGCGTCTATGCCCCTGGGCCATATAAATGTTTTATTGGTGTCAAGTAATTTGACAAATTACAAATTTAAATTAACAAAATCTTAAATTATTTATTTGTATTCTATCAGTAATCTAGTTCCCGTACAAGCTATTCTTAGTTTAGAATAGAATAGAAAAACTTAATTGTGTGTTACATAATTAGAGCTAACTTAAAAATTAAAAACAAAATTACATGTTTAAGAATATGTAACAATAAAAAAGGTAACCACTCAGCATGTGCTGCGTCAGTGGACTGATACAGCGCTGGTATTCTGTGTAGTTTGGGGCTAGATGGCGCAGTGTGAATTTCCATGTTAGTATAAACAAAAAAAAAGCATATCAACACTTACTCTTTCACACTCTTGAACACTTCGGTGACAATATCTTTCCGCCCTTTGCCTGGGCCTATTATCTGTTGTCCAGAGCGCTCTGACCCTCCCGCATAGAATGCCTGCCCTGAAAATTCAAAAAGATGATGGCTTATAATTGATATACTGGTTACAGAGTATTAGCTGTTAGTATGTCAAAACCACCAGGAATGGTAAATGAGAAGTAGGCTGTGTCCATTAAAATCTAGTCCCACAGATGAAAACTGGCTTCACAGCTCTGCCTTCTACGGTTATGGTTTCAATCCTCGGGACAAACATTTCTGTGACAAATTTGTATATCTGGCTGTCTATTATCCTACTAATATTACGGCTCCGTGACTTAGCTGGTAGTAGCTCTACCTTCGAAGCGAGGGGTCCCGGGTTTGATTCCCGGCCGGGGCATACTTTATGTGGTGAGCATGAAGTTTGTTCTCGATTCTTGGGTGTGTTTGTCTTGTGTTTCTGTGTTTTTCCATGCCATCTGCGACATGGGGATTCCTATGAGTGTATGAGTTAGTATGAGTGTGTAATTATTATATTTTTTTTATTTTATTTAAATGCGAATGACCAGACCAACTGTATGTATGTTACTTCTTGACGATTTGTTATGATACCCTCGATTAACACATAGGCTACTCTTTAGCCCAAAAAAGAGAAGCCATTCTTAGTGACTTGCAAAAAATTCAACTTCTGACAGTTGTTTTCTATTGTCTCATGGTGACTTCTTAACCGCTGGTAACACGGCGGGAGCAGCTATATGTAACTATATAAATGTTCTATCACTAATCTGATTCCCATAGTACAAACAATGGTTGGTTTGGGGTTAGATGGTGCTGTGTGAAATGTGTATGAAGTTATTTATGTAGATGATATTATATGAGATTTTCATTATGATCAATGTATGAATATTTGTATATAGTAATAGTTTGAAATAGTAATGAAATGCGATTCATTTCATTACTATTTCAAACTATTACTTCACTGCAGCACAGAGATATAGTTAATGAGCTGAGAGTTTTTGTATATAAGATATTCTGGACCATTAAATGAAGATTTTCTGCAAGAAATTATTATTAGTTGTTAAAGTGGTGAAGGTTAATTGAGTACTAGTCAAGCAATAATTATTGCATACTAATATTCTAAAGTAATTGTACCTGCAAGATATAAAACCTTTAAATAAATAAATCCTTTGTTGAGAATTTTTTGTTAATTCTGTTTTGATATTACATTTGTGTTTATACAATATATTCAGCTTTTGTCTTTAAAACCAATAAATCTTTTCTTGGTACTCCCATTCCTCAACTACTAAAGTATTGCACATTAACCGTGCCCATAGAAAAAACTTTAAGGTACCAAGTTATTTGTAATATAAATATGGCACATATTGGCAAGGCATTGTTTTACTGCTTTCCAGAAACAAAAGCAAAACAACCCCCGTCCTCTTCTACTGAAATATGAGAAGCATCACATTGCACAGCCCACCCTGAGATGGGGATAGACATACATCTCATGAGCCTGTGATTTCACCAGCACCTACACCCACAGGCACACAGCAATATGAGTGCACCATTGCTTAGCTAATTACCAGCTGGAACAACTTGGTACAAGTTCTATTGCTTCTCTAGGTTGCTCCTATAGCATCACACTGGGATTATCACCTATGCTTGGGATAAGTTTGTCCTGGCTTAAATTATTAAGAATTGTTTAGTTTAATGGAAGGAAAGTGTTGGCCAAGTTATATCGTAAAACAATAGCAACACCATTTGTCACATCAAATTCTAACCATAATAAAACCACAGTGAAAAGTATTGAGGCTTTAATCTTTTGGGATTAAATAGTATGTTGATTTGAAGAACCAAGCACAATAACTAGTAGTGTTAAAACTCAAAAGATTGTTTTGCGGGAAAACTCACTACACTCTATTTATAATAAAACAATGTTTAACTGTGAGCACTTTTAAACATGTAAAGCCATTAAAGCCATCAGCTCTTGAATATTATCAAAGAGCAAAATGAAATTAATAGACTATTAAAAGCTACAAAAACATTATTAAATAATCAAAAGATGGATTAGAATCCAATACGTAAACTATTTCTACTTCCATTAGTAAAAGACAGACCTGACCCACTTGCCTCAGTCTCACTCCCTCTCAATCTTGCTATCTCTTTCCTTAACTCACTATTCTCAGCCAACAATCGCTCGATATCAGCCTTTAATGAGGAAATTTCTTCGTCAATACTTCTAGAAGTTTGAGATTCATTATCATTGGTAAAGCATTTCCTTTGTGGACAGGCAGTACTGCAGAAGTTTTGAACAATTGTTTGGACTTTGCCTCCGATCCAACTAAGTTTGGACACTACATTGACAAACAATTTAGTTGGATTAACTACTTAGTGCAAGGGTTACTGAGCATCGGGCCAAAGTGCCAATGTGAAGGGCAGTACTAGATACATATAGTTTTAATGGAATTTTCACGTAAGTGCCAAAAACCAATTAAAAGTAAAAAGTCCGATTAAACAGACAAGCATCAGACTCTCAACCCAATCTAATAATTATTATACTATAAAGTTTAAAAAAAAGTACTAATATAATTATTATATCAGTAATCTGATACCCATAGTACGAGCTATGCTTAGTTTGGGGCTAGATAATGCTGTTTACAATGTTCCTAATTGTAAAATATATCATTCAGAGACCAATCAATGAAAAATGACTACCTTTCAACCAGTAACATTTCTATAGAATAAATAACATTTCTATAGGCTAATTAGAATAGGTTTTCCAATTCAGGTCAGATAGCTAATTCCCTGAGTTGATTTTGTTAGCAATCCCTATTTAGATTCCAATAACGTCAAGGGTTAGTAAAAGGAAGCTTGATATGTAACAAAGATTTCCCTCCTAGAACCATGAATATAACTGACAAGACTTGCAACATACCTTCTTCCTCGTCACTAGAGCTCTCATCCTGTTGCAAAGAGTCCAAAGTCGCAAACTTCGTGTTTGGATTCTTCTTTTTTTCCTTCTTCACTTTTTGCGGTGTTCCTGGTGGGGATTCCATATCGCTATCAGACAATGTAGGGATTGATACAGTAGGGGCGGCCAACGGAGGTTCCTCCACGTTTCCACCGTGCTCGAAGAAGCTTGATATTGCTTCCTGATCAAACAAATTTAGAATAAATCGAAATGAAAAACAGATTTTCACAATGTGTAGACAAATGCGGCACACTCACTTCAAGCCGCCAATTGGACGATTCTAAAAAGAATTTACTACGAGGCTCATCAGCTCCAGTCACATCACAAAACTGACGCAAGATTTCTTCTCTATTTTCCGACATTTTCGCTTTATTTAGTAAGTGTTTTATTCAACAAATTCAATGAAAATGCCGATGACTTGCTTACTTTGCTTTTGATTTATTCGATTGGCTGCATTGTCCTGGTCGCGTTCAGTTACTCCACACCAGGCTCACAGTTGCCCGATAAAAGCAGCCGGTTGTTGATCAACGATACTGAACGACGATACAAAATGCGGAATGATGATGATGTTAGTTAACATGGAGTTGGAGTAACTGTTGTGATAAAAAGCCGATAAAATTTAATGGTAATGGCAAACATATGAAAGTGATACAATCTTCAATCACGGATTGTACAGAGCGTCCTATGATCAGCCGATAAAATTCAACGGAAACTAAACGAGGTGTTCCTTTTCTGACACGGTGTTATATCAAACGAAACGATCGTAGGGCGTACAAACAGAACTAGGCGATACTGTAAAATGTAATTTAGTCCTTTTGATACAATGGTCACCCCAAAATCAGTCTTACCAACATACAGCTTTAAACATAAAAATCAAATTGACATTTGTTTGTTTTGACAGTCAGCTGCAATAATTTTACTGCAGTGCAGTGTCGATGACCCAGAAATTCATAATTTTTGTATTTTTATATAGGGATTTTCCGATACCACCTAAGTATCGATACTTACTCATTTCGATAATACTCAAATCTTTTTTCGATACTATACAAATAAGTACTCCTCAAGTATCGATACTTACTGATATCGATACTTTTTGGAACTTTTATTTTATTATTTTGAGGGTGCTATCAATGAACGTTGAAGGATAATAATTTAAAGAAAATTGAGACGAAAAAAACGATTTATTTATTATAAATGTTTATTAGGCTTATTATAATTTAAACAAAAAACTCTTCAGCATTAAGATTGCCCAAAAACAGTAACTGTTCAAGGTATTTAGAAGACAATCTGTTTCTTGTTTGTGTCATTGTTGCACCGGCTTTGGAAAAAAGGCACTCGCTAGGAACTGATGTTGCAACAACAATTAAATATTGCTGTGCATACTTGTACAGACAAGGAAACACCAACTTCATGTCATCCCATTCTGCAAATGGGTTGCTTTTAAGAGAAACTACTGGATTTGATAAATAAAGAGAAACTTCATCTCCCTGATGAGATTTTTTTTTCTTCTTGTGCCCATGTGCTAACTCTTTATGATGTTTCCAAAAATCGTATTCAGGTGGTGCAGTAGATGAGACATCATCTTCTGACTCACTTGGGCTACTTAGTTGTCCGACAACCATGGTTCTAAGTTTTTGAATAGCTCTTCCGCATGCAGAGGGGTCTTGGAAATGCAGATTTTTAAACCTTGGGTCTAGAATTGTTGCAATGGCTGCATGATCGTTTAATTCAATCATCCCATACCTCCTTTTCAGCTCTCTCAATAAAACATCCTTACATTCTTTAACGATAGCGGAGTTTGGAGTGATACTATTCAGTTCTGTAGTTAAGCAATTAAGCATTGGTATAATTTTGGAGATTGTTACATACTTTTGGCCCGATGATTCTCTTGTTACATATTCAAAAGGCTTTAATACAGTTGTAAGCTCATTCAAGGTTTCCATTTCCACTGCACTTGGCAAATTTGGAGCCACTACACTCTCAATTACAATTTCTGATATTACTATTCTTAACTTTAGAAATCGCTCTAACATAAAAAAAGTTGAGTTCCACCTAGTTCTTACATCTGCAATAAGTTTTAAAACTGATCCTGCCGAAACATTATTACGCATTTGGATTTTTCGTAGCTTATCCGACTGCACAACACTATTTTTTATCCAATTAACAATTTCTCGTACTTTTATAACAGCTGATTTAACACTGGGCAACTTTAGTGCCTCTTCAACTACAAGGTTAATAGTATGGGCAAAACACGGTAAATGTTTTTTTTCGCCTAAAGACATTCGTATGGCAGCCAACATTGAACTGGCATTATCTGATACAGCAGCACGAATTTTGGTAAGTGGAATATTCCATTTTTTCAAAATATCCAGCAGGTTTTCCGATATGTATTCAGCTGTATGTCGCTCTCTTAATGCACGAGTTGCAAGATAATACATACACATTTGACCATTTTCTACAAAATGTATGGTGACGCCCATGAATCCTACTTCATTCATTGTCTCTGTCCATATGTCCAGCGTTAAACAGAAATTGTCTATCTTGGATAATTTGGACTTACAAATAGTTATACAAGCTTCGTACTTTTCGGTAGTCATTTTCTTTAAATACTTTGCGCCAGGAACTTTAAAAGTAGGCTCCAGTTCTTTTACAAGTCGTAAAAAGCCTTCACCTTCAACTATATTAAATGGACGCATATCTTGACAGATAAAAAATATCAATGCTTGAACAATTCTGTTATACTTCGTACCACCAGCTAAAAATAAAACTCAATTTTAATACATGTAATATTAAATTAAATATTTATATATTTTTCTTTAACACTAATTCTATATGTATTAATATTATTTTGCTAATATTTAATTAAATATCTATTTATTTACCTTTATTAGATGAAATTCGTTCAAACGCATTCTTTATTGAATTGCTCAGACATAGCTCCCTTGCAGTCTCCGAGTCCATACTTGTTAATGTGGTTACACTAGAGCAATCATCACGATCTTCTGAAATTTTCGATGTTGATGCTTGGGGTTGATCATCTTCCATTAAATGCCTTGAGTTGGCCAACACTATTGTATTTTTTGAACTGAAACATAATAACAAAAATTAACACTTGATAGATCGATAATCTTCAAAGTATCGATAATACCAACTCCAACACTACCGCCATTTAACAACACTATTACACTAACAAAAACAAACACATAACCTTAAATTGTTTAAATCGTATTTATACAAAGGAAATATCTCATCACCGGTCATCAATTATTATTCATATATTATTAATATATAGACAAGACAATCACAGTACCACTGCTGCAAAACTATTTTTTATACAAATAAAATAGGTAGGAGTAGGTAGGATTTTTTATTTAACATCTTAGGAAAGCAATCGCAAAAAAAAAGAAAAGTTTAGAATCCTACCTTTCGTTGGACTTATTATTTTCTTTTTTCTGTAATTTGCCTTTGTCCACAGAAATTCCATGAGTTTTAGAATGCTTGAATAAATTCGACGTATTCCCACAATACTTCACAGACTTAAAACACTGTTTACATTTTGCAATTGTTTCGTTTGTTTTGGTAAAATGTGTCCATATTATAGATTTTGGTGGTGCCATGATAACATTGGAATAAACCGATGAATTTGATGATTACAATTAATAAAATTACTTGTAAACAATCACTTAACACTTTCACAATGGCGGAATGGCGAGATGATTTGCGAGCGGGTGCGGGTGTTTTCTTCTCTCGCTTTCGGCTCGGGCGGGCTCGGCTGAAGTCGGACGAATTCGGCTAGCCCAGCTGCTGATTCGATTCGATACCAAGTATTTTTGTTTCGATACCGATTATGTATCGCAAAATTGATTCGATACAATAAATACTTGGTATCGAATCAAAAGTATCGAGTACCTACTAGTATTTATTAGTATCGGAATATCCCTATTTTTATATTGATTGTGTCGTTCTCGTAGTGTTTTTATCATCGTCAGTAAATATTTAGGTAAGACATCCGACTAATTCTGTCCGTCTATATTACTTTAAACTTGTTTCCATATCAAAGTTTGGTTTCAGATGCCGGCGTAAATGAAGACACCCAGAAAATCATCAGGGGGCATCATGAGAAAGTATTACCAGCTCATTCTCGTCATCGTCTGCTTCATAAGCATCGTAACTTTACTAATATACCGCCACGAGTATTATAGACTTCGCTATGTGCTTGAAGTGTTGAACTTCTTTGGTAAACCGGGCCTTTCGGAAATAGAATTCTGTGGCCCAGGATTCAACGCTACAATGCTGTCAGAAATCGTAAGAAATACCTCAATGGAAGTGAGAGAAACACCTCCTTTGTTCCAGCAAATTGATGACAACTTTTACTCATATTCATCTTTCCTTCGCTCCTATCAGAAATATGAAAAACTCAGCCCAACACATGCTCATAATATTGATACCATAGTAGTTGGTAGGGCACACATTAAACCTAGTTTCCGATGTAATATCTGGCTTGAAAATACTGATAAGCCCAAACCAGGGAGATTCAGTTTCAAAATAGTTTCAGAACCAATTAATGATTATCAATTATATATATTCCATTGCAATTTAAACAAAGACTTGGGGAAACCGAAAGGGGTGAGTTTCTACATTAATAACTACAACATAAATCCAATTCATGCTCCAATAATAAGAGTGATTCAAGTTAATACTAAGAGGAAACCAAGAGAAAATGCAAACATAAAATTTGTTAACAATATTGTCCCTGCTATGTGTGTCATACCAAACCAAGTGCCATTAGTATCAAGAGATTCCTTTATAGAATTCCTTGTATTCCACCATATGATGGGAGTTTACCATTTCACCATCTACGATAGCATGATATCGGAAGATATAATTCGAAGACTCAACTTATTACCCTCTGATATAACTCAGTGGGATATCCAGTTTTTCCCATTGAACTATCCTTATGTATTTGCAAAGTCATACAGCATAGTGAGGAATGCAATTGAACTTGATTGTCTCTTTAGACACTTTAGACTAGATAAAGAAGAGTCAAATAGAGCTAGCCACGCTATGGTGTTGTCTTGGGATGAATACCTTGTACCTAGAGTACACAGCAACATCAAAGCTATGTTGGACGACTTTGACCCAACAAGAAAATTACGAACCGTTGAAGTGAAATCACTATTGTTCTGTCTAAATCAAGAAATAGACCCTAATTCTGAGACAGGCTACCCAGACATTATGAGGAAGTCACACTATTTTATCACACCTCAAGAAATGAAATCTGTGTTTGTCAGAAACTTGGACTCAATGCTAGTGTTTGAAGATATTTTTAACCTGACATCAGCGGGTAAAGTTGCACCACTGGATATAATAGCAGCTCATAAGTATACTGAATGTAGGGACCCTAAAGCCTATCACCCTAGTGGCATTGGGTATAATGAGACACAAATGCAGGTATTCAAGCATAAATTTGAGGGAGCTATGATGAGGTATGGTCAAAGCTTAGTTAGTGATAAAATATACAGATTGTATAGATCGGGACAGATTTGGGAAAGAACACCCAATGATTTTGTGAGAGATATGTTGTGATAGCATTATTTGTTGTGATTTATTATGATATGAACAATTAATTTTCTTGTTTGTTAACTAACACAATGTAAACTTGTTTATATTTGATGTTGTTTTATAATAACTCTAATGTTCTTAATTTTTATGAAATTGTTGTTCTCATAAATATAAGATATATCACTTTTTAGTTCTCCTTTAAACCAATCAAACATAATATGAAGCCATTAGTATTATTTTGGACATCAGGCACAATCATTATATTATTTTTTATTTAAACTTTGCTTGAGAAAGATAATTGTCGTACAATATTGAAGGCCTTAATTCAAAATTTATAAACTAAACTAAAAATGCTGTAGCATTCAAATTTTATATATTACTTTATAGTCTTTAGATAATACTTAATCAGAAAGTTGCTGATGGATTCAGGTGTCTGTTAAGTCATAACATACATAAGTCATACACAACTCATTTATTAAAGGTGTACTAAAACCCTTTTCAGATCATCAAAGAGATTGTGCCAGAGTCAAATGAATTTAAGCTGCATGCTAGCAAGGGAATAGAAGTATTTATATTGCCTTGTACATGTTTGTTTTTATGTCATACTACATATTTTGATTGTGTCTATCTACCTAAATGGTTATCCAACCCAGTAGGCACATTTTACCGCATGCACTTGTGCATTATATAGATAAATAAACTGAAGAATTTGGTTGGTTCTTTGTAAGTAAATACCTACATTTATATTATTATATACCTACCTATTGTTTTACCTTTTAAGGATAAAAATGAGGCATTTGCACAGTAGGTAAGTTAGGTACAGTAAATATTACCACAAGTATGTAAACACTCTAATGTTGTATAATTAGTTAATAAAATAATATTTTAGACATACTAAATATATTTAGCCTATATACATTCAGTCGAACAACAACAAATTCTAGCCAGCTAACTGAACCACTGCATGTATCTAGCAATAAGTTTATAGGTCAATTTTTATAGATAATGTGCCTTTGCTTGTTTTAGTAGGTACTACCTAATTGGCGAATATTTACTAATATTTAGTATGGTATGGTATGTTATCAACTAAAGTTAGTCTATTATTGTTATTATTGAAGACTGTGTATATTAAACCATTATTACATTAAACCATTATACTTGTATGAGGATTTTTGTACATTTGTAACTGATTGATTTTTGTACTTCCTCACTTGAACTGATTATTGAATATTGTAAACACAAACCATGTATTTACAATATTCCTAACAAGCAATTATATTTAAAACTCAAAACATATACATTTAAGCACGCACCAACTTTAAAAAACTCAGCTTTTAGGTCACTTAATTATTACATCTTTTTACTACGCATATACATAAATAAAAAGTTGTTATAAAATGCTGTTTTATTTAGTACATTGCCTGATCTTTTTGGAAGCTTTAACCTGAGTGTTGGAATGGCATGGAAAAGCTCACTGCTTTTCATGGAACCTACCCCTTTGAGATGAAGGTGTTAAACTATGAATGTATATACCTATATCCTAAAGGAAAGTGCGCACAATAGCGCGATGCGCTCACCACTTGTTACATCTGTGTTCTTACGATGTTGAGACCCACAGGGTGAAAAATAAACTTTGAAGACTATCTGAATGTTACAGGAAAAAGCGTAAATTTATGTTTGGAAGTGTTTTGTATGTTTATAAGTTTTAGATATCTATACTTCCATGGAATAAGTGGAGTCACGAAAACTTCTATGGACACAACTCCATAGCCAAGTTGGTAGAAGCCCTGACTACGAAACGAGGGGTCCCAGGTTCGATTCCCGGCTGGGGCACACTTTATGTGGTGAGCATAAAATTGGTTTTCGGGTCTTGTTCCTGTATTTGTACATGCATTACAATAAATCATATACTTTTAAGTGTGTAGGTTTAAATATTATGTTTTTTTATGTGTCACAGACACATATTGTCTGTGTCTTCACGCAAAGTTAGGTAACGATTTTAGAGAAACGGAGTTGGCTTGCCTACGGGTGCATACAGATCTGGTGAATGCGCTGCACACGCGTGGCACGCATGCAGTAACTTCAACTGTTTGGTTGCGCCTCTTCTAGATCGTACCACAGACCAGTTAAAGATAAGCGTACCTACCAGTCAGCTCAAACTCCAGTATCGCATCGCCTCCCGGCGACCGTCCCTTACGTACAGTAAGCCTCGCTCGATAGTGAATTCATGAACTCACAATCCTTGCGGTCAGTGTGTAGGGCAACTGGCACCTACATTAATAGTAATAAAGAGAAAATAAAATAACTTTATTTCTGACCGTCATAATGATTAGTTGTCACTGTCACTGGTGTCACTGTGCTACATGTATGTTTCTGTTTCTGGCCTCTCATTAAATTCTTAGAGCACGGCGAACTTTTATGGGACAAGACAGAGATGAAACATATAAAAACGTTAAAAGTCTGAAAAATCTTGTAACGCAGTAGTGAAGTGTGGAGTGGACCATAGAGTTAGTGGGCCGAGCGGGCAAGGAAGGAAGAATACCTAAATTTAATTCTCGTTTTGTAAATACAATCAGTTTGTACTCATAATTTGATTGAGAAAGATATGGCCTCTACATCTAAAGATAGTGTTCCGGTTAATTCTACAGCATCAGACAATGTCCCCGATGAGTTGGAGCCTGGAGCATGCCCGGAAAGTGTCTTGAACCCAACAGATTCCTTCGAAGAGTTCGCCTCTGAAATGAGCTCAAGTCTGCTGGAGAGGAACGCACAAATTGCAAAAAATAGCACGATCAGTGAGATACAGAGCGAAATTGGTGAAAAAGAAGCTCAATTAAAGGCTGCTAAATCGACTGATGATTTGCAGAGCAAAGATGTAAGTTTCTTTACTGTACCATGTTAATAATAAGTTGTTTGAATCATTCACTGATGAATATACATTAATTTTTCTCATAACAACTGCAATATAATTTGAGTCCTCCCCCATATATTATTAAGTCAAGACCTAAGTCTCATTGCTTGTCGTTTTAAACTTAAACATGCAACATATTATGTGCCTATAATCAAATTGCCGCCCTACACTAGAACACAGCAAAGTGAAGTTCCAAACCAAAACTTAGATATTTTTATTTTAGGAAACAATAACAGCCTCATCAAGCAATACAAACTTAATTGAAGAAAATGGTGATGCATATGATGATGAAAGAGATGATTACTTACAGTCACCGGAACTTGTAAATAAGGAGAAACATGTTTTCATATTGAGTTCAGCTGGGAAGCCAATTTACTCAAGGTAAATACTAAAATTACTAGTTTCGAATGATTAGAAGGCTATACAAGCTTTGGGCCACCCCAAATGTATGGTTTGATTTCTTCTCATACATCAGGCTCTGCAAACAAAAGAGCTAAGCTTACTGAAAAGATGTCATAGCTAATAGAATGCCCTGTGCTTTATTATGTTTTTCTGTGTTTATAATAGTATTAATATCATTGTATCTGCTTTCCTGAATCATGAGAGCTCAGGCCTTTTATTAGTAGATGCTATATAAATCTTTTTTCAGTTGTGATTCCTTGGAACTTTTGAGGTTCTTCTTGAGTAAAGGCTCTATGGACCTAGTTTCATTAGAGGATCTATGGGCCATCTTATAGTAGAGGTTCTATATAGCCCTCGTTTCATATGAGTTTCTATGGACTTCGTTCCAGTCAAGCCTCTATCGATCTTGTTTCAGCAGTGGCTATATGGTCAGGACCATTTTAGTTAAAATAAGGCCTTGGCCTATCTAAGATTCTATGGACAGTGTCAGTATAGGCTATATTCTTAAACAGATTCCGACTACTACAGATATATTTACTTCTAGATATGGTAATGAAGACAAATTGGCTGGTCTTTGTGGCGTGATCCAAGCACTCGTCAGTGTGGTTGAGGAGCAGAACCAGGATATACTACGCTGCATCAGCACTAAGGATTGCAAGGCTATGTTCTTAGTGAAAGGCCCACTTATATTGGTAGCTGTGTCTAAAGCCAATGAGAGTGAGACTCAGCTTGTGTTGCAGTTAACGTAAGTTTTATTAATATTTCATTACAATAATACAATTTTGACTTAATTACAGTGCTATTACAGGTAATGTTTTGATCCTGATAAATATGCTGCGCTGCAATGTCTGGTATAAACATGGGCCTAATACACAAATTTTAAATTAAACAATATCAATAATTTTGACGCAGTTTTTAAACTGGTTAAATTTCA
Source organism: Aplocera efformata (assembly GCA_921293045.1). Lineage (NCBI taxonomy): Eukaryota > Metazoa > Arthropoda > Insecta > Lepidoptera > Geometridae > Aplocera > Aplocera efformata. The sequence continues at coordinate 2,696,600 of OV121061.1, forward strand.
TTCTTTCCTCGTTTTCCTATATCGGCTTTGGTGTGAAGAAGACATTAAAATTCCCTTACATAAGTATAATATGAAGACCTGAGTTGCACCGAACTTGACCCTTTGAGTCTTAGAGATGGAATGTTGTGTCTAATATATTGGTACTCACATATTTCGAAGCAAACAGCAATGCGAATGCGCTATTACTTGGCACAGAAATGGGTATATTCGGAGAAGATGGCTTCGTGGCTTAGTAGCTCTGCCTTCGCAGCGAGGGGTCCCGGGTCCTTTTCAAAGTTTGTTTTCTGGTTCTCGGGTGTTTTTCTTGTATTTCTCTATGCCATCTGCGATACAGGGAATCTTATGTGCATTGGTATGAGTGTGTGTGAGAGACGCCTCCTTAAATACTCATACCAATGCATTAATTACGTGAGGGTTTCAGGGGCGGAGGGGGGGAGAGGGTGGAGCCGAATCTCACGTGGGGGCGGCGAGAGGAGGTCTCGGCTATTAATACGTAATGTTTTCGCAACAGTATAAAATTACGAGAAAATGTGGCTAACTAAGCAATCTTAAATGGTGGTCTTAACCAGTCTTGATGTAGTTTTTTTGGTTTAATAAATCCAATGCATATAAAAAAAAAACGAAATTTTCAAAAATGTGTCAGAATATCTTCAAACACGCCTCACGTAATTAATGGACGCCCCTAAACGATTATTAAAAACTGCTACGGACGAATTCTGTTTATGAGGAATGAAGAATCTGGCCTTGACTGGCAATTTCGCTCACGTAGCTAATTTTTACTCTCGGGAAACATGCATTAATCCAGAGCAAAGGCGAACTTTGTCACTCCATCTCACTATAGGACGTTCTATTTAAATGTTTTAAATGACGAAACAAGCTGGCGGTGCTCTCCGCATGTTATGTCTTTGCTGCCCCTCCCCCTGGAAATTTGATTTAGAAGCGATTAAAAATAATTACCTATAAAGTAGCATCATTTGCGGCTGTTTGCCCTGCACACTACATATACCTAATGTTTCATGTAGGTGTGTTTGTGTAGCGTGTATGACAAAAAAGCCGCGGATCCGCCTAGGCCAGAAGCTGGGTACGCCCATGACCATGACTATGTATTGCTGAAAACTGCATTAAAATAAGTTGCATAATTTAAAAGATCTAGGGGTACAAACAGCAAGAGCGACTTTCTTTTATTCTATGTATGTAAGGAAGTGTTATATTAATATTAGTAATGGTTTGTTATAGATATGCGTTCAATCAAATTGTATCAGTGCTCACACTCACACAACTAAACAGGATATTTGAGCAAAGAAGGAACTACGATCTTAGGAGACTGCTGTCCGGAGCCGAAAGGCTAATAGACCATCTGTTGATATTTATGGAGAAAGACCCGGCGTTTTTGTTAGGTAGGTAAGTTTCCCGTTCTTAGCAATTAGATTGATACATATACTCGTTATTGCACACCAGAAAGGAAATACAATTACAACCAAAATTATCACACAAAAATTGGCAGATTCACAATAGGGTGCATTGTCACTGAAAGTGGTAATGCCTTTTATAAAAGTTGCATGGAAGAGCCTTTTGATTGATAGGATAGAGTACACGCATTATAAGGTAGTGTACATAAGAATATAAATGAAGTTAAAATAGGTTACTTTTTTGACGTGATTACGTCTTACATTTGTTCATTGCGAGGACAAGGTTTGAATAAAAGAAAAATTTTGTAGTTTCAACAGGAAACGTCGAAAATTGGGTAATGACTGGAAGTGCATTTTTCATTCATGCAATCAGGACAGGAAAACATCTGTAGGTTTAGCTAGTACTAAATATTTTTGCACAGACCAAAATATTCGAAAAGTATTAAAATCCTGAAGTATTTTTCACAACAAAATTTAAGACTTTCTACATATTGTACATTGCATTTCAGGTGCAGTCAGATGCCTACCCCTACCAGAGAAAGCCCGCGAGAACATAACCAACGCTATTATAACGACATGCAACAAAATCCGAGATCTAGTCTTCGCTATAATGATAGCTGGCAACCAGCTAATCACCCTGGTCAGAATGAAGAAGTACACACTACATCCGTCTGATATACACTTACTGTTCAACTTGGTCCGGAGTTCTGAGTCGTTCAAAACAGCTGAGAGCTGGACGCCAATATGTCTTCCAAAGTTTGATGCTACGTGAGTATATTTTCTGATATATTGTGCATATTCATGGACATTTGACACAGCGCCATCTAGCCCCAAATTGAGCACAGCTTGTACTGTGGGAACCAGATAAGTGATACAACATTTATATAGTACTTTTTAGGGTTCCGTACCCAAAGGGCAAAACCGGACTCTATTACTAAGACTCCGCTGACCGTCTGTCACCAGGCTGGATCTCATGAACCGTGATAGTGATAGAGAGTTGAAGTTTTCAGAGATGTTGTATTTCTGTTGCCGCTATAACAAAAAATACTAAAAAACAGAATAAAATAAATATTTAAGGAGGCTCTCATACAAAAACGTGATTTTAATGATATAGTTCTATATGAAGAAACTAGATGGCGCTACTTGTATTTGTTTCGGTATCGAAGTGAGGCAACAGCTATTTATTTTGCCGTTTTTATTATAGATTATGATTCGGAACCCTTCGTGCGCGAGTCCGACTCGCACTTGGCCGATTTCTTTTTAATATTAATACATATTAACACCCACCGAACACCAATTAAGTACCAGACTTTCATTCCAGGGGTTTTCTCCATGGTCACGTGTCTTACATCTCAGAGGACTGCCAAGCTTGCCTTCTCCTTCTAACAGTCCAACGAGACGCGTTCTTCCCTCTCTCTCAGGCGAAACACACGATCGCAGACAAACTACGCAAAATGAAATGTCTATCCGCGATAAACGATGCGCTAAATCGAAGCGAGGACCTGCCGACTAGCAATATTCTAAAACATATAGGAATACCGGAAATAAGACATTTCATGTACAAATGCAAGTCAACCGCGCAACTTTTCACTTCAGATCCCATTTGCCTAGATCGATTACAAGATTACAGGATAAGGCATAAAGAGGGTGGTGATATTGTTGAAAAGAAAATTGAAAAGATGTCGGATATAGATTATGTGAGAAATTACAGAAAGTACTGCAGTCAGATTCACTGTACGTCAACGCCTGCAAAGCTGATTTTTAGGTCTAACGCGGACGACACTATTTTGGCGTGGGTAAGTGAAAACATTACGTATCCGTACCAGACTCTAATGTTCCCTCTGCAGGGACACCGACCTACTCTCGATAATTGAGAGTGAATGGGCTTTGATCTACCACGGGAGCCCAATCCGGATTGGTAGATGTCACGTCTTAGAATTTTTTTTGTTTTAAGACATGCCGGTTTCTTCGCGATGTATTCCTTCAACGATTCGAGAACATGGTATTGCGCACATAAATCTTTCAAGTGAAAAACTGAATAGTGCACGTGTGGGGTTTGAACCAGCGACCATTATTTTGATAATGCTGCTCCGATACTGAGCATAATTTGAATTTTGAGAATTCAAATTATGCTCAGTATCATAACTTGGCTTCAAGTCACTTTAATCTGATAAAAAACAACACAAACATTTCGTTTTAAGCAATTATAAAATGACCTTTTCAGGTGACAAATGGCTTTGAGCTGTATGTTACATTTGACCCTTTGATGGAGAAAGACCAGACTATCCGGGCAGTAGACCGCCTGCTTAGGTGGATCAAGAAAGAAGAGCAAAGGATATTTATCATGAACGCGCCAACGTTCTAGCATAAGTGGTTTTGAAGCGGCGTTTGTAACAATACCACGATGATTTCTTTTAAAATCAAAACACCGACTTCTATACTTCCATCACTAGTTTTGTCGCCCTTGGGGAAAGATAATTTACTTCAAGTTTCTATGGGACCATCTTGGAGAAAACTTCAAAATCGATCTGGCGAAGATATCGCGTGATAAATAAATAAATAACAAATTACATTTCTCTTTTTGAAGTCGGTTAAAAAGATAAAAGTAGGAAAATAATTATATAGGAAATCATAGTTAGGGCTATGTAAGCCAAATGGCTCAAGATGGTGATTTTAAAATGTGCTTTTCTATAAGAAAGTTGCCAACTTAACTCTCGCTGAACACTAATTTATATTCTTTGGCGCCAAACTAAACTATAATTAAATTAGACAACCATAAAATTACTTCATAAACACATAGTTTAGTGTGGCAATACAATTAGCGTCATTTGTTGACATCATCTAAAATTAACTTTGTTATAGTGCTGCCAACTATCTCACTTTAATATTTTAGTGGGCAACGAAATTTCAAGCTTAGTTTGAAGTTAAGATAAAATTGTGTGCGCGGAAGAAAAAAGCTGTGAGCATTTCCAAGATAACAGGGTATTGGAAAGATGAAATATCAAATTGTATAGATGCAGAGTGTAGATAGATAATTGTTATTAATTAGTACCAATTCGAGGTGTATACTATTGCATTGTAGTGTACTTAAAACTACTTATCGCTGTAGGTTCCATTAAAATCTTATATATATTATTCAAAATATTATAAAGTATCTTTGTTTACTTATGTTAAAAAAAATGTTGATTAAATGGTGACATTCTCATCGTAGTCAGTTCATGTCATTTTGGTTCCGTACTTCCAAAATTGTAAAAACGGGACCCTTATCTCTTAAACGGGTGAACCGATTTGGGTGCGGTTTTTTTTGTTTAAGCAGGTTGTCGGTTCAGCCATTTCAATGTCATCAGCTTATTACACAGGTTTTAAATTTTTCCTATAATGATCTTGTTGAACAAATTATGTATTATTTTACTTACGCCGATAGAGTATGGCGTGTCGCTTTATCGGACAAAAAGTCCGTCGTTTGCTCAGGCTTAAGTTTTTTTTTAGTGCTGTCAGAGTTGCATTTTACTACATGTCTTACCTGTTAGGCGACAATGTAGTCGATGAAGCCACGGATTGGAAGCTTCCAGAAGTTTGAGATGTTGGATGGCGTTTATCTATGTTATAAAATACGCTAATAACAAAAGATTAATCAAGTTGTAGCCGATGGTGACGCCACGCTGAAACCTGAAAGCTTCCAGAAGTTTCAGTTGTTGATCGGAGGCATATTTTCAACAACTATATAAAAGACGCTAATAACAGAAGATTAATCAAATTGTATGTATAGAATTAACATGGACCAGATTATACAAGTCTACCTATAACATTTGAAGCTAGCTGTACTCATACATTCTGTTTACACCTTGTATATATTATTTTCTACATTTGGGTAAAATGTACGAAATTATGTAAATTATACTTGTAAATTGTTAATATTTCAATATCCATCATGTTATTAGCTAGTAGTAGAAATTATTCATCATAAATTATTTTTATTAAACTGTTGTCCTTAGCAATATTTTTTATTAAACCTGTCTATTAGAAACTGTAATATTATTATGATTAATAATACGCCATTGCGCCTATGCCGTTGATGTCATCTTTATGAGCACTTAATTTAACGCATTTCGTTATCTATCGGCCAAGCTATTTCGTATTAATATTTATTTTGCATTATGCAATATGAAGACATTCTGAAGGAATTTATAACTATACTTATAAATTTTTCTAACTATATTATAAATACCAACCAACAAAAAAAATATACAGTATATTTTAGATTACACTTGGGCTGAAAGCTATTTTATTTCTCAAGCTAACTAACTGCAAGTATAAAATTAAAGGTGGGGGTGGTGAGTAAAAAGATTTTGCCCTATTGAGTTGGTATCTACTAAGGTCAATATAGGAATTATATTTTTGAAGCCATTTCTTTACTATAAGTCATTATTTTCTACTTTTTTTTTGTAGGTAAACAGTAATCATTTTTAACTATTTAAACTCATAAAAACTGAAAGATTCTACATTCGCAATAGGCAAAATATTGTAAAATTGTCAGGAGGCAGAAAAATATAAACAACATCGTCAATCTTATTCCTATATTTTCAGTAAAAGTACTTGTTTATCCTAATACCGGCCTCGGTCTCGTCTTCTTTCTCCCTCATGCCTCTCTCGGTCCCTCCGTTCCTTATCCCTATCTCTTTCTCGCACACGCTCACGTTCTCTTTCCTTTTCCCTCTCTCTTTCCCTCTCACGTCTGCGCTCCCGCTCTCTGCTACGGGATCGTTCTCGTTTGCGATCTTTGTCTCGCCTTTCACGATCTCGTGATCTGTAAAATAACATGGAAAAATAGTATGATAAGATACACAGAAGGCGTGGCGTGGCGTCGGCGTACCTGGCCGTAATGGAATATAAATTGTATAATAGCATAAACATTTTTTGAAATATAACTGATTTTCACTTAAAGGTAGTTTGCATAGGTGTGTGCAAAATCAGTATGTGATCAGCAGCAGTGAGCATAAACAGATATATTGGCATCCATATTTATTTGTATTGGTTTTTGCCGAGCTGTAATATATCACTTTTCAAGGGCAATTATTTAATCACCACGTCTCAATGCCTCTTTATTTATTTATTTATTGGATCACCAACAAAGGATACACAGTCTTACAAAACATATTTACAAATTTTTGGTCAATATGCTCCCTCAATTACAGGTGACCACAGCATGCATTAAATAAAATACAACTAGACACATTTTTATCTAGGTAACATTCAATGCAATTTCAATGTGCTAATTAATAATAAAATTTAGTTGTAAATTGGTCAATTGTTTAAAACCATTCCAGTAAAAGATTTTTTAAGCCGAGATAGGACAGCATTGAAAGATGAATGTATGATTTCTATGAACTGTTATTCCTCACTGTAATGATGTTATGCTCGCATTTATAAAAATATATATTTATTAAGTTTTCGATTTTTATTTCTCAATAATGGTGTGGACCTCATGTGTAATTTAAGGATGTGGCAGTTGCCATTTTCTTCAGTTTCAATTACTGACTTAGGTCAATGTTGATTTTTTTGTGAGTGATAACATTATACAATTTGGTTTACTTACCTATCTCTTCTCTTATCCCTGTCCCTCCGTTCTTTATCCCTTCTGTTTTCTTTGGTTTCACCATCAGCATTATCATCATCAGATGGCATATCTTCGTCCAAATCATCATCAAGAGCAGACACTTTCGGTTCCAATTCATTATTTTCTTCCAACACAAACCGCTTCTGTATCCTCGGCAGAATTATATCACAGAGACGCTCCTCTCTGAGCAGCTCATCAATAAATTCATCTACGTGAATAATCTCGAATTGACCCTCTCGATTTTGCCGCCTCAACTTTCTGTTGTCGTTGTAAAGAGGTTCGAGATACTTGTAACAATCTACGGAAGTTCCCGTCAGTCTCATGTAGAAAGCGCCCAACGCTCGCACATATTTAAACTCCTCGTTCTTTATAAATTCGACTACTATGTCTTTTTCGGGCTGAATTTGCAGCATTTTCAAAACTAAACATAGGAAGGGTGTCGGGTAAATGAATCCGCCGTGCACGCCGCCTACATACCGTAATTCCATAGCTTTGTCCACTAGTAATTCTGCTGTAAGGGCGAAACATTCTTCTTTCCAGAATTTGGAATCGTATATACGAGCTCTGATGATCTTTTCTATCAAATATTGGGGATTTGTTCCGCGAATTGATTTCGCGTCTTTCACCGTGCGGTTCGCCATTTTTGTTTATCTTACTATACTATAGCACAGATAACTATATTAGTACAGAGTACTATATTTTCAAAAATTTAAACTTCATTATCAACCTGTAATAGTGCTGTTAACTACTTTTATAGAAAACCAGTTGACCCGACAGATGTTTTCGTGTCTTGAATAACAATTTGATAATAATTGGCAGTCAAATGTCATAGCTGCAAAAATCCTAAACAAATACTACACTTTCAGTTTTTTCCCAATTTCCTACATTTCCTGTGGATTAACTTTGTCTAGTCCTGAAAAAAACAAAGAAAAAATAATTACAATATATTTACCAAACAGTTCGATCCAGTCGTTTAATTTTTACAAGCGTTATTTGGTTATTGCACGCAAATCTCAGCATAATATCCTTAAAACTGTGACTTTTGCGTAATAAGAAGGTGTAAATAAGAAATTCAGTTTTTTACTGTTCTACGTGTTCTCTGTATTTACACAAATAGACAGAGCTGTTGTATAGAGATGTCTACAGTCTGTACAAATATAGTAATCTATGCTGCTTATATGTTATCTGTGATAGCATCGGTGCTAACAATACAAAATCAAACCGTCGTTTCGTTTACGTTTATTGACACAAATACCGCGAAATACTGCATAAATTCAATTAAATCAGTGAATAAAGCAATTATTCATGAAATACTACAATATCAGCCTAAAACAGAGCTAGTACTACCTTAAAAAATGCAGAAAGCCAAGAGAAAGAAGCGAAACCCCGACGAGCCTATGGAAGTAGATGAACCGCAGCCCAGCTGCAGTGGCCTCTCCAAAAACCAGGAAATAAGGCAGGAAATGCCAGTCGATAGTGATGAGGAGTATGACCACATATCTGACGACGAAGAAGGTGGTATACGCATCGGAGATATTTACATTCCCCCCGCACCCAAGCCGGCTCTAACAATGGATACTACAGGCCCTCGGATGATAATTACTCATATTGTGAATGAGAACTTCAAAAGTTACGCCGGAACGCAGTACTTAGGACCTTTTCACAAGGTAACAAACAAGCATAGAATCTATTATACTGAAAAATCTACTTTCCATTAGAATATAATTCGAATAGGTTATGTTAGACTACAAAAAACTAGAATAGTATTTTTCTAAGAGAGGAGCAAGGTAACTTGCTCTATGGGGTTGAGGAAACTATACATACTAAGTCCCTGTCTATCCTAGCTTCGAAGAGCTGGATCATTTGAATCATAGGCCATAGTAGGATGAAAATTTCATTGGATAACTATGGTAGAACCATTGGTGTGCAAGTTGTAATTGCATTTGAACTGTTTTATTGATTCATTAGCAGAGTGCTCATTTATTAAATCTCCAGTAGATACTTTTAAAATGAGGCTATTCTACTGTCAAGTTAACTGAGTTACTTAAAGTGGCTCCTTTTCAGTCTTTTATTTTGTAGTTTAAAATGTGGGTTTCAGAAAGTGAATGAAAAACAACTCTATTCATGTTTTCTGTTTATTAGATTTAATTAGTTGAAGTCTCTCAATTTAAGTGTGTTTGTTTTTGTTTAATAATAGCTTGTTCCTTTTTTTGATTGGTGCTACAGGCTCATTTTTAACATTAAATTATATATTTCCAGAGTTTTACTTCCATAATTGGTCCAAATGGCAGTGGCAAGAGCAACGTCATAGACTCTATGTTGTTTGTATTTGGCTACCGAGCGTCCAAGATCCGGTCAAAGAAGATTTCTGTGCTTATTCACTCGTCCAGCAAGTATCCTAATGTGCAGAGTGCTACCGTTTCTGTTCACTTCTGCCAGATTATTGATGGGGTAAGGCTTATAAAGTTTTTATGAAGTTCATAAATTACAATAATAGTTGTTACCAGAAACTTAAAAAAAATTTGTAAACCAACTTCAATAGTAACAGCCTGTAAAATCGATAGGATGTATCTTGGAGGTACATGTTATCAATTAGATAATCAATGATTCTAATCAGTCCACAATTGGCAAATAAATGTGTTTTTTGAAGTCAGTTAAAAATATAGTTTCAAAAGCTTTTTCATGATCAACACAACAACAAAGATCAACAATTAAAGAAAATTGGTTTATAATTGACATAGATATTGTGTAAAAGATGTGATTTTTTAAGCTAATTTAAAATTGTATTTGTTATTATGTAGGACAAAGGTCCCGTCCTACTATTCACCCTTCTCAATTCAGGGCACCGGTGATCCAACTAATTCCGCCATCTCCTCCTTGGTCTTCCACATCGTCAGTTAGCGTTAAGTGGCCTCCAACGGCGGTGGTTTAATAAAGGCAAAAGTTAGTATGTAGTGTCTATGTTTGTGTATTTTTGTTACTCCTTCACGCTCAAATGGCGTAACGGATTTGGATAATATGTGGTACCAGGATATCTTATATCCTGGATTAACACAGGATACATTTGTCTTATGAATTACAGCGGGCGCAGCTAGTAATTCATAAGACAAATAGCTCTATCATCAAATTTCTTTTTCCACAGGAAGGGGAGGACTACACAGTCGTCCCTGATTCAAAAATTGTTGTTTCGCGCGTCGCATTCAGAGACAACTCTTCGCATTATATGCTGAATAATAAAAAAGTTCCATTTAAGGAGGTTGCAAAGCTTCTCCGCAACTACGGCATCGATTTGGACCACAACAGATTCCTTATTCTTCAGGTAAACTGACACAAATTGCCTGATTTAATATACACAAAACAATTTCATAACTTTCATCACTTATTTTAAGCACTTAGTAGTGGAATTTCTCTTTGAAATTTATATGGGATACTCTGGAGGTTAATCATACCAAATTAAAAAAATAACCATCCAAGGCAGTCCACAATAGACAAACAATCAGTCCACAAAGAAATCTCTAAACATACAGCCTAATTGAAAACCTTGTTTTTAGTCAAATATTAAGGCAATTTATTTTTATAAGCCGTTATGTAACAACAACATTAATTAGGACTTAGTCACAGACGGCTCCTTGGCTTAGTGATAGTAGTCCTGCCTGCGAAGTGAGGGGTATCGGGTTCGATTGCCGGCCGGGGCACACTTTGTGTGGTGAGCATGAAGTTTGTTTGACACAGGGAATCCAAGTGCAGAGGTATGAGGGTGTAAAAGAAATATACATGTAACATGATTTACTTATAGTGGTAGCTGACAGACAGAGGCGCCATCCATTTTTAATATATTGCGTTATGCTGATAGTACTAAGTATGTAACAGTACACTCGAGATTGGAAATTTTAGATTAAAAATATCTGTATACTTTGTGGGTATATGATATTATTTTATTCCTATTCAGGGTGAGGTGGAACAGATAGCGATGATGAAGCCCAAAGGCCCAACGGAGCATGAGTTTGGCATGCTTGAGTATTTGGAAGACATTGTTGGCACATCTAGATACAAGGTAAGCAATATAAAAGAATTATGATTTAAAGTATTTGGCGTTAACCAAAGAAAACGCTGAAACAGTGCTGTCAACAACAACCCAGAGTCCTCTGGTACATCAAGATGTTGAGAGGTTAATTTTTTATTTTATTTTAAGGAATTATATTGTACTTACGTAAATGAGCCATTACCCAAGCGCTAATTATACTTAACTAGCGACCCGCCCCGGCTTCGCACGGTTAGTAAAGCATCTGTGTCGTATCAGAAACTACAATACCTGTGCGAAGCCGGGGTGACTTGCTAGTGTATTATACATATAAACCTTCCTCTTGAATCACTCTATCTATTAAAACAAACCGCATCAAAATCCGTTGCGTAGTTTTAAAGATTTAAGCATACATAGGGATATACGGACAGAGAAAGCGACTTTGTTTTATACTATGTAGTGATTAATGGCTTACATAATAAGCAGTTCGATAGCGCTTTTTCTTTCTACTTACATTACATCAATATTTAAGGCTAACCAAGAACTTTAGCGTTAAGCCTTCCTCATTAATGTAGCTATCATATACAAAATCACTTTTACTAATCCAACTTCCAGATACTAGCGCCAACAAACAAACAAACAAACAAACTCTTCAGCTGTATTATATTAATATAGAATAATTAGTGTAATCGGTTTATGACAGTTCAATTTAATTTATAAAGGCAATTAATCTGTGAAATCGTGAAACTGACTCGTATGGCGGCAAACGCTATCGTATGTCGTCACGTTTCACATCTGCCGGGCGTGCCGTGACGGCCATGTTTTCGTTTTGTCCCCAGAAACCAATCGAGCTTCTGTTCGTAAAAGTGGAGGATCTAACTGAACAACGCAAGGACAAGTTGAACCGAGTGCGATTGGTCGAAACTGAGAAACAGAAGCTCGAGGAGCCAATGAAAGAGGCGGTGGATCTAATCAATCAGACCAATGAGTCGCTCCGAACCAGAAATATGCTTTTACAAAAATATATGTGAGTATTACATATTAATTTTCACATTGAGTCTGTTTCAGTTACTTTTGATATGTAAAATCTTTCGCGTCATACCGACTTGTATGACGTGGCGCATTCTTATGCCGCCATGCTTCGCTACGCTACATATTTTTTTGTTTTTGTACATGTTCATTTCAGCGCCATCTGGCCCTAAACTAAGCTTATCTTGTACTATGGGAGCCAGATAACCGATAGACACATACATATATAGATACATATTAACATCCAGACACAGAACAAACATCTATGTTCGTTACACAAATGGTTGTATTGGATGGGACTCGAATCTACGACCTGCGCAGAAAGCAGAGCTTTAAACTGACCTGTTAGGTCGAACATGTATGAATCGAATTAACATCTATCTATATATGTAAAAATTAATCCCTATTTCCCTTGGTACGGCATCACGCGTGAACGGCTACACCAATTTTGCTAATTATTTTTTGTTGTGTTATGATAGAAAAAATTAAGACAGTTGCGGGAAGCCTCAGTGCGCAGCTTCTCTCATACCTCTACGGTGGATGGACACCTTAAAACATTCTCTGAAACAGCTCTACAAACCATAAACCACTCTCTAAAACTGCTCTACAAACCATGTCTTTTTGGATTCATCGAAATTTAACCTTTTTTATTTCTAGATATGAAATTAACAAGATGATAGAGGCTAGGGAAGTTGAGAAGGGTAAACATGAAGGGGATCTAGAGGAGATCGAACGGAAGTTGGATGGGTTATCCAAAGACCTAATGGATAAGACTGCTATAATACAAGAAGGGTCAAAGTAAGTTTTACAGTGCAACTTGCAAAACTGTCATAATTATAAACACAGAGAGTTCTTTCCACGAAGATGCACTCTCTTTTCTTCCTTATCGCTTATACAGTACAAGTGTGCAACATTTCGCTAGTGTTTTATATTAGTATAGTCGATAATTAACTTGCCGTAACAAAGTTTTTAACTAGGTACTTATAGGTACTATTTACCTGCGTTAATTACTTAAGTGAGCGTAAGCATGTTTGTGTACCGTACCGTACCAGCCTCTAATGTTCCCAGTGCAGGGACACCGGCCTACTCTCGATAATTGAGAGTGAATGGGCTGGCTGAAATGGCTGATCTACCACGGGACCCCAATCCGGATTGGTAGATGTCACATGTCTTCGAATTTATGGTTCTAAGACATGCCTGTTTCCTCACGATGTTTTCCGTCACCGTTTCTAGAACGTGGTATTGCGGACATAAATTTTTCAAGTGGTGAAACTCATTGGTGCACCTGTGGGTTTGAACCAGTGACCTTCAGATTGAAAGTCGGCGTCTATGCCCCTGGGCCACCACGCTCTTCTTTCATGTTTGTGTACCTAAGCATTATGTTTTATAAGATGCACAAATCAAATTATTTATTCTTATTCCAACCAAAGTAACAGTACTTCAGAAGTACTGCCACAGTGAAGACGCAATGTGATGCGACTTTGGTCTTCTCGTACGTACGTTGGACCTGTGTCGTATCGCTGTTGTTCATGGGCGGTGGTAGTCACTTAATCTCAAATGAGCCGCCAGAACCTCCCGTCTCTTCATGCATGGAAGCGCTAGTCTGTAATAAAAAACAACTCGCTTGTTACTGCAACATTATTTTATGCTGGGTTTTTTCATATATTCACAATTTCCGCAGAAAATACGACGTACTTCAAACGCTGAAAGAAAGTATAACGGAGAAATTACACTCTTGCAAGAGGAAGATGGTGTCCATACAGGCGGACACCACGCAATCCAACAAAAAGAAAAAGAATCTTGATCAACTTCTAGAGCAAGAGAGAACGAAGCTCATTGAACTCGAGTTGGTAAGATTTTAAAGCTTTTGTTCACCCAGACTCTCATTTGTGAATATCAACTGTTAAATCAATTGAGGTCAATTGTTAAATCAATGCTGAGTTGCAGCCGATTCCCTGCTGTAGACAAACATAATACCTAAACATCTATTCTTCTATTCTGCAAGACTGTTTTATAATTGTCTCGTTTTATGCAAATTTATAATGTTGCCTAAACATTTTTTTGTTCTTCTCTTGTTTTCTTATTAGTCTTCTGTTGTTTGTTTGTTGTTTGTAATGTAATGTGTAGTAAGTAAATAAATTTCTATGTCTGTTCTTAGATTCCAGAGAAGAACACCAGAGAGATTGATGACTGCGAGAGGCTCCTTGGTAAGCACGTCGAGAGCAAGCGCAAGGCGGATGAAGAGTTGCAGAATGTAGTGGCCGGAGTTAGGTAACAAACAAACTTAGTATCTCACAACTAAATGTTTCACTTATTAAAAAATTTAAGATTTTTTTTATGGTATTAAGTGACGGAACGGGCTGAAGTCCTACGTGGTCCATAAAGTGTCAGTACGTGCCGATCGCCGCTCTCTCATACGTCTCGCTCTCGCACAAAACTGCTGATAACAAACTCATTCACAATTGCCATACCAGCCTCTAATGTTCCCACTGCAGGGACACCGGTCTACTCTCGATAATTGAGATTGAATGGGCTCTGATCTACCATGGGAGCCCAATTCGGATTGGTAGATGTCACTTGTCGTCGAATTTTTGGTTCTAAGACATGCCGGTTTCCTCTCGATGTTTTTCCGTCACCATTTTGAGAACGTGGTATTGCGCACATAAATTTTTTTCAAGTGAAAAAACTCATTGGTGCACGTTTGGGTTTGAACCAGCAACCTTCAGCAAGTCGGCGTCTATGCCCCTGGGCCACCACATTCACAATTAGGGTCCCTACAACAGCCTTACTCCTGAATACGGGTTTGCAGCTTAATAATAAGTGGTGGAACAGGCTTCTAAATATTATTTTTCTTTCAGAGAACAAACCCAAGGTCTGCAGGAGAGCAAGGACCGCCTCCAAGCCCAACTCATAGGTCTCAAGCGCATCGTAGACGAAACGACAAAATCTTTCAAACTGGCAGAGGCCGAACTCAAGATTTACGTCAGCACGGAGCAGAAGGAGACTGAGAAATTGGAAAGTTTGAAAGGATCCTTAGCGAAGGCTATTAGCGATTTAGAAGAGAAGACCCGGTGAGTTTATTTATAACCAGATTGCTATAATAATATAATACTCTATTACAAATAGCTAACAATTGTTACGTACATAATCTTATTTTAATCTTAAAAGTTTCCATGCTTTTATTTTTCTTTTATTCTGAGCGGATTTTCTTTTAATTATTCACGATCATGTTACGGTGAGCGATATGTTGGCATAGCGTCTGGACAAATACAGAAACACAAGACAAACACCCAAGACCCGAGAACAAACTTCATGCTCACCACACAAAGTGTGCCCCGGCCGGGAATCGAACCCGGGACCCTTCGCTTCGAAGGCAGGGTTACTACCAACTAAGCAACGGAGCCGCAATATGATAATCAGATCATTTGTATAGTAGTTTTTTACATATTAACACCCAATATCAGAATAAAGTTTTATTTTCGCCACAGAAATGTTTTTCCTGAGTGAGAAGCTATCTATAGCGCAGCTATCAACTATGCAAAGGTCAACTAAGGCCATATCGCGCCCAATTCCTCCTTTAAACCTGTTTGTTTCTTTCAGTCTTCAACGCGAGCTTTCATCGAGCCTGCCTGCGAACGAAGCTGATCTATCTGAACTCCAATCGAAGGTGCATAACAACAAGCAAGAGGAATCCACTGTGTTAAGCGAAACCAGAACTCTTAGGTAAGGGACACAGTATTGGAGAGGTAGTTCCTTAAATAGTATAGTAAATAGGTAGTTTAATAGTATAACTTTATTACAAAATCATATATAATAATTATGTACTTTTTTATGACTTTCAAAATTAACAAGTGTGCTGATAAATCGCGACTTCTATTCTTTCATCCCCTATTTCTCGCCATTCTAAAAACGAAACTTCTAAATCGGTATACAATGGGCGAAGAAAGAAGTCGCAGTCACACAGGATTGCAATGCTTAGAGCATTTCTTAATTATTATTATTATACCGAGATATTTCCCATGATTTGTGAGTTTTGTTGACTCACAATATTTTGACGTAGTTTCATCATGGTCCCGGGCAAACAAAACAAATATATACAATAATATTTGATATATAAATATACTAGCGACCCGCCCCGGCTTCGCACGGTTAGTAGTGTCGTATGAGAAACTATCCGTGCGAAGCCAGGGTGACTTGCTAGTGTATTGTACATATAAACATTCCTCTTGAATCACTCTATCTATTAAAAACCGTATCAAAATCCGTTGCGTAGTTTGAAAGATTTAAGCATACATAGGGATATAGGGTCAGAGAAAGCGACTTTGTTTTATACTATGTAGTGATACATATTGATGATTGGTTCCACAGATCTCAATTGGAGGAGTCTAAACAAGCGATGAGCGCAAACAGATCCCGCGGCCGCGTTCTCGATTCGCTCATGAAGGAGAAACGAAATGGCAATATTACCGGGATTTTTGGACGTTTGGTAAGTTTCCTATAGCTTACTTTAGCTTCCTTTTTAGGGTTCCGTGTGCAAAGGGCTATAGAAAGCCTACATCTGTCTTTCATGCCATTTAAAGGCTGTATCTTTTGAACTATAAGTCGTAGCGGGATGATATTGCACTGAATATGTGCGTACTATGTCAGATATTCTAACATCTATCAAAATGTATGAACAGCAGTAGAATATGTGCCAAGTTCGTCCGGAGAGGTACTGCCACCACAATCTGGAATCTGCCGCCAAGCAGTAGTGCTCGCATTATTGTGTTCCAGTGGAAGGGTGTGGGTGCCGGTGAAATCATATGCGCATGAGACGTATCATTCCCGTGTGGGGTGATGGACGCAGCAGGATGAATGCGACTCAGTAAAGATTTGTATCTCATACTGAGTCGCACGCATTACTGTTGTCATAGGCGAGGGTCACCACTTACCATCAGGTGGGCCCTCAGCTCGTTTCGTCACGCATTCACATAAATAAAAAAAAATAAAAAATACATTTTGAAACAAAATTCTAAACCCTCAGGGCGACTTAGGAGGAATAGACAACAAGTTCGACGTAGCCATATCTACATGTTGCGGCGCGTTGGACAACATCGTGGTAGATAACGTGGAGACGGCCCAAGCTTGCGTGGAATATTTGAAGCGGAACAACGTTGGTCGCGCAACATTCATAGCGTTGGATAAACAGACTCATTTGATACAACAGTACGAGAAGAGACAGAAATTGTGAGTATTATACAAACAATAGCTAAAAAAAACCCGCGGCGTAGCTTGCTTAGCTGTTCCTAAGAGATCGTCTAAGTTAAGCAACTTTCGGCCCGGTCAGAAGTAGGATGAGTGACCATTTAGTAGTGTTTAAACTGAGCGCTTCCGTGCTTCGGAGGGCACGATAAGATGTCTGTCCCGGTTATACTAGTCGTAAAGACGCAGGCACGCAAAATAATTTGCAATTTAATAGTTAAAACATTTTAATATTGATTAACAAGATGTATACATAAAGAACATTTTATTGTTAGTGAACAGGGTCATGGTCGCGAAAAGAAAGTAATCCTTCCATTAGGGGTTTTTTGCTTGTTCTTCCCCATGCAGGGTCAGATAGGGTTTGGACAAGTGCTAAACTTAGTTATAAGAATGCTTGATTTTGTAGGAAGATTTTTATTAAAATAAATTGACGTTTCCAAGCGATTTTCTTAAGGATTCAATGGAAATAAAGTATTTAGAATTTGACTTTTACTTTTGTCAGATAATAATAAAACAATTTGGTATTCACTCCATTTTAACCAATGATTTGATATTTTCAGTCCCGAAAATGTGCCTCGGCTCTTCGATCTAATCAAAGTGAAGGACGAACGAGTGTTGCCAGCTTTCTACTACGCACTGCGCGATACATTGGTCGCCAACGATTTGGATCAAGCGTCCAGAATTGCTTACGGGTCCACCAGGTACCGAGTGGTCACTTTGAAAGGAGACGTCATTGAAATCGCTGGTAAGTTATTATGTAAATTCAGCTGCTCGAGTCTATAGGTGTGTACCCTGTGATTCCCAACACGTACCCCCTGGGTGGTGCTAAAGGAGCAACCAAAGTAGCAGTAGAACTTGTGCCTCGTTTATCTGTACTGCCACCACACCTGAAATCTGCCGCCAAGCAGTAGTGCTCGCATTACTGTGTAAGGGTGTGGGTGCCGGTGAGATCACATGCGCCACCACCAAGTGGGCTCTTTCAGTAACTCAAAAAAAAAAGCCATATGGTAAAGAAAATTCTACTAGTAAGGTTACAATACAACACTTGTCTGTATGTCCTATCTTCAAAGAGCTATATATTTCGAACATTCAACGAAAGAGATTTTACAATTATTGTATTTTTTAAGATTTCTTTGATGATAAATATTATTGACTTGAGTCATGTTAAGTCTACTAATGATTATCCTGTGATGTTAAGGTTGAATGATTAGTCAATACCATGATTCCAAAATTTCCATTCACCAGGTACAATGTCTGGTGGCGGTAGGAGTACCATGCGAGGCCGGATGTCTAGTTCAGTGCAGCAGGACACGAGCGAGCACGACCCTAAAGTTATGCAAGCGAACGAGAAGAGACTCGCCTCTTTGGAGAACAGGTAATTTGACATTATTTTTAACGAAAAAATTCACAAAAAATCTTGTTAACTCGTACAAAATGCATTTTTACTGTTTGGCAAATTAGTTTTTGAATGTCATCAATGATGTGTTTTCATTAATTTTAATCGATTGATTGATGTGCAAGGTATGAATATACTGGTTGAGGGGTTTTTTTTACTTAGTTATTCAAATAAAGTACTGGAGGCGGGCGTTGACTGCAGCGCAGTTTTTATGTTTTTAACAATGTCATTCCAATAAATATGATTATTAAATTATACATTCTGAAATGCACAAATTATACTCTACTGAGTAGATGGCGTTTGGATAGTTTATTACTGTCAGTGTCCACTGGTTCTAGACAGTACGGTGTTCTACGCCAAGCATCCAAGGTCGTTAATTACGTAGAACTTGGATCGTCGCGTCGTTGCTGTCAGAGTCCAGTTGACTGAAGTTTTCACTAGAACCTTTTAAATAATGATTCTGTGACCACGACGAGCGACCCTTGTCTTTTTTTTAATTTGCATTTTCATGACCGACTAGCGTACTGTCTGTGAGCAGAGGGCTATATAAATTAGAGATGTCAGACCCTCAGATTGTTTTAAAATGATGAAAGTATTAGTTTTGACGTTATACATTCATAGTTTCCTAAAAAAACTAAGTCAGTTATTACGTGCCTTTGGGTACGCAATCCTTAAAACCAAACAAAATCGTTTCAGACTCATGCAATTGCGCACAGAGCAAAGTAGCCTGGAAGATGCTGTCATTACTTTACAGCGAACAGTGGCTGAGAGTAAAATATCTTTGAACAAAGTCAAGATTGAACTCAAAAGTTTGACCGAACAAGTGCCGCTTATTAAGGTAAATCATTTAAATAAATATACTCGTTGTATTATATCCATTGTCTAGTGTGCGTGTGTTGAGACAATGAGCCGTAATAAAAGAATAGCGGTGTTTAAATTAGCCTTAAAACATTCGGAATACTTGTATAAAATAATTGTAATAAAAATTTTTTTACAGAACCAAGTCAAACAACAGGAGCGCAAAGTGGCCGCGAGTAGAGTGGACGAGGGCCGAAAGGCGGAGTTGGAAGCAGTGGTGGAACGAGCCAAGCAGAGGCTAGACAAGGCCAAACACGACGCCGGGGAGGTAACGTTCTATGTGCACTCGCCGACAAATTATTATAAATTTGCGATTGCGGCCAAAAATTCATTTATCATAGCACTTAAAAGGTAGTTCTATTAGTTACAATATTCCTTCACGGATGTGTAATAACGTTCCCGTGTTCCCGCCACTAAGCGGCAGAGGAGGACACCGTGGGGTTTTAGTGGGTCTAGTCCCACATAACCGCTCTGTTTCCCCGTGGCAGGGCGGTATGCGAGTGCATTTCCCCACGGAAAAAAAAAATAAAAAAAGTTACAATATCCTCCGTCCTAGGAATGTTTGCAATATTTATTTAAGTAGATGTATGATAAATATAATTTACATGTCGTTACTAATATAAGAATAACAGTTTTGTAAATTAAAATAACAATAAATTATTTATTATTATTAATTATTGTGACTTGTGCTATTATGATACAAGTGTAGTTACCAAAAAACATTCCCCTATATGTAGCATTATTAATTGTAAAATTAGTAACAATGTTATGTTGTCAACAAATAAATACCTTTTTTAATACTTTTATACACTATACTACTATTATCTAGTATGTATGTTGTTATTGTCCTAGTAGAGATCGCTATTAGCGATAAGGAATTGTGTCACTATTGTATATTATTACTTATGTTTTTCTGTACAGTTATATCTGGTGTTAATGAAAAACAGTTTATGTATATATCTTATTATTCGTGTTACCGAGATATTTACCATGATTTGTGAGTTTTGTTGACTCCCGATATTTCGACGCAGTTACATGCGTCATGGTCCCGGGCAAACTATCGGGAGTCAACAAAACTCACAAATCATGGTAAATATCGCGGTAACACGAATAATAATGTTCATAACCATGATAGTTTTAAAATTTATATGTATATATCTGTTGTAGATAGAGAAAGAAGTCCACGGTATCGACGCTCAAATCTCTGCGGTCGCAGGCGGCCGAGTGAAGGACATGCAGAAAGTTGTTGATGACCTGGCGAAAAAGATCAGCAAAATCACCACGGAGATTACCAAATTGAGGGTCGGAATCAACACTAGCAGAAGGTATGTATGCGGTAAGCACAATTAGAAAAAAAATGGGGTTTCGCCGAGTCGGGACCACGGTCGTGTGTTTTACGTGAATGCGTGTGCGTTATGAGTTATAAAAATGTTGGAATTAAACCCACTGGCTATAGCGCAGAAGTCAAATCTAATACTAAATGATCTAAATGATAATACTAAGTTAGTGACTAAAATAAAATAGTTATTAGGCTTTCTATCCCAGCTTATCGTGTTAGGCATTTGCCTCAAAATGGTGGGACAATAATTAAACAACGCATACCTAGATTGCTCTAGTATTCACCCCACCAGGTTTCCCAATCCCCATGTTAGATCACAAGTGAAATCACATGCGCATGAGACGTATCATCCCCGTCTCGGTAAGATACGTGTAAGATCCAAATCTTATACTGAGTCGCATTACTATTGTCATGGGTGGGGGTCGCCGCTTACCACCAGGTGGGCCCTCAGATCGTACAGTTACTTATTCACGTAAAAAAAAGTCAAACTTTAACGTGAACATGACGAGGTTCAACCCTAAATGCCTATCGGGTGACAAACGGCCTTGAATGTTAGTGATGTAGGTAATCGTATGCGTGTGTGAGTGCGGACAGTGACCCGCTCATTAGGGCTGTCCAAAAAAATACATTTATTTTTTACCTTATGAAATGTTAATGAAAATTGACAGACCTTTTTGAAACACGTTGTATAATACATTACTGTGTTCACATAGGTAATGATCCTGTAAATCGTTTGCAGGAATGCTGATAAATCTAAAGACAAGATTGAACAGATGGAAGCAGATTTGGCAGAAACCGTGAGGAATTTGGAGAACCTCGCCACTCAGAAGAAACAATGCACCCTGGAAAGTGCACAGCTGCAAAAGGAATTGGACGATGTAATGATTTATACAGAAAATAACTTTAAGTTTCTTAGCCCTTGTGCTAAAGGAGAAACCAAAAGTAGCAGTAGAACTTGTGCCAAGTCCGGTACTGCCACCACATCTGGAATCTGCCGCCAAGCAGTAGTGCTCGCATTACTGTGTTCCGGTGGAAGGGTGTGGATGCCGGTGAAATCGCATGCGTGTGGGACGTGTCATCCCCGTCTCGGGTGATGGATGCGACTCAGTATAAGATCCAAATCTTATACTCAGTATAAGATCGGGCGGGGGTCGTCGCCACTAACCACCAGGTGGGCCCTCTGCTCGACCCGTCACTTATTCACGTCGTTTTACTCTTGTTATAAGCGGAGTCAACCGCTTGACATCAAGCGGGCCCTCAGCTCGTCCCGTAACTTATAAAAAGTAATCGCTTGAAATATTATATGTTATATTATATTTGATTAGGTGGATGAACAAATCAACGAAGGCGCCGGTGAGTTTACGGACCTCAAGAAAGAGATAGAAGCCCTGCAAGCCAAGGAGAACAAAGTCAAGAGTCAGCGGGTTGACATCCAGAACAACATCGCTACCATTGACAAAGCCATAAGGGATTGCAGGAGCAAGTTGCCTACTTGGGAAAAAGAGGTGGGTCGTAAGCTTGTCCCGGCACTTTTACTTATAGAATACGAATTTGATATATTATATAGGAACAAGAATTTGATTGAAGAATGAAATCATTCTATTCCCTAAGGAACATATGCTGCCTCAAAGGGATTGACCAGGCAGACAAACAGACAAATTTGTACAGATAGTAAGCTAGACAGACAAACATAGTTGTCAAAATTATAACATTTCTGTTTTTAGTCAGCTGTGACACAGGGAACCCTAGTGCAGTGGTAAGAGTGTATAAGGTTTGTTATGTGTGAAATTTAATATGTTATTAAATTATAAGGGTCTCATAAATAATGTCGCTTTTCATATGTGAAAATTCCTACTCCTCAATTGAAACATGTCGTAACTTGTTAAGACTTGTCTCTAATTCAATGAAGAGTACAATTGCTTTGCTTTCTTTTAATCATTCTCTCTTTGTTTATTGACGACGCAGTACGATTTTATAATAAATATTATGGAATGCGATAAATATGAAATTCGTTGAAAATTGATATTTATCGCATTCCATACTATTTATTATAAAAAACGTACTGCAATTGTACCCTTCATAGAATTAGAGACTAGTCTAGAGGAATTTTAACATATGAAAACCGACCTTACTTATGAGACACCCCAATATATTTCCTCCGCAGCTCCGCAGCCTAAAACTCGAGGAGGTTAGCACAGACAGCCCGGTGCCGGGAATCGAACCTGTCATCCCACTAGCCACCCACACCCCTGAAGAGTTGGATCCAATCTCAGTGGATGATCTTAGGAACAAATACGCCATGCAGAAACAGCGCATCGGGGATGAAAAGCCAAATTTACAGGCTATTTTGGTAAGTTTAGCAAATATCATTATAATTATAAACTAAAATTTAAACTACAAATCATTTAAACCTAAAATTTCAAGATAGTGGTCAAATGCCTGGCAATTACTGGTAAAATATTAACGCAATGTTTATTGTAAATTAATCATGAGACCGATTTAAAAAATCGAATACACTGCTATTATTAATTTCATCCCCTATTTTTAGGGGTAGATGTTGGAGGTAAACTTCATTGCAGGGGAAGGCTTGGAGGGGGGAAATTGACTTATATTTATTTAACTACCTATAAAGCAGGATCATTTGCGGCTGTTTGCCCTACACACTACACTACATATACCTACCTAATGTTTCATGTAGGTGTGTTTGTGTAGTGTGTATGAAAAACGAAGCCGAGAACGATTCGACCAAAAAAAAAACGGTCTTGCCCCCCCCCTAGGCCATGCCTACATAGAACGTTCAATGTGAATAGTTAATACATACATCTACAAAATTTGAATTTTTGATTAATATTACAGTTCCAATAATATATATCATACGTATCGAATATATAACCTCTAAAGCAATTTTGTCTTGTTTAGGATTTCCAAGCGAAGGAAGCTCTGTACCTAAAACGGGTGAGCGAGTTGGAAGAAATCACGACCAAGAGGAATGACTTGAGGAAGACCCACGATGAGCTTAAGAAGAAGAGGCATTCCGACTTCTTGGCTGGTAAGCAGTGCCGGATTAACACCGTAGCTAGAGTAGCAATTGCTATGGGCTTCGTTTAGGGCCCCTCGTACCGAAACCCACCTCCGAATGAGCGTAATTTTTTTATTGTAACTTATTAACACGTGGTATATTGAATTTACTTGTCACAATACTAATCTACAGTAGGTACAATTAAACACCAGCAAAATTGTAACCAATAAATGGCTGACAAAAGTATTGAGTACTGAATTTTTTAGCATTTTTTACTTAAGAACCCATAGCAGATCAAGTGCCTCTCAATATAATTTGCTGAGGGCCCCGCGCTTGCTTAATTCGCCTCTGCTGGTATGTAAAGATCTGCATTCCATAATAGCTGCGCCCCGCGGTGGTCATCCTATAGAAATACTGCACTTTTCCATGATCAAAAGTTTCGCTGTGAGTTAATCCACGGTATAAGCTATCTTGTTACTGAATTTTATCCAAAACCGTTGAGCCCTTTGAGTGTGAAGGAGTAACGCACACTCATGAATGAAGACATTTTTTTATTTTGTGAATAAAGTCACTAAAAGCCCGCCTGATGGTTTACCTCCGCCTATATCAACAGTAATACGACTTAGGTCCTCCGACCGAAGCGAAAGAAAATCTTAGACGCACCCCGCTGCGCCCATCACCCGAATTGGGGATGTTATGTCTAATGCGCATGTGGTTGCAGCATCTATATATCCTACCCGGTACATAGGTACCGGAACACACACTGCGCAATATTTTTTTGCGTAAATTTACTCTTTATGATATATTATAGTTGAAAAATTTTAAATTGTCCGTCATTTATTCTTTGTTTTCTCAAAGTCAAAGTCAAATTCATTTATTCCTTTAGATCTCAAGTATCATTTGGACACGTCAAATTTTACACATGCATGTACACATATTCGTGAGCATATAACGTGTCACAGGAACTCCCAGGCACATTACATGCACACAGATATGTCAATATATGTCTCCATATAGATATCAGATATGTCTCCATACATAATGTAAATCTGGAACATTTTTATTGTCGTGGAGGAGGGCGACACAGTTTTATTTGTGCAGGTGGCATCGTTTCCATTTTGCAAGTGCCTTGTAATAGTTTCCAATAAAGATTATTATTTGTTTGCAGGTTTCAGCATAATAACGAGCAAACTGAAGGAGATGTACCAAATGATCACACAGGGAGGTGACGCTGAACTGGAGTTGGTAGACTCCTTGGATCCGTTCACTGAAGGCGTCATATTCAGGTATTGGAATTTATTATTATTCGTGTTACCGAGATATTTACCATGATTTGTGAGTTTTGTTGACTCCCGATATTTCGGCGCAGTTACATGCGTCATGGTCCCGGACTATGGTCCCGCATGTAACTGCGTCGAAATATCGGGAGTCTTATTTACTTGACTCATGACTTATGTAAGAGCGCATCAGAATGGCTGTACCTATTTGGCAAATTCTTTTTTGTTGTGTTTGTTATTGTATCATCATCATCAGCCTATACATGTCCCCTGATACCCCTCTCTCTATTTCAGTGTCCGTCCCACAAATAAGTCTTGGAAGAACATATCACATCTCTCTGGTGGGGAGAAAACTCTCTCGTCGCTGGCTTTGGTGTTCGCCCTGCATTATTACAAGCCTACCCCCTTGTACGTGATGGACGAAATAGACGCCGCACTGGACTTCAAAAACGTTTCTATCGTGGCTAATTACATCAAGGTACGGATAATAATACGAATAAATGTTTAACGCCCAATTACTGAAACGCCTCAAGGGATTAGGACCGTTGAAATAATCTAATGCCTTATTAAACTTAAACTGTAATTAAGTATACTTAATTACTTACCCCTTTTCAGATCATCTTAACCAACGTCAATGCTTTCGTCCCCTATTTCTCAACTAGTCTTCGAAAAGGGGTTGTTTTTTTTTTCATATTTATATGGAACCTTATAGGTGCACGATAACTTATAAAAAAAAATTATATATGTTTGGTATCGTCCCAACTTTTCAAATCATCTTAACATGGCATTTTGTAAAGTTACATCTGAATCCATCAAAGTTTCGTTATTCAATGTTTAAATCTTATTTATTGGTTTACTAGGTTATTGGATTTAAATCTCATGTATTTGTTTACTAGGTTATTCAATTTAAATCTCATTTATTTGTTTACTAAGTTATTCGATGTTTAAATCTTATGTATTTGTTTACTGGGCTATACGATTTAAATAATCTCATATCTATTTTTTTTCTTTACAGGACCGTACCCGTAATGCTCAATTCATAATTATCTCGCTGCGGTACATGATGTTTGAAGCCTCGAATCGTTTAGTCGGGATATACAAGACTCAGGATTGCACCAAGTGTGTGTCCATTGAAAACGAAATGTGCGACCCGGAGTTGTTGAAACAGTTGTTGGCTGGTTGCTGAATGCAATACTATGAACTATTTTTTACAAAAAAAATACAAAGCTAATATTATTTTTACAAAAAAAAATATTTTTACAGAGAATAAAAAATGGTGATGTATTGGCCACACTGAGGGTGGGGATTAATAAGTGATAAGTTTTTTAATAAATATTCACATTTCGCAAACCGCCTTTTATTTCATTTTTGCTTTATAACTATAAAAAATTGTATAATAATTTGATTTCATCGATTGTGGATCGATATATAGTATCGAAGTATAGCTTCTACATGTGTGAAGAAACCAAATTAAAATTAGAAAAAAACAACACGATATCAGTTATATTCCTTTATAATAATTGAACATGTGAATCACAATATACAGAAACGTTATAATTACAATAAAATAAATTAAAACAGTTCAGAGATAATAAATTATTCTAATCACCATGAAACTGCATGCAACAGTATCATAATTAAATTGATCGTATCGCGATGCTATGTTCGTATTAGGTGCAATATAGCAATTGATGATGATTTAAAGCATTCTACGCACCGAAGCCGCTGTCAGTCAGTCAGAGATACGCATAACTCGCATCTCGTTCATCATTAACAACAATCTTGAATGACGTCTTCCATTGGTTTTCCACCATCTCAGCAAACACCTGATATACTGAATATCATAGTATCTGAAAATTTGCAAGTCTAAAAAACGATATAGATCTTAAATATCTACTTGCGTTAGAAATTCAATGTATAATAAAGTAACATTTTGATTCTAAAAAAAGGAAATGAAAAAAGTCGCGATAAAAAAATGACGCTTTGTAAAAACAATGGTCCGGATCTAGGGACCCCAGCGGAATTTCAAGGTGTATTTTGGTTTGTCTTTTAGGTATTGTAATATTATTTGATTTTATTTTCGACGTTGTAAATACTAATACTTTTTACTAGCCTTTCTCATCTCTGTCTTGCTCACGCTTTCCCGTAATCCATTGGATGCTATAGGTACCTATGAGCCGAGCTGTCTGAAGCGAGTTCGGTGTGTAGAGCGCTTTAGAATTGACGTAACAAGCCTGTGACAAAGCCCGGTTGACAAAAAAAAAAGAAAGGAAAATAATAATAATAATAAATATCCCATTAATAGCAGGTGGCTGACCTACGAATGCTTTGTTAAATTGGAATCAGTTCGACATTTGACTTTTGTTTTGTTTGGATAGAAATTTATAGATTACAGAAATTTATATATCTTTTCTTTGATTGGATAGATAGAGATTTCAGAAAGAAAAAATATTCAATCACGATTCCAACTGGATTCTAGAGTAAGCCACAGATCTACACAGAATAAGACAAAAATACTATGTAGGTACTAAAATACATCTTATAAACACGCGATCACATCGCATCACCCAGTCTTTCCATTTATACAATACCAAATGTACAGAAAAAAGCAAATAATGTTTTATGCACAAGCTTACATTATTTTCGTCCCTATAGACTTAATATTAATATAGTGAAGGAATAGTAATTTTTTTAAATTTAACGTATTCTTGGCTGCCGATCTTGGCTCAATCGAAGTTAGCAATTTTCGACGTGATAAACGCAATTGTGTTTACATGTTTCGTCTATGGTAAGAGACAAGAGCTTTTGAAGGCAACTTCAGAACAATACGTTTTTAACCGTAAGTTTACATATCTTTAACAAGTACCATGACCTCGGGCTTTAAATACACGTCTTTATTCGGGCTATTCCTAATCTCATCGGCAACAGAACTGTGCCACGCGAAATTGAGCACCATGGTAGGTACCAATCGAAGGTCGACAAGGGTCTTATTCCCATCCTCCTGTATGCTTAGCTTCTGGCCGGTAGGGGTGACCAGAACAAAGGGAAGATCAGAAAATTCGAGGTTCTCGCGTACGTACTCGTGGATTTCTGAGTACCGCTCGTACACGGAGAATGTACCCTGTGGGGAAAGAGATTATTCTTTTTTTATGTTAATTGGTTACCTCCACCCATAACAACAGCAATATCCTCCCCGACCGAAATATAAGAGGACCCAAGTCGCACCGCGTTGCGCCTGTCACCCGAGACGAAGATATTATGTCTCACGCGCATGTGATTTCTCCGGCACCCACACCCTTCCGGCGGAATACAGCAGTGCACCACTCTTTGGCGGCAGGTTACCAGGCGTGGAGGCAGTACTTCTTCTTTCTAATGCTTTTAAAGTACGTACTGTACCAATAAAAAAAGCAATATTTTTATATTTTTCTGTCAGTTTGTTCTGGCTAATCTTCGAAATGGCTGGGCCAATTTATATTGACGGGACTTTAGAGGCTGGTACGGATATAACCATCTCATGGAATACACTAATCTCCACATTTAACAAATCAACTCTCCGAGTCAGACTGACAGACAGATGAAACTATAAGACATATAAAACCATCAAACATAAAAATAAAAAACAAGTCGCGCGCATTACTGTTGTCATGGGCGAGGGTCACCACTTACCATCAGGTGGGCCCTCAGCTCGTTCCGTCACTAATTCACATGAAAAAAAAAACATACCTGTAGTAATATCCCATCCGGGAATCGAATCCTTATAAGCGCGAATTTGAACTTGCGCATCTCTTTAAGTTCTTCCTTCTCCCTCATCGCCTTTGTTCTTAGCATCTGACTCTTTTCCATCACTTCGGCTCTGTAAAATAAAAATTCATTGGGTTTATAAAACTTAGGAAAAATTAAATTCTAGGATTCTTAGACAATAGACATCTTAGAAGCCTAGTGGGACAAATCAAATATTTTTCTTTCTTTCTTTTTAAATAAATCAAAACTCAAAATCCCTTGCATTACCTGAGTTGTTGTTCTCGTTTCAGCTCCTCAGGCGATATGGCGTAGAAGGAAGGCGGCAATTCCACCCTCCCCGCAGCCTGCGATGGCATCAACACTTGCAAGTTACGATCCAATTCTAGGGGAATCACTTGCGCGTCGCGGACTTGTTCTAGAACTGTCTGGAAAGATTTTTAATGTTCATTTTATATTTATTCATACTCATATTATTTATTACCGTAGGAAAATTACAGGACACTTACCGATCTATCATGGGAGCCCAATCCGGATTGGTAGATGTCACATGTCGTCGAATTTTTGGTTCTAAGACATGCCGGTTTCCTCAAGATGTTTTCCGTCACCGTTTTGAGAACGTGGATTTGCGCACAAATTTTTTCAAGTGAAAAAACTCATTGCTGCACGTGTGGGTTTGAACCAGCAACCTTCAGATTGAAAGTCGGCGTCTATGCCCCTGGGCAACCACGCTCTTATAGGACACTTGGCGACGTCAGATTACAAGTTGCAATGCAAGAATAATATCGTTTCAGAGGAATTACTGCAATATTTTTAATTATTATTTATTAATATTTTTCAGCAAGCGTATAGATAGTTCGGAGTTTTGGGTGCACCGCAACGTTCGCATTGAGTCGTATTGTTGGTGTTTACTGGCGGCGGGAGTAGACACGAACGGAGTCATTTCTCTGTTGTTTATTGGCGGTAGTAACCATTTAACATCAGATGGGCTGACACCTCGTCCCGTCACTACAGTTATATAAAAAAGGAACTTTATCAGAACGCACCCTGCCTGCGTTCAGTAGCACCTACCTGGATATAATCCATGGAGGGTATGTTGTCCTTGTTGAAAACAAGAAACTCTGCTTCTCCGTCCTCAAATGGAAGCATTTGTTCTCTATACCCAACTGCATGTAATATTTCCAATGCACCATCTAAAGGTAGCACCCGTTCTACGAACGCCCTGTTGATTAAATGATTCTTTCATTAGTATATTATATCCTGGTTAGTAGAACAATTGTCGCAGAAAGAGTTTTGTAAGTTCAATATCATATTAACAATACAAAATTAAAATAGATATTTTCAAATGTTTCAATAAGTCCATGACTATTAATTTATTTATTTAATTAATAGGATTAACAGGGAACAGCTAATTTATTATATAAATAAATATTCTTGGACATATTTCACACAGCCCCAAACTAAGCATAGCTTGCAATATGGGGACTAGATAACTGATAGAATACATATAGTACTTTTTTTGTTGTAAATACATACTTATAATACACTAGCTGTGCCCGCGACTTCGTCCGCGTGGACTTAGATCTATCCTAGCCTAGAGGATAGAAATATAATGTGATGCTTATTATGTCTGTTCGTTACTATTATATTAAAATTATGTTATAATTAAATCTCAAAATACTTTATTTCCGTTAGATTCTTACGATATTACTTGGGTTTTGTTAACTGGGAAGGTTAAAGACTTGATTGGATGATGAACTACGTAAGTGAAACTGCAACCATTGCAAATGTATATTTTATAATAATGCTTCTCTGTAAACTATACTATAGAAGTCGTCTTTTCAGGATATTTCAGGAACGTGCGCATAAAAATTATTTGAATTGCTAAGCCGGGAAAGAGCTAAGTATGGCGGACCGTGCAAAAAGCAACTCAATATTAGGTCTACGTCTGATACCAAAAAAGTTTCTTCTTGTTCTTTGTTTCTGGTCGCTGCGGAACATAGGCTCACCGGAGACTGAATGCGTTTAAAACTAAAGGGGCAGTTGATAGGAATTAGAGGAATTCTCTAAACTCTTGACTTTCAATCTGGTGCCGTAACATAATTTAGGAAGACTTAAATTTATAAAAGAGGAATGGGCACTCCGACATTTAGTTTAATATATATTGTGTGATGGGAGTCCAGATGCACTCAAGAAATTTAAACATTCGATGGAATAGTTGGTAGGGACTTATTGTTCCCGCCTGACCGCGGCTATAGGCGGAAACCTTTCGCTGTCAACTATGGTCTCATCCATGATTGACAGCGGGAGATCTTGGGTGGCAGCTCAGTCCTTCTGCAAGGAAGTAATCTCGCAGAAGGAAGCAGCCGAGAGGGTAAAGGAGGAAGAATCTCCTCACTCTGGTAGACGCAGGAGAGTGGGTCGGCGTTGGCAGGCGCATGAGCGCCGCCTGCCACCCTAACAGGAACCTCCGGTCGGTAGATCCGGGGAATCTGGCGTCCGACGGATGAGGTCCTCACCGATGGTTGGCGTGTTTCGTGTTCCGGGCACGGCACTATAGGGAGGTACACATCGTGTTGGGGTCCCGATACGCGAGGACCAACGCCTCTGGCCGGCCGGGTATGGCCGCTACCGTACCCGTAACCCCAGCGTGAAGGCGTAGTGCAGGAACTTCAAGGGGGTTTTATTGTGTATTCCCCCAGCACTGCTATTAATACACGCCTCCCCAAGGCGTGGGGTATAAGCAAAGTATTTACCCCTTGACAAAAAAAAGCTTCTTATTGTTCCACTTCTCTGTTAATAGAATGCCATTCCCATTCCCTGCCATTCATTCACTCAATGCCATTCCCTGGGTCACTGCTCAATGTTGTATCAGTGTTTTTAGATCATCATACACATATGAAATAAGTCCTGAAGTAACAAAACAGTGTTAAATACAGTGAGAAATAAGTCTCCCGTACCGATCTATTGGATCTAGTTGCTCGCGTCCGCAGGTTTGTACCCTTTGATTCTCTACACGTACACTCTGGGTGGTGCTAAAGCAGCAACTAAAAAGTAACAGTAGAACTTGTGCCAAGTTCGTCCGGCGAGGTACTGCCACCACACCTGGAATCACACAAGCAGTAGTGCTTGTATCGTGAGATGTATCATCCCCGTCTTGGGTGATGGTCGCAGCAGGATGAGTGCGACTCAGTCTAAGATCCAAATCTTATACTGAGTCGCATTATTGTTGTCATGGGTGTGGGTCGCCACTTACCACCAGGTGGGCCATCAGCTCGTTACGTAACTAACTCACAAAAAAAAGATAGCATAACATGGTTTGGCCGCCATCTCACCTGATGGAAAGTGAAGATGCGGCCGACGATGGAGCACGCTTGTCTAGGAGAAACCTATTCACTCTACTCTTGAAGACTCCCAAATTGTAATGGTCAGGGAACACAGACTCAGGCAAAGCATTCCACTCCCTTGCAGTACGCACAATAAAAGTAGTTTCAAATCGCTTAGTGCGTATTAATGGTATTTATGTTTTGTTATTTTTGTTGAGCTGCATATTCCTTCCTTCCTTGATAGACTTCCGCTAATTTATATTGATACATTTGCAATATCTGTGCTGCATCTGAATGTCTAGATAATATCAGCAAAATCGAAAACAAATGTCGCAAGGGTTATTTAATTTCACCCCTGATGATGATGATGATTATGTACCCTGAGGATGATTTACCTATGCGGCTATTTTCTGCCGGACATACGGCCATTGCGTTACTCCAGTGTACTGTAGGTCTCCGTCAAGTAAATGACTCGTTTGATAGGAAGCTTGGTACTCGTATTTAAGATACTGGTTACCATCAACCTTTCGCAGTTCAAAGTACAAAGAAAAACTAAACAACCTTATAAATAATTACCTAATTAACTAACCTAAACTAAGACTAAACTACGACTAAACCTGTCATCTGCCTTCAAGCGCCTGCTCATATTCATATTGCAATACACCGAACCGCCACACCGAGTCAAGAACGCAGGACTCGGCAGGCGCTTGTAGAACGTTTTGTAAAAAAATTAAAATTTTGCATAAAACATTGAATAACTTTTGATTTTGTGGGTCGATTTTGATGAAATAAACGCTATTCGCTATTCCAGACTCAGCTTAACATTTCTTAGTACCTAGATTTTGATAACTATCTATGGTTTTTGCGTAAAGTGCGCACAAACATACAGACAAACAGACAAAAATTTCAAAATTTTTTTTTTTGCGTTCTATTACTTATTCTTAACGTCTCCCAGTTATTATTTTGTAAAAATATTCAATGTACAGACACGGCAAGTCTACGATTTTATTATATGTATAGATATTAACACCCAGACAGAGAACACTTATGTTCGCTCACAAATACTTGTACTGGGTGGGAAGTGAACCCAAGACCTACAGGGCAAAAGGCAGAGCTACTACTAAAATGCTTTATTAAATTTCTTAAATAAAAGCTACATAATATATTTTAGGTTACTCTACTTCATATCATATATTAGATTTCTCATTGAATCACTTTTTAGATGTGCATAAAAGTAGTTACTTGAGATCTAAAAGAATAAATGAGTAAGTTTTTTTTTTTTTTACACCCCTATGCGGGACCTCAGTGCAGGCCTAGTCACCCCCACCCAGAATTAGAATTAGAATTAGAGTTAGAGTTTAGCAATGAATTTTCAATTAGCGCAACTTACTTGTTAGACATTCTGATCTTATAGTATTTTTCTTCACCGGGAAAATCAATGAGATTTTGTAGATATTTGATTATCGTCTCTTGGCATAGTTCAACCTATAAATAAAATGAGTATAGAATATTACTTAGGAATGTGGCAAACTATCAATATCAACGTTTTATTTTCTTCTTGTCGAAATAGAATTGTCCAAATGATTTATAGAGAGTAAGAATTTCTGGGAGAACAATGGTTTTCAAATGTGGATAAATTCTGGTACATTTACCCAGTTACTAATGCAAGTGAGTGCTGTTGCTTTAGCCGGGTCTACTTGCTTCTAATCGTTTTGATATGTACGGATATTGCCTTGCACTTGTCCTTAGTTATTATTGCAAGTCTACTGAGAGAATTATGGATATTGGCTAAAGGATAAATATTATAAATTGTGATACTTTTTCCCGGTTACTATTGCAAGTCTGCAGAGTGAGTGCTGCCGCTCCGGCCGGGTCTACTTGTTTCATATCGTTTAGGAAAGCACGGATGTTAGCGCGCCACTCATCACGAGGTAAAATGTCGTCGTTTAGCATTGGACATCTGAAAATAATGGTAAGAAAATTGTAGTTTTACATTGTTCTTTTATGTGAATAAGTGACCGAACAAGCTGAGGTTCCACCTGCTGGTAAGTGCACCACTGCTTTGTGGCAGATTACCGGGTGCGGTGGCAGTAATTCTCCGGAAGATATTGGCACAAGTTTAATTGAGTATGTAAAGAGACTCTAAAGCAATCCAATGAGCATCATGGACCTTCTAGACAAAAAAGGTTCTGAATTATGTAAATTGTAATGTAATCTGTAATTAATTTTATGTTTTTTACGCAGTATCTCTGCCACACACACTTATTTTACAGTTTAAAATAAGTGTAATGTTTTTTTTTCTTTTACTAAGTTGTAATTACCATTGCTTGCGTTAAATTAGTTGTAGGTACATTATTTGGTTCTTACTTTTATGGAAAACAATAAGCTTTATTTGTTAGTATCAACTTTTTATGAGCGGTTTATTTTTAAAATATTCTTAAAGAAACACATGCAATGGGTCTGCAGGAATGGCAAAGGAGCCGTGGACACAGTTTGTAATCAAAACTTACTTGAAATAAACCCCCGACACAACATAGTTCTTTGGCAGGTCTATCTCAGTTTGCGAAGGCTGCTTGGACTGTAGAGTGTCTTCCGCCTTAGAGGATGATGGTGGTGACTGCTGGCTTTCAAGCTCTTTTTTAACTTGTGCCTGAAATGCATTAATAATATATCTTAGGGTGAAATATATTTTTTAATTGAATGCACTTTTTCTGCTATATATTCATTAAGATCATGTGTAATGTTCAGGTGTTAGGGTGTATTTTACCTGTATATAAGCATAAGATGTATTAAATGCTGGATTATCTCTCTTCAATGACAACCTTGCTAATGCTGCCTCTGCTGCTATTTTGCATTCTTCTGTCAGCCCCGATCTCCTGACCACAATATCATTCCTTGACTCTGTAGAAGTTTTGCTACTGTTCCCGGACTCACTGAGCTTATGGCCAGGACCGGCAAGCTTAAACTTAGCCTCAACCTTCTTCTTTTGAAAGAACTGTTTGATTTTCTTTTCCATTATATTCTAGGTGTGTGCTCTTTGGGTAGCTTTAACTTTGAGACACTTTCTCTCAGCTGTTCTATTGTCGCTGATGTAGCTGTCAGATAAAGATTTTGATGAGTCTATCAACAATGACTTACATGTTTAATAGCATCAAAACAAAGTATTTAAGTAAATAGTTTTGGCACAGATAAAGCATAATAAAAAAATAAAATGACTCACCGGGTTTCATAAAACGCTCAGAAATGCGTTTACCATACACTCTCCAAGAAATTAGAATCAACAATAATGTAAACAATAGGATCAGAAAAAAAGTCTTTAGCAACAAAAATTGGAACTCATTGAAGTAGAAAACTTCAGCTATATCCTCGTAGATAGATAACTCGGATAAATCGACGATAGATTTAGGAAAATTCGCCGCGGGCAACGAAGACACACACGACCCGAAGAAATCCCTCGCGAAAGACAACGTATCCCCAACCTGAAGATACAGTGCCTCGTAAAGGGTAGAATTGAAAACTGCGGTGTCGAATAAAGACATTACACACGTAATTTGCAATTGAAAATTAAAATAAAGGGATAAATTTACCACTCATGCTGAAAACGAATTGAAAAATCGATTTGTTGCGAATTTTTTGATGGTTGGTCTCGACGTCACATTGACACTTGACAGTGACAAAGACTTTGACATGAGGCTAGTTATGACTGTGCCAAAAATTAAAAAGAAGAAGAATACATGTTCATCTAGCCAAAATCAGAATTAAGGATCACTCAATATGAAAATGCGGCTTAGAAGAAGACTGCGTTGATTATCTTCTCTTCTCTTGTCCGAGGCTGCGGCAATCTTTGTATGACGTTATACCTGTTGAAGTATAGAGGTATATGCACAACCTTTTTTACTCTTTTCAGTTTTCAAAAAGTCTATTGTTGCGATATTATATAAAGTTATTAGAGTCAAGAAAATAAAACATTTAATTTTATAATACCGTAAATACGTAAATAAAATTAAACCACCGACTCCATAAAATGTACAGGAAGAAATAATCACTTTGTTTAGATTTAAAACGACTCTCTCTCAATACCGGCCATTTTTTTATTGTAATTCCATCGGTTTTTTATGCGAAATCTTGCCGAAAAACGTCGTTAATGGCAAAATCGCGGACAGCCAAGCCTCAGAAGCCAAACAATGAAAAGAAGAAGAAGAAGATGATAACGTTTTTGTGTGGCTAAAGACACAAAAAGCCCTATAGAAGAAACTCGCTAGTTTTGTCATTTTACAAATTTTAATACAAGTTTTAGTTCAAGTATTTATCTACGACGTTCGCCGAAAAATGATCATCGCTCACGACGCTACTGATGGCTAAAACAATGGCCGTTTTATTGTACATTTGATGACAAGATGAGACAAAATTACAGTGCCTAATTATAATTTATGAAATCAATAAAAAAAAATAATGCACCTTGCAGTAACACACATTGTAGATGATTCATTCAGAGAAGGTAACATACAAATTGTATCTGTGATTAATGTAAGCAATGAATATCTAATAGGTCCACATCTACCCTCACAAGTGAAGTTTGTACTTAAATTCTCAACATTTTAAATTCGCAGTCCCCCGAAATGGCTACGTCACGCTTTCAGCTCGTTAATTGCCGAGCCTAGAGCCCTCCATACACCGTATGCGAATTAATGTGAAGTTTCAGTGGAATGTTTACTGTGAAAATGAGAATATGCAGGCTTTATTTTGTAGCCACCAGGCTTTTAGGGAGTTTATCCCATATCCATTGTATTATGGTAGTCTCCAGATCCGTATGTGACAGCCATTTTACTCGGAGACTATTGAAGCTACAATATATTTAAATAAAAACTAGATACCCCCCGACTTCGAACTGCAATTTAGAATTAAATAGATTTTCAGTTTCTCCATTACAAAAAAACAAACAACATATTTTTTCTATCTAAAATTAAAATGTTATTATTATAATTTGGATTTACCAATCCAAATTATAATAATAACATTTTAATTCAGTGGAATGTTTACTGTGAAAATGAGAATATGCAGGCTTTATTTTGTAGCCACCAGGCTTTTAGGGAGTTTATCCCATATCCATTGTATTATGGTAGTCTCCAGATCCGTATGTGACAGCCATTTTACTCGGAGACTATTGAAGCTACAATATATTTAAATAAAAACTAGATACCCCCCGACTTCGAACTGCAATTTAGAATTAAATAGATTTTCAGTTTCTCCATTACAAAAAAACAAACAACATATTTTTTCTATCTAAAATTAAAATGTTATTATTATAATTTGGATTGGTATGTAGCCTACCGAGGTATATGATCGGTGTAATTACAGGTGTAATTATCGGTGTAATTAATACTTGAGGTGTAACATCCTCGTCTTAGAGTGACGGACGCAACGCGATGCGACTTGGGTCATGTCATATTATTAAGTTCCTACTTTTTATCCACTTAACATCAGGATGTCTTATCGTTCCTTCAATTTAGTATCATAAAAAACCCATCAACGTATATGAATATGTATTCTATGTTGTTGGTGTATTCTATGAACTCATCATGAGCCCCTCCCAGGTTCGATTCCCGACCGGCACAACCTGTGTGTTGAGCACAACGTTTGTTTTCGTGTTTGAATGAATGAATGAATGAATGAACACTTTATTGTACACCATAAAATTTACATAATATTCATATAAATATACTTAGATTTAGTACAATGGGCGGTCTTATCGCTGAAAGCGATTTCTTCCAGACAACCTTAGGATGGAGTTTTATCATGTGTTGCTTCATAGGACGGCGGTATACATACACAGACTATACTAGTGGAGAATAAAGGAAAAATATGATATATTATAACTCAATCACTTAATACTTAATTAAATCCGAATACACAATATAACATATCTAAAAAATAAACTAATACATAATAAAAATAGATATTGATAATAGAGATAATGTGCCTACATAATAACAGTAACTGAAAACATAAAAAATAAATAAAAATACTACTAATGGATATTAGGGAAATGTTTTATAAAGAACTAAACTCGACCAACTGACAAAAAGTGTTGCTTCAATTTTTCTTTAAAGGTGAACTGAGAAGATGCCCGCCTGATTTCCACAGGTAAAGCGTTCCACAGGCGAACAGCTCGAACCGTAAAGGACTCAGAGTAGAAGGATGTGCTGTGCATGGGCGTTT
The DNA here is from genome assembly GCA_921293045.1 of Aplocera efformata. NCBI lineage: Eukaryota > Metazoa > Arthropoda > Insecta > Lepidoptera > Geometridae > Aplocera > Aplocera efformata. The sequence continues at coordinate 2,735,089 of OV121061.1, forward strand.
GAAGGGCCAAATTTTCTGACGATCTAAGTGAAAAACCATGAGAGGAGTGGAGATATACAAACCTTTCTTTCAGATAGTTAGGAGCAGAGGGGTTGAAAAGAATGAAGTAAAGAAGAGAGAGAATATGTGAGTTTCGGCGAAGTCGTATGGGGAGCCATTTAAGCAAAGTGCGAAAAGGAGAAACGTGGTCATATTTACGCAGGCCAAAAATAAATCTAATACAGAAATTTTGTAGGCGCTCCAGCTTGTTAAGCTGTTCCTCTGTGAGATCCAGGTAACAAGCATCGGCATAGTCCAACACAGGAAGAAGCAAGGATTGAGCAAGCGCAACTTTAGTGGTAGTTGGCAAAAAGTTTCGAAGCCTCCTAAGAGATCCTGCAGAAGCAAACAATTTTCGGCTAGTAGCCTCCAACTGCGGCCCCCATGTTAAGTTACTATCAATCATAACACCCAGGTTCTTTACGGTCTTGCTAAAGGGAATTACTATTCCATTGAAAATCACCTTGGGGATTCTTGACCAGTCAATTTTACAGACTGTTCTGGAGCTGCCTACAATAATAGTTTGCGTTTTAATGGGATTTATTATTAAGCCATAGGCCTTGCACCACAGAGTAATATGATTTAAATTTGTGTTCATATTTTCTACAGCATCATTAATGGTACTTAGAGATGCCTGTGTATAAATTTGCAAATCGTCCGCGTAAAGGTGATAGGACGAAGTAAGATTATGAGAAATGGAATTAATGAAAATAGCGAAAAGAAGTGGAGATAGTACGCCGCCTTGAGGCACGCCTGCGGACGTGTCACACCACGAAGAGATAGACTCATTGACAAGTACGCGTTGCCGGCGTCCGTGCAGGTAGGTAGAAAACCAATCAGTCACTGAGGGAGATATGTTAAGGGAGCGGAGCAATGCAAGAAATAAGTCAAAATTAACAGTATTGAAGGCGTTGCTGAAGTCTAGTAAGGTCAACACGGTTAGCTGTCCATTCTCCATCCCTAGACGAATGTCGTCTGTGATTTTGACAAGAGCAGTAACCGTGCTGTGGCCTTTACGAAAACCAGACTGCAGAGGATTTAACGTGTTTGGTGTTTTTGTTTGTCCATGTCACCTGCAATCCTAGGGCAGGGGTGTGAGCGTAAAATCGATTATTTTATTTATCTACTAGCGACCCGCCCCGGCTACCCTTGCGAAGCCAGGGTGAGTTACTGGCAATATTTAAAAACCTTCCTCTTGAATCACTCTATCTATTGATGAAAAAATACGTTGCGTAGTTTAAAAGATCTAAGCGTACGAACAGCGGGAGCGATTTTGTTTTAAACTATGTAAGCATTATTTTCTCGTAGAGTTAGCATGAAAAACTCCAATGGTGAAATGTGGCCTACATATCTGATCTGAGTTTTTATAAAACTGGAAAGCAGCTGACAGAAAAAACGGTACCCTTGTAGGATTACGTCCTTGTCCGTCTGTCTATCAAGAATCTTTTCTAAGGAATTTGTGGAGGTATCAAGTTAAATTAATATCAAATAATCAGGTCTCAATTCTTAGGATCAGTGAAAAATCAAATGCTAAGTTTATGCTCCGTTTGTGGCGCATGTTTTGACTCTCGTAAAGGAATCAAAACCTATATTTTATTCCGTTGACCTAGAACCATTAAATTTTTCAAGAAGCAATGTCATGTAACACACCTAAAGGAATAAATCCGAAAATTCTAAATGATAAAACATGAATCAAATAGATACATGAAAAACCTACAAATTATACGTTTACCTACAAGTTCGTGCGGAACCCTCGCTCTACGAGTCCGACTCGCACTTAACCGGTTTTGTTATGTATGTTTTATGTTTTACATTGTTTTAATAAATTGATAGAAAAAAAATCTAATACATAAATCCTGATGACAATGATTACGTATCATGCAAGGCCTCCCTAGACTTCTTATCTGGCAGGCGACATTCAAAAGTCAAGATCAATAACGAAATGAAACTGTCACAGTATATAAATTACAGTAACAACTCTTGAATAAGGAAAACCAACCAAAATGACCAGAGATGAAAGAAATCAAGTAAAACGTTACTTTAAAAAATATACAATATATAATAAAAGATCACGTTCTTGTTAGTAAGTTTGACGATTTTTCGTAACGTAAGACGTAAGTTTGACGACGAAAATACTTATTTTCTGATAATTCAATAGTATTTACCAGCCTCTATCTACCCTGGGTAGATAGAGGGTTGGATAGAATTCAAACAAGTATTTATATTGTAAATTGAATGTTTAATCTAAGTAGGAAATAGAAGATATTTCAATGTTTACAGACTTAGGAAGCTTGTATAAAAAAAAAGTAATTAGGTGAAAATTAAGTATTTATACTGGTGAGTTTGTAGCATATTTTTTATTCCATTTATATGAGTTATTTGAGTCAATATAGGTCCGTATCAGCCTCTAATGTTTCCACTGCAGGAACACCGGCCTACTCTCAATAACTGAGGGTGAATGGGGCTTGATCTACCATGGGAGTCCAATCCAGATTAGTAGATGTCACATGTCTTCGAATATTTGGTTCTAAGACATGCCGGTTTCCTCAAGATGTTTTCCTTCACTGTTTTAAGAACGTGGTATTGCGCACATAAATTTTTCAAGTGAAAAACCCATTGGTGTACCTACGTGTGGGTTTAAACTAGCGATTTTCAGATTGAAAGTCGATGTGTGTGCCTCTCGGCCACGTCGCTCTCGGTAAATATTCTTCTATTTTTACTCAACTAATGGATTCTTCTATTTTTACTCGTAGGTATGTACTTAACCTCTACGCAAGTTCTACTGCTTAAATTTTTAGGTTATGTTGTTACGTGACTCGCAGTTTCCTTACTGCGGAGTTTCTCTATTGTATTTCTATTGAGATGATAAATACCTGATGAGATGTTCGATTAGATAGTCTACCTACATTAGATTATGGCGATTGGAATAATACTTTCTGCGAGTAAGTGAGTCCTTCAGGTTGTTTTTGGTTTGATTGGTTCAGTGATTGTCAAAGTGCTCATGATTGTTTAATTGGTAAGTTATTTAGACAATATATTTTACCAGTCAAATAAGAGTGAGTCACTACTAAGGGCTGCGTTATTATTTTTGGTTAAAAATAACTTTACCTGTAACTTTTACCATAACCATAAAATTTACGATCCACCGTTGTTGATGTTAACGTTACAGTGAGATTTAAAAGAATAACCATAGACTAACTATAACCTTAACCGCTCGAAATTGAGCGGTTAAGATTATCAGTCGTTCTAAGTAGGTACTAAGTTTAGCGCTTGTTCAATTATTTTTGAAGAAGCAAAGGTAGCGTTGATTTTACTACTTGCCTAGTTTATGCCCCATGTATGTTAGTCTCTGTCTATATCACACTTCGAAACATATGTTTGTTACATACTTCAAGTATGAATCTCGGGATGAAAAAATACTACCCAACGGTATGCAGTGATGAAATATCTACATACAGGTACTAACCAAATAACTCTGGATGGCTTTAGTATCGAATTTTCGAATGAATCGAATCGAATGACCTTTCCTCCAATTGTATGGCCAAAATTACAAGATGCTAGAAAGAGATAAAAAGTCGTTCCTGCGTCAACAGAACTGGATTCAGCTACTTGAAATAGATCTTCTAGGTCTACTAGTAATCATACCCATATTATTAGTTAGTTATCTAGTCTAGTTTAGTCTAAGCGAGATAAACAAGTAAGCCCGTACCTACTTTTATATTTGTTTTTCATTAATGGACTCTTACCCTAGTTTAGATCACTATAACATAGACTTCTGCATTGTAACCCCTAAATCCATCAACCCTTACCCAAGTGTTAAAAATCAATAAGGGTAGCCTCTAAGTAGTACAGTTAATGGGCAGAGAATTCAGCTTAGCGAGTGGATTAGCTTGTATTTTGATTTCATTTCAAAAATGTAAATCTTTATTTTAGCGAAAATCCAAAATCTTTGTACATTTTCCCATGATTATATATTACTATCTTGTAAATTACTTCTGATAAGGAACCATGTAAGCAACAATTAAAGGAGCAATTAAAAGGAACTTCTCTCATAGTTGGCAACTTTGAAACCGCAAGAAAGGTTTGGAGCGAAACTTTGAGCACGCCTAATGTATCGTATTTGGCCCCATTTAGAATTCGTGGACCGTAAAGCGGCAGTTAAACTGTCCTAACAGCTACCACGATTGTGAATTTCTGTCAATGGGAGTATTTAGCTTGTTACTTCTTGTGACGAATCTGTTTGTCGTGTTTGTAAATAGTTCTTTTTTATGTGAAAATGTGACAACTAGCAGAGAGCACAGTGATGGTAAGTGGTGACGCCCGCGTATGACAACAGTAATGCGGCTCAGTGTATAATTTGGATCTTACACTGATTTGCATTCATCTTGCTGCGTCCGTCACCCGAGATCGGGATAATACTTCTCATGCGCATGTGATTTCTCCGGCACGCATCCACTGGAACACAGTAATGCGAGCACTACTGCTTGGCGGCAGATTCCAGGTGTCGTGGCAGTATCTTTCCGGACGTACTTGGCACAAGTTCTACTGCTATTTTTGGTTACATGTAAACGGTGATGGTGTTTTGAAATGCGTTTACATACATTCGGCAATTGTTTTTAGTTGCGCATTTGTTTATATTTGTTGACCTTGACATTTAAGATTGTTGACCAATCACAAGCGCCCATTTTTACCTCGCCCCCGGAGAGGTGAACAGCATTTTCTAGTGAAGGTGTGTTTGCAGCTCTACTTTATTTCAAATCTCCGTGGCCAAACAAGATCAATCAGCGTTGGAAAAGTAGAAAAAAGTATAAAATGAACACTGTGTTGGCCACACTGGTTTGTAAGTTTGCACTATTTAAAAACATCACATGTTGGTTACATTGACTTTCCGTGGACCATTCATTTTCATTATTTTCTGAGTTAACGAGATATTTACCATGAATCGTGACTTTTATTCACTCCCGATATTTCAACGCAGTTTTTTCATGAGCATCATACTACTTTCGTCATACAAACAAAACAACTTACAAATCCTGATAAGTAAATATTTTGTAAACTTGGATAATAATTTTAGTTTCTTTTGAATTATCATTCTCGCTTAACGAGAGTTGACCAGACACCGCGGGAACAGAAGTTGCACGATAAACAGACACGTTTCCTTATTTGATAGGTTTTTCTGCGTACGCTGATCTTACTCCAGTACATTAAATAATGGGCTGGAATACATCCAGATTCTGCCACCGCGTTATGAACGTTCCTGGACCGCAATAAACACCAGAATTCTTTAATCACATGAGATAATCCAACATCTGTAGGCGGCGCGCTGTCTAAGTGCACAATAAAATTATTGGAACAATCAAACGCAGAACAACAATATGGTATACAGAGTTGATAATACACCATAATAATTATTCAGTTTCATACTACGGGAAGTTTTTTTGTGAATGTGAAATTGTGACGGTACGATCTGACGCCACCTGGTGGTAAGCGGCGACCCCCGTCCATGACAACAGCGACTCAGTATAAGATTTGGAACTTACACTGAATCGCATACCTTGCTGCGTCCATCACCCGAGACGGGGATGGTACGTCTCATGCGCATGTGATTTGCTGCTTAACGGCAGATTCCAGGTGTGGTGGCAGTATTCACATAAAAAAGTGCATACAAAAATTAAGAAAGTATATTATCAAAAAAGAAACTATACCAAAAACACAATAAATGGAGGCAAAAAAGTGGATACTAAATATTCCCAAACTGTGCAGCAATACTTATTTTAACGAAGTATCCACTTATGTCAAAATTACAAAAACTAATGTATCTAGTCTCAATAGCCAAGTTTTAACTAGTCTCATAGACGTGCTGAGTTCATTGCAACCATTCTCCCACAAATAACTCTGTAACATATACCTCTAGGAAAATAATTCATATGAGAGGAAAAATCTTAAACCAATAAAAAATACAAAACGCCCGCCTTTTAATTATTCAATTTGACAAATCCCATCTTCAATATGTATGAGGTTATGCACTCATGGTAGAACTTACGTATTTCTGTACATTTCTGAAAAAAGGTCAAATATTTTGTTTTTTTCCCTAAGGAGGTCCGAAGGTAGGGTTGCTCGAAATGAACCATGAAGGTTGAGTAAAGTGTCTTGGGAGCACTAGTTCAGTGGGGTTTACTAGAGGTTTGTAAGCATAGTTCCAACCTGATTTTCCCTTTATTGAGTCAATTATATTCACCCCTCGCAATCTACTACAATATAATGTATTCAAGGACATGTATTCAAGAACGAGTAATACTTATCTAGTACCTGCTTTTTTATAAGTACATATGATTATGTAATAAAGATCCAGTTACAGAACTAATGTCAATGTTTTTCACACAAGTGTTAGTCCTGGGTGGGATTCAACTCTACGGCGCAGTAGGAAGAGCCATATCTCTATGCTATTGGGTCGTGCATTATTTTGTACATTTCTCCCCGCGCCCAGATCTGGTATCAATGTTGACAACATTTTTTTTTTTTTTTTTTTCATCTTTATTATTTAACAGGTCTTTAAGTCATTATTTGACTATGTCAGACCCATGAAGTCAATCATACATTCTCTTCTTAATGAATAATATTAAAAACTAATTTATACAAAGTTTTAGCCGCTTCGCTCATTGGCGCGGCTAAAACCAGGTGAATAGCACCAACATCCATCAAATTAACTCCATAAGAGTTAATCATTGTGGTTCTCATAGACTCAGTCCGCGCACATTCCACCAATAGATGGTGAACGTCCTCTGGAACTCCACAAGTCTCACAATCTGGAGAATCTACAATTTTCATCAAATACTTGAACTTATTGAGAGGAATGTGCCCGGACCGAAGTCTATGAGCCATTACAATAAATTGTCTTTTCAATTTAAAATTAATAAACCACGGTAATTTAGTAGGTTGTAGTTGTAAAATTTTGTACCAAATACCTTTCTGAAGTGACGTCGTATTAAACATTAATTTCCACTTCTCATATATCTTATACCTAAATTTTAGTAGGACTTCTGTGTAATCTGACTTTAGATATATTCCTACGCCATTAACAAGAGCCTCTTTTGCTAATGTATCAACCTTCTCGTTACCCCTAACACCAATATGCGAAGGTACCCATTGCAGTTTGAGGTCCACATTGTTGTTTAATAGATATAGTGCTTTTTTAAGTACTGCATATGCTACGGAAATACCTCGCACGCCATAAGTACATCGAATAATGTGTTGTAAGGCACTTTTACTGTCCGTCAGAATAACAATTTTTTTACAATTTAAAGTTGACACATATGATAAAGCTTCTGATATGGCAAAAAGTTCTATTGACATAATGGTGTTATATTCCGATTCTATTTTGTATGATTCTTCCACACCGCGACAGGGATCGTAAAATGCAGCACCGGCACCAACGTCTGTTTTAGACCCATCAGTAAACAGTTTGTGCCAGTCTTTGTACTTGTTGTTTAACATATTTAATGTAAGACATTTTAGTTCGTTATCACTGTAATGACTCTTTGCGTGATCTATCCCATTCACATTGGTCTCAATGAAGTCTAACTTAATATCAGACATCCAAGTGTTCAACGAGAACATATTTAAAATTTCACTACTATTTAATATTTTAAGCTTAGTATCTTTAAAAACTGACGTAAGTAAAGGTTTGTTTTGTCTTGGCCAATATGAAGCATCACATAAATCCTGTAATTCATTAAATAGCGAGATGGTTACATTATTAGCAAATGATTGAGCTTTAAGACAGTATTTAGAAGCAAGATATATTCGTCTTAGTTGTAGTGGATGCAAACATAGTTCTGACTCCATTATATGTATAGGAGTAGTTTTGACAAATCCACCTATTATTCTCATTGCAGAATTTTGAACTCTATCTAACTTTGTCAAATGTGTATTTGCAGCGGTGCCATATAGAAAGCATCCATAGTCTATTCTGCTACGAATCAAGGCAATATACAGTCGGCGAAGGTGTTTCGGATGCAAACCCCATGAAGCACCAGCTAAAGTTTTTAATAAACCTAGTATTTTCATTACTTTTTCCAGAGTCTCATTTATATGTTTACTCCACAATAAAGACTGGTCTAACCAAATGCCTAAGTATTTAACATGCGTGACACATGGAATTACTTCATTATCAATAGTGAGGGTGACACAATTCTCTTTCCTACCTGTTTTAAAAACGCAACACTGAGTTTTTGTTGACGATAATTCTAAGCCTAATTGACCTAAACTATTTACAACTGAATCAAGAGCTTGTTGCATATATTCTTTACTGTGCTGAATATCTCTGTTCTGTGTATACAATACAAAATCATCGGCATATTGAAGTACACGTATGTTTTGAAATTGCAAACATATTTGATGTGTGGCAATATTAAATAAGAGAGGAGAGATTGGATCGCCTTGGGCTAGTCCTCGGCCAGTCCACCTAACCATAGTTTCATTTCTATCAGCATCACTAATTTTCAAATATCGTTTACTTAAGAATGCCCATAAATATTTACATGTTAAAGCTCCTACATTTAAATTATCAAGCATTACAACTAGTTGGTCCACTAAAATATTATTGTAAGCATTTTCAACATCAAGAAAAACTGAGAGGGTAGGAATATCTTTGCAAAACCCTGTTTGAATCGTAGTAACTAAACGAACCAAGCAATCCATGCTTGACTGACTTTTTCTAAAACCACTCGTAATCGGAGCTAAAATTCTATGTCGTTCTACAAACCATTCAACACGTCTACATATCATTAAGTGAAAGATTTTACAAATACAGGATATTAATGAAATGGGTCGGAACTTAGGTATTATGTTAGGATTACTGTTAGGTTTGGGAATAGGGACTATTTTGATAGAACGCCATTGTTCTGGAATCACAGCATATTTAAAAATAAAATTATACAGTTTCAGTAAAAACAATTTGCCTTCTACCGGAAGGTTGAATATCATTGAGTAAGTAATGTCGTCTTCCCCCGGTGCGGTATCTTTCTTTTTCAAACAATTTTGAAGCTCATGATATGTAAATTCTTTGTCTAGGTTGGTGTTAATGGAACTAAAATGTGGTTGTTGAGATTCTACAGAGTCAGGGGCCAAACAACATAATAGTTCTTCTTTCTTATCTCTAGGCGCATCGATCTGATTTCTATGTACACCTTTCATCCATCGCATTCGGCGCCACATTTCTGAAGCAGTCGTAGTATCATCAACTGTTCCACAGAATTTCTGCCAATTCCCCGATCTGACCTGCCTATGAACCCTTTGAGCATCAGCAATCTTTCCTTTCAATTTGTCTAAGTTATGTGGTGTAGGGTTGCGTCTAAACTCTTTTAATGCAAGTCGACGTTGAGCGATAGCAAGAGATATTGCCGGACACCAATAAGGTTTAGGTTGAAAGGATTGTGAAGGATCTGTACAAATCTTAATCATAGGGATACTTTTTTGAGCTGCATTATTCACTTTATCTACAAAGAAATTATAACTCGATTGTATATCATTTACATAAATACTCTTATTGAAAGTAGACTTCAGGCTCTGTTGATATAATGTCCAGTCAGCCAGTTTAAAATTACGTTTATTTACAAACTCACGGGGGCCTTGATATTGAAGAGAGTATTTAATTAATAAGTGATCGCTTCCTAGGCTTTCCCGTGTGACCTGCCAACTAAAATATACAGCAATATCTGAAGTAACAAATGTCACGTCCGGCGAGCTCTCTTGTAATCTTCCGTTAGCTAATCGAATCCTTGTGGGCTCACCACTATTGAGGGTCACAAAACCATGTTCTAAAGAGGCATCAAACAACTGCGAACCCCTACTATCTATTTTATGAGACCAATTAGAATGATGACCGTTGAAATCACCAGCTACAATTGATTTTAATGGAAATTTCGAAAAAATACTTTCCCAGTCGGTTTGTGTGGTTCTTACGGAGGAAGGACAATAAACTAGCACAACATGTTCAAGATATTTACAATTTAAAATTCTAATACATAATACCTCAATTCCTGTATTGATCAAAGTGAGTGGGAACATTTGTGTTTTAATTGATTTATGCACAATAATGGCTACACCCCCGTAAGAATCGGTTCTATCTTTTCTAAAAACGTTATAATTACTTATTTTTAAACTAGTCTCTGGATCAAGCCATGTTTCGCACACTAAGCTAATACCTATCTTCTCACGACTAAGCAATAGTTCAAAATCTTGTTTTTTGGGCATCAGGCTCTGTGAGTTCCATTGCGCAATATTTAAAAATTGCGTAATAGAACTCACAGAACCTGATGCAGCGGACGCGTTTACATTTTGGATGTTGTTATCCATTGTAAAAGAGACCGATCAATTTAGTCAAAATCTCTCCATTACTCACTGACTTCACAATAAATGAAACTAGTTCCTTACAAAGTAATTTGAACACTTCACTTACGATATCTGCAAAGCTTTTACCAGATACAAAAATGTCTTTTAATTTATGAAATATACTAGTAAAATCGTTATTTTCACCTTCACCACTAGTGGATTGTGGTCGTCCCGTCGAGCCCGCTGGCGCCGCCGGCAAAAGCGCCACCGTAGGAGCCGATGACGACTCAGTGGTATGCATTGATACTTTCTTCTGTCTCTTTCCTTTTTTATTTTTCTTCTTTTTTCCTCCTAAAGACTCTTTGTCAATCAATCCTTCATCACTACTATCTTTGGATTCATGTCCTCCTTTCTCTCCATCATAGCTTAAGGCATCGTCTAAGGTCGTATCTATCTGGACCACATTCGTCGCTTCAGTTTGAATTACTTTTGCCCCAACACTCTGACTATAAGACATTGTAGGGGTAACAAAGTTGTTATAGCTCCGCACATCAGTCGATCTATCTCCAAACGCAAAAACAGGCGGCGCATTTTCCACGCGGCTAGCAAACCCTGACATAGCTTTATTTTCCACGTACTTCGCTAAAGCCATTTTATAGGTACAAGTTTCTTTGCTCATAATATTTCGTATTGCTTTCTCTTTCAAATAGACTGGACATAACTTACTGAGTGAAATGTGATTCCCTCGGCAGTTGACGCATCGGTACTCGGTGGTCTCGCAGTTCTCATGTCGTCCGCCACACTTTGGACACAGTACCTTCCTGGTAGGGCAAGTTCGCGTCAAATGTCCATATTTCCAACACGATCCGCACTGCGTCACAGGGAAGGTGTAAGGTTCCACTTTGAATCTGCAACCATATCCAAACACATAGGAAGGCAAACTAGAGCTCTTAAAACCAAAACGTACCGACTCGCTGCTGACCCATTCACCGGTTTCCGTCATTCGTTTCAGTCTTTTAATAGATATAATCTTGTACTCGCAGTTCAGAGCCTCTAACAATTCATCTTCTTTCACATCTAGCTCTAAATATTTCACGACGCCGTAAGTGACGCCCACTTCACTTGTCAAATAGCACCTGAATCCTGACTCCAAGAGTGATTTATTATTGACAAGTTTCATTGCGTCAATCTTATTTTCAAAAATAGCGATTACTTTGTATGGGCTCTTATATTTAATTTGTGCAACATTAGTTATACCTTCAGCTTTCAGTCTCATTGCTAATCCAATTTGTTTTGGTAACAATTGATATGAAGAAATGCATACCTCGTACATCAAATTTTTTGGCTTACGTATTGGGCCCGTTCTCCTCCTCACAACCGTAAATCCTTCGTCGTCAACATCATCATCGTTGTCTCTCCTCAATCGTTTCGCCGGGCGTCGCGCCGCCTCCGCCGCCGCTGTCGCGCCCGCCAGCGACTCGCTCGCAGTCGCTACAGTAGGCGACTCGGCGCGCAAACTATCTACGATCGACTGCTCACATGTCTGATCCTCGCCGAGAATAGTTTGCATCCCAATAATCTCTTCCTCACTCATGTAATTCACACTACTAATATCCGACGCTCTGGACCGAGGTCTGGGGGCGACCTCGGTTTCATTCATTTTCGGGAAAACTCCCAACGGAACTAAAAGTCTATTTCACTTTGTCACCAATAATTAAATATAACGTTCAAATACAAAAATAAGGCTTAAATAATACTATAATACACGAAATTACTAATATTTATCAGGAGAAAATTTTCAACACATTTCCCGCTTCAAAATTTGAATTCCGAATGGTTGACAACATGGCCGCGAAAAGCTTATTTTATAAAAAAAAAAAAAATTTTGATTAAAAACTCGATAAACGTAGTAATCCTGCAGCCAGATCTCGTACTAACATCAAAGGAGGATTAATCTAGTGGGACCTCATTTGATACACAATTATCTAATCTATATATATAAAAGAAAGTCGTGTTTGTTACAACACTTATAACTCGAGAACGGCTGGACCGATTGCCATGGTTTTTGATTTGTTGGATTTGTTTCCGTCCCGAATAGCAGAATAACTATTAAAAACATTGGAAAATTAATGAAAAAGTAAAATCAATTTATCCCCGTATTCTCCACGGGAACGGGAACTATGCGGGTGAAACCGCGGGGCGCAGCTAGTTTATTATATAATCGCACAAGGTTTCTTCGTTGCATAATGACATTTTTTGCTCCCGTTTCTAGGCTTGTGAGGAAAATGTTACCTTTATTATTATCCGTGGAATATTGTAATAAATTATGTTAATCTCTGATATAATCACATGGTAGAAAATCCTTGACCCTAATTCTCCAGTTCGTACTTTTGAATATTGTTGACTGGTTTAAAAATCAAATGATCGGACTTCAATACTTTTCATCACTTATTGGACGCATTTGGGGATGGAATTTCTTCCAACAAAAGGGTGGTCTATAGTACCACATTGAACGTATCAAATGAAAAAAAGAATCATCAAAATCTGTCCACATTTGGCGAAGAAATCACGAATGATTCTTTGAAGTCTGTAAATTGTTGTCGAGTTACAATTTATTTAGTAACCGTTATATTGATAAATAGTTTAATGACAAATCAATTTTAAGTTTCGGTGCTTAATGTATATTATTATACAATAATAAAATCTTGCACCACCCATCACATTGGTCATTTAAGTCACGTAATAAAGAAAAATGTTAGATTATAACTAAGTAAGTACTAACTGAGAATGAGATAGTCCTAGAGCTCATTCTCGCACTAAACTTATGGTATTTAGATATTATTTCACAGTAAGAATCTTGAGATAATAAGTAGCACTTGTGACTAGAATATACAGAGTATAGAGCTGGTGAGACAAACTTTTATTTCAACAATTTAATTCAATTTCTGTTGAAGGAGAACGATGCTCGTAAAAGCAAGAAAAGTTTTGCTCAAAGACTAGATCACATCTAGCGGTAATAAATCTCTTTGGGCGGAGTTCGTCGGGGGAAAGCTTTTATGATTTCAACCGAGCAATAAACGCTTAGAAATGATTCAAAATCGATATGTATTCCGGTTTGAACGTTATAGATACTGGTTAAATTGCCACAAGAGAATTACCATTTTTATTTTGTTTAATAATTTGTCGGGACGATTCATCGGTTCACCTGATATCCATCTACATAGCTGATGGATTGAGTTGTGTTAGTTTACTAAGTTTTTTTTTTTTTTTATTTCACTATGTGACGGAACGAGCTGAGTGCCCACCTGGTGGTAAGTGGTGAGCCCCGCCCCTGACAACTGTAATGCGACTCAATATAAGATTTGGGTACACTGAGTCGCATTCATTCTGCTGCGTCCATCACCCGAGACGGGGATGACAAGTCTCATGCGCATGTGAGTTCACCGGCACCCACACCCTTCCACCGGAACACAATAATTCCAGCACTATTGCCTGTCAGCAGATTCCATTTGTGGTGGCGGTACCTCTCCGGACGAACTTGGCACAAGGTCTACTGCTACTGAAGTTCTTATTAAGATGATCTGATTAGGTACAAGTCCTTTTCACGGATCGTATTTTTTGAAATTACAGAATCATAACAACAATGTTAAAGTTTATTTATTTCTAAACATTAGATTTCTAACGCAAGTAGATTCTATAAAGTCCATTAGAGACAATTTTGGCTACTATATTACAATGGAGTTAGTAAATCGAGTTATTATATTGTATATTAAGTAAGAAGCAGAAAAGACAAACTACTCGATTTGTTAATTCCATTACTACACCAATGTCAAGGCATTAATTCGTACCTAAAGCTTAGATCTGGACAAATCAATATGCTTCGTCCTAACCTTCTATTTATTTCACAATAACCTCCTGGCCTTGAGTTTATCTGTACATTATCATTGCAATCTAATCAAATAGAAACAAACATTGATCTTCTAAATATTCAAAGATAAACAAACACTTTATTGACAGTTCTTAAACTCGTTGAGGTGTTGATAAATTGTCTGATAACATTGACGTTGATTGTTTGCCTAGAGCAGAATCTTAAGCAGGCATTTCTATAAGGATAAAACATGTACCTGTATCATGCGTTATCATTGGTGATAGCAAATATGTTTAAGATGGTTGTTCACTGTACGCGTAAACTATAAAGATATTTTGATTTTTTCAAAGATGCTTTTGATCATAACCACTCAATATAGGCTCACTATATTAAAGTTTTAATTAAACAAAAAGCTTAGATTTGTTAGTATAATGTCGCTATGGTAACCTTATTAATTTAAGGTGAAAGCACCTGTACAAGTATGTTATTTAAAACCTTGTATAATTAAGCAATAAAATTACTACCAAAGCTGTTTGATTTGTCAATTTCTCCTGTCATTCAAATGTTAAGATTACGTGAGTGTTAGGTTGATATATCCTAGGTGATACATAATCGATCATTCGATCATTTCACTATGGCACATACGGACCATACATTTACACGGCTCATAGACAATTACGGTAGAATTAACAAACAGTTTTATCGTATTTGTCGTCTTCATCGCACGGACAGCCAACGAATAAAGCTCCTTGCTGTCGTATCTTTCCTTAAGGCTATAACTTGGGAATATTTATGAGGAGAATTAATATTGTATTCTTAGGTTCATATACGAGCATAGTCGCAATCATCATTACTTTACATCAGGTTCTATTTTAGTCAAATGTCAAATCAAGTCACTTGTCAGGAATAGACTAGAGCATGTAATTAAAAGCTATTACTATCCCCAGAAACGTCCACGTACATATATGTGTTTGACTCATAATTTTATTAATATTCGTCAAAAATATATCTCACTATCATATGCTTAACCATAATAATCCTTTGTTGATGAATGATCTGAATATATATGCTTAAATTGATATAATATTATTTACAATTTAAGTCGAAATTGTATTTAATTTTAATAGCACTTGTCACTATCGTTTCCATCTGAACTGAATTGTGCAGTTAAATCGTGCAGAAATCAACTAAACTTTTTTTTTTTTGGTTTATTTTCACTGTATATCATTCAATTGCCTCCAAACCGCCGGTGTGTATCATAGAAAAAAAAAAACAAATCTATCATCGAGATAAACTACAAAATAACAGATCTATCGATTGTTACATAATGTATGAGGCCACTATATTTAGGCTTCATACATAAATTAGAAACTTCTTACGTCTGAGGAAAACTTTGTATAACTTTATCCTAGTTCGGAACTACCTTTTGTCCATTAGGACCGAAGGAGTTTCTTGCGAATGTCTTTACATTTAATTGCTAAACGAAAATGTGCAAAACTTTGTTTTGGCAACTTAAGTTCAAGAATGGTAAGAAGGCGAGGTCTAACTATATTGGGACATTTCCTGGGTCTTTTAGACTCCCAAACGGGTAATTTGTCTAGTACCTTAATATCTTATTAAAATCCAAAATTAAACTTGTTACAATCATCATTTTGCCAATATGTTGATGATGGTTGATGGTGGAGATGTTGATGGAATGATATATTTTAAACTGGTTACATTAATATAGTAACAAATAATTAGTTTAACTCATAAGACGTCATCTTGTTAAGCCGCTGGTCAAACATTAATAACTAACTAAGAAAAAGTAAGAAAGTATTTTATGCTAAAAAGCGCGACGCAAAAGTTCTCTCTTGCGAGTGTCAACATGAAATAAAGATTTATTTATTCTTACGAATTTCACCATTTTGTAAAACACTGGTAAATGTATACAAACATATAATTATAGTGCTGAAGAAATATAGTATAGGTACAGAGCATAATAACTAATTATACCTTTAAACATACTTTGGTGGTATTAACATCTCTGTAAAGTTAATTGTATGCCACATGTACACAGTATGACATACCATCCAGGGCATACCCGCTGTAGGTACACAGAGGTCTTAAATTATTAAGATGAATATTTCACGACTATCACGAGTGAGTCGCTTACTCAGTGTCGTACGAATCCCGCGTGGGCTCGTCAGCTTACATCAGCAACTCTACGCACACAATCAGACCATTAAACTCTAATTTTCCAATAGAAATAAGTAATACACAGCATACACGGTCAAAATACCCACCACTTAACGGCTTCCGTAAGGTAGCCGCCATTTTTGTCAAGTGACGCACGGTCGACGTTCTATTTTCGAATTTTGCCGCGAAAGTTTTTTTCATTAATCAAACGATGATCGGCGGGCGTAACGTATTCAGCCTGTGGTTCGGATTAGAAAAAGTTTTCGGAAAGTGACGAAGTTTTAATATCGTGACACCATCACAGTGGATCCGTTTGTGAAGAGAAAGATGAAAATTTTCAAAAAGAAGTTACGGTTTTCGATATCTTTGAGTTACGTGTAGACTTTCGTGGATTAGTGACTGTTTGAAAAATTTTGATCACATCAGCGGTGATTTGGAATTTATTGAAGAAATTCCGGTACATTGGATAAGGTAAAATATTTTTTTTTTTACGTTAACTGAAGATTGATTTGGAATTTGTTTTTGAATAATATGCATGCAGAAATATGCCATTAGGTGTTCATATGGCTCGCGTTCTTAAGAATATTATACTTCCCTTTGCATGGAAGATGCAAAAGAAACATAAAGAAAGTAGTTGTTGCTCTTTTTGTACCACCCAGTGGATATGTCTAGGAACTGAAACGTATTCACCTATGGACGCTAGTAATATGGAGCCTCATATTTTACCATTACCATCACCCAACTACTATAACTTTTACTAATAGACAATATGTTATTGGCCGTAGATGGCTTTGACAACTTTACGCGGGCTTTTGGTGAGGGCGGAAGGCTCTCAACCGAAGAGTCTCCTGGTACAGATAAACATAATTGTACAGCAGCTATATAGCAATATGTTTTATATATATATTCATATATAAAGTATTTTTTTTTTAATTATTATTATATATATATCTTTTTATTTACACATAAAAATTAAAAAGAAACATAATCTTAGAGGTTAAGGAAATATAATTAATATACTTTTTTTTCCTGTGACTTTTTTAATAGCTCGATGTATACCAATTTAGATGTTTATTTTTTTATAATGATAGGGTGTGTAATAGGGGATGAAAATATTGTAGTTAGTTTCTTTCGATTTTAAAATAAGTCACTTGATTTCCATCGTATCATGTTGACTTTTTACTTATATTACTAATCAATAAAAATATAGTAACTACACACAATATATATAAAACTCATCAATATATTCGTTTTATCTTTCACGGCAGTTAAAATCAATTGAAGGATATATTAAAAACAGAATATCTTGATGTTAAGTCCACAATCAGTATTCAGCGATGGAATATAATAATCGAGGTAGTTAATCTTCTATTAGGGGCTACATTATATGTGTAGATTAAATTTATTGTTTGTGTGCAACGTGATTTGCCGTACCTACTTGCAACTGATCTTGTAATTTCTGTAGCTGAGAGCTCATACAATAATAAATAGTTCAAGTTTGATTACTATATTACTTACTTTTGGATAAGAAGAGCCGAAGATCGGGCTCTGTAGCGCTTAGGAGAGGACTATGTCCAGCAGTGGACTTACTTTTAAGTTCTTGTTGCCTTATAAATAAATAAACAAAAAACTCGACTGCGTAAAATAACCTAAATTATTAGTAGCCAGCGACATTCTCACAATTAAGGAGAATTTAACGACACTCTTCCAAAGATTTCAAATGTTATCTGTGCACCTCTCAAGCTATAATCTATGAAGCCGTGTAGAAAATACGCAATGTCGTTTACTTGGATGTCATATATAATATTTTATTGCAAATTATAATATCGTATGACAAAAACGTTAGCCACAGCAACGCGTGGCCCGGTCAGCTAGTCAGTTTATATTGGGTGTGTGAATATGACTCCGCCCTTTCTCAACAGATGTCGTTTTTAGTATTGTTTACGTGTACTAATAAATGACCATACTTGTATTCGATAGTACTGAATGTCAGCTATCTAACGCATTTTATGATATTTGGTTGAAGTGTGAGCAACAATTGTTTTCACCTTTTCGAAAATGTCGGTTTTTATTCCAAATAAACGTCATTTGCGGGAAGTGTTATTACATTATTTTATTGCGAAGAAAACTGCAGCGGAAACTTATCGTTTGCTTGTGGAGATTTATGGTGAGCATGCTCCGTCTAATACAACTTGCAAGGAATGGTTTCGACGATTTCAAAATAACGATTTTAGTACTGAGGATAAAGAACATGGAAAACCACCAAAAAAATTTGAAGATGCTGAATTGGAAGCATTATTGGCGGAAGATTCTTGCCAAACTCAATCAGAATTAGCTGCAGCATTAAATGTTGATCGTTCAACTGTTGCAAAGCGTTTACAAATGATGGGAATGATTCAAAAAGCCGGTGACTGGGTTCCACATGATTTAAAAGAAAGAGACATGGAACGTCGGAAAACCATTTGTGAAATGCTGCTTCAAAGACAGCAAAGAAAAGGATTTTTGCATCGGATAGTCACAGGAGACGAAAAATGGATACACTACGAAAATCCTAAACGCAAAAAAGCTTGGGTGAAACCAGGCGAACCAGGCCCATCACAGCCAAAAATAAATATTCACTGTGCCAAGGTCATGCTCTGTATTTGGTGGGATCAGAAAGGTATTGTATATTATGAGTTGCTCAAACCCTCTGAAACTATTAATGGAGAAGTTTACCGACGACAACTAATGCGTTTGAAGCGAGCCATAGAAGAAAAACGACCAGAATGGGTGAATAGACATAACAAATTAGTTCTTCAGCATGACAATGCCAAACCGCATACCGCAGAAGTCGTAAAAAGATATTTAGAGGGACAGGACTGGGAAGTGTTACCCCACCCGCCATATTCACCAGACATAGCTCCTTCGGATTACCACCTATTCCGGACGATGCAGACAGACCTTACTGGAGAAAAGTTTACTTCATGTGAAAGTATCAAAATTTGGATTGACAACTGGATAAGCTCAAAAGACCAGGACTTCTTCCAGCAAGGAATACGAAAACTACCTGAACGATGGGCGAAGGTTGTAGCTGCAGATGGAGCATACTTTCAATAATTTTTTTTTAATTTTGTAAGCGAACAAATGTGTTTTATTTTGACAAAAAGGGGCGGAGTCATATTCACACACCTATTAAATGATCAGTTTATAGTTGCATTCCGCCGTGTTACCCGCTTATTTTGATTTAACAACCAAGTTATTGAAATGATTTAAAAAAAAAATCTATGGGATCAATCTGAAAGCATATCTTTTGAAATAAAACAAGAATTATAAATGATCCGTTTATAGTTGCGTTCCGTCGTATTACCCGCGGTGTTACACACATACAGACACATAGATACGAACTTTCGCCTTTATAATATTAGTGTGCTTATTTAATTTATTTATTTAAATAATTACAACGCCCAATAGCCACTTATAATAATTAATACAATTAAAATACATTAAAATGAAACCGATAAGCATTAAATTAAATTAGAAGATAAAAATACATAGGTATAGGGTAAAAAGAATATAAAATAATGTCCGTTATACAATAACAATTTACAATAATGTCAATTAATAATTAAACTCCAGAAAATTAGAACAGTCAAATCATTTCTTAAGAATTAAAACAAATTAAAAGAATTACATAATATTATATCACGTCGTAAGTTAATTACTCTGGCTACGTGGCTTAGTTGATAGGCGGCTCCGTGGCTTAGTTGATAGGCGGCTCCGTGGCTTAGTTGCAAGTAGACCTGCCTTCGAAGCGAGGGGTACGGAGTTCGATTCGGTGTGAGGTTGGGTATTTGTCTTCTGTTTCTGTGTTTGTCCATGCCATCTGCGACACAGGGAATCCTAGTGCAGAGGTATGATGGTGTAAACGTTGTTTTTTTTTCTAACAATATATCCATCTACCATTAATTCAAACATACACTACCTTCTTCCATTCGTCGGTAAATTATAGCATTATGTTTGCAAACCACCGCAGCGTGTTGCAAACGTGATCTGCTCCGTTGTTTTTTACAAACTCGTTTTGATTACCCATTCGATTAATGATTCGATACTATTACACGTGATTTTGAAGATCTCAAGTAACTCACGTGTTAGTTTTTTTTTATGTGAATGAGTGACGGAACGAGCTGAGGGCCCACCTGATGGTAAGTGGTGACCTTCGCCCATGACAGTAATGCGTGCGACTCAGTATGAGATCCAAATCTTTACTGAGTCGCATTCATCCTGCTGCGTCCATCACTCGAGACGGGGACGATAAAAATGCAAAAACAAGCAGTTAAATCTTTTTAACTCGGTTTTAATCCATACAATTTGTCTATTCACGATTGACGACTCCATGGCTCGGATGTCGCGGGAAACAGCTAGTAAGTTGATATTCATTCAAATTTCACACGGCGCTATCTTGCCCTAACGCCCAAAAGTAGCATGTACCTACTCCAATTCAAATTACTGATAGAATATATAATATACTCTTTCTGTATAGACAATAATACATTAACCCCTCGGTGAAAAACTCAACGTATGCAATCAGGTTTGGCTATGCGAATCAAAATGAGAACCATCTCCTTTTCAAGTCCAGGGCACAACCTGCCATGGTCCACTTGGAAGTCCATTAACAGACTCCGGACTCAGGTTGGTCGCTGCAGACAGAACCTGTGTAAATGGGGCATGCGAGACTCCAACTTAACTGGGTGCGGTTGTGGAGCCCCAGTTCAGTCCATGTCCCATTTACTTGTATGTCCCTTGTGCCCTGCGACCTGCATATTGGATGACCTGCACAAAGCCACCAATAGAGCTTGAGGTGGCAAAATTCTATCGCCACATCATTTAACTCGTTAGAAACATTATCACATTATTATAACATTATTCTTATCGTATCGATAAGAAGTTAGAATTAAGAAGAAGATGAATTCATCGGGCAGTCTCTATTTCTCTCCTTATGGTAGAGCTGATTATTTCAAACTTGAGTTCATACATCACAATGCCACAGATCAGTAGCAAGTCACTACGCAATACTTCCTACCTCCATTCATTCTAACTCTACCTACCATTATATGCCTGAGATATTCTAATCTCAGTCTTACTACCACAAAAATACAGGTTGCAGTCGCACTGTTGAAAGGTTTCTATTGACTTGAGGCGATTTATAGGTGACAATGGACCAATTTGGAGAGTAGTGATTGGTCCACAATGCCAATAGTGATTGCATAGGTTGAGTTTTTCACCAAGGGGTCAAGGTTATACGATCGATAGAGTAGAGTAGAGTATGTCAGCTGTTTTTGGTTCACGTGTTCCTAAAACGTTTTTTCTCAAATATTGATGTTATAGCCAGCTGAATAAATAGTAGATTCGATTCGATAAATAATCCAAATTTCTTTGGATCCACACTTGATACCATTAACCTATTGAATATTGACTCCGTGGCTTAGTTGGTAGTAGCCCTGCCTTCGGACCGAGGGTCCCGGTTTAGATTCCCGACCGTGCCACACTTTGTGTGGTGAGCATGAAGTTTGTTCTCGAGTCTTGGGTGTTTTTCTAGTATTGCTGTGTTTGTCCATGCCATCTGCGACACAGGGAATCCTAGTGCAGAGGTATGAGTGTGTAAACGTTTTATTTATTCATGGAAACTGCACGTTGCGGCATCTAGCGCGATTTCAGTTTTTAATTTTGTTTTGTTCTATGGGCACCAGATAACTGATATTTTTTTGTAAATTTTAGTTCTAACATAAATAATACCATACTTACTTATAATACAAATACGAAAGTTTGGATGGATTGATGTTTGTTACTCAAACATGTCAGAAAAGCTGAACGGATCTGGATGAAATTTGCCACAGACATACTATCACTATAGTATGGGTTTTGTCCCGGAGAGATGTACGGTTCCCGTAGCAATTAGATATTTAATAAGTTACCAAAAGATACAGTGGCTTCTATCGTTAATTGTAATTAGCCTTAAGATAATGATATGGTAATAATTTATATCATGGATCATACATACCTTTTTAATAATCCTACCGGTGATTTGCAACAACATTACTACGGTTCTGAAATATGCAAAGGTCTTTGACTCCTCATTAATTATGATGTTTACATACAAACTCAGTGACGCCTCTTTCCAATGGGAGTAGGCAATGCTTTTCTCTCATTGTGGTACTGACAGACCTCTATCATTCTTTAATATGGATTAACTATGGAAAAAACCTTTAATTTGGAATTCACGTATATTCAAATTTTATTTTTACTAACAGGTAAACCGCCTCGTTTACGAAACTGGTTTGTAAGATGTAGGTGGTTACCGTTGTTTTCCTAGGGGGAATCCCTTTACGCAGTGAAATTAACTTGCGCGTTTAAATGAATCTGTAGGTAGATGTTTACTTTTGAACGAAGATCAGGTAAATATCAGGGACCCTATTACTAAGATTTCGCTGTCCGTCTGCCTGTCTGTCCGTCTGTCGCCAAACTGTATATCATGAACCGTGATAGAGAGTTGAAATTTTCAGATGATGTATTTCTATTGCCGCTATAAAAATACTAAAAAAAAAGAATAAAATAAAAATTTAAGAGGGCTCTCATACAAAAACTTGAATTTTTTGTTCGTTTTGCTAGATATTATAGATAATGTACAGAACCATTCGTGCGAGTCCGATTCACACTTAGCTGGTTTTTATTTTCTTCCCTATACCGTAAACTTGAAAAAGGCTAGCTGGCAAAAAATGCTAAATAGCACGTTGACCTATGTACGTTTTAATGTGCAATAAAGAATTTACGATCTATCTAAATATTTATCTCCGCCGCGCGGGGAATCCCTGTGGATTCTGTGATACGAACTTAGCTGCGTGCTCTCGAAAGTAAACGTGAATAAAACGCAGCTGTGGTTCTAGCCCTGTGGGAACGTTGGGTATGCCCATAACTCTATTTAGACCATAAACATGAATAAAAAAAAAAGCGAACTGTGCGTGAATCAGAACGCAGCGCAGCACAAGCGCATTGTGAGTGAGCATTTTAACCTTATCAAAATTAGATTTTTATTATGTTATGTAGTATGTAAGAAAGAAGCGTTAAACATACCCTACATTGTAGTACGTACATTTGTAAACGTACCCTAGGACGATTGCCTTGATAAAATAAAAATAAAACCGTGAGTAATTCGGAACGCAGCGCAGCACACACATTGTGAGCAAGCATTAGATAAAATCTTACCAGAATTTGATTTGGCATTGTGTGTTGTAGTATCGCACAGCGGGTAAGTAAGAAAGAACAGTCAAACATTTGTAAACGTAACCTATAGGCTGATGACTTCATAAAAATAAAACAAACCGTGCGTACTTCGGAACGCAGCGCAACACACACATTGCGATCGTTGTAAATCTTACCAAATGGTAAATAGAAAAGGAGCGTCAAACATTTTGTAAACGTGTACTTTAAACGAATGCAATGTGTTTTGAGCGACTCACACTTAGCCAATTTTGAGGTCAAGATCCGCGCCTGCTAAAACGTGACTTCGCGGTATAACTAAATACTAATTTTGCATTTTAATTGGTGTTTAGCAAGTCAAAAGATGCTTTCAGTTGTGATACGTCATGCCTACTGATACATACGTTTCGCTATGCTTATCCACCAAAACGGAGCGACAACCAAAAGTGTCCAATTTAAATAGAATAAACCATTAAGATACCTTATTTTTCATCGTTAGAGGCGGAATTTGCGTTGTTTTTCCATAATCAACGACAAGGAATATCCCATAAAAAATTAACATCAAAATCGACTTTGTAAAAGGTTGCGCGTCAAATATACATAATTCTTCTTCGCTTTTTTCGCTTCAGTAGATACGATGCAAACGAAGAGGAGAGGAGAGATCTCATATTTATATGGCTCTAGTTAAATGCATTTTCTTTCTTTCCCCGACGTGTGTTCGTCTCTTCTCCGCCCATAAAGCTTAAGAGGAAAAACCCGTAAACTTGATATAAGGCAGGTAACTTAGTTGCGGGTCTTTAAAAGTTTCAAGTGAAAGATACAATACCGGAAAAGTATTAACTCATTCTGAGTTAATTTAAATTACTTAACCTAAATTTTTATTGCTTTAGATTACCCTCTTAGAATTTGAAATGACTGATTTGCATAATTAGTCTAACCCTTAAACACAAGGAGGTAGAGTTCACTTGGAAGAGTAACTGTCACGACAACATTACACTTTTTACAAAAAAACTAACAAAAATGAACATACAAAACTTAGTTGGAACTTAAAAAAATAAGCATTTGTAAAAAAATTTAGCGTTTGTCTTCAGACAGATTTTGTGGTGATATCTATACAAATAAATAAAATTCATGTATAAAATATCAGAATTAACACTAGTTTCTTCGTTTCACGCTCAGATAAAAACGATCATGTATTGTATTCCATTGAAAAATAACGTGGATTTCAAAGTTTTAGACATTGTTACTCACTTTTAATACCGAAAAAGAAAAAAGCAGTAAAATATAATTCCACGCGCACTAAGTCGCGGGAAATATTGTAGGTAGTATATAATGAATATATAATCATTATTATACAGTATTATCAAGTACTACTATTATTAAGACTATCAAAAAAAAATATACTTCCAACAATGAAACTGGTTTTAAATACGAGCGCGTGTCAGAATTTATAACATTTATAATCTGTGGTATCACGATCTATCTAAATATTTATCTCCGCCGCGCGGGGAATCCCTGTGGATTCTGTGATACGAACTTAGCTGCGTGCTCTCGAAAGTAAACGTGAATAAAACGCAGCTGTGGTTCTAGCCCTGTGGGAACGTTGGGTATGCCCATAACTCTATTTAGACCATAAACATGAATAAAAAAAAAAGCGAACTGTGCGTGAATCAGAACGCAGCGCAGCACAAGCGCATTGTGAGTGAGCATTTTAACCTTATCAAAATTAGATTTTTATTATGTTATGTAGTATGTAAGAAAGAAGCGTTAAACATACCCTACATTGTAGTACGTACATTTGTAAACGTACCCTAGGACGATTGCCTTGATAAAATAAAAATAAAACCGTGAGTAATTCGGAACGCAGCGCAGCACACACATTGTGAGCAAGCATTAGATAAAATCTTACCAGAATTTGATTTGGCATTGTGTGTTGTAGTATCGCACAGCGGGTAAGTAAGAAAGAACAGTCAAACATTTGTAAACGTAACCTATAGGCTGATGACTTCATAAAAATAAAACAAACCGTGCGTACTTCGGAACGCAGCGCAACACACACATTGCGATCGTTGTAAATCTTACCAAATGGTAAATAGAAAAGGAGCGTCAAACATTTTGTAAACGTGTACTTTAAACGAATGCAATGTGTTTTGAGCGACTCACACTTAGCCAATTTTGAGGTCAAGATCCGCGCCTGCTAAAACGTGACTTCGCGGTATAACTAAATACTAATTTTGCATTTTAATTGGTGTTTAGCAAGTCAAAAGATGCTTTCAGTTGTGATACGTCATGCCTACTGATACATACGTTTCGCTATGCTTATCCACCAAAACGGAGCGACAACCAAAAGTGTCCAATTTAAATAGAATAAACCATTAAGATACCTTATTTTTCATCGTTAGAGGCGGAATTTGCGTTGTTTTTCCATAATCAACGACAAGGAATATCCCATAAAAAATTAACATCAAAATCGACTTTGTAAAAGGTTGCGCGTCAAATATACATAATTCTTCTTCGCTTTTTTCGCTTCAGTAGATACGATGCAAACGAAGAGGAGAGGAGAGATCTCATATTTATATGGCTCTAGTTAAATGCATTTTCTTTCTTTCCCCGACGTGTGTTCGTCTCTTCTCCGCCCATAAAGCTTAAGAGGAAAAACCCGTAAACTTGATATAAGGCAGGTAACTTAGTTGCGGGTCTTTAAAAGTTTCAAGTGAAAGATACAATACCGGAAAAGTATTAACTCATTCTGAGTTAATTTAAATTACTTAACCTAAATTTTTATTGCTTTAGATTACCCTCTTAGAATTTGAAATGACTGATTTGCATAATTAGTCTAACCCTTAAACACAAGGAGGTAGAGTTCACTTGGAAGAGTAACTGTCACGACAACATTACACTTTTTACAAAAAAACTAACAAAAATGAACATACAAAACTTAGTTGGAACTTAAAAAAATAAGCATTTGTAAAAAAATTTAGCGTTTGTCTTCAGACAGATTTTGTGGTGATATCTATACAAATAAATAAAATTCATGTATAAA
This sequence comes from Aplocera efformata, assembly GCA_921293045.1. Taxonomy (NCBI): domain Eukaryota; kingdom Metazoa; phylum Arthropoda; class Insecta; order Lepidoptera; family Geometridae; genus Aplocera; species Aplocera efformata. The sequence continues at coordinate 2,761,782 of OV121061.1, forward strand.
ATATCAGAATTAACACTAGTTTCTTCGTTTCACGCTCAGATAAAAACGATCATGTATTGTATTCCATTGAAAAATAACGTGGATTTCAAAGTTTTAGACATTGTTACTCACTTTTAATACCGAAAAAGAAAAAAGCAGTAAAATATAATTCCACGCGCACTAAGTCGCGGGAAATATTGTAGGTAGTATATAATGAATAAATAATCATTATTATACAGTATTATCAAGTACTACTATTATTAAGACTATCAAAAAAAAATATACTTCCAACAATGAAACTGGTTTTAAATACGAGCGCGTGTCAGAATTTATAACATTTATAATCTGTGGTATCACGCTATTGCAATAAAATTGTAAAAAAAAGCTATAATTGGCACCAATTTAGAGAATTCGGGTGTTAAATACCGATTCTGCGAATTTTTTACGTTAATATTTAGATGTCGTGTAAAAACACGTGATATGGTTTAAAATATACGACCTTTAGTAATTAAGAAAGATTAAAATGTAATGCGCTTTGTTAGCGTGTTTTAAAACGTGCTCTTAATTTGCACTCTGTGATTTTCGATCATACATTAGTTCCCGCCATGTGTCCTGGCGTGTTGCAAACAGGAGTGGCACTGGATGCCCAACATAGGGGAGTCCGGAAACGGACAGCCGCGGCGGGTTCGCGGAAGTATGTGCAATCGTTCCCGTGTTCCCGCCACCAAGCGGTAGATTTTTGCCATAGGGTTTTTGGGTAAGTTACACCTAGACCCATATAACCGCTCTGTCTCCCCGTGGCAGGGCGGTACGCAAGTGCATTTCCCCACGGAAGAAAACGTTAGCAACGGGAAACAATACATAAACACCCCTTTGCGGGACGTCAGTGCAGGTCTTGTCACCCCTACTCAGAATTTGAAATGGTATTAGGCGTTACGTTGTCGTCTCAGAGGGTGCAACGCGGTGCGACATGGGTCTCTTCATACTTCGGAGAAGGATTGTTATGTTGTTGCTATGCGCGGCAGTAACCACTGAAAACGAGGTGGGTCGTCTGCAATTAATGTCATGAAATTGTATTGAAAAAATGATGAACGAGTTTAACTTTCCTTTAGTAAAATTATAATAATAATTCGTTTATAGCCGACAGCCAGGACGAAGCTTAAACCAGCGTTAATTACCAACAAGCCCGGGTGAATTAATTTTATGACTTTTAAATTAAATATACTTTTTATACGAAATACAAAAACTACCTTTTGTTTCGTTTATGAATACAGGGGGAATCCCTGAAGGTATACAAAAAACCAACTGCGATTTAGCTTCATCAAAGTTTCGTACTACAGATGGTTTTTTTTTTGTTATTCTGCCATATAAAACTAATTAATATTCACGGAAAGCAAAATAAAATAAGACATTTGACATAGCGCTACCAGGCCCCAAACTAAACATAGCTTGTACTATGGGAACCAGATTACTGACAGAATATGTATAGTACTTTCTTTATTAATGCATAATTATATTACTAAACATTCAGGCACAGAACAAGCATCAATGTTCGTTATAAAAAAAGCTTGTCTAGATCTGAAATCGTACCCTCGACCCACAGCATTGAAGGCAGAGCTACTACTATAGTTGCTATTACACGCATTCTGTGACAATTTAAGCTCGCTACAACAATTATAGACTAATTCAAAAATCTAATAAAACGACTTTAATACTTTCATTAATTATAAGTCGTCCATAAGCAAAGTTTCTTCATGAAATGTCTATGGGACCAACTCACAAGTACAACCTATCATAATTACTACTATCAAATTAAAACAAAAAAAAAAATCCGATTCGATTCACGGTAAATCGAGTTAATATTTTTTTTTTCAAAGCAATCGATTTAATACATACAAAATTGAATAAAACACAGCTGACATATCCTCTTCCTTTTTTTAAAGTCAGTTAAAAAAAACAATGAACATCATTTGTATGTTGCATATTTTTGTGTCTGCCTCTTATATTACGAAACTCATCAATCCTTTTCGTGATCTACTCGCATAAACATGTCGGCTTGTTTTTGTGCTTGATAAACAACCTTCAGAGTTTCCCTGCCATGCCATTGCCCCTATTCATAAATGAACCTACAGACAGGTCATGACGGCTCCGTGGCTTATATGCTAAGATCCTCCTTCGAAGCTAGAGCCTTGGGTTCGATTTTATCAATTTGGAGGTTATAAATTCGGATGTTTATATTTTTTTATGCATCCGTACCAGCCTCTAATGTTCCCACTGCCAGCCTACTCTCGATAATTGAGGCTCTGAGCGTTAAAAAACCGCCTATTTGATAACCTCCCCTGGAAGTCGGTTAAAACAGTACATATATTCTATGAACCGCTATATTTTACTCAGAGATTACTGTAATATAATGTACTTCCCCATGGAGGGTCGGATAGGGTTTGAACAGGCGCCCAATTTAGCTATAAGGCCACATGATTAATTAGGTATGTAATTATTAGCAAAAATTGACACTTCGTAGATATTTTTAAGTAAAAAGATTTTTAATACAAACGAAAAAAATATTGTGGACTTGACTTGAAAATGGAAATAAGATGGACTCGCGTTGCTGTGCTTCGGTGGGTACCCTTCGTGGGTGCCGGTGAAATTACAGGCACAACACACAGGAACTATTTTATTAGATGCACGTTTTTTTAAATATAATAATAATGACTTTTATGCAGAACCGGCGACGAAGACGTAGTGTTGGACGATCCCCCACCCGATGACATAAAAAAGGTCGCGGGTAGACGGTGGATGGAGGTGGCTCAGGACCGTCTAACCTGGAAAGCTATGGGGGAGGCCTATGTCCAACAGTGGACGTCTGTCGGCTGAAATGATGATGATGATGAACTTTTATGCATAGACATAAAAAAAATAACTTGACAAGAACTATATTTATATGAACTACTTAAACATTGTCGTATTTATTTCGGATCTATATCTACGGTCTCTATTTGTATCTGCGGTCCTAGTCGACAGTATTCAAAAATGTTTTCAAAAATACCCAATCTACGGAACACTCCACAATTGATGTTATGCGCGCAATGATGCTCTTGCGCAGATACGACAAGTCAATGACAGAAACGTCATAATTGCATCGACCAATTAAACAAAAATGCCACCTTGAAAACAATTCAATTTTAGTCTTTTAGCATAATTACTGCTGCAATAAACTCTTAAAAATGTTCATAAGATTGTTGATTTAATTAAGAAACAGTTATTGTAACAGTAAAATGGAGAACAGTAAATCAAATCCGTATTTTATTTCGGTGACTACGATTAAATGTTATGATTTTATCTTTCAAATTCAAGTTTTATGAAGATTTTCACGTCGCCATAGTTTTTAGGAATCTTTCCAAAATCAATCAAAACAGGGGTTCCGGTTTTTATTATCGACATGTTCTTATAAAAGTTTGATTTGTCATACCCCATTTGTAATAAATTACTTTCTGTTAAAGATCCAGAACACTACAATTAATTACATTAAGAATACCATATTTTTCAAGTCCTGCTTCCCTCATAACATTCGCGACCGCCACAGTGGCCAGCTGTGTTTGATCACGACAGTACTGCCAGCTTACGCCAAAAATATACCATCACGTTCACTGTCCAATGAAAGTAAAGTGTGAGATAGACACAACAAATAATTAATTCTTAACACTACCTACTGATAATCATGATATTGTTGTATCGTATTGTAGTTCACAAAATGTTGTGAAATTTTTGCGCAACTTCTGGCGCCAGCCTTAATCCTGAACCATGTAGATATATCCTTAGCTACGTGTCATAAAAACACTATAAAATTATGCATGAGTGCTTGAACGTTTCGACATCATACATTTTAATAATAATGTTTTTTCAGATCAGTAAAATAACTTTTTTAAACTATCATGGTTATGAACATTATTATTCGTGTTACCGAGATAATACTGGGAGTCAACCAAACTCACAAATCATGGTAAATATCTTGGTAACACGAATAATAATAGTAAAATAACATACTCATACTCAAACAGACACTTCAACAATTTTATTTATTTGTATAGAATAGATGTAGATGTGTTCATATATAAGTAGGTATAGGTAAGTTTTTGGATCGGAAGAACAGGTCCCCTCGCATGGCAATACCCATTGTACATTGTATACGGGGATTCCCAGCCCACTTTTTAACATACATCTCTTCATTCTACTGTAGATAGATAGATAATACTTTATTGTACATAATATGATAAGGTTAATAAGACATTACTACATAAAACATTACAAAGGTCGGTCTTAACGCTAGTAAGCGATTTTTTTCAGACAACCAAATGGACTGGAAATTATTCAGTGCGATTTCTAGACTGATTTGAATGATCGTATTTTAATTACTGAACTTATCTACAAGTGGCTGATTTAAAATCTAAAAAAACTGACTTAAATACTTTCATCCCTTATTTTAGCTCCTAGGGGGTACTTTGTACCATTTTACAAAAGAAACATCCAAATCGGTATACACTGGGCGAAGAAAAAAGTCACAGGAAAACAAAATACGCAATTTCGTTTACTTGGATGACATATTAACAACTTTTTTTTTTAATAACATGATTTTAATATTTTTTTATGGGACCAATCTGAAATGATATAAAAACACTACCAAATAAAAAAAAATTGATAATCAGTTCATAAAGGACGGAGATATGTGGTAGCAAACATAAAAAAGAAACAATACAGTCAAATTGAGAACCTTTTTTGGAGTCGATTGAAAAATAGTTTTTATTTAAAATTCAATTCATCTTGTTAAATCAATCAATTTTGGAAGCTGGAAGTCTGGTCACGATGTGATCGTAGTCCCGGATCTGATTGTGATCTTGATGATTTGATCGGTAATCCCCAACCTCTGAGGTGACCTATCTAAGAGCTTCTTAATGACTCTTATTGTGGCTGATGATTCGTTTATTTTAATAGTTTATTGCATGAACCAATCAGTATTATAATTACATTATTAATTTATAGGATTTCTACCTATTTGCTGTAAAAAATCGCTTGAGTCATATTTAACACGGCTCCTTGGCTTAGCCTGCCTTCAAATCGGTCTCGGGTTCAATTCCCCACGGCAAACATTTTGTGTGATGAAGTTTGTTGGGTAGTGTTTCTGTCAAGTCAAAAATCTTTACTTCCGTTCATTCTTAAAACTAACTTAGAGACATAATTTTTTCTAAAAATAAATATTTATATTCGTTATACAAATGCTTGTGCCGAGTGAGAATTAAACCCATCTCCTACAGCGTAGAAGGCAGAACTACTTCCCATTGAGCTATGAGGCCAGTCCAAGTGTACGGCTTAAGGCGAAGAGTTGAGACGAGTTGAGTCGTTTTGTTGGGACTCAGACTCAGTGTAAATACGTACTACTTATTTTTGTGTGTAGTGTAAAACTGTTATGTTAAATCTTTTTAGGAATAAATTATTTGTAATTTGTTATACCTATATACGTAGTAAAGCAGTGTTAAAACTCTTGTCATTTAACTATTATTTGAAGTTTCGTTCTGGTTGTAAATATACGGTAAAGGCACACCTTTGTCTTGTTTAAATATTCATAACGTCTTTTGTCATTATTTTGCTTTATTACCTGTTTCAGCCATGACAATAAAACATACAATAAAGATAAGAATAGCATCTTCGTAAAAATATGTTATTTCATTGTTATGATAAAACCGCTTATCTACGTACGAATTTTTAAGTAATTAAGTTTTTTATTGTTCCCACTGGTAACTTAATCTAAGTTTTCCAGGCCCAGATTCCATATAAACACTTTTCACATTTGTGATATTCGAGTCCTTCCAATTCGAGAGCTCGTGTGCTTCGGAGGGCACGTCAACTTGTCGGTCGGTAACAAGTCGTGTCAGAACACTTTAAGGAGTGGCTCATAGCTTGCAATTGTATTTAATGATCGTTTTATCCTGGGCCTCTTAATGTCTAGATTGAATAGGTTCCTTATAGATCTTCGTGCCACATCGTCGGCCTTATCGTCGCTTAACATATCAATTGACTCATGACGGCATAGAGAGCGCTATGCCGTTTGCCATCACGTCACACCTCGGTTTTACTACCAAAGCGCGATAATAGATATTGACGTGAAAAAAAAACAAACAAAAAGGTTATTCGGCTGAATGTTTGTTATTTCTTGTTATGCCATTTCTTCGTCAAATTAAAAAAAAAATATCCAATTTGGTCGACGATCACATCTAGACGATACTTTTTTAAATTTGGTACCTAGTCTAATTTGGTAGTAGTCCAAGGTCTCATAGAAATTTCAAGACGAAATTCCATCCATATGTGCGTAAAATAACTAATGAAAGTATTGAAGTCTGTTTATTCGATTTTTAAACTCAATTTATTACGTAATTAGTTTTGGCGCGATGTAATGTTAACGCTCGACAATGGCAATGTAAATACAACTCGTTCGGCAAGACGATGTAAATACGGCTTCACTTGCAATATCTCGAGACATACTATAGCCACGTAAAGTCTCGCGTGCATCCTATAAGATGCGACCGGTGAACCGAACAGGTGATACCGGTATGGTCATTTACAGTCTACCATCCACGTGAGGATCGCGCGTGCGATATTCTTAATTTAAAATAGTTTTTTGAATTTCGTAATTCCATTTTGTTCTTTATGGTACGTTCGGAATTTGAATGTGATATGACAGTGATCCAGTGATTTTTGGAGGATTGTTCGGATTATTGTGTAAGTATTTCAACCATATTTTTTATATTCGAATACGAATTTTTGCATTTTTTAGCAGTTAATAAATTTTTTAGTTAATTTTAATCAAAACTAATATAGATGTGTATTAGGATTTATTAAACAATACGTACATACTTGTATGGAGTGCATCATTAGAATTCTTAAATTTTAATTAAAACTTAGATATTACTTATTATTTTTCGTAACTAAACAACTTACTAAAAATCGTGAAATTAACTTTTACAATTAAAATAATATTTTTTTATAACACCAGTTGGAACTAATTAGTAACTCTGTTTTCGCAAGGTTCGATTCCCGGCCAGGGCAAACATTTGTGTGCAGTTTTTTTCGAGTCTTTCGAGTCTTCGTGCATCCTAGTGCATGAGAGTGAACGTGTTACTTATTGATAATCATATTCTATTTTTTTTATTATCTAAAAAAAAAAAAAACAGTATATACCCAATATTTGATGTAAATTATTTTTTCAGAAATCCAAACTTGGTAAAGATTATAATTAATTTATCGACCCAATTAATATTGTAGGTAGTAATTAAATATTTAAAGTTTTATAAAACTACATAAACACCTAAACGTATTAAATTGAACATCAAAGAAATAAATTATCGCAATTTACATAAGGATTAATGTTTATCGATATCGTAAATCATAGAGCACCTCAATATTACGGAATGTAAAAAAAAAAAAATATCGCGTCCACCCGAATAGATCGTGTCGCCGTCGCTGTGGCAATCCAGGCGAAGTGTGATACGCCATAATTCATTTACCCGGTATAAAGCGCTTTTCCGTGACAACTTGCCAAACAAGCGGTTTACCGAAAAAGTTCAATTTCGCTGATGGATTTTTGAATAATAGCTTCGAATATGGCTTTTTATTATTTTTCTAATTTAGGTATTGACTTGCCCGATCCATATTCAGGATCGGAATATATCTTTATTTGAATTGAATGTGGGCCAAACTTAAGCGACTTTTGTATCGTTTTGATGTTTTATACCAAACAGCTCATAAAGCCCTGAGCCCGGGGTTCAATTACCGGCCGGGGCATAGTTTATGTGATGGGCGTGAAGTTTGTTCTAGATTCCTGGGTGTTTGTCTTGTGTTTGTCCATGCTATCCATGGCACAGGTAATCTAGTGCAGGGGGTAGAAAATATATATAAATCTCAGCTCCACCAACCCACTAACGGAACGGAACACACGAATTTTAAGAGTGTCAAATAATTTCCTATTGTTTTATTAATTTTATATTTTTTATTGGGTCTTTATTCTGTTTGTTGTAGGTAATAGGTAATGCTAATGTAGTTTGTTTTGTCTTGTACTGAGATAATTTTTGTAAATGTCAATACCATATTCTGATATCTTAATCCTAAGTTCGTTATATAATTTCCGTATACGATGTTACTAATTCTGAACAGACTGTGATGTTACTTTTGTAATTAATATATATTTTAATTTTTAATGCATCAATATCGTTACTGGCTATTCTACTCGATAAGCCATGTAGGTGGCCTTCGAGGCTTAAAAATTCAAGAACGCATATTGAGTTATCCTTTATTATCTGGATCAATTAATACACATTTTTTAAATAAAAAAGCGCTTCAAGCGCTGTAGACGCTACGCAATAGTTGAATATATGTTATTGTATTGACAGTAGCAGTAGAACCAACTATATTTAACCAAGTGTAGAGCACTGAAATGTGTTTCGGTATGATGGATATGGTCCGGTGAATTACAGGCCCAGTGCACGTTTCAGCTTCAAGCTCGGTGACGGGCGCGATTCGATGCAACGTGAGTCTTCACGTAGTTTACGAGCGGACCCAAGTTATAGTGCTGTTGTTTTGACAGTTGACAGATGTCTTTTGCAAACGGCATATGTCATTTTTGTCATTTTTTTATATTTATCAAAAAAAATATCTCTTAATCTAATTATTATGCATTAAAATAGTTAACAAACATTGCAAAAAAAGAATTACACTTGAATAAGCCAAATTTGGTCCCGACTTTACCGAAAAAAAAATTAATAATAATAAGAGCTTACATACTCATACCCCCGCACTAGGATTGTCTGTATCACAGATGGCATGGACACACAGAAATAAAAAACAAATACCCAAGACGCAACAAACTTTATGCTCACCACACAAAGTGTGTCCTGGCTGGGACCAACCAACTAAGCTACGGATCCGTCCTTATAAGTGTCATATCAGCCATATTGAAATTGGTAGGAACTCTACTTGAAGTCCCGGGTTCGGAGCTAGCAAGTCGGTAACCACTTAACATAACGCGCGCCTTCTGTTTGTATAAGAACAAACACTATATTTATGTGTGTTGTCACGCGTTATCGCGACGCGCAGCTAATTTAACATATAAAAGAAACTAGAGGGATTTAAATTTCCGACGACTCCGTACCAGCCTCTAAAGTTCCCCCTGCAGGGACACCGGCCTACTCTCGATAATTGAGAGTCAATGGGCTCTGATCTACCACGGGAGCCCAATCCGGATTGGTAGATGTCACATGTCGTTGAATTTTTGGTTCTAAGACATGCCGGTTTCCTCACGATGTTTTCCGTCACCGTTTTGAGAACGTGGTATTGCGCACATAAGTTTTTTCAAGTGATAAAACTCATTGGTGCACGTGTGGGTTTGAACCAGCAACCTTCAGATTGAAAGTCGGCGTCTATGCCCCTGGGCCACCACGACACAATACAGCTAAATTACTATTTATTTACTTACTAGCTAAAGATCAAAAGTAGCCTATGTGTCCAGGATATAAGCTACCCTGGTACCAAATTTCATCCAAATCTGTTGAGCTGTTTGAGCGTGAAGGAGGAACAAACATACACACATACAAACAAACTTTCGCCATTATAATATTAGTGTGATTTGCATAAGGTATGGTAAGCTATTTGTCAAATGAATCTAATGCGGCCCGGAGTTTCGCAAGCGGGCCAAATTACCGATCCTGTGACATTCATACAATTTCATACATGTACTCGCGTACCGGTTTGCGATTGCCCAACTCTAGCGCTAGGTCCACACCTGACGAACTCGTTCATTCGCGCTAATCGCTGATAAGATAGTTTTTTTTTTTTTTTTTTTTTATAAGGAGAAAGTCCACGCATTGCTACTCGTTCCACACTCGGGATTGCGGAAGGGTTATGTCTGACTCAAACCGACTAAACCCTTTGGTGTTCCCTCTCACACCGAAGTGCTAGAGACCGCGGGCGCGAACATTCTTCTATGGCCTCTGGATTTGATCAGTTAGTCTGAATCAGTCAATCAAATCAAATTAAATAAGTGATGACTCGTTTTAAAAACTATACTTAAAAGTACCGATAAATAAATAAAATATATATTCATGGACATTTCACACAGCGCCATCTAGCCTCGAACTAAGCATAGCTTGTAATATAGGAACTAGATAACTGATAGAGCACATATCTTTTTTTTGTATATGTAATAACATATTAACAACCAGACAAATAACAAATATTTACGTTCGTCACACAAATGACCCACGACCTACAGCGCAGAAGGCAGAGCTACTACCTACTGAACTATAAAGTATTTAATTATAAATAAAAAAGAAGATAATTAATATAATGGTACATAATGAAATAATTTGAATGGCTAAAGTTTTGTACAATAAACACTAATATGAGAAAATTTAAATAACATATTAAATAAATAAATAAAAAAGTAATAGTAATAATAATAATAGAGCACACATACACTAGCATAAGCAATAAAGCTTTTAATAAGAATACGTGATCATGTAGGTATATATTTATTAAGTTTAAGTAATTATTTATTAAGTAAAATATTCTCAGTTTTCAAATATTTTTACAAAAAATCCACGGAGATTAAGATTTTTGACTTGACCGTTTTTTTAATATTAGATATAATGTAGGTTAAATTATATAATACGTATTCTCGAATCTAATAGTGTGAAATGGACGGGACTATAATCGGAATAGGGATCGGATCGCCTATTCATCTTTGTCCTTCATTTGATTGCCAGAAAGAGATAGGTGAATCTGACACGATCCGATCCCAAGAAGTGATGTTGTCCTATTTGTAAGATTAAAATAAGATGAAAATTAAACGTAAGCTTATATTATATTTAAGTTTAGTATATACTCGTATATCTGGTTTGAACCAGCGCCAGACTTAAATAATAAAAATGGCTGGTCAATCAGACGTATATTAAGAAAAATATCCTTAATTTTTAAAGAATTCAATGCAAATAATGAGTTAGTTTAGTTAGAGGCTATATTGACTGACTTTTTTGACTTCTGCACTGTAGGTCGTGGCTTTGATTGCCACTCAGGACAAATATTTATTTTGTGTGATGAAATTAAATGTTCCATTTCTGGGTATTAATTTGTATTAGGTATATGTATTTTTTGTAAAAAATGTACAATATATGTATTTCATTGTTTTTATCAGTCACTTGTAGCTACTAGATAACCGCAGTTAACATACGTGGCGGTTATAAAAAAAAAAAAATCTGACTTATAAACTTTCATCGCTTATTTATCACCCATAGCAAGCAAATCTTACCATTCAAAAAAAAAAGCATCCATATTGTTATAACATTCGGATGATATATTTTTTCCAGTTATTTTGATTTTACAAACTATTGAATCGATTTGATAAAATGTGTATGGGACTAATATCAAAGCATATACTTTAAAATAAAAATAATTTTCCAAGTCGGTTCGGAGGTAAAACATTAAAAAACCACCCATTTAATAATTTCCTCTGTTGGAAGTTGGTTGAAAATACAAGCTTAGTTAGTTTGAGTCTGTAATTAGGTCTTAGTAGTCCGTAAATTATTTATAATTTTCAAATAGCTTGTTTAATTAATAGTTCTCTTTACTCGCACTCATCACGTGTAATTTGTTCGTTCGTTTTCGGTCATCAGGTGTGTTCACAGCGTAAGCAGAAATCCTTGACCACTTCTAATACATTAAGATAACTAGACGATATTTCGGTTACATGCATTTGAACTGAGTAATACGCAAGAACCGCCTGCACCACTTATAAAGGTGGCTGGTTTAGTGCATATTGCCTTAACATATACTTAACTGTACCAGCCTCTAATGTTCCCACTGCAGGGACACCGGTCTACTCTCGATAATTGAGAGTGAATAGGCTCTGATCTACCACGGGAGCCCAATCCGGATTGGTAGATGTCACATGTCTTCGAATTTATGGTTCTAAGACATGCCGGTTTTCTCACGTTGTTTTCCTTCACCGTTTCGCGCACATAATTTTTTTTGTGAAAAAGCTCATTGGTGCACATGTGGGTTGATACTACTGGGCTATGAAGCGAGCGCGTGCTTCAGAGGGCAAGTTATGATAACACTTTTGATAACTATCATGGTTATGAACCATAGCATGCAAGTGTAGAAATATGTATGTGGGAGTCAACAAAACTCACAAATTTTGGTAAATGTCTTGTAAAATGATGGCTATGCTAAGACATGTTGGAGTTCTTCGGGTGGCACGAAGAGTTGGTTTACGAAAATTTATTAAAGAATATCACAAAGAAACGTAATAGGGCGATTTCGTAACAAACAGCCATAATGCCGATATAATTAAGTTAGCTAAAGGTTCGAAACGAACTCGCCGAGAGGAATACAAAATACAAGGGGGTTCGGCGTTTATCGAACAATATGAAACCGATATCTTCCGCCCACGATCCGCCCGTGATGGAAATCAAAAATATATTTCGTGACCTATTTCTGCAGAAGTCAAATGTCTTTTATTTTTCTGTTTTAATGGCAATTGTCCATTATTTTTGACGTATCGTCAAGTAATTTTAGTAAATTAGAGCGTAGAGCTAAGCAAAAAAGCTAGAGTAGCTACTCTAGCTTAACCAGGATAGGCTAACTATCATTATTGATGTGAAACCTCTATTCGCGCCTTGGCAGTAAAACTCATTCGTATTGCGTGACATCAAATGGCATGATACTCATGACATCTGCCGGGTGACACCTGACAGCCATCTTTTTATAAATATTAATTATTATAAATTATTTATATAAAGGATTTCGATTAATTTTTATTATAAAAAGCAACGTAAAACGTTTCATTCATGTAGATTATAATTCTTTTATTTACAAAATTAATAGTTATCAACCTAAGACTGGTAGTTTCCGGAAAATTCCCATTGAAAACATTCATATCCTCTTTTTATATAATATCTTTGTTGAATATAAAACTGTTTACTACCTGAAATTCCAAAATCGATAGAATATCAATAACAAGGGACAGTACGTAATAAAACACTGTACATAAATAGTAGTAAAGGTTTGTATTACTCGGATATGAATTATTACACAAATTAAAATTCTAACACTACTGTTGAATAAAAAATACATGAAAACGTCACTTTTTAAATATAAATATAATACCTAGTAGATTACTGTACATTTATTACTTAATACTCTTAAGCTTTACTTGTTCAAACGCTATTATTACGTTTACGATTTTTAGCAGGTATTGTAAAATATTAAAACGAGATGACTGATATCAGAATATATCTCACATTTTGTAGAATAGCACCTTTTCGCGGAATTCCGCTTATCCAACTCAGAAAGTGCTCATCAATTATGAACAAATACAATAGAAAATAAATATAAATTTACCTTTTCCAATAAATTATTTACATCATCTTTGTCTGTGGGAATTCCTTACGAACCTACATCTTAGACTGGTATTTACTGATTGGCTCATTAGTGGTTTTTGTGAGATATTACGAGATTATGTGTCACAGTAACCCATTAAAGTGTAGGCAGTGCCTTAATGCCTCGAAGAATCATTGTTAAAAATTAATTGTAAACACCGGTGAGACCTTTCGTGACTTGTGTCCGCAGAACAGGGCGTTTAAAGATTTTTGCAACTGATATTACCATCACAAATGTGTAGTAATCACTAAACGTTACAGTTTTCAGTTGATAGGATTTTTAACAGCGCCAGACGTAGTAATCTTTTCTTTCTTTCGTGTGAACAAGTGGCCAACTCTAGTGTCGTAGTTTTCAAGCCACCCGAAGGCCTCCGATATGGCTTAATGACTAGTATAGTCGGGTACGACATCTTAACGTACCCTCAAATCACGGAAGCACGGAAGCGCCCAGTTCAAATGCCACTAAATTTACATGCATCCAACTACATACTGGGCCGAAAGTTACTTAACTTCAATGATTTGTAAAGAACAGCTAAGCAAGCTACGCCACGAGCGCTTCTGAGATAAATAGTAATAAACACGAGTGATATTGTAGGTACCTATTTGTATATTTAAAACAGTGTCTTGTGCAAGATTTTTTTATCGATATAAATTCGAGTCGGATCGAGCTGAGGGCCCACCTGGTGGTGAATGGCGACACCCGCCCATGACAACAGTAATGGATCTTACATCGCATTCATCCTGCTTCGTCCATCATCCGAGACGGAGATGATACGTCTCATGCGCATGTGATTTCACATTGCATTGCGCCCGTCACTCTGAGGCAGGGATTTAACAACTCAATTACTATATTACAATGACGCATACTTCAAACCACGCAGATAATATAATCAAAACTTTAAATCACGTAGCTTTCGTAGGAAAAGTTTGTGGAGCAAAAAGGTGGTTTTTGGCTATTGGTTTGATCATGTTGTGTTGTGAATACGCAGAATTTACCTGCGAAACACTCAATAACGGGGCTTATAAAACGTACTAGTGATTTCTTTGAGCACATGCACTTATCCTTGGCAATGTAGATTATGATGTAGATATGGTAGAGTGGCTGTTTGGTGAATAGCCTTGGACTTGTGTTTTGAAAGGAGCTGCTTTAAATGAAATTTGCGCTGGAAAATTATAGTCATGATACGAATAAAAATCAACAATGGTTGATATACTACATACTCTCGCTTGTGTCAATCTAATGTCGCTAGCTCCAACCCACGCATGCACCAATGAGATTTGCACTTAAAACATGTATATGCGCAATACCATGTTCTCAAAACGGCGAAGTAAAACATCGTGAGGAAACCGGCATGTCTTATAAATAAAAATTCGAAGACATGTGACGTCTACCAATCCGGATTGGACTCCCGTGGTAGATCAAAGTCCAATCACTCTCAATTATCGAGAGTAGGCTTTCACTAGCCTGTAGTGGGAACATTAGAGGCTGACACGGTGACAGAAGTCTGGAAAATCAATAACTGATTTAAAAATACAAAAAAGAAACAGAAATAAAATTTCTATGGGATCAATCTGAAACTCAAAAACAATATGATCTAAAACCAATCAATATAATTGTATATATAAACATCCGAATTGATAACTTAGTCCTTTTTGAAGTCGGTTAAAAAGGCTGGAACAAAAAACGGCCTTAACCTCACATCCTGATTGAAATCACGAGACCCAGATCCGCTTACGATTAGTATGCAGTGACACTTCGTAAGACGTGATTATACGTCCAGTTTAGATCAATTGCTATGTTGACTGATCTCACAGCTCAGTTGGTACTGGCTCTGTTTCTGGGTTGTGGGTTTGATTCCCACCCAGGACAAACATTTGTATGACGAAAATATACGTTTCTTCTGTGTCTGGGTGTTAATATGTATTTTACAATACAATTTTAATTATACAACATTAAAGTATTTTATCAGTAATCTGGTTCTTATATTCAAAGTCCAAGAATATTTTTCTATTTTATAATGCATTCTTATACAAATAGAAATATCACCATTTCTATGAATTAAAATTTTAATATAATAGTAACGACCAGACATAATAAGCATCAAATTATAATTCTATCCTCTAGGCTGGGATGGATCTAAGTCCACGCGGACGAAGTCGCGGGCACAGCTAGTGAATTAATATGTAACTACAAGATCAGTCGTTCTGATCGATATGTTTGGCGTTTGTTAAAACCCTATACAACCAGAACCCAGAAATAACTATTTGTATTAAAAACGCGAGAAAAATGATGTGAGGAGGTGGCCAGAACCTGATTAGAGTTTTCTAGTCTCGAGAAGGCCTCCAACATGGCTCAGTTCAAATACCACTATATGGTCACCCATCCCACTTATGACCGGGCTAAAAGTTAACTCAGATGATTTGTAAAGAATAGCTAGGCAAGCTACGCCATGAACGCTTCAAATGGTAATGAACGAAACAGACTGCATAATCATACACGATCGGCAAAACCACGGCTTCATTTGAATCAGGATGTGGGTTTGTTATCGTTCTGATCCCGGATTCAAAATAGCTGTGACCTACGCATACCTGTTCACTGTGTCACCGGTAGATATTTTTCTGTAGGTATTTTGTTATAACCCGCGGTTTAACCCGCGGTTATCCGGGAAAGTAGCATATGTTAATCCATGATTTAGTTATCCTCGTACCAAGTTTGAGCGGGAAGGAGTGACAAACATACATGCATCCCCTATATTTTACCCTTAAGGGTGAAATTTTTCCATGTACTCTCTATTGGATCACTTCAAATGTATATTTATAAATCCTAATCATATAAAAATATAATTAAAAAAAATATAAAGCACCAACTTTTTTGAAGTAGGTTAAGGTTAAAAAAATATAATTGTAAGGTTTATTAGATGCAATAAACGGATCTAGAATCTTGATTTGAAATAGTCACCTTCAGATTGAAAGGCAATAAGTCACCTAGGACCACCACGCGCATACGCGAGCTTTTAAGAATTTAATATTTGCATACATTTATTTTGGTTCTAGGAAGTTTTCTAGGTCAAATATTGACGTTCTTTAAGATAATTAAGTATGTATGACGTCAAGGAGTCATTAACGTGGATTTTTTTAAATTACCCGCATTGCTTTGATTCTCCTGATGACGTCATTTTGAACCTTTCCTTTGTTAAAGGATATATTATGTTCTTTGTTATTGCGAATGTTTATTTTTATGTCAGAAAACCGACAGGATGAACTGTTGGATTTTTTTATTTTATTTGATTTTCTATGGCATTGGTCGGCAAGTTTGCCATCCAATACAAAATTGAAGTTTATGTAGAGTAATTTTTTAACCTTGGCTTTGCTTTAGTAAAGACATTTTTATGGAAATAAATGGATGGTATACGAATGCTTTGCCTTTAATATTCCTTGAGAACCGATAACTACAGAAATATCTACCTACATTTTATACCTACATGTGTAAAGTCGCATTTTACCCGAGCGAAGCCGGGTTTTCCTCTAGTTAGACTTTATAGTCGGTCACTCGTGGATATTTCTTGCACTTAACTGAAGCACGTGCATATACAATAGAAGGTACTTAATTATCCAGAACGGCGGAATAGTTCCCAGACGAGTGCCCATGCGCATATTCCCTCCCCTTTTTTATAAATTTTTCTTCCATATTTTACATCACCGCTTCAGAGTAATAGCAAATATGTTAGAATGAGGATGGGACACGGTTAGATCATACTTGCTATCACGAGCCGTCAGTGTTTGCTGTACATATGAATTTTTCTTAGTTATTAGACAATTCTCATCAAAAATGACCGCTGTCGAACAAATATCTTGTTTGAAATTTATGTTATTATAATTTCTATTCACAGTTATTATACAAAAATTGTGTCATTATTTCTTAGATTTCATGTGAAATGTCCATGTATATATGATACTTCACACAGTGCCATTTACCCCCAAACTTAGCATAACTTATACAGTCTTATTACGTTGTTCTTCATAGTTAGCTCTCATCTCTCTCAGTCCAGACAGGGCACAGTTATATTCGCGGCTGAACTATCTATCTTGCATTGTAGATTGATGTGTGTAAATCGAGAATCTTGGCAAAAGAAAAATAGTCTTAACTCAACGCGAAAAAGTAGATATTATTTTAAACTTTATATTTGTTTATTCAATTGGAAAAATAATTGTTAAGAATAATGCTATTACCCGCAATTCTATTACCCGTAATTCCGTAACGGAAAACGCTATCTGTGCGTGATTGTAAGGTCTTTTTTATGTAGGTATTTTATATTGTAATCCTGACTTTAAGGTACCGAATGCAGTTTGTAACTACAGAATCGAGCATATCCATGCGAAGCTTGCCTAGATGTTTTTTATAATAAATCTCAGTAAAGTAAGTCTGCCCGGTCAATAGCTGGATGGGTGACCGTTTAGTGGTATTTGAATTGAGCGCTTCCGTGCTTCGGACTGCACGTTAAGATGCCGGTTCTGGATATATTAGTGAGTAAATGCTCATGTTCGTCTCACAAATGTTTTGCTCTGGGTGGAAATTCAACCAACCTACAACGCACAGCAAGCAGACCTATAAGTTATGTCATAAGTATAAAACATCACTTTAAATATTTGCACGTTCAACTATAATTAATAACAATGAATGAGGAAAATAATAAAACATATCTGTAGTTTTTATGGCTGTAAAATGTTAATTTCTGTAACTGTAACTTTAAAACGTTTCGAGTATTTGCAAGTCTTTGTTCAAAGTCGAAATATTAATAAATTCACTGATATTTATTAAATATTATATTCATAATCTTTATAAATAGATACATGATAAGTATACATGTGCAATAAAAGCCCTCATCAAGTTTTCGCATCCATCTGCGGCTAACAATGTATATTCCAATTACAAAGAAACGGATGCAGTTCTTTGCAAAGGGTCTTGTCATATCTTAGTCCAGATCTGCTCGCTAGTTATTGTTATCCGCAAGTTTTTTTGTCAAATGACTTTTATAATGTCACCTAATTATTACGATAATAGGCATGCGATATATCTAATTAGTAATTAATTAGTAATTAGTAGTTTAACTTAAATTTGCTATGTATATTATCCGATAAGTCCGTAGGAAATTTTCTTACGGTCTTTAATTAAGGAGTAGGCACTTAGTTATATGTTCTTTCGAAGTTTTTAATTAGTACAACTATCATTTTCACTGTATATATTCACTATACTCTTTTTTTTGATGTGTGATCGAGGAGTTGGAGAGCATCAACATTTACGTGATGGGGAAGTCTTTGTTGGTGAGAATCTCATCCTCGTTGTTCTCTTTAGGACATCTCACAAGAGATTGATTTAAAAATCAAATACACTGACTGTAATTAAAAAAAAATTGGGGGTACTCCCTATATCCATATAAAATAGATACAGCTAGGTAGCTAGTAGGTACAGTTGAATTTAGAACCTTCTCTTTTTAAGTTGCTTAATATAGAAAATATATATTCTTATAAACTTCTGGATAATAAGATTGGTTTCCATAGTTTATAAAACAAGAAGATTATTCTTCAAGATACAAGCTTATAAACAAAAAGCTTATATCTTTCAGAAGTGCGATTTGTGACATGATATTTTTTTATTAACAAGGCCGTTAGTTCGAGGCACTCTGTGTGTTTAAAATAACTAATAAAGAAAATGTGAAGTGCACCACGTAAAATATATTTGGTATGTTTTTTTCCATACAAGCCTTGTCTAGACATTCGTAAACAACAAAAAACCGTCAAATCGGTCGAAGTTGTTCTGCAGTGATATGATCTTTTAAACACGCGGCAATTAAATTTTCTTTATATATACGTGGAAACATCTGCCTATAATGAACGTTTATATCAATATATATAAGAGGTTGTAACGGTGCAGATTAGTAACGGTCGCAAAAACCATTGTTATAACAATGCACATTATCAATATTTATGGCAATTTTATTAACTAAACGTGTCTAATATCAAGGTTATTTTCAAGGTAGTATATTTTAGTGATGGCTAATTTTGCTTTAGGTACACATTGAACGGATAATGATCGGATACATCAATAATCATGAAAATTTCACACAGCGCCATATAGCCCCAAACTAAACGTAATTTTTGTGAGAGCTAGATAATTGGTAGAATACTTATACAGTATTTTTGACGTGATAACGTCGTATATATCGATGAACGCCAGCTGTACGCGCGAAAAAGCATGACTCATTGTCAGGTTCCTGAGTCGAGCGTAAAATTATGCAATTTTTTCTTATGACGTTATCATGTAAAATTATCGTTCGTAAACCCACTTTACAGACAACCAATTTTTTGTTGGTAAATAAATACATATAACAAATATTTACAAAGACATAGAGCTTTTGAATTTTACTTGTTCTTGTCTTATTATTTGTGAAGTTGTCTTTATTAAGACGTATACTAAATAAAAAAACAATGAATCGATCAGATACTTAAAAGTTGCAGAGATACCTATCTTCGAATAAACATACAGTTGAATTCAAAATATACTAATTTTGAAGTGACATGACATATGCCAAGAAAGACAAAAATGTTCAACAATGTGGGATTGATGACGTATAAAATAGAGTAAATAGATTCGGTACTAGAAATTGCGACTTCAGTCAATGTCTTACAGTTTGTGAAATTCATTCATCGCGAGATTATACCAGAAACAAAGACCTAAACGGAGTGATCGCTCTTTCAGTAACAGGAAAGTTATTCGGCACTGAAGGTCTTCGCCGTGACCTTGAGAGTGGATGTAGTTAGGAATGACTTTTAGAGGGGCAAATGCCAACTGCTTGCTTCGTAATTTTTTAAAACTAGCTGCTGGCCCCGTCGTCGCTCGGGTGCAATTCACTAATGAAGAAAATGAAAGGTGCTCTTGGCAGATGTCAAACATGATGGCATAAGCGTTTAGTTTCTTTTAGTCAGTTTTGCTGCCAAACCGCGCCAATAGATTTTCACATTAAATACATCAAAATATTAACTTCTTTCTTTCCTACAAACTTTGCAATTACGAATACAACAAAAAATACCAATGGTCTAGTCTTTCTTAAATAATATTGTGTTTATTGTTCATAACCGGTGATGTCTTCACAAAACACATACGCTTTATAAAATCAAATATACCAACAAAAAATGGGTAGTATGAGTTGAACGAAATGATGACACATAAAAATGCTCTCCATCCAAAGAATGCCTGTTCGCTTCTTAGCGATAAGACCGCCCATTGTACATACATTAATTTTATTATTGTAAGTTTACTCGTATTATATTTTTCATAAGTTTGGTGTACAATTCAGAATTATTGTATTGTATTGTCCACCCGCTGAGTGAGAATAAAAAATTTGTCTAAACGTGAAGACCTTTTAAAAAATTCTAAAACAGACCCTGAAGGTCCAAGACCTTGCGGGAAAGGATGAGGCGATGGTGCGTGAACATGAATCATTGTTCAAAAGACCTTCAGGTCTATAACTTAATTATGTTACTGGCATTGACTGTTTGGAGTACCCTGACTTGCATTTTGGATTTGATACGGTTACGAGTTGATGAGCTCTTGAGACTGGAGGCGCAAACGTAGTTGAGACATCCTCGGGTAAGTAGAGGGACGGACTGTGGAAGGTGGCTGGTGGTAAATGGATTTGTAGAGTCCAAGATAGGGTCCAGTTGCTTGCGCCCGTTGGTGAGAACCCTCCCGACACGTACCTCCTGGGTGGTTCTAAAGGAGCAATATAAGCAAATAGAATTTGTGCAAAGTTCGCCCCGAGAATATCCTACCACCTCCACACTTGGTAAGCTGCCGCCGAGGTGCACTCGCATAGCTCCGGTGGCAGGATGTGGGTGCTGGGGAAACCATACAATATGCATGTGACGTAACCACATAACATCAGGTGGGCCTTCAGCTCGCCCAGTCATTAAAGTAACCTAAAAAAAAATGATAACAAAATACCGGTTCGAAGTGTTTGTTAAAACTAGAAATTTTATCAAAAAATTTAAATGAAATAAATTTGCCGTTATCACCGCTTTGTTTAATCTATTACTTTATTATTCAATGTATGATCTAAAAAAACTTATCTGCGTAACTATTTCTACGGCTCGGTGCCTAAAGGGTAAAAGGAGACTTAATAAGTCATTAACAAAACGATGTAGGTAGTATTCTGTGATAAAAATACCATTGCCAAAGTTACAGCTAAACAGAAGACGTGTTAATGTAGATATTGCCCCTCTAAAGCTAAATAAGTGCTTGGATTAAATGCCACACGGTGGTCACCCAACCAATTAATGACCAAGCGGAGAGTCGCCTAATTCAGGTGGTAAACACGAACTAGGCACTTAAGTAACCACACACAAGTGCCATTGTTAAATCTAACACATATTCAATGTCAGTTCAATCACTTTCTAGTGGTTAAACACACACAAAACATAAAACCATAGTGTATCGTCATTGACACACATTTGGTTGATGTAATGATGCGTTCTGTTGTTATGGTATTCTAGAATGTTAGCGATGGTATCGTGAAGGTAACTCGATCGTGAGGCGAGATTAAGTATGACGCTACTGGAAGGGGTACTGATCGTACTTTGAACTAAAACGTATATTTTTGAAGAGATGCTTCTTTTTGTTCTTTCGAACTGGGATAATCTTCTTAAAACTTTCTGTTATTTTATTTCGGTACTCTAAGCAATTTTTGATTATCTTTAAATAATTAACCTATATTATTTACTGCAGCTCAAGAGAGTTAGACAGGTATCTGAGTTGAGATTGTTTTCGATTGTTTTTAATATACGTGAGTTATTTGCGAGAGTAGTTCTATGGTGCTTCTATATGTAAATAGCCCAGTAAAATTAATGATGTATCTATCAGAAGCATTCGAAGTATGGGAGTAGAAAACCATAGTTTTGCGTCCTTTATCATTTGAGCTTGGAATGTATTTATTATCAGGCGATAAATCAATCATAATTTATCGCTTCGATGCTTGGCATAGTACTTCCGTCATTACCATGTCAACTGGAGTCTTCTCGACCTTGTTGCGACATAATTTCGTCCTCAAATCGCGTTTAGCATTCGTAATAAGGCCACAGAGGTCATTCAACGGAACAGATACGTCACTATTATGCACCTATGTCAGTTATTATTTATTCTATGATGATATCATGTGATGTGTATTATGAATATCGCAACTTTTGACATTGGCGGGTCAAATGCGAAGGCTGTGATATTTTATTGTGATTAGACTGTGATTAAATGTATAATTATTTATGGTGATTTTTGTGATTATACAATTTTAATATTAACATAAGTGTGTATTGTTTTGAAGGGTGTTATAACTGCAATAATAATTGTTTATTAGAATATTCAAATTATTTAAATAATTACAGGATGTTTTAGATGTTTTATTATTATAGGGTCGTTATAGGGTATCTTACGCTTGTTTTTATCAGTTTTTAAATATATTTTGTTTCGCAAAATAGTACCTATTAATATGATAATGAACTTCAAGTTTACGATAATGTTTGTTTTATTACGAAAAAGGTGCGCGGAGGTTTTTGATGCCCCACCTGAGTTAAGTAGTTACCCCTACCCATAGTAACAGCAATACGACTAATCCTCAACTAAGTACGAAATTACCAAGTTGCATCCCGTTGCACCCGTCACCCGAAACGGGAATGTAAGAATGACGCTGAAAGGGTTTGGGTGCTACTAACATCACAGGATTTCACTAGCACCCAAACCCTTTCACCAGACTTGGGTCCTCTAGTCTTTCGGTAGACCTGAGACGTATAGGAGTGGTTTTTGGGCGGCGGTAATCAATTAACCCCAGGTGGATTGCTAATAAAAATCCTATCATATTAATCACATATTGTAATTAAACATATATTTTTTAAGATCAAAGTTTTATTCATTTAGTGCAATTTTGAATGAGATGCAGTCTGACTGTTTTTGATGTCGAAGATGCAGATGCAGGATCGGATATCCCTGTAGCGGACATGCAAATAAGGGCATGTGACTTATTGCGCATCTCATGAATCATATTGCTTTATTGAGACTAATGTTTCCTGGATGTCCAGGGTCTAAATTAAGACATCCTAGATTGCTTACTTATGTGATAGTATCGTGATTAATTATTATCAAATTCCGTTACAATGTGCAATCAAGAAAAATCATACTTATATTATGGATGCGAAAGTTTGTTTGTTCATACGTTTGTTATTCCAGTTACATCCAGGTACTGTAACGTAGGAAACTGAACGACAACCTGTCAGTTTTATCAATATTTTTGAAAATCTCCCTATTGTATTGTTCTGATTGAGTTTGGCAAGAATCTTCCGCCAATAATGCTTCCAATTCAGCATCTTCAAATTTTTTTGGTGGTTTTCCATGTTCTTTATCCTCAGTACTAAAATCGTTATTTTGAAATCGTCGAAACCATTCCTTGCAAGTTGTATTAGACGGAGCATGCTCACCATAAATCTCCACAAGCAAACGATAAGTTTCCGCTGCAGTTTTCTTCGCAATAAAATAATGTAATAACACTTCCCGCAAATGACGTTTATTTGGAATAAAAACCGACATTTTCGAAAAGGTGAAAACAATTGTTGCTTACACTTCAACCAAATATCATAAAATGCGTTAGATAGCTGACATTCAGTACTATCGAATACAAGTATGGTCATTTATTAGTACACGTAAACAATACTAAAAACGACATCTGTTGAGAAAGGGCGGAGTCATATTCACACACCCTATATTCTGTCTCACTCACTCGCTCACTTTTTATATAGAGATTTTTTGGCCCAACCTTTTCAGTTTTCCGTACAATTTATCAAACATTTACTTTGATATAAACCCAGGACATGGTTTATAGGAACACAACAAAAAAGAAATAGCCAAATTGGTGCAACCATTCTCGAGTTTTGCAGTTAGCAACACATTATTTTTTTAAACCTGCTTACCTGAATAACCTTGACCGTAAATGAACTCATAATAACTACCTTTATATGCAACACTAAGTTCATTAAGATTATATTATTTATTAGTGTTCATTTGTATGCACTCAAAGGCATGGCTTGTGGTGGCCCAGTAGTACAGACTTTCAATCTAAAGGTACATAATAATATCCGGTCGTGAAGCAATGAGTTTTTGCTTGAAAAACGTATGTGCCCAATCTCTTTCTCAAAACGGTGAAACAAAACATCAATTTGAGGAAACCGCAATGTCATAAAATCAAACATTCAGAAACAGGTGACATCTATCAATGGGGATTAGGCTCCCGTTTCTCACTTGTCCAGAGTAGACCCATGTCCCTGAGGAACATTAGAGGCTGATACGGAAGTCAAGGTCATGAAAGGTGCCAAAAAATGCTAATTAAATGTCTAGTAGGTAGGGCGATCGAATTTCGGGAGTTTTTTTGAGTAAAACGCTTTTGTCAAAAAATGCGTTATTACAAGACTTAAAATTATACAAATTAAATAGTTTTAGGCAAAGTAAAATAATATAATATCTAAATTAATTCTAATAATATATTTAATTAAAATGTAATTTAATAATATAGTTCATTATAATTTCATTTAACTCACATTTTTATTTAAGTAAAATTGGAACATTAGAGATACAACTAAATGTTTTAGTAATAATATGTAATATATATCAATATTGTCATAAATGAGTCTGAAATAAATAAATTGAATTGTATTGAATATACCGGTAAACTTAAACAGCAAATCCTTATTTAATCACAAAATTTCATCCAAATCGTTATAGCCGTTTCCGAGATACGCAAAATAAATAAATACTTACACCAGAATTGCTCGTTTAAAGTAATTAGATAAAATCATATCTGCAAAAATGAAATTCCAAACATAAAATATACAAAATAACTCGGAAACATAGATGTTTGCTCTGCGTTTTGGGTATTAATAGGAATTTTATTGAATTAATTTATAAATAATATGTAATCTAGCTTGTGTAGCTTAGTTCGGGGCTAGGTGGCGCCAAAATATCCATGATTCACATAATATTCAGTCATCCTTAATCTACCTAACAGATTTAACCTAGCAAATTAACCTAAAACATTAAACTAATAGGTGTGTGAATATGACTCCGCCCCTTTTTGTCAAAATAAAACACATTTGTTCGCTTACAAAATTAAAAAAAAAATTATTGAAAGTATGCTCCATCTGCAGCTACAACCTTCGCCCATCGTTCAGGTAGTTTTCGTATTCCTTGCTGGAAGAAGTCCTGGTCTTTTGAGCTTATCCAGTTGTCAATCCAAATTTTGATACTTTCACATGAAGTAAACTTTTCTCCAGTAAGGTCTGTCTGCATCGTCCGGAATAGGTGGTAATCCGAAGGAGCTATGTCTGGTGAATATGGCGGGTGGGGTAACACTTCCCAGTCCTGTCCCTCTAAATATCTTTTTACGACTTCTGCGGTATGCGGTTTGGCATTGTCATGCTGAAGAACTAATTTGTTATGTCTATTCACCCATTCTGGTCGTTTTTCTTCTATGGCTCGCTTCAAACGCATTAGTTGTCGTCGGTAAACTTCTCCATTAATAGTTTCAGAGGGTTTGAGCAACTCATAATATACAATACCTTTCTGATCCCACCAAATACAGAGCATGACCTTGGCACAGTGAATATTTATTTTTGGCTGTGATGGGCCTGGTTCGCCTGGTTTCACCCAAGCTTTTTTGCGTTTAGGATTTTCGTAGTGTATCCATTTTTCGTCTCCTGTGACTATCCGATGCAAAAATCCTTTTCTTTGCTTTCTTTGAAGCAGCATTTCACAAATGGTTTTCCGACGTTCCATGTCTCTTTCTTTTAAATCATGTGGAACCCAGTAACCGGCTTTTTGAATCATTCCCATCATTTGTAAACGCTTTGCAACAGTTGAACGATCAACATTTAATGCTGCAGCTAATTCTGATTGAGTTTGGCAAGAATCTTCCGCCAATAATGCTTCCAATTCAGCATCTTCAAATTTTTTTGGTGGTTTTCCATGTTCTTTATCCTCAGTACTAAAATCGTTATTTTGAAATCGTCGAAACCATTCCTTGCAAGTTGTATTAGACGGAGCATGCTCACCATAAATCTCCACAAGCAAACGATAAGTTTCCGCTGCAGTTTTCTTCGCAATAAAATAATGTAATAACACTTCCCGCAAATGACGTTTATTTGGAATAAAAACCGACATTTTCGAAAAGGTGAAAACAATTGTTGCTTACACTTCAACCAAATATCATAAAATGCGTTAGATAGCTGACATTCAGTACTATCGAATACAAGTATGGTCATTTATTAGTACACGTAAACAATACTAAAAACGACATCTGTTGAGAAAGGGCGGAATCATATTCACACACCCAATATGTCAAATCAAACAAAATTATCATTCACAACAAAAGCGCCAACTCCTCAACTTTGTTAGCCAACACTTCAGAATATTTAAACTCATTACGAAATAATAACAAACGGTAATGGTACCTCGTTATAACGAGGTTATACTTATTAAAACTCGCATTATACAGCGAGTGCAACTTAGCAACGAGATCTGTATGCAATGGAAATAATTGAACAACTTTTGTACATACGAAATGTATTCGGAATGTATACGAAATGTACCTTTAATTAGTACGATTAGTAAAAATAGCAAATAAAATACTTATATAAGTATTTTATTTGACGTAACGTTTAAAATGTCGAAACGAGCTAAAACCCCACTCGATGTAAGGTGATTACTGCCGCCCATAAACAACAGCAATGTACCGAAGTATGAGAAGAGCCAAGAACTATACGGTTGCGGCAGTAACCCGAGACTAGGATGTAACTCATGCACCTGTAATTTCACCGGAACCCACACCCTTTCACCGGAGCACAGCAATGCAATTGCACCATTGCTTGGCGACAGATTACCAGATGTGGAGATTTGTACGAATTTGGCACAAGTTCTACTACTGCTTTTTGTTTCTCCCTTAGCCGGGCGACGGGAGCAAGGGCAAGCGACTAAAAAACAAAACTTTCGCCGCGATTCCACGTTATTATAACCCAGAAAGAAATCTGGCCAATTGAGGCTTTTACGACTGCTGTTTACTATATTAAAAAAATATATATTTTGTTACAGATACAAAATGTTTTCAAAAAGAAGTACGTTTGTCGCGTTGGCAGCACTGGCAGTATTTGCAAGTAAGTATCCATTTCAAACCGTCATATTTTATCCGGAAGCTTAATACCTAAGGAATATTATATTTATATTTAATGTGCTGTATCAAAAGACAGAGTTTTATAAATATTACGCAGTTGGGTTTTCTGTTTCTCTCAATAATTTCTTGTTTACTTATAATAACATAATCAAATAATGTAAATACTCTTGTGGCCTTCCTATTTTACTGAGTTCATAAATACTTATGAGCTATGAGTTATTGACCTTCACCTTTATTTAATGCTGATCTAATACATAATTGGATTTTTTAGGATTCCGTACCTAAAGGATAAAGGAAACTTTACTACTAACAACCAACCTTATAACTTTCGTTCAGATTAAATAATCTTTACTTATTGACCACCGCAACATTGTTATTAACCGACTTCAAAAAAGGAGGTACTCAATTCGTATCTTTTGACCCGCCTCATAACTCAGTTGGTAGTAGCTCTGCCTTCTGTGCTGTAGGTCGCGGGTTTGAGTCCCACCCAAGGCATTTGTGTGTGAACATAAATTTTTGTTCTGTGTCTGGATGTATTAAATAATATATGTACTAAATTATACAATAAGCGGTACGGAACCCTCGGTGTGAAAATTAGAATAACCTAACCAGTGATTATTATCATTATCAGTGATTATGATGAGTAACTAAAGTATTATGTTGTTCATTTGATTAACGAGGTAAGCAATTTGTTAGTCTTCTTTTTGCATCTGTTTTTGTGTCATTATTTAATTGGCGATTTTTTTGTGGCTGTGTAGGATATACTATGGGCGATATATTGCTTGGTTGCCAATAAGTTTTTATTTACAACATTTATAACGAAATATTTTAGTATATTTACAAAATTAAGGAACCAATTGAACCAAGGAACCAAAGGAACAAATTGAGATACGAGTAGTTAAAGATGGTACGATCTATAGGTATGGGTGCCGGTAAAATTACAAGCACATCACATACTTTGGTTGGGGAGGATCTAAGTCGTATACTGTTGTTATGGACGGAGGTTTAAGTGTGCACGTCACTATAGTTACATAAAAAAAAAATAACGATTAGTGGAGGGGCGTGCATTCTAAGACGGAAAGATCTATGCCAATCTGTTTTTTTTAATGTAAATTTGAACGAGCAGAGGGCCCACCTGTAAGTGGCAACTCCCGCCCATGACAACAGTAATGCAACTCAATATAAAATTTGGATCTTACACTGAGCCGCATTCATCCTGTTGCGTCCATCGCCAGAGACGGGGTTGATACGTCTCATGCGCATGTGATTTCACTGGCACCCACACCGGAATACAGTAATGCGAGCCCCACTGCTGGCAGATTGCAGGTGTGATGGCAGTACCTCTCCGGATGAACTTGGAACAATATATTCTCACTGCAGTGATATCAGTCTACTTCTGCTTAGAGAGAAGCGAGAGTGAATGGGTTTTATTCTACCTCGGGAGCCCAAACTGGATTGGCAGATGTCCTTTGGTTTAAATTTTTAGGCTGATGGGCATACTGGATTCTTCTGTTTTGAAAAGCGGCAAAAAATTTAGTGTCGCTCAAATATTTTTTAAGCGGTAACTTGTTGAGATTATAACCAATGGACCTTCGGATTGGACCGTACCACTTTGCTACTAAGCTCATATTTACCTATTATATAATAAAAAAAATTGGTAATCATAAGTTAGGAGTAAATAGTCTGTTACTATGCGGATGCTGGTTTTATCCTATAAGTTTTTGTGCGTCAATGTTGAAGTTCTCTGGATTTTCAATAGGAAATGAATTGACGCCCGCAAAAAGTTATATCTAATCAGTGAAGACTTATAGAAATGAAATTTTTTTTTTAGAAGGATCTTCTGCCTTCAGTCTACTAAGAACTAACTTTGTGATTGCGTGAGCCTGAGCACCACGTATCAATCCAGATAGATGATATTGGAATATTTGGTTCTAGGATATGCCGGTTTTAACGATGTTTTCTATCACGCAAAACGTAGTATTTGTTATTTAGAATATTCCAGCATAATCTCAGGGTTTAATCAGCGTTCTCTACATTAAAAGTTAGCGGCGGTACCTCTGGGCCAATAAGTTCAATTAAACTCTAGTCTATCAATACGTACCTATCTCATTTTTTCGTGGTACAGTTTGCGTTGACTGAAATTGAATTGACAAGTCACATTCTGCATTTTCATACACGTTGTCAGGGGTACAGAAAAATATATCTTTACCTTTATCCTAAATTTTTATCCAGAAATATATTTATATTAACGCGAGCTGAGCCGTGAGCAAATGCTAGTACATTACAAACGTAAACATCATATCCGAAGAAATCAGGCGTGAATTAATGTTTTCAAAACTGTAACAATAACGCATAATTATGTTTTCGGGTCGGTCCTACGCAAATACAAGTCAAACGGACAGAGTAAATATTTGTATGATCTATGTTGGAGTTGGTACTTGTTTCCAGTTTATAGGGGCTGGTTGACAATGCAATATTCGGTGGAGTTCCAGTAGTTAGCGAAGCTATGTTTGTTACCTCAGATCTTCGTCATTTATGAACCGATATAGAAAATTCTTTTTTTATCTGAAAGGATATACTTCCAAATTGGTCCCATAGAAATTTTATTAAAATAATTTCAATAGTTTGGTAGTTAAATCAAAATAATTTGAATATATATGTCATCCAAGTAAACTAAATTGCATGATTTGCTTTCCTGTGAATTTTTTCTTCGCGCATTGTGAACCGATTTGGATATTTCGTTTTTAAAATGGTAGAGTAATAAGGGATGAAAGAGTTGAAGCCGTTTTTTTCGATTTTTAAATCAGTCAATTGTTTCCTATCTGAAAATCGGAGCGCAGCGCATTTTTCAGCGGCAAAACATTATCTTTGCTATTGTCGTAATAATGATAAAAATCGCGTGACGGAACGAAGCGCGCGACGCGCGAGCGTGTTCTATCCACGCTCGCGTTTTCCTTCAACGTTTTCCGGAATGCTCATCACCAGTTTGTATCTCTGCTTGGCATGCCTCTGCCTCTTCCAGTACCAATAGGAACACAGCAACGCGAGCAATGATGTCATTGCTTTGTGGCGGATTACCACGTAGCAGTAATTCCCTGTACGAATGGCATAAATTTTACTGCTACTTTCAGTTGCTTCTCCCGCACCACCCGTTTTTGAACGTTCTAAAAAAGCTAATAGCGATTTCCTGTTACAAATTGACATAAATCATTTATGAATCTCCGGTCATTACATACATTTGAATTGGAAATTAGGGATCTGTTAGGAGTGTATTTTTTATTTTGGAGCGTTTAGATTAGCTGGCTGAAAAACAACACGTTTTGAAAGGTTTTATTGATTCTAGACATTATGTTGCGTCAAATATTCTCCACCTCCCGCGATATTATGAAAGAATTGAAATTTAAAGAAAAATCTGACTGAAATTCATCATCATTAGCTTGTTTAGCTAAATTAAATTGCTTACCTTTCATTAAGAATTTTATAGGTCCTATTAATTATCCATGGATCGGAGGATGTTTAAATACTCGAGTTATTCAGTTATCCGGCACAAAGTGATCAAAAAGACCCAATATTAAAGAATTAAAGCACTTGTACTATTTTATGTAATATATTAATTAAACATTCTTAAACAAATTCCCACGATGCAGCTGAAGATGCTTAATTATGTGTTAGTATTATATTAAAATCATTGAAAGGTCAGTAAGTAACTACCCTTGGGGTTGGAATCCCGATTTGTAAAGAAAACGGGGCCGTTAAGAACGCATAGTAACTTAAATCATGGTTATGTTTTACTTAATACTTATTATCAGATTATTAGTATATGGTGTAGTTAGTGTGTTAGAACTGATTCGCGTTGGCTCAGTCACAAATCGTTAAAGTCCGTGCTCAGATAACAAAGCCATTAAATCTGATTGACTATTACCAGTTACCCACTATTGGGGGGTCCAGTTGCTCGCGTCCGTAAGTGTGTACCCTTTGATTCCTTAACGTATCCCCTGGGTAGTGCTAAAGTAGCAACCAAAAGTAGTAGTAGAACTTGTACCAGGTTCGTCCGGAGAGGTATAGCCACCACACCTGGAATTTGTTTAAACACCTCGGCTTTAAGAAGAAACAGACATACGAAAACACCGACTTTGTTATATTATATATATTTAAAGATAAGAGATACGGGTGAGATAACTCATTACTCATTAGTAAACTTTTGAGTATTACAATAAGTTTTGGTGGAAGATTAACAATTCCAAAAACTGACTCTTACTAACACTTTTTCTAAGACTCCGCTTCCTGCCTGTCCATCTGCCACCAGGCTGTATCTCATGAACCGTGATAGTTAGAGAGTTGAAATTTTCACAATCTATGTATTTTTGTTGCCGCAATAGTAAAAAATACTAAAAAACAGAGTAAAATAAATATTTAAGGGGGCTCATACAAAAACGTGATTTTTATTTTATATTTTACTAGCTGCGCCCCGCGGTTTCACCCGCATAGTTCCCGTTCCCGTGGAGAATACGGGGATAAATTGATTTTATTTTTTTCGTTAATTTTCCAATGTTTTAATAGTTATTCTGCTATTCGGGACGGAAACAAATCCAACAAATCAAAAACCATGGCAATCGGTCCAGCCGTTCTCGAGTTATAAGTGTTGTAACAAACACGACTTTCTTTTATATACAATATATAGATTTTATAGAAACCTCAAAAATTGTAGCCTATATGTTATTCTGATGTATAAGCTATATTGTGGTAAAGTTTCATTCAAATCCATTCAGTAGTTTTTACGTGAAAGAGTAACAAACATCCATACATCCATACATCCATACTTACAAACTTTCGCCTTTATAATAGTAGTAGGATAGTTAATGTTACGGAACCCTTCGTGCGCGGGTCCGACCCGCACTTGGCTGGTTTTGTTCAGTTGCTCGCTTGCTTTGAATCCCTAAATATAACCCCTGGGTGCTGTGCAACAACAAAAAGTACCAAAAACATAATTTTTATTTTTTGTTCGTTTTTGCTCGATATTACAGATAATGGTAGGATTCGGAACATTTCGGAAAATTTCGTGCACGAGTCCGACTCGCACTTGGCCGGTTTTCTACTATGATTTCAAGCCGAAGCTGCTGTATTTCCGTCGAAGGAATTTGTAGTTTTTTGACTTGCAATCCATCACGAACACAGGCAGTACTTCTTCAGACAAATTGGCACAAGTTCTACTGCTACTTTGCGCAGATCAAATGTAACCCTTCAGCAGTAGAAACAAATATTTTTCCTGCCGTATGAAAATTGAACATTCTGAAAAGTTTTATTATGATTATTCAAGTTCCGTACGATAACGCTAGAACGAATAGGATCCTGCTCATCAATATCAGATTGGATAAACATTCATTATAATAAAGTGAATCGACCTTCTGAAGGACCGTGAGATTTCCCGGTCGAGTTGTAACTGGATAATTTAAAAACTTCCAACAAGAATCAAGATGTCTAAAGCTACCGATTGTTGAAAACTTGTTTAGATTTAATTAAATTATTCGTTGTAAGGCTTCCAAACTTTACTGTTCGCGTGAAAGGTTCTTAAGTTCATTCGATTTCGGGCATCAAGTCAAAGTAAGATACACTTTGACTCTAGTGTTTTTAAGAGCAAACGCAGATGAACAATTTTCGTCGGTTCAACAAAAGTTAGACAACACATTATAAAAAAAAAAATCTTGGCACGGTTGGTTACATAGACTCTGTGCTGTAGTGTTTTTAAGAGCAAACGCAGATGAACCATTTTCATCGGTTCAACAAAAGCTAGACAACACATTATAAAAAAAAAAAACATGCACACGGTTGGGAGTCCATGTTCCCTCAAAGTTCCTTCACGTGTCTCGTTGCAAAATGGCAGGAGAACTTATGCTAAATTTGTCTAGAGACGTATTGCCACTACACCTGGTAATTCACCGCCAAGCAGTGGTGCACTCGCATTGCTGTGTTCCGGTGGAAGGGTGTGGCTGCTGGTGAAATTATAATCGTATGAGCGTTATATCCCCGTCTCGGGTAACGGGCGCAACGGGGTACACTTCCCATACTTTGGTGTGGGGGGCTCTAAGTCATGGTCGGAGGTAACCACTTTTGTTACATAAAGAAAGTGCTCTCCCGGAAAAATTACACACTTATTGATTTTATTGTTACATCAATAATGTAAAACTCTACCAATGATAATGTGTCTACAAATGTAATGTTTTTGTTTCAGATATTAATACGTTTGCAGCACAATCGCTCTCTGAAGCGACAACAGAAGACCTACCAGCGACTATATTTAACGCACAGAGCTTACAAACTCGCCAATCCAGAATCGTCAACTCAAGCTTAGAAGACGTCAACGTAGACACAGAGGTCAACCAAAATGAAGCGCCTTCAGTCAAAATGCACAACTACAAGCCTTTGGAAAGCGCATCCAGGGTCATAATGCCATTGAAAAACAACGATATTCAACAGCCAAATAAGACAAGACCTGTTTCAACTAAACATAGAGTGAAAGAAGTTGAAATCGATGATATAAAGCTTTTGATAGAGAAGAATGTACACAATAGAAATAATATCAGGGCTCATGTACAGTATGATGAAGTTACGGGAGAATTGATTGGGGGTGATCACCCTTGTCATAGAGAATGTAGGGAGGGAGAAGAACCAATGATTTGTTACTATCATTTCAACCTTGAATGGTACCAAACTATGAGCAAGGCTTGCTACAATTGTCCGTTTAATGAGACGGACTGCTCGAGACCCGATTGTATACCAGCCGATGGGATGAATAGACCGCTAAATGTTGTGAACAGGAAAATGCCAGGACCTTCCATTGAGGTAAGTACTATGGTCTCAAATTGTTGTTGTTTCTTTACGTCGTGATATAGATCGTGATGCATGCGTTTTAGATTGTCCTGGCATTCTATGTTAGACACAGACGCCGATTTTCAATATGAAGGTTGCTGGTTCAAACCCAGACGTGCACCAATGAGTTTTTCACTTGAAAAATTTTTTTCATTACCTCGTTCTCCACACGGTGAAGGAAAACATCGGGAGGAAACCGGCATGTCTTAGAACCAAAAAAATCGCGAAGACATGTGACATCTACCAAACCAGATTAGGTTCCCGTGGTAGATCAATGCCCATTCACTATCAGTTATCGAGAATAGGCCGGTGTCCCTGCAGTGAGAACATAGAGGCTGGTACGGATGTTAGTTTAGTACACACTAAAACTAGATGGCTCCTGTCAAATAACTATCAGCAATTTTCGAGACTGAGATTTGCTACTATTATGAGTTTCAAAAAGTCTAGTTACTTTCACTTTTTTTAGGGATCACTTTATAAAGCAAAAGAGTTTGTTTGTTTGATTGAACGCGTTAATCTCTGAAACTATGAGTCGGGTCGAAAAAACCCTTTTGTATAGTTGGTAGTTTCATAAAAATAACTGGAATAAATATGGTTAACGAAATCGCATATTTTGCTTTCCTGTGATTTTTTTCATTACTCGTTGTAATATTTATAACCTTAAAAATAAATTCTCTGGGCTACTTACTCTGTACTCATTAAAATACAATAATCTGTGCCATTGAACAATGTTTTTAGGACCGACAAAATTGTGGTTCAACTTTTTTGTAAAACATCTAGATTGAGGTTTCGTTCACGTTATGCTTACAAAGTAAAATTTTGAATTCTAAAATGAAAATTCCTGTTCTGTTTTATTTTAATACTGTTTTTATAAGCTTTTAGCTTTGATAAAACGAATAATGTAAATTGAGATTTTTGTGTGTAAAACAGGGTACCCATACAATAAAAAAAAATAAAAATGGCCAACCACTTTTTTAGTATTGTATAACGTGCGAGCAGAAAAAAATTAACTGAGTCCAAACGCAAGCACCTGAGAACAATCATCATGTTCACCAGAATAATGTGTGATTTCAAATAAAAAGCCGGACCTTGAATTAAGTAACGGCTCCGTAGCTTAGAGAGTAGCAGCCTTGCCTTAGAAATGAGGACCCAGGATCGATTACCGGCCAGTGTGTTCGAAATAACACAAAGTGTGGTTCATGAAGAGAATCTTCAGATAATTGTTTTGAATGTTATTCTTATTTCTTATTAATTATAATAGTATATTTTTCTATTACTAGAATACGGTTACATGTCATTTTAATTTAATTACGAAACCCACTCTTATGTTTAGGGTTTCACAATGATTCGTTACTTACTTACCAGCACTTTGGTATATTTCCACATTCGCTTATAAACTCAAACTCAACCTTATTTATTCCTTTCGATCTCAAGTATCGTTTTGATGCCTAAAAACACGCCATTTAAAAAAATAAATATCAAAATCGGTTTACGACTGGTGAAGAAAAAAGACAATTTTTTGACAGCAAAACATGCAATTTCATTTATTTGGATGACATATTTTTTCTAGTTATTTTGATTTAACTATAAAATATTAAACCTTATGTGTTAAAATTTCAAATAAAAAAAGAAATTTCGGTATCAATTTATAAATGACGGAGAACCGAGGTAACAAACATGAGAAAAAATACAGCTAAATTGATAACCTCCTCTGGAAGTACAATAGAAGTATTCTATGAGTTATCTCATGAAGCTGTGCTTATTTTGGTCTAAATGGCGATTACGTGGGCTTTGCCACGAACATTTAAATAACCAATTTGTTAAAATTATTTACTGTTAATATATACTTTTCACCAAAACCAGGTCTGCCAACATGACAGAGTGATCGTGGACGTGGAGAACGATTTGATGACCGAAGGCACGACAGTACATTGGCACGGACAGCATCAGAAAGGAACTCCTTACATGGATGGCACACCGTACGTGACGCAATGCCCTATATTGCCTGAGACTACTTTTAGGTAAGTCCGTGAATAACATTCTGATATAATTACTCCCTCCAATTCTACTGAGGACCATGTTCTCGTAAGGAAATACCTTCAGAGTCCCTACACATATCAACCAAGATGGTGCTAAAGGAGCAACCCTAAGTAGCAGTGGAACTTGTGTCAAGTTCCTCCGGCGAAGTGCTGTCACCACATCTGATAGTCCGTCGGCAAGCAGTGGCGCACTCGCGTTGCTGTGTTCCGGTGGAAGTATGTGGGTGCAGGTGAAATTACAGGAACATGAGGCGTTAAGAAGGCATATTCTTGACGGTACATTTTTATTGTAATTAAAAAAGTGACGTATCCAAGTATTTTTTTAAGTATTCAACGGTAATAAAGTATTTTGACTTTCGCTTTGACTTTGATATGAAAACAGCCCAATACACTGAATAAGATAAACTTATTAATATTAAAATGTAGGCCAATTACAAGTTCGGTCTAACCGTTAGTCTGAGAATATTGTGGAAAAAAACAAAGAAGGTAACTGAATAAGATATATAGCTAAACTAGGCTATTGATTTATGTATTTAGTTTGGAGAAACCATAACGAGGAACATAATTTTTTACTTAATATTGATTTCGTGATTTTCTTTCTCCATCATCAACCCAGTTTAACAGTACCACGTAGCTTAGTTGGTAGTAGCCCTACCTTCGAAGCGAGGGGTCCCGGGTTCGATTCCCGGCCAGGACGCACTTTGTGTGATAGGCATGAAGTTTTTTATTGGGAGGTTGTCTTGTGTTTCTGTATTTGTCTATGCCTTCTGCGACATAGAGAATTCTTGTGCGGGGTTTGGTAAAAGTATTTTTTTTTTTTATAAATATTGGAATTTCAGCGATATGATAGCATGGAAATTATCTCAAAATATCCCGATGTTGAACAAAGAGCAATTAATTTTATATACATATAAGTCGCCAACATTCAATCTGATGGTCGCTGGTTCAAACCCACACGTGCACCAATTAGTTTTTTACTTAAAAGATGTATTGTATGTGCGCAATACCACGTTCTCTAAACGGTGAAGGAAATCATCGTGAGGAAACCGGAATATCTTAGAACCAAAACTTCGACGATATGTGACATCTACAAATCTTGGATCCTGTTGTAGATCAAAGCCCATTCACTCTTAGTTATCGAGAGTAGGCCGGTGTCCCTGCAGTCGGAACATTAGAGGCTGATGTGTTCTGTCAATGCTCCTCAGGTACCAGTTCAACGCTAGCCACTCCGGGACCCACTTCTGGCACTCTCACTCCGGCATGCAGCGAGCAGACGGTGCAGCCGGCGCCTTCATCATCAGGAAACCCAAATCCCAGGACCCGCATGGAAGACTCTATGATTATGATAGGTATGTAAACAAACAAAAGATTTTATTTGAAATTTAATCATTCTAGAGATAAAATAATGTTCTATAATTGGCGATGCTTTTAAGTACTACTGGATCAATCTGTTGGGGTAAGTTTATCGATTCCATTTTATTCCGAGAGTTTGATGGTATAACTCATCAATTATAATAATAATAATAATAATTTATTTATTTTGAACAAACAATTAAGTACATGGCATCAATTTAATAATAATACAGTAACAATTTGAGTTCTTATAGATAGTTATTTTATAATAATATGTACGAGCAAAATTGATGCAAAGATCACTATCCCCCACCCTAGGTTAAAACCTGTGTTGTGGGTAGATAGCCTCTCTCGTATGTACCTTTAATCTTTCTATTGCAGGGTCATAGAGTAACAGAGACTGGCCTCACGACTCGTTTCGATTAGCTCTGCCTTCTGCGCAGTAGGTCGTGGGTTCAATTCTCACTCAGCACAAGCATTTGTGTGACGAACATGTGTGTTCTGTGTCTGGATGTTAATATGTATTTTATACCTAGGCGATTTATTTTTACCTATTATAGTTTTATCTTAATATACTTAACCGATTATAATAAAATTCGCACACCATGTGCAGTTCGATCCAACTTGAGAGATAGGATAGTTTAAATCTCAAATTATAGTCGCAATTTTAATTTATTGCTAATTATTTGTCTGTTATTATTTGACAGTCACAATTACAAAAACGTTAGCCACAGCATCGCGTGGCCCGGTCAGCTAGTTTTATTATAAGTATAGATAGATGTGGACGGAAAACATATTATTATTTCTTCCTCCCCCCCAGATCAGACCACGTGATGATAGTGACAGACTGGATCCACGAGCTGTCAGTGGGAATGTTCACCGATCACCACCATTCGCGCGGAGACAACAAGCCGCCGACGCTTCTGATCAACGGAGTTGGCCGGTTCCACGTAATCAACAACGACACAGAGCGCCCAAAGTACATGAAAGCAGCTCGGTTTAACGTGGAACAGGTAAGATAGAGTGGCCCAGGGGCACAGACGCCGACTTTCAATCTGATGGTCGCTGGTTCTAACCCACACGGGAAACAATGAGTTATTCACTTGAAAAATTTATGTGCGCAATACCACGTTATCGAAACTGTGACGGAAAACATCGCGAGGAATCCGGCACGTCTTAGAATCAAAAAATCGACGACATGTGACATCTACCAATGCGGATTGGGCTCCCGTGGTAGATCAGGGTCCATTCACATATTTATATTATATATTACGTCATATATTTATTTTTGAGTACAAATATACAATACTATGGAATTATTCTATCGATAACCTGTTCCCATAATAATGTATGCTTAGTTTAGGACCAGATGCCGCTATAAAATGTCCATGAATGTTATAAATTCCTTTTTGTATTCCAGGGCTACAAATACCGGTTCCGCGTGATCAACGCCGAGTTCCTGAATTGTCCTATCGAGCTGTCTGTGGATGGTCACAACATCACGGTCATCGCCTCTGATGGCTATGACCTGGAACCTATTACTGGTAAGGTCATACTTTCTTTTTGCTCAACTCATTTATTCCTTTAGGAGTAAAAGTGGGGGGTCCATTTGCTCGCGGTTGTAGGTGAGTACAAGTTGAATAAGAATAAGAATAAGAATATATTTTATTGTTAAACTGGGTATATAAATATCTTATAAGTAATGGTTTAGGAATCAACTGAGCAACAAGTAGCAGTAGAACTTATGCCAATTTTGTCCGAAGAAGCATTGCCTCCACACCTGGTAATCCGGTGTTGAGACTGCTGTATGCCGGTGGAAGGGTATGAGTGCCGGTGAAATTACAGGCGCATGAGACGTTTTCATTAATTGCGCACATGCTTTTTACAAGCGATAATATCATTAATGCCCCTTTGGATATCACCAACTACCTTCGGATTGGAAGTCAGCGTCTGTACCCCTAGGCCACGCTCACCAATGATGAGAATATTATGAAAATTACCACCAACTCCGGGCGAAACTCATAACACAAATTACTTTAAATAACTCTATAATTCTGTGATGCGGGAGGGAATTACTACGTTCGCGTAAAACTTGGAATAGACTAATTTTGCATCAAACGTAACATCACATTTCCCATTCAGACCATGCAGATATTAAAATAAATATAACGAGCGAAGTTAATTGAAACGCTTGGTGTCTCGTTACGGGATAAAAACGGATTCGTTGTTTCCCA
This sequence comes from Aplocera efformata, assembly GCA_921293045.1. Lineage (NCBI taxonomy): Eukaryota > Metazoa > Arthropoda > Insecta > Lepidoptera > Geometridae > Aplocera > Aplocera efformata. The sequence continues at coordinate 2,801,990 of OV121061.1, forward strand.
CGGGAGCGGCAATGCTGACTGTTCAGTAGGGCTGTCTCAAAGTAACAAGTAATATTTATTTTGAGAACAAAGTATTGCAAACTACGTGTTTTTTGGATAAAACACTCAAGGGACTGTCGCGTCAAAAAAGCTCACAGCGAAGTTTTTTTGTCGTTCTCAACAAATAACCGACATTAAGTGACATTTACGATGGTCGACCATTCTCTAGTAGTATATATAATAGTATACTTGAGATTGCGGCTTTTCTCAGCTGACTTCAAAAAAACAAAAAAACATGATCTTCATGTTCTTTTGTTACTTTGTTCGTCAATGTGGATGATGAAATTTCTACTCGTAAAAAGGCGTAAGATAAAGAAATGAAAATATTGAAGTTGGTTTATTCGATTTTTAAATCAACCATTTATTTTAGTTTAGTAGCTAATTTTGTTCGACGCAATTTTGATAAATGAAAAAAAAAAGAAGTAAAAGAAGTATTTATTGACAAAAGACAAAACAACTATGTGATTGTTATTAATTTAAATTGTTTTTAAGTATGTATCTGTGTGCCAACCCTAATTTAACAATGAAATCAACGAAGAAACCAATACGCAACGACAATTATTGGTTCACAGTTTCGGAAATGTAACCAAAAGTAGCTGAAAGCAATTTTAACCCTCGTGACTTATTAATTGATTATTACTCGCAGCTGGTTAATACTGTATTAATTTTATGAAATCACGCGCGAAAATGCAATATTTTACGAGAGGTGAGCGTTGGACGGACCAGATATTTAATTATCTGAAAAGCAGCGTGTGTATTGTTTCCCTACTATGGATTTATTAACGGATAAAACGGATATAAAATATAATAAAACTGATTTACCTTTGCTTCTAAATTAATTATTTTAAAATTTAATTTAATGATTTAATAAAGAGTCATTGATTGATAATCTTAATGATAAAATGGTATCAAACTACATGCTGTGGTGTCGCTCTGGTCCACGACAAGCAAAATATTTCGTAATATTTGTTTACACTCACTAATAGTAACAAGGAAAGCGAGAGCCTCTTAAGATGTTGGTCGAAGCTTTTCACTATGGTCCGTTATTACAATATAATTATTATTATTGTTCCTGATTGTTACAGCTACATCACTTGTGACTTATGCTGGGGAGCGCTACGACTTTGTCTTGGAAGCGAACGCGGAGATCGACAACTATTGGATCAGATACCGAGGGCTTATGGATTGTGATGAAGTGTGAGTATTCTCATAAGTTATGTCTTCACAACACGATTGGCAGTCCATGTTCCCTTCACACACTACCAGGGGGACCCTGGTGGTGCGAAAGGAACAGGTAAAAGTAAAAGTAGAAATTGTGTCAAGTTTGTTCGAAGAAGTTATGCTTCCATACCTGGAAATCCGTCGCCACGCAAGGATGCACTCCCATTACTGTTCCGGTGGAAGGGTGTGGGTGACGGTTATGTCAAAATTTTGACTATTTTACTAGCAACCCGCCACCTTTTTATAGTGTGTGTGACATAGGTCGAATACAATTTCGTAGTATTGTACATCATTTTGATCTATCTCTTGAGGTTTAGCTAGCGTTTCACAAATGTGTTTATTAGGATATCACATTAGAATTCTTTGAATTTCTCAGCTTTTTTCTACTATTATAAATAAGCACACTACATATAAACCTTCCTCTTGAATCACTCTATCTATTGCTGAAAATTTAATTAAAATACGTTGCATAGTTTAAAAGATCTAAGGGTACAAACAGCGGGAGCGACTTTGTTTTATACTATGCAAGCATAAGGTTACTCAAGATGTGTTATTTGGACAGATTCACGAGAGCGAAACAAGTGGGCGTTCTTCATTACGAAGGTGCCATGGAAGCGGAGCCGGAAGGTGATCCGACTTGGTACGAGCTGCATAACGAAGGATTGGTGAGTTTCTATTTAATAACCTAACCTTTTATAGCCTAGACGACGACTGTGACGAACGAAGAGTATTCGTTTTGCTGTTAGGACTTAGCATCAGCAACCGTACTAGCCTCTAATGTTCCCACTGCAGGGACACCGGCCTACTCTCGATAATTGATAGTGAATGGGCTTTCATCTACCACGGTAGCCCAATCCGGATTGGTAGATGTCACATGTCTTCGAATTTATGGTTCTAACACATGCCGGTTTCCTCACGATGTTTTCTGTCACCGTTTCGAGAACGTGGTATTGCGCACATAAATTTTTCAAGTGAAAAAACTCATTGGTGCACCTGTGTGTTTGAACCAGCGATCTTCAGATTGAAAGTCGGCGTCTATGCCCCTGGGCCACCACGCTCTCTTAGCATCAGCTAGCTGACAGCTAATCAGTGAATTAGATGGATGATCTTTGAAAAAATACGCCTGAATTTTTTTTAATGTAACAAAAGTGACGGGACTATCTGAAGGTCTACCTGATGGTAAGTGGTTACCGCCACCCATAACAGCAATACAACTTACCAAAATATGAAAAGATCCAAGTCGCATACGTGTATATGCTCACGAATATGTGTACATGCATGTGTAAAATTTTACGTGTCCAAATGATACTTGAGATCTAAAGGCATAAATGAGTTTGACTTTGACTTTGCACCCCGGTACGCCCGTCATCCGACACGGGGATGTCTTTTCCGTCAATAAGTTTGAGTTTGTGGCGTGACGCCAGACCCGGTGTGGCACACGTCATAGAGAGCCTTGGTTACCCAACGGGAAATTTAAAATGTCAATGACGTAGATACCCTACGAATACGATTGTGTGTAGGAGTTGAATCACGCAACTATTGCGTAATAATTTGACATTCAGTCAAATAGATTTGTTTCTCATGGAGCTAAGATGACCCTTTGAATCCCCTTCGTTATTGATGGATTTTGGACATTTGAGGGGTCCAGTTCTTCCGTAGATGAACACCCTTAGAGTCCCTACACGTACACCCTGGGTGGTGATAAAGAAGCAACGAGAAGTAGCAGTAGAACTTGGGCAAAATTCGCCCGGAAAAGTATTGCCTCCACACCTGGTAATCTGCCACCAAGCGGTGGTGCACTTGCATTGTTTTAGTACCTCCACACCTGGTAATCTGCTTCCATGTGGTGCTTCCGGTGGAGGGGTGTGGGTGCCACTGAAATAACGTGTCATGGTGCAACGGGATGCAACTTGGGTTGGAGGACACATCGGTCAAGTGGTTACCTCCGTTAGTTCGTCCGTCACACAGTTACAGTGGTGTAAAAAAAACATATTTCACAGATTGGAACACTTGGTATTGTCATTACAACATCAAGTAGCGGCTGTACATAGGCCCTGTCAAATTGTAAATTGTAAGTAATGTTTTCCTTCCAGCAACTAAACGCCTTGAACAAGGGGGAAGAAGAGGATGAGACGATCAGCGTGGCTGAGATGAGATCTCTACAAGGGTACGACGACAGTTTGAAAGAAGTGGCTGATTACCAGTTCTATGTCGCATACGACTTTTACGCGAAGAACAACTCACATTTCCATCGATCACCATATTACGGATATTACCAAGGTAATTGACGGTTCTATGCATTGTCTAACAAATAAGACTCGCTAAAACAGGAAACGTGACTGTAATTTGACATATATGTGACATAATGTGCTTATGTAGCCCCTGTGACACGTTATATGCTTACGGATATGTTTACTTGTGTGTGTAAAATTTCACGTGTCCATAATAAATCATATCTAAAGGAATAAATGAGTTCGTTTGAGTTTGCTTAAAAGAATTTTGTGCATCGCATCTGCATTTTGAATTTGCACAAAACCAAGAATTCGATACAATACATACCGGTAATTTTTTTTGGCTTTTTTTGATGTAACATATTGATGGATGGATCTGAAGGTCCTTCTGATGTTAAGAGGTTACCTGTATATCAACACCAATATGACTTAGGTCCTCCCCGACCCAAGTCGTACTCGCACCTGTATTGTACCTGTACTTGTCACCTGTACATTATTACTGTGCCTACATTGTAATAACAAGTGACTGATTTGAAACATCGAAAAAATCGACTTAAATGCTTTCATCCTATATGGGCGGGTACCCATTTAAAAAAATAAAACACCCGAATGGGCAAAGACAAAAGTCACAGGAAAGAAAAATACGTAATTTCGTTTACGTGGGTGTCTATATTTCCAGTTATTTCGATTGAACTGTTTAACTGATTTTGATAAAAATTCTATGGGACCATTTTAAAATAAGAATTTTCTGAATCTGTTGCTGACGATTTGTACTGAGATAACAAACATGAGAATAATACACTCGAATTGATAACATCCTTCTTTTGAAGTCTGAGGAAAAAGTGTACCTACCTACAAACCTACAAACATAGTGATTTAAAGTGATGTTATAGAATTCATTGAAAGTAAAGACTTGCCTTTGATTTTAATACCTCAGATTTTATTGTACTTTGTTACTTGTATTTTATTACTTCATTATTTTGGGATTTTAATTTTGGACTTTAAATTATTTAAAATCTTGCTTAATTATACAAAAAAATCACGGCCACATGCAAATTTGCAGTTTTTTTGCATTTTTATTCAAAATATAATTTCTTAAAGTTCAATAATATACATAACATCTATTACGCATGATACTGGTAAATATATTATCTACTAAATGCGTCCCGCGGTACTACCCACAGTTTTCCGAGATCAAAAGTAGCCTGTGTCACACATACATACAAACTATCGCCTTCATAATATTAGTGTGATTAAAACATAATTTAAAAAAAAGACTTCAAAAAAGGGGAAGGTTCTTAAGTCTGAATTTTATTGTATGTTTGTTACGTGATTCTTTCGCCAATTGTGGAACAATTTAATTTTTTTTAATGTGAATTTACCTCCTAGAATTAATCTACCTTTAGAAATGAAGGAATTCAACCCAGGATTCCAGGATGTAAAATATGTGGTAACAGTATTGATGTCGGTTTTTTTTAATTAGTCATTTAATATCTTGTAAAGTTTTTTAATAAAAGACTGAAATAATTTAGAATTCCATCGTTTGGGTATATTAGTAGCAAGTGTAATATACTCACACAATACACATCCTACTGTGTACTAAACAATTTTTCGATCGTATGTACTTCCTTCTTCGGTGTAAGTTATTTCAAATTATGATAGAAAAAGATATCCTGGTTTTAAATGACAATGATTTTGATAATTTTCCTTTGAGACGCGATATTACTGTGTCTTAATTAAATAGACCAAAATCCTTTGCCTCTGCAACGTCGCTTGTTATCACCTAAAATTACCGAGCAGGATCCATTAAGGAACATCTTTGGATATTTTGATGGTAAACTAATACAAGTCTTTGTAGACAATTCGGGGAATATATAAATGGTGATAAGATGACGAAAGCTTTGTAATATTATGTGACTTTCCTCCTAACATTATAGATTTACAACATGGCAATAGATGTTTCCCAAATGATTCGTTTTACTCGTGGAAAGTATCATGACAGCTATTAGTGCGAAACTATGGTGGCGATACTCATCGCCACTTATCACGTCTACGTTACATTATCATGAGAACTTAGTCTTGACAAGTGCGAAATGAGAATCTCAATAAACTTTCTAACCCTTCTGAGAGAAGATTTGGAATCTATATTTGTTTGTATTACATTATAAAAAGATTAAAAATCTATTTTGTTTACAGTTCCCGAAAAATCAAATCGCCTCTACACTCCCCAATTGAACCACATCAGTATGAAGATGCCATCGAGTCCACTCCTCATCACCCGACCTTCAGCTGATGGCTTCTGTAACTCATCAAGCATCGACGACGAATGCCGCGCCGGTTACTGCGAATGCTCGCACGTCTTATCGGTAAAGCTCAATTCCGTTGTCGAAGTCATCATTGTTGATGAAGGAGTAACATTCGATGCCAATCATCCATTCCACCTTCACGGCCATTCGTTTAGAGTTGTCGGGCTTAGAAGGTTAGCGACAGAAACGACTATCGAAGAGATCCAAGCGTTTGATCGTGCTGGTCTGTTGAAACGTAACCTAAAAAACGCTCCTATCAAAGATACGGTCACTGTACCCGATGGGGGATACACAGTTATAAGATTCAAAGCCGATAATCCTGGATATTGGCTGTTCCATTGTCATATAGAATTTCATGTCGAAGTCGGTATGGCACTAGTTTTTAAGGTTGGAGAACATAAAGATATGGCGCCTATACCAAAAGATTTTCCAAGATGTGGCAACTATATGCCCGATAATATGCTAGAATTGGCTACTACAGAAAAGCCTAAGGCAGATTCTCACATATCTTTATCACATTGGTGGCCTGTTGTGGTAGTGAATAATTCTACGTCATCAGCTGAGTGTTTGTCTATATCATCATTTTTAATTTTAAGTAGTATTTTCATATTCAAATTTAATGGAACGTAGTATGCTATCTTCTTGAATTAGGATATATAAAACGTATCAAATACGAGATTGTACTTATTATGTTACGATATATGAAATAGGAAATATTTAATAATTTAAGTTGTATTTATGACTTCGTTAGACAAACAATCATTTCATTATTTTAGAGAATGTCTTACTACATCAAACAGGCAACGAAAAACCTAATACGTTCTTTGATTATTTTGGACGTCATAGGTTTTGCACATCGAAATACCCATTACGAATTTCACATTTCCTGTTGGTTTTAATTTGTGGTAACTCATGCCTTTCCAATATTAGTACTTATGTTTATAGATTCAATATATTACTCATAAATTTCCCCATTTATTCGACTGTTTTATACGTAAGCAAATTTTAACAGTATGCAAGTGAAATTAACTTATATCAAAGTTTTTCTCATGAGAAAAACTTTCATTTTCATTTTTAAACATTTTAGCTTCTCCTTAAAACATAGCTTATGTTGTAAGGAAATGTTAAAAATAACTTTGAGCTTGAAACACAAAATCGAGGCTTTAGCGTCTAACAACAATTCTACATCTACAATGTTGATTTCATCATTAGCGTCATCGATAAGGTATCATTTTGATACGAGGTCATTAATTCCATGTATTATTTAAATTAAAAATGTATCATTTTATGCCATATCAATATTTTCATTTAATATTATGTCACGTGTTTTCATATCTTCGTTCTAAATATCTTATTTATGTATTTGGAGTTGGATCATTTGTTCTAATCCAAAATGTATCATATTATACCATATCAATTTTGTCTTCTAATTATATGTTACGTCTTTTCACGTATTTTCGTTTTCAGTATCCCATTTATTTATCTGTTAGGATTTGACTCGTCGTGTTATAAGTAATACAATATTATAATATCGTCCATAAACTAAAGTTGTTAATTTATTAAAAAAATATTGATTCAAAATACCATTTTAATATTTAGCTAAGTATTTAGCTAAACTTAGCTTAGCTAAATACCTAGTTTTCTTTTAAGGAGTAAAACTCCTTATTAAAATCGATGAACAAGACAGTGAAAAATAATTATTATGTATACGCTAAATATGTTATAAATCTTTTGTTAGTTAGTAAGTACGTATTCTATGGAGTCACTGAACTGATTATTGAAATACTTTCACGCATAAAAAACCACATTATCTTTAAGATCAACAACACATGTAAATTTTCACCATTAGTTATTTGCGGTACGTCTATCCATTATATCTTAATTTTAAAATCTGTTTTATGTTTGTAGTATTTTAATGTTTGTTTTTGACTGGCTCATAGTTCAGTTGGTAGTAGCTCTTCCTTCTGCGCTGTCGTGGGTTTGATTTCCACTTAGGACACGCATTTGTGTGAGGATCATAGATGTTTGTACTGTTTGGGTGTAAATATCTATTTTATGTATGTATGTACAAAAAAATATTCTATCAGTTATCTATTATCCCAAGTTTGGGACTAGATGGCTATGTGAAATGTCCATGAATAATTATTTATTATTTATTTCTGCACATTTATTAAGTAGCACCTCCATTTTGGTATTTTAACGTAATTTATATATTTGCGGAAACTAAACTGCTTAACTTATATGAGCAGGAAGATAATTAAATATTAATGACTATTTGTCGAAAATAATTAACGACAATTTCTTAAGTTTGAGATTCCGAGATTTCTTACGTTATAAATAACAATTATTTATTGAACTTGACTTCCATGTTTGTCAAATAATTTGTTTTTATCTATTTATTATAATTTGGATACGAGCCTTATTTGAGGTTTTCTCGAACGACACTAAATTCACAAAATTTTATTTCAAATTAAGATACACTTTCCGGTGCTCGCGTCCGAAGTGAATACCATCAGAGTATGTACCTATTCTGGAGGAAGGGTGTGGTGGTAACGTTATTTTTATAAAAAAAATGCAAGAAATACAGGTAAACTTAACAGGAAAAAACTATCTAAACACAAAATTTCATCCATATACAGCCAGAGATACGCGAAATAAATCAATATATTATATATACAAGGAATGCTCGTTTAAAGTAATTATAAGATTCTTATATATATACTATAATAGCTGCATCCTGCGGTGTTGCCCGCGGTAGCCTTTGTGCCATTTCATACTATAATCTATCTCTGTGCCAAATTTCAATCAGCCGTTTTGGCAAACAAGATAAATGCTATTACACTATAAACGAATATTTGCTGGATTATTTTGTTTCAATTTCACGAAAGCATTTACATGTGGTTAACATTAGATCTAATCTATTATATGATAACCACACCAAATACAATAAATTATAAATTGTAAGTGCATTACAGTATTGCTACGCCCTTGCAGGGTGCATTTCATTTGTTTACGAGTGTAGTATTGTATACAATACTAATATAAATGATGCAATAAACGAATAAATACATAACATCCATCACTTTCTTCTAGTAGTAAGATTACTCTATCGCGTGACAAAATTTAAATGAATATGGGTTCGGAATACTAAGAATGGGGCATACGAATATTAAGAAATTCTTCAATCTGTGATCCAATTTATCGCCAAAACGACATTTTGTAAAAATGTTTACTTCTACGCGAATTTAATGGTTTTAATGTCGCCGACGATATTGTGATATTAATTAGATTAGTTAGTTATATTTTATGTTATTTTATTATTAAGTACATATTTTGTAGTGCAATAAGTACATATTGATTGCAATGAAAGATGATTGTTTTATTTCCTTATTTATCCCATACAAGTTGTGTTGCGTTATTTTCTGTACGAATAAATAAAATTGAAGTGTCTGTTTGTTATGTCAATTTCCTTTTTTACTAAATGCATTTAAAAAAATATACGGGTACAGATAACAAAAAAAGCTATTTTTAATTTTTTTGGCCCCTTCTTGTTTTTGATGTTACATCCCCGTCTCGGGTCTCGGGCGCGACGGGATGAGACTTGGGTCCTCTCATAATAAGGTACGACGTAAGTCGTATCAAGGATGTAATGGGCGCAGGGCCACTTAACATCAGGGCCATCATCTTACTTCGGTACTTAAGATACATAAAAAAACTAAGGTTTGATTTATTTCTATGTCGGTAATAAAAAACGGTGATTGATACCGCGTTGCAGAACCATGTTGTAGGTTACCTTTGGCCTTTTTACACGGAACTCTAAAAAACAGGTATAGTTTTATGCTGCTTACAAATATAACTTGTACAAATTGTGCAACTTTTACAAATTGTGCAACTTTTACAAGTTGCGCCATATATAATATCTACCGAGAAAATTTTAATACCAAATAATAGGTACCTACCTAATAATTTTACATCGATGTTTCCTTGTATAAATTAATTAAAGAGAAATTATATGTACTCCAATTCGGTAAACAATTATGAATTACTAATTGAAGTAGTTGCACTATCAATTTCGAGTACCTACTTACATTGTGTTTTCAAGACGTACTTTTGAATACACTTAATTAAATATATAACTCGATGAGGAGTATCAATATCCCGTGAACACAATTTATATTTATAAGCAGGCCTAATGATGAAAAAAAAAAATCTATATGTATAAAAATCAGTTGCTGTTCGTTAGTCTCGCTAAAACTCGACAACGGCTTGACTGAAATGGCTGATTTATATTTTGTATGATATAGTTTGGGAAAATTCACGGGAAGAGTCGGAAGTCAGGAAGAACTGAAAGTGTTTTTATGTTACTTTCATGTTTTTTTTTGCCACCATGTTTGACAGCCGATTGTCAAATCGTGAATCAAGACAGGAAAACATCGGAAAGCTAGTGAATAATAAATATTCATAGACTTAATTTCATCTAGAAATCCATTAAGCAAACTAAACATAGCTTGTACTATAGCAATCAGAGAACCTTATTAACAGTTATTTAGTATTTTCTATTGTAAATACATAAATATAATATAATACATCTGGGTATGTACCCAGAGCAAGCATTTAAGTTTGTCTCACAATTCTCAATTATTCATCTCGAAGTATTAATTTATTATTAAAAATGACGAAACAACAAAAATATGAATATATAATAATTAACAGGGGAAATACTTAAATCGCTAGTATTTTTTGTATATTTCTTATTGTGGATCAGCTTGGATGTTCTATTTTAAATTTTAGTACTGAAAAACAAGCCACGAAAGATTGCAGTCGATTGATTTACTATGAATTTTTTCTTCGCCAGTTGAATACCTTTTTCCTTAGTTTCACCCTTAGAGCGAAAAATAAGGGATGATATATTGAAGTAGGTTTTTATTCGATTTTGAAATAAGCCACTTTTTACTCGTTGTAAACGGATTTGGATGATACTTTTTTTAAATATGTACCCCCTCTGTTTTTAGATCACTCAATTGCTTATTATTATTTTTAAGTAATTGGATAATAAGGTGTTTGACATTGACTCAGATTCCGGACAAACGCACGCGTAAACTTACTCATTTCTGCAACGGTAAAAGCCCCAAGATACATGCAAACATTATCCACAATTACGTACTGTATTTCCCTAATTAAAAATCCTTGCTTTAATTTATTACGTCACATAGTACGTGAGCTACGGTTGGATGAGCCATTTTGTAGGTATATTATCTTTATATAATAGGGGTGATATGTTTTAATAGCATTCAAGGTTTAGCCTTCAAATGAAGTGTTTCAGTGTTATCGTGCCATTAATTAATTAAACAATAAGCGCATTAATTAGTTGGATTTATATAAGAAGTAAGTTTTTTAATTTCCGACGAAAAAGACGGGTTTAAGTTTGTAGTGTTTATATGTGTATCTGTGGCTTCGTAACTCCCAAAGGAATGGTCTGATTTTATACGGTTTTTTCTGTTTGAAAGTTGACGTGGTCGAGAGTTCTTAGTTATAATTTACGAAGATCTGTTCAGGTGTTTCATGTTTATCAGTAGAATACCATTACTTTTTTTATTTTTAAGTGAGCCCTATTTATGTATTATAACACAAAATAAAGTTTTTCTATTCTATTCTACCCCAATACCCCAAGTCAGGGGGTTGTACATTTTCGTAAAATTAACTTTTTCTTTTGTGTTCCGTATTACTAAGCCTACATTTTGTGTTTTTCTGATAGACTGTATTTTCTTGAACTTTTTGATAGAATTTTTTTATTCGATTTAAGGTGGGAATTAAGATTTCGATTTGGGTGTTTAAAGAAAAAGAAACGTTTGTATACATAACATGCGTTCGTAAATAAGGAAATTCTAATTGAATATTGTTATATGAATTAATGTGGTTAATCAATTCATAACTTATATAATAAATTTGTAATCTTCAAGGAAAAAATCCAAATAATTGTTTTTTTGTTTTTAATGTTATTTAGAAACTTTTGTGGTGTCCAAAATGACAAAACAAACTGAAAGCCTACCTGATATTATTATAGATGGTTACCGACACTCATAAACAGTTTCATATTTTAATTAATGATATCATATACCTAAATATAATATATAATACCTACCTATATTATATTTAGGTATATGATATCATTAATTTCATATATTATACATCGCCTTGGTTCTTCTCGTACTTCGGGGAGGACCTTCGTGTTGATTTTTATATGCGGCGGTAACTCCTTAACATAATGTGGGCTGTCAGCATAAAGCGTCACTTTAGTCACATTATATCATATATATATATTTCGTGCTTCGGAGGGCACGTGAAGATGTCAGCCCCGGCTATACTAGTCGATAAGAGATACTGGAGGAATTGAGGCACCTTGAAAACCCATGCCCTGCGATTTCACTCACCATATCCATTATCAGCGGAACTTTTTAATACAAATTTTATAAATAATAAACTGTTTTGCAGTTATAAGGAATACATTGACATCGTTTAGATGTTTCATCGTTTAAATGTCAACGTATTCCTTATCACTTAAATGATTATTTGGATAAATTATAAAAACCTCTTTTTTCTAGATCCGGCAATATGTCTGCTCTTCGTGTAATATTCTTTATCGCTGCTATATGTGAGTATTTATTTTTATTAAAGCGTTATTTTATTCATACACAAACATACTAATATTATAATTGAGAAATTTTGTCTGTAACTATTTGTTTCTCTTTCAAGCCACGGCTGAATGGATTTAGTTATAAAGGTATTTTTACGCCAACTAAATCATTAATCGCTTAAATCATTTTTGATAGATGCAAAGGTCAGATGATGAAGTAATTTTGAATTGTTTTATTGTGGGGCACTCTATAATCGGTACTGAAGCGATAACTGTATTTTTTCATTTTTGTCAGTTTCCGTCTTTATTCCGGCTAATCTCCGAAACGGCTGGACCAGTTCTGAAGGGATCTTAAAAAAAAATATATTATAGATAGATAGATAACACTTTATTACACACCAAAAGATAACAATAGCTTAAAACTAGAAATCTTAAATAATAAAAAGGGTAACAAAATGGGCGGTCTTATCGCTATAAAGCGATCTCTTACAGATCTTATACACGCGCACGAAGTCGCGGAGTATAGCTAGTATAAAATAAATAAGAATAATAATACTTAAAAAAATCAGGAAACAATATACAAAACCATATTTGTTTATTAAATTGCGAAAATGCGGCAACACAAATGAAGGCCCTGAACGGGTAGTCTCGAATACCTGTAAACAATCTCTTATCTTCAAACGGATTTATTTCGACCCTATTAATGCGATCTTCAAAGGGTATCCTAGGTAAAGGCAAAGTAGAAGAAGCTCAGTGTTCCATCTTTGTACGCCTCTTGTTGTACAATACAACAAAAGGTTGTATGAATTTATTAATTATAATACTAGCGGCCCGCTCCGGCTTCGCACGGGTATAAATATATAGCCTATGTCATTAACTGGAAAAATGATTAAAATCGATCCAGTAGTTTTGAATGTTTTGATTTATTCATTCGTGGCCCGCACGCGTTAAATTCCCGCCGCCCCCGGCCGGCCGGAACCGCCGCAAACGCTACGTCCCGCAATTTATAAATATGTAATATCTTCGAAAATATTCATTTAAATCATATGCTGTAAAGAGCCATATAAATCTATATTAAATCAACAATGTATTTAAGGTATTTAATTAGGTAAGCATTAATCCTGTATTGGTTAAAATCCCTTCGAAAATTAGCCATTATTTGTCGTAAAAAGTAAATGACAAAAAAATGTTATTGTGGGATATCCATAAAAGATATACATATACCATCACGGACTTTTCTGTAGACCTTTTCAATGTGTACAATACTTAGTACATTATTTTGATATTGTAAAACTCGTAGGGTTCAGCCTGCGTTTGCAATGTAAGCGGAAAAAATGTAATTATTTACGACATCACATTAGAAACCTCAAAAATAACAGTACTTCTCCACTATTTAATGGATGTTATTATACATATAAACCTTCGTCTTGAATCACTCTATCTATTAAAAAAACTGCATCAAAATCCGTTACGTAGTTTCAAAGATTTAAGCGTACAAAGGGACATACGGACAGAGAAAGCGACTTTGTTTTATACTATGTAGTGATTTGGCTCAATTAATATTTACTGATTATTGTGTGAAAATATAAAAAATTCGATTCGATATGTTACATACTCAAATAATTCAATGAAAATACAGCTTCCAATTGTTTTTTTTTTCCGCTAAAAATTAGATAAGAAATGTATTCTAAATTGAGTGATTGATTGAAAATTCTTTATTGCACATAAAATAGTACATAGGCAAACTTAATGCTAATTAGCACTTTCTTCCAGTTAACCTTTGCATAACATGAAGATGTGGTAGTGTTTAATAACAATAAGTAAGGGTGATGAAAAAAAAAATTATATATCGTAACAATTATAAATTAACAAAAAATATTTATTTTTGATAAATACTTACATAGATACCTATAGTAGCCTAATTTGTATGACGATTCTGTACAGTGACGTAATAAGAATAGGTATAGTTTGGATCTGAAAATACCCATTGACGGGGCTTCCAAATTGACATACTGTTTTTCAAATACTATGGCCGTGAGGTGTGTTTGTTAGTACGGGTCCTATCTTCACGGTTCGCGTAACATAATGCTGTCAAACGGTTCCAGGCTTAAAGGTCGACGTATTAAAATATTATCCTAATTCTACGTGTGAACCAAAATGCGGATATATTCTTTTCATTTAAGCTTACCCCTAGAACGCGTGGACCTAAATTTTGTTTTAACAATATGAATGAATGAATGAATACTCTTTATTGTACACCTTGATAGAAACATACATAACAAAAATAAAATTAACAAGACAGTCACAAAAAAAGAATGGGCGGCCTTATCGCTAATAGCGATCTCTTCCAGGCAACCTTTGGATGGAACGAAATTAAAAACGTGAAAATCTGGTAGGAGGCGCACCAAAAATCAAGTTGAGTTAAATACTTGCAACTCCATAACTTAAATTATAAGCACTTAAAATAAAACTTAGGAACTAAAGATATACATATCATCAGTAAAAAGAAACAAAAATAAAATAGGAAAAAACTTATAGTAAGTTAGATTAATATATTGTTCTTATTGTGATATGACACTTGCGCACTTTCCTGTGTCGTAGGTGGCATAAACAACTAAGACCTAAAGGCAATGTCCATACTCATCGTACAAAATAGAACTGGTTGGGGACAACTATGCTCCAACCAGTTAACAAACTTCAAAAACAGGATGTAGTTTTTTTAATGTGAATAAGTGACGGAACGAGCTGAGGGCCCACCTGGTGGTAAGTGGCGACCCCCGCCCACGACAACAGTAATTCGACTCAGTATAAGATTTAGATGTTGCAAAATGGTGATGGTGATGGAATCAAGCAGTGGTACAATGCGGATTAACTTGGCACAAGTTCTACTGTTACTTTTAGTTGCATCTTTAGCACCACCCAGGGACAAATATATATACATACGCGACATATATACTATTAGCTTATAATGCAGGGGCACTAGGATTCGCTGTGTAGCAATTAACATATCGTTTATTTCGTACAAAACCATAGCAAAAACTTGTGTCGTATGTTTTACTATTGCCGTGTACAGCTTTACACCGAACTTTTAAAAACATCTAAAAATTAAAGCGCGTATTTAAAGAAGCCCAATTTATAATAATATTAATTAAAATCTACCGTGAGGTGTGATAAATAGCAATTGTGTGCGCGTTACATATTCATGAGTCGAGGGATTTTTGTTAAAGCCAGAACACACCATCAAAGGCAGAATCTACATTGAATTTTGAAATGGATGTTATTTTTACGTGAATTATGTGAAAATATATCAATTTAACGGCGCTTTTTTAAATATGGCAATTTTCCATGAGCTTTTGTTGTTTTAACATCAGGAAACGAGCTGATGGATCACAATAATGAAGGAGGTGAGGGAATGAGGGAAGACTACCTAAAATTAAGTAGCTACCACGGCTTAAAAATATCAGCAATACAGTCCGTCTTTAGACTCTCGCTAATGAGAAGACCTAAGTCACATATTGATGCGCCCTAATATTATAAATGACAATGAGTTTATTTGTTTGCAATGCTTTTTTTTAACTATTCAAACGATCATCATTATATTTCGTGAATGGACTTGACTGATCTCACAGCTCAGTTGATAGTAGCTCCGTAATCTGTAGGTTTCGTCGATTCGATTCACCATCATTTGTGTGGCAAACATATTTGCTATGTATCTGAGTGTTAATATGTTATATATATATATATACCATTTAAGTATTCTATGAGTTGCCAGTTTACAAGTATAAGCTTGCAATATATTTAGTATGATTGTCAAAGTCATTTGTAGGTTATTATATCTGTGGATATATATTTTGGCGGCAGCGATAGAAGGATCCTGGGGTTAACTAGTAGGAAGCTGGTAAAACTAATGTAAAAGTGATTGAATTGTTGGTTTAACATAAATGAGAAGTTAATAAAAGAGAATAATAACGAGTATTAATGATCTGGAGATATTTCAACCACCACGTCGAGATGGGCGGTTGGTCACAAGGTATGCTTAGTTTTGGGCTAGCGCTGTGTCAAATGTCCATGAATTTTATTTATTCACCAATAACTGTACGTGACTTTTTCCGTTTCCCCTATCGTCCAATCACGTCACGCAAACCGTCAGCTAATTCATCGATAAGCATACTTCTCACTGCTTATTCTTCACTCTTCAGGCAAGTGAGGTCACTCTTAACCCTCTTGAGGACTGCTTCGATGATTTGAGAGGTTAACAAGCTATTCAAACTTTTTAAATATTATTTTGGAGGCTAATGCGCGGGCTTCACTAAGGTTTTAGGTGGTTTTTTGTCGTCAGGGTGGACCCAAATTGGGGCACTTATCAACATTAGGTAGGACGTATGTCGGGTTTGACACGTAATCATATTATCTTACTAGCTGTTTCCGTGACTTCGTCCGCGTGGACTTAGATCTATCCCAGCCTAGAAGATATAAAATATAATGTGATGCCTAATATGTCTGGTCGTTACTATTATATTAAAATTTTGTTATAAGTCAATCTCAAAATCTTAATTTCCGTTGAATTTTTTAGGATATTACTTGTATTTATTACTTTAAACGGCTCCAACGATTTGAATGAAATTTTGTGTTTAGATAGGGTTTTGCTATATAAGTCTTTAATTGTATTTCTTGTAAAAACGCATATTTTAACAAAAAAACGTTTGTTATAGTCAACTATGCCATCTCGTCCATTTTTGTAGTACTTGATTGGTAATCTATAATTTTAAATAAAACGAGCGAAGCTCGGTCACCCAGGTACTAAAATTAAGACCATAAATGACATAAGGTTCATGATTTAATACCCTCGTCACTATGCTTAATGCTAGATGCTATGCTTGGGGCTAGATGGCGCTGTGTGAAATATGTCAATAAATATTTATTATTATTCCACTATCGAACGTACAAATTTTTATTCAGTTAATCAATATGTATCATGCCTCGCGGTTTTCCGGGATAGAAGTAGCCTATGTGTTAATGCAGGATATAAACTACCGAACCAGCCTCTAATGTTCCCACTGCAGGGACACCGGCTTACTCTCGATAATTGAGAGTGAATGGGCGCTGATCTACCACGGGAGCCCAATCCGGATTGGTAGATGTCACATGTCGTCGAATTTTTGGTTCTAAGATATGCCGGTTTCCTCACGATGTTTTCCGTTACCGTTTTGAGAACGTGGTATTGCGCACATAAATTTTTCAAGTGAAAAAACTCATTGGTGCCCGTGTGGGTTTGAACCAGTGACCTTCAGATTGAATGTCGGCTTCTGTGCCCCTTGGCCACCACGCTCTCTATATAAACTATATTATATCAAATTTACATCCAAATCCGTTGAGCCGTTTGAGCGTGAAGGTACAAGCATACAAGCTATCGCCTTTATAATATTAGTGTGATAAAAATTCTTAGTGTGACTTCTCTTCGCCACGACAAGCAAAATTGTTCTTATATCTGTATACACACACAAAAAGGAAAGTGTAATTTAGATTTATGTTCTTACTTTGTGAAAGGGGATCATGCTCGCGAAAAGAAAAGAAGTAATCCTTCCATTACGGGTTTCTTGCTGGTTCTCATGGAGGGGGTAGGGTTTTAACAAGCGCTAAACTTAGTTACGAACGAAAAATCTCATAGGTAAACAATAAGTATAATTTTTCTTCGCCTATTGTATACCGATCTGGGAGTTTGTATTTTAAAATGGTTGGTATGTAAGGGCGAGAAAAAAGGGATGGAAGTATGGAAGTCAGTTTTTTTTCGATTTTCAAATCAGTTACTTGTGAATTGTATGTACCACCCTTAATCTTTTATGCAATTAATAATTAAAAGTCTGTTTTGTTCTGGATAAATGGGATGGTGAATTGTTAAAGACGTGGCTAAACGCAAAATTGTTGATAGTACATTGACAATTATTTTTACTGTAGTCTTTTTTGGTAAGGGGCATTGGTTCGAATCCCAGTGTAGAGCGTAGCCAGCCAATGAGCATGCTAAACTTCACTATGCCAGTCAAGTGCGATATAGACTCATAAATCGAGGTTAACCAATAGACATTGAACGAAATTATAAGCATAAGAAATGGAAGGTACCTATGTAATATAATATATGGACCAAAATAATCAGTCTCTAGGAAGCTGCTGCCTTATCTTGGCGACGCACACGTACCCAGCCGTAGGTAACATTACCGTAGGTAACTGTATTTTACGACTTATGTATGTCTATGTGGTTTGTCCACCATTGCATGTATTACTTAACGTATGGTTTTAGGATAGATGCTCAGAATGCGGTCAAAACTAATGTTTTTTTTGAAATATAATTTAATAAAAACCCATGGATAGAAATTTATGAGATATAATTTCTCAAGTAAACGATTCAACGATTTGGATGCAAATTTATGTATAGATATGGTTTAGCTATATAAGTATACCTGTTTAATTGTATTTCTTGTAAAAACGCAAAATTTAATACAGCGCCATCTTATTAATTTACGTGGTACTAAAACGAGCGAAGCTCGATTGCCCAGGTACTTTTAATGAATTGCTGCAAAATATCGACAAATCGACAATTATCTCTCAGAACAAAACTATTTCGTAAAACAGTATTAATAGGCTTTGATCCAATGTGACTTGGAAATCCGTAGGTGAAGGTATAAAGGCAAATACACCCAGCAGGTGGGAAAGCATCAGTGTAGCTGCTGTTTGAATGTGATCAACTATAAAATCTACACCGGTTGTACGGTAACCGATAGCATTGATCCTTTCAAAAATAGTTGGCAATTTTTTTTAGTATATTGGATATTTTGTTTATTAAGTTTGTGAAGTCAAGTTAAAAAATATTTATTGCCGTACCATACCAGCCTCTAATGTTCCCACTGCAAGGACACCGGCTTACTTTCGATAATTGAGAGTGAATGGACTCTGATCTACCACGGGAGCCCAATCCGGATTGGTAGATGTCACATGTCGTCGAATTTTTGGTTCTAACACATGCCGGTTTCCTCACGATGTTTTCCGTCCCCGTTTTGAGAACGTGTTATTGCGCACATAAATTTTATCAAGTGAAAAAACTCATTAGTGCACGTGTTTATTAAAAAGCGGGGATATCACTTATTAAATAGATAGATCTTTCATATACTCTTTTTTGTAAATACATACATATAATCCTACTACTATTATAAAGGCGAAAGTTTGTAAGTATGGATGTATGGATGTTTGTTACTCTTTCACGTAAAAACTACTGAATGGATTTGAATGAAACTTTACCACAATATAGCTTATACATCAGAATAACATATAGGCTAAAATTTTTGAGGTTTCTATAAAATCTATAATATATATATAAAAGAAAGTCGTGTTTGTTACAACACTTATAACTCGAGAACGGCTGGACCGATTGCCATGGTTTTTGATTTGTTGGATTTGTTTCCGTCCCGAATAGCAGAATAACTATTAAAACATTGGAAAATTAACGAAAAAAAAAAAAACAAATTATTCCCGTATTCTCCACGGGAACGGGAACTATGCGGGTGAAACCGCGGGGCTCAGCTAGTATAATATATAACACTCAGACATAAATACATATTAATACTCAGACATAAAAAAAATCTATGTTCGCCACACAAATGTTTTTCCTGCGTGGGTATCGAACCTATAATACTTCCTACAGCGGAAAAGGCAGAGCTACTACCATCTGAGCTATGAGGCTAGTCATTGACTAAGGAAATAAAAAAAAAGTTTACTCATTCATACCTCTGCACGAGGATTACCTGTGTCGCAGAAGGCATGTCAAACACAGAAACACAATACAAACAGTCAAAACCCGAGAACAAACTTCATGCTCAGCGCACAAAGTGTGAGACCCCTCGCTTCGAAGGCAGGGCTACTACCAACTAAGCCACAGACTAACTATCACTAAGTATCAAGACTGTGAACCTGTCACAGTACACCAATCTCTGGATGAATAGCGCGATTAGTTGAGCAAGCCAGTACATCCCTGATTGGTGGCATACGATTGTTGCTCGAACGCATAACTTCTACGGGGATTGAGTTACGAGACAGATTTGATTTTGGAACACAATAGTAGGTTCTGCAAGTTAAGATATTTTGTAAATGTACTATACCAAATGTATTGTAGTATACCAAATGTATTGTATTATACCAAATGTATTGTAGTATATCAAATGTATTAGATTCAGATTGAGATTCAGATTATTTATTGATAACAATAAGTTACAGGTCAGATACGTTAATAAATTATGTACAGTGTTCCAAAACCGCGAGTAACATCGCGGGGCGCAGCTAGTAGAATCATAAAATTAACGCATTTTTATCAAATCAACTTGTGAATTCAATTGGAGTATACCAAATGTAATACAAATATAATCTCACGCAGAAATATCGAGTAAAAAATCCAAAAATAACTTCAATAATTTCTCCGTTAAACCTCGTTTGAAATATACGAGGTTTTACGGAGCTATAAAGGAATCATAAAATTCATTCAAAATTGGCAAAGATATCACGTACCTAACAAACACAAGAGAAACATACGGTTGAATAGATAGAATCCAATAAAACAGAATCTCTTATTTTGAAGTTATTTAAAAATGGAATAATTTTAGCTGCCACGGCCAGTACTCTATTACTGGCAAAAACTGGTCCTAACCAGTTTTTGCCAGTAATAAAGTACTTGTAAAATTGTACTGACAAAAGTTACTGGACGAGCAGATGGTCCACTTGATGTTAAGTGCTCTCAGCCGCCCATTAACAACAAAAATACGACTCAGGTCTTCCCCTACTTAAGTCTGAAAATACCCAACTTGAATTGTGTTGCACCTGTCATCCTGAGAGGGGTTTGGTACGCCTCCAGTACCTGTAATTTCACCAGCACTCATGCCCTTCCACCGGAACACAGCAGCGCGAGTGCACCACTGCTCAGCGGCGGATTTCCAGGTTCAGTGGCAGTACTTCTCCGGACGAATTTGGAACAAGCTTTACGGCTTGGGGTTGCTGCTTTCGTACCACCTAGGAGACACGTGTAGGGACTCTAAGGGTATATACTTACGGACGCGAGCAAGTTTATCGGCTAAAGAAAACACCTGATATTTTTTTTTATTACAGGCGTCACTGGCTACGAACAATATTTGATTCAGCACCCAAAGAACTTCGGGCATAGTATTGGAACAAAGACAGTCCAAAATAAAGACTGGGGCACCCCAAAAAGTCCTCAAAAAGTGATAGTGGACCCAGGACTGGACGCGATTGGACAGCCTAAGGATGGGAAGAACCACCCGTGCTACCGGCCCTGCCAGCCAGGGAATACCATGACCTGCTACTACAAATTCCATGTGGAATGGTATTATTCTATGAGCAAGGTAATTTATTTTTATTTGAGTAAATGTTACGAGCTGAGGGCCCACCTGGTGGTAAGTGGGGACCCACGCCCATGCCAACTGTAACTCAGTATAAGATTTGGATTTTTGATCTCTGTGTTTATATTTATTTCCTAGAAAATCATATTTATTTATCTTAAATTTGGTAATAATGGGAAATTTGGCAAGCCATTACCCAATGTTTGTATTATATTAAAGTTAGTTAACAAGCGTTCAAACAACGCTTTCTGCTTCTATTCGGGTTACTAGGAATGTTTCGCACAGTTTCAATACCTTCATCCCTTGTTTCTCACCCTAAGGGGGTCCCTACCATTTTGAAAAGAAACATCAAGCGAAGTAAAATGTCAGAAAGCAAAATACACAATTTCGTTTATTTGGATGACCTCAAAACTATTGAACAGAAATACATTTAAATAAAAAAATATTAAAAAAAATCGTTTGATGACTGACATAATAATTTTTAGAGTAAATAATTACTCACGTTCGAATGAGCAACAGCTGAAGATCATATCAAAAACATTATAAAACTGGCTCAATTTGTATCCAGGCTTGCAAGGACTGCCCGGTGAATGCTACGGCATGCGGAAACCCAGATTGCGTGCCAGCAAATGGGATCGGAAGACCCATCACGGTTGTCAATAGGAAGATGCCAG
The DNA here is from genome assembly GCA_921293045.1 of Aplocera efformata. Lineage (NCBI taxonomy): Eukaryota > Metazoa > Arthropoda > Insecta > Lepidoptera > Geometridae > Aplocera > Aplocera efformata. Next base: position 2,824,490 of record OV121061.1, read on the forward strand.
GACCAGCTATTCAGGTAAGACCAATATTATTATTATTACTAATCCCCTTCCACTCCTTCCGGTCTTGCGTTTTCGAGGGCCAGTCTCTCATAAAGTTGTCAAGATCGTCTCGCCATCTCCGTCTGGGTCGACCACGATGCCGTTTCCCGTTGTTAGGGATAACCGATAATTAAAAAAAAAACATAGGCTATCGTAAGTACTGCCTACAGAAGTAAAAACTTGAACCAATTAAATATATGTACATAGGCTGCTAGATAGTCTGGCGTAAGCACAATACGTCTCGAGTATGTCGGATTCATCGGTGACGTGAAAACATAAGTTGTTTTTTTTTCGAAGTTTTCATTTCAGAAACTTACACCGTACTAGGATTCCTTTTGTTGTAGGTGACATAGATAAACATCCAACACCCGAGAACATGATCTTCCTACTGTAGTTTTTCCACACAGCTTCGATCTTGGGTTCTTCAAAAGGCTAGTTTATCACTACCTCAAAGACCCTCGCTTCGAAGGCAGGGTTAATTATGATTATGCTTCGATGAATGTAGCGGAACGAGCTGAAGGCCCACCTGATGGTAAGTGGTTGCCCATGACAACAGCAATCCAACTCATAATAAGACTTAGATCTTGGACTGAGTATTCATACTGCGTCCATCATCCGAGACTTCGATGTAATCTCATGCATATGTGATTTCACTGGCACACAAGCCCTTCCACCAGTACACAGTAATGAGAGCACTACTGCTTAGTGGCAGATTGTAAGTGTGAGGGAAGTATCTTCGAACAAACTCGGCACAAGTTCCACTGCTGGTTCAGCTGGTTCCGTCACATATTACCATCAAAATATAAGTAAACTAAAATAAAATACCAATTATTAAGTTTCGCTAATCGCAACAGTACATTTCGTGCCGCACTCCAAAACTGTTTAACATTTAATTAAACTCGATAGACCGACTATTGAAAACCAACACTGTTTCCTTGTTAAAATAACTTTTAAATTGTTTAGTTTTTATAGGAACCACATTGTTACGCCTTATATAAAAATACGAATGGCCATTGAAAAATAACCAACGTTTTACAACTTTTAACGGTTATTTTGACTGTGTTGTTAAATTGTAAAACACTACAGTCTGACCACATTATTTGGTCCGATGTTTAATACTACGCTGGCATCTTGGCTCAGAGATGGAACAATGGAAATTGTTCATTATGTCTGAACCACTGAAATAATCCACCAATTATGATTAATACCAACAACTGAAGCGATTTTAGAAAATAATAAAAACTATAATTGACTGATTTAAAAATCAAATATACCAACTTCAACACATTCATTTACGTATTATATATTACACCTACCTATTGGTTAAGTGTTACAAATTCTTCATGACAAAAAAAATAAGTGGCCTTAGGGGGCGGTTTTATAGTTTTTTAAAACAGTCTTTTGTGCTGCTAATGAACTTAACACTCTTCAAAAAAGTAACTTAATGCATAACGGTCGATATAATGCAGTTAGACTGTACAGTTTGTAGTTTACAGTATAAAAAAGTTCCCTTTGCGGAGGCTTTCATTTTTAATGTTTATTGGGGTTTAAGCAAATGGCCTCGTGCTCGATTTTATTTTCAACCCGCATTTTCAATTTCATAGTACGTTTAATAAAGTATGCAGTCCAATCTGCAGTTTTTCGCTTTAGGTATCCAGCATTGATTGGCAGCAGATATTTTGCCATGGACTGCGTTATTTTGTGGAAATAATTTGCCAGTTATCCTAATTCCTCGTACCTGAAATGTTAACAATTCGTTATTTCATTATTTTGAAATAACGTGTGATCTTGTAGATATATATTTATTACAAGAAAAGTGACGTTTCCTATTGTTTTTAAGAATTTTATGGATATAAAGTCTTTGAATTTGAGTAATAGTATTTATTAAAAAAATGTTTATTTTGAGAAAACTTTGGCCGAGTTATTCGTGGGGTAGTTATCACAGGAATAAGCGTACTAGTTGAATGGGTAATCGTTTAGTGGCATGGAAACGAGCGTTTCCGAGGGTATTTTATAATATCTACCCCGTCTGTCATACGATAAGCCATATCAGTGAACTTAAAAATTGTGTGTGTAAAACTTGTGTGTCACCACCATCCACACAGGGTTGTTGCGAATGAGTGTAAGCATTTGTGTATACTACTGATGATTAAATGATAGGCCTATGAGACACTACACCCCCGTATCGAGTGATGGGCGCAGGGGATGCAACTTGGGTCTTCTGATACTTGGGTAGGTTCGTATTGTCGTTATGTGCGGAGGTAAACCACTTAACATTAATTGGCTTTCAGCTCGTTCGGTCAAGATTGTTGAACAAAAAAATACCATAGCTAATCTATTGAATTTCTTTACAGATCTGCAAGAATGACAGAGTGGTTGTGGACGTAGAAAACGATCTCATGGCTTCAGGGACCACCATACATTGGCATGGTCTGCATCAGAAGGACACGCCGTACATGGACGGTGTACCATTCGTGACGCAGTGTCCTATCCAGCCAGAATCTACTTTCAGGTACGTGTATCTTCCTTAGGACAGTGTCCATAGAACCTGAAATTAAGGATAGCAAAATTACTACCATAAAAACTGGCATTTTTTTCTAAAGTTTGAAAATCGAACCCTAAATAATAAAAAATTAAATAAAACAATATTATATTTTATTTTAATTCGCCTTTATAATATAAGTATAATTGTGATTATTAGGACTTACGATTAACAAAGGCTTTAAATTTATTTTTTAGTTATTTAGTTATTTTTATTCAGATATGAATTCAGTGCCCCGCAAGCGGGCACATACTTCTGGCACTCCCACATTGGGCTACAGCGGGGGGATGGAACCACGGGGGCTCTGATCGTAAGAGAACCCCTAAACCAGGACCCTCACAGGCGATTATACGACTTTGACAAGTAAGTATCATTTCCCCCTCTCGATTTCTCAAAGTCAAATCAAAAACTGAGAAAAAAAAATCATGTGGTAAAATTTTTTTTCTTGGTTTTTGATTATTTGTCTTGCGTTACGTGTTTGTACATACCATCTTAGTGCAAGAGTTTGTAAACGTTTTTTTAATATCTACGAGTATAATACTTCAATTTGAAAAATATTGCTATGATTTGAATATTTAGATTCATTTTAGATTTTGATATATTCATTGCGATGATTTCCTATCAAAAGCTGCCTGTATAAAAGTAAAATTATTTTTAGCCCTGAGCACGTAATCCTGGTGACCGATTGGCTAAACAACGCTACAATAAACCTGTTCACCGATCACCACCATTCCTCGGGGGACAACCGACCAGGGTCCATCCTGATCAATGGAATTGGAAGGTTCAACGTCACCAACATGAATGGAACTACTGCTATGATGAAGGCTCCTGTGTTTGAAGTTGAAAGGGTAAGATTAAGATGACTGGCACACAGATCAGGTGCTAGAGTGTTGTAGGTAATGGGTTTGAGTCTCACCGAGGACAATTTGTGTGATGAATATACGTTTGTGTCTGGATGTTGCAATGTTTAATTAAAAAAAAGTATTGTGTTGGTATTCTGATCTGTTTCCTATGGTACAAGTTATGCTAGGTTGAAACTATTTTGCACTGTGTAATGTCAATGAATTTAAAGAATTTTCGAGATCCTATTTTCGAGACGTATTTTACATACTGTTGGATATTTCTAGGGTCTCTAACACGACCCTATAAAATAAAATTCAGTAAAGTAATTTTTCAAACTAAGGGCACATTAAGTACAATAGCGGAACAAAAGCTTAATTTTCTTTTGTTCAAAGTAAAATGTTTTTATCCGAGCATTGCGTATAATAAAGAAGAAAAAGAGAAAAGTTTAATTATATACGTGTTCTAACTTGAACTTTATTTATAGGGTTCTAGATACCGTTTTCGTTTGATCAACGGGGAGTATCTCAATTGTCCAGTAGAGTTGTCGGTGGATGGGCATAACATCACAGTCATTGCTACGGATGGGTCAGATCTGGTACCTATTACCGGTAAGTGCCGTTTCGTACAGTTCGCGAGAGCTTTATAATCCTAGAATTAATGTAGACAGAGAAGGAGAATGTCAAACAAAGTTCCACTTATCGGTGAAGCCAAAACAAAAACAAAGTGTGCGTATTATTTCCATAAAACGCCGCCATGCAAACGTACGGATTTAGCACTGAATTAAATTACTAAATCATTAAGAAGACATCTATGAAGAATCTTTTGGACATAATTATAGCAACTAAATAATAAAAATAGTTCAACTACAGAAAAAAAATTGTGACAAATTTAGCTGGTAATTTACTCCAACGAAAGACAGTTAAAAAGAGATATAAAAACTATCATTAAATTAAACTTATCCGTCTTAAGTCTCTTATAAATTATATTTGATGAATTGAATTAAAATGATCAAATCTTTTGAAAACAATGAGAGTAAAAACCGTATTTATCCCATAAAGAAAAATGTTGATATTTAATATCGAATCCGTCTAATTTTAACATGAATAAAGATTAAAGTTTGACCAAACGACCGTCCGTTAATTATAGCCAGATTCACAAGAATATTACGGATTTTTGAGCGAAAAATTTGCACAAACACGTTTTCATTTAATATTTCATTTTGTCTATTTAAATTCAAATCGTTGGCTCCTTTTGTTCATTGTCCCGTCAAGTTAGCATTTTTTCCTCCCATTATCTGTGTACTTAGTGATGGGGTATAATTCCGTAATTACGTAGTAATTTTACGCGTGAAAATTTGGCATCAGGTAACTCCCATTTCCGCAAAAACAAATTTATACAGGAAGGAAATACTAAACGGGAGGGAAAATAGTTTATTTAGTCAATTTAACAATATTTAAGCTTATATCCACTTTACTTTCATTACGCGAGAGTTAATAGCTTTAATCTTCACGTTAGCCTAACGCCATTAAACTTTTGGTTGTTCAGCATTTTTGATATTATTTCTAGGGATGTTTTTATTCAAAATTATTACAGCGTCTTATTAAGTATAATCACTTGGATTTTTCAATAGAAAAACTAACTCAATAATAGAAAATAATTGTTAAACAAAAAATGAGAAGCAAACGCTTGCGTAGCGGTATAAGCCCCTGTATCTTAGGTTGCATTGATACACAAAATAACACAACATACATATACAAAAATTCTCACGGAAGGGAAGGGATTCGGTGGGAGCGGCCACCGAAGGTAGTGTGTAAAATAAATAAAAGTATCTACGGAGCCCTCCAAGAAGCCATAATTATCTAAGAAGGTTAAAAATTTGCCTCATATCCTCCGGCGGCACCGTGGCTTCGAAGCGAAGCGAGAGAATCGAACCCGAGAGGGTTCTACTCCCGGCCGGGGCACATTTTGTGTAGTGAGCATGAAGTTTTTTCTCGGGTTTTGAGTGTTTGTCTTGTGTTTCTATGTTTGTTCATGCCATCTGCGACACAGGGAATCCTAGTGCAAAGGTATGAGTGTGTAAACGTTTAAACGTTTATATAGCAAAACCCTATTAGAATATCAATTACGAGTATGTCTCCCGTAAAAGTTCTAGATTTGTGTAAGCAAGCACGTCACTACCGCTTTATTCTAAAGGGGCAATATCATTGTACCTGCTTTTCTCAAGTTTAAGGATTATATTATAGTAATTAAAATATTTTAACCGAGTTTTCAAAAAGTGGAGGTTGTCAATTCGCTTATATATGACGACGAATTGGATTTTATGGCGTGCGATAAATTTTATGAAGCAAAGTCGATTATAATAACTATAATTTCTTTTCATATATTACTTTGAATATAATTTTTGGAACAATGGAACATATCCCGTTGCCGAACAAGAGACTTAGCTATGAAAATATAAAACTATATATTATTTGCATTAGAAAATACTATACAAACACATATACATTTTTTATAGTTTTTTATGTTAAATGATTACGGAACGTACTGAGGCCCCATCTGGTGATAAGTGGCGACCCCACCCATGACAACAGTAATGCGACTCAGTATAAGATTTGGATCATACACTGAGTCACATTCATCCTGCTGTGTCCATCACCCGAGACGGGGATGATACGTCTCATGCGCATGTGATTTCACCAGCACCCACGCCCTTCCATCGGAACACAGTAATGCGAACACTACTGCTTGGCGACAGATTCCAGGTGTGGTGGCAGTACCTCTCCGGACGAACTTGGCACAAGTTCTACTGCTACTTTTGGTTGCTCCTTTAGCACCCGGGGGGTACGTGTAACAACATATATATTTTGTCAATATTCAATTATTATGGTGGCATATTCTCTGTACTTACAAAATTATCTTGCTCATCCTAATAATTTAGGCCTATCCTCCCAATGTCGGGTTTAAATTGCGTATTTAATAATTAACCCGCCATAATCAATACCAAACAAAGTCTAGCCGCCTCAAAGGCCTATCTCTCCCTATCTTATCTTGGGACATAAAGAAATGCCCTTCGGGGCCACAAAGAGGTAGGTATTAGGATTAATTACTTTGGTCTGCTGATAAAAGTAGGACCGAATTGTCTGCGTTGGTGATAAAAATAGGAAAAGGGACCAAGATGGGGGATACTTAACTAGTGATTGGAGATTATTCGTTTCATTAGGTTTTTAAGCTTTTACATCGGAATAACATATATAATTCCACGTCTTTATGCCGGAAGCGTTAGGCAGAGCAATGGGCAACTATTCTCTTTGTTGATTATACTATCGTGGGAACGTAGCCAACTCTGATGTCGGAGTTTACCGCCTGAAAGTTTCCGACATGGCGTATCGTCTAGTAAATTACCTTCAAAATAATGAGGCTTGGCTGAGTTCCGCCTCAAAATTAAAAAGCACAAAATTAAATAGTTTAATGTTTCATTTTGTTTTGTTATGCAATAGTGTTTCTTTTACTTTTTATATTGTTACCTAATGCTACACATTTTTTATTATGTAATACCTTACAATTTGACAAGGCCTATGTACAGCCGCTATCTAATATGGTGTAATGACAATACCAAGTGTTTCGAAGTGTCCCTACGGTTAGTAAAGGATATATATATGAACAAAGTCAATATCTTAACGTAATATCTAATGATTTGGTAGGACGGAAATTTCTAAAACTAATCTATTATCAACAATATAAAACTATAAACAGTCTGTATACCTGAAATAAGAGGAAATCTTAGATACGCCCATTTCCAGGCAAACGCGTTAAGAAAATTGAATTTCGGCTACATCTCGTTTCGTCGTAGTTGGTAAAACTTAGTTTGAAAGTCTTTTTAGACAAGACGGAAACTTTCTGTTTCACTAAAGAAGAACGTAATCTGATTAGTTGTTTCCAATTGATTAACCCGAGATTTTGGCTTCAAGAAATTCCAATGCACAAAGAAAATTAGGTAGGATGGTTGAAGACAATTTGGTGAAAGATATTGCGAAATCAGTGGGGTCACGTCATGTATCCAGACAAGGGCAAGCAAGACAGGTCAATAATGTTTTTATCACACTGGCCTCTCAACCCAGTTGGTAGTAGCTTTACCTTCTGTGTTGTAGGTCGTACGTTCAATTCTACTTCAGGACAAGCATTTGTGGGATGAACATAGATGATTGTTTAAAAGTAATAATTTGGAAAGGAAAGTCCTTTAAAATAATAAGTACCTGGGTGGTCGAGCTACTTGTTTTATCTGAAATTATAATTTTTTGAAGTAATGGTATATTCAAGTTTATGTATGTATGTATTAAATTTTCAGCATTTTTTTTTATATAAACGTGATTTTTGTAAACATATGCGTTTTTACAAGAAATGCAATATATATAAGCACTGCAAATATAGTTTCACACAGATGCTTCTGCTTCTTTTTTTGGACTTTTGTGTCTTTAGTTCACACAGTTCGCTCGAAATTATTATGACAGGGCAGGGTTTGCCGGGGCAGCTAGTGAGATATATAAGCTAGTATAATTGGGACACCTATTCACGTACCCATCGTAGCACAGAATCGCTCAGTTGAAGAGCCATGAAACGGTCACCCATCCAGCTACTGGCTGCCTGGAAACTCGCTTAACTTAGGTTGACTACGACAAGTTTTTGTAAAATATTTCTGGCTTCTCTATTATATATTAGCTAACCGTTTTTATGTCTGTCTATCGAAATAGTATTTTCCGATAAAAATTTCGCCATCAGGAAATTGGAAAACTTTCCCCAACGAACAGGCTAACCGAGGGGTAGTGCTCGCAATCTGAGCAGGTCAAACACTTTTTAGCATTGGATTTTTGATTAATTTATAGTTTTTAAGCCGACCAAGCTTGTATTCGTTTTATTTTGTTGGTAGAAGCGAACTTTTTTGTTTGGCTAACTATGCAGATTTTTACTCCGGCAGATCTTTGTTGAATCGAATTTTCTAAATAAATTTTAAATGCAAAAATAAATATTCATGTACATTTCACACAGCGCAAAACTAAGCTGCAATATAGAATATAGCTTACTGATAGAATCTAGATTTAGCACTTTTATTCCAAGTACATACGTATACATAATTTACATAATTAATTAATTAAGACACGGAAAAAACATCTATGTCCGTCACACAAAAGCTTGTCATAGATGGGAATCGAACCCACGACCTACAGCGCCGAAGACAGAGTTTCTACTAAAGAAAGTGCGAGGCCAGTCTAATAAAAGAAAGTGCGAGGCCAGTCTAATAAAAGAAAGTGCGAGGCCAGTCTAATAAAAGAAAGTGCGAGGCCAGTCTAATAAAAGAAAGTGCGAGGCCAGTCTAATAAAAGAAAGTGCGAGGCCAGTCTAATAAAAGAAAGTGCGAGGCCAGTCTAATAAAAGAAAGTGCGAGGCCAGTCTAATAAAAGAAAGTGCGAGGCCAGTCTAATAAAAGAAAGTGCGAGGCCAGTCTAATAAAAGAAAGTGCGAGGCCAGTCTAATAAAAGAAAGTGCGAGGCCAGTCTAATAAAAGAAAGTGCGAGGCCAGTCTAATAAAAGAAAGTGCGAGGCCAGTCTAATAAAAGAAAGTGCGAGGCCAGTCTAATAAAAGAAAGTGCGAGGCCAGTCTAATAAAAGAAAGTGCGAGGCCAGTCTAATAAAAGAAAGTGCGAGGCCAGTCTAATAAAAGAAAGTGCGAGGCCAGTCTAATAAAAGAAAGTGCGAGGCCAGTCTAATAAAAGAAAGTGCGAGGCCAGTCTAATAAAAGAAAGTGCGAGGCCAGTCTAATAAAAGAAAGTGCGAGGCCAGTCTAATAAAAGAAAGTGCGAGGCCAGTCTAATAAAAGAAAGTGCGAGGTCAGTCTAATAAAAGAAAGTGCGAGGCCAGTCTAATAAAAAAAAATTATACTTAGTAGCACTAAGTCTTTAGTGTACATATACATGACCAGGTTTAAAAAATGACATTTTTTTATTGAAATATTCTTTAATTTTTTTTTTAAACTAAAATCGTTTAGCCTTTTGTTGTGCTTTTATATTTTATTTATGCTTTTTTTATAATTTCTGTTTTGTTTTTGTTCTATTATTCTATACGTATATTATATAAATGTATTTACTGCTATTTCTTAAGTAATACTTTAATACTATTTTTATTAAATTTGTTTATTGGGTTTTTTGGTTGGAACAAATAAATGTTTCTTTCTTTCTTCTTTACATTAACGCGAGCGAAGCTACGGGCAAAAGCTAGTGTATAATTAAAGTTTGACCAAACAAATAACTCGTGATCGTTAAATTCAATGCATAAATTGTAAAATTTGACCAAAACAAACCCATAGCACTAAGCTAATATTCATTTTTGAATCAACATTAAATTCGCAGTAACGGGGCCCTTATATAACGAGCGAAAACGAACTGAAAATCATAGTCGAAACTTTATTTCTCTTGAGTTCATATAATAATTTGGGATCGTCATTAATTAAAATATATATGCAAGTACTAGCAGATGGGCCCTCATCTCGGTCTGTCACAAATTGAAATAAAAAAAAATGCTGCTACTGTATCCCGCATTATTATTTATTCTAGCAGTGGATCTTAGATATATTTTATTAAAATCAGTTCAGCTCGTTCAAGGCCATCATCATCATCAGCCTATACATGTCCACTGCTGGACATAGGCCTCTCCTAGTAAGCGCCATTGAGCCCGATATTCGGCACTTCTTATCCACTTCTTACCAGCCACCTTGTGCAAGTCGCTCCACCTGGCCAGGGGGCGCCCTACACTACGTTTGCCTACTATTACAGCTCATTACTATTACACCGAATTATTACATCATCGTAAAATGAACTTGGGTAGTCAACTGTTCGAATAAATTTATCAAACGATCGAGTACTAATGTTTGTTCGCGTACATTCGGTATATATGCATCAATATACCCATAGTAGCTGTTTATTCTGCTTCGCAGTTGGTCAGTCAGTCTCACTCGATTTACATATTCAAATTTTCTGCTGGGATCAAAGAGGTAGGTAGAAGCTGTATGGAGCCCAGCCGATATTTAGTACTCCCGTACACTGGTACGCTTTGTACCCACGCTAATCTTTCAATTGTTACCATCGACAGACCACAGAAAAGAGGGGGCTCTTCTAATACAGGTTTATATAAACCAGAAGAGATCCCACACTCTCAATACCAAATGTAACCCTTTTATAACGTCAATAAATAATTTTTGGAACGAAGTTCCTTATCGCGCGTTGAGAAAGGGGGCTAGACGGAAAAAAATCTCACGAAAAGTTGTGATGACACTTTTTGCTATAGTAAGCTATTGTAAGCCGTACGGCGTGCGCATGTCTCTCTGTCTGTCTCACTCTCTCTTATAGAAAGCAAGCCAGATAGAAATATTACATTATATTTGTTAATAATAAAAAAAAATATTATAATTTAAAAAAAGAATATTATTACAATTCCTTCGCTAATTAATCGAAAGGAACTTCGTTCCATCCGGGTGTCCCTAGACAACTCTCAACCTTTTATTTTTTTATTTACTGGTGTTGCCAGCGGACCGTTACTTATTTACAATAAAATTCTCAATTAACACATGTCACGAAAGTATCGGAAAAATGTAGGGTAGTGAAGGCTCACCAGATGTTTCGTGGTTGTAACAGCAATAGGACTTAGATATTCTTCGCAATGAGAAGACTCAAGTCAAATGCCGTTGCACCTGTCAATTGAGACGGCGATATTGCGTCCCATGCGCCTGTGATTTCACAGGCGCAATATCGCCATACTTTCCACCGGAAAACAATGTGCTACTGCACCACTGGTGTTGCCATAGAGAGAATGTCCTACAGTCGAGCTCCTAACATATCTAGACCAAGTATGCTATTTCTTGCACCTCGTTACTTTCCACCAAATGTCCTGGTTCTTCTGCTCTCGTGTAAGTGGCTAGGTTTGATTTCAGAGTGTTCATCCTGCAACATGTCTTATCGACTAGTATATCCGGGACCGACATCCAAACGTGTCCTCCGAAGCACGGAAACGCTCAGTTCAAATGCTACTAAATGGTCACCCATCCAATTACTGACCGCGCGGAAAGTTGCTTAACATAGATCATCTGGAAAGAACGTCTAAGCAAGCTAAGCCATAAGCGCTTCGTGGTTAAAGCTTTTAAAAAAAAATTTCGTTGTGTGCGGTTACACTTATTAAACATACGGTTTTGAAATGTGAAATGGATCTTTGGCCGTTACTATGAGGCATTGCCTGTCAGTTTAGCTTGGGATTTACGATTTAGTTATATCATAGTACTCAATTTAATATACCTAGAAGATAACTGTACTTTGTGATTTAAATTGTTAATTAATTCGGCTCCGTGGCTTAGTTGATAGTAGCCCTGTCCTATCAACTAAGCCAGGGGGTCCCGGCCGGGGCGGACTTTGTGTGGTGAGCATGAAGTTTGTTCTAGAGTCTTGGGTATTTGTCTTGAGTTACGTGTTTGTCCATGCCATCTGCGACACAGGGAATCCTAGTGCAGAGGTATGAGTGTGTCGTTAACACACGTTGTTTTAAAATTGCCAGTTGTCCTAACAGACGTAGTTCTTTGACTCACAATTTCAAAGTCAATTATCAAAAGAAATTTGCACATATAAAAGCCACATATGTTATTGCCGAAAATTCAGATTTTCTGGGAAGCATCCATTTTTTCTTTTCCCAAAAACCTTATTCGAAATCTTATGAATATAAAAAGAAAATGATAACAGCAAACGTTTATGAACGAAAAGCATTTATTTTGGGACGAATACAATAAGTTGAGTATTAGAACAAAATAGAATATTACTTTATTGTAGACATTACATAAAAGTATACAAAACTAAAGCTAAAACCTATAGGTGGCACAATGGGCCGCATTATCGCTTAAAACCATCTCTTCCAGACATGTTTTGTACTTGTTTAACGGGATTAACTTATAAGGTATTCTAGGCTATTATCATAACAGAAATACATAAGATTTTGTAAGTACAGGGCCCAAGTTTTCATTGAGCTCGTCTCCACCGTACCAGCCTCTAATATTCCCACTGCAAGAACACCGGCCTATTCTCGATATTTGAGAGTGAATGGGTTCTGATCAACCACGGGAGCCCAATCTGGATTGGTAAATGTCACAATGTCGTCGAATTTTTGATTCTAAGACATGCCGGTTTCCTCGCAATGTTTTCCGTCACCGTTCCGAGAACGTGGTATTGCGCACATTAATTTTTCAAGTGATAAAAGTCATTGGTGCACGTGTGGGTTTGATTCAGCGACCTTCAGATTAAAAGTCAGCGTCTGTGCCCCTTGGCCACCACATGATATCATGTAATTTCATCGGCAGCCTTCAAACTAAATAGCAACAATGCGCTTTTTCACGACAAACAAAAGGTAGGCCTAGCTACCTACCCCTGGCAAACGCTGCACAAGCAGGTTCTGCTCCTACGTTACAAATAAAGCTAATTTTCGTTTTTGAAAATTAGCTTTAATTAATTATAAAAGCTGTGAAGAGTAAGTTAGACCGGATCTCTAACAGCTAAGCGGAGCAGATTAATAATGACTGGGTGAATTTAATTAAAATCCTTGCAATATTTTGTGATTATCTCGTATCTGTTTGATTTCCCAAAATATTATCCATTTCGAGGTATAGTTGAATTTAGGGTACAACACCTGCTATGGTCCACCATTGACGCTGAATTTCAATCTGAAGGTCGCTAGTTCAAACGCACACGTCCACAAATCACTTAAAAAATTTATGCGCGCAATACCACGTTCTCGGAACGTTGACGGAAAAGATCGTGAAAAGAAACCGGCATGTCTTAGAACCAAAAATTCGAAAACATGTGACATATACCAATCCGGATTGGGCTCCTGTGGTAAATCAGAGCCCATTCAATTTCAATTATCGAGAGTAGACCGGTGTCCCTGCAGTGTAAACATTAGAGGTTGGTACGGGACCTGGTATGGAAGAAACTATGATTTTATATTTTCAGATAAAGTAACAAAATTAATAATGCGTGTTGCAAAATGCCCATACTATTATAACATAATCTTCCTATTTCAAAATATAATCAAAATTTGTCTCAGTATGCCATGAAACATTTTAAAAGTAGCAATATTTGGCATTATTTCAACGCCAGCGAAGTAGTTATGTTATAAAGTGATAAATGTGTTATAGTAGGGTGGTCCGTCTCGATTATCCAAGGTCATTAGGTTGCGTAAAAGTTGATTTTTCGCCTATAAACCGTCGCCCAAACAAGTAATAAAAGGAATCATTTATCTTTACGTTTTGTGCTATGATCCGTCAGATCTACGATTAAATCAGGGAAAATTTTTCCTCTCTCTCTGCTTCAAACCCTTCAAAATACGAATCAGGCCAAAACTGCGTTCTTCGATTAAGTCGCGTTCGGCGTTCTTTTCATCCGGCATATACGATAATGTTGCCACCTACAGAGCAGTTGAGTTAGGTAAAAAGAGCGCTATATCAGTAGGAGATTTATGAGCCTATTTGGCGTTTAAACGTGAGGCGCTACTCATGTATTAGTCGCCGATCTATTGGTTCACTTAGTGTATGCTATTAGAAAGTTTACCACCACAGATAATATCTTACCATTACCATTGTAAGCCATTTTAAACGTGTTAATTTAGAACAATTTGAATCTAAAATGGTCGGATGTGTTTGCACAACAGTTTACAATCAAAGCAATCGTTTGCCAATAGCGGGCTTTGCTCCAATTGATTTGTAATTGGAAGTGGCTGTGGACTGTAACTGGTTTCCGAACGCACCATTAAATTTTATTGTATTGAACTGCTTTTAACTAAACGGTTTGTGGACAAGAAGTTAGCGGCTTAGAGTTTTATCACAGAGTAAACCCTGAAGCTGTGGTTTTATGGTGTGTTCGGGTAGCCTCAATTGACGTTCACAATTTAGGCGTATCGTCGCGCTATCTTTGTCTACCGCTACCATGTAATTGAACGCAACCTTTTGGCTATCGTAAGTTGTGTTAAGCAGAATTAATTTTACTGGAGAAGATAATTATTTATCTGTAGTAAGCGATATTAACTTTACGACAATAGTTTCCGATTTGGTTAATCAATAACCGGATTGGCCATTTGATTTGTAAAGTTGGCCGGAAAGCGGAAGTAACAAATGTAGTGTAGCTTCATGCTCAAATATCGAATAATTGTTTTCTCTAACGAGTTTGACGGCTGCTGGATTATTGGTCTCTTTTTGACATTAGCGATTAATTCTTTTGAGACCTCAAAGGAATTGTCTTATTTCAAACCGAATAAATACTCTTTGGTGGTCCAACTGAACAGCCAATGATATGGACGAGGTTGCGTGTATTTATATACACTATTTTGCATGTAGGGGTAAAGAAGGGGCGTGCATTTTAAGACTGAAAGATCTGTACTCACCTGAAGCACGCAACTGGGCCTAAAGAGCGGAGACTTGGTATAAATTATCTCGAGAAACCTATTAACTAATTTCGATACGATGAGAATTGTTTTGATATTTGCATTTCATTTGTTACAGCGTCTACCCTCGTGAGTTATGCTGGAGAGAGATACGATTTCATCATAAACGCTGATAAGGCAGTGGACAACTATTGGATCAGAGTGCGTGGGCTTCTGGCTTGCGAATCGTAAGTATTAATTATTGTATTAATTACCCAAATCTTATCGACCAACTTTCGTATTAATAGTATTAGTATCATTTTATATTCCTAAACAAGTGTAGACGATGCTTAGCAAACTACCTGAATGTAAAAATTAAAGTATTGAAAAACATAACAAGTAAACACACCAAAATTTTTTGACCGGTTTTACAGCTTAGGTTTCCACCATTTGGTTTGACATTCATAGTTACACACATACAACAAAGCGCTATCTAGCTCCAAACTCAGCATAGCTTGTACTATGGGACCGGTAGCTAATAGAATACATAGGTACATAAAATTCCCATAGAAAGAAATCGTCATTTACCACTCAAATATTTATTCTGGATGGGAAGCGACTACTCGTTCTACAGCGAAGAAAGCAGAGCTATTATATTACCAACTAAGCTATATGGTTAGTCTCCAGTTTCAATTCATAAATTAATATTTTAAATAAACTTTTCCAATTTCTCAACAGAATCGAAACAACCAAACAAGTGGCTGTGTTGCGGTACAAAGGCGCCAAAATCGTGGAACCTCCTGCACCGAATTGGAACGAAACCCGCGATGGTTTGGTGAGTTTTCTTTGAGAGTTGATATATAACTTCACAGCCTACTCTCAACAAGTGAGAATGAATGAATTTTTTTACCACGGGAGCACTATTCGTATTGGTTGATGACACTGTCTTAGAATTTTCCATTCCTGAACTTCCCTTACCGTTTATGATCACGTGGTTACTCAAAATTTACAAGTGAAATACTGATTGTGTCTGGAATTGAGGCAGTAACCTTCGGATTAAAAGTCTGCATTTGTACTACCGAACTCTCAAGCTTGACTTGCTCTTACCGTTTTCCATCTCGCCAAATCTAATTATCAAAGCTCCGTATGTTTAATACCTATTCATTATGTGCTATTAGCATTACCTAATATAATATTGCCGAGAAATTAATGTCATAACGCCAACTAAGTAAATTTATCATAATTTCTTTGATAACCAGCAAGCCGTTAAAATAGAGATGAGATAAGAAATAGGATTAAAGAAAATACAAAAATTTTGGTCCGTCCGCGTCCGTAGGTGTGTACCCTTTGATTCCCTACACGTACCCCCTGGGTGGTGCTAAAGGAGCAACCAAAAGTAGCAGTAGAAC
The DNA here is from genome assembly GCA_921293045.1 of Aplocera efformata. Taxonomy (NCBI): domain Eukaryota; kingdom Metazoa; phylum Arthropoda; class Insecta; order Lepidoptera; family Geometridae; genus Aplocera; species Aplocera efformata. The sequence goes on from OV121061.1 coordinate 2,840,762, forward strand.
TTGTGCCAAGTTCGTCCGGAGAGGTACTGCCACCACATCTGGAATCTGCCGCCAAGCAGTAGTGGTTGCGTTACTGTGGTCCGGTGGAACGGTGGGGCTGCCGGTGAAATCACAAGCGCATGAGACGCATCATCCCCGTCTCGGGTGATGGATGCAGCAGAATGAATGCGACTCAGTAAAGATTTGGATCTCATACTGAGTCGCGCGCATTACTGTTGTCACAGGTGAGGGTCACTACTTACCATCGGGTGGGCCCTAAGCTCGTTCCGTCATTCGTTCACATAAAAAAAAACCTGACGAAAGAATTTGCATATGTTCAACTTTTATACTCTTCAATAATTCTATAATACAGGCTTATGCCTTACTAAAGACACCGAGCGACATTTTCTCTTACGATATTATCGAAACATCTTAGCCGTAGAATCTTAAAACAGGAGCTTATCCTAATCCCTTCAAAATTCAATATGCGAGTGTCGTTATGCTATATACTCGTATGGTTAGGGGAGGCATAAATCTGTCTTAGATCATTGTATGAACATTTATAGGGGTTCATACCTCTGTCTATGTTCAAACATGGGGTCCGGATAAATAAAGGCAAATAGTTTTTGGCCAATACTATTTCATAAATGTATTTCTTATAAAATATACAAACTAACTGATGTAGACCAAATTTAGTTTTAAGAACGCACGATCTCGGTACATATTTATATTAATAAGTTATTTATAATAAATAATCTACGGATATAAAGATTTTTGACTTTGCTTTATTGATGTAATATATTACAAGTTCAAAGTTTATTAAAGTGTTTGTGATTCATTCGTACACTTTGTTTTTTATGGGGTCGCAAGCTTAATTCCAGCATTTTCATATAAGCAATATGGTTGGCTGTTAGCTCTACGTGAAAAAAGTGTCAATTATTAAACCGTTAGTTATCAGTTTCACATTTACCATTTTGAAACTCTCGAATCTATACAAATAAATAAAATTAGAGTCATAATAACAATGCATTTGAAAGGGTACTTTCAAATGCATTTAATACAATGGTACAAAATAACAAGGAAACAATGGCTTGACCAGTTTTGACGGGACTTTCACTAAGGAGTAACTTAAGCTTCTTTTATTTTAGAAAAACAAAAGAATTACGGTTATGCGCAAAACAAACAAATACCTACATTCCGAAAAGTAGTAGTCCGTAGTCACGAAAAACAGCTAGTTACGGTATAAAAATTGAGATGAACCACACATTTTGAGTTCATAACGTTTTCGTATTAAATCACTCTCGCTGCGCACACGATTAGCGTAAGCTAACTGACACTAGCTCGGGGTTTCCATAAGTAGTGCGTAAAACCCATTTAAAACATCTGGCTACACCTAATATTGTACATCTGCCATAACATATTCAACAAGGCACTATCTCAAGGCCGTATTCGAACACCATAAAAAAGTATCAGTTCCTACATCGTTTTGTATTGAGAGTTGAATAAAATACGCCCGTGGTGATCGTAAAAAACGTGATCATGTCCCACGAAAACGAAGCCAGGATATAATCTGAAAAAAGAATAGTGAAATTCAAAGTTAAACAACGTTAACACACTCACACGTATTTCTCTTTTTCTTCACGTGCCCTCTGCACTTGACAAACAGAAATACAAGACAAACGCCCAAGGCCCGAAAACAAACTTCATACTCACCACTCAAAGTGTACCCGGCCGGGAATCGAACCCGGGACCCCTCGCTTCGAAAGCAGGGCTACTGCAAACTAAGCCACGGAACAGTCGGATTACTGTTAAATTCTTAAAAAAATATTGGAAGCGTTTTTTTAAACTGTGCTAAATGAAAAGTTAAAGAAAAATTTAAATTTTTATTTCTCAATTTTAGGGGTAGAATTTTTCCATAAAATTTCTTTAGAACCATTTTGGGGTATCAGTTAAGGAATAAAACATCCGTATTGGTTTACAATTAGCGAAGTTATCCCGAAAACAACCTTCCAAAAATAGAAACATGAATAACCTTTTTATATTTACCAAATAAAATATTTATTCATTTCGATTCCTAATTGGCGAAAGAATTCAGAACGACCATTGTTTGTTTTAAATGTTGATCAGAGTACCAAAAGATAATTAACAAATTAATTGAAAGGGGGGACATAATTTACAGATAAAAGTACTTATTTACTAGTTTTTTTAACAATAATAGTTTTTAATATATATAATGTATGTTCACTAATTTCTCCGCCATATCTATATCAAATAATTTGAAAAATAAAAAATCTTATTTGAAATATTGGTCCCATAGAATTTTTATCAAAATCGGTTCAATAATTTGGTTGATAAATCCAAAATAACTAGAACAAATATGCCATCTAAGTAAACGAAATTGCGTATTTTACTTTGAAAGTATTAAAGTTAGTTTTGTCGCTTTCTAAAAGCCCTAGGACATGGCACAAACACTGTGATGTATAGGCATCGACGGAGACATCCTGGCTTACGTTTTATTTTGCCAAAGCCATAAAAAAACGAGCAGAAATAAACGCACATAAGTTGGACTTACTTTAGTGTACTGTAGTAAATTTGTATTGTAGGTAGTCCAAATTACTGTTGATAATGATAGAAACTAAGCTTTGAAGCGTAACATTCCTTCTCAGAGAGAGGTTCACGACGCGATGCAACTTGAGTCTTCTCATACTTTAGTAAGAGAAGACCGGAGTCTCATTTTTGTTGTTAATGGATGGCGGTAAGCACTTATCATCAGGTGGGCTACAAGCTTGACTCGTCACATTAGTCGCGTAAAAACATATAAATGTAGAAATTACCTTCGTTTGTTTAATTTTTTAGGTTTCCGTACCCAAAATGTTTAGGGTGCCCTATAAACCTACAACGTCGGTCTGTCCATCCTTCCTTAAAAGTACTGTCTTGATGAGATTAACACAGTACAAATTATTGATTACTATATCGTAACAAGTATTAAAAATGCAATAGGTGGTACTATGTGGTACTATGTGGTACTATGTGGTGGTACTTACATGCGAGCCGAATCGCCCTAAATCGGTTTTTATGTATACATAACACCATTAAGCAACCATTTTATTATAATACATACTAGCGACCCACCCCGGCTTTACAAGGGTTCAATTTGCCAACAAAGAAAATGCGTGCGCTGATCAAAAAAATTTATAAACTTTGTTTTGACAACTACAAACACAACAACAAAAAAACAGCCTTATTGATCAGAATTTCTCAATTGATGATGCTTCATATACGCAGCAATATATTTTTATTTATATATTATATTAAGAAGAAGAAAGATTTTCGTATCTTCATTCCAATCTTGACTCCAGTCAAAGTTTTAAGTTTTTATGCACACGATAGAAAGTCATATGGCTCATTACTATATTACAATCACAAATGGCGTAATAACATCTGCGCAATAATCTCATTCGAAAAAGCGTAAGTGTTCATTCACACCAAGCGTATCCTGCGCGGCGTTTTAGGCGTATACATTGCGCTTAGTATAAGTTCTGCTGTATGTCTTCACCACGTATATAATACGTCCCAATACTCGAGAATAATAGCATACTACGCGCTTATGTTATCATATGCAGGGCGTATACATTGCGCTTCGTTTAAGTTCTGCTACACTTCTGGGGCCAGATGGCGCTGATTGCATTTGCAATCGAAATGATAATCGTACATGATGATACATACTTACTCTGCTCATTTCGATCGTATGTTTTGTTAATATCGTCAATTTCTGCAGCAGTGGCCATACTTGGCGTACCTATCTTCGCGTTGCGTCGCCTATCTGACGCCGGACTATTCAGTTTAGTACTTACTTGGTACAATGTGGATTTATCCTGATTTTTCTGAGAATTTGTAAATAAAAGAAAACAGAAAAGATAAAGAACTACAACAAAACTAGATAAAAATGACTTCTTTGGCGTAGCCTTGGGCGTATATACGTCTATGTATTGGATACGTCACACTATATATGTGTGACGTATGTATGCGTTACGTCGGCGCAAGATACGTTCAGTGTGCTCTTGCACTTAATGTTACAGTTAGGGATTATCCTTATATTTCCCAAGCGTCGGCAATCGAAAGAAAAACAGATCTACTTTCGTCTTTGTGAGGGTAAAACCTCTTTTATTTGATGAGTAAATGGGCCTCGAAAGAGAATCTACGCTCATTATCTAAAGATCCAAACGCTTATCTCAGCTTTGATACTGTCATTAGGTAAATAACTTGAAAATTATAGCCGCTGAGTTTCAAACGATAGTCATTTTCAGGTCTTTTGTTTTGCGAATTCACTAAATTACTTGATTGCAACCTTGCCTGCGTAAAACGTTTAGCAATCTCTTAAATTATGCAAATGGCTTATTTTTTATAGGTATTGGAATATTTTTAAACATACTTCTCCGAAAAAAATAGGTGTCTCTGAATTCGGTTTTCGTATAATTTTTACGCGATATTTCACCAATTATTGTAGGATTATTTGAATAATTATTGTCTGAGGGATAGGGAATAGAATGAGGCGTACCTGTTAAGTGGTCCCGTGGATACTTAACAAAAACTGCCCCTCCCTAAGTGCAAAAATCGAAAATCAGTGCCAAAATTTAAAACTTTTGACGTGTTTTGGATTATTTTTTTCCGCTAATCGTAATCTAGTATTACAACAATACTAAATTTAAACTTTTATAATTATACTTCAACACAGTAAAAATTAAATGCAATAAATAACTAAATTTCACGGTGTTATAGTGGGCTACAGTATTAACTTTAAATACTTTCTCATTCGTGAAAAAAAATATAAATACAAAAATATAAATAAAAAAATATAAGTTTTATTAGTGTTTTCTTATTAAACTTATTTATTTTTATATTGAGGAGGATTTGTATCACGCAATCTTATTATTTTCTACGGTTCGCTCTTCAAACAAAAAAGCAATACAAAAAGGTAATAGCCAAAGTTAACCAGAAAATACCCCTGTAAAACAAAAGCGTGACGATTTCCCGCGTACAGTATCCTGAAAATAGTATTCCATTACCCACTTATGAATAAAAAACACTACCCTGCCGCATAGGAAAGGGGCAAAAACTACCCTCTTATCGGATAACGGCGCATTACGTAGGTCGCAAAATCAAATAGCTGGCAATGCGGTACTCTCATAGATGTTAGCCAAGATAGAACGGAAATAAGACGAGTGTCTTAATCTTCCTCGTATTATTGACAAATGTTTTCCAAATTGGTGGCATACTCTGTAGAGGATATGCGGGCAAAAATAAGTGCTATAAAAGTGCGCTGACATTAGCGCAGCGGGTTATAGCAATATTATCACCCCTTTTGTAAATTCTTTCAGCTACCTAAAAAAAAAAAATTCGCACTCGAAAAGATTTGAAAGAAAATTGGTTGTACGCCAATTGTATTGTAATTATTTCTTATGATATCCACCACGGTAACATAATTCTGCGAATATAAATATACCTTGAAATATAAAAGATAGACGTTGTACGCTTAATATATGGGATCCCCTTGAGATATGGATCCTTAAAAACTAAAATGCTGAACAGATAATAGAATATTCAATTTTGATAATGTAATTTCGGAATGCCTTGTTATTTAGCTAGATAATTCTGATTTATAAAACTCGGCTATAATTTGCTGTGCATTACTTAGAGCTAATTGATTGTACTCGTATGTAGTGTGCTTTTGTGGTTTTGTGTATGTATGTGTGTTACTATTTCACTCGCAAACAGCTTGACAGATTTGGATTAAATTTGGTACCAGCATGGCTTATATCCTGGATTAACACATAAGTTACTTTTGAAAAAAAAAATGTTCTGCTAAAAAGTGGAGTATTCTCGTAAGTAATTAGTAATAATACTGAGACGAGCGTATTTTCAGTGAACATTCTATTTCACCTTGTCCAATCTCTATGCCTGGAATTATCCGCTGTCCGTAGAATTGGTCTCTGGCCTGCCGCCAGCCGCTATCGTTGGTCGAAGGCTTTGCATAGGAAGATTAGAATAATGTAGTGATCCACGTGAAATATCACAGCCTAATAAATGTAGGTTATGGGGCTGAAGTAATCAGTTAGCTATAAGATTCTCGAGCTGAATAAAATTTACACACTTGTATTTCTATCTGCCGCCAAGCAGTGGTGCACTTGCACTTGCTGCGTGGAAGGGTGTGGGTGCCGGTAAAATCACGTGCATGTGAGACGGGACATCTCGTGGGTGACGGGCGCGACGTGGTAGATTTCGGTCAGAAAGGACCTAAGTCGTATTCCTGTTGGGCAGAGGTAACCTTCGCTTCGAAGGCTGAGTTACTAGCAACTAAGCCACAGTCATCCAAACTCAGGTCACTCATCTAATGACGCGAGAAACTTAGACTTTCAAAGATGTTTGCTACATCCATCGAATGCTATCCTGGCTCTTTTTGGCTTTCTATAGAATTCTAAGCAATCACTAAGTTTGTATCACTTAACGGCAGATCAATACGATCTAATGAATAAACTTTTAGTTAGATAAATTAACTAACTTACGATGTATTAATTTCATGTGTCTGAGCCAGCTTTAATTATCTTAATAATATTGTAAATGCGAAAGTTTGGATGGATGTTTATTACTCAATCACGCCAGGCAACGAATCGGGATTAAATTTGACACAGAGATAAAATATAGTCTGGAATAGTTCATAGGCTACTTTTTATCCCGGAAAAAGTAGTTCCTGAAGCATGACCTACCACGGGTAGCAACCCTAGGCGCAGCTAGTTACATACACCACAATCTCTTGAAAACGACATTAATAAAATCAAAATTTTTTTGCTCACCTTATAACCCGCCATATAAATAAAATAAAAATATTTTAATTTTTTGATTGTAAATTAAACGTTTACACACTCATACCCCTGCATTAGGATTTCCTGTGTCGCAGATGGCATGGACAAACACAAACACCATCATGCTCACCACACAAAGTGTGCCGACCGGGAATCGAACCTGGAACCCCTCTCTTCGAAAGCTACCAATTAAGCCACGAAGCCGTCTAAATTAACAGCTCGTTATTTTAATTTATAGGTTCTAAACGCCGTGAATGTCGGCGAAGAACAGAACACCACAAGACCAGTGGCAACAATGCGATCTCTCAAGGCCCACGACGAGAGCTTGAAGGCAGTTCCTGACCACAAGTTCTTCATCGCGTATGATATGTACTTGAAGAACAACGTACATTTTCACAGAACGCCTTACTATGGAGTGGGGGAGGGTGAGTAATTTTTTTATTAACATCATTAAAGTAAATTACAATAAAATTAAAAGTAAATTACAAAAGTGCATTACAATATTGCAACGCCCTTGCAGGGTGCATTTCATTAGTTTACAAGAAGTGTCTAGTATATAAGTCTAATGTAAATGATGCAATAAATAAATAAATAAAATATTTAATATACAATATAATAAAATATAAAGAAATACAATTATAGAGGTAACTTGACACAAAATTTCACCCAAATCGTTAGAGGTGTTTCTGAAATATACGTGAAATAAATAAATGTACAAGAATTGCTTGTTTAACTGGAAAAAATAGTCATTCTTAATTAAATTTTTGAATTGGCTTTTTGTTTTACTGTGATTTTTATTCTGAGACTCAAACCCCAATCTTGTTTAGTGTATCACTAGCTCTGCTTGTACTATAGGAACTATATAACTGATTGAATACTTGGGTATATAGTAGATACTTTTTTGAATCTTGAATCTTTGAATTTTTACATCTATTATATTTTAATAGCCAGACACCGAACAGACATCTATGTTCGTAACACAAGTGCTTGTCCTGGGTGGAAATCGAACCCAATACCTACAGCAGAGCAGGCAGAGCTACAAGTGAGCTGTGAGACCATCCAATTATTTATTCATGATACCAGTAACAAGTGCTAATATATATTTCTTTTTTGCAGTTGACAGCTTGTTCCATCTCTTCTCGCCTCAACTAAACCACATAAGCATGAAGTTGCCCAAAAGTCCGCTTTTGGTCCAACGGCCTTCTTCCCAAGGATTCTGCAACGAATCAACTGTTTCCGCCAACTGCAAAACGGAGTTCTGCGAGTGCTCTCATGTCCTGAATGTGAAACTAAACTCTGTCGTCGAAATCATCATAATAGACGAAGGTGTGGCCGATACCAACCATCCGTTCCATTTACACGGCTACAGTTTTAGGGTAGTGGGACAGAGACGGCTAGCTAACAGCACTACCATCGATCAAGTCCGAGATTTGGATAAAGCTGGCAAACTTATAAGGAATCTTCAGAACGCTCCGGTGAAGGATACGGTCACTACCCCCGAGGGGGGGTATACGATTATCAGATTCGTGGCGGACAACCCTGGGTACTGGTTGTTCCATTGTCATATTGAGTTCCACGCTGAAGTTGGTATGTCCCTAGTCTTTAAGGTTGGGGAACATAAAGATATGAAACCGGTTCCTCCGAATTTCCCCATGTGTGGAGATTACAAAGCCAATAACTATAAATTTTTGTAAATGGATTTTCATCGATATATTTTATGCTCTGTAATTGTGGTTGTGATAATTTAGGTTAGTTTTTATGTGTGTTGCTCAAAATGTGATTTATAGAGGCTGAATAGCTAACGATAAGTAGAAATAAAAATTCTTGCTTGTTAGTTTTAACTAAACAAACTTTGACGTGCTGTAAAACTTATTCAGACGTCAAATTTATGACACTACTTCATCAGACAATCTGAGACATTTTGTTTCCCGCTTTTTTCGTCCTCAATAAACCTCACTTATTATTTACGCCAAAAATTGAATAAAGCATCATTTTTAACATATTCCACGTTACTGTTGATAGAAAAATCATATAATGCGAGAGATTTTTTGACAACTAGTTGGTCCAAATAATTATTTAAAATAATAATGTCTGGGTCATGGAATACAAAAAGAGGGATATTAGTCTTATTTAGTCTGATGATGATGACCAATCGACTGATGAAAACCAGCTTTATAGTGAACTTTAATACAACGGCTGCGCGGACCCTCAGCAAACCGAACGCTTCGGTGTAACGTGGCATTTATGTGTGACCCGATTCAAGCGATGCCTCGCACGCCTTCGGTTCGCTATTGACAAAGCCGTAAATGTTGATTTTAAACATTACGAATCCTTTTTGAGTTTTGTAGTACTGCATATAATGGACATGTCTTGTTTCTCTGTATTCCAGATACACAAATAACACTAAATTGCTAACTGGAACTGTATTGAAACTACTTTATAAATATAAATGTTTTGAATAACTGAAGTAGATATTAAAATGTATATTAATAAGAACTATTTATTATTGTGATAAAGTAATATATTTCCTACGATTGTTATGTTAATATTTTGTGGTGCATATTATAATTTTATTAATGATCAAACGACAATAAAAAAAATTATTGGTAATTTTTGGCCATTGTTACCAATTCGGATATTTATATATTTTTTATATATATTTATAACATTGAATCAGTTGTACTTCCAAGGCAAAGCCACAGAAGGTTTCTATTTCATAAAATCATGGGTCCCTGGAGAAATTGCTACCAGTATTTTTAATTATTATAAGTGCAGTGATGAAAAATGAAGGAAAACACAATTGAATGGGATAAAAAATGCAAACTATCGTTTTCTAGTTCTCAAAAATATTTTCCAAGGAACAATTGTTCATTGTTCATAAAGTGATTAAAAAATAATAATACTACAACTGAAATACTTAATTTGACTTACAGCTCAGTTGGTAACTCTGGAAAACTTGCATGAGTATTGCTGATTGATCCTCCAATAGGATCCATTGCCAATTACTGCCAGTGACAGATCCCCGGGGGATCAGAATATGGGGATATTTGTTAGAAAATGTCAATCATAGATTAAATTATTAAGTAGTTTTATATGGGATCTTACGAGATTGTTCCCACTGTATTCATAATTAACCAATTTGTATATTTACGTATAACCTACCTTTGCAGGTCAAAGAACTAATGAAATAAGATGTTATTAAAATATTTTGTGTCTGAAATTACGTTTTATTTAATCTTATAATACTTATTTTTAAACTAGCTTGCGCCTGCGGCTACACTTGCTTGGTAAAATATAGCGTTTTTCATGGTTTATTCTGGCACGGTGCTCTAATGCTTTCGAAAGTAAAAGTAGCCGAAGTTGCTCCTTATAACAACAGCTAAGCCAGTGCTGTCAGTGAAATATCCGTAAACATCGGTCGCTATTGTTTATGGGCGGCGGTAACCACTTAACATCAGGTGGGTCCCGCCACATTCATTATAAAAAAAGTGAAAATCACTACCCACATTTCATGAACTGTAATAAAACCGCATAATTAAATTTTATGTTTCTCCAGTCTGACATCACAAAAGAATATCTCTAGTCTATTGTGCAAGCAAGTTCTTTATGAAAGGTCATTCTATTGTTATTAAGATGGCCTTTCGGACAAAGGTGAGGTTATGTACTCATCCAAATAGCCTTATATGATACCATTACTCTTGTTAAACTTGAGGATTGGACATTTTATTAGTCTCTTACAATCGGTTTCTAGAAAGAAGACTATTAAACTATGATGATAAAAAATAACCTTCATACATTTTATAGATAAGGGGATTTTAGTATAATGCGGTGTGTTCACGCAAGCGGAATCAACATTACCACGCATCCTATATACCTAAGTGTATTGGGGAACGTAGCTTGCTTCAGTAGATAAATACCCTCAAAGACCCGTAGCCTTCGGGTAAGGGAAAATCTAAACTGGCAGCAGAACTCAAGTTCATCTGGAGAAGTACTGCTTCTACATTTGGGTGCATTGCTAGTGAGATTACGGACACTGAATCATTGGATTTGTATCGGATCGTATTGGATGACGACTTGACCCTTCTCATATTGGTTAGGGAGAACCATAATGCAGTAGAAATAGGTAGAGGTAACCTAACAATCTGGACCCTTAGATCGTACCATAATTTAAAAAAAAAAAAACAGCGTTTATACACTCACAACTCTGCACTAGGATTCGCAGATGGCATGGACAAGCACAGAAACACAAGACAAACACCCAGGACCCGCGAACAAACTTCATGCTCACCACATAAAGTGTGCCCCGGTCGGGATTCGAACCCGGGACTTCGAAGGCAGGGCTACTACCAACTAAACCGCTTAATTATCTCACAGATCTCTGCATGAATATCCTTTGTCATAAATATACGCCAACCGTTATACAAATTTAAAAAAATAATTTATTCATAAACTTGATTATTATCGCTTGTGCAACTGCTTAACTAATGGACGGGTCCTTTATTAGCAGTGATATACTGCTATCTCATAATTAAGAGAAAAGTCAGAATCTTAGTGTTTTGTTTTTGAGTCTATTTATGTGACTGCGAGACGGACGCGGCATGGGAAAATTTATTAACAAGCACAATGGCAACACGGTACCACAAAGTATTTTTCTTATGTTATTAAATTTTGATTTATTTTATTTATTTATTTTATAAGTGGAACATTACAGAATTCCAAATCGTTACATCTTAGAATAGACATAAAAAAATAATGATAAAGAAAAGAATAAAATGTACACAAACAAAACAAAATAAGCTATATTGATATTGATATACACCTATATTATATATATTAGTATTGATATTATGGTAAAAAAATTGCAAAAACTTTGAACCTACGTATACACTTTAATATCCTACTTACATATCTAGGTTCAAAGTTAATTGAAAAATTACGTAGGTTTTATTCATGCTTATGAAACCTAAAGTGGCATGTAAATGCCGATTATAGAGAGGGAAAAGCATAGTCTTGCTTGGCGGCAGATATTATTAAGGTAAAAGTAACTTCTCGAGTGAATTCTGCGTTATTTATATATATGTTTATATATTACATATAATTTTGTCCCATTCGGTGTCGAGACCCTTGGTCCGTGGGGTCCTAGCGCTATAAGGCTTTTTAAGGAAATAGCAAATAGGTTAGTCGACATCACAGGAGACCGAAGAGCTGGCAGCTACCTCGGACAAAGAATTAATCTAGCTATTCAAAAGGGGAACGCTGCCAGTATCTTCGGAACCTTGCCTAAAGGGACTCCTTTTAATGATATATTTTAGTTCTATTATATTTTTAAGGTTTTAGTTTTAGGTTTGTTACCATTACTATGTTGTTATTATATGCTAATAATTTTCTTTAATACACAAAATTTGTTATTTATATAAAGGTTCAATATTTCATGTTTGTCACGTCACTTGAAAAAACCTCAAAGAATATCATCTATACATATAATAAAATCGTAGACTTGCCGTGTCTGTACATTGAATATTTTTACAAAATAATAACTGGGAGACGTTAAGAATAAGTAATAGAACGCAAAAAAACAATTTTTGAAATTTTTGTCTGTTTGTCTGTTTGTCTGTATGTTTGTGCGCACTTTACGCAAAAACCATAGATAGTTATCAAAATCTAGGTACTAAGAAATGTTAAGCTGAGTCTGGAATAGCGAATAGCGTTTATTTTATCAAAATCGACCCACAAAATCAAAAGTTATTCAATGTTTTATGCAAAATTTTAATTTTTTTACAAAACGTTCTACTAGCGCCTGCCGAGTCCTGCGTTTTTGACTCGGTGTAGCGGTTCGGTGTATTGCAATATGAATACGAGCAGGCGCTTGAAGGCAGATGACAGGTTTAGTCGTAGTTTAGTCTTAGTTTAGGTTAGTTAATTAGGTAATTAGTTTAAAGGCAGTTTAGTTTTTCTTTGTACTTTGAACTGCGAAAGGTTGATGGTAACCAGTATCTTAAATACGAGTACCAAGCTTCCTATCAAACGAGTCATTTACATGACGGAGACCTACAGTACACTGAAGTTACGCAATGGCGGTATGTCCGGCTGAAAATAGCCGTATAAATAAATCATCTTCAGGGTACATCATCATCATCATCATCAGGGGTGAAATTAAATAACCCTTGCGACATTTGTTTTCGATTTTGCTGATATTATCTGGACATTCAGATGCAGCACAGATATTGCAAATGTATCAATATAAATTAGCGGAAGTCTATCAAGGAATATGCAGCTCAACAAAAATAACAAAACCTAAATACCATTAATACGCACTAAGCGATTTGAAACTACTTTTATTGTGCGTACTGCAAGGGAGTGGAATGCTTTGCCTGAGTCTGTGTTCCCTGATCATTACAATTTGGGAGTCTTCAAGAGTAGAGTGAATAGGTTTGTCCTAGACAAGCGTGCTCCATCGTCGGCCGCATCTTCACTTTCCATCAGGTGAGATGGCGGCCAAACCATGCTATGCTATCTTTTTTTTGTGAGTTAGTTACGTAACGAGCTGAGGGCCCACCTGGTGGTAAGTGGCGACCCACACCCATGACAACAGTAATGCGACTAAGTATGAGATTTGGATCTGAGAGACTGGAGACTGAGTCGCACTCATCCTGCTGCGACCATCACCCAAGACGGGGATGATACATCTCACGATACAAGCGCTACTGCTTGTGTGATTCCAGGTGTGATGACAGTACCTCGCCGGACAAACTTGGCACAAGTTCTACTGTTACTTTTTGGTTGCTGCTTTAGCACCACCCAGAGGGTACGTGTAGGGAATCAAAGGGTACACACCTGCGGACGCGAGCAACTAGATCCAATAGATCGGTACGGGGGACTTATTTCTCACTGTATTTAACACTGTTTTGTTACTTCAGGACTTATTTCATATGTGTATGATGATCTAACAACACTGATACAACATTGAGCAGTGTCCCAGGGAATGGCATTGAATGAATGAATGGCAGGGAATGGGAATGGCATTCTATTAACAGAGAAGTGGAACAATAAGAAGTTTTTTTTTGTCAAGGGGTAAATACTTTGCTTATACCCCACGCCTTGGGGAGGCGTGTATTAATAGCAGTGCTTGGGGAATACACAATAAAACCCCCTTGGAGTTCCTGCTCTACCTTCACGCTGGGGCTACGGGTACGGTAGCGGCCGTAACCGGCCGGCCAGAGGCGTTGGTCCCCGCGTATCGGGACCCCAACACGATGTGAACCTCCCTATAGTGCCGTGCCCGGAACACGAAACACGCCAACCTTCGGTGAGGACCTCATCCGTCGGACGGCAGATTCCCCGGATCTACCGCCCGGAAGTTCCCGTCAGGGTGGCAGGCGGTGGTCATGCGCCTGCCTACGCCGACCCACTCTCCTGCGTCTACCAGAGTGAGGAGATTCTTCCTCCCTTACCCTCTCGGCTGCTTCCTTCTGCGAGATTACTTCCTTGCAGAAGGACTGAGCTGCCACCCAAGATCTCCCGCTGTCAATCATGGATGAGACCATAGTTGACAGCGAAAGGTTTCCGCCTATAGCCGCGGTCAGGCGGGAACAATAAGACCCTACCAACTATTCCATCGAATGTTTAAATTTCTTGAGTGCATCTGGACTCCCATCACACAATATATTGGGTGTGTGAATATGACTCCGCCCTTTCTCAACAGATGTCGTTTTTAGTATTGTTTACGTGTACTAATAAATGACCATACTTGTATTCGATAGTACTGAATGTCAGCTATCTAACGCATTTTATGATATTTGGTTGAAGTGTAAGCAACAATTGTTTTCACCTTTTCGAAAATGTCGGTTTTTATTCCAAATAAACGTCATTTGCGGGAAGTGTTATTACATTATTTTATTGCGAAGAAAACTGCAGCGGAAACTTATCGTTTGCTTGTGGAGATTTATGGTGAGCATGCTCCGTCTAATACAACTTGCAAGGAATGGTTTCGACGATTTCAAAATAACGATTTTAGTACTGAGGATAAAGAACATGGAAAACCACCAAAAAAATTTGAAGATGCTGAATTGGAAGCATTATTGGCGGAAGATTCTTGCCAAACTCAATCAGAATTAGCTGCAGCATTAAATGTTGATCGTTCAACTGTTGCAAAGCGTTTACAAATGATGGGAATGATTCAAAAAGCCGGTTACTGGGTTCCACATGATTTAAAAGAAAGAGACATGGAACGTCGGAAAACCATTTGTGAAATGCTGCTTCAAAGACAGCAAAGAAAAGGATTTTTGCATCGGATAGTCACAGGAGACGAAAAATGGATACACTACGAAAATCCTAAACGCAATAAAGCTTGGGTGAAACCAGGCGAACCAGGCCCATCACAGCCAAAAATAAATATTCACTGTGCCAAGGTCATGCTCTGTATTTGGTGGGATCAGAAAGGTATTGTATATTATGAGTTGCTCAAACCCTCTGAAACTATTAATGGAGAAGTTTACCGACGACAACTAATGCGTTTGAAGCGAGCCATAGAAGAAAAACGACCAGAATGGGTGAATAGACATAACAAATTAGTTCTTCAGCATGACAATGCCAAACCGCATACCGCAGAAGTCGTAAAAAGATATTTAGAGGGACAGGACTGGGAAGTGTTACCCCACCCGCCATATTCACCAGACATAGCTCCTTCGGATTACCACCTATTCCGGACGATGCAGACAGACCTTACTGGAGAAAAGTTTACTTCATGTGAAAGTATCAAAATTTGGATTGACAACTGGATAAGCTCAAAAGACCAGGACTTCTTCCAGCAAGGAATACGAAAACTACCTGAACGATGGGCGAAGGTTGTAGCTGCAGATGGAGCATACTTTCAATAATTTTTTTTTTAATTTTGTAAGCGAACAAATGTGTTTTATTTTGACAAAAAGGGGCGGAGTCATATTCACACACCTATTATATTAAACTAAATGTCGGAGTGCCCATTGCTCTTTTATAAATTTAAGTCTTCCTAAATTATGTTACGACACCAGATTGAAAGAGTTTAGAGAATTCCTCTCATTCCTATCAACCGCCTATTTAGTTTTAAACGCATTCAGTCTCCGGTGAGCCTATGTTCCGCAGTGACCAGAAACAAAGAACAAGAAGAAACTTTTTTGGTATCAGACGTAGACCTAATATTGAGTTGCTTTTTGCACGGTCCGCCATACTTAGCTCTTTCCCGGCTTAGCAATTCAAATAATTTTTATGCGCACGTTCCTGAAATATCCTGAAAAGACGACTCCTATAGTATAGTTTACAGAGAAGCATTATTGTATACATTTGCAATTGTTGCAGTTTCACTTACGTAGTTCATCATCCAATCAAGTCTTTTCGTAAGAATCTAACGGAAATAAAGTATTTTGAGATTTAATGATAACATAATTTTAATATAATAGTAACGAACAGACATAATAAGCATCACATTATATTTCTATCCTCTAGGCTAGGATAGATCTAAGTCCACGTGGACGAAGTCGCGGGCACAGCTAGTTTTCTTTAATAAAAAAGCACTTAATAAATTCAGTTCATAAGCTCTAACAGCTTTCAGCGATAAATAACATCGAATTAATTCTTCTCGTTACTATGATATTGAAATTAGAAAATGTGCTGAGATTTAAAATAACTGACAGTGAAATATTTTAAGAGAATTTAATTTCAGAGGAAAGTCTGGAGTGGTCTGATGCTTAAAAAGGAGTGGTCTTATTTCAAAGCTGTTTTTGTGAAGACTACATAACTGGCGGGACCTCGGGTTTAAAAGAGTTTAATTAAATTACGTTCACGCACTCACACCCGTCTTTTTAGGGACTAGAAGACTTAACACCATTGACTTTTCTTCTAGAAAGTACGAACGTTCTTCTAGAAAGTAAGTTCAAGTCATTAGAAGATGGCGTGGTTGATAATGTATGTAATAACCTAATTTAATTATAATTCTGGGTGGGGTGACTAGGCCTGCACTGATCTCCCGCATAGGAGTGTATTGTGCATTGTCCCCCTCTATTAATTATACCCTACACGGCTGGAGTACGCAACTTTGTCATGTACTGGAGAAGGACTCTTGGTTGTTGGCAATACTGTTTCAAAGTTTCCTCTAACCTAAGTACTTACTGGTATTTGGTGATAAAAACGTGAATACGTGATAAATGCGCACCTGAAATAGGTGGTAACACAGCCTATTATTTTCTCATTTCCCCAAAGCCTCCGTGTCAGAGTAATAAATATATCAGCGACCAAATGATTGCCACCAGCGGTGGCGTTTATGGTGGTGGCAACTGGGAATACACGACCAAATGCATCCAAAACTAACTATTATATTTTATGAGAGAATGGTCTATTTGGGCACGTGAAAATTTACACGCACATGTGCACGCACATTCGTGCCAATATATCAAATCAGATGTAAAGTGCCTAAAGTACTTCCTTAGGCACTACACAGATATGTCAAATCAGAGTCATTATTTATCGTTTAGTTCTTATGTGTCCGTTTTCATCCGTTTCATCTATATCAAACCGCGTGCCATGAACGGAGTTCTGTTTTCAGATTAACAGGCGCATTTCTTCATGGTTTCTTTCTTCGTTCGCACTTTAATCCTCCTGCCCATAGCCTGCTAACCTACTCTAAGAAAAACACCGCCTATTTTTCTCCCATCCTCACAAAACCATCGTTCTATTTATCACTCCCTTTTCTTTCTGTGACTTGATTTAAGTCCTTGCTATCTTAATTGGTTAAGTTCCCTGGAGACGCTCTGTTGTGATCTATTTCGTGATAAGATCTTTGTTTTTTTTATACCAAAGTAAAGCAGGTGTGATAAAAATCTGTTTTTCATAGGACGTAAACAGGAAATTGCTTTTTGTGGAGACGCTTTCAGTGTTAAGGCTGACGTTAGCTGTCATTTTGTGCACTTTCCGTTAAATATTTTATGTCAAACGAGGTATATTTATTTATTTAAAAAAAAAAAACTTTAACACACTCATACCTCTGCACTAGGATTCTCTGTGTCGCAGATGGCATGGACAAACACAGAAACGCAAGACACGAGAACAAACTTAATGGTCACCACACAAAGTGTGCCCCGGCAAAGTTCTCTGTCTACTTAAATTATCCGATTTCAGCGAAGCCAAGTAATATACAAATGAAATCTGTTAAATAAATTACGATTTCAGCCCGTATTTGTTCATCTGTTCCCGCATAATTTCTGAACTACTTATCATATTGTATTTTGACAAATGAGATATCGCTAGAAGCGTCTTAATTGTCTGCTTATTAAATCATGAGGTTATTAGTTGATGAAAATTAAATATAATGCCGGTTTTGTTTTGCAGATAAGTAACTCGAAAAGTAAAAAAAATATCGATCATAATATTTATTTTTTGAACATTTACGTCTCAGATTGTCCGGCGTAACGTGATGCGACTTGGGTACTGATATATATTTTTGTTGTTTTTTTTTTGAGGCGGCGCTTTGAAGTGTTTATTGAAAATATTTATTTTTTTAGATATATCTTAGTAGATACTTAGAATTGTTTAGTATTCATGAGATTTTAAATATTTTGTAATAACTTCTTAAAGATTTGGTCATTAAAAACTGTCATACGTTATTTAACTATGTAATTTCATGATTTAAAAAAATATTTATTAATAGTTACATAGGTACCGCATTTATAACTCAATGTTTATGAGTTGATCAGGTATCTATAGGAGTCTGATTTATTTAATTTCAATATTATTTGATTATATGAAAAAACCTCTAGGGACTATCCAAGAGAATAATCGAATATAATATTAATTTATGATAAATATTAAATTAAAAAAATCATTTGCTAGACTTTTTCCATTATATTTAACACAGGTATATTTTGTATATAATCGTTAAATTAAGACCAACCTTTTCCCCGAAGGGGGGCAGATACATTACGCGCAGCTACTTATTTTATAATATGTTTTACGCTTGTACGGGACTTGTTTTGCCAACGAATAACTCCGGTAAAACTTTTCTCAAAAGCCTTTCATAATATCCCGAGAGCCAGTATTTTGAATTAAACTTGGATAAAAAATCCACACAGACGCTTTGACTCACTGGCCCAAAATAGTTGAAATATAACGAGCATTTGTTCAAAACGTAACGCATAGAATCCTCAGAGTTTAACATAACTAAGAAAACTTCTGTATGTTTGGGTAAATGTAGGAATACTTAGGTAAGGGATTACCTAAGTAGTCTGTTGTTATTATTATATCGGTAAGCAGTTCATTCTTATTGCTGTTTCGGTGGATGAGTATATGTGACGCTAAAAGTATAGGCGTATGACACTTTATATTCCCGTCTTAGACTGATATGGGCAAAATCTATGATAAGGAAGTACCGAATTATGAAAAGATCCACTCTGAGTTGCATTGATGTTGTTATGGTGGTAACTATGTAACATCATTTAGGCTGATCGTATCGAACCTATATACACACCCTGCCTTCGAAGCGAGGGGTCTTGGGTTCGATTCCCGGCCGGGGCACACTGTGTGTGGTGAGCATGAAGTTTGTTCTCGGGTCTTGGGTGTTTGTCTTGTGTTTCTGTGTTTGTCCATGCCATCTGCGACACAGAGTATCCAAGTGCAGAGGTATGAGTGTGTAAACGTTTATTTATTTAATTATATTTTCATGTGACTTGATTTATATACAGTACAATTAATTTTAATTTTTTTACCAAAACTCTTTTTGAGTGCCATATGAGACTATGTCGTGTTGTTATGCGTACCTATGTAAGGGTGTCTATCTGTGTGTGAGTGAATGTGTGTATATGCGTCCTAATAAATTTAATTTATTTCAAATATTGCCTACAGTACAATATTATTTTATTCACATCTTAGTTCAAACTAAAGTATTAATTCAAATAATTTAATATTTTGTTTTTAACAGATCATCTCAGTCAGGCAATTTTCCATCTGGCCAGTAATTGGACTAGTGACCGCTTAGTAGCATTTGAACTAAGCGTTTCCGTGGTTCGAAGCAAATCAAGATGTCAGATTAGCCACGTTGGAGACCTTCGGGTGGTTTAAGAACTCCAGTGCACACTTACTCACCCGAAATACAATAAGTATGTAAGTCTTTCTACACTTTACACGTCTAGTACCACTTGGTACCATTTCATGCAACGCCTGAATCCAGTTTATATTATTCAAGTTGGTTGCGCGAGACAGAGCGATTCACAGGAGGCAGTTTTGAAAACAATTGCCCGTTGAAATAAAAAATGAACAGCGACAGCTTTCGACATTTGCCACATTCATTTTATACTGTAACTTGATTTTAAGTGCATAGCATATTAAAGCAAGTTTATTTCCGTTTAGCGTTGCAATATACAGAGAAACAAACATATATTTACAAACATATGTGACCATCACAGCTGTTGCTTGTAGCTCCTTCTGTTCTTTAGGTTGTGGGTTTGATACTCACTTAGGACAAGCATTACTAACAAATTATTGGTTATAAAAATATTTGTCCTGGGTGGGAATCGCACTCACGACCTGCGATGCAGAAGGCAAAGTTAGTATTATCTGAGCTGAAAAAATTATACATCAACTTCCGCGTTAACACGTATTTGCGTGGAACCGTAATTCAATTAATATTTAGTTTTCTAAAACATAATTTACCTAAGCTACTCCTTTTAACACTGCCTATCTGCTCATGAAAGCCCCGTCAAAATCGGTCGAGCCGTTTCGGAGATTAGCCGAAATAAACAGACATACAGACATACGGACAGATAAATCAATAAAAAACTATGAATACCGCATATACTATCAAATATATTTAGTAAAAAGCTGATATTTGGACATTACAAACAGACACTTTAATTTTATTTATTTAGATAGATTACAGAAATATTTTGAGCTATATATACCCACATTTGAAACAACACCTCAGGGTAATATAGCGTCTGAATCCAGTTCTATTATTCAAGTAGTTGCGTCGCAGAGAACTTTCACAGAGAGACGGTTGTTTTCTAAACACAATGGCTCTTTCGAATACAACGTCAGCGTTGTTTGTATACAAACATTAGTTTTTGAACAATATGCTTGATTTGCAATGTTACTCTACACTTATTCATTTGTTAATTCACGTTAAGAATAAATATTTATTTATTGTTTACTAGCGACCCGCCCCGGCTTCGCACGGTTAGTAAAGCATCAGTGTCGTATCAGAAACTACCCGTGCGAAGCCCGGAAGACTTGCTAGTGTATTATACATGTAAACCTTCCTCTTGAATCACTCTATCTATTAAAAAAACCCGCATCAAAATCCGTTGCGTAGTTTTAAAGATTTAAGCATACATAGGGACATAGGGACAGAGAAAGCGACTTTGTTTTATACTATGTAGTGATGTAATGACATTTCAAACTGCCGTGGGTACTAAATTACTGATACTATACTTTTATAGTACGTTTTTAAAATAAATACAGTGCGGGGGCGACCGAGCTTCGCTCGTTTTATTTTGTGTCAGCATAAAAGCAGATATAAGGCTGTAATAAATTATTTTTCGTAAAATATAGCGTTTTTACAAGAAAAGCAATTATAAAGGTAAACTTAAATAGCAAAACCATTTGTACACAAAAAATATCATCCGAATCGTTAGAGCCGATTCCGAGATACGCGAAATAAATAAACGTCTATACAGAAATTGCTCGTATAAGGTATTATAAGATATTATTAGCTCTCAGACATATTCGTCACACAAATATTTGTCCTGGATGGGAATCGAACCCAGACTTAGGATGCAGAAGGCAGAGCACAACCAATTGAGCCTAGAGTGAGTTTTGTCGAATAACTTCATTATTCCTTTCTCCACAGAATGTCAGAGCTCTTCCAAAGCTCGCTGAGATGATTTTAATCTCACCGTGAATTTTCACTTCTAGGCCCAGTCGGTCATCACTTACAGGACGCACTGATTGTAAACTTTTGCCTAAAACAATAAACAAAGGCCATCTATTTAATAAAGATAATAAAGAAGTTTACTTGAGCATCTTAAAAAAACATATGATTAGGCATACACATGCTTACGCTAACAGTAATTAAGGTACTTAATTATAGGCAGATAAATAGTAGGTCTCAGTTACCGAGAGTAGGCCGGTATCCCTGCAGTGGGAACATTAAAGGCTGGTACGGAAATAGTAGGTACCTATACAGTTTTTAAACCTTTACCTTCTGTGCTAGTTAAAAAGTGTGTTACGGCAAGGTAAGATTCTTATCCCGTACAAATACGCTTTATTTTTGCGTGCATTCCAGTTGCACCAGTTTTATTAAACAAAATATACCCTCGCGATTTATCAAAGCCTTTTTAAGTGTTACTAACTAAAACCATTATATACAAAAATCAATTTAATTGGCCCTCTTAGAACCCTTTTAAAACAATCCACATTTTTAATAACCCGTTTTAATATTACGTTTCATAGGTAATAACAAAATACTGAGGCTAATCTAAAAAGCTTAGATTCAAAATGAATTGGAGTGTTTCCCTCTCTTTAATATAGAAAATGATTAATGTGCAAATTGGCTGAGGTGGAGACGAAATTGGAATCTCTAGCAATATTATGTTACCGTGCAAGTGAGGACAAACTCATATTTTTTAAATATTCTAACTTGTAATGATGATGGTTTAATCGCACTATTATTATAAGGGCGAGACTTTGTATGTGTGTGTGTTTGTGTGTGTGTATGTTTCTCACTTTTTCACGTCTCGATGGCTGTACGGATTTCAATGTTTTTTTTTTTTATGAAGGTATATCATACATAGGCTTCTTTTTATGCCAAAAAAGTGTTGTATCAAGAGAGATAACTCTTGTTTATCAAGAGTAGGCTGGACATTAGAGACTGAGGCTGTGGTAGGTGTGTGATGTTTAAAAACCGGATAGCTAACGGATTGTCGGAAATATTATTTTTCACCTGTTTTATGTTATCTATAATGTCTAAAATGTAAAACCTGTTGTACCATTTCTACGTACGAGAGCGCTTGTTCGTTCTAGTTTTTTTTATTACATCAAAATCTAATTGGACTAAGGCTTTTTTCGCTTATGATATTCGAAATTTTTGTTTTATTAAATAAAACGGATGATATTTTGTTGCCTGTTACTTTGATACTGTTGATACTTTGTAAATTTATTCAAAACTTTTAATTAGTCCACTCTACGCCAATGCCACTTGACGTTTTTTCCCAGTTTTTTTTAGTTATATTTTAGTTTGCGTATTATAAACCATAAGAAAAATGAAGGGATGGAAAAATGCAATAATTTTTACAAATAGAATTGACTTTAATTATCAAAATTTGATTCATAATACAAAAAAGCGTATTATATATTTATATTATATGCTTGTATTTAGAAACAAAAAGAATTATATAAGTATGCTATAAGTAAACTGGCTCTCATAGTTCAAGTTTAGGTTAGTACTTGTACTAACTAACTTGGGCTAACTGACGCTGTGTGAAATGTCAATGATTTTTTTTAATTCTGGTAAAATATTAAAAACTCATTATTTCTTTTATGCCCTGTAGCATAATAATAATATTGTTTCTGACACTCATGAAAATATTAAATTCTGAAGAACTTTGAATTATATCGGGTGAAGTTGGGCAATGTCCTCCTCATAAAAATAAATGATTTTTGAGTGTTACTGTATCCGTGAGTAAATATTTTTTTAGATAGCAGTTCAGACAGCGACCCAAGTCGCACCTCGTCACCCGAGACGGAAATGTTACATCTCACTGTGATTGCACCAGCACCCACAACCAGTCCGGGGTCCAGTTGTTCGCGTCCGTAGGTGGGTATCCTTTGATTCCCCACACGTCCCGTGGGTGGTGCTAAAGGAGCAACCAAAAGTAGCAGGAGAACTTGAGCCAGGTTCCTCCCACCTTGTGGTGACGGCCCTCACCCATGATAACAGTGATGCGACTCAGTATGGAGCTACTCCGAGCGAACTTGGCCCAAGTTCTACTGCTACTTTTTGTTGCTGCTTTAGCACTTTAACTAAACACAACTATGCACATTTTCTGTGATACATGTTTGACATGAATATATAGAAAATTTGCAATTTCGTCTACTTGGATGACAAGTATTTTCAGTCATTTCGATTTACAAACCAAACTTTGAACTTTGAAAGTATGTTCTATAAAAAAGGGATTATCCAAATCGGTGATAAATAACGGAGTTCTGATATAACAAATATTAACAAAAAAAAAACACAACTGATAACAAGTAACAATAACAATTACAGCAATTGATAACAATTAATAACCTAACTTTTGGAAGCTAGTTTAAAAGAAGCTATGTTCGATTTCCTCGTAGCCGTAGCGGTAATATTATCTACGAAGAAATTGGTAATGTTTCACGAGCTTTCGAGTGGGGACCGTGAGTAGGCAAACGTATATTGGACGCCCCCCGACCAGGTGGAATGTTGGATAGGGTTGGAACAGACATAATCTTAACAAATCTGACTACCTATAACATGAAAACTGACTATAATTTGACATATCTGTGTGCATGTTGACTGCACTCGATTTCCACTCGGGACAAGCATGTGCGAACAGAAATGTTTGTTCTGTGTCTGGGTGTTAATATGTATTATACGTATGTATTTACAAAAAAAAACGTACTATGTGTATACTATCAGTTATCTAGTTCTCATTTTACAAGCTATGCTTAGTTTGGGGCTATTTATGTACCTTAGGAGTTTTTGTGAAACGTTATACGCACACGAATATGTTAACTTGTGCGTGTATTTTTTGACGTGTCTAAATGATGCTTGACATCTTTACTACATAGTATAAAACAAAGTAGCTTTCCGCGTCTGTCTGTCTGTTTATCCGCTAAATCCTCCTAAACCATGCAACGTATTTCGATGCGGTTTTACAGTTTAGTACATAAATAATAGTTTTTCATGCCTTATTTCGCACCTCTAGGGGAAACACCTAAAATTAATTCGTTTTAAAAAGAAACATCCAAATTGGTATACAACGGGTGAAGAAAAAAGTTACAGGAAAGCAAAATATCCAATTTCGTTTTCCTGGGTTACAGTTTTTTCTAGTTATTCTGATTTGACTACTTAACTATTGAACCGATTTCAATAAAATATCCTATGAGGTCAGTCTGAAAGCATATCCTTTTAAATAAAAATAATTTTCCAAATCGGTTGTCGATTGAAAACAAGCTTGATTTTTAGTTTGTATTAAACTTAATTGGAGGTTTTATATCCAGCTGTGGAATAACTTAGGATAATTATGATATGTCTTGCGGTTCACACTTACCGAGAACAAGGAACGGTATGCGCTTTCGAATCGTTCATACTTCTAGATCTGACCCATAGCTTGGCTTTACTACTCTGAAGAATGACCACGCATTATGGCAAGGTCTACCTCATATGGTGTCGGCGCTTCGCAAATACCCTCTATTCTATTAATATTCTATGGAATTTATGTGCAAATGTTGTCGACTCAGCACTTTTAGATTCAATTTTATTGAGAGCTCCCTATACTAGTTATGCTGCCCAAAGCTGCTTATTTTTTTTCTTTTCGTAAGTGTAGGAGATTTAAAAAGGCTTCCAACTTTGCTTACTAGTTTGGCTAAGACCGACATCACCACACCTGATAATCTGTTTATGAGCGGCAGCAACCACTTAATTTTTAAAATTTAGTAGCATTCTTGATCATAACATCACTATTCCACTTGCCCTGAGCTTACCGTGCCGTAGCTTGCCGACCAGATATTCACATTTTCTTCTTTTATACCAGCGTTATATGTTCATAAGCGTGGAAAACCATTATTGGCGTTCTGTTTCTTAGTATATATATTTTATTGGATACTTCCTTGGGATTCGGTGGTTTCTCTAAGACTAATATTATAAATGCGGAAGTGACTTTGTTTTTTACGCTTTCACGCCTAAACCACAGAACCGATTTTAAAAATTCTTTCACTAATTCACTAAGAAAGCGATATTATCAACGAGTAATATGGCTAAATTTTATCCCCGTGGTCCCACGGGAACGGGAACTACGCGGGTGAAACCATGGGACGAAAGCTAGTAAATATATATTTTTTCTAACGATGGGCTGCTTGCTCTTCCAGTACCATAAGTCATATAAAGAATTCTCGAATAGCATTTACTTTATTTGGCTAAAAATAATTATTCATTATAAATCCCACAGCCAAAACACACAGCAAAGTTACACACAGAACAAGTCCGGGCAAAAACCAGACACCACAGCACTCACCACAAAAATGTGGCTTCTTTAAACGTTTCTTGCTTATTTTTCACATCAGTAATTTTAATAAATTACTGATGTATTTTACTTTGTAAATTATTTGTAAAGTTAATATACGTTTCTTAGAAGTTGGATGACAATAAAGAGTTTTGCCCTGTCACTGAACCTTGATTTTATTAACTCTGCCTTTAATTAAATAAATTGAATCTGTATTTTCCACAAATTTTGTTTCCTGTAAACCAAATTATGATCCAAATATATGATCCTAAAACCCATTTCAGACGATTGATTCTACGAAGGAAATCAAATTATTATATTGGTATACATTTTTTTTTCGCTTTGTGTTTGCGTAATAGTCGATAAGCGCAAAAAATAGTCTTTCATTGATTGTATGATTCATTTTGAGTTTTGTATTTGAATTTTAGAGAGCGTGTTGGCCCATCGGCGTTTACGCTGACTTTCAATTTGAAGGTCGCTGGTTCAACCCACACACCAATGAGATTTTTACTTGAAAAAATTATATGCCTAATACCACGTTCTCGAAAGGGTCACGAAAAACATCGTGATGAAACCGGCACGTCTTAGAACCAAATATACGATTACATGTGACATCTACGAATCCGCATTTGGCTACCGTGGTAGATCAGATCACTCTCAACTATCGATAATAGGCCTGTGTTCCTGCAGTGGGAACATTAGAGGCTGGTACGATATTTGGATTTTAATTAGGAGCTGTTGGTTTTGTTTAAAAATAGAATAAAATCGTGACGAGGATCTCGATGGTTGAGTATTTTTTTTAGCAAAAGAAGTAATGCTTATATGATCTGCGAGAATGAGCATCGAGGCTTTCATGGTAGATCGTAGAGAAAACTTTTCTGGATTTTATTTCATCGCTAGCAAAGTCAATATTGATTTTGCAGTGAAAATACGATGCTTTCCAATGATCTTGTTAGAACGCTACGCTTCGTTGACGCTTCGCCACCGTACCGCTTCATCCACTTTGTTTTCACTGCACAGGTTATTTAGTAGTAGCTCTGCCTTCGAAGTGAGTGGTCCCGCTATTCGATTTCCGGCTGCGGCACACTTAGTGTGGTGAGCATGAAGTTTTTTCTCGGATCTTGGGTGTTTGTCTTGTGTTTCTGTGTGTGTCCATGCCATCTGCCACATTATAACCTTTGGAGATGAAATTAACTTTTATACATTAATTATGTAACCTTTTCATCTGGTTATCACTGCCATGCATAAAGGACCTGTATATTGTTCATATTACTTTGTCATTTTAGTACAAAGTTTAAAAGTAACTCGGGTTTTCCTTTGAGTTCCTGTAATTTTGCCGTAGATTAGATCTTGATACCAAGAAACCGTTAATTTCAGTAGAAATAGGCTCTTTGAACAGTGTAATTTGGAGGAAATGATTTCTATGACTATACTATCGTCTACTATTATACATTATGTTGTCTTAAAGCAAAACACGTGCATCACCTTGTTCAGATTGACATAGATGCTTTTTATAGGCATTAATAAATAACTTGATTTACCGATCACGTAGCACTATACGGAGCTACCAAAAATCATTATCAACCGACTTCCAGAGGAGGAGGTCGCCAATTCGGTTGTAAATAAATACAAATCGTATAGTAATAGTTCATCTCACAAATGCTTGTCCTGTAAAATCGAACCCAAAACTTACAAGAAATCATCACAACCCAGTCAGAGCGATCTGTTTTATCGAAAAGTTCATGTGTAGAACCAAATATCTCTTACTTAAATATATTTAAATTGCTTACAGTTGAAATAAAAATATGTATATTTTAGTATCAGAAAAATCTTTATATTTCTGTACGGCGGGCAA
Source organism: Aplocera efformata (assembly GCA_921293045.1). Lineage (NCBI taxonomy): Eukaryota > Metazoa > Arthropoda > Insecta > Lepidoptera > Geometridae > Aplocera > Aplocera efformata. The sequence goes on from OV121061.1 coordinate 2,868,724, forward strand.
AATACGGCATTCAATCGTCTATTACCGCTAATAGGAATGTCTAGACGATGCAAAACAGTAAGTGACGGGTGAACTTGCATGCAACGTCTTGAAAGTGTTGATTTGCAATTAAAATGCTGAATAGTGTTTAATAGTTTTGACAGCGTAAGTGTTGCAATCCTGAGCTTAAATGATGGGCGTTTATTTGAGTTTAACTTCGATTTAGGGTAATGGGAAACATTGTGGGTGATGAACATAAACGTTTAACTTATATAGTATACTTTATTTTGTGTTACATAATTAGAGCTCACTAAAAAATTAAAAACAAAATTACACGTTTAAGAATATGTAACAACAAAAAAATATTATGTTTGTTAATGCCACCTGCGGTTTAAAGCAATCTGGGATGCACCCGTAAACGTATCTATTACTACTGAAAAAACGCATGTTTCTATATATAATTAAATTTCGGTTTCTCTTTGCACCGTAATAAGACATTTCTCCTGAATATCCATTTCACTTAACCAATAGTAGCAATAATAATTGGCGGTACGGAAACCTCAATGAGGAATCCTAAACCACACTCAGAAGGAAAGCACACCAGAATTACTTACCAGGGTACTTACGTACACGAAAAGATGAAACACCACTTTTTTAACTTTGTCTTATTAAAACTTGAAACCTAAAGCACTGGAATGGGGAGGAGACTTTGAGATATTATGGGTTAAGTCAAGATATTCTTGAAGTCTTATGAGCCCTTGACGACATAAATTAATCAAATTTTGCACAGTAATTGTGGAGCGAAGAAATTCGAGTCTGGCCGGGCTTCTAAAGTAAAGATGCATACCTACTCCATGCGGCCACATTTATGCGGCTTACTATCATTGGATCAACGAGCGAGAAGAAGCAATAGAATTAAAAATCAAAACAAATGAAGCTCTCACTCGTAAAGATTCGATACAAAATACCATCGATAATGTAAGCAGTACGTTAAGCACTTAACTTTGAGAGTCTCTATTATTTATATGTCTTCACGGAATGAATCTGCTGTATTAAATTTATATAACTATCATGGTTATGAACATTATTATTCGTGTTACCGAGATATTTACCATGATTTGTGAGTTTTGTTGACTCCCGATATTTCGACTCACCAATCATGGTAAATATCTCGGTAACACGAATAATAATGAATCTTCTGTACCTAATACTATTTTTAGTCTGTGATATAGCCTCCACTTTCAGGTATTACTTCAAGAATAATTAATTTCTCGAAGAAGTCACCGTTTTATCAATTAGCTGATGCTGACATAAATTTTCGGATGTTTGAAGAGTATCTAAATTATTTTTTAATGGTTCAAGTATCAAATATAATTTAAAGAATTAATATGGTAAGAGGTTAAAATAGGAGTTTAAAGAACTCTTGTTTAATTGTAGGTTTTAATAAATTCCCACCTTGTATCTATAGGGTTACTCACAGCCCTAAAATACCACTTCAAAATGTGGTTTATACAATCGTGAGAACTTAAATGCCACAAAAAACTCAGTTAAAACTTTAAGTAATAGGTGTGTGAATATGACTCCGCCCCTTTTTGTCAAAATAAAACACATTTGTTCGCTTACAAAATTAAAAAAAAAAATTATTGAAAGTATGCTCCATCTGCAGCTACAACCTTCGCCCATCGTTCAGGTAGTTTTCGTATTCCTTGCTGGAAGAAGTCCTGGTCTTTTGAGCTTATCCAGTTGTCAATCCAAATTTTGATACTTTCACATGAAGTAAACTTTTCTCCAGTAAGGTCTGTCTGCATCGTCCGGAATAGGTGGTAATCCGAAGGAGCTATGTCTGGTGAATATGGCGGGTGGGGTAACACTTCCCAGTCCTGTCCCTCTAAATATCTTTTTACGACTTCTGCGGTATGCGGTTTGGCATTGTCATGCTGAAGAACTAATTTGTTATGTCTATTCACCCATTCTGGTCGTTTTTCTTCTATGGCTCGCTTCAAACGCATTAGTTGTCGTCGGTAAACTTCTCCATTAATAGTTTCAGAGGGTTTGAGCAACTCATAATATACAATACCTTTCTGATCCCACCAAATACAGAGCATGACCTTGGCACAGTGAATATTTATTTTTGGCTGTGATGGGCCTGGTTCGCCTGGTTTCACCCAAGCTTTTTTGCGTTTAGGATTTTCGTAGTGTATCCATTTTTCGTCTCCTGTGACTATCCGATGCAAAAATCCTTTTCTTTGCTGTCTTTGAAGCAGCATTTCACAAATGGTTTTCCGACGTTCCATGTCTCTTTCTTTTAAATCATGTGGAACCCAGTCACCGGCTTTTTGAATCATTCCCATCATTTGTAAACGCTTTGCAACAGTTGAACGATCAACATTTAATGCTGCAGCTAATCTGATTGAGTTTGGCAAGAATCTTCCGCCAATAATGCTTCCAATTCAGCATCTTCAAATTTTTTTGGTGGTTTTCCATGTTCTTTATCCTCAGTACTAAAATCGTTATTTTGAAATCGTCGAAACCATTCCTTGCAAGTTGTATTAGACGGAGCATGCTCACCATAAATCTCCACAAGCAAACGATAAGTTTCCGCTGCAGTTTTCTTCGCAATAAAATAATGTAATAACACTTCCCGCAAATGACGTTTATTTGGAATAAAAACCGACATTTTCGAAAAGGTGAAAACAATTGTTGCTTACACTTCAACCAAATATCATAAAATGCGTTAGATAGCTGACATTCAGTACTATCGAATACAAGTATGGTCATTTATTAGTACACGTAAACAATACTAAAAACGACATCTGTTGAGAAAGGGCGGAGTCATATTCACACACCCAATAAAATAGGTTCCTAAATAATCTGACAGCTAAGTTAAAACTTACCAACAAGTTTGCGGTTGTTATGATAAATATAGCTTTGGTTTACAAGCTATTTATTTCAATTCTTATCGTAATCATTTCCGCAATATACGATATATGAAATGCAAAGTTAAGATGTTTTTCTCTGATCTGTATGTAGTTCCTGTGTACGGAATTAGAATAAAGAACCCTCACAAAAGAAATTGATGAAGAAGTCAAAGTTGACAGCTGATATTCTTACAAAATTTACCCTACAGAGAGAGCCATACACTCGATTTAGAAATCTACTGTATGGCTGCTAACGGTCTGTCACGCTAATAAGCTAAGGCGAATCCTTGTATGAGTGTCTATGTTTGTGTGTGTATATGTCAGTTGCTGATTCACACTCTAACGGCTCAACGGATTTGGATGAAATTTGGTACCAGGATAGCTAATATCCTGGATTAACACTTAAGCTATTTTTGATCCAAGAAAACCGCATCGCAATCCAGGCATCCTGTCCATTATTATTTATTGTGTGTTTGATTTAGTATTAAAAATAATAATCATTTATTTCAGATACAAGATCCATAGTATTGTTAGTCGGTACACCAAAATAAATAATTACATTTACCGCTCGGCTAAATAGTAAAGTAATTGATCCAATACATTTAAAAAAAAATCTTGATGAAACATTTATCGGATGGAGAACAGAGGTAACAAACATTATAAAATTCATTACGTTCTTCATTTAAGATGTTTACAAAAAGGCCAACATCATGTAAATCACTAGTGTCGCAACTCCTAGAAGCATGTAAGTAATTAATGAGTGATAGCAATTAACCAAATACTCTTGGCACACGGCCATGCAGCCATGCAAGCAAGATTAATTCGCCATTAATGTCTACGACGTACAAATGTAGCGAAAGATGACGATCGACTGTGACTCGTTATGTTAAAATATATATTTAACAATATTCGTTTGGTTTATTGTACTCAAAAATCTTAATGTAAAACTTAATACTTTATTAAATAAATATTTTATGATAATTCCATTGTACCCAATTATAATAGTCTTTAGGCCTTGCAATAGCTACTCTGTTCAACTGGTTAAGCAATTCTCTCTCCGCTCTGTATTTGTAAGATAGGCCTTGTATTTGATAGATAGACCTGATAGGCTATACTAGTAAGTAAGTAAGAAAATTTCGGAATAATCCGACATCTGAGTTAACCATTTAGACAATAGAAGAATAATTACCACTTGTTCGAAATCGTTCGTTTGATGTGTATCATTTGAAATGTGTATAAAAACTTAATATTTTACTCGGTGTCTGCACCATATATTCTCATGACGGCTGCAGAATATCTGTGGGTTTGCAAAAAACATGTTGGATTTTTTGTATTATAATAATTTTTATTTTATGTTTGTAAGCGATGGAAAGAGCAAATGGGGCAACTGATATAACAATAACTGTACAAATTAGTAGGTCCACCTCTACCATAGCATGAGGAAAACTTGATACGTAGGTATTAATAAAGTTGATGGCTCCGTAACTTAGTATATGCAATGCCTTCGAAGCCAGGTGTTCCAGGTTTGATCCCGGCCGGAGTAGACTTTTATTGGTTCTCGGGTCTTGAGTATTTGTCTTGGGCCATGTTCATCCGGAGTAGTACTTTCACTATACCTGGTAATCCGCCGCCAAGCAGTGGTGCACTCGCGTGACTGTGTTCTGGTGGAAGGGTGTTGGTGCCGGTGAAACTACAGCCACTGATTATTTATCTATCTTCAGTCATGAAGGATCGACCAGCGAGCTCTCTAGTCGATCCTTCATGACTGAAGATGGCGATCACCATGTCATCTCCATCGGTTTCTGTGTGTGGCCATCCAGAAAGTGTAATTATTTATATGAGGAGTAGAAAACCTGAAGATTATTTATCTTCGCTGTTTTGAGAACTCGATGGATTGTGCTAAAAAATTTTCGTTAGATCTCTGAGCTAAAAAAGTGCCAGTTCTCTGGTAAGGCGAGAAAATAAGGTCTAATTTTAAGTGTTCCAGATAATAGGCTTCCAACTAAGTACCCTTCAAAAATATTCATTTAAAAGCTTAGTTTACACCTTAGAATTGAGATCATCTATTTTGTAAGTATTTTACTCGAGAATTGCGCTATAAAAACGTAAAACGCAAATCGCAATTTATCACCTCAATAACTCAGAGGATTACCATTTCAGAAGTTTTTACTTGAGACACAGAATACACTTATACTAACTCACAGTTGTCTCAATTTACCTACACTCTGTATGAATCTATGGAATGTTTGCATACGATATTGACTCTTAACTCTAAGCGTGATATTTCTTATTTGCTTGACCAAAATTGACACTACCCCGCGGCCTTTGGAGTTGAAAGATGCCATTATGAATCTAGATGTGCCAAAATAAAACTCATTTTGTATCACCATCTAACATGAACAGGTTCGAGTGAGATGCCTATTTCAAGGGTCGCAGCCCTGACCTCCTGGTTATTTTCCGGCTTGCAAATAGAATTATTTTTAAAGAGAGAAGTTTATCTTTGGATAGGTTTTAAGCATAAGAATTTTGTATCTTTCCTGTAAATTTGAGTACAGTTAACTTGGGTTTGACCGCAATCATACCTGATGACGAAGATGCAGCTAGTCTAGACAAGTTCATAGCGACATGTCCTGGCAAGCTCTGTATTTGTGCCTACGCTGAAAATCATGTCGGAACACGTCTAATATTTTCCAGCATGGTTTTGTACAGTCGCCGGTAACAAGCTGCACCTGAAGCATACCACCAAAACCGCTCTATTTGCACCACCCAGGAATACGAGCAGGAAAACATGACATGATAACATAAATCACAAATTATAAAAAATAAGGTTCACAACTATGATAGTTTTAAAGGTTGTATGACACGAAATATTTCGTTGTTGGTCAAAATAAAAATGAGAAAACTTCAACGGCGATTATCACAGATGAGTTCCTTTCAGGGTGCCCTCAAAAGCCTATTAAAATCTTCAGAAAATGTTTTTTCTCGCTTCTACTGAAGCCCTAAATAAATCATTATAAAGAGCAACCATTTGGAAAATCGATTTACTTGGTCTTGTTATCGAATGATTTTAGGAAATTTGGTTTCTTGTCAGACTAATTAAATACTCCTGTATCAACATCTAATGTTTCCACCCCGTTGGACGACTACCGGCCTACTCTCGATAAAAAGGAGTAGGCTTCGATTTGCCACGGGAGCCAATTCCGGTATAAATGACATGTATTTTTTATATTTTATCTCAATTATTATATGGTTCTAGATCTTGTCGGTTTTCTCAACCGTTTTGAGAAAGGGGTAATGCGAAGAACAATTTATTAACGACTGGATTCGAACGTTTGGACTGAAAGTATTATTGTTACGCACTCGTGGTGAAACTTACTCCAGTATATTCGGAAGAAGTGCAGACAGCTGTCAAAACGATAATTATCGAAATTTCTTTAATAGAAACAAACACACAGTCAATATTGCTTCTTACTAATAACATAGTTTTTGAGTTTTAATAACATGCCATAATTGAACGTTGTTTTTAATTTCGGAATCAGGGTTTCTCAAGGCACCCGAAGTATAAATCCATCATATTACTATTACAACTGGCATACAAAATATTGTTAAAAATACTTTTACAAAATCATAATTGCAATGGAAAATATATTTTTATGGACAAATTGAAAACTTTGAAAAAAATCCTAAATTTATTCAATGCAATAAAAGTTTTATCACGAAACTTTTCAATGTTCCAATAGTAAAATCTTTATGAATCTCGTTCCAAAGAGTTAGTACGTGTTAATTTGGAAATATGAATAAATCCTGGTATAAAGCTCGTTGTGAAATTAGTTTTAGAGATTTTCGTAGTAATTTTATTTTTTCTGCTGATTTAAAAATCACGGCGCATTAGGAATGAATTGCTAATTGTTTAATGTCTCTACTGGGTCACTGGTTCATTAGTGGGGCTATTGTACACATTGGGCCGTATGCTACGCTATCTGTTTTCTCATTTGAACATACTCTTTCAATAAATTTATCATTCCCTTTGTTTAAAAATAGAATAGAGAAAATAAGTGAAATAATTTAAAAATCGAATAAACCTACAACAATTTTTCGAGCTTATGGCAACCAGCCTGATTGAGATTCTCTTCCTTTTTTTGAAGACGGTTAATTATAGTTTGCTACAACATCTTTCACCATATACAAGCACAGTGCACCGCAACAAACTTGGCATGGAGCTGTTATCGATCATGAACTTTACAATCTCTAGACACGATTTTTTTTAACGGATCCGTAGCTTAGTTGGTTAGCAGCCCTGCCATCGAAGCGAGGGGTTCGATTCCCGGCCGGGGCACACTTGTGTGGTGAGCGTGAAGTTTGTTCTCGGGGCTTGGGTTAGAAGACAGAATCAGAATCTGCGACACAGGGAATCCTAGTGCAGAGAAATGAGTGTAAAAATAAAAGAATAAAACTTTTCTTGCTTATCCCTGACATGGCCTGTTCTAAAAACTGTTCTGTGTTCTGTTGTCAGTGAAATGAAATAGTCCGAATATGAAAAAAATCACTAATCAACAGGACAGAATTCTCGCTCTTCGGTGAGAGAATGTGGTATCCATCGCGAAGCAAGCTTCCTAAGCTCATGCAGGATGGTGGAAACAACTTGTAATCCTATCTTCAGTTCAGCCTGAATCTCTCAATCTGACTCCATCACTGATTCACATAAAAAAACAACTTTCGGCCCGGTTAGAAGTTGGATGAGTGACCATTTAACGTAATTTAAACAGAGTGCTTCTTTGTTCGGGTACACACAGATCTGTGTATGGAGTGGCGTAATGTGTGCAGCGTCCGGGTGTAGTAAGTTCGATGCTGGCATATTTCCAAAATGTGGTAAAAGAGCAAAACGACTCAATCTTCGAAGATTGCAGCCTGGTTCTTGTGGTGAGATTGTAATCAAATCATGCAATCTATTACCACGGTTGGCTTACAATTTATGATTAGGAAAATGCGGAAGTTTAGAAACTGTACTAGTTTTATTTTTAGCGTGTCTACCCCATTTTTGTACTCCTTGGAGCGCCGTCTACGCGCGTGGGCAGGAGGAAGAGTTGCCCTTATCCGCTTCCTCTGCAGAGCGCATGTCCATTTCTGGACCCGACACTACGTGGCTTTAGCCACATCCTTCCCATTTGAAGGTAGAGTGTCTTTCCCATTAGGTAAGAACATTTTACTAAGTTTACAACTTTGTAACAAGTACAAGTAACAGATAAAAACAAATCGACTTCAATATATGGAAACTAGTGAAATACGCAATTTCGTCATTATTCGATTTTCAGTGAAATCACAAGAGCACGAGACGCAACAGTTTTACAGTGATTGGCGCAACACTATGTGATTTTGGTCGTCTAACACTTTAGTAGGGAAGACTTGTGTCGTACTTTGTTGTTTATGGAGGGTGGAAACATAAAAATACTCTTTTTACTGCACAAGAATTCTCCGAGTCAAGGAATTCTAGTGCAATAAAAAGGTAAGAGTTTAAATGAAAAAAAAAAAAGTTTTTCTTTTATCGAGAATTAACCTCGATTCGAACCCCGAAGTATCCTTTCGTAATATGGAGTCAGATCTGCTACTGATCATGGAAGGAACCTAGGACTCTCATTTTCAAGCCAGTCAGTTCATAACATAGCTTTGAAAACCTCAAATATTGTTCTAATACTGTATTGCTGCCGGTTGTATAAGCAAACCGTCATGCTCACCAAATTCACAAACAGACGGTCTCGCTCAAACGTATTCAAATTGAAACAACTTGACCCAGTGATTAAAGTCGAGCAGGTCGCGGTTTGCGATGGAACACGGTGAAATTGCAATGCAGGGATGGATTTAGGTCTAGTCGTACCCACAGTAGGGGCAACTTTGGCGTTTCACTAAAACTACTACACATAATGAACATCCTGACTCAATATTATAAATGCAAAAGTGACTTGTTTTGTTTGTATGCTTTTAAAACTCAACCACGGAACCGATTTAAAAAATTCTATCACCAATGAAAAGCTACATTATCAGCAAGTAATATAAGCTATATTTTATTCCCGCATTTCTATGGGAACGGGAACTATGTGGGTGAAAACGCAGGGTGGCAGCTAGTATTATATTAATAATTTAAATGCGAAAGTGAGTTTGTTTGTTACGCTTTCACGCCTAAACCGTTGAATCAATTATGATGAATTTTGATATAAAGATATATAGGACCCTGGAAACGTTTATAGGCTAGTTTTTTTCGCTAAAAACTTATAGGGAGTAGGGTGAGGGGAGGGTTAAACTTTATATGAAGCAACTGGTATTGGTTGACATCAAAATTACCGCGAGCGAAGCCGAGGTAATGTTGATTGGTAGTACCTCTGCCATCTGCGCTCTAGGTTGCGGGTTCATTTTCCACCTAGGAGTGTGTGACACTTTTGTGTCACACACTCCTAAAAGTGTGTCACACATACTTTTGTGTGACAGACGTAGTTTGTGCTGTTTCTGGGTAAAAATACTATGAGTTAACTGGTTAGTACAAGTTTTTTCTGTCATCCTACATGCGACTCTGTCAGATTTAAAAATATTTTAAAATTTCATAAAAACATAATCATGCAGTGTTTACAATTAAGAAAATAGGACAGTAGTTGCAATGAAATATGCGTTAGAATAAATTTGCAACAATGAGACTTTTGTTTGACGGCTCCGTGGCTTAGTCAGTAGTAGCCCTGCCTTCGAAGCGAGGGGTCCCGGGTTCGATTCCCGGCTGGGGCACACTTTGTGTGGTGAGCATGAAGTTTGTTCTCGGGTCTTGGGTGTTTATCTTGTGTTTCTGTGTTTGTCCATGCCATCTGCGACACAGGGTATCCTAGTGCAGAGGTATGAGTGTGTTAAAAATGTAAAAAAAAAAAAAAATGATAAATGCATAACTGAAGAAAATTCCTTGCAGTTGTTAACTAGAGGAACTAATTGACACACTGGTGAACTTAATTACGGACGCTAATAACTATTGAGGTAGCAATATTTTATCGTGGCATCATTTAATTAAGTGCTGAAACATTGGTACAATCAGAAGTGTTAAAAAAGGACATGAAAGTATTGTAGTTAGTTCATTAAAATAAAGAATGAACGTTCGTGCATTTCGATCGTAACCAGTTTCATATACCTAGTTTCAAATATTTATACGCTTCTGCTATTTCAACAGAAACTTATATAATTTCCGAGGAACAAAGTTACGAATTCGCGATGGAAGTTTAATAGACTTGTTATAGATGCAACGAGATAAGGCGATAAATAAATTATTGGTACTTCCTAAAGTGGCAATTTCATTATTAAGACAAGCGATTTAAATCTCAAAAGTTAAGAGATTTTCGATTAAAGCTTTGCAAGCTTGAACTAGAGAGTATGTTACGAAGATAGGAACACTATAAGTTACAAATTCTAACATTATTATTCGTGTTACCGAGATATTTACCATGATTTGTGAGTTTTGTTGACTCCTGTTATTTCGACGCAGTTACATGTGTCATGGTAAATATCTCGGTAACGTGGATAGTAACGTTCATAACCATGACAGTTAAAAAAAAAGAAAATTATGACATATCGTTACGCTTAATCACTAAAATGTTTTATTTTATAGAATTTGTATTATCGCAAAATATCCAGTATTCAAAACCATATATTATATATTCATGAATATTTTAGACAGTGCCATCAAGCCCCAAACTATGCTGTTTCTCTGGAAGTAAATTCAGAGAAATGAACAGTAATATGTGTAAATACATGCATATTTATGAAAATTTATTTATTTGTACAAAAACATGCAACGGAATTGATAATATATTCCGAAAGTCGGTTGCCAAGAAACAACCAGGAAAAGACACGTTATAAAAGTAATTACTCATAACAGTTTCGTTTAAAATGTTCATAAACATAACTCGTTTGTTCAGCATTAAAAGTTTCAAACTTAAATTAAGTATTAAATCGTTGTTAAGCAAATAAAACGACTAGGTCGTTTCGAACTCACACACCAAGGATTTTGAAACACCAATTTACTTAGGTGTAGGTTATTAATCTAGTAAAATAACTTAGCTTTTATTTAACCTAACCTTACTAGTTTAAGATTAGTTAAGATTTGACTAAAATTTGTTATGAAAGTAGCTGATACACTGAATCAACACATAGTCCACTCTTTATCTCAATAGAGTGAAGACGGTTTATTAACATCATCTGATATTGACTTATTAACCGCGGGAACAGCCGCGGGGCACAGCTAGTGTTTAATAACTGAGACAAGAAGTTTAAAACAATTGTCTGCTGAAACCATTTTAAAATAGATTAAATTGAATTGACCTTTTTCATTTCGGCGAAGTTTGTTAAATCCATTTCAGTCGGTTTGGAGTTAGGAAAATTATTCAATAACAAAAACTATTGGAATATTTTTTTCAGAATTAAACGTGGTATGTTTTATTCATTTCTAATCAATTGACTTTCCAAAAGATTGAGCGTCTGTGCGCTCCAAACAGACAGACGGACAAGAAACTAATTAAATTCAATTAGATTCAATACTATATCGAAAGATATGGGATGGGAAAGATTAACAAAAATATACGAAGGTTAATAGCAAGTTAATACATACCTAATTAAGCAAATTAGCCATTTAAATACCTCATTTATAACTAATGAATACAAGTTTATCCGAAAATACCTAAATCTCTGTATTTGAACGTTAATTGCAATACTAACTCATCAACGGCTTAAATATACAATTAGATTTGAATGTTTGTTCCATCGCAATATGATTGAAATTGATACAGCAAACATTGGTTGGCTCGGGATGGGTGAAACTCAATTTATTATACAATATCTTGAGTTGTATGCAGAAGTGATTACAGTGAGTACAGTTTAATTGGTTCGTTTTTTACGAGACTGTTAAAAAACGGCTCCGTGGCTTAGTTGATAGTAGCCCTGCCTTCGAAGCGAGGGGTCCTGGGTTCGATTCCCGGCCGGGGCACACTTTGTGTGGTGAGCATAAAGTTTGTTCTCGGGTCTTGGGTGTTTGTATTGTGTTTCTGTTTGTCCATGGCATCTGCGACACAGGGAATCATAGTGCAGAGGTATGAGTGTGTATTTAAACAAAAAAAAACAAAAACGGGTGGACTATGCGTAACGTGGTCTTAGCTCAAATAATGGTCCAGTTTAATCAACGACTTCATCCTACTAATATTATAAACGCGAAAGTTTGTAAGTATGGATGGATATTTGTTACTCAATCACGCCAGAACGGTTGAACGAATCTGGATGAAATTTGGCACAGAGATAGATTATAGTCTGGAATAGCACATAGGTTACTTTTTATCTCGGAAAAATGTATGGTTCCTGTAGGAAGTCCAACCACGGGTAACACCGCAGGGCGCAACTAGTTTAAATATATGTTGTCTTTGATAGCCAACGAGAGCTTATGTCTAAACGGAATTGACGTTGACTTTTAATCCGAAGATAACAGGATGAAATGCGGAAGTGTAAAATGAAGTTTTTTTAGCACGCTCTCCAAACGACGAATTGAAAAATTAAGAAGAAATCTACATGTCTAAATGTTTAATTGACCCAACCCTATAAAATACCGGAGATACATTACCATGGCAGCATTATTTTTTTTAAAATACATGCCTTTTTGACAGATAGAAAAATGTTTATACATAAACTATGAACAACGAAACTATTGAGTTGTACAGCTACATAACATGATTTATTTTATGAGTTTTTCTCCCGATTTTTTGACGCAGTTTTATGCTCATACTGTCGGTTAAAACGACGGGTAAATATCGGCACTGAGCAAAACTCACAAGTCATTAAGTATCTCAGTAACTCGAAAGATAATGATGCTTAGATTATAATATCTATCTATGTGTATTTACCCACACACCTCACACAAGCACACACACACGCACTTCTTGTAGTATGTTATAATACTATAATAATTTGATAACATTGTTAAACCATTTAAGTTTAAATTTTAACTTACTATAATTGGAACTACCTTTAACTTGTAATGGGCGTTGATGTCTGCAACACAGTTTTAATAATTCAGCAGGCATCATCGTTTTTAATTATTTTTTGTAATCTATTGTTATTTTGTTCCTCGATAAACTATATTTGATTTGATTTATCTCCAGTCACCTGTTAGTTGGATTATAGGGTTTTGGCCGTTACAATGTCATAACCACCAACGATTTACGTCATGTCACATTTTATATCAATCTATTGAATAGGCGTCTCTGAGATCAATCGCAGAATGAGAGGGGCGATTTGTCAAAACCTTTGTGTAGAATAACAACGAACAGGTCAAAGACAATGTTATAAAATAGGTCAAAGATTATTAAGGTAAAAGAGGCATTTCGTTTACTTTGGAAAGCTATGGGAAAAGCCGCAACTTAAGTCTGTTCATAGGGAAAGGAAAACCTAAATTAAAATGCAGTTTTTTGTGCAAACATATTGCGCGTTCAAACATATTCTTCAGCTTTATAAAATTTTAGTAAAGATTCTATCAGTTATCTGGTTCCCATAATACAAGGTATGCTTAGTATATTGTACAAGCTATGCTTAAAAAGCTATAATAAGCTAATACAAGCTATGCTTAGTAATATGGGAACGTAAGGCAGAGCTAAAGTTGGTAGCCAACTGAGCTTAGGCCATCATCTTGACAATTAATCCTCTTGACCTCACAGCTTGTTGAATTTGCGTGTGTTATTGTAGAAATATAATGTATGTATCAATAATTAAGCTTTTCGACCATCTGTTCTTATCACTCTTTGGCCAATCTCTTCCGTCGCTGACAGTGACACATTGTGAATCGCTTTGACAAAGACGTAACTTTGAAGTTTAGGTTTGCCAATTTCGCGAAGTTCCCGAACGCAAATTATTTAATTTTTGCAGCAGAATGCCAAAGTCTGGGTAGAAAATTTTGTCCTGTATTTCTTAGAGAATTCTTTAGAAATTTTAGGTATTACTCAACGATATTAATAATGTTATGAGCTTGGAAATTATACGTCGTATCAACTTACAAACCAGTAGCACCAGTACTATATTTTTTCACGTCGAGTTTTTGTTCGAGAACGTGGTGGCTCAGGAGCATAGACGCCGACTTTCAATCTGAAGGTCGCTGGTTTAAATCCACAAGAGACAAATGAGATTGTCACTTGAAAGAAATATACGCGCAATACCTTGTTTTCGAACGGTGAAAATAAACCAGCGTGAGGAAACAGGCATGTCTTCGAACCAAAACTTGGTAGATATGTGCCATCTGGATTAGGCTCCCGTGGTAGATCAAAGCCCATTCACTTGTGCATTGTTTTAGTGGTCTAAAACAATCTTCGTACTTTTCTAATGAAACCGCTAAAACCGACAAGGGTAGAAACAATTTTTATATTTATAGTATTTTAGAATAGAATAGAATAGAAAAACTTTATTTTGTGTTACATAATTAGGGCTCACTTAAAAATTAAATACAAAATTGCTCGTTTAAGAATATGTAACAACAAAATAGGCAACCACTCAGCATGTGCTGCGTCAGTGGACTGATACAGCGCTGGTATACTGTGGCAACGTGGTGAGAGCATGCGATGACAGTGAAATACACGTGTACAAACAACATTTCCAATTAAAACACTATACAATATAAAATCTATGAGATCATTTTTATAATCTATCTTTGTAGTAACGAATAATAAAATATAAAACAAAAAATAACATAAACTAAAATTAAAATGAAACCCAGAACGACTGTTTATATTGGGATTAGGATATAAAAAGGCTTACTAGAATTGCCTCCTTGTATTTTCACGGTAACCTTAAAATCGCAGAAACAGTAGTTTAATTTCACGATTACATTTCACATCGTGAAATTGCATTATAATCAATTTCAATTCACCATTAAATCCTTGTTAATCTGTTACCATTTATTGTTATTGTTGTACTTGTGCCCATTGTTCACCAGTCTGATCCATAATGATACGGATTTCATCAATTCTCTGTGAGTGGCGCGTTAAGTCGGTTTTGATAGATTTCAGATGATTGCTTTTCAGGGCTCATTGCTGTAGTATCTTGCAAATTGTTGCCATAAATAGGCAGTGATAATTATGCGCGGCTTTCTAGAATATTCTAATATTCATAAATATTCATGGATATCCACTCAGTGCTGTCTAGCCCCAAAATAAGCAGAGTTTGTGTTTACCATGGAAACTAGATTACTGATAGAATACTTATAATATAGTGATTTTTATGTGTACCCCCGGACACTGTGCAAAGTTCTATGCGCATCACAAAAATACTTGTCTTGGGTGGTCTCGAACCTACAACCAATAGCGCAGAAGGCAGAAATACAGTTTAGTGGGTCTAGTCTCACATAATCGCTCTGTCTCTAGAATTTCTTCGGCCTTACAGCTCTGCTAAGCTGTAAGAGACAGAGCGATTATGTGGGACTAGACCCACAACTGTATTTCTCTCTGCATTCTTCATGGTTGGTGCTGGTGTGTATACCAGTGACCGCGTCACTGGTATACCCTAATGGATTAAGTCATAATAATAACTAGTGTAAAAGATCCGCGTCCGTTGGGGGGGGGGGGGGTCCAGTTGCTCGCGTCCGTAGGTGTGTACAAAATTTTCCTTTGATTCCCTACACGTGGTGCTAAAGGAGCAACCAAAAGTAGCAGTAGAACTTGTGCGAAGTTCGTCCGGAGAGGTACTGCTACCACATCTGGAATCTGCCGCCAAGCAGTAGTGATTACATTACTGTGTTCCGGTGAAACGGTGTGGCTGCCGGTAAAATCACATGCGCATGAGACGTATCAACCCCGTATCGGGTGATGGACGCAGCAGGATGAATGCGACTCAGTAAAGATTTGGATCTCATACTGAGTCGCACGCATTACTGTTGTCATGGGCGAGGGTCACCACTTACCATCAGGTGGGCCCTCAGCTCGATCCGTTCATTCACATAAAAAAATAACAATAGCTTAAAAATAGAGATCTTAACTAATAAAAATGTGATGGGCGGTCTTATCGCTATAAAGCGATCTGTACTGAATGTAATGATAAGGCACTGAATTTTACGGTACCCACAATCGAGTAGTTACAGTAAGTAAATCTGAATCGTTTTCCATCTGAGGCAGTGGTTTTACGAATCGTGTTCCATCGATTCTCCGATGCCGCAATTAGTCTCCGTTCAAGCTGGTATTGAATTGATTGCTTTTCGGTCCCATTTTTCGCGAAATTCGAAGGGTCTCATTAGAAAAAACTTTCCAGACTTACTATAATGGATGAAGCGATATTTTGAGTTTTTTTTAATAGTATTTTTTGTATGAATGTAAACTTTTTAATGATGTCTGATATTTATTGAGTGACCCCATAAAAATAAAACTAGGAGAAAAGGGCATATGAATAAATAATTTAGTAGCGACTTACCCGACTTCGCATGGGTGCAATTTAGTAATTAAGGAAACGTGAAGTGCGTTCTACAAAAAAATGTTAGGGATGTTTTATCATTAATTATTTTCCTGACTAAATTCACTGTTTTTAACCGACTTCAAAAAGGAGGAGGTTATCAATTCAGATTTTTATATATTTTTTATGTATGACCGATTTTCTGACTCCACCGCCATACCAACCGGTTTGGAAAAAATCTTTTTTTATTTGAAAGGACATATTTTCAGATTGGTCCTATAGAATGTTTATCAAAATCGGTTCAATAGTTTGGTTGTTAAATCAAAATAACTGGTTAATTTGTCATCCAAATAAACAATGTGCTACTTTGAAAGTATTGAAGTTGTCAATCAAGTCCTCAAATGTTTCATAGCAAGCGGCAAGTGTTTTTATATACCTTTACAAATAAATAAAATTTAAGTGTCTGTTTGTAATGTTGAAATCACAGCTTTTATATAGCAACAGGTATATTTAGACCAAAAAACAATTTAAAAAGTGTTTTTTCGGACGGACTTCACTGGCAGAAGAAAAAAAAGAAGAGTTTCTTGTCCTGGGCAGAGAATGCCTATAAGTGGGGCGTCTGCTCATTCCGCCCTCATGAGATAGTAGAAACTGATGAAATACATTTTGATTGCAGGTTCCGTCCTAAGCATAATGATTGTGTTTGGATTGCCAGAATACAAGATACCATTCAGCGCAAGATATTCTGCAGTCAGAACTGAGTAAGTATGCTTCAGTACAAGTGGACCGGAGTCGTATCGCTGTTATCTATAGGAGGCGGTAACCACTTAAGCCCCTTTTTTATTTGAAAGGATATGCTTTCAGATTGGTGCCAAAGAATTTTTATCAAAATCGGTTCAATAGTTTGGTTTTAAATGAAAATAACTGAAAGTACTGAAGTCGGATTTTTTTCCAGTTTCATACCCAAGAATTAAACGGGACCCTATTACTAAGACTCCGCTGTCCATCTGTCTGTATGTCTGTCTGTCCGTCTGTCACTAGGCTGTGTCTCATGAACCCTGATAGAGAGTTGAAATTTTCACAAACGATGTATTTCTGTTGCCGCTATAACAACAAATACTTAAAAAATAATAAAATTTACGGGGCTCTCGTACAAAAATGTGATTTTTATTTTTTGTTCGTTCATGCTCGTTATTATAGATAATGATAAAGCTTGAAGCGAGGCCGACTCGCACTTGATTTTTAAATTAGTAACTTGTTTCAGACAAGAGTACATTATGAATGCAACAACAGAAAAGGTTATTAATGTTTCTGCTCCAAACTGTTTATGCTCCAAAGTTTATGACCCTATATGCGGCTCAGATGACCATTCTTACTACAATATTTGCCAGATGGAATGTCAAGGGGGAAACAACGTCAGTATAGTACATCAAGGGAACTGCATCCCATTCTAACATAAGTACATGTATCTCTGAAATTATATAAAAGTTTCTGATAATATTTTTCAGTTAACATAACATTATAAAGGCAAAAGTTCTAATGCAAGTTGCGTGTTTGTATGAGTTATAATCCTTCACGCTCAAACGGCTCAACGGATTCGGATGAAATTTAGTATTAAGATAGCTTAAATCCTGGATTAACACATAGGCTTATTTTGATCCCGAAAAACTGCGAGTAACACCGCGGGGTACAGCTAGTAATATTATAAAGTTTGTTGGTATGTATGTTTGTCACTCTTTAATGCCTCAGCGGCAACGGATTTTGATGAAATTTGGTATGAATTAGCTCATACCTTTTAATAACATTGGCTACTATTTATCCCGTAAAAGAAGTAATTTTTTTAGTAACCTGCAAAAACCGTTCTGGCAATTATTCCATGTTGACTTTTAATAATTTATTTTAGTGAAACCACCATCATAATTATAGATAGATAGATAGATAGATAACACTTTATTGATCACCAAACAAAACAAAAATAAAAAATTTTAAACAATAAATTATTAACAATAAGGTAATACAATGGGCGGCCTTATCGCTAAAAGCGATCTCTTCCAGGCAACCTTTGGATGGACCAGACAAAGAGAAAAATAGAAGGGGCATGTTGGTGTGCATAGAATAGAAAATAAAGTTAAGTTTTTAAATGCTTATCGAAGCGACAAATAATGTTTCGCTACCAAGTTCTTGAAGATGGGAAGGGACTTAGCATGTCTAATGTCGACTGGCAGAGCGTTCCATAGACGGACTGCCTGGGCTGTAAAGGACTTGTCATAGAAAATGGATGTATGGACAGGAGTTATATATAATAACTTACATTTAGGTGACTCAAGTTGTGATCCAAATGCTTTGTTAGTTCCTGGCTTCTTCTGGTACCATTAAAAAGGCAATATATCAAAACTGACAACGCATTAGGTTTATAAACATTTTTTATTTCGCGCCTTTTTACCACTTTCAGTAAGAAGTAAAATATCAATTAATTTATTTATCTTTCGACATTAATAATGCACTTATACAAATAGTAAAATATTACAATAGTAAAGTAACTATAACAATAAGTTAAAATAAATAAAAAAGACGAGAAGACAATAGTTCATGTTAGTTCATGTTGCTATTTCACGAAGAACTCTGATGAAATATTATTCCTGTTGAACTGCCCTAAATAAACCCTTACCCTGTATTAAGGGTATAAGAATAAAATACAATCAACAAGTTTGGGTGAAATATGGCTAGAAGGTGTTTTGAATTCTAAAATCAGGAAGTTTAATTCCTCACGACTCAGTTTAGACTTCAAGTACTAGCATTAAAGGCACATTAAGTTATTCAAAGAAACATTTCAATTTCTGTACAATTTCCGTCATAAACCTTAAATACGTGACTAAAGCTTAACAAGATCCAAACTCGTTGAAAAGCTCAAAGTTAATTCATTACACAATTCCAACAGAGACAAAGATGGACTATAATATCTTCTCGCCCCCTCTGACGGCCCAAAGTATTACCAGAGTCAGCTGCAGTAAAGACCCTTTTTATTTGATTAAAATATTGGTGTAAATATAGTTACTAATCTAATATAAAATATCTACAATTTAGTAAAACTAATATTTTATTTTGCTGCGTCCTGAATTTTGAGGCACAGGCTTTAAAAAAAAATTAAGTACAATGCATGTTATTAGACGGCTCCTTGGCTTAGTTGACGGCTCCTTGGCTTAGTTGATAGTAGCCCTGCCTTCGAAGCAAGGGGTCCCGGGTTCGATTCCCGGCCGGGGCATACTTTGTGTGGTGAGCACGAAGTTGGTTCTCGGGTCTTGGGTGTTTGTCTTGTGTTTCTGTGTTTGTCCATGCCATCTGCGACACAGGGAATCCTAGTGCAGAGGTATGAGTGTGTTAAAGTTGTTTTTTTTTGTTTGTTTTTTTTTTTTATGTTATGTAAGTAGGTAAGTACACAACATAAATTACATTCAACTAGCGTTACATTTACCAAGACACACGTATATAAGAACAAATGCTTATAAGTATGTTTCTTTATTTTTCGAATGGGAAAAATATACAAAAAAGGGAAATAAAAAAGCGTCGGGACAAAATAGGGGAAAAGATAAAATACATTAACTTTGAAAAAATCGTGCTTGTCTCAAATTAGCTTTGCGCATTCATCCAGGCAGCCTAACTCCAAGTCTGCCTGGAGAAATCTAGTTAATTAATCCAACGAGCTATTCACAGTTGTTTCGCAGTCGCATTCTTCAGCTGAAATATTTGACTTTCTGATGAACAATGCTTGTGCAATTTTACGCTGGGTGGAAATACTACAAAAATCTGCATATTTTTTGCTCATTTTCAGTTATCTCGTTGATGAAACTCGCAAATGGTAGAAAAGCTTACAAAAATATTTCACGAATTTTTGGTCAGAGCCCGCTAGTCTAGTTAAGGTCAACGCCAGACAAGAGCTTTGCTTAGATCTACGCTGCGTGACAATTTCGATTATTAGTTTTGACGTGAATACATCTTCAAATTTGATTCCATAGTGGTAAACAGTTCAGAGAACAAAGTCGGGGGATACAGTTTGATGCTGCAGCTACATATCTATCAGTTTCATCCAAAAAATAATTACATCATTCGATAGCTAAAGCTGGTAAGGACTGTGTATGGAGGGAGAAACACTGCCATTTCGTGGTCGTTTCGCTGCCTCAATAATGTCCGTTTTCATACACGTATTCACGTAAAACACACGGCCGTGTCCACGACACAGCTACACTACCCTATTTTTATTAGTATGCCAATGTCACCCTGACACTGAGTGACGCGCTGTGACTGAAAGTCTGGCTAATAAAATGATTAATTGCAAACTCTTTACATGGTAACTCTAATACGAACGTCAACATCAAATTGACAAACAAGTTGGTGGTTGTGAAACTTGGTCAGTATGATATTATTTTGATATTTGAATACGTCGTACCCACGTAAGTGATATATTTTTTTATCTAAAAATTTACGACTTTCTTTCTGTTTACTATCAATAACACTTTAATTAAAACGCACCTTCCTATTAATTATGGTGCTAGAATAGGGAGCTTTTTACCACCACAATATTGATTTAAATTGCAACTACATAGCTGCAATTTAAATCAATATTGACAAACTTTACTCATAAACATTGTTCTGCCATGAAACGAATTATAACAAAAGTATACAAAATTATCACTTCAGTAACCTTTTTCCTGTGTTAGAATCGGCTATTGAACGCCCAATTTAGAAGTTTACTCATACGAACTTTGAGCCAACTCTGTAATAGACAAACAGTCGATTTGATGAGAAAACTTTTGAATGAACTATAAAGTTTAGATTACACAGAATATTAATGAACGAATTATAACGGAACATACGGGAAACTTACCGGTTCTGTCTTCGGAATCTGTTTAAAAAATTTTTTTTACTTATTACAGGCTAGGCTTAGTTTGGGGTAAGATGGTGTTGCATAAAATATCTGTGAATATATTAACTTTATTATTTAATTCCCCGTCAATGCCTACCTTAATATTTGTAGAGCTACCTTAACATTGCACCTCTGTAGGTGTAGTTCTAATGATCCAACATACGATCCACATGGAATTGTGGCTGATATACTGACGGCATTACTTCATTAAATATATCAATGCACATATTATTATATACGACTAGCTGTGCCCGCGACTTCGTCCGCGTGGACTTAGATCTATCCCAGCCTAGAGGATAGAAATATAATGAGATGCTTATTATGTCTGGTCGTTACTATTATATTAAAATTATGTTATAACTAGTATTATACGATGATTTACAAAATACGAAGGAACCAATTGAACCTTAAAAACACCAATCGTTTGTCTCTCCAAAACTAGCTATTACTGATTTATATTTTGTTGTGGTCAAAATAGTCAGAACAAGGAAAATTCATTTGGAAAATTCATGGGAAATGTCGGAAACCGTGAAAACTTGTAAATAAATTTTTCTATGGCTTTTACCACCATGTCTTTTGACAGTCGATTGTCAAATTTTCAAGACAAGAAAACATCTGCCGGATCAGCTAGTAATGTGATTGATGTGAAAGTCGGAAAAAGTGTTTTGAACAATTTTACCCCTTTTCCACCCTTATGGATTACCCTCATAGTGCGTATACCTCTTTTTGTAATAAAGAATTGTTATGTAGTTGACATAATTATAATACAAAAGTAAACCTAATTATAAAAAAATACTCCTCTTTTTGATATCAGCTTAAAATAAGGTTTTATAATACCGACGTCACCAAATAGCTTTTTGTAATGAGAAACTCCTGTTTAATCTTAAACTCAGTTCGTTATGGAAAATTTAGGTAGGCTGGACGAATAATTAGGCATAATTCTCAAGGGACAAAGCAGACTTATTCGTCTCAACAATGCATTAAATATTATGATTAATTATAATAAGTACAAGCAAGAGTTTCCACTTAATAAAACTTGGACAAAGTTGTGTCGTTAGGGATCTATTCGTAGTGGGACCAGATGAGATCAAAAGTCGGATCACACATTCTTAAATAAAGCCGGTATAATAATCATAATAATGATGATAAACTTGAGCAGGTATCGTGTGTCAATAGTTTTATTGCGGTTACTACCAGACTTACAGAATAACTAATTAAATACCAATAAATTAGCTAATTAAATCATTATTGATGAAATTATGCAAATTAATAATTAGGATTCGCATCCTGTAAACTTTCCAATATTAAATATATTTTTAATACGTTTGATTTTTCTGTGGTGTATGAGAAAAATTGACATCCGTTTCGAATGTGGTTTCTTAACTGGCTGATGGATGAGACAGCCTATGTCAACGATAAGTAACTAATAGATTCCATCCAGTTGTTCAAGTTGCCCGTTTTTAAGCACCACCTACCATCAAGTGGTGAACAAAAATATTCACTCAATTATAATATAATGATTATATTCATTTATTTACTTGCTTAGGGGGCTGTTTTGGTATTTTTTTACATAGGATTTCTCTCAGAAAAAACAATACTATCAATTATTACAAGACGCAATTCCTTCAATGAACATGTAAATAATTTTTATATTTTGGCCGGAAAGTATTGAAAATAGCCGGTATGGTCCCTCTCTAGTTACCCTGCATGCGAAAGAGAAAGTTCTCAAACTTTTTATGGAAGAACTTGGGCTTTCAGGATTTGAACAAATTAATATAACAATATTACGCAGATATCTAAGTTGGTAATTCTTTCATTACCATCTTCTTATTCGGGGGGCGATGGTATGTTTATAAAGGAGTATTTTCAGTTCAAGTTTTGAATAATGGAATGAGTGTAAATAAACACAAAGATCATTGGTTTGAATTATAATAATAAATGTGATTTCGGTACAATTTGACTACCAGAATATAGAATGAATCACTGGATGATTAGATTAGTTTTTAACGATTTCGTTCACGTTTTTGAGAAAATAGCTTACATATTTTCTGGCGTTCAACTGGATTTGAATCAGCGACTTTCGAATTAAAGGTTGTTGAGCGTTACGTTATTTATTTGGAGCATATTAAAAACATTTTAAGGTGCAAAATATACTTACGCTAACTTGAGTACAAACAATTAAAATTCCTAACCATTGAACTGTAAAAAAAAAATCCTCTCGCGTTAGTTTTAACCTATTATATAATGAAAACAAGTAACTAATTAAAAATCGAAAAAAATCAACTTCAAAACCTTAAAAGTAGTAAAATTTAGTTTACTTTGAGTTATTTTGATTTAACAACGAAACTATTGAACCGATTTTGATAAAAATCTATAGGACCAATCTGAAAGCATAGTGTTTCAAATAAAAAAAGAATTTTCCAAATCGTTTGATAACTGGCGGAGAATTAGGTGAACATACATAAATATAAATACTATATATATATATATACACAGCGGAACATAGAATCTCCTCCTTTTTGAAGTCGGTTGATAAAACATCGCAAGGAAACCGGAATTCCTGATCCAATAATCGGATATAATGATATCCATTAGTCTTTAGAATTTCGGATTCTAAGACTTGTGGGCTAACGGCACCACGGAGTGGATTCCACTGAACGCAACGCGACAACGTAAAAGGTCGCAAATGAGATGGCGGGGCAAAGTCCAATATTTGAATTTAGTCAATATTTGAATTTAGTTTTTAAGTCGGTTGAGAGCCATCTGCTCTCACCCAAAGCCCGTGTAAAGTTGTCAAGGCCATCTGCGGTCAACAACGTATAGTCCAGTCAAAAAAAAAAAAAAAGCGGGGCGAAGTTGAGTTACATTAATCACACATTTTGGGGGGACCAGTTGCTCGCGTCATTAGGTGAGAACCCTTTTGCATCCCTCACGTTCCCCCGGGGGATGCAAAAGGAACAACTAAGTTATTAAATTAATTAAGTAGCAGTAGAACTTGTGTCAAGTTTGTCCAGAGAAGTACTGCCTCCACACCTGATAAAATATCACCTGTAAACATTTTTTACCAATAAATACTTATGACTTATCGCCAAGAATCGATGCACTCGTATTGCTGTGTTCCAGTGGAAAGATGTGTGCGCAGGTGAAGTCACAGGCGTCTCGGGTGACGGGTGTAACGGGATGCAACTTGGGAGGAACTTTTCGAATTTCTGTTGTTATGGACGGAGGTAACCACTTACCATAATTATTCGTGTTACCGAGATATTTACCATGATTTGTGAGTTTGGTTGACTCCCGATATTTCGGCGCAGTTACATGCGTCATGATCCCGGGCAAACGGGGTCGAAATATCGGGAGTCAACAAAACTCACAAATCATGGTAAATATCTCGGTAACACGAATAATAATGTTCATAACCATGATAGTTTTAAAATTTATATCACTTACCACAATTTCGTTGTATGTATGTTAAAAAATAATAGTTGAAGAACATGTAGTTTAAAAAGAAAAGATTAAAAAAAACTTACGAAATGGATCAAACACACACACTACGTCACACACACTGTACAACCGAGCGAAGTCGGGGCAGGGCTAGTTTGAAATAAAGACAATCTCGAGCATACAATTTTATTCAGATGGAAAAGAGATTCATTTATAGTATTCAATCTTAAAAAAAAATACATACACCCCTTCGTAGTATAAACACCTGCCCCTGGAGTGTCAAGTTACAATTGAACAGACAATGATTCAAGTATGTAACATTGTCCGTAGCACACACAGGGAAGTAGACCTTCGGGCATTGGTTACACGGCCGCCTTTTCTCGAGTGGGTAGAGGTACCGATGTTCAGTATTTTTTACAGCATCGTATTTACTGTCGGGGATCAATGAAAGAATCAGGAGAAAGAAACCTGAAAGGAAATTACTATAATATGTTAATTTTCCGCCATAAAAAATAATTATGGTAAAGATTTGCATAGATTATATATATACAATTATAACAAAAGATATATACAAATTAAAACAATTGTGTCTTCTGTTTGTGATGTATACTCATACGTCTGCACTAGGATTCCCTGTGCCGCAGATGGCGTGGACAAATACAGAAACACAAGACAAACCAGGATCCGAGAATAAACTTAATGCTCACCACACAAAGTGTGCCCCGGCCGGGAATCGAACCCGTGACTCGCTTCGAAGGCAGGGCTACAACCAACAAAACCACGAGGTGTGTTAACGTTGTTTTTTTTTAAATAAATAATTTTTTTGGTGTTCCGCGAAAAAACAGTTAATTTCAACCCGGACAAGGTCGCTGAAAACATCTAGTAGTATTTATAATCAACCATACTTTTCTTATTTTCTTACTTACTATGTAAATTTTTCACAGTATGTTAATTGGCATTCACGTGTCGTTACAATGCAATAGCCAAGATTTCAATAACAAAAAACTTATTACTAAAAAACATACCAATTAATTTTAAATATCCCATAATGAACCGGAACGTATGCGTAGTAAAAGATTTATATCGGAATTAGCTATTACGATAAGAGGTTATTAATTACCGTTAATTAATGGCTGCTAGATGGTTTAGACGTTAAATACCCAATTATAAAGCTAAATAAATAGTCCAAAGGATAATCAGACTAATAAACATGAGTTTTCCAAAAACTGATTTCGATTCTATGATATTCACATTAATTTAAGAAATCGAAATCAAGAAATAAAAAAAAAAACAAATATATATAATACATTTACACACTCATATTCTGCACTAGGATTCCCTGTATTGCAGATGGTATGGATCAACACAGAAACACAAGACAATCATCCGAGACCCGAGAACAAACATCATGCTCACCCCAAAAGCTCCATGCGGAAACCGCCATAAATTCGAAGATGACAACGTGGTAGATCGAAACCGGTTCATTCTCAATTCGGAGCAAGTCGAGCAAAAACAACCAAAAAAAACTTGATGCCTTCCAAGACATTTTCAACCCCCTGTAACTTCGTTGCGATATGAAAAATATTCATAAAATATTTAGATTAGTAAGTTTCGCATCCAAAAAGGTAAAGAAACCTCTATTACTGAGTATAAAAACTCTATTACTGAGTATAAAAACTCTATTACTGAGTATAAAATATGGTAGAGTAAACTCTACCATATAATTTATTCTTTGAGTAAAATTTATAACTTATGTTCTACCTTAATAAATATACTTTAATAGCTGTATTTTTTGAACTGTAAGATTTCCTAACAACTAATTAAAGTACGAAACCTTAATGTGAGTTTGAATAGAACCCTAAAAATCACTATTAGGTATAAATGAAAAAGTTTGTATGCTTGTGTGTGTATATCTTACTCCTTCACGCCCAAACGGCTCTACGAATTTGGATGAAATTTGGTACCAGGATAGCTTACATCCTGGATTAACATATAGACTACTTTGATCCGGCAAAAGTGCAGTGTTCCCTCGGGATGATCAAACGCGGTTAAAACCACAGGGCGCAGCTAGTTTGCAAGGTTTGCACTAGTGGCGTAACACAAATTTAGGATCTGAGACAAACATCATGCTGATCACACAAATTGCTTGCCTCGGCCGGGAATCGAACCAAGGCACACTTGCTATGCAGGCAGGTTAATAGCTAAATTGCAATTGAGCATTACTTTAAACGAGCAATATCGATTTTTTTTGCAGTAAAAGTATCCTTACTCCAAAACATCAGTAAATTGCCAGTGAAAGTCCTGTCAAAATCAGGCCAGCTGTCAGATTAGCCGGAACAAACAGGCAGACCGACAGACGGACAGACACGAAAATTAAAAAAATATATTGTTATAAGTACCGTATATATTTTGACACTATGTACACACACACTCATACCTCTGCACTAGGATTCCCTGTGTCGCAGATGGCATGGACAAACACAGAAACATGATACAAACACTCAAGACCCGAGAACAAACTTCATGCTCACCACACAAAGTGAGCCCCGGCCGGGAATCGAACCCGGAACCCCTCGCTTTGAAGGCAAGGCTAATACCAACTAAGCCAAGGAGCCGTCATATTTTATACACTACATATTTATACATATTTACACTACATATTTTATTTGTTCAAGTTTACTTGTTTGTGTACAGAATCAAAAAATAAAACCAAAGATATGCCATTGAAATATGAAATATTATATATCCAATATAATATATTTATTAAAAATATATTCCACAGTTTTTATTCAATAATCAAAATAGTCAATAAAATGTACGCAAATTCCCATATAGGAAACGTTAGACTTTCTAAAGTAATCTCTAAATTGATTGACGCAGTTCATCCTACATATATTCGTGTAAGTTCGGTTGTCTGTTCCGCATACGGGAATGTACACCCTCGGACATACGCAGCCCTCGACGCGGTCAAGTTCCACAAGGTCATCCTCAATTCTGCTAAAATAGAAGTTTTGAAACTCTCTTAATCGCAATCGCTGTTTCTCTTTTAATTCTTGTTCAAGATTTGGTTTTTTTTTTTGTCCAAATGTGTTCATTTCGAATAAAGTCAGCATGAGAACTGTTGAAAAAAAAAAAGTATTTTGTAGATATCCAATATAATTATAGTTCGTGAACGTCCTCTTTAATTTTGGTAAAATAGAAGTTTTGAAAGTCTTTTAATTCCATTCGTTGGTTCCCTTTTAATTCTTTTTCAATATTTCGTTTTATTTTTTGTCCAAGAGTGTTGAATTCAAATAAAGTCAGCATGAGAACTGTTGAAAAAAAAAAAAAAAACATTTTATAGATATCAAATATATCGAGAGTAATCATGAGTCATCAATGTGGTCGAATTTTTCGAGGCCTTGAAGTGGATTTCGGGTTCAATTTTTTTATGTGACTAAAGTTTTGGGCGAGCTGAAGGCCCACCTGATGTTAAGTGGTCAACAACAGCATTACCACTTAGGTCCTCTCAAAGTATCCCAAGTCCCATACCATTACGCTGGCACCCACACCCTTCCACCGAAACACAGCGTTGCGAGTGCATCACTGTTTAGCGATCGATGACCAGATCTGGAGGCAGTAATACTCCGGACGAACTTGGCATAAGTTCTACTGCTACTTTAGGTTGCTCCCTTTCCACCACCCGGGGGATACGTGTTCCCTACATGTATCTTCAGACGCGAGCAACATGGTCTCCCCAGCAATATGGGGCCATATTACTACAATGCAGACATGTTATACTCACATATACTGAAGTAAGTAAAGACCATCATTTCTCGGACACGGAGTTTTGTAAAAATGTATGTTTTGTACTTGTTTCGTTGGCATTCGCCACTTAATTACACTTAATGGCGTGATTAATATTTAAGTATGCTTTAAAAACTGTAATGAGACATGCATCTCATAAAGTTATTAAATGTGGGCATAAGTATGCTGTTGAATAGAAGTGGAATCAATATTTAAGCTTACTGTCAGTTCTTCTACTTGAACAAGTACTGGCTAAAGCAAAAATTTCCAGCATAATGCGGCTGCCTCGCTTCTGTAATATTTGCGTACATTATCAAATTGCTAAAATTTTCACGCATGAAAATCGCTACCCCAATCCATTTCAAGTTTAACGCATTTTCGAATTCAATTACGAATGAAAAACTGACTTATTTGCTTTCATCCCTTATTCTTACCCTTAAAGGGAACACCT
Source organism: Aplocera efformata (assembly GCA_921293045.1). NCBI lineage: Eukaryota > Metazoa > Arthropoda > Insecta > Lepidoptera > Geometridae > Aplocera > Aplocera efformata. The sequence goes on from OV121061.1 coordinate 2,897,654, forward strand.
TCCCTTCTACTAGTAGACAAGGGGGATACTAGTAGACGACATTAGCCGTGATTAACTGAGCAATTGAGGAAGCAAGGCTCACCACTTGTCACGTTTCCATGTTTAAGATGGTGTATACAACAGAGATTAAGGTATCTTCGATTGGAAATAGTTTATACTTTTTTAATACAATTTTTACCAGCTCTCGAAACTTGACTATTCATTGTTAAAAATTCGAATAATTCCTGGCCTATTTCCCTCCGTAGTTTTCCATCCGACGAGTGGAAAAACGATAGCTTCGACCGTTTTCAATACGTCTAAAGTTTCTGTTGTTTTTCCTAGTAAGTGTAGAAACATACGCCGAGGCTTTTTCCGTGAAAAGAGACAGTTTTAGCAGCTTTCGTTTCACACTTCTCGCCTACTTTTTATGCAAATTAAAAAGTTTAAACAAACGTTATTAAATGTATCTGATAGCACGAAATCCGGCTTCAAGATAACAGCGTTTATCAAGTTTTTAATCGAAATCAATTTTTGATTTATAATTATGAACGGGAGAACAATTTTTCCTATGCATGCATTTCGCGTAGGTTCATATCCGATTCCTTTTTATTTCCTTTTATTGAATTGATGTATATTAGCGATATAAATTAGCAAGTGTGTCGAGAATTTCCAATTCATTCAACCTCAAGAGAAGAAACAGAAACGGAATTAGGAAAAAATTAAATAGCAGACACAACAAATAAGGCGCCTCCATTTTAGTTATTGTGAATACCCTCAGAATCCCTACACGTACCCCCTCGTGGGGGGTGGTGCTAGAAGAGGTAGTAGGCGAACTTTGCACAACTTGTGCAAAGTTCGCCCGGAGAAGTACTGCCTCCGCACCTGTTAATCTGCTGCCAAGCAGTGGTGAATTCGCATTGCTGTGTGCCGCTGAATCACATGCGCATGACACGTTTTGGGGGGTCCAGTTGCTCGCGTCCGTAGGTGTGTACCCTTTGATTCCCTACACGTACCCCCTGGGTGGTGCTAAAGGAGCAACGAAAAGTAGCAGTAGAACTTGTGCCAAGTTCGTCCGGAGAGGTACTGCCACCACATCTGGAATCTGCCGCCAAGCAGTAGTGCTAGCATTACTGTGTTCCGGTGGAAGGGTGTGGCTGCCGGTGAAATCACATGCGCATGAGACGTATCATCCCCGTCTCGGGTGACGGACGCAGCAGGATGAATTCGACTCAGTAAAGATTTGGATCTCATACTGAGTCGCATGCATTATTGTTGTCATGGGCGAGGGTCACCACTTACCATCAGGTGGGCCCTCAGCTCGTTCCGTCACTCATTCACATAAAAAAAAAAAAAAAAAAAAAAAAAAACGTAACATCCCCTTGGGTGAGTTTTTGGGTGACGGACGCAACGGAGTGCGACTTGGGTCTTCTCATACTTCGGTGGACCTAAGTCGTCTTGCAGTTGTTATAGGCGGAAGTAACCACTTGACATCGGTTAAGCCTTCAGCTCGTCCCATCACCGTACATAAAGAAAAGCATATAACTCCTCAACCATACTTTGATACAGATACAAAAATACAGATTTAATAGATAAATACAGATTTTTTTTCCAACTTTTTTCGTTGTTTTTTTCGTGTTCTCCTCAGCATTCCCTTACACATCGAGTTCTTTTTAGAATCGAGTCCATGCTACGATATCTCACGCTCGCCTTGGCTTTGGCCACGAGTTTATAAATGTAGGTTTGAGTTTTTTACAATTCTAGCACGGTTTGAGCTACGCTAGCTACTCACCAAGCGAAGCCCATGCCTCTGTCCCGACCTTAAGCGTCACACACATAGGGTTGCTCCAAAAATTTCTAATGAAATTTGTACAATTTCGATATTATATCCAATCTGGGAGAATAACATATTAATTACAAGCCCCAACATTAAATATAATGCTATGAGTGAAGTTAAACGTTTTTTGTTTACTTTGCCAACCACAGAGAGTACAAACGTAATATTTTATTTATTTTTATTTTAATTAAACAATTTGGTACGTCTTTATTTGAAATATATCCCAAAATCGGGAAATTATAAGTTATTCCAAAATTTGACGTCGTGACGTCGCCCGGTGTTGTAATTGGAAAACGCACGGACATGTGAAGCCAAGGTTGCGGGTTCAAGTGTCGTAAAAAAATAACTGTCCAATGTTTTGGTTCAAAAAAACAACTTTATCTCGTGTACTGTATGTTTTTCCTTCTTCAGAAGGCAGATTGCAGAGCTTCAAATTGTACAGATGTTTAGGAAGATATTCACGATCAGCAACAGATAGTAGTGCGGTGGTAAGTTAATTGGCAAAATATGCTTCTAATATAGCAAAGAACCTGTCCTCGCGTCATAGTCTAGCGAGTAAAACATCATAGTTGGAGCGAGACGGATGATCGACGCGCTCGCTCACCCACTGAACAGTTCAAATGAGAAGGGTAGGTCTTAATCTATCTTATTATATTTACAACATATTCTATTCACATGAAACCTGAAACCAGTATGGGTTGTATGAGTGAGAAATATATTGCTTCATCTGTCCGTCACAATAAGCAACCTTCACTTCGCGTACCAAATGCTAACGACGCTAATTATTCGTCATTTATCTGATACTATGGTTCATCAGTTGGAATGGCCTCATAGCTCATTTGGTAGTTGCTCTGCCTTATGCACAGTAAGTCGTGAGTTCGATTCCCACTACAAGCATTCGTGTCATAAATGTTTGTTTTATCTGAGTGTTAATAATTATGTACCAAAGAATTTACAAAAAAATACTGTATAATGTTATATCAGTTATCTAGTTCCCACAGTATAAGTTATGCTTAGTTTTAAGCTATATGACGCTGTGTGAAATATCCATATTAATTATGCCACTGTATATTGTTCATTAAATCAAATTCCTTTATAAACTATATAGAATTGACAACCCTGGAACTTCACAATCAAATTAGCGCAATCATAATCTAACCCTTTACATTCCATCAAATGAATATTGTTCATTGAACACCAATTTCTGGTCCAATGGGCTGCCTTATCGCCAATTGAATCTTTCGGGTTCTTAATCGAAGGATTTCGAGGGTGAAATTCACATCGCTTTGATTTTCACTACGAGAGAATCTGTTTATGAACATGTTCATTGGTATTCTAAGTTCCCTAGTTCATTGGTGGGAAACAGGGCTCCTAAAACTAGAAGTTTGTTTAATCGACTTCTAAAATTGGGGCTCTCAATTTGGCTGTATATTTTGTAGGCTTTCTTCGCTACTTGTGGACCAATTTGGATGATTCATTTTATATTTATAGTCGTAGCTTTTTAGAAATTTCGCCACTTAGAGCGAACAATTAAATTTTGTTTTATTACCTATATAACAATAAAATGTCATAATAAGTAACAAGTAAGTAAGTACCACTATTGGTAAATACATCGAGTAACAACCAATGAAACAGCAAACATTGGAATTGATAACTCCTCCTTTTTTAGTCTGTGGAAAACTATTAGAAAGCAGTTTAAGATCTGCTACGCTTACGTAGCTCAACATATTTTCTCCAAGAGATAGAATTCAAGTAAATCCGGAACATTACTACAAATCTTAAGGGAACATCGGGCATTGGGGAACGGCTAGGGTAAGGCAGCTCAGATTATAGATCGATTGTTCTCCGTATCGAATCGGCTCGCCTCGCAGCTCTCTTGAATGTAGACCTGCCTCCTGCACTGCCTCGTGCACTGTAGATTGTGGGTTCGAATTCCACCAAGAACAAACATTTGTTTCAGTTTATTCAGTGCCTGGGTATTAATGTGTGTTGTATACATAAATGTATCGTTACATTTTATAAAACAAAATCAAAAACTACCTAATGGATTGATCATGAGGAAAGTGCACTCTATAGTGCTATGCTATGGTTGAAAATTCACTCGCATTTTCAACCATAACAATACAAAAATAATTATTGCTCTGTATCCGAGATACTACAATACTCGATGAAAATACTACATTACTATAATCGATTATAAATCGTTTAGAGCACACCCATCCCTACGGCTGGAAACTAAACGGGTCAGATAAATGGGACACTCCTATCTGTGTTCCCGTCTATTTTCGTATTGGGGTTGAATTGTGTTCTTTCGTGTTTACGATCGAGTTGAGTTAGTATCTGAGAAAGTAAAACTTATTTAAATCCAAGACACAAGCTTACTCTATACAAACGAGAGGAACCGTCATAATCGATAAACAATTGAAACAATCGATAAAACGCAAATATCAAAGTCAAAGTAAAAAAATAGAATATAACGAAATTAGTAAATAAAGGCCGGATTTAAAGAGAGGGCCATAGATGAACCATGAGCAAGCGAAGGATTCTAACGACTGAATCATTCCCTTGATATAAGTCCGTTTTATTCATGGGTTGCATACTATATACTTTATATCATGAGTACCTACGAGAAAAAAAAAGCTAAACTATTTAATCGAAAATAAATAGCAAAGGTGTTTGTATCGAGTATTTTATTGCGCAAGGAGGTTGTATAGCTTTGAGATGGAGGTTGAATATGATGTGTTCTAAATTCAAACACCAAAATAGTGTTCTTATCTGTTTACAGAAAACAAAATCACTATTTTATCTTTCAGTTATCTAGTTCCCATATTACAAGCTATGCTTAGATTGGGACGTGTTTCAACACGTCCGTGAAACTTAAAAAAAAAGTGTAACATCTTTGCACGTAGTATTTTTATTCAAATAAGTGGCCAACTCTGTTATCGAACTTTTCAAACAACCTGAAGGCCTCTGTCAAGGCTTGTTCGAAATCTTAGTTTTACACCTATATGCTTATAATATACTAATTATGTCAGGTTTTGAGTAATTGACTTCGACGCTAACGGTTTTCTACGAGAACCATTTAAAAACTTGTCTTCATGTATATCCGGGTAGTATTAACTTTTCCGACAAAGTACGCAATTAACGCGAAAACTTTGGAATCGCGTAAAAGTTAATTGCCCAAATTTTCAAGAAGGCAATTAGGCATTATGTCATAAAGTGGAGTTAGGCATTCTCGTCATAAAATAAGGAATTAGACATTCAGTCGCAGACGCAGTTTGCGAGATGACTGTTTTCAATTTAAATATTTTTGCATTATTGCGTGAGTAGTGAATTTGTATTTTTTTTATTAAGGAATCAAAAAAGAACCGTTGAAGTGCGAGTCGGACTCGCGCACGAAGGATTCCGTACCATTATCTATCATCATAAAATACAAGTGGCGCCATCTACTTTCTTCATGAGGAACTATATCCTAAAAATCTCGTTTTTGTACGAGATTCCTCTTAAATAATTATTTTATTCTGTTTTTCAGTATTTTTTGTTATAGCGGCAACAGAAATACATATTGTGTGAAACTTTCAACCCTCTAACTATCATGAGTTACAGACTGGTGACAGACGGACAGACAGACAGATGGACAGCGGAGATTCCCGTTTTCATTACCTTCAGTCAGTAGACTGTTGGATGACAAAGAAGATTGAGAATGAATTTGTTCCACTCTATTCGCGAATATGTAATACTGTCTCCGAGGGGTTTATTGTCTGTTTCTGCCCCTCGGGTTGGTTGGTTAGGGTTGGAACAGACGTAGACTTAACGAATCAGTTCCACGTGTCCAAACGTTTTGAGTTTGAGTTTGAGGTTCGATTCCCACCACTTAATTCTTTGATGTTTTTAATTTTGCAAATTTATTAATATTGTCATGTAATATATTATTTAATCGCAGAGGCAGGTCTCGTTGCTTGTGTCCGTAGGTGAATCCCTATGAATCCCTACACGTACCCCCCGGGTGGTGCTAAAGGAGCAACTGAAAGTAGCAGTAGAACTTGTGTAAACTTCGCCCAGAGAAGTACTTCCTCCACACGACCTGGTAATCTGCAGTCAAGCAGCGGTGCATTCGCATTACTGTGTTCCGGTGGAAGGGTGTGGGTGCCGGTAAAATCACAGGGCATGAGACGTAAGATCCCCGATTCGGGTGATAGGCGCAACGGGGTGAGACTTGGGTCTTCTCATACTTCTTTGCTATGGACGGAGGTAACCACTTACCACCAGGTGGGCCTACAGCTCATTTCATAACTTATTCACATTTGTTTTCGTAAGTGTTATTATGTATCGCAAGATGGCAACATTTTGTGTCTTGTGTTATACTTTTCAGCATGACAGGGGAATATATATGTTGAGGTAGATACAGCAAAGGCATGCTCAGAATATAAGCAGCCTAAAAACTTCTCGCAAGGAGTACATTCACCTACAGACATGATCAACCTGATCCCTCAAAGTCCACCATGGTTTCCTTTTCAGTTCTAATTGTAGGAAAATGTCCGGACATCGAAGGACAGACAGAGGATTTTAAGACATTCTTCAACCTCTGGTCATATGATGTCAAAGGTTTAGACGAGTACGACTTCAGGAAAACCAACAGTTGCAAAGCATGTCCCAGGATACACCTCCCGATCTGCGCAGATGACAACAACACGTATATAAACGAGTGCAAAATGGTTTGCTTGAATGTGCTTCTTAATCGAGATCCAAAGGTTAATATGACGAGAACAGGGTATTGTAAGATATTCCCATTGTGAACACTTTGAACTATGAACTAAAAATAAAACATATTTTAATTTGTAGATACTTTATTTACCATCTAACATAATAATATCTACGTTAAACTATGGATTATCATTCTTGTTCCTTGCTAAACTATGGGTTACGCCCATCATGTAATTATGGTATTGTTATTATACGCATATATACTCGTATCTAAGTGCATGTTATGGCTACCTTTAATTGAAATTGTGTATTTCTATAAAACCTTTGATTTGATATAATTTCAGTATTTAGTTGATGGTCTGCAATAAATAAATAAACTACAATTTGATATAGCCAATTCAATAATTGACCAACCGTAGGAACAAAAAGGTTTCTACGGTTTGTAATAGCATGAGTATATTTTCGTTTGACGGCCACGGCAGCATCACGTTTGACGACGGACGCGGTGGGGCCGCAGAAGAAGAGGCTCAGTATCGCGAGGCACCGTTCTCCTTACCTCTGCAGCTGTATTGGCAGAAAGTCTGCCGCTGTTCGTTTCCGGACCCCTCTGTATGTTGGCATCGGGAGCCACTCTAGCTTCCCGCGACTAAATCCGCGTGTAATTTTCAATTGTTTTATCTTAAATAAAAGTTTTATGTTTGTCCAACCGTTTCAGAGATTAGCCGGAACAAACACAACAAACACACTCACAAAAATTAAAAAAAATAGTTCATTTCTTATGGGTACCGTATATATGTACTTTAAAATGTATTAAGTTAAATTTAATTTATTTGTATAGACAATGGAATAAAAGACAATTTTCATAAAAGTGCTTTCACTACGAAAATAAAAATAGTTTTCACCTGCAACCTCTTATTCAACCTCTGCCCTTTATTAAAGAGGGTCAGTGTCATTCATACAAGGCTGTAACCCGGATAACGTGCCCGTTCTTTAGAGGCATTTGTATTTACACCAAATAGCGTTAAGAATGCGTACTATACTGTTGGTGAGCCTGGTAGCCCAGACGCCGACTTTCAATCTGAAGGTTGCTGGTTCAAGCGCACATGTACATAAATTTTCACTAGAAGAATGTATGTGCGCAATACCATGTTCTTGGAACAGTGAAGGAAAACATTTTTCAAGTGAAAATTCTCAAGCACGTTTGAACCAGCGTCGTTCAGATTGGTGGTCGCCGTCTGTGCCCCAGGGCCACTATATTCTAATACTTTTTAGTTTTTTAGCGCAGACCCCTAATTATTATTTTTTTCTTTATTAAAGCCTAAGTTACTCCTAATCTGCCAGTCAAAGTCTCGTCAAAATCAATCGAACAAAGCAGACAGACAGACAATAAAAAAAAATATATCGTTATTTATGCATTTAGTAAAAAGTAAATATCTGTTAGTAATGTCAAAATAACAGCTTTTTACTAAATTCATTTGAAAGTATATACAGCACTTAATAACATTTTTTTTTCTCTTTCTTGTTCTCCGTCTGTGTGCATGTCCCGGCTAATGTCCAAAAAGTTCAAAAAGAACACAGAGCTTTTTGGAAAGGCTAATTCCAAAAAGCTTGTAGAAAATGTTTAGTAAATTACTGTTCGGTGTGAACTCAGCTCAGATTTTCATACGTAACGATCACCCTTATCACAGAATAAATGATAGTACATGCCTTATGTCAGAATTCCTTTAACCTTTCCTCTTTTGGCCCTTTTTGACCTTTTCCTGAGGTCAATACGTAATTCGGGTGTGAACGTGCCACGGTGGCCGAATTTGGACCATCACCATTTGGCACTTCAATCTTCAGGTATTTTTATTTATATTACTTGGGAGGGAAATCGTCGCAGTGAACCTTCCTTGAAAGGGATTTATTCATTTACCCGTTTAATCGTAAAAAAACTGTAGGAAACAAGAAATTATTGAAAAATTAATAAATTAATTAATAAAGCCGATTGCAAAAATTCCACATTATATTTATATCATAAGTTGTGTATTTTTCTGTAAGAAATTTATAAAACCCTGTGATTGACACTTAACTTTATTATTTGAGATTTTGAGGACAATAATATTTTTGACAGCTTTTTATATGGCGCCAAATATCGGCCACGTTAAATTTTCATAATTTTAATATAACTCGTTCACTTTTACAATTAAGACGAAGACACCTCTCAAGCTAAAATCTTTCAAGACGTTTAGGCTACATAGCTGGGTGGAGCAAAAAGAGCAACCCAAAGTATCAGGAGATCCTATGTTCTTCCGGAGAAGTACTGCCACATAATCCATCGCCAAGTACCACAGCTTGGTAGACCAGGTCATTCGCGTGGCCGTATTCTGGTCATATGGTGTGGGTGCCGGTGTAATTACAAGCAAATGAGACGTTACGCCCCCGTCTCATAGCTCGTTAACTTTCATTTTTTTCTTTTCTTACTTTCATATCTTTAGTGATACTCGCAAGATTATTGAGAATTAATTGACATAAGAATCATCACATCACATCAGTCTACCCACTATTTCTTTTTATTTTTTTTGTTTGCTTTATATTAATCAATTGTTTGTAAATATTATTCCTAAAAATTATAACTCCAGAAAACTAGTGAAAATAACACTGACGCAGACTCTTGAGTTTAGCAAAGTCTCAACATACGGCAATTCATTTTTATTTATATATTTAGATACATATATAATCTTTCATAGTTTATCTGCTTTAAATCACTTATTTGTCAACGTTAATTTGGCTTCTTTCCTCCATCTTCTTGGTAACAATATGTTCATATATTTACCACCACTGCGCCTATACTTGATGCATGGTCCATACCTGTTGTAAGAAGTAATACATAATTATATAGATTTACAAGGAAAATCCACCGCTACGAGAAGAATTGAAGTCGATTTATTTCATTTTTAACCCTCAACGAAAAAGAGGGGTGTTAAGTTTGTAGTACATATCTGTGATTTTACTTGTGGCATTATACGAGTAGATCTCAAACGAATGGCGTGATTTCTGTTTGAAAGCTGACGTGGTCGAGATGGTTCTTAGCTATAATATAAGAAGATCTATTCAAGCGTTTGATTTTATACATTACCATTATCCCAAGTCGGGATTTTTTATATTTTTGTATAACGAACTTTTAATCAGTCAATTGTATGTCAGTATGTGTGTGTATGTGTAATTCTTAGTTATGAAACAGGTCAACGGATTTCGATGAAATTTGGTACCAGGATATCTAATATCCTGGATTAAGACATAAGCTACTTTTGATCCTACAAAACCGCGGGCAACACCGGTGGCTTTGTTGATAGTAGCCCTGCTTTCGAAGCAAGGGGTCCCGGGTACGATTCCCAGCCGGGGCACACTTTGTGTGGTGAGCATGAAGTTTGTTTTCGGGTCCTGGGTGTTTGCCTTGTGTTTCTGTTTGTCCATGCCATCAGCAACACAGGGCATCTTAGTGCACAGGTATGAGTGTGGAGGGCAAATGCGTTACTTTGTTTTTATGTGAATAAGTGACGGAACGAGCTGATGGCCCACCTAGTGGTAAGTGGCGACCCCCGCCCAAGTCTACAGTAATACGACTCAGTATAAGATTTGGACCTTACACTGAGTATTCATCCTGCTGCGTTCATCACCCGAGACGGGGATGATACGTCTCATGCGTATGTGATTTCACATGCACCCACTCCCTTCCACTGGAACACAGTAACGCTAGCACTATTACTTAGCGGCCGATTCCAGGTGTGGTGGCAGGACCTCTCCGGACGAACTTGGCACAAGTGCTACTGCTACTTTTCTTCGGTCGGGGAGGATCTAAGTCGTATTGCTGTTGTTATAAGCTGAGGTAACTTAACATAAAGTGTGCCTTCAGCTCGTACCGTCATGTTTGTGACATAGAAAAAGCAAGTATTACCTGCGTATTGTTTCATTCAAGCACGTTGCTACACAATAATTCACGAAGGTTTCGTTGCTGTGGGCACAAACCGGCCAGTACACTCTTGGACAATTGTCACAGTCTTCAATTTCTTCCAGGTCTTCGAAAACCTTGTTGTGCGGCAATTGGTACGGATCTACAAGACCGTATGTGTCCTTTAATCTCTGATAATAGTCTTCTGAGATTGAATAGATAACGCAGGCTGCAATAAGAAAGGATTTCATCGTATTTGATGTGATTTGTAGAACGGGCTGGAGATCACTATTAAGTGGCGACCGCGGGCTATAGACAACAGCAATAGGCGGTGACCGCTTTCATAGTTCATAGTTATTTTATTAATAACTAGCTTTTACCCGCGGCGTCGCTCGGTAATGTTGATTTTAACAACCAATTCCGGTTGTTTCATACAAAATTTACTCCTACCCTCATCCTACCCCTATAAATTTTTAGCAAGAAAAAGGAGCTTATAACTGTTTCCAGTGTCACTCTATATCTAAATTCATCATAATTGATTCAGTAACCGTTAAACCGCTTCGGGGGTCCAGTTACTCGCGTCCGTAGGTGTGTACCCTTTGATTCCCTACACGTACCCCCTGGGTGGTGCTAAAGGAGTAACCAAAAGTAGCAGTAGAACTCATACCAAGTTCGTCCGGAGAAGTACTGCCACCACATCTGGAATCTTCCACCAAGCAGTATTGGTTGCATTACTGTGTTTCGGTGGAAGGGTATGGCTGCCGTTGAAATCGCATGCGCATCATCCCGTATCAACCCCGTCTCGGGTGATGGACGCCGGAGGGTTAATGCGACTCAGTAAAGATTTGTATCTCATACTGAGTAGCACGCGTTACTGTTGTTATGGGCGAGGGTCACCACTTACCATAAGGTCGGCCCTCAACTCTTTCCGTCACACATTCACATAAAAAAAAGCAAACAAACAAACTCACTTTCGCATTTATAATATTAGTTGAAATGATTATTACAAGTCAAAGTTTATAATATGAATCATATAATATAAGTACTACTTATGTAGTATATATAATATTATATTCAAAGCATTATAGTTCTAATAATGTCACGTAATATTTTTTTGAAGAAGCATTATAAGAACGTTGTCAACGTTGAAAATTCATCAACGTAATTATGATTTCCGCGGAAAATTTCCGCATCTGAAACAAGATGTGGTTATTTTCCACGGAGGTAACAACTTAAAATCGGGTGGACTTTCAGTTGGTCCTGTCACATTTGTTACATAAAAATAAATTTATAATAAATTATACTAACGTAAACAAAGCAGCAAGATAAAAACGCTGGGACGTTGAAAATTCATCAACGTTATTAAGACTTCTGTAGATTTCCACATCTTGTTTCAGATAAGAATTTGAAACGAAGGAGTATATATAGTATTAAACTTAATGACTACGTAATATAAAAGGGGAGAAGAGTAATTGAATAACAGTTGTCCTGGCAAAGCTGAGGTTGGAAAGATGTACTTTGCTTTGGATTCAGATATTTTTTTTTTTGAGTTTGGTTTTGGACACTGCTACATACAGAATTTACACTAAGTTATAATACATTGTATTATTTCCGGAATATGTAATCATATCTATTCCAATAATTTAGAACTAGCTGTTCTCCGCGACTTTGTCCGCGTGGAATTTAATCAGATCCTTAGTTATTTTGTCTTTTTTGAATAATAGTATCCTAAGTTACTCCATAAGTAAGTATCCATCAGTATATGTAAATGAAGGCTCGTCAAAATAGGTCTAGACGTTTCGGACACTAGCCAGTTCAAACAGACAGACAGACAAGCAAATATTTTTTAATGTGCTTAATTTTTTTTTATAATAACTATATATTTTAAAAGCATTTAGTAAAGATACTGTTATTTTGACATTACAAACAGGCATTTTAATTTTATTTGTTTGTATAGATTATACATATCAATATGAACTGTCAGTACGAGTATGAACATACGGATAGGTAGACTTTAGAGCGATGTAGATTATTATTACATCCCAATTAGCTTATCAGTTAAATCGGCGTAAAAATAAAATACATCCACTAATTGAATTTCAGCTGTTGAAATTCAATTATTGAATTAGCTTTCGCCCATGGTTTTACCTGCAATGGTACCGCGAATGCAACGCGAAATGACTTGGGCCTTCTCTACTTTGGTAGGGCATCATCTGAGTATGGCTGTTTATAAGCGGCGATAACCACTTAACAAGCGCTTTTGGCGAATTTTCCTTAGCTGTTCGATACAAATCATCTGATTTAAGGAATTCTCCGCCCGCTCAGAAGTTGGATGGGTGACCGTTTAGTGGCATTTCAATTGAGCGCTTCCGTGCTTCGGAGGGCGCTTTAAAATGTCGGTCCGGGCTATACTAGTCGATATGCCATGTTGCCGCTATAACAACAAATACTAAAAAACAGAATAAAATAAATATTTAAGGCGGGCTCTCATACAAAAACGTGATTTTTAAGAATATAGTTCCTAATGAAGAAACTAGATGGCGCCAGTTGTATTTTAGTATTATAATATATTTAAAATGGCACGGAATCCTTCGTGTGCGAGTGCGACTCGCACTTGGCCGGTATTTATTTACGTAATGTAATTTTAATTTACCTTGACCCAATATTGTACTCTCCTTACAAGTATTCGATATAGCAGCTCATTATATCTATTCGGTTCTCATTAATATTGCGGTTTGTCCAAATACAAAATGGCGGACGCTCTTGTACTATGGTAACATGGCTCATCGCGCTGTTTCCAAACGTTGTACATTATGTTCTACATAATAGACCAATTAGTAATTAACATACAACATACTAATATTATATATTCGAGTTTGTCTGCATGCATGTTTGTAACCTAAATGGCTGAATAGATTTGACTGAAATCAGTTATAAAGGTAGCTCGTAAGATACCATTTGTCCCGATTTTTTTTTATTTTAGTAACCAGCATAAAACACATTTGTCAGATTTTACTCATCGTTTTTTCTCATCATATTGACTTTCTAACCGCGGGTAACACCGCGCGGCACATATACTAGTCTATATCTCCTATAAAAATAAAAAAAATTGAGGTGTTTGTTTTTAATTACAAGAAATATAAAAAAAAAACATTTTACATTTTTTTGCCACAGAAAGTCTCGTTTTATCGTCCAGCCGTTACGGAGATTAGCCACAACAAAAAGACAGAAAAACATGTCTGTATGTTTTCATTTATTTATTATTCTCAATCGTTTAGTCACACGTATATAAATAGCTGGTTATGTCGGGTTTATCTTTCCACTGCAAATAAATATATCCTATACTACAACGGAATAAAACAATCTTAAGCTGGGTCTACACTGAGCATTCGTTTAGCAGCATTTTAGCACGTGGTGAGAGAGTGGTGGCCCATTGGCACAGAAGCCGGCTTACAATCTGAAAGTCACTGGTTCAAACCCATAGGTTCACTAATGAGATTATCCCTTGAAAAATTTATGTGCGCAATACTTCGTTCTCGAAACGGTGATGCAAAACATCGTGATGAAACTGTCTTAGAACCAATAATTTGAAAATATGTGACATCTACCAATCCGGATTGGGTTCCGTGGTAGATCAAAACCTGTTCACTCTCAATTAACGAGATTAGGCCGGTGTCCCAGCAGTGGAAACATTAGAGGCTGGTACGGATACTAGCACTAGTCAAAAATTGCAGGTTAGCAAATCAAACGCTACTACGTCCATGCAACCGTCTGCACAGAGTTCCACTGGTATTTTTTTTTTAAACAAGCATACGGCCCACCTCATGGTAAGCGGATTTATAATTTATATCAAACTGTAATTGAAAGCATGCTTTTTTTTACCGCTATCTTGTGATGTCGACCGGGCATTATGAGATTCTTCACTGTTATAACATCGCAATGCAATAAATAATATTACCAACTGTGTAGTCTCACCCTCCGTTTCAAATGTGTTATTCATGTCTTGACGATATACGAATTTCTGAGACACAGGATGTGTAGCTGGCCTTACAGCTCGGTAGAACTGGCTGGCGCTATAGGCCGTGGGATTCGATTCCCACCCAGAACAAATAGCTTAGCTTAGTGGTAGCTCTGCCATCGAAACTAGGAGTTCCAGGTTCAATTCCCGGCCAGAACACACTTTGTGTTGTGATCATTCTGTTGGGTCTTGGGTGTTTGTCCTGTGTTTTTGTGTTTGTCCATTCCATCTGCCATTGAATCCTCAAAATAGAGAGATGATTGCAGGTATGTGTGTGTAACCGACTATTTGTGTTCTGAGTGTTTGGTTGTTTGAATTATAAAAATATATTTTAAATATCCGTTCCATAGCACAAGCATTTAGTAATCAGGTTCCCATAGCACAAGCTTTGCTTAGTTTAGAACAACATGGTAATGTTCGTCCGCGTTGAATTTATCATTTTTTTGGCGCGAAACTAGTGTACTGGTGTAAAATTATTCATACAATTCTGACACAAGCAGCTCTTGGACTTTCAAGCACACCCAACCAAATGTATATAAGTGCGTACTCATAACCGTGAAAGTAAAGTGCAGACAACCAAGTTTGCATTAACTCGTGCTTAAAATGTACACATTTCGAAACACAATATTAGCTATAGAATTTAAAAATTATTTAATGAGAGTGCAATAGACCGCTACAAAAATGTCTGAGTGCTATAAAAACTTTTCTCGCGGGCTGTTCATAACTCATTCTAAGCCAGCGGTAGCACTCTTTACAGAACTAAGCACACCTAGGGTGTGGTTTGAGTCATAAGGTTTTGATTGAGCATTTTTCACTAAATAATATTTTGCTACTTTTTCAGTGTCAACTGTTACAAATTCGTGAAGTTGGTAATATGTTTTTTTTAATCAGCCTTTATTTATGACACAATAAAGATTTTCTAGTGTATTATATTCTTATATAACTGACATTTACCCTGGTGGTGTATTACATAACAATAATTCAATTATTTAACAATCGAACATAGCGACTTTCCTTTCAACTTTTATTTTACGAATTTCATCATCAAATCTAGTATTGAACATACAAAAAAACCCGAGACAAAGGCCTAAAAGCGAAAGTGAAATGGGTTGTATCACGGAAGCCTAAACCAGATGGGCAGATGTCACATGTCTTCAAAAAATGGTTTGAAACATGCCGGTTTTGTTCACCTTTTTGGCACTACATACATTTTTCAATTATAAGTTAAAATTTGATTCGTTTGGTTTATTAAGCGGATTTATTTCCCATATACCTTTGGATTTAAAGTCATATCTATACCCCTAGACCATTGTCTCTAACATAATAGTTTCTAATATCGCTGGTCTTTTATGACTTAGCCTAGATAAGTCTAGCTATACATCTAGGTCACACGCTTTGTATAGTCTCTGCTTGAACGTTCTGCTCATATACATCACACTCCTGCCCTTATCCACTCTGAGAAGGTCAACACAACATGTTTTTTCTTTGATTATGTTCTATCAATCGTAATTTCAGTACTTCCATCTTTTTACCCATTAACTGGGCGACCGAGCTCCGTTCGGTTTTTTTTTTGGAAAATCGTATGTTACTTTTAGCAGTAGATTCAATCAAGTATCACAAAAATTTGCGAAATGAATAAAGTTTCAGCCTAGTGTACTATAGAAACGTATTTTTTGGACAAATAGGCGTTTTTACAAGAAATACAGTTGAACAGGTAAAATTAAATAGCAAAACTCTGAACACAAAATTTCATCCAAATCGCTAGAGCCTTTTCCGAGATACGCGAAATAAATAAATAAATATATACAATAAATTAATTAAATAATTGCTCGTTTAAAGTAATAAGATAAAATATCATCATTCACGCAATCTACCTACCTGGTCTGGTCTACCTCTTCCCTTATATCCATCGACTTCCATGCCTCGTACATTCCTAGTTATATGGTGATTCCTCTCTCGTAATGCATGTCCGAACCCCTGCCTTTTTGTCGTTACTTTCAATCTCCCCTCAATATACTAATTTTAACGTTCAACTCATATAATCAAATTTAATAAAAGAAAGAAGAGAGAAAGAAAAATACTTTATTGACTTCACAATACATCAAGTTATTAAGAATCAACTTGGAATTATATTTGAAGAAAAGTATTCGCTTATGATTTCTTTCTACAATTTCTCATTTCAACGAAAGCGTCTCGAAATTCATCGAATAAAACTCATTATGGGAGCCCAATTGACATTTGGATATCATGTTTTACGGACTTGTCATTGGGCAGGGTGTATGAGGGTGCAATAGACGAGCGTTTAATACCGCTTTAGCTGGAAGCGGTTTTAAATTCTAGAAAGGAATTGGTAATCAATTCCGCAGAATGTTTTTTGTATGTTTGTAACGCGATAATTTTATCAATAGATTTCAAGATACTCTGAATCTTTTACTCTTACGAAATGAAGGCTGTTTCGCGACCTTCCAAATACCTTATTTCATATCTTATATAGTATGGATTAGTCTAATCAAGTTAATATTTTAATTCTTCACCTTTTTGATCCTGTATCCTGTTTTATGTTGTTCTGGATTTCTTTTCTCGGATAACAAAAATCCATTATTTATGTTATGTTAACAAAACACTAAAATAAGTGAAAATCAAAGTAAATTATGTAAAACTAAGTAAATTACACGATGAATGCAAATGAAGTTCAACGGTAATATATAAAACAAAACATTTGAATAATTGATTAAAATAAAATACAATTAAAAGGGTTAAAAGCAAAAGATATATTAGAAACAATAAATAAGAAAAACAAAATGGATTTCAGTGTAGATATAAAAAAAATAACAAAAAAAATTTATTCAATAGTTACTGAGAGATTTTATCGAGACAAATCAAATGAGCCTAAATTTTTAATCACCCCTTCAGGGATCAAGGGGTGATCTGATCCCTATTCCGAGCAAACCATCATAATTATCAGTATGGATGCTTCATTATTTATTTGTTGCTCTTTGAAATCATAAATATATCACAGATCATCATGAAATTTCGCATGCAAGTCAAGGGTACAGAAAAAGTCATAGAGTACCTCATCCAGAAATAATAGATAAAATTTACGTTACCGCGAGCGAAGCCGCAGGAAAAAGTTAGTAATAATCATAAAATGGTGTGTATGTTATTTTGATGTTATATAAGTGTTTAAATCGGGGTATATTTGACCCACAAACTACTAAACAACCTTTAGGTTCTCGATCACCAGAACATATCCAAAATTAGACGGCGGTCAAGTTGAATAGCTATTATTACAAGGTTATATATATTATATAATATATTTACTTGTTTGTTTGGGACTCTTGTAATTAAATTTCAACTAAGTTCCCTTCTATCGATTGAATAATGGTAAACTTTAATCACATAATATGTAAATAGTCATATTGCTGGAAAAATGTGCTTACTGTATAGGTAAAATTTGTATATTATGTACCCTCAGAGTAACGAGTGTGCCAAGATGATCTGCATAAATATTGCCACCATACTTGGTAATCCGCCGCTTAGCAGTGGTGCACTCGCATTGCTGATTCGGTGGAACGGTACGAGTGCAGGTGAAATTACAGGTTCCTGAGATGTTACATCAAGTGGTGGGCACAATGCGATGTGACTCTTGTCACACTTCTGTATGAGACGACCGGGGTATTGCTGTAGTTGGACGGCAGTAACCACTTAAGGTCAGGTATGTTTCACTTTTGAGATTGTTGTTGTTTTTTTTTACTACCGATCTTGCACAGTGCGTATGACGTGGGTCGTAACGTAATATAATTCAATACAATACAATCTATCTCGTAAAGTTAAGCCAGCATTAATAATGCAAGCGGCCAAAAATATGATCGTTACGGCATCATTACAGATCATTGAAATTATCGGCTTTTCTCCACCATAACATGCATGTATTGTTGATATAAATCTTCCGAAAAAAAATCTCTAAATGATAGAGAAAGCCGTATCTATCACAATCCGTAGCGTGATTTAAAATAAGTTAGCAGAGAGAAACAGCTGCTTTCCTTTGTATATATATATATATATATATATATATATTTTATGTCATACGGGGCAGACGAGCTTGCGGGCCACCTTATGGAAAGTGGTCACCGCCGCCCATGGACATCTGCAATACCGGGGGCAATGCCGATGCGCTGCCGGCCTTTCAGGTGACGATTAACCCGCCTCTTGAAGGACTTTGTACTATTTAGAGATGTGACTAAAACATGGGATGATATGGAGCTCCACAGACTAATAATAAACGCTCGTTTGCAAACCGAGCGTTCCCCACCCTCATCAAACAAGACTTATTTAGTAAGTCGCTAAAACAAAGATAAATTCGAATCGACTTCCAAGATTAATGTACAAAGTTTGGATGGACCGCGTTTTGTTGAAACTGGCGTATTCATTTTCATCATGTTCATTGATGGATGATTAAGTTATTGAGAGCGCTTGGTATTTTGAACTCTAACGAGATGCAATTAAGGCGGTCTCTGGCATTCCAAGTGCCTTATTTCAATAGCAATAGAAACATCTCAAATTTCTGATCAGTTTTCGACAACTGGTATGAAATCACAGCCAGACATTTCAACTTAGCTACGTAGACAGGTCAAACGTAGCCTGTCTGAAAACTTCTTTCTATTATATAAAAGAAAATATATACCATCATAACGAATAAATACTTTACTTAGTATATATTATGTCACATATATTTTTGTTTCAGCCTTCGCCAAACCCAAAACAGCTACAGCATTTGGGGGACCACTTGCTAGCATCCGTAAGAGAATGCCCTCAGAATTCTTCCACGTGTCTCCCGGGCGGTGCGAATGGAGCAACGAAAAGAAGCAGTATAACTCAAGCAAAGTTGGTGCCACACACTTGAAATCTGCCGCCAAGCAGGACTCGCATTAATATGACATGTAAAATAAGTCCTATATTAGTAAAGATCAATAGAGATTTGGATCTCATACATACTCACACGCATTACTGTTGTCATGGGCGAGGGTCACCACTTACCATCAGGTGGGCCTTCAGCTCGTTACGTCATTCAATCACATAAAAAAAAGTAAAAAGTACTACTATGATTTATCTAGTTAAATTACAAGCCATGTTTAGCCATTTTACTAAAATTCCCACTGTGCCTATAAGCATTTGAGGAATTTATAAAAGTTAGAAAAACCCGCATACAAACCCGATGCATTGCTCGCGTCGCTTCGTTCGATGAAATAGAATATTTGGTGGTGCGTAACCCTAGGTACTATTCAATTTATTTACATATATTTTCATGAATTTGGGATCAACTATTTTACAAAGAACCGGTCAAAATATATTCTGCGTGCAACTGAATGAGTGACAACTAAATGAAAAAAATACCCAAGCATTTTGTGCGGATCAAAGCTAATAAAATATTCACATCGGTTTTATTTTCAACTGCCTATGATGACTTTTTGGCATAAAATTTACGATTTGTGTTTGAATTCCGCTGTTTACTGAAGTGCACTGTAGTGTTAACTCACTGAATATTTAATTAATGGTCAAATAGTAGTGACGGGACGAGAAGGCCCACCTAATGTTAAGTAGTTACCTCCGCGCATAAAAAGACAGGTATTTTTTATGACTATAGTTATCGTTATAGATGATGGCCTACCTGATGGTAAGTGATTACCGCCGCCCATAAACAACAGTAAAATGACTCAAATATGCAAAGACTACTACTATTACTAAATGCATTTGGAAGTTTAAAAGACATTCTTAAGAAAAGACAATTTTTTAAATGTTTGTCTGTCTCTTTCTCTCTGCCGGCTAATCTCTGAAACGTCTGAACCGATTTTGACGGGAGTTTCATGCAGAGAGCTAATGATATAAGGAGTTACTTGGCCATGTTTATTTTAGAAGAAGAAAATATTTAAGCATCTTGCAAACAAAATGTCAAATTCAAAGGGGGACGATTTACGAACAGGTAGCAATATTTACCTACATACTATTACAACGATGGATTTAATCGGAGTGGCGTGATAAATTGAACCGAAAACATTGAACAAAAAAAAAAGATATTTACAGGTATTTCCGACCAAGCAATAAACATTTATTTTAACTTTTACTCAAATGAAAAACTATATTTATTGATTTCCACAAAAAATATGAACACCCTTAAAACATAAACAAGCTAGGAGTGCAAACAAAAAAGCGTTTGCGAAACATTTTTTGTACACGAAAACGGAATTTTATGAGATCGTAAAATGTATCAGAAACGGTTTTATAGAGCAAGAAGGCTATTAATATTTTCATAGCCGAAGGTTGAGGTCAATGTTCAAACTGGTTTCGATAAGGTCAGGGCAAAGGTCAAATTAACTGACCCGTAGGAATAAGTTATAACATGTCACGACGTGTAGACTGTAATGTTAGTTTTGAAGTAACTTTAGCCGTAGAACTTGTGCAAAGTTCCGAAGAAGTGCTGCTTCCATACCTGATAATCTGCTGCCAAGCAGTGGTGCATTCGTGTTGCTGTGTCCCGATGGAAGGGACATTATGAGCATGAGAAATAACATCTGACGGAGAGTCAGTGACGGGCGCAACAGGGTGAGGACTTGGTGGTAAGTGGCGACCCCCGCCCATGACAACAGTAATGCGACTCAGCATAAGATTTGGATCTTACACTGAATTGCATTCATCCTGCTGCGTCCATCACCCGAGACGGATATGATACGTCTCATGCGCATGTGATTTCACCGGTACCCAAAACCTTCCACCGGAACACAGCAATTTTATTTTTCAACCGGGCGGCGCTGTGGTTTTACCCGCGCATGCTAAAAACATACTTGTAAATATTTAATTACTGATCTGAACTGTTGGGTATTAGATAGTATTAGTGCAAAAAACGATAGTCTAATCAAATTTAATACGGACACGTAAATAATGACACCTATCACTTATTTACAGATATATAAACATTTTTTAGCATTTTTTTGTTATTTTATGTTAATGTAACAGCGCTGCAACAGTTTAATAGATCTTTTGAAGAGGAATAATTCCTGATACATTGTTTTCATACACTAGTAGTGGTGATGATTTTTCTAACATCTTCAATGATCATCATGATATTAGACAATTTACATAAAATCTTTAAAAAAAATACTCCGACTATTGATGAAAACTATGAAAATCCTTTGGATAATATTTGAATTTATCTAGTTCAGACACACAGGCTCGGCGTGGGGGCTTTCGTAAATAGATAGTGATATAAGATGTATTGTTGATTACGAAGGAGCTCTTGTGGTCTTATCAAATATATTCGTCACCAGATTGCATAGGTTGCTTACATATTTATGAGATTCTGTTCCGTGACTATTGTTCTCAGCTGCCGTAATTGGTGTCGTCTTCACAAAGGTCTGCTCCAGGCAATTTGAGACTTAGGAAGTGGGGCGTGATTATGAATGTACCCACAGAACCTCAGCCGTTTTTCTGTCGTAGAATTGTCGTGGAAGGTGGTGTAGGGTTTATCGTTTACTGTTGTTGGTAGACACAAAGAAGTGATAGTCAAATTCCATTTATATTTGACTCCAAAATTTATTCACATTAACAGGTTGCATAGTAGGTACACAACTTTGCCTATCGTTGGGAGGGAGACGACTGCCATGTTCTGTAGCGTGCCGCTACAGTAGGTTCGATATCTTGGGAGGTAGTGGTTAGAATTTATATTCCCGTAGTCAGAAAGACTTTGCCGAATTAATGTTTTGGAGAAAGCCATTTTTGGGGGGGCCAGTTGCACGTGTCCGTAGGTGAATTCCCTCAGTCCCTACACGTACCCCCTGGGTGGTACTAAAGGAGCAACAAAAAGTAGCAATAAAACTTGTGCAAAGGTTGCCCGGAGCAGTACACCTGGTAATCTGCTGCCAGGCAGTGGTGCACTCGCATTGTACAGTTCCGGTGGAAGGGTGTAGCTGCCGGTGAAATCATATGCGGGATGCGACTTGGGTCTTCTCATTCTTCTGTAGGGCAGGACCTTACTTGCATTGCTGTTGTTATGGGCGGAGGTAACCACCTAACATCAGGAGAATACCTGATCCCGTCACTTCTGTTCCTTAAAATAGTATTGACTCCCTATAATGAAATCGACCGATCTTATTAACGCGTCTTAATGGGCAAGATTACAAAAATAGCTACCGTAATGGACCTTCCTAAATCAATGGAACAATAGGAGTCCGATTATCATCAGGACAATATTTCTGGGAGCGTCAAGGAGTGCGTCTCCGCGCATTTATCTGAAGAACCCTGTCATTTGTCTGCGTCAAGGGAGATGGACGATCGTCAGCCTATGATTGGCCTCTATCACTTGAGTACACCTTGATTACTTTTGATACGAAAATAACCTTTGTCTTGAATACTTAAGGTTCAATATGAGCTGCATTAACAGAAACCACTGCCTGATTTGGAAACCACTGGTTATTCATAAATCTGACTGTCTTGCAAAATATATCTATAAGTGAGTTTTTTTTGTACGTGATTGGTTTAAGCCATATTTAGTTGAAATAAATTTCAACTATTATATATTAGTTGAAAGAAACTTAGTTAGTTTAAGCCATATTTAGTTGAAATAAATTTAGTTTAGTTGAAATAAAATCAGCTAAGCGATATTTATTGTAGTTGAAATTTGTTTTCGGAAGGTATACTTTATTTTGGCGGATATCTTGACAAACAATAAAAAAATATTAAAATACCTATCCGAGTTTTTATTTCGAAATAGATAATGATTTAAGTAGCAACATTCATCAAAACCCCTTCAAATAAGTACATATAAATTAATATATAAGAGGTGAGGTCTTCCCCGACGCAAGTATGAGATGATCCAACTCGCATTGCGCTAATCTTTAATCGGTAGTAGCGTAATTAGGGTCACAAGTTCTACTGCTACTTTTGGTTGCTTAGTACCACCCAGGGTATACGTGTAGGGAATCAAAGGGTACACACCTTCGGACGCGAGCAACTGGACCCCCCAAACCACTTGTTGTAAAATAAGTCTTGGTTTTTTTTGTTGTTTATTTGCTCGTAAATTTGGTTTAGGTTTAGGTTACTATCGTTCTAAAGAATATCATATCATGAACTAATCAAATATGATCAAATAATAAAAAAACCTTTTACAAATTCTTGCTTGAAAATGTAAGCTTAACTAAAGTTGTGGTATAAAAAGGAATGAGAGCGGAAAATGAGACATTTAGGAAAATTTTATCCGTAAATAATTGTTTTTCCTTGTGGACTTTTGAAACAACGCGAATATTTATTCTTAAGAAGTTTTTATTACCTAAGTCTGTTGTTACATGAATCATTTAGTATCGCAAGTTTTTATTATTTTATATTTAAACACTTGCAATCACACTTGGATGCCCAAGACAAGACCCGAGAGCTAACATCGTGTCACATCACATAAAATCGAAGTCAGGACAGCTCTATTCCAGGGTAAGTAAAAGCAAAGATTATCAAGTTGTGATGGTTATATTCTAGGTTTTATCACAAGCGGGTTAAGCCACTATCGGTCCAGTCAGAAGTTGGATGGGTGAACTGAGCGCTTTGGAGGGCACGTTAGATGTCGGTTCTGGCTATACTAGTCGTTAAACCGTGTCGGAGGCTTTCTGGCAGCTTGAAAACTCTGCCACCACAGTTAGCCACTTACACGAAGGATAATAAGAACGGGCGCTACAAGACACGAATTGAGCTATTACAAATGTCTTGGGAATTTACAATACTAAAATTATTTAAATAACAACTACGTAAGCTTTACCATGAACAGTTTACACAAAAACTTTATATAACCTAACTTGTTATCAATAAACTCAAAACAATATTAAACTTAAAACAAGTAAGAAAGCTAACTACAAAACTTAGGCTTGAAACTAAGTCAGACTTGTGGCGATATTTTACCGCTAAATAATAAGCCTTATTTTGTACCTATTTCTAACTAGACGCATTTTCTTTTAATGGTTTTTTTATGTAAATGTGTCACGGAACGAGCTGAGGGCCCACCTGATGGTAAGTGATGACTCTCACCCATGACAACAGTAACCCTGTTGAGTCCATCACCCGAGACGGGGATGATACGTCTCATGAGCATGTGATTTCACCCGCAGCCATACCCTTCCACCGGAACACAGTAATGCAACCAGTACTGCTTGGCGGCAGATTCCAGATGTGGTGGCAGTACCTCTCCGGACGAACTTGGCACGAGCTCTACTGCTACTTTTGGTTGCTCTTTTAGCACCACCCAGGGGGTACGTGCAGGGAATCAAAGGGTAGACACCTACGGACGCGAGCAACTGGACCCTCTAACAACATGTTACAAAGTTACAAAGTCAACATGAGACTATGGGGAAAAACTGCAGAAGTGGTTTTTTCAATCTGACGCCAAACAGCAATGCGAGAATTACTGTTTAGCGGCAGATTACCAGGTTTGGAGGCAGTACTACTTCGCGCGAACTTTGCACAAGTTCTACTGCTACTAATTGCCTGGTTGTTTGTTTTTGATAACACAGGGAATACGCCGAATTTCCATCATAAAACCGTTATTATCTTTCAGAATAAACAACTGGTAACTTTATAATGTTGCTTTGAAAGCCAGTTCTATTACTGTGGACGAGCTGAACGCCACTATTCAGCTCTCCAATTATAATAGATATTTCCAAGAACATGTGCACACCGTAAATGAAGAGCCAATGCTGAGATTATTACTTTTTTAATACAACATTAATTAAAGTGCAGGGACGTACTTTGACCTATAACAATATTTTATTTTTAAATAGCTGACCCGTTAGATTTTTTCCTGTCTTGATCCGTAATTTTACATTCCGCTGACAAGTGACGTACTGAAAAAAAACCCATAGAAAAATGTGGTTCTTGTTTCTCCCAATTTTTTTGCCTACAAAAATATTCTTTACAAACTTTATCCGGACAATTACAAACACAACAAAAAAATTATAATATAATATGAAAATAAATATTATAAATATGTTCAGTCATTTAGGCATGAAGGAGTTACAAACATACGTACAAACAAACTCGCATTTATAATATTAGTATGATGACAGAATATATGTGAGTTATTTCTAGTCTTGTAACAAAACACACCACCGGCTCCCTCACTCATCAGGTTGGAAATTACTAATTAAACTGCCATTCATATTGCGCTCTTTAAAATGTAGTGATATCATACGATCATTAACAGAACTTGGAAATTACTGTATACATTTTATATCATCTACTTTTCGCTTAACATTTAGGACTGTACCTAGATTTTGATAACTATCTGTGGTTTTTGCGTAAAGTGCGCACAAACAAACAGACAATAATTACAAAAATTGCTTTTTTACGTTCTATTACTTATTCCTAACATCTTCCAGTTATTATTCTGCAAAAATCTTTAGTGTACAGACACGGCATGTCTACGATTTTATTATATGTATAGATGTATAGATTATATCCATGACTTTAAATTGTATGCCTGTAATTAGGTATTATAATTAAACTATTATAAATTTAAACAACAACCAATTCAAATACCACTAAACGATCACCCTAAATACTGAGTCTGAATACTGGACGGTGGAAAGTTGTCTGACCTAGATGATAGGTCAGGAATATCTAGCCAAGTTTCGTCAAGAAAGCTGAATTATTAATGTCCTTACATTTTTAACGACTTCAAAAAAAGAAGTAGGTTTTCAACTCGCTTGTATATTTGGTACGATTCGCCAGTTATGGTTCTATTTGGAAGATTTTTTTTTTATTTGATTGATTAAATCTGTAAAGTTATCCCATAGGCTCCGTGGCTTAGTTGGTAGTAGCCCTGCCTTCGAAGCGAGGGGTCCCGGGTTTGATTCCCGGCCGGGGCATACTTTGTGTGGTGAGGATGAATTTTGTTCTTGGGTCTTGGGTGTTTGTCTTGTGTTTCTGTGTCTGTCCATGCCATCTGCGACACAGAGATTCCTAGTGCAGAGGTATGAGTAAACATTTATTATATAAAATCTATTTTACGGGAAAATTCCTACCAAAAAAGTCAAAAATAGGAGATAAAAAAACAAAAGTCTGTTTTTTTCGATTTTTAAATCGCTTGTTAGCAAACAACTCAAGCAGATCAGAGCCCAAGGGGCTGTTTGGTGGTAACATTAATAAAGATATACGGACAGGGCGTAATGTCTTAACTGAATGAGAAATCACGCCGGCGCGTGATTGTGAATACATTAGGGAGCTGACATCCGATATTTACGGACAAACTTCTTTCTGTCGTGATAACTGCCAAGCGTACCTAGTCGTAATATCAAATTCACCGTTTCACCTTCCCAGTCAATTTATACCTAAAGATGAGTTAATAATATTGAAGTGCTTATGGCTCGCTTCACTGGTCTTTACAGAACAGTTTGTTTTCAACAACTTTGTTCTGTTTCTTCATCTAAATTAAGTTTCGGGCTCGTCATAAATTGGATGGGTGACCATTTAGTGGCATTTGAATTGAGCGCTTCCATGCGTCAGAGGTTACGTTAAGGTGTCGGTCCCAGCTGTATTAGTCGTTATGCTATGTCGGAGGCCTTCGGGCCTTCGCTTCGGCTTGAGAACTCCGACACCACAGTTGTCTACTTATACGAAAAAAAGAAGTTAATAAATAAATATTCATGATGATCTGAAAAGGAATGGCTTTTGGTGGGAATTAATACGTCGGGTATCCGCTAGTATTAGTAGTAGTAAAACGACTCTGTGGCTTAGTTGGTAGTAGCCCTGCCTTCGGAGCGAGGGGTCCCGGCTTCGATTCCCGGCCGGGGCACACTTTGTGTGGTGAGCGTGAAGCTTGTTCTCGGGTATTGGGTGTTGGTCTTGTGTTTCTGTTTGTCCATGCCATCGGCGGCACAGAAAATCCTAGTGCGGAGGTATGAGTGTGTAAAGTTTTTTTTTTTATTATAGTAATCATTTAACCCTATTTAGCGACGAGTCAGATTTTGTAAAATTTTATTTGTGTTTGCAAAGTACCAAACACATTTTTTGTATCATCACCATTAATCATTTACCTTTTTTCAGCAAACAGCTCAGGATTTAAAAGCCTTTGATGATATATATCAATCAAATTAGGCCGATCGGGGCTAAATATCATTAATGATACTTAACTCTGTGCGTGGTTTTGAATTAATTATTGATAAATAACTGATTTATTTTGACAATTTCAGAACAAGTAAATGCTTTGGGATGCCTTCAAATTTTTGGTTCAAGACATGCCGGTTTTCTCACAATATTTTCCTTCACCGTTAAGAGAACGGGTATTGCATAGTTTTTTCAAGTAAAAACTCATTGTTGCACATGTGGGTTTGAACCAGCAACCTTCAGATTGATAGTCGGCGTCTGCGCCGCTGGATCATCACGCTCTGGGCCATGAGACTGTACGTGCGTGAATTTATTATCTGTGGCATGTAAACTCCCAAAACACACAATTTTCAATTAAAATAAACAAAAAAAGAAAAACCAACAATAATCTCCTTCCCAATTAAACATTTCCGGTTAATAATTACCTTTGCGATTTTGCTCAAGGTATTTAAAAACTGCCCTTTTGTCTTTATTTCGCCATTTTTGCGTTTCAGAACATGAATCGTTTTAAAAATTCATAATACCCCGGGTGAATAAATATTACACTGAATATGGAAATCGGATGTATGAGTTACCTACTCGTTGCTGGGACGTATTTAAGAAGTGACTTTTTTACCATTGAATTGATGGCGAGCTAAAGGTCCACTTGATGTTAAGTGGTGAAGTGGAAAACCTAAGTCGTGTTACTGTTGTGATAGGCGGAAGCATCCATGCCCGGTTAGTATCTTAGTCAGCCTATAGGTGACGTTCCACCTCCTCAGCCAGGTTTCAAAGACTGGCAGGACAGCGCTGCGCTGGCGCAGAGATCTCGGCTCGTGGAGCCTCTCGCGCCAGCGATCGAGCGCGCGTCGATGCTCGATCGCACTTCAGCAGGTGCAGTTCTTACATCCTGGCGGAGACGATTGTACACATGTGCGTGTATCTAGGCGGAGGTGCCTGTCACAACAGTAATACGACTCAGGTAGGTAGACAACTATAATGTTGTAATTTCAGTCTCTCCAGTTTAGTCCAGTTCAGTCAGTCCAGGTCAGTCAGTCCAGTTCAGTCAGTCCAGTTCAGTCAGTCAGTTCAAATTGTTCAGTCTTTCAGTTGCTCCTCTAGCACCACCCATGGGGTACGTGTAGGGTACGGACGTGAGTAACTGGACCCTCCAAAGCCCCTTCGTATTTACATTTTTCGTTCTGAGTACGGCCCCGGCTACGTTTCGTTATTCCCGAGGATTAGGGACCCTTTTGTGGATCAGCATTCAATCTGGTTTGAACACGTATGGATATGCTAAATTCGGCGCTGCTTTTGTGGCACACAAACATATAAACGACATATGGCTATTATTTTAATGTATACACACCTACAAAACAATGTTTAACATTAGACACAGCTTTAGTTTTGATGATTTTTGAAAACGCGGTATTTTTTTTGTGTTTTCCCAATACCATATCAGCCTCTAATGTTTCCAATGCGATACACCGGCCTACTCTCGATAATTGAGAGTGAATGAATCTATCACGGGAGCCCAATCCGGGGGAACTTTGTATTTTTAAAAGACGTTGACGAATATAGTCGCTACTTCTTAAAAAAGAGAAACAAATGCGGGTACTTAATTTTTTTTAATATTTTAAACCGTTTCGATAAGTAATAAATTCTGCCAATTCAACGGCAATATCCTAGGATATAAATATTGTAGATAAAGCTATGGTTAAAGTAAGAGGCCAAAGCTAAAAATCGACTACGTGAGACTTAGATTGAGCGCCATTATGTTTGTCTAAGATGCGTTCCTAAGCCATTTGAGTGCCACTACAGGGCAAAGTCCTAACTTTTTAACTGCCTTCATTAACAACAATAATACGACTCCGATCCTCCCAGAAAAGATTAAACAGTAACGCGTTTCACCGCTTACTCATTTGTTACTCACCGGTTACTCACCGGTTACTCACCAGTTACTCACCGGTTACTCACCAGTTACTCACCAGTTACTCTTAGCACAAGTAAATGTTCGCCTTTTAATGTCAAATGCGTCTACAATTTCACTGCTCACTGCGAGTGCTGCACTGCTCATTGGCAGATTACCAGCTTACAGTGACTATATACTCGAAGTTCGGTCGAATGTCTCTTGGCTTTGAAAGTATGAATAAATGTTTACGGATAATTAAAACAGCGCCGTCTAGCCCCAAACTAATGACCAACTCCGTGGCTTAGTTGGTAGTAACCCTGCCTTCGAAGCGAGGGGTCCCGGGTTCGATTCCCGGCCGGGGCATACTTTGTGTGGTAGCGTGTAGTTTGTTCTCGGGTCTTGGGTGTTTGTCTTGTGTTTCTGTGTTTGTCCATGCCATCTGTGACACAGGGAATCCTAGTGCAGAGGTATGAGCGTGTAAACGTTTAAAAAAAAAAAAAAAGACTATAAAACCAATATATTTCATTAAAAAAATTTGTTGTATAGTTTTTGTGTTCTTTTCGTGTGATACACAGAATAAAAATCTAATCATAAATCTCAAATCAGAATCAGAATAAAACCCCTTTTTTTTCCGTGGC
The DNA here is from genome assembly GCA_921293045.1 of Aplocera efformata. Classification (NCBI taxonomy): domain Eukaryota; kingdom Metazoa; phylum Arthropoda; class Insecta; order Lepidoptera; family Geometridae; genus Aplocera; species Aplocera efformata. The sequence continues at coordinate 2,927,783 of OV121061.1, forward strand.
GAAATGCACTCGCATACCGCCCTGCCACGGGGAGACAGAGCGGTTATGTGGGACTAGACTCACTAAAACCCCACGGTGTCCTCCTCTGCCGCTTAGTGGCGGGAACACGGGAACGTTACACACACATCCGCGAACCCGCCGCAAAAGCAGCGCAGACGGCAGAACCAGTAAAGTGTCAAAACATATCGTTGTCTCTTTCCATTTTTCATTCGTGCAAAAGTGTTCCGGTGGAAGGGTGTGGCTGCCGGTGAAATCACATGCGCATGAGACGTATCATCCCCGTCTCGGTTGATGGACACAGCAGGATGAATGCGACTCAGTAAAGATTTGGATCTCATAATGAGTCGCACGCATTACTGTTGTCATGGGCGAGGGTCATCGATTGCCATCAGGTGGGCCCTCAGCTCGTACCATCGCTCATTTTTTATAAAAAGTTTAGTACTCACTGGTACTCCCCTACGGATGCAGACATTTCGTTATTATACCCGCTGCCTCTTCAGTTCCTAACTGTAAACACAGCGTTGTATTGCGCTACATCCGTCACCCAAAAACCTAATATCCTGTACAGTCCTCTAAATTTGAACTCACATATTATTGGGAACATAAATAAAAACCGCAGCACTGTGCCATAAAACTATTACTCTCAGTAAAACGTTTTTCGTTCTATAATTTTGGCGGCTTTTTTTATAACCAAAATATCCACATTAGTCTACAACGTGCGAAAACAAAAGACACAGGAAAGCAAAATACGCAATTTCGTTTACTTGGATAACATATTTTCCAGTTATTTTGTTAACTACCAAACTAATTAATGTAAGATCAATCTGAAACAACATTCTTAACTTTCACTTTTCTTAACTTTTAATTTCAAATGGTATACGGATTACTTCTTCGGCAGCCAGCCGTTGCTTTTAACATAAATTAAATAACTATACCAATTCGTTGAGCAACTCATTCTAAACCGCAAACTCAAACTTACTCAAAATACTATTCTCAAATTAATTAAAGCGTTGCAAAAGCAGTCGAGCTAAACTTCGTTCAAGTTATGATATCAATACAACTTAAGTTTGTTTCAGTACAATGAAGATAAAATTTATGTTTAACCCCCGCACCCCGCGGTGTTACTCGCGGTTACTTTTCGGAATGAAAAGGTTATTCCAGGGTTCGAATAAGGCTAAAAAACCAGCCCTGCCTAAATCCTTTGCAGATTTACGCAAAGTGCTTACCCTTATTGTCAATTACTAAAATACTAATTGCAAGATAAAAAAAAAATGATTTATCAACGAATGGTTAGACAGAGCGTCAATTTTACAACACCACTTTTTAGGTTCCAATTGCTCGGCTTACCATCGCCGTTGTTATGCCACGAACCCAATCCGGAATGGTAGATGTCATGTGTCTGAAGATTTTTGATTCTGAGACATGCTGGTTTCCTCACAATGTTTTCCGTACCGTTTCGGGAACGTTATATTGCGCACATAATTTTTTCAAATGAAAACATCATTGCTGCATCTCTTGGTTTGAATTAGCGATATTCAGATTGAAAGTCGGTGTCTGTACCCCTGGGCCACCACACCCAGAAAGACTACCAAGATTAGTCACAGATTCTAAAATGTTATTATATATTGATATTAATCACTCCCAATTAGTGTATCTTGACAATCCGGAAACGGTTCCAGTTCCGACGAGTTCCAGTCTATTGATTCCATTCAGGAATTATGCTCACAATCCATGCCCACAATCTGTCGGTGACACAACAAACATAGAAGTGAAATCACAGTTGGTTGGTATTTGTGCGTCCTAGACGTTCTTCTTCTCACCATCTCACCAAAAGATAATTCAAACTTATTTATGCCTTTAAATTTCAAGTATGGTTTGGTAAAGTAGACATTTCGGACATATTACTAGACTTACTTTATTTTTAAAATAAATAAATAAAAAATAAAATGTCTGTTCCAACTCTGACTAATCTAAGGGTAAGAACAAGAAACCCCTCGGAGATTTGGAATATTACATATTATGGACGTATGCAAAATTGTTCCTGCGTCAAGAGTGGAGCAAACTCATTTGATATCTGAATAGAAGTAGCTCTACATTCTGCGCTGAAAGTCGTGGGTTTCGATTCCCACCCAGGACAAACATTTGTGTGACGAACATGAGTAACGAGTGACTGATGCAAAAATCGAATTAACCGTCGCCAGTACCATCCTCTACATTGCTACATTTTTGGTGCTTAGGATTATTTTTTTATGAAGTTTCTATAAACACTATCAATCGTGTAACAAACAAACAAAAAAAAAAACTGTTGAATTGAAAGCCTCTTCCATTTATTTTGTTAAAAAAAACCCATACCTGCTTCAGTCCAAGTGTTCAAGCGATGCGCCTATCAATGAACAGTTATTATATGAATAATCCATTCTAAGATGGTCTATAGTGGTTGCGATATCGGAAACTACGGCTGGTTAGCGGATGCCTTTTGATTGAAGGCCATTAATGGCTGGTTAAATACATTTCAAAGACCAGTGGCTATTGGTTAATATATTTCACACAGCGTCTTCTAGCTCCCAACTAAGGCAAGCTTACACTATATGAACCAAATCACTGATACAATACTTATACAGTACTGTTTTAACTATAATACATTTTTTTTTTATGTTAATGAATGTCGGAACGTGCTAAAGGCCCACCTGATGGAAAGTGGTGACCCTCGCCCATGACAACAGTAATGCGTGCGAAACAGTATGAGTCGCATTCATCCTGCTGCGTCCATCACCCGAGACGGGGATGATACGTCTCATGCGCATGTGATTTCACCGGCAACCACACCCTTCCACCGGAACACAGTAATGCAACCACTACTGCTTGGCGGCAGATTCCAGATGTGGTGGCAGTACCTCTCCGGACGAACTTGGCACAAGTTCTACTGCAACTTTTGGTTGCTCCTTTAGCACCACCCAGGGATATTACATATTAGACAGACAGAAAAAACATCTATGTTTGCTGACCATTAATATTTGACATTAATTTTGCAAAAGAAAAATGTAATGCAGTTGTTATAAAAATCCTCAAATCTGAAAATATCTGAAATGAATAGCGAGTATTACATAATAGCGCGAGTGGCTTCACTAAAATATTCACGCTACTCGCTTGTTGACCGTGTATTTTAGTATGAACATAAAGTAAATACCTATATTTGAAGCCGTAAAGCTAGTTCAATATCTAAATAACTATACATCTTTATATAACCAACTACTGTTATAAACCACTTAGGTACTTCCCAAGCGAATGAGGACGAACCAGTTTTTCTCAAAGTATTGTAAATATTTTTTTTAACTCAAACGGACTCTGATGGTATTCATAAACCATGTCCTACAAAAATCGGAGAGATGTGCTCCGTTGAGTACATTGGGACTTTCGCGCTTTCGTAACATAACATGCTTATACTGACTGGCTCATATACTCTCAAATAGACACATTTTCTTTTTGAATTGAACTCATTACAGAAGTTATACAAGATCCTTTTACAAATTTGTATTGAATGCTCACTTTCGAAATCTAGCCGGGTTTGTGCAAGCATTTGTGTATTACACAAAAAATATTGCAGAGTCTCTTAATTGATTCACCGCTACCTCGCTCGCTCGTCGCTATTGTTCGCACACATTCGCTATCATAGTACCTTACTACGAAGGGGGTGAGTTTATCCCTCTAAAGATGGTACAAACCGATCACCAAGCAGCAAATGGACATTTGCATTGAGATAGGGAGCTTGAATAGGGAATCTAACTTTACATCCGAAGTGCTAACTTCAATAAATGTTCATAAGTGAAAATGATGAGTGAAATGTATTATTTACTCGTAATACTATTCGAAAATGATTGAAATGAATAAAATAAATAGTCATGGACTAGTTAGGTACTACGGGAGCCAGGTTGATTGAATGATTGAAAATACTTTATTGCACATAAAATATGTACCTAATGCATATTCATCGTCTAATTCTACTTAATTTGGATGACGAATCTGTACAGTAAGGTATTGTGAATATATATATATTGTATATAATGGTGTGCGCAATACCACGTTCTCGAAATGGTGAAGGAAAACATCGTGAGGAAACCAGCGTGTCTTAGAACCATAAATTCGAAGACAGGTGACATATACCAACCCGGATTGGGCGTGGTAGATCAAAAGCCCATTCACTCTCAATTATCGAGAGTAGGCCGGTGTCCCTGCAGTGGGAACATTAGAGGCTGGTACGGTACTAACTCTAAAATTCACATAAGCGTTCTGCGTACTAAAGATATCTGATTATATCTGTAGCGTTTGTGCTCTGACCTCAATATGCCAATCACTAGAAAAGCGGTGATATGATTGGTTTGCCAGCGCTGTTTATTTTAGCATAAATTTTATTTGATTTTCCTTCATAATGAAGATTGAATAAGCGTGCAAAGTTTTCGGAATCAACTATACATTATCTTAATAAATTAGACTACCTAAACCATGAAGGTTGACTGTGAATTGGCATATACAATAGTTTATTTTTAGAATTACCTACCAAAAACGTTAAAAACTCCAAATAGAGATTAATTTGGAGATTTAATCAAGGATTGGAAATATTATAATAAAAAAAAAATCTAAGTTATTTTATACATTAAGAGTTTTTTGACGATTAATTGTTAATTTACAAGTGCCTACATGATGTGAAAAATGAATTGAATTAAAAAAACATTCAGCAATCGATTTTCCTATATTTAGATATATTTTATTGTACGTCCGTTATGGATAGTCTGTTGCACTTCTTGAATATTTTTACCATCTTTTTTTTGTTACAATTATGTAATGTAATAAATAGTAAAATCAATTATTGTTTAATATGTTAAACAATAATTGATTTTACTATTTATTTATAGAATTAATGTGTCTCTAAACACTAAATTAGTAGGTACAATCACAAACTACTTAAAATATTATTATGCACATAACATGAACCGCCATCTTGGTTTCGTGTTCAATAAACCTGCTTGCCTTCGAGTAAACTTCAAATTAATAAACCTGCCACACCTGGTTATGTACATACATAATCCTAGTTGAGTGTGGCATTTGTTTGTTTGTAAAGTTTCACACTTTGAAAGACTATTAGTCGCTTTCTACTGTTAATTTTTAACGTACTCCAAAAGGAAGATCTCAATTAGGTTTCTCAAGCGATTTCTTTTTTAAAATTATAGGGTGTACGTCCGTGGTGGTACTATAAAATTTTTATGAAGAAATTCAACCAATATAGTCGTAAAATAACGGTTGTAAGCGTTTACGGTTTATCTATACATATAATAAAATCGTAGACTTGCCGTGTCTGTACATTGAATATTTTTACAAAATAATAACTGGGAGACGTTAAGAATAAGTAATAGAACGCAAAAAAACAATTTTTGAAATTTTTGTCTGTTTGTCTGTATGTTTGTGCGCACTTTACGCAAAAACCATAGATAGTTATCAAAATCTAGGTACTAAGAAATGTTAAGCTGAGTCTGGAATAGTGAATAGCGTTTATTTTATCAAAATCGACCCACAAAATCAAAAGTTATTCAATGTTTTATGCAAAATTTTATTTTTTTTACAAAACGTTCTACAAGCGCCTGCCGAGTCCTGCGTTCTTGACTCGGTGTGGCGGTTCGGTGTATTGCAATATGAATATGAGCAGGCGCTTGAAGGCAGATGACAGGTTTAGTCGTAGTTTAGTCTTAGTTTAGGTTAGTTAATTAGGTAATTAGTTTAAAGGTAGTTTAGTTTTTCTTTGTACTTTGAACTGCGAAAGGTTGATGGTAACCAGTATCTTAAATACGAGTACCAAGCTTCCTATCAAACGAGTCATTTACTTGACGGAGACCTACAGTACACTGGAGTAACGCAATGGCCGTATGTCCGGCAGAAAATAGCCGCATAGGTAAATCATCCTCAGGGTACATGATCATCATCATCATCATCATCATCATCAGGGGTGAAATTAAATAACCCTTGCGACATTTGTTTTCGATTTTGTAGATATTATCTGGACATTCAGATGCAGCACAGATATTGCAAATGTATCAATATAAATTAGCGGAAGTCTATCAAGGAATATGCAGCTCAACAAAAATAACAAAACATAAATACCATTAATACGCACTAAGCGATTTGAAACTACTTTTATTGTGCGTACTGCAAGGGAGTGGAATGCTTTGCCTGAGTCTGTGTTCCCTGACCATTAGAATTTGGGAGTCTTCAAGAGTAGAGTGAATAGGTTTCTCCTAGACAAGCGTGCTCCATCGTCGGCCGCATCTTCACTTTCCATCAGGTGAGATGGCGGCCAAACCATGCTATGCTATCTTTTTTTTTTGTGAGTTAGTTACGTAACGAGCTGAGGGCCCACCTGGTGGTAAGTGGCGACCCACACCTATGACAACAGTAATGCGACTCAGTATAAGATTTGGATCTTAGACTGAGTCGCACTCATCCTGCTGCGACCATCACCCAAGACGGGGATGATACATCTCACGATACAAGCACTACTGCTTGTGTGATTCCAGGTGTGGTGGCAGTACCTCGCCGGACGAACTTGGCACAAGTTCTACTGTTACTTTTTGGTTGCTGCCTTAGCACCACCCAGAGGGTACGTGTAGGGAATCAAAGGGTACACACCTGCGGACGCGAGCAACTAGATCCAATAGATCGGTACGGGGGACTTATTTCTCACTGTATTTAACACTGTTTTGTTACTTCAGGACTTATTTCATATGTGTATGATGATCTAACAACACTGATACAACATTGAGCAGTGACCCAGGGAATGGCATTGAGTGAATAAATGTCAGGGAATGGGAATGGTATTCTATTAACAGAGAAGTGGAACAATAAGAAGCTTTTTTTTGTCAAGGGGTAAATACTTTGCTTATACCCCACGCCTTGAGGAGGCGTATATTAATAGCAGTGCTGGGGGAATACACAATAAAACCCTCTTGGAGTTTCTGCACTACGCCTTCACGCTGGGGCTACGGGTACGGTAGCGGCCGTACCCGGCCGGCCAGAGGCGTTGGTCCTCGCGTATCGGGACCCCAACACGATGTGTACCTCCCTATAGTGCCGTGCCCGGAACACAAAACACGCCAACCTTCGGTGAGGACCTCATCCGTCGGACGGCAGATTCCCCGGATCTACCGCCTGGAAGTTCCCGTTAGGGTGGCAGGCGGCGCTCATGCGCCTGCCTACGCCGACCCACTCTCCTGTGTCTACCAGAGTGAGGAGATTCTTCCTCCCTTATCCTCTCGGCTGCTTCCTTCTGCGAGATTACTTCCTTGCAGAAGGACTGAGCTGCCACCCAAGATCTCCCGCTGTCAATCATGGATGAGACCATAGTTGACAGCAAAAGGTTTCCGCCTATAGCCGCGGTCAGGCGGGAACAATAAGACCCTACCAACTATTCCATCGAATGTATAATTTCTTGAGTGCATCTGGACTCCCATCACACAATTTATATTAAACTTAATGTCGGAGTGCCCATTGCTCTTTTATAAATTGAAGTTGACACCAGATTGAAAGAGTTTAGAGAATTCCTCTCATTCCTATCAACTGCCCATTTAGTTTTAAACGCATTCAGTCTCCGGTGAGCCTATGTTCCGCAGTGACCAGAAACAAAGAACAAGAAGAAACTTTTTTGGTATCAGACGTAGACCTAATATTGAGTTGCTTTTTGCACGGTCCGCCATACTTAGCTCTTTCCCGGCTTAGCGATTCAAATAATTTTTATGCGCACGTTCCTGAAATATCCTGAAAAGACGACTTCTATAGTATAGTTTACAGAGAAGCATTATTGTATACATTTGCAATGGTTGCAGTTTCACTTACGTAGTTCATCATCCAATCAAGTCTTTAACCTTCCCAGTTAACAAAACCCAAGTAATATCGTAAGAATCTAACGGAAATAAAGTATTTTGAGATTTAATTATAACATAATTTTAATATAATAGTAACGAACAGACATAATAAGCATCACATTATATTTCTATCCTCTAGGCTAGGATAGATCTAAGTCCACGCGGACGAAGTCGCGGGCACAGCTAGTTAGATTAATAAATCAGTAATTCGTATAAATATATTCAAGTAAAAAAAACAGTTGCCAATTGAGAACGGCTCCGTCGATTAGGCTGATTTCTCTTTCGTTCTGTTCGTAATTGTCAGGAGAAGGTTTGTTTGATTAATAATTTAGAAAATCTACGGGAAAAAGTTGGAAATTTGAATGGTATTTTTGTACCGGTGCGAGTAGCCAGCAAGATAAACAAGAATATAAGAAAAACTAAAACTTCGTATCATATTCCTATAAGTCAAGAGCTTACGACTCACCTGAAGTTAAATGGTTACCGCCACCCATAAAGATCAGTAACACGACTCAGGTCTTTCCCTTCTGAAGTACGAGAATACCCATGCTGTAATGTGTTGCGCACATCACTCGAGGATGATGTCTCAGACGTCTGAAATTTCACCGACCCCCCACACACTTACACCGTAACACAGTACCGCGAGCGTGCCACTGTCTGGCAGTGGATTACCAAGTGTGGTGGCAGTACTTCTCGACACAAACCTGGCACAGGTTCTACTACTACTTTGGATTGCTTCTTACGCGAGCACGTGGCTCCATAATTTTCTTCTACAGCAATATATAGCTAATGAAAAAAGACAATATTATTAATTTTTAATAATATTTTATAAAATAGTATAAATTTTTACTCAACTTTTAAACAATTCACTTAAAATTGAAACGAAAGCTGTGCCAAACACCGCTTGTACCGCCCACGTCATAAAAGTAGAGAAAAAGATCACGCGGGTTTGCCATAAAAATTTACGAGCATTCAAAACGTCTAGATGAAAGCAGCGTTTAAGTCCAAAGCAAAATATAGGAATGCTCTTAAAAATATTCGCATTTTTTATTCTCCAGTTAATATTACCGGGGTCTTATTACTATTATGTCGTAGTAGACAATCCTAAAGTAAATAAATTATCATGGATTCGCACAGCGTGTTCTAGCCTAAAATAAAACGCAGCTTGTAATATGGGAACTAGAATACTGACAGAATATTTTATTTTTATATTTAATACAATACATATAACACCTAGATACATTAAAAATACTACGGGTCCATGGCTTAGTAGTAGACTTGCCTTCGAAGTGAGGGGTCCCGGCTTCGATTCCCGGTCAGGGCACACTGTGTGGTGAGCATGAAGTTTGTTCTCGGGTCTTTGGTGTTTGTCTTGTGTTTCTGTGTTTGTCCATGCCATCTGCGACACAGGGAATCCTAGTGCAGAGGTATGAGTGTGTTAACGTTGTTTTTTTTTTTTTGTGTTGTGAAATAGGTGGAGTTTTAGTAAAACAATGGAAACACATTCTCTTAAACAAATCTATATGATTTTTTTGATGTGAATAAATTAACAGGCCAGGATAACAGCCCACCTGATGTTATGTGGTTACTGCCGCCCATAAACAGCTAAACGGCTCCGGTTTCCTCGACCCAAGGATGTGAAGACCCAAGTCGTACCCCGTTACGACCTTCACTCGAAACGACGATATAACGTCCAATTCGTCTGTGATTTTACCGGCACGCGCACCCTTCCACCAGAATACAGCAAAAATACATTACGTTACTCCTGTAGCACCACGTAGAAAGGACGTGTAGGTAGTCCAAGGGTATTTCACCTACAGACGCGGATCCCCCAAAAATGATGTGGAAACGAGATTTCCCCACGACATTCGAGAATAAACCCCGGGAAGCGTGAATGCTTGAACGTTTCTGCCACTGTAAATAAGTTGGTTTCAATCTTTTGTTTATTTTCATTTTATTTTTCGAGTGACAAAAACAATGGCTTATTTATTATTTATAAAGTTAAAGAAGTAGTGATTTTCTTTCGTTTAAGTTCCACCAACTCTGGTGTCGGAGAGTTTAAGCAACCCCAAGGTCTCCGACGTGGCTTATTGAATAGGGGCTGATATCTTAAATTGCCCTCCGAACGAGAATTCGATTTGGATGGTATTTTTGTGTACTTCGAGATTATAACTTGCTGTTTGTTGCAAATTTTACCCTCAAGGGCGCAAAATAGGGGAATGTAATAGGTGTGTGAATATGACTCCGCCCCTTTTTGTCAAAATAAAACACATTTGTTCGCTTACAAAATTTAAAAAAAAATTATTGAAAGTATGCTCCATCTGCAGCTACAACCTTCGCCTATCGTTCAGGTAGTTTTCGTATTCCTTGCTGGAAGAAGTCCTGGTCTTTTGAGCTTATCCAGTTGTCAATCCAAATTTTGATACTTTCACATGAAGTAAACTTTTCTCCAGTAAGGTCTGTCTGCATCGTCCGGAATAGGTGGTAATCCGAAGGAGCTATGTCTGGTGAATATGGCGGGTGGGGTAACACTTCCCAGTCCTGTCCCTCTAAATATCTTTTTACGACTTCTGCGGTATGCGGTTTGGCATTGTCATGCTGAAGAACTAATTTGTTATGTCTATTCACCCATTCTGGTCGTTTTTCTTCTATGGCTCGCTTCAAACGCATTAGTTGTCGTCGGTAAACTTCTCCATTAATAGTTTCAGAGGGTTTGAGCAACTCATAATATACAATACCTTTCTGATCCCACCAAATACAGAGCATGACCTTGGCACAGTGAATATTTATTTTTGGCTGTGATGGGCCTGGTTCGCCTGGTTTCACCCAAGCTTTTTTGCGTTTAGGATTTTCGTAGTGTATCCATTTTTCGTCTCCTGTGACTATCCGATGCAAAAATCCTTTTCTTTGCTGTCTTTGAAGCAGCATTTCACAAATGGTTTTCCGACGTTCCATGTCTCTTTCTTTTAAATCATGTGGAACCCAGTAACCGGCTTTTTGAATCATTCCCATCATTGTAATTGTAATCATCATTGTAATCATTCCCATTTGTAAACGCTTTGCAACAGTTGAACGATCAACATTTAATGCTGCAGCTAATTCTGATTGAGTTTGGCAAGAATCTTCCGCCAATAATGCTTCCAATTCAGCATCTTCAAATTTTTTTGGTGGTTTTCCATGTTCTTTATCCTCAGTACTAAAATCGTTATTTTGAAATCGTCGAAACCATTCCTTGCAAGTTGAATTAGACGGAGCATGCTCACCATAAATCTCCACAAGCAAACGATAAGTTTCCGCTGCAGTTTTCTTCGCAATAAAATAATGTAATAACACTTCCCGCAAATGACGTTTATTTGGAATAAAAACCGACATTTTCGAAAAGGTGAAAACAATTGTTGCTTACACTTCAACCAAATATCATAAAATGCGTTAGATAGCTGACATTCAGTACTATCGAATACAAGTATGGTCATTTATTAGTACACGTAAACAATACTAAAAACGACATCTGTTGAGAAAGGGCGGAGTCATATTCACACACCCAATATTTAGTCAGCATATTCAATTTCGTCATTTGTTTTCGTAATGTACTTAATGTTGTACCTACTTATGTCGTGTCAAAATAAATGTTTTTCTATTCTATTCTATTCTAAGTCGGTTATTTGATGTTTATTGATTTGTATACCTGTGACAAAGTTCCCTTCCTGTTAATCCTAGCAGTATATATGTTGATGTATAATCCTACTAATATTATAAACGCGAAAGTTTGTAAGTATGGATGGATGTTTGCTACTGAACGGACCAGGATGAAATTTTGCACAGAGATAGATTATAGTCTGGAATAGCATATAGGCTACTTTTATCCCGGAAAAATTTATGGTTCCCGTAGGAAGTCTAACTGCCGGTAAAACCGCGGGGCGCAGCTAGCTTAGCCATTAATATATTTGAAAAGATTAATATTAGTAGTCGTACCTAACATATTATTACACATTAATTAGGGATTGGATAATGCATTTACACATAAAATATCCAGAAACTTTTACAACAAATTCACCTGAACAATTGTATTACTCAAGATACGAGTAGTATGATTGCACGAAGTCAAAAGTATATTTTTAATGCACCCATCAAAGTTGGACATCAAAACTAACCCATTTTCATGACAAGCCACAGAAAATCACTTCCTTTAATGCACTCTCTATAAAATGACCAATGAAAGCACGACGGCACATAGCGTCCATTTTATTCACCAATCAAAATGAAGGAAGTGGTTTCTGGTCTTGTCTCCTATGACTTTTCCGCCGTAAACTTTAGTGTGGCAGTTTATTTAACATCCATTGATCTTTGTAATACTACTCAGTTTTACGATCTATCAACATGATTGATTGTATTACTTAGATATTTTACCGGCACAAAAAGAGGAGGGTTTTTCAATTCAAAATCAGCGTCAAAATAAAAAAATACTTTTACACACTCCCACCCCTGCACTAGGATTGAATGTGTCGCAGTGGAAGGGTGTGAGGGCCGGTGAAATTACAGGCACATGAGACGTTCTAACCCCGTCTCGGGTGACAGGCGTAACGCAATGCGACTTGGGTCTTCTCGTACTGACGTCGAGATCGGACCTAAGTCGCATTATTCGTGTCTATGAGTGGCTGTGCCGGTGAGCTTGTAGTGCTAAAAAAAAACATTACGTAACGCTCGCCTGCTTAAATCAAACCAGCGACCTTTACACTGAAAGCCACTCAAGCGATCCACTCGAAATCACTGAAGTAAACTAATCTCCGAACTTGAACGGCCATTATGCAATTCTTCCAAAGTCATCATAATGGGTGGGTCCAATTAGGCCTAATGGAGGGATAGTTGACGTAACCCAGATTATAGTGGGGTCAAGAGGTAGAACTTCGGTTCTGCAGGTAAAGGTTACATTTATCTACTAGCGAAATGCCCCGGTTTCGCTTGTTTGTATATTACTCATACTCATACTCATTTATTTTCACCGTAGGATCATTAGTGAACACTTAGTTATGTCAAAGTTAAAATTACATTACAATGTTACAGTATCTTATAAACTAAATTAAAATAGACAAGCATAGTAGCGTCATAGAAATACTTAAAATAATTGAAATAAAATGTTTAATACATTAAAAATAAAATATATAATAATTAAACAATGGCTGCTGTGTAGTGGCATTGTCAAGAAATAAATCTATACATATAATAAAATCGTAGACTTGCCGTGTCTGTACATTGAATATTTTTACAAAATAATAACTGGGAGACGTTAAGAATAAGTAATAGAACGCAAAAAAACAATTTTTGAAATTTTTGTCTGTTTGTCTGTATGTTTGTGCGCACTTTACGCAAAAACCATAGATAGTTACCAAAATCTAGGTACTAAGAAATGTTAAGCTGAGTCTGGAATAGTGAATAGCGTTTATTTTATCAAAATCGACCCACAAAATCAAAAGTTATTCAATGTTTTATGCAAAATTTTAATTTTTTTACTAAACGTTCTACAAGCGCCTGCCGAGTCCTGCGTTCTTCACTCGGTGTGGCGGTTCGGTGTATTGCAATATGAATATGAGCAGGCGCTTGAAGGCAGATGACAGGTTTAGTCGTAGTTTAGTCTTAGTTTAGGTTAGTTAATTAGGTAATTAGTTTAAAGGTAGTTTAGTTTTTCTTTGTACTTTGAACTGCGAAAGGTTGATGGTAACCAGTATCTTAAATACGAGTACCAAGCTTCCTATCAAACGAGTCATTTACTTGACGGAGACCTACAGTACACTGGAGTAACGCAATGGCCGTATGTCCGGCAGAAAATAGCCGCATATTTACCTATGCGGCTATTTTCTGCCGGACATACGGCATCCTCAGGGTACATCATCATCATCATCATCAGGGGTGAAATTAAATAACCCTTGCGACATTTGTTTTCGATTTTGCTGATATTATCTGTACATTCAGATGCAGCACAGATAATGCAAATGTATCAATATAAATTAGCGGAAGTCTATCAAGGAATATGCAGCTCAACAAAAATAACAAAAATAACAAAACATAAATACCATTAATACGCACTAAGCGATTTGAAACTACTTTTGTTGTGCGTTCTGCAAGGGAGTGGAATGCTTTGCCTGAGTCTGTGTTCCCTGACCATTACAATTTGGGAGTCTTCAAGAGTAGAGTGAATAGGTTTCTCCTAGACAAGCGTGCTCCATCGTCGGCCGCATCTTCACTTTCCATCAGGTGAGATGGCGGCCAAACCATGCTATGCTATCTTTTTTTTGTGAGTTAGTTACGTAACGAGCTGAGGGCCCACCTGGTGGTAAGTGGCGACCCACACCCATGACAACAGTAATGCGACTCAGTATAAGATTTGGATCTTAGACTGAGTCGCACTCATCCTGCTGCGACCATCACCCAAGACGGGGATGATACATCTCACGATACAAGCACTACTGCTTGTGTGATTCCAGGTGTGGTGGCAGTACCTCGCCGGACGAACTTGGCACAAGTTCTACTGTTACTTTTTGGTTGCTGCTTTAGCACCACCCAGAGGGCACGTGTAGGGAATCAAAGGGTACACACCTGCGGACGCGAGCAACTAGATCCAATAGATCGGTACGGGGGACTTATTTCTCACTGTATTTAACACTGTTTTGTTACTTCAGGACTTATTTCATATGTGTATGATGATCTAACAACACTGATACAACATTGAGCAGTGTCCCAGGGAATGGCATTGAGTGAATGAATGGCAGGGAATGGGAATGGCATTTTATTAACAGAGAAGTGGAACAATAAGAAGCTTTTTTTTGTCAAGGGGTAAATACTTTGCTTATACCCTACGCCTTGGGGAGGCGTGTATTAATAGCAGTGCTGGGGGAATACACAATAAAACCCCCTTGGAGTTCCTGCTCTACGCCTTCACGCTGGGGCTACGGGTACGGTAGCGGCCGTACCCGGCCGGCCAGAGGCGTTGGTCCTCGCGTATCGGGACCCCAACACGATGTGTACCTCCCTATAGTGTCGTGCCCGGAACACGAAACACGCCAACCTTCGGTGAGGACCTCATCCGTTGGACGGCAGATTCCCCGGATCTACCGCCCGGAAATTCCCGTTAGGTTGGCAGACGGCGCTCATGCGCCTGCCTACGCCGACCCACTCTCCTGCGTCTACCAGAGTGAGGAGATTCTCCCTCCCTTACACTCTCGGCTGCTTCCTTCTGCGAGATTACTTCCTTGCAGAAGGACTGAGCTGCCACCCAAGATCTCCCACTGCCAATCATGGATGAAACCATAGTTGACAGCGAAAGGTTTCCGCCTATAGCCGCGGAACCATAAGACCCTACCAACTATTCCATCGAATGTTTAAATTTCTTGAGTGCATCTGGACTCCCATCATACAATATATATTAAACTAAATGTCGGAGTGCCCATTGCTCTTTTATAAATTTAAGTCTTCCTAAATTATGTTACAGCACCAAATTGAAAGTCAAGAGTTTAGAGAATTCCTCTCATTCCAATCAACCGCCCATTTAGTTTTAAACGCATTCAGTCTCTGGTGAGCCTATGTTCCGCAGTGACCAGAAACAAAGAACAAGAAGAAACTTTTTTGGTATCAGACGTAGAACTAATATTGAGTTGCTTTTTGCATGGTCCGCCATACTTAGCTCTTTCCTGGCTTAGCAATTCAAATAATTTTTATGCGCACGTTCCTGAAATATCCTGAAAAGACGACTTCTATAGTATAGTTTACAGAGAAGCATTATTGTATACATTTGCAATGGTTGCAGTTTCACTTACGTAGTTCATCATCCAATCAAGTCTTTAACCTTCCCAGTTAACAAAACCCAAGTAATATCGTAAGAATCTAACGGAAATAAAGTATTTTGAGATTTAATTATAACATAATTTTAATATAATAGTAACGAACAGACATAATAAGCATCACATTATATTTCTATCCTCTAGGCTAGGATAGATCTAAGTCCACGCGGACGAAGTCGCGGGCACAGCTAGTAATACATAAAAATTTCAACAATACATAAAGTATGATGGCATGTCAAATAAATTTAGATGTCAATTACACCTGTAAATTAAATATAATCCTTATTCTTTAATTTAGCTGGCATTGTATGTGATGTAGATCGTAATACAATTCCGTATTACATCGTTTTGATGGATCTCGAGAGGTTTTCATTTTCTAAGGTCTCAAACACACGTGCCAAATGACAACTATGCCTCAGAAGGTTATATTGTTGTAATAAGTTATTGTAATTAACCTAAGCTCACAGCAAATTATATAAAAACAATAACATTGAGGAATAGGAAAAAAGTTGTTTCGGATCCACGACGTCTTAAAGAATTGACATTGAAAGGGGATTATTTATAACAGTTGTTCAACAGTTGCTAGAATGGATTCCTCAATGTGTCTCCATAGAATATTACCGGTGTTTATTTCACATGTATGTGTGTACCACGTTCTCGAAACGGTGACGGAAAACATCGTGAGGAAACCGGCATGTGCTAGAACCAAAAATTCGATGACATGTGACATCTACCAATCCGGATTGGGATCCCGTGGTAGATCAGAGCCCATTCACTCTCAACTATCGAGAGCAGGCCGGTGTCCCTGCAGTGGGAACATTAGAGGCTGGTACGGGATGTGTATAATACTGTTCAATTGTTCAATTGTACTATAATACTGTATAATTGTTCTGATGTGTGAAAATAAATCTTTCATCTATCAAGCTATAGATCTTCACATGTGACCAAGTTGATACGACACGCCGTTAGCTCAGCTGCGGAGATTGCAAAACTTATCAAATTGTTTCACAAGTTCAGATGTTACAGCTGATTGATGCTAGTTTGAAGCTCCTACTGACTGATGGTGTTGTTTGAAGCGTCTATAATGTCGCATATCTGAGGTTTCGTAACAAATGAGAGAATATGAGACGTAACATCCCCGTCTGGGGTGACGGGCGCACCCACAGATTGCGACTTGGGTCTCCTCATACTAGTCAGGAAGATCCTAAGTCGTATTGCTGTTATTATGAGCGGAGGTAACCACTTAACGTCAGCTCGTACAGAATTTTGTAAAATAAAAATAAGATCTTTTTTTGTGAGTGCCCAATCCTGGTGTCGGAATTTTCAAGCTGCCCGTAGGCATCCAGCATGGTTTATCGACTATTAAAGCTGGGATTGAGATTTAAATTCAAGCACTCAGCTCAAATGCAGTAGCATTTAAACTGAGTGCTGCCGTAGTGACCCAACCAAGTACTGACCGGGAGGAAAGTTGCGTAACTTAGATGATCTGTAAAGAATATCTATGCAAGCTACGACATGAGTACTATCTAAACCTATTTATGAACTCATAACTCTTATCTATACCAAGTGGCCAATTTCCAACGGCATCATCACTTACCAACAGTTTAGATAGCGGACAAATGCTATGTTTTCTATCTATCGAATATAAAAATCAATTGCGTTAGTCTCGCAAATACTCAAAAATCAACTGTTTTGGGTGATTTTCAGGATCGTGTTTGCATTAAAGAAAAATTTTGGAAAGTTTACGGGAATGGTGGAAATCGGAAAAAATGGACATTTAACAACTGATTGTTAAATAGTGAATCAAGACAGAAAAACATCTGTTGTCAGCTAGACTTTGATAAAAATCCGAAAACAAATGCTTACGCAAACTCTGCAAAACTCGCTTGTCATACGCCAAACTTGGTAATAAGTGAATAGGTAAATAAAAATTAAAAAAATGTGATGTTTAAACGTTTTTTTATAATTTTTAATGGTTATAAAGATTTTTGACATTGTTTTTGACCTTGACGCACGCCATTTTATATTGCTCCTGCCAATTTGACGCAAAACGTCGTATATTTGATTTTCCCGTGAGTAGTTTATTATAAGTTATTTGTCAACAACATGAATTGGGAGCTGGGGTACTCTATTCGTCATGTCCACATAATCAATCATTTTTGACATAAAAAGCGCGCATTCTGGCAACAGGTGGACCTTTAATGGAATTTGGGATGGACGGAAATATCATAGTATACCTACAATCAAAGAATATAAGTAAGCTACTTCAAACAGTTCCCAAATAAAACTATGGTAGAATTTATGGAAATTTTTTGAATTTACGTTTCAGTGGATAGCTGAATTCAGTTCACAAGATTGAATTAAATCTCAAGTTGAAAACTAATTAACTGCATGTATGTAGAGGCAGAACTGAAGTGGGAATGGGCAATCCATATAGCTTGAGAACCGACAACCGCTGGGGAATAAAGAATCTCGAATGGCGACCACGAACCAGCAGACCGCGTAGGACGACCCCCCACCGGATGGAATGATCACATCATCAAGGCTGTAGAAGGAATGGAGAGGGGTCAGGACTGCTTGATAAAGATTCTATGGGAAAGGCCTATGTTCACCAGCGCACGGTTGTCATCTTATATGATGATGATGATGACTGATTTGGCTAAATTGCTTTCCTCTTGTGCTCGTAATTCAGGACAAGGATTTTATGAATAAAAAAACATTTCGTGTACAGAGCATATGTTTCTTAATGATACCAAACTACCAATATAATGTTTAAATAATACTTTTTTCTAACATAGAATGGATATTAATACCTACCTACAAATATAACAAAAGGGATGTGTTATAAGTATAATTTTCAACGGGTTCAGTGCAAAGGGTATTTGTTTTTATGGCAGATATGTTAAAAAATAATTAACAAAACTTTCGGCCCGGTCAGAAGATGGATAAGCATTTCGTGGCATTTCAACTTCCGTGCTTTACGTTAAGTTAAGTGCACGTTAAGTTGTCGTAAGTTGACGTGTCAAAATTGTACTTGAGATCTAAAGGAATAAATGAGTTTGACTTTGACTTTGTCGGTGCCAGCTATACTAGTCGATAAGCCGTGTTGGAGGCCTCTGGGTGGCTTGAAAACTCCGACTGTGTTGTCCAACAAAACTCTTGGTGGCTCATAAGTTGGGGTATGTATGAATCCAAGGAACATCTTTCCTATCGATTTTTTCAATCAGTTTTTAAGATATAAAAGAGCTACAACACCGATGAATTTTTAAACTCACAGTACTCAATTATCAGGAAAGCCTACTGTTTTTGTGTGCACAGTGTTTGTTGCTAAAGGAAATTATACGGATGCACCGCTATCAGTCGCGTGTTTTTTTGAGCTGTTTTTACTCTTTTGTTTGGTTTGGAATAACACCGTCTCTCTACGAGGCTAGGGCTGAATATTTTACAAAAAGACATTGCATACATGTCTAAATAATTTCACACAGTACCATGGGATTTCATTTTATTATTACACATATTTTAAAGGCGAAAGATTGCATGTAATTGTGTCTGTTAGTGTGGGTATGTGTGTGTGTGTTAGTGTGTGTGTTTGTTAATCCTTCACGCTCAAACAGAATAAGCTACTTTAGTTCCTCGAAGACCACGAGTAACATCGCGGGGTGCTGCTAGTATAGATTAAATGTAGCTCCAAACTAAGCATATGAAACGTTTACACACTCATACACGTGTGTGTGACTAGGATTCCCTATGTCGCAAATGGCATGGACAACGATAGAAATCCAAGAAAATCTGAATACTACAGAACATATCCATACGATTCGTTTCTCGGCTGGGACACACTTTATGAGGTGGGGTTGTGGGCGTTTGTGTTGTGTCAGGAGTTCTAGGGCAAGGTTATGAGAGTGTATGATGCAGTATATGATTTTCAAGCAGAACTACATTAATAGTTATTTAACTCCCATGAAAAACGTTAGTAGTCCATGACCTTTTGTAAAACAACCGAGTTCATAGTTTATGGTCTTGTAGTGGGTTACATGCTGCATTTAAGGGTTTTGTAACAAAAACCGGTTGGGAATATTCAGAGCCATTCATAGTTTAATGGATCAGACTTAGCATTCCGCATTTTGGTGCTTTTTTGGTCAAATAAAGTTTCGATTGTACGAGGCATATGAAACGTACCAAAACACACCAGTTTTGTGTGGTTTCTAAAATTGAACTTCTAACTATCGTTTAAGTTTTTTTTATGTGACTAAAATGACCAGCTGATAGCCCTCCTGATGTTAAGTGGTAGCTGCCGCTTATAGGCAACCACGATAAGACTCCGTTCCTCTCGTATCGTTATCTCGTATTTGACCATACCCTGCTACCGGAACACAGCAATGTTGGTTGTGTGTCTGTCTGTGGCGTCGTAGCTCCCAAACGAATGGACAGATTTTAATGCGTTTTTTCTGTTTGAAAGCTGACGTGTTCGAGATGGTTCTTAGCTATAAACCACGAAGATCTGTTCAGGCGTTTATGTTCATCAATACATTACCATTATCCTAAGTCGAAGGCTTGTACATTTTCGTAAAATTAACTCCTTATAGACAGTTGTCTCTTCTCGTCATAGCGTTGAATTAATTTGGTAAATCAATCGTAAGTAATTCAACGGCTCGGACAAACTTTATACCACGTTCCTACAAGGTCTTGGCCAAAGGTCACGCAAAATATAATAGCACCCTAATATCCAACACTTACTAAAAGTAATATAATATTAAGGATTAGGATCAAAAACGCACATAAACAAGTATAAGTCGTAAAAGTAATACTTTGGTTACCGTTAAATTACTGAGGCCTGTATAATGAGAGTTATAACGCCAACACGTTCGAACACGTTTGAACAGGTTAAGAGTTTATAGATAGTTACTAGCTCGAAATAAAACTGGGATGCTGTTGAGAACGTATTTTATTTTACCGACTTCAATAAAAGGAGGTTTTTAATTCACCTATATATTTTTATAGTTAGACCACACCAACACAATAACCGTTGCAGCTGAGCTGCATGAAAATTTGCAGCTAAACCCCTGAGAAAATGACAGTGCTTGACATCAAATGGCAAAATTAATAGCCTGACTATTAAAACACCGTGTGTCGCTTAGGCTATGAAAACGAAGCATCGAGCTCTTACTATATTACCAGCATCTACGAAGTACGCTATTACGCGCAAGTGAAAGCTTGTATATATGTATAACGTAAATGACATATTTTTATAGTTTGGGTGCCATTTTTAATATCATGGGACGGTTCCGTGGCTTAGTTGGTAATAGCCCTGCCTTCGAAGCGAGGGGTCCCGGGTTCGATTCCCGGCCGTGGCATACTTTGTGTGGTGAGCATGAATACGGAATCCTAGTGCAGGGGGCACTAGAATTCCGTGTTGCAGATGGCATGGGAAAACAGAAACACACGACAAACACCCAAGATCCGATAATAAACTTCATGTTAACCACATAAAGTCATAAAGTGTCCTGGCCGGGAATAGAACCCTGGACCCGTCGCTTCAAGCCACGGAGCCGTTTGACTGATTTAAAAATCGGACAAAATTACATTAATACTTGCATCACTTAAATATATTCAAAAAAACATCCTGACGAATGAATTACCTCCTCCTTCATCCCTATCCAACCCTCCATTGGGAAAAACAATTGAAAGATCCCTAATGGAGAGATTCCATCCTTTGCGCAATAATCTTATTCACAACCAAACATAATTCCAAAAGACCTTGCCCTACATTCACTTGCTTTTTACTCTGTGGACAAAAATAAGTGAAGTGATTGTATCGGTGAAAATCACTGGCTTGGTTGCGATAAATAACATAAATTGCACACCCAACTAATGAACCCGAGCCATTAGAACTTGATGCGGTTAAGATATCGGCCATTATCATCGTGGATAATGTATATATTGGCCAAACTAGATTTTACAAACCATAAAAGTGCCAGGACTCTCGATCTCTCTATCAATTAAAAAAGTAACTCAAACCTACTGTCAATTGAAGAAATAACCGCGCAACAAAAAAGAAAAATTCACAAAAAATGCATCGTCCTTTTTTAAATTCTTGACCATTTTTGTGGATGTCCTTCAAAAATATACTGTTTTTTTTAAAGTACCTACATATTACTTTTTTACATGTCACGGTTTTTTAATAATTTGTCTATACACTCTTTTAAAGATAGTAAAGATAGTCAATGTTATAGGTAGGCTAAGTACCTAATAGAGACCCATCTTTTGAGTAAAAAAAAAAAATTACACACTCATACCTCTGCACTACATTCCCTGCGTCGAAGATGGCATGAAAAAACACAGAAACACAAGACAAACACCCTAGACCCGAGAACAAACTTCATGCTCACCACATCGGTGTTCCCCGGCCGGGAATCGAACCCGGGACCCCTCAAAGGCAGGGCTACTATCAACTAAGCCACGGAGCCGGTAACCGTAGGTGTCTCATGAAAAGAGAGGACTATAGGAGAGTAGTTGTAAATGAACATTTTGCATAAACTTAAATACATAATTTATGGTTAAGCAAAAGCATCGTTATAATCTTTAATCGACTATAAATTAACCCCCGCACCCCAATATTGGCCATTTAATGGATTTTATTATAATTTATTGATTAAACCTTGTTGTAATCTTTTTGTGATGGGTAAAGGATTATCATTATAATCTTAACAGATAAAACTAGTTTAAACATGAAAATTGAATGTGATTTTATAAAATTGTGCGCAATTTTGAAGTGAAAATTCTTTTAGGCGCGTTGGGTTTTTGAGATGGGAAAAATCATTGAACTCGCTGCACTGTTACCGTTACCGTTACAGACACCTCTGTATATAAGTATGTGTAGTGTAGTCTGCTTTTGTTTTCACTTCTGTCGGCACTCTCGGAGTGCCACTGTTATTGTATGTGACTTCATGTTGTGTTTGCCTCTGCCCATAACCACAGCAATACAACTTGTTCTTCCCAAACCCAAGTATCTTCGTCAAGTGAGTCAATATGAGAATGTCTTGGTCAAGTTGCATCCTGTTGCACCCGAGACGTGGATGTAACGTCTTATTCTTCTATGTTTTCAGCGCCGCCTACACCCAAAATATACCTATTGCTATTTGGCGGCAGATTACTAGGTGTGGAGGCAGTACTTCTGCGGACAAATTTTTCACAAATTTGTGGGGTCCTTTCGTGTAGGGAAACCATGAACTATATATAACTAATTAGGAGATCCTTTAGTTTTCATCTAGCGTATCACAAATACTAGTATGTTTAATTTTGCGTGTAAATTTAGACTTTTTTTATATGGTGGAACTATCTTTCGATTTTTGTTAAGTGGTTACAGCCGCCCATAACATAATCTACCAAAATATGAGAGTACTCAAGTCGCATCGCGTTGCAACCGTCGTAATTTGCCGGGGATGTAGTTTCTAAGGTGTCAATATCACATAAGAATAAGCATAAGAATAAATTTATTTTACCATATAAAGAAACAAAATATGTATACTTACACTACTTAAAGTTATACAAACAAAAGATAAACAAACAAATATTAACATTTTTTAACTTAAAAATTGACGGTAGGTAGGTATACAGTCACAGAAAAAATTACCTCCCGTGCTAGTAAAAACTGTGTTACGCCAAGATAACGAGTAACGGTAAGTTATACATGTATTTTCAAACATATATTTGAGAAATCTTTGGAATTTAATGGGGAAAAGAAATATTAAGTCACATAGTATTATAGGAGCAAAAACTAAAGCGATTAACGATTAACATTACATTATACAATCTTATCTTGAAAACGTATCTCCATGCCTACAATACAGCTTAATGCTTTGGTGATGGAGAATCCAGCTAGTTCAATGCATTGAATTTGAATGCACTTGCAGAATTGTTGAGTGAATCAGTCGATTGTTATTTCAATAATAATTGACTGATTTAAACATCGAATAAACCGACTTTAATATTTTTTACATATATAATGCCTTTATGGCTAGAATTTCCTCATAAAATTTATATGCGACTAGCTCGAATATAAACTCTAAAATTAAAAAAATCTAATCCAAATCGAGCCTCAATTGGCGAAGAAATCCTGTAACAAACATACAAATAATAAAATAATTATAAAAGAACAAAAAACCCGAAAACCATCATTTATATAATAGCAACATAAAAAAAAAAAACAATTTTATCAATTTGTTTGCCCCGGTTTGCTACTGAACCGTCAACAAAGAAAAAAAAGTAACAAATCATACAAGAAGCCTTAATAAAGAGAAGCCTTTTGCCCGCAGCTTCACTCGCGTTAATGTAGATTTAGATTATTTCCAGATAAAAGGTACTTATGTACAGTAGTTAAGGCGTGAAAGCGTAACAAACAAACTGACATTCGCATGTAAAATATTAAAGTTAAGATTATATTAAAGTGATCTAGCTGTATTTTGTAGGTAATTGGTTTGTGCCTAGGCTTTATTACTGGCAGTCACGTACAGAAGATACGTGAACGAAATAATCGTATACACAACTTTAAGGCAAATTTACAACTTGCAAGATTCTAGCATCAAAAATAGAAGTAATTGAATGTAATTTTATATAAGCATTTGTGTGTCGAACGGTATGAGTATTCTATCACTTATCTAGTCCTAATAGTATAAACAAAACTTAATTTTGGGCTAGGTAACGCTATGTATTTAAGTGAAAGTAAAGTATCTTGCTACGCGATGGATACCGCATTCTCTAGCAAAAATTCGTCTCCAAGTTAGAAAGTTCGAAGAAGGAACTTCACAAAGCGTATCCTTTATCCTTACAACTCGAATCTTGTATCTACAGCTATGATCCTCTCAAAGCAACAATCCACGCAAGAGGTATTTGAAGACGCCCACAAAAGTAGGTCGCGGTAAGAGAGTTAAAAAAAATGGTAGTGGTTTTTTTACGACGCAGTGGACCAGGAGCAGTAGTTTCGTAGAATTCTAGAAGATCTTAGAATAGTTGCAAATGAATGGTATTGTGAAGATTGTCTCCCTCATGCTTTCGGGCAGTTGAATAGCGATCCATAAAGGACCGTGGCATTCGTTTTCACCAAGATAACGTGCCTGCTTCCACAGCTGCTACCAAAACCATGAACTATTTGAATAATTTGGGGGAACAAATGTTATTCCTTCCTCCGTATAGCCCAGATTTAGCTTCAAGCTATTTTATTTCCCACGGTAAAAGAAATGCGAAATGCTTTGTGGGCGAAAATTTAACATTGCAGATGAGGCTGTCGAAGAATTTCGACGTTTATTTTTCGACCCTTCGCAAGATACATTTTTCAAATGTTTCGGAAACTGGTTCACCCGAATGCATAAGTTCATAAGTGTCGGAGGAGAATATTTTGAAAAGCTATAAATAAAACTTTTTCATATCTAAATTTTTCATTTCACTAACAATTTACAGAACAGCCCACGTACGTAAGCATTTATCGTCAATTTTTTTAGTCGCTAACTATAAAATATCGCATTCTATTGTACTTGGTTAACTGTAACTGACGGTGACGGGTGCATCGAGACTTGGGTCTTCCCAAAGACCTCAGTCGTATTTATGTTGTTTATGGGTGGCGGTAACCACATAACATCAGGTGGGCTGTCTGCTCTTCCATACTCATGGATGAAAGAACTGATACCCCTAATTAACGTTTTGTATTCGCAGGCTGTACTGCATGAGTAATTACGAAAGTAATTAATATTGCTAAATACTTTAGCTCAATTTGTGGCCGCAGTTCTGGTTAACTAGTAGTAGGAAAATTATTATGAATGAGCCATTTCACAAATTCATTTGTGGTTTTGTGGGTACGAGTATGTTAGTAATTAGAGTTTCGTGCCCAATATACAGAAAATCCTATACTCTAAGCCTATGCTAAGCTAAACTAAGTCAGTCTGTCTGATCTACAGTCGGCTGTATTTTTTTGATTGCATAGGAAAATGGTAAATTCTTAAAATAAAATAAAAATGTCGCTACAAGATAACGCGTTCTTGTTATTAATTTTAGCGCTTGTTAAAACCCTCTCCGACCTTCTATAGGAAAAACAAGCTTGAAAACCCTAATGGACAGATTGGACAGACATCAAATATTACATACATAATGACATTTTACTGCATAATTCTTTATGGTCTAAACCAACCATTTCGCTAACAATATTTTCAACTGCATCAATTTCCCGGTAACACGTGTAGCCAATTTATATAATGACTTATTTACAATTCGCCTAACTTCAATCAAATGTTGAATTCTGTGAGCTCCCTGCAATATGAGAACATGGGGGTTTAATAGCGAAGAGTCACGGCACGATCGAAACAGTACAGCTGTTACAACCGCAGTCATATTACGTGTGCTACAACTTGTTGATAAGTTTGGCGAGCATGTTGGGCAACATATCTGATCGCAAGTTTCACGTGGGCGAGACTATACAAGATCACAGACGTCACGATCAAGGTAATATAGTTACAACCGCAGACGTGTACTTTATGTTGTTGACAAGTCTGACAAGCACGTTTGGCAACATGTTAGATCTCTAAGTTTCACATGACGAAGACAATAAGAGATGAGATGAGATAATGATGATGATGAGGACACCATGAGCGACGCAATACAGTTACAACCACAGCTATTTTACGTTTGCGACGAGTGGTTGAGATGTCTGATGAGCATGTTGGGCAACATGTTTGATGTCTATGTTTCACGCGGCATTGTCAATAACAGAATACGTACGCAACAATCAAGGCACTACAGTTATTGTACAACCGCAGCTATTTTACTTTTGCGACGAGTTATTGAGAACTCTGGCGAGCATGTTGGGCGACATGTTTGATATTTATGTTTTATGTGGCAGAAACAATAAGAACATACAAACGCCACGATCGAGGCAATACAGTTACAACCGCACCTATGTTACTTGTGTAATGACGTGTTGAGAAGTTTAAAAGTTATAACAAGTGTGACGAGTTGTTGAAAAACTTGGCGAGCATGTTGGCCAACAATAACCTTAATCTCTAATAACCCATTTCGTATATCAAAGTGACGGGCGTCTATAGGTTGACTGCCATAGCATCATTGTGTATCTTTCAATAAAATATATGAAAATGTTAACATAATTACTTTGTTATGGTCTCCGTAGCTTACTTGGTAGTAGCCCTGTTTTTAAACTTCTCGCTTTGAAAACAGGGTTCAATTCCCGGCCGGGGCACGCTTTGTGAGGTGAGCCTAAAGTTTTTCGGGTGTTTACGTTAAGTTTCTGTGTTTTCCATGCCATCAGTGACACATGGAAGCGTGTAATCGTTTATTTATTTACCTACACACGTATAGATATTAGTTCAATATAGAAACGGGGTATTACGAGTTTTTCTAATCATTACTTATTTTGCTCGACAACCGTTGAACTCCGTGTGTCAGAAGCCATTCCGCAGTATTTCCATCCCGCTATTGCATCGTCATAATTTGACTCCGAATACGCTATTTTGTTTAGCGCTGTGCATTGCAATTCGTGCGGCGTGCATTGTATTAAACTTGCATGCGTACCCGCAGGCAAATGGGAAAAATTCCAAAAAAAGATTTCGCTCGGCAATGTATGCAATTGTTTCATGGGACAGGAAAAGTAGATTAAATGGTACGAGAGAATATGTTTGGAATAACGCTGTGCGGTGCGTAAGGATTTCTTGCTTTGTGTTGATTTCTATCGTTCAATCGATCGGAAAATCTAGGCCACATGTCTTTATTTTTAACGTCTGATGAAATAATTGTAGTGTGTATATGTGTTGACGGCTCCGTGGCTTAGTTGGTAGTAACCCTGCCTTCGGAGCGAGGGGTCCCGGTTTCGATTCCCGGCCGGGGCACACTTAGTGTGGTGAGCATGAAGTTTGTCCTCGGTCTTAGGGTGTTTGTCGTGTTTCTGTGTTTGTCCATGCCATCTGCGACACAGGGAATCCTAGTGCAGAGGTATGAGTGTGTTAACGTTGTGTATCTGTGTATCTACGTATCTGTCTAAGCAATTATGATGCGTTTTCTCTGTTTGAAAGTTGATGTCTTAGAGATGGTTCTCTGCTATAATTTATGAAGGCGTTCAGGCGTTTGAAGATCATTAGCTCATTATCATTACACCAAGTCTTGTGAGATCTAAGTATGATGTTTTGGAGTGAGCTATTTGACCACAGAGTTTTCAAGCCCGATATGCTTATGCGGCTACTGACATGGCTTATCGTTTAGTAAAGCCTTTACTGCTACTTTTTGTTGCTCCTTCAGCCTTATGCTTATAATTTTTAGTAGTTATAGTAGCATCCGCTAGTGAAACTATAAGCATACCCGCTAAAAATTAAATACATTTTGTGCCTAGCACGTCGTTTTAGTGACTATATAATTATTTTGTAAAGATATAACTAAGATAAAAATATACAATATATATCTATAATCTATGCTGGAAATAAATCTTTTCCTCAAGGTGAAGTTCATAAAAATAAAAACCTTCTAAAAAAGATTCCTAAATTCAAATGAATCCAGTTTTCAAAAACTGTTGCAGCGTTTTTGCAGTCATTGTTTTCCACTAAAAACTGTTTTATCAGGGTAGCGAATATTTGCGTAGATTGATGATTAAATTATTTGTTCCAAGAACATTTAAACCACTCACAAATACACATATACCGAGAAAAACAACATTGCCAGTAAATAAATACTTTAAATAGTAAACAAGTACTATCTACATTCACTCACACATGTAAACAATTGAAATGAAAGTGGTGAATGCTCTCACAGTCACCGATTTCCGTGCTCTTTTGCCTGCATCAAAATCAATTTCCCACTTTAAACGGACGCTATAGGGTTTACTTTTAGGTTTTAAAGTTTTAGCAGAAACTTTGGTATTGGTCGAATTGTTTATCGTGTGTATTTGGTAGTGGTTGAAGTCACACGGGCAAGAGCTCTGATTGCTACGCTTGCTGAGTGGCGTAGCTTGAACCGTGCATTGTGGTTGTTGAACTAGTTGCTACGTAAAAAATAGAAGCTGGTATTGGTCGAAATGCTTATTGTGTGTTAGGTCAAAGTCACACGGGCAGGAGTTTTGCTTGCCACGCTTGCTGAGTGGCGTAGCTTGAACCTTCCATCGAGGCTTGCTGAACTATTTGCTAGGTTAAGCATAGAAACTTTGGTCTTGATCGAATTGTTTGTCGCAGTCACACGGGCAAGAGCTTTGCTTGCCACGCTTGCTGAGTGGTGTAGCATGAACCTTGCCAAAGCCTTATTTCTAGACCTATCCAAGAATGCGACGGAATTTTTTTCGTCAAGTGTTCTAAAACTCGGCCCAGATTACTGCTTTTGAACCCTTTTTTAATATATGTAAAAATAGGAAAAGAAGAATTTACCGAAACGGAATTTATCTGTTGAAAGTACTCAACAGATAATTTCCGTTGTATACTAGTTTGTTATGTTTCCACAAAATTTATGACATCTCTTGACAAACGGATTTTTCATAGAAATCCATCACGTTAGCCTGATCCGGACTGGTAGATGTCATAATGGGAATGTCGGTCAAGTCAGATAACCTTCCAAAAGTCGAGTGTGGTTTATTACTGGCAAATCAGTTTTTTACTAGTCTATAATTTGTTGGTTGCAAATGGCCTTGAGAACTGTAAGCAGGCTTTTAGTGAAAGCGGTAGGCTTTCAGGCGACCGACGTCAAATTAAATTAATAATTCGAGGATATCCTTCAGTTATTATTAACTTAGTTCTTGAGTTCCTGAAACAAATTTCATCTAAAACCGTTGAGTTGTTTCAACGTGAAGGAGTAACAAACACGCATGAGACGTATCATCCCCATCTCGGGTGATGGACGCAGCAGGATGAATGCGACTCAGTAAAGATTTGGATCTCATAATGAGTCGCACGCATTGCTGTTGTCATGGGCGAGGGTCACCACTTACCATCAGGTGGGCTCTCAGCTCGTTCCGTCACTCATTCACATAAAAAAAAATACACACCAACACCATTTTAGTTCACGGATATTATCTAACAATTCTTACTATTAACCAACTTCAAAGAAGGAGAAGGTTCTATGTTCTATTTTTTTATGTACGTTCTCTGATTTCTCCGCAATTTATCAACTGAAAATTATTGTTTTATTTGAAAGGATATGGTTTCAGATTGGTCCCATAGGAATTTTATAAAAATCGGTTCAATAGTTTGGTTGTTAAATCAAAGTATAATAACTGGGAAAAATATTTCATCCAAGTAAATTAAATTGCGTATTTTGTTTCAAAGTACCAATTGAAGTAGGTTTTTTTCGATTTTTAGATTAATTAGATACTAGTGTTAATTACAGTTTAATACAATTCATGTATTTGTTAATCAAATCCATATCTTTTAAAAATAACAGTTACAAAAAGAGCTTACAGCCCAACTTGTTTTAAGTGGTTACTGCCGCCCATAAACAACAGCAAAACGACTGCATTCCTCCCCGAAGTATGGAAGACCCACGTTCACAGGAAACTTTACCACGACCCAGTGGTGAGTGCTTACAAAGAACCGTAAATTCTTCACATGTAATTTGACATTTTAATCAAACCACGCAGCTATTTCCAGCAAAATAATTGACAGAAACACCTACTGAAATTAAATTTAACCTTTATATTTCGGGTCGGAAATTTCACCACTGAATTTTCAAAGGAAGTATTCTGCAAGGAGTATGAAAATTATAAAGAAAGATCGGATAGAGGCAGACTCGACATCATTTCCGCTTGAGCGGGCTAACGTGTGCATCCAAGTAATAGATCCCACACCCCTTGATTCAAATTCAATTCGAATTCACGCCAGCGATTCCGAGAAATATTTTGATGTTGTTTCATTAATACACCAGTATAATGGACTGTATTACTTTACTTCTAATAATAATAATATGTAAATGATCTACTTATTTAATCTTTAGATAATAGATTTCAAAGCTTGCAGCATTGTTTCATAATTTTCTGTGTTGACACTTTAATTATTAATTCTGACTTGAAACTTGGCCCATTAATATCTTAACAAATAAATATAATAACTGTTTGTAATGGCAAAATAACAGCTTTTTCATAAACTCATTCGAAAGTATATAACACAAAAAAATATATATTTTTGACAGATAAATATAATATTAAAATGTTTTTTTCTTTGGTCTGTCCAAACCATTGGACCGATATTGACGGGACTGTCTTATGGAATAACTTAAGCTACTGGATATTTTAGAAAAAGAAAAAGGATTGGGGTACCGCGCAAAAAACATTAAACGATGAATATGAAAAACTCATGTTTTTATTTTAAGTGTACACACACACACTTAATAAAAGGATTGGATTTTCTAAGTTCTTTCTTTTACTAAAAGTTGTTTTATATTTTTTTAATACTCGATATCTTTTCCATCTGGGGATGATTTTTGATATTAAAGTATATTTGCGATTCTACATTATTTGCCTACATTATTATAAAACAACGGCTTGACGCAACAGACTTACGACACTACAACAGAAACTAATGTAGGTATAGTTTGACAAGTTGGCGAGCCTAAAGTTAGCTGATATTGGCCAAAAATTACTGTTATCTTTTTCCATTTTGCAGGTGAAGAGAGGGACAACAACATTCTGCTGCTGACTTCAGAGTAGCCAGGCTATCTTTGTGGCACTGTATATGTACTTATGTGTGCTCGCTTAGCCGGGGCGGGTTGCCAGTTAATAATATTTTTAATTAATATTGTCTTAGATTATGTCCAGTTCAGTTCAGTCCATGTCCCATTTCCTTGTATGTCCCCTGTGCCCTGTGACCTGCAAATTGGATGATCTACACAAAGCCACCAATAGAGCAGTTGAGGTGGCAAAATTCTATCGCGACCTCATTTAACTCTTTAGAAACATTGATACGATAAGAAGAAGAAGACGGATTATGTGTTATAAGTATGTGTACTAAAATTACTATTATACTTCGGTGTACCAAACTGAAGAGATGAATTTAATGATCTTTCTTATTTGGTAGGGTAATTTCCAATCGTTTCTTTAGTAGTGCGAATAGAGAATTTTTACATCCAAGAGCAAAAAATTTGCAGTATTTGAAGTCTGTTTATTCGATATTTAGATCAGTTACTTGAAATAATTGCAAAGTTACTTTGCAAGTATTATCTCTTTATCTTGTTGAAAGCGTATAAAAGCATGAGTTTATTTCCATCAAAAACCATACATTTTGCTGAAAAATATCACGCAGCTTTAATAAAGATACAACGTCAGATTCTAAGTAAATCGAGTTGAGCTCATAAATTACATTCACACCTAAGAGATGAAAATGTGGTTGGAGTCTGCTAAGTATGAACATCCTCGTCAAGACGACATAGTAATAGACGACGCTTCGAAGGCAGGGCTACTACCAACTAAGCCACGGTTAGTTGGTAGTAGCCCTGCCTTCGAAGCGAGGCATGTGTGGTGAGCATGAAGTTTGTTCTCGAGTCTTGCGTGTTTGCCTTGTGTTTATGTGTTTGTCCATGCCATCTGCGACACAGGGAATCCTAGTGCGGAGGTATGATTGTGTAAACGTTTATTTATTATTTATTTATAGACGACAGACGAAGAAACGACGAGTAAATAAGTTGATTATGATAGCATTATTTCATGAGTCAAGTCATTAATATCTTACAAGGAATGGACGCTTAGAATATATGTCTTAATTCTAATGTAAAAGATGTTATGTTATACGATTATTCCCAAACATTATGCTGGAGTGAGCATAGCGCATTAATGCACACTGCTGTTATAAATAGTCGACCAGCAGTCGAGTATGTTTACTGAACTGAAACTAATCTGTAGTGAGCTGTACGTAACTGGCTAAATTTCAAGCTAACCTTCATCACTACATAGTATAAAACAAAGTCGCTTTCTCTGTCCCTATATCCCTATGTATGCTTAAATCTTTAAAACTACGCAACGGATTTTGAAACGGTTTTTTTTAATAGATAGAGTGAGTGATTCAATAGGAAGGTTTATATGTATAATATAATACACTAGCAAGTCACCCCGGCTTCACACGGGTAGTTTCTGATACGACACTGAAGCTTTACTAACCGTGCGAAGCCGGGGCGGGTCGCTAGTTATAAGATAAATTAAACTGGTGAGTTTAGATACTGATAATACTGATAATTAAGAGATTACTAACAATGATCTTAATCGTCTTTGTAGCTGATGGCATAAATTAAACTGGCTCTCAAATGATGCTGCCAAAACTGTTAACCAGAGGTATTAAGATAGATTTGGTGTCAATTCACTTTGACTTATTGATAGTAGGCAGGTGTCCATGCAGTAGAAACCTCATAAGTCGATATAGTGTCTGTAAATTACACTAGACTAAATCGATATTGACAGCTCAGCTGAATTATTGCTGTCCTTTTTATTCCATAAATCAGAACGAGATGGAAGTTATTTATTTTTGTTATAGATTGATTCAACATCAATATAATGAACACCGT
This sequence comes from Aplocera efformata, assembly GCA_921293045.1. Taxonomy (NCBI): domain Eukaryota; kingdom Metazoa; phylum Arthropoda; class Insecta; order Lepidoptera; family Geometridae; genus Aplocera; species Aplocera efformata. The sequence continues at coordinate 2,961,042 of OV121061.1, forward strand.
TGCATTATTAAGGGTTAGTTCTAAGGTACTTGTGGACTTATTTTTCACCTTGCAGCCTAAGTATTAAGTAGTAAGTTGGAATAAAAGTTTGAGTCTAAAAACCTCAATAAAAAGTTTTTATTAAGGTACAACGGTTTTATTCTTGTTGTAGCGATCACGTATGAACATAAATGTTGTGAGTAGTCGTGTTACACGATATACATATTTTCTACTCTTCGATTTTCAGTCTTTCAAGAAAGTAGGTATGTTGATAATGGATGGACTCGTATTATACACATAAATCAAAATGTAGTACTGGAAACATTATATATATTGTATATTATACAGAGTATGGCAACTTTTTGCTGTACTTTCTTACTCATTAGTTAAATAAAGGAACTGGTCGCAAGTGAGCTGTTTTGTTTATTGAAAAAATAAAGCATTTAATTGCTAGCGTCCGGAGGTCCAAATACCCTCAGAGTCCCTACATGTGTCCCCCGGTTGGTGCGAAAGGTAATCCAAAGTAGCAGTAGAACTTATGCAAAGTTTGCCCGGAGTATTACTGCCTCCACACCTTGTATTCAGCCTCAAAGCAGTGGTGAACACACATTGGTAGAAGGGTGTGGGGGTGGTGAAATTACAAGCACATGAGACTACATCCCCGCCTCAGTCGTCCTCTCTTCAGTACGAGAGGAGTTGTATCTTGGTTGTCTATGGGTGGCAGTAATCACTTAATATCAGATGAGTTGTCAGATTGTTCCTTCACTTTGGTACCATGAAAAAGAAAGAATAAAAAATAAAAAATATTTCGTCAATGTAAACGAAATTGCGTATTTTATTTTCCTGTGAGTTTTTTCTTGTAGACCGATTTGGATGTTTACTTTTTAAATGGTAGGTTGTACCCCTAAGGGCGAGTAGCAAGGGATTTATTGAAGCTGGTTTTTTCTGTTGTTAAATGAGAGAAAAAATCAGCAGCAAAAAAATTAATCAACTAAACAAATATAATAAATAAAAACGATTTACGCACTCATACCTCTGCACTAAGATTCCCTGTGTCGCAGATGGCACGGACAAACATAAAAACATAACACAAGCACCCAGACCCGAGAACAAACTTCATGCTGACCACACATAGTGTGCCCCGGTTCATTGTCATTGTCTAGGAAGTGTTGCGTTCATTGTCTAGGAAGGTCGAGCGTCCTCTTTGGCTAAGTTGGAAATAGCCTACCTTCAATATACCCGGCTTTGATTCTCAGGATATACTGTCTGCGGTGTACATGAAGTTTGTTTTCTGGTCTTGAGTTGGTTGTGTGATTACACGTTGCAATGAACAGGCGCCATCAGGATTTTTAGCCCCCTGCGCCATGAGATTGTTAGCAAATTAAGAATACTTTAATATAGAGGGCGAAATTTATTATGAGAATACCGTTTGACGGTATTTCTTTTAATACAAGATATCTTTAATATTTTCTGAGAAAAGGTGCTTTGGGAATTGTAACACTTGTTTGTGAAATATTAATAATTATTTTTTTAACCTCCTCGTCTTGGGTGACGCTCGCAACGGGGTGTGACTTGGGGCTTCTGATACTCCGATCGGAGAGGACCTAAGTTGTATTACTGTGTCATGGGTGGAGGTAACTTATCAGTTCATGGTTTATTTCTTGCCCTTTAGGGTATTAATACACCTTGCCGCGGAAGAGTGCAAGCCGTTCCCGTAGCCCCGACAATGGGCGTCTAGAACCGTGGCCGTGGACCGTGGGGTTTTTAGCCGGTAAGAATCCGGCATAACCCGTCCAACGTCCCTAGGGCGGGCGAGTACCGATGAAAGTTTTCCCACGAAAGAAAAAAAAAATAAAGGTACACCTTACAATTTTACGAAAGAAACATCCAAATCGGTATACACTGGGCGAAGAAAAAAGTCACAGGAAAAACACACAATTTCGTTTACTTGGATGACATATTTTTCCAGTTATTTTGATTTAATAACTAGGCAACATAACTAATTTTAATATTTTTTATTTAACCAATCTGAAATCGTATCCTTTCAAATAAAAAAAGAATTTTCATAAAATGACGGAGATCTGAGGTTACAAACGTAAAAAAATATATAACAGCCTTGATAGCCTTCTCCGAAGTCGATTGGAAAGAGATTTCTTTTATTTTCACACAGAAGTCTATGAAAGATACCTGTCATAGACTTCTTTGTGTATTAAATGCAAACAGATTCTTTGTAAGTTCCTATCGCAAAACCTGAGGTAAAGAAATAATCTGTTAAAACCATCTAACTCCTTAATCATTCTATATAGTTATATCTTGATCCGGCAAAATAAAACTTAGCCACAAAACCAGTTTATTTTTCTCTGAGTGTACCGTTTTACCTGCTGCTACGTTTCGCTCACCATCTTAGTAACTCATTCGGTCATTTCAGCACCTAATTCCTGACTGTTACACCTAGTCACGATGCGCCAATAAATGTTCTGGCCGCGTGAACAGCTTGCTAAGAAAACCACAACACCATTTTGGATACTGCTGAAAATCTGCTACGTACAGCACAGAATTCAAAATTTTACCTCACAGCTCAGTTGGTTGGTCACTTTTATGGGTCGTGGGTTTAATTTCCACTCAGGACAAGCATATGTGTGACGAACATAGATGGTTTTTTCTGTGTCTGGGTGTTAATTGTATTATGTCTGTATTTAAAAAAAAAGTTCTATTTATGTTATCTATCAGTTATCTATAGTAAAAACTTTGCTTTGTTTGGGGCTAGATGGCGCTGTGTTTAGATGCTCATTAATATTTACATGCTGAATTTTTTGCCTGGAATCCCTAGTCCGTAATAGTCAAACAACTTAAACTAGTCCCATTTTATACATTTAAATATACTTACATTTAGTCACGCCTTATACCCTAAAGGGTTAAGCAGAGCCTCAACTTAACGTATTAACATATTAACTTACAGTTGTTTCTTTTTAAACGAACTCAGAAAAAGGGAAAGTTAAATTTAGCGCTTGCACAATTATTTGCAACTTCAAATATCTCTTCAAATAAGATATAAGAAATAAGAATTGAATAATGTTTCGTAAGAAAGACACAGTGAAAATCAAAAATAAATTATTAGTAAAATTAACTATGCTCAAAATAATTTATAATTTATTATTAAAAATGCCAAAATAATTTATAATTTATATATTTATTAAAAAACGACGTTTTTTTGTAAAAATATGCTTTTACAGGTAAACTTAAACAGCGAATCCTATCTCAACACAAAATTTCCAGATAGTTCTCGTTTCCCAGAGATCCGAGAATTCAAGTTTCCGAGATACGCAAAATAAATAAATATACAAGGATTGCTCGTTTAAAGTAATAAGATTAAGCAATAATTTAGCATGGACAAAATATGAATCAAACAAGTAATGAACATGTAATATTTGACGTGTTTAAATGATACTTTAGATCTAAAGGAATTAGTATATAAATATAATGAGACAAAAAAATCAAATGTACAAACGTTGCTTCATTCTAAGCTGTGGCATCAAATTTTACAATACATTATATATCTACCCGGGAACTGTTCGAAGGGAAAGATTCAGAAGGGTCGAAAATTGGATAACGAAGGAACTCAGTAGGGTCAGCGGTTACAGGGCTGAAAGGGTGGACTGATTAATTCAGGTATATTCATGTTCATGTGAAGAATGTTCATGTGTTCTAAGAATATACCTTTACAATTTGAGTGCGTACGAACTATGCGTAGGCCATATTTTCTTTTGTGCTTGTCGCTTGTAAAGTATCAGCTTTTGTTATGTGGGAGCCTTGAGATATTATCTTAATTGCGATCATGAAAAAGACTAGTTTTCCTTTTTCATGTGGCCACTGCTAGTGTCGGAGTTTCCGAGTACCTAGAACGTTTTAAAGTTCAGATATATCTATAGGTACAATATCAATCACATGGAATCAACTCGGGATAAAATTTTGTAGCAGTGGAACTTGTGCCAAATTCGTCCGGTGAAGTACTGCACCCATACCTGGCAACCGACAAGTACTGGTGCACTCGAATTGCTGTGTTCTCATTGAAGGGTGTGCCGTTGAAGTTACAGTTACGTAACATCCCCGTTTCTGTGTGACGGCCGTAACGCGGTGTGACTAGGGTCTTCTACATTAGTAGGTAGGAGAGACCTAAGTAGTATTGTATTTTTGTTGTTTATGGGCAGTGTTGTTTATGATAACCATTCATCGGCTTAACATTCATCGGGCCGTCTGCTTGCTTTAGTCACTTAACAAAAAGATCTCTCTGTAGACCAAGACATACCCTTGGGGACCCGAATGTCATTGCCATATACCAGGAGGTGATTTTTTCATCCATATGTCAGATAGGGCAGATTAAACACTGCTCCTTTGCACTGACCACACCGGCGGGGCCGAAGAATCTCTTTCATTGCTCACTTTGGCCAAGTGTTAACTCAAATTTCTGTAGTGACCCAAACCGAAGTTCATATCTACGATCTTGAAATGGATAAAAATAAAACCAGATTGGAAAAATCCATCGGCCAACCTCCTCATTGCGGCCGTAAGACAGACAGCAATAAAGGGGTTGATGATTCACACAGCAATGTACAGCGATTTGATGTATAGGCAATAACTTCCCAGTCGCGCTTATATGGTCACTGGAGCTCCTAACTTCTGACTTATTAGATGCACACAGATTATGTCAAATTACAGTCAGATTTTATGTTTTAGCTAGTCTTGCTTGAGGTTTCTTGTGTTTCAATCTATTTTCATTTTTCACTATTCACTATCGCTTGTCTCGGACTTATGTTTTGAGAACAGCATTGCGAACATATATTTCTAGCCTATGCCTCACCGACCATCAGATGGATTAATTAATTCATTGCTCCGTTACCTTTGTTATTTCAATATATTATTCACACGATTGTACTTGATTTGTTAATAAAGACATGTAGGGATATAGTGGGATAAGGAAACTTGTGTGCGCGAATGTCTCTGAGGATATGAATGAATTATTAGTACGAAACAGGAGCTGGGATAAGGAATAGCCTTGCGTTTTGGGTACCTCTGTCTCTAACTAGAATATTATTCAATTCTTTTCTACAAAATGGTTATTTTGAATGACTATTTATTGTTGGTCGTAGATGGCCGTGACAACTTTGCGCGGGCTTTTGGTGAATGCAAAAAACATTTGACAATGAGGCATGAAATTGTACCATTTTTTTATGTTCATAAGTGACGTAACGATTTGAGTGCTCACCTGGTGGCGACCCCCGCCCCATGACAATAGATAAGATTTGTCATTGTCGTATAAGATTTGGATCAAACACTGAGTCACACTTAATCTGCTGCGTCCACCACCCGAGACCGGGATGATACATCTCATGCGCATGTGATTTTAGCGGCACCCACACCCTTCCACTGGAACAGATCAATGCGAGCACTTCTGCTTGGCTCAGATTCCAGCTGCCACCACGGCAGCACAAAAACAAATGGGTCTAAAAATAAATGTAAATAAGATTATAAACATTCATAAACTGTAGTAGAAATCAACCTACACTTTCCGAAGTAATTTTGATGTAGCTCTGAAATTTCGTAAAAGTTCTTCGAGGTTTTTACGTTTTTATGTTTTGTTTGAGGGTTGTAGCTATCAAGTTCCATGTTATTTCGTTTAGAGTTACAAAGAATTTTCCTTTAGGTTTTAAATTCCACTTAAAATTAAATAGGCCGCCTGCCCGTTCAATCACTAAGTTGTCTAAAATTCAGTAATGTCGTGGACTATTAATTATATCAATAGTTTTTTCACAACAAAAATTGGCATTTAAGATTTTGTTAATATTAAATTTTGTTAACATAGAATAAAACAAATTAACTGGAAATAACTTAAAATAATATACACAGTTTTTCATCCAGATATTTAATTATAATATCTAGGTACAAAACAGCATCGAGTGCAATAAATTAATTATATAGAAAAAGTATAATAACATTACTTAAAAAGATGTGTAGTTGCTAAGATTATGATGAATTTAAATTTTTAAATTATGCTTAATCAAATTAACTTTAAACATTATCTAATTAAGATCGTGGACACCCAATAACATTTCACTTAATTGCATTAAAAAATCCAAGTCAAACTATAATATTAACTATTACAATTTGAAAAGAACACTCGAAACATACGGATATGTTATTATTTATCTACGATAATGTAATATCTCTTCTGTCCAACCCGATAGAAGAGATTTTACATTAGTGATACGACATTTTAAAATTAGTTAAACTTTCTTCTACTATTATTCACCCACAAACAAGTTAAGCTGATTCATCACTTGAAAATTCTATGAAAAATTCTCACAAAAGAATGAAATTTTCCGAATTATGACAGCCAAAATTGGCACAAGCTCAGATGACCATTATCTCGCCAGAAGTCTATGAAAAGTGGAAAAGTTTCCAAACGACTTGGGATCCGTGAAAATTATGGATCACATCAATTTCCTCTAAGATCATCTGACAATGACAATCGCGAAGAAAAATAAACCATTCCGACCAAACGTTCACCTAGTTTAATAGATTTTGGCCTTGGAGTAATAAGATTTGGGGGGTCCAGTTGCTCGCGTCCGTAGGTGTGTACCCTTTGATGCCCTACACGTACCTACTCCCTGGGTGGTGCTAAAGGAGCAACCAAAAGTAGCAGTAGAACTTGTGCCGGGTTCGTCCGTATAGGTACTGCCACCACATCTGGAATCTGCCGCCAAGCAGTAGTGGCTGCATTACTGTGTTCCGGTGGAAGGGTGTTGCTGCAGGTGAAATCACATGCGCATGAGACGTATCATCCCCGTCTCGGGTGATGGACGCAGCAGGATGAATGCGACTCAGTAAAGATTTGGATCTCATACTGAGTCGCACGCATAACTGTTGTCATGGGCGAGGGTCACTTACCATCAGGTGGGCCCTCAGCTAGTTCCGTCACTCACTCACATAAAAAAAAAGTAAGGTCAGCGCTCGTAGTGTTACATATATCTATATTTTCCATGTGCCTAAATTTGTGGAAGGATTTAAGGGCACTCCTGATCTTAAGTAGTTACCACAGCAATTTGAGTCAGCAATTCCATATGCAAAGTGTCAGAGATTCATACATACTCACCGAAGTATGGAAGTGCTCAGGAGAAATATCATTAAAAAGTCACACATTTAATCGTTGGACGGGTGCAAATTTGTTTAACTTAGAGAACGTAAAATGCATTTACCCTGACAAATTTGGCACTAGTTTTACTGCTACTTTTGCTTCAGAAAAAGCGTACTGATTCGCGGACAATTTTTAACTAGCTCTCCAAAATTGAAGTAAAATAGAGACTTTTATGAGCTATATACTTACATTGCCTCTCAGAATTTCACACTTGGAAGGATTCAGCACCACTTTCATCAGACCTCTGTCAGGCCTCCTCTTCCCCTCTACCTAATCATAAATCAGTAGCAAAGAGGGGGGAGGAACGTGTCAATTTATATTGGTAATCGTTATTAACGACTACAACTTTAGTCTGGGTATAATGGACAAAGTTAGTTAAAGTTGAACCATCAATATCTGACGGCGAAATTGTGTGTGTTTTATAGTTATGAGGTCAGCGTCTTTAATTTCTTTATTATGAGTTGTGGAAAATAGCGTGATTTAGGAGAATTTCGGGTTTTGGTGGAAGGGTGTAATCTTTGGGTGTCGGTCGACGACGTAGATGTCTTTGTATTTTGAAACATTTCTAATAACAAACCAAACAAATCAAAAAGTTCTTTAAAAGAAATTCTCCAAAACCCAAACTTGTATCCTTACTTTATTATTCTTTGTTCGAAAAAGTATTGTAACCATGAACAAAGTCAAGTACTGGTACAAATTACTACGATCTGTACATCCCACCTAAAAAGATTCCAATGTGACACAAATAAGAGATTCAGGTTTCACGGGTGAGGAAAAGCTTGAGGGAAAAACGGGAAAACTTTCTATTTATCAATGTGTTCGAATCAAGCACGCAGGTGTCACGCAGAAAATACGCAAGCGATTTGAGATCACAATTATACCAGGCTTGTACCACAATTATACCAATTACACTCATCATAAGGGTATTGTAGCCAAATATAAAATCGGTACTCATATAGTTTTGTCCTGTTCGTTTTTTTTTTTTTTCATAGTCATTTTTATCGAAGAGCATTGAGATTTTTTTTTTTTTTTTTTTTTTTTTTTGTTGCTCAAGCATCTGACTAGGACGGGGCTGCGGGACCGTGTGAACATTCTCCGCTGCCCCGTCAACGTCTTCGTCCGCGTCGGTCCGCAGACCCGCCTCGAGAGGAGTGATCCCCCCCATTCGGCTCGAGTGATGCCCAGGAGCAAAGCTGGGCATCAACTCCTCGGGAGGACCTTATCTTTGGTGAGGGGTGCCGGATGCCCCCGCATCCGACGCCCCAGGTCCTCCAAGTGAAGACGGAGCGCGAGCTTGTCTAGCTCGCCTCCGTGTCCTCACCCTCCGGAGTGGATGACACAGAGGATCCCTCTCTCTCTCCCGCTCCTCGGCCTCCCTCTGCAAAATTAAGAGCATTGAGATTATGTTAACCTCATTGTAACTATTAAAATAACATAACACTGTGATGTCTTACTTGTAATGTGTACCCCCCTTTTTTGTCTATAGTAATCATTATGTTTGAAATAGTTTGCAAATAAACCGTCCATATTATTCTGAAACTTGTATACTTCAGAAAACTTTTGAAAATAACACTGAAGCAGACACTGGCAGAATTTGAATGGCCTAAAACATAAAAAGCCAAAAATACAAGACGAAGATATTTTACGCATGTGTAATTTGTAAGATTTTGATCAAATAGCATTAGGAATTTACAAAAATAGTAAAAACGGATGAAAAGATTCAGGTAAAAATTTGTGAAGTAAAATTTTCAAGGTTACATATACTTTGTAATTTTAAGTTTACATGTTTCTTACATTTTGTTATTTCTGAATATTCAAACTTTATTTATTTACACATAAAAATTAAAAAAAAAATCATAATCTTAGAGGCTACTAACAAAAATGTAAAAATTAAATAATCTTACATTTGGAAGGATATGCTTTCAGATTGGTTCTATAATTTTTTTATCATAATCGGTTTTGTATTGTATAATACATTCGTAGTTAAATGAAAATAACGGGATAACGGGATGAAAATAACGCAATTTCGTTTAAAGTAAGCGAAATTGCGTATTTTGCCTGTGACTTCTTTTTCCGCCCGTTGTACACCGATTCGGATGTTTATTTTTTTGAATAGTGTACTCCCTTAGGGTGAGAAATAAGGAATGAAGGAATTGAATTTGGTCTTTGACAATTTTTTCTATCAGTCGCTTGTTATCGGTTTTCATTTCAATACTTTTAAATAATGAATAATATAATATAATAAATCTTTAGTTATATTTAATAAATCTTTATTAAATATATATCTTATAATAAATCTTTAGTTATATTTAAGTTAATGAAGAATGATGCTTTGTGTATGGGTTCATGACACGGCGTCCCGCGACTTTGGTCTTCTCATCTCTGGGAGGACTGAAGTCGTAATACTGTTATTTATGGGCGGTAGTAACCACTTAACATCAGGTGCACAGTCAGATTATCCAGTAACTTCCGTTACATAATAAAAAAATGTGTATTTAAGGCATGCGGTACACAAATCAAACGCAACACACCCAATGGCAACATCCCTTCATCCCTTGCCGTGTAGCTATAGCCTTAGGGTCCAGACCTCGATATGTCAATGACTCGCCAATCGGGACAAAATACCTTTTAGTCTGTGTTGTAAATAATAAAATAGAATGATTGTATTCTCTGAATGTGAGTTTATTGCAGTAGGAGCAGGCTATGGTGTACAAACTCTAACAATTGAGATGTGGAGTTGGTAAATTTTTTAACATTAAGGAAGTTTGAATGCCTTAATAAGTGTCCTCTAGTACTCCTATATCTACCACCTGGGGCCAATGGAGCTACTAAAAGAGCATTAGAACTTGTTAATCTGCCGCCAAGCAGTGATGCACTCGTAATGCTGCTGTGGAAAAGTAAATGTGTGGGCGCTGGTGAAATCACAGGTGCTGTATCAGCCTCTAATGATCCCACTGCAGCATGATATTTGTTCTCGAGTCTTCGGTGTTCGTATTTTCTTTTTCTGTGTTTGTACAATCCACCTGCGACACAGGGAATCCTAGTTGAGGGGTATGAGTGAAAACGTCTATTACTTTTAAAAATCTTCTTAATTTATATAAATTACGTGTCACGATGACTCCTAAACTACTTTAATCAAATTTGTACACCGTGTGCAGTTTGATCCAACTTGAAAGATAGGATAGCTCACATCTCAATTTATGATCGCTATATTATTTTATTGCAAATTATTTATCTATTATTTGACAGTCACAATTACAAAAACGTTAGGCACAGCAACGCGTGGCCGGGTCAGCTAGTATATATTGGGTGTGTGAATATGACTCCGCCCTTTCTCAACAGATGTCGTTTTTAGTATTGTTTACGTGTACTAATAAATGACCATACTTGTATTCGATAGTACTGAATGTCAGCTATCTAACGCATTTTATGATATTTGGTTGAAGTGTAAGCAACAATTGTTTTCACCTTTTCGAAAATGTCGGTTTTTATTCCAAATAAACGTCATTTGCGGGAAGTGTTATTACATTATTTTATTGCGAAGAAAACTGCAGCGGAAACTTATCGTTTGCTTGTGGAGATTTATGGTGAGCATGCTCCGTCTAATACAACTTGCAAGGAATGGTTTCGACGATTTCAAAATAACGATTTTAGTACTGAGGATAAAGAACATGGAAAACCACCAAAAAAATTTGAAGATGCTGAATTGGAAGCATTATTGGCGGAAGATTCTTGCCAAACTCAATCAGAATTAGCTGCAGCATTAAATGTTGATCGTTCAACTGTTGCAAAGCGTTTACAAATGATGGGAATGATTCAAAAAGCCGGTGACTGGGTTCCACATGATTTAAAAGAAAGAGACATGGAACGTCGGAAAACCATTTGTGAAATGCTGCTTCAAAGACAGCAAAGAAAAGGATTTTTGCATCGGATAGTCACAGGAGACGAAAAATGGATACACTACGAAAATCCTAAACGCAAAAAAGCTTGGGTGAAACCAGGCGAACCAGGCCCATCACAGCCAAAAATAAATATTCACTGTGCCAAGGTCATGCTCTGTATTTGGTGGGATCAGAAAGGTATTGTATATTATGAGTTGCTCAAACCCTCTGAAACTATTAATGGAGAAGTTTACCGACGACAACTAATGCGTTTGAAGCGAGCCATAGAAGAAAAACGACCAGAATGGGTGAATAGACATAACAAATTAGTTCTTCAGCATGACAATGCCAAACCGCATACCGCAGAAGTCGTAAAAAGATATTTAGAGGGACAGGACTGGGAAGTGTTACCCCACCCGCCATATTCACCAGACATAGCTCCTTCGGATTACCACCTATTCCGGACGATGCAGACAGACCTTACTGGAGAAAAGTTTACTTCATGTGAAAGTATCAAAATTTGGATTGACAACTGGATAAGCTCAAAAGACCAGGACTTCTTCCAGCAAGGAATACGAAAACTACCTGAACGATGGGCGAAGGTTGTAGCTGCAGATGGAGCATACTTTCAATAATTTTTTTTTAATTTTGTAATCGAACAAATGTGTTTTATTTTGACAAAAAGGGGCGGATTCATATTCACACACCTATTATATTTCTCAAAATACTTCCTAGTAGGTATTTTAAGTATTAAGGTAGCCAAATTTTACGAAAACCTAATTTAAGTTTGGAATGTTGACTCGAAAGAAGAAGTAGGAATTCAAATCAAGTGTCGGTTTTTCCAATATCAAAGCAGCATAGATCCCAATAAAGTTGGGTTTAGATAATAGGATTACAGACAGTAATAGATCATCGAATATTAATGAAAGTGATATTTATCTTTTCGCCTTATTAAGATTTCATACCTTCGTATCGCTTCGAGACCAAAGTTTTTTCATTAGCTATTTGATCAAAGTTCCGAAAGTCAGGTAAGAGATTCAAAATATTTCGGTGGGCATAATCGAGGGTAACGGGGAAGACATACTAGATTTTTGCAAGAATACAATTGGGATGTCTCGATTTTTCTCGATAACCATTCATGGATACTTCGCACAGCGCAATCTAAAAGATGACTTGCACTATCGGAAGATTACTGATAGATTAATCCGATATGATTATATGATTATAATTTATAAGAAATTCTCTTTTTCACCAAACAAATTTATAAAAAAATCATAATCCTAATTTATAAAAAAAAAAAAAGTTTCTATCTATGTCCCAAACTGGTTTCATTAGAAAGGCAATAATTTGATTCTTTGATCTACCACGGGAGCCCAATCCGGTAGATGTCACAGGTCTTCAAATTTTTAGTTCTAACAAATGCTGGTTTCCTCGCGATGTATTCCTTCACCGTTTTGTGGTATTGCGCACATATTTTTCTCAAGTGAAAAACTCTTTTGGTTTGAAACAGCGACCATGAGATTGAAAGTCGGCATTGCTCCATGCTCTCAACAACAAGACCACATTAGAATGAATTAATATTGAATATTGAATGAATAGAATGCAAACAATGCATTAGACACAAAATGAGCTTTTTTCAGCGTAGTAACACGCCGGGTATCTGCTACTAAAAACAAAATTAAAACCTGAGTCATAACTTTTCCGAAAATATAATAGAGTCGCACTTGCCTAAATCAGTGAAATTTATTGCAAGGGAGAATGGTCAAATATGTCGTGCTCTGGCCCATATTGACATTATTAGGGCAAAAGGGTCTACCCCTTCGTTTTGCCATAACTTTGTTCACTTTAATTTACGGCCACTTTTCCCTGGATGCAATTTCAGATTCTTTTCGAGGCGATAGTTTATAGTTTTCCTCGTTTGTCCAGTTTTTTTTTACGGAACGTGTGAATGGCGACATAGTAAACCAAATTAAATAAGTAACGAGCTGTCGGCTCACTTGATGTTAAGTGGTTACTGCCGCCCTACTACTATACAATTCAGGTCTACTACTGAAATATAGAAGAACCAAGTCGCATCGAATTGTGCCCGTCACTCTGAGGCGGATTAATATTACAGGCACCAACATCCTTGTGTTCCTATTTGTCAATGCCATCTGCGACACAGGGAATCCTAGTTACTAGTGTGTAACCGTTTATTATTATTACTTTAGATCGAAAGAAATAAAATGATTTTGAGCAAGTAAGAGCACAGAGTATTAGCAAGCTAAAGTGGCAGTGGGCTGGCCACATATGCTGAAGAACCGATAACCGTTGGGGTAGACGAGAGAGTTGAGTGGAGACGCGAGTAGGCAAACGTAGTGTAGGGCGCCCCCCGGCCAGGTGGAGCGACGACTTGCGCAAGGTGACTGGTAAGAAGTGGATAAGGATAGCAGAAGATTGGGCTGATGATGATTATGAAGTAAGAGCACAAAAAATAAATGGATCACAAAAGAAAAATACTTAGCACTAAAACTTTTGTTACCGCGCTCGTATATTTCAACACTGAAGGCCCTTGACAAATCATGCTTTTTAAAACATTAATTCTCATACAGCTCCACTCGAAAATGGAGTCGAGTAATTCTGCCGTGGCACTAGTGGAGTTATTACTCATTATAACCGCGAGCTGACAACAAGTTGATACAAGTATCATGCTATGACGTAAATATATATGTGTATAAAGTTGAAACATGGTGACTGATTTAAAAATCGAAAATAACAGACTTCAGTTCTTTCATCCCTTATTTCTCGCGTTTAGGGTTTACACTCTATCATTTTACATAAGGAACATCCCCATCTACATTTTCTGTGTTTGTCCATGCCATCTGCGACACAGAGAATCCTAGTGCAGAGGTATGAGTGAATAAACGTTTTAAAAACATCAGTATATAACGGGCGAAGAAATTAAGTACATTCTTTCCAATAAAAAAAGAATCATTAAAACCTCCTCCTTTTTTGAAGTTGGTTAAAAGATAACTAAAATTTTAAGTGTCCTTTTACTGTATTTTGAATGTATTTGAAGTATACACAGAACATTTTTCCGCATAAAAAGTGAAAAAAAAATGATGATGATGATGAGTGTAGGATAAACTACACTTCGTTTTAGTTATTGCAAATCAATGTTTTTTTTTTACTTTTGTTTTCAGTTTTTCCTGATGTGATCAGATCTAGACTAGTGTAGGAATAATAGTTAATATTTTGGCAAAACTCCCTTCTATGACACATAATATATTATGTTTTTTTTTGTATTACATTTAGAAATTTTAGCAGTTATGTAATAAAACATTTTTCATTTTATTTACATTTTCATCACATGACGCCCAGCCCGAAAACATGAAAGTTCTTTGTTTATCACACCATTATTAAGATTAAAGAACTTCTATTTCGCACAGGTAGTTAAAAATTTATCTGTTGAGAATACAATGGCCGTAAATAACCAAAACCCAAACAAAACACCAATGCAAAGTTAAAACAATGAAGCCAAAGGTGAGGCAGCTTCTAAATTATGAGGTAAGTTGTTATTTTGCAAATTGTTTCCGATTTTGCCGCGAAAATTTGCCCAAACTTTGGGAAATCTGAACCGAACAGAGATTAATGTGTGGAGTTTGTACCTGATTATTGCGCGGGCAGAGGAGTTTTTTGAGGCAATAAACTCATAACTTTTCGCCCTTGTTTTGGTGATCTTGTCGGAAATATCCGCAGTTGTTGACTAGCCTATAATTAAACAAAGTCAAAACAGTCTTAACAAATAAGAAACAAAAATCGACTGTAATTTGATATATCCGTGTACATTTAATGAGTCTAAGGAGCTCGTATGACACGTTATATGCTCAAGGATATGTTTACTTAAGTTTGTGATTTTTTACGCGTCCTAACGATACTTGAGATCTAAATGAATATGAGTTAAAATCATGATATATAGCAAAAGTAGCAGTAGAACTTGTGCCAGGTTCGTCCGGAGAGGTACTGCCACCAAACCTGCAATCTGCTGCCAAGTAGTAGTACTCTTATTAGTGTTTCGATGGATGGGTACTGGTGAAATCACATGCGCATCAGACCTATCATCCCCGTCTCCGGTGATGAACGCAACAGGATGAGTGCGACTCAGTGTAAGATCCAAATCTTATACTGAGCCGCATTACTTTTGTCATGGGCGGGGGTCGCCATTTACACCAGGTGGGCTCTCAGCTAATTTCATCACATATTCACATAAAAAAAATCTGCTACACCTCATTACAACAACATTTGCTCGGTCATCGCCGACACATATCAAACCGCTTTTAAAATTAAGGCAAGATTATTAGTCATTGACAAATTATAAAACGGTTTTCTGTGAAAAGCTGAAAAGAAAAGCAATTACAAACACATCAAATACAATTATTGTAATTGCCCGCAGATGTTATATCGTTTTACATGTTCATTTTGACAGTTACTGCTGAGTCGTCTCATGGTGATTAGGCCAATGTCAATGTCAATGTCACTTAAATGACCTCGTGTTTAATTAGCGGGTGGTTCCTAAAAGCACCAAGTATCATTACTCTTCACTTGACCGCTATTGTTGAAGAGAAGGGCTCCATATTTTAAGCCAGCCGGGGAAACTTTTGAGATATGAGCATATAGTCTGTATTCGGATCTTGGGTCGGGATTATACACAGTAGAGATTTGTGATACAGAAAATTTTAGGTTTAAGCAGATTATAATGTTTATTTGTTTGTTTGAACGCGATAATCTCTGGAACTACCAGTAGGAATCGAAAAATTATTTTTGTATATGATAGCCACATTCATGAGGAAGGCTATAGGCAATCTAGCATAACGCTAAATTTCTTTAGGTTATATGCACAGCTAGTCAATAGTTTTTAAATAGCACCTTAATATGAAAGTCCAAATAACAGTTAGCCTTTTTTCCAAGCTATCCATATTTGCACGCGCGCATAATTTTAAGTTATTTCACACCAAAAGTACCTTTTTCATCCCTAATCACCTCACACGGCTCCATAAAACTCCTCTCATCCGGAAATATTAAAACGAGAGGTATAACTTAGCTTATTTAAGCTGAAATGAAGCCAACGGCCCGTAAGATGATAATCTCTGCCATCCCCTAAACGCGAATACCTTAATAGTAGGGCAACGAAACAGTATAGGTTTGTAATGTATTGAGAGGTATCAGTAATATTTTACTTTAAATTCAATATATTCAATGTTGATCATTCCAAGTCCTTTGCGCAGAAAACAGCCCGGGATTGTCAAAATAGATTTTAGAGTAGGTAATTTTCTTTGAAGCATTGGTAACAGTATTTGGAAAAATAAAGATGTTTACGGTTCAGAATTATTTATTTCTCAGACATTTGAACAACTCTCTTACCGACAAAACATAACAAAAGAAGTAAACAGAATTCTTAGATATTTATATTGTATATTCTATTTTATTTTGATACGATCATTGCATAATTTATTTCAATACTCAATACATTTATTTCGATTAACATTAGACCTTATTCATTATAATGTGTGTTTGTAGATATATGTGTAGATTTAAATTATTGTGCCATAACTAGGATATTTTGGTATTATATAATTTACAGTGTTTCTTATTTTTGAAGGTAATCTTAGAATCCATAGCTAAGCATGTTAAAAGCTTGTGATTTGGGTCTCATAATATTTTTTTTTATAATAATGTAACACAAAAATATAACAAGAACAAAATATATTATAATGATATTTTTTTGTGGCTTAGTTGGTAGTAGCGCTGCCTTCGGAGCGTGGGGTCCCGGATTCGATTCCCGGCCGGGGCACACTTTATGTGGTGAACATGTATGTTCTCGGGTCTTGGGTGTTTGTCCATGCTATCTGTGACACAGGGAATCCTTGTGCAGAGGTATGAGTGTGTAAACGTATTTAACGTTTTAATTAGAAATGCTATTACTGAAAGTTACCAAAATATATGCTTACTGTGCAATGATTAGGGAAAACGATTCAGCACGACTACACTCGAACAGTACCGAAATGCGTGCTCCTTGGGATTTGTATTCGTTCCCAAGACATTCCGACAGTTCCGGATCGGAATCATGTATTTTTATCGATAATAAGTTATCAGGCGGAAACACTTTTTTTAAACAATCCTCATCGTCCGTAGTTATCTGTGTTAATCATACTTATATTATTATAAATGCGAAAGTTTGTCTGCATGTTTGTAGCTTTTTCACGCGTCAACAGCTTTGTTCCTACTCCTACTTACGTCCTCCCTGACTTAAGATCCAAGACCCAAGTCGCACCCTATTACGCCTATCACCCAAGACGGAGATGTAACCTCTCATGCGTCTTCGATTTTACCAGCACCCACACCTATCTATCGTATACTATCGGGTAATACAGATAACCCGATGGCAAACTCTCCGGAAAATCTTAGCATAAGTTCTACTGCTGCTTTGGGTTGGGGGACACGGTAGAGTTTCAAAGGGTGTCCTTTCAAAGGGTACCTACGAACGCTAGCAATAAGAACCCCCAATGGGGGACAAGGACTCTATATCCAAAAAAATCTTGTTTGCAACTTTTTTTGTTGTTTTTGTTATAACATTTACATTACAAACAATAGGCACTGTAAAATCGAGTCAGGTTTGTCCTGGTTGGTCCAATTCTGTGAAAACTCCGACACTAGTGTTGGCCACTAACACAATAATACAACAAGAAGTGTATCTCTTACAAAGTAGAATATTTATTTAATCTTATCACGCATTTTAGGCTCGATACGGATCATTAACCTCCATCGAGATATAAAACTAATGATTCGTGAAACAAAAACAAATAAAAAGGTAGGAGATATGTGAGGATTTGGGTGGAATAAAAGCCCATCTATATTAAACGGTTACCTGAATTTGTGTAATTTATTTAACTGGCATCATCCTTTGCCGTTTTTAAACAGTTTTATAAATTCCTTATTTTTACCCGCGACGCAAAAAGAGGCGGGTTATAAGTTTGACCGTTATGTGTGTCTGTCTGTGGCACCGTAGCAAAGGGATGAATCGATTTGGGTATATACATTTTTTTTTGAGAGCGTGGTGGCCCAGTGGCATAGACACCGACTTTCAATCTGAAGGTTGCTGGTTCAAACCCACACGAGCACCAATGAGTTTTTTCACTTGAAAAAAATTTTGTGCGCGTTCCACGTGCGTACCAATACCACGTTCTCAAAACGGTGACGGAAAACATCGTGAGGAAACCGGCATGTCTTAGAACCAAAAATTCGACGACATGACACATCTACCAATCCGGATCGAGCTCCCGTGGCTCCCGTTTTTGGGTAGAATTTCTTATTGAAATTACTATGAAATCGCCTCCGAGGTATTGCGTTCATTTTACGAAAATGTAAAAATCCGACGTGGGGTAATGGTATAAAGTACTGATGACCATGAAACGCCTGAACAGATCTTCATAAATTCTAACTTGAAACCATCTCAACCATGTCAGCTTTCATACACAAAAAACCGCATCAAAATCGATCCATTCGTTTAGAGCTATGATGCAACAGACAAACACAGATGTTTATCAAAAAAAAATGTTATGTAACAAAAGTGTGGTAATTCATGCCACCTGCAACACAAGGAATCTTACTGCAGAATTAGTCGCACGCATTACTGTTGTCATGGGCGAAGGTCACCACTTACCATCAGGTGGGCCCTCAACACGTTACGTCACTCATTCACATAAAAAAAATAAAAAAATTATGTGGGTGTAAAAACAACCGGCCAAGTGCGAGTCGGACGAAGAGTTCCGCATTATCTATATGGTGCGAAAGAATGGAAAAAAAAAGAGTTCCGCGCAAAAAAAAAACCACGCGGACGCAGTTAGTAACAGCAAGTACTACATATAAATATTTTGGATTGCTCCTTTTGCGCCCACCAGTGGGACACGTGTTGGGACTGAGGGTTGTTAGCTACGGACGCGAGCAACATGGACCTCCCAAACCAACATTGTCATATGTATACTCTTGTACTGTGACAGAAGCAAATATTGATCATATCGTCATATGACACGCAACGCGGTAATTACAATAGAGTTATCAACACAAATAAATAAAATTGAAGTGTCTGTTTGTAATTTCAAACAGCCTTTTACTAAAGGTATAAGTATAAACGGTTCATAACAGAAAATATTTTTAAAATATCTATCTACCTATCTGTTTCTTCTGGTTAATCTCCAAAACAGGCGGACCGTTTTGACGGGACTTTCATTGGCAGAGAGCTGATGCTATAAGGGTCAATGATGCTAGTTTTGTTTTAGAAAAAGAAAATGGATTAGTTTCTGTCCAAAAAAATGTTTAAAAAACATTCACGCGGACAAAGTCACGGGGAACAGCTAGTTGGTATATAAAGCTGCCAGTTGTCAGAGGCCGTCGTCCTGAATTTCGCTACTGCTTGACTTTGTAACGTTTCCATCTGGGGGATCCAGTTGCTCGCGTCTGCAGCTCCTTTAAATTCCCCCTAGATGGTGCTAAAGGTAACAAAGCAACATAAATTTGTAGCAGAAAAACTTGTGCGAAGTTCGTCCGGAGAGATTCTGATTGCACACCTGGTAATCTGCCGCCGAATGGTAAACTCGCATCGCTGTGTTCCGGTGGAGGGGTGTGGGTGCCGGTTAAATCACATGCGCAGAGACGTAATACCCCCGTCTCGGGTGACGGGCGCAAAAGGTGGTAATTGGGTCTTCTCAGTCGTATTGCTGTTGTTATAGGCGGCGGTAACCACTTTAGATCAAGTGGGCTTTCGGCTCGTCCCGTCAATATTACATATAAAAATTTAAAACATGTCGAGACTAAAAATTTAAAACATGTCAACTGAAGCATTTATATTATTAATTTGGTAATCATAAGTTGGTTCCCACGATACAGGCTTAGCCTAGAGTGGGTATCATTGGTAATTTTTTTTTTTTTGGCAAAACTCTCTACTTAGACCTATACAATGATATTATTCTTTTTGTATTACTTTTAGTAGTTTAAGTCGTAATAAACATTTTTCATTTTCACCTGTCCACCTTCGTGTGGCCCGCTGTGAGCTGGCAGCTTACTGCCATACATCATTCGATTCTGATCGTATGCCGATGACACGTATCAATTAAAGTGTGAATAGTTGATGGTAGTTTGTTTAACCGTTTCTAATGAACGATGATCTATTCACGATATCATTATTTATTCTGTGCTAGGTCAACTTCTATAGCACAGAATAAATAATATAATACTTCGTATACATACATTGTAAACCTTGATATACATGACTGAGTACTCACTAAACTCAATGTCTATTTTATTTACTTTATAATATGGTTAATTATTCTATTGGTTTGATTTCAGTACGGGCTATTGAATTCATATTATTGTTTTAAATTATTATGAGGTACTATTTTTTTGCGTCATTCTGGTCAGAGGGTAAGGTAATTTTTTATTAAAATTAAGATTGAGCATTAATTAATGTATGCCTCAATAAGTAATTCAAGAATAATTACTTACAATAATTGTAAAAGATCAAACAGATACAAGGAATTTCTAGTAAAATCAGCAAATTATTTTCATTTTGGAGCGTCAAATACAAACTTTGTCATGCTATTTGTCGACTAAATCAAATTATTGTTCGTGGTTGCCTGGTATGGACGCCAAATTTAAATTCGAAGTAAGTTTAAATTTTGTTTAATAGTTGGCTTAAATCCAGACGTGAACCATGAGTTTTGCAATTGAAAAATATATATGCGCAAATAGAAGCAAATCATTGTGGGGAAACCAGCATGTTCTAGAAAAAAAAATCGAACATGTCTGAGTTCTCAGTAGTTAGCTCTGCCAGAACAGTAGGTTGTGGGTTCGATTCCCGCGCCAGATAAACATTTGTGTGACAATCATAGGTATTACTGCTGTGCTGTGTTATTAATAAGTATTACATGTTAAAATAGAATATAAAGTATTCTATGAGTTATCTAATTCACTGTTTAGTTAGGAACTAGAAGGACCGTCGTTCTCACTTGGCGAGAGTAGGCCTTTTTCAATGCAAAGGGAATATGAGAGGTTGGTAACGAAGTCTTAAGAGTTTATATTAGCTGAAATAGTTTTTAAACAACTATTTAGAACACAAATTATTAATCGAATGTTAGTAATAAATTAATTTTCAAAACTTTTGCTTTGATTTTGTAACCGTAAAAAAAGCCATTAATGAAGAAAGAATGGATTAAAAATTATATGAAAAATAGTAGTTTTCATAAAAACAATGTTCTGGATCTCGGGAACTCGGTGGAATTTCAAGATGATGTTTGTTTTTATGTAGGTAATAAATATTTATATGTTTTAGTAATATCGAAAATAACAAAGTTATTTGATTTTCGAAGTAGGATAATATTTTGCTCACTAGCGTTTCTTTTATCTTTGTCGCCCTAACGTAACCCGGTATCCATAGGATGCTATCCCTGTCAATATTATAGAATTACTATCGGTCATGAAGACCTGGTAAGGTACACTCTTACGCCTAAAATTTAATGGATATTCAAATTAAATAATTACACTAATGTGAAACGGATTAATCAAACTACATCTCAATTAAACTAACACCTGTCATCAACTAAGTTCAGTGGGTGGGAACGATTAATTAAATCACCGCGCGCGAGTAAAACAATGGCCGTGATCTTGACAAAGACGAATCAAAGTCGCTAAGACGATCGGCTTCAACGGGAGTAGAGTTGATTCAATCCGGCTTTTGAGATTTAGCGAACATCGTGGCCGTATTTCTTGACAACGTTTCTGAGTATTATTAAAACCAATGACAGAATCAACATTTGATAATAAAATTACTGGCATTGTAGTTTTTTGCCATTATGGAAAATATTCTCTGAAGAAAAGAATACAATAGGGAGTACGAAACCCTTACCGTGTATGAATTGCACATACCCAGCCGGTTTTGTTTATCGCCATGAATTACGTCCCGACATAGTGTCACCCCATTCATATAACTGCAGTTGAAATAGGATCGATCGGGATAGTTTTTTTAAATATTATTGACGCTATAATGTTTTTCTACGCCTCTATTGTTCCTACCTACTCTCAATAAGTGAGAGTGAGTGGAGCACCACGGAATATTATATACCCAGACCGGTAGATTGCACATGTGTACAAACTTTTAATTCTAGGACATGCTTTTCTTACGATGCAGTCTTTCACCGTTTTGAGAACGTTTTGCTTCGCACGTCAATTTCGCTTCGCACGTCAAAGTGCTGTTTTTTTTTCAATTCGAACCATTTTTCATTGACTTCACTAACGATTTTACAACATAAATCTGACCGGCTTTGTTTCTTTCCCAACTCAGAAATAAATTGGAGATAAAATTGATTTATCTATGGTTTAGGTGTTCTAATTCGATGGAAGTGACAATTGGATCAACAACAATATACCTACACTACATATTGATATTTTTATAGGTAATACATGTCTCTGCTACTACGTTCCTATACCTAAATAAACTTTGTCCACATCTTTGATTTTACGAGTATATTATGCGAATGAGTGATTCTGGTATTGAAAAAATATTATTCTTTTTGTTTCAGATAATTTCGGGTAAAAATATATTCGATTGTTATTTGAAATACACAGCGCCGTCTAGGCCCAAAGCTTGTACAATGGGAACAAGATGACTCACAGAATACTTATGAATATATGCTGAATAAAATCACGCCTGTTATGTATATGAGATTCTTTAGAAAATCCAATGCAAGATCTGTTTTTACTACCACATCATACGGTGATTTAAACCTAATTCTTCTTTGTATGGAATGTCTGTATCGTAAAAAATCTCAGTCACCTTCAAAGCCCAAATAACTGGGGCCTTTCCGTATCAGTGAGAACGAATTGACACTAAAGCTGGCTTTACGATTCCTGTACTGGCCCATAAGTATTGTGGACCCTAACTTAATATGGGTTGAAGTTGCTTGAAGTGGTTTTATCATTATTTTACTGTTACTGAATGAATAAACCAGAATAAAATGAAATGTTTTGTATGTTTTATTTCGTTGGTGTAATATAATAATTTTTTTTTTTTTAAACTCATCTTACTTTTTAATATTCTTATAATAAGTAGTGATTTCCGGGTTTTTGTATTAATTATTATTAGTTTTAATTAAATTAATCATTTAATAATTAGTCGTTTTTTTAGGTATTCCGTGACTTTGACGGATCATCTCCCCTAAGTATTTAATTAATGCATTATGGTTTTTTTTTAGTTTGTAATTCCTCCATTAGGGGTTTCTTGTTCTTTACTTGCCTTTCATGTGAAGGTTAAAAGGGTTTGCGCAATAGGTATCATCAGTAATAAGAAAGCGTGAAATAAATTCATTTTTTCCAAGTGACATTCCAATTAGCTTTTAAGAATGGAAATATTAATTCTAGCCTTGAATGTATGATGTATGGTCTAATATAGTTGAACACGTCATAGCCATACCAATTCTTACTGCAGAGGCCCTGGCATACTGCCGTCAAACGAAGAATACGAACCTACATCATTATTTAAACTTAAGTACAACGCAAAGAATCTAGGTCAAGTGTTTTCACTAGAATCTATCATTGTATTATAATACCTCCATTATACTAAAAAAATCAGGTCTGGCCTTTGAAAAACGAAGCATTGTATTCCTTTACAAATATTATAGGCAGCAAACCTGAATGCCGCACTTTTCCGCCAAAAATGACTTCTTTTGTCAACGCTACAATACATGATTTATTACTACCGGACGTTGCCGTGCAATCGTGACCTCAAACTTGGATGCGAATAGGCGCTCAATAAAGTAGTTTTCCACGCTTTTAAATCCATTCTTGGTTGTTCTACATATGACTATCAGTAGAGGTATAGGCAAAACCAGGCCAAAAGCACAAATGCAGGAATTACGTAGGAATAACGTAGCTTAACGTCTCTTCTACTTTGTCATATCAATCGTTTAAAATTAAATTTGAAACTGGAACGGTGTCTTCTGTTACTGCATACTTTTCAACACTGCAATTTTGCAACACTTTGAACATCCTCAGTCCTCATCTGGTCTCTATCTTTTCAATATTTCTCGAGATTACGGCCGTTTCAACAGTCGAAACGTGAGTCAATAATAAATATGTATTCAAGTTATTTCCTGATGCGTGCGACTCCCATCGTGAATTAGTTTGGTAGGCACGTCAATGTGACGATTACAAGCATTGGCAAATTAAAATGCCTGTAATGCTGATACAGCTTCAAAGCATCAGCGGCTGAATGCAGAACCTCTTGGCCCGGGAATTCCCTTTCCAGTTAAAGTTCCAGTTCTTGGCGATTCCAAAGAACTTTCGTTGGTACATCGAGCGTGATCCAGATTTTTGAGGCGGATTTTGAGTCACGGGACGACTCATAAATTGCTAATTAAAATAATTAAAAATAGATTTAAAAAATTAAACAGTTAGACACTCGAATACTCTGTTTATATTGGCAGTCGGCATGTTATATTAATAGCTAGTCTATAACACAATTTTTCACTGATTACTTTCTCAGCCATATTAGTTTATTATACATGGATATCAGTGCTCGATGTTCATTTTTAGTTATGGTCAACCAGAAAAAATGATTCTTTTGTTCAGAATACCTATTTAATACGTAACTAACGTATTAAATAGGTATATTTAATACGTAACTAACGTATTAAATAGGTATATCTGAAATGTTGTGTATGAATAGTTGTATTTTTTATTATTAATACTGTAGTAACACGTAACAGTTCTTAAAAAAATATCGGTTTGTGTGCCGGTGAAATTGAAATTGAGGCGTTACATAGCCGCCTCTGAGTGACGGGCGCTATGTAATGTGACTTCGTATTTCGGTTGATAATGGGTGGTGGTGACTACTTAACATGATGCTGATTTAGTCATGTATACCGTATTAAAAGGCCTTTTTATGCTAGAACAGATAAAAGTTTTCGCTTTCGCTTAGTAACTGGGTGTATGTAACCCAAAAATCCTTAAGCACCTAATGTCTAGTGGTATTAGTTTGGCAAATAAAGAGGATAAATACATTCGGATATTAGACCCCGAAGGAGGGAATAAATTCAACGAGCCGAAGGTTTAAAAGATTACAGCAAGCTTATGTCCAAGAACGGCCGACGATAAACTTATAATATGGGTACCGTTTCAGAATATTCACGGCTTATGTTCGCGTTATATCGTAAATGGGAGGTCACGAACGCTTTTCTAAGGCATACTTATGAGTTCAGCCTGAAATAAGTTTTACGGGTGACTCTGATACTGAAAATATTGCTGAAGCACCTATCAATTTGTTTATTTTTTTATCTAAACTATAATAATCGCAACACCACAAAGAGAACAGGTTAGATTTTTGGTATTTGTTTAATGGAAAGAGTAAAACCGATTTTAAATATTCTGTAATTCATAGAAAGTTACGTCAATGATTATAATGGTCTATATTTTATTTTCAGAAATTTAAAGCTACGGAAATTGCAATGATGTAATGTGAGTATTATTGCATTTCCGTAAAGAGAAGAGAATTGATTGTTTGTGTTTGTAATTTTATAAAATATTTTGTTTTTATGTAAGCTACATTATCAGCTAGTAACATAGGCTGTGTTACTTGCTGATAATTTTATTATTTAAACACGCTGGTATTTTATTGACTGTATATATATTCTAGTTCAACAACTGCCAGAATACCCGCTGTTTGCTCAAATTAGTCTCAAAACACGGATACAATCGAAAGATTTGTCGATTCGTATCATTATATTAATCTTAATAAAACTAAACAGTTTCATAATCAATTATGATTGTACATGTAAATTCCTGTTTAAATTATATTAATGGGACCTTTAAAAGTTTTAACGGGTATAAATTTTTATACCCGTTAAAACTTAAGCTAAGTAATAAAATTGGCAGGTGACAGCAAATAGCGTAGTCTATTTTCTACCTAGACATTTTCATTTTTGTAAACCGTTTTTTTTTTTTTATAGTGGTTAGTAATCTTTATTAAACCGGTATATAAAGAAAATAATCTGAAAATGTACCTATCATAAATACATCTAAGACCAAGTATACATAGTAATACTTCCTTGTATTTTCTATGGTACTTCTATACCATATAAAAAGAACTCGTATTCGTTAAAGTAAATATACATTTTTGAATATGGTAACATTAATTATTTCGTAATGTTGGCGCTATTTCACGCAGAATATTTAATCCTTCACTGGGATTATCTTTTACTTTTTGTACGGAATATTGATATTTCTGGGAATTGAACCCACTGCAGGTAAGCTTAAAGTTAATTAATTGTATCACTCCACAGGTAATTTAATTATTTTTGTGAAATTTTACAACTTTTAACCTTTTAAAATTTCATTCAAACTTTTACCAATTTAAAAAAAAGCGATTATAGATTTGGATGATTCTTAATTAATTTGATAAACTAAGAATCATCAACAACTTTCGTGGTATCATAGCAAAATTTCATCTCAAAAATTATCCCTTTGGGCAAAAATTAAGGGGTGAAATTATTGAAGTTGTTTTTAAAGTCGACTAATAAATAAAATTAAGACCACACTTGTAAAAGTGGAGTTATTTCAGTGAGAGTTAGTTAAAAATTCAAGAAAAAATTATATATAATCTTACGCTACTCGATTTTTATTTAATACTTTACACATCTTTAGCACAATCCCAACTAGAATACGCTTCTCTTGGAATCCATTTTATTCTAGACGAAACAACGAGAGGCGTAAAATAAATAAATGAAAGTGTTAAACCCAAATTCGATTCTGAATCAGTTCAGATCCCCTACAAAATAAAAGTATATAAAACATGATATTTTTTACAACGAACGGTAGGGACAGTTGTCTCCAAATCCAATTAATTGCAAACAAACCAGCTAATCTCTTATCTGCTATGTTATGTTTAAACTCTCTGAGGAAATAAGTAGCATGTAAATTCATTCCGACCTAATTAATGTTGTCTGTTACCTTCGGACCGACAGGGCTTTATAATTAAACTGATAATTTTCTTGCCATAATCGTATCGGGTTTTGATGAAGCAATATCATTTGAGTGGTCTCTCAGATTAGTTCGTAGTAGCTCTGCCTTCTGCGCTGTTGGAAGTGGGTTTGATTTTAGGTCTGGTTTGTTATATCACTTATCTGTAGGATATTTACATATATAATAATATATTTAAAAAACAAATACTAATTTAGTTATCAGTAAGCTATACTTATTTTGAGGCTACGAAATGTCCACCATATAGGTGGACATTAATTTATTTGAATGGATTATAAGTACTTACGAAATAAGGAAAAGCACTCTTGGTGAGTTTTGATCATGTTTTCACAATCCATTTAAGTAAAACGACTCTACGTCAAGTCAGTTTTTGGATGGATGGCCATTAAGTGGCATTTATGATTTTAGGTTTCAATGATAAATTTGTTAAATAAGAAATCGAACAAGAATTATTTGTGGAATAACTGGCTAAGATGCTAGATATGATAAGATAAGAAATACTAAGAAAGAATAATACTTTTTTTTTTTTTTGTACTTCGCTCGAACGTTGGTTTGATGAGTGAGCGTTTAGTGGCATAACTAGTGTTTACATTCTTATAGACTTTCAAAAAGCCATTATCGGAAGTCATCAGGCGATTTAAGAACTACCAAAGTTCCAGAGTTTCTACAGAGTTAGCCAACAAAAGAGAGAAATAGTACTTTATGGGATTAGGCTGCCGTGATAGTTTATTAATTCACTCTCGTGTGTAAAGAGTAGGCCTAAAGGCTGGGACTGGTAAGACGATTACGATTTTACATAAGCAGAGACGCAGTATACCTTTAGTTCGAAGTGTGTAAAGGCCTGGTCTCATTACTTTCAATACGTTACATATATGCATGGATTGTTTCAAATCGAAGAAAATCACGCGTAGTGTTTGCGTTGGTCAATCACTAAAGTATGTTGTAATGCATTAATGTAACTTTTGCATTCAATAATTATATTTCTAAAGTATGTAAATACTGACAGTGTAACGCATAAATGTTCACCACAAATACGAGTAGGTAGAGTTGGGGGCAAATCAATATCAAACTGGCTGTTTAATGAGAATGCTCTCAAAGAAAGTTTCAGCAAAACGTAGATCAACATTTTTTTTTACTGGAGTATATTACATGTAAAGTATATTTATGTCCTTTTTGATGGCTTTGACAACTTTACGCCTGCTTCCATCCTTAAATCAAAGTCAAAATTAAAAAATCTTTAAGTTCAATGTATTTAAAAAAAATATTGAGTGTTTGATCATATTAAAGATAAAATATAAAAATGTATGAAAGTTTATTATAAAGATTATAATAAACTTTAATAAATTTTGTGTTATTTATTTAAATATAAAAATATTTTTTTATGATTCAAACTATTTGTATTATATTGTATTGTGTATTTGTAGGTTTGAACAACCGTCAAACTTAGTATAAAGTATGCGTGATTTTGTAGGTAAATATATTATATATTTTTTTAAAATCGACTTGTTTCCAATACTTTTTCTAGAATTTAATTTACAATATTTTCAAACATTGTAAATGAAACCAAAGCCGTTTTGGTTGCACAGAAGCGTAGCAATGGACCATAGCCTTTAGTGTGGGAAGAAAACATATGTTTGCGACACGGTGGTAGGCAAGTAGGGCGCGTAGGCTTTAGGATATTTTGATACAATATTTACCGCAATATATTTGTAAGGGTAGAATCGATAATCATAAATTTTGTAACCTTGAATTTAAGAGCCTGGGTATTTTTGTAGGCCTCGGAAATAGAAGCTTTGCTTCTATTTATTTTAGCTCGAGGTTTAATACATCGAAACGCTAAGGCAAAGCATGCTTAGACATTCTTTATAGGTCATCTAAGTCAAGCAATTCTTCACCCGCTCATTATTTGGATGGGAGATCGTTTAATGGCACTTAGAGCAACCCAGCAAAATTTTAGAATCGGTGAGTACAAGAAAATTCGTTATTGTTGAATAAAGAAACTTTAAGCAGACTATTTCGACACCATTGTCTATAAAAATGTGTAACCAAATAGTTTCGACTACGAAAATAGTAGAAAAGTGAGAGGTAAATTACCTTAGCTTAGTTGAAAAAGACACTGCTCTGTTTTTTATCCGTAAGTAAGATGTTATGATGTCGTAGCATTAGCTACGAGGCGTAGAAGCTGCTACGAGGATCCGTAGACCGGTAGAGCTTTGATTTTCAGATATTTACATTCTATATTCATTTACTCCTTTTGCCAAATTGTGACTGGACTGGTACTGGAAGCTTGTAATTGTGACTCTGGTGGTTCAATCGAAGTTTCCCAGAAAAACTTATGATTAAAATTCTTATGATAATAAAATCCCAATTATCTAATTGTCCCAACTAAAACCACCCACAAAAACCCATAATTTCTGATACTAATCAACACAAATAACGCATGAAAGTAAAAAAAAATCTTTATGCTATCTTTATTTCACTGTCCCAATAGTTTCTTACGATTGATAAAAATAATTTATCAGGTAAAAATAGTGTTAGAAGTTTGTTATATATTTGTGTTCATGTCAGCTGCAACACAGAAAATTAAGTGAATAAGTAAAATCGTCTTCATCTGTATCTTTTCACAGTACATCTGTTCCCAAATATAACAATAACAACAGATATTGTATCCCGGAAATCAAACCTGTCACCCGCATTTCGGTCTGTCGTTGAGATCGCAGCATTGCCAAAGTTTTCACATAAATTTAACGTAATAGGAAAAATATCGTAAAACCTAATTTAGTATAATATTATACCATTCAAAAATTTATTATAAAAATATCTATATAGAACATTTTATCAAGAAAAGTTAATTCAAACAAACTTTTTTACCAATAAACCGCCCATTTTTCATCCGCAATAGAGCCATTTTCTTTATCTACCAACCTCCAAATTAAATCACCCAAATCGACCAACTTCTGTCTTTTTTACGGTTTTGCAATAAAAATCTACCCTCTGACGATTAAGTAGTAAAAAAAGTTTGAGAATTGCACTCAAAAGATCGTAACGGGCATTGTTCGCTAGATATAAGTAAAACGGTATGTCTGTTTGGAAACTTTTGTTTCGTGATATAATTATGAAAATTTTTGTTAAAAAAAATTTCTTTGTAAAAAGAGGACTAAGTAAGTTTTCTATCAGTTATTTAGTTATTACAGTTAGACGCTTTTTGAGAAATTTATTTATATATTTTTATTTAGCTCTAATAAATTAGAAAGAAAGAAAGAAAAAAATAATATATACAATTCATACGATACATAAACAATAGTCGGTATGAGGTATGGTACAAGTTATAAGTTAAATCTAGTTTCATCTAAAATCAGTTAAATTAACATGTTACTGTCACTAAAATCCATAAGAAATATTAATAACAAAACTTATCACTAAACAAATTGAGATGCTCCACCCTTTTTTGAAGTCTGTTAATAACACAAAATTCATGGACACGCAACCCGTGGTATGAAAGAGCAACCGAAAGTTGCTTCTACTGCTACTTATGGTTTCGGTATTTATGCTAAGTTCGTCTGGAGAAGAACTGACTCCACACCTGGTAATCTTCTACCAAGCAGTGGTGCAGTCGTGCTGCTGTGTTTTGTTAGAAGGGTGTAGGTGCCTGTAAAATATTAATTAATTTAGGCATGACTCAGAGTGATGGGCGCAACGCGTATTAAAATTGCTTATAGGCGGCGGTAACTACACGTAATTTAAGTTGCAATAAAAAAAAACCCACATACAACATTTACAATATAACAGTCCAAAATTTATAGATATAACGTCTGCCAACGTAGATTGTAAATTAGTTGTGCCTTGTATTCAAGGCCACATTTTACAGCACAGTATAAGCCGCGGCGAAAAGCTAGTACCGCTATAAATTTGTTCTCAACCTAATAAACTGAATGGTCCATTTTATTCTGACTTTAAATGGGAGTCGGTTAGCGGTCAAGTTGGTGGGAACAAGACTGCGAGTTAGGTTTAATTTTATCCCGATTGCGCCAGAAAGAGGGTTATTTTTTCGAGTGTATGTGTATGTATATATTATGTTACATATATATATTTTGGCACGCCATTATAATAGTAAACGGCTTAATGAATTTTAGCTTGAGAGGTGTCCTTAGATTCATCTGAATTGTGAAAGTGACACTGGGTAATTTTTGCGTCACATGAATAAAATAGTTATTTTTCCTCAAAACCTATAAAATTAATAAAATACAGGATTTTATAAATGTTTTAATGATAAGTAATTTAGATTTTTTCACCCAGTCGAGCTTTTTCTTGTTTTTAGTGTATCTTTGACTCTCATATTAAATAGAGCGATGTTATGATATTGACAATTGCTTCTGAGGGGGTGTGGTCAATTCCTTTGAGGCTTCATTGCTCTAAAAGGGATGGTTAAATATTTGCTGCACAAAAACTAGGCTGCACCCCGCGGTGCTAGGATAAAAAGTCAACATTCGACGATGGGAAAAATCACTTCACTTTTTCGGGACTAAAGCCAATCCAGGGTGCTCCAAGTGTTATCGTACCAGCCTCTAATGTTCCCACTGCAGGGACACCGGCCTACTCTCGATAATTGAGAGTGAATGGGCTCTGATCTACCACGGGAGCCCAATCCGGATTGGTAGATGTCACATGTCGTCGAATTTTTGGTTCTAAGACATGCCGGTTTCCTCACGATGTTTTCCGTCACCGTTTCGAGAACATAAATTTTTCAAGTGAAAAATCTCGTTGGCGCACGTGTGGGTTTGAACCAGCAACCTTCAGATTGAAAGTCGGCGTCTGTGCCCCTGGGCTACCACGCTCTCAAAATAAAATAGAACAGAAATTAGAGAAGTACAATGTTTGATACAATTTATTCAACAAACAAAGATTCAATATTTATTAAACTCTTGCCAGCGTGTTAAGTATTTTAAGAATCACTTTACTGCCAAGCTCTCGCAGGGATAAGTCGTTTGCAATCCTCTTTACGGACCGCCATTGGGGCGTTCGAGATCCATCAAGTTTGTTTCCAAGTACAATTCGACAGATTGGAGTATACACTCAAATTATTTCACTGTTATAATCATGCTAAATATTACAAATGCGATTTTTAGGAAACAATTTCATTCACATAAATAATTATGTTTTAATCTAGGTTAAAATGTTTGTACGCCATTTTGACAGGATCTAGAGGCAAAATGCTAATAATAAAACGCAATTGCTGATTGACTGTATTATCATCGTTTATTATCATTATTGTTCATAATTACTTAAGTCATTAATAATTTAGAATTTGATTGTGCGTTTTTATAATTCTATTATATTATATAATAGTTTAATTGACATTTAAAAATATTTATGAGTGTATGGGTCGATTGTTACTTGAGATGATGTATTATTATTAGAAATTACTTTACTCACCTACAAACAAATTACATTTTTGCCCGTTTAATTTCAAACCAAAAACGTTGACGTATAATTTTGTAACGAAATCTTAGACGGTCCCTTATAACAAGACGGATAAATGTACAAGTGTAATATCCTAGATCGTTCTTGCGGTGTCTGCTCCAGTGGAATGGGCTGCCGTTTAATTACCATTCAAGCCTCCAAATCCCCTTCAAGCTGTCAGATGAAAAGGCCCAAGGTGTTCCCAGATTGGAGATCTTATTGAGTTTATGAGTTTTGTTGCCAGTGTCAGATTATATCTATGGTTAGATTTACCTTAGTGTGAGATTTAAGGTAATAAACAAAAAGGAATGGCTTCATTAGAGGTTTCGTATATTCTTCTTGATAGGGTCGCAGAGGGCTCCCCCCCGTGGGTTCCCGCCTTGTCGGGGCGGGGGGGCTTAGTAACCGTGGCCTGGTCCCCCACGGTGAAGCTAAGAGGAACCCGGGAGGGCCGCTCCTTTAGGCTTTGCCTCTAAGCCGAATAGGAGCGGCACAGTAGGTGGCGGTGCCTTATGGGGGGTACCGCAACTGAGGCGGGCTGCGGTGCTGTATGGGCAGCACCGCAGCTGAAGGTTAGGGGCCGCGGCGGGAGAGGAGTGCCGGTATTACGGTGCGCCGCTCTCCCTACCTTCCGCGGCCACGGCGGGGTCGCCACCGCTGGATGGCGGACGCGGTGGGGCCGCAGGGGAAGAGGAGTGTCGGTATTGCGAGGCGCCGCTCTCCCTATCCTCTGCGGCCGTAGTGGCAGGCGACGGGGCCACAGATCTGACCCGTCGCATGGGGACTTAGGGAGTCTAGACACGGGGTCGTCTGACGCCCTTTCGCTGACCTGGTCCCCGAGGAGGTTGCGACACGCCATGTGTCCTGGCGTGTCGCAAACAGAGGAGTGGCAGTAGATGCCTAAGGAGATGGGTCCGGAAACGGACAGCCGCGGCGGGTTCGCGGATGTGTGTGTAACGTTCCCGTGTTCCCGCCACTAAGCGGCAGAGGAGGACACCGTGGGGTTTTAGTGGGTCTAGTCCCACATAACCGCTCTGTCTCCCCGTGGCAGGGCGGTATGCGAGTGCATTTCCCCACGGAAAAAAAAAAAAAAAAAAAAAAAGGGTCGCAGAGGGCTACATCTTTTCCTTTTACGAACGCCAATACTATGCATATTTATTAAAACAAACGGATTTACTTAAAATTTCAAGGGCTATTTAAGTTTTTTTTGGTTCTGACAAGCGAAATGCGATGATTCGATATTGAAAAATATTTTTTGGGATAACGTAGCATCGAGTAAAAATATAGGTTTCAAATAAACAAAAAAATATACAGAAATGCTTTATATTTACCGAGGTTAATTTAGTCGACATCTACACTAGATTTTACCTATAAAAACTGTATATTTTCCTATAATTATACAGCCACCTCTAGTTTAGATTTAGATCTTTAGACTAACATATAACATATATTTATGCATAGAAGTGCGCCGTTGGAGGAAAGCAAATATAAACATAATTATTTTATTTTAGACTAGACATATGACTAAAGCTTATTGTTGTAAATAATCAGATTTTGATTAAAATCCATGTCGGAGGCTATTGGGTGACTTAAATACTTAACACCAGAGTTGGCCATTTACAATACTAACTTAATTTTTATTATAATTATAATATAAATGCGAAAGTTAGTTTTTTATTTGTTCGTTTGTTACGCTTTCAAGCCTAAACCACTCGATCGATTCTGATGAATTTTAATATAGAGATAGGTGGGACCTTGGAAACAGTTATAGGCTACGTTTTATTCCTAATAACATACAGGGTGGGGTGGGCGAAGGGGTAAACTTTGTATGAAACAACCGGAATTGACCGGCTGAGAAAATCAACATTAACGCGAGCTAATGTTCCCACTGCAGCGACACCGGCCTACTCTCGATAATTGAGAGTGAGTGGCCACCACGCTCCCCACGATGCCGCGGGCAAAAGCTATTAAAAAAGTTGAAAATATGATATGTATAATACCTATCAATGAACAAAGCAATTTATTTTAGACTACACAGCCGTACTAAGACAGCTCAACCGACCACATACATGCTTTCAACCGAGGGTTTCCACAATAGCGTAGGCATAATGGGGGATTATTGCCAACGGTAGTATGCCACAATCCGATTGTGTCGGTGGGCATGAGTGATGGGACTGTTTGCGGAAACGTACAAAAGGCATGTGACGTGACATTGACGAGTTCTGGTCCAGTATTTTTAAATAATACTCGTGATGGATAATTTTAACGTGCCAGCCTGTAATGTTCCCACTGCTGGGACACCTGCCTACTCTCGATAATTGAGAGTGAATGGGCTCTAATCTACCTCGGGAGCCAAATCCGGATTGGTAGATGTCACATGTCGTCGAATTTTTAGTTCTTAGTCATGCCGGTTTCCTCAAGATGTTTTCCGTCACCGTTTCGAGAACGTTTTCAAATGAAAAAACTCATTGGTGCACGTGTGGGTTTGAACCAGCAACTTCAGATTGAAAGTCTACGTCTGTGCCCCTGGGCCACCTCGATAATGGATAATTTTTATAAACCGCTATCTTTACCTTTATTTTCCCATTGTTTTCCTCTCAATAAATGAGTGTTATCTATCGTAGCTAATCCGGATTCGCATAATGACTTCGATTGCCCAAACATTTATGCTCATCGTTGGCTTCCTTATAGATGAACTTATATTAAGTAAAATTACATTTAAGTACTTTTATTGTATAAAAGAATCCATTAGGGTTTTTTGTTTGTTCTTTGCCATAGAGGGCCGTAAACTAAGTACTAATATATTATAGCGTGTAACGATAGCATGATTTCATAGGTACATGTTGATTTTAAACCAATGACCGTTCCCTTACAAAAATATCATACAAACTTCCATACAAACTTTGTTCTAACAATTAAGAACAAAATTAAAAATGTCTGCCTAATTGGTCGAGCCATTCTCAAGTGATGATCTGTCATATATGTGGTAATTGGCATAATTTAAAAGTGACGTTTCGTTGAAGTATTTTTTTAAGAAATTAACGGAATTAATGAAATTTGCCTTAGACTGGTTTCCCGTGTTAGATAACACTATCATTTAGCGAGAGGAAAATTTTTCCTTGCTATTTTAAATTAACGGTAAAATTAGCACTCTACATCAAAATCATCCATCACGAATATGTTAAAAAATATTGACTGGAACTCGTTAGTGACACGTCGAACCAGTTATTTCCGGAAACAAGTGGAATACACTCGTTTAACACTAGTACTTAGTTAACCATTTCCACTGCAGGCTTAACAAACAACTCTTATTTTAGTCATTGCGGAAATCTGTATAATATGAATTTTCCAAAAATACTCTTTACAAACAAATAATCATCTCAGATTTATCTATATAACAGATAAATGGTTAAAAATTCAAGCACATCACTAAAATACAACTGTGGTAATCGTTTGTACTTTCGACGATTACTATTCCGCATTGTGGTTTTAATATACTCCGTTTTATGACATTTATTATACACTTTCTACGCCGCGCGGTGTTACCTGCGATTCTCCGGGAGCAAAAGTAGCCTACGTATTTATCCAGGATATAAGCTGTCTTGATACCAAATTTCATCTAAATCCGTTCAGCTGTTTACGCGAAGGAGTAACAAACATACATACACACAGACAGACTCACGTGCTTACAAACTTTTGCCTTTAGTGCAAAAGTAGTAAGATCTGGTCAAGCAGTGCACGCGCATTGCTGAGTTCCGATGGAAGGGATTGTTGGTGCTGGTGAAATAACGAGTGCAGGTGACATCTCTGAGATGGGCACGACACGACGGACTTGGGAAGACCGGAGTCGTTTTGACGTTGTTTATGGGAGGCAGTAACCACTTAATTTGAGGTGGGCTGATGTTATCTAATCAATAAACACCAAAGGTGAAATAGCGTAATAGCTAAATTTATAATTGACAACACTTCAACATCGCATACTCTCCAAAAAACATGAAATTTCCATTGAAAAATAACCTTTATTTCAAACTTTGTAGGAGATAAATTGAGCTGATAGACAGTTGGGTGGGAATTGTCACCATGGAGAAACAAAGAGATGACGTTATTGGAACACAGTGAGATGCAGCTTAGCAGGGTCACTTCTTTAAAGTGAGCTAAGTCCCAATAACTGAATTTTTCATGATCAGAGAGAACGCGGATCGGGACCGGGACAAAATATTATACAACAACCAAATGGTATTTTCACTTTATTTGTTATGTAACTCTTAAACACTAGAATTGCACAATTGGCTTTGATTTCTTATTGTTAGGTAGTTTAATTAATAAAATAGAACTTATTCAGAAAGCTCAGAAAAAAAGTATTAATAACAATTTGGCATGATACCATGTTTTACAGAACTGGCATTCCATTCATTTTCCGCTATTTTTAAGTTTAACATCTCATTTAAAATAACATTTTCTAATTTGTCCTACTGCCACGCCCTAATATTCGCTCGACCAAGCGACTTTTCGACCACGACACAGCCCATGGACTTTATTTTCGATCAATTAATATTATTATATCTCGAATCAAATCACAATAAATTTAATTTTTGTGATTAATGATCTTTGTAAAGTAAATGTCTTACTTGTATTGTTTTATCGCAAAAAATAAAATAAATTTTTACTAGAGGAAGCTTGATTTATTTTAATGTCCTCATTTTTACATGAAACTTTTGAGTTGGCTTAAATTTAATTAACGAGAATTCTTATTCTCGTTTTCTCGAATTAGAATAGAATTCTTATTCTCGTTTTATTTAATTGAAAACCAAGCAGGCACGTACAAAAAAAAATTGTTCACTTAATTTTTAATTCTTCTTTTTTTTTTTTTTTTTTTGGCAAATTACTTTACTGTATTTTGTTAATATTACAATCTAGCCTAATGATTTTATAGCTAATGAGTAATTTAAATCTAACTTAATTTGCTATATACAATAATTCCGAGAATGTGTCCATTGGCACTTTTCTCACGGTCTCTAATTAAGGAGAGGTTACACTTTGTTCATGTGTTCTTTGTTAGTTTGTAAATTGTACAACTATCACTCTCACTGCACTTGTCACTACACTAGCTCAAAAGGCTTAGTTCTTTTGAGTCTTCTTTTTATGTCCGTGTGGTCGAGGAGCTGGATAGCCTCAACATTAATATGATGATGAAGTCTTTGTTGGTGAGTCTCTGCATACTTTTTAATGATTTCACTGACGACCTGTATATTAAGATCCCGATGAAGGTCGTCATTTCTTATGTACCAGGGTGCATTTACAATACCCCTGAGAACTTTGTTCTGAAATTTTTGTATGATTTGGGTGTTCGTTTTTTTGGTACAGCCCCAGAGCTGAATACCATATGTCCACACTGGCATCAGGACTTGTTTATACAGTATTATTTTATTTTGTACTGACAGGTCGGATTTTCTTCCGAGTAGCCAGTACATTTTCTTATAGCGTAATTCTAGCTCTTCTTTTTTCTTCTTGACGTGTGCTTAATTCTTCTGTTGCGTGAATGTGTGGTTCTTTATCTGATAGGGTTTAAACAAGCGCTTAACTTAGTAATAAAAACCCACATCGTAGGTACAAAATTTTCACGTCTGCTATCTTTTATATATAACGGTTAAGATACTTAATATTTACATGCTACTTTATATAATTTGTTAATGTTACAGTTTCTATTATCACAAATTTTGAAACGTCAAGAAATTAGTTTGAAAATCGAATTAATTCTAAGGTGACCAGCTCTTTAAGTAAAGCTGCGTAAAAAGTGTCTGCGTCAGACAGCCCCTTATGCCGTCGTCATGGCGATGGAATTTGGACGTTTAACAGCGAATCCGGAACGTGTGTGGATGCGTGGACAATTGTGCTCTCCTGTCCATTGTGTCCACCCACAAGTACGGAGAGTAATCTGACATCCGAGGATTTAGACCTAAACCATAACTGTGAGGTTCATATGAAGAAGCATTGCATTCATTAAATACTTTGGAAATGTTTATTTTACAATACTCGAAAACAAAATTACAAAATGTTAGGTTAGTAAAGAATTAGTTGCAAAAGATTTAATATATCTTCCAATTCTGCATGAAAAAGAAACACTAAACAATCAGTTATGATCAAGATTGAATTACTAATACTAATATTATAAATAAGAAAGTTGGTTTGTATATATATTAGTTACTCCATCACGCCTCAACGGTTTTGTACAATATTTTTTATAATTAACACATAGGCTACTTTTAATCCCGAAAAAGTGAAGATTAAAACAACCTGAATTGGTTGACAAAATCAATATTAACGCGAGCGAAGCCGCGAGTAAATCTTAGTTATAATATAAATAAATTACCAAAATATCAATAAAATTGTAAAACAATTTTTTTCTGCATGATCAATTTTCACTTTCACGTGTCAAATATTCTCAAAAGCTGCAATTTAGGGATGAAAACTTTACTTTTTGCCGTTTGGTACCCAAATTGCAAGCGTTTTTATGCCAAACGTTCGTTAGTGTTCAAAGGGTGATAAAATATTTTTCGGAGCCAAGCAGTCTTTTTCAGGACTTGGAATTAAAAGATTTTGATTGAAACTACTGGTTGAAAAATTTAGTAGAAATTTTTTATTTCATTTTTGTCTAGCTCTGCAATATAATGCAAAACGCTAAAGAAAAAATAAAAAATATTTCTTATTAGATTAATATATAGTATAGTATATACAATATTACAATATATAAAAATGAATCCCTATTTTCCTTGGTCACGCCATCACGCGTGAACGGCTGTACCAATTTTGCAAATTCTTTTTTTGTTATGGTTATAACAAATTATGGTTAGGAAAAGGTTTTTAAGAAATAAAAAATTAAGAAAGTTGCGCGGAACATTAAAAAAATTAAGCAAACAACGGCCATATTAACTTTTCTAATGAAATTTAACTTTATTAGTGTTTTTGACAATCTAAACTTTTCTAATGTAACATAACTGTCAGTTGTTTGACATAACAACTGTCAGCGATTGACAGAATGCGTGCTGCAAATATCGTTAAACACAGATACATCGGTCGAAATTATTAAGACACGACAATGTCTCTTGGGTCAGCTACTTCTAAATAAAATTGAGATATCCGCTTTCTTTTTTATTATGTGGGTGCTTATTTACGTTCCACAAAATCAAAGAATGTTTTCTATAATACTTTGGCATCATCAAATAGATATAAATATATCAATTGTTTAAGCTCGATCGCACAGAAACTAAAGAACTGGGCTGGCTAAAATTTATTATGAAAATGGCTGTTACATAAAATATTACACGAAGCTCCCTTTCAAAAATGAGTCCCAAATGTGATGAAATCGTTTAACAACAGCAAAAAACATGAAATTTGTTTTAGCATAGCTTATTTGCTGAATAATGTATATTTGCTGAACAAAATTGAATTTTTTTGTTTATTTCGATAAATGGGTAAAAATAAAAACATTTGTGACAAAGTTTATACAATAGTAGTGACCCACCCGGCTTCGCACCAGTGCAAATTACTAATGAAGAAAATTAGAAAGGTTTTTGGCAGTAACGTTTAAGTATGTTTTTCGTTTTATATGTATAAACCCTGTGTTGACTGAATTTCGAATACATTCTACTGCCGATGCTTCGAAAGAAAATATATTTCATTTCATTTCTAAATGGACCATAATTTTATATAACACTAAAATGAAGAAGGTAAAAATTTTATATGAAAAAACATTGAAAGCATTATAATTTAGTAAAGTACATAAGATAACTTTAAGTGGAAATAATTATATATTCAAAAATCCCTTTTTTTTTTTTTTTTTTTTTTTTTTCGTGGGGAAATGCACTCGCATACCGCCCTGTCACGGGGAGACAGAGCGGTTATGTGGGACTAGACCCACTAAAACCCCACGGTGTCCTCCTCTGCCGCTTAGTGGCGGGAACACGGGAACGTTAACACACACATCCGCGAACCCGCCACGGCTGTCCGTCTCCGGACCCCTCTCATTTTGGCACCGAGTGCCACGCCTTAGTTAGCGACACGCCAGAACACATAGCGTGTCGCAACCACCTCGGGGACCTGGCCAGCGAAAGGGCGTTAGATGACCCCGTATCTAAACGCCCTAGGTCCCCATGCGACGGGTCAGATATGTGGCCCCGTCGCCTGCCACTACGGCCGCAGAGGATAGGGAGAGTGGCGCCTCTCAATACCAACACTCCTCTTCCCCTGCGGCCCCACCGCGTCCGCCATCTAGCGGTGGCGACCCCGCCGTGGCCGCGGAAGGTAGGGAGAGCGGCGCACCGCTATACCGGCACTCCTCTCCCGCCGCGGCCCCTAACCCTCAGCTGCGGTGCCGCCCATACGACACCGCAGCCCGCCTCAGTTGCGGTGCCCCCCATAAGGCACCGCCACCTACTGTGGCCGCTCCTAGTCGGCTTGGAGGCAAAGCCTAAAGGAGCAGCCCCTCCCGGGTTCCTCTTGGCTTCACCGTGGGCAGCCCAACCACGGTTACTAAGCCCCCCCGCCCCGACAAGGCGGGAACCCGCGGGGGGGATATTCAAAAATCCCTACAGAGAAGGCCGTGAGACAAAGTTTTAATGAAAAATTATAAGTGAAGTTAGCTCACTGACTTAATTATATTTGAAACTAATTTCGTCGTAAAAAATATTA
Source organism: Aplocera efformata (assembly GCA_921293045.1). Taxonomy (NCBI): domain Eukaryota; kingdom Metazoa; phylum Arthropoda; class Insecta; order Lepidoptera; family Geometridae; genus Aplocera; species Aplocera efformata. Next base: position 3,002,304 of record OV121061.1, read on the forward strand.
AGGAACAGGATTGATAAAAAATATTATCGATCCGGTTCTTCCAATCATGTTCCCTGCGTCCCAATGAACTCTAATGCATGGGATAAGTGTGCAGGCGTTTCTTGATTTTATTTTCGCTTAATTTACGTTTATCGCAAACGTATGTAATAATTTATTTATTTTATAATATTTACATACGTCTGACATGCGCACGCAATAGTGCTAATAATAATCTTTATTATTGCAAGCGTGACTCTAATCAGGCCAAGTAAAGTAAGATTCCGGAATATCCAAAAGTTTGACTTCTGAATCTTTGGAACAGAATTACCTTTTTGACTGACGCCGCAAAGTGAATTATTGTTGAAATCAAAGGAACAGCCAAAAGCCACGGTCCCCAAGTTAATTTTCCGTGAAGTTGACAAAACCGACCGATAAATCATAACTTGTTCAGACCCCATCCAACGCACAAAAGCACAGAGTCCATTGAATTTCATTGCCTCGTAAGATTTGGCATTTTGCGGCGACAAAATGTGGGATGCCTTTTGATAATTAATTAGAACCGTGATCGAACCTTCGTTGTGCCACAGGGTAGATTAATTAAGCTGGTTTATCATTTCAGTTTTGTGATTTTAAATAGTAAAATCTAATATTATTAGTTTATTTTTGACCTATCAATTAGTTAGCGTGATCTCACTAATTGATACATAATCTAAATAATTAATTGATAATAAATGAGTTTTGCCGTGTACAGGTTGGAAACGAAAGCAAGCGAGGAATATTTTGTGTGGGTGCTCTACTCGTATTGATATTAAGATGTTTTTATAAAAGAGGGTGTAAGATTATTTCTGCAGTGGTTAAGTTCAGTCAAGTGTCTTCCACAATTATATCTCAATTAACTCAAATTTGTTCATTGCATACACAATAGTAAGTTATTATTGTGATTTTCTTTTTTAAATAGTAAGTATTTGTTTTGTTGAGTTTTATGTCATATTGTATGCCTAGTGTCACAGTCTTTCAATATGATTTTACAAATAAGTACATAATTTTGTTTTAGTTGGTTGGTACTGCATATTATGTACTGTGATAGGATGTAATATCCTTACATAGTATAAAACAAAGTCGCTCTCGCTGTTTGTATGCTTAGACTTTTTAAAATTCGCAACGTATTTTAATTCAGTTTTAAATTAAATAACGAAGCATATGCGAAAAATTATCAAATTTTATTATCACGTTTTCCTTTCATATTCCTTTTTCTTGGAGAGTACGATGTTCCATAAAAAACATTACGTCACGTGGAGGATTGTGATACAATGACATGAAACGAGTCGATATAAGTCGATTAATAAATGATCTATTATATGATATATAACGACTTTTATTTATTTATTTTTTCTTCTTTTTTAAGTGTTATTTTATTATTACTTTAATTTTTATGTATTGTGATAAAGTTTTTCTTTCTTTCTTTCTATTTGAAAAGTGAATGAGCTGATCGTTGTATGAGCTGTAACAATATTGAGCACAATGTCAGGTAAGGGTTCTCCATATGGAAACCGCTGACACTACGGCCCACGATTGAATGTGGCATTACGTGAGTCTGATTTTACATGGAGATGTGATTTTATAGGTGGGAATATAGAGTGGTAAGTTTGTGTGGCAGCTATTGAAGAAAAGGCTCCTTGGCTAAGTTGGTAGGAGCCTTACGAAGCGAAGGGTCTCGAATTCGTTTCGCGGTCTGATCATGTAGTGTGTTTGTGTTGTGGTTCCATGCCTCTTGTGACACTAGGAATTTCAGTGCAGGGGCAAGCGTAAAGTTAACAACTTAAAGCGTTAACTTTAATTTTTCCCTAGTTAAAAATGAGTAGAACTTAGTCGTTAGTATATGCTTACTTTGAATTAGGAAGCTGATTCCAAACCAGATACAAATTTCTAAAGCTTTTTGCTATAACCATTCCAACAAATGAACTCCCGTTTAATATCTGTGGCCGGTAATGTCACCTTTTGTTTGACGCCGTCATTCCTTACCTCCTCATTCCGACTGGTACTGGTTTATTACATCCTGTTTCGCTAGTTTATTGATGTCATATAGTTGTAATGGCTGTTTCCTGGCACCCTGAGGACTTCTTACGCCGTAGTAGTTATTCTGCTGCTGAGATTTGTTCTTCTTCTACGGGATTGGTTTATGCTTGCAACAGAGTCGATCTTAATGAAATGACTGATTTAAAATCATATAAAAGTACTTTTATACCTTCATCCTATATACCAATGAGTCACGCTTGAATAATTTACGTGCGCAATACCACGTTCTCGAAACGGTGACGGAAAACATAAAGAGAAATCGACATGTTTTAGAAACAAAAATTCGAAAACATGTGACATCTCCAGTCCCGACCTGTCCAGATTGGGCTCTCAAAGGAGATCAAAGCCCATTCACTCTCAGTTATCGAGAGTAGGCTGGGGCCCCTTCAGAAAATTATAGGCTGACACGAATACTGGGAACATCAGTTATAATAACAACAATAAAATATATGTTATGAAATATAGAAACGACCATTCAAACAGTCGATATCCATATTCAAATTTAAGTACCAAAATTATAATATAGTTTCTGCTTAAAATAAGTACTTGAAATCCTTTCATTTGGTTAATAGTAAAATGAAACAATGAGACTTGGCACGTTCAATTCAAAGTATTATTTATTTTAATTCAAAACAGATAATTACATTTTATTACACCATCTTAAACACGAATATATTTCACAAATTTATTATTTTATTATAAATATTTACATTCATTATTATTGTACTCATTGGTATACTTTATTTCAACCATAAATTTCAACTTAGCAAATATTTTTGAGCTTTTTCAGCGAGAAAAGTTTTTATGTACATACAATTTACGTAACTTATGTTTACGCCTCGTTGGGTTTGACAACGTAACGTAAATAAAATAACGGTTAATATGTGTTCCATCGAGAATCATTTTTTTTTTTAAATTTAACATGATATATATAGGGGTGAATTCAGTTTTTTTTATTTATTCTGAAACTCAATACTCATTTATTGCTTTAGATCTCAAGTATCATTTGAACACGCCAAAACGCGCAATTACGCGCAAAGAAAAATTTTCGTGCCAATGTAACGTGTCACAGGAGCTCTTTACGCACATTACTTACACAAACCTTATTTGACCATTACACACACATGACCTATTTTATTTTATGAAAAATACAATATATATGTAAAATATTTATCAATGTTCTATATTTACTGCTATCACCAAAAACAGTAAGAAGGAACTCTTAATTAGTTATCACCGCTAAAACATAAAAGACATAGTTATAAAAAAAACGTGCTCCAAACTTGAAGGTCAAGCTAACAATTGTGTCTCAAAAATATGCCTGCAAGTTATAAAGAGATTTTCTTATAAGGGCTCTTCCCATGGTCGTTGGATCCAATGCCCTAGAAAACTGCTTTGAAATGCCTGCCTATTGCGTCGTACAATCTCAAACGTTACAGCGTCGGGATACGAAAATTTATATTAAGTATTTTTTACCAAATGTAAAGCGCTTATTGGTAACAAGTCGCCGTCCAATCAGTGTTTTAATGGGCGACTATTTCAACAAACTTTCATGCTTGTTAAGATGTCAGTCCCGGCTATACTAGTTTAGCCATGTTGGAAGCCTTCGAGCGTCTTGGAAATTCTGACAACAGACGTTGCCACTTCACATGAAATAAAAATAAAAAACCTGCCAATTGTGATTAAGACTCGCACAATAAAATAAAATAAAACGTTACACACTCATAGTGCAGAGGGCACTAAAATTTCCTGTGTCGCAGATTGCACGGACAAACAGAAACACAAGACAAACACCCGAGAATAAACTTCATGCTCACCACAAAAAGTGTGCCCCGGCCGGGAATTGGATACGGGACACCGCTTCGAAGGCAGGACTACTACCAACTATGCCGCTGTAATTATGGACCAAGAGACGTTATTTCCCGCGGAACACGATGCGACCTGAGTCTTATTGCTGTTTATGACGACTGTAACCATTTAACATCTGGTGGTGATATAAAAAGAACTATTTTGGTGCGTGAGGCGATTGGTTTATAATTCAACATTGTCGTGACTAGGTATGCCTTAATTTAAACGTATTTAAACTGATTGCAACTTTGTACATTACAAGTTTTACTATTAAAATGATTGTTCACAACATTAAATTATCATCAAAATAATCGTTTGAATCAGGAAATTTGTATAAATTTAAAAACTATTAATAAAAAACTTGAATGTTCATATCCATGAACATTTTTTTTTCGAGTTACCGAGATATTTAAATACTACGATTTGTGAGTTTTGTTGACTCACGGTATTTCGATACAGTTTCATGCGTCACGATCTCGGGTAAACTGAAGTCTATGCGAGGTGGGGTGCACATTGACAGACATATCGGTCTACCCCTTGTTCACTCGTTTTTTACGTTCGACTGCGTCGCAGCAACGAATGAAACTGATTCGAAATATCGGGAGTCTCCAAAACTTAGTTTCATTACTGTCACTATAAAAGTTGAATATTATAGATAAAATTTACGTGCTCACTCATGCCGCTGCAGTAGGATTCCCTGTCACAGGTGGCATGGACAGACACATAAATTGAAGACAAACACCCGAGAACAATCTTTACGTTCATCGCACAAAATCTGCCCGGCCAGAAATCAAATCCGGATTCCCTCACTTCGAAGCTACGGATTATCAAAGATTATGTATCGATGTTGTTGTATGTTGTATATTGTAATATCTAAGGATCTCCAGTAAAGTAATATATGCGCACAAATATGTTTAATTATTCGTGTTAATTTTGACGTGTCCAAACAAAACGTGATATCTAAAGGAATATATAATTGTGAGTTTGAGTTTTGGAATGGAAGTTAACCTAAATAACATTTCGTGCATTCTTGGATTTAGGGTTAAATACCGTAAGATGAACCCATTACTGGGCCTAACACATCTGTCTGTTTATCTGTATCTTCAAAGGACTGTATCTTTTGAACCATAAGTTAAAGAGGGCTGAAATTCACAGAATATTCAATTCAGAATTCAATTGCTGGGGCGAAATTCTTAGTGTGCTTGTCTGAAACGCACGGTGAGCATGAAGTTTGTTCTCTGGTCTTGGGTGTTTGTCTTGTGGTTCTGTGTTTGTCCATGCCGTCTGCGACACTGGGTATCCTAATGCAGAGGTATGAGTGCGTAAACGTTTTGACGTTTATTTTATTTGATACATTTTAATTTAAAAGGTCGTACAATAGTGTTTAAAGGTTTTGGTAACTTAGCGGAAATTACCCAAATATTTAAATAAAAAAAATATTGTCCCGTAGATAAAACCCTCTAGGCATCGTCCCACCTTTACGTGTTCTGTCAACTTAATGTATTAAAAACTTCCAGGGCCCATTTCATGAAACGACTTCGACTCGGCAATTTTCTAAACGATTTCTTATTTTCAATTTAACTTTGAAGCCATTTTATTCAAAGACAATGTCGAGGGTATTTGGAGAGAAAATTGATTTGCAACCGTTTCGGAGTCTTGAAATAGTTTATTTTAAAATAAACCTTTTTCTGATTTTGGGTAAAACAAGCCTTTTCATTATATGTAGTAGTTTAATTAATTTTAAATAGCGGTTAAACCAAAATGAATTCATTTTAAAATTGAACATTTTCACCTTATCTATGGAATTTTTGTATTTCATTTGAAATAGTCAATATTCAAAATAAAATACAAAAGTGGCTTCGTAAAACCTCTTTCTAAAAATATTTTTTATTAAAAGCAAATAAGTAATTTTTAATACTGAAATTTGTATAAGGATCTACTGAGATTGTCATTATTATTATATAATCTTTTCATAAATGTCCTTGCGGTTTTATGATGTTGATTTTTTATTGTTCAATATGCTTGTAAAATTAAATATTTTAAATATGTTGCATGTATGTGTCTGTTAAGTATGTCTGTATCAATTTGTGCACAACCTGCTTATAATCACCTCTCTAGCCTCAAAGGTTTGCTGGAAGTAAACTCTTTAAAAAAGTTTCTTCCAGTTAATTAAGCTCGCCTTTAATTTTACATTACGCTAAGATATTTTTATCTGTATGTAATGTTTTCTTCTTTCGTGTGGGTCAGTGGTATAATATCAGGGCTTATCGAGATGTACAGCACAGAAGAATCAAAGTACAGAAACGCTCAGTTCAAATGTCATTAAACAGCTATCCAGCTATTGATCGGGCGTAGTTGTTTAACTTAGATGAGCTGTAAAAGCATTTAAGCAAGCTTCGCTAAGAACTTCAATTGTGCAATAAGGAATAAAAAGGGGGATAACCAAGGAATATAACAAAGAAAACTTATTTACGGGTCCAAGAATGAGCGATTTCTTTTCTTTTTTTATTTGCTTACACGCTCATATCGCACTAGGATTCCATGCATCACAGATGCCATGTTCAATCACGAAAACACTAGAAGAACACCCAAGAAAACACGAGAAAAAACTTCATGTTCAAAGCTCGGGGTTCAATTTTCAGTCAGCACTGGCTGGGAATCGACCCGCTCGCTTCAAAGTCAAGGCTACCAGAAAAGCTACCGTTTAAATATACATTTCATACAGACATGCAATTGAGTCATCGTGAAAAACAAAGGTCGGCAAGGAATATACGGTAATGTGCCTCACATACACTTCTAATAAACAATGTACACTAAAATAAAAGAATACTGCCCGTCGGACTTACAGATGGAATGGAACGAGACAATTAGCTCGTGAAATTCAGAGCACATTTTCCGTAGTGCAAGAGAAAAGACAGTTTCCGCTTGCTGGATAATGTCGGTTTGTTGTGGTAAATTCAGGCGAGTGTGAGAGTGTGTGCAGAGGATATTGGAAAATTTCCACAGAGATGGCTCTGTTTTCACAGATTTAATCGCAAAGGTGTCTAAAGTCTCTTTCATAGATTGTAAGGAAAAAGATGTAGCGCTTAAGGCATTCCAGCAATGTTTTTATAAAATCAATCCAAAACATGTGAGTTGTTTAAAAAAAAGGAAAATAAGAAATCTCAATTGGTAATTGCTATTAAAATTTTCGGTTAACGAAGTTCATTTAATATATGATAAAAATAACGTATTGATGTAAATATTTGTAATACTAATGAACCCTCGCAATATCGCTCATTGCTTTGACATAATTTTCAGCTGTAACTTTCTATTATTCTGGCATCGGTAAAGATCAAATTTTACCTCTTTGGACTCAAATGCATAATTGTGTCTCTTCATAGTATCTTTCCTAAACGATAATTAGTATGAAGACATGAAAAGTTTCGAGTTTTGTCACTGAATATTTAAGTTATTATGAAGTTATGATTTTTTGAGTTTCGTGGCAATTTAACTATGAAAACATAATATTATTTAATTCGTACTTGAGATCTGAGTGAATAGATATTTTTGAGTTTAGATTGAAACAGCACGGAAAAGTCACTTTTCTCGCTGAATAAACATAGTTAAAATATTACACTGTACAATTATTGCATAAAACTTATCCGCTATCCAAACTCCTGGTGTATTTGTATGAGAGCCATCCTCAGCGCGAACATTGTGACGAGGAAATGTATGAGGTTGTGTGTATGGTGAGACGATGCAGGAGAATTATTTCCGTGCTGCATCGCTGCTGGGGTTTCACCTGGGGACAAAATAACAAGATTAATTTACTTTATATTTTTTTATATTCTTTTACTATGCTTTAGGATTCCCTACTTTGCAGATGGAAAGAAACACCAGACAAACAGGGCTACTACCAACTATGCTATATATGCTATGGATAATATTATAAATAAAATTTGCGTGTCTGTTTTTATGTAAAAAAACAGCTTTTTACTGCATGTTTATACTGTATTTATAACAAAAATATTTTTTTTCTTTAAATCTTTTGTCTGTTGGTCTGTTTGTTGTGTCTAATCTTCAAAACGGCTGGAACTATTTTGGGACTTTCATTGACAGATAGCTGAGTAACTTCGGCTATTTTTATTTTTGAAAATGAAATAGAGTTACGCGAAAAACATTTCTGAATTTCACTCCAACGAAGTCGCCGTCGCCGTCACAGCTAGTTAAAAAAAAAAAAAAAAAACAACGTTAACACACTCATACCTCTGCACTAGGATTCCCTGTGTCGCAGATGGCATGGACGAATACAGAAACACAAGACAAACACCCAAGACCCGAAAACAAACTTCATGCTCACCACACAAAGTATGCCCCGGCCGGGAATCGAACCCGGGACCCCTCGCTTCGAAGGCAGGGCTACTACCAACTAAGCCACGGAGCCGTCAAACTAAAAAACAAGTATCTGAGAACTACTTTTTCTTTGTGTTCTGTCGTGAATTTTTAATGATAGGCAACAATATCATAAATCTGTAGATCAGGTCCACAAATATAATCTGATTATTAACAGAAATTATTTTTGTTTCGATTTCTGAACATTTCGGCATAGGATCCACCAGGATTTTGAATGAGGATATCGTTGACAGCCCCTACTATTACAAAAAGGGGCTATTGTGTAAAAGTTTTCTTTGATCCTCTCTAGGTTGTTTGGAAATTTGATAAATTGCCGTATTTTCAAACAAAACAGATGAAACACCCTTTTCACAGTTACTCACACTTATAACGTCTATTTAATTATTTATTTAATAAGGACTTCCAAGGATACACTGTACATACAACTTAAAATAGGCAAAGGTCTTAGGTAATAGTTGTCACGTGTCACAGGAACTCCCCAGGAATATTACATGCACACAGATCGCCATATGGTATCACTAGAGGTCACCACCAAACCCCATAGCTGCTATAAACTGCAGGATTTGTATTGAGTTTAGCTTTCTCTGTTCGATACTTTGTTACGCTATCACGCCTTAACTACTCAACCAATCATCATGAAATTTGGCATCCGCGTTATCAGGAATACAGAAAAACATAGGCAAGACTTCTAGATGAAAAGTGAACATGAACGCGAGCGAAGCCACGGGCAAAAGTCGTCTCAAAAAAGGCCGATAATAGCTTAGCCAAATCAAGCAAATGTTACAGTGCGAATACTAGCCGAGATTAGTACCGGATATGTAGGTATAGAAAGCACTTATTTGTGACTATGCTTCACACTGCTTGTTACAATAGTAATCAACCGAAGTTGATTCTAGTTCTGTTTGCTTTAGTTAACTAACTAATGCAAAACATATTCTCTTGATGTCAAATAAAACAATTTAGATGAGATCACATAACATAATGCCAGTTTCTACTTAGTCTGTTACTTCAATATATTTATCTATGTATAATATGTATATGTTGTTTGTTGATTTTGTTGGTTTTGCAAACATTGTTTAAGTCATAAGTCATAAGTATTTATTGGTAAAAAACGTTTACACATACATACTTATTTGACTATTTTGTGATATACAAGCTGTATATTTCGTCCACGTCCACATATATTTTTTCTAATTCTCAATTAAAAGCATCCTTACGGGACTTTGAAAGTCCCGTCAAAATTGGTTTAGCCGTTTTAGAGAAAAGCCGGAACAAAAAGACAGATATACAGAGAAATATTTTATAAGTTGTTTTTTGTTATATAAAATAACTACCTACATATAAAAAAAAAAAAACATTATTTTTTTTTCTCGTATATCATCATCAAATACATTTGGTAAAAAGGTGTTATTTTGATATTACAAACTTAAATTTTATTTATTTTAATAGATTATTTTATAATTATGTATAGATATGTACTAAATAAATGAGTATCGAATATTGTTTTAGGTTTCCGTACCTCAAAAGTACAAAACGGATGACTTCGTCTGTTTGTCTGTTAGGAGAAATTCATAAATGTATCAAGTTGAAATTAATATCAAATACTTAGATTTCCAATCCCCAAGGCCAGTGAAAAATCAAATTTCTAAATCAACGCAATCAAAAGATACGGCTGTTTGTGCTCCGTTGACGCCGCATATTTTGACTCTCGCAAGGGAATCAAGGATACTACTCGTTGACCTAGAATCATGAAATTTGGCAAGAAGCCATGTCATGTAGCAAGTAAAGGTATAAATCTGAAAACCGTAAATTTTTAATCACAAAAAATATCTTAAAAACCTAGAAGTTCCACATTTACCGACAAGTTTTCCAGAACCCTCAGAACGCGGGTTCTGGGTTCCGAGAACTTATTTAAAAACTTCATTAAAACAAGATAAAACAAGTAACTTATTAAAAAAAAAAAAACAGAACTCGGCCTCAATTTAATATCATCTGAAATTATGTAATTATTTTCCACATCAACAAACTGTTTCAGACAAGTTTACAAGCAATTTTCTCAACCGAAAAATAATTCTTAAGATGTAATTAGTTCCGGAACTGTTTTCTCAAACTTCGTTTACGTCAAGCTAATGAGAATAACGCAATAAAAATAAAAACAAAAGATAAATTGTATAATTTCAAACCGGGATGTTGGGTTGAAGACTTGTTTGAGGTAATTAAGTTGGATTGGACACTTTTTCCAAGCAAAATGAAATTGACTTGACGCGGAAATGAAAACCTAGATTATTTTAGAAAGCTAGTGAAACAAAATATGAAAGTTTGTCCTCAATTTCAAAAATTATAATAGCTCAAGTGTTTCTGGATAACATTGGTAATTGAATTACATTTCATCTTTTTTTAACAAAGATGGAGTTTGAATAGGTATTTGGATGACTTTTATGGTTAGGAAATGATTTTCGATTCGTTTTAAGAAAGTAATGTTTCGCATAAGAAGAAAGTGAATAAATATTATTAGAATTTTGATACAATGATGTAGTTGAGTTTTTTTTTTATTTTCCTGTCCCTGCTTTCCGTTTCCGTACGTCCATCTCAATATTATCGTACCAGCCTCTAATGTTCTAACTGCAGGGACACCGGCCTACTCTCGATAATTGAGAGTGAATGGGCTTTGATCTACCACGGGAGCCCAATCCGGATGGGTAGATGTCCCATGTCTTAGAATTTATGGTTCTAAGACATGCCGGTTTCCTCACGATGTTTTCCGTCACCGTTTCGAGAACGTGGTATTGCGCACATAAATTTTTCCAGTGAAAAAACTCATTGGTGCACGTGTGGGTTTGAACCAGCGACCTTCAGATTGAAAGTCGGCGTCTATGCCCCTGGGCCACCACGCTCGTCTCAATATTATAATGAATATTATTCCTTAAGTTACCGACATATTTATAGTGTTTTGTGAGTTTTATTGACTCCCAATATGTTCACGCAGTTTTATGCTTCATGTTTCCGGTAATCCTTGCTTAATGGGGCGGATTGATATGAAAACATTATTAATCTGTTGAGATCAACAAACATATTTAAACAACCATAACAAGGAACGGCCCTTAAAAATTCGAATGGGAATGGGAAAATGGGATGGAATGGGAAAAAACTATCAGAAATTGTATTGGTTGCTAGTGACTAAAAAAAAAATTTACTTTTTCGGAATAAAAAGCCAATGTGTAATCACCGTTAGTCGTATGAGCTTCAAATTAAATATCACCCAAATCAGTTAATTAGTAACAAACATTCATACAGACAAATATAATTCCTTATTAAAAGGACAAAATAATTAAATATTTATTATATAAATACAAATGAAATGCCTTACATAATATACAATCATTTACTAATCAAAATACTGAAAAATACCTCAATTTGATAGCGTACTTTAATTCCTAAATTTGATAGCATACTTATTTCTAATCACCCGGTTTCCCGCATCGTCGAAAAAGTCTGTTGTAATGACGAGTAAAGGCAAACGATAAACCTATTTCTGGGATTGAAATGACTTTGCGGACAATAAACTTATTTTGTCGCAAACTCATTATAATCCAGAAAAAGGATTTTATCGGCTGCTTCCATTCCTCGCCCATTTGCGTTCGGAAGTTCCATTTTATTATGGTTTTACTCAATTGGCGACATTGCTGGTGGAATAAGATATTTCTTTGCCAATAATATTATTAAAAAGTTTTATAATATTTTTTTAAGAAACCGCCTTAACGTTTTTTTCTTGCACTGTGGGTTAAGTACAACCGATTATATTTGTTATCACTTTTTAGAATACCCGCCATAATAATATATGATTCATATTTTGTGAAAATATGGCCACTGCACTTATGGTTTAAGATATATAATAAATCTGTATGTCTCAGATTACTGTTCTTTGTAATATAGGTATATACGAGTATATATTAGTATATATATATTTAGTATATAGTATAATATATTTAGTATATATTTAGGTCTACTACAAATAGTACTTGTGACATAGTGAGCAGACTGTCGCAATTACAAAAAATTTAACATTTTATAGCTAAGTTAAATATTTTATAGCTGAGTTAAATATGCGCTCTAGGGTAATAAAGAATGAAAGAGTTGAGATCATAAAATTATAAAAGAAAACTTAAACCGAAATACTTCTTTTTTTTCAAATCTTCTATACAATTAAATAAAATTTAAGTGTCTGTTTATAATGTCAAAATAACAGCTTTTTACTAAAAGCATTTCAAAATATATACGGTACTTATAACAAAAAACATTTTCCGAAACGAGTAATGTCCGAAACGGCTGGATCGATATTGACGCGACTTTCAGTGGCAGATAGTTGATTTTATAAGGCAAGGAGTAACTTAGGCTACTTTTGTTTTAGAAAAAGAAAAAGATTAAGTGTTACTAGCAAAAAAGTTAAATTCCACGCGGACAGTCGCGAGGAACAGCTAGCAGCAGTTAAAAATTGATGAAAAACGTATGACTTACTTTGTACAACATGAACAGTGACGGACGCTGCCTTAGCGTTTGCAGGGACACAGGTGTAGTTCCCTGCATGTCGAGGCTCCGCCTTCCCAATGACCAGCTCGCTAGTCTGGCGGCCATTGTGGACACTCACGCCATCTGCAGATAAAAAAAACCTTAGTTATAGTTGTTCTTTCGAGACTTCCGCTCTCACCAAAATCCCGCAAAATCCCATCAAAATTGGCTATATGTCATGTATTGTATTGTCATGGCTATATGTAGCAATTATTGTATGATCAAAAAAAAAATAGCAAGGCGAAGGAAGAAAAGCAGGAGGAATAAGAGGAGAAAGAAAGCCATGAAGAGTCAGATCGGGTTCAAACAAGATTAAGACCACACTTTTTAAAAAACCTTTTGAAGAACGCGTGGTCTGATTATGTATATATATTTATTTAGAACTAGCTGTGCCCGCGACTTCGTCCACGTGGACTTAGATCTATCCTAGCCTAGAGGATAGAAATATAATGTGATGCTTATTATGTCTGTTCGTTACTATTATATTAAAATTATGTTATAATTAAATCTCAAAATACTTTATTTCCGTTAGATTCTTACGAAAAGACTTGATTGGATGATGAACTACGTATTGTAAGTGAAACTGCAACAATTGCAAATGTATACAATAATGCTTCTCTGTAAACTATACTATAGGAGTCGTCTTTTCAGGATATTTCAGGAACGTGCGCATAAAAATTATTTGAATTGCTAAGCCGGGAAAGAGCTAAGTATGGCGGACCGTGCAAAAAGCAACTCAATATTAGGTCTACGTCTGATACCAAAAAAGTTTCTTCTTGTTCTTTGTTTCTGGTCACTGCGGAACATAGGCTCACCGGAGACTGAATGCGTTTAAAACTAAATAGGCGGTTGATAGGAATGAGAGGAATTCTCTAAACTCTTTCAATCTGGTGTCGTAACATAATTTAGGAAGACTTAAATTTATAAAAGAGCAATGGGCACTCCGACATTTAGTTTAATATATATTGTGTGATGGGAGTCCAGATGCACTCAAGAAATTTAAACATTCGATGGAATAGTTGGTAGGGTCTTATTGTTCCCGCCTGACCGCGGCTATAGGCGGAAACCTTTCGCTGTCAACTATGGTCTCATCCATGATTGACAGCGGGAGATCTTGGGTGGCAGCTCAGTCCTTCTGCAAGGAAGTAATCTCGCAGAAGGAAGCAGCCGAGAGGGTAAGGGAGGAAGAATCTCCTCACTCTGGTAGACGCAGGAGAGTGGGTCGGCGTAGGCAGGCGCATGACCACCGCCTGCCACCCTGACGGGAACTTCCGGGCGGTAGATCCGGGGAATCTGCCGTCCGACGGATGAGGTCCTCACCGAAGGTTGGCGTGTTTCGTGTTCCGGGCACGGCACTATAGGGAGGTTCACATCGTGTTGGGGTCCCGATACGCGGGGACCAACGCCTCTGGCCGGCCGGTTACGGCCGCTACCGTACCCGTAGCCCCAGCGTGAAGGTAGAGCAGGAACTCCAAGGGGGTTTTATTGTGTATTCCCCAAGCACTGCTATTAATACACGCCTCCCCAAGGCGTGGGGTATAAGCAAAGTATTTACCCCTTGACAAAAAAAAACTTCTTATTGTTCCACTTCTCTGTTAATAGAATGCCATTCCCATTCCCTGCCATTCATTCATTCAATGCCATTCCCTGGGACACTGCTCAATGTTGTATCAGTGTTGTTAGATCATCATACACATATGAAATAAGTCCTGAAGTAACAAAACAGTGTTAAATACAGTGAGAAATAAGTCCCCCGTACCGATCTATTGGATCTAGTTGCTCGCGTCCGCAGGTGTGTACCCTTTGATTCCCTACACGTACCCTCTGGGTGGTGCTAAAGCAGCAACCAAAAAGTAACAGTAGAACTTGTGCCAAGTTTGTCCGGCGAGGTACTGTCATCACACCTGGAATCACACAAGCAGTAGCGCTTGTATCGTGAGATGTATCATCCCCGTCTTGGGTGATGGTCGCAGCAGGATGAGTGCGACTCAGTCTCCAGTCTCTCAGATCCAAATCTTATACTTAGTCGCATTACTGTTGTCATGGGTGTGGGTCGCCACTTACCACCAGGTGGGCCCTCAGCTCGTTACGTAACTAACTCACAAAAAAAAGATAGCATAGCATGGTTTGGCCGCCATCTCACCTGATGGAAAGTGAAGATGCGGCCGACGATGGAGCACGCTTGTCTAGGACAAACCTATTCACTCTACTCTTGAAGACTCCCAAATTGTAATGATCAGGGAACACAGACTCAGGCAAAGCATTCCACTCCCTTGCAGTACGCACAATAAAAGTAGTTTCAAATCGCTTAGTGCGTATTAATGGTATTTATGTTTTGTTATTTTTGTTGAGCTGCATATTCCTTGATAGACTTCCGCTAATTTATATTGATACATTTGCAATATCTGTGCTGCATCTGAATGTCCAGATAATATCAGCAAAATCGAAAACAAATGTCGCAAGGGTTGTTTAATTTCACCCCTGATGATGATGA
The DNA here is from genome assembly GCA_921293045.1 of Aplocera efformata. Lineage (NCBI taxonomy): Eukaryota > Metazoa > Arthropoda > Insecta > Lepidoptera > Geometridae > Aplocera > Aplocera efformata. The sequence continues at coordinate 3,017,662 of OV121061.1, forward strand.
TGATGATGATGTACCCTGAGGATGATTTATTTATACGGCTATTTTCAGCCGGACATACCGCCATTGCGTAACTTCAGTGTACTGTAGGTCTCCGTCATGTAAATGACTCGTTTGATAGGAAGCTTGGTACTCGTATTTAAGATACTGGTTACCATCAACCTTTCGCAGTTCAAAGTACAAAGAAAAACTAAACTACCTTTAAACTAATTACCTAATTAACTAACCTAAACTAAGACTAAACTACGACTAAACCTGTCATCTGCCTTCAAGCACCTGCTCGTATTCATATTGCAATACACCGAACCGCTACACCGAGTCAAAAACGCAGGACTCGGCAGGCGCTAGTAGAACGTTTTGTAAAAAAATTAAAATTTTGCATAAAACATTGAATAACTTTTGATTTTGTGGGTCGATTTTGATAAAATAAACGCTATTCGCTATTCCAGACTCAGCTTAACATTTCTTAGTACCTAGATTTTGATAACTATCTATGGTTTTTGCGTAAAGTGCGCACAAACATACAGACAAACAGACAAAAATTTCAAAAATTGTTTTTTTGCGTTCTATTACTTATTCTTAACGTCTCCCAGTTATTATTTTGTAAAAATATTCAATGTACAGACACGGCAAGTCTACGATTTTATTATATGTATAGATTTGACTTTTTATGTTTTTTTAAATACAATGGACATAAATATTATTATGTAAACGCTCAAGTATAACTATTATAAATTAGTTAACTTGCTTTTAAATCGAGAAGCCTTGGACCCAAACTCTACTAAAAACCTCTTATTTAACAAAAATACTATGGCAACTATAATCTAACAAAGGTATACAGGCGAAATTTCGATATTCCCCTTTACTTGAAGTTATTTTTTTATTATTTTATATCAGAATGAAATCGTGAAATAGACATTGATATAATATTAATGAAAGATTTATGTTTCTTCAAGATATTGCTTGGAAAATTTAGAGAAGGCGACTATCGAAAAAAAAATATGATTCAATGCCAAATAGAGCGAGAAATTAGGCCACTAAGTTCAACTATGTTTTTAATGGTTGGCAAGGAATTATGTAGCCGAATCATCAAAAGGCTGACAGAGTAAAGGTTGAACCACGAGACTTGGCATATAAACTCAACAATTTTAGGAGGTCCATGTTGCTCGCATCCGTAGGTGAATCCTTTTGGGACCCTACACGTAGCCCGTGGGTGGTGCCGAAGGAGCAACCTTAAGAAGCAATAGAACTTGTGCCAAGTTTGTCTGGGAAGTACTGCCACCACAGTTGGTAATTTGCCGTCAAGCATTATTGTGTTCCGGCAGAAGAGTGTAGGAGACGGAGAAATCACAGACGCATGAGACGTTGCATCCCCGTTTCGGGCGACGGACGCGCTTTGCTTCTGGAGGACCTAAGTTGTTTGATTGTTGTTATGGCAGAGGTAACCACTTAATTTCTTAACATAAATTCAGCTCGTCCCGTCACTTTTGTCCCATAAAAAAACATCTACAGCATCAAAGACTTAGATAACATCAATAAATACGTATTTCACAAATATAGTGTGTACAAAATTTTCCTCTTATAATATCAGATACATTTTTCTTTTTTCGCCTAATAGATAAATCCAGCGAGGGTGCCAAAACATATTTGGTTTCAATAGCGGGTGTTTTCCTCAATAAAAGCGTATAAACGTAATAATCTTCGTAGAACAAGCCTTGGGCTATGCAAGCGCGCCGATCGGCAAGAAGAGTAAGATTGTTTTAGAAATATTTATCTTCTTTTGTGCGAGTAAATGGCCTGTGGCCTGTGGCTATATGAGCGCACCGAGTGACAAGAAGAGGGTAAAAGTTATAAAAAAAATCTATACTTTCGTGTTGGTAAGTTGCTTGGTGTAGAAGTTTTCTAACCATTCGGGGCTCCAGTATGATTTATTTACTTGTTAAGCTAAAACCGACATTACTCGTATATAAGTTTCAAGCATTTATTATCATCATAGAAGTATTATTACCACAGAAGATTAGAAACGCCAAAATATTAATTCCTATCTTAACTACAACAAGATGCGAAGCAATGATAAAATAAAATATAATGATAAGCATAAATAATATATAAACATATAATAGTTCATGTTATTGCAATCAAGTGGTAAAATAAATAATTACACGCGTCATTAGAACAGAATTGATTATAAGGAGTTTATCGCAAAATTTTCCGAAAATAGATTACCTACTGTTCGAAGTCTTTGAAAGTTCGCAATTCACTTCTTTCAGATTGAAATAAATAATTAAATTAATTGTTTAACCATAGTTGATGGTACCGTATTAAGTTTGGTCAGACACAAACAGAATCTTTGTGCTACAGACATACACAAAGGTACACATATACACACTAATAACACTCTTTTTCGTTGGGGGTAATAATTAACAAAATTGATACCACTGGCTACTCGCCATTCGCTTGCACACAGTACGAAGTGAAATCAATAAAATGTGCTATGATTCAATTAATAGATTCTTCTCAGACCAAACTGATTTATTAATGAGGTCCCAAATTAGTGGCAAGGTATTAATTACTGTTAATTGTTTACCTTTCTGTAATGCTATCAATTGCTCTCCTTATTTCTTACCAATGCTTTGTGGTTCCACATTATTTAAGTAATTAGACACAAGTTTTATATTAAAATGCATTCCAGGCAAGATTAAATATTCATTTCACATATTTCACACAGCGCCATCTAACCCCAAACTAAGCATAGCTTGTAATATGGGAACTAGAAAACTGATAGAATACTTAAATTACTTTTTTTTTGTAAATACAAACATATAATACATATTAACACTCAGCCACACAACAAACATTTCTGTTCGCATACAAATGCTTGTCCTGGGTGGGAATCCAACCGACGACCTACATAAGGCAGAGCAACTACCAACAGAGCTATGAGGCTAGTCAAATATTAGCCGAATGCGATGCCAAAATTTCCTCAAACGTCCGTATGTTTATCTGTGTACCTTTCCAAATACATATTGATACTCTGAGTGTATTACAGCGATATGGTATTTCAAACTCATAATAAAACTAAAGTACGGGACCCTCGATTTGCGAGTCCAGATAGCAATTAATGATTAATTTGTTTTCGAGCAAAGGGTGCACGGACTTGGTAATTTCATTGATAAATGTTTTGTGGTGGTTGTTGGAGTAATGGAATTACTTAACTGCAGGAAATCGTTTGCAAAGTTCTTTATGGCAATCAATAGCCGTGATTAGATCAACACTTCTCGTTTTCATAATCGTACCTATGCACCTCCAACATGAAAAGTATTTATTGAGACTCGGTATAACCCGACAAAGAATAAGGTTACATGTTAAATTTAAACAAAGGTATAGAAAAACTAATAAGAGCGTGGTTGCCCAGGGGCATAGACGCCGACTTTCAATCTGAAGGTCGCTGGTTCAAACCCACACGTGCACCAATGAGTTTTTTCACTGGAAAAATTTATGTGCGCAATACCACGTTCTCGAAACGGTGAAGGAAAACATCGTGAGGAAACCGGCATGTGTTAGAACCAAAAATTCGAAGACATGTGACATCTACCAATCCGGATTGGGCTCCCGTGGTAGATCAAAGCCCATTCACTCTCAATTATCGAGAGTAGGCCGGTGTCCCAGCAGTGGGAACATTAGAGGCTGGTAAGGTATAGAAAAACTAAATTCATTTTAGTATATTGGCGCGTCATGTCAGTTGGTAGTAGATGCCTTCTTTGTAGGTCATGGGTTCCATTCCCACTCATGACAAGCATTTGTGTGACGAACATAGTTTATTCTGTGTGTGTGTTGAAATTTATTATATCACACCAATATTATAAAGGCGAAAGTTTGTACGTTGTGTGTATATGTGTGTGTATGTTTATTACTTCTTCATGCCTAAACGGCGGAACAGAGTTGGATTATATTTATTATGGAGGTTACTTATACCCTGGATTAACACAAGGCTACATTTTGTCTACTTTTTACAACTAAAATATATATTCTGTGGTACGTAATATAAAATATCCACAGGCGTCTTTGAAAACATTCCATTTTTGAGAAAATACTTAAAGAACTGCCCAAGAAATGTTTACTATTTATTTCATAACAAAACTTGCAAATACTTGGTCCACTAAATGTTCGCAACAACACAAATTAATTAAAAAAAAAAAGCTCCTGGACTAGTAAAAATTGGCAAAGCCAAAAGTTTCAATGAAAAAAAACTCACAACTTTATTACCAATCTGTGAAGTTTTAAGAAAATGTTATCTGGCTTACGGCATTCCTTTGAGCTTGGACACATCTATGAAGAACAGCTGCCACATATAATAAGAGTGAATGAGGGAATTTCATTTTCTATAAAAAGAAAAAAATAGTTCAACTTGCTCTGCAGACGGTGTTTTGTTCACATTATTTTAAGCGCTTCCTTTGTTCGATGAGCATGAATTTCTTGGGTCTTGCTTGTGTAATGTGTTTGTTACTTGCATCATAGGGATATTTTATTAGGGGTATAAGTGTCTGAGAGTATATTTTTTTCTTATTCTTTTAACTGAATCATGAATTATATCATAGTGACCCAGCGGCAAAATTTTCACTGTACCATAAGTTAGAGTAAAGGAAAATTCCCCCGTGCCCTAGAACTGCAGAAGTTTGCGAAATCTATTTGATGCAAGAAACATTGAAATAGTGGGGAGTTAATTTAATAGATTCTAGATTTCCTAGACCCTTTGAAACACCACTCACGTCTCTGCTAGTAATAATATAGACCCAGAATGTGAAAAGATAAGAAAATTCTTATTACACAAATTTATATTTAGGAGAGCGTGGTGGCCCAGGGGCATAAACGCCGAGTTTCAATCTGAAGGTTGCTGGTTCAAACCCACACGTGAACAAATGAGTTTTTTCACTTGAAAAATTTATGTGTGCAATACTACGTTCTCGAAACGGTGAAGTAAACATCGTAAGGAAACCGGCATGTCTTAGAACCATAAATTCGAAGACATGTGACATTTACCAATCCGGATTGGGCTCCCGTGGTAGATTAAAGCCCATTCACTCTCAATTATCGAGAGTAGGCCCATGTCCCTGCAGTGGGAACATAAGAGGCTGGTACGATATTTAGGCACAAAGTGATCAGTTGGACCGAATTGGATGAAATTTGTTATGAAGATAGCTCATGTCCTGGATTAACATAGATAATTTTTATCCCGAATAAGTAAATGCGGGTGACACTGCGGCGCGCATCTATTATATAATGTGCCTAGCAATTATTTTGCAGCAGAATTGTGTAATTAACAATTACATTTTTATTTGTAGTGTAATATAGAAATTTTTGTAAATTCCTAATCAAATATTTTATTTTAAGTCCTATCACATAATATGTATTATACTCTTATATATAAAAAACAATTAGGTACTGTTCGTTGGCCTCCCTAACACTCGAAAATTTGACTATTTTCTATTTCATTGTGTTCGTAATTATCATAACAAGGTTTATAAAAAAGATTTTTATTTTCGTAGGATTCATAAATTTGGTAAGAACCGAAAGTGTATTTTTCTTTGAGATTTTGCCATAGAAAAATACTAAAAATACTACGTGGTTTGAAAGCTGAAGGTCAAATTGTGAATGAAGACAAAAAAAACATATTGGATCAGCTAGTATGGTATGAAAAAATACATATAGCCTACTTACTCAAGTCATAGTTGATCATCCGGTTCTCAAAGTACCAGAACACGTAGGAAGGCGGTTCTGTGGATCTCTTCACGACACACACCAGTCGGAGCATTGAACCCTCGTGGATAATCTTCTCTGACTCCCCCACTATCTCTGCGTAGGCCGCTGTGAATAAAAACCTTATTTACTAACACAAAAGATGTTAAAACCAAAAATAAACATCATATTGTACGAGCCGACTCGTATTTACCGCAAAATCATCAATATGCAGTTTAGCATAAGTAGCATTACTTTTATTAATAAAGCACACCGTACACATATCATTATCATTGCTATGCTTCTTTTTTATCAATTATATCATTTGATAAAAAAAGCATTCCATGAAAATTATAAATTTGTAGGTTCATACAAAAATATATATATACAGGCGTCCAAGTCAAAACAATGTTAGTCTTGGGAACCGCTTCCTTATTTTCGTCGGTGAAAAGAAGGTTATTGATTCGGCTTCTGACATTTCAAGACCTCAGACAGATAGAAAAATAGGTCACAGCCGTCAACCTCAGAACACCCCTCTTTCTAAGGTGTTAAAATTGATAACAAAATCCTGGAAACTCCCAAGCCAATTGCGACTTATTTACCTTTAATCAATAACAAAATTGGCTTCGTACAATTTTGCTCAGTAATATTTCAAGGGACGGCTCTGGATTTTGCATAACTGATTTTGTGAATGGTGGAATTGTGTAACGGGCTGCAAAATCTCGAGCGATTATTATAATTTTCAGTGCGTTTTCCTGTTGTTTTTTCCTCATTCTATTGTTACTGAAGGCCGTTGTTATTGTAGACTCATAATTAAAATCTAGTTCATCAAGTTCATTTTGTGAAAATGTATTAATGATAATGAGCTAATGACCACCCAATCGCAATTCAAACGCCTCAAAAACTCAAAATTAAATGTATCTTTTTAAAGTATTATAGTTAAAAAAACACAGATTAACATAAATACAAAAAAATATTATAAATGCGACAGTTTGTCTGTTTGTTTATTTGTTCAAATCGATCCAAATCGCGCGAGGCTTCATTCCTTAATTGCTGAGGGTATTAGGACGAAATTTGTTTTGAAGGTAGCTCGTATGAGCTGGATTAACACATATGCTACTTTTTATCCTGAAAAAGTTAGCTTACCTTTTTCCCATCGTCTCAGGCTGCCTTTTTGCCGAGGGGTGCAATTAGTAATTTTTTTTTTGTGAATATATAACGGAACGAGCTGAGGGCCCACATGGTGATAAGTGGCGCCCCCACCCATGACCACAATAATGCGACTTAGTATAAGATTTGGATCTTACATTGAGTTGCATTTATCCTGCTGCGTCCATCACCCGAGACGGGGATGATACGTCTCATGCGCATGTTCTGTTACCACCACCGGCCTCGATCGTTAAGTATGGCTGGTTTCACTTACCAACTAATACGAGCTTGAAGAATATACTCGTAGGGGGGTGGGTTGGTACTTGACACTCGTAGTACCCCCCATCCGCTGACGTAGCAAAACGTATGTGTAACGCCCAGTCCTAAAAGAAAACGAATGTTATTTATAATAATACTAGCTGGCTACTTGTGTGTTTCTTTGTGGTATCTTCTGATAATTAAATTCTTTTCTTGCAAGAAGTATACTTATTTATGGAAGTATACTTATTATTGGCTCCGTGGCTTAGTTGGTAGTAGCCCTGCCTTCGAAGCGAGGGGTCCCGGGTTCGATTCCCGGCCGGGGCACGCTTTGTGTGGTGAGCATGAAGTTTGTTCTCGGGTCTCGGGTGTTTGTCTTGTTTCTGTGTTTGTCCATGTCATCTGCGATACAGGGTATCCTAGTGCAGAGGTATGAGTGTGTAAACGTTTATTATTATAATATTTATTTATTATTATTATTATGAAGGCCCGAGAATAATCTTTACGTTAACACAAAGTCTACTCTGACCTGGAATCGAACCTGGAACAATACTGTAGCCCTGCCTTCGAAGCAGGGCTACTACCGACTAAGCCACCAAATCACCTGTATGTTCGTATCTGTATTTGTTGTTTATAGTGACTTTTTACTTGTTTGTTTTAACATTGTTGTCCTGTATATTAATTGTTATTTAACAAATGTTGTTGTTTGATTGTTTTCTGTTGGCTTTTATAAAAATAAGAAATAAAAAATCAATGGCAACATCAGATTGTTGCCAAAAGCCGTAATATTGGCAATTAATGTGTTAAAAAGAATTGAAATTCACGTGGAATTCTTAATTTCGATTCATGGGATCCGAAACTGGCTGACTGCCAAAGTTGGTACAAACGAATACTTAATATAAGGGTAGGGCTTGCAATTTTATTAGATTAGGAATACGATGTTTTGTTCCGATACAAAGTTTTGCTACATTATCATCAATAGTTTATTGCATGTTTATACAGAGTAATGTAACAAAGGATATATTTTTTACCAAAAAGTAAGTAAGTTCTCAATTCATCTGGGTTTCTTTGGTTTATGCTAAAATGACTACTAAAGTGACGGTATGAGCAGTAGGATATCCTGATCTTTACTGGTTACTGCCGCTCTTAAACCACAAGTCTTCCTCTATTAAATTATGAGAATTCGCATCGCGTATCGCCCGTTATCCTGAACCGAAGATGTAACGCTCCAAGTGCCTGTAATTTCAGCAGCACCTATGTTCCTCCTTCTATGTTGCGAAGGGTGTGCCTTCTACCAGAACATAGAAGAAGCAATGCGACTACAGTGATAGTGAGGATAGTCAATAAAAATAAAACAATAAAAACAAGTATATAACTTACTAAACTTACTACTTAAAATACAGTATGAAACTCATAAAGTTAGAACCTCAAGTTCCTTTTCTATGATTTAAATTTATCATCAAAAATTGGCATGGGGCCCAGCTGATATTGCTGGCGAAAGCTGCATTGTCTTATTATACCGCATTGCGTTTTTCCTGGTGACATTTTGTTTTACGATTCAGGTAAGAACATATTTGTCTACCTTTTTTACGCAAAAACATCACCATAAAACGAGTTATTTGGTACTAAGACTCAGACAGAATATGTTATTTTCGGTATTTTTATTTGTGTGAGACGGATCATTGGCACACGATCTATAGCTATTTCATACAATGGATACACAAAAAAGACTCACCTTAACATGTCTTCCGTGTGCTGAGAAGAATCTGCTGTCAGCACTGTACGTAACTAGCCCGACTGATAGCAACGAGTAGTCCTTTTTTCTTATCCACGTGACCTGGACAGAAATAACAGTTGATCATTAACCCCTTTTCCTGAAATCATCAAACATCCCTCTCAAACTGCGGAGGCATATAGAAAGTTATGGACTCGAGGTCAAAAACCCATAAGTTTCCCCATGACTTTTTAGAAGCCGGAGAGCAGGAGTACGCTAGCGAAATTTTCCTGAAAGAGTTCGCTAGCATACTCGTGCTCTCCGGTGGTTATCAGTGGTTATCATTATCTCATATGGTATCCTATAATATATTAACTTATTCAAAAAAGCTACTCTACTATGCTAGGGTCACCTGTCTCTGGGTATGTTGTTTGAGCTATTTCATCGATGCAAACACTTTTCTTCGAAAACGCAGTTGTAAGTACTTTACGGTAAAGTATCTTAATTGATGGTATGTTAATGAGAAAAATGATTCCTAAACAACTAAAATCTTATTACTAACTGAGCATTAGTTTGAGAAATACGTTTATCGTATCCTCATTTCAATAACATAGTTTTTATTACGTAAAATTCATTTGAAAGAACCCTCCCTCAAACGTTTAATTTTGCATTAATGAAAATCGCACAAAACACTTTTTTAGTGGAAGGTATTTCAGTGTGCAAGACCATGACTTTGAGTCTAAAACTAGAGGATGTTTTTCCTTGAAAGCGCCACTAAAGCCAGTTAAGGCTCTCCGCATCAGATAAACCAGTTCCAGTGAGTGCCAGAGCCCGGAATAAAAGCAATTCGCAGCCACGCATCCCATCCATTCGCATCCCATAAAAAAATTTAGATTCCGCGAGCAAACATACTTTTTTTATCCTTATTAAACTGAACTTAAATCTCCGTGTTAAACATAGTAAGTGAAACATATTTTTATATAAAACTGTTTGTCGCATATGACCTTGACAATTTTACAAAGGTTTTTGCGAGAGCGGAAAGCTCTCAACCGCGAAAAGTTTCCATGTAGATTTGACCTTTTAAATTCGAATCGTACGCGTTTCATTTCAATAAAACTTCATCAATGAGTTTACGAAAAATCTAATTACGAAATTAAGTGAGTGTTTTGTGATCAAATTACCTTTGTTTTTATAAATTACTGAATTTGATTATAAGCTGAAACGTAACGGCATTGAAAATAAAGTAATTAGCTTAATACAGTCATACAAAGTCAAGGTGAAATGTCTTCAGGGTCACCTAATAGCTAGAGGCTTTAAGGTTTAATTCTTGCCCTATTTTTGTTTCTTGTTTAATAAAATCGATTTTTAAATCAGTGGCTTGTGTATCAAGTATATTGTTCCAAAGATAATTACGTAAATGAAAGGGCTATTTAATGTTTAAGATTGGTTTCCGCAAACAAAATTACGTAATTAAATAACAGATTTCATGCATTATGCATAAATATGCAAACTTCAACATATATAAATATTAATGGGAAGTGCTCAATCTTGTTGAAGCTGCAGTCTTCTCAAGTTTGAATATTGATACAAAGCTGCAGTGGGGAAAACAAATATTCGCCTTAGACTTGCTTCGCAACTCCGGTACGTAGATTAAGGCAACTAAATGATGAAACTACTGCTCGGTTAGTTTAATTTAGTTATGTTAGTGTTACGACATACGGAAAACTGATATGGGGTAAAGCAGCAGATATCTGGTACTTGATTAAAAAAGAACATGTGGCTGTTTGAGAAAAAATAAAAAATCCAAATAAAAAATATCCCAAGATCCTAAGCAAATATGCATTTATCAATGGAACTTATATGAAAAAATTTAAACAAATGTGTCATAAACTTCTTTAAAATACTACCAAGCTCAATCAGAAGCGTAAGGTCATTTATATTAACAATATTTGATTGTCCTTCTGAAAGCACACTACTCAGAAAATAATTATATGTAGGTTTACTACATAGTTTGAGGTTACCGTGGTCTTCGACACGCAAAAATCATGTAATATCATTTCATATCATATCATATCATATAAAGGAATAAAAGGTTTCTTGTATGTTTTTCCAGTATAGGGTTTGAAAAGACGTCAAACTAAGCAAGAGACCGCATGTAGATCATGCGGTTTTATACCATACGTACATAGTGATAAAAAAATTGAAGAATCTTAATCTTTCTAGAGATCTTTTTAAGAATTAATAGTTTTTTAATTCTTGGCTTTCAAATATAACTAAAGAAAAACATAATAGTCAGAAATAACATATCGTGGAACATTTACCTGTGGTAGTTTACGGCTACAAATTGTAGGCTATGGTAACCACTTAACATCAGGTGTGTTGTCTCAGTATTTAAAAATAAATCATAATTCTTAGCAGAAATAATAAAGCCAAAAACATATTTTTTGAGTCCTAAATGTCATGAAATCCTAAACACATTGCCTTTTAAATAATCGACAAAAAATAAATCAATAAACAATAAAGTATCGATTTTTATTGTTAAATCAATTACAAATTTGAAGATGATTGTAAATACCCGTAAAAATTCATTAAAACGAAACCAAAGAGCAATGAAAATTGCCTATCACTTAAAATAGGAGGTAAAAAATAATTTTCTTGAAAAACTTCGAACGAAATGAACAAACAAATCGTTAATATATTTTTTGCCGAGTGAACAAACAATTTTATACAATACAATTGGAGCAATTTTCAAGACCCTCTAAAATATTCCGAGAGTCAAAAATATTTTCCGCGAAAACAGTAGCAAAAAACCCGCCAAGAGTGAATTCGACTTGCACATTGCGCATTCCGTACCATCAACGATATTACAAACCTACTTCATAAAGAAGCTCTATGTATTTTTTGCCAATTTTGAAGCGATTTTGATAAATCTTTTTTATTTAATAACTAAAATTTTTTCTCATAGTAGTGAAAAGTCGGTCTTTAAAACCCTAATAATAAAGTTTTTTTTATTAGGGTGAATCTAATAAACATCATTGTTGCCACCATAGTCAAAGTCAAAGTCAAAATACTTAATTTTCTTAATAAGTACCTATAAGATCACGCTTTATTTCTAAGTTTAGCGCTTATTGAAACGCTCTGCAACCCTCCATGATAAAATGTATATATTAATATCACATATTCGGTACAAGTTTCATCCCGCTACGCTACTTATGTTGCGTTTTGTGGATGACAGACAGAGAAACAGACGTTTAACTTATATTATTAGCAATAGGGGTTTCATTGGGTACGGAACTCTAAAAAAATTACACACATTCCGAAAGTTTTCCCGTAACTTTTGACAGCAGTAACTGACTTAGGGAACTTTTCTTATTTTTTGTTGTTTTACACAATATTAAAGTAAAATATACAGCCATAAACGCTGTGGAAACAGGTGAAATACATCCAAATTGCGTCATTTATACCAAGGAAGGGGTTTTGTGAAATGTTATGGTGCAAATTTGAAAAAAGTCTGGTTCTTATGACAGAATGATTGAAGCGGACTATTATGGAAGATCACACTATTATGATAAACAGAGAGTGTGTTGTATAAACACACACACACAGCTGCTGTAGGATATTATGTGCGCATACGTGTGCGCATACTTTATACTATTCCGTACTCAAATGGTATAAAGGAACCTATATATAGAAAATCTATATAAATAAAAATCAATTGCCGATATTTTTGTCTTGTTTGTGTTTTTATCTTGTCGATATTTTTATTTTGCCTTGTTCAGACAATTATAAACTCATCAAAAAAGAAATAGCCTAATAGGTGCAGCTGTTCTGAAGTGATGTGATATGTACATAGGTATGTAAGCCACAATGAAAGAAAAATATTATATATAAAATGTTTCTTGTTATTCAAATATTTCTACCAAAGAAAATATTTGGGATATCCATAGGAAATATAGGAAATTGGGGAAAAACAGAAAGTACATTTTTATAAAGGATTTTTGCAGCTACGATATTTGACAGCCGACTGGCAAATTGTGAATTAAAACAGAAAAAGTCTGTGGGGTCATTTATTTAAAAATAGGAACTTTAATAGGAAAATAAATTTAGGAACAAGTGTTAGAAATAAAAAATATAGTTTTATAAGACCCATTCTGTGGTGACCCTCGTGCACAGTTTTTCTGGCATACGACTGATATGTCCAACCCAGTCCCACTTGAGCTGACCCGCTTCCAATGGCTATTTAGTTATTCCACATGGTTAATTGCAATAAAAATTTCATTCTTTTTATGAAATCTATCATTCTGCTTACTTGATAACTATGAAATGATCGCAAACAAAATTGATGAGGAAGCCTTGTTTGTGGCTTCGATCCACTTAACGCTGTGATCACTATTGTTGCGAACCGTTTTGAATCTATAGCAGATGCGATAGAGATCAATTTCCATTACTCTTCTTAACCTTATATCGTAAGTCCTCTTTGTAAGTTGTTAGAGTGGAGCTGCCCGTGTGTTTTAGAGTGCCCTGCGCAAATCTCTTTTTGTTATTTCTTAGACTTAAAAATACAGATATCAAGGGCGTAAGCAGCGAAAGGCTATGGTTTCTTTAAGTTTTATGATCCAAAATGGGTGTAAACCATGTTTGATTCTTGAAGTCTTAAAATTTGACAGTTGAGGTGCATGAACGTAAGCGTTCGGTCGCTTCGCTTATCTTACGATTCGTTCCACAATAGCACATTGTCTATCTATTTGTAATCGAAGTCGACTGACCACGTGACTTTTCGTCGGTACCTATTTGTCAATCCCATACATTTTACACTTTTCTATCTTTATTATTGCTATCAGAAATGCACTTTGTCTAGGCCCCCAGGAGCACTAATTGTTTTTTGTTAGTTTACATGGGACAATGGCGACGGTACAGCGTAGCGATGACTTGCGGAAAGTGGATACGAAGAGCTGAACACCAGGCTTAATGGCGCTTACTGAGCGAGTCCTAAAACCAGTAGTACAGAAGGCTAATGCTGATTCCTTCTATAGATAAGATTCTAGGCCCAACGGAAGATCAGCACTAGATTATTTCAACAAGTGCTGAGTTGAAAACCATTTTGTGGCAATTATCATTCTCTGAGGCGGAACCTTTGCTGTCATTTCAAACTAATTTTTTCTTTCTTATTTATATTATATGCTTTTGCCTGTCTCTCTACACAAATAAATATTTTTTTCTTTCTCCTTAATTTGACTGATATGCACAGACTAATATTGGTATCAGCATCAACATGCCGTACAAAATGGAAGACATAACGTCGATGACACAATATGGCTCAGAGTTTTTGGTTCTAGAGCAGTTTCCTTAACCGGTAACACAAAGAGTAGATAACTAAACAGAGTCACAAAAAATCTATAATATTACATTAGAATAGGGCTTTTCATCCCACGGTCTTTAATATATATAGTAGTATAGAATGTATATAAAATAAACATTAACTTTCACTTGTGATTACCCTTATAAGAATGACCGTAGAACCAAAAACCATCATCAACAAGTGTAAAACTCACCGTATTCTCCGTGATATCACTAACTTCACAGTGAAGAATGGCCGTAGTACCTATTTGAGCTACAACTGTTGTACAGTTTTCAGTTAAAAAAATACCACCTTTCCCCCCTTTAGCACTTAGTTTATTTACACTCGACCCCACAGTATCTCTATACATTTTCTTAGCTTTACTCATACTTTTAGCTAGCGTACTCTCATCAAGTGCTTCAACGATTTCTTTATCTATATGTTTATGTCTCCTAACTAGTTTCGCTTCTTCTAACATATTGTCTATATGTACATCGTAGTCTAAAACTGCTGTTAGGCGTAGTGCTTTAGGGATCGGGTTTGGGGTATTGGTGGTTTGTTCGGTCGCTATGTACAATTCAGTTGTAGCTTCACTTTCTGTCGTCACTGTTGGCTGTGTGGTGGTGGAGGTCGATCTTCTTCTGTGGCCTGCAAAAAAAGACCGAATTAAAAAAAACTGTTAGGTCAATAAAAATGCCTATACATAACAAACATACAAAAACACAACCGAATTGAGAGTTGAGAACTCTCCTTTTTTAAGTCGGTTAAGATATGTATTCATTCTTTGGTAGTTTTCAAGTATTTATAACTAATGTAATGTCATGTAACCCACTCACAAGTAGTTATTCAAGAATGATCCCCTAATGGGATCCACTGTCAATTACTACCGGTGGATCTCACTCAACACAAACCAACTTTCACAAAGTGATATTTTACCTGTCACAGAAGTCACTAGTCATTAGGATTTGTGGATTTCCCATAACTAAATAATTATCAACTAAAACCTATTCCTAATAATCTTCTTCTATCTTTGTAAGTGGCCAACATTAGTGTCGGAGTTTCCAAGTTTTCAAGGACATGGCTTAACAACTAGTACAACCGGAAACGATATCCTAACGTGCCCTCCAAAGCACGGAAGCGCCTAGTTCAAATGCCACTAAACGGTTACTCATCCAACTATTAATCAGGTCTAAAGTTCCCTAACTGATCTACGAAAGCTTGGCAAACATTAATCATTCCCGAATAAAAGTCTTTTGTTGTTCCAAATGAACCCTGTTACAATATTTTAACTTCCAACCCCTTCAGGGGATGTTACTGCTCACAATGCTTTCGATTACACAATTCGATCTCAATAAAAATGTAACCTTAAATAAATAATTTCAACGGTAGAAATTTAGTAAAAGACAAACTGAAGATTTGAAGATCAATGTTGATACGAAATTTACGAAAATTTTACTTTAAAGGCAAAGGTCGGGGGTGACTATTCAAAGCCTTCTATAAATATATATGAATTAAGTCGCCACTTCTCGCAGAGTTGATCGCAATATGGCGTTAGAATTCAAACTTTTAGTTAATTAGATAAGATATACTAGTTAATTTCACGAGATACCCCAGACTTGTTGGTTCTCAAACTTGGATTATGTTGCCATGGTCATGATCTTGATGCCATGCCCAGTTAAATTAGGATTTGACATTGCAAAAATTTTTACTGGCAACAAATGCCGGGGCACTGGACCCGTTGCATCGTCTGCCATCTTGAATTTAATAAGGATTTTGATAACGATCAAACTTGTAGGAAATTCGATTTTAAACAACTTTGTAACAATTTGACAATTATCGTGTTAATACAATGAAAATATTTTACCTTACATTAAATATCATCAAATCATATCTTTGCCTTGTATGTTTGTTACCCGAACTTGAGTGGTCCCAAGTTCGGGTAACAAACATACAAAAAGTATAGTAATTAACCAGACGATAATAAAAAATATCATAATACAACACAAATGGCTTTGTCTATAGTACTTAATTAAAATAATTTAAAAGTTGAAGATGAGAGTGATTTATTTCCTCCTTGAGAAGCTAAGCATTAGCTTCCTTTGTAATTGATCGTCTCATTTAGCACCCAAAGATCAGTAATGAGATGATTATTAAAATTCAATTCTGTTTTTAATTAATTGGTAAATTGAAAGAAGTTTTATTAATTTAGGTATATCTGAAGTCATCAGAAACTGTAATGAGACATTGTTAAATTAGATAAACGTTTACACACTCATACCTCTGCACTAGGATTCCCTGTGTAGCAGATGGCATGGACAAACACAGAAACACAAGAAAAACGCCCAAGAGCCGAGAATAAACTTCATATTCACTACAAAAAGTGTGCCCGGGCCGGCAATCGAACTCGGGACCCCTCGCTTAGAAGGCAGGACTACTACCAACTAAGCCACGGTGCCGTTAGATAAAACAAAGCGGAATGAACCTGCTAGTGCGCATAATGAGGGTTCTGTATCACCAATTTTTTTTTAATGATTTATAATTAGCATTTTGAATATAACATTCTGGTACTCTGAAGTCCTCCAGTACTTCATTGTACCAGCATCTATCACACTAAAACACACCAGAATATACCTATTAAAAGCGGTATACACTCTATAATATTTAAACCTGTGTTAACACTAATTAATTTTTAATAAATCTGTTCCCAATTTACTATTTATCACTATTTTATATTGTGATGTGAAACGTGTTGCCGCGCTTCGGCCGTAAAACTGATTCGTGTGCCGTGACGGCAACAGGCTTTTATGCCGTCATGTTTCACATCTGTCGGACATTCCGTGACCGCCATCTCTTTATTATTCTCTACTAGCTACGCCCGCGGTGTTCCTGCGGTTTTATGGGATAAAAAATCGCCTGTATTAGTACCTATCCTGGTAACAAAGGTGGAACAAACATACACACGCCAATACATCTAAATTTTCGCCTTTAAAAGAAGGATTGCTCCTATTGCAATATTTGCATTATCTTTTTTTTTTTAAATAACGTAAACAAAATATGATGCTGTGTCCCAGACTGATTTCGGCCATGGCTACTTTGCGAACGGCTTTACAGAAAATAACGTAGTTGATGTGTTCTAAGGCTTATATATCCTATTTTTGCAGTAAAGGTGCGTTTGTAAGTTTGACACCTTATATTTATATATTTTCATATAAATTATGTAATAAATATGTAGCTAACTTAATGGGTTGTATAATTAACACTAAGTTTTTAAGCGTGACTATAAAAATACATAAAAACCTTACATAAACTTACCTTTTTTATGGTGCCTCGTAAAATTACCGAACACACTGCCAAGCCGTTGTTGGTTTCTAGTAGTGCAAAGTTCCAATGACTTTAGGTCATCCGCGTTCTGTACCATCAGTATGGAAGACCTCTTCGACTCCATAGCCCAACCCATCATCTCAACTTCAAGTAGCAGAATCACAGCGTAGAGAATGTTCAGTTCTCCACAGCAACGCATGGTTTTGGTACTCTCACGGTCACATTAGTTCACTATCACTTAGGTTTATAGTCATTTTTACTGCTATCTCCTTTTCTGCTGGTTATGCATTCTGGAAAGAAAGAGATGGAATTCAGAATTTGTATCTAAAACACTGATTTTTGTGATTAAGGTTTACGCTGATCGAATACTTAAATAGTACTTCTTTGTAAATATTTATAGGCTAAGTGTTTATGTCTGTTACTCCTTCAAGCTCAAACGGCAGGTTTTAGATGAATTTTGGTACCAGAATAGCTTATATTATTTATTAATACGTATCGGATTTTTTTATTTTTTTTTATTTGAATGAATGACGGAACGAGCCGAGGGCCCATCTGATGGTAAGTGGTGACCCTCGCCCATGACAACAGAAATGCGTGCGACTTAGTATGAGATCCAAAATCATTACTGAGTCGCATTCATCCTGCTGCGTCCATCGCCCGAGACGGGGATGATACGTCTCATGCGCATGTGATTTCACCGGCAGCCACACCCTTCCACCGGAACACAGCAATGCAACCACTACTGCTTGGCGGCAGATTCCAGATGTGGTGGCAGTACCTCCCGGACGTAGGCTACTTGTGATCCTGGAAACTAGCAGGTAACTACGCGGGTCACAACTCTTAATACATAATTATGAACCCAGACGCTGAAACACCTTGGTTCGTCACAAAAATCCTTGTCCCAGAGAATCAAATCCATGAATCTAGCACGGAAGGCGAAGCTTAATTAAAACGACTCCGTGGACCCGTTGGTATTAACCCTGCCTTTGGAGCGAAGGTTCCCGAGTTTGATTCCCGGCCGGGAACTTTGAGTGGCGAGCATGAAGTTTGTTCTCGGGTCTTGGGTGTATGTCTTATGTTTGTGTGTTTGTCAATGCCATCTGCGACACAGGGAATCCTAGTGCAGAGGTGTGAGTGTGTAAACGTCTATTTATTGTTTATAAACATTTAAGTATATTGAAATAAAACAATTAATAACGCCAAGAGTGATTATTTTAATTCTATTTGTGGCTCTTTAATTCGTGTACTCGGCGATTACAACAATTAGTAGTTTCCTTTTATAGGCGTTAATTGTTTTGTTGAATGATGAGTATTTCTGGATTGGTGTTTATTTATGTTGAAGTTGTTTGGGTTTGATCTTCGATTAAGTTGTAATTATTAGGCTCGTGTTTCAGAAGTGGAAATAAAGATGTTGCTGAAAATTTAAATTCGTGTTTGTCTTACGTCTAAATACACAAAAATGGGAAACGTTAATTGTTCAATAGTTTAGGAGCTCAGGGCTCTACTTATGGTAGTTACTCGTATAACGAATTACAAATAACTACTAACTAAAACCTTCGTGATTGCCAGTGGTGGCAAAGCTGGCGGCAATTGGGAATATAAAACAATCACCACCACTGGTGGCGACTGAGAATACTATTCTCAATTGCCACCAATGGTGGTGGCAACTGAGAATAGAAAATTGTATTGTAATATTTATTGTAATTAGTCTGTGAAAAAAACTGTACCTATGTCTACTTTACGTCAGTAAATTATTATTATTATTATAATGTCAGGTACTCTGTTTTATCACAAGCGTCTAAACTTCCGTAATTCACAAATTCATAAGGACCCAACTTTCAAAGTTATGTTTGTGGGTTACAGCTTCGTCAATTTTCTTCGAAAGTGATATTATCATAAATTCTACCGGTGAAATTATGCGCGGTGTCTATAAGCCATATAATAATATTGTTTGTCAGTGTATCAATATAAATATTAAATACACTATATTATTAATAAGACTAAAGCAAGTTCCAGTCAGCATTTAAAATGAACGCTTTCGTGCTTCGGAGGGCTCGTTAACAGGTCGGTCCCGGTATTCTAGTCGATAAGCCATGTCGAAGTCTAGATCTTGAAAACTTCGAAAATAGAGTTAGTCAATACCTCACACGAAAGTAGAAAATTTGTTATGTTATAGGGAAATTATCAACATTTTATACTATAATTGATGATTTCAGAATAGAATACAGCGACATAATACATTAATTTACCTACTTTACGGCTATAGAGATGAGATTTATAATATACAATAGAACCTATATTTCTACATAGGATAATTGGCGAAGATATCATATAATCATACAATAATATATCACACGGCAGAATTGAGTACCCTATCTTTTTAAGTCGGTTAATAAAATTTCAACATATAGCCGTAAAATTATCACTCCGCCTGGTAATCTGCCAAGCAGTGTTGCACTCGCGTTGCTGTGTTCCGGTGGAAGGGTATGGGAGCCCGTGAAAAACATCCCCGTTTTAGAGTAATGTGTGATGCGATACGACTTATTTCTTCTCACGCTTTAGTAGAGGGAACTGAGTCGTATATCTTATTAATTGAAACGAGCAATTTTGCATATTTATTTTTTCATTTCGCGTGACTCGGAAACCGTTCTAAAGATTTGGATGAAATTTTGTGTTTTATAGGGTTTTTCTGTTACCTGTGTGTAATTTTATTCCTTGTAAAAAACGCTTTTTTTACACAAAAACATTATACACAATAAAAGACCGAGCGAAACCCGGTCGCCCAGTTATTAGTTGTTTATGAGCGTTGGTAATACCTTAACATCAGGTCTTAAGGTCCTGTCACTTTAGTCCTATAAAATGTGGAAGTTTATCATATTTCAGAAATCGGTAAAGAGGGTTCCAACGTTGACTTACAACATCAATAGCTATCAAACCTCATCAACAGAACGTGGGATTGAAAGCTCAAACTCATAAACAAAGGGTCTGAAACTTTGTTATTGTTTTGATATAACATTTCATAGATCTCGAAAACCTGTTCAATAATTCAGGGTCCAATTTATGAGATTGTGGAGTCATGTTCTGGTTTTCTATAGCAATGAATTTCTATAATACCAAAAGTTAATGCAAGCCTGACTCGGTTTTACAGTGCCTATTGATTGTAATGTAAACTAAATTAAATAAAAAAATGAGAATTTTAATGTTTTATTTTGTGATATTAGTGAAAAATTTTACTAGTCATTCTTATATAACTCAGAACTTAATTTATTCAGACTTCATTTTATTTATTCACAGTAACAAACACGTAACAGTACAGGAAACAGCGTATCTGTTTTTATTAGCCGTCACTTTAAAGTAGCGTGCCCAAAATGCTGGCAGCATTGCCACGCTGGATGGCAATGCGTGGCCTCTGGCCAAAATAAAACCCAGCATTGGTCGTACGTAGACTCTTTAAGGCACTACGCTAACCTTTAAAGATTGTATGTGTTCCAGGTCGGGCATAGTTATTACTTTTAGTTTTATAAGTTTTTAGTCGTAGCCTTCGAAATAATTGTAGTTCATGTATATTTATCAGCAACCTCACTATCTGTATCTGGGATAGGATAGTTAGATGATTGGGAAAATGATCATTGTGGAAATGATGGGATGATGAACGTTTAGTAAGATTAGGGTGAGCTCTTTCGTGCTCTGTGGACAAGTCAAGGTGCCAGTCCGGCCGATGAGGCCTTCGAGATGACACCAACTCTTGCCACTTATTCTCACAAAAAGAATACCCAATTACACTTCCATGCAAATCTTTGACGTCAGTACCAACTGAGCTATCTCCACCTTACGTGTTCTGAAAGTCCTATCTTCTAAAAATATCGTAACAATATTGCTACTTGTAAAGTCAATAACAATGTAAATTGCCTGAGGAAACAAGTTACGCAATCCCTCCGTATCAAGGTCGAAAAAACATCTTTGTACAAAAAAATGCGTGCCAGAACGTTCTTATGTTTTATTCATAAGTCAGTCAGATGAGGGAATACTTCACAGCTCAAGTAGGGTGGCTGGTGAACTGCATTTGGGAATCACAGACCTCAATTTTTAAACTGGAACAAGTTTATCAGGAAATTTGATTTATACGCTGAATGTCGATATTAGCTGTACATAGATAACATACGTCGAGTTAATACGAATAATATTTTACCTGCTAACTCGCTATTTGTACTCGATAACGCAGGTATCGTCATTAAAAAAGGATTAAAATATACACAGGTATCGTAATTAGAAAATTAAAATGTGAATTCCAACACAAATTAGCGAGTTGCAGGTAAATTGTTATTGAATAGATCTAGTACGTACTATAGTATCTCGCTTTTAACAAGTATAAAATAACACTCGCATAACCAACAGAGGCAAAGTACAATAATTATGCTTTTTTTTGGTAAAAGTAAAAATTTAAATACAATACATTTTGTTTTTTTAAGTCCATCGTGTTTGCCGGCAATATGTAAAAATAGTGAAATATATGAACATCTATTGTTTCAGAGGACATAACGGTAACGCACTCAAATTCTGAGTTGAGAGGATATTTAGGTTACATGACATACAGTCATGATTTTTTTTATTACGTTTCGGATCTCCAAGGTGAATAAACAGGATAAAGATTACCAAAAAATAAAAACACTTTTAAATTATGAAGTTACGTAACTGAATTTTTGTCACACCATGCATCATTTCAATTAAAACGTAATTATGTGACTAAACTGTTTACACAGCCCTGTGTATGTGTCCCAGCATGCCAAACGTGCGTAGTACAAATTACACTTGGACTGAAAAAGTAAATTTTACGTGATATTCGTGGAGGCATAAGCTTCGATGAATAAATAAGTTTGTTTCCAAGGGAAATGGGGACGAAAATAGTTGTTATCGATAAGTAAACATCACGGAATGATTACTCCTATAAAGTCTGACGAAAAGGGTTTCTGAACTTGATCAAAATGTTTGGAAGATTTTCTGACGAAGTTTTAGTAACCAAAGGACTTTCTGCGTCGCTCTCTCGATATTAATTCGGGTATAAAAAATAGTCTTCAATTCTTTCATCTCTCTCTATAATGTTTAGATATAAAAAAATATCTATACATCCGAATTGATAACCTCCTCCTTTTTGAAGACAGTTAAAAAGCAAAGGTTGCGTCTATCAGTTAGACTTTGGAATGTCTCGTGTGCTTACCTACCGTCAACCGGCACATTTATGTTTCGTGGCAGAAATTCGTGTAGTGGTACAACTTCCTACCAGTTAGGCACGAATTTTACTACCAGTGTTCTTTTCAAGACTTTGAATTTTAAGATACATATAAACATTTTTCTATATATAAACAATCTGAAATAGCGTTCATTCAAATAAAAAAAAAAAAAAAATTGTTGATAATTGACGGAAAACTGAAATGACAAACATTTTAAAAAAATACTGCCGGATTGATAACCTCCTCTGGCAGTCGGTTAAAAATAATCGGAAATGGTTTATTTTATATGGTTAAGAAACAATCTAACTAATGCCAATAGAATATACACCGCTGTTTGTAAACTGCACAACCAGTTGTGGCAATTAAAAAGCCACTATTTGTCGCAACGCTACACTTGAAAATAGGACTGTGTTTTTTTACCATAAATCACATTTCGATTCGTCACTTAAAATACTCGCTTTAGGAAAAAACCAATGCTTAATTTGTTGTTTGTCCTATGTTCGCTTTTCAGCGGAACATAAATTGCTGAGATATATTCTCAGGATAGTCAAATGTATACTCAGCCAAAAAGGTAGGATTTTCTTATTTGTATTTCTGAGTACTTAAGTTTTGCTTACATAAATTATATTTTCGTGAGTGGAATTTTTATGAAACTCACATAAAAGCTTAATCAGAATGCAAGAAAGGTCTTGGAAAAAGACTAATTTTGTTTTATGTATACATCCATTTGAGTGCAAATCACATTTGTAAATTTATTTCTGACACGGTCGGGGATAGTGTATAATTGTGAAAGTTTGGATGGATGGATGGATGTTGGTAACTCAATCACGCCAGAACGGCTAAACGGATCTGGATAATAAATGGCAATAGTGTTCGCATTATTGTGTTCCGGTGGAAGGGTGTGGGTGCCGGTGAAATCACATACGCATGATCCCCGTCTCAGGTGATGGACGCAAATATATTGTAAAAAAATATATTGTACTCCATAATAATATATGTATATTGCCTTTTTTTTGAAATTTCACACTTATTTAGATTTGGGTAACGCGGGGTGAAACGCGGGGTCGATCCCCGCCAGGGCAGACTGCGCGATGAGCGTAAAGTTTGTTCTCGGGTCTCGGGTGTTTGTCTTGTGTTTGTATATTTTCATGCCACCTGCGATAAGGTATCCGAGGTATGCGAAATCTATAAAAATACCTTTGGGTACAGAATTCTCTCTTTTGTATTTCGTTTGGCCTTCCATTAAATTTTTCGACGAGTAAATCGAGACCTAATCTTAGTGGCGAGTAGCACTGAAATGAAGCGAAAAATGTAGAGCGTTGCATTTCTTGCACCAATGGATATCCAGATAACGGACTTATTCTGTCGATAAATGAGAAATGGGCTGGTAAAATAAAAGCTTCACAATTTTTTTCATAGTTGAAACGAATCAATTATTTAAAAGGTTTTTCTGAAATTAGACTTACAGCCAAACCCTGTATTCAACTAACGTATATCTTATTTGTAGTTTAAGCAAACGTTTGGTATCTTTTAGTAAAAACCGAATGGCTTCACAATTCAATTTTTTGGAGGGAATAATAGTGGGATCTATTTTTTCCTTTACATTTTTTCATTGAAACGTTAATAAACGTTTACACACTCATACCTCTGCACTAGGATTCCCTGTGTCGCAGATGGCATGGACAAACACAGAAACACAAGACAAACACCCAAGACCCGAGAACAAACTTCATGCTCACCACACAAAGTGTGCCCCGGCCGGGAATCGAACCCGGGACCCCTCGCTTCGAAGGCAGGGCTACTACCAACTAAGCCACGGAGCCGTTAATGTTATAATAATATCGTAAACAGCCATAAGTAACACCAAAGAAATGAGATTACAACTTCATATACAAACAAAAGAGAAAAGATGTTCTCCTACAAATTATAATATCCATGAGTTTATTAGATTATAATATCCAATGAGTTCAATAAAAAACTTTTAGCAATGTCTTTTTAAATTGGAAAATCTGTGTAAGCTGTAATCTGAAGTTTCCAAATTCATATCGTCAGAACGATGTCTCCGAAACCTTATCGAAGTTAGCTCGCTTGTTCTAGAATAAGTAGGTAGCGTCAGCAGCGAGAAAAAATAAATAAAGAGACTCTTTTTCGAATTCAATTTCTATATTCATTGGGGTGAAAGCGCCGTGTTCCGTTTCGCAAACTTGCGGACGGTACTGGTTTATACAAAGACGTAAGTTTTTGTACAAAAGCTTATTGGATTTAGTGCGTTTAGTGTTTGTATGTTCGAAAATAATTGTCACAAATCAATTTCATGACACGACACGATAAAATTGCACAAATATTCAATACAGGTAATTTAATACAATAAATGACATAATGGTACTTTATTTTTCATGATTTTTCGTGATAGTTTTCAAATTTAAATAATAACACTGTCTGGAGAGCGTGGTTGCCCAGAGGTACAGACGCGAATTTTCAACCGAAAGTCGTTGCTTCAAATGCACCGATGCACCGAATTATTTTAAACAAACGTACAGCTAGAAACATGTAAGACATAACTACTTACTAATAAAAAATTATTTTACCTACATTGTAGCTCCAGAGGTAAAATAAATAATCGACTTTGTATGTAGATTTTAAGATCCCATTGTAAATGAACTAATTTAATAAGTTCAATATATTACAATAATATGTTTGTATGAGAATAAATGTCTTTAAACACATATGTATACATACATATCTATAAACAGATATATAACTAAATAAAAAAACCATTAGACTTCCCGTTAAAAATATCTATGAAACTTCTACAAAGTATTTTCAACTCGGTTCGTCGTTTCACGCCCAACTTATTCTCAAAGAAATAAATGGTCTAGGTATATTGTGTCATGTTATTTTTCTTTTATGTGTTAGTTGAATGCAACTAAGATCGAAATAGCAGATTCACGTACCCGATCCAAAGATTTAAATCATGTAAAGTGCAATCTATCTATCTACTATATCGAAATATATATAAATTACGTGTCGCGATGTTTGTCCGCGATGGACTCCTAAACTACTCAATCGATTTTAATCAAATTTGTACACCGTGTGCAGTTTGATCCAACTTGAGAGATAGGATAGCTCACATCAAAATTTATGATCGCAATATTATTTTATTGCAAATTATTTGTCTATTATTTGACAGTCACAATTACAAAAACGTTGGCCACAGCAACGCGTGGCCGGGTCAGCTAGTATCTATATATATATATACATCATAGCTTTTACATCAGTGTACGGTAGCTAACTTGAGTCACGCTTACAAGAAGAAAAACTTTTTGTATTATAGTTTCCGGGATAAAAGTAGTATATATGTTAATCTGGGATATAAGCTATCCTGGTACTAAATTTCATCCAAATCGAGCCATTTGTGCGTGAAGGACTAACAAACATACACACATATTACAAACAAACTTTCACCTTATAATATAAGTGTGATAAAGAGAAAACCTTTCACGACTGTTCTCTGAATATAAATTTTGTGTCTGCGCTTTGTTTTGTGGCGAATATAAATAATATCTTTGGACATTTCCAGAGAATCTTTTATTTACGTCTAGGCTTAGAAATCCGACCTCGCCTATATTTTCAATTATTCAAAGTTCAACCTGAAATACGTGGGTAATGCTTCGTAATCCCAGATCCTGGTATTCTGTCCAAGATCCGGATTGATAGGGGTGTCAAATATTACTTAAAAATCTTCAGGCTTCCTATAGAAGCATTAATCCGTCTTAATAGTTAACTACTTTGTAGTTAAGTTGGTAGCCCTATTTTTGGAGCAAGGGTCATGGTTTTTGGGCGAGCCAAGGCAAACATAAACCTGATGAGCATGAGGTCTGGTCTCAGGTGTAGAATGTATTTGTTGTGAGATTATGCGTGGTCAAGCCACTCGCGACAAGTACTCAGGGAAATTCTAGGATAATATTTTTTACTAACAGGAATTTCCATTATATCTAATTTGATACTTTAAATTATTTTTATGTATGAATGATGAAAAAAACTGATGACTACTTGATGTTAAGTAATATCCGGTCCTCATAAGAACAGTCATACAATTTATGGCATCTTTCGCTTAGGAGTGAAAGTTCATAGCCTTAAGATGTACCTTACGTGTTTTAATTTCCCCGGTAAGGTAGCTGCAACTTCACCGGCACCCGCAAAAGGAATACAGCATGTGCTCAACAAGCTTGACGAAAAAATTGATAGTAAGTTCTAGCGCTGCAAATATCAATTTCTCAAGATGCAGCAAATGGGGTTTTAGAAGAGATTTTCATATATTAGAAGTTTACATCACACGGAAGAATTATGGTTTCACCCTCGCCTTCCGAACATATTTCACCAAACAGATAAACCAAACGTCAGCTGAAAGTAATGTGAACTGGAGTGGCAACCCTAACGACTATCCGAACCGGATCCAGCTTAGCAATGGACGAACAATTCCAACGAATTTTCGAACAAAGGTGCACAAAATTCGTCGTCTCAAATTGGAGGCATTCGGTGGTGAATATCATACGAATAATTGTAATAAGTACGCATTTGCACATTGTAGTTTATAAATATTACTTCTATTGACACATACATTTGAATGGCCTCACAGCTTTGCCTTCGCTGTAAGTTGTGGGTTCCCCTAGGATAAAAATTTGTATGATGAACATAGATACTTTTGTCTTTGTCTGCTTTTAAGGCTGGTAACGTGTATTATCACTCTTTTAATATGGAGGCGAAAGTTTGAATGTTTGTGTGTGTATGTGTGCATGTTTGATAGTCCTCACGCTCAAACGGCTCGACGGATTTGGATGAAACTTGGTACCCAGGATAACTTATATCTTGGAATAACACGTAGGGTACCTTTGATCCCTGAAAACCACGGGTAGCATCACGGGGAACCGCAAAACTGTGCAAAATTTATAGACACTCAATGAAAGGAAAATGTTTGGACATTTAAGACCTTGCAAATCATTCCTATCTTATTCCGCCAGTTGGCGAAAATAAAACAACTGAATTGAGCACCGTCCTTTTTAAAGTCGGTTAAATAATAGCCCATCTAATGTTATCTGCTCCTAACAATATGTCACAACAGAATTCCATACCTGTTTTTCTAACTCATCAGACAGAAAAGGTATTTTTTTATCGCAGAATATTGCGGTATACGATCCTTATTTTCAAATGAAAAGGATACTTGTACCCAACAGCTATTCCATTGGTACTCCTGAAAAACAGCTTACGAAACATTTTATATGTCGTCCCTTTAAACTGACTTCGAAAAACGGAGGTTATCTATTCGGTTATATGTTTGTTACGTGATTTCTTAATCAATTGTCGATGGATTTAGAAGACCCTTTTTAAATAATTTAACAGAATCCCAAGAAATCTCATAGAAATTTCATTAAATCAAATAAAAATTTGTAAACAGTCAAATATTTTATCGTTGTATACTAATTTGAACACAAAACCACTATAAGAGTTAGACAGCTAATACATATATTACAAGTTTATATTACGAAATTGTAAAATCCTTCGACTTGTGGAGTACCAATGCGCGCTAAGAATCGAATGTCAGCTTACATTAGATTCAAGCCATTTTTCTAAAAGGTAACGTAGAGCGTCAATGGACCTTTTGGATTACGTAATCATCGTAGACATATATTCAGAACATGTCTGTGCTTTGAGTCTGCGTAAAATCGGCCAGCGATCACCACCGACTATAGTAGGCGGTAGCAAAAGATCCGTAACCAACCTTTATCACTCTTGCCTTAGTTGTAATATATTAATACAAATATACATAGTTTATTTCCAAAAAATAAGATACAATGAGTTTTGTAACACTGTTTAAGTAGTTAAGTCAACGGTAGATAAATATATATATATATACCGTTATATGATCTTCGACCAGTATCTTACAATTTCTATGACTTTGGCGGTTGCGTTGAGTAGGTCTTGTTGAGTGCAGGTAGGGCACAATGGGCACAACAGTTGGGCCTGAAAAACCTCATTTAGCCATATTGATTACGACCTTCCTGGGCCTGTTTAAGGACCTACCAATGAACATGCTAAAAAAGTTGTCGTCAAACCATATTTGAAGTACGATTTTAAGTATTTATTAAACTATGTGAGTACATCCCTACCACTTTTATCACCTCTCACTAGCCTCAAAGGTTTGCTGGAAGATAACTCTTAGGGTTAAGCTCGTCTTTGTACATACTCTTTGTTTATAGCTTATGTTTATTTAATTTTTTATTAGTGTACAATAAAGAATTACGAATTACGAAGTAAATTTAAAAGAAAAGCTGTGCTATAAGTGGCATAGCAAAACAATAGCTAGAAACAAGTTCGCGGAACAGGTTACCCCACAGTTACGGAGGCCAATTGGGGCTTTGTATCCCCTTCTGGGGATTGGCGTGTCTATCAACTACAGTTGATTGCAGGCTTCAAAAATGTCGGGGTAAAAATGTATCGAGTATTTTCAGGGAATAGAATTTTTGCTGCGTGGGAAGCGTTCTTGCCGCCACTGACCTACGTCTGTTACGCTTATTTGTAGAACATCATTAGTTCTACAATAAAGGATGTCGAATTTGACATATTTTCTGCAGTAGCCAATTTCACTATAGCAAGATAAAAAAAAAATCATGAATTCGACACAGCCTGAACTAGTCCCAAAATAAGCAAAGCTTGTACTATGAGAACTTAATAACTGATATATAATAGATTTTTTTTAAATCTCCGATGCTTGTGTGCCTCTTAAACGGGTGAACCGTGCACCATCGTACGGGTGCGTTTTTTTTTAATTCAAAAGCAGGTTTTCTAACGGTGACTTTTAGATATGATTTATCAAATTCGGTTCAGCCATTTCAAGATCATCAGGTCATTATTATTACACCGAGTCGAAAGTTTTTACATTATTGTAAAATGAACTTGTTACATATTAACACTCAGACACAGAACAATTCAATTCAATTCAATTTATTTATTTCAGACTCATGTCCATATTGATATATTACATTCAAATTAAATTACAATTAAACATATTACAAATTATTATAAGAATTAAATATATTATAAGAATTAGAATTAAAAATTAAAATATTATTTTATTTTATTTTGCCTAACATGATTCCCACCCACTGCTTCTGTATGGGACAATCGTTCCGGGCTGCAATGATGTTGAGAATGTTGAGAATACAAACATCTACGTTCGTCACACAAATTCTTGTCCTGAACAGTAATTGAACTCACGACCTATAACACAGAAGGCCTAACTACCTTCTGCCTAACTGAACTAAGAAGCCAGTCGAAAACAATAATACTAAACTCTAGTATAATAAAAGTAAATTTTACTTTTAAAATTCCGTGACAGACACGCGTAATAGTTTTGTCTATTACGGCTTGGAGACACGAAACCTAGGTCGTTCCCCGTGGCCTAATTAGTGACATTCTTGGTTAAGGTGGAACTACACCTGTAATTTTACCAAATTTAATGCCTATTTACGGTTAACCCAAGTATAATACATCCTAACTAATATTTTAAAACGAATGTGTGTTTGTTAGTTTCTTACGCTTTTATGCCTAAACTACTCAACCGAAAATTTCTCATACACATTGTGAGGGGTACAGAAAAGGACATAATATATCTTTCATCCAGAAATAAATTTATTGATAAAATCTACATTAACACGAGCGAAGCCGCGAGCAAAAGCTAGTTAATTATAAAAGCTATTTAACAAACACTTAGTTACATGACTAACTAGTTATTAGTCTAGTTTTATAAAACTACACATATTATTTCTCCTTGATTTTTTATTTGTTAAGGTTCATTTTTGTATTGGGTTGCAATGTCAAAGTCAAAGTAAAATAATACTGTAATTTGACATATCTGTGTACATGTTAGGTGTCATATTACTTGCTAATAATGTAGCTCTCCGTTGATGAAAGATTTTTTAAAGCGATTTAGTGGTACGGGAATACCTTAGTCGCATAACAGTTGTTATGGGAACTACTTAACGTAAAGTGGAAATTTAACTCATCTCCTCACTTTTGTAGAATGAAACACAAAAACTGTTTCTACCTATGTCTGTTATAGACTTTGAAACCATCCAACCGATGTACTGATCCCACTGATTTCATTAGGAAGGAAAAAAATGCGCAGAAGATTTTAGACCACTAAAACAATGCATTAAGCAAAAAAAATTTTTTTTAGTTTAGTAGCACACGCCGGGTATCGGCTGGTTAGTAGTTTTATGAGATATGCAAGTACCGTTTGTAGTATATATTCATGGACATTTCGCACATCGCCCTCTTTCCCCAAACTACACATAGCTAGTTTCTACTATGGGAACTAGTCAACCCAAAGAATTCATATATCATATGATTACCTAATTACACAGAACAAACATCCATATTTGTCACACAAATGCTTGTCCTGGGTGGGAATCCAACCCACGACCTACAACGCAAAAGGCAGAGCTACCAAGTGAGCTGAGAGGTCAGTCAATTAGTATGTTATTTACGTGAATCATTATGTAAAAATCTCGTGAAAACAGGAAGGAAAATTTGATTCTTACGTAACGTTCTTTGCGGGTCAAAAATATTCAATGGAAATTACAAGAAATGTTGCATACGACAATCATGCACCTTAAATAATGTTTATATTCAATATAATAATAGTTTCTACAAAAATTGGATATTAGCGTGGCTCAGGCTATACAAATTAATAACAACTATGGTGTGTTTCTTTGTCCTAATTGCACAAAGCAATGGGGTTAAGCGGGATTCGTGACATGAGTTTGAGTAACCAACGCAATTCGCATTCTGCTTTTGTTCTGCGTTGGTCGCAATTCGGCTAATGCTGCAGTTTCAATGTACACTACACTACCCAAACTTTTACAATAGTAGCGATTAATATATTTTGTTGAAATACATGAAACATATAAATGAAACGCTCAAAGCGCAGCGTCCCTAAATATTCTATACCATACAAATCATCTAAATTAAGCTACTCTCCGTTCGTTTAGATTAAATAACACAGGAATTGGTCACTTCTCAAATGAAAAGAAGATTGATGTCATGAACGGTATTTTAATATACAAATGAGATGACATTTTTTTCTATGGAGAGGGTTCGACTAGTCACCAAATTTGCGTGTAATCTCTTAGGTACATATTAATTAAAAAAGTACGTCTTCAAATATTTTTTTGAGAAACCAATTGTAATAAAGATTGTTATTTTGACTTTCCCTTTTCTTATTTTATACTACTTAAGTGACGGGGCGAGCTGAAGGCCCACCTGTTGGTAAGTGGCTACCTCCTCCCATAACAACAGCAGTACAAACTAGGTCCTCCGACCAAAGTCGCATTCCGTTGCGCCCGTCGCCCGAGACGGAGATATCACGTCTCAGGCACCTGAGATTTCACCAGCACCACACCCCTCCACTGGAACACAGCAATACGATTGCATCACTGTTTGGCAGCAGATTTCCAGGCGTTGACGCAGTACTTTCCAGGTGTGGCAGACGAACGTGCCACAAGTTCTACCACTACTTTTAGTTGCTCCTTTGGCACACAGAGGGTACGTATAGAGGTTCTTGAGGGTTCATACCTATGGGCGAGAGCAACTTATGATTTTCAATATAGAACCGGTATAAATATAATGAAATTCGTTTAATTAAGATCGAGTAATTCACATTTCACTGAAGTTTTGGAAGTTCTAGTTGGATTGGATAGGATAAGTCTTCCAAAGCTCGTCACAAAAAGTCATTACGACAAAGAGGTACCAATTAGTAAGTTTGTCACGAACGTAGGTTAACAAACAGCCTACCGTTGGGAGAGGCTTGGAAGGAAAAGCGTCACGAAGCTTTCGAAATTTTAAATAAATACATTTTCATGGACATTTCACTCAGCGTCAAACTAAGCATAACTTTTTTTTTTTTTTATGTCTATAAGTGACGGAACGAGCGGAGGGCCCACCTGATGGTAAGTGGTGACACTCGCCCATGACAACAATAATGCATGCGACTCAGTATCAGATTCAAATCTTTACTGAGTCGCATTCATCCTGCTGCGTCCATCACTTAAGACGGGGATGATACGTCTCATGCGCATGTGATTTCACCGGCAGCCACACCCTTCCACCGGAACACAGTAATGCAACCACTACTGCTTGGCGGCAGATTCCAGATGTGGTGGCAGTACCTCTCCGGACGAACTTGACACAAGTTCTACTGCTACTTTTGGTAGGGATCAAAGGGTACACACCTACGGACGCGAGCAACTGGACCCCCCAAATAACTTGTGCTATGGGGATATTTTTTTTTTATTTACCCTTAATTTTTAACACCCAAACACAGAGCAGATGTCTACGTTTGTCATGCAAATGTATGTCTTGGGTGGATATCGAACTCACTACCGATAGCACAGGAGGCAAATTTTTGGTCCCAATATATGCCATGATATTTTCCTTCACCGTTTGGAGAACGTGTTATTGCGCACGGAAGATATTCAAGTGAAAAAAATGATTTTTTGCACATTTTGATATGAACCAGGGACCTTCAGATTGAAAGTCGGCGTCTGTGCCTCTGGGCCACAATAATATTATTTATTTACATAAATTCCACTGACGCCCGTTTACTCTAGCTGATGAAGATGACTCTCGGTTGTCAATAGTAGACTCAGCTGTGGAAACAATAGAAACTGTTTTAGCATTCTGATCTGGATACAAACAACAATCTTAAAGTGGGAAATTGGAAGCCGACATTGATCGGCTACAAAGCTGAATTTGTAATTTGTTACGCAATATCTCTGAAGACGCTTTTACGTTGAAGAAGCTACTTGAACTAGTTTTAGATAAGTTACTTGGTCATAGTTTCAGCAAATTTAAAGGTATTCTGGCTTTTATTCTTATGGAGCCAGATAAATATGTTAATTTAATGATCACAAAATAATAAAACCCAATTATATTTGACAATAACTGGAATGTAATAAAAAATAATAACGTAATTCTAATGATATATATTGTTCGTGTTTTTTTTGATTTGTTTTAAGAATTAACAATTTAAACTATCTAGATCTAAAAGATCCACATTAATTTTTGCGTGTAAGAATAATTACAAAACGGTTAATTAAATTGAATGTTCAAAACGTTTAAGGAGAAAGAATTGAAAAAATAAATGTATTTGAACTTAAAATTTAAAATGTTTTACACACATATAAACCATATTAACACCTAGATAATAAACATTTATATTTATAAACATTGATGTTATGCTACTACTCGTACCAAAGTAAGTGAATTGCTGAATATAATTTTTTTGGATTTGTTATCTTACACAATTATACAAACTCCTATTGTTGTCAATTATGACGTCAGTTACTGACATCGAATTGAGACAATTGGATGGAAAATAAATTTAGGTATTTAATTTTAATAGTTAGGTAATTTTACGGGCTTAAACACAGGCTGTAGACAGTTACTGGCTTAACGTAAATACGCCTTAAAAGTCGTGGGGTTGAGTTCTATCGATAATGTCTGGAGACTTTCAACTTTGGGTGATAATGACAACAAATTAATTTGGGTACCTTCAAAACCGTTAAATGAGATTTTATCAATAACCTTTGACAGATTTTTAGAACAGATTTGCAATTTATCTGTACATTTTTTACTTGATATAGAATCCGTAATGCAAAGAAGCATTTTTATCCACTTGGATTTTTTTTTGACTATTATTTGACATGTACTGTTATTGTTAATGTATGTAAACATGAAAATAGCTACAGCTAAATAATTAAATAATATATACTGTCTAACTTATCGTCTTCGTATCTGTGTACACAGTCCTATCTCTAATCAACTTTCTCTGTACTCAAAGGTTTAGGTACCAGCCTCTAATGTTCCCACTGCAGGGACATCGGCCTACTCTCCATAATCGAGAGTGAATGGGCTCTGATCTACCACGGGAGCCCAATCCGGATTGGTAGATGTCACATGCCGTCGAATTTTTGGTTCTAAGACATGCCGGTTTCCTCACGATGTTTTCCGTCACCGTTTCGAGAACGTGGTAAAAGGTTTGCTAGAAGAAAACTCTTTATGGGGTTAAATTAGCCTTTGTACATATTTTATTGAATACCTTGTGTAAACGTGTTTTTGTGTACAATAAATAATTAAAATACCGTTTTACAGCAGCACCAATTTATCATGTGGTTTTAATTTTAATTTGGCATGTTGAAATAAATTATCTTATATAATATAAATAACATGCTTGTTTGAGAGGCTACTGAAAATGGCTCGGATTTATTTTCATAGATTTTGTTAATAGTAATTTGTATTTTAATTATGAATAACTGAACTCTTTGAATTTATCCGCTTGGAATTTAACATTTTATTGCGCGGAATATTAAATTTATTTATTTTTTCTTAAATAAATACGTTTAAAAATTTGAATGCGACAACAAGAAATGTAATGTACAGCGGTTTTTGAAAACTCTACAAACATCCAAAAATTGTATACAATACATCAATGATATTTTAGTTTACTCCGAAACCTCGCTGTCTCATTGGAGCAGTACGTTTAGTTGGCCTACCCATATATAATAAGGGTTGTACCCCTTAAGGTCGAGAAATAAGGGATGAAAAAAATTTAAGTTGGTTTTTTTCAATTTCTAATTCAGCCACTTTTTAATCTACCATAATAATTGTCATAATATACTCTACTATCAATAAGGTAAGCAAACCCGATGAACCGTTTGAGCGTAAAGGTGTAACAAACATACACACACATACACAGTCATACAAACTCTCGCCTTTATAATACATGTGTGATTCAGTTTATTCAAAGGAAGCGAGTCGAGTCAAGTTTTACACATTTATTTTCTTTGACATCTTTATGTTGTTTAATGAATGTTTTGTTTCCTTTTCAGTTTGTGTTTGAATACGAGTATACGACTTATGATATGAAAACAAAGCGTAGATTACATAAGAACACGTTTTGTTACATTTAATTAAGTTAATAAAGGTAGCCTTAGAATTTGACTGAAAAATTACTGAAAGCCTAAAACGGCATAATTTAAAGTTTTTAATTAAATTCAAAGTTTGTATCAAACAAACACTTTGAGATTGTTTTAGAACAGAATAGGATAGGAAATTACATTGTAATACACCATGATACCTGTATAAAATATAAATACTAATGCTGAAACATATAAGGCACAAAGAGCGCTTATTGCTCAAAGCAATCTGTTCCGAGCAACCGGTCTTAGGGCAGACAAAAAATTCTATAGATAATGATAATAGTGTTGGCCGTAGATGGCCTTGAATGATGGCGAGGGCGAGAGGCTCTCAAGAAGGGTAAGGTTTTAAACCAAATGAAGCAACGGCTCGTAGGCTCGTACTCGCACATGGAGGGTTCCGTGACACCTATTGTATTTTTTTATTATGTAATAGGATGTACACCATTATGACACAGTTATCTGGGAAATAAAACTTTATTTTATATATGGATAAAGACTTGAAAGATATAGTCAAAGTCAAAGTCAAAAATATTTATTTCCGTTGACTTTTTAAAAATTACTTGGAATCGTCGCGTTTTTTAAATTAATATGTACATGAACATGCGTTTTAAAATTAAGATTAGCGGATGTTTAATCCATATCCGACCCACCATATCTATCTGAGACTAACAGTAAAACATTGAACGGATATTGAGGGCTTGTAGTTGGAGCAAAACGTATTTAGGTACTATTTGGGAACAGAATCCCAAAAGTGGTCGCCGCTTGAATCGATCGTCTCCGAAAGGCCTAGAATTGTCAACTCACTGAGCACTACACTCTCAAGTTATATGTAGCCACGGACAGAATTACTGATGTATAAAATATGAATGTTTGAAATGAACAAACTGGTTTTAATATTGCAAAGTTTGCTCTGCGAGTACGGGTGATATCAATGGAAAATATATGACTTCTATGTGTAGTTTAAATGTGATTGTAAATGATCCTATTGTACAATACACTAAGGTATTGGTATTTAGGATCATTAATTGCGATGAAATTATTATAATGTTCGTTAAAAATTCTGCATCTTTTATTTCATTAATTGTAATAATATACTGTGTACTCCAATTATTTGGAGCACACTGAATATATTTGCAATCAAACTTGGAATATTAATAGTCTGCTGTTGAATTTTTCGTGGAAATATTTTGCGGCCTCGTAATAATTTGGCTAAATTAATATATATTGAAATCAGGTAATTATCATTCATTTGAGAAATATCAAAAGACTTTTTTTTACCATGCGCGCTGTAATTAATTTTATTAAATTATATGTCGGCTCCGTAATTTAGTTGGTGGTAAAATAACATATTTTTTTCAATTCAGAGTATTGCGCGCATACGATGTGACTTGACTTATTAAATAATTTTGTTCAAATAAAATTCAAAGCCAAAAATCTTTATCTCCGTTCATATCTTAAAAATACTTGGAAAAGTCACTTTTACTAAATAAATATAGACTCACAAGATTACGCGTTTTTATTACAAGTTTATGTTTAAGTTTGTGCTTGTATAAACCCTAACCAACTCTCCGTGGGGACAAAGAGCAAGAAACGCCAAATGGAAGTATTACCTCCTTTTTACCAGAATAATACTGTTCACAAACTATATAATTATGTTCCATATTCATACATATTCATCATGTATTGGGGAGCAGAGCGACAACAGGCCATGACGTTTTATAAAGTACCCATGCGAACGAGCTTAGCTCGGTATTTTACGTGTAATGTAAACTTAGAAAGCCAAAGCAAAATTACATATTAAATTTTGTTTTAGATAAAGCCCTATCTAAACACAAAATTTCATCCAAATCTTTAGAAGTTTTTGAGATACGCGACTTAAAAATAAGTAATTTTGTTTACTTGGAGGATATATTTTTTCCAGTTATTCAATCGTTTATTTGTTAAATAAAAACAAATAAACTATTGAATCTTCTTCTGAAATTTCTATAAAACCAGTCTGAAAGCAAAAAATTTTTTTTTTTTCAAGTCAGTTTATTCTTAAGGAAAAAGAATACAACCTCGTTTGTTCGTAAGTGCTCACCCATCCAAGTACAGACCCGGAGTTACCTTAGCTAGCAAGCATCGCCACGCTTAAAATAAGCATTTCCGTTATGGTTCTCATTTGGCCTGAAATTCTACGAGTGACATAAAGCCGTGAAATTCAGCAGTTTGCGGGCTGAGTGAGCGATAACCATAATAAACCTAGCTACCTGGCAACATTCACGCTACAATGTAATCCTGCAATGACGTCATTTCATTAGATAGACATGTAAAACAAACGGCATAAAGCTCAACTTGGGAGAATTGCTTGGATTTATACGAGTTTGTGCGCCTCGGTAACATACGCAATACACGTGCGTGTAAGATTTTTTTCAGTTGGCATTACTGTATGCCCAAGTTCTTGATACTTGCTTCTAACATTTCCACTAGTGGGATACAAGATTCAAGATTCATTATTAAAAACCTCGAACTGCCTTTTTTCATGTGAATAAGTGACGGAACGAGCTGAAGGCCCACCTAGTGATAATTGGTTACCTCCGTCTATAACAACAGCAAAACGACTTAGGTCCTCCCCGACCGAAGTCCAAGAAGACCGAAGTCGCATCCCGTTGCGCCCGTCACCCGAGACGGGGATCTTATGTCTTATGCGCATGTGATTTAATGGCACCCACACCCTTCCACCGGAACACAGCATTGCGAATGAACCGCTGCTTGGCGACAGATTACCAGGTGTGGAGGCAGTATTTCTCCGGGCGAACTTTGCACAAGTTCCAAAGCTACTTTTTCTTCATTAATATTGCAATTCACAAGGGATGGTCCCTTGTGATAACTGAAACCAGAAATAAATTTGAAATCCAGAATGTATATAAACAACCTTAGACCATTATGAGAAGCAATTGATGTGTTGAGTATTGAGACTATAACGGTATTGGGATTGGGTTAATGGGTTTTAATTGATCATAGGAGACCAATCCGGATGATTTTGTCTATGCCACCTCCAACAAAGGGAATCTATTGTAACTTACGTTTGGTTTTTAGGACATGTCGTTTTCGTCATGACATCATGACGACAACGGAATGTCCTAAAACCAAACACAGTTATTATAACATAAATACAGATTTTTCACATAAAAATATTTGGTGAACGTCTGGATTTGAACTAGATTGAAAGTTCGCTTAACGAACATCGAAAAAAAAACCCTTAAAGCGTTTGTTTGCTGCGCAATGGAATACTCAGGGCATGCCGATAAAGAAGGCAGATAAAAGAGCGAATTATGCCACACCACCCGTTAAACTACGATGCCTTGCCAGGGTGACAACATTTAACAAATATTAGGACAGAAAAATCAATTGATTTTAAGATGATCCGAAAGGGGATGATATTTAAGTCTTTTCTGTTATAAATGAGTAAGTAAATAGTGAAAATTGGATGTTTCGCTTCAGTATTATTGACTCAAATAGCTTAGTTGACAAAAGTAATAAAAAAAAGAGTTATATTTTTTTTCACACAGTGTCTTCTAGCCCCAAATTACGCAAAGCTTGTACTTTGGGAACTACATATTGTCTCAAAGGATTCATGGGGCACTAGCAATGGTCTTATCATGAAGGGTCGGATAGGGTTTGAATAAGCATCAAACTAAGTAAATATATTTCAAAACTTCAATGGTCTAAGAATCGACTAAGAATGGTTGAAAAGATTTTTGACTTTGTCTTAGAACTACGTGTGTTCTTAAATTGATTTATTAGTTAGATTTTTGCCTTGCAGATTTGTGTACCGTACCAGCCTCTAATGTTCCCACTGCAGGGACACCGACCTACTCTCGATAATTGAGAGTGAATGGGCTTTGAATGGCTTACCACGGGAGCCCAATCCGGATTGGTAGATGTCACAGGTCTTCGAATTTATGGTTCTAAGACATGCTGGTTTCCTCACGATGTTTTCCTTCACCGTTTCGAGAACGTGGTATTGTGCACATTTTTCAAGTGAAAAAACTCATTGTTGCACGTATGGGTTTGAAACAGCAACCTTCAGATTGAAAGTCGGCGTTTATGCTCCTGGGCCACCACGCTCTCATCAGATTTGTGTGATTTGCATAAATTATGTTTTTTTTTTTTTGTAAATTGAATACAGAAGTCAATGATAAATTGAACAGACTATTCGACAGGGTAGGTACACTCTGATAATTTAGTTTTAGGTCTCACAGGACATCGTATCATATGGTCACCCTAAAATCTAAAAGCCTCATCCCTTTCGCCTTTCCTTCTTGTTGTGCACGACACGTTTCTAGGGCAAGAAATTTTGGTACAATTTCGTGCTGTTGTTTTATAATTGCGTAGGTGAAAGTATTTTATTTCTACCATTCAATTCTCAGTTATGGTATCGACCCTTGGGGACATGCTGCTGAAAAAGAAAGGCCATTTAGATTGCAAAAGCGCGCTATTAGAACACTTTGTGGGGTTATATGGGATCATTCTGCTCGTGAGCTGTTCCAGAAACTAGCGTACTTTACTACTTGTGAATATAATCCGAGCCTCAATATACGTAAGGAACAATTTGGAACAGTATCCGACGCGGGCTGACTCTGATTCAACTTAGCATCCCGAGGGTGACTTTGTGTAGTGAGCATTAAGTTTGTTCTCGAATCTTAGGTGTTTGTCTCAAGCATTGTTGCAACTTGTACTATGGGAATCTGGTTACGGATAGGATATACGCATATACAATAGTATTTCTTTTTGTAAAAATGTAGGTACATTAAATTCATATTAAGATTATATTAAATAAAACGTTTACATAATATTTCGGGTAAACACGAAGGTTTCATAACCTCAATTTTCATGTTTATACAATTTATAATTATCGTAAAATATTTTTGTAAATTTCAGTCTAATGTGGGTAACAATTTAAAAGATTGCGCACAGAAAATACACCCCTTTGAAGGTAGTACAAACAGACAGATATACATTACACTTTAAATAATATAATAGAGAACCTTTAACCTTTGCGATTTAGAATTATATGGAACACCAATGAATATTTATTACTTTCCAAGATCTAGATACCTATCATCAACTAAATACTTAATACGCACATTCAGAATTAAAGTCGCGTATTGAATAGAGTTCCCAAATAATATAATCAAAGTCAAAGCGTACAATAGAAACAACTTCGTGGACGTTAGTATTCGCCCTGCCTTCGAAGCGAGGGGTCTCGGGTTCGATTTGGGACACACTTTTTGTAGTGAGCATGAAGTTTGTTCTTGTCTTGGGTGTTTGTCTTGTGTTTCTATGTTTGTCCGTGCTATCTGCGATACAGGGAATCCTAGTGCAGTGGTGTGTAAACGTAAAAAAAAACTCTATTCCCATTGAATTATTATAAAAAATTTATAACGTCACTTATCTATAAAAATGAATCCCTAATTCCTTCCCTTGGTCACGGCATCACGCGTGCGTACCAATTTTACTAATTCTTTATTTGCTGTGGTTTTTATTATCAGGAGAAGGTTTTTATGCAAGAAAAAAACAAGAAAGTTGCGCGGAACATTTGAAATTTTAAGAAAACATAACACATGCTTATCCTGTGTGGAAATGGAACCAACAACCTGCAGCGTAGAAAGCAGAGCTACGACGAAGTGAGGCCAACCGTACATAGCTTGCCAAACTAAGCATAGTTTATACTATAAGATAGATAGCTGATATAATACTTATATATTACTTTCTTTATATATACACAAAAATGAACACCCAGTCACTGAACAAACCTTTATCAGTAAGCTATTCAATGGTTTTTGAAGAATGAAACATATTCTATAAAAGCTTAATTACTCTTCTAAATAACATGAATTTCGTATTGGGTCAGTTTGGTCCTCAAGGGACAAATATAATGGCAGTATTTGTTATAATAGCCTTTTCATCCAACATACCCTTTCATCTTTATAACGAAGGCTTTTAGTACCAAATTGATCAAACTTCCAAATAACTATAAAAGCCGAAAACAGCCGTTATTTACGTAACAATGGGAAAAAATTCCGAACAAAAGTAAAATTGGATGGGCACATATAAATTGAAAAAGTGGAATGTTCACAGAGTAAAAAATTAACAGAAATTGAAATTCGGTTTCCCAAAATTATTGATAAATAAACCGACAAGTGCGTTTTGGACACACACAGTGGGGTTCTATACCACTTATAGTATTACCTGTATCGCAGGTGACATAGGCAAACACAACATACACCCAAGATCCGAGAACAAGGTTTACGTTCATCACACAATCTGCCCCGGCCGGGAATCGAACCTGGCTTCGAAGGCATCTATTTATATAACGGTAACACAATCCATATTGGTAGGTTTCAACGAATTTTCGGTTTTTGTTATTCTTCTTATAATAACACTATATTACTGGCGATGAAATTTGTTGCGATGGTCATACCCTGGATTAACACATAGGCTACTTTTGTTAAGTGCAATGCAGTGCAGTGCATAACTATAACCGAGGTTGTACCCGATAGTTATACATTGATCTGATTATATACATGAATTTCAGTGATCCTACGGGAAGTAGTATAAATCACAAATATACTACTTCCCGTAGGACATCTTATTACTCACTGAAATAACAACTGAAATTAGATCATACATGCACCAGCCAACAAGAAAACTCAATAAAGAAAACTTCCTTCTTTAAATTCAACGACTAAAAAATTAAACGTCAAAATCATTAATCAAAACCATACCTCGAACAAATTGTTATTTGATGTCGATCAAGTGGACGTTTATCAACCATACCAAGGACAAAATGAAATT
Organism: Aplocera efformata; assembly: GCA_921293045.1. NCBI lineage: Eukaryota > Metazoa > Arthropoda > Insecta > Lepidoptera > Geometridae > Aplocera > Aplocera efformata. Next base: position 3,060,280 of record OV121061.1, read on the forward strand.
ATATTTATTCTTCGAAACTGGCCAAATTACCCCTCTGCTTGGTATTAATAACTTATAGTTTAACGAGCTAACGTGGAGCATTGAAGGTATTGATTTTCTATTCGAAACCTTATGCTCTAATTCTGTATTTTAGAAACAATTAATTTAGCCCTTACCTTATAGCATGCTATCTTCGACGGCGTTACTTTGAAACCATGTTGTTTGCATCCATAGCTAAATAACTATAACGTTAACACACTCATTCCTCTGCACTAGGATTCCCTGTGTCGCAGATGGCATGGACAAACCCAGAAACACAAGGCAAACACCCAAGACCCGAGAACAAACTTCGACCTCAAAATTTCTACATGTGCTACTAAGAGGCTGCAAATAAAGCAAACTACGAGTAAAGTAGCAGTGTCCTTGTGTTAAGTTTGTCCGGAGTAGTCACTAAACAAAACAACAAGTTTGTCGCGAAGGAAAAGGGTGGGTGCCCGTGACGTATTTCCATGCAAAACAATGTGTTTTTCATTCCAAGTAATGTGGGTTTAACTTATCTTATTTGTTCAGCTAACAAGAAACAAATGTATAAAAACTCCCGAACTGGACCCGTAGTGGTGATAAAATGATGATCTTGAAACGCCTGAAATCTTCAGAAGTTATAGCTAAGAACGTCAGCTTTGAAACCGCAGAAACCACATTAAAATTGGTGCATTCGTTCGGTAGCTACTCGTACGATGCCACACACAGAGACAGATACACTACAAATTTATAATTCCTTTCTTTCTCTCTATAATTATTTTCTTCTCGTCGGGGACTGAAAGATGAAAATTAAAAGCTGACTATAATTTTGTCATCTTTATCTATGGTGTATACATGTAATGTGCATTAGGAGCTTCTGTGACACATTAGATTTGCACGAATATGTTTACTTGTGCATAAATATTTTGAATTATCCAAACGATACATGAGATTTAAAGAAATTAACAAGTTTGATTTTGAGATGCAATTACAGGTGTGTGAGATATACGAGACACCCTCACCATTCCACCATCCACACAGCAATGCGAGTGCACCTCTGCTTAGCATCTTAATAGGTGTCGTCTCAAAAGTACTTCTTCCGACAAAGTTGGCACAAGTTCTACTATTACGTTCGCACTAAGGTACCCTACGGATGCGAGCAGCATGGGCCCAAAACTTAGCTACAGACACGTCAAAACGAAATATAAGAATTAGAATTCACAACAAATGTGTACTCCTCGTAATTCGATTACATCCCCCTGGGCGGGTTTAGGAACAATGTGTTTTGCATACAAAAGTGAAGTGAAGTGAACCAATCACGGGAAGTGGTTGAAATTCCACGTTTAATGGCCGAAAGTGTACTATCTAACATCCTTATTTTAACCCTATACTTTTAGGTGCCGTTTTTGCTAGATTCAAAAAAGTGAGGTTTAATTCACCTGTATATTATTTTTGTAAACTGTTGAGTTAAATTAAATTTGGATAAATTTTTGTTATAGTTGATGGGACAACTTGCTTAAACCCTGTTTATCCAGCTTGGTCCTATAGAAATTCTTTTTTCGTATGTTTATTTTTGGAAATTATTGAAACTTGAATGTTTTTTTTCTATTTGATGGAACCAACTTGGATATATACCCTGTTTAAACAAGTTGGTCCCATTGAAATCATGTAAGCATTCTACCTCTAAGGGTGAGCAGTAGATGAATGTATTGAAATTGGTTCTTTAGATTTTAAATTAATCACTAGTTCCGATGCAATATGTTTGTCTCGATAAAGCATCTTTTTGCAACGTTTCGAAGTTGCTTTACAGAACAAATTATAGAGAAATAGAAACAGAAAATTTATTTATTTACTGTTTCAACACACATAATATAAAAAAATGACAATAGAGAAAATACCTTATTAAAATAATATGAATCTAACGCAGGAGTTTTTATTTACACGGATGTCTAATGATCACAGTTCAGTGCTCTAATGAGCTCCACATTAGGCATGCCTGTAGTGAATTATCCAAACGATATATGAGATTTAAGGAAATAAACAAGTTTGATTTTAAGGTGATATATACGGGACATAAGAGACGTTATATAAGGGACAATAGCACCCACACCATTCCACCGTAACATAGCAATGCGAGTGCACCACTGCTTTGTGTCAGATTACTAGATGTCTTCTCAAAAGTACTTCTTCCGACAAAGTTGGCACAAGTTCTACTATTACGTTCGCACTAAGGTACCCTACGGATGCGAGCAGCATGGGCCCAAAAGTGGGTGAAAATCTGGGTACACAATTTGATTAACATAGGTGGATATTTATTTATTGTTTCAATGCTCGATTACTAACTTATAGATTACTTAAGTGAGAAAGTAAATACAGCGTAAATACAAGTCTGTAAATTTCTAAAGTAAATTCGTTATTTCACTCGCATTGGGCAAGTTTTAGTCGATTAATAAGCATCCATTATTAGTATTGATAAAATAAAATTCACAGTTTAAAAAAATATCATTTAGACGAACTTATAATTTAAATGGCTATGGCTGTGGCTCCAGCACTGGCTGAACGGGTTTGCATGAAATTTGTTATAAAGGTACCTCAAACCATGGATTAAATATACAGAAAAAGTAAAGTATTTTTTTAACTTGCAAAAGCCACATCATTTGTCAGTTTTCCCATAATCTCATGTAGACTTTTTAACCGCATGGCACAGGTATTAATGCAAAGAGTTTTATATACTGTCATTTCCATAAGTACCATATCAGAGTATTAGAGTATCTGTGGTAAAAAAAGGCCCATTATGTTTTAATTAATAGGCATATGTCACTTGAAGGAAACTCTAATTAAAAAGGCGTTCAAATATTTATAATTATGAACGGATACTGTTTTTAGTCACGCAAGTTATATCTTACTTTTGGGTGAAATAAACATTACTTAACACTTTAATTAAATTCTTCGATAAAATAATGTCATTGTTTTAATATGCTACTCGTTTAATGGGGAAAATTATTCATGCATAAATGAGTATGAGAGCGTGGGGGCTGAGTTGTGCAATCCCTGATTTTCATTCAGAAGGTCATAAGTTCAAATCCAAACAGAGAATGTGGTTTTCTCCTTAAAAATATGTATGAGCATTATACGACGGCGATGAAAAACATTGCCGGAAATGTAACATGTAATATCATACTCCTGTGGCTAATTAAAGTCTATTCACTCTAACTTATCGAGAGTAGGCTGTAGTCGGATCATTTGCTCGGAAAGCTGGTACAGAAATTAGTAAAATAAAAAATTTAAAGCGACATTTCGATGTCTTGTCAGTCCTAAACATCTCTGGTATGTATGACAGCAAAATTGTATTTGTAGAATGAGTAAAAGAATATCCATTTCAGTTTTCAAATCACAAACTACAGCTAGTGTTCACAATTTTATAAAAATATAAAAATATGAACACAAATCTTTTATTTTACAGGAAGTAGACATTTCCGCGCTAGCGAGGTTTACGAGCGAACAGTTTTTTAGTATTTATAAACTAGCTTAAAAACTGTTGAAAATTTAACACTGTTTTAAAATAATATATATAGGAATATAAAAAAATATAAATATGTTCATTCAAAATATGTCGATTGGCGTATATAAAAAATATCCTTTACGCAGTCATAACACTATGCATGATTTTTGGGTACTAGAATTCCCTGTGTCGCAGGTGGTATTAAATAGAAGACAAAGGACCCGATAAAAAACGGTTATAACCGAACAACCTACGTAGCCTTTTATTGTGATACAAGGTTTTATTACAAAGTACACCCAAAATACGCCTTGTTAACATAGGCAGTTGTCATGCTTAATATGTGATATTTTTTTACTGAAACACGAAACTTAAAATCTAATTTTGTGCCCAACAAAAATAGTCACTCAGAATTGATCAATATTACAGTGGTCTATTTTGGGCTGAAACATTCAAACTTTACTAAAACCTTTCGTTTCATAAGTCGGAACATGACAAAGCACTCGTAGCGAAGCTGGCTAGGATGTGCTTTACAGATAATTTATGTAAATCAAACCTCTACCCGGTCTCTATATGGATGGATGACCGTTTAGCAAGATGTCGGAGACTTTTGGGCAGCTTGAAAACTGGCACCAGAATTGACCACTTACAATGACTACAGAGCGTAAATTTGATATTTTGGTAATGATAAATCTATTTGTAGGTAGTAACTGTCAAAAAAATCCCTAGAGTGCTTCGCTGACAGAATTGCTAACTTTAGGAATCACAAATTGAATCTATTTAATTTCATTCACAATGTCGTTTCTAAAAGCAAATCGTTTTCAAATTACTATTATTTTTTATTTTATTGTTTAATTAATATCCTGGATTACTAAGGAATGATAAAATGGAAGAAAGTGATAACTGAGTTGTTCGTGGTAAAACATTGGCAGCAATGAGCTCAACACTCGTCATGTCTATGTTCCCATGAGTGTTTCCTTTAGACGCTGTGCCTTACAGGGACAAAGGCGTGAAATCTATATATAGGGTGTGTGAATATGACTCCGCCCTTTCTCAACAGATGTCGTTTTTAGTATTGTTTACGTGTACTAATAAATGACCATACTTGTATTCGATAGTACTGAATGTCAGCTATCTAACGCATTTTATGATATTTGGTTGAAGTGTAAGCAACAATTGTTTTCACCTTTTCGAAAATGTCGGTTTTTATTCCAAATAAACGTCATTTGCGGGAAGTGTTATTACATTATTTTATTGCGAAGAAAACTGCAGCGGAAACTTATCGTTTGCTTGTGGAGATTTATGGTGAGCATGCTCCGTCTAATACAACTTGCAAGGAATGGTTTCGACGATTTCAAAATAACGATTTTAGTACTGAGGATAAAGAACATGGAAAACCACCAAAAAAATTTGAAGATGCTGAATTGGAAGCATTATTGGCGGAAGATTCTTGCCAAACTCAATCAGAATTAGCTGCAGCATTAAATGTTGATCGTTCAACTGTTGCAAAGCGTTTACAAATGATGGGAATGATTCAAAAAGCCGGTGACTGGGTTCCACATGATTTAAAAGAAAGAGACATGGAACGTCGGAAAACCATTTGTGAAATGCTGCTTCAAAGACAGCAAAGAAAAGGATTTTTGCATCGGATAGTCACAGGAGACGAAAAATGAATACACTACGAAAATCCTAAACGCAAAAAAGCTTGGGTGAAACCAGGCGAACCAGGCCCATCACAGCCAAAAATAAATATTCACTGTGCCAAGGTCATGCTCTGTATTTGGTGGGATCAGAAAGGTATTGTATATTATGAGTTGCTCAAACCCTCTGAAACTATTAATGGAGAAGTTTACCGACGACAACTAATGCGTTTGAAGCGAGCCATAGAAGAAAAACGACCAGAATGGGTGAATAGACATAACAAATTAGTTCTTCAGCATGACAATGCCAAACCGCATACCGCAGAAGTCGTAAAAAGATATTTAGAGGGACAGGACTGGGAAGTGTTACCCCACCCGCCATATTCACCAGACATAGCTCCTTCGGATTACCACCTATTCCGGACGATGCAGACAGACCTTACTGGAGAAAAGTTTACTTCATGTGAAAGTATCAAAATTTGGATTGACAACTGGATAAGCTCAAAAGACCAGGACTTCTTCCAGCAAGGAATACGAAAACTACCTGAACGATGGGCGAAGGTTGTAGCTGCAGATGGAGCATACTTGCAATAATTTTTTTTTTTAATTTTGTAAGCGAACAAATGTGTTTTATTTTGACAAAAAGGGGCGGATATATATAATAATATATATATAATATCTATATATATATATATATATAATATTATAAAGCTGAAGAGTTTGTTTGTCTGGTTGAACGCGATAATCTGAGGAATTATTTTTGTGTTGGATAGTTCATTTATAGAGGAAGACTTTAGTCTGTAACATCACGATAACCAATAGGAGCGAAGCATGAGTAACAATTTTTTTTGAATAAACGTGAAAAAAATATTCCTTTCAGAGCTTTGGATTTGAAATTTTATTTATGCATATCATAACTACGAGCTACGAGGATCATTCACGAGGAAGGCTTTTTAGAATTACGCTAAATAAAGTAAGTTATACGCGGGTGAAACCACGGGGCAACGCTAGTCTGTATCTTCACGGGGCAACGTTAGTCTGTAACTTAAATCTGTACAGCTTTGATGAAGCCTGATAAATTTCTAGAAGTGAATATGTGAAGATTTACAAGTAAAAATGTATTATTATCCATAGTTATGCCCCTGACTTTCTGTCTCATCCCACTGTCTGTGGGGTCACCTCAACATAATTTTCTACTTCCATTCTTTTCTACTCTCTCTCTCTGTTTCAGGAGAAACCCTAAATAATTTATAAATGACAGCTCATCACTGAAAAACGGTTTTTTGTAGTCTACGACAAAATTTGACTAAAAATAGTTTATCTACAATACAATAAAAATCCACGAACGAAAGAAAGGAAATTTGGATGGTATTTTTGTGTTTGCACCCATGTGAAGCCGGGACGAGACGCTAGTTTCTTACAAATAACTTGCAGCACGGTGTTACTCGCGATTTTCCGGGATCAAAAGTAGCCTGTGTTATTTCAGGATATAAGCTATCCTGATACAAAGTTTCACCCGATTCCTATGAGCTGTTTGAGCGCGAAGCAGGAACAAACATACATACAAACAACCGCTTTTATAATATACATAAGTGTGATAATATACCCATCTGTATGTCACCAAATATTTCAACAATGTAATTTAGGAATGAAATATCAACGGTATTATTACCAGTTATGTATATCAATTATGTAACCCGATCGTTGTGTTTATGACGGTGTGTATTACATAATTCACGGAGTAATTACCGCCGGTTGATGAAATTATCAAGACTACGACTTAATTAGATTTACGTAGAGTAAGATCACTATTTCGGGCGATAACACCTAATTAATAGGCTTTATTTAAAATTCAATAGTGTAGGTACGTACCATTCCCCCCCGCGGGTTCCCGCCTTGTCGGGGCGGGGGGGCTTAGTAACCGTGGTTGGGCTGCCCACGGTGAAGCCAAGAGGAACCCGGGAGGGGCTGCTCCTTTAGGCTTTGCCTTCAAGCCGACTAGGAGCGGCCACAGTAGGTGGCGGTGCCTTATGGGGGGCACCGCAACTGAGGCGGGCTGCGGTGTCGTATGGGCGGCACCGCAGCTGAGGGTTAGGGGCCGCGGCGGGAGAGGAGTGCCGGTATAGCGGTGCGCCGCTCTCCCTACCTTCCGCGGCCACGGCGGGGTCGCCACCGCTAGATGGCGGACGCGGTGGGGCCGCAGGGGAAGAGGAGTGTTGGTATTGAGAGGCGCCACTCTCCCTATCCTCTGCGGCCGTAGTGGCAGGCGACGGGGCCACATATCTGACCCGTCGCATGGGGACCTGGGGCGTTTAGATACGGGGTCATCTAACGCCCTTTCGCTGGCCAGGTCCCCGAGGTGGTTGCGACACGCTATGTGTTCTGGCGTGTCGCTAACTAAGGCGTGGCACTCGGTGCCAAAAAGAGAGGGGTCCGGAGACGGACAGCCGTGGCGGGTTCGCGGATGTGTGTGTTAACGTTCCCGTGTTCCCGCCACTAAGCGGCAGAGGAGGACACCGAGGGGTTTTAGTGGGTCTAGTCCCACATAAACGCTCTGTCTCCCCGTGGCAGGGCGGTATGCGAGTGCATTTCCCCACGAAAAAAAAAAAAAAAAAAGTTACGTACCATTATTAATAATAATAAACGTTTACACTCATACCCCTGCACTAGGATTTATATAATGATGTTTATGAGATGTCATTAAAAAATAAAATCAAATATCATTAATAAATAAAAATTTACTACCAAAATTTGAATTAAAAATATTATATTATAACTGGCTATTTATAAGGGAAAGTAGAAAGGTAGAAAAAAAACATAAAACCGCAATTAATTAATGAAAAGCAAAAAACAAACAGTGCGGTTTTAACTTAATGATGGTTATCAGGAAAATTATTAATTCAGATATTTGACCACTTAACAGCAATATAAATAATTCAGGTATATTTGACTACAAAATTCAAAGAAAAATAATGAATTTTTTTCAACCTGCTTGCGTAGGTAACATTTTTATTTTACAAAAAAAAAATGGCTTCAAAATATAAAACTTAATTTTTTGAATCGTCTTATTTGTAGTCGACCTCATCGACGTCGAAATTCAACGTTGCCTATCTCTCTATAGCACTTTAGTTTCAAATGTTCCTAAACATTCTGTTAAGAGGAATCATTTTGTATAATTAACATTTTGATCAAATTCTGTCACACACTGATCTATATAGTATAGTTAATGACATTCACTTGAAATGGACACTAGCAGAATTTGTATGGCTAAAGACACAAAGCCATAAACACAGAAAGTCGTGTTACTAAAATTTTATTACATATAAATATCATTTTAACATTTGCGGAAAGGAGACCATTTGAATTTTAAAAAATGTATGTAATCCAATGGAAATATCTGGGTTGTATCCACTAAAACTTAAAAAACCTTTTTAAATGTAACCAGGAAAAATGTTATTTCAAAAGTATTCGAAAATTTCTAATCTCGGCACAGAAACCTAGAAAATTAATCAAGTACGACGTAAATCTAGCTAGGTATTAGCTTGGAATGAGAATCCAGCTCAATACTTTAATCCAACTGTCAGCGATCCCGGGGGACTCTTGACTTCGATAAGACCTGAACTCTGAAGTTTCGATTAGGTGTTGATGCTGGGGCTTAGGCGAAGCTTTAATTTCGCCGTATAACAAATTCTGTCACGCGTTATCCGATGAAAATTACATCTTAATATATATAAATTACGTTTCACGATGTTTGTCCGCGATGGACTCCTAAACTACTTAACCGATTTTAATCAAATTTACAATATACACCGAGTGCAGTTTGATCCAACTTGAAAGATAGGATAGCTCACATCTCAATTTATTTGTCTACTATTTGACAGTCACAATTACAAAAACGTTAGCCACAGCAACGCGTGGCCGGTATATAGTGTTATATATATAGTGTAGTGTTATATAGATAGTGTTATATATATATACGACTTCGTGGCTTCACAAGCAGTTAATTTCGACATAAGCTTTCCTTTCATGATACACAACTTGGCTACCAGCTGTTACACAAAGTTGTGGCAAAAATCGTATAAACAAATGCAGTCTATTACGAACACAACGAAATAGAAATCAGCCAAATCAGTCTAGCTGTTTCCATTTGAGCGAGACAAATGAACATCAATTGATGCTATTAGCATATTGATACCCATGTCACGTATCACAGAGCACCTTAGGCACATTACATGCACACAGATAAGTCAAATTACAGTCAGTTTCATATGTTAGCTAGTCTTATTTATTAAGTTTACGTCTGTTACAACCGACAACAGAGGGGCAGAAACAGACAAGAAAACCCTCGGAGACAGTATTACAATTCTTGAAAATGTCACTGCATCAAAAGTGCATCAAATTCATTCCCAAGCTTCTATGTCACTAAGGTAATCTGATATTTAAAGCTTTTAAAGTAAGTGTAGCTTTGATGAAAGTTTGAAATATTTATGCACAGTAATTGTATTAAGCTCGGGAATTCGTTAAAAAAGTGTACTCAAGTAACATTATCATGTATTCTATCAGTTATCTAGTTTCCATATTATGTTATGCTTAGTTTGGGGCAAGATGGCGCTGTGTGAATTTTAATCTGTCAGTTGTTACCTTATTAGATCTACAGCGCAAAGATATCGTTAGTTATCTTTCCAAACCACTTCAGCATCTGAATGCAAACTCAAAGCCTTCATTGAATGGCACAATAAGATTTTCAATAGATTGGTAAAACATGGTTTAAATTGAACGATTCACCGCACCGAGTGAACAAGATATAAGTGTATCGGTGAATGGGTAAATGGATGCCTTGGAAAGAGAATTTTAAATGTGTTTAGTATTGAATAAAGTATTGCGCTTGGAGAAATTCTTATCGTACAAAATTTTCACATCACTTTTACAGAAACTGATTTATCCTGCACCGTTTTGAAAGCATGATATTGAGCATATACAATTTTCAAGCGAAAATCTCACTGAAACATTTTTGGACTAGAACCAAAGATATTCAAAATAAAAAATTGGTGTTTGTATCCTCTACTCCTGGACGCTCTAAAGATAAGTTATGTTTAATTTGGGCTACATGACATAAAGCGAAATGTCCATGAAAAAAAAAAATTCAATAAATATCAGATGTTCGGCATGGTCCCATAATAATAATAATAATTCACACCCAAGATACAAGAATAAAGTTTAAAAAGGTTTGTGCACTCATACCCCTGCACTAGGATTCCCTGTGCCGCAGATAGCACGGACAAACACAGAAACACAAGACAAATACCCAAAACTCGAGAACAAACTTCATGTTCAACTCACAAAGTGTTTCCCCGCCGGGAATCTCTGGCTCTGTGCCGAATTTCATCCAGATCCGTACAGCCGTTCTGGCGTGATTGAGTAACAAACTCATTCATCCATCCAAACTTTTATATTAGCAGTATCATGTTAAAGATCATAATGCACTTTCTCATTAATACGGTGAGAAAATTTTATAGTAAAATCAAGACCCATTTTGAAGTATAAGACACACAATTCTTTCCTAAAAAATAAGTAGAACGGAAGAATCCGATAATGATGATGATACAAGCGCTTACCCGGATCCCTATCCTGGAGTTAAAATCCTCGAAGACACTTTTCGTCAGACATTTGAGAAATCTATGCCAATGTATAAATAAAAGAGTTTTTGTTCCATTGTACAATAATCTATCTGGTGAATTCAATTTCAGAGAACTGGGTATAAAAAAAATATGGATTCAGGCGCTACATTTTGCGGTGAAATCACTTGTGCATAAGACGTAATATTCCCGTCTCGGGTGATGGGTTTAACGGAGTGTGACTTAGGTCTTCTCATAATTCAGTTCGGGAGGACCCAAGTCGTATTGCTGTTGTTATGGGCAAAGGTCACCACTTAACATCAGCTAGACCTTTTGCTCGTAACGTTTCAAAAAAAAAGCAAAAGTCCATGTTTAGATGATCGAGGAGGTAAATACGCAAGATGTTGCCTCGTCTTTAACTGAACGAAAAGAAAGAAAGAAAAATATTTTATTTGTGACCTAAAGTGTGCACCCGTAGTTTTTTCTTCAAGTGCAGTAGAAAAGGCATCATCTAGTGTCAACGCTTCTGTTGCCTCGGGAGAGGCGAAGCACGTCTAGGGAATCGAACCTGAGACCCCTCGCTTCGAAGGCAGGCCTACCTACTAAGCTACAGCCGTCAAATATTCCGTGAATACCTCTTACAACTATGGTTTAGAATATATTCGGAATATACTGGCCTTTGATGGTAGAATAGACTGACAGACTGGTAGATAAACGTTTTTGGCTAAACAGGGTTCTCTCAAAATGAGACGTTTAGACATTAGTGTTCATTTTCAAATCTAAAATACTTCTCAGAAATTTATGCTAAAACCATAGGATATTTGATAACATTGGCGCCTTTTCTATATAGGCTAAAACACAATAAAACTAAAATTAGTTTAATATTAAACAGAAAACATTACTTTAAAGCGAGGAGTCCCGGGCTCGATTTGTGTGTTGACCGTGAAGTTTGTTCTCAGGTCTTAGGTGCTTGTCTTGTATTATGTGTGTCCATGCCACTAAGCATTTGTGGTGGAATTAATTCATGAAATTGGTATGCAGGTAGCCTATCAAATTAAGAATTATCCAATCCCACAATTGGCGAAGAATTCATCCGAAAAACAAACAAAAAAATGCATACAGCTGAATTAAAAACACCTTCCTTCGGAAAACTTCGTCGGCTAAAGCTTCTTGAATAATTTGCATGAAAATTATTGTTCTACAATTCGTAGAAACCCTTTGAAAACAATTGTGAAAATACTAGGTTTCCTAACCAAATTCAAATAAATGAACTTTACAGGAATACAGTCTTTTTTTTTAGTAACGCCCCCAGGACTGGTTTGTAACTTGACCCAGTTGCTCATCATCAGGTTAGAATGAGGTTAAGAAAGAGACGAACACCAAAAAAAAAACATTGTATATTAAGCCAATCGCAACTATGTCAATAGTAAAAAATATTTGATACAAAAGCACGTAGGTTACTAAAATATTACCTGCTTACGTAGTTACTCGCTAAAAAGAAAGTAAACAATAAGAAAAAAAAATTGTTACTGAGTAATAATTATAAATAATTATAATTGATGTTCTGGTGAAATTCGTACCACCTAAAATTCACTTGATATTGGCTCCGTGGCTTAATTGGTAGCCCTGCCTTCGAAGCGAGGGGTCCCTGGTTCGATTCCCGGCCGGGGCACACTTTGATGAGCATGAAGTTTGTTCTCGGGTCTTGGGTGTATGTCTTGTGTTTCTATGTTTGTCCATGCCATCTGCGATACAGGAAATCTTAGTGCAGAGGTATGAGTGAGTAAACGTTTGTATAAATTTAATTTAATTCCCAAACAAATTTATTTTATATTTTTTATTCTTCGCTTGTTCATTTGGGTTTTTCCTAATATTCTTTTTATAAAACAACACCAGTATTCAGGCAAACAAAACAAGAAAATATTTTCTAATCAGGTCAGCCGTTTTCGAGTTTTTGCAAGGTAATTGCTTTTAATATAGAGATGAATTATTCCTAGTCACGGCTTACATCAAAATATAAATTTTGTATAGATACACAAAAAAGCACCAAAGAGGTAAAAAAACATTATCTATTCTTTAAATGGTTCGGAAAAACGCTTCTTTACCATAATTTCCCATAAGACTCGGATCTCGAAAAAACGATGCGTAAAAATTTTCACGACGGAAAAAGAAAACTGCGGTATGTGGGAAAATAAATAGAAGCTTAAAAAGTCCTGTAATGGAAAACGGTGTTAATATCGTGATAAATATTTTTCATTCGGCCTTCCTGAGACAAATGTAATTGTTTTCAATATGGCTGCAAAATTTATTTTATATCATATACGATTCATAATATAAATTCGTGATAAGTTAGACGATTTTTGAAGTAATTTTAATATAATAGGAAAAAAGCTTTTTAATACTAAATATATATATAAATTATAAAAATCGGACATCGAATAAAATTAAATATGACTTCAGTAAAAAAACCATTTAACAAAGTAGGTCGTAAGGTGCCAGATTTGTTACATAATACCTTTTTCACCTGTTTTTGATTAAGAAACAGTAAATATAGATGAAAATTATTTCTTTAGTATTAGAAAAGTTCCAACATTTATATTTATTAGGATATTTTGAAGTCAAAAATAGGAAATTTGGTGTTGCAAATATTTAAAATTTTATTTTAATGGTACATTATTCATATTTGAATATCGTGACAGTAACAAAATTTAAAAAAACATAAAAAATATCATCTGTAATTATAATTGTTAATTATTTTGTGAACATACCTTATTATCCCGATTTTATAAGCACCAAAACCAATCAATAAAATACTTGTCACAAAAACTTCACTTTACCACAGTCATTAAAATATTAAACTCTTTTGAAAAAACCTACTTAAGTATTACTTTTACCTCATCACTGTCACAAAAAACTGGCCACTCGAAAAAAATAACACCACGTTCGTAATTCAAAATCACGCGAGCTCGATTCGTCACGTCACGCGTCCAACGCTCGAGACCAGTGAAAACGTACTGGATTGCGTATATACTGTGGTGCGAGCGAGACAACAATACAGCGGGGTGAAATCTATAAGCTGATGACTGAATACGCTGCAAGTCTTGCAAGCATCAATAGAAGTTGGCGAAATGTGTTATATTTGCCGGGAAAGTCTACTTGCCAAACATGTTGAATAAAAAGTGGTCCACATTGGTGGTACTATTAAAACTTATTTTTAAGAAATTTGTTAATTTTAGTGTACTTTCCACGCATAGGAACTTACCTTTCTCCTTATGGAAATTAGTAGTTATGTTGAGAAAATTCTTACACCGTAAAACATATTTGATTGAGTTTTTTTACTTTTTTTTTAATTTTCTCTAGTGTAAATAGTTAGTACAGCTTATAAAATATTCTTTGCTCGTAGGTACAGAAAAAAACTGAAATTACTTGAAACCACAGTACTATTCAAGTAATTCGATTAGAATATACAGTTATTTAGAATTTTGATGACTATTATTATTATTATTATTAGTATTAAGGAAAATTTCACTGAAAAATATTCCTTCTTCATAAAAATTAATTGAATTAACTTTTGTTCGGAATTATGTAGATAAATTGCTTGGATTTGTAAATTTCTGGTTTTATTCTTAGCTGTCGGACTGTTAGAAACATTTATTTCCGTGGAGACATTGGTGGGGTAATTGGCGGGAAAACAATATCGGCCATTTTTAAAAGTTTTCAAAAGAGGTTTTAAATTCAACAGTATGTTCTTCTTTGTATGTTTTTACTCGATAATTTAAATTTTGAATTTTAATTATTTTATATTTTGAATTTTTATTTGATTCTTTTTTGATTTTATCCGAGGTGATATTGATTGACCGTGGTGGTTCATTAGTAATTTTCATTTCAAAGATGCTCGCGTTCGTAAGTGTTTACTCTTTGAACTTGGCACAAGTTGTTATAGGAGAAACTTGTGCCAAGTTCTCCCGGAGTAATACTGCCTCCACACCTGATACTTTGCCGCCAAGCAGTGATGCATTCTCATTGCTGTGTTCCAATGGAAGGAAATCGTAGACACATGAGACTTTACTTCCTTGCCTTGAGTTTGATCTTCGCATACTTCTCCCGGGGAGGGCTAAAGTCTTATTGTTTTTGATATGGGGAAGTTATTGTACTACTTAGATGACATCAGGAGGGCCTTAAGGGCTCGATTTCATCGATTAGGATGCTATTTTTTTTAAATTTTAAAGTCGGTTTTTAGTGTGGTAGTTAAATCTAAATAACTAGAAAAAATATGTCATCCAAGTAAACGAAATTTCATGTTTTGCTTTCCTGTAGCTTTTTTCTTCGCCCGTTGTATACCGATTTAGATGCTTCTTTTATAAAATGGTATGGTGTATCCCCCAATTGCGTGCTTCCCGTTCCGGGCACGCCATATATAGGGAAGAAGCAGGCCAACTAGCTGATATTGATGGAGCCCTACTATCGAGGACCAAAGCCGCTGGGGCCGGGGAAACGTAAAATCACTGTTTCCGTAGCCCCAGCCAAAGGCGCCGAGCAGGAACACCAGGGTGGTTTTGGTCGGCTCAAGACATAACCGCCCCGTCCTCCCCCAAACGGAGCAATATAGGTGGGTATTTCCAACCAGGAAAAAAAATGGTGTAAGAACCCCCTAAATGAAAGAAATAAGAAATAAAAGAATTAAGGAAAAAAATGGTGTACCCCATAAATCTTATTAGATGAAAGAGTTATTGTAGATGAGAGAACTTATTATTAGAATAAAGAGTTAAAGTCGGTTTCTTTTTATTTTTAATTCAGCCAATTGTAAAATCAATTAACTCTAGACAGAACATGCTAACTCATCTGCTGACGTCACGGGCTGTAAGTATGTTTAAGCTGTACTTATCAAGAAAACTTCGCAATTTCTATCTAAGTATTTTACTGTTGCGACTCCTTAGTGAGCATTTAAGATATAATATAATTCCTCTTTTGGGGCCATTTCTTACTAGTTCTTCAGTTATCGTACATTTTAACATGTTAGGAGCTTACTTACCATTTGGTTTGAGATATTCTATCTTCCACTACATAAACGACTGCAATTAACCTATTTATAAATTGACTTCAATTACTTTAATTAACTTATTACTAATTTGAGGTAGAATTACGTTATGTATATATTATTAATAAATTTATATGGGATTGAAAAAGTAGATGTTCAATGCGATTGTTTTTTTGTGGTTGTCACCTTCAATCAATCAAATAAAATTATAGGTCATGTATATGATAGAAAAATTGATATTCAATAACACTTAACTCGATAATTTTATCTTTTTCATTCAGTTTATGGATATACAAATAATAAACCAATTAAAATTGTCAGAAAAGCATTAAGACAATTATAATTGAATCAGTATCAAATCTATCAATTATCAAATATACATTTTTCCGTGATAAAAATTTTCGTGTTACCGAGATATTTAACATGATTTGTAAGATTTGATCAATAAAAAAAATTATATCAATTTTTCTATTTCCGAATGTCGATTTTTTTGGTAGTTTTTGCACTGAACACACGAATTCTGAAGTGATCGAAGTTCTGCCCGTATTTTCCGATCACCTGACCACAGTTCCATACAAACAAACACATCTTTTTAATATATTATCCCGCTGCTAGGCAAAGGTCTCCCCATTATTTTTCCACGCATCGCGATCTATACAGTCTTTACATTACGTTTACACACTCAAACTCCTGCTCCAAGATTCCTTGTTGTACAGGGACAAACATAGAAACACAAGACAAACACAACATAGAAGATATGCATAGTTTTAATGACCTGAAAGGTCATTTTAAACAATATTAAGAGCTTTAGCCAAATCAGCTTACTAGTTTTTGTATGAAAAAATAACTAACATCGAACCAAAAACACACTTTTGCGATTAGTGAGTCGGGATAATGCATTACCATCCATTAGCATTATAAAATATAAAAAAGAAACAACATAATTTTCTCTAAGATGAAACCTTTTACGAGTTAAAATTATCAAAGGCTGTGTTTTTGAAAATAATGCTGGAATCAGCCTAGTTTACCCGTATTCACACAGTACATTTAAAGAAATATAAAATTCCGTTCATTCGTAAGCAGAGTAGGTAAGATGACGTCACCTCAGCAGCATTAAAAGATGACCAAATTATGTCGCCACATTAAATAAATAGATAGATAAGTAGAAAAATCATTATTGTACACCTTATTGACATAAAAACATACTAAGAGTAGGTATCCAAGAAATGTGAAATACAATGGGCGGCCTTATTGCTTAAAGCAATCTCTTCTGTTTATTGTTTTTTATCTCCGTCATTTATGTACCGAATTTTGAAAATTATAAATACCCATAAAAATCATACTCGTCAAACAAAGTTTGCACCGTCCACGAATCCAACCCGCAACCCCTCGCTTCGCTGGCAGGATTACTTCCTACTGGGCTAGGGAGAATAAAAAGGTCATTAAGTTTATTTACACAGGCGCTTAAATCTCCCAATCCTCTTAATAGCCTCTTAAACCAATCCATAAACTCAAATATTCGTCCGTTTTTTAAGTATAAATAAGGATAACGTTCTCGGCATACATCGGAGTACGTTTATTTTATCAATTATTATTTTAGTTGTATTACACTTTTTTTAATGTGTCATGCAAATATAATAATAACATTTTAGGAGTTTTAAAATATAATGGTACCTTTATTTTAGAGTTGCCAAGATATTTACCATGATTTTTGAGTTTTGTTGACATGGGGGGACCTCAAAAATATTGCTCATAATCATGATAGTTTACATTTATAATGCGGGTTGCATTATAAATGTTAAAACTATCATCAATACAATTATACTGATCTTTTTTATGTTATTTACACATGAATATAAGTATCAATCAATGTAAATAATATCTTCTATCACATCTTTTATAGATTAATTTGACAAAGAATAAGATAATTTGCGCTTTTAAGACGGTATAATCAATTGTCCGACATAACATTCGCCTAATAAGGGTACTATCAAATATATGTAATTGTTTGGTAAAAGCTCTTAATAAATATTTTCATAATTAATCGTCATTGAAAATTATTATACTTTGAATTGCATTATATAGTTTTGTGCTGCCGTTGCCTCATTCATAAATATCACCAACGCATTTCGATTTCATGCGCACCACTTGTATGGAGTGTGCTGCTGAGAAAGTCATCTCCGATACAAAACACATGGCCGAATAAAATTTTAAGGTGACTTAAAAGATTTTGGAGCTATTTTGCTTCATGGTCAAAACGTGTTAAAATAGATGATAGGGAGGAAAAATGTTCTTCAATATTTATTATTATATTAATTACCAAATGGTCTATCACCACAAGGCATTAGGCACTTTTCACGTATCTTCGTACTTTTGGTTCTATAAAAAAAAATAACAAGTCATCAAAACGCTCTATAAGTTGCCGAAGTATGTAAAAAAAAGGAAAAAAATCACTGGATGTGGCATTCTGTCAATTCCATTGTAAGTGTCAAAATTTTGCCACATCGGTTTAAGACATCAGTACTGTGTCTGGAATATTGTTGTTTATGTGAACTCGATTATTTATACAAAGGAATAAAATTAAACTGTCTGTTTTTAATATCAAAACAACAGCTTTTTGCAAAAGCATTTGAAAATAATTATATACAGTAAAAAATATTATTTTGTTATTAACAAGAGATCATTTTTTTTTTATTTTTGTCTGTCTAATTGTTCCGGCTAATCTCCGACTATCACTGCCAGATAGCTGATGTTATAAGGAGTTACATAAGCTACATACTTGAGAACAAAAAAGATTTCACGCGGACAAAGTCGCAAGAAACAGCAAGTACTACATACGAAATGACTAAACATCACATGTTTTATTATGATTAATATTTTCATTCTTAATTTTATGACAGTAAAGATAATTCCTGGTGAAGTAATAAATGAATACGAATAAAAATGGATCTGCAAAATCGCTCCTGTAATCAGTATTTGTGTACTCGAGCTCTTCCACTATTAATAGATGACATCTGCTAGATATAGGACCTATCAAAATCAGGCTCCAATACCCACGGAATTAATTCATCAGTAGTCCAATCGATTTAATTTGGTTGTCTGCTATTAATAAACCTCAAAAGGAGATCAGATTCGAAATTTTTCACTCAATAATTAACAAACAACTTAGCAACGGATTTTTCGGTAAAATAATGTTTTAAGGCTTAATATAGCGATCGTATATCAAGTAATTTAAAATTGTAATCAAAACCCGTACTAAGCATTATAAGGGCTAGACATATCTTCTTTTAATCATGAGGTTTCGAAATACGGTACTCTAGAAAACCAATAACAGAAGAACGTTCAAGAGCCAATGTTATAACAACAAGTAAACCGTATAATTTATTTAAATAAATCTGGGACATTAGTTGCAAACTCTAGTTTAGCTTTTTAATTATATTTGTATGTGACATCAATGTTTTTATTATTCGTGTTACCGAGATATTTACCATGATTTGTAAGTTTTGTCGACTCCCGATATTTCATGGTAAATAGCTCGGTAACACGAATAATAATGTTCATAACCATGCTAGTTATAAAATTATTACCAAAGTTTTTAGACAATAATCATGAACAACCTTAGAAATAGCAGTATACATTACCACTTAACATGGCTAAGAATCATCTTCCATATATTGTACTAGCTTTTGCCCACAGCATCGCTTGCATGTTGATTTTGTCAACCATTTCCGGTTGAGTCAAACAAAGTTCCCTCCCCTCCCCCTATAAGTTTTTAGCGAGAAAAAGTAGCCTATAACCGTCTCCAGGGTGCCATCTGTCTATATCAAAATTCATCATAATATATTCAGCGGTTTAGGCATGAAAACGTAACAAGCAAACTAACTTACTTTCGCATTTATAATATTAAGTTAAGATTAGCTATAACTAAAAAAACGGCTTTTTGACGACTCCGTGGCTTAGTTGGTAGTAGCCCTGCCTTCGAAGCGAGGGGTCTCGGGTTCGATTCCCGGCCAGGGCATACTTTGTGTCGTGAGCATGAAGTTTGTTCTCCGGTCTTGGGTGTTTGTCTTGTGTTTCTGTGTTTGTCCATGCCATCTGCAACACAGGGAATCCTAGTGCAGAGGTATGAATGTGTAAACGTTATTTTTTTTTTAATGTCACACCATACCTTTGGAAACATGCACACAAACACATGCGTTTAATTTATTTAAAACACCCCTCTTTTTCAGGTTATAAAAATAGACAATGTATGGAACATAATCAAGATAGCTTCTAAACTGAAGCTTTGGCATGATGGAAATAGTGATAACTGTTTATTGCTGTCAAAATTAACTTGTCACCATGAGATATTATTATAAGTAGATCTTTTTATGGCGTGAACTGGAATGAAACGATGTGTGGTATTTTTTTTATTAACTATCATGTTTAGCCTCTTATGTTTGACTAGCCTCACAGGTGGTAACTGAGAGTGAATGGGCTTTGATCTACCACGGGAGCCCAATCCGGATTGGTAGATGTCATATGGCTTCGAATATTTGGTTCTAAGACATGCCGTCCTCACGATGTTTTCCTTCACCGTTTCGAGAACGCGGAATACCGCGTTCTCGAAACGGTGAAGGAAAAATGTTAATGCGCTGTTGCGCATAAACATTTTTCAAGTGAAAAAACTCGTTGGTCACGTGTGGACCTTCAGATTGAAAGTCGGCGTCTATGCCCTTGGGCCACCACACTCTTGTTTTCCCATCGTCTCATGTTAAGTTTTTATCCGCGGGTAACATCGCGATTCGCAGCGAGTTATTTAATAAGTGGCAAGTACTCGTATAATGTTAGTTTGTCAGTTCTATCTTCAGAAAACATTGCTGCTGCCTTATTTATTCTCGGCTCAGAATTCCCAAAACAACGTTTTGGGGATCGTGAAGCATAAATAACTCGTAATCTTCACACAAATAACGCTTTAGAAGAAACGACGGACACCCTTGCAATAACAGTAACAGATATACGGATTAAGTGGACAGTTCGATGCAATTTTCAACCTTATTTAGCAACGAATAGGGGTTGGAGTGCTCGTGGCTGTGGAGTGACGAACACTGCAGCTGATAAGAAGTGTTTTATTATGGAGCGGCAAAAATGTGGTGAAATTTTGTTTCCAAATCGCGTTGGGCTGAAAATCTATTTTACACCTGCATTTTTTGCTTACTTTGAAAACGGATTAGGTTCGTAGAGTAAAAACCTGAATTAAAAAATATTTAGAAGCATTCATTAAATTTTGCAATTTTTTATTAGTTTATAATTTTTCCCACCTTTTCGCTGACTCATCTCTAAGTCAAATGAACTCTATTACTCTAATTAGTAATTTGCTGTCGATTATAGTAATAATCACTCTAGTTTACGATTTTAGTTTTCATTTTGATAAGTAGTTTTATACTCTATATATTTGCGGAAAAAATACAGTTGGAAATTTTAAAAAAGATAATTATGTCTCGATTTTATATCTGGTCCTATGCCCCAACAATAATTAATACAAATTTAAGATTTTTACTTTTGAAAGTTTATACGGAACTTTTAACAATAAATTATTTATTTCAATTTTGTCTGTCTTTCTGTTTGTCTTATCTACGAAACAGTGACAATGTTAAAATGTTAAATTCCACGCGGAATAAGTAGCGGGGACGAACTAGTTATAGTTAAAAACGTTTGTCAATTATCAGACAATAATAAATTCTGGCTTCAGCCTACAAAGATTCATAAACCATAACCGCTATTTCATGGCCATTTCATGCCCATTACCCAAAATGCTCGCAAAAGCCACAAAAAAGTGTAATACCCGGAAATTACAGGAGAAAAATGCCGCATTGTAAACGTAATACGGACGTTTGTTGGAATATGAATCAGATATGAATTACATATGGCGCGGAGACGGGGTATATGTACCGTAAAATTTATTTACACACACTTTACACATCTATCTGTATTGTGTCGCCAGTAGACAGCGAGCGTGACTGTGCTTCGGATGAAGAAATTCAATGAAACGCTTATGGAAAAAGAAGAAGCACTTATGGCGTAGCTTGCTTAGCTGTTCTATAAAGATCAACTTAGTTAAGCAACTTTTGGCCTGGTCAGAAGTAAGTTGGGTGAGGACCATTTAGCGAAATTTGAATTGAGTGCTTCCGTGCTAAGACACGTTAAGATATCGGTACAGGCTTTACTAGTCGAGACATGTCGAAGGCTTTTGGGTGGCTAGAAAACTTCGACACCAGAATTGGCCACTCTCGAAAGAAAAAGTTGTCGCCAGTAGACAGTGGGCGTAGATGTATACTGTGGGCGAAGAGTTGGTGACGGGAGGTGACGTCTCCGTAGCGTTCCAAACACGCCCCGCTCACGCCACGCTCAGCGTTATTCCCGTCACGTCCAGCGGGACGTTGTGTACAAGATCAAGGTGAGAAGTGAGCGATATTTATACTCGTATACCAATGTTTGTTCAATGAAAACTCCCACACCGTTAATCGAATGTTCTCAAACTTGAAATGTTTATAGATAATACTGGCAATAGGGATGATGGTTGTTAAGTTAAATTGGTTAAGAGGCTGTTGAGACATAGGGGACAAATGTTTAGGTATTCCCCAATAACACTAGAAACCTTAAATTTGCTTAGCTGTTGTAATGTAACGAAAGGAAAGTGTACATTTTTGTACTCAATTTGGGTGTTTATATTTTATTGATAAAATAATTACAGTCCAAAAATATGGTTCCACAAAAGTTTTCAAGATGTCTTCATTATTATTTTCAATCTGAAAGTCACTGTTTTAAACCCACAAGTGAACTTATGAGATTTTCACTTGGAAATTTATAACATACCACTTTGTCAAAATTTGAAGAATAATATCGTGAGGAATGCATGCCAAAACTCAACATCAGTTCAAACCCTATCCGACCCTTCATGCGGAAGAACAAGCGAGAAACCCCTACTGGATAGAATACTTTCTTTTCGCGACCATGAACCTGTTCACAAACAATTAAATGTTCCTTATGTCACGTAGAGAATGCTTTCTAACAAGATGTATACGTACATATTGTTATGTTATTTATAAAAAAGTACTTATTTTCTTATGTAACAAAAGTGACGGACAAGCTGGAGACCTACCTGGTGCTAAGTGGTTACCTTCGCCCATAACAACAGCAATACGACTTAGGTAAAAATAGGACTCTGAGGGTATTGATCTACGGACGCGAGCAACTCTCAAATTCCCAATATCCAAACCTATTCTCCCATACCCAAACCTTTGGGTATTGTAGGAAATAAAAATATCGTATCCAATGATGAATCTGTTCATACACCAAGCTATGTACAGACCTTAATCAATTATGTTGCCAACTTTGGAACCAATATTAAATTAGTCTGTGTCACTGTGGAATATTTTATATGAAAGTGGGCCCAAATTCGTGGGTACGGGGTTTGCGTAGTAAAAATGTTATGATTTATGTGAAAGTACTATGAACTGTGAGGAATGGAGACTAGTAGACTGGTAGCCGTGAGATAGAATGGATGAAGAATACATATCAATAAAATAACTAAGAATGAAGAAGTACTTATATTTCGTAAAGAAAATTATGATCATAAAATAAAAACTATTTGTAATGTTAAAATAACAGGCTTTTACTAAATGTTTCGGGTAAATGGCTGGACCAATTTTGACGCAACTTTCTCTACTAAATAGCCGCTTTAATAAGGAGTAACACAGGCTACTCTCATTTTATAAAAAAATCTACTTATAAAGAATATTATATCCCACGCGTGAGAAATGCATGTAATATATATTGTATTATAGCTTTACATATATATAAAAATTACTAACAATCAGAAAAAAACATCTATAATTGTTACATAAATGCTTGTAGGAATCTAACCTACGACCGACAGTGCAGAAGGCAGCTACTACCAAGCCGTGAGGCCAGTTTATTTTGAAAAAGTTCTAAGCTATTATTACCAAACAGCAAATGCATTTGAGGAAAGAATGAAATGCATCTAGCAGATTTTTTTACAGTTTTGGCCATTGCTCAACTAAAACCAAATATGACCACTTTTCTTCGTCCAGTTTACTTCGAAAAAATTAGAATGACTTCCGGTTGTTAATATTCTCACAACTGGAAGTCGTGTACTTGAGCCTAACAACAGAATATCGCACTTATCTGCCATCAAAATATCTATAATTTCGCACGAATGTCATTATGACAGGCTGTGAGTGCGAATCTCGAATCTAAGTGTGAGTGGCATTTTGAATAGCATCGTTTCCTTCCAGACGTGCAAAGTATACTAACTTTCTGTTTGTGAGGGGAAACTTACAGGCATAAATACAGCTAGGTATACACATCTATGGCCATTTTTGGGGTGACAAACAGAAGTAAACGAAAACAAGTAACTAAGCCTACAACGTCTGACTGTGTGTCTGTCTGGCCAAACTTTTGTTTAATAATAATAAAGGTTGTATGTTTCGGTTGGCTGTTGAAATTTCTACAAAATACAAAAGTGGCTTTGAAGAAGCTTCAGTAAATGAAATATGTGGATATTACACAAAAATCCTGAATAAAAATACAAAAATTATATGTTTTATAAGTAGTCAAAACCTTATGAAAATCCGTTTGGTTTTAATTATACTACTTTAGTGATGGGACGAGCTGAAGGCCCTCTTGATAATAAGTGGTGACCTCCGTCATAGCAACAGCAATACGACCGAAGTCGCATCCCGTTGCGACCATCATCCGAAACGAAGATGCTACGTCTCATGCACCTGGGATTTCACCGGTGCCCACAACCTTCCACCAGAACACAAGTGGAAGCAGTACTTCTCCGAACTTGGCACTACGTCTATTGCTACATTTAGTTGCTCCTTTGGCACCACCTGGGGGGTACGTGCGGAGATACTATAGGGCTCTCATCTACGGACACGAGCAAGTTGAAGTTTATCAGGTTCATACAGAGCCCCCCCCCCAGGCTTTGTATTCTAATATATAGTGATGGCTGAAAATAGAAAATGGTCCGTTTATCTTCTATGAATTTCTTGGTGTACAATTAAGTGTTTATTCTTTCATTCATTCACTCTACGTAGGTTTGCCACCTTCGTAAATATAGCATCTCGTAATGCCATAGGCGTTGTATATTTTTGTAGCAGGTCAAATAATCCATGGCCATGAATTTCCCTATAGTATTGAATTTCCCAAAAGAGCAACGGATGGCGTCATTGTGATGAAACATGCCCTTATACCTTCCGGCAGTATGTCAAAACCGTACGTGGACAAGTACGAATTATAAGAAGCCAAAATAATACGACAAACTTTTGTTATGAGCTCCTATTTGGAAGAAAAATGGCTGAACTAGTTCTTGATTTATGTGTGCCATAAAACTATAATGAAGGAAGTGAGCCCATAAGATAAATCGTCACAAGTAACGACATCATATTTTTTTTATTGTACTAATCGTTGTTGGTTGCAAATGGCCTTGCACAACATTACGCGTGCTTTTGATAGTGGAATGCTCTCAAAGCACCACTTAGGTATGGACCAAGAATTGGCCCGCTATTGGACATTCGATCCCACCGGCGGGGTCAACGCAAAGATTCAGGGGTTTCTCTGTCCTGGATGACAAGAACACCACCAGTTATGGTGGTGGCGATCTCGTTACGAAAATGTCTCAGTATAGGGAGAGACAGCGCAAAAGGCAGACTAAGACAGCTACTGCCAAGATCAGTAGTGTGAAACCAGTAGCTATATCCACTGGGCAGATTTCCCAATATAACTCAGAGAAAACCCCTAATTCTGTTAGCAAAGCCTACACGTTCCGTGTTTTCCGTCACCAGAGTAAGATTACTGGTAAAAGCAAGGATTATTTCGCACGGTGACAAGTTGTCAGTATAATCCTATCACCTTGATGGAGGTCCAAAATCATCGGCCCAAGATATTTAGTGTAACAAGGGTCTTAGTTTGAGCGAGTGGAAAGTAAATTTAAATAGGATTTTTCGTGTAGGGGTGAACTTGGTTGAGAAGCCTTACGTTGATGTGGGGTGACGTATACCGATGTTTTCGAGTTTTCAATTTGTTATGGAAATCTGACTAACTGAAGAACACTGACCTGCATAGAATGGAAAGGCCTTTATTTTTTATGTGACAAAGGTGACGGGGCGAGCTGAGGGTCACTTGATACTTACAAAATGTGTCCTCGGAAAATATTTCCAAGTAATGTTGAACTCTTAATGATAAAAACTCTTGTTTTACGCTCGGCCTGTTTAATTCGAACTGAGGCTGCATAGTGAAATGACGATTTGGAAACCCAACTGTACTCCTGTATAACAACAATACAATTTGGATCCTCTCTGACCGAGGTATATAAGGGTCCCTGAATCCCCACACAGGTAGTCCATAGAAAGTTCATCAAAATATGTCCGTAATTTTTTCTCTGGTCTTTTGGCTCTGTGTCCATGCCGCCTTGGCACTGGAACTCATAGTGCAGCAGTATGAGTGTATAAGCGTTTGTTTTATATTAGTACAGAACCTTTCAGGTTCTGTACTAATATAAAATGCACGCTCCAAAATAAACTATATCAAAAGTTCAATGTTGAAAATTCGTGTCATGGTATTGTCTTGCCATTGAGGTTTATGGAGTCGTATCAAATGGTTATTGTTCGTGACATCGCGTGCCGTTCCCTAAAACTCATGTAAAATGTATTTGTTTTGGATTCCCAAAGGATATTACATCAAAATATGAATATAAAGCCATCTGCCTGTGAGTTAAAGCTAAGAGTAAGTAGCTGAAATTAGATCTAAAGAACTAAAATCTTGGCATGCTTTAGAAATTGTAATGTTTGATTATAAATAAATAAACTTTAACATGTTTTGCTTTTATTAATTCACTGTAATTGTAAAAACATGATTAGCTCACTAGTGTATCTAAAATTTTTGTCCCGCTCACGCGCCCCTGTAGCCATACATGCTATCTCTATCTTGAAGCGCTGGTATGGCAACAAAACTAGAATTAGGAAGGCAGCGAATTGCATTGTATAATAGGCACGCATGAAGCATGTGCAAACGTTCATACGTACCCGTCACTAAGCAGAGGATCCGGAGAGTTTGAGTGGATAATTAACATCTAGTTTCACATAACATCGCTCAGTCTTCCCATTTTGGGGCGACATAATAATAATAATAATAATAAAGCCATTTATTCCCCAATTATTTCGACATGCGAGTGCATTTATCTATGAAAAGCAAAAGTCAAGTATAGTGTCCACCCTCGCGAATTCAATTATCTAGTAAACCGACAAAGCTTACGCAGAAATAAAGTTCATACATATAAAGTTAGATAGATTAATAGAATTAGATAATAGAATGATACTTAAATAACAATGAATCAATTGCTTCTCTGTAGCAGTTACAATAGTCTAACCTAAGGCTAAATAATACTCGCGAGTAATTCACAAATCTAAGAAAAGCATTCAGAATATCCAATTAAAATTTCAACCGAACTCCAGTGTATGAATAAATGACGTAATTCTGGAAGTGATTAGAACCTTTCCCCATTATGAATGGTCGTATTAATATCTCAAAGATTAACCTACCCGCATTCGTCCAGGCCGAACATCTTAATTCATCGTCCACAAAGGCTGGACGAACAAAAGCTTACGTTGAAATATCGAAAGGCCTATTGTCCAGTTGATATATAGACTTAGTCACGTGATAGATATTGCTGTGAGCAGAGAATACGATTGAGTAAAACTGAAAATGACTGCTTTCCCACCTGATAAATGATGAGCGGTGTAGCAAAGGTGCGAAGAATCCCAATGTTTTCTTGACCTGAGCTAGTATCAGTCCTAAGATACCACCCAGGTCCTTACCTAAGTAGTGCTCTTGGTTTGCTGTTTTATTATAATAGAAGAGGTCGAGAGCTATACACGCTCTATCGCGTAAAGTTGTCAAGGCTATCTGAGGCCATTCAAAAAAAAAAAAAAAGAATAATTATCAGTGATAGGCTTTGTGGACAACGGTATTTATTTTTCAGCCTTAATACATTTATTAAGGAATTGCAAATTCGGAATCATTTATTGCGAAACATATTGCAAGACATGTTCCGAGACATTTCTCGGAACATGTCACGCAATATGTTTCGCAACATGTCTTGCAACATTTTTCCACTATGAATCAGATGTTCAAAGTATTATTACTGGTTGTTAAAGCTTCGCCATGTGCCGAAGAGAATGAGTTATGATCTCTCCAGGCCGAGAAACTGAGAAAATCTTTTCAATAACTTTTGTGCCGGATGATTTTCTCAGAAATGAACTTTAAAATATCTGTATTTTGACATAGACAAACGTCTTTTGAACCAAAATATTTTGATGTTTAGGAATGATATTTGATATTGTATCCAAAGGGTTATGAAAACTAATATCTTTTAATAATAAATTCTTAATGTTACTACTATTATAAAATGCGAAAGTTTGGATGAATGTTTGTTACTCACGCTGGAACGACTAAACGGATCAGGATGAAAATTAACACACAGATAGATTATAGTATGGAATAGCACGTAAACTACTTGTTATTTTGGAAAAATGTACGGTTTCCATAGGATGGCCAACCGCCAAAGTATTAAGAATATAAGAATATTTGAACATTTTCTTGGTTGCTTATATGAGCTATAAAAGCCTATATTTCAAGAAATGAAAACAATCACGATTGAAAAAATAATCGTTGTATATATTTCTTAACTTCTACTCCTCCTTCGTCCTAAATGAATATCAAGAAATTTTCATTTCATATTTATTAGGGGAACAAAAACACTCTTTTCATGTCTTTGGAAGTAATTATCTCAACAATTATTGAGAATATCAAAATAATACTTGGTACCATCTAAGTTATTTTTAAAGACCTATATAACGATAGTACAGTCACACACAGGTTAACAATAATAACCTAACACTATTCTACAATAATAACAAATTAAAATTTAGATACGCGCTAAATTATTATTTTCCTGTGTTACATGTACATGTTACATGTCAAACTCAAGATAAGAAAAAAAATCCTTTAATTTTCAAGTATTGTTTCGTCAAATTTTAGATACAAGTATCTCAACATATTTGTGAGCACATAACGTGTCACCGAAGATCTTCAGACGCATTACATTTGAACAGATAAGTATGTCAAATTACAGTCAGTTTTAAGTTTTAGCTAGTCTCATTTGTTAAAGTTCTACTACTTACGCTACTTCCTACCAGGACAAAATAAACTTTCAGTTTGTTTCTACGGAAACCAAAAAACTTGCTTTGCCAAGCATGTTTTTCAATAGTAGACTGAGGTATTTCAATAAAAACAAACAAAAGCAGGAAGAGAAATAAAATAGAATTTAACATCGAAAAAACAAACGTCAAAAGCAGACTTACTCCGTATTGTTTGCTCTGAAAATACTGTGTTAATATTTGAGCTAATACTGGCTTGTTGGAGCCATGTGTAACTTTCAATAATACTTTTTATTCAGCAGGTAAATAAATACCTATGAGTTCCTGTCATGTCGCTAATGAACAGTGTTTAAAAACTTCCAAAATCAACAATGTGTTTTTAGAAGTTTCCAACACTATTTTGTTTTGTATACATATTTGGAAAATGAATATAAGCCTCATCAACCGAATGAAATATATACCTATTTCATTCGGTTATATAATTTTATGTGATTAAGAGACGGAACGAGCTGAGGGCCCACCAGGTGGTAAGTGGTGACCCCCGCCTATGACAACAGTAATGCGACTCAGTATAAAATTTGGATCATACACTGAGTCGCATTCATCCTGTTGCGCCCGTCACCCGAGACGGGGATGATATTTCTCATGCGCATCTGATTTATTTTATGAACACAGTAATTAGCATTATTACAGTAGCTAGCATTACTACTTGGCGGCAGATTCCAGGTGTGGTGGCACTACCTCTCCGGACGAACCTGGCACAAGTTCTACTGGTACTTTTGGTTGCTCCTTTAGCACTATCCAGGGGAGTACGTGTAGGGAATCAAAGAGGATACGGACCTACGGACGCGAGCAACTGGACCTAAATTAAATAACATTAAAAACACTTTTTTATACTATTGAATTGAATAGTGACAGGAGTCTGGCAACACCCATCTTTTTCGGCGGGGGTTAAAAACAGAACTTGAACAGAACCCTAAAAAATCGATATGGTACTTACAACGTTTCCGTGTTCCGTAATATTTCAAGATAAAAACATCGTCTGTATCGAATTACTAACACTTTATGGCACAGTTGTGGTGCCTTGGACGCGGCTGACGATTCGTTTTGGATTATCTGAGGCGACTCCAAACGAGCGATTTTCAATTAACTTTTTTATGTATATTAATTTTCGTTACTCGTTAAAATCTAAATACAGCAAGGGACTTTTCAAGTCAAGGGTATTATTTCAGTCATAAAATTTTCACATGAAGACCTTAAAATCCACATAAAGGCAGGCTCTGATCAATTTCGATTGCTGATTCTTACATTAGAGGCACTACTCGTATTACAGGCACTATTCATTACAGGTACTAAATATAAGTAAGAAAGTTCCTAATATAATGAATTATTTGAAAAATTATACAAAAACGATATAATTTACTAGTTTCTGATTTATTTCTATGTATTCACCCAAATACCTATCTGGTTGCCAAATTTGAACTTTGTAGGTTATCTGGAGTTAGAATTTTGATCTATAAGTGAGTCAGTGATAAAAATGGTGATTTTTGGACTTTAATATCTATTTAGCCGATTGAGGTGTATTGAAGTGGTGAAGGTGAAATTTAGAAGACATATCTATCTCGCAAGTCTAAATATATGAGAAAAATCCGACATGTCTATGTGAATTAGTTTTTGAGTTATGAGGGGGTCAAAAGTGGCTCCAAATGATTCGTGTACAAATATTACACACGGTGCTGCTCGCCTGTTCTGTTAGCTTCGCTTGACACGTTACCGCGTGTCTAGATAGAGTCGCCGGGAATCGGACAATCAACAATTGCCCGTCTGCTCGCCCCAAAATGGATTCAATAACAATTCACCCTGGTAAATAGGATGGGAGCCCATTACAATTTATGGTTCGTTTGCTTTATCTATGGCTGACTCTACCATATACTAATAAAACCATACGATAACGTATGGTTTTCCTTGAATCGAATGGTTCTGACACCCCGATAAATTTTTGCTGCGCCGGTTCGTTTTATCTGCAAAATGTTCTACAAGATATCTTTTAATAACTTTCGTTGTACTTTATCGGATGGACGTCAATTTTCTCAGTATTTTTTTATACATTTAAGTATATAACACAGATGTTGCTTGCGTCAGTAGGTGACCCAAAGTAGCAGTAGAACTTCTGCTAAGTTCATGACGAGAACTGTCACCACACCTGGTAATCGGCCGCCAAGCAGTAGTGCACTGGAATGGTGTGGGTGCCGGTTAAATTGCACGCAAATGAGACGTTACACACACATACAAACAAACTGTCGCCTTTATAATACTAGCGTGATACTTAATGGGCTGCCCAAAACAGTAGATTCTACTACTAACGTTTGTACTTAATGTTTGATTACTTCACATGTGGAGCGCGACATCCTGGAAGGGAGATTTAACGGACCGCATCAGAAACACAAATCGCCCCAATACCAAAATTGTCGGCGTTTCTCACTAATCCCCGCTCAGATGAAATTTGGTGGGACAATTTGCCGTATATCAGATGAATTAACCACAAAATCCCATTCAAGTCAATTTGTCAAAATTTTCAAAATTCCGTCCGTTTTTTTTCTAGTTATAGTTTATTTTTATTTGGCCTCAGGTCAGTTTTCAGTACAGTTAGTAGTAATTACTTCTTCGCTGTAAGTTCGATTCCCACCCGAGGCAAATTTTTGTGTGACGAGAATGAATGATTGTTCTTCTGTATGTTTATATCTAATGTATTTTTACATAAAAGTGCTACACAATTATTTAAGCCTTCGGTGGGCCTCAGAACTCCGACACTAGAGTTGGCCACTCACTAACACGAAAAAACTTTGAGGGCATGAGACGTAACATACCATCATTTTGATGACGGTCAACAAAGAGTTTTATAACATATTGTATGGTACTTCTTATTGTAAAAAAAAAAAAAACACTTTCTTAATATATAACTAAACCGTCACATACCATGTGTCCCAAAATGCTGGCAACATTGCTGGATGGCAATGATTAAACCTCTGGCCAAAATAAAACCCAGTGTTTAACTTGCTTATAAAATTTATCTAACTGTATCAGTCCACCGACGCAGCGCATGCTGAGTGGTTACCTATTTTGTTGTTACATATTCTTAAACGTGTAATTTTGTTTTTAATTTTTAATTGAGCCCTTATTCTATTCTAACATCTATTTTCAGCACACAAATTATACCTATATAGTAAGGTCACGAGGATCAACTGTCAACTGAGCTACGAGTCCAGTTAAATACAAGTACTTACCTACCCGCGCACTAAAGAAATCCTATACTACCCAAGCCCATCAGCTGATGAGTTCTATTCTTGTTCCTCAATGAGGAAACGTAGATTTCCTAAACTCGGAGACCTTTTTTTACAGCTTTTTGCGATAAATTCTGTACGAAATAAATTTTCTTCGGACATAGTAGTGAATATATCTTGTATAGGATTTTTTTATCTTCGTTCAATAATTTTCTTAATTTAACAATAAAATATATTTCTTCTTATTATTCTTCTTATTCTTCTTATAGTACTACTATTATATTGCGTTGGTTTGCTCACATAGAATAAGAATAAGAAGAATAAGAATATATTTTATTGTTAAACTGTGTATATAAATATCTTATAAGTAATGGTTTATGAAACAATAGTTTGTCCTCTAGGACGTACAATAGATCAAACTCCAAACAAAAAATTATGAGCTAACTTGTGTTAACAGCTAAGTATTCATTAACACTATAATAAGCTTTACTAACTAGCCATTTTTAAATCTCTATAGACTAAGTCTCTATAGTCTCTATAGATTAAGTTTTTATAGACTCTGGTTATAATTGTATTGTCAACAAGAGCTGTTCTTAAACAACGCAGTAAGATTACAAAAGAATCGACACGTATTTCGCCTCTCCTCGAGACATCTTCAGAAGCATTGAATCGAGACATGAACTGACAAGATGTACTAAATATTACCCATTCTTTCTATTTTTATTCTTCTAATAAGATTTATACGACACAAGGAACGTTATATTTGTGAACTGGATCATCCTCGCGAAAATAAAATAATTAAAGGTTTCTTGCTTGATCTTCACGGTGGGTCAAAAAGGGTTTAACCAACACCTAAGTAATAACTAATAAGAACAGATGATCTTTTAGGTACATATTTATTTTATAACTAGCTACCGCCCCGCAGTTTCACCCGCGTAGTTCCCGTCGGAATACGTGGATAAAATATAGCTTATGTTACGTGCTGATAATGTAACTTTCCATTGTTGAAAGAGCTTTTTTAAATCAGTTTAGTGGTTTAATTGTGAAAGCGTAACAAACAAACAAATAAACTCAATTTCGCATTTATAGTATTAGATAGGATGTAAAGTTTTTCAAGTATTATTTTAAAAATTCAACGAAAATAAAGTATATTAACTTTCCCCTTTTATAGATCATCTTAACATGTACTTCAGTAAAGTACTCGTTCATAACCTAGTAGTTCATAAACTATTAAGTTCATTCAACTGTACGTAGATTTAAAAAGATTATCCTGGTCTTGATTTTTGATGACAAGCTTGTGCTAAATCTATTTTTGCCCCTAAAACGGCGTCGCTAATTAAGATGGCGGCTGAAACAGAGGGGCTAGCCAAGCTCACGATGAAAACAAGCCGACCTAGTTGTCACGACGGGTCAAAGAAGCCAATTTCTGAGAGGCGACGGAATTAGCTTCTGGCAATTATCGCCTAGTGTGAGATTAAAATGTTTTCTTTTCGCCGTAGCATGTACCGGAGGTGGAGATTATTTTTTATACTGAAGAGGTTCTCAATTTGGCTGTGTTTCTTAACGCGATATACTCGATTACTCGATTTACTCTGGGCATAATATATACCAACAAAGTGGATCCCCCAGAAGAACAAGAACATGCGTGGTTAATACTACCTTTAGCATTTATAAAGCCTTATCTCCATTCGGTGGGCGTACGTGAATCGTATGAATTACGTGTATTATTACAGGGCATACTGTTGTGGATGAAAAGAGATCTGCAAGGAAGAAAAAACTTTGTACTAGAATTCCCATGCACAAACAAGAAGTCATTGGATAATTGAGTTAATATCCAAAACTAAAGAACAAATACACAACAACTTATTAACAGCTAATCATGAGCTAAAACTTTTCATTGTTATCGATAGCCCATGTCTAAACCTCCCTCGCTTAGTCGAGTCTTTTTTACTACCAATCACTGCAGTGATCTTATAATACAGTAAAATAAAATATAAAAATGGATTTATTACTCCGAATATATAATACTTAAGCATATTCGACAAAATTCTACATTCTTGATACTTATAATACGTACTCCATAAGTAATATGATCACATATTTTAGGGGCTGAACCAAACTACGAAGATCCATGTGCTACAACATTATCGTAAATGGCGTCATAAAACTGAGGGTCTAGTTACACTGGTAAGTTTGATACAATATGCAATGGAATCTATAGGGACACGATCGCTACCCTTGGATGTCGCTTTGAGTTAGTTCAACCCTCAGGCATGAGGTGCGTTGGGGCGTAAAAGTCGCTATTGAGAGAGGGTGTAAATGTGTAAATATTAATAGGTAGGGTGCGGATTTTTTATAAAAGCGCTTATTAGACGCATTCGGTTTAATGCCAGGTTTCATTTTAATAAAACATTCTAAGAAATAAGTTTTGAAAGAGTTCTATTCAATGTTTGTTGTACGGCTCCTACTGGGTAAGCAAGTGGATTTACTAATGTTACATTAATAGGCATACATACTAAAAGAAACTTCTTCTTAAACATAAGTTAAAGAGTTCAACGAAAATAAATATTTCTGTCTTTGAAAAGTTTTGAGTCTTCCTATAATTCTGTAGGGGAGGACCTGAGTAATGTTGCTGTTGTATTTTGCCATCAAGTGGATTGCCAGGCCATTCCGCATTAAAAAAAAAAAACATTTTATAAGTGTAATACCGCATAACATTATTTATGCGCAATGCAAACAATGTATCAGTCTGAAGTGATTCATATTACTGACAGAACATAAACGTTTACACACTACGTTTAACTAGGATGTCTGAAACCCTGCACTAGGATTCCCTGTGTCGCAGATGGCATGTAACACAAGAATACAAGACAAACACGCGAGACCCGAGAACAAACACGCTCACCAAATAAAGTGTTTTCCGGCCGGGAATCGAAACGGGACCCTTCGTTTCGAAGGCAGAGCTACTACCAACTAAGCCACGAAACCGTCAAAAAGGAGAATGGGCCAACATTTCACATCGATGTTATTACGAACGATTTAACTGATTAACATCAAGTTTTAATTCTAGCGCTCCGCTTTCAAGGAAATTCCCTTCATCGCTGTAAATTATAGTGAGTCATAGCAGTCCGCGGAAATTGGTATTTATTGCATAAACCTGAATTGATGGGATTTCTGTAGCATTCTAAGGCATTTGTGGAAATAGTGTTTTGAAAACTGCTGTTAAATTTATAACCTTTTAGCAAAACCTTTATGTTTCTTCGCTAATGCGAAGATAATGATGATTGATGATAATAATTGCTGATAAAATTAAATTAAATAAATAATAATATAAATATTCTTAGCCAATTCAAACAGCATCATTTAGCCCCAAACTAAGCAATCATTGTACAAAATGAGAACCAGATAGAATACTTAAAAGTACCTAGTTGTTTTGTAAATATATACATACTAATAGAACATACTCGTACGTCCATGTTTGGTACACAAATGCTTCTCCTGGGTAAGAGTAACAAGCCATATATTTTTCTTTTGCTACTGTTAATGTACACTTTGAATTGTATAACTTTTAAACGCTTTGTAGAACGCAAAACGAATGAGAATAACCCAACTCGTTCAAACTTCTCAAATGAAACTCTTTCGAGATATATCTCACGAAAAACATTCACTAAGTAACAATCCAATAAAGCTTGAATCGTAAGTTGAATGTCGTAAGGTCATCCCCGTACCAGCCTCTAATCCGGATTGGTAGATGTCACATGTCGTCGAATTTTTGGTTCTAAGACATGCCGGTTTCCTCACGATGTTTTCCGTCACCGTTGGTGACATCTCATTGGTGCACGTGTGGGTTTGAACCAGCGACCTTCAGATTGAAAGTCGGCGTCTGTGACCTTGGGCCACCACGCTTTCCTTGAAGGACATGTAACGCTTGAAACTGGCCAAGAATAGAGGCACAGATTCTTTTCAAAGACCTGCAGAAAGAGAAGTTCATAATTTTTAGGGTCCATGATATGGGCGACCTGAGTATCCTACAGACCTGAGTATATTTCAGACAGTGCGAAATGCGCAATCTAAAGTAGCAATAGAACTTGTGATAACAACAGGGAAACAGGGGTTTCTTGCTTGTTTTTCTTCATGGAGTGTCGAATCGGGCTTGAACATACGCCAAGTAAGAAAAACGCGTGATTTTTTTTTTCTATAAAGTGTCATTACCTACTACATCTGCAAGAATTCAAAGTATTTTACTAATAGAGTATTTTAACAATGATTTTGACGCAAAATCAAAGAGAGATCGTATCAACAATATGTCTTATATTACAATAACAAGAATAAAAAAATAACCAAGTACGATAATATTTCAAAATAAAATTCAAATACGGCGGCATTTTAACGAAAAGGGTACTTACATTGAAATATAAATCCTCGTTAGAATTTGTTAAGTAGGTCGAATGTTTAATTGTTATTTTGTGAAATTTATTACGGGATGTTTTGGTGTTGGTTCTAGCCTCGGGTTGAATACAAATCATTTAGACCGGAAGTAATTTGTCATTTTCCGTAATTTAAAAAGAATTTTGTGTATTTTCGTAGGAGTATAACTGTTTAAAATGTAAACGTTTATTGTACGCTAAGATTTTGAGCGAATGAAAGACATTTCAAAATACAAATTTAAAATTTGTATTTAATGGTATAATTTAATGGTTGTAATGTCAAGTTATTACAACCGGTTCTATATAAAAAAAAAAAAAAACTATTTTGGTCTAACATTTCCAAAGCAACAATGTTGCTACGCTAATCTTGTAAATAGGATATCCCGTTAAATAGTAATAACTACAATACTCGTGAAAGTATTTATTATAATGTATTTTTATATTATGTATTTTTCTTCGCATTGCATCTATCGATACCAGATAATCCATTGATCAATCTGTTTCAATTCGCGTTAATTTTACAACTGCGTCGAATCAAGACGAATGCCTTTGTTCTAGATTGGAATTAACCGAGCTGACTTTGCGAAACGGTTTCATTATTCAGCCAAAGCTAGAAGGAGCACTTAAATTTAAAAATAAAACCGAATTAATGTGTAATGTATTTAATTCGGACAAACGTTTAATGTTCCTGAATATTCATGCTAAGACACGTTGTGTGAATATCTATACATATAATAAAATTGTAGACTTGCCGTGTCTGTACATTGAATATTTTTACAAAATAATAACTGGGAGACGTTAAGAATAAGTAATAGAACGCAAAAAAACAATTTTTGAAATTTTTGTCTGTTTGTCTGTATGTTTGTGCGCACTTTACGCAAAAACCATAGATAGTTATCAAAATCTAGGTACTAAGAAATGTTAAGCTGAGTCTGGAATAGTGAATAGCGTTTATTTTATCAAAATCGACCCACAAAATCAAAAGTTATTCTATATTTTATGCAAAATTTTAATTTTTTTACAAAACGTTCTACAAGCGCCTGCCGAGTCCTGCGTTCTTGACTCGGTGTGGCGGTTCGGTGTATTGCAATATGAATATGAGCAGGCGCTTGAAGGCAGATGACAGGTTTAGTCGTAGTTTAGTCTTAGTTTAGGTTAGTTAATTAGGTAATTAGTTTAAAGGTAGTTTAGTTTTTCTTTGTACTTTGAACTGCAAAAGGTTGATGATAACCAGTATCTTAAATACGAGTACCAAGCTTGCTATCAAACGAGTAATTTACTTAACGGAGACCTACAGTACACTGGAGTAACGCAATGGCCGTATGTCCGGCAGAAAATAGCCGCATAGGTAAATCATCCTCAGGGTACATCATCATCATCATCATCAGGGGTGAAATTAAATAACCCTTGCGACATTTGTTTTCGATTTAAGCGATTTGAAACTACTTTTATTGTGCGTACTGCAAGGGAGTGGAATGCTTTGCCTGAGTCTGTGTTCCCTGACCATTACAATTTGGGAGTCTTCAAGAGTAGAGTGAATAGGTTTCTTTTAGACAAGCGTGCTCCATCGTCGGCCGCATCTTCACTTTCCATCAGGTGAGATGGCGGCCAAACCATGCTATGCTATCTTTTTTTTGTGAGTTAGTTACGTAACGAGCTGAGGGCCCACCTGGTGGTAAGTGGCGACCCACACCCATGACAACAGTAATGCGACTCAGTATAAGATTTGGATCTTAGACTGAGTCGCACTCATCCTGCTGCGACCATCACCCAAGACGGGGATGATACATCTCACGATACAAGCACTACTGCTTGTGTGATTTTAGGTGTGGTGGCAGTACCTCGCCGGACGAACTTGGCACAAGTTCTACTGTTACTTTTTGGTTGCTGCTTTAGCACCACCCAGAGGGTACGTGTAGGGAATCAAAGGGTACACACCTGCGGACGCGAGCAACTAGATCCAATAGATCGGTACGGGGGACTTATTTCTCACTGTATTTAACACTGTTTTGTTACTTCAGGACTTATTTCATATGTGTATGATGATCTAACAACACTGATACAACATTGAGCAGTGTCCCAGGGAATGGCATTGAGTGAATGAATGGCAGGGAATGGGAATGGCATTCTATTAACAGAGAAGTGGAACAATAAGAAGCTTTTTTTGTCAAGGGGTAAATACTTTGCTTATACCCCACGCCTTGGGGAGGCGTGTATTAATAGCAGTGCTGGGGGAATACACAATATAACCCCCTTGGAGTTCCTGCACTACGCCTTCACGCTGGGGCTACGGGTACGGTAGTGGCCGTACCCGGCCGGCCAGAGGCGTTGGTCCTCGCGTATCGGGACCCCAACACGATGTGTACCTCCCTATAGTGCCGTGCCCGGAACACGAAACACGCCAACCTTCCGTGAGGACCTCATCCGTCGGACGGCAGATTCCCCGGATCTACCGCCGGGAAGTTCCCGTTAGGGTGGCAGGCGGCGCTCATGCGCCTGCCTACGTCGACCCACTCTCCTGCGTCTACCAGAGTGAGGATATTCTTCCTCCCTTACCCTCTCGGCTGCTTCCTTCTGCGAGATTACTTCCTTGCAGAAGGACTGAGCTGCCACCCAAGATCTCCCGCTGTCAATCATGGATGAGACCATAGTTGACAGCGAAAGGTTTCCGCCTATAGCCGCGGTCAGGCGGGAACAATAAGACCCTACCAACTATTCCATCGAATGTTTAAATTTCTTGAGTGCATCTGGACTCCCATCACACAATATATATAATATTAAACTAAATGTCGGAGTGCCCATTGCTCTTTTATAAATTTAAGTCTTCCAAAATTATGTTACGGCGCCAGATTGGAAGTCAAGAGTTTAGAGAATTCCTCTCATTCCTATCAACTGCCCATTTAGTTTTAAACGCATTCAGTCTCCGGTGAGCCTATGTTCCGCAGTGACCAGAAACAAAGAACAAGAAGAAACTTTTTTGGTATCAGACGTAGACCTAATATTGAGTTGCTTTTTGCACGGTCCGCCATACTTAGCTCTTTCCCGGCTTAGCAATTCAAATAATTTTTATGCGCGCGTTCCTGAAATATCCTGAAAAGACGACTTCTATAGTATAGTTTACAGAGAAGCATTATTGTATACATTTGCAATGGTTGCAGTTTCACTTACGTAGTTCATCATCCAATCAAGTCTTTAACCTTCCCAGTTAACAAAACCCAAGTAATATCGTAAGAATCTATTGAAAATAAAGTATTTTGAGATTTAATTATTTATATTATAACATAATTTTAATATAATAGTAACGAACAGACATAATAAGCATCACATTATATTTCTATCCTCTAGGCTAGGATAGATCTAAGTCCACGCGGACGAAGTCGCGGGCACAGCTAGTAAATAAATAAACGTTAAACGTTTCCACACTCATACCTCTGCACTAGGATTCCCTGTGTCGCAGATGGCATGGACAGACACAGAAACACAAGACAAACACCCAAGACCCGAGAACAAACTTCATGCTCACCACACAAAGTGTGCCCCGGCCGGGAATCGAACCCGGGACCCCTCGCTTCGAAGGCAGGGCTACTACCAACTAAGCCACGGAGCCGTCAAAAATACGTGACAACATTTATTATAATAAGTTGACGCCAAGCAATGGTGCAGTTGGATTGCTGTGTTCCGGTGGTAGGGTGCTGGTGAAATTACAGACGATCTCCGACTCAGAGTGACATGAATCTTCTCACAACTAATTATATTAACATTAAAAAGTCGTAGATTGCCTAAGTGTGCTTACTTGTATATAGTGACACACGTACAGCCTTTTTTTTTTAAATAAACTTTTGGTGGCCCCGTTATGCAAACGTCGACTTTCAATCCAGAGGTCACGAGTCCAAATCCAGAAAAATAATAAGTTTTTTACTAAAAAGAATTAAGTGCGCAATAAAACATTTTCAAAACAGTGAAATCAATTATTTTGAGGAAACCGTTTTTATGTCCTATAAAAATCGAAGACGAGTGACATCTACTAATCCGGGTTCTCTCTCACTCTCTCTGTACCATTCATAGTGTCGTGATCCCAGCAGTGGGAAAGTTAGAGGCTGATACAAATACAGATTATTTTCATTAGATTCACAATCAATATATTATAGTATTTTGTTTTTATGAAAAAAGAAAACAATGCCTGCCTTCTTAAATATACCAAATAAAAATGAAATTATTTCAAATAAAAACATCTCAATATTAGCTACGATGGCTATTGTCCTCTCAAGATAACGCTTATAAATAGTGCTCAAGCGGCGAAATGAAAAGGATTTTATTTTCAAAATTTTGTTTGAGACGAATTTTATGAGTAATCTTAGCAGTTACATTCGAAAATGTATTGTACATTAAGATTAGTTTAAACTTGCTTAGTTAATTCTCCGCCAAAACTAATTTTGAGTAAAACCTTTAAAATTACTTCAAGCGCTTATGGCAAAGCTTTTGAGATGTTCTTCACAAATCCCCTTTGCCCGGTCTGAAGATGAATTGGTGACCTTTTATGAATTGGTGACTGTATGATAAATTCATATTTATTTATTCCAAATACATTTCAATTGGGTCCAAATGTCTGGAATGATTTTAGTTTATATGTCGTTATATATCCATAAAAATCCATTTGGTAGTACAGAAACTTCCACGTGCAACTTTGATTCGCAAAAGGAAATTAATAAAAAATAATAATACTCACACTAGTGACCCGCCCCGGTTTCACATGGTTGTACAGTGTGTGACGTAAGTCGTAATACAATTCCGTAATTCATCATTTTGTTCTATCTCGTATGGTTAGTCAACATTAGCAATGTAAACGTTAAAAAATATCTCTTTACGATATCATTACATAATCATTGTGTCATCAGGTGTTTCCAATGGGGTTCAACATGTATAAATAATAATAATACTAAGTGGCTACCGTCTATAGGCGACGGTAGCCATTTACCATAAGGTGGGTCGTTATCTTGTGTGCCTCAGTCTTCACATAAAAAAAATCATTGAAATTCTCGTCTTTTCTCTCCTTTAATATGCATGTAAACCTTTTGGAAAAAAAAAACTAAATGGTACTGAAAACGGTATCAAAATCCATTGCGTGGTTTAGTAGTAAGTGGAGAACAGACAGATGAAAACAGCGACATAACTTTATACTTATAGACATTCTACTCCGACGCAATAATTTCAACCTTTCTATTTATGAGGGCAAAAACGTTTAGCACGTATGGCGACAAAGGGAAAAGGTATTTATGTTACAAATTGTTGCTTACAAATTACCATGTAATTACATCGTAATAATACAGGGTGTTGCCAGGTGTTGCTACGCAAAAGAAGAACGTAGGTAGTCTTATAAAGATTCTTTATAGATAGCTAGTAAGGCCCCGTGGTGTTACCCGCTTTTGGTCATCTTAAGGGAACACTGCATGTGTTAAGCCAGGATATAAGCTAGCCTGGTACCAGATTTCACCCAGACACACACACATACATGCAATCTTTTGCCATCTTTACATAGTATTTTAATGAACTAGCTGTGCCCGCGACTTCGTCCGCGTGGACTTAGATCTATCCTAGCCTAGAGGATAGAAATATAATGTGATGCTTATTATGTCTGTTCGTTACTATTATATTAAAATTATGTTATAATATAAATAATTAAATCTCAAAATACTTTATTTTAAACAAACAACGTTAACAAACTCATACCTTATTACATTATTTTCAATAGATTCTTACGATATTACTTGGGTTTTGTTAACTGGGAAGGTTAAAGACTTGATTGGATGATGAACTACGTAAGTGAAACTGCAACCATTGCAAATGTATACAATAATGCTTCTCTGTAAACTATACTATAGAAGTCGTCTTTTCAGGATATTTCAGGAACGCGCGCATAAAAATTATTTGAATTGCTAAGCCGGGAAAGAGCTAAGTATGGCGGACCGTGCAAAAAGCAACTCAATATTAGGTCTACGTCTGATACCAAAAAAGTTTCTTCTTGTTCTTTGTTTCTGGTCACTGCGGAACATAGGCTCACCGGAGACTGAATGCGTTTAAAACTAAATGGGCAGTTGATAGGAATGAGAGGAATTCTCTAAACTCTTGACTTCCAATCTGGCGCCGTAACATAATTTTGGAAGACTTAAATTTATAAAAGAGCAATGGGCACTCCGACATTTAGTTTAATATTATATATATTGTGTGATGGGAGTCCAGATGCACTCAAGAAATTTAAACATTCGATGGAATAGTTGGTAGGGTCTTATTGTTCCCGCCTGACCGCGGCTATAGGCGGAAACCTTTCGCTGTCAACTATGGTCTCATCCATGATTGACAGCGGGAGATCTTGGGTGGCAGCTCAGTCCTTCTGCAAGGAAGTAATCTCGCAGAAGGAAGCAGCCGAGAGGGTAAGGGAGGAAGAATATCCTCACTCTGGTAGACGCAGGAGAGTGGGTCGACGTAGGCAG
This sequence comes from Aplocera efformata, assembly GCA_921293045.1. Classification (NCBI taxonomy): domain Eukaryota; kingdom Metazoa; phylum Arthropoda; class Insecta; order Lepidoptera; family Geometridae; genus Aplocera; species Aplocera efformata. The sequence continues at coordinate 3,103,491 of OV121061.1, forward strand.
GCGCATGAGCGCCGCCTGCCACCCTAACGGGAACTTCCCGGCGGTAGATCCGGGGAATCTGCCGTCCGACGGATGAGGTCCTCACGGAAGGTTGGCGTGTTTCGTGTTCCGGGCACGGCACTATAGGGAGGTACACATCGTGTTGGGGTCCCGATACGCGAGGACCAACGCCTCTGGCCGGCCGGGTACGGCCACTACCGTACCCGTAGCCCCAGCGTGAAGGCGTAGTGCAGGAACTCCAAGGGGGTTATATTGTGTATTCCCCCAGCACTGCTATTAATACACGCCTCCCCAAGGCGTGGGGTATAAGCAAAGTATTTACCCCTTGACAAAAAAAGCTTCTTATTGTTCCACTTCTCTGTTAATAGAATGCCATTCCCATTCCCTGCCATTCATTCACTCAATGCCATTCCCTGGGACACTGCTCAATGTTGTATCAGTGTTGTTAGATCATCATACACATATGAAATAAGTCCTGAAGTAACAAAACAGTGTTAAATACAGTGAGAAATAAGTCCCCCGTACCGATCTATTGGATCTAGTTGCTCGCGTCCGCAGGTGTGTACCCTTTGATTCCCTACACGTACCCTCTGGGTGGTGCTAAAGCAGCAACCAAAAAGTAACAGTAGAACTTGTGCCAAGTTCGTCCGGCGAGGTACTGCCACCACACCTAAAATCACACAAGCAGTAGTGCTTGTATCGTGAGATGTATCATCCCCGTCTTGGGTGATGGTCGCAGCAGGATGAGTGCGACTCAGTCTAAGATCCAAATCTTATACTGAGTCGCATTACTGTTGTCATGGGTGTGGGTCGCCACTTACCACCAGGTGGGCCCTCAGCTCGTTACGTAACTAACTCACAAAAAAAAGATAGCATAGCATGGTTTGGCCGCCATCTCACCTGATGGAAAGTGAAGATGCGGCCGACGATGGAGCACGCTTGTCTAAAAGAAACCTATTCACTCTACTCTTGAAGACTCCCAAATTGTAATGGTCAGGGAACACAGACTCAGGCAAAGCATTCCACTCCCTTGCAGTACGCACAATAAAAGTAGTTTCAAATCGCTTAAATCGAAAACAAATGTCGCAAGGGTTATTTAATTTCACCCCTGATGATGATGATGATGATGTACCCTGAGGATGATTTACCTATGCGGCTATTTTCTGCCGGACATACGGCCATTGCGTTACTCCAGTGTACTGTAGGTCTCCGTTAAGTAAATTACTCGTTTGATAGCAAGCTTGGTACTCGTATTTAAGATACTGGTTATCATCAACCTTTTGCAGTTCAAAGTACAAAGAAAAACTAAACTACCTTTAAACTAATTACCTAATTAACTAACCTAAACTAAGACTAAACTACGACTAAACCTGTCATCTGCCTTCAAGCGCCTGCTCATATTCATATTGCAATACACCGAACCGCCACACCGAGTCAAGAACGCAGGACTCGGCAGGCGCTTGTAGAACGTTTTGTAAAAAAATTAAAATTTTGCATAAAATATAGAATAACTTTTGATTTTGTGGGTCGATTTTGATAAAATAAACGCTATTCACTATTCCAGACTCAGCTTAACATTTCTTAGTACCTAGATTTTGATAACTATCTATGGTTTTTGCGTAAAGTGCGCACAAACATACAGACAAACAGACAAAAATTTCAAAAATTGTTTTTTTGCGTTCTATTACTTATTCTTAACGTCTCCCAGTTATTATTTTGTAAAAATATTCAATGTACAGACACGGCAAGTCTACAATTTTATTATATGTATAGATTCGCTACCGCTGTCTGTTCGCTTAGATCTTTTAAACTACTCAACGGATTTTGATGAAATTTTTAGCAATATATAGGGTGATTCCAGAGAAAGGTTTATATATATAATACATACATATTATATTACAGGAAATAGTCGAAAAATTGAAAGATTTGTAATGTTTTGTCGCAACTAACATATTTTTGTGCGTTTAAATCGCAAAAGCTGCATATTACAAAATAAAATGTGTTATTTACCAAACTATTTTATACAATACAGTATTATTGTACATTTCATGTAGATTATATTGCCTTTAACAACATTCCATTGAAATAGATATCTTAAAAGATATCATAAATTGTTGCATCACCCCACACTGCCCCATATTAGTTACATTGCACCCGTGCGAAGCCGGGGCGTGTCGCTAGTTCTAATATAAGTATGATTAGTAATATTAAATAAATTATCAGTCTCAACTAATCAGCGGCCCTAACAGACAATTTGTTAAAGAGCCTTTCATAAACTGGGCCACGAATAAATTCAATACTTATCATTCTGGTGCAGTCGGTGAAAATCGTGTCGTGTAAAGATCTCTTTGAAAATTGGTTATAATTACCCGATAACCCACCATGTTGTTACAGTCGCAAGTCAGGGGTGTATTTATGTTATTAGATACGACATGGCATTCAAATTGAATTAATCAAATTACAGTACGTTCGGAATTCAATAACACGTCTTGGGGGAGGTTTTGGTAATTATTATGTCAGTTCCATGGATAAGTCACACAGTTAATATGTACAGAAGGACTAAAAGCTTTATTTTTTTTATGTATAATAAATGCCTGACGGAACGAGCTGAGGGCCTACCTGATGGTAAGTGGTGACCCCCGCCCATGAGAACAGTAATGCGCGCGACTCAGTATGAGATCCAAATCTTTACTGAGTCGCATTCATCCTGCTGCGTCCATCACCCGAGACGGGGACGATGCGTCTCATGCGCATGTGATTTCACCGGCAGCCATACCCTTCCACCGGAACACAGTAATTCAACCACTACTGCTTGGCGGCAGATTCCAGATGTGGTGGCAGTAGGTACCTCTCCGGACGAACTTGGCACAAGTTCTACTGCTACTTTTAGTTGCTCTTTTAGCACCACCCAGAGAGTACGTGTAGAGAATCAAAGGGTACACACCTACGGACGCGAGCAACTGGACCCCCCAAACATAATAACATTCTGTTTGTCATTTCACGCTTGAAAAACTTATTCGTCATGAAATACCAAATGGTGCAAGCCAAATATATCTCTGTGTCACCCATAATTAATGCAGGCGTTAAACAGTTTCATTTCTCCAGCTATGAGTTCATCAATCATAATGATTGATTGGTTGTGGTGGATGTGGCCCTTATTTTAAGTTTTTGTATCGGCAGTATTTAGAAGGAAATGCTCCGAATAATTATTAAAACTATGTCGGTATTAGAGTTTGGTTTTTAATCAAAATAACTGAAATAATATCGAAGTAAACGACGTAAAATATTTTGCTTTCTATGAGTTTTTTCTTCGCTCATTGTAACCGAGTTGGAGGTTTCTTGTTTGAAATTGTGTCCCCTAAGGGCGAGACATAGGGGATGAAATTGTCGAAGTAGGCATGCTGTAAACTTAGTGATTATAAGAACGCGTAATTTGTTGGTACACAAACATAAAATAAAAAAAGTTGTGATTATAAATACATATTTACAAATTCAACGGATAAAATTATTTTCTACTTTGACTTTAAACTACGAATATATACCACTTGAAGGCCAAGTTAAACGATATTTTTAAATTAGTTCTTATTTACTCTCAATATCATTATGGTTGCAAATGGTATCCTGCAAAATTTTATAATATTATAACGAAATACTGCTATTTCGTTGTTTAACGAATATAATTGTAAAATTCAATTCAAGTATTATAGAAACATTCTAGTTAATAACTGGAGATTCTTTAAACTGAAATAAGATTTTGTAATCTATAATCAATGCAAAATTAGCTTTGACTCGATAGTTGGTCAAATAAGTCAAATATATGCTTGACTAGCTGTTGTAAATTGAGAAATAAATAGTTATTTCATTTAAAATCATTGTTAGTTTAATAAACTAACGTATAGCAGAGCTATGGATTAGCAGATTTATATAGCAGATATACAATAGAATAATTTTGTATAGCATATAATAGGCTCGTAATTTATATTCTATTTCTACTTGTTTACCCAGCTTTTTCAAATAAATTACTTTAATTATGATTATTCGTTATTGAAACCGAGGATTAATCTGTTCAGTACCAAAGGCCCAAAATAATTCATAACAACTTAAAATACGTAATCCATACACGTCAAATTAAAATCCCTCTCCGTTATTTATTACAGCATCTTTCACTTATGATTAATGACGAATGAGTGCGAGCGACTTAACATATCAATCAAAAATATTCGTAAACATATTTATACTTAGAAATATTTTAAGCACAGTTTATTTTGATGTGATAATTCAGAAAACTGATGATAAAAACATTAGGGGATACAGTTTGATGCTGCAGCTATATTTATCATCTACATCCTAAATTCTTCTTCTTCTTTATGGTTTTTTGTGTCTTTAGCCACACAAATTTTGCCAGTGCCGGTGTTTACTTAATGGATTCGTAAATTTCTGGGGCGAGGGTACATAAGAATATGACCAGTGAGAAACAGGTGGGTCATTAATTTAAGTAACATTGAAAACCAAACTGATTACTCTAAAACATTATATGTAAAACTGCACCAAAAATAGAACAACGTAGTTAGTAGCTCTGATACTCGATAGCTCGTTAGCTAAAGTGTCAAATCATTCTTGACGTTGAGTGAGGACTGTGACGCATAGCTTGTTAGATTTTTTTTTATTACACGTAACGTATGTTTTTCACTTAATTGAAAACCACAAATGTCTATCCTGGGTAGGAACCGAAACTGCGAATTACAGCGAACAAGGCAGAGGTACTAACTGTAAGGCCAGTCAGACGCTAGTAAGCCTTCGATCACCGCACCTTTTAAACGTTTAAATAAACGTTTATACACTCATACCTCTGCTCTAGGATTCCCTGTCGCTCACCACACAAAGTGTGCCCCGGCCGCGAATTGAACCCGGAACCCCTCGCTTCGAAGGCAGAGCTACTACCAACTAATCTAAGCCTTATAAGAAGAAAAAACCCTCCTTTAAGTTACAAAGTCTGGCGCTGATGTGATGGAAACGCGTCTGGGCAGTCGGTCTAAAGTCAATAAAAGGCTTAAAACTATTCAAACCTTTGTTTGAAGGTCGCAATTAACTGGAACCCTAAACAAACTAACCAGTTAGCAACTTACTTTCGCTAGGGTTTGTCAATATTTAGATAGGTCATCGCCGCTATAACAATAGTTTACTAACAGTAAAGACACTATATACTTTTTTGATTTATTTACTGCCAGCGCCCGGCGGTGTTACCCGCGATTTTTCGAGATCAAAATAGCCAATGTGATAATGGTGATAGAAATAAGGACTGAAACAACCGTCTTACTCGGTAGCTAGTTTATCAAATTAGTAATTTGACAGATCACAATCATAACTAACAACAGTTGTCTGTAGATGCATACAGTTCATCAAAATAGCTATCCTGGTACCAAGTTACATCAAAATCTGTTGTGCCGTTTAAGCGTGAAGAAGTAACAAACATACATACAAGCACATGTGTTTTTTCACCTTTATAGTTTATCAAATTTGTAAAATTGAATCCTGTTTGGATGAACCACTATAAAAAACTTTATGTTTAAAAAACCTACCTACTGCTTGGACATATATTGTGCCTTTACAAAATTTGTGAATAAAGCTGAAATACTTGGCACTATTCTGCGTATTCTTGCTAGAAACCCTGGTTCATTGGTAAGGGGGATCAATTTCATGGCCTTCAAGGATTTGTTATCAACAATGTAATGTTGCTTATGCAATAAATCTTATACATAAATAGAATTTAAAAACAACACATAGATATTCCACCAGTAGATAATATGTTTCCCAGTTTGGTGCTTTGTAATCATGATTTATCTAATCTACGGTTGCGTACCCAAAGGTAAAAGGCCTTTCTTTCTTTATTTGACTTTTGTGTCGGAACAACAAGTTGCACCCGTCTCTCTGAGTCAGAGATTAAGTGAAGATGAACACAATATGCCTGTAATTTCACTGGCAACCCTCCACTAGAACAGAAATGCGAGTTAACCCTCTACAAGAACTGAAACAAATGTTATAGGCTTACAGCCCAGCCCCATAATCTAATAATAGATTACTGGAGATTGATTACCATTGGAAGATTATCTGTCAAGAAGCTCCATACATTTTAATATTTCCATGTCTCCAGTTGTCTATTAGCTGATCGTGTTTGGTTTTATTATTATCTATTTTATTTATTATATATCGTGGGCAGAAGTGGCTATCTGATGGAAAGTGAACATCTGCGATTACTATTGTATAATACCAGAGGCAATTCTTGCACTGCCGGCTTTACAATTAGTATTATTCATTAACGTACCTTTGCATACTGCACTATACATACGGATAACTCAACATGATCTAAAACCACCAAAATCTAAATTATTTCAACAACAGCATTTCTATGATAGCTTTGTTCTGCCTTTACCCTGTTTTGGCCATGTTAAATGCTTTGACTCCCGTCAAAACAATACGGGAAGCCATATCACAATAGTTTAACTCATCTCGTTAGACGTCGCGATAAATCCCGATTTCGTCATTGAAATACTGCCATCCGAGTTGATGTACGGAATCGTAGGGTGCCGGAATAGACAAGGAGCTACTGATGATTTTTTTAAGCTCGACAAACATGTTTTGAAGCAATTGACAGCTGCTTTTATAGATGCAATAAGAACCGCATGAGTGATCGTCGAAAATGCATAGAAATGCGTGCTTTTGGTGAAAACTGTGAGCGGTTTAAAGAGGCTTTTTTCTAAACATTTAATGTGTTTTGAAATGAATTAATATTAATTAGAAATGTGGGAAGTATTTTCAGCCTACTATGACTTATGGATCCAAAATAATGAATGAAGTATAATAAAAACAATAAAAAATGTAATTATAAAAAAGTAATCATAGTTATACCTCAGAAAATCAACAAAATTAACTATAATAAATTGGCGCCTAGCATTTGCTAAGTCACAGCCCATATATTTTTTCAAATGACACGACCCAAAGATATAGTCCTTTAAATTTAGTCAGAGAAGTTAGTCATAGTAAGGTTTCGTTTACATTCTGAAAAATAATCGTAAAAATCCATTTTAACAAAAAGGATTTAATTGAGATATTTTGTAGTAAAATAAACCCTATGGTGGTGTTTCCATGTCATCTAATAAAATCAGCACTGACTCCCAGACTTCAACGGATTTACGGATTCCAACTTCAATGTATCGGAATAACCCCCTTTGTTCAACCACATATAATTCGGAGAGGAATTCAATAATTAAGTTTGGGCATTGTTTTAAAGCGGAACATAATAGAGTACCGAATGTCATGCAGTTTATGAAATCCAGCACCGTGATCTATGTGGCAGATTCCAGTTCAGTCTATAAATAGTTATGATTCTATTGGGTTTGTGTCAACCTTTAGTGTAGCTTTTATATAAATAATGCGAAAACGAGAGTGTCTAATACCATAAAATTATAAATTAGTAGCTGTTCCTCGCGACCTAATTATTTTATCTTTTTTTTAAATAAATTAGCCATATAACATCAGCTATTGGTCTACGAAAGTCCCGTCAAAATCGTTTCAGCCGTTTCTGAGATTAGCCTGAGAAACGGTCAGATAGAGAAACAAACAATTTTTTTTTAAATGTGTTTTTTTTGTACATTCATATACTGTACGCTTTCAAGAGCTAGTAAATAGCTAGTATTTTGAGAGAAGTTATTTTGAGATTATAAACCGACACCTGAATTTTATTTATTTGTATAGTTAATAGCTTGATGAATTAATATTTTATTTGCGAATAAAATGAAAAAATTAAATTGATAATGATATATAACACGCGCGTACACACACGTACTCACTAAAATGTATGTGGGTGCTGGTATTCTGCCTATACCTTCAACTTAGTCGACCGACCCTGCAAGAGCGCTTCTCCAGTAAGTACTTTGGCCAAGTTATACTACTCCTTGCTCTTCATGTACCACAATTCGTGTTGACAAGCCGCAGTCAAAGTCAAACTCAAACTCATTCATTCCTTTAGATCTCCAATATCATTTCGACTCTTTTATGTGATGCCACTGGGGACAAGAAGGCTGACTCGTTCCTCGCCCAAAGATCATCTTTGGCCGTCCAACGCGGGAATGCAGCCAGTGTTATTGACACCCTACCCCACGATCAAAATTTTCTATTGTAATTTTTATTTACATTTTTGTTCTTTATAAGTAGGTTCTAAGATTATGTTTTTTTTTTTTTTATTTTATGTGTAAATAAAGATTAGTAAAATTATTTTAATATTAATTCTTTTAGATCTCCAATATAATTTCGACACGCCAAATTTTACACACACAAGGAAACATAATCGTGAGCATATTACGTGTCAAAGGAATTCCTTAAGCATATTACATACACACATATATGTCAAATTACTGTCAGTTGTCATGTTCCATGGTTACATGATCACGTTCATGTTCCAACTCTTCAGTTACCTATCATCAGTTTTTATCCATTAACAGTACCTATGTAGGTGTTCTAAGGGTTATTACCCTACAAACGTGATCACGGACACGGACGCACCCCTTATTACTTATTTATTCCTTTTGATCTTTCACACGTTGGTATTAAGCTCTGCTTTCTGCGCCATAGGTCATAGGTTCGATTTTCACGCAAGACAGACATTTGTGTGACGAATATAGCTGTTTGTTTTGTGTCTGGGCGTGTTAATAAGTACCATAAGAATAATGTTGTAAAAACAAAAACATTTAAGATAACATTCCATAAAAAATCTAAATAACCTAAAAGCCAGTTTAATACTAGTAAAAGCCAAGATATAGTAATAGTACCGTACCGTACCAGCCTCTAATGTTCCCACTGCAGGGACACCGGCCTACTCTCTATAATTGAGAGTGAATGGGCTCTGATCTACCACGGGAGCGCAATCCGGATTGGTAGACGTCACATGTCGTCGAATTTTTGGTTCTACTGCCGGCTTCCTAACGATGATTTCCGTCACCGTTTTGAGAACGTGGTATTGCGCACATAAATGTTTTCAAATGAAAAAACTCATTGGTGCACATGTGGGTTTGATCCAGCAACCTTCAGATTGAAAGTCGGCGTCTTTGCCCCTGGGCCACCACGCTCTTAGTAATAGTAATAATAGTATTACTGAGAATTTAGAGTTACTGAGAAAATTTTGGAATACTGAGGCATGTATTATGCTTCCTAGAATATCCAATAAAATATGATAATTATTCAAAGACAGTCTCATCTCATATCATGTTCTTGGCAGCTCAGTTAAAGGTAAAACTTCAAAGACATGTTGTTGGCCAATCTGTGAAACTTTCTAGGAATTTACAGTTTTCTCATTATTCTGACAAGCACTTGAAAATCCAATGTTTGCCAGCAAACACATACCTTTTAACGACATATTTTTTGCTTCGATTTCTGATGCTGACAAATCCTCTGACATTTCAAAGTGCAATGAAATAACGCTACTGCATATTTTAAAATGTCAATTGGTATTTTTAACGTCGTTTACTATTTTATTTTTATCCATGAAATTGTATTATTTTGCTTTAACTTTTTATTAGTGTCGATGAAATCATAATTTTTTTTAATTTATTTTTTTATGTTATAGAGGGCGGACGAGCTTGCGGGCCACCTGATGGAAAGTGGTCACCGCCGCCCATGAACACCTGCAATACCAGGGGCAATGCCGATGCGCTGCCGGCCTTTCAGATGCTTTCTGATTGCAAATATTCTTGTAACTTCTTCGAAATGAAGTATCCATGTTCTGTTTTAATTCCAAATACAGAAAACCTTGTGAAAGTAAATTAAACTGGCTTGCTTAGTTGGTAGTAACTGTACCTTTTGCGCTGTAGGTCCTGGGTTCAATTCTCACTCAGAATAAGCATTTGTGTGACGAAACTAAGTGTTCGTTCTGTGTGTGTTTATTTAAATAATTAATGGTATTTACAAAAAACGTACTGTTTAAGTATTCTATTAGCTTTACATATCTCATAATACAGCTAAATTTAGTGCGTGAAATGTCTATGAATATTAATTACTTTGCATTGTATTGATTTTAATAGAAAACCGAGAAAAATCATAGTAAGTCTACTTGTATGTATAACTGACACGTATATTCCGAGGCACTTAGACCAAAGACAACCGCAACTGCAAATAAAAAGCATTTTTTTTTGCATTATTTAATAATCAAGTTGTTCGATTTCTACTGTCTGATTAATTTAGTTAAGTACGTGTTTTAACATAAATATTACGTACTAATTTGAAAGAATACTAACTCCCGCGCTAGAAAAACCTATCTTGCAGGTATTTAGTTCTCTTTCGAGAGATTGCGTTCGCTTTAAAACCTGCAACAACTTTTCAATAGGTAAATTACAAAGCAATGGCATGCAATTTTTAGTATTATACAAATTTTATGAACGAAAAATGAGGCTACATTATATGAGTTATAAATACTACTCAAAGGCGAGGGCAAAACCCGGCACGTCCTAGTTCTAAAACTCATGTGACATCTGCCATAAGGTTCGTTTGTCGACAAATTTCCCGAACAAACCAATACCGCGAATTTCGTTCATTAGCATTGACGTGTCAACTGACCGTGTCCGCATACGTCATGGATATTGTGTGGAATTTAAAAAGCAATAATTTCACGCTGATACTCTGTATAATTCACGGACCAGTTGTTAGTGGGTCTGATTTTTGCGCTGTATGTAGGGGATCAATTCCCACTCAGAACAAGCATGTTTGCTCTGGGTGTTAATGTAAAGAAACTATGCTTACTTTGCTTGATGATGCTGTGTGACAGGTCACCTAATCTTCACCTTTATCACTTATTTTACGTGGAATTTCTTAAAATTTTGAGACCACCATGAAACATAGTGTGTCATTTGTTTCCCCGAACATTTTTGTTCACGTGCGTACATATATTTCAAATAATACAATACAATCTATTTTTTTTTAAGTGGGAACAGTTGACAAGTCAAAAGTAATAAAATTAATTATTTAGTCAACTCATCCCGCGGGATGAGTTTAGAGCGAGATGAGCTGACTAAAGAGCCGAAGGTAAACCTTAGCTAATTGAAAAAGAATGACCCAAATCAGTCCACAATTAGCGAAGAAATAGACCCGCCTGACCAAAAAAAAAAACCATGCTGCCAAATTAATAATCTCCTTTTGAGTTTGAAGTCCGTTAACAACTTTTCAAATAGTAGATGATTATATACTGTATGGGTATTCTTACTTACTCCGTAGGTAGTGGGTTTGATTACCATCCAGGTCAATCATATATGTGACAAACATAGATGTTTCTTCTGGATGCTTACTTGTATTATAAATATTTATTTACAAAATGACTGTATTTAATAATTATTACACCAGTATTCCCATAGTACAAGCTTTGCCAGTTAGATGGCGTTGTGTAAAATATCCATGAAAACCATCCAGTATAATTAAACGTTAATTTATTTGATAAAGACAAGGCATTTTAATACGAGTAGCTATTAAAAGGATCACTATACATTAACGTTTCACATCAAAGCGAGTATTTGAAGCGAATTCATGTATGTCATTTAATTACACTCCTCGTTATACTGTGGCCCTACCCACCGTCCAGTTCAACGAGACATGTCAATAGACTTAGTGACTTTAGTTTACCTTCAAAATGCACGGCGAGAGGGGTCCGCTGGCATTGGTCAATTTTCTCCAAGTGCAACTTTGACATGTGGTTCCTCTAAATTTTGAGCTACGATAGCTAGTTCAATTTCTATTTATGTGTAGATTCAGGATTGCAAAGGTACACGTGTATATTACGAACAGTCACGTACGGAGCGCAAGGAATGTCCGAGAGCATTTTACACGGATTTAAGTCAAAATGGAAAATGTTTATATAATATATCCGATGAATTTTTATAAAGAACTTGGTTTCGTACAATTTTTATAGACTTCTTCTGGTTCTTCGAGTGTAGGTCCTGCACTAGGATTCCCTGTGTCGCAGATGGCATGGACGAACACAGAAACACAAGACAAACACCCAAGACCCGAGAACAAACTTCACGCTCACCACACAAAGTGTGCCCCGGCCGGGAATCGAACCCGGGACCCCTCGCTTCGAAGGCAACGCTAATACCAACTAAGCCACGGAGCCATAAAAATATTTAAATTACAGATTAATAGGTTGTTGTTAGCAAATGCTTTTAGTGTATCTGAATATTTGCGGGATATATTAGTGTGTGTGTTAATATGACTCCGCCCCTTTTTGTCAAAATAAAACACATTTGTTCGCTTACAAAATTAAAAAAAAAATTATTGAAAGTATGCTCCATCTGCAGCTACAACCTTCGCCCATCGTTCAGGTAGTTTTCGTATTCCTTGCTGGAAGAAGTCCTGGTCTTTTGAGCTTATCCAGTTGTCAATCCAAATTTTGATACTTTCACATGAAGTAAACTTTTCTCCAGTAAGGTCTGTCTGCATCGTCCGGAATAGGTGGTAATCCGAAGGAGCTATGTCTGGTGAATATGGCGGGTGGGGTAACACTTCCCAGTCCTGTCCCTCTAAATATCTTTTTACGACTTCTGCGGTATGCGGTTTGGCATTGTCATGCTGAAGAACTAATTTGTTATGTCTATTCACCCATTCTGGTCGTTTTTCTTCTATGGCTCGCTTCAAACGCATTAGTTGTCGTCGGTAAACTTCTCCATTAATAGTTTCAGAGGGTTTGAGCAACTCATAATATACAATACCTTTCTGATCCCACCAAATACAGAGCATGACCTTGGCACAGTGAATATTTATTTTTGGCTGTGATGGGCCTGGTTCGCCTGGTTTCACCCAAGCTTTTTTGCGTTTAGGATTTTCGTAGTGTATCCATTTTTCGTCTCCTGTGACTATCCGATGCAAAAATCCTTTTCTTTGCTGTCTTTGAAGCAGCATTTCACAAATGGTTTTCCGACGTTCCATGTCTCTTTCTTTTAAATCATGTGGAACCCAGTCACCGGCTTTTTGAATCATTCCCATCATTTGTAAACGCTTTGCAACAGTCGAACGATCAACATTTAATGCTGCAGCTAATTCTGATTGAGTTTGGCAAGAATCTTCCGCCAATAATGCTTCCAATTCAGCATCTTCAAATTTTTTTGGTGGTTTTCCATGTTCTTTATCCTCAGTACTAAAATCGTTATTTTGAAATCGTCGAAACCATTCCTTGCAAGTTGTATTAGACGGAGCATGCTCACCATAAATCTCCACAAGCAAACGATAAGTTTCCGCTGCAGTTTTCTTCGCAATAAAATAATGTAATAACACTTCCCGCAAATGACGTTTATTTGGAATAAAAACCGACATTTTCGAAAAGGTGAAAACAATTGTTGCTTACACTTCAACCAAATATCATAAAATGCGTTAGATAGCTGACATTCAGTACTATCGAATACAAGTATGGTCATTTATTAGTACACGTAAACAATACTAAAAACGACATCTGTTGAGAAAGGGCGGAGTCATATTCACACACCTATTGAAATGGATTATTATTAATTGTGTGCTAATTAAACGTTTATATACTATTCATTTATTTGACATCTTATTCTAGTATTGAAATTTCCTCAACCAAAAAATCATCTATTATTACTAATTTAATTAAGCATTATATTTTTTTTTAGTTTGATAGAATTTGTGTATGTACTAAGTGATAATGGTATTAAAGTCCGTTTTTTATATTGTAAATAAGTCAATTATTTATAATGAATGAGTACGTACGAGATCACGCATTTTTGTTAATTTGTTAGCGCTTGTTTGAACCCTATTCAACCCTCCGTATGCAGAAACCAGCAATAAAGATTAAGAACACGCGTGAACCGATTCTAACAAAGGCCATTCAATTTTTAGAACAAAAATCATACAACAAACAAGAGAACAAAACCAAAAACACGTGTTTCAACATTATGCTTCATGCATTTTTAATCTGTGCAACACCCAATAAAGGCGCATTTGTTAGCCCATACGGTAATGTCATTAATTTATAAAATCCCTTTGCACTCCCTACTGCACTACATTTTATACGCTCGTACCCTAAGCACAAAGCCGAAAATATGATTTAAAGACTAAAACTGCAAGTAGTCGTTCATTATAACCTTTATAGGGGCAGACTGCATCTGGTATTACTTTTCGAGTTACCGAAATATTTAACATGATTATTTGGAAATAAACTAATTTTCTTCTGGCATTCTACTATCTTTTTTAATTGGATGCAGGCGAGCTATCAAGCTTTTGTTTAATGAACATAAATGTTTGTTCTGTGTCTGGGTGCGAATAGTATTGTCTATATTTACAAAAAAAAAATAGGTATATATTCCATCAGTTATCTTGTTCCCATAGTACAAGTTATGCTTAGTTTGAGACTAGACCACGTTGTGTGAAATGTCCATGAATATTTATTTATTCGTTATTTTTTGTAAGTCGCAGCTAAGTCCACACCAGCCTCTAATGTTCCCACTGCAGGGACACCCGCCTACTCTCGATAATTGAGAGTAAATGGGCTTTGATCTACTACGGGAGTCCAATCCGGATTGGTAGATGTCACATGTCTTCGAATTTATGGTTCTAACACATGCCGGTTTGCTCACGATGTTTTCCTTCACCGTTTCGAGAACTTGGTATTGCGCACATAAATTTTTCAAGTGAAAAACTCATTGGTGCTCGTGTGGGTTTGAACCAGCGACCTTCAGATTGAAAGTCGGTGTCAATGCCTCTGGGCCACCACGCTCTTAGTAAGTTCTTTTAATTAACACTAGCACCCCACGTGATAACAAAATCCAAAATAATAATTAAATATTAGTAGATTACCATCCCGCAACGACGCAGGGAGCGACAGGGCTTATTTTAATTTTAAATCACGCCTAAGTTATGTAAATAGGCTAAAAGTTATACGGGCGGGAAATTGAGCAAGTCGGAAATAGTAAAAAGCCGACAGGTACCGGTGGAATTACAGCCACATGAGACAGCAATTGAGTTAAGGCAATGTTGGGGAAGACATGTTTATGTACGTGATATATTTAAGCTACACATGTAATACTTAATCACAATGTTTAGAAAATTAACATTATTATATATTATACAAAGTGCCCCGCTGCATGTCTGTCTGAAAGTCATAAACTCAAAAACTATTAAATCACCACAGTGTGACATAACGAGACATCCCCGTCTCGGGTGATAGACGCAGAAGAATAAATAGAACTGAGTCTGAGATCCAGCTTTTTCTGAGTTGGATTGTTGTCATTGTGGTCATGGGTTTAACCACTTACCACTGGTAGTCCTTCAGCTCGTTCCGTAATTTCGGTAGCACAAAAGAAAAAAAATCGGAATGTGGTTTCAACGATATCGTCCCGATAGTCAATTCGGTGACTGATGAACAGTTTCGAAAAACATCTAAATTGGCTTTCGCGAGGCGGCTGGATCAAGAGCCAGTTATAGAAGACACGGCACGCATCGTCAGGAGTTTTCTTATCTCTCTCTGCAGCCCAGCCCGCTGATTGCTTGGTTCTGACTCCACGGTCGGTGGTTCACCAATTTTATTTTTTAAATTTGTTAATATATATGTTGGGGATCCCTTTTTGCAGAACTACCTTAAACACGTCACTCCTGGGGACGTATAGGGACTTTTGAGGTACTTATCCACGGACAACGGCTAAAATACCACGGTATATATCAATGTAAATTATTATTATATCAATTAATTTACGGCTACGTGGCTTAGTTGCAAGTCCTGCCTTCGAAGCGAATTCGATTCCCGGCTGGGGCAAATTTTGTGTGGTGAGCATGAAGTTTGTTCTCGGGTCTTGGGTGTTTGTCTTGTTTCTGTGTTTGTCCATGCCATCTGCGACACAGGGACTCCTAGTGCAGAGATATAAGTGTGTAATAAAAAGTGTTTTTTTTTTTTTTTTTTTCATTTGAACGAATGTAAAATGTCCGTACCTATTAATTTTCAATTTCTTCAAGTTTATTGAACTGTTTTGCGAACTGGTATAAAGGGTTACCCCTAAGAAATTCAATTAACTGTGATTTCTGAGTTACAACATTTCACAAGCTTACACGCTATCCATCAGGCACAGTCGGGATATTAAAGATGTTTTGTGTCAACGCGGGACTTTCCCTAGCTTGTTTAAAATTTGTTGAATAACATTAATGAGTGTATTGTTCAGCTCGTGTTGGAAACACGCTCCCCCGGTAAATAAGAAAGTTGTTTTTTGTAAATGAAACGTAAACAAGGTTTTGCGACAAGGCTTCTGCTTATTCCGAGGTCAAGTTTTTCATTGCCGTATTCTTCTTTCGTTTAGTTGGGCAACTCTTGTTTTGGAGTTTTCAAGCCCTGAAGGCCTTTGAGTGCCTTAGCTTCTAGTATAATAGGTAACAGGTAGGTACATATTTATACAAGTGGCTGATTTAAAAGTCAAAAAACCTACTTTAATATTTTTATCTTACTCGCCCTTATATCCTACCATTGTGAAAAAGAAACATAAAAAATCGGTACGTATACAACGGTCGAAGAAAAAAGCAAAATAAGCAATTTCGTTTTCTTGGATGACATATTTTTTCCAGTAATTAACAAATAAACTATTTTATAAACTATTTATATATTATATATGCGATGTAAAAAAAATATAGGACTAATCTGAAAACATATTACACTTGACATATGTATAATAAAAATAAAAAAAAAACAATTTCGACTAAATGAAACTTAAAAATTTTCTAACTAACTAAAACTTTTAAGGATTAAATTTCTTCATGTATTATAGGACTATCATGTTTTTAAACGTCGCACAATAGTGTCTAGTCTAAGGTTACGCTCCGGATATATTCCAACAAATTTGCTTTTCTATTGTACAAAGTTTCATCACCCGCGATGTGCCGTCTTAGAAGACGTACATCTTGTCGTGATGGAATATTTACGGAGTACTAATCACAGGAGAATATGTTTGGTCGTTCACAAAATTTTAATGTCTTATGACTGTAATACTGTTCTTGCAATGTCTGGTAAAGTCTACAGTGACATGCATTGACCAGAAAATGTCAGCAAGTCGAAACATGTTAAATCACTTGTAAGCATGATTGACAAAGGAAAAAAAATTAAATGTCGGAGGGTACCCTTGGTACATTAATTAGCGAAAAAAATCACGTAACTAATAGGTATACAAAAAAAACACAGCCTAATAAATAACTTCTTTGATAACTATCAACAAAAATAAAAACTCTTAGATCCCCTACGCAATGTATGCATAAAAGCAACTGCGCTTTCTGGGGCAGCGAAGTTTCTGCTTAACTGGAAAGCTGAAAATCAACCCCAAGTTACGCTAAGTTGCTTACCTTTCTTATTATAATTAAGCAAATGAAGAGAATGCCAGATGCGCCCGGGTAAATTATCTACCTCCGGGAGCTTATTTGGAAATTGTTAGAATCTAAAATATGGTAACGTTCGCCAGGTGGGTGCGGAAATGATATTGTTTGAATAAAATTTCCATTGTATTAGAACAAAAAAAAAACAAGTTTGTTTTAGCTTCCCTCTTTTATCACCTCTCACTAGCATCAAAAGTTTGCTAGAAGAGAACGCTTAATAAGGTTAAGCTCGCCTTTGTACATACTCTTTGTTATTAGCTTATGTTTCCTTAATTTTTCATGTGTGTGAGTGTACAATAAAGAATTACGAATTAGCTTGAATTTGTTAAACTGAACTTGCAAAGACAGCATTTTAAATGCCCAAGAAATGCCCTTTTTCATTCTCTTTTCAGGTATCGATGTAATAAATCAAAATGGTTTGTTTTCGGGTCCTGGGTATTTGTCTAGTGTTTCTGTATATGTCCATGCCATCTGCGAATAGAATAATTATACAGTACATTTTTGTAAACTCATCGCTAATAATAAAATATCTGTAATTCTTTTTTATGTAACTAAATTGATGAAGTAGCTGAATGCCCACCTGATGTGCAATGATTACCTCCGTCCATAACATCAACAAGACTTAAGACTTGCAAAGGAGCATTTATCCTTTGCTATAAATGCTCAATGCTCCAGAAAATAAAAGTTGCCCTACCATGTTTGCTAATTGTCAAATCTAACCGAATTTAATTAAATAAAATCTCATTAAACGTAAACGAATTCCATTAATCTAGCTTCAGTGGGGTGTTAAGTTGTTCGACAAAATACCCATTATTAAATTCATTCATAATGTGTGAAGTCCAGTAGCTCGAAATCCACAGACAATACGCGGCTTACAACGACAAAGGGGCTGCAATAGATTGTTGCCAGTAGAAGTGAATTAAATTATTAATTTATTTAATTTGATTTGGTTTAATTGAATTTTGAAGCAGTAGAACATGTGCCAAGTTCGTCCGGAGAGGTACTGCCACCACATCTGGAATCTGCCGCCAAACAGTAGAGGTTGCATTACTGTGTTCCGGTGAAAGGGTGTGGCTGCCGGTGAAATCACATGCGCATAAGACGTATCCCCGTCTCCGGTGACGGACGCAGCAGGATGAATGCGACTCAGTAAAGATTTGCATCTCTTACTGAGTCGCACGCATTACTATTATTATGGGCGAGGGTCACCACTTACCATCAGGTGGGCCCTCAACTCGTTCCGTCATTCATTCACATAAAAAAAAACGAGAGGGGCAAATCGCTTCTACATGCTCATCTCCGTGTTACCACCGAGGGGCGCAGACAAAAGAACGATGTGGTAGTTGATAATAGACGCAGGGACGGCAGCAGGGCGAGGATTACGAGAAATTGAGTTCCCGAACGGAAGTCTATCCACCAACGGAGCAGACAAATAGTGCAATCAAACAATCTAGCTCTCGTCGATTCGTTCAGAAACGTGTTGTTTCTCAGTGTTTTTCCTGTGAATGCTAAATTGCTTTGTTTGCCGTATCTGGAAATTCGTAAAAAGTATCGGTGTGAGGTTGGAATTTGAGAGCACAATGTTTTGTATTTCAATCATTGGTGACGTACTAAGCATTTTACGGTTTATAATATTTAATACACTAATATTATAAGGAATATGTTTTTATTCGTTCCCGCTCAAACGGTTCAATGGATTTGTATGAAATTTGGTACCAGGATAGCTTATATCCTAGATTGGTGTGTTCCGTTAGTATGGCCACAGATATAATAATACTATTCTGTATGGCCATACGCCGGTAAAACAAGTTTCTCATTAAAAATTACATATTCACTTATATATAATAACTAGCTAATATAAAAAGTGAGTGCCGTTATGCGGAATTACTTGCTAAAAATAATAAATTATAATTTAATTAAATATATAGTAGGTATCGTATAGTATAATTATTGTACAAATTATCAGTGTTACATACTACTTGTACTTATGAAGGTAGTCGATAAAAGTAGTACATTATAAAATACACAAAATTTATCACCACATGTTATGTTACAAGCGATGTGAGTATATTTAGATTTGAACATACTGCGAATGCAAGACGAAACTTGACTAAAGTTGTTTGCATTCCTTCGCCACAGTGTAAGTACTTGCAGTAAGTTTCTTTGTTTCCCTGACTTTGCTATCATAAGTAGTTTACATATAAGTAGAATCTATTGTTTTCGATTTTTAAATCAGATACTTGTTAAAATTCAGTTTTCTGAGTACGTCTACGTATTTATACAATCTGTTGTAATATAATAGTTTAAATGGATGAACGCGGCGATTCGTACCGCGCTCGGATTAGTTCGCATTCAACGTGTTGGCTATTTGGTTACATATGGAATGGTTATATTTATATTCAGATTTATTCTTAAATTCCCTTCTATCTATCTGTATGTTAAATGAATCCTGTATGGCTGACAGATGTGCGTAGAGGCCGATAATTCTGAGGGTGGCTTTCTGTAGGGACAGAGTATTCACACATTTACTAATACTAGGATTCACTTAGTTGCAGGCAGCGTTCACAAACAGACCCAAGTCCTGATAGCAAATTTTATGTTTGACCGCGTCCGTACGTGAGTACATACCCTCAGAGCCATACTACTAAAAAAATTGACAGCAAGACCACAAATAGACAAACTGGTATTAAAATTTTAACACCCTTTTCTAGTCAGGGATTAAATTAAATTAAATATACTAAGATAGACTCAAGGAATATCCGAAGCATAATATTGTGGAAACATCTGTTCGTATTAATATCGCGTGACAGAATTTTTAAGGTCGCAGCCACACAGATGCGATCTTAGCCTGACGCGTAGCGTAGCTTGAACAGTGCAGTGGCGTACTGAACTCCGAGCTATACAATATGTCCGTACCAGCCTCTAATGTTCCCACTGCAGGGACACCGGCCCAATCCGGATTGGTAGATGTCACATGTCGTCGAATTTTTGTTTTTAAGACATGCCGGTTTCCTCACGATGTTTTCCGTCACCGTTTTGAGAACGTATTGGGCACATAAATTTTATCAAGTGAAAAAACTCATTGGTGCACGTGTGGGTTTGAACCAGCAACCTTCACATTGGAAGTCCTGTAGTAGCCCCTGGGCTACCACGCTCTTAAAATACAATATGTAATACTTATTTAATAGTCATTGTATGGACTACTCAGGTCATAGATCTCTTACAGCTTTTATTTTTCGTGTGACATTTGAATTTGACTATGGTTTGTGCCTGCTTAATATTAAATAATGTAATTTAATGTGATTATAAATAATGAATTGTTTATATCATTATGTCAAAGATTAGAGCGCGTATGCCCAAGTGATGGAATAAATGATTGAACATGCAGCGCGTCACCAAGCATCATGGCCACTGCAAGAGAAATACCATATTTTTTAAAGTTACGGGACCTGTTTTCTGCCCACCAGCTGTTAAATGCTTAAATAAACAACAGCAGTTCGACTAAGATCCTCTTCGCCCGGATAGACGGGGGTGTCTCACGCATTTGTAATTTCACCGGCAACCACACACTTCCATAGAACACACCAACGCGAGCGCACCTCAGCTTGCCAAGTAGTGGCAGTACTTCTCCTTATAAACTGGATATAATTACTACTTGCTGCTTTAGGTTGCTCCTTTTGCACCACCTGTGGGATATATTTAGGGATTCTAAAGGTAGGTAAACGCATATACGGACGCAAACAACATGGTTTTCCAAACAATGTTTATATGCTTGAATTATTAATAGCGTACTAGCTATGAGTAGAAAGCGAAGCTCTTGACTGTTTTACGACGACCTTAGTTGTTTTCTAAGACTTTATTTGCGTGGAATAATTAGTAGGCAATTAGTATGCCTGACTACTTTGGCAATTTTCATTAATATTAATCCTCGATTATATAATTGAATTTAACGTTACGATTTACTGATGACATAAAAATAGGTCATACGATATACCGATTAAATTATAAAGGGTCACAGCCCCCCCTTTAAGATATAAGTAACAGAGAAAAAGAGATTACCATTGCAACATTGTGATTTGTTAAAAATGTAGTTTAATTTAAGACAGATAACAATGTTGCTATAACACTTGAGATTCTGTCTCGCAACTTATTTTGGTCTACATATTAACCAATGTGTTTAAGGAAAATTTGAATTGATTGTAATTATTGGAGTAAGCTTGTTTTATTAAAAACAATTTCTTACGTATTTGCGCCAATCTAGACCAAAGTATCTAACACTAAAGTCATTCAACAAGTTTCTTGTTTTTTTCGTGTAAAGTGCCCAACCCTGTTATCAAACCACCCGAAGGCCTCCGCACGTAGCCGACATCACACTTATTAATAGCGAAAGTTTGTATGTATGTATGTTTATTACTCCTTCAAGCTCAAACAGCTCGACAGATTTGAATGAAACTTGGTACCATGACAGCTTATATCCGGGATTAAAACAAGCTTTTGATTATAATAGGATCTTCAGCATAAAACAAACTGAACAAAAATTTCCGCAGTGCATTACCACCGCAGCAGCAAATTCCAGATAAATTCCCCGAAGCGGAGATATGACGGAGACATCTGTTCACATTAATATCAACCGCCATAATAGAAATACGTGGAGTATTATATTTGTTAAATTTTCTGAATCTGTTGAAGTTGTGTTTCAGATCATTCCTCATTTGGACCTTTGCATAAAAATTTTGTTTAAAACTGTACCGTCTTTATTGCTCTAAGTCAAATTTGATTTAACCTTGTGCCCTTACGCAATTTACTTTTAAAAGAAGTATAGTTAGCAAAAAAAAATTGTTTCCAGGTGATTATCAAAAAATTATCCTATATAAATTTGCCTGCTAATTAAGTACACTTGCCTGTAAATCGGGCACTTGCAGCGGTTTCTCGAGATATGGTCCTGTCAAGGGGTGCATTAAAAGTATTATGAAATAAAAACTGTGCCTCGCGGTGGTACCCGCGATTGGCCATACGAAGAAAACACTACACATTTCCGGGATCAAAAGTACCCTATGTGTTAATCCAGGATATGACCTCTCCTGGTACCAAATATCATCCAAATCCGTTTTGCCGTTTGAGCGTGAAGAAGTAACAAATATACACATATACATACATATCAGAGTGATGCTTAAGATTTTATATTTTTTGAAAACTTATACGCAATAACCAGTTACGCTAAATACAATTTTTAAAATTACTTGGTTACAGCCCCCTACCTCCTAAATTTCGTCACCAAAATACCTTTACAAAACAGGGTCCGCGTTCCCATAATTTTGTTCCCTGTAATTCCCATCTTAAAGTCGTAACTTTATATTTACGGGGCGACCCAAGCTTTTCTCCATCTTATATTTATAGGGGAACCCAAAGGTACCGAATGAAGTTATAGACTACACACCTGATGGTTTGGGTCACTTTATAATGACTATAAAATTATGCCGGTAATATAAGTTTAGTCATAATATGGTACTTAAAGAAAAAAATATTTGGTGTAAACTGAATTTTTAGACCAAAATATTAGTGTTATCCTTTTAGTTAGTTTCGGATTTTGCCCTCAGATGATTGATGTAGCCAGACTGTAAATACTACTAATATTATAAGCGCGAAAGTTTGTAAGTATAGATGGATGTTACTCAATCACGCCAGAACGGCTGAAAGGACCTGGATGAAATTTGGTACATAGATTATAGTCTGGAATAGCATATATGCTACTTTATATCCCGGAACGGTTCCCGTAGGAAGTCCAACTGCGGGTAACCACGGGACGCAGCTAGTATACATATACAATTAAGTAAATACTCATAGAAATTTCGCTTTATTGCACTCTTTAAGTTAATGAGTTATAGAGTTTAATAAGTAAGAATCAATGAGCGATTATCTTTTCGACAAGTGATTTAGTTACCGATATAAATATACACAAACTATTCCATGTATTTCCAAGTCCTGTGGTTAAGTTTTCGTGGACAGTTTTAGACCATATTTGCTTGATGTATCCGTTTTCATGTCCAAGCTAACTAAATGAGATTCGCAAGTGATGTACCTACTAAAACATCGATGAATATTCTATAATTCAGTGTGTTCGCGATTATACCAAGCGAGGAGGACGACCAATCAGAGTGGATGTGCATCACGTCATATTTTATGCAGCGCTCTCATAGGCTAATATATTTAAAAATTGTTCACCTACCCCCTTTCCTCGATTCTTGTAGAAGCAATGCAATACAACTATTTGTTCGTGTGCAAAAACGCATTTTCTTTTATAAAACCTTTTTTCATGCACTTATAACCGCAATCAAGTACATGTGGTCCTTCTTCGCCAAAGATCCAGCATCCTGTGGAATAAGGACGTGGCCGCGGCGGCTGCTATTTACGGGAAAGTACGAAGCAACTTCTTGGAAAAACTTGGTAAAATTAATAAAATCTATTTTTTTAAAGTTTTCACGAGAGAATTAATGGAGTATTCAGATTCGACTCTAGAAAACAAAAATTACAAAAATTCCATTCGAATCATTTTCCGTTACACAAGGTGACGTAATGAGCTGAATGCCTACATGTGATGTGGTTACTTACATATCATCATAGATATACGTATTACTATAAATAAAGATTTGGATCTCATTTTGAATCGCACGCATTACTGTTGTCATGGGCGAGGGTCGCCGCTTAATATCAGGTGGTCCCTCAGCTCGTTTCGTCACTCATTTACATAAAAAAAAATTATAAAAATATGACCAATTTTTATTATATGACTGGCCAGATTCTTAACGTAAAATAATATGCACCCTCAAGAATAATATAAAAATACCTAATAGCTTCTTAGAAAACTCAGGAATGCAATAATTATATTTCTATGTTGGCGGGGGCCGTAAACGGACAATGATTGATGATATGAAAAATAGCTCGTTTTGAATATAATACTTGCTGTTATAGGCCTTTGATCGTGAAATAGAAATATAAATTATGGTTTCTTAAAACTTTTTTCTGTCCGCGGTTTCGCTCGCGTCTACGTAGATTTTGTCTATTATTTTTGAAAGGTTTTTTCATTTTTTGTAATCTTAACAACGTGTATACAAAGCTTCATGATGATCGATTGAGGAGTTCAGGCGGCAAAACGTAACAAACAAACTCACATTTGCATTTAAAATATGTACATAATGTATTCCTGGATACACACAGCGGCATCTAGCCCCAAACTAAGTAAACCTTGTACTATGGGAACTAGATTACTGATAAAATACTTACAGAACCAAGACAAATCTCTATATTCGTCACAAAAATGCTTTTGCTGGGTGGGAATCGAACCCACAACCTGCATCTCAGAAGACAAATACTGCCATGAGGTCAGTCAAAAGTCAAGTATGATAGCTTCTTCGGACATACTTAGCAAAAGTACTTCTGCTGGAACAAATGTAACTAAAAGATGAGATCACAATTAAAATAAACATTTAATATCCATTTCTGAAAATAAATTGTAAAACGCCAAAAAAAAATTACTTGCATTCTGAGATGGCACTCTAACCACAACCGTGTTAACGGCACCGATTTAACAGATATGTGAGGGTTAGCAAAATCGTTTTATGACCACACGACCAACTCTGGATTATATCGGTGATGCAGGGACGGGAACGGAACGACACCGAGTAAAACAAGTTCATTTTACGAAAATGTAAAACGACTACAACAACAACGTTAACACACTCATACCTCTGCACTAGGATACCCTGTGTCGCAGATGGCATGGACAAACACAGAAATACAAGACAAACACCCAAGAGCCGAGAACAAAGATCATGCTCACCACACAAAGTATGCCCCGGCCGGGAATCGAACCCGGGACCCCTCGCTTCGAAGGCAGGGCTACTACCAACTAAGCCACGGAGCCGTCAAACCCTCGACTTGGGGTAATGGTAATGTATTGAGAAATGTCAAACGCCTGAACTGGCCTTCATTAATTATAGCTAAGAACCGTCTCGGTCACGTCAGTTTTCAAACAGAAAAACCGCATGAAAATCGCTCCATTCGTTTGGGAGCTACGATGCCCCAGACAAACGTACAGGTACACACTGCATACATAAAAAGGGTGTAACAAACACCCCTTTTTTCGTGGGGGGTTACAAATAAAACGTTTATTTCGGATCAATAAAATACCATCCATTTTATATGAAACAAAGAAATATTCGTAAACATTTCACAAAGCGCCATCTAGCGCTAAACTAAGCATAGCTTGTATTATGAAAACTAGACAGCTATTAAAATACATATATAGTACTTTCTTTTGTAAATATTATTAACACAGACACATACCATAATAGTCATAATAATAGTTATAACAAATTTCAATGTTATGCCGTTATGGGGTGAAGGAGTAAAGACAGAGATAAAGACAAACTTTGGTATTTATTGTACAATATTAACAACATGATTACTAAACTACCAAAATTTCTAAACTCGTCCCGTTCCCGTCACGTTCGTTCATAAATACAATTTAAAATGTCACTTAAGCTAAAGAATGGCCTAAAAGATCGTTTCATACATCAGCTATTTAAAGTATAATTTCATCCATTAGTAGCAAGCGTTTACGACGGCACCTTTTTAGATGTTTTGTAAACATGAAAGCGTTCGGATGTCCTCTACGTTCTCTTTGATGTGTTTTATTGAATAATTTACCGTTTACACCTATACTGGGTGTCTAAAATTACTTTTTGTATACAAAGTTGTGTGTTGTATGTTTGATTCCCACTCACAAGCATTTTTGTGACTAACATATTATATTTTTTTGTCTGGTTATTAATATGTACTATATGTTTGTGTTATGTAAGTATTCTATCATTTCTGTTATCTAGTTCACATAGTACAAGTTATGCTTAGTTTGGGGCTAGATAACGCTGCATAAAGTAGCTATGAATATCTATATACATATATTTAAGTAATTTTAATATAATTTGCAGATATTCGTGGCTGCGTAGCCTTCGAAGCGTGGAATATCACGTTCGATTCCCGGCTGAGATACCCTTTGTATGAAGTTTGTTGTCTTGTATTTCTGTGTTTGTAGATACCATCTGTGACACGGGGAATCCTAATACAGGGGTACGAGTATGTAGACGTTTAAATAAAAAGAGAATAATAGATGTGCCAAACATTTCACATTAACCTCAACTTAAAATTCACTTAACGTAAAATTACTATTTTACTTAAATTTTTTACTAATTACTTCTAAAACACCCTGTATAAGACTAAATGCGGACGTGTCTTACAAGTCATGAAATGTTAAACCTTTTGATATTTGAAACATTGGCATAAGTTTCGAACGGAATTCCAATTAGGTGATATGCTGTTTGTTTAGGCTTGTTGTCTTGGCGTAACCGTATTTTATTACATCTACTTATTTTAATACACGTCCGTTAAATTACTACTTTTCGATCGGAAAACTTCTTTCGTGCAAGTGGCCAACTCTGGTGTCGGAGTTTTCAAGCACGAAGGCCTCCGACGTGGCTTGACAAGTATAACGTGCCCTTCGAAGCATGGAAGTGCTCAGTTCAAATGCCACTAAATGGTCACCCATCCAACTTCTGACCGGGCCGAAAGTTGCTTAACTTAGTTGATCTGTAAGGAACAGCTACGCGATGAACGCTCAAGTAAAGGATGAGGTTCTCGCTTGTTTCTCTGTACTACTATAATTTGGTGTTTACAATAGAGTTCATCTATATATCTTTGGTCGGATTTATTATAGGTATATTTTGGCAATCAGGTTTTTTTGAGTTAGGTATGCAGAATTGTAGGGAATCATTAAAAATCGCATAAAATTTTTAACATTTGAGTAATATTGACAATTGCCCTACTCCGCTAAGGAAAATATATTTTACTAATATTTATTGCTACTTATGTACAAATATCATGTGCTTGGTTTTTTTTTTTAATACGGTGTACCTACTGGATGAGCCCACAGGTACTTCATGAAGAGATTCTACCCCTATAAGCGAAAATCAAGGGTGGAAAGTATTGAAGTCAATTCATTCAATTATCAATTGACTTCAAAAAAGGAGGAGGTACTTACTCAATTCGACTGTATTTTTTTTCTATATTTGTAACAAACAATCCGTCATTTATGAACCGAATTCGAAATTCCTTTTTTTATTTGGAAGGATATAATTTCAGATAGGTCCCATAGATTTTTTTACCAAAATCGGATCAATAGTTCGGTTGTTTAATCAAAATAACTGAAAAATATATGTATAAAAAATATGTATATCATTCAAGTAAACGAAATTGCGTATTTTGCTACTTTGAAACTATTGAAGTCGTTTTTTAAATCATATACTTTTTAATGAGTAGTTTAGTTCTTATATTCTTGTACCTGTCTTACGTACCATCTACTATTTGCTAGCATAAAAAAAAGTTTCTACTAATTTAGCTTCGAAGCTGTTAAACCAAGTTTTTGGGTACAATTACTCTCTAGCATTCTCTTTGTCAAGGTATCATTAACTAAGAATACTGGTGTAAACCAACCCTCAGGATAGGGGTCAGTATTTGCTGATTGCAAACGTTTTAGTCCCGCTGCGAACCGTGTCCGTCAAATTTTAATTGGGTCCGCCATTTTGAAATTTTAGTATGTGTATGACTATACTATTTTTATTTGTATAAATATATAGATATTTATGTACATTTCACATATTGCCATCTAGCCTTAAGTACTTGAATATAGGAACAAGATTATTAAAAGAATATATCATATTATAAATTTAAATATATTTTTTTATGTTTTTTTAAGTAAGTATTTCTGCAAATAAATGAAATGAGTCCATGCTCTGGTCAAATTATGCGTAAAACAAGAATTTCTGTATAATTGTGTCTAATTAACAAAGAAAAACAAATTGTACCAAAGAAAATTACCAGCAAGTTTGGGCTGAATAAAATTACAAACAAACATAATCGTATACGCCTACCTACCTAATTTTCATACGGCGGGGAGTACACATATTACTAAGCATTGCCGTGACTTCTCGTTAGGCTAATGGGCACCGCCATTTGTTTTATGAGGACATTAGTCAATACTACAAAATGATGTCAATTTGCAGAGGTTGGGGAAAATCACATAAATATTCGTGTATAGCTCCTTGTTAAACAGTAAATGAGAGAGCTGGCGGCCCAGGGGCACAGACGCCGACTTTCAATTTGAAGGTCGCTGGTTCAAAAATCTTATTGGTGCACGTGTGAGTTTGAACCAGCGACCTTCAGATTGAAAGTTGGAGTTTGTTTTCGTGGGCCACCTCGCTCTCAGTATAGCAAGTACTATCTTCACAATGACATCTTTTCTTTGGCCTATTTTTGGTTTTATATCCCTTGGCCTACGCTTTATGCATATAAAAAACCACACAATTAAAATTTCACCCACCGAAGTGAAAGGGAATATTTGAAAAACAGAGTAGCAAGCTCTGGCATAATATTCCCATCGGGTGAGATTGTATCGAATCGCGAGATTCATAATTTATGAAGCGGGAATACCTAGGGGTACCGTATGATGAACGATCGCTGAACTATGGATGCTGGATATGTTTTTTTGCGGTATGAAGTTTTTACTCAACAAAAACATAGCTGCAGATAGTCTTATGAATTAGGTGGACCTCGTGTGTTCGTAGATATTAAGTTCCTGTGACACGTTATATCCTCACGAATATGTGTACATGCATGTGTAAAATTTGACGTGTCCAAATGATACTTAAGATCTAAAGGAATAAATGACTTTGACTTTGACTAAGACGAGTTTGTTTAAAAAATCCCCAAGAGACTGATTCAAAAAAAAAAAAATACTTTAATAATTTCATAACTTATTTTAAAGGCGAAAGTTTGTATGTATGTGTGTATGTTTGTTCCACCTTCACGCTCAAACGGCTCAACGGATTTGGATGAAATTTGGTACCAGGATAGCTTATATCCTGGAATAACACATAGGCCCAGAAAACCGCGGGTAACACCACGGGGTGCATAGTTTATTTTATAAAAACTATGGAACCAACGCCGAGGTCCGCCATAACAAATACAAAAATAATCATCTGAAGCGGTCAGCTCAGCGAAGATAATCGCAATCCGATTAATAGTTTCGGAGAATACGTCAAACATATATAAATACACCTATAACTATTTTATACATTTGTTTGTAAGCCCTTATAGATTATAGCTATATACAATTGGTTAGTTTCGGTTTAAAGTCAGTCGAGAGCCAAGTCAAGAGTTCGCAAGGCCATCGCCAAAAACTTTTAGTCTGGTCATAAGAAGCTGTTTTCATGAAGTCGTTTGTCAAATCCAGTGGCTAATTCAATCATGCCATTACTTTTGTTTCGTATTAATAAAATATTCGTATCCATTGTTAGCTTGCCCCTTGTGTAGATATTGTTAGATTTATATAATACCTACAATACCTATTCATATTATATAATAAAATATGAATGAAAATTGAATCTACATTTATCAGAATTTTGCCAATGATTATTTATAGGTTATAGCCGCGGGCTAATATATATATTATAAGCCCGCGGTTCTGATTGCGATGAAAATAACCCTTTTCGTCCAAATCTTATTTACGTATGATTAAAAATTTCAGCTAAGCAGTTGAGTAGTTTTGTCGTGAAAGAGTAACAAATATTTAACTTGACAATATTTTATATTAATAGAATAAACAAACCTTGGATTTTTAAGTATATGGTGCTAGAATTCTCCAAACGAATTTGGCAATAGTTCAAGTGATGATTTCTACACGAAATTTTTAAAATACATCTCACGACTTATGGTATAAATTACAAGCTAAAGTCACTATCAACAGCCATCACTAGCACTTACGTAGTTCGTAAATAACCAGCCAATTTGCCAAACTTATAAATCAGTCCATTCACTTCACGTCCAATACAAAAGTTACGAATTTAGTACCTTAGCAACAACTTTTACAAGTCTCAAGCCCCTTCCAGTAAATTTTCATTTTGCACGACATATTTTTTTCGTGATCGAACTAGCGTGAAAGTCGCGAATCGATTTTATACAGTGAGTTTGTCACAGTTTATCAATTGAACAGCTGGATTAGTAATAAAATTGCTAGGGAGTCGCCCGGCTTCACACGGTTGTATCGTGTGTGTGATGTAGGTCGTAATAGAATTCCGTAGTCATTGTGATCTACCTCGTAAGGTTAACCTTCTTGATTGCTGGCTTAAGCCAGCATTAGCAACGTAAGCGCCCAACAATAAATATTTAATTACGAAAACTTGAAAGTATCGGCTTTTTCTCGACTATAATACGCATGTATGAAATCCGCATCAAAATCCGTTGCGTAGATTAGGGAGTTAGTGGATAAACAGATAGACAGACGCGAAATGCAAGTTATTTTTTTACTATGTAGAGATAAAAATATATGCATAAATCTTAAACACAGTGCAATCTAGCGTCAAATTATTATAATAGTATAATAGGAACCAGGTTATTAATAATCATGTAATTTATTCAGATGTCAAAATCCATTTGGTAAGTTCATTGATTTATATTGATTATGTTAGTTAAAATAGTTATCCTTATAATAATATTTTCTTGTAAACACATGCTTAAGAATGATATATGAAGCCACAGAACAAATAATCCACGTTCTTCACACAAATAAATATTTTTCTTGGATGGGAATTGTACGCAAAAGGATAATGGAATTAATTTAATCTTATCTTAAAAATGCCCAGGTTGGTCCAGGAAACTTGAATTTACCGCCAGAGGCCACGGAAGAATGTTCGTGCCCACAGCCTCTAGCACTTCGGTGTGAGAAGGAACACCAAGGGGTTTAGTCGGTTCGAGTCAGACATAACCCTTCCGCAATCCCGAGTGTGGAAGGAGTATACGTGGGCATTCTCCTTGTAAAAAAAAAAAGGAAACTTGAATTTGGCTAGCTAGTACGAGAAATATGTTTTGGACGAGCTGATTTAAACTAGCTGCAATTTTGACGTGAGAGTGATTAGGATGGTACGGGTATTGTGGTGGTTTTCCAGATTTTCCGAACCATTTTGTTTTACTGTATTCTTTTCATTTATTCTGTGTCGTATTCCTTTGTTGTGGAGACAATGATTTCTTAATGTTTGTGAAATGAGGGTGCAATATGATGTTTAGCTTTTGTTTACGCACGTGTAAATCGTGTTTTTGAATAATTTTAATAATTTGATTCCATTTCTGATGATAATATTTTGAAATAAAATTTTCCAAGAAATTCATATTTCATAAGATATATTTTTAAAGAATATTCGTAAGTATTGGTGAAGATGAGTTCATCAGTTGTGTTATCCGAGGTTTTCCGGGATCAAAAGTAGCCTATGCTACAGGATATAAGCTATATTTGTACCAAATTTCGTCCAATTCCGCGGAACCGTTTGAGCGTGAAACAGAGTATTTTGAGTATCCACTTGTAATTTCCGCCAATTAGTTTGTTAAGTACCAAAAATGTGTTCATCACTCGGGTTTTGAGTTCCCATTTAGGGCAAGCATTGTCCCATTTAAGGCTTGATTAGTGTCTATAAGTATTATCCTACTAGTCCTACTAATACTATAAACGCGAAAGTTTGTAAGTATGGATGGATGTTTGTTACTCAATCACGCCAGAAAGGCAGAACGGAACTGGATGAAATTTGGCACAGAGATAGATTATAGTCTGGAATAGCACATAGGCTACTTTTTGTCCCGGAAAAATGTACGGTTCCCGTAAGAAGTCGAACCGCGGGTAACACCACGGCGCGCAGCTAGTTTATTATATTTTAATTTGTATACCACGTCTCACAGTAGGTCGAATACAGACCAACGCAGTTTAACAATTTTAGTTAAGAAGTAAGGTATACATAAAATAAACGTTTATACACTCATACCTCTGCACTAGGATTCCCTGTGTCGCAGATGGAATGGACAAACAAAGAAACACAAGACAAACACCCAAGATCTGAGAATAAACTTCATGCTCACCACACAAAGTGTGCCCCGGCCGGCAACTAAGCCACGGAGTCGTCGTATTTAATGAAATTGAAATTGTTTCTCAGTTAAAACAAAGAAATAGATTCTTTAAGTATATGCGTTGGAGAAAACGTAAACTTATCGAATAAGACCAGTTAAAACGGCTCGGCTCCGGCTTGACGGCTCCGTGGCTTAGTTGGTAGTAGCCCTGCTTTCGAAGCGAGGGGTCCCGGGTTCGATTCCCGGCCGGGGCATACTTTGTGTGGTGAGCATGAAGTTTGTTCTCGGGTCTTGGGTGTTTGTCTTGTGTTTCTGTATTCGTCCATGCCATCTGCGACACAGGGAATCCTAGTGCAGAGGCATGAGTGTGTTAACGTAATAAAACGTATTAAAAAAAAAAAAAACATAAGTTTGACTGTTGTTATACATTTCTGAGTACATGTAAAAAACCTAAAGAGCATCTGAGACACGTTATATGCGCACGAATATGACTTTTTCTTAAGATAAAACGAATAAATAGCAACTATGCTATGGAGCGGTTCCATAGCATAGTTGATAGTAGTCCGACCTTGGAAGCGAGGGTCCCGGGTTCGATTCCCGGCCGTGACATACGCTATGTGGTGATCATGAAGAATGTTGATTTTTTTTATGTTATCTGCGGGAATCCTAGTGCAGAGATACGAGTGCGTAAACATTTTTTTTTTATAAGTAACTGTTTATGATTTATGTTCAGAAATGGCAGCAGTCATTGGCCCCTTTAGCAGGGTCCTGTATAAATTACTTATCTACGGTTTCGCTATGCACGTGTTTATTGTAGTAATCTCGTACCATCTATTGTGTGGGTTAGGCGTGGGATCGGCTAGATTATTTCCAGAGTGTCGTGCCAATCTCGTGAACAATGCATTTGATATGGATCGTGTTTTCGACAAGTTGGAACCAGTCGATTTATTGTCAGTAATTGTAAAAATATACAATTAATTAACATAATAATAAGACTGGCCTCGTGGCTCAGTTGGTAGTAGCTCTGCAGGTCTTTGGTTCGATTCTTACTAGCATTTTTGTGACAAACATGGATATTTCATCTGTATCTGGGTATTCATAATCTTAGTTATAATTATAAATTTTAAAACTATCATGGTTATGAACATTATTATTCGTGTTACCGAGATATTTACCATGATTTGTCAACAACAACAAAACTCACAAATTATGGTAAATATATTAGTTATAATTGTATGTATTTACAAAAGAAAATACTATATAACTTATCAGCTATCGAGTGTTCATAGTGCAAGCTATGCTTAGTTTAGTAAAGTTTATATTTTGTAAATTACGTAATAAAACTTAGGGGAAAGCAAAGGATCATAGGGTTAATAAAAATAACGTATCTCGGAGACACGGCAGATATTTCCATAAAAAAAAAAATCCTGCCCCGGATTCGATTCCCCGCCGGGACACACTTTGTATTGTAATCATGAAGTTTGTTCTCAGGTCATGGGCTTTGTGTTTCTGTGTTTGTCCATGCCATCTGCGACATTGGAAATCCTAATGCAGGAGTAGTGTGTAAACTTTTTTATAAATTATATGTTAAGGAATAGATTAAAACGTAATAATAATATTTATTAACACCTTATAGAAACGGTAATATAAACAAAATAATGTCTAAAGAAAAAGGCTTAAAGGTGAAACATATTATGTAATATAATATAATCATGAAACATGTTTCGTGATTGTGTAGAACAACGTTCACACACTCATACCTCTGCACTAGGATTCCCTGTGTCGCAGATGGCATGGACAAACACATAAACACAAGACAAACACCCAAGACCCACCACACAAACAACAAACAACTTCATGCTCACCACATAAAGTGTGCCCCAGCCGGGAATCGAACCCGGGACCCCTCGCTTCGAAGGCAGGGCTACTACCAACTAAGCCACGGAGCCGTCGTTTAATCTGTCAAAATTGTCACCATTTGCAGCATTCGCTAAATGCTCTAGCAAAACAAATGAAATGACAGCCCATTAGCCTAACGAGAATTCACGGAAGTGCATAATGTACCTATATGACTTTGTTATTTATCGCTGTATTGTCGAGAAGTTGTGATGAAAGTTTTTTCTCGGGTCTTGGGTTTATTTAATGTGTTTCACGAAGGCCTTCAATCGACTAGCCGGAACCGATATCTTAACTTGCTCTCTGAAGCACGGAAACGCTCTAAAGCCAAAACGGCCACCCATCCAAATACTGACCGGGCGAAGATACTTTACTTCTGTAATCTAGAAAAATATCAAAGTTTTTTCTAGATTACAGCAAGCTAAGCCTTGGATACAATTCAGAAAACAGCAAAACACGAGTAAGAATTTATCAGATAATTATTTAATTTTATCTTGATGTGATAATTACTATATTCCACGTTCCTAAATAATGAGTGGAATGACTGATGGATTTGTGATCTAATTTGATATGGATCTGAGTTTACTGACCGTCTAGACTGAAATAGTGGGAAAGATCATATGATTAACATGTCTTGGCGATATGCTTTTTAGAAACCCTAGGGATGAAATACTCTGTTTGTAATATAATTCACTTCATTTTTAAAACTTAAAAAGGAGTATGTTTTCATTTCAGCTGTCGACTGGTTCTTTTGAATCTTGAAAGGTTGTACTTCAGAGAAAGAACGTGGTGGCCCAGGGGCGCAGACGCCGACTTCCAATTTGAAGGTCGCTGATTCAAACCCAGACGTGCACCAATGAGTCACTTGTAAAATGTATGTACGCAATACCACGTTCTCTTCACGTTATAGAATTGAAAAATCGAAGATATGTGACATCTACTAATCCTGATTCGGCTCCAGTTATTTACTGACTAATTATTACTTATAAGATAGATAATTATTATAAAAAAAAACCACTCACAATTTAAACTTAAATTATTATTAATGATAGCCTATATTTTCAAAGAAATCTATATTTTCATATAAAACATCATATTTACAAAAACTAAATATGATATATCCACAAAAATTTATCACTGAGTATATGCTAAATTCAAAATGAATCAAGCGCTGGTTTTCAGTGCCACCACGCTGTGCAGAGGTCGCTATGTCATGTGATATTACCGCGTATTACTAGTAGTATATGAGCGATCAAGCTTCGCTCGGTTTTTTATTAATATCGTGTTTCATCTGAAACAGTAGATTACTACTCAAGTACCACAAAATGTTTATTAAATATTCAGCATAGTTTATTTTGAAAACGTTTATTTTGTATAAATATGCGTTTTTACAAGAAATACAAATAAACTGGTAAACTCAAAAAGCAAAACCCTATCATACAAAATTTCATCCAAATCGTTAGAGCCGCTTCCGAGATACGCGAAATAAATATATATACAAGAATTACTCAGTTAAGATTCTTAACTAAATAGGATTACATCGATCAGCGCGTCTTATCCACCCGGAAACAAAAATAGTATTTCTATTACTATTAATCAATAATTTATTCTCTCATTCAACTTAGCTAATCGTCCCAACTAAATAATTCATACACAATACAGTTTCATCGTCTATGAGTCGCTGGCTTCACCGCTGTTTCCTGTGGGACTTACACTATTTTGGATCAATATCTAGTTTGCTTGATATTTTTTTTTTAACTACAATGCTGATGAAGTGGTTACCTCCACCCATAACAGCACTTCTCCCCTCCCCACCCCTACCCAATTATCCCCTCCCCTACCTAATTATGACAAGATCAGAGTCACATCCCGTACTAGGTGTGTTCCTGTGTCAACAGACAGGGAAACCTAGTTTAGGAATCATGTTGCTTATTTAAAAAACGCCGTGGCTACAACATGGACAAACAGAAACACAAGACAAACACCCAAGACCCGAGAACAAACTTCAAGCTCACCACTCAAAGTTGGCCTTGACTGGGAATCGAAACCGGAAACTCTAGCTTCAAAGGCAGTGCTACTACCACTAAGCCACGGAGCAATGCATCTTGGGTATTCTCCAAGAGCCGTCTTCTCTCACCAAAAGCCCAGGTAAAGTTGACAAGGCCATCTGCATTCAGACGTAAAGTCCATTAAAAAAAAACTTGAGCAAAGGATGATCTGACTCGTATAGCTGTATATGGGCGACATTAAATTAAACATCAGGTGGGACGCCATCTCGTTCCGTCAAAAAAAAGATGGCTACGTCCATCCACGTCGTTGTTCCAGGTATAAAAAAAACATTCACATCAGTTGATCGCACTACGTATAGGCAATTATACTCTTTTTTTTTTTTTATGTTATTAAGTGACGGAACGAGCTGAGGACCCACCTGATGGTAAGTGGTGACCCTCGCCCATGACAACAGTAATGCGTGCGACTCAGTATGAGATTCAAATCTTTACTGAGTCGCATTCATCCTGCTGCGTCCATCACTCGAGACGGGGATGATACGTCTCATGCGCATGTGATTTCACCGGCAGCCACACCCTTCCACCGAAACACAGTAATGCAACCACTACTGCTTGGCGGCAGATTCCAGGTGTGGTGGCAGTACCTCTCCGGACGAACTTGGCACAAGTTCTACTGCTACTTTTGAAAACTCGTAACTAAGTTAGTTTATCTCGCAGCTGGTCTACAATTTAGTCATTCCCTAATACAGCTACGATTAATATAATGGGTGGTTACCATAAATTATCCGTGATGTTCTGAAGATTTATGTAACGGTATCCGAACAGCCGACAGGTAAATCACAATAACCCTGGGGCACACCAACCGCAACCCTAATGGGGTTAAGAGGATTATTGAGATGGGATGTATATGTATTTTATTGTGAACATCTTACAGTGAGATTCCTTTGTCGAAACATTTACAAATAACGTACTTACTAGACAGCACCATAGGTTAGTTAGCCCTGTTTTCGCAAGGGGTTCCGGGTACAATTCCCGATCGGTTCACATTTTATGGTGAGCATGAATGTCGTTTATGCCACATGTAACATAAGTAATTCTGGTGCAGAGGTATGAGGGAATTATACGGGAATGGAACTCTATATGGCTGAACTAGCTATCGACTTCGGCGGTTAAGTGTAACATTCGCATTAAATATTATTTGTTACAATACCTACAATAAAAATTAGTAAATTAGGTAAATCGCATTAATAAAGTTCACTAGCTATCAAAAATCTAGATTTCATTATCTGCTGTATCTAGGAAGATAAAGTACTAAACTAAAGATACTTTTATCAATAAAATAAATTAAGAACGATAGATTCTTATCAAGGTAAATTAATTCATATAAAAAGATGCACTTTCAATCGTTAGACATAACCCAATCAAGTATAGTGAACACAACGTGTCCAAACACAAGCAAAAATGAAATACTTCGTCGCATTTTCTCTTCTCATCGTTGGCATCACTGCTGGTCCTCTAAGCCTGAGCGAGGACAACATCAGACAAGGTATAATCCACAAAAACGAGCGGTTGGTAACAGGATCCATCGTCGACGCCATTGAAGATGTCAGCCAAGCCATCAAAGACGCAGGTCTCGACCCATTCCAAATCGAAGCAGCAGACGCAGACTATGCTCTTCCAGTTCCAATTCTTTTCAATTTCCAATGCCTTATAGAAAATTTTCTCGTTACTGGACTCAGTGATATTGTTGTAGAGAGTATTAACTACAGCTTAATTACCAATCGTCTTACCTTCACTATCGCTCTCCCTCTCATCGAAGGCACACTCGACAAGGCCGAAAATAATGTCACCCTCTTCGGAAATGAGATGGAATCCTCTGCTAGTGGAAGACTGGCCATAGTCGATTTTCGCCTGTCGGGTAACATTCGCGTCAGCATCGGCGTTCTCACTGGCATTTCAATCAGGAGCATGACTCTTGAATTCGGCCTCGGGGACATCGAATCTGAACTGAAGATCGTCAGCAAAGGCAACGACCTCTCCGATTCCATCAACACATTCCTGGGACAAACAATTCCTAACACCCTGAAGGAGTTCTCCAGTGAAATTAATGAGTGTGTTGAAATTATTGCTTTGGATATCATCAATCAAATTTTGTAAGACCGTGTTAGCTTTAGTTTATTTTTAATGTTCTCACTGTGTAGTGAAAAAGATTTTTTTACGGTCTACTAAGTAATTATTATTTTTTGTGTATTATTTTATATAACGTACCTACTATAAATAAAATTCCTAAACTTTACAATTTGTTGTTTGTCCTTTGTTATTTTTCTATAAGTCAAAATTGACTCTGACCTATATATAACTAAATCTTAAAATGTTACTTCTGCAAGATATAAACCTGAGTAAAGTCATTAACTTCACAGCCACGAATGAATAACAGCAATAAAATGGAATTTTGAAAGAATTTTACTCCCAGTAGTAAAATATTCTTTGAATTCACAAATACCTTGCAAACAGGCATAACCTTTTCATGTTTTGCATGGCGACGCTAGTACAACAGAATTCATTAGTTGGAAGCCATACAGACAAGAGCTTCGCTTGGTGCGTGGTACGAGTAAGTTTCATGCTCTAGCGAACTAAGTTTTTCATATAACTGATGGGGTTAGCTGGCAGTTCATCTGATGTTAAAAGGTTACTGCTGTCCATAAACAAACGCAAAACAACTTCGTAATACAACGCAAGTCAAATTGCGTCGCGC
Source organism: Aplocera efformata (assembly GCA_921293045.1). NCBI lineage: Eukaryota > Metazoa > Arthropoda > Insecta > Lepidoptera > Geometridae > Aplocera > Aplocera efformata. The sequence goes on from OV121061.1 coordinate 3,142,548, forward strand.
GCGTCACTCTGAGACAGGTACGTAACATTTCATGCGCTTGTATTTTCACCGGCACACACACCCTTTCACCGGAACATAGCAATACGAGTGTACTTCTGTTTGGCGGTTAATCACAAACACAATTACACAATTGCACAATGACCAGAATGTCGCTTGGTGCCACTGCAAAACTAGCGTAACTAAGGGCTACGGGATCTGTAGTCTGTAACTGTAGGTTTAAAGAATATTATAGCTGGGTCCAATATCTTAGCGCTTAGCTCAAATGCCATTGAAGGGCCACCCATATAAATACTGATCATTTAGACCGGTGACGAGTTCCTGAACTTAAATGATCTGTAAAGAACATCGAAGCCAAATTTTTATCACGGTAGTACGCTTAATATTTACATCACTTATTAAGCGTGGCACCAAGCAGAACTCTTAGCCTGTCTGGCTTCAACCCTTAGGTAATATTCTGGGGAACAAGCTAATTTTACGATTGAAAAAAAAAAAGAAATTGCTAAAGAATGTTACGATAGTGAAGTGGTGATTGATAAGAAACAGCCATCTGATGTACAGGAATCTCATCTTCTACTACTAACAACAGCATACAATTTAGTACCTCAAATCATTGAATCACAAATTCAATGCCCTCATCACCCTAAGATATGAAGTCTATGTTTTTTTTTTTTGATGTGATTTAGTGACGGAACGAGCTGAGGGCCCACCTGGTGGTAAGTGGCAACCCCCGCCCATTACAAGAGTAGTACGACTCAGTTTAAGATTCTTACACTAAGTCACATTCATCTGACTGCTTGGCGGCAGATTCCAGGTGTGGTGGCATTACTTCTCCGGACTAACTTAGCATAAGTTCCACTGCTACTTTTGGTTGCTCTTTTAGCACCACCCAGACGTACGTGTAGAGAATCAAAGGGTACACTCCTACAGACGCAAGCAACTGGACCTCCCCAAAAACGTCAACAAACATTAAAATCAAAAACGATTTTAATTAGTTTGCTTTAAAGCTCATTTTGCTGTGCAGCCTCAGTTCGAGTGAAACAGGCCGAGCGTAAACGAAGAGTTCTTGACCTACATTACTTGGAAATATTTTCTGAGGAAACATTTTGTAAGTGTCTTCCTCAAGCTCCATTCATTTCATAACGGAATGAAGGGTGGCAAGAATCGCAATAAAAGAAATGTAATTTATGTTATCAGTAATTTATTATATTCTGTTACAATTATTTTACAGCATGAAACGGGTCCGGACGAACGGAGACGGCTCCGTGGCTTAGTTGGTAGTAACCCTGCCTTCGAAGCGAGGGGTCCCGGGTTCGATTTCGGGATTCACACTTTGTGTGGTGAGCATGTTTGTTCTCGGGTTGGGTGTTTGTCTTGTGTTTGAAACAGATTTTGTGCGAAACAGATTCCCTGTTTCCCTAGTGCAGAGGTATGAGTGTGTAAACATTTACAATATATTTTATATTACATTATTACAATTACGAAAACCTTATACGAGAGAGACGTATACGGGAAAAGGTCAAAGAGCACTGCTCCCTTTAATCTTTGTACTATTTATATCTACTTAATATCATCATTACAGTATGAAAGTACTTTGTATCATTTCGTTATGTATAAGTATTATTTTGTTATAAATATGTATGATGCAATTATTAGTTTATATAATAGTACTTAATGTTCATCTTTCAAAGATACTTCTTAGCCTAAAATATTTACTGAAGAGTCACCAGAATTGGCCACTCACACGAAAGATGATAAATGATATGAGTTCACAACTCATTATGTACTGCAAGCTAATAGTTCTAAATTTAGTTTTTGCCGATAAAAAACATTCTTAAGCTGATTAGAATAAGTATATTTGAAATTATTTTGTCGGGTCTCTCAGCTCAGGGTCAGCTCTAAAGGATGTAGGTTCGATTCTCACCCGGGACAAAAATTTGCGGACGGACAACGTAATTAAAAAAAAAATTGTGTATGATTTTTATCACTTATATGGCTACCATAGTACAAGCTATGCTTAGTTTGGGGCTAAAAGACGCGGTGTGAAATGTCCATGACAATAAAATTATTTAATTAAACTAACAATAGAATGATTTATCAAAGTACTTTCCCATTCATTTTTCGAGGCGTGGAAAGCTGGAAAATAGCCATGGTGGAAATCGTTTATTAAAGACTGAAGGTACGGTTAGCAAAACAATAAATTCCGGGGATTCGGGCAAGGATTTTTACGACCAATCTGCCCATCGTTGTTTCGCCACATTACACCCGCGAGTATAATCAGCCAATGGGCTTGCTTGTTTCTGTACGGATCAGAATTTTGCATGCCATATCTGGATTTATGTTTAAAACGAGTTCGAGAATTCAATATTTACGTTGTTATTATTTTATTTCGTTCTAGCTGAAACATTTTTATGTACTTTTTAATTTTTTAAGGACCTGGTTTTGAAGTATTTTTTTATGGTAGACACTGGTAGATCTATCGGCCTACCTGCTGTGCCTATAGCTAGCCTTTAAAAACTTATGAACGACTTAGGCCCTGACCGAAATATAAGAAAGCCTTAGTAGCATACCGTTGCATCCCTCACCCTCCTATATAACGCATAATGCCCCCTTTTCAACGACACTCACACGAATTATTACACAGCAATGCCAGTACACCACTGCCGTACTTCTACCGACGAACTTGGCACAAGTTCTACTGCTCCTTTAGTTAGTTGCTCCTTTTGCACGATCCAAGGGGTATATAAGCTCTGGTATACTAACAACATTTAAAATACAAGCGGAATAGGATGTAAATTACCATTTTTTTCTTTAATTTGATAAAAATCTACAACCCTTTTATTGCATTAGAGTGGCCTCGTATTTAGAAATCGATTTGTCGCAGTACGTTTTATTTTCTGTCGGTACTTCGTGCCGCGCCCTTGCAGTTGTGGATATTACCACTTATAGCAATAAGGCTGCATTTCCTGTGACTCAGACGCTGTGATTGAATGTTTTAGAATTGTAATTTGATTTCGATGCCTCAAGATTTATTTTACCGTCCCGATTTACAATTTCCGCGTATTTTGTATTAGCAATCATGCGTTTACGATTCCTTGTCTTTTAACCGACTTAAAAAAGGAGGAAGTTCTCAATATGGCTGTGCTATATGTATTCCGCTTTTGTACGCATAGATCTTTTAAACTACGAAACGTATTTTAATGCAGTTTTCAGCAATAGATAGAGTGATTCAAGAGTAAGATTTATAATGCATAATAGTATACGTGCATATTATAATAAAGCAAAGCCAAGATATTCTAAGATTTGTAATGTGCGCTTACATTGCAAACCCTGGCTAAATCTTATGAGATAGATCAAATTAATGTACTACGGAGTTGTATGTCTTAAGAAATATGCGATGTTAGATGTTTATTTCTTATCCCACAGTAACCGTTTTTATCTAATACATATTAAAAAAATATGAGTTATTTACCAAGCTATTTTAAACAATACAGTATTATTCCTTGTCCAATTAAATACATGCATTTCATATATATCAAGATGCCCATTACAGCATATCATTAAAATGAATATCTTAGAAGATATCTGAGATTAGATTTAAAAAGCAAGGCAGAGATTATTTTTACGTTCCGCACTGCCCCACATTTGTATTTGCATTGCACCCGTGCGAAGCCGGGGCGAGTCGCTAGTAATGTATATTTGGAGAGTCCCTTTGTTCAAGTCCTACACGTACACCGTGGGTTACCAAAGGATCTACAATTTTGTTTATTAATTTGTTTTATTTTTACGCCTTAACTCAACCAATCATTATCAAATTTCGCATACACGCTGTCAGGGGTATAGAAAAGGACCCTGAATCTAAATAAGTAGGTACTATTCAATATCTCGGTAGTCCATCCAAATATTTTCATAATGATATTTGCTCTGCTGTGATGGAGCTTTCTTGGATTCAATTCATATTCCCATGCGATGGTTGCTCTCATACATAATCTAGTTCACTACAGGCTTAGGCAGGTAAATCTCCTGAGCACCTATTGTATCCCTTAATCAAATTGCGATGGAGCTGCCTGAGGTTAGATATTATAGTAACTGGTAGAGGTGGGCAGACATTCTCGAAAGCCGGATTATTCTAACTTTAGCCGGGAACATTCTAATTTCCGTCTTTTACTTTCATTTTTCATTTACACATACCACTGCAGTTCATGCTCATCACATAAAGAGTGTCCCGGCCGGGTTATATTATTGAAGATACACTTTTTTTTTATGAAAACCGGCACTTTTTTCTATGGTTATACTAAGCTACAGAGCCATTAAGAATAGCATAAAGTTTTATCGTGATGAATCCATCAATCAAGAACATACTTTATGCTTTGCACACCGGTACTTATACCTTTATTTTTATTTTACAAAATCGACGACCTCAGGGTCGTCGATTTTTAGTCAGGACTTGTAGGTCCTGACTTGAAGGCTACTTCCACCCATAGCAACAGCAATATGACTCCGGTCGTTCCTTACCAGAGTACGAGAAGAACCAACGCATTCCAAGTGAGTCATTCCAATCACTGAGATGGATATAAAGTCTTATTGTGGTTTTCTGGTAATAAGCCGGTCTTGAATAAAATATTCAGATGATTGGAAACCCTAGTTACCTAAGGGCGAATCAAATAGGGATGATAAAGCGGTTTTCTCCGAGGACTTACCCTCCGAATAACATGATAGGTATGCAAATACTCATGTTATCGCTAATGTGCGAAATCCGTCAAATGTGCGGATTTACCAGGTAATTTGCAAATGGACGGATTTCAGATAATTGCAGATCTGTTTTCATGGCACCTGTACCACGGAGTGCCAGTTTAAATCTAGATGTACAACGATGGGTTGATTGAAATGTGCTAAGTACCACGTTTTTAAAATAAGAACGAAACATGGTGAAGAAACTTCTTGTCCCAGAACAAAAAAGCTCACTCACTCTTACTAGATGTATCTGCTCACTCCCTCATACGGAGACGAATGAAGTACAAAAGCTTTCGACGGAGTTGAACCGAGATTATTGTCTTTATTGTTTAGAAGTCATTATTAATTGTCTTTATATAGTTCATTTTAAAGCGTGCCGTCAATCTGTACCTATTTTTAATTTGTGCCCGTATCTTAGAAACTGGCCCAGTTATTATAACTATAATATCGAACGATAGACTAAACGGCCAAAGTTTTTTTTTTTCAGTTTTTCATCGTCTCCGTCTACCACACATACAATCTAAAACTACTTGAATAACTACCTAAAACATTGATACAAGAACTCTACAACAGATGGCATTCCAATACTACTAATTCTAGAAGGCAAGTAATGCGTTCGGGCAGTTTGATCATATACTTATATGATTTCCCGGCTTCAAATGTTTGGCCACGGTCCCCGAGCAAAACACCCACTTGTTGGATAATCTGCCCTTTTCTCGGAAAACCAAAGTTGGTCTCCAAGGTTTTACCTATTATATTACAACCTAAAACACCCACTTGTTGGATAATCTGCCCTTTTCTCGAAACACCAAAGTTGGTCTCCAAGGTTTATAAAAAACTGCCTGCTATCACGCTACCTATTATATTTCCATCAACGTATCAACTAGACATTTTTCTCTTTAACTAGTTCCTGCATATTAACGGTAACATCGATGTAATATGGAAAATTGGCGCTTTTGTTAAATATTAACTTTTCATCTCAGAGAATCAGTTGTTTGTATTTATTTATTTTCTTGTATTTTGCCTTTTACGTGTATTTTATTGTGGTTGAAGGATGGATATTTATTTTGAAACCTTAAGCTTGTTACAAACCCCAGGGATCATCAATATTTTTTTTACTTTAAGTACCTACTTTTAATGGGGCAAAAAACTATTTTGGAAAATTGATTGCAGTCGTTAGAATAACACTTTAAGAAATAGTTTGCTGCGTCTTTAGAAAAATGACGTAATTAATTTTAACAAAAGATATAAGCCAATTTACACCATGCATATTTGTAAATAGTAAATCGTTAACTACCATTCATTGACTGAACAGTTTGTAATATTATGCATCAGAGAGGAAAATTGAGTGAAAACTTGATATTAGTGTAAATAACAATGAATATCTTGAATATTGAATTACATTTGCATTTGCAGAATTGCAACAGTGAGTGTTTACGCTTGAATATCATAAAGGCAAGTTGAATGCAAAACCGATATAAGTGTAAATGACAAAGATATTGAATGACATTTTCATGCGCGGAATCGTACTAGTAAATTTTAAGACATATTTAAAGGTTATTCTTTTGAATAAATAAATAAATTGACATTTTTTTTTTTTTTTTGACAAATCCATGGTTCATTCAGCAATAATTGCTGAATCAATAATGAGTAGCTTTAATATTTTCAATTTATTATAATTTTTCTTTTCTGAGTGCCATTGTTTCAACCTTCGAACAATATACTGTGTGCAGTTGTACACAGGGGACAAACCGGTAATGAAACATAGACTAAATTGGAGCGCTACAATTGGATTTCTACATTTACACAAATTCTGCCTGCAACGGCCGATTGTATCCATTTATTGAAGCAAGAAATATGTATGGTTTAAATGGACAATATATATATATATATATATATATATGCAATACAATGTTATGACAAGAATAAATATACGTTTATAAATTTAATATAAAAGTTAGATAAACTTTGCGATACGTAAAGTTTGACTTGGTGTTTCTTTTTTGTGTTTGTGTTCTTCCATGCCACCTGCGGCACAGTGAATATTAGAATCCCGTGCTCTAAAAGTATTACGCTGTTTTTTTTTTTTTTTTTTTTGTTTCTGTGTTCTTCCATGCCACCTGCGGCACAGTGAATATTAGAATCCCGTGCTCTAAAAGTGTGTAAACGTTAATTATATATTTCCAAGAGATTCAATGTTTCATCTATGTTCTTCTTTCGTGTGAATAAATGGCTGACTCTGACTGTTGGAGTTTTCAAACCACCTAAAGGCCTTCAACATGGCTTATCGGCTAGAAAAGCTGGGACCGATATATTAACGTATTTTTCGAATTAGTAGTGTTACTTAAAACAAAATAATTATTTAAACATACAACGTGATTTTCTCATTATATCATCAGTAAGAACTGTTAGTTAAAATACGCTTTGTTGATATAATTAATTAAAAAACCTTTCTCGTGCTATCCCAAACACCTGTATGCGCAAAATTTATTTTTTATTTGTAAATGGGTCGAGTGTTGACCCCAATTATTATATTTTTTTAAAAACACACTAAACAATTATATTTTATACAGCGGCCCAATTATAATTCACCTTTTTTAACCCGTAACGAAAACGAAGGGTGTGTATATGGTTATACTAAGCTACAGCTGTGTATATGTGTATCTGTGTGTTTGTGGCGTTGGGGCTCCCAAACGAATGGACTGATTTTGATGTAGTTTTTTTCTGTTTGGAAGCTGACGTAGTCGCGATTGTTCTGAGCTATTTACGAAGATATGTTCAAGCGTTTGATGTTCATCAGCACACTACCCCAAGTCGGGGGTTTTTACATTTTTAGGAATACGCCACGAGAATATCGAGGTCATTGGTAACGCGAACCCTTAAGTTTTCACGTAAACAATTAATATGATAAAATTATATAGCAAAACTTTATCTAAACACAAAATTTCATCTAAATCGGTGGAGCCGTTTCCGAGAATTACACATAGTGTATATAACACTATGTATATAACACTATTCCAAAATAAATATTAAAAAAAAATCTTTATCTTTATTTTTTTAAAGGTATTAGATGCCACGTGTAATGCAAGTAATTCTAGTGCTCTGGCACTTATGATTATAAGTGTAATAACCGCTTAATCTATATTCAATTAGCAAGTCATTAGGAAATATAACCGATTAATCAACTGATTACGTATTGTTTTATAAATCAGGGACATAAATAGTTAACATTTAATTATCTAACTGGCATTTTATCGTGTTCGCGTAGATAGCAGGATAACGAACCGAATAAACAAACTTATCAATGTTTCTTAATAATATTTTTGTGCTATCTTTTGCTAATGTTTCGTGGGGTCCAATTGCTCGCATCTGTAGGTCCCTATGAATCTGTACATGTACCTGGGGGTACGTGTATGGATCATTAAAAGAACTTGTGCTGGTGCTAAAGAAGCAACAAAAAGCAGCTAATTATTATTCGTGTTACCGAGATATTTACCATGATTTGTGAGTTTTGTTATAAATAATGTTCATAACCATGATAGTTTTAAATTTTATAAAAAGCAGCTAAGTTATAAAATTTCACATTTGTCAGTAGGTACACTTGAATACCCCATATAATTTACATGCTAACCATCCATTTGGTTGTCTGGAAGAGATCTCTTACTAGCGACAAGACCGCCCTTTGTACTGTTTCTTATGTAATAATGCTTCTGTTGACCTTATCATCTAGTGTACAATAAAGTATTATCTATCTATCAATGTCATCACGCGTTCCTATTATGAAGCGTTTGGTTTGAAGACAAGCGAACTAAGACATAGCAAATCCTAGCGCACGTGTATTATTTTCTAAGCATTATTTATTTTACTTCGAATTAAATTGAAGCAAACCCTTCAATTGGACGATACAGATTCGCAAAATGATTTATTCCCATCCTAATTGCGGATTCGAGTGCTGTTCAGAGGGTCCACCTTTTCCTTTAGGTTCCTACCTGAAGGAGCTATTCTTGACAAATGTCGTATACGAAATTTATTATTTTCTCTTCTTAAGGTTTCTTGTGTTTATCATACTAATATTATAAACTTGAAAGTTTGGATGGCTGTACGGATCTGGACGAAATTTGGAAACATTTTTAAGGTGTCGATTTTTTGGCAAAAAATAAACTTAATACAATTTTGATAGCACCATAATTTCTTTTTTAGTTTGTAAGAATTAGAAAGAGTTATTATTTTGCGCTCTATGACTTTTTTATTATGAATAAGTGACGGTACGATCTTAAGACCTACCTGATATGATTGACGGCTCCGTGGCTTAGTTGGTAGTAGCTCTGCCTTTGTCTTGTGTTTCTGTATTTTTCCATGCCATCTGTGACACAGGGAATCCTAGTGCAGAGGTATGAGTGTGTAAACGTTGTTATTGTTGTTGTTATTAAGCGGTTATATCCCGTTGTTACACCTGTGATATCACCAGCACCAACTTCCGGTGGAACGGTGTGGTTATTGCAAAAACTCAGTTAAAAATAAAATAAGAAATCTATTATCAAAATGAAGAATAAAATATCATCTCGCCGACTTGATTTTATAAAAGATTTTAGAATAGCCCGCTCTTTGAATTCGTGTTCAATTTCCTCAGATTTCGAGAGGTCTACTAAGACAAGAGTTTCATTAGGGATTTGCTACGTGTGTTGACGTAGCTTAGTTGGCATAAGCCCGTCTGCCATGCTAAAGGTCCTAGGATCGAACATATTTCTTTTCAGTAATAATGTTTACTAAAAGTTATCTCCATGTAATGGCAAATAATATAATGTAATTGTAAATTTGACATAACCAAGTGTTCACAAATGATCCTACGCTAAAAATAAATGAGTATGAGTATGAGTATAAGTCCATCTGCCATGCTAAAGATCCTAGGATCGATCCAACGAAAAAATTAGTTTTCATTAATAATGTTCACTAAAAGTTAGCTCCATATAAAAATCCTTAGCAGATTTATGAACGTACACTGGTTGAGTAAGTCGTAAATTGAAGATACGTTCAAGGTATGAACTTTAACCTATTTCTGTAAAATTCTTGCTGCAAGAGCGCGAAAAGTGGAGAGCGTCAAAATATATACTGTGCGTTTACTGTATGGTATCACATTCCTTGACTGGACATGAATTCACAAAGAAACATCCGCAAACAAAAAAACAAGAGAATGATTAAATAATTTGCAAAACTGACTTTAAAACTTTCATCCCTTAATTTGGCCCTTAAGGGTGAAATGTAGTCAATAAAAATTCTATAGAACTAACGTTGAGATACATACTATCAAATTTAAAAGAAACTTCCAAATCGAATATCCTATCAATAAGCCAGACTGTCACACTTATACTTAAGTAGTTTATATCTTGAAAACAACTGAACCGATTTTATAATAATAAAACTTGCAGTGTTCCCTAAATAAAATTAAATATAAGCCAATAAAATAGGAATGGTCACAATCTAATTACTAGTTTCAGAGCGTGGACAAACATAAATACATACAAACTTAAACCTTTAAAATTTGGCACATTTCTTTGAAAGCCCCAATAGATTATCAAAATTGAATATTTTATGGTTGCAATAATATTACGTGTTGAATTGATAACTTACTTTTTATGAACTCGGTTACGTTTACACAAATATACCCCTGCAGTAGTTATTACCTACGATGCAGGTGGTATAGACCTAAGACCCGGGAACAAACTTTACGCTCATCACACAAAATCTGCCCCCGCCTGAAATCAAATCTGTGATACCTCACTTCAAAGGCAGCTACTTAGCTACGAAGCCATCATAATTTTCATGCCAATAGTTAACAACTAAAACTGTAGTCCAGTAGCAGAATTGCCCTTAGCTAATATCCCAAGAACACTTTGTACCGACTATGATAAATGGACATCCTACACGATACTCAAGTTTTATTCCAGTGGCGTATATTGCTGTTGAATTTTCCCGTGTACAGATTTCTATCATCTATGACAATAAATAAGTGTTGTCGTGTGTTTTTCTGATTTCTAAGGCAGGAGATATTCGTAAAATACTTGTGACGGGATAAGGTGAAGGCCCACCTGATGTTAAGTTGTTACCTCTGCCCGTAATGTTAACGGCAACAGAAATACCAGTCAGGCCATCCGAACGGAGTATAAGATCCAAGTTGCATCGTTGCGACCGTTAACCGAGATGGGATGTACCGTCATGCGCCAGTAATTTCACCGGCACCCATACCCTTACACCGGAATATAGCAATAAGAGTGGACCGCAGTACCCTTAAAAATAATATTTGAAATTTTGAAACTGAGACAATTTCTATATGAGGATATATTTATTTATTTCTTAATTTTTATATTAATTATAACTAGGTGACTTAATAAAAATTTGATAATCAGGTTTCATATTTGTTGTGTATCTGGATGTCGATATGTATCGTATGTATGTGTATTTACAAAATAAATGCTACAGAAGTATTCTATAAGTTATTTTATTCCCATAGCACAAGTTATAGTTAGTTTGGGGCTGGCGCTGTGTGAAATGTCCATGAATATTTATTTATTAACTCAACGAAAATAATGAGCATATTTTAGATTGCAATAATTAATAACGGCAGTTGTTTTGCAGTAAAGTACATAATATACAACAAAACTTTAAATAAAATTAGTATCGACGAGGATGGGATTCGAACCCACTCGTGCAGAGCACATTGGATTAGCAGTCCAACGCCTTAACCACTCGGCCACCTCGTCATATCCACACATAATGAATTAGAACATCTATTGTAGTCAATATAGGTATTATTTAATGCAATCATACCTATGAAATCATGATATAAAAATATATTATCAAAAAGCTCTGAAGATAAAGACCAATGTATCTTCTAAAATTTGAATATTTATTCAAACAAGAAGTATATAATAACAACATACATTGGTAACAAATCTAAAACTAAAATCTTAAAAATATAATATAAGAACTAAAATATATTATTAAAAGGAGTCCCTTTAGGCAAGGTTCCGAAAATACTGGCAGCGTTCCCCCTTTGAATAGCTTTGACTTATTCTTTGGCCGAGGTAAAACACTTTCGTTTATTCAACACAAATGCTAAATGAAGATATATATTTTTTGGTCATCAGTGGCTGAAAGAGCTGAAAGCCCACCTGTTAAGTGGTTAACTCCACCCATAACAACAGTAATACTTTCTCTCTTCGACCTTAGTATGGGAAGACTCAAGTTCAAGTTGCCTCAAGCATCGAAATACAGCTACGCAAGTGCACCACTGCTTGTCGGCAGATTACCGGGTGTGGAACATTCACATAAAAAAAAATCTAGATCGTTCCCAATTGAAAGTTATTTGCTCAAAACGATAACTGAATGCGGGCCTTTGGCTCTGCAGGAAAAATTATACTTAGCTTCAAGGCTTTCTATATCCTAGCAGCTACCGTTGTAAGCTCGGTTTGACCCCTCAAAAGGTTTTATCGCGTCATGAATTTGATAACAACAAATCCATTCCTGTCACTGTCATAATGAGTGAGAGAGACACCCTTATAAATCCCCTAAATGTCAGTTGCAGGTGTTTTTGACAGAATAAGGTACTATTGAGATTTATTATTAACCGACTTAAAAAAAATGTCGGTTAACCGTTTGGATGGTGGAAATCGGTGAATTCTTTTCAACCCTCATAAACACATTTTTTGTAGTAATTTCAATGATATAAGTAGCTTTAACTTAGTTTCTGCCACGCGGATAAGGTATCTTTGAAGCTAGGGGCCCCGGGTTCGGTTCCCGCCCGTTCGGGTCTTGGGTGGTTTGTAAGGGTATGTGTGTCCATGCAATCTGCAACACATATATTTCTAGTCTAGGGGTAAGACAGTCAACTTTTTTACCTGTACATTTACAGTTATATTAAACAGATATTTGGAAGAAAAAATGCGGGGGATTTATAAATATACTTAATGTAAATTTATCCCTAGTCACCGTTCCATGGAATACCATTTAATGACGTTTGAACAGAGCGCTTCCATGCTTCGGAGGGCACGTTAAGATGTTGCTCCCGGTTATACTTGTCGATAAGCTATGTCTGAGGCCTTACCTTCGACACCAGATTCGATCAATACCTCACACGAAAAGAAGCAGAAAAAAGATTGGCTTTGGGTTGAGAAAAGTCAAAGGTATATAAAAACTGGTTCAAACTGGCTCTATCTTTGTGTGCTACCGGAATACACTGACGATTTTGTTCTCAACAACACGATTCTAACTGTACAATGCGGGTAATGGAGTAGCGCTAAATCAGTTAGTAAGTTCTACTAGTGGCAGTTTCGCATTTGGGTAGGTGCTTGGCTTGGAATAGTTGTAATGGGTTGAGACGGTTTGGTTTGCTTAGTTGTTGGCCACTGCCTTCGTGGTCCAAGGTTTAATTCCCAGATGAAGTATCTTACTTTAACTTAGAAAGTAGTATTACAAATGCGAAAGTGAGTTTGTTTGTTACGCTTTTACGCCTACACCGCTAAATCGATTGTGATCAATTTGAGTGTTTATCTCTCAAAATTTATGGAGACGGAAAATCTGTATATTTCATGCGATTCTATTTTTATTTGATAGGATGTACCGTCTATCGTTGAGGTGGTCCCGATAAAATGTATTTTGAACGAAAATATTAAATTCGTCGATTCAAGTTCGATTTTTAAATCAGTTACTATTTTTTCTTATTCTGTCTTCGCTCTACGGACTCACTTGTACCGCAACGAATGACGTGATGACGTCACAGAACAAGGTCGACCCTTGAGTACCGACCGTTGCTACTAAAGGCGCCTATTCACGACATAAATAAATGTTTACACAATTTTACAATTTCAGCCAGTATATTTATGGAAGGAATATTTAATTAATGTTTAGTTTTACACTGATGAATGGTGACAAAAATTCTTTTTAGAGCAATTTTTATAATTGAGCTATTTATTTATATTTATTTTACCTACCCGAAACGTTTTATATTTATTCTCATATATTTTAATTATAAAGAAGATTGTGAATTAAAGTATAATAATTATATTACATTATGACTTAGTAAAAGCTAATAATAGGTACATATATCACATATTGATTTTCTAAGAGCCTAATTATTACCCATTAAAGTCTCTTGAGAGGGTAGGCAATAATCCAAAATATTTGTTACGCAGTTACTCAGGTAAATAAAATTCCTAATCAAAATACAACAGGAGGATAAAATTAAAATAGCATTTATTATAATCCCCTTAATCATGTTATCAGTTCACCGAATGTTTTAAAAGTACGCGAATAGTTCGCTTTATTTTGTCTCGTGCACCGCCGACGGGCGGTGCCGGATCCGTCTCGCTCTATCACGTTACCGACGACGTTTTTTCTCTCTCTCTAACATGCAAGCTTCGTGTCTCGCCGTTTCACTCAGAATCGTGATTCGCATCAGTGTTTTGTTGAACTCGTTTGAAGTCAGACGCGTCGTTTTAATTGCGCCATTTTCACTATTGATTTTAGTTTCTAGTAACATGGATGAAGATACAAGGAATGTGCTAAGGCTGTTGCTAGACCAGTTATTTGATAACAAATTGGTGCAAACTGAATATTTCAAGAGTTTAAAAAACAAGGCGAAGAAAGTATCTTTTCTGACGGACATACAGTGGGACAAGGTGCAGATTAACAAAATGATTGAAGAAATTAAAAACAAACAAAATAGTGTGCAAACAAAATATTTAGTGATTGAAGAAAATGGCGTCGATATTCTCATATTTCAAAGACATTTCAAGAAATCTGTTAAAAATGCCAATATGTCTTACAAAAAGGTATTGTCGGTGGAAGACAGCTATGAAGTAATGTCTAATGCTCACAGGGAACTAGGTCACAAAGATTACGGGTCAGTTATCACTGGGTTGAAAGACAAATATCATTTTCCGATTGGCATGGCGAAAGCTATAGTAGCTTCTTGCAACGTTTGTGAAATAATGAAAAATCTAAAGATTATAAAAGGAGATAACAAATCAGAAGAATTGAAACACATGAAGATCAGGATTTGGCGAGTGAATATAATAAATATGCCAAGAAACGATAGTCCTTTCAAGTATCTTCTGCTTTGCGAAGACGTTGCTACAGATTTTTTGATACTGAGACCTATGAAACAAGATAACATCAATGCAATTTTAGATGTGACGCTTAAAATATTTTTTGAATTTGGACCTCCAGATAAAATAGCATCACCTATAGCGTTTTTGAAAATTATGAAACCCGTTTTGAATATGATCAGAAAACAATATCCAAGTTGTGTTATCACAACAAACGTTCAGAATTCAACGATGGTCACAAATCATAGTGTCATACTTGAAACTATAGAGAAATGTGCTAATGGAATGATAGAAATGAGAGATGGAATATGGGAAATTGCGTGCTATTTGGCACAACGGAAATTGAATACAAGACCAAGACTTATTTATGAAAATAATGCATACATGGCGTACGTTCCACACAATCTTTTTACGAAAACAGAAGTGGGTGTAGATTATTGGGATAGTGATATAATAATAGGAGCTTCCGTTCCGAAGAAATCTGAAAATGCCAACCCTGATAGAAAGAGAAAAATGCCTTCGTTGATCTAATGTTCTCTTTCTTAACTTAGTATCTAAGAAGTGAACGTGATTATGTATTTTTGATTAAGTACCTATATTAACTTAATTAAGTTTGAAGTTGACGTTGTTTCGAAAAAAAAAAGTATTTTATTTTACTACACGCGTTTTATTAAAGGTAGCCATAAGCTTCTCTTGGTGCCAAATTTCATCAAAATCTGTTGAGTCGTGAAGGAGTAACAAATATACACACACACATACAGACATTTGCTATTATATTATTATTAATGTATCAAAATAACTAGAAAAAATATGTCAACAAAGTAAACGAAATTGCGTGTTTTGCTTTTCTGTGACTTTTTCTTCGTCCGTTTTATGCCTAATTACTTATACTTGTTACTATAGCTACAACACTTGTTTATATAGCTAGCACCCCGCTGTGTCACAGACTCAACAAAAGATGATGTGCACAAACTCAAAGAAGTTGTTTTATTCAAGTATATAAAATTAGATAGATAAATGATTTGTGTTTCTCCAATCACACACGTACATTCATTGTTTATAGAAAAAAGGGTACAAAACTATTATAGAATGTTAAACATAAAAAGACAATACATGTTTGTTGCAGTATAACAAACTGGTCGTAGCTCAACGACTAATATTGGTCAGAGAGCAAACACTGATTTTCAGCTATTACCCTTGAAATGACGAGACGAAGTGAGCGCAATAGAACCTTCAGTGTAACCTATATTTTGGGTAAACCGTAGTTGATTTATCTGTTCCTGTGGCACGTTATATGCTCACGAATATGTGTACATGCATGTGTAAAATTTGACGTGTCCAAATGATACTTGAGATCTAAAGGAATAAATGAGTTTGATTTTTGACTTTTTTTTTTTGTTGTCTTCCACTGTTAACACCATCCTCATAAGAGCCTGGGTACCACAGAAAGTACAAACTATACTTATCTACAGTCTTAATATTACAGACCCATTACATTAGACACTTATATCAATATTTTCAAAGATATTTGAAATATATTATTACGGTGAAATTAACTCTTATTCTTTCTTATATGTTTCTAACAAATAATATATTGTGCAATGAGCAAAAAGGCTTCCGCCAAAATAAAAATAAAAATATGGCGATATTTGATTTTTTGAATAATGTTATTTGTAAAGTTGACCATAGAATTTCTATTTGTTCCGTTTTTTGACTACGTAGACCATCACATTTTACTTCAAAAACTTGAAGCCTATGGACTGCGAGGTAATGTCTTAGATCTAATAAGCTCATGTCTCAAGGATCGAGAAAAAATTACAGAACAGTCGCGATTAAATATTAAAACTAAATTTGAGGTCACACATAGATCTTCAAACCGACTACTAAAGTATGTTGTTCCTCAAGGAAGCGTACTGGGTCCTTTATTGTTTATCATATACATAAATGACTTGCCGAATGCGCTGACTCAACCTATACTCTATTTGCCGATGACAGTACAGTGACATAACACAAAATGACATAAAATATTATAATTCTGACATTCATAATTCATTAGGATCTATAATTTCATGGCTTAATAATAATAATAATTTAAAAATTAACATTACTAAAATTAATATAATGCATTTTAATCAAAGAAATGAAAATCCATCAAATCACATGCGCATGAGACGTATCATCCCCATCTTGGGTGATGGACGCAGCAGGATGAGTGCGACTCAGTGTGAGATCCAAATCTTATACTTATCATTACTGTTGTCATGGGCAGGGGTCGCCACTTACCGCCAGGTGGGCCCTCAGCTCGTTACGATACATATAAACATAAAAAAGAAAAAAAAATCCCTCTCTTACGCATCTTATCATATCTCTGGTGTAACGGTATCTTTATCATGTATTGTATCTGTATTTGTATATTTCGAGTTTTTGAGTCGTAAGTGTCACCCCACTTTTGTATTGGAGAAACTTTCAAGTTGCTGCCTTTGACTTTGTGTCTTCGGGTCTCAATTTGGCTCTTGAGTTTTTAATCAACATCTCCGTAGAGTTATTCAACAATACTTCCGAGATGGTGGTGCTATAAGCTTGCGTCATCATTCATAACTAATGGATAGAGCAATAAAAGTAGGTACAATATAAATTTTGTGACCTATATACAACTATTGGTATAGGTGTACACTGTACATGGTGTACGAAATTCAATTGTTACATAATTGAGTGCTGGACCCTACGAATGAATAATAAATACGGGGTTTTGGTCAATGTAGGAACCATGTCAGTGTCAATAACAACAATTTGGTAAATCTAATTAAAAATAATGATAATTCCTTTGCTTTCTTAACAATTGTCACTTACTCTATAGGTTAACAAGTTCTATTTATTTATTATAAACATAGCTTTAGTAGCTTTATTTAAGTATTTATCTCGATCCTATCCATCCAAAGGTTGTATGGAAGAGATCATTTTATGTGATAATGCCGCCCAATATTCGTCTACCTAATGTTATTATAATGATTTTTGTCATTATTATATTTTACTGTTGGTGTGCAATAAAGTGTCTATCTATCTATTTCGTATTCCTAATAAAACAAATTTAGCAAAAAAAATAATTATGCATCTTCATTTTTTAGATAAATAGGTATATGATAAAATTGCGAGAATGTGTAACTAACCTTATGATTTGAAAAATTAATTGGCGTGCCTTGGCAGTAATGCTACTCTTGTAATGTGACAGCAAACATGACGCCCTCATAAGCCGTCAAGTTTCACATCAGCCATGTATCCCGTGACGGCAATTTTTTTTTTGTATTTGTATTTTTATCCCCTTAATCATACGGTAAAAATTATATTGCTGTTGTTATTATGTAGATAATATTAGGTACTATAGGCAAAACTCATGTAGCTCTCTTCTGCACTTAATTCAACAGGAAGTCGAAGTCCCAGCCTTGATTTGACCTCATTATTTATCAAAAAATTACGTTCACAATAGTAGCAACAGTGACAATATTTCACTCTCCAAAACAAAGCTCTGAAGACTGATTGAGTGAGGATTCTTCGAACTTTGTCAATCAGTTTTCTCACTGAAACAGTGAAGTTACTGTAGATTGCGCCTTATGGATTTGATTTAAGTTTCATCATCGCTTGCGTTTGCTCAGACATATGCAGCAGGGAAACCTAAAAAATGATTCAAGTGACTTTCACCTTTACATCGTCTGTATAAATGCCAAATTCCGTTGCTTAGATTGCCAAAATTGCCACTGTTAACCAAAGTGTCTATTTTGTTCGCTATAAAGAAACAGCTATGTATTATTTTGAAAGAAAAAGTTTTCGTAAGTTTTGTTGGAGAAAGTCACGTTTTGTCTGACGCTTTTCAACGATAACGTACGTTTTCACATAACTTTGGAGCACATCCTCCTCTATTATCGAAATAAGTTTTTCTTTGATACAAAATTATTGTATTTGTTGTGATTTTTTTATGAGACTAATGTGATGGAACGAACTTAGTCCTCCTAATAGGGTACTGCCGCAGTACCCAACCAACAGAAAACAACAGAAAAAATATTCTGGTCTTCCCCTTCCGAGGTGCGATAAGACTCTAAGATAGGAATGTAACGTCTGGTATTTGAATTGTTTTAAGATTAAAACAGAAATCTTTTAATTAAGCCTACAACAGACAATAGTAACACATATGTAACAAAATGTTATGAAAATGGTTCTTAGCATAATTTATAAAGATTTGCTCAGGCGTTTAAATATCATCATCTCATTAGTACCATTACTCCAAGCCAGTTTTTAACACTTTCGTAAAATGAACTGGTTACGTTTCAGGTAGGAAAACGGTGCTGAATGAAGTTTCACGGTAGTGTAAAAAAATCTATTCAGGCTATCTCCAGATGCATGCCTTTATGCATTATAAGATAATTGTTGGATTCAGATGTCATTTTGCGGATCAACATGATTCTGTTTATCTGTCTGTCCTACCGTTAAAGGGTATCTTATTCCCATAATCCGTAGGTATTTCTATGGGGGACATTAAAAAACCTGGGTACCTACCCAGTTTATTAACAAACTTACAATGTTAACTATTTTCTATTGAATATCCGGTGAATAAATAAATATTCATGTTTCACAGTACAAGTTCATTGCTTGCTTCATTTGGGTTTTTTTTGGTAGAGGCAGTCTTTTATCTTTAGATGGCCACTAAGGATAGCTGTACACTACATATATGACTATATATTGTACAACTGATAAAATTGTAATATATATTATTTTTGTTAATGCTTACCCAGGCACAGACACTGAATTTCTGTGGGAATCACACCCACAACCCACAACGCAGAATGCAGAGCTAAAACCAACAGCTATGAAGCAGTCAATATAGTATATATTTTTAGAAATAAAATATTTGGCCAGTGTTTTATAGAGTCCAGCCTCACCGCAGTGAGCGTGAAAATTCAAATGGCAGATGCCAGGCGGCGGAAGCATGCGTAAGCGATTCCCACAGCCTCCTCGTGCCAGTCAATGGACCATGGAGAGGGTTTAGTCGATAGTGGCAAATAGCGATACCATCAGCCGAGTCTGACATACGGGATACCTCACCGGGGGAACGAGGCGGAGCGAAAAGTATGGCATAACATAACGTTCAAGGCTAAGTATTTTAATGTATTGACTTAAATGTTAGGAACATACGCCTCTCTGACATTTTTTTTATTCATAATAATAACTTGTCCGGCGGAGGGCGCCATCATACAAGATAATCTAAGTTGGGTCGCTCTATTCAGTTGTAGAATATAATGTTAAATGATACAATATTTAACAATATTGATAATAATTATAATTTATTTATAATAATGATAAATCAATTATGATAATTAACACTTTCTGTCTAAGTAATGGAAGCCACTTAACCGCAATTCTTACTTGCAAAGAAACACGCTGAAAACCTCTGGACCAGAATGCCAACATTCGCGAGAAAAACATTTCGCGAAATCGTCCTAACTAGGCCTTCTAAAACTTCTTTCATCGTTTGAGTTCGAGTTGAAAAGTCACGAAAACTGCCTAGCAAAATGGAGCTAGTATTCAAAAGAATATTTTAGCGAGCAAAATGAATGTTGAATGATGTTACCTTAGCTCGTAAACCTTCATCTAAGAGATATTCATCAGGATATATTTTACAATAGAAGGCCTGGACAGAGTTCTTTTCCACTTGAATGTATCGGCATTTGTGGTTTACATTTGTCCAATTCATCACATCTTTTGGGATAAAGGATGAAATACCAGCACCAAGTAATTACTTTAAGCTAAGTTACGTGTATGCTAAGCAGCAGCTAAGCTCCACTGCCTGGCGGTGGATAACCAGGTGTGTTATTACTTTGGCACCACCCAGGTCACGTGTAGGACTCAGACCTACGGACGCGAGTAAAATGGACCCCCAAAACATGTTTTCTAACGCAATGGCCAGAATAAATATTAAAACGGTCGTGCAGACGATGTGACCTCGTTTCGTCCCCCTGTCACAGGGCAAACGTAAGAAAGGGACTTTAACAACCTAATTTACCGATGAACTGTGAAAGAACGCTTGGACCAGACAGCGTACGTTTCATGCATTGAAATATCGCGTAGAAAAATTCTGTAGCATTTTTGCAATAAAATAAAATTAAAATTCACAGTGACTGAATAGAATAATCGAAAAAACCTACTTTAATACTTTTATCCCTATATCTCACCCTTAGAACATTAAAAAAGAAACATTGAAATCGGACTACGGGCGAAAAAAAGTCACAGAAAATCGAAATACGCCATTAGGAATCGTTTATTTTGATGACATATTTTTACAGTTATTTTGATTTAACATCCAAACTTTTGAACCGATTTTGATAAAATTTATTAATGTAACATACTTTATGGTTGGACCCTATTTTTTGGCCTATTGAAATAGGGACAGCTTTTGAAACAGCTGTTACGGTTTCAGTTCATGCAAACCCAAAATGGTAACAACAAGAAATAAGCAAATTAATTTCTCCCGTCGTTCCACGCTTCCATATTCCATACAAATTAGCCAACCACAAAAACCTAATTCATTTCAAAATCGGTCTACGTCACAAAATTGGCCCACGACACGACATTTGTAATTCAAATCCTTTCATTACGTACGTGTTCTTTGTAATGTTTTCATAAATCTCTTAATATTACTCAGGGCACTTGATTTTCTGAACGTTCAATACATGAGTGAGTCTTGGCAAGAGCAATTCTTAATTTAAGCTCCGTTTTAAAGACACCGAATATGATTGGTATTTAGGTTTAGTTTCAAACAGACTCTGTTGTTAGAAATCGTTGGATAAACGCTTTCAGCGCACTATTGCCTCGGAAGGTTGCTCCACCGCGGTTCTGAAGATGTTGAGTTTTTTAGAGCCATGCTCAGAAATTGTTAGGACTAAAGCGTCTACTATGACTAGCGTATGGAAAACACTGTACTGCTTTTCGTATTCAGCTCTCAACATCACGGATGGTATGCAAGTTTTCTTCCCATATACGAGTATAATTTTAGCCAGTCCAAATTTCTCGCTGATGTTGCTATGGATAAACAATAGTTTTATGAAATACAATGCTTCAGTTTTGGTGGACTATGCATATGCTTATTCTATACCTATGCTTAGTTTCCAGCCGCTAAAAAGTCCATAAATTTTTCCTTTTTTTGTTTTAAATTATTATAATCACTGTTCGGTCTTACTGTTCTTGTTCGCATGTAAAAAACGGCACCTTAACAAAAGTAAAATGAATTCAAAATTTTCTGTTTCAATTTGATAGAAGCGTTAGCATTTCGTTACGCGTTGATTTCATATGAAATTTAAATTACAAACGAGTGGAATAATATTACTTTACCGTTCACTTCGTGTTCCTGTATAAATTGTTTGCTTTGAACGTGGTAGTCCGGGGTTAATCTGAATGTCAATTGTACCCAAAGGTTGGGTTACGTACACGTTTTCATAATATAACCTAAGAAGTACCTATTACATAATAGTAACTATTGCCATTATTTTCTATTAGTACCTACTGATTAATACTCTACAAGCGCCTACAAAATAGGAAAACAGATCATTAAATCAGTTTCAAGTAACTCGTATCTCAATCGTTTTTTTGTTAAAATTAGTTGTTATACAATAATTATCTCCATTAATTTGTTCAGTATTATAGTGTTTAGCCGTTAGAGAAATTGTCAAGGCAGCAAACAGCTTGGTCCATTCATAAAAATAAATTTAATGACACATTAGGCCAAATTTAAAGGTTCACGCCATGTTTCTTACCACCCAGGAACTTGACAACAATATACCTATTTAATTACAATGTAAATCTCTTGGAAAATAATCTGCTCATCTGCATACTTCGGCGCAGCTTACATCATACAAGCTCAAGTAATATTTAGTACTTAGACGCATTAATTAGTAACAAATTTCCTACAGTTTCCGAATAATTATAAATGTACATAATTACTGTAGGCTGTGAATATATTACGTAGTGGAGGATTTGTACAAAATACTATCTACAATTTATGGCATTGCTTTAATTGTATAGCTAGAACACTCTACTAAGAAATACATTATCGGAAAATAAGCAAAAACAAGTAAACCTTTTTGTAAAATTCTAGTTAAAAAATAATGTAAAAAAAATAATATACAAAAAAAAATCATCATGTATAATCAATTGTATCAAGGATAATTATGATGATAAATTATTTTCTTTTCTTTGTTTTTATTGTATTCAATTTTTTGTTCTGTATTCTAGGTTGATTTATTTAAAATATTACGGTTTTCAGATTAGAAATTAATTAAAATACAGTGAAGAATTATTGACTATTGAAAAATAATTGTTAAAAATTCAATGATGGTCACCAATCTCACAATATGAAAGTATTTATATTAAAACGGGTATTTTGTATGCTTCAAATGAAAGGACATACTTTTAATCTATACATATAATAAAATCGTAGACTTGCCGTGTCTGTACATTGAATATTTTTACAAAATAATAACTGGGAGACGTTAAGAATAAGTAATAGAAAGCAAAAAAACAATTTTTGAAATTTTTGTCTGTTTGTCTGTATGTTTGTGCGCACTTTACGCAAAAACCATAGATAGTTATCAAAATCTAGGTACTAAGAAATGTTAAGCTGAGTCTGGAATAGCGAATAGCGTTTATTTTATCAAAATCGACCCACAAAATCAAAAGTTATTCTATGTTTTATGCAAAATTTAATTTTTTTTACAAAACGTTCTACAAGCGCCTGCCGAGTCCTGCGTTCTTGACTCGGTGTGGCGGTTCGGTGTATTGCAATATGAATATGAGCAGGCGCTTGAAGGCAGATGACAGGTTTAGTCGTAGTTTAGTCTTAGTTTAGGTGAGTTAATTAGGTAATTAGTTTAAAGGTAGTTTAGTTTTTCTTTGTACTTTGAACTGCGAAAGGTTGATGGTAACCAGTATCTTAAATACGAGTACCAAGCTTCCTATCAAACGAGTCATTTACTTGACGGAGACCTACAGTACACTGGAGTAACGCAATGGCCGTATGTCCGGCAGAAAATAACCGCATAGGTAAATCATCCTCAGGGTACATCATCATCATTATCATCAGGGGTGAAATTAAATAACCCTTGCGACATTTGTTTTCGATTTTGCTGATATTATCTGGACATTCAGATGCAGCAAAGATATTGCAAATGTATCAATATAAATTAGCGGAAGTCTATCAAGGAATATGCAGCTCAACAAAAATAACAAAACATAAATACCATTAATACGCACTAAGCGATTTGAAACTACTTTTATTGTGCGTGCTGCAAGGGAGTGGAATGCTTTGCCTGAGTCTGTGTTCCCTGACCATTACAATTTGGGAGTCTTCAAGAGTAGAGTGAATAGGTTTGTCCTAGACAAGCGTGCTCCATCGTCGGCCGCATCTTCACTTTCCATCAGGTGAGATGGCGGCCAAACCATGCTATGCTATCTTTTTTTTGTGAGTTCGTTACGTAACGAGCTGAGGGCCCACCTGGTGGTAAGTGGCGACCCACACCCATGACAACAGTAATGCGACTCAGTATAAGATTTGGATCTTAGACTGAGTCGCACTCATCCTGCTGCGACCATCACCCAAGACGGGGATGATACATCTCACGATACAAGCACTACTGCTTGTGTGATTCCAGGTGTTGTGGCAGTACCTCGCCGGACGAACTTGGCACAAGTTCTACTTTTTGGTTGCTGCTTTAGCACCACCCAGAGGGCACGTGTAGGGAATCAAAGGGTACACACCTGCGGACGCGAGCAACTAGATCCAATAGTACGGTACGGGGGACTTATTTCTCACTGTATTTAACACTGTTTTGTTACTTCAGGACTTATTTCATATGTGTATGATGATCTAACAACACTGATACAACATTGAGCAGTGTCCCAGGGAATGGCATTGAGTGAATGAATGGCAGGGAATGGGAATGGCATTTTATTAACAGAGAAGTGGAACAAGAAGAAGCTTTTTTTTGTCAAGGGGTAAATACTTTGCTTATACCCCACGCCTTGGGGAGGCGTGTATTAATAGCAGTGCTGGGGAAATACACAATAAAACCCCCTTGGAGTTCCTGCTCTACGCCTTCACGCTGGGGCTACGGGTACGGTAGCGGCCGTACCCGGCCGGCCAGAGGCGTTGGTCCTCGCGTATCGGGACCCCAACACGATGTGTACCTCCCTATAGTAACGTGCCCGGAACACGAAACACGCCAACCATCGGTGAGGACCTCATCCGTCGGACGGCAGATTCCCCGGATCTACCGCACGGAAGTTCCCGTTAGGGTGGCAGGCGGCGCTCATGCGCCTGCCTACGCCGACCCACTCTCCTGCGTCTACCAGAGTGAGGAGATTCTTCCTCCCTTACCCTCTCGGCTGCTTCCTTCTGCGAGATTACTTCCTTGCAGAAGGACTGAGCTGTCACCCAAGATCTCCCGCTGTCAATCATGGATGAGACCATAGTTGACAGCGAAAGGTTTCCGCCTATAGCCGCGGTCAGGCGGGAACAATAAGACCCTACCAACTATTCCATCGAATGTTTAAATTTCTTGAGTGCATCTGGACTCCCATCACACAATATATATTAAAATAAATGTCGGAGTGCCCATTGCTCTTTTATAAATTTAAGTCTTCCTAAATTATGTTACGGCACCAGATTGAAAGTCAATTGTTCAGAGAATTCCTCTCATTCCTATCAACTGCCCATTTAGTTTTAAACGCATTCAGTCTCCGGTGAGCCTATGTTCCGCAGTGACCAGAACAAAGAACAAGAAGAAACTTTTTTGGTATCAGACGTAGACCTAATATTGAGTTGCTTTTTGCACGGTCCGCCATACTTAGCTCTTTCCCGGCTTAGCAATTCAAATAATTTTTATGCGCACGTTCCTAAAATATCCTGAAAAGACGACTTCTATAGTATAGTTTACAGAGAAGCATTATTGTATACATTTGCAATGGTTGCAGTTTCACTTACGTAGTTCATCATCCAATCAAGTCTTTAACCTTCCCAGTTAACAAAACCCAAGTAATATCGTAAGAATCTAACGGAAATAAAGTATTTTGATATTTAATTATAACATAATTTTAATATAATAGTAACGAACAGACATAATAAGCATCACATTATATTTCTATCCTCTAGGCTAGGATAGATCTAAGTCCACGCGGACGAAGTCGCGGGCACAGCTAGTAATATAATATAATGCTTCATTTTCTCTTTGGGCACGGAATCCTGAAATATTCAGAACCAGCTATTCATTATTTTCCCTGTGTATTCATGTTGGCATACCATCTGTTACGGGAAGCAGTACTTACGTAGAGATACATAGGTACGAAACAATCTGAAATTGACATTTAATTCGTGATGGACTTATATATATTTACATATTCGTGGATATATCACATAGCGCCATCTAGCCCTTACAATAGCTTGTACTATGGGACCAGATAACTTTTTGTTTGTACATACATATTCAAACAAAAATTTATGTTCATAACCAAATGTTTGTTCTAGGTGGTAATCGAACGTACGACCTCCAGCATAGAAGGCAGCTACAACTGAACTGTTAGGCCAGTGGTCCAGCCAGTTAGGTATATGGAGAAATATCTGTTACCCGCGACTTCGTCCGCATGGAATTCAGCAATTTTTTTTTTTCGCGAAACTGCATCCTCTTTTTCCAAAATAAAAGTATCCTAAGGTATAAGATGTTATACATCAGCTATCATCCAGATGGTGGCAGTACTATCCTAGCAAACATGGTACAAGTTTACGTGATTTTTGGGTTGCTCAATTTGCACCACCTGGGGAACGTGTAGAGATTATGGGGATACGGACGCAAGGAACATAGTTCCCGAAAACGGCTAAGAATATTTTCACCAAACAAAACCACTTTGAAATCGGACCATCACTTTTGGAGATAAATGGTCTTGGAGGTTCCTAACTGCAAGACCACAGAATGACAAATACAGTAGTTACAATTATAACATGCTTCATGTTCGGGGTTCACATCAAGTTTATTGAGATGGCTTATACTATTATATAGCCGTAGCTTATACATTATACTGAAGCGTAGGAAGTGGATGAGAAGAGTCGAAGATCGGGCCTCAGTGGCGCTTACTTGAACAGGCCTATGTCCAGCAGCGGACCAATAAAGGCTGATGATGATGATGAAGCGTTAAAGTAACGTTTGCACTCTGTACTAGGATTCCCTGTACCGCAGGTGGCATGAAGAGACACACAAGACCTGAGAATAATATAACTCATAACATAGTTTGCCCTGGCGGGAATCAAACCTGGGACACGGGGAAAGAAGGTACTACCTACTAAACTACGAAGCCGTCATGTATGACGATGAGACAGTGTGTGTAAACGGAGGGTCGGAGAGGGTTTGAACAAGGCCTACACTTATTATTACGCACGATCTTCTACATTTTTATTAAAAAAAGTGACAAAACGGAAATTTCAATGGAAACAAAGTATTTTGATTTTGCATTTGACAGATTTTTTGACTTTTTAGACGGCTCCGTGGCTTAGTTGGTACTAGCCCTGCCTTCGAAGTGAGGGGTTCCGGGTTTAATTCCCGGCCGGGGCACACTTTGTGTGGTTGTCATGAAGTTTATTCTCGAATCTTGGGTGTTTATCTTGTGTTTCTGTGTTTTTCCATGCCATCTGCGACACAGGGAATCCTAGTGCAGAGGTATAAGAGTGCAAGCGTTTATATTTGATCTGGGTGCTTATGTATTTTTGTAAAAATTCAACGTAAACAAAGTGGTTCGACTTTGTATGATTTGATTTTCTGGCACTGTATTTACTCTGTGGCATTGTTCAATTCTAAGCCATGCGCTGTGCACTGACTCTGGCTGTCAGCTCGTGAAGATCTTGCCTTTCAATGGATAGAGGATTGTATGCATTGCCCATTCACATTGACCGATCGACACTGTCGTCTTACATCGTGTATAGAGCCTAGCCAATATATTCCACGTAATCTCAATAATATCAAAGCCGAGAAGATACTCGACACATGGTCTGCTTGAATTAGGTGCATGTACACAATTTAACTTCATTTACAATCGGACTAGAGTTTCTGAAGCGCTGAATATAATACAGGGGAAATAATTTTTATTTTTTACCTGACTTCTAAAGGAGAACGTCAACAGATTTGGAAAGCTTTGAATGAGTGAATGATAACTATATTTTTTAGAATATAGGTTATAATGATTCAATAATATTCATCAGTTTTTGTTGTAGAAAATATAGATCTCAATTAAAAACAATATAAAAATAAATTGATTCGTATTTACATTACAAAAATTCGTTTGATTTTGTATCTAATTATAGAATTCAAACACTTTCAAGTCTTTGACCTATTTTCTGAAAAAGGCAAACCCATCAACAAGAGATCCTCATTATCATAGAAACGCAGTTAAAACCCAAATTAAACACTTCCTCTGATTAACAGAGACCGGAAACGGAAACTAAACTACCCAATAAAGCTCCGTCAGTTTACAAAATAATTAATCAGTCCTTCCGTTATTGTAGGGGATGGTTAAACTGTTTAGTTAAATGAACGCTCACACTGCAACTAAATTTCCCTGAATCGCAGATGGACATAAACTTTTTCTTACTCTTACATATTCATAAGCCTGTACTAGGAACAAGACAAACAGCCAAGATCTGAGAAAAAACTTCAAGCACACCATCTAAAGTCATCTTATTGTATGCTTGGTGAATAAAAGTATTTTCATTTTTTCTTTCTAAGGTGTGCATCAGCCGGGATCCCAGGCCTCTCGATTCGAAGCCAGCGTTACTACCAACTAAGCAACGGAATCGGCCACTAAGTCACGGAGCCATCTTATTTTATCATCACCAACTAAATTCAATCCTCATTGTTATTACTTCTGTTCATTACTCGTTCACATCTAAACGGCTGAAGGGATTCGGGTGAAATTTGTTACAAAGATAGCTGATACTCTGGTGTTAATCCAGAATTATGATTTTTGTCCCGAAAAATTTAAATAATAACATAACAGACATAGTGTGTGTGTGTTTGTGCAAGAATATTGTGTAAACAATATGCATTTAAAAATAACTTAATATAACTCACCACATATGTGGTAAGTATATTCTTACCACATATACCACATATGTGGTAATAATATTCCTAAACTATACTTGTATTTTTCGAAGTAATACTGAAGTTTTAAGAAGTTACAATCATCAATTTTCTCAAACAAGTATTATGAGTGACAACCCTGGGAACACCCACCTATTACGACAAAAGTAGAAATACAATTTATTTTCGAGAGAGAGTATATATTATATATATTACCTCAAAGCTAGACAGACAAACAGTCAACTTAGAATACCCCTTTTTATTCGCTGGTTAAAAGATACGGTTGTCGTAGCCAAAAACATCCACTGGCATGTTTAAGTGTCAGCGTGGAAATAAAACACGAAATGAGGTCGGTAATTCCCCGGACCAGCGAAGCGTAAAACTCGACAAGACCGAAGCGACGCCCTACGTTTGCGGATTTTGTCGGGACTTCATCTATAGGTAGTGAGACAATTTGGCCAACTGTCTTTGACCTAATTATGGAGTGGTTGAGTTGTGGAGTGGAAAATGTTGCGGTTTGTAATTGCTGGGCAAGAGTCTTCTTATAACAATGGTTTGGGGCGAGATCGTAGAGGTACAGGCAATGTCTAATTTTTACCAACTAAAAAATAAAGTATTCGATTTGGTTGTATCACCGATTGGCGTGGGCTGTATGTGAAATCACAGGTACGTGAGTCATAACTCCTGACTTGGGTGACGGGCGCAACTCAATTACTCAATTACTCATTTATTTTTACCATAGGTACATATTGAAAACGTCTTCCTAGTTTGCTGTGGTTAAAAATTCTAAGGCCCCGTTCACTTTCCAATATGCGCGTAAAACCAAATAATAATGACCAGTTTAATTAACATCGGAAACTGTTTCAGCCAAAAATTAATAAAGCCTGAGTGCACACATTTTTCTAACCCAACGGACTAGAATCTAGTTAATTTGAAAATAGTTTTTCACAGAACAGAACCTCAATTATTTGTTCATTTTATTCAATTCTCCGTTTCAAGCGCTTTAACGGGCGGAGGGGCTAGATATGTTGCATTTCATTTCGTAATGATTGCTCAATTCGAAGGCTCCGTGACTTAGTTGCTAGTAGCACCGCCTTCGAAGCGAGTCGCGGGTTTGATTCCCGGCTGGGACAAACTTTATGTAGTGACCATGAAACTTGTTCTGTGGTCTTGGGCGTTTGTCGTGTGTTTCTGTATTTGTAAATGCCATCTGAGACAAAGAATCTTAGTGCAGAGGTTATTTATATACGTTTATTTATTTAAAAAAATGTTTTGGTCTGTTTAACGCAAGTTGATTATATTATAGGAAGAACTCAAAGTCTTATTCAATATTGACGGCTTATTTGGTAGGAGCCCTGGGGTTTGGGTTTGATTCCCAGCTAAGGTAAATTTTACGTGATGAGTGTAAAGTTCACTCTCGGGTCTTGACTGTTTGTTTTGTTTGACAAACATAGGAAATCCTAGTGTGGGGGAGTAATGACGTAATTATTATATTGTTTTGCAATTGCAATTTTATATTGCAATTTTCTTATAATAATTTTTTTCTGTAATAATCTCCTACAAATATTAGAAAACATGAAAAAGGTGAATGGAATCGGTTTAGTCATTCTCAAGTTACGGCGTGACCGAGGGAAATGGGGATTAATTTTTACATATCTATAGGTACCCAAAAATTTTACCCAAAGTATTAGGTTGTACTTTGGGTACAAGCTATACTAGCTTTACATACAAATGAAGGTTGTTAAGTTTGAGGGCTAAATAGCGCTAGGTATAGTGTCAATGAATATTTATTCCCGTCAATATAAGCGATTCGATTATACGATTTATTTCTAAAAGTACTGCCTCTCTTTTAGCAGAAAAAAGCAAATGCAACTTAGGCAATAAATTACGTTCGCGCCGCTCAGCTGGTCTAATCGGAACTTTTGTTTATCCCATTCTGATACGACACTCCTAGTTTATAAGAGACCGCGGAAAGCGCTGCACATTTTATTATTCAAAACCTTATCGAAATAGTTAATTGAAATAATGTCGAAGATTACATAATATTTATTAATAAAGCGCTCACATTACTGTGTTCCAGTGGAAGGGTGTAGGTGCCGGTGAAATCACAGGCATGATGATAACTCGTATTATTGTAATAGTCACTTAATATCGAATGGCTCAAGGCCCATTATCCCTCACTTTATAAGTCAAATATAATGTGTATAAATTTATATGTATATATTATATATATAAGTAAATACAGGTTACATAGAGGTAAATATTCTATTTTCCTATTAATAATGGAACGGACCCACTTTAATACTTATATCTTTTATTTGTAGCCCATGGGATTACCATAGCGCCATTATATTTCTATGGGAGTTGATTTGAATTTTTTTTTTAAATGTTTGGTTGTATCCCTAAGAGCGAGAAATAGGGAAATATATTTTTGAAGACCGTATATTCTATTTTTTTTAAAATCATTCGAAACCATTATTAATGTTTTCTGTGTAACATTAAGTCTACTACATTTTTTTTTAAATCATGTGTCTAAGTGTTCTAAACGCTGCCGCAGGAAACTTAAGTAACAGAATATGCTTCTTTCATGCGCCAGCTTCCAAGATCGATTCGGATTCCTTATCACAGAGGGATTCACAAGAATTCCTTTTACAATTGGAATAATGGCAAATGCTTCTGATACGGAATATATCGCAATATATCTCATGGATAATTTCTAATGCGAACCATATTTTATTGAAGCTAAAAGAAGATACGTACTTGTAGATAATACTTTTGTTATTTGATATTTACAATGCTTTTATTTATTTATTTATTTATTACTAACTGGCACTACATATATTTTCCTCGAGCGTGGTAGCCAGGGGCAGACGCCGACTTTCAATCTGATGATTGCTGGTTCAAACCCACAGGAGCACCTCTGAGTTTTTTCACTTGAAAAAATGTATGTGCGCAATGCCACGTTCTCAAAACGGTGACGGAAAACATTGTGAGGAAACCGGCATGTCTTAGAACCAAAAATTGGATAACATGTGATATCTACCAATCCGGATTGGGCTCCCGTGGCAGATAAGAGCCCATTCACTCTCAATTATCGAGAGTAGGCCGGTGTCCCTGCATTAGAGGCTGATACGGACGGACCACAGATATTTTAATGTCTTGATTCACAATTTGACAATCAGCTGTCACCCCATCCTTGAATACAGGAATTCAGGTGCACCACTGCAACAGATAACTAGATGTGAAAGCAGTTCTCTTGTAAATCCTTTTGTACCACCCAAGAGGTCCCTCTAGGGACTCGAAGAATAACTTACTTACGAAAGCGAGTACCTGGACCGCCTCGGCGTTATTTGGATTTCTAGCTGTATATTTTGATTTTTTTTTTTCGTTTTGTAGGATCCAATGATACAAAGAGAATGTTTGATTTTGAGTACTTTTAGGATTGAAAAAGAAATGCTCCGTGGCTTAGTTGGTAGTAGCCCTGCCTTCGAATCGAGGGCTCCCGGGATCGATTCCCGGCCGGGGCACACTTTGTATGATGAGCATGGTTGTTCTCAGGTCTTGGGAGTTCTTCTTGTGTTTCTGTGTTTGTCCTTGCCATCTGCGACACAGGGAATCCTAGTGCAGAGGTATGAGTGTGCTAACGTTGTTGTTTTCGTAGTTTTTTTTTTAAGGCTTATTATTTTATTTCTTTATTGCTCAACCAAAATACAGTGATATGTTACTTATTTAAATACTAGTGCTTTTAAACATATGTTAGGTTTGACCGAGTACTAGTTTCTCGATGTATTTCATGTTGTAATCAGAGCATAACACTTTAAAATAATAATGTATTATCAGTAACTATAGCAACATTGTTATCATATAATACCAAACATTTTGACAGATAACAATGTTGCAATAGTAATCTAAAGCAGTTACATCTGTTAATTTGATTTTAGTGTTTGGCGGTCAGTCTGCAAGGTCTGTATATTTTGTAATTCATGGCTGATCACTTTGTAACTGGTAATAGTGGCAAAATACGATGAGATTTTTTATTTAATTACACTCATTGTGACTCTCAAGCAAACAACAAAACAAAATTTGCACATAATAAAGAAGTTTAAAACATTGATAAATCATTCTTACAACATCTTTCTGGAGTTGCAAAACAGTAATTTGCATGGCGTCGGCGTCAACTTTTGCAATGTTACAATAGAACTTGAGCCAGGATATACCCAGTCGCTTTAAGTCGCAGTATACGCAGAAACGCCAGAAACAATCACAAGACAAGTGACTGAATTAAAAAGTAAAATAAATCGACTTCAATACTTTCACACCCTTGGTACACCCTTTTTTTTTTCGTGGGGAAATGCACTCGCATACCCCCCTGCCACGGGGAGACAGCGGTTATGTGGGACTAGACCCACTAAAACCCCACGGTGTCCTCCTCCGCCGCTTAGTGGCGGGAACACGGGAACGTTTATACGCACATCCGCGAACCCGCCACGGCTGTCCGTTTCCGGACCCCTCTCGTCTTGGCATGGAGTGCCAATCCTTGATTAGCGACACGCCAGACCCCCTTGGTACACCCTGCCATTTTAAAAAATAAACATTTAAATGGGTATACAACAGTTATTGAAACGATTTTGATAAAAAATCTATGGGCTTCATCTGAAAGCATATCCTTTCAAATTAAAATAAAATTTTATAAATCGGTTTACAAATGATTGAATTCCGAGGTAGCTATCATATAAATAAGTATTATTTATATAAAAGGTTAATATATTACTTATTATATAAATTTTATATAATATAAAAATAGTATTTAATTCTGAAAAAAAAAATAGTTGGAAACCTAACCTTTTTATATAAATATGTACCTACGAGATCTCGCTTTATTGTAGCTGAGTTTAGCGCTCGTACAAACCCTAACCGAATCTTCAAATCAGAAATACACCAGTGATACAATCGCTAGAGAAATAAAATCAGCATTTTCCTAAAACTCAATAATTTTAAATGATATTTGCGCCCAAAAATATGAATAAAACTATGAGAGCAACTCATTAAAAAAATACCACAATTATTGTGACTTTTGCTTTTCTCGCATATACTTTCTCTGCATCAGGTTCATTCTACGGAACTGTAAACGAGTTTGCCATTATCTGACAGTAGACAGAAACTATTCATTTTAAATGATGTTGCTTAAATTTAAGTGTTGTCTTTCGTCTGAAATATATATTTGGTAATTATGTCTTAAAAATGCTCGGTTTAGACGTAAATTTACAAAAGATATTAGCTATAATTATTATTATTATAAGACTCATATTCCCATAGAGATAGATATATCAGAATAGTCTGTGCATTCAAAAAGTTATATAGTTTTAACCATAAGTGGGCTAAAATTTTCACAAAATGTGTTATTTTAACCCTGTAATAATAAAAATACAATCGGTATCACAGAACCCTTGATATGCGAGTCCGAATCGCACTATAGCGGTTCATTAATTATATTATTAATTCGGGCTTAAGACAAATAATAAACAAATAGTACTAGGTACATAAGACTAAGTTAAATATAAGTGTTAACAAAGATACCTATGTACTCCAAATGTTTATTCCTCATAGACAGACTAGTTTGTTGGTTCTAAGTTTCTAACTACCTAAGTTCTAACAAGGGCTAGGCACGGCACGGTTAGTCTACGAGAACATTCTATATACACAATGACTAAATAGTACTAAGTACACTCCCAATGTCTTACAGAACTTTGTTTGCCAGCGGCAAATGGGAAATGCTTGTTGACAGATAATCTCCTCATGATACCGCCTTTATAGGCCTTATAACTTAGTAGTAACTCTGCTCTCAGTAGTAGCGGGTTCGATTCCTACCCAGAACAGGCATTTTATGTGACAAACAAAGATGTATGTGTGTATGTATGGCGTTAATATGTATTATATGTATGCATTTACAAAAAAACACCTTCAAAATATAAATTTACAAGTTTTTTCAGCGGCTTCGCTCGTGTAGAGTTAGACTTTGATAATTATGTCAGAATTAATTTATATCTGAATTAAATAGTGTAAGCGTAACAAACAAACATTCGCATTTTTAATATAAGTTAGGCTTTTGAACGGTAAAATAAAAGTCAAGCTCATATTTTCTCTTAATTTTTAAGAACAATTTAAACTCCTATAACTTCAAGATCACCAGGACCAAGAAACCGGTTGCAATTAGCACCTACTGCTTGTACTAATGCTTTGAGAAACAAGGATGTCCATTCTCATTGTAAAATTTGCATTCGAACAATTATAAAAAAAGAATCTAGGTACTACAATTGTTTATTAGCCTGTTGGTGCAGTATGATTGTTTTAAAATCTTACTAGCTACGCCCCGCAGTGTCACCCGAGGTTCTCTAGAATCAGAAGTAGCATAATAGTAGGTTACTTTTAATCATTTAATTTAAATTTCCATTGAGCCGTTTGAGCGTGAAGGAGCAACAAACACACACACACACACACATACACATGTGTAATGATTCTAAGAAACAAATATATTATATTAACTTTACCAACATTACAAGACATTTACATTTAAAAACCTTGTAAGCAGCATGATTACGAAGATTTTCCTTTCCATAACAACAGTAATTTCAATTTGGTATCTATCAACAGATTGGATAGAAAAGTAGAAACAGATCCAAGACAAGAGTAGAGTAAGTAATTGACTAGCCTCATAGCTCAGTTCATAACTGCTATCTGCGCTGTAACTCGTAGGTTTAATTTACGCGATAGATATATCAAACATAGAGTTTGATATCAACTTGGGTGTTCGTCTTGTGTTTTTGTATTTTTCCATAACACCTGCGATACAGCGAAACCTACCTATGAGTGTAGGCGTTTATTTATTATTTTATTTTATTTAAGTTATGAATTGTAGTACAAGATTCAAAGTGGTGGGTTACCCAGTATTATACATGTAGAACTTTCGGAGTCCGACTTCAAGCCTCGTTACACCCCTATGGCACAAAGCGCTGGTTATTGCTTGGCAATTAGCTCGGATAAGCGCTTCAGAGCGCTACACAGTCGGTAGGTAGAACTAGTTTCTGTCGCATTCACTTTATTACCCTGTTTAGACTCACTAATCTCCTTTATAGTAGGTATTTAAGACGGAAATTTAGGTACGTTGAAGAAATAGCTAGAAAAATGTTGTAAGAAATCTATAAAAATTAATATAATTGAAGTGTTGCAGTTGATATTTTCTCTTTGAAATGTCAAAACAATAGCTTTTTCCTAAATACATTTGAAAGAATATACTAAACTTATAAATTTTTCTGTTTGTTCCGGCTAATCTCCGAAACGGCTTAACCGTTTTGACGAGACTTTCACTGGATAATATCTGATATTATAAGGGTACTTTGATTTCAGAAAATAATTAGGGCTCCGCGCAAAAAAAAATGTTGACTCCTAGAACTAAAAACGAGTAAATATCATGTCCTCGTTTATATACTAGCTCTACTACTGCTCAAAAGTATTTTGGGCTGAGAATAAGGATTAATGCAATGCGATTAAAAATACCCGTCACGAGATCCAGATGTGAAACATGAGGGCATAAAAGAGAATCATGTCGTTAGGTGGCACATCCCGAGTCAGTTCTACAGACAAAACACGCCATTACTTCATAAAAAAAAGTTCTAGGTGATTTTTGATTTCCTACACGTACCCAGAACACGTAGAACTTGTGCCAAGTTCATCCGGAGAGGTACTGCCACCTCACCTGGAGTCTGCCGCCAAGCAGTAGTGCTCGCATTTTTGTGTTCCGGTGCCGGTGAAATCACATGCGCATGAGACGTATCATCCCCGTCTCGGGTGATAGACGCAGCAGGATGAATGCGACTCAGTGTAAGATCCAAATCTTATACTGAATCGCATTACTGTTCATGGACGGGGATTGCCACTAACCACCAGGTGGGCCCTCAGCTCGTTCCTTCACATTCACATCACACAAATGTGTCACATAAAAGCTTGCTCTGAGTAGGAATCGAAATGACAACCTACAGCGTAAAAGGCAGAACTACAACCAACTGAGCTATGTAGCCAGTAGAATGTAGGCAATCAAATACATACGTTCCAAGTTTCTGCAGCTAGATATTTCCTAGCGAATAACCCCGTATGATTGCTCATACAACAACATACAAGTTTTCAATACTTCATTGAGCGCTAATGAACTTCGCGCGCAAGGAATTTTGATGCACTATAATCCCTCGATTGAATCCCAACTCTAAGTCAAACATCTAAAGCTTAATTCCTAGTGTGCGGATTAACAAGATCTCATTGCTTCTAAACGCTAATCTGCTGAAGAAATTTCAACCTTAGCTGGTGTGGATTAAACTGGTATTGGAGTTTACGGTGTCAACGTTTAATTAATCTCAGGCTAAGACGCAGAATACGGGCTAAACTGCTTTATTAGCGTGTAGCGACGGTATAATTTTATAACTGAGAAAATGGCAGTCTTCAGGTAAGGTCTTTTGTATCTTATTAAGTAGAAATAAACATTTTTTCATTTTTCATTTTTTTCAAACTTTTTTACACATATGGCCTGTTAGAAGATTTAATGCTTACAGTTGATGTCACCCGTATCAGTGTCTAATATTATCACAGTTGGGACCCCGGCCGACTCTCAACAATTGAGAGTGATTTGGCTTTGATCTGTCGCGGGGGTCCAATCCGGATTGGTAAATGTCTTTGAACTTTTGGTTCTAGGGTGTGACGGTATTTTCCTTCACCTTTTTGAGAACGTGGGATTGCGCACATAGATTTTACCAATAAGAAACTCAGATTTTCATATTTATTTATTTATTTATTATATCATTTTTTTACCTTTCATTGAGTTCTTTATACCAGTTACTAGACAAAACATGGTACAAATTTTTTTTAATACTTGTCTATTTTAACACTTTAAACTAATATTATTAAAGTTACAAAGGTTACCAGAAAGAGATCCTTTTAGCCCAAATCCCGAAAACCCATGCAGATGGCACTTATTTTCGTCCTTTCATTGAGTTCTTTATACCAGTTACTAGACAAAACATGGTACAATTTTTTTTTAATACTTGTCTATTTTAACACTTTAAACTATTTAATATTATTAAAGTTACAAAGGTTACCAGAAAGAGATCCCTTTAGCCCAAATCCCGAAAACCCATGCAGATGGCACTTATTTTCGTTTTTTTCGTGTACCTCTTCGCATTTGTGAATTTGTTTTTTTGATCTCTGGAAAATTATACATAAACCGTTTAATTAAAAGTTAGCCCACACTATGCAACAAAAATCGATTATAATTCTTTAGCATTTATTAAATTTATTGTGTTGACCTAAATAAAGGTAATATTAAGTACACATTAACAAATATTTTTTTTACACGATTTAACTCTCTACTGTATAATCAAACATGGACTCCCGAAAAGTAATGCCTGAATCCATCAATTATATTTTATAACTTTCAAACTACAGTTCAGCAGTAATGTTGCCAACAGACACGAACAGAATCCGCAGACCTAACGGGAGTTTGGCACAGCTCTGGGGCAATCTAGTTGTTTAGTTCACAACTATAGGACAATCGTAATAGTTGTAGACTGCACGCAACTTGGAATTAATTAAAATAGTCTTGTTTAATTAATTTTATCGAGTTATTGTACTTAAAAGCTTAGTTTTACAAACAAATAATGAAGATAATTGTAGTTCATGACGAACGTTTAATTAAATTTACTTCATTTGAAAACTTTGTAAGTAAAGTTTCATGTTAAAATTATTTCATTTCCATACTACGGCGTCAATCCTCCAAAAGGTGTGCTACGATCAGCTACTATGGTCTGCGTCTACGCCTGCTACATACTACGGCGTAGGCGCATGCATAGCCATGTTTTATTTTTGGTACCTGGTTTGACGGCTCCGTGGTTTAGTTGATTGTAGTCTCAAATTCGATTCCGGGATTCGGGCCGGGACACGCTGTCTGGTGAGCATTAAGTTTGTTCTCAGTTCTGTTTGTCTTCTTTTTTGGGTTTTTGCATGTCAGCTGCAACATAGGGAATCCTAATGCAGGGGTATAAATGTATAAACGTATATTTTATTATTTGTTTACATTAATCGAAACTGTTCGAACTGAAAGGATTTTGGACAAACTTCAATTTTATTTAGGTTCAATTTTTAAGGTTTTTTATTTATTACCCATGCAGAAAATTGTTAAATAGTCCTAAGCAAGAGCGAAATCTCCTTTTTTTTGCGGTGGATAAATACATTACGTATCCTCGAAGAGCGAAATCTCCTATGACAAGTATATTTTATACTTAAAAGGAGATTTTATTATAGTTAAGATGATGTACTTTGGTAAATGCAATAAAAACATTATTATTATTATAAATATATCAAATGCCAATTAAAAAATAAGCTGCCAAAGAAAATAAATTAAATTAACTTAACTATTATCCGTTTCCATTAAATTTGTTAATGTAGAAATGTAATTACTGTAAGCCTGATTTTACGTACTGATCCACATAGATTTTAGTACTCAACCACAGAGTCGTAATCACCACTTGCTACCATAGAATGCAGCTGTGCAGTAAGGAATTTAAGGGTGCCTTTCCACGAGAGCTCTGCAAAATTGCGAAGCAAGTGTTTTATAACCAATAGGATCGTTTGATTTTTATACTTCAGGATCCTTCAAGTAATGTGCAAGGTAGGAGCGTGATATGAGCTATGCAGGATGCTTTTATTTTTACCATAATTAAGAGTAGTAGAGTGATAAAATATGTGCTATAAAGTTACGCTTTCTACGTCACCTACTTCGTACACATATCTACACCAATTGCGCATCCCTAGCTTGCATCCTTAGCTTATATCTTAGAACAGCTTCAATAAGTATGTAAAATAAATAAAAATACCATTATATTTAGGAGAAATAAAATTAATAACTAAATAACTAGTCACTAATAAATTTTTGAGTTTTAAATGTATAGCTAGTTTATTCTTTTATAACTCAAAAAAAGTTGAAGTCTTGAATTTAGAGTTTTTCTGGTGAAAAGGCCCCCTTAATGTCTCGTAAACTATGAATTGGTGCTTGGCTGTTCCAGTTAAAAAGTTTATAACTGATAGTGCAATTATGTTACTGATTAAAACTATAAAAAGAAACCGGTTTTGAAGCTCAACAACAGACGAAGTGACGCCATCGTAGAGACGTTCAATTTGGTTTGAATTACCGCTTTCATATCCCAAATGGCTCCGTGGCTTAGTTGCTAGTAGCCCTGCCTTCGAAGCGAGGAGTCCCGGGAAATGTATCTGCAGGGGGTCCACCGGAACCAGCTTAACTGTGAAAGTGGTCTATGAGAAAACTGGGAACCTCTTTAAAAGAACGTTACTTTAAGTATTCACGTTATAAAACCATAAATAAACCTAGAAACTACATATTGAATGTCATAACTCTCAGTCACAAGGCGTCAAAGGCCAAAATATTAAATTCACGACAACCATCCAATTTTAAACTCTATACCACAGACTCAAAGTTATGTTTGAGATTCAGGTAAGTCAAAGAGTAATTTTAAAATATGCAGTACAGCCAGCGACACTATTATGCCACTAAATCGTTTTTAATGTGTTTTTAGAGGTGTAATATTTCCAAGTTTAAGCTTTTAAGGTGCGTTTAGGTGTAATGTTCAGGAAATAAGGATCTTACGGGCTATCTTCTGTTCTCAGGGTTGAAAATACATAAATAATGGGGACAAAAACATTTCGTAACTTCTTTCTTTTTTTATTCGATGCTGTGACCTAACTAGCTCATGGCCCACCCGTTATTAGTGGATACCACCGCCGATAGATAATAGCAATACGTCATTTTAAGACGGGGCTGTAGCAACTCAAGTGCCGTAAAATTCCCACCGGAACACCGAAATGCGACTGCAGTTCACCGTGTATACCAGGTGTGGTGGCAGTTCTTCTGCGGATGAACTGGGCACAACTTCTTCTATCTATAGTTATATATGGGCAATAGCTCAGCAACTAAAATTCACGAGTTTTACTATTTTTTTTACTCTAACCGATTGATAAAGCGCGATATATACCCCCGCCGTCAAAACGTTTTGCACCGAGCGCCCGAACTGCGCGCTTTTGATTAGCGAAGCCAGCGATACCTACAGCAATTCACGATGACAGTTCAAAACTGGACCGTACTTTTTCAACTGTCACATTCACTATTTTTACATCTGTCACGGAGCGCTTAAGTGAAGGTACGATATGACGGCCCACCAATGGCTAACTTATGAGTTAACTAAATAACTTTTACACACTCATACTCCTTCATTAGGATTGCGAGTGGCATGAAGCATGCACACAGACATATACACAAGACAAATAGCCAAGACCCGAGAACAAACTTTACACCCATCACACAAAGTATTTCCCGGCCGGGATCTAACCCGATACCGGAAGGAAGGAACTACAACTAAGCTATGAGCCTTCAATCGTCAACTATATGTAAAACTTAATAATTCTATTTCAACCTATTGACAGATTTAATTAAAATCAAAATACTATATTTCCGTACAATTTAAAAAAAAATCCTCGAAATGTCACTTTTTAAAACAAATGTGTACTTTCCAACTTAAGTAAGTTCATTTATTCTTATCACTTAGTGATAGCGCTTGTGAAAACCCTTACCGACCCTCAAATATATCTTAATCATTAATAGTATACTGTGACTCAGACAAAGCTGCACACATTGGGCACACGTTGGGCAAACTAAACTGGGACTGGGCCGGCCTCGGCCTCGGCTGGCCTCCTCCGTGCGTCGATATCCTCACTGCTGAGGGTCGTGACCTGTATGAAGGACTTTTCTGTGAATGACTTCTCTCCATCGGGATCGGTTCTCAGCTGAGCGGATAGCGTCGCTCATGCTTGAGTCTAGTGCTGAGCGGATTTGGTCGCTCCAACGCATGGGGCTTCGCCCTCGCGGACGCTTTCCTGCCACTTTGCCAGTCACAACCAGCTTTTCAAGGTTGTCTCCATCTTTCCTGACAATGTGGCCGAAGAACTCGAGGATCTTGCGGAGACAAATGGTGGATAGCCTTGTTTTGATGTTGAGCTCTTTTAGTATGGAAGCGTTGGTGCGATGTGCAGTCCATGGAATTTGGAGCATTTTCCGCCAGCACCACATCTCAAAAGCCTCAATGCGTCCTCGGCCTGCTTTCCTTAGTGTCCAGGTCTCAGCACCGTATGGTAAAGATGGAGAAAACTAAGGTGGTCACGTCTGCATTTAGTCTTGATTGAAATCCTCCTATCCGCCCATATCTTCTTCAGTTGGGTCATGGCACTCTTAGCCATACCAATCCTTCTCCTAACATCTGGTTCGCATGATCCATTGTTTGTTATGAGGGAGCCTAGGTAAATGAAATTGTCAACCACTTCCAAGTCGAGTGCACCAGTGAACTGAAGTTTGCAAGCACGATCAATCACCATAACTTTGGTCTTGTTCTTATTCACTGAGAGCCCAAGTGCGCCACTAACGGCCTCCATCGTGTTCAAAAGAACAACCATCTCAGCTTCGCTTGATGCAAATAATGTGGTATCGTCTGCGTAGCGTAGGTTTGTTATCTTAGTGCCACCTATAGTAATTCCACCGTCCCAGTTCTCGCAGGTTTTTCGCATTATGTATTCCCCATATATGTTAAAAAGGATGGGCGACAAGATGCAACCCTGCCTTACACCTTTCCCGATCCTAAATGGTTCAGAAAGACACTTATCGACCCTAACCATTCCCTGGCTATTGTGATACAGTGTCTGTAGAAGAGCTATAAGGTGCTGCGGGACTCCAAGTTCCTCCAAGACCATCCATAAGCTATTCCAGTCTACACAGTCAAAAGCCTTGCTGTAGTCTATAAAACACATGACGACTGGTATGTTAAATTCGTAAGACTTTTCAATGAGCTGCCTGATGTTCAATATTTGCTCTCTGGTACCTTTCCCTTTAACGAAACCTGCCTGTTCTTGTGGGATTTGCCAGTCTAGAAAATGTCGAATGCGGCTGTTTATAACGTGAAGCAAGATTTTACTGCAATGCGAGATAAGTGCCAGCGTGCGATAGTTGTCGCACCTCCGAGTAGATCCCTTTTTGTGCAGTGGGAGTATAATTGAGTCCGTCCAGTCCCTAGGCCAGTTGCCGTTTTGCCAAATATGTTTGCAGATGGTATGTAGAGCATCGATTCCCTTTTCGCCCAGACATTTAATGACCTCTGCTGTTATGCGATCTGAACCAGGAGCCTTTTTGTCCTTGAGTCGTGCGATGGCTGCTGTTATCTCACGAAGTATTTAAGGTTCCTGCTCCTGTATGTTATGCCAGTTGGCAGATTGAGAATCTGACGTGTGGGTATGTTTTTTGCTGTATAACTGCTCGCAGTATTCCCTCCATCTCTCTGCAACGGCCTTTAAATCGTGAATTGGCACACGGTTTTTATCTTCTATCACCCAGGTTTTTGGAGTGAAACTTCCAGATAAGACGCGGACTTTCCTAAAGAGATCTGAAGTCTGAAATTTAATGGCATGGTTTTCGATTTCATTACATATGCCTTCGATAAAGTTGTTCTTGTCTTGGCGACATTTCTTCTTGATGGTCCAGCAAAGTCTTGAATACTCTTTCCGCACTTCGTCGTTTTGTATTCCTTTTGCCTTTATAGCTTTGCTTTCCTGAACAATCTTCCAGGTTTTGTCAGAAATCCAGACCTTCGACTTACAGT
This sequence comes from Aplocera efformata, assembly GCA_921293045.1. Taxonomy (NCBI): domain Eukaryota; kingdom Metazoa; phylum Arthropoda; class Insecta; order Lepidoptera; family Geometridae; genus Aplocera; species Aplocera efformata. The sequence goes on from OV121061.1 coordinate 3,186,300, forward strand.
CCGGTATCGTTGCATTCTTTCTCTCAGACTCAATAGTGTTCAGAGATTCTGACATCTGACACTTGACGTGCTCCCAGCAGTCGTTAACATTGTGAACGGGAGGAGGGTTTGTGGTCAGTTTGGATTCCATTTCTATTTGGAAAGATCTAGGTTTAGAGCTGGGCAACCTCTTTGGCGCTTTGAGACGTAGGACAAACTTTGCAACCAATAAATTATGATCTGAACCGCAGTTTGCACCGGGAAAGGTTTTCACATTTATGACGGAAGATTTCCAGCGGGTGCCTATGAAGATATAGTCAATTTGATTCCGGTAGCGCGCTCCTGGAGATGTCCACGTATAAAGACGCCTGGGATGATGTTGGAAACAGCTATTGGTGATGCAAAAGCTTTTATCTATACAGAACTCAAGTAGTCTCTGGCCTCGATCGTTTCTTATGCCAAGTCCAAATTTACCAACTGTATCTCTGATATGGTCATCATGCGTGGTATCACCAATTTTTGCGTTCCAGTCACCCAAAATCATGGTGATTTCTCTGTTAGATATTGAACTTAGAGTGGATTCCACAGCCTCGTAGAATGCCTCTATATCTTCTTCCTTTGATGTATTTAGAAGTGGGGGCATATACTTGCACGATGTTAAGTACATTAGGTTTGGCATCAATTTTAAGCGATATAATCCTTTCCGATACTGGATTGTACCCCAATACGTGAGAGTTAATTTCTTTAGGGACAAGAATGCCGACACCATTAGTGCTTTTGTTTTCGCAGCCTGAGAAGTATAGTGTACCTCCCGTAAGCGTGGTAAAATGTCCTTGTCCACGCATGTGTGTTTCACTAAGGCCAAGAATTGAAATATGATGATCATTTGCTTCCTTTTCCACTATGGTTAGTTTCCCTGGATGTAACAGTCCTTGGACGTTCCAGGTACCGATGCGGTGCTCTTTCCTGATAGATAGTTTTTTGGTAGAGTCGGTATAGATGTTTATAGAATTTGTGCCAGTAGCATTCTTTCTTTCAAAGGCCTGGCATTGAACCTTATCAGAAACTTCGGTAGCATATTTCCCATCACTTGGCCCGGGTACCGAGTGACGCCGATTGTTAGTCGGGTCGTCCAACGTCATCACAATCTTAGAGTCCATTTATTCATAAGGTTTTCTTGGGAGATACTTGTGGTGGGTTCCCGTGTCCTTCCACAGTGGGTTTTCTGAGGTTATATGCCTCAAGGTCACCAAGGCCTAATCTTGATCGGGATATTGAAGTCACCGCCCGATAATCGGAGCTTGAATGTTTTTACGGCTGGGTAGATGATCTCCTCGTCCAACCCTCCTCATTTCTCATCCGGGCTTGGAACCGGCAACGGCAGAGTTAACTCGGCTGGCCGGTACCACTTATTTGTATTTTTTTAATACACCTACCTTCTCTTACGTCTTGCATATTTCCACATGTGGTTTTGATATGTGTTATTTTGTACAATTTTAATAGAGTTGCCATAAAATGACCAGCGGATACAATGAGCCAGTATCCAATCAATTGACCAGTAATTGGCCATACGAAAGATAAAAATAAAATCTCGTGTCCAGTAATCAAACAATAGTGGATACTGACGAATAAATAAAAAATACACCACGGTCTGCCTTGCGCGGAAATATACGCGGCCATAAAAGTTATTTGTTTGACTCTAGTCCTGGCAGTTCGCCATTGGGATATGTATCGCGGGGTTTTGACCTTGCGTGATTGACGTTTAAAAATACTGACTGAAAAACCGGATCTATCCAGTTTCAATCAAATAGGTAACCAATTGACAACGCTGTCGAATGTCAAAAGCGCTGATTAGCTGATATAATTTTTTGTGGATTGTGAAAATGCAGAAGTGTTAATATCTGGACGACCACGTATATAACAGAGAAGATCTTTCAACCAAAAACCTCATGATGGTAATCTTTTGTAAATGTTATGCGTCAATGAAAACGTCACTATATACCAGAACTATAGGTATGAGTTTGTTATTGCGTTGACAATCACCACGTGGTAGTTTGATAAAGTGACAACCAATCACAGCACAGAATTTGTCACTCGACGATTGTCGGATGACACAACAGAACGCGACACGGGGTGAACTAAATGAACATGGTTACGAGAATTGTCGAGTCAAGCATGGATGATGAATCTAAGTTAAGTTAAAACAAAAATCCTAAATTACACATTGCTAAAGGTAATGCGGCGGAAATAATTAGGATAAAAATGCATTACTCCACTAACAAATTTATGGGCGCGAAGCAATGTGATTCTACGCAACGACAGCTAAAAATAATTGGTTGTAATTTCATCGATCAACTAGTAAAATAATCAAATCAAAATGAAATAAGCAAACAAAAGAAACGTGCCACAGTAAATACTGCTTTTTGCTTATGAAATCATAAATTTGTTCCAACTGGTGTTATTGCAAAACGTTTGAAATACAACCTGTAATGTTATCGTGGAACTATTTACAAAGGAGCAGTTGTTATTGCAAAAATTTGAGTAATTCCGAGAAGAACGCAGAGAATTACCACAATGTTATTACCATTGTGTATTCTTTACAAACTTCTATATATTATTGGGTGTGTGAATATGACTCCGCCCTTTCTCAACAGATGTCGTTTTTAGTATTGTTTACGTGTACTAATAAATGACCATACTTGTATTCGATAGTACTGAATGTCAGCTATCTAACGCATTTTATGATATTTGGTTGAAGTGTAAGCAACAATTGTTTTCACCTTTTCGAAAATGTCGGTTTTTATTCCAAATAAACGTCATTTGCGGGAAGTGTTATTACATTATTTTATTGCGAAGAAAACTGCAGCGGAAACTTATCGTTTGCTTGTGGAGATTTATGGTGAGCATGCTCCGTCTAATACAACTTGCAAGGAATGGTTTCGACGATTTCAAAATAACGTTTTTAGTACTGAGGATAAAGAACATGGAAAACCACCAAAAAAATTTGAAGATGCTGAATTGGAAGCATTATTGGCGGAAGATTCTTGCCAAACTCAATCAGAATTAGCTGCAGCATTAAATGTTGATCGTTCAACTGTTGCAAAGCGTTTACAAATGATGGGAATGATTCAAAAAGCCGGTTACTGGGTTCCACATGATTTAAAAGAAAGAGACATGGAACGTCGGAAAACCATTTGTGAAATGCTGCTTCAAAGACAGCAAAGAAAAGGATTTTTGCATCGGATAGTCACAGGAGACGAAAAATGGATACACTACGAAAATCCTAAACGCAAAAAAGCTTGGGTGAAACCAGGCGAACCAGGCCCATCACAGCCAAAAATAAATATTCACTGTGCCAAGGTCATGCTCTGTATTTGGTGGGATCAGAAAGGTATTGTATATTATGAGTTGCTCAAACCCTCTGAAACTATTAATGGAGAAGTTTACCGACGACAACTAATGCGTTTGAAGCGAGCCATAGAAGAAAAACGACCAGAATGGGTGAATAGACATAACAAATTAGTTCTTCAGCATGACAATGCCAAACCGCATACCGCAGAAGTCGTAAAAAGATATTTAGAGGGACAGGACTGGGAAGTGTTACCCCACCCGCCATATTCACCAGACATAGCTCCTTCGGATTACCACCTATTCCGGACGATGCAGACAGACCTTACTGGAGAAAAGTTTACTTCATGTGAAAGTATCAAAATTTGGATTGACAACTGGATAAGCTCAAAAGACCAGGACTTCTTCCAGCAAGGAATACGAAAACTACCTGAACGATGGGCGAAGGTTGTAGCTGCAGATGGAGCATACTTTCAATAATTTTTTTTTAATTTTGTAAGCGAACAAATGTGTTTTATTTTGACAAAAAGGGGCGGAGTCATATTCACACACCTATTACAATACACAATACAATACAAAATTATTAAAAAAAAAGAAGAGTCTGCTGATAAGTAAAATGCTTTGAGAGGAACTTTAAAATCAGCGAGTGATGGAGCTTGTCTTATGGTAATACGTTCCATAAACGGATAGCTTGAACTGTAAAAGAGTTCCCATAAAATATTATTATTGGGTGGAATATGACTCCGCCCTTTCTCAACAGATGTCGTTTTTAGTATTGTTTACGTGTACTAATAAATGACCATACTTGTATTCGATAGTACTGAATGTCAGCTATCTAACGCATTTTATGATATTTGGTTGAAGTGTAAGCAACAATTGTTTTCACCTTTTCGAAAATGTCGGTTTTTATTCCAAATAAACGTCATTTGCGGGAAGTGTTATTACATTATTTTATTGCGAAGAAAACTGCAGCGGAAACTTATCGTTTGCTTGTGGAGATTTATGGTGAGCATGCTCCGTCTAATACAACTTGCAAGGAATGGTTTCGACGATTTCAAAATAACGATTTTAGTACTGAGGATAAAGAACATGGAAAACCACCAAAAAAATTTGAAGATGCTGAATTGGAAGCATTATTGGCGGAAGATTCTTGCCAAACTCAATCAGAATTAGCTGCAGCATTAAATGTTGATCGTTCAACTGTTGCAAAGCGTTTACAAATGATGGGAATGATTCAAAAAGCCGGTGACTGGGTTCCACATTATTTAAAAGAAAGAGACATGGAACGTCGGAAAACCATTTGTGAAATGCTGCTTCAAAGACAGCAAAGAAAAGGATTTTTGCATCGGATAGTCACAGGAGACGAAAAATGGATACACTACGAAAATCCTAAACGCAAAAAAGCTTGGGTGAAACCAGGCGAACCAGGCCCATCACAGCCAAAAATAAATATTCACTGTGCCAAGGTCATGCTCTGTATTTGGTGGGATCAGAAAGGTATTGTATATTATGAGTTGCTCAAACCCTCTGAAACTATTAATGGAGAAGTTTACCGACGACAACTAATGCGTTTGAAGCGAGCCATAGAAGAAAAACGACCAGAATGGGTGAATAGACATAACAAATTAGTTCTTCAGCATGACAATGCCAAACCGCATACCGCAGAAGTCGTAAAAAGATATTTAGAGGGACAGGACTGGGAAGTGTTACCCCACCCGCCATATTCACCAGACATAGCTCCTTCGGATTACCACCTATTCCGGACGATGCAGACAGACCTTACTGGAGAAAAGTTTACTTCATGTGAAAGTATCAAAATTTGGATTGACAACTGGATAAGCTCAAAAGACCAGGACTTCTTCCAGCAAGGAATACGAAAACTACCTGAACGATGGGCGAAGGTTGTAGCTGCAGATGGAGCATACTTTCAATAATTTTTTTTTTAATTTTGTAAACGAACAAATGTGTTTTATTTTGACAAAAAGGGGCGGAGTCATATTCACACACCCAATATTTCATAATTAAATTTCTATAACATAAGGCTGACAAGAGCCAAGGAACAATAGGTGCAATGAACAAGCGTTTAAATAAGAATACGAAAGCTTGTAGTGTATATATATTTATTTTATAAAAGTGACTTTTCGATGTGCATGTAATGTGCCTGGGGAGTTCCTGTGACACTTTATATGCTTACGAATATGTGTACATGTATGTGTAATATTTGACGTGTCCAAATGATACTTGAGATCTAAAGGAATAAATGAGTTTGACTTTGACTTAGCTCAAAGTAGTAATTGCCCTTTTGCGCAATTCGTCCAGAAAGACTGCCAGCGCATGAGATGTTGCATACCGATCTCGTTTCACTTTTATTATTGTTTCTGCGTTCTGCTTAAAAAGCCATTCCATAAGAGCAAAAAAAAAAACATTTTGACACTGATATACAACTGACATACAACGTTTTAGAATCTTTACGAATATTGCTTCTTTTATTCCTTTGCTGATGGGAAGCGACAACGTAGCTAACAAAAAATATAAACACCTATCTGCAAGTAAGTGAAAATATCTCTCAACACGTTCACGGCACGGACCGCAAACATTTAGCAAACCCAGCGTTTCAGTCTGATTGTAGTTTGCGCTGAAATAAAAAAAAAACTTTAGGCAATACTAGTCAGTTACGATCGTAAGGTTCCGTAGTTTTAAACAGGATTGTTTAAAACTATGATGTGACTGATTCAAAAATCATATGAACTGATTTCAATACTTGTAAAATCCGTTACTTCTTGTCCATCCAAGGTTGTCTGTAAGAGATCGGTCTAAAGCGATAAGACCGCCCAATGGTTAATTTTCATGATTACTATTATTTTGTTTGTGAGCAACAAAGTGTTATCTACCTATTTTTTTCATTATTTTTCGCCCTTTGAGTAGAATTTCTTAATGCAATTTCTATGAGCCCATTTCGGAGGTACGCTGTCATATACAAATAGAGTAATCCAAATTGGTATATAATTGACGAAGAAAGAGCACAAAAAATGTACAGCAAGAAATTATTGATATTTTCATAACATTTGTGATTATTTTCATATTTTTTTAAACTGGGAATTTTTGACTAATTGTGTTTTTACAATTACAAAAATGTATTGTATAATAGCAAAAATGTTAGTTTATTTATTTAAAAATATTAGAACTAAATTATCATTAACCGACGTTTTATGATACTTTATTTCTGTATAGTTTTATTTTTATTTTATAACAGTAATTAAAAAGTAAAAGACAAGATAAAGACAATCTCATGGATAAAATGAAATAATAAAAATACCAATGGTTTACTGTTTTCTACTAATGAACCCGCTTTGGCATTTTGTGTTTTAAAATATATTCTGATTACTTTTGTCTCAATAACAAAATAAGAAATGAGGAAAAAGTAATTACATTGTAAAAGGGATCATGCTTGCGAAAAAAAGTAATACTGTCATTAGGGTTTTTGTGTTTTTTCCCGTGGAGGGTCGGATAGGTTTAAGCAAGTACTAAACTTAGTAATAAGAAAAAAGCGTGACCTGAATATACCTACATATTTATTGTATAAAAGTAACGTTTCTGTTTTTTTTTATCTAATTTATCGGATATAAACTTTTTTGATCGAGAAATCCAACCATGATAAAAAACTAGATTTTTGTTCGTTTAAACTGATCCCTAAAATGCGTTTGTCGTAACGAGGAGCCCCGCTGTGGTTAACGAAACTACTATTGCTACTCGATTCTGAATCATATCCCCGAGGGATAGGATCGAGATATATATGGTGCAATCCCGCCTTGTCATGGTTATCTTCGCAATTGGACTTGTGGTTTCCTGATGGCTTAAATTATTTGTCTGAATGTGTGACACATTACATTGTACAATTGCACACTTTAATTCCCTGTGTCTCAGGTGGCATGGACAAACAGAAACAACACAAACGCCCAAGACCCGAAAACAAACACGCTCACCACACAAATTGTGCGGCCGCGAATCGAACCCGGTACCCCTCGCTTCAAAGGCAGAGCTACCAACTGAGCTACGCAGCCATCTAACTCATACATGTTCTTCTGCAATGATATATGAAACATTAACGTATAATTTGAGATTTGTAATGCGATATATAAAACACAAAATCGATTTGCCCCAAATCGGTTTCATTAGAAAGGCAAATGCGAAAATGATTTTAGACCACTAAAACAAAGCATTAGGCACAAAATGTATTTCTTTATTTAGCGTAGTAGCACACTCCGGGTATCCCATCTGTTTAAGTACCTATAAGTACAGATACACAGATAGGTATAATACTTATACCTATCTGTTTAAAACTCATGTATCGTTTCTGAATTCTATGTTTAGTTTACTTCTAGTTAGGGTAACAACCGCCTGCGGTAGATGCCATCAACAGAAATGTTGTGTATGACAAATCCGAGCGAGTGCAAGGCGACATTTGGAATAACTTGCCAAGATTAATACAGAGCATGGACCTGTGGAAGTATAAAGCAAGAGATAGGCGAATGTTTATGGATGGATTGTATGATAGATGATAATTATAACTACAAGTGACTACAAAACCGACTCGTATATTGTCATCCGTTATTCCTCTTGAAAAAAGTAAATCCAAATCGGTATGCAACAAATTCAACAAAATTCTTAATTGGGTCTTCATTTGGCTACGAATCTCTTACAAAAGGTCTACGATGACAATAAAAGCATGAAATATATCGTATATTAAAATTAAATATAAATTATACAAGTAAATTGATTAAAACGTGATTCATATGTAGCTCCTAATCTAACTGGATTAAGCCTAACGTAAAACGATACAAATCAATAAAATTGAAGGCAACAACAACAAAAGAAAAAAAAAAATATTTCTGTCTAATTTCCAAAATGGCTGGACGGTACTTGACGGTACTCTCACTGGCAGATAGCTGATGTTATACTTTTATTTTAGAAAAAGAATAAATAATTAGGGATCCGCGCAAAAAATGGTTAATTAGCACGTGGAATAACTCGCGGGGAACAGCTAGTCATAATTAAATTAAAGCCCTATACAATTTATACACGTAATAAATATAATTAATTATTGAAATACCATATCACAGATAGGTTAGAGTTACAAAGAGAACTTTTATATTAATATAAAAGTTCAATCCGAAAAAAACCCCGAGCAACTTTGTCATTACATTATTTAATCTCTGCCTGTGTTGTCACAAACTCGGGAAATTTATTAGAAAAAGTTCCAGTTGATGTTTCCCGAACCATCTATATTTGGGGGTCCATCTGGTCGCGTCCATATCTACGAGAGGACCCTCCATGTCCCTACACATGATTGCGAAATGCAATCCAAAGTAGCAGTAGAATCTGTGCCAAATTCGTCCGGAGAGGTGCTGCCACCACACCTGGAATCTGCCACCAAGCCGTAAGCTCGCATTACTGTGTTCCGGTGGAAGGTTGTGGGTTCCGGTGAAATCACATGCGCATGAGACTTCATCCCCGTCTCAGGTGATGGACGCAGCAGGTTGAGTGCAACTCAGTGTAAGATCCAAATCTTAGCCTGAGTCGCATTACTGGTGTCATGTTGTCACTTATCACCAGGTGGGCCCGCAGCTCGTACCGTCACTTATTCACATAAATAAAAAATAACTCTGACCTTGAAAAATCTATCAAAATAGACCTCAAAACGCAGGTGCATAAATCACGCGTGAACTGATTTTACGCTCGGCGAACTATGGATTTAGGTCAACAATCCACGGTGATGCAGATCTGAAGATGTCTTGCGCTATCGAGAAAATATGCAGTGGAATTTCGGAGCATACTTGTCTGGGTGTCATTATTTACAAGTGTTTGAAGCTTCACGGATGCTTGTCCTGTTCTTGGCAGATCTTCTAAGTCAAACGGCTTTTCGCCGTGTCAGCTTTTTTTTTTAATATTCTTGTCATACGACACAGCACACAGTGCCATCGAGCTTCAAACTAAGCATAGCTTGTACTATGGGAACCAGATAACTGATAGAATACTTATATTAAGCTTACTGTTGGTGGTTAGGGAAAAAATGATTTTATACGAAGTGCAACGGATCATCTATTTCATACTAAATATTATAAGGTGAATATTTTCATGTGTGTGTGTGTGTGTGTTTGTTATTCCTTCACGCTTAAACAGCTAAACTGATTTGGATGTAATTTGGTGCTAGGATAGCTTATATGCTGAATTAACACATACGATATACTACATCCAAATCCGTTGAGCTGTTTAAGCGTGAAGGAGTAACAAACACACACACATACATACAAACTTTCGCGTTTATAATATAAGATTGATTATATTTTTACTTATTCTAATTTCCAAGTGAAATCTTTATGACGGGTAGATAAAAATATCTTCTTATAAATAAATTAGTTATTTGTCTTGAGTTTGTCCAGGGTTCTATTCCTAGCGGGGCAAATATTTGTGTTGTATACACGAAAATTCTTCTTTTCTTAGAATTTGATTTGTGTGTGTTAACTGCAAGGGTTCTTGTACGGGCTAGTATTTATTTATAACGAATTAACCAAATCAGATTCAGATCATAATGTAAATTACAATATAATGAAGGAATTAAATTAATTAAATATAAAGTAAGCTATGCTACAAGCCTCTGATATTCCAGTTGTGGGGACACTGGCCTACTCCCTACTATCGAGAGTGAACGGCTTTAATCTACCACGGCAGCCTTTAGGGTCGCGCCAATGTTTAAGACATACTGACTCAGAAAACGTTTCCTTCAGTTTTTAATGTAAGTGAACCAAAATTTTGAATAATGAGGTTATCTTCGTGACAGGTGATGGCATCCATCATGAATCTTAATTAAACTTGTCAGATTGTTATTGTTATAAATTGTTTTACTTCGAAGTCTATTAAGTCGTTTTTGTTGAAATTTCCTGTAAAAAGAACATGGACCCAAAATAATTATGTACAAAGGACCGGTAAAAGGCGAGAAAATAATAAGTATTAGAGAGCATGGTGGCCCGGGGGCATAGACGCCGACTTTTAATCTGAAGGTTGCTGGTTCAAACCCACACATGCACCAATGAGTTTATCACTTGAAAAATGTAAGTGCGCCATACCACGATCTCGAAACGGTGAAGGAAAACATGGTGAGGAAACCGGCATGTCTTAGAACCAGAAATTTGACGACATGTGACAGCTAACCAATCCGGATTGGGCTCCCGTGGTAGATCAAAGCCCATTCACTCTCAATTATCGAGAGTTGGCCGGTGTCACTGCCGTGGGAACATTAGAGGCTGGTACGGACGGAAGTGTGTGTTTGTGTATGTTATAACACATTTTACCTTTTTTTTTTCATATAACCAAATAACGGACCAGCTGAAGGCTCACCTAATATTAAGTGGTTACCTCCGCCCATAACATCTGCAATTCGACTTAGGCCCTCTCCGACCGAAGTATGAGAAGACCCAAGCCACACCCCGTTGCGCCCGTCACGAGGCGGAGATGTTACGTCTTATGCGCATACGATTTCACCGGCACCCATACCCTTCAAACAGCAATGCGAGTGCACCACTGCTAGGCGGCAGATTTTCTCAGGACAGTATTTCTCAGGACGAACTTGGCAGAAATTCGACCGATACCTTACGAAACTAATATTATTCCAATACATCTGAAGCCCTTTCACACCAGGTGATGACTATTTTATCACCAGCTCATAAACGCATTCGTCATAAACATTTGATGACTCTGTGGAATGACTGAAATATTATGACGCGCGTAAAAAATATTTTTATCCCCGATCAGGGACGCAAATAAAAAATAAAGTAAATAAGCATAATTTAGTGTACTTAGGATTTAATATAATAAAGGTTTCGGATCAACTAGTTTCTACTAGCTGTGCCCCGCGGTGTTACCTGCGTAAATAAGTTAGTACACAAAAAAAAATTGTACGGAAACTACGGAGTATTTTTTTTTCTGAATTATTGACGGAACGAGCTGAGGGCCCAACTGATGGTAAGTGGTGTCCCTCGCCCATGACAACAGTAATGCGTGCGACTCAGTATGAGATCCAAATCTTTACTGAGTCACATTCATCCTGCTGCGTCCATCACTCAAGACGGGGATGATACGTCACATGCGCTCAACGGATTTGGATGAAATTTGGTACCAGGATAGCTAATAGTCGGAATCAATACATAGGCTACTTTTGATCGTTACGTTTTCGTTTGTAAATGTATCGAAAACGATTGTAAATAAAGAATGAGCCAATCTCTATTTAGCATGTATTCCGTACCAGCCTCTAATGTTCCCACTGCAGGGACACCGGCCTACTCTCGATAATTGAGAGTGAATGGGCTTTGATCTAACACGGGAGCCCAATCCGGATTGGTAGATGTCACATGTCTTCGAATTTATGGTTCTAAGACATGCTGGTTTCCTCACGATGTTTTCCGTCACCGTTTCGAGAACGTGGTATTGCGCACATAAATTTTTTCAAGTGAAAAAACTCATTGGTGCGCGTGTGGGTTTGAACCAGCGACCTTCAGATTGAAAGTCGGCGTCTATGCCCCTGGGCCACCACGCTGTATATTCAATGCCAGATTATAGTTAAACCGTGCAAAGATAATAATTTCATATTACCGTGCCAAGCATATCTACTTAGCGATTTCGTATCTACGTCCACACTTTACGTTTCGAACTAACTACAGTTCGTGCGGTTTGGCTTTATTTGCTAAGGTCCTAGTTTAGGGATGTTATTGTTATTGTTCAGTTATAACAAGGTCAGTCAACTTTTTGTCCCTCAATCAGTGAGACCTTAGACAATGGCGTGGTTGTATGGTATATAATGGTATGTGGTGAATGACGGGATGGACTAAGTATCAGCCTAAGGTTGAATAATTACTTCCGCCTATATTAACAGCAATACAACTTAGACCTTCCGACTTAAGTATGAAATGACCCAAGTTGCATGCCGTTGCGCCCGTTACTCGAAATAGGAAATGTCTCATGCATTCACCGGCTTTGTGCTTTCACCGGCACCCACACACTTCCACCGGAACATAGCAATACGAGTGCATCACTGCTTGGCGGCTGATGACTAGGTGTGAAGACAATAATTCGGATAATGATTATGACGGATTCTCAGTCATATTCTAATACATATACTTCAGTAACTTTTTGTCGGAATACCTACCTATTTAGTATAGAATCTACTTGCTGGATTCACGCATTACTTTGCGGAAGGGGGGGGGGGGGGGGGTACTATTTAATTAAGTATTTGAAGGTAAGCTGAGCATAAAATATACCCCTATTCAGAACATACAGAATCTACCATTATTTCCCTAAAACAAAACCTCATTTCATTCGCACACACTAATTTGGCGGTATAGTGAACAAATCGCTATTAATCGGTACACTCAAAGCCCAATTGTGCTATAATTTTGCGTTATTGCTCCAATTTATAAATACCTGTCCAAAACATGATTATAGCATATTAACTAAATATTCATGATATTCAATTTGATTAGACAATTATAGTGAACCACTGAATATAATCATAATCAACATAATCAAAACAAATCAAATCGAATTAATTAGGAAACGGTAAATTAAATTCTTTCGTAAAATCGCTGATCGAAAATGCTTGATGAGAGAGAAATGCGTATTAAAATTGTGTCGTTGTGACCATAGAATTTATATGGCAGAATTCAACGCTTACTTTCATTTAATTGAAGCCACAGAGACAAGAACTTGGCTTGGTTTCACGCTTGGTGACAAGCCGACTTAAATTCTTTCATTCCCCATAGGTTGCCGTAAAGAATTTGACTTCAAACTTCTATGGAGCATTTTGGAGGCAAATTTTATAACTAAAAAAAACATTCTTTATTGTTAATCACAGGTAGGTAGTGTAGATGACATCTTCGAGTTTACAATATTCCATAATTTAAGTAATAATAAAATTAAAACAAATATACTTAAAATTTGGACCTTGAAGTCTGTTTTGGGAAAACAAAAGTAACGAGGATCTATAAAGAACAGCTAAGCAAGCTACGCCAAGCGCGGCCGGGGCTCGGGTCTTGGGCGCTTGTCTTGTCTTTGTCCACGCCACCTGTGACACAGAGCATCCTAATATGAGTGTGTAAACAATATTAATCCTAACTTCTCTATCAAAGGTGAAATACTCATAAAGTTATCCCAGCACAATGGTGTCATAGTTTCTTTGTCTCTGAAGATTAGTGTGTTGATCTTATGATCTCATTTATATATAAGTAGTGTGCCTACGGCTGTGGATTACGATTAATTTACCAAGATCAAAGTATATTGATTTACCTATTAAGCGTTTGCGAGCGACTGAATAAGTAAATTTGTTTTACTATAAACCACTGTAAAATTGTCAAGGTCAACAACGGAAACACCAGTCAAAAAAACAGATTATGCAGTTTTCTGGACAAAACTTGGCATTTAATTTAATTTATTTTTAATTTTAATTAAAAATTGTGAGCCTGCAAATTAAAAATTGTGAGCCTGCAACATTTTATTAATTTATTGATTAGATCTCGCTGTGTGAAATGTCCACGAATATCTAATGTTATGTTCCGTTTAGGCGGCTCCGTGGCTTAGTTGGTAGTAGCCCTGCCTTCGAAGCGAGGGGTCCCGGGCTCGATTCCCGGCCGGGGCATACTTTGTGTGGTGAGCATGAAGTTCTCGGGTCTTGGGTGTTTATCTTGTGTTTCTGTGTTTGTCCATACCATCTGCGACACAGGGAATCCTAGTGCAGAGGTATGAGTGTGTAAACGTTATTTTTCATCTTGAAACAATGAAAGAGCTGAAGAGACAAATGATCAAGTCCATGGGTTGGAACAGACGTAGACTTGACAAATAACACTAAAACATGACTGTGATTTGACGTAAGTATTTGGGAGGTAATTGTGCATGTAATGTGCCTAACGAGCTCCTGTGATACGTTACATGCCCACGAATATGTTTACTGATGCGTGTAAATTTTGACGTGATCCAACGATACATGAAATCTAAAGGAATAAGTGTGATTTATTATGAAATAGCCGTTGTTCTGCATACCCGACAAAATTTACCGTTATCGTGAAGAAAAATGCTTTTGAAAAAGATTTAATATAAAGATGACGAAAAAGCAGGCATAAATTTAAATTATTAGGCATTTTTGTGTGTTTCTCCATTCGTCTTTGGTAATATTTATGAAATAATCCTATATTTCATTATTCTCTTCACTGAGAATCCCGGTCTCAAAGGCGCTTTGTATGAAATATCTACCGAAGGTTTTCGCCAACTTTTCTACGAATGCTGAATAAATATAATCCCAATCATTTCAATACTGTCAGTCATAAGACACCCTTTTTACAGCTGAGCAGGAAATAGCTAACTCATACTCAAAGATTTTATATTTTATTTTATAGGTGTATTCTGGGATACAATAATATTTACTATACCGCGAATAAAATGACTGAGTAATATCTGTCTAAATGTGGGGAGGCTATAATAATTTCTTGTCACTTCCCAATTTCCCACCATTCTCTTTGAAATGGAACGAAATAATTTAGTTATGTGAATATATTATTCTCGTTTGCACGGTAAGATGTTGGATTTTTTTTATTTGGTAATCCTTTATCTGCCAGCTTCGTTTCATTGTAGTAAAAGTAGAGCAAAGCAAAAATTTTAAGCTATTTAATGTCCTATATATGTTCTACCACTGATATAGTATGCAAATATTTATGTCAATATGACATTTGATCGCCTTGACTCTACCTGGCCCAAATATGTTTATGTGGTCTAGATGTAGGTAAGGTGGATCACATATTTTTCAGTTATTCGAATCCTTCCAATGTTTCCCGTCCCACTTCATTGAAATGTCTCCTTTCTTATGATCAATTATATATTGTGTAAATTTTGAAATGGGTTGATAAATGGTGGAGAAATTAGTGAATATACACAAATATATATATATATGAAGTGGGTTAAAATATAATGGGATGCGACTCATACGCGGTCAGGAAGAATCTTGGGTGTATCGCTATTATGAGCGTAATAACTAAACATCATTTGGGGCTACAAAAACTAAATTTGCACTAAATTTGATTATAAAAAAATATTAAAATTATCTAATTAATGACTTAAAGGTTCTTCAAATGTTAATGAGAAATGATCTAGCTTTGCCGTAGTCTATTCGCAAGAGCTTAGTCACGTACTTGAGACAATTGAACGAACCATCCTATTTGAATAATGATGTCTTATGAATAGACTTTGCGAAACTTTCGGGTGTCCCAAAGAGTTTCATTTGAATCTCAGTATTTGAATGGCATCATCCGGGCACTTTGTTGGGTATTTCTGGTTCGCTTCCCCCAACCTTGTTAGCGAGATCTTTTTAAAAGTAACAGTTAAGTCTTGGGTAACTTTGTAATTCACTGATTCGAGTAACTGTCCCATTGAAAAAGTAATTCAATTAGGTTTATTACAATACATTTTTTTTTTTAATTCATGTTAGTTTGATATTTTTTTAACTTGAATTGTTTCAGTTGGTAGCGCTACCTTCTGCGCTGTAGATCGATGTATTTACAAAAACACTTTAAGTATTATACTATCAGTTATCTAGTTCCCATATTACAAGCTGTATATCATACGTATATTATATGTCCCGTATATCATACTTATATTATAAAGGCGAAAGTTTGTATGTATGTGTATGTGTGTGTATGTTTGTTCCTTCTTCATGCCCAAACGGCTCAACGGATTTGGAAAACTGCGGGAAACAGCGCAGGGCGTAGTTACTAATTTTATTAATGTGAACGTGAGTTTGTTTGTTTGTTACGCTTTCACGCCTTAACTAACAGATCATCATGCAATTTCGCATACACGTTGAAACACACACGTACAGACAGGACATGACAGACAGGGGGGTACACGGCTTTTCAATAACGCGAGCGAAGCCACGGGCTGAAGCTATTACTTCATATAACCATAGTAATATTGATATTTTATGGGCGGTGGAAGCCACTTAATATCAGTTGGGCCGTCCATTCTGTCACTATAGTTGCATGAAAAGTCCTACTAAATACCTCAAGTGTTACAAAATATATACTTACACCAAAACAAAGCAAATGCCAACCCCCTGCAATGAAATCCCCAAAACAACATTGTCATTCCCAAAATTACTTCTAAAAGCCACTTTACATCCCCCAATGGCATGTTGCACCACTAATCAGGAAGCCCTCTTTAATAAAACTCGTGATTTGCCACGGTGGTTCTGCCATCTGTCGCCCCTTGACGCATTTAAATCTCTAACTATCCGTAGGGCAAGGATGTTTTTGGGTGTCGTAGAGGCAAAGTTGTATTTGTGTACTTGAGTAGCAGTATCTCTTGTGCAATGTTCGTCCGGAGAATTACTACCAATATGACGCCAAGCAGTGCACTCGGATTCAGTGGATCGTAAGCCAGTGGAAAGGTGTGGGTGCCGGTGAAATAATTGGGAGATGTAATGTCCCCTTATTGAGAGAGGATGCAACTTGGGTCTTCTCATACTTAGGTCAGGGTTTCATCCTATATCCTAATACAGTAGTTATGGAGTAAAAAAATGAGTACTTAAGGTTTTTTAAGAGAAGGCAACGCATCCGTAGCAAGCCGTCCAAGTACATTTTTAAGATTTCAACAATAATAAAGTATTTGGACTTTGACGTTGATGAAAATGAAAATTTTCATTTCTTCATTTCGGTATAGATGGTAGATAAACTCTTTATTATAC
Organism: Aplocera efformata; assembly: GCA_921293045.1. Lineage (NCBI taxonomy): Eukaryota > Metazoa > Arthropoda > Insecta > Lepidoptera > Geometridae > Aplocera > Aplocera efformata. Next base: position 3,203,404 of record OV121061.1, read on the forward strand.
ATAAAACCAATATAAATACAGAAAATACTTGGTAAATTAAGCTGCACAAGACAAAACGATACGTACAATCAGCGGTCTTATCGCTTATAGCGATTTCTTCCAGATTACCTTAGGATGGACTGGAACTTTTAAAATAAACGGACACCGAGTATTTTAATATAAATGTTAATAAATATATATACTCACACAGTATCATAAACATATTTTTGTTATTCCTACTTCTATATTCGTTTCTATCTAGTAATGGGCGACATTTTTTCCTACTCTCTACAACGCGCCAAATGTAGTGCGTAATTGTGATTTATATCTAAGAGAATAGATGAATTGGAAATAATAGGATTTTATACGGACTAGACCATTAAGCTTGATTAAAGATTCTTTTGAAACCTGTAACTAATAATTAACTGATTTAAATATGTAATAAACCGATTTCAATACTTTCATTTAATTATTTTACTCCGTGGCTTAGTTGGTAGTAGCACTGCCTTCGAAGCGGAGGGTCGAAGGTTTGTGTGGTGACCAAGAAGTTGGTTCTTGGGTCTTTGTTTTATGTTTCTGGGTTTGTCCATGCCATCTGCGGCACGGAATCCTAGTGCAAAGGTATGAGTAGGTAAAGGTTAAAAAAAAAATGGTAGCCGCACAAGAGTGCAGGCGGTTTCCTTAGACAGCAACGAGCATCTAGAAGGGCCCGTGGGGTTTTTAACCGATAAGATCCGGCATAACTCGTCCAACGTCCTTCCGGCGGGCGAGTGGCGACGAAGTGTTTACCGAATCAAAAAAAGGGCTGGCAATCTATGTTTTTTTGTTAAACGCGAACCTATTTTGTTTATTCTTTTTTTTCTGATAAAAACGCTAGTACCTTCAAGGTGATCCCATATCAATGTCATGTAAAAAAAACCACAACCAAAAATATGGGTTATAAGTATAAAAGTCAGTTTTTTGACTTCTATAATTTACGATTTTAATCATTCATTTGGTAGTCATATATACACTGAATTGAAATCAACAACTTTTTAACTTTATACTACATGCTTTACTCGCTTTAGACGCTGATTGAGAATCGAACCCGGGACCCCTCGCTTCAAAAACAGCTAAGGTACAGAGCTGTTGAAATAAACAAACTGTTTGTTTCGAACAAAGTGTATATTTGTGTCATATATTTTGTCTATTACAACCATTATCTATCTATACATATAATAAAATTGTAGACTTGCCGTGTCTGTACATTGAATATTTTTACAAAATAATAACTGGGAGACGTTATGAATAAGTAATAGAACGCAAAAAAACAATTTTTGAAATTTTTGTCTGTTTGTCTGTATGTTTGTGCGCACTTTACGCAAAAACCATAGATAGTTATCAAAATCTAGGTACTAAGAAATGTTAAGCTGAGTCTGGAATAGTGAATAGCGTTTATTTTATCAAAATCGACCCACAAAATCAAAAGTTATTCAATGTTTTATGCAAAATTTTAATTTTTTTACAAATCGTTCTACAAGCGCCTGCCGAGTCCTGCGTTCTTGACTCGGTGTGGCGGTTCGGTGTATTGCAATATGAATATGAGCAGGCGCTTGAAGGCAGATGACAGGTTTAGTCGTAGTTTAGTCTTAGTTTAGGTTAGTTAATTAGGTAATTAGTTTAAAGGTAGTTTAGTTTTTCTTTGTACTTTGAACTGCGAAAGGTTGATGGTAACCAGTATCTTAAATACGAGTACCAAGCTTCCTATCAAACGAGTCATTTACTTGACGGAGACCTACAGTACACTGGAGTAACGCAATGGCCGTATGTCCGGCAGAAAATAGCTGCATAGGTAAATCATCCTCAGGGTACATCATCATCATCATCATCAGGGGTGAAATTATTATAAATAACCCTTGCAACATTTGTTTTCGATTTTGCTGATATTATCTGGACATTCAGATGCAGCACAGATATTGAAAATGTATCAATATAAATTAGCGGAAGTCTATCAAGGAATATGCAGCTCAACAATAAAAACAAAACATGCATACCATTAATACGCACTAAGCGAATTGAAACTACTTTTATTGTGCGTACTGCAAGGGAGTGGAATGCTTTGCCTGAGCCTGTGTTCCCTGACCATTACAATTTGGGAGTCTTCAAGAGTAGAGTGAATAGGTTTCTCCTAGACAAGCGTGCTCCATCGTCGGCCGCATCTTCACTTTCCATCAGGTGACATGGCGGCCAAACTATGCTATGCTATCTTTTTTTTGTGAGTTAGTTACGTAACGAGCTGAGGGCCCACCTGGTGGTAAGTGGCGACCCACACCCATGACAACAGTAATGCGACTCAGTATAAGATTTGGATCTTAGACTGAGTCGCACTCATCCTGCTGCGACCATCACCCAAGACGGGGATGATACATCTCACGATACAAGCACTACTGCTTGTGTGATTCCAGGTGTGGTGGCAGTACCTCGCCGGACGAACTTGGCACAAGTTCTACTGTTACTTTTTGGTTGCTGCTTTAGCACCACCCAGAGGGTACGTGTAGGGAAACAAAGGGTACACACCTGCGGACGCGAGCAACTAGATCCAATAGATCGGTACGGGGGACTTATTTCTCACTGTATTTAACACTGTTTTGTTACTTCAGGACTTATTTCATATGTGTATGATGATCTAACAACACTGATACAACATTGAGCAGTGTCCCAGGGAATGGCATTGAGTGAATGAATGGCAGGGAATGGGAATGGCATTCTATTAACAGAGAAGTGGAACAATAAGAAGCTTTTTTTTGTCAAGGGGTAAATACTTTGCTTATACCACGCCTTGGGGAGGCGTGTATTAATAGCAGTGCTGGGGGAATACACAATAAAACCCCCTTGGAGTTCCTGCACTACGCCTTCACGCTGGGGCTACGGGTACGGTAGCGGCCGTACCCGGCCGGCCAGAGGCGTTGGTACTCGCGTATCGGGACCCCAACACGATGTGTACCTCTCTATAGTGCCGTGCCCGGAACACGAAACACGCCGACCTTCGGTGAGGACCTCATCCGTCGGACGGCAGATTCCCCGGATCTACCGCCCGGAAGTTCCCGTTAGGGTGGCAGGCGGCGCTCATGCGCCTGCCTACGCCGACCCACTCTCCTGCGTCTACCATAGTGAGGAGATTCTTCCTCCCTTACCCTCTCGGCTGCTTCCTCCTGCGAGATTACTTCCTTGCAGAAGGACTGAGCTGCCACCCCAGATCTCCCGCTGTCAATCATGGATGAGACCATAGTTGACAGCGAAAGGTTTCCGCCTATAGCCGCGGTCAGGCGGGAACAATAAGTCCCTACCAACTATTCCATCGAATGTTTAAATTTCTTGAGTGCATCTGGACTCCCATCACACAATATATATTAAACTAAATGTCGGAGTGCCCATTGCTCTTTTATAAATTTAAGTCTTCCTAAATTATGTTACGGCACCAGATTGAAAGTAAAGAGTTTAGAGAATTCCTCTCATTCCTATCAACTACCCATTTAGTTTTAAACGCATTCAGTCTCCGGTGAGCCTATGTTCCGCAGTGACCAGAAACAAAGAACAAGAAGAAACTTTTTTGGTATCAGACGTAGACCTAATATTGAGTTGCTTTTTGCACGGTCCGCCATACTTAGCTCTTTCCCGATTCAAATAATTTTTATGCGCACGTTCCTGAAATATCCTGAAAAGACGACTTCTATAGTATAGTTTACAGAGAAGCATTATTGTATACATTTGCAATGGTTGCAGTTTCACTTACGTAGTTCATCATCCAATCAAGTCTTTAACCTTCCCAGTTAACAAAACCCAAGTAATATCGTAAGAATCTAATGGAAATAAAGTATTTTGAGATTTAATTATAACATAATTTTAATATAATAGTAACGAACAGACATAATAAGCATCACATTATATATCTATCCTCTAGGCTAGGATAGATCTAAGTCCACGCGGACGAAGTCGCGGGCACAGCTAGTTGTATCAAATAAATACATTTACTCGTAATTTCATTACCAAACTTTCGCTCGCTATTTTAGGTCGATACAAAAGGCATCCTTGCTAACAACTAAACTTATTCAATGCGGTTAGACAAACTGCACAAACATATCCACCAACTAAACTGTTATGATTTACTAAACTGCTACTTGATTTACTAAACCATTTCCTTGCGGTGTCACAGATGATATCGCAGCCTCGGAGTATCACATACTGGACAAACGATCTTGCAAAACTGTATTTTTTTATAACTCCAATATTAAAAATATTAATAGTTGACAGATCTGAGCTCTGTTCAAAACGGATGTGCCGCTTTCAAATCGATTTGCAGGAGTAGTGCAAACTTAGTAATAAAAACGCGTGATTTTGTAGGCATATATTCTTTTAATAAAATGACGTTCCATTTTTATTACGAAATCATCGAAAATAAAGGCTTTTAAATTTTATCACACATCAAAAAAGACGAAGCTTTCTTAATCCAATGGAAGGGTTTGGGTGCGGGTGATTACTGGCACATGAGATACATTAACGTCTCAGTGACGGGCGCAACGCGATGCGACTTGGGTCTTCTGATACTCAGGTAGAGGAGAACCAAAGTCAAGAACATCAGGTGTTGCCTCTTAGTATAAAGTGTTTCTTAAAACAAACAAAATAAGTTTAATATTGTTATCAATGTCTTAATTTATTCTTCTTTTTACGAGCTATCATTCCAACTATGTAATTTACTATATCTCCATTCTACATTCACTATATTCAATGTTCAACCAAAAAGTTCGCGTGGTCGTAAACCTCTGTTCCAATAAATTTTATTGCGATTCACAATTTATAGCTTAGTTTTAATACTCTAACATATGGAGTTCACGGTTTAAACCGCAGAGAGTTAAGCAGAGCCTGATGTCTGAGTATTTCGGACATTTGATCTGTAGGTCGCTGGTTCAATAAAGTATAATGCTTAAAACATTGCTTAAAACGTAAACATCGTCTCGCCATTTAAGAGTTGATAGGTAATAGCTGAAAATCAGCGTTTATGTCTATTGTACTTAGCATATGTCTGCCCGTATAAAACCCTATTTCTTTATCTTTTAACAGCGAATATACGAGTTTGATTGAAGAAACAATTAAATGTTTTATCGATCGAAAGAAAATGGCATATTCTAGCACCAAAAGTTTGAGATCATAGTGAAATTACATGATTTCTGGAAGGAGCCTCGAGGATTTTTTTTTTGCCAGCTCTTCTCAATGAGAAAATTGCTATTTTCTTTGTTTTTTGTTAATAAACCATGTCCTAGGCCTTTGGGCGACTTGGAAACTCCGACCGAAGAGTTAAATCGATCACGCGAAATAAGAATTATTTTGAAATTTCCTGGTGAGTCCAGGGTTAGTATGTCTGATTTGCCGACACGGACGGACTTCAAACGGTGCTCATTTCCTGCAGGGAAGCTGGATGCGACTCCGTTTCCCTTCAAAGGTCGCCATGTACGTTCCTATGGCGGCGAGCATAGAGTTACTGAACAGATGGTACAGAAAATCAATTTATTTCCCGACTAGGCCAGAAGGAGGGTTATGTTTTTATGTATGTATGTATTTATGTATGTATGTATTTATGTATGTATGTATACTTCTTTAGAATACTCTGTAGCTTAAACGGCTTGATCGGTGTCCATAAATTCATTATGAAAGTCTCACTGGCAATATTAAAACTATAATTAAAATGGCAGATTTATAGGCCAAAGAAAAACATTTTTTTCCTCAAAACCTATTAAGTGGGGTATAAATACAGGGCTTTCTAAACGGCTTACAAAAATATATACAGCTTATATGTATAAATGTAATTTGCATTTTTTAACACAGTCGAGTTTTTTTTTAAAATAATTTCTTGTATTTCTTATCGAATCGGCTTCTAATGTTCACATTGCAAAGACAACCGGCCGGCCTTCTCTCGAGAAAAGAGAGTGAATGATTTTTTAATGCGAAAGAGAGTGAATGGCTTTGATTTATCAAGGCAGTCCTATCCGGTTCGCTATGCATGTCTACGAATTTTTTGGTTGCCGGATTCTTCAGCCTTGAGTGTTTACTCACATTTATTGAGCAAAAAAGTTTTCAAGGCACTTTTGACTTTGAACCAGCGAGTTCAAGAAAAAATTGATTTCAGAACAAGTTGAAAACATTTTTGATAAATTAAAGTTATTATACACTTGGATAGGTTTCAGAAGATAAAAACTTTGTTTTAGGTTAAGTAATTAATGCCACTTTAATGCATATTTTTCTCAGTGACAATTTTTTATTAATGTTTTTGAAGTGAAAACTTCTTTGAGTCATTGGGTATTTTTTGAAGTGGGATAAAACCATATACCTCGCGATACTATTACCGTTACCGTTATATATAAGTACAGATACTTATATTCCCCTCTATATAAGTATCTGTAGTGTAAGTCTGCTTTTGTTTTCACTTCTGTTGGCACTCCCGGAGTGCCATTTTTTTTTTTTGTAATTACTTGTAAGTACCTACATCTTTGAGTACCTACATGTTTTTTTATGATTGACATTGTCATATTTTTAATTTAAGGACTGACACTCATTTTTATTCTGTAATTTAATGTTTTGTTTTTTTTTTTTGTTGACAAACAAATACTCGTAGTTTTTGTAGCATTGTGTGTGACGAGCTTAGTGATTTCTTCTGTATCTGGGGTTACTATACATGTCTTTATCAGATATTTTATTAGGTACCATTAGACCCATGTTTAGTTTAACCATGAAAATTAAAAAAAAATATTAAAAACAAAAAGTTATAAGATTTTGTTGACTTACTATTAAGGGAATGTGGAATGTTCACTGAGATCTGAAATAAAGACAATGGATTTCGGCTTCCTTTCCCCTCAAGTGCACATCTGTACTTTGCCATATTCTTTGTCTAATACCCATATTTTCCAATGAAATATTTTCTCCGCATCCTCTATTTGTTCATAGGAATGATTAATATTGAATTGGTTGCTTAGTTTAGTATATAATAACGTAAAGTTTTGTCTGAGAAGACGTATCAAAAACCTTCCAATTTATTTGATTAATCAATAAAATTTATATAAAAGCTTTTTTACTTATCAACAGTCCATTTTTTTTCGGATGCCACGAAAACAAATGAATATATTACACAAGTAGTTATATCGGATATAACTTACTAAACGAAATACTCCAAGTTAACGAAAATAAGTTGCAACGAAAATAAACTGGATTTAGGCCCATGAGAATAACTTACGTTGCAATATTCTACACTATTTTCAGATTTCTCCACAGCACTGCTGGAGGCGAAAGGATTTTAAATAACTCTCTTCGTGTAAAGCTTTTGAAATCTAGGTTACTTATATTTTTGAACATTACTTAGATAAACTTTTTTAATTATAAAACAGCCAAATTATAATAGTAAAAATGATTGCGTAGAAATATTGTATCTTTTATTATTTAATGTAAGACATAATATTGGACTTGATGGCTTAGATGCTTAGTTGGTAGTAACCCCGCCTTCGAAATCCCGGTACAATTCCCGACCGTGAAAATTTTGTATGATGAGCATAGAGTTTGTTGGATGTTTCTGTTGTTCATTTCGAATGCCACATAGGGAATCTGAGTGTGTATGAGTGTTTAAAGAACCAGTAATATATATTTGGAGGGCCAAATGCTCGCGTTGCTAAAGGAGCAACAAGAAGTAGCAGTAGAGCTAGTATTCTGCCGCCAAGTAGTGGTGCACTTGCATTACTGTTTTCCGGTGGAAGGGTATGGGTGCCAATGAAATCATATGCGCATGAGACCTAACATCCGGCGTGACGTCTCGGGTGACGGACGCAACTGGGTACGACTTGGGTCTTCTAATACTTGGTTCGGGAAGGACCTAAGTCATATTACAGTTGTTATGGGCTATAACTAAACATCAGGTGAGTTTTTAGCTGAACTAGTTACATACATAAAAAAAAATGTAAAGGAAAAAACTATTTACTCTGATGAAACTCAGTAACTCTATCTGGGGGATTCGATACCCTGCTTCATTATGGTTCACTGCATCTGATTAACCTGGATGGATGGGACGCATTGACAGCTCCGAGATAATGAGATTCGGGGGACGATACACCGAGAGATGTGGCTGCAAGTGAATTCACATGCGCATGAGACGTATCATCCCCGTCTCGGGACGCAGCATGATGAATGTGATTCAGTAAAGATTTAGATATCATACTGAGTCGCGCGCATTACTGTTGTCATGGGCGAGGTTCACCGTTTACCATGAGGTGGGCCCTCAGCTCGTTCGTCACTAATACATACATAAAAAAAAAAAAAATCGACTCCGTTACCCAAAAACCTAACTACTATTATAAATGCGAATGTTTGTGTCGATGGATGTTTGTTATTCAATCACGCCAGAAAGGCTAAACGGATCTAAATGAAATTAGGCACAGATTATATAGTCTGGAAAAGCAAATAGGTTACTTACCAGAAAATATTTACTGGTCCCGTAGAATAGCCAGCTACGGCTGATACCACGGGGCGCAGCTTATAAAACGTAAAATTATATCAAACCGACTTCATACATAACTCCTTACTTTTGCTTGTCCACTAACTTTTGTGGTACGGTATGGCTTATATCGTGCTAGAAATATCATGCCTCAAAACACTTGCTTATCTTTTAATGACTAAATAATTTTACCAATCCATAAATTACTTTTATAACTAGAATTATTTTTATGCAAGGTTTTTATATGCAAAGCAGGAGGTTTTATCACTTAATCACATATTTTATCAACACAAATAGGTTATTATCCAATTGAACTCAAAAAAACTTTTCTTCGTAAAACACAGAGCAATTGAAACGCTCTTGGAAATTCTAGAAACCTCTATACCAAATTTTATTGCAACATCTTAAACCACGATGCTTTTAATTTCAAGGAAATGTAATCGTTTATAAATCGCTGTTTTATATCTCGCGCTCGTAAACAGGCTTTAAAAAGTCGTTAATAAGTTTTAAGTGTACCCCAGCCTTATCTCCGTAATCCACATAATTTCACGTTTGTGTTGAAATCGTAAAACTAGTGGGCTTTACAGATATTAAATCTCACAAATCTCTGAAGTTTAAGAAATGTTATATAGGCAAACAGAGAATAGTAAACTCTCAATTTTTTCTTTGTCTTACATGTGTTATGTAAGTGAAGTGACAGGGGTGAGTTGGCGGCCCACTGAAGTGGTTACTGCCGTCCGTAAAAGCAGTAAAACGGCTTAGGTTCTCCCTTACCAAAAAGACCAAAACCGCATTGTGTTGCACCTGTCACTTTTATATTTTATAGCCTTAGACCTAGCTACGAAGAGGTTACGGCCAATTGCGCAAAAGTAACCCAAATTTTATAATTTATTTGAAAAACTGGCGACAATTTTTTTTTCAGAATAATATTTTTTTTTATATGTATAAGTGACGTAACGAGCTGATGGTAAGTGGTATGTGGCGAGTGGCGACCCCCGCCCATGGCGACTACAGTAATGCGACTCAGTATAAAATTTTAATCTTACACTGAGTCGCATTCATCCTGCTGCGTCGATCACTCAAGACGGGGATGATACGTCTCATGCGGATGTAATTTCACCGGCACCTACACCCTTCCACCGGAACACGGTAATGAGAGTACCGTTGCTTAGCGGCATATTCCAGGTGTGGTGGCAGTACCTCTCATTACGAACCTGGCACAAGTTCTACTGCTCTGGTGAGTTCAACACACATGTGTACTCGTTAGCAAGTCTAAGTATTACCAAGGTTCGTAAGATTTTGAACCTGTGTGTCTCCGTGAAGCACTCCAAACGGACACAAAGGATATTTGATTGATGTATCCGATTGATGCAGTATATTAATTGATTGACACAATTATCGTCTCGTTGTGCCCCGTCTCAATTTGTGCCTCGTTACGAACAATCGAGACCTTTTTTATTCATGACTGATTTGTAATCCTCGGGGATGGAATTTCGCAGAATTCTGGTGATATTGTACAATGGTTTAGAAAAAAAAATAATTGGTCGGAATTTGTTGGAGTATTGTTTCAGACTGTTTCCTTGTTCGATAAAATGATTTTATTTTCTGTGACCATGTTTTTATGATTCTGTATCAGCGTCTTGTTCCCATTTCATTACCTAGTCTCAGCATGCGAGAGTGAATGAGATTTATCTACGGGAGTCACATGATTATGGGACATCCTGGTTTCTTTATAACATTTTATTTCTTCATTTTGGAAACGTAATATGCGTGTGTGGCAAAACGTGGTTTCAAGCGAATTTCTCATCTGGATTAGAACCAACTTATGTTATATTGAAAGATGGAGTCTCTTATGGCCCACTACGCTTCATAAAAAAATAAACTATTAGAAATCTAGCGTGAACCTTTCCCGCATATGTATTTGCGGTTAAGGTTCACCCATAAAAAAACTTTTAGCTGTCTTTACTTGCCAAAATTTCTGTTTTCGGATTTTAAGCAAAATTTCTAATTTTCGGTTCCCAAATACACTGGTCCTGTGAAGTTTAACTAGTTTAGAACCAAGTTCTTGTTATCTGACTCTTTCGTCCCATTAAGCTTGGAGTATGCATGAGCTTTGTATATTCGGACAACTTTCAACGCTATTCGGGCACCCATTATAGACACGAGAGTAAAGCTAGAACACTAAAGAATTATAAATGTAGCATGTATAAAGTGATTTCGATATGCATATTTGAAAAAGGGACAGTAACAACAAATGCGCGTAAATCCTGCTAAAGTGACTGCGCAATAAATAATAAAGAGTGAGGAACCAGATGGGGTTTATTTTATTTTGTCGCGCAGAGCAGGAAAACCTTCGGAATGTCTTCAAATAGATGAGATGTTCATATGCAATTAAGCTTTTAATTGCTTTTTAACTAAATAAATCTTCATGGACACCCCCTCTCGTTGACGGGACAAAGACAGGTATTCTGGGATATTTTTATCAGCTAAAATATAACCACCACGACGCTTTTGTAGCAACAGGTATGTTGTATATGGTACTGCTTCCGTGCAAAGTCAAGACGAGACTTCAATTAAGCAACCCGAGCTTAACACTGGAGGCTAAATTAATATTTAAATCAAAAATCTTGAACCCAAATGACCCCTTAAAGGCCAAGGCACAGGTTTGAGATTTGAACAATACAGTCTAAATACCATATTCCAAAATTACTTATAATTATAACTAATAAAACTTCGGGTGATTGAAAAACTTTTGATACTTTGAGTTACGTTTTACAATTTGAGTAAAGATCTCTAATTTATAATATTTCCCCCCCTGTGACTAACTGATAACGTAGCTTTTATTCTGAAAGATTTTAAAATTGGTTACGTTGTTTATTATTCATTCATTACAGTATCCACTAGGAACACATACCAATTCTAGTAAAATAAAAATATAGGTAAAGAGAGTTGTGTTTGAGTTCATATTTCATTTATTTAGCCAAATAACAGTGGATGTTATACAAGACAAGTCATTTTACATCATTTTTAGAATTAACTTATTACTAGGCTTACCCTACTAGGATTTGAGTATGGCAACCTCTGTAATCTCATCTAATTACAAACTTATAATTGCCACAGTACCATATATATTACATTCTAATGGTACCATGGTAATCAAACAAAAACATTATGATAATCTTATATTTCGTTCTATATGTCGTCTCTACCAACGGCAAGCAAAGTTGCATAATGCTTCTCGCCACTGTAATATTTCCGACGAACGGACCCGGGGAAAAAATGGCCACGAATCCCGGCGCTGGTACATTTATCAGGCGCATGTCGGAATGTGTGTGGTACGTGTGGCTTCCGTAACGATCCCTCAACATCAACGCTTGTTAGCTCGGCCTGATAAAACGACTGGATTTAGGAGATCTACCTATGTTGTTTAAGGAAAATCACCGTTTGTGATCGTTTTTAAGGTTCCGTACCAATGGGTAAAACGGGAGCCTATTACTAAGACTCCGCTGTCTGTCACCAGGCTGTATCTCATGAACCGTGATAGAATGCTTTTAGCGTTAAGCCCACCTTTTGTTATATATTTTGAATAAATAAATAGTTAGGGAGTTGAAATTTTCACAGATGATGTATTTCTGTGGCCGCTATAACAACAAATACAAAAAACAGAGTAAAGTAAATATTTAAGGGGGCTGTCATACAAAAGCTTGATTTTAATTATAGTTTAGTACGGAACCCTTCGTGTGCGGGTGCAAAAGGAGCAACGAAAAGTAGCAGTAGAACTGGTGCCAGCTTCTTCCGGAGAAGTACTGCCTTCAAACCTTAGGTTTTAGATTCAGCGTAAAGCAGTGGTGCACTCTCGCCAATGTGTTCTTGCTGCTAGGAAGGGTGTGGGTGCGATGCGAATTGGATCTTTTATGCTTTGGTGAAGGGAAAAAGGAATATTATTTTGACATATCGACAAATCTGGTCAGTTTGTCTGTTACAGTCATACTAGATAGTGTACTTGGGTACGAACGTTCTAAGTAATAGGAAAGTGTCAGATCAGATGCCACTCGCCCGTTTCAACTCTATGCATAAATGTTTGTACGCCCGGTGTTCGGTGGGAATCGCCTACAGACTATTTAGGACAGTTGGGACAGAGCAATTCTTTAATTCTTTATTGTATACCATAAAATTGATTAACACAACTATGAAGTAGATAGGTATATGCAGGTGAATTTAAGCCTGAAAATAATTTTCTTCCAGTAAACCAGTAACAGAGAGATGTGATAGAAAAGGTAAGATTCTTGTGGAGTTTTTTTTTTATGTTACTAAATTGACGGAACGAGCTGACACCCCACCTGATGTTAAGTGGTCCAAAAAAAACAACAAAAGGACCCCGGTCTTCCCCTACCAAAGTATAAAATTTTTTTTAGGGGTCTATGTTGCTCGCGTCCCAAGGTGGACATTCTGTGAGTCTCTACACATGTCCCCGTACGAAAGGAAAAACTCAAAGCAGAAGTAGAACTTGTGCCTAGTTAGTCCGGAGAAGTACTAGCACCACACCGGGCCTGGTGCTGAGCAGTGATCCTCGCTTTGTTTTTTCCGGGGGAAGGGTGAGGGTGCCGGTGAAATTCTCACACAAAGTGAGATGTTTCTATGTTTGTCTTTGCTAGGCAATCTTAGTGTAGGGGTGTGGGTGTGTGAGCATTCCATTTTTTTTTAATATATGTTTAGATAGGTAATATTTAGCCAACTCTATTTGACAAAAATATTTTTTTACTGTCCTTCAGAATCATGAACAGTAGACTGGAGCAACTATTCTATCAAAGCTGTGGTAATGTATTCAATCGATTTTTGAAATTGGATCGAGGTAGAAATCGTACCTCAATGGGTTTAATTCGTAAAAATTGGACTATCGATCCAGATTCGAATTCTGTAGACAAAAAACTATGTTCGCGAAAGTATAACAAACATACAACGTTTTTCTGCCGCCAAAAAAGCAATCACTCGTTTTTTTAACATAACACTATTAGAATCAGCATCGGTTTTTTTATTGCGATGGTTGTATTCAACGATGGTAGTTATATTTGGGTAACTATACATACAAAATATTGTATACAAATAAATAAAATTGAAGCCTGTTTTATTAAATTAACAAAATTTATCGACCTGCAGATTAATTACATTATTATTAACGAGCTTGTGTTTGTACTGCATCGTACTGTGTTATAATCGTACTTGTGGCCTAGTGGTATTGTCCACTCTCCAATATCAGCGTATCTCATAAACCCACTCTGATTAAGGTCGCGGAATTAGATATACCAACATAATTAAAAAGAATTTTATTTAATTACGGTCAAGCAGTATTGCAATCGCATTATTTTTTTTTGTATATACATCTTTTTCAGGTACGGCTCGGTGGAAAGATATTTGATACAAATGAGGAAATTAACACTGAAACAAATGCTTGTTTTGAGGACCATGAAAAATCATATGGAGTAGATAATTTTTTTAAGTCATCCACTTCAAAACATCAACAACATACTTCAGTGGGGAAGATCCGAGCCATATTGCTTTTGTATAAGGGTGGCAACATTAGTTGGCCTACCTGTTCGAAAATTTCAAAAAAAAAAAAAATACTTTCATCGCATTAAAAAATTATCCTTGTAGCAGAAAGATCCATTTGGAAGCTCGATAGGAACTGTAAAATACTTTGCTTCACCAATATTTTTTCGATGTTTTTCTGTGTCTGTGTGTTAGTATGCACTTATAAATGAGTACTGTAAAAGTATTCTATCAGTTATTTAGTTCCCATAATACCAGCTATGCTTAGTTTGAAGCTAGATGGCGCTGTGTAAAATGTCCATTAATATTCATATGTCATCATATGTCCATTATTTATATATCGCACCTTGAGAACGAAAGTGACCTAATACGAAATTTGGGCAAATCGAGTTAAATACATGAAACGACTCAGAAAAACACGCTTTATCATATCACCTAGACATTTAAAAACTGACTGATCGGGGTTAGAAACGGACAAACTGAAGCCATACGTACCGGCGCTTTTATGGCAAAAACTCAATGGCGCGCGAACACATTTTTTCAATTTGCCAGAAAACGTGAATTTCGTATAAGGTATCTTTCGCCATGTCAAGATTCGGATCACAAGCTGACATTACTACGAATAACTCCAGATATATGACGAGCGATCTCCACTGGGATTCGAATAGAAAGCGTATTCCCGTTTCCTGTAATTCAAAGCAGCGAATGCTGCAACCGTACCCGGCCGACGTCCCTGCGGCCAGCGTGTAATATTTCCGAGCCCAGTCAGATTACATTTCATGACATTCCGTATTTGATATATCATTTTCTGACTGACGTTAGTTTTCATTACTTTGATGTAAGCAGTCCGTGAGCGTCTGTTTTGGAGGCTGAAGATTTAACGAATGGAAGAATATAATATCCATGGATATATAACACAGCGTCATCTAGCCTCAAACTCAGCATAGCTTGTACTATGGGAACTGGATAACTGATGGATAGTAATATGGTATTCTTTTTTAAAAACACTTTTTATATATTATAAAGGCCATTTTCTCTGTGTGTGTGTATATAGGGTGTGTGTGTATACCGTGAATTAACACATCCCGGAAAATCGCGGGGCGCAGCTAGTACATAGCCAAATTACATTTAAACATATACCTATAAGTTTTATATTTTTTTGGAAACCATTTATAAAACCCTGCATTATGATATCCCACTCGATAGACCAGGAGGGAAACAAATTGAAGATATAAAATGGCGCCAAAAAGCGGCCATTTTAATTTTTATAATTTGGCATGGCATTTTCTCTCTCATAATTAAAACGAATCTAGCGACACCTCTCAAGCTAAAACTCATCAAGTCATTTGGCTAAATAGGTTACCAAAAACAAATATACATACATAAATACATACACTCGAAAATTATAAACCTCCTTCTGGCGCAGTCAAGAAGAAAAAAATAACCTATAATGGAACGGTTGTATCCTTGGGAACGTAAAGGCCGAAATTGTATACTCAAACCCTCGAAAAAACGTACACACGTTGTTCAAAGCCAGAGGTCTTGGGTTTGATTACTGGGCGAGGCAAACTTTATGTGATGACCTTAAAATTTGTTCTTTGGCTGTTGTACACCATTTAAAGAAACACAATCGTAGCGTGAAAGAGTTAGTAACATAGTTAAAAGACAAAGCACCTATTCTTAATAATGAAATTCCTCAGTTAAATCTGTTTCGCCATTAAAATGGCAGTAGTAAAAAGACAGTCACTTCAAAGAAATAGAATAATGTAGAAAGGACTTATGTAATTTATTAAACAAATTCTCGGTTAGTTACTGTTACTATTACTTACTGTTAAGTAAGGCACTTGACTCGTATTTTTTTTTTAAATTCTGACCGTTTTTCTTGTCTACATGTAGCCCTGAAGAATGCTGCAATTTTAAAAACGTTCAAATCAATTTACGTTGTTTAATACAATACCTGATAATCTACTACTAAGCAGTGGTGCACTCGCATTGCTGTGTTCCGGTGGAAGGGTGTGGGTATCGATGAAATTACACTTGAGGCGTAACATGCCCGTCTGATTGACGGGCGCAACACGATGCTACTTGGGTTTTCTCATACTTCAGTAGGGGAAGAACTGAGTAGTATATTTGTTATTTATAGACGGCGGTTACCACTTCAGATCAGGTGAGCCGTCTGCTCGTCCCGTCATAAAAGAATATCTAAAATCTTTTCAGATAATCTTAACATGGATTTCTTGGATGTTTAATATAAAAAAGTTTATTATTTAGTTACGCCATTTTCTTTAAGTGTTATTGAATAAGTTTTATGATGCACACCATTTGGAGATTTCGATGGCTTCCAAAGTACAGTTTTTAACTAGTTTGAAAGAAAATATTCTTTGTGCCTGTATTATTCTACTAGTCCTACTAATATTATATTATATACGCGAATGTTTGGATGTATGGATGGATGTTTCTTACTCAATCACGCCAGAACGGCTGAAACGACCTGGATGAAATTTGGCACAGAGATAGATTATAGTCTGGAATAGCACATAGGCTTGTTATCCCGGAAAAATGAACGGTTCCCGTAGGAAGTCAATCCGCGGGTAGCACCGTGGGGCGTAGCAAGTTTTATATATAACAGTAAATATTTTTCTATTATTATTATTTCTACAAAGTAACACCACAATCCATCATTTATCTCCTTGATTGAGTCAATTCTCACAAAGTATATATCTCCGGTCGCAATTGTACTTAGTCATAAAATTAAATCTTCAGTCGGAAGTTGTCCAATTTTGAGTAATGCCTTACAGAACATTACTTCAGCATAACTTTCCTACAGTAAACTGTTTTACTGTCTAAGCTTACACTCGTGGAGTGGTTTAAACTTATGGTAAAGGATTTAGTATTATATCTAAAGGTTTTTGAGTATGGAGATAAAACGAGACAGCTAACAGACTTTTAAGTTACATTTATACAAATAAATTAAATTGAACTGTCTGTATTTTTATGTGATTAAGTGACATAACGAGCTGAGGACCCACCTGATGGTAACTGGCGACCCCCGCCCATGACAACAGTAATGTGACTCAGTATAAGATTTGGATCTTAAACTGTGAGTCGCAATCATCCTACTGCGTCCATCACCCGAGACGGGGATGATACGTCTCGCATGTGATTTCACCTGCACCCACACCCTTCCACCGGAATACAGTAATGCTAGCTGTTTGACGGCAGATTCCAGGTGCGGGCGCAGGTGTGTTTTTTCGCGACTCCTGTTTATTGCACCTAAGTCTTACTACACAGATATTTTTTGCTATTTGCCGTTTTCTAACCGGATACTGTAACAACCTAGTCACACACCTGACCCAACGAAAGCGTGTTAGATAAAAGATTCGATTATATAAGCTTTTTGACGATATGAAAATTCAAATTAATATCATGCAATTAATATAGCCCTTAGATTTCCTATGCTGGTTTATCAGCTAATTAGCCATTAAAAATAACTTGAACTTCAACAGGCAATTATTTAATCCTGTAGTCAATAATTATTTTACGAGCGGTCGCTAATTAAAAGGGCATTAATTAAGATAAACAATGATTTCAATGTAATGAATGTTCTTCGTAAATTCCGTGTGAAATGGCGTTCAGACATCTATTTGTATCGGGTAAATATTATTATTGTTTGATATTTTATTCAGCGCAAGTTAAGCAGAATTTATTAATTAAAAATTAATTTACAATTAATGTAAAATAATGGTGGTGTTGAGCTCATTTATAAAGTCTACGTTACGATCTAAACTCAAATGGTGAAAAATAAATACAGCCATATCTCATCATACGCGGAAGGTATTTTTTAAATTAAGATTAATTTAAAAAATACGATCGAAATATGATTCTTTTTATAATATTCTTGAAATTACGAATTCCTGTTTGAATATAGTGGTATGAAAAAAGTATTTTTTTTATGTATCAAATTTGACGGAACTAGCTAAAGGCTGATGTCGAATGGTTACCTCCGCCCATAACAACAGCAATCAAAGTATTAGAAGACCCAAGTCGCATCTCGTTCCGCCCGTCACTCAAGACAGAGATGATCTCATGCGCATGTGATTTTACTGGCCCCATCACCCTTCCACCGGAACACAGCAAAGCGAGTGCACCATTGCTTGATGGCAGATTACCAGGTGTGGAGGCAGTACTTCTCCGGACGAACTTTGCACAAGTGATTTCACCGGCAACCGCACCCTTCCACCGGAACACAGTAATGCAACCACTACTGCTTGGCGGCAGATTCCAGATGTGGTGGCAGTACCTCTCCGGACGAACTTGGCGCAAGTTCTACTGCTACTTTTTGTTGCTCAATCAAATCAAAGGGTTACAGTTTAAACTGTTATACAAATCAAGCGATTCAAACTTCCTGTAACTATTGTCTAACTACATTTAGGTATTTAAAGGCTATGTTGCCATTTGTAGGTTAGTTTCGATGTTTCCCGGTTTCAATCCCCGGACAAGGTAAAAATATGTGATCAGCAACGTAGTTTGTTATCGGGTATTACAAGTGGGAGCAAAAGTGATTCGTAAGCGTTTCTATTATCTCTTCTTAGAACATTTCCTGTACCTACAAAAGCTACCCCTACTACCCTGTTCCAAGAACTTATTTATTATGATTTCCAGTAATAACGATCTACATATTTTATCAACTGGCTCTAACATCTTCGAAAACCATAGACACATGGATCTCACTAAAGTACCTAAACTGCAGTACCTGCGAAAGGGTATACGCGCCGGTGTGTGCATCCGATAATTTGACTTACGTGAACGAGTGTAGGCTCAACTGTGCTAACGTGCAGAGAAATAATACGAAAGTGACAGTGAAGAGGTGAGTTTCTTTTAGATAGATAGATAATAATTTATTGTACACCAGATGATAAGGTTAACAAAAGCGATTTCTTCCAGACAACCAAATGGACAGGTTAGCATGGAAATGATATGGGGTATTCAAGTGTACATACTGACAAATGAGAAAATTCATAATTTAGGTATTATAATAATATGATAAAATACTTACTGTTTAATAATATGATAAAATTACTACTTTTAGGTAAAGAATATTATTGCGTAAACAATCAACACTTTCAACCGTACAGCGAACAGCGAACAATCGTGCAGTGATGTGCACGACTGTATTGAACCTAGGCGTAGAATAAAAGGGAACGGCGCTTTTACTTTTGTCTAGTCAGTGTAACTAGCAACTTGCGTGTGATAGCGTGTTGATTTTTAGGGTTTCGTACCCAAAGGGTAAAACGGGACCCTATCTGTCTGTCTGTCCATCTGTCATCAGGCTGAATCTCATGAACCGTGATAGTTAGAGAGTTAAAATTTTCACAGATGATGTATTTCTGTTGCGGCTATAACAACAAATACTAAAGAACAGAATAAAATAAATATTTTAGGGGGTTCTCATACAAAAACGTGATTTTTGTTTTATAGTTAATGGTACGGAACCCTACGTGCACGAGGCCGACTCGCAATTAGCCAGTTTTTTGTGTGTTTATAGAGCTTATTAAATCAATGGATTCAATTAAAAACATGATTTGGACATTAGCTAAAAATAGCCTGAAGGTGTAAAAAAATACTTGTAACAAAAAATATTTTATCTATCTTTACGTCTGTCTGTTAATTGAACAACTTTTTGCGTGGAAGCCTAATTATTTTTTCTTTTTCTAAAATATATGTAGCCTGAGTTGCTTATAAAATCAGCTGTGTGACGTTCCATCAAAGTCGGTCCAGCCGTTTCAAAAATTAGCCGGAACAAACAGATATAAAAGGCAAAAATATTTATTTTGTTATTAGACCCGTAAACACTTTCAAATTCATTTAGTAAAAAGCTGTTACTTTGACATTACGAATTTAACACTTCAATTTATACATTTCCAATGTAATAGATAAAAATTAACTATAATTTTTTCAGATGGGGCCCCTGTATTTTAGGACACAGAAGAAATAACGCTGGTCAAATAAAATACCAGCGTAACTCTCTCGACAACTTAACGTTATCTGAAACATTTAAAACGATAACCGTCAACAGCACAGACTAAATTATAATTTTCTCCAAGCGACTTGGAATTTCGGACGCAGTTCATCGTCAGATGGCCGAGCTACTCTCGTTGTGTTCTATTCTTGGTCGCTGGTTTTCTTCTTATCCTGGGTTTTAGTACATAGTTGTGATCACGGGTTGACACTAATATTAAATAAATAACTATGAAAGTACCTAGTTTTTTTTTAAGTTAAACGATTTTTTTTTTTTGGGAAAATATTGCTTTTTTATTAGAAATACAGAACATTTTTTTTTTGTAAATACGTAGAGTATTTTATTACATAGTTTGGGATACCTAGACATAGAACAAACATCTATGTTGGTCTCACAAATGTTTGTCCTGGGTAGGAATTGAACCCAAGAAGAAGGCAGAGCTACTGCCAATTGAGATATGGGATCCGCCAAACAAAAAAAACACGAACCTGAGAAGTCTCTGTTTATAAAAATAAATAACATTTGGTTTGAGTAAACACGCCTCACGTTTAAATGGTGAGATTCAAAACATGTATTTTTAAATTTACTAAAAACAAACTACTAAAAATAAACTGAAATATACAATGTTTAGGGCATTGCACTTCTTGAAAACATGTTGGAGGTCTGAAGTATATTGCCTACTTAGTAAAAGTAGGTAATTATATCAAGTAAGTAATTATATCAAATACTACCTGTTCACCGCGAATGTTTTTTTTTTCGCGACATCCTAATTTTTTTTTTTTCAAATCTGTACATTCATTTGAGAGATTAACCAAAACAAACAGACTGACAGAGTCAACTTTTAAAAATTGTTTTTTAATAAGTACCGTATATACTTTGAAATGCGTTTCGTAAAGAGCTGTTATTTTGACATTACAAACAGAACTTAATTTTTATTTATTTAGATATGCAAGTATTATTTTGAAGGTGACCAGCTATTTAGCTCTCAGCTAGTTTAAGCTGACTGTAATACAGTAGAACAATGATTGGAAAATGTGAAAATTCTCTATAAGCTAGATTGGTATGCAGGAGTGGTCCAGCTAATGACTACCAGGAGTCACGTACAGCTTATTGGAATGGAAACCAAGCTTTTATTTATATAGTTTTAGAACCGTTTTATGAATAAGGACCATATTCTCTACATCCTATAGATAACCTCGATGAAATGGGAGACTCTGACCAAACAGGCAGATGAAAAGTGTAGTAATAAACGTTTACACACTCATACCCTTGCACTAGGATTCTCTGTGTCACAGATGGCATGGACAAATACAGAAATACAAAACAAACAACCAAGACTTGTGAGACAGTATATCCTGGCCGGGAGTCGGACCCGGGAACCCTAGCTTTGAAGGCAGGGCTACTACCTTCTAAGCCACGGAGCCGTCTACCGTTGCTTTTGTTGTGAAGTGAGTATAAATTCATGTTCTTCTTTTATTTACTATTGTTCTTGGGCGACTGTAACCACTTAACATCACGTAAAAGAACTGAAACCTTCTTGCCTGAGGTGATTGGATCCTTTACATTCTGTCTCATCAAAGCGAGCAAAAATATTAAGGGGGTAAGCCATTTTTTAATCAAAAAATATTATTATTGTTACGTTAGCTCCCTAAACGTCACAATTACAACGTTAACGTAATTTATATTTAAAGCCTTAAAACGCAACGTATAAAAACTTCAACTTATAAATTAAACTGGCTCTAAACATATACCTAAGGAATTGCGACCAAGCACCACTTGTGGTAGTGGAATATTTTCAACATCTAGTCGACATATCTCACAGTGTTATTTTGGCATAGCAAATTACGCGTTGAGAATAACTCCTCTATATTTAGAAGAGCGTTGAGTAAATTTCTCCGGGAAAATCTGCTGTCTGAATATTGCCCAGGGTTGTTTGGCTTTTATTGTTCTGTGACATTAATTTTATTCCACTTGTTTTGATAATACAGAAGTTAATTTTCTCACTAACGCAAAGACAATTTTTATATACAAATTTTCCAATGACAATATAACCTTAAATTGAAAATTTCTCGCTGTATTACTATTTTATGTAAGAATGGGATTACCAGCAGCTATACTCAAATAAAAATTAATAAAAATACATGTAAAAAAAGTATTGGAGTCGCTAGCTAACCAATATCAAAACTGTTTTTTTTTTTATTTTATACCATAGTGACCGGGCGAGCAAACGACCCACCTGATATTAACAAAGATTTCAAATTCTTTGGATGTTAAATGATCACCGATGCCTATAAACCACAGCAATACGACCCATATCCTCACCTGAAGTATAAGGCAACACCACTTACCATCCAGGTGGGCCCTCAGGTCGTTCCGTAACTCATTCATATAAAAAAGAAGATTACGTTGCACCTTTAACACTGAGACGTACCTAACACCTCGAGTCTGTAATTTCACCAGGATCCAGATCATCACCAGAACAACAGCAACGCGAGCACCACTGCTTGGCGACGGATTACCAGATGTGGTGGCAGTACTTCTCCGGACGAACTTGGCACAAGTTCTACTGCTACTTTGGGTTGCTTCTTTCACACCATCCAGGGAACACGTATAGACTGAGGGTTTATTAACCTGGACGAAAACAACATGGTCCCCAAAAAAATCTTGTAAAAATCTCAAAGTATTGTAAAAGTAATCGGATTTACATAGTATTGGTAGAATATTCTAAGAAATTGCAAGATGCAAAACAGAATTGCAGGTCATATAGGATGCCTAGCCACATAAAACTTTACCAGGCGCACTCGTAAGTCGTAGCACTAAATAAGCTCGGTCACAGTGTGCTTATTAAGAGTAGCCCTGCAATTGTTTTTTATGAAAAAAATTAACGGGTCATCTTGAAGGCCCACACTTTTTCACGGGAACACAGCAATGTGATTGCACCACTGCTTGATGGCAGATAGAATATTTATTTTTAACAATACTTAAAAACAACATGCATGTTCTTATGGTAATGCTAATTTACAAATTACCTGGTATTCGAAATATAAAATAAAACGTAAAGTTGGCAAACAAAAAAAGAAAACAAAAATAACGGTAGGTACATACATAGTTCGAAAAAAAATTACCGCCCGTGCTAGTTTAAACTGTGTTACGGCAAGGTAATGATTCTCGCCCCAATAAATATCATAATAAATAGGCCTCATATAGATAACCAGATGTAGAGGCAGTACTTCTTCGAACGAACTTTATTCACAAGTTCTACTACTACTTTTTGTTGTTCGTTTCGCACCCGTACTCCCTATTCACTTTGGCATATATAATACTAGCTGCGCCCCACGGTTTCAGTTGTGTAGTTACTACCCGTGATAATACGGGCATAAAAGCCTGTAATGTAGCTTTCCATTAGTGAAAGAATTTTTAGAGTCGGTTTAGTAGTTTAGTCTTGACAGCGTAAAAAACAGTCACTTTCGCATTTATAATATTAGTTAGCGTGTTAGCATAACTGTATTTATTCATACTGTGGCCAGCGTCCGGACATAAAACTTCACAATATAAAACAATGAAGCTAAGAAAATGTAACTTCGTATAAAGTGTACCTCTGGAGGGCTCTAACAGAGTAACTTCATATTTGCGTTTTGAAATTGTGTGTACTAAAGAGAAATTTAAAGGAATATTTTGAGCCATTGTTATTTTACTCAGAGCTTTTGCATGTTAAGAGGTTTAAGGGTTCATAAAGGGGAACATGTACGAAATAACCCGTTTGTTCATATACACTTATATAATTAAAAAACCTCAATTATTATCACCAAAAATTAATGAAAAGTATGCGAATAAACTGAGCAAAACCTCCACCTTCTTTCAAATTTACGACGCCAGATCACCCTGTAAGTAAATGCAGCTTAACTTAATCTTGACTATTTCAATTATCCACCACTAACGTTCGTCGTATAGATTAAACCAGATTTCATCTTAGATTCTCGAAGCAGGATATAAAAAGCTTTGGAAAATCCTTTTAAGGGTAAGATATAAATCAGGATGAACAATGCGGTCTAAGTAGATAAGTAGCACTTAAAATTATATACGGGGCTAGGGAATAGAGCTGACCATTCATTTTAGCATTAAAAATATAACTATTGTTGGAAACAATGTTTAGAGACGGCATAAACAAGAAATTTATTTAAAAATCAGTAAAAAACAACTTCAATACTTTCTTTATTATAAAAAGCATACTTTAAGCATACCAAAGTACACCTATAATTATAAAAAAGTATAATCCAAAATAATATAAAAAAGTCACAGGAAAGCAAAATTTGCTTATTTTGAAAGCAAAGTATTTTGATAAAATAATAATTTAGTTAGCGCGTCACCCATCCAACTACTGACCGGGCGGAGAGTTGCTTAACTCAAACAATCTGTCCTAAAGTAATCTTGGAGGTGACAAGAAAAACGAGAACAATTTAGTGGAATAAACTTTCTGTAATCTATTTACTAATAAAAACTGCAGAAGCAAAAGTTAATTTTTCTATATCCTCAAAGTTGTGTTTCAAAAACTAACCAAAGAGTGGCTAAAAATCGAGTTATAAAGAGTTTCACAACTTTATCCTTATCAAAAGTCGAAGTAACCCGTTCGTCTTAATTCAGTTTCTGCTCCAAAAAAGGTTCAAATGCAATTAAGAAGTTCTGGTTGGACCAGCGTCCTATGCAGTGGTCATGCTAGATGAACGAAGCTGAACATTTTTTTTTTAATTTTGCTTTCCCAAGGGGAAATCCTACAAATAGATAAACACAATTCTACTAATATTATAAACGCGAAGATGGATGTTTGTTACTCAATCACGCCAGAACGGCTGAACGGACCTGGATGAAATTTGGCCGAAAGATAGATTATAGTCTGGAATAGCACATAGGCTAATTTTTATCCCGGAAAAATGTATGGTTCCCATAGGAAGTCCAACCGCGGGTAACACTGCGGGGCCAGTTATTAATATTTGTAAAATATACGCCACAAGAGGATTTACTAAAAATACATCATAATCTTAGCAACTACATAAAACGAACAAATGTGAAGTAAAATTACATTATAAGAAAAAATATTGTCGAGGGGTGGGTGCCAAGAACACTGGCTGAACTCAATTCCGCCAGGTCAGGTCTTCCCCTACTAAAGTATAAGAAGACCCAAGTCACATGGGCGTTGCACCACATCACATCAATTTTACGCCTCAAGTGCCTGCAATTTCACTAACACTTCCGCCGAAATACAGCAACAACGAGTGCACCACTGCCTAGCGGTGGATTACCAGGTATGGGGCAGTACTTCTCCAGACCAAAACGCTGACTGCATTGCACGTTACAAAGTAGATTTTAAAAACATCGGTTGGTATGGGTGAGTTATTTTCCGGTGATTCGTATGCCACACTCGCCCTGACTCGGTCCGGCCAATTTCGAGAACTTTCCGCGGATTTTCAACAAGCTCAAAGTTTTCTAATACTCGCGAGTGTGCACCGTTGTGTGTGAGGGCGATGATACGGACCACTACAACTTCTGATGCGATTGCAGAGAGGAAATTGATTTCATAGATTTCAGAAATAGTGGATACCCGGCGTGTGCTGTTATGGTCAAAAAAGATATACATTTTGTGCCTAATGCATTGTTTTAGTGGTCTAAAACCGTCTTCGCATTATTGCACTTCTAAAACCGTATTTTTTTATGTGATACAGTGACGGAACGAGCTGAGTGCCCACCTGGTGGTAAGTGGCAACTCCCGCCCATAACAACAGTAATGTGTTTATCCTGCTGCGTCTATCAGCCGAGACGGGGATGATACGTCTCATACGCATGTGGTCCCACCGGCATCCACACCGTTCCACTGGAACACAATAATGCTAGCACTACTACTTGTATTTATATTTACCGATTACTCTTACGTTATACGATGTAGTTCCATTTGAAGAATTTGAAGACTTGGGAAAAATAGTTCTATCCCTAACTGCATTAAATAGGATTATTTAAATAGAATTGGAGTCAATTTATTTGATTTTATAAGGGTCTCTTGATAATATTTATTAAATAAATCACCCTCGCACATGCTCAGGGATGATACATTATTGAACCTATTTCAACGCCAACAAATTGTTTCGTCAGTGAATAAAAATCTACCGCCAGTTCTGAAATAGCCTAAGTCTACGAGTGAAAATATGTGAAGATTCGAAAATAGATTTTTATGTCTCTGGTGAATTGAGGAAGATTTATGTCGGAAACAGACGATACGGTATCACACTTCACACTAATATTATAAAGGCGAAAGGTTGTATATATATGTGTATATTTGTTACTCCTTCACATTCAAACGGCTCTACGGACTTGGATGAAATTTGGTACCAGGATAATGTATTTCTTGGATTAACACATAGGCACTTTTGAACCCTTAAAATCGCAGGTACCTGATATAAAAACACACACACAAACACGCACGTACGCGCGCACACACGCACTATATACGTTTAATACTCTGATTGGTCCCATATATTGGTTTTTTTTTTTTTTTTTTTTCAAAATTGGTTTAATAGTTTCGGTGTTGAATTAATATAATTAATATAAATATGCACAATTAAACCAAATTGCGTATTTTGCTTTTTTGTGACTTTTCCTCACCTGTTGTATACCGATTTGGATGTTTCTTTTAAAGGAAAAATAAGGGATTGATCACTAGTTAAACGTATCACTGTATCGTGTGCCAGTAGTCTTAGACTACTATCATGATATATGATGTCGATACAAGTGAGATGTATTATACTCAAACTGTATTATACTCAAAATGTATTACTTTATTTTTAGGAATAAATGAGTTTGTCATTTATTTCTAAAAATAAAGTAACTTAAGCTACCTTTTTTACATTTAGTGCTCATTAAATCTAACAGTAAAATCCCCAGACAGACATCAGTTTATGCTTTCAAAGTATTTAGTAAATAGATGCTTTTTTGACATTACAAACAGACATTTCAATTATTTTTTTTTGATAATCTTGAGAACCAACATTCATCACACAAAATTGTGACGGTCGTAAATCGAACCTATGACCCCTCACTTCGAGGGCAGGGTGGTTAACTCAGCTACGAAGCCATGCGTCTGGCATTGAGGAACTTTTCAAATATATGTCAAATTGGTAATAAGACGAGCTTCGAGTTCGAGGCGGACCAGTACAAGTAATACCATGATTTTCCATTATGAAAAGGTTCGAATAGGCGTTCGTTAATATCATAATTAAAAGGCAATTAGGCCTTTTCTCTCGCGTAATTATTTATACCCCCGGGCAAATTGGCCATGTAACTGAATTTGGGTCGGATGTATAGATAGGTAAATTACTCAAATTGATCTTAAGTGACGAAGCAATAAAGTACCGTGAGAATTTTGAGAAACTCACAATATAAGATAGAAAAGGTTTTTATTTCATCCGAAAAAGTTACGGGATAAGCTGAAGGCACACTTGATGTTTATTTTATTTTTATTTATTTATTTAGGACTCCCAACACAAGATACACTGAACATACAACTTAAAATAATAAAAGGTCTTAAATAATAGTGGTCCCGCAATTATGGGGCGTCACAGCGTTAAATGGTTAACAGAAATACGACTGAGGTCCTGCCCGACCGAAGTATGAGAAGACCCAGGGGCCAAGTATAAAGACTCTGAGGATATTCAACTACGGACGCGAACATCTGGGCCCCCAAATACAGCCCCAAACTAAGCATAGCTTGCACTATGGTATATAGATTTCTGATACAATACTTTTATAAGTTTTTTCTGTAATTACATACGTATATATTAACATCGATAAAGAACAAACACCAATGTTCGTCACACAAATGCTTGTCCTGGTTGGGAATCAAACCCACGCATAATTCACGAATTCATAGCACGATCTACGGCGCAAATGCAGAGCTCGTACCAACTACTGTGAAACTAGTTAAAACCAGTTGAGGGCAATAAAACCAGAGTTTGTACAATAGGTGATTAAAGATGTCGTAATTTCAAATTTTACCGCAGTGCACTTACACCAAACAATTTTAAACTACTTAAGTATTGTCAGACAACGCTTCGGGAGAATTTTAAGCACCAAAAACCTGAGATCATTTCGATTCACTAGAATGGGTAAGGTTCTATAATTTTAAAGGAGACACGGTATACCGTCTACGTCTATAGATACATTATTACCTGAGCACAGATAGATAGATAGATAATACTTTAGTGTACACCAGATGATAAGGTTAACAAAAACATTTAACATAAAAAAACAGTACAAAGGGCGGTCTTATCGCTAGTAAGCGATTTCTTCCAGACAACCAAATGGACAGGCTAGCATGGAAATTATATGGGGTAGCACAGTGGCCTAGGAATGCAAAAAAGCTTTAAGTTATTATTTCTAACCAGTCTGAATACTTATAATAAAAATTTTAAACTATAGATGTACTTCTTCTAGATAGTTTAGAAAGTTGGTATGTCTTCAAAGCAATAATTGGAAGATATGGCTTGGGATTCGTGAATCCGAATAGGCTTTCGTGGTATATAATTGCAACATCAACATATTTTTTTATACAGTATATCGTAAGATGAAATCATTACACGCACAAGTCAATATATTTGTTTGCATGTAACAGATGCCTAGGCACAATACATACGCACAGATACGCTGAATTTCAGTTATTATTACATTTTTGAGTATGTTAAGTAAATTAATGAAAGATTCACTATCCCTAGGTCACTATTAGACCTTATACCTTTACCTTATACCTTTGTTAGAGTTTTGTGTGGGTAAATAGCCTCTTTCGTCTTTATTTCCGTTAATAAAAAAATAATTTGAAACGTCACTTTTTTGAAATAAATATGTATCTACAATATCATGCGTTTTCATTATGTTATATATTAACAATAACGTTAAATATAATAAAATTGCTTGTTCTTCCCCAAAGAAGTCGACGGTCGAACGTTTGGTAATTCTCTGTACTTCGTAATACTGTTATGTCAGCGTGATGTGCGCTCTCTATCGTGTCACTTCTATAATAGGTACTATTATCTTGTCCATTTATTTTCTTTTATCCATAAAAGTAATAGGTAGTCCATGCGGCGTATAATAGTTTCGCCAGTTTCCCTCGCTATGCTGCCATTTGAAAATTGAACTGTCAGTTTCAGAGTTGGCTTAGATCCAACCGACCAATAGTGATTAGATATACAAGTTTTATCATATAATTTAATATTGAAATGATTGTACCACAACAGGTAATCCGCCGCCAAGCAGTGGCGCTCTCATGTTGCTGTGTTCCGATGGAAGGGTGTGGGTGCTGGTGAAATCACATGAGATGTTACATCCCTGTCTCGGGTGACAGGCGCAACGAGATGCGTCTGAGGTCTAAGATTTAAAAATCGAAAAAATAAAGATTGAATACTTTCAAAGTAGCAAAGTACGCAATTTCGTTTATTTGGATGACATATTTGTTTCAGTTACTTTAATTTAACAACCAAACTATTGATCCGATTTTGATAAAAAATCTTTAGGTCAATCTAAAAGCACAACCTTTCAATAAAAAATAAAAAATCCAAATCGTTAGACAAATGGAGGACAAATTGATAAATATACATAAAACAATTAAACTTACAGTGGAACATAAAACCTCTTCCTTTTTGAACTTGGTTAAAAATAGTTTAGCAAGTAAGCGATATATCATTTCCCGCAAAAATGTTTTTGGACAATAATCCAGCAAGCAGTTGGCGGTTATAGCGTGTAATGTCAGCACGCGCCGGCCGTATCTCCAATGCTTTTATGGTAGTCAAGCTACTTTTATTTGGGTATGTTTGTCTGTATAATTTACGTACATATCTACACATAATCATGCCAAGTCGTTTCTCAAATAAAATGCATGAGATGACAGTCTTTCACTTCCTATGATCCTCACACGATCAGTCTCGTCAAATTTTTCATACCCGCCCTTCGCACGCCTAGTTTTGATATTACGGATCAATATACATATATATGTCATAGGATTAAAATAGATAACGAAGGACAAAGTCGAACAACATTTTGCTCAACAGTGAAGCCATAACATAACGTATGTTTGCTCAACAGTGAAGTCGTGAGATAACGTATGTTGCGTGAGTGCTATGTAGTTACACTGGCCATCGTGCCCACAAGCGTATAAATTAAGTATGCTGATTCAACAAGATTTCCACCAAGAGATTGCCAAACACTCAAAAAAAAAACATTAAAACATTAGAAATCTGTTAATAGGTATCTTTTGTTTAATAGCAGAAACGTCCATAGCGAAGCTTGCCTGGATGATTTTCACAGATCATTTGAGTTAAGCAACTCTCTGCCCAGTCAGTACTTGGCTGGGTGACCGTTTAGTGGCATTCGAACTGAGCGCTTCCGTGCTTCGGAGGACACGTAAAGATGTCGGTCCCGACTCTTTTAGTCGATAAGCCATGTCGGAGGTCCTCAGGTGGCTTGACAACTCCGACACCAAAGTTGGCTGCTTACTCACACGAAAAGAAAAAGTAGTAGAAACACAGGTTTGACCTAGCCGGGTCAAAAATTGTCATTATTTCCAAGTATTCTTGTTGTACGTTAGATAAAATGTATTTATTCAACAGATTTAGTACTAGACAACAGACAACGGGAACACAGTACCGAAGTATTTAATTTTTTTGGACCACGGTGTAACATTTTTACACTTACATTAAAATGATTAAAACGTTCAACAGTCGACAAAGGCTCAAATTAAAGAACAAGGGTTGCGCTTGACATGTCTCAAGAGGCGGAGCTGCATTCTACTGCAGTTCTTAGTCTACGGATTGTAAAGGCCCCGTATTTTTATTATTTCGTCTTAGAAACTCTTTTCTTATAATTTGAATGGATCACTAATTATTTTTCTTGTGCTACAGCAATGTTCGCTTTATAAAAA
This sequence comes from Aplocera efformata, assembly GCA_921293045.1. Classification (NCBI taxonomy): domain Eukaryota; kingdom Metazoa; phylum Arthropoda; class Insecta; order Lepidoptera; family Geometridae; genus Aplocera; species Aplocera efformata. The sequence goes on from OV121061.1 coordinate 3,234,412, forward strand.
AACTTCCTTAATTTGAATAGTCGAATTATTTACACAAAGCAGATACTAGTCAATGTTGATCTTCAATTCATCCTAAGTTATCTGCTTTGTGTAAATAATTCGAAAATCTAAGAAGTTACATTTTTAAATAGCAAACATTGTTGTAGCATAAAAAAAAAACAAAAACAAAATGTTCTTATTAGGAATACACAGCGCTATCTTTTCTCAAACTAAGCATAGCTTGTAGTATAGGAAACAACTGATATAATATATACAGTACCTTTTTGTAAGGTATTGTTCATGGCATTAAAAATATGCTTTCTATCTCAACATTTTCGGAAAGCGCTTTTGACTTCAGAATCAATTTATCTCTTTCTCGCATGCTGATTCAATCCAAGTAAGCTACAGAAATGTGGTTATACAGAGTTGTCTGAACATGCCACGGTGCCACAGAATACCAGCGTTGTATCAGTTTGACGCAGCACATGCTAAGTGGTTACCTATTTTGTTGTTATATAATCTTAAATATGTAATTGTGTTTTTAATTTTTATGTGAGCCCTAATTATGTAACGCAAAATAAAGTTTTACTATAATATTATATTCTAACATCAAATCTGAGAACATTATGGGGAGAAAATGTCTTGTCAGGAGCGCTTTCTGGCTAAAATATTGAGATAGAAAGCATATTTTTAATTCCACGAACAACTGAGAGGGTCATGTTCTGACTATTTTGATAATCATCGCACTTTAACTAAACATTCCTCATTTTCAATACTTGTTCGTGGAATTAGCATATGCATTCCAACTAAACATTTCAGCCAGAAAGCGCTTACGTATACGAGGTAATAAAGGCTAAACTAGCAACCGTATGCAATTAGAGCTAAACACAATACAGACGAACTTCGTTAACTACTTGTTGAACTTATTTAGTTAACTGTCGGGTGGCTAGCGGTTGTACCACTTTCAAAGGTCAAAGTCTAATTTAACTGCAAATACATTGTCTTTTTCTCCACAGGGAAAATTCAACTATATTCCTTTATATATATGGATATATAAAGGAATATAGTTGCATGTAAAGAGCCTCCAGGTCGGCGCACCCGGAAATAGCTAGACTAGACTGCAATGATATTAAAAATAATAGATGTTTCTGATAGAGTGAAGACATTTGAACATTTGAAGCTCATTATTATTCGTGTTACCGAGATATTTACCATGATTTGTGAGTTTTGTTGACTCCCCATATTTCGACGCAGTTACATGCGTCATGGTCCCGGGCAAACTCAATCGTTCAAATGATAGCTATCTTGTTTACTTAGGTAGTTATCCTATCTTTTACTAACAAGTTGTGAAACTTGTCAACTTGCGAAGCGAGGGGTCCCGGGTTCGATTCCCGGCTGGGGCACACTTTTTGTGTTCTGTGTTTCTGTGTTTGTCCATGCCCTCTGTGACACAGGGAATTCTAGTGCAGAGGTATGAGTATGTAAACATTTATTTTTTATTTTATTTATGTTCAACCCTTTTAGGTCACTATGACAACCATAACAAAAGACATGCATTTTCTATTATTTTGCAATTTTCATCAATTATTGTCATCGAAGGGACATTGGATGACAGTTAAATTGTTTAATGCAGACAGGTTTCATCAAAGCGCCAACTCGTGCATATCAACTAGTGAAAAAAGGAAAGATACTCTACTCAAAGCAAAATATGGTTTATTTCACAGTAGAAACCACTCTCAAATTAACCAACCGCTTGAAGCTTTATTTGACAGTTTCCAACCGTGGTTTTATTTGCTTGTGTAGACATTTTGCGTCATCAAAGGTTATTTTAATGTTAAGCACAATTACTTACAATTTGAAAACAAGATTTTAAAAAAAAAAAAAAGTGGGTATTAGATATTAAAAGCGGTCTTAAATATTTGAGTGGAACTTTATATTCAAACGTAGGACCTGTCAATTCTACCATAGCATTATACAATAAATAGATAGATAACACTTTATTGCACACCAAAAAGATAACAATAGCTTAAAAATAGAAATCTTAACTAATAAAAAGGTGACACTGTGGGCGGTCTTATATAAAGCGATCTCTTACAGACAACCTTTGGATGGACAAGAAGTATTAGAAATGAGAAGGAGCATCTATATTAAATCATACTAAAATTTAAATATAATTTATAATTTATATCGAGTAACTAAATTATAGTAATTTAAACTGGTACATATCTACTTTATATTCTCCCTAAGGAGTAAAAAACCACCTCGCATTCTTCCATCTGCGAAAGCATTCAAAATAAACAAATCCAATTTACCAAGAAAATCAAATTACATTTCACCTTGCCAAGAGTTCTAACGAATATAAAGCAGTTTGAATCAAGCTAAGCCTCTGTATTAACACAAATGTACCTGAGACGTGAAATAATGGCGTCAAAGCCTGAATGATAACTTCATAGGGTTGTATCCCTTTCAAATAAGGGATTACTGAATGGGATGAGTGATGAAATCTCAGCGACAATGACGAGTTGCGGAATAGCGAAGCAAATATTGGAAATTGGCTTTCATGACTGACTGCCGAAATAAATCGTTTTTCTTTGTCTTTCCTCTATGTTTGGAAAGAGACCGATTATATTCCTAAAAAAAATGGTACACATATTATATTTATTTGTCACGATCTGTCTAGCTATTTGCGGCTAATTCTTCTTTTTTTCGTGTACGTGGTTTACTCTTGTCATGGAGTTGTCAAGCCACCCGAATATGGATAATCCAACATGGATAATCGACATATTTACGTGCTCTCCGAAGCACAGTAGTGCTCAGTTCAATGACACTAAACTGTCGCCCATTCAAATACCGCCCGGGTGGAGAGTTGCTTTACTAAAATTATCTTTAAAGAACATTCAGACAAGTTTTGCCATGAGCGGCTAATTTAAACATGACAATTAAACAGCATCTTAATTAGTGAGATCATTATTACATTCCACGAGAACTTTTAAAATTTAATTGTAATAATGACAACCGCTCTTATGAGACCCTCGGTATGCGTTTTTTACTTATATTTTTATATAAATAATTCCTTCAGATTAGTGTTTAAAAAACCTTTAAGGCGATCACACTGGACCGAAAAAATGGCCTACTCTCGATAATTGAAAGTGAATGGTATTTTGATCTACCACGGGAGCCCAATCCGGATTGGTTCCGTAACGAAGGATATTTTTTTTTTTATGAAAATTTATTTGTATACACAACACTGTAGGTAAAGCGCACAGGTGATGCGTTCTCCTTCGCCTATTTCTCTTTTGTCTTTCTCGTCACACACACGCACACAAGGCTGACTGTACCAACCTATCAGACAAATGGGTTGGTACCATCTAACGGCCAACTCTACCACCGCGCGCGCTCATTGGTCAAATCAAATAGCGCGCGCTTTCCCGGCTTCCTGTTACTCACTTCCGTCCCTTTTCGCGAAACCACTTCCACAGATTGAGAAAATGTTACACTTGAAAAATTTGTATTATTCTTCATAGTTTCCCAGAAAACTTATAACTTAAGCCATCGAACTTATTCGCAACACGCATTCCAAACGACACAGGCCATTAGAGGCACTCTCGTTTTTATCCCATTAGTGTAGATTAATTAGCACTGCTGTAAAAGACTTAATGACTATTTTTTTGTTAGTAATAGCTTGGTTTGTCAAGAATCTTATTTTTATTAAACCCTACACTGGAGACCTAACATCCCCGTCTCGGGTGATGGGCCCAACGGGATGCGACTTTGGTCGAAAGACCTAGGTCGGTGTTGTTGTTATGGCGGACTTACCATCAGGTAAACTTCCAGCTCGTCCTGTCACGTCAGTAGTGTAAACAAACAGGTGTGTTACCCTAACTTGGCACCACTGAAATCCAGTGCTGTGTGGTGCCAAATATTGAGCGGCGACCGAATCGTACATCAATATTTCTGAGTTGTTTATTTAATGTTAATATTAACTCTTATGGTGGGGCATAAAAGTATGATGAAAGTATTGAATAAATTTTTATTTCCACTCTTTAAATTAGTCACTTGTCTAGCGTCAATACTCTCTAATACATTAACATCATCATGAGTTCATAAACACCACAAGTAACTCATTTCAAGTAAATCAAATACATATATTTCACTCTGGTTAGCTTCATGAATATAAACAAACCATATTTGAACACCTCCTTAACATAAAATGTGTGGGTTACCATTACTTTCCACATAAATCCCGAATTCTCCATAACAACACCACAACTACCGCGAAGAAAGTCGCCTGCAAAAGCTATTTATTGTTTTAATTATTATGTACGAACTCCCGAACATTACACAATGGCGCATTCCTTCCTTTCCATATAACCTTCCTTTTTAACCGACTTCAAAAAAAGGAGGCTATCAATTCAACACGTTTTTTTATATAGTATTTTTGGGAATGCAATATATTCAAATATTGTATTGTATGATAATCTATCGGGGCTTCCAACCAAATGTAAAAAATTGTATGGTTGTATATAGGTATGTATGTTTGTATGTATCATCGATTATGGCCATTTTTATTGACTTACATTTACTTCAACTTAGGGAAGAGTGCAAGTTTCATCAAAATCGGTTCAGTAGTTTTCAAGATATGGACTAATACGTGAAAGTAACGGCCTAGCTTATTGATACGAGCTACGGGTGTAGAATAAATTCTTGAATTTCACTGGTAAGGGGAAAGTAAGGAATGAAGATATGAAAGTTGGTTTTAAAGATTTTTTGATTTCTTCGGTAAATTCTTGTGTAAATTACAGGCACCTGAGATGTAATATCCCCGTCTCGGGTGACGGGTGCAGCGGGGTGCGACTTGGGTCTTTTCATGCTTCAGTCAGGGAAGACCTAAGTTTCATTGCCGTTGTTATGGGCGGAGGTATTATATTGTAACTACTTAACATCAGGTGGGCCTCCAGTTCTGTCACATCAGTTATATAAAAAAAAGAAAAATAATACTTATTAAGACCAAGGCCCAGACCAAACATCTATGTTCGTCACACAAATGGTTCATCTATGTGGAAATCAAACCCACGAACTACAGAGAAAAAGGCATAGCTAACGCTAGTCGGTTGCGTTGGTTTATTTAAGCACCTAATAAGCTGCCATGTTCCAATTTCCAAACCAACAATATAGCGGGTAATTATTCATTAAACCATACTACGCAAACGATCAACGTTTGACGCTGCCCATGTTTTATTCATGAGCAGTCTTAGATGTGTGTTTAATTCGATATTTTATATGGTACACAGTAACTGCTGTGCCTCGCGGATTACACTATTAACCCACGGTTAAAAAGTGATATTATAGTGGGAAAAAACCGGCCAAGTGTGAGTCGACTCGCGCACGAAGGTAAAAAAAAATTGGAAAAAATCGCGTTCGTTGTATGCCTCCCTTAAATATTTGTTTTATTTCAAATTATTGTAATTATTTATTTTTAAAGTAAATATATATTATATTCGAGCTTGAAAACTTGAGCTTGAAATATTTGAAAATATTCATAGAATATTTTGAAGCGTTTTCAAGCTCGATATTAATAACGGTTTCCGTTAACGAACAAAAACGAACAAAAAATAAAAATCGCGTTTCAGTATGAGAGCCCCAAAAGTGTTTTATTTTTTTTAACAATATGACTCAGGTCCTCCCCTTCCGAAATACGAGGAGACGCCAGTCGCAACGTGCGCCCTTCTCTTTGATTTGGGAATGTAAAACCTCATGCACTTGTAATAACACCGGCACCAACAACCTTCTACTAGAACACAGCAGCACTAGTGCGATGGATTACCTGGGGTGATGGCAGTACTTCTCCAGACGAGCCTGGCACAGGTTTTACTGCTACTTTGGGTTGCTATTTTTGCACCACCCAGGATACACGCGTATCCAATGGAATGGAGTTCCAATGGACCCAAGTATGGACTAGTACAATAGATGGGACCACCATCTTCACGTGCCAAACAGAGCACGGAAGCTCTCTGTGCTTCTGACTTGTGCCCGGGCCAAGAGTTGCTTCACATAGATGATCTGTAAAGAACAGATAAGCAAGCTTCGCATTGAGCGCTTCTGGAAAAACTATTAATGATACTGTGACCATTATTTTTAATTTGTTACATCTACGACAACTTATGGAATAATGCAATTTTCATCAAAATCGGTTTAGTAGTTTTCCAGATATAAACTAAAATAGAATCTTTAATTCGAATGTTGGTTTTATAGAATTTTTAATTAATCTCTTGTTACAGTAAATATATTACACCACAAGACATGGTAATACGATTACGTATTAATGGCGTACACCCCAATAAGTACGAACACTAATGAAGCTATGGCCAGTAACTGTATTTTCCCAGAATTCCCTCAGCAGGAGGACGTATTCAGGCAAGAGAATGGGCCAAATATCAAAGAAATTTACCGTATGACTTCAAAATGAAGTTTCTCAATTGAAATGTATGTTTTTTTTTGTTTATTACGCGACACTTTCAGCCATTCTGAACTCTACTTCATGTTTTTTTTTAATGAAGAGTGTATTGTTAACTTTAAGATGGTACTATTCTAGTCGATAAGCCAGGTAAGGTCAAGGTGTGGTTTGAAAACTCCGACACCAGAGTTGACCACATATACGAAAATAAGAAGTTGGTACCATTGAAATTTTGTTGATATAACTACCCAGCAAGAGATAAGGGACGAAATTATCGAAGTAAATTTAAAAGATACTTAAAAGAAATGTCTTAGAAAACTATATTCTTTGCAATCAAAATATAAAGTATTATTAGTTATTAAATAAATGATATAATTAGTATCTCCGTTTGTCACTCAAATATTTGTCCTTGGTGGGGGCTTGAACACAAAAGCTACTACCAATTTACTGTACTGTACTGTAAGGCCATTATTATAGCTAATGATTGTAAAGACATCCCCATTTAATTAAATACCCTTAGTCCTCCCCTGCTGGCGTTTGCCCAAAGCACCGCCAGAATATTGTTTCCCAGGATAATGACTCGCTTCATAGCGATGTGGTTGCGTCGTTAAAAATCACGTATGTTTCTTTGTGAGAATTATCGAATTAAATATGCAGATTGCTTATAATTTCGAAAAATATGTTGCAATTGTTAACATTCGGTTTTTCGTGCTCAAGGGACTCAAAACCACTCTCGTGTGGGATTTCGACGCAAATGCACACAAAAAAGTTGTTGGAATCTTTTAGGATATATTAACACAGTTTTGATAATCATGGGCATTACAAAACATTAGAAATTAGTATTACTAGAAATATACATGAATACTAATTTCTAATGGAAAGAATACTTATTTTTCTAGTATATTATTTTTTCTTTTTTATGTGAATGAGTGACGGAACGAGCTGAGGGCCCACCTGATGGTAAGTGGTGACCCTCGCCCATGACAACAGTAATGCGCGCGACTCAGTATGAGATCCAAATCTTTACTGATTGAATTCATCCGGCTGCGTCCATCACCCGATACGTCTCATGCGCATGTGATTTCACCAGGAGCCACACCCCTCCACCAGAACACAGTAATGCAACCACTGCTGCTTGGCGGCAGATTCCAGATGTGGTGACAGTACCTCTGCGGGCGAACTTGGCACAAATTCTACTGCTATTAATATTTGATTACTCTGCAGGACAAAAGCCTCCCTTCCTTCTTTCCACTTCCCACGAACTTGTGCATGTTGACCATTATTTTACGTATGAAGTAATTTCATCTCGCCATCTGTGTCTGCAGCGATGTTGTCTTCTGTTCGAAGGCGTACACTTGGTAGATGATTTTATATATTTATATACATAATGATAAAGCATTGTTTGATTAAGGTGGCTGGTGGATAGTGGATGAAAAGAGCCGAATCAGCCTTAGCGGCGCTTACTAGGAGAAATGTATGTCCAATAAAGGTCGATGATGATGATTATATTAGCATACATATATCTGCACATACATAGATATAAAAAATGATCGGTGTTAAAGAACCCTCAATTTGAAAGCCTGAATCGCACTAAACCGGTTTTGGTAAAGATATTTGTGAGCATATGTTGTCAGTGTATAAATCCAGAATACAAACCATGCATTCAAAATCTAGTCGCCAGAGATCTGTAAACACTCGGAAACAGATGTTTAAAATGTGAAATTTATAGCCGTGGCTCGCTGTGACTCCGCAAGATTCAGATATTTTCGCGAGTGAGTGCCACGTTGTTTGCTGATATAACACATGTTTGGAACTGTATCGCCGTAATGCAGTGAGTTTCTGGACTTTGTGTACGGAATATAAAATTGTTGTGAACTGACCTGGAAACTTGATGGCTTTGTGGAACAGGCGCTGACTTTTATAGCGAAGGTCACATTGAATTAATCCAGACACGCTATACGAATGAGATTTCCGCTTGACAATATTCGCAGATCCACATTAGTTTTGCGCATATTGTGAAACGAAATAATGACAAAAACCGTAAGGAAATATATGTAAAAACCACCAATTGTAAATGTTGATAATTTTAGAATTAGATGTTGAACGATCATCCATGATCATGAAACATTCCAAGATCTAGTTTACAAAGTAAACGGATCATTGTTTTTATCACAATTGAGTACGTTTCGTTAATTAACTTCCGCAAAGTGATATCAAGTTTCCAATTCAGAGACTTAAATCATATATAAATATATTTCGATTAAGAAGGCGTACTACACTGTTAATAATTAAGACAAAACATCATAGCCTGTTGTCGTTTTGCTCCTCAACACGCAAAATAATTTGTAATTATTTGACAATATTGACAAAATACGTAGAAGGAACATTGTCTATGAAAAGGATCATGCACACGAAAAGAATGGAATGCTTCCATTAGAGTTTTCCTGATTGTTTCTCCCCGTGGAGGGTTGGATAGGGCACGCCTTATCACCAATTTCATAATAAAATCACGTTATTTTGTAGGTGCATTGAAAAAAGCCATTTCCATGTTTTTTTAAGAACCTATGGACTTACCTACTCACCTACTTACCAACGGAGCCACCTACGGACGCGAACCTACGAACATTTCCTCTGTGACCTCTATTTTTGTCTTGTTTTTAACGTATGTGCCTAAATTAGTATTTATTTACCGCTATTGTGTATGTTTTATTTGATTGTGGCCCAATCAGAATACTAGCACTGCGTTGAGACCACTTTCAATTTCTGGATGGCATTATGCTGAGATTGAATCTTTTTGGTCACACGCAATATGTACAAACGTGAGTTTGTACATATTGCGTTTGTACATATTGCGTTTGTATATATTCCGTTATTTTGATTTATTATCTTTTCTTGGGTACAAATAAGTAGGTAAGAAGTAAATTTAATTTTACCACGAAATTACTCGTACAATAGTAGGTATAAAACTTGCTATTGTACGGTTAATTTCGTGGAAGTAAATAAATGCATTACTTGTCCTTGAGAATACTGAATGGTCGATAATGAAATTTCCCTGCGCGTTAATTGGGTGTCATTGGATATGATTGTTTATTTAATAATAAACTACGATAATTTATACTGTTGAATAAATAACAAGGGACTAGAAAATGTACTGTTTTGCGCATTTATTTCCATACTATATAACTAAACTAGCTACGCCCCGCGGTTTCACCCGCATAGTTCCCGTTCCCGTGGAGAATACGGGGATAAATTGATTTTATTTTTTTCGTTAATTTTCCAATGTTTTAATAGTTATTCTGCTATTCGGGACGGAAACAAATCCAACAAATCAAAAACCATGGCAATCGGTCCAGCCGTTCTCGAGTTATAAGTGTTGTAACAAACACGACTTTCTTTTATATATATAGATTTTATAGAAACCTCAAAAATTGTAGCCTATATGTTATTCTGATGTATAAGCTATATTGTGGTAAAGTTTCATTCAAATCCATTCAGTAGTTTTTACGTGAAAGAGTAACAAACATCCATACATCCATACATCCATACTTACAAACTTTCGCCTTTATAATAGTAGTAGGATTAGTATTAAGATATTGTTTTCAATTTGAGTTTATTTGTGATTATTGTTATAAAATTAAGTTTTACAATCATATACTTGTAAAGTTATATTTATAAATATATTATAATTACGTAGAAGTTCTTATATAAACAATTGTTTACAACGCAACTGTCAAATTAAGTAGAAACAATAACATATTATACAAATTGCTTTTATGAGTTAAAAATATTTGATTTTATTAAAAGGTTGATTGATTTCAGCATTTACTTAAAAAAATTATGTTCAGAATGACAGCTCAAAGTCCAGAGAACGCAAGTTGTAGGAAAATGGGGGAGACACTCAGAAAAGACAAAAAGAAAAGGGAAATCGAAGTCATAGTCATCAAATTGGTCATGTATCTGTTGTTGTCTCAACACAGGGGATTACAGGCGCTTGAGGCGTAATATCCTTGTCTCGGGTGACGGGCGCAACGGCATGCGACTCGGATCTTTCCATACTTCGGTTGGGGATGACTTAAGTCGTGTTACTGTTGTTATGGGCGAAGGTAACCACTTTACATTAGGTGAGCTTTCAGGTCGAAAATACTGTCTTAGTCTTATGTTCTTGTTTCTTGCTAATTATTATTTCTTGTTTATGTTTATGTTCTGTATATTGTATAGTAGAATAAATGTTTTTTTTCTTCTAGAAACCATTCCACTATAAATATAGCTACGTCCATCACCAGCCGTATATTCCCACATCCTTGTCTTGCCTTGTTCGTGCACTCAACACAATTGCGCTCGAATGGGAACCGATTTTAAAATGTAAATCACTGTTCATTTAATGACTATTGATCGAGTTCATATTTATAATGCTTGAGGTAAAGTTTCGTAAAATAGTTTTAAGTAGGGCAATAAGAAGGCTAATTTGGGTTATGTCTGGATAAAAAGCAGAAAATGAAAGAATTGAAGAATTTTTAATCAGTTACATGTTTTTGCGTGACTTTTGTAAAGAGACGGGAGAAACAGCCCACCTGATAAAATGAAATTCCTTTGCCCTTCTGGTTGGAATTTGAAGGATGTTAGCAACAGTCAAAGCTGTACCAAGTTCATCCGGAAATGTACTGCCACCGTACCAAAACTCCGTACCTAAAGTGAGTTTTTTTTTATGTGAATGAGTGACGGACCCAGCTGAGGGCCCACCTGATGGTAAGTGGTGACCCTCGCCCATGACAACAGTAATGCGACTCAGTATGAGATCCAAATCTTTACTGAGTCGCATTCACTCTGCGTCCATCACCCGAGACGAGGACGACTTTTGTGACATGGCTAACGATGATTATACATTACACATTTATGTTAATACATTCTATATCTATCTATTAGTATGATGAGAATACGTTCTAGTTGAGTGTATAGTGTCTTCGAACCGAGTGGTCCCAGATTCGATTTATATATTGATTAATATATCGCATTTCCTCGTTGAAAACACGGGAGGAAATGGCACCATTATATTAAGAACGTGTATTGTATATTTAAATAACAATTTTCCGACATCTTACGTACAAAGCACCCAAATAATGTCGCGTCATATTTTACTTATGGCACCATTAACTCATCGGTGAAAATAAATATTCAAAGCTTTTCGTGGGAATATAATCCAAGAGTTTTACCTAAAAATGTAATCCAAGTTTTAGGTAGAGAATTCTTGAGAAGATAAGCGACTGGTGACATAATATCTAAGTAAATCTTTATAGATCTTTATCGTAAAGTTGCGTACATTCCGATCTTCTACAGGCGTCTGTTTTTCCTGAAACTACAAAGTCAAAGTCAAACTCATTTATTCCTTTAGATCTCAAGTATCATTTGGACACGTCAAATTTTACACATACATGTAAAAATATTCGTGAGTGTACTACCTGGGATTCTCCAAGTCAAGGGTAAATAAGTATCTTCTAGACCTTCGTGCTCCATCATCAAACTTATAATATCATCACTCAACATCAGGTGAGATTGAGGTCTTTCAGTCTATCTACCTGTTTGTTCCAGCTAATCTCCAAAATGGCTGGACTGATTTTGATGGGACATTCACTGGCACATAGCCGATGTTATAAGGATTAACTTAGGCTACTTTTATTTTAGCATCGCGGAAGAAGTCGCGGGTTGTTAGAATTAAGAATTACCTGTTGTAATTCTTAATTAAATTCTTCTCAGGATGACATGAGATTAATTTTTCTTGCCTTACTTAAAAAATGACGGAAAACATCGTGAGGAAATCGGCATGTCTTAGAACCAAAAATTCGACGACATGTAACATCTACCAATCCGGATTGGGCTCCCGTGGTAGATCAGAGCCCATTCACTCTCAATTATCGAGAGTAGGCCGGTGTCCCTGCAGTGGGAACATTAGAGGCTGGTACGGACTGTTTTTCTTGAAGCTTTTAATACATCGCTAACTCCTGGATATTTATGTTACCCTTATCTTGAAAATAAATTCGCATCATCGAGCTCCACGTAACAGTAGATATTTTCGTCGTAAAATTATAAACACATGCTCCCGTTTTTACGACGGACATTGTTGCTATGACCAGTTCACACTTACAAGTTACTAGCCAGTTAGAAGAGTTCAATTAGTAACGGGAAATAAATATTGGATAGCTAAATAGCATTTAATACAAGCCATTATACAGAATGTACAATTTCTTGAACGATTCATTAAAATTTTTACTCAGGGAATTATTTTTTTTCACTTTGACAGTTCAAATGTGAATAATGAAGCTCAGGCAGTTGTTAACCTGATAAACCTGAAAATATTTCTCTCATTGAAAATAGATATTTTTATAAATTTATGGATATTATATTTCTATTAAAGAGGAAAGTCAATTTTACTTAGCAAAATCTAATAAAAACGGACCTTCCTCAAATACAGTGCAGGCACTGAAGTTTTTTTACCTCTACTAAAATGAGGGCAGTTATAAATTTGAAGGCTGATTGCCCGTATTTGGTGTTTTGATATTACCATTGATGCAATATATCTCTAAAAGTGATGCTCCAATTGCACAGCAGCTATATTAAAGCTTAATAAATATTATATAAAAGATTTTAAAGCTCATAACAACTTTTTTAAGGGATTATGATGGCATGCCGTTTTTCTCACACAGCTAAGTAGCTGTCTATTCCAACTAGCATGCCAGTTGCATTGTAAACCAGCGATAGCCAAAAGGATTGCTCGTAAAATGACGGGTTGTAAAAACTGCTGTTCTTTTATGTTGTCCTAGTGTATGGTGTTTTATGGTTACGTGATAGGGATTTTGATTTCTTTGGAAATTGGAAGGAAGTTACCGAACTTTTGGAGCAACAAATCCAAGAAGTTATTTAATACTAGCTGACTCGACATATTTTCCTGTCTTAATTCACAATTTGACAAAATCCCATACGTACTAGACGGCTCGATTCCCGGTCGGGGCATACTTTGTGTGGTGAGCATGAAGTTTGTTCTCGGGTCTTGGGTGTTTGTCTTGTGTTTCTGTGTTTGTCCATGCCATCTGCGACACAAGGATCCTAGTGCAGAGGTATGAGTGTGTTAACGTTTATTATTAACGTTATTACAATATTACTATATACCGTATACGTTCCGTAGTACATCTACGATCTATTTTAAGGTTTAGCCATCATTAGCAATGTAAACGCCAACAATATTTTATTGCGAAATCATTTAAATCGTCTTTTCTCTCTTATAATACGAAAAAAAATCTTTCGGAAAAAAAACTCGGAATCGTAGTGAAAACCGTATAAAATCTGTTGCTTGGTTTAGAAGAAGTTAGCGGACTACTTAACGTTACTTTTTAGGTATATAAAACTGTACCGTCATCGCACCGCAAAATAACAAAAAATATTTGACATATCTTTAAATTCATTAATCATTCGTAAATGCGTAAAAAAACTTGTATAAAAAATAGGTAAACTTGAAATTTATCTGTATACATTTTATTTCTAGTTAAAACGTATTTTTACAAGAAAATTGGGTAAAGACCCAAAATATAAACGAGGTCGCCCAGGCATACGTGTATAATTGATGCATGGATCAACGCCTTTGTTTTACTTTTTATTCTTTATTCTTTTTGTTATTCATGCTACATTATGTTATTTAGTTTAGTCGTTTTCTTATATCTTCTTTCTGTTAATTAGCTCTTAAACTTGTTTTTAGTAGTTAATAACTTTTACTTACTATATAATTCTTTTTTCTCTATATGTCAATTACGTTTGATTCTTACAGGCATGTTAAACTCAAACTTATTAATTCCTTTAGATCTCAAGTATTGTTTGGACACGTCTAATTTTACACACACAAGTAAACATATTCGTGAGCATATCGCCGTCCCCAGAGAACAAAAAGATAAAATACAAAAATACATCTCTTGAGAAAAAATAAAAAAACATGTTTTTGTCGATACGTTCGTTTGGATTCGTAAATACTGCACATAGATTGATCGGACAGATGATTTTTTTTTGAAAATTCGAAATGTAAATCATTCAAAATGTTTTAATGACATACGCGTAAGATACGCCAAAATAGAAATATTTCAAAAATTTTGACGAAGTTTGGTACCAGAATAGCTTATATCCTGGATTAACACAGGCTACTTTTGATCCCGGCAAACTACTAGTAACCCGGCGGGGCACAGCGAGTAAATTAAAAAATAATGTTTTTAAGCATAAACTGAACAGTATTACATCCAAGGAACATTATTGGTCCCAGGTTCCAACTTTCATTTTGCTATCTTGTAGTTTCACCTTAAAACTTCGACTTTTGAAGCTATTACGAAAGTTTAGCTTCGTAAAATATTAGTGCTTTCAAAATAATTGTTGTAGATGTTCACGAGGGTGTCTTTGTATCAAACAGGCTTGCATGAAACTATAAATAATAAAAATCTCACTAGCCTCAAAGGTTTGCTGGAAGAAAACTCTCGTTATGGTTATGCTCACAATGGGACATATTTTTATTTATAAGTTTTGTCCAACTTTCTTGTGTTTGTACAATAATGAATTACAGAATATTTCACATAGCCACAAATGAGGCAAAGCTTATACTATGGGAGTCAGATTACGGGTAAAACACTTTAAAGTGTTTTTTAACACAGACACAAAATCAAAATACCTATCAGACAAATGTTTATTCTGAGTGGGAATCGAACCGACGACCTACAGTGCAGAAAAGTAGCGAATTAATTTTTTTTTTCTAATGTGACTTATATGAAGCTCAACCCACCAGATGTTAAGTTATTACTACCACCCATAAACAATAGTAAAACGACAACAATCCTCCCAGGACAATTATTTGCGTGGCGAACATAACTGTTTATTCTGTCTGGGTGTTATTATAACATTGTATGTAAGTATTTACAATCAAAAACTACTGTTTAAGTATTGTAACAGTACCTAATCTTCCCATAGATTTGGTTAGATTATGTTGAAAAATACGTTTCCAGGATTCCCTGCATTGCAGGTGACATGGACAAATACAGAAACATAAGACAAACACCCAAGACCCGAGTACAAACTGAACACTCATCACAAGTCTGCCCCGATCGGAAACCGAACCCGGAAACCCTCTCTCTAACTCTTAAGTTACAGAACCGTCAGATTTCGCTGTGTAAAATGTATGGATATTTCACACAGCAATATTTATTTATTTTATAAAAACGTTCACTTGTATTTCTACTTTTTTTGCACTGATACTCAAAACTTTCCAGCATCTATAGCTTATTACAAACCAGCTTTATGCAAAGTAAACAATGATCGTCTATCGTTCAATCTGCAAAGTGCAAGCCGTCAGCAATCAGGGGAGTATCGAGCGCAGTGAAAACGATTCAACGATGCTCAAGTTGGGTGCCCAAGAGGCCCCCACACAGCAACTACGGAACGCAATATATAAAAGTGAACTCTCAAGTTATAAAAACATGGTTTAAAATAAACAAGTTCATTTTACGAAAATATAAAAACCACCAACTCGGTAATGAGCTGATGACTTTGAAACGGCTAGACCGATTTTGATAAAACATATCTTAGAACCACCACTAAAAAAACCTGTTATTATATAAAATAAATCAGTTCACACGTTTAAGAGCTACGGTGCACAGACAGACACACATAGAGATCAAACTTATATCACCCCTCTTTTTGTGTCGGGGGTTAAGAATATACAAAAACTAATATTTTTATCGTCAAATCAAATAATTTTTTAACGTTTATATACTCATTTCTCTGCATTACGACTCCTAGTGTTGCAAGTGGCGTGAACAAACAGTAACAATACAAACACCCAAGAACAAACAACGATCATTAGACAAGCGAGCTGAGTTTAGACAGCTTAATAAATAAATGAATTCAATAATTATAAATTGAACACGGCAAATTGGCAGTAACGTGGATACAGTTATCTTGATTTAGATTTGACACTTTACTTTCAGCTGTGCAATTTATTGCCTTAAAAACTACAAATACGAGTATATGTTGAAAACTGTCAGTGATTAAATTTTAAGACAGTTTTGTTGCCAACAACAAAAGTGACAGAGTTATATTTAAAAAAAGTTTGGACGCCTTTGGTTCAAACTAATAAGATCACGTACTGAAATAATTCTGGAAACAACACTTTTACTCAGTTAATTGTGATTATTCGATTTAGCAAAAAGCTTAATTTAGCACGGTTGGATCTGCGCAGAAATAGTTTTCGTTGGAATTCACTCTCTAATTATTTCAACAGCGTCTTTCATTTTGTAGTTCTATTCGATTGCGTTGATATATTTTTGTAAATAATTATGAGAATTAAAAGACGAAAATAGACTGTTCCCCAAGACAAAGGAAACCATAACTATAAATAACACTAAAAATTCGGAAAATACTTATTTTTATACTGTTTTTGTAAACTTTATGAAATTATAAAACAGTGTACTAATTATTGCTAAGGCAAACATTCAATAGGAAGGAATCCAAATTGCCTTGTTTTATATATTCTTTACTATCTCAGCAAACCGACTTCCAAAGTTCATTTACTTGTTTTTATATCACAATTACTAGAAAACGCGAAGTATTTTGCTTTTCTATGATTTTGTTCTTCGCCTATGGCAAACCAATTTTAATCTATTTTTTAAAAAGATTTCGTGTGCCACCTTATGCCTAGAAATAAGGGATGAAATAAATCCAGTTTTCTCCTTTTTTTAGTCTATTTTCATACAATATTTTCTACCAGAATGAACACTTGCAAACATACTAAACTGGGTCACAATTTCTGCAACACGCGAATCGTCTGCTCAAACAGTAAAAAAACAATGAAAATAAAATAATTAACGGTATTACCACGTACACCATCATTTTTCTTGCAATCTATAATATCAATCAATTCATTGCAATTAAAAATTCAATTAAAAAGCTGCAATCTCAATGCGGTGTCTTATTATCAGCTGTAAGCCACCGCTTACTCCTCGGCACTGGAGGCTTAAATCAACTCCTGCCTGATGACAGTAGCATGGAGCGAGATGACGGAGCGAGTGGATGTCAAGCGGTGAATTATGTAGCTTTTTGCGACTTGCTTGCTTTTAATCACTAACGTACTTGGCACTAGTAAACACTTAAGCCTCTGCAAGCGAGGTCATAGGGCATGGAGCGGGAGAGAAAACTGAGAGGCGCAGTAAAATATCTTTATGTGATTGCGAGAAAAGACTAATTGCTTTTGTATTGAATATTTCAAACTCTTGTTCCAACCAGTTCGGTTTCCCGAGGATCAGATGGTTCCATACAACAACCGTATTTTCTGCGGATATAGAACAATATCACGGCCAAACCAAGCACAAACATCACTATAATTCCGACATAATCCATTAATCTCTCGGATGAAACATACAAAAATAGAAAATACAATGCTATGAAATTGGACATAGCCACAGATCAAAAATGGGATTGAGTTTAATGTCAACTTCAAAGTTGTTGCTTGGTAAGTGCCAGAGTAAATAAAGTTAAAGAACTTTTTTTTTTTTTTTTTTTTTTTTTTTTTTTTTTTTTTTTCTCTTCTTTAAATAAACTGGTCATATGTTGTACAATTAACCCTGATGCAGAAAAAACTTGCGAACGTATAGTACATTAACTCGGACATTGGCAGAATTTGTGTGGCACAAATCACACAAAAGGCCAAAAATAAGAAGAAGAAGTGCCAGAGTCATTGGCCCAGTTGCTTGGTGATTACTCTAATAAAACCATATCAGTATGCCAGATATGTACATCGCATAACCATATATAAATATACTATCGAGATCAAAGCAAATAAGATACTCGAGGCATTACATCCCCGCCTCTGAATGGAAGACTTATTTTTTATGTGACAGTAGTGACCAGACAAGCTGAAGGCCCACCTGATGTTAAGTAGTTACCTCAGCCCATAACAACAGATATACGATTTGGGTCCTCTCCGGCCGAAGAAAACCCAAGTCGCACCCCGTTATGCCCGTCACCCGAGACCCAGATATTATTTACGTCACCCCTTAGCACCACCCAGGGACTTGGCTGAGTAGTATTATTGTAGTTTATAGCCGGCGGCAATCAATTAACACCAGCAGGTCTGCCAGCTCATTCCATTCCATCAATTAATATGCATAAAAAAGTACTGAAGGGAATCTGACTGATTCTGAGCTAGCTGTTGTCTCGTATGCTACAAAGCTGACTATCCCTTTATCAGAAGAACTTCTGCACTTTATCCTAGATTTGTTTGTTCTATTTTATCTCAGAGACAATATAAATAAAGTTTTCTTTGTGGAGCAAACAGGGCATCTACGAAGTTTGTCTGTAACGGCGTACTCACAGTGTTCCTTAGTTCCCGTGTTTAATTTACATAAGCAAACCATAGCAACATTTATTTATCATAGCAATGCAAACATATACAGAGAATATGGGTTCTTACCTAGTTTGAGAATCAATTTACAAATAATATGTAACTGTCCTATGATCAATCTTCTTCCTTTCGTGTAAATAAGTGGTCGGAGCCGGTAAGCCGGAGTTTTCAAACCGCCTGGCGGCCTTCGACATGGCGTATCGACTAATAGCCGGGACCAAAATCTTAACGCGCCCTCCAAAGCACGGAATTAGTCAGTTCAAATGGCACTAAACGGTCACCCATCCAACTACTGACCGGCAGTAGAGTTTCTTTACAAATGATCTGTAAAGAACATTCAGGCAAGCTTCGCCACGAGCGCTTCATGATTAATAAAACAAAAGGACTATTATGTTATTTCATAATAACAAGAAAAAGTTATAATAATTTTTCCGAAAATGTAAAAACTTCTGACTGAAGCTGAAACGACTCAACCGATTTTGATAAAACATGTCTAAGATTGTTTTTCGTTATCCGAATACGGGAATATAGGCTACTTCTTATCCCGGAAAAGTTTTTTATATAATAAAAAAAATATAATAAAAATAAGCCTATGTGTTAATCCAGGATATAAGCTATCCTGGTACCAAATTTCATCTAAACCCGGTGAGCTGTTTGAGCGTAAAGGTGGTACAAACTTACACACACACACACATACAAAGTTTTGTCTTTATAATAATAAATAAATATATGAAAGATGATATATAAGATATATGTAAAATGTAATATAAGATAATATTAGAATTCTGTATACGGCATTCAGCACCCTAGGATAAACAACCCTTAACAAAGTCTCTAGCCAAAGTGTAGTGGTCTTGTTCTGCCAAATATTTGCATGTGAAAAGATGTTGTAACTTCGCAAAAGTCGGCAAACTAGCTAATACAATGCCAACTTAGTGAGTTCTAGAATAAGTTTCAAGTGAGTTATGGAGAATACAGTCATTTTCTTAAACATTTTATTTGGGTAATAGAATTGCTAAATGGGATTCGAACTTGCACACCGAGGGTTTAGTGCCGCACGTAAAGCTTCGGAATTCAATTCCACTCCAATTTCGCGAATACGTAATACTGTCTCCGTGGGGTTTCTTGTCTGCTTCCTCCGCTCGGTTAGAAGAGACGGAAACTAAACAAATGGGTAAGAGAGTACCTTAAACTGACTGTAATTTAACATATCATGTCATGTAATGTGCCTAAGGAGATCTTGTGACACGTTATATGCGCAAAAATATGTAATATAAACATGTGTGTGTAAATTTTGACGTGATCAATACATGAGATTTAAACCAATAAATATGAATGAGTTTGTACCACTATATTTTTATCTTCCACTCGACGAACATATTTAGATTCTAAGGGATCAAATGCCTATAAGCAAACAACTAAAAAAAAATTACTGATGTGACGCGACAGGATGGTGTAACAGCTCACTATGACACAACAACAGCAAATACGACTTAGGTCGAAATATGAAAGTACCTACCCAAATCACATCGCGTTCCGCCCGTCGTCCTGAGACGGAGGTAATATAATTATAGTACTGTAATTACAGTATTGTCAATTTCTAGTCATAGTTTCTATGCCAGTCATAAAAGTAGGTTAGAACAAAAATCATGTTGTACAGCTTAAAATGTAGGTACGATATGCTTTTTTCGCAAAAATAATAATTCCAAGCAAATAGAATTTGAGAAAAGTAAAAACATACGTACCATGCAAAAATTCCATGAATAGATAGCTGAAGCGAGCGTACCTATGCATTTTAACACATGCTTTGCATATTATGAAACCAAAACAATGTATATATTAAGGAACGCATATGCTTGGCTGGAAATTATGCATTTTTTCGTACGCTACCGTGTCTCGGATTTACAGGATTATCGTGCAGACAATATAAGAAAAACCTTATATTATTTAACTAGCGACGCACCCCGGCTTCGCACGGTTCTTCACATTAAACAACGTAGGACGTATTGTAATACAATTTCGTAGTACATCATTTTGATCTATCTCTTAAGTTGTTGCCAATATTAGCTATATAAGCGCCAAAAATTATGTTTTTAAGACATCATTACAAATCACGGCTTTTCTCAACTATAATATGCATGTATACATTAAACCTGCCGCAAAAAACTAAATGATTGTGAAAAACCATTTCAAAGTCCGTTGCGTGGTTGAAAAGAACAGCTAGCGACTTTGCTTTATACTATTTAGAGATTAAGGAAGTCGAGACAGGCAGGAGTTTCGAGGAAACTTGGAGCTACGCTTTGTGCTAAGGGCGTTCCCAAGAGGTCATCCTTGGTAAACAAAGGTAGGAGCAGTGGCCCTAGAGATTCGAGATAAGTATTTTATTTCTATTCCGTCCCACTGCTAGGTGGAGTTTCCAAACCCTTCGACACTTTAATAATAGTAGTTTAAAGATAATATGCGTATATATTGTTAATATATATATTATTTAGACACTAGGATTTCCTGAGTCGCAGGTAGCATGGACAAACACCGTACCAACCTCTAATGTCCCTACTGCAGGGACACCGTCCTAATCTCGATAATTGAGAGTGAATGGGCTTTGATCTACGACGGGAGCCCAATCCGGATAGGTAGATGTCACATGTCTTCGAATTTTTGGATCTATGACATGTTGGTTTCCTTAGCATGTTTTTTTCATCGTTTCGGGAACGTGGTCTTCTTCTTGCGAGGAACGTGGTAATACGTACATCATTTTTTCACGTGAAATACTCATTGGTGCACGTGTGGGTTTGAACCAGAGACCTTCAAAATGAAAGTCAGCGTCTCGTTTCTATTTGTCTGGGCCACCACGTTCGCCCCTGAACAAAAACAGAAACAAGATAAATACCCAAGACACACAAACTTTGCTCTTATCACACAAAGTCTGCCCAGCCGGGAATCGAACCCAGGACCCCTTACTTCTAAAGCAGGGTTAATAAATAAACTCTATATACCTATTCTACCTCTTAAGATATATCAAGGAATTACATACACGGCTAGCTGCAAACAATAGACAATAGGATCAGATTATGCCCTTGTATTTGATCGCTCAGGTATTAGGAGACGCTTCAGATAACACCAATGACACTGGTCCTCATGGGCGTACCCAGCTTCTGGCCTAGGGGGGGGTAAGTCAGATTTTTTAGGTATTTTCGTTCGCGGCTTTTTTTCATACACACTACAGCCGCACTTTCATGCAAACAGCCGCAAACGATCCTGCTTTATAGGTAGTTAATTAAATATAAGTTAATTTGACTATGCATACATTTTTATTTTAATCGCTTCTTAATTAATATTATATTTCTACGGGGGGCAGCAGCTGTAAACGTTTATTTATAGAAACAAAATAACTAAACGTTTACACACTCACCCCTGCAATAGGATTCCCTTCGTTGCAGACTGCATGGACAAAAACAGAAACACGAGATAAACTCCCAAGATCTGAGGATCAAACCCGAGGCCCCTCGCTTTGTACGCACGGCAACTACCAACTAAGCCACGGAGCTGTAAATGAGAGGCATTTGAGGTCCATGTTGCTCGCGATTCTAGGTATCTACCTTTATCCCTACACATGACCCTTGGGTGCGAATGGAGTAACCCAAAGTAGCAGTAAAACTTGGTCTGAAGTAGTACTGCCCCCACATCTGGCGCCGCCAAGCAGTGATGCACTTGCATTGCTACGTTCCGGTGGAAGGGTGTGGATAGCGGTAAAGTTACTCATTCTCAGAGTGCGCAGCGCAATGTGACTTGGGTCTTCTCATACTTCGGTAGGGAAGAACTTGACTCATATCGCTGTTGTCCATGTGCGGTAGTAACTACTTAATATTGTAAGCTTGTTCAGTCACAGCAATCGCATAAAAATATAAAAAACAAGGTAGGTAAAGTAACTCTTTTGTTAGCGAGACGATACTGCTACCTATTCTGTAGCCATACATTTAACAAAACGAAACACAATCGAGTAAAATAGCATCCACAAAAGCCATTGACGCCAAAATCCGGTCAATATTATCAATTCGTATTGTACACAATGAGTGAACCGCATCGCTACCGATTACACTACCTCATGCGGAACCCCAAAAGTAGACGATAATATTGTTGTAATTTTCTCATTGGAAATTTATCATGGGTAACCAGGTATCATCAGGAGAAGTAACTATACATTTTGTAAACGCAGTTTTATGTTCTAACTGTGTTCTATATACAGTGTTCTGACTTTTATTTTAGTAACGGAACGAGCTGTAATGTTCCTAATGTTCCTACTGCAGGAACACCGGCCTACTCTCGATAATTGAGAGTGAATGGGCTCTGATCTACCACGGGAGCCCAATCCAGATTGGCAGATGTCACATGTCGTCGATTTTTTGTTTCTAAGACATGCCGGCTTCCTCACAATGTTTTCCGTTACCGCTTCGAAAAAACTTATTGGTGTTGCTCACGTGGCAGATCAAAGCCCATTCTCAGTTATCGAGACTAGGCCGGTGTCGCTGTAGTGGGAACAATAGAGGCTAATGAGGAAGATACGGTATGCTCAATGCTATATTTGTTATTAATCGCCAAGAATGCTCCAATCCGAGCCATAAATTTCAAGTCAAATAGTAGAAATCATTTGAGCGATTCTCCACAGATTGTCATAAAACGCCAAATAAATAGAAGATATTTCGAATATTCTACCACTTCCGTGTTTGAATTTTGGAAATGGAATGTCGAACATTCCTTTCGTTTTGCTGCCAGTGAACGATTTTTTATCAAAGACATTATTATTCATTGCAACAGTGTTCTTAAATACAAATACAATCACTGTTCCTGTTATACAAAGTTTCCTTCAGCAACATTTGTGTGATCAGCATGAAATTTGTTCTCGGATTTACTGTCGAGAATGTATGTTGTGTGTCCATGCCCCCTGCAATATAGATAATCCTAGAACAAGTATTGAATAAAAATAAGTAGTACAAGCAATGAAAAAATTAAAGTATTTTTTTTTTAAATATATACGTAGTACGTTGGACGACCGAGGTACCAAGGCTCGGTTTCTTGCTTTTTATTTTTGTAAAAAAAATATCTTTTACTAAATATCCAATTACACACTCTATCTGAACACAAAATTTCATACAAATTGTTAGAGCCGTTGATACGCGAAGTTATAATTATACAAGAATTGTAAGTTTGTAGTAATAGGATTAACACCCAAACACAGACCTCTATGTTCGACATAGAAATGCTTGGGAATCGAACCACGACCTACAGCGCAGAAACCATAGCCAACTAAGCAATGCAGCCAGTAGAACAATAACAATTAATACAGATACAGAATATATATTAAACATCTGAGTTCAGAATTAAACAGATGTGCTTCTAGATTACTCAAGATAATATTGGATGCAGGCAAATACAAGTGGGATTTACTGCTAGATTGTATGGCTAGACGTTCAATTTAATTTAATGAATTAGAAGTCTCACTGAGGTAAAGTTTACGATGCAATTACAAGTTGATGGGGTCTCCTTACGAGCTTTTTGTTCTCATTGCAGGGGCATTATCTGACTGGTCAAATTTAATGGTAATAAAGTAAATTGGTACTCAGGCGTACTACGCGATAATACAGAATTCGCTGCTTGTGGCAGGATTTTTTTTAGAATGGCAACAAAATTCGTATGCTTGTGTGAGTATGAGAGTATAGCAAAAGGGAAGTGCACCCTTCCATTAAAAAAAACATAAGAATTGATCGTTAATCAAAAAAAAACTATCTGAAGTACAGAAGAATTACAACTCTTCCATTTTTTGAAATTGGTAAAAACCGAATAAATCGACTTCATTACTTTCATACCTATTATTCGTGGTGAGAGAATGCTTAACATACATTATTACCACTACACAAAATACACTATTCATCTAATTAATCTAATTAATGGGGAACCATGAGTATAAGGAATAACCGAAGGTTCTGTCCATTAATTTCACTTTTATTTCACACTAGCTGTGCCCGCGACTTCGTCCGCGTGGACTTAGATCTATCCTAGCCTAGAGGATAGAAATATAATGTGATGCTTATTATGTCTGTTCGTTACTATTATATTAAAATTATGTTATAATATAATTAAATCTCAAAATACTTTATTTTCAATAGATTCTTACGATATTACTTGGGTTTTGTTAACTGGGAAGGTTAAAGACTTGATTGGATGATGAACTACGTAAGTGAAACTGCAACCATTGCAAATGTATACAATAATGCTTCTCTGTAAACTATACTATAGAAGTCGTCTTTTCAGGATATTTCAGGAACGCGCGCATAAAAATTATTTGAATTGCTAAGCCGGGAAAGAGCTAAGTATGGCGGACCGTGCAAAAAGCAACTCAATATTAGGTCTACGTCTGATACCAAAAAAGTTTCTTCTTGTTCTTTGTTTCTGGTCACTGCGGAACATAGGCTCACCGGAGACTGAATGCGTTTAAAACTAAATGGGCAGTTGATAGGAATGAGAGGAATTCTCTAAACTCTTGACTTCCAATCTGGCGCCGTAACATAATTTTGGAAGACTTAAATTTATAAAAGAGCAATGGGCACTCCGACATTTAGTTTCATATTATATATATTGTGTGATGGGAGTCCAGATGCACTCAAGAAATTTAAACATTCGATGGAATAGTTGGTAGGGTCTTATTGTTCCCGCCTGACCGCGGCTATAGGCGGAAACCTTTCGCTGTCAACTATGGTCTCATCCATGATTGACAGCGGGAGATCTTGGGTGGCAGCTCAGTCCTTCTTGAAGGAAGTAATCTCGCAGAAGGAAGCAGCCGAGAGGGTAAGGGAGGAAGAATATCCTCACTCTGATAGACGCAGGAGAGTGGGTCGACGTAGGCAGGCGCATGAGCGCCGCCTGCCACCCTAACGGGAACTTCCCGGCGGTAGATCCGGGGAATCTGCCGTCCGACGGATGAGGTCCTCACGGAAGGTTGGCGTGTTTCGTGTTCCGGGCACGGCACTATAGGGAGGTACACATCGTGTTGGGGTCCCGATACGCGAGGACCAACGCCTCTGGCCGGCCGGGTACGGCCACTACCGTACCCGTAGCCCCAGCGTGAAGGCGTAGTGCAGGAACTCCAAGGGGGTTATATTGTGTATTCCCCCAGCACTGCTATTAATACACGCCTCCCCAAGGCGTGGGGTATAAGCAAAGTATTTACCCCTTGACAAAAAAAGCTTCTTATTGTTCCACTTCTCTGTTAATAGAATGCCATTCCCATTCCCTGCCATTCATTCACTCAATGCCATTCCCTGGGACACTGCTCAATGTTGTATCAGTGTTGTTAGATCATCATACACATATGAAATAAGTCCTGAAGTAACAAAACAGTGTTAAATACAGTGAGAAATAAGTCCCCCGTACCGATCTATTGGATCTAGTTGCTCGCGTCCGCAGGTGTGTACCCTTTGATTCCCTACACGTACCCTCTGGGTGGTGCTAAAGCAGCAACCAAAAAGTAACAGTAGAACTTGTGCCAAGTTCGTCCGGCGAGGTACTGCCACCACACCTAAAATCACACAAGCAGTAGTGCTTGTATCGTGAGATGTATCATCCCCGTCTTGGGTGATGGTCGCAGCAGGATGAGTGCGACTCAGTCTAAGATCCAAATCTTATACTGAGTCGCATTACTGTTGTCATGGGTGTGGGTCGCCACTTACCACCAGGTGGGCCCTCAGCTCGTTACGTAACTAACTCACAAAAAAAAGATAGCATAGCATGGTTTGGCCGCCATCTCACCTGATGGAAAGTGAAGATGCGGCCGACGATGGAGCACGCTTGTCTAGGAGAAACCTATTCACTCTACTCTTGAAGACTCCCAAATTGTAATGGTCAGGGAACACAGACTCAGGCAAAGCATTCCACTCCCTTGCAGTACGCACAATAAAAGTAGTTTCAAATCGCTTAAATCGAAAACAAATGTCGCAAGGGTTATTTAATTTCACCCCTGATGATGATGATGATGATGTACCCTGAGGATGATTTACCTATGCGGCTATTTTCTGCCGGACATACGGCCATTGCGTTACTCCAGTGTACTGTAGGTCTCCGTTAAGTAAATTACTCGTTTGATAGCAAGCTTGGTACTCGTATTTAAGATACTGGTTATCATCAACCTTTTGCAGTTCAAAGTACAAAGAAAAACTAAACTACCTTTAAACTAATTACCTAATTAACTAACCTAAACTAAGACTAAACTACGACTAAACCTGTCATCTGCCTTCAAGCGCCTGCTCATATTCATATTGCAATACACCGAACCGCCACACCGAGTCAAGAACGCAGGACTCGGCAGGCGCTTGTAGAACGTTTTGTAAAAAAATTAAAATTTTGCATAAAATATAGAATAACTTTTGATTTTGTGGGTCGATTTTGATAAAATAAACGCTATTCACTATTCCAGACTCAGCTTAACATTTCTTAGTACCTAGATTTTGATAACTATCTATGGTTTTTGCGTAAAGTGCGCACAAACATACAGACAAACAGACAAAAATTTCAAAAATTGTTTTTTTGCGTTCTATTACTTATTCTTAACGTCTCCCAGTTATTATCTTGTAAAAATATTCAATGTACAGACACGGCAAGTCTACAATTTTATTATATGTATAGATAAACCACAACACGTTAACGTTTGATATATGGAACTCAGTTAGTTTTACAGATATACTCGCATCAGATTGGAGAAAACTGAAGGCTCGACGACCACTGTTTATACCTTGGCTCTCTCGCTGAATTTCATAAAGCTACCTGCCTTTTAAAAGTTAAGCATAGTTTCAAAACTTATAAATATATCTCTTATATGTATGTTAGATTAAGGTATCTTTATCTATGTTCCAATGTACTTATTTTTAAGTTCTTTTTGCCTGAAATAAAGATATATTATTATTATTTTTATTTGACAGCGCGCGTTGCCGTGTGGCATTTATGTGTTCGTTCGGGAACGCTACAAATTCATTGAGGACCTAGTTTTTTTATATCTGTTCGTTATATATTTCTATAGAAATTAAACGAATATACTTATATGACCTAGAAACGCCTCCCCTCGAACCCAAGGATTCATCTTTACGTAAAGATTCCAATTTCTCCGAGTATAATAAATGCGATTATGAAATTGAATGTGCGAATGGATGAAATGTCTCTTTGTACAATCTGAGGGGTCGCGATAAGCATTGATGGATAAGCCGGTCTTTAACTGGTCCTGTGGAACCTTGGACTACCTGTTGAGGACCTTTAAAACTCAAGCAGGCATTTTAGTACCTAAAAGTTAAAAGGAAGTGGCTTAGTTGGTAGTAACTAGACCCTTCCACCGTTTTGAGTGCAATTAATAATAAATTAATGGATGCGCCGAACAATTACTAAACTGGTGGGAAAAAAACAGTTATTTTCTAAAACCAAAACACAGTCTCTTAATTATTTTAAAGGTAACCGCCCATAAATTACCTCACAACACCCGACCATTTTTAATCTCAAAATAATTACGCCAATTTATTACCCAAAATGTTACATTCAGACGTTGGGAACGGACAAATTTGAAAACGCCCGACAATTACCCGTGGCCGGAAGACATCCTTCACACTTGTCCGGCTCGTCCGGTCCGGGAATGTCCGGGTGAGGCCTTTAATCACAGCGTACAGTCTGATCCGATCTTGCAACGCCATCAGAACGCATGCGTTCGAATCTAAAGCTGAAGACACACAGCGAGTGTGAGCTTCTTTTGGTTGGACTATACCTTGCTGGCTGTAGACGACTTTGGCAACTTTACGTGGGCTCTTGATGAGAGCGTAAAGCTCTCGACTGACTTACAACTAATAAAACAAATTTTACTTGTGTTTAATTTGAGAGTTAACATTTCTATTTTTATCTTTGCTTACTTGTGTTCTTAGTAGATAAGTTTTTTTTTGTTATTAATTGTGATTTTTTATTTTTTTAGGCATTTAGTTATTATTAGTTTAGTTCAGTGTTTAGTGTATCATTGTGTCTTTGGAAATAAACGATTTGTATTTCTATTTGTAAAATACCAATTATGTTATAAAACAAAGAGCTCACTCTGATAAAAATTATACCTTAGAACAAACTTCATGCTCACCACACAACGTGTACCCCGGGAATTGGCTCTTCAAAGGTAGGTAGGTAGGGTGATTACTCGCCTAGAATGGTAGGCTAAAGAGATTTTTTTGATAGTGTTTGGTCTGACGAGAGAACATCTCCATATAGGTAGTATTTTTACTTGTTAACTCGTCAAAGAACAAACCAACTCTAGATATTTGAAGCGGCTGTAAAATGCTAAGTCACTTGCCTTTATAAGATTGCTGAGACATACCAATTTAAAAAAAGTGTTTAAAACTCGTCGCCGGCACGGAATTGATGCTGTGTTTCCAGGCCATACGTCCGGGTCGTCAGGCGTTCATCCCGGCGTCCCAGGCCACAGATTAAATAACCCACGCGTCCGGAAAACACGATCGTGTAATTTACTGCATCGTTTTGTGCTTGTCTTCGTGTCCACTGGAATAGTTGTGAAGATTTGCTTGTCAAGGGCGTAACAATGACTAGACATCACTAGAACGAGAGAGAGATCATTTTCATCATAAAATATGAACAACTAGCTGTGCCCCGCGGTGTTACCTGCGGTTGGACTTCCTACGGGAACCGTACATTTTTCCGGGATAAAAAGTAGGGTATGTGCTATTCCAGACTATAATCTATCTCTGTGCCAAATTTCATACAGGTCCGTTCAGCTGTTTTTGCGTGATTGAGTAACAAATATCCATCCATACTTACAAAATTTCGCGTTTATAATATTAGTAGGACAAGCCCAGTTACTCACATCCGTAGGTGAGAGAACTCTGCAGTATCTCTACATATGCTCAGCTTGCTTGCTTGCTTATATGCCAAAGGTGCAACTAAAATGTGCAGTAGAACTTGTGCTTAATTCAACCAGAGAAGTAATGCCTCTACATCTGGCAATCTTTATTTTTATGTGATGACCGTGACAGGGCGTTTTTTCAGCCGACCTCATGTTAAGTGGTTACCGCCACCCATGGAAAAAAGGAATACGAGTTACTTCCTCCTTAAGTATGAGAAGACCCAATTCGCACCCTGTCGCGCCCGTCGCCAAAGAGTTGTAACGTCTCTTCGCATGTGATTTACCGACCCACAGTAATGCGAGTGCAAAGGTTCTACTGCTATTTCTGGTTGCTTTTTTAGCACCACCCAGGGGATATGTTCAAAGGTAACTCACCTACAAACGCCAGCAACTGGACTCCCCAAATCTACTAATCTGCCACCAGTACAGATTAAACAGTACTCGTATTGCTGTATTGGGGCCAGTGAAATGACAGTTGCTTGAGGCGTAACATCCCCGTCTCGGACGACAGACGCAACGGGTTGCATCTCGAGTATTCCCTTCCATGCCAGTCTGCATAGCTAACTCAAGACACGTGCTTTCGAATACGTTACGGTAATGAATCCAACTGACGATATGGCATCTATCCGTGGCTTAGTTGGTAGTAGCCCTGCCTTCGGAGCGAGCGGTCCCGGGTTCGATTCCCGGCCGGGCGCACTTTGTGTGGTGAGCATGAAGTTTGTTCTCGGGTCTTGGGTATTTGTCTCGTGTTTCTGTGTCCATGCCATCTGCGACACAGAGAATCCTAGCGCAGGGGCATGAGTGTGTAAACGTTTGTTTTATAAAGCGTTTACGGCGAAAATTATTTTACGATTCCCTACCATTTTGCATACAACTCAAAACACGTGATTTCGATAATGTTCCGTTAATTAATCCGACCAACGATTTTAACACCCAGTTATAATGCTATTAATATATTCACCCCTAAATTAGGTCGCCCGGTCTCGTTGGTCATTTTGGTTGGAATAAGTCATGTCCAGGCTGTCAGATTACGGCCATTGTTTTCCCAAGAATAACTCAGCTAACATCTTGAGAAAAAAAAATGACAGCGTTACTTGTCATATCTTCATTGCACTACAGTGTAACCTACTATGTGAAATGTGAATGTGTTAAGGCTCTGCTTACCACGTCGGGGTTACAGGCTTGAAGGTATTTAAATAAAGTTAAGTAACGTTTACATACTCATACCCCTGCAAAAAGATTCCCTGTGTCGAAATGGCAAAAAGCACAGAAACCCAAGACTTTACGCTAACAAACTACGCTCATCACACAAAGTCTGCCCTAGCCGGGAATCGAACCCGCGGCGCTTCGAAGATAGTAGACCTACTAAAGTATTGCCTTCGTCGAACCGTATAATATGACACATTTGTTTAAAGAGGTACTCCTTGCTGTTTTATTTCGATGACAATAATTCGTCCTAATCTTAATTTTTACACTTCAGTTAACAAATACATAGCCCATAGAACATATACCTCAAATCTAAATACATATAATAACTAGCTGGCCGGGCCACGCGTTGTTGTGGCTAACGTTTTTGTCATATGATATTATAATTTGCAATAAAATAATATTGCGATCATAAATTGAGATGTGAGCTATCCTATCTTTCAAGTTGGATCAAACTGCACACGGTGTACAAATTTGATTAAAATTGGTTAAGTAGTTTAGGAGTCCATCGTGACACAACAACAACTAAAAACGTAATATCTGCGATATGGCACGCTGTGGTCTTTAAGACACAGCTCTTCATTAAGGTCGACAGATGTTCCATCAGGACCTTGTACTGACAATTACAAATACAACGAAGTAGAAATCTGGTAAACCGGCCCAGCAGTTTTCGAGTTTTAGCGAGACTAACGAACAGCAATTGATATATATATATAGAATATCAATTATTGTTCCTGTATTTCACGTGCTACTCCAGTCCAATTTTAACTGAAGGCAAATTGCATGAATGCACCTTATTTATGGGGACTGTTCTAGTGGAGCTAGTAAACTATATTCTAGGTGTAGGTGTATAGTAATATTAGTGATGTATGTATGTATGTAAATTAGGGAAACGCTTAGCTAAACATGGCATAACCAAAATATTTTATGCATGGATAATCAGCATATATGGCGTTCAACTATTATTCCAATAACACGGCATAAAGGCATTATGAAACGTGTTAATTATTATCACACGCCTCATTATGCAAATCATAACTAATATCAATAAATTTCCTCAGAAATCAAATAATGGAATTTTGGGGGTCCATGTTACTCGCGTCCTTAGGTTAGTACCCGCAGACTCCTTCGCTTATCCCCCCGGGTGGTGTGAAAAGAACAACCCAAAATAAAAAGTAGCAGTAGATCTTATGCTAAGTTCTTCCGGAGTTCCACCGCTGCAAATGAGGTGGTAAACAGCCGTTAAGCAGTACTGAACTCGCATTGCTGAGTACTGGGACACAACAATGCGAGTTCAGTAACGGGTAAGGGTAAGGGTGCAGGTGAAATTACATCTCTCGTCACTCTCACACGTTACATCCAAGTCTCAGAGTGACGGGCGCAACGCGATGCATACTACTTCATACTGTGGAGGAGGAACGGAGTCATATCAAAATAACTATGTTGTATGTAGTTTACGGGCGGCAGTAATTACCTAACATGGTGGGCTGTAAGGGAGCCCAGTTATTTTGTTCACTTTAAAAAAAAAAAACTTATTTTTTTTAACATTTACAACCTTTTCTAGGACTAGGGCAGACAGGTCTGTAAGTTTATTTATGTGGTTCTCTAAAGAAGGAAACTATCATGTTTTTTTCACTTTGGAGAGAAAAGATATTTCAGCTGTATAAGATAATATTCCTCACTGGGTTCAATGCCCTGTAGATACCCTCAAAACAAGGTTACCGCATATATTTTGATTTTATCATGCAGATAACTCGTATTTCGTTCCATTGCCGATAGAAAACTTACTCCAACCATATCTTGGAACGGAAAACTTTCTTCAATATCAGTTATATCATGTTCAGGCTTCAGACTCCGTACCTTACGTACGAATCGGCCTTACAGGGGTAGAACTTATACAAGCATAATAATCAAGCATGTTTCACGTAGGAGTAGTGAGTGTTTCCACTAACTGCGATTAGCATACACAGTTCGCTTCACTTCCATTGAACTAATTCGTGTACGTTAGTCAGCTTGGAATAGGTCTTTTCATGAAATGTATGCAAATTGACAAAATACGAGGCTATTGTTTTTGTGTTATAGGAGAAAATTATACAGTTAATAGCTACTAAGAACCGTAGTGGCCCAGGGGCATAGACGCCGACTTTCCATCTGAAGGTTGCTGGTTCAAACCCCCACGTGCACCAAGTATTTTTCATTTGAAAAATTTACGTGCCACGTTCTTGAAACGGTGAAGGAAAACATCGTGAGGAAACCGGCAAGTCTTAGAACCATAAATTCGAAGACATGTGACATCTACCAATCCGGATTGGGCTCCCGTGGTAGATCAAAGCCGCCGGTGTCCGGCAGTGGGAACATTAGGGGCTGGTACGGAAAAAAAAATAGATGTTTATGCTACAGGCGTTAATTGCAATCTACGTCGGATCAAATATTAGTTAGTTAAAAAGTACCTATACACTAATAAAACAATGCTATTAATATTAACTATTAGTATTGCACCTTTAAGGGTGAAATAAATAAGGGATGAAAGTATTGAAGTTGGTTTATTCCATTTTTATATAAGTCACTCGTTCAACCAATACATCTTTGGTTCAGTTTGAATTGAAAGCAATTGTCGCTTACATGTTTATGTAAGCGACAATTGCTTTCAATTGTCGCTTACATAAACATGTCATGTAATCTATTTTTTTATATAAAATAGTTACGTTGTAACTTTTGATTTCGGGATAAACCACTGCACTGTCTGGAAGCCTTTCCATGTCGTTTATCAAACTGACTTTGTCAGGTTCTATCTTTTCTACAACGCATTCTAGTTTCTCAACAAAACTAGATCTTTCTATTTATAATACTTCCATTTCAATATTGTTATATCTAGCTTGTAAATATAGGAACTTCAACACTTTAACTAGAGAATTCAAGGTAAACTTTCTTCATAAGTTTTATCGCGCTCGCTCGAGCTACGAAATGACGTGTGTTTCCACCAAAGCGGCGTAAGAGATGTAGGTAGAATACGCGGTAAAGAAATCTCAATCATTTTGATTAATTAATTTAAATAATACAAGACAAATGGGATAAGAATGGTGACGATCTAATTTGTCAGGACATTTGGACATTTTTTCATCATTATCTGAAACTAGCGACCGGTCCCGGATTAGCGTGGGTTTCATTAAAATTGTCTTTCAAAATTTCCCGTGGATTTACAAATAATTTTTTCAATAAAATCAATCGTTTTTTCGAACTGTTCTCATTTGATACTCTGTCATTAATGTGGTGATTTATTTATATTTATATGCAAGCATACATTTTTTTGTTTCTGACGTGGTGTCGTATCTTTTCGCGTCGAGCATGTAGGTAAGATTAAAATGTGAGTGATGCCAATTTACTACTTGGCCAATTTTAATTATTGTTACTCCACAACTGTGCGGCGCGCTGGTCGCATCGGTGGGCGATCGCTTGCTCGCTTAGTTTTACCCGCGAAAATAGCATATCAAACAATCTCGTAAACTTTGATTTAGCAAAAATTGTCAAACACATCTTTCACTACGGGACTTATTACATTTCTGGTGATAAGACACCTTTAATGTGTGATGTCTGGCTCTCAAAGGCACAACTTTCTTCGTGAGGATGTATGAGTTACGCCAACTACTGTTTCGACATAACTCATTAAAAGTTTTATCTTTGCTTGGATCGTGAGCACGAAGAAGTGAGATTAATAAAAGATTTTCGTCTGCCTTTTATTCATGGACATTTAACACAGCGTCATCATGTAATATAGAAACTATTTTATTAGTTACTTTATAAAGTTATCTAATACCTTTAAACGAGCAATTATTGTATATATTATTACCTAATATTATATATTATTACTACCTAAACGAATACGCGTTTAGGTAGGGTTTTGCTATTTTTACCTGTTTAATTCTATTCTTGTGAAAACGAATATTTTTACAAAAAAATAAAAACGTTTAAGTATACTAAACTTTGCTGAAAATTTAATAAAGCACAATCTCGTAAATTTTTTCGGTACACGTTTGGTAATATACTGTTACTTGAAAAAAATTTTTAATTTCAAATATAACGAGCGAAGCTCAGTCCCCCAGTTAGTTAATAGTTATAGGTACTTATGTTCCGGACATTTAATAATTAACCTATTTTTGTATACTAAGCGTGATGATTTGAAGCGGTGCATGATTTTGATATTTTTTTGTGAATTACCGTTGAAGTCATGAGTTCCATTTCTATTCATGTACTGACCAGGTGAAGAGTTGTCTAATTGAGATAAATCTGTAAAGAACATTTAAGCGAGTTTCGCCATGAGCACTACATATTATATTTGACGTATTTGTGAATACACCAAATATCTGGTTGGGAGATTCACGGATTTGCGCTGAAATTTTACCCTTCGTTATTTAAATAGGTGAACTTTCAAAAACACCCTACATTATCGAAAAGTTTACAGACTCTAACTATTACTAATTCGGTCTTTATTATTCTAGTCCACACTGCGTTCACAATTCCACAAACAAATTCTCGTATGGCCTGTAATTCTAATATTAGATTTGCATTATCTAGTCCCAGTTTTCGGCCATTAAGCACGAACGATTATATCCGATTTTGGCTAGCGACCAAACACAGGGTATTGTCAAACGTACTACATCTAAGTTTTATGTTGCAATTTGGATTATTAATTCCATGAGCTCACGACAAACTGTTTGTGATTCTCGTCTACAAACATTTGAGGATACAAATTTTAGGCATATCAGTTTAAATTAAGCGGTCTTGCGTGTTTTGGACTGGAGATTTAACAAATTATAATATATTTTTAGGGGTTTCTCACTCAAAATGTTAAAGAGACCTCAAAGAAGCCCGCGTAAAGTTCATTAAACCATATGCGACCAACAACGTATAATCACACTAAAATTATATAGGCGAAAGTTTGTATTCGTGTGTGTATGTTTGTTACCACTTCACGCTCAAACGGGCCAACGGAGTTGGATGAAATTTAGAACCAGGATAGTTTATTTCCTGAATTAACACATAGGCCCGGAAACACCGTAGTAACACTGCGGGATTCCACAGCCAGTCAAATGTATTTTTTTTTCTAAATTATATATATTTCGTCAACTGTCGTACCGTAGACCCCAAGCACAACCCGCTCGATGAAAAAAAATCCCATTCTAAGATTATTGTTTACAATAAGAAAACTGAATTTGCCACTAAGTTCCCCAGTAAATAGTTTACTGGAATAATTAAATAGGGAAAACAGTGTAGTTGAAATTCTTCACAAATGGAATTTCAGGAACTCGACTCTATAAAATATAATTACTTCACTTCAAAGATCGGCAAAGGTAAAAATACCTGTTCAAAACGGAATTTCATTCCCTCACCGCTATCTCGAAATGCAATAATAACATAATAGAACTGATTCCGAATACCGAAATGGAACAAAAGGCGGCGATGGCCGACGTGACTGCTGCCCCGGTCTCCGGATAAAAACTCGCATAAGCGGTACCCGGGTCAAATGAATTTATACGGATGGCTCGACAGAAGTGAACCAAGGTAGAAGAGATAGCTAAAACCTTAGCTTACGTGCTATTTGAACTCGTATAGTGACGATTCTGGACCTCCGATTTTATTATTATTGTACATGAAAAATAACAAATTATCCGTGAAAATATCAGTCCGTTTCATCTTCCTTCAAAAGATACAGAGCTTTATAGCTGTCCTATCTCGACAGATAGACATTGTGGTATCAATTAATTAGAATTTTCTTTATCCTACCTTACCCTAAAGCTAAATATTAAATTATTTTTAATTGATTAACAAAATTCACAACTCTTATAAATAATAGATTTAACTTAAATTTTAAACAAACAGTCTGCTAGTTTTGATAAATTGAAATAATTTGTCCCATAAAATTACTAGCCAACGCTATTAAATAAATATTCATGGAAATCTCACACAGTGTTATCTAGCCCCAACCTGAGAATAGCTTATACTATGGGAACTAGATAACTACAGATAACTGATAGTATAAAGTACTTGTTTTTTGTAAAAACTACTTAGAAAATATTTTCAATTCTCACTGTGACCTGCCCAAAAGATATTAATAGACTGTTAATAATTAAAAGGAAGGTAATAACGCAACTCTTGTTTGTAATATTTTTTTAGGTGTGGCACTTCTACCTACTCCATTTCTCTGGACAAAACGCTTCGCCGGACGAATGACAAACGACTCCAATATGAATTTCTGTCCTCAATTCGATTCCGAACGAGATAAAAACGAGCTTATAATACCTCTAATCCCTCAATCGTATACAAATAAACGAATTAATCAAAATGTTAAATTGAATCGCCAAAAATATGATATAGGGAATGATGTTTTTTACACGTATTGTTTTGAAAATTGATTAAATTTACAATATGTAGAAGGTTGACAAGTAGGTAATAGGAACGGGGAACTGCAATGAAAATGATTATTTTTACAGACGCTGACATCTGAAGGTCGCTGTTTCAATGGATTTGAAACAAAGACCTCAGATCCAGAGGTGCACTGAAGAGTTTCAATCGCTGTTTCAAAGCCTAAGGTGCACTAATGAGTTTTAATTTAATTTAGAAACACCCACAAAAGTATCCAAAGATAAAAAAAGACTTAAAAATTCAAAAACATGTGACATCTAATAATCCCGATTGGGCTCCCGTGGTAGATCAAATTTACTATCACTTGTCGAGACTGCTATCGCTATTTAAGAGGCTGATACGGCTTTTGTTACTTGTTAGTTGCTTGCTCAGTAGCTTGGCTTGAATCATTAAGACTTACCAAACCGGATCCTAGGTATCACGCCACAGATGCATGATGTGTGAGTTTATTAAGGGACTTGTTAAATGACTAATTAGTCTTCAATTGCGGCATTACAATAATAATAATAAGAATCATCATTTATTTCAGACATTAATACACAGGGGGTTTACAATGTCCATATTCACTTTCATTTAAATTTATTAGAAAAAAAATAAAAATATATATAACATTTTAATGAATAATTAATTAAAAAAAAAAACATGCACCCCTTCAATATCTAGAAAAACGATGCCTTGGTTCACTTGGTAAGCTTCAGCCTAAAACGTCATTATCAAAAATTACACAGATATTGAAAGTTTTAATTTACTTGAGAAAATTCCCTTTTTGTATTGTTTGAGGAGCAAAATCAAATTACTCCCGGTAGAACACAATCAAGGCAAACCCAAAAGTTAAGCGAGAGTACCTTGATCTGATAGCCTTGCGTTATTCCGTTGGAAAGGTAATGTTTGTAGGTTTTTTTTAGGCCACCGTTGATGAATAGGTATGTAGGAGGATAATATCTCGCACGACAACAAAATAATCCTTGCTTGTCTTGTCGTTTGTTTCCAATAGTGCGTGGGGTAGTTTCTGAACAGAGGTCTATCTTGTCAGACCTTGTTAATGACTTAACCACGACGTAATTGTGGGTTTTTTTTAATATGTTTAAGCAAGCTGATCTGACAGACGTTTTCCTATCTTGGTTCACAATTTGACAAAACATATTGTGGCAAAAACCCTTCAGTAAAATGCACTCTCAGTTTATTCCCATTTTTTGAATTTTCACATAAAATTTTCAAAAAAAATCTTATAAACAAACCTTATCCTGACTACTACAAACACAACCAAATAGAACTTGGCATCAATCAACGGTTTTCGAGTTTAGCCAGACTACCGAACAGCAATTGAATTTTTTTAGAAGATAGATTTGTTATTTCCCCGGTTCGTTAATGGATTTAGGCGCCACTTTGCAGAATTGTAAACTTTGAAGCCTTTGTTCAGGCGATCTGAAAAGAAACTAATATAGGGTAAAGGGAGATAGTTTGTAAAAGACTGCAGTCAAACTTTTGGTGCAAACTTCGATAAGGCCACATCTCGAGTCAACGCTTCGGAAGATGCTTCGTAAGATGCTTCACAAAGACGCGAAGCTCGTGTCGATTCTATTGTTAAGTATTTCCATTTCAGTTATAGTTCGTGCTTGGTCTTTAATTACCTGGAGCTGTACTCATTTAGTAGTGATTATCATTTAGTAGTAAAGATTAGTGGAGGTGTACTAAATATCACCCTCCTTACAGATTATGCCTCCCAGTTTAGTTTTAGGGGGGTCCAGTCGTGTCCGTAAGTGAGAACCCTTTAGTATCCTACACGGACCCCCTGTTTGGTGCCAAAAGAGCAACAAAAACTTACTTTAGAACTTGTAGCAAGTTCTTTCGCAAGTAATCTGCCGCCAAGCAATCATGCACTTATATTGCTGTGTTCCAGTGGAAGAATATGGGCTCCGGTGAAATCACAGGTGTATGAGACGTAACACCCCGTGTCGGGTGGCGGGCGCAACGGGATGCGACTGGGGTCTTCTCATACTTCGGTCGGAATGGCCTGAGTTGTATTGCTGTTCTTATTGGCGGAGGTGACTTGACATTAGATAAGCCTTGAGCTCGTCTGGTCAACTAAGTAGAATATTAAAAAAAAATTGTTCGTGTATTCAAATAAATAAAGCCTGTGATGTAGACTGTGAGATAAAGTGTGATTAACGAGTGGATACTAATATAATTCTCAAGCACAGATCCCCTCTTTAATTACGAAGCTGTGCATACAATATATTAAGGGTACTAATGAGTCTTTCACTTAAAAAAAGAAGTAAGAAAAAATCTAATAAAATAACATTACTATAGTTCTTATTCAGGTGAGCTGATGACAAATAAAAGAAATATTGGCTTGTTCACTATATTATCCAATTATTATATCGTTCACTTAATCGATGATAAATTAGTAGTTGATCTGACGTAATTCACTATACAGATCCAATGCAATTGACTACCTACAAAGGGTGGCGACTGTCCATACAGTGAATTATAATTTTTTCTATCAGTGATTTGCTCATATACAACTTTGTACATACTAGTGTGTCGCTACAGAATATAAACATATCAAATAAGCATTAAAATTAACTGTATTATCTATTTTTTTTCAGGCGATCGTCTTCAAAAGCTCTAGAACTCAGAGATTGCAACTCTCAACGATCATCAAACACTTTGTTGCTTAAAACCAAAAAAAA
This sequence comes from Aplocera efformata, assembly GCA_921293045.1. Classification (NCBI taxonomy): domain Eukaryota; kingdom Metazoa; phylum Arthropoda; class Insecta; order Lepidoptera; family Geometridae; genus Aplocera; species Aplocera efformata. The sequence goes on from OV121061.1 coordinate 3,274,512, forward strand.
ACAAGAGCCAAGCCAAAACTTTACAAATAAAACGGGGTTCCGGACTTTTTGGTGCATCAAAGTTGAAGCGGGCGTTTTGGGAAAGGCGCATTGAGTTGATTAAAACTTTTTGAGCGCTTTTTTGAATGTATTTGAACGGTATGCATTAGATTCTGGGAATAGTAAAATATTTTATGAAATAAACCTCGCTAATGGACGAATCATATATAATTGTTTTTAACTTTGACTTTGCGATGACTTTTCTGTTTACATTGCCTTTTTTGTTGATCACTTTTTTATAAGTATTAATGGACATTTCACACAGCGCCTTCCAGCCCCAAACTAAGCTTGTACTATGGAAACAAATACAATCCTTATAAAATAATTTTGTTCCGTAAATAGATACATATTTACACAAAAAAAAACAGAAGAAACTATTCGTAATACAAATATTTGTTTCTTCTGTTCGTCATAAAAAAATCTACGCAACTTTCTTATATTTTTTTTTATAACCTTCTCTTGAAAATCACAAATAACACAAAAAATTAATTAGAAAAATTTGTCCAGCCGTTCACACGTGATGCCGAGACAAAATTAGTTGCGCCCCGCGGTGTTCCAGGATCAAAAGTAGCCTGTGTTAATCCAGGATATAAGCTACCCTGGTACAAAATTTTATCCAAATCCGTTAAGCCGTTTGAGCGTGAAGGAGTAACAAACATACACACACATACGGAATTTCGTGTATAGAGTCGCTAGGTATACAGGCACTTAGTTCGATAATAACGTTACATAATATCTACCACGTCATCTTGGCCTATCAAGAAATACCTAAGGGCGTTTGCTTGACGAGGCGGCGGGAATGTAATATTAGTCGGTCCAGCGGAGTCCAAACTTCTATCAGTGTCCAAAACTTAAATTTTATTTATTTTGTTCGTTCGTATCCCCTTTGAGTCTAATCAAGGAATAATTGCAGTTCGTTAGTCTCGGTAAAACTCAAAAACGGCTGGAACGATTTGGTTGCTATCTATTTCAAGTACAAGTACAAGGTTTGTGTCAAGTTTGTGTCAAGTTTGTATAATATAATTTTGTAAAAAAATTCACGGGTAATGTTGGAGAACTTTTACTAACAAGTCGTTTGACAGTCGATTGTCAAATTGTGATTCAACACACCAAAACATCTGTGGGATCAGCTAGTTTTTTTTATAATTATAATCTAACGACAATTTAAACTTTTTATACTACTTAAGTGACAAACGAACAGAAATTGATAGACTAGCTGAGACGCCAGATGTTTTTTTTTTTTTTTTTCTCTTGTTTTGGCTTCGCACTTCTTGTGCATTCGCCATTTTCCAAACGTCAGATGTTTTTCTGTCTTGATTCACAATTTGACAATTGGCTGCCAAACGACGTTACAAAAATTTACAATAAGTTTTTCCCGATTTCCGATATTTCCCGTGAATATTTAACATTATTATATTACACAAAGCTTGTACTGACTATTGCGAACACAATAAAATGGAAAAAAGCCAAATAAGTCCAGCCGTTTTCAAGTTTTAACGAGACTAACGAACAGCAATTGATTTTTATATTGATAAAGATAGATAATATAAATAACACTCATAATAGTTATAATAAATCTTCGCGGGCCGGTGTTTGCTCATCCCTGTTATAATATAACCTAATAAGCTAAGAGAGGTGCCCGGGAGTGGTTTCTGCTCTGGCTATAATGGTTGTTAGATGCTGGAATTTCTATATTCCGTTACCATAGCAACAAGCGTTTTAAAATAATACTTCAAGAATAAAATAATGTCGTTCTTATCGTTGAACAAAACTGAAAATGATGACTTCCCTAAAATTTTATTGCTATCTTTACTAAATATTAAATTTAATGAGATAGATGCCAGTAATTTTTTATCTACCCGATATTACAGAAACTGTATTAATTGTACAAACTCTATAATGTCAGATAACAACTGTTTTTGGTCATAAATATAACTGAAATTATTTGCGGAATATTTATTTTTATTCCTGTTTAGCCTGTTGTGGGAAATGAAAGCACTGCTATTTTTAGCGTCACCATAGAAAGCGCAGTCAATCACAACTTGACCATTCATTAAATTCATAAAAAAACATACGCTCACAAACCCATCCCCTCTGCCCTGTCCCTGTCCCTGCTCCTGCACTGCCTTGGAATAGATACAGAAACAAGACAAACACCAAAAAAATTCATTCAAATCAATCCACAACTTAGAATAAAATCAATTGTGAAACATGCAGTTGAATTGAGAAACTCCACATATCTAAAATATCTCCAAGATCTCCAGCAAGATATCAAAAGTAATTCGGTTGATAGTGGCTGGCTGTCAAAATATTATTAAAAGATTAATCTATACAATCTTAAGTAAAATCTACGAAGCATAGTTTGGCGTAAAATGTCAATTCACAGACATCGCTCATAATCCAACTATCCATCTACCAGTAATTCTTTCACTTCCTCAATAAAATCCTGAAATATCCGACCCATTGATCGAACGAAAGATGGATTAGACCATTTTGGAGTTTAGAAGCGATATTTCATTGAGAACCATCGATCATTATACGTACGCTATGGGCGTTGTCGATTCGATTGATTTCCACATATTTATCTTCATCGATAAAATTGTTTCGGCACGTGGTTTGTGGATGGTTTTTTGATTGGTACAAGACGATTTTAATAACTCAGCACTCATTGCCTGTACTGGAGCTCTCTTTGTCTTAGGTGGTAACAATAACTACTACCTACTTGAATTTTGTATTTTTTTTTGTATTATAAAATATAATTAAAATTGGTACTCTACAACACAGGTTAACCTAACATGAGTAGCATTGTTTTCCAACTAGAAGAATAGTATAAGTATTTAGCTCAATAAAATTGAGAATTTTGTCATTTCATTTCCTTGCAACTCCGCTAACATTTTCCTCCAGTAAAATAATGTTACCCTTCGAGTCATGTATGTTACCAACATGACATCATTGATGTTACACATATTTATGTAGAATGAACATTTTATTGTAATACACAGAAAGAACAGATGCATCAATTCCCCGTGAGGCGCCCGGGGTGGGTATTTATGGAATAAGATTTGTTGCAACTTGAAACGAACGTAAATCTGACAACTACGAGTATGATTCGTGTAAGAATTTTAAGATATTCTGTGGATCGATAAAAGATTTTTTTCCTATAATAGATATAGAAGATGCCTCAAGTTTGTGAAATAATATAATATTTTTTTGCCAGGATAAATTTTGCATGAATGTTTTATTATATGGCAAATTATACGATCACAACAAAAAAAATACAACTTATTTATTTAAAGACTGATAAAAAAAAAGAAAAAACCAACTTCGTTCCTCTCATCCCTTATTTATACCCCCTACCATTTTAAAAAAGAAACATATTGAGCTAAGAAAAAAGTAGCATGTAAATAAAATACACAATATTCTTTACATTGACATACTTTTTTTAGTTATTTTGGTTATACTATTAAATCGATTTCAATAAAATTTATACGAGACTTTATCTGAAAGTATATTCCTTCAAATGAAACAATAATTTTCAAAATCGGTTTATTAATTACGCCCTTCTGAGGTAACAAACATAATTGATATCCTCCTCCGGACGTCGGCCTTAACCTTTCGTAGAAGTGGCCAACTCTGTGTCGGAGTTTTCTAGCCGCCCGAAGGCCTCAGACATGTATTATCGACTAGTATACAGGGAGCGACATCTCAATGGAAATCGGTTGAAAAGATGTGTCATGCTTAGTCTAAACACAATGAAAACTAGATCCCTCTACGCCGTAAAATTCCACGTTCTGAAGTATCCATCAAGATTTTTGCCCTGATGCAATTTTCATTCGTTTTACCCAAAGTGGGTCAAGAGAGCGTGGTGGCCAAGGGGCATAGACGCCGACTTTCAATCTGAAGGTTGCTGGTTCAAACCCACACGTGCACCAATGAGTTTTTTCACTTGAAAAAATTTATGTGCGCAATACCACGTTCTCGAAACGGTGACGGAAAACATCGTGAGGAAACCGGCATGTCTTAGAACCAAAAATTCGACGGCATGTGACATCTACCAATCCGGATTGGGCTCCCGTGGTAGATCAGAGCCCATTCACTCTCAATTATGGAGAGTAGGCCGGTGTCCCTGCAGTGGGAACATTAGAGGCTGGTACGGTACCCAAAGTGGGTGCACATTACATGATTACATCTGGCACATTTCGCAAGAATTGGCAGTCATTTCTATTCAGTGTATTGTATTTTTGCAGAGTGATATTATAATATAAAAATATGCTGCAAGTTTTTCGAAAGATTTGGGAAAAAAAGTTATATTGCTGATTGAATTGATATTCTGTTCAATGTTTCACGTATTTTATGGCAGCCTTATGGGCAGCCATAGCTTAGTTGGTAGTAGCTCTGCCACCCAGGACTTTCAATCCCCACCCAGTACAACCATTTGTATGACGAACATAAGTGTGTTCTGTGTTACATAGCCTATGTGTTAAGCTATGCTTCCAAATTTCATCCAAATTTGTTGAGCCGTTTGACCGTGAAGGAGTAACGAACATACACACACAGAGAGAGAGACACATATATATAACCGTTCATCTTTATTAGTGTGATAATAATCCAGATTAGCTATTACGAAGGCTTTCAGGCAAATTAGAACGTCCTGAAAAAAGAGAAAGTTCAAAGACAAATAATAAAAAAAAAAAATTTAATCATACAAATAATATACAAAGATCACATATTATCCAATATGCCAAAGATCTGCACCAACTTTAGAAATATGTCTATGATAGAGGTGTAGAGTAAAAACGCTCCCAGCGCGTACTCGTCTTCATTCAGTTCTATAGCTTTCCCGCCGAGAATCATTTGAAGCTCTATGGTTAGAAACTGAAACATTACAAGGTCATACTTTATATCCATTTAGAATTTTCGAACCCCCAGGCAACAGGAAACCGTCGCTGTGCACGTGTTCCAACATCCCACCAACATTCACGGAAGGAGCTTGCTCGAAGGATAAAGAAAGGTTGTTTTTAAAAAACATTGCTGGATCGGCCCCCAGGCGCACCTGAGGGTGAAAAATTTTGGGGGGTCCAGTTTCTCGCGACCCTAGGTGAGTACCCTTTAAATCCCTAAAATTCGTGCTAAAGGAGCAACGAAAAGTAGTAAAACTTGTGCACTCGCTGTTGCTGTGTTCCGATAGAATGGTGTGGGTGCCAGTGAAATAACATGCGCATGAGACGTAACATCCCCGTCATGGTTGGCGGGCGCATCAGGGTGCAGCTTGGGTATTCTCATACTTTTATTATTTTATTATTAAATTTAATATAATATTACTTACGTTTTAGGTCTCGTATTACTATTACTTACGTATTTATTCTCATACTTTGGTCGGGGAGGACCAAGTTGTATTGCTGTTGTTATCGGCGGAGGTAACCACTTAACATCAGGTGGTCCTCCAGTTCATCCCATCACTCATCATGTAGGTACTCCAATAAACTCACCTATGACAAATTTAATAGAGCCCAAGAATGGTTTGAAATTTTTAACCATTCTCAAACCTTTAAATGAAAATTAAAATATACTCACACAAACATTGAACAATGTCCCCAATAACAGCATAATAAGATGCACTATCGGTATGTAATTTCCAGTAAAGAGCATGTATAATGATACTATCAATGATACCATTGCGAAAGCTGCTGCTATGACCACAAGGTAGAGGGTCCATTTCGTGAAATCAAACTGCAAGAAATTTTTGCAATTAATTTTTTTGTTTTAATTTATGTGATTATGGTGACGGGAGAGAGAGAAGAGATGTTTTCACACTGTCTTTCGAGTGCCGTTTGTTCTCACCAAAAGCTCGAGTAAAGTTGTCAATGTCAGTTGGGCATAGATGGCGCTGTGTGAAATGTCCATTATCATTTTCTTATAGACAAACGGCACAGTGATAAACTACTAATAAGGTAATACAATTTGGGGGGTAAAATTGCTCACATCCGTAGGCAAATATACTCAGAGTATGGTGAGTAGATTTGAAGGTTTTCCCACGAAAAAAAAAATCACATGCGCATGAAACGTATCATCCCCGTCTCGGGTGATGGACGCAGCAGGATAAATGCGACTCAGGGTAAGATCAAAATTTTATACTGAGTCGCATTACTGTTGTCATGGGCGGGGGTCTCCACTTACCACCAGGTGGGCTCTCAGCTCTTTCTGTCACTTAATACCTTAGAAAAGAAAAACTAGACTGGGGTATCGTTAACATCTAAAGATGACAAAAATCATATGTTACACGTACACTAGAGCACGCCAGTAAAACACAGACAAATACAACACCAGCAGTAGCCATCACGGCGAAGAGGACGATACGCGTTTTGTACCAAACGGTGATGTAACAACACAACACAGTCATCGCAATGAACTGCAACAGAAATTGATATTTAAACACCTTGCTCACCAAAATTTAAATATAGACATAAATAAATAAAACAAATATAAATCATTTTTTTTTGGGTATTAACTATCTAATAATCATGACAAAAGTAATCGATAAAACAGTAGGTAGACGCACAATGGGTAGAACTATCTCTAAAAGTGATTTCTTCCATGCAATCTTTTCAAGGATCTCGAGAGTACATACAATGGACATTTTCATATTACTATTCCTTGAGAATCAATAAAATTCATTATAAAGAAAACATTTCATAACATTGAAGATTACTAGAAGATTAAAATTTAAAATATAAAACCTTGAACTTGAGTTATTATAGAATGCTATCAGAATTTATAGTACGACTAAATATGATAATGCATTTCATTAAAAGGGAGGGTTGATTTTCTATTAAAATATTGTACCTGAGTCATGTTGTCAATTCAATAAGGATATCTTTAGCAAAATATTTTTTTTATACAAAACAAAATTTTAATATAATAGTAACGACCAGACATATTAGGCATCACATTATATTTTCTATCCCCAAGGCTGGGATAGATCTAAGTCCACGCGGACGAAGTCGCGGGCACTGCTAGTACAAAATAATATTTAACAATATAAACAAAACAATATTACTAAAACCTATTTAATTTATATATATGTTCATTGACTTCTTTACAGAGTCACGCAATATCGAAAGTAAAATCCTTCTAAAGATTGGTTACGCGTGAAATACGCCTCGATATTCTATAAATCTGAAAAGAAATTGGTCTCTTGAGCCTAATTTCATCCGAAATCTTACCCTTGAAAAAGTAAATTGCTTGAAAGTAACGTTCGACGTATCTCACGGATACTCTTCTTCATCAGATTATCTATCAACATATAAAAATCAATTGCTATTCGTTATTCTCACTAAAACTCGAAAACGGCCAGATCAATTTGGCTGAATAAGGACAAGGTTTGTACAATATAATTTCTTTGAAGAATTCACGCGAAAAGTCGTAAATCGGAAAAAACTTAAGTAATTTTTCCATGGGATTGCCGATTGTCAAATTGTGAATCAAGACAGTAAAACATGAGGGTCAGCTAGCTGAAAATTATTTTGACCGCGAAGTCGAAGAATTGCAGGCAGTAACTGAAGCTTTAAGCTTGCTCTCGTGACATGTTCATAACAACCAACGTAAGGTTAAAATGGTTTAGAGAACATGCATCCTTGTTCTTTAGATTGTGTTATGACTTTGTTTTATTTCTTGTAATCGGGCCCTTCACATAGTATGCAAATTTTGAAATTCTAGAAAAGATGTACTGTTTTGATAATAACTTCATTTTGATACCTGATAGATAGGAAATATATCAATTAGTAAATTGTCGTTTACAGAAAGATAAAAGTTGACTTGGTTGTAGTGTAATTATTTTTTTTTGTTTATAGCGATTATGTGACGCCATGATGTATCGCTTTTAACATATAGCGCTCGGTATATTAAAGGTTAAGGTATTGCAACGGTCACACTAGCGCATGGCGCTGTATATGACTAAAATCTTTATTACCTTATTAACTAGCTGCGCCGCGCGGCGTTACACGCGATTAGCAATCCTACGGGAACCGTACAATTTTCCAGGATAAAAGTTCATCCAAATTCATTGAGCCGTTTAGGAGTGAAAGAGTAGGAAGCATACTCACAAATTTTCGCCTTTGATATTATAATATTAAAAATAAAATATTTTCTGACATTCTACTCAACTCCATCTTGTCTCTAATTAAGCAAAGCTTGTACAATGATAACTAGATAACTGATACAATACTTATATAATTTTTTTTAATGTAAATTTTACATATTTGCAAATGCAGAAAAAACACAAACATTCATAACACAAATGCTTGTCCTGAGTGGAAAATGAACCCACAATCTGCAGCTTAGAAAGAATAGCTATAACCAACTGAGCTGTCAAACTATTAGTGCGATAGCACCTGCTCATTGCCACTTAGGCACCAGACAAGACCGTTATCGCTCGAGATATACCTGGAACGTTCTCGACTGGCTAACAATAACAATATAATTACGTAAGACGACCTTCCTCTGAAAGATACATGAAATAATAAAGGTCACGTGTCGGCGGTCGATATCTCACAAAGTAGCCGGTTTATGTTACCGAAATTGAGATTATGAACCCTACTCCTTTTTTTTAAATTGAAGCAGGATAAGTTACCCCTTTTAACATCAGCTATATGCCAGTGTACACAATTTAACTTTTATTAGACCACTATGAAATAAAGAAAGAAAGAATAAAATTATATTCTATTCCAGACTATAATCTATTTCTGTGCCAAATTTCATCTAGGTCCGTTCAGCCGTTCTGGCGTGATTGAGTAACAAACATCCATCCATACATCCAAACATTCGCGTTTATAATATTAGTAGGAAGTAGGATAGGATATAAATATAGATGAAGTGGAAAATCTTACCGCAAGAACTAGACATACGATGTTGCACGGAAAAACCCTTGTACACGCAGAACAAGCCATAGCATAGTTTAAACCGAGCATTGTAATTCTGCAAACAGAGATTATTGATAAAGGTGACTGAACGTCAACGACGATATTGAATGATTAACGCTGCCCAATAGCAAAAGATATGTAATAAAAATTTTAATGCCTGGGAAATTTCTTTGTGTCCATGTTGAGACTGTGTGATGAGCCTAAAGTTTGTTTTCGGATCTTGGGCGCTTGTCTTATGTTTCTGTTTGTCAATGCCACTTACGACACAGGAGACACTGAATAAGAGTATGTTAATATAATATTATTTTTAGCCATTTGTAGTAGAAATTGGTGGTGTTTGGAATATGGACCAACTATTCTCTCACTATATATTCCTACTTATAGTAATTAACTGTCATATCCAAAACTTCTAGTCCAAAAATCACTGGCCCTAAAACAGTGTAACAGACTAGTTCGGCAGCTGGAACAAACAGACAGGCAGACAGAGAAGAACTTTAAAAAAGTTTTTTTTTGTTACGAGTACCGTATGTACTCGTTTCTTTAACTGCATTTTATATAAAGCTGTTGATTTTGAAATTACAAAGAGACACATCAATTTTATTTATTCATACAGATAAATACATTTAAAATAATACTCACATGGCTGCCACAGCAAGAAACATACCAAACACTTTGAAAAAGGCTGTAAGAGGTTCTCTGAAAAAGAATATATATAACATATTATTATCCCCATCTCGGGTGACGGGCGAAACGTGGTGCGTCTTGGCTCATTGGTGCACGTAGGGGTTTGAACCAGCGACATTCAGATTGAATGACGGTGTCTGTGCCCTTGGGCCACCATGTTCTACTAAGTCATAACGTATCCAAAATTTTATAATTAAAACGTTAGTGGCCCATGAGACATCTCTGAAAAGGGTGTTTATGTACCTAGTTTAAATTGGGCAATAATTGGAAATTTGGCAAACCATTAGGCACGTTTGTTAATATTTGTTTGTAATGAAGTTAGTTACCAAATGTTGAGCTGAGACGGTGTCCTATTTGACCACATATTGTTATTGTTACTCTTGCATTTGTTTTATTTTTCTTTATGTTAGTATTTAGGTTTATTTTATTTTGTTTGTATACTGTTTTTGTGTGTGTGTGTATGTGTGTGTCAAATAAAATATTATATATTCTATTCTATTCTATTCTATGTTATCTATTTAGATTACTAGGAGTGATTTACACAGATAATAATAGTAATAATTTTCTTATTTCGAACTACGAAAGCTCTCTTTTTAGTATAAACGTAAAAAAACACGCACTAGTGGAAGGCTCTCACCAAAAAGCTGTCTACTTCCTTATAGTGTACCTGTCGCCTTATCAAAACCTCTAAAAAAACCCGCGACCATTACCTTACCTTACTACTACAAATTCCAAATTTAATATGGACCGCAGACGAAACGTTAACATTTCTCCTGTGCAAACAAGCCCACGAATTCTATTATTTGAAAACCATTCAAATTACGATCTCATCAATCATACATTTGTATATTTGCATCAAATATATACGGCGTTAATAACAAAAAAAAATAGTCTGGCTGTCCGTCTGTCTGTTTGTTTGTTTTTTATAACATCATTAAACTCAAACTCATTTATTACTCGTATTACCGAAATATTTGCCATGATTTGTGAGTTTTGTTGACTCCCGATATTTCGACGCAGATTTCGATGGTAAATATCTCGGTAACACGAATAATAATGTTCATAACCATGATAGTTTCAAACTTTATATCAATCTTATTTGTTCCTTTAGATCTCAAGTATGGTTTGGACACGTTTAATTTTATACACACAAGTAAACACATTAATGTCAAATTACAGTCACTCTCTATGTTTTAGCTAATCTTATTTGTTAAGTTTACTTCAAGTTGGTAGAAATAGACCAGAAACCCCTCGGAGACAGTATTATTGTACATATTCGCGAATATGGTTCTGCGTCTAGTGTGGAACAAATACTCATATTCTCATATCACTGTTGTCTATGGGCGGCAGTAACCATTTAACATCAAGCAAGGTTTCAACTAGTTTTATCAATTCCGTCATTTAATAAAAATATAGAAGGAAAAGTACTTACGATATTAAAACCATCACATTTACTATAGCCGTGCAGACGATCATGAAGAACACAATAATTAACACAAGGCGAACGAACTCGTTCCTGTCTGGAGTGTATTCCAGTAGTTGTCCGCCGTCAGGCGCCATATCACCACCCACTGATGAAATATATTGAAACTGGCCATTATTTTATTACCATTTTGTGGAAGGATGTGGGTGCTGGACAAATCACAGGTGCATGAGACGCAGCAGGATAAAAACAAATTGGTCTAAGATCCAAGTTTTATTCTGGGTTGGATTGCTATTGTCATAGGTGAGGTTAACCACTTACCACCAGTTAGGCCCACAGATCGACCCAAACTTCCTCACATAAAAAAAATGTTAGTTACCGCGTTGATAGTACACCAGTGTTGTCGGGAGTCTTTGAGTCTGAACGGGGAATCCATATGTAACATAATCTCTGTCAATTTTATTTTTTCCATCTTTATGTACCAAATCATGCAAATTACTGACAATTTTATTATGTACGGAATCATTTTTTTGCTCGTCAGAAGTATCTTCTATGTGCACAACAACACTCTTCAAATTAGTAGATTCCTCTACAGTATTAGTATTAGAAATACGTTCTTCTAGGTTATCATTGCTTGCGTTTATGTGAATGTTATGGTTATTGGAATCCGTGCCTTTTTTTTCAAGATCATTCTCTGAATTGGCGCTCATTCGGTTTATGTTCGTGTTATCCTCTTCATTGTCCAAATACACTTTAAGCTTTTGTTAGCGACTGAATAAAGTAGTACCTAAATAGAAATGATTATATTTTAGTAAAATTATTGATAACAAAACCACACCACTTTTGTAGAACGTCTGTCACTTTGACAGTCATTGCCTTTAAGTGGCAGTTTTTGTCAAACTGTTGCACTCTTCTAAAAGCAGTAAGAAGTTTCAGTGTAAATTCTGAGTTGTCTATAGCTACGAGCTACGAGATAAGTTCCGTAGCAGTGCTACGGGCTACGAAGTCAAAATGCATTTTTATCTGTCGATTAATACTAACATGGCTTCAATATCCTTTCCTCATTTTTGTCAAGCCACTTTTCGGCTACATGCTGTCTGATATCCCTATGATCTGCACCATTTTAAGGAATATGTCCACTATAGAGGTGTATAACATAAATGCGCCCAAAGCGTAGTCAGACTCGTTCATTTCTATCGTTTTCCCGCCAAGAATTGTTTGAAGGTGGATAGTTAGCAACTGAGAATGAAAATTATGTACAAGAAAAATTATGATTATGAATGGGGAATCCAGTTGCTCGCGTCTGTGAGTCCCTTTGAATCCCTACAAGTACCCCCCGGGTGGAGATAAAAGAACAACAAAGTAGCGGTGGAAATTCACCCGGAGAAGTACTTCCTCCCCATCTGGTTATCTGCCGCCAAGAAGTAGTGCGCTCGCGTTGCTCTGTTCCAGGGTATGGATGCCAGTGAGATCACATGCGGGCCGAACGGAGTGCCACTTATATCTTCTCATACCTTAAGGGAAGACCTGAGTGGTATTTTTGTTGTTTATGGGCGGCGGTAAGTACTTAACATCAGGTGAGCCGACAGATCGTGCCGTAACTGCAATCGTACATAAACAAAGATTTTTGTTGAACTTAATAATATGAGGCCCACTTTAATATTGCTTTGGGTTAAATATATGATATGACTAGCTGTGCCCGCGACTTCGTCCGCGTGGACTTAGATCTATCCCAGCCTAGAGGATAGAAATATAATGTGATGCTTATTATGTCTGGTCGTTACTATTATATTAAAATTTTGTTATAATTAAATCTCAAAATACTTTATTTCCGTTGGATTCTTACGATATTACTTGATTACTTGGTTTTTGTTAACTGGGAAGGTTAAAGACTTGATTGAATGATGAACTACGTAAGTGAAGCTGCAAACATTTATATGCCTGGAAGAGATCGCTTTTAGCGATAAGGCCGCCCATTGTGCCACCTATCAGTTGTATTTATTTTTGTATGATTACTTTTGATGTTATGGTGTACAATAAAATATCCAAAGAGCGGTCCAGTTGAAATAGCCTAAGTTGGTGCAAAACTCGACAGGGTTGATTTAGGATTCGGAGTCTACGTTCTATTCTATTATATTGTAAAAAATTCAACTTATTTCACATGTTACCCTATTTTGGTATTAATAATAGAAGCTTACGTGTGATACTTTATGTTTGTGTAAATACGATTGATTACTAAAATAAAAGTGTAATAACATCACAATTAAGTAGATATCCGACCCTCTATGGCGAATAACAAGGAAGAAACCCCTAATGGAAGGATTACCTTCGTTTCGCGAACATGATCTTTTTCACAAACAATATAATGTTCCCTGTAGGACAAGGAGTACGTAGGCAACGTACTCCTTGTTAGTCAATATTGAAATATTTAATTGATATTACAAATTATTTCGCATGTCTTATAACAGCGATAACAGGCCATAGCGTTTAATCATTAATATAATCATTAACAGTGTAGTACACTTTCTTATATAAATCAATCTCGACTCGCATCACACAAAGTTTAAGGATTAAAGGTGCTAGAGTTTAAGCTACTAATACCATGGGGTGCTGACCTAGACCCTGAATTATTTAGGACCGTCTGAGGTCCACACAGCAAAAAGTCAAATTAATCACTATGTGGTAGCAAATAAAAACTTTCGCTACAGTTTTGCGAATGTTTTAGACAGCTAAGGTTTTTTGCACTTGACCCGCAACAGTGAAAAGGCAACAGTTGGTTAACTCTACATAAACTTCATCATCATATACCACTTTTAATTGGCAAAATAACAGATTTTTACTTAACGCATCCGTATGTAAAAGTTTTGTACACGGCACGAAAATAAATAATTTCTTAAGATCTTTTCTGTCTCTGTCGGCCCGTATGTCTGGTAGTTCATAACCTGTATATTTTCGGGATAAAAAGTATACATTGGGTACTTTTTATCCCGAAAAAGTTAAGTAAATTTTTAGCAAAAAAAAAACAACTTTTATCAGTTTTCTCTGATCGTGTCATGTTGACTTTTTAACCGCGAGTAAGACCGCGTGGCGCAGCTAGTATGCAATAAAAATGTTGATGAAACGCATTTCTAATTATGTCCAAATTTAGTTCTTACTTCGTTCTTGATACGAAAAAAGGAACAGAAAACTTACCATAGCTTGAACTAAAATAGTGGTAATCAGTACAGCAAGAACAACGGGTTTCAACATCACTCCAGTGCATATTTGCACCATCAACACTATTAAAACAAAAGCACTAACAGCCGTGGCGATGACAACCACATAAAGGATATAGCTTGTGAAATCAAACTGAAAAGAGATGAAAATCACAATAATATTATAAAGACCAAAGTTTCTATGTATATGTGTGCGTGTGTGTGTTTTACTCCTTCACGCTCAAACGGTTCAACGGGTTTAGGTAAAATTTGGTACCGCAATAACTTACATCCTGGAATAAGACATAGATTACTTTAGATCCCGGAAAATTTCAGTTTTCCCTTAGGAAGGCCAATTGATATGTGCTAGTGCTTAAAAAACAATAAGTATTTAGGATATATGATAATAAAATATATCCTTTATAACCGTAACCGTAAACGTAACAATTGGGGCCTACAGTTTATACTGTAGGCCCAATTAGCTCAATTAGAAGTAGAATTGCCTTGCGCTGTAAATCGTAATTTCTATTCCCACTCTGAACAAACCTTTATGTAACGAACTTAATTCGTATGTTATTATATGTATGTATTTTAAAAATGACTACGTATATTAAGTTCGCTAATATGAATAAGGTCCACGAATATTTATAATATATATTAAACTATCAGGTTATAATCCTTCTTTTTCGAGAAACCGACATAGTTCAGTTACCTTTCCGTTTACTCGGGACCATGACGCATGAAACTGCGACGAAATATTGGGAGTCAACAAAACTCTCAAGTCATGGTAATAATCTAGGTGACTCGAAAAATTATATTAATATTAGTACTTACTTGTGAGCAAGCGAGCAACACGCAAACAAAGACGACAATAGCTGTAGCTATTATCGCATACAACACGATTTCAGTTCTATAATGTACAGTTATTTTAGCTGACAACAAACTCATCGCCACCACCTGAACAGGAAACACGTTACTAATTTAGAAACATCGAAAAATCTGATTTCCCAACCGTAAAATTTTAAAACACAATAATGTCATCATATAATATCATTATAGTATGACAAAAACGTTAGCCACAGCAACGCGTGGCCCGGTCAGCTAGTATGATATAAGCTCAGTAGGTTATAGCACTTTTTCAATATAATTGTTTATATATCGACTATATTATAATATTTACTTACCGCAAGTATAAGAAATATAACGTTGCATGGAGGTTTTCTCGTGCACGGTGAGCACATCATACCGTAGTCTACAATTATTAGCAAGCCTCTGAAATATCAAAGATATTATTAAAGTGACCCAATACTACTGAAAATTTTCTTCACAACCGACTTCCTAAGGAGGAGGTGCTTAACTGGGTGCGATTGTGGAGTCCCAGTTCAGTCCATGTCCCATTTACTTGTATGCCCCCTGTGCCCTGCGACCTGCACATTGGATGATCTGTACCAAGCCACCAATAGAGCTGTTGAGGTGGCAAAATTTTATCGCGACATCATTTAGTTGTAGGAAACATTGACACGATAAGAAGAAGAAGGAGGAGGTTATCAGTTCAGATTTTCTTTCTTTTTTACCTCAGAACTCAGCCATTTATTGATAAAAAAATCTATGTGATCCTATTGCCAAGAATTAGGATCACATCGCCGTCTTAACAAGCATGCAAACTATATTTACAATATATTTTATACTATATCTATATTTATATCTAAGAAAATAAAAAGTCGCATTATACACTACTGAGGTATTCAATAAAAATAAATACCTTTATATGATGATGTATAAAAAATAAAAATATATATATTAAATTAGTAAGAAATTCTGAATTACTATCTAATAATTTTTATCTCTAAGCCATATTTTTATTTTATTAATTCATAAATATTTTGTTGGATGTAGCCTTGCCTACGAATCGGTTCTGGGTTGAATTCCCTGCCAAAGCAAAGTTTCTAGGCAAGCTTAACAAAAAAAAAGAGTTATTTTCCAGCAAACAAAGGCTACAAATAAGTTAGACAGGTTCTTTTTTTTATTTTTAGGTTATTTTAGTGCGTTAACGATAAATTTGTTCTCAGGTCTTGGGTATTGATCTTGTGTCTCTGTGCTTCTACATGACATGCAATACACAGAATTCTAGTGCATTGCATGTGCATATATGAGTTTGTGTGTAAAAGTAATTAATTGTTGTTGTTCAGAGATTTTGATGTTTTTCGAGATACGTAAAATTTCAGTTTCAGCAAATTTTAAGATTCGCTACTTACAGAGCAGGAAGCAATATCGTCCAACCACTTTCTTGGAAGAATTCTTTTACATCGGGGCTGTAAAGCAAAGTTACTTTTAGTTTCAAAGTTAAAATCTGTATTTTTAGAGCCACATTTAACGTAGTTGTTTTTAATAGAGTCAAAAAAAAAATCCGCTACATTCTTAAAAATTACTTGGAAACTTAACTTTTTTTTCACATAAGTACCCACGAAATCATGGTTTCTTAAAACTACGCTTAGCGTTTGTTCCAAATCTATCTCACCCTCATGGTAAATAAAAAATTCGTGTATTGTTAAGACATTATTCGCATTCCATACTATTTATTATATAACCGTACTGCGTCGTCAATAAACAAAGAGATAATGATTAAATGAAAGTAAAGCAATTGTACTCTTCGTAGAATTAGAGACTAACAAGTCTTAACAAGTTACGACATGTTTAAATTGAGGTAATTTTCACATACGAAAACCGACATTACTTACGAGACACCCATATAGTAACTACTCACGTAATCAAGACATATGCTACAAAACAAGCAGTGGTGATTAACATGAGCCAGACTATAGTTAAAACAAGCTTCACAAAATCGTTCCTTGTCTCAGGCTTGTAGTTCAGGGGTCCTTGCCCTTCGACTGGCTGAGGCGCTCCGTATCCTGTAAACCACACTAATATTATAAAGGCGAAAGTTTGTATGTGTGTGTGAGTATGTAGAGTAATGAAATATGAGAAGACACAAGTTCAATCCCGTTCGTCACCCAAAATGGTGATGTTACGTCTCATGCGCAAATAAATTCACTGGCATCCATCGAAACACAGAAGTGTTGCTGAGTGCAACACTGCTGTCACGCGGCAGATTACCAGGTGTGGAGGCAGTACTTCTCCGAGCGAATTTTGCACAAGTTCTACTGTTAAATTTAAAAAAGGTGTAGGTACACTTCGATGAACGTATAATTGAAAATAGTTTTTGCTCAATTTTTTATATATGATGATCAATCTAAAAATATCGGCGGTTTTGTTGTCGTCAATTTTATTTTACCTGGCCGCTTTCAAGCTCTTGGACGATATACAAGTGAACGTCGAGATACATAACAAGCATCAATGTTCTTGACACAAATTTTTGTCCTGATCATCCAATTGAGACGTGAGGGCAGTAGATAGAAAACTAACCAAAAGGAAGCCAGCCTCCTCCACTCTCCTGTGTTTTTCGCTGAGGTGATTCTGAAGACCAAAACATAACCCAGTACTTCTTCCTAGCATTCCGCGTTACGTTTTCACTGTTATTTACTGTTTCAGGCTCTTCTATATCCAAAACTGTGGTTTTATTTGTAGTTTCTGCGCTTAAATTATCTTCATTACTTAGATTAATCGTAGTGTCGTGGTGTTTTTCAGCGTTGACAGCATTTTCAATGGGTTTAGTATTGTTCTCAGAGTTTGTATCGATGGTGATATATTCCGGGCTGGAAATCATGTTAAATGCAATACGTAAAAATAAATTAACACATAATTATTGTGGTATAAAAAATTGCCACACAAACATTGGAAAATACAAATGTCATAAAATGTCAATGCTAGTTTTGAAAACAATTCAATTACAGACCCACCAACTTTACTGTGAACTGAAAGGTGTCATCACCGTTGTTTGTGTTGCCAATCAACTATTAAGTGCACAAATATCGGGAAAATTGGCTAACTATTGTAATTAGTAAAAAGTATTTGAAAATAGCTTAGAATGTTGAATTGTATAAAATTTTACTGTAGCCAATCAATGTATCTACTTACTGCGGGATAGCATGTAGATTCAAACTCATACCTTCTCATTTGTCTAAAGGCCCACCTAGTAGTGCCTAGGTAGTGCCTAATAGATATAACAGAAAAGTAAAAAAATAAAAACAAATATATTTTTAAAATTTATTGAAAACCAAGTTTGCAATAATTATGGTAAATCAAAGTTTTCGAAGAATGTCTGTACGAAACATTATCCTATCAGAACCAAATTCGATTTTAATAACACTTGCCACATTTATTATGAAAGGTCATGTTTCGAATACTCCTCTTCTAATCTTAGAATATATTTACTATGTTGTGTCCAACCGTACAACAAATAAAAATTCAAAAATTTAATCTAAGTCTATAGGCTATGTCACCATAGCCTATAGACTTCTTATTGTGTATACTTGTATTTAAGAAAATGAGCCGATTGGCCGACCTGATGTTAAGTGGTCACCCACTTAACATCAGGTCGGCCAACAGTAAAATCGGCCAATATATGCGATAGCATAAAAAGGCCCTCATTTTCTTAAATACAAGTGTACACAATAAGAAGTCTCTATCATTCTCACTTCCTACCTCTTTTTTACTTGGTCATCTTAAAATATCTGGCTCAGCGAAATTTGTTAATGCAAATGAAAAATGAAGCCAAGTGTCGGGCCTAAGACAAGGCCGGGCTCCGTGGCAAATGGCCCGAGATAATAGGAGTCAATTATGCAAAAAGTCGACTCACTGCGCGGTGAGGCGCTACTTGTCGCGGATTTGACATAAGCAACCTTTATTATCAGCGAATTACTGTTTCACTTGTCAAAACCTAAAAATTATTATCAAAAAATTCCCGCCTTTGCTACAGTTTTAGCTGTCGTAGTGTTCATTATTTTATCAAAAGCAAAGTACGTTTAATGTCTGTTAAGACTTTGGTGGTGGCACCACTGGTGGCGGCTGGGATTTTTTTTCTCGATTGCCACCAGTGGTGGCGGAGATGGTGGTGGCAACTAGGAATAGACCCTCTCTACGGGGCATCTTGAAACACGTATCGTCATTTTTAATCAACTTCAAAAAGCTTCCTTTTTCTATGTTCTATGTTCCACTGTAGTTTATTGTTAGTATGTTCACCGATTTCACAGCCATTTATTGATTTGAAAGTTTTTAGAATATATATCAGAATATTCTAAAAACTTTCAAATCATAGAATTTTTATCAGAATCGGTTCAATAGTTTGATTGATAAATCAAAATATCAAAGTAAACGAAATTGCGTATAAACGAAATGAAACTCTGAAACTCTGAATTTTTGGCAAGACCTTTATCGAATGTACCTTTTCAACGAAATCAGAGACGTGCATTTTACAGGGGTAATTATGGACTCCGGGTAATTTATTGATGTAATTTTATACCCAGCGATTATTAATGTTATGTACTCCACCAATATTACAGAGAACGTGCAATCTGGCATTACATTTCAGATTAAATGCTTCCAAAAGTTCCAAAATAATAAGCGTTGCTCCCCAAAATAATAAGCCTTACTCTGGTGTTGGAGTTTTAAAACCTTCCAAAGGTCTCCGACATAACTCATCGACTAGTATCCATGACACCTTAACATCCCCTTCGCTCCGTTCAACTACAACAAAATGATCACCCATCCAAACATTGTCCGGGCGGAAAGTTGCTGAAGATGATCTGTCACGAACATCTAGGTCAAGCTTTGCCAAGCGCCACAACCAACTTAGGTTCTTAGAATTCTTAGTAAAATTATGAAAACATTTATAAACAGCTATTTAAATTGCCTGCGTATAAAGTTTTGCAAAGTTTGAGACCTAGATTGTTTAATTTAGTTATAAACTTGTTCTCATTAACGAGATAAGGCAAGTGTTGTAATAATTATACTCCCATTTTGCGCGGCTTGCTCACTGACCATTTTAGTAGTCATGAGTACTAAAAGATTACATAACACAAAAGTACACAAAAAGTAGCAGATGAACTTGCGCAAAGTTCGCCTGGAGAAGTACTGCCTCCACATCTGGTGCACTCGTATGCTATGTTCCGGTGGAAGGGTATGGGTGGCGGTGAAATCGCATACGCATAAGTCGTTCCCCGTCTCGGGTGACGGGATCACCGGAATTCCACTTAAATCTTCTCATACTTCGGGAGGACATAAGTAAAAATATGAATCCTCTTAAATTGTTGGTTTAAGTTCATTCATGATTGAATCTATAATCTTTATTATCAGTTCAAAGTTAACCCTAAATCATAAAGAAGTTGTAAAAAGCCTTGATAGGGTTGAAATATCCACTATAATTATTCCACACTATTCCTTCAAATAGGTACATATAAATTACACTACGCCCACAAGTCTTGCTCCAGTTTATGTAACATAAATCAATGTAAATGTTATGCTGAGTGCACAGAACACATCCCTATATTAGGTCTGTGCTCGTTGTAGACTCAGAAATAGAACGAGATAGAAAAGATCATTGAGAAAATTTAGAAGGAAAAAATTAATTATTATATTATATCATAAAAAATATATTACAATACATATTGTCTAACTTATCATCTGTTTATCTGTGTACACAGCCCTACCTCTTTAATCAACTCTCTCTCTCCTCAAAGGTTTGCTGGAAGCAAACTCTTTATAGGGTTAAGTTCGCCTTTGTACATATTTTTTAATACCTTGTGTAAATGTGTTTTTTTGTGTACAATAAAGAATTACAGAAGGAAATCTTAATCGCTATCTGTTAAGTAAGTAATTAAATATCGAAAAACCAACTTTAATTCGTTCATCCCTTATCTTGCAGTTAACAAATTTTAAAAAAAATATCCAAATCGATCTATAACGGACGAAGAAAAAAGAGAAAGCAAAATAGGCAATTTCGTTTAATTGAATGAAAAATTTCTTCCTGTTATTTTTTATTCAAAAAAAACAAACCGTTATACCGGTTTTAATGAAACTTCTATGGGACCATAGAGATGGTGCATTTCGCATCGCGTTGCACCCGTCATTTTTAACCGGGGCTGTAACGTCTCATGCACTTGTAATTACACCGGTACCCACTGAAAAACAGCAGCGCGAGTGCACCACTCCTTGGCAGTGGATAGCCAGTCGTGATACTTCTCTGGAAAAACTTGTCACAAATAGTAGAAGCTGTTTTAAGGTGTGAGTACTGGCCTGCTTTTAGTTGCTCCTTTAGCACGACCCAGGGGGTGCGTGTAGGGAATCAAAGGGTACACACCTACGGACGCGAGCAACTGGACTCCCCACTTACACATAAGAAGAATAAGCTAATTTATTGAATAGATGAATTGGTTCTTAAATCATGCTTCAAACGTTCCATTTTGAGTGATATCTCGCACGAATCGCACCAATCGCACGAATTCCTTTCCTGTGTTCCTGTGTGTTCCGTTCGCTCAGCTGTAATGCGACCGTGCTTTCTGCATTTTCGTGCGTTAGTGTAGCGTTAGTCATATACTCGTAAGGCTTTTAATTAGCCAGTTAAATTGTTCAGTCTTTGTATTAGCTACTACAATAGGTACGTCGTAGAAGCTCCTTAGCTTAATTGGTTGCAGCCCTGCCTTCAAAGCGAGGCTGGGTTAGATTCCCAGCCGCGGCACAATTTGTGAAAAAAAGGAAATTTTCCCAACTGTATGTTTTGCAACTGCATTATTAACTCACAAAACGTTACGTTATCAATAATATTTCATCATGGCAAGAATAAAATATATATTTTTCCTACCAACTTTGAGTGCGTAGTACAAATAAATTCAAATAAATTAACTGACATTTATAAAAACAAAATCATGTATTCTCCAAACCATAAATCGAAACATCTTTTTTTTAGGGTACCATACCCAAAGGCTTAAAAAAAATATCACTAAGTGTATCTGCCTCAAAACGTATTTATTCCTTTTGATCTCAAGTGTCTATCGTTTCGACACGTTAACATTTTCACGCAAAAATAAACATATTCGTTCGCATTTAAGAGCTCTGTGCTTACAGGCACACAGATAATGTCAAATTACTGACGGTTTTGTTTTAGCTAGTCTTATTTCTTGAGATTTTGAGATTATCTCTGTTCCAACCCTAACCCTACCCGAGAGGAATAAAACCTACCGTTTAGGACTGTAGATATCTTTTGAATACACCATAGCGGGCTGAAATTTTCACAGAATATCCGACGACTCCGTGGCTGACTGCTTAATTAATAGCTTAGTTGGAAGCGAGGGGTTGATTCCCGGCCGACGCAAACATTGATTGATGTTTTAAAAAAAATCTCGGGTATTGAGTGTTTGTCTTGTGTTTCTGTGACAGCGAAGTCTAATGTTATTTGGCAGTGTTATTTATATACCTTAGTAAATATACTCGTATTACAACAAACATATTAAAAGTTGTAGCAGGAACCCTGAGCGTACAAATCTGAACCGCACTTAACCAGTTTTTTTGCATTCGTTTTCCGTGACTACGAACATTATCCCCAAATATTATTTATTCCGTTTTTTCCAATAACTTCCTCATTCAAATCCCTTGCCATTGTAATTCGAGATATCAGAGCTTATCAAAGGTTTCTTTTGATAACGGTACCAATTGCATTCGAGTCACGCGCGGCCAAAGCTACAAGTATAGCTTGTTATACTCGTATCACTAATGAGTAGGGCCACCGCTCTCGGTTTCGGTTAAATAAATTTTAGTTTTTATCGCGAACTACTTCCGAAAATATATGCGAAAAATGCTGAGAACGTAAGCGGGTTCACGTTCATTGTTTTCGTTTTCGTTCATGCTTTTTGTTTTAGGTTGTTTTAGGTTTGACCAATGCCGTCATCAAGATACAAGTCGAAAGAAAATAGAAGTTTCATTGTAATTTTAATCGTATAAACAGGTAAATATATTTTGAAATATGTCATATTTAAATATATGTGTCTCAGGATATTGTTTCTTACTTAAATCATTTTTAAACGCTCATCCATAAATAATAATATGTCGAAATTCGGTAAGTAATTAATTATCGTACCTTACGTAACCAATTATTAATTAATATTAATTAAAAATACATGAACAATAATCAATCACACTAACATTATAAAGGCAGAAGTTTGTACGTTTGTTACTCTTGCATTACCTTATTTGCCCGAAGCATTGCGAAGCACTATTGCCCCTCCGAATCTTCATTTGGGTTTAATTGCTATTTTCGGCATCGGTTTCGGCATTAGCTGTTTTCATTTAGGACAACACTAGTAATGAGAAGTAACTGAATGTTATCAGCGATAACAAAGCGTCGAATGTGTAGGATTTTGGATGTGGAATTTTGTTGCAATTAGCAAGAATATTTCTCTCACGGATTCTGAATCAGACTAATAATCCTACTACAAGGCTACCGGCTTAATCTACCCAAGTGGGCGTGAATTGGTTTTAATTTACCAAGCCAATCCGTATGTAGGAGTAACATATTTTCAAATATTAGATTCCTTATTCCTATTTTTTCATGATTACGTATGTCAATTTTCCAAGCAAAAATGCATACTTTAACTTGAAACAGTGACATTTGGATTGAAAGCTGGTGAATGTATTTCTGGACCACAAAGCTCTCACGGATGTAGGTACGTCAAACTTTTGATAAATATTTGGGAGGTCCATGTTACTCGCGTCGTTTTGTACTATTTGACTACACGCCCTTGGATGATAACGGAGCAACCTAAAGTAGCAGTAGAACTTGTGCCAAGTTCGTCCGGAGTCAATGACCAGAGTTAATAATAAAACAGGGTTCTGTGTATACCCACTTCTCTATCAGACCTAATTTGTCTCGTAAGAAAGGAATGGCCTGGATTGGCACTCTAAACTGTAAACACCTTCCGTCACAAATTTGAACTCAAAAATTATCTTGTGCGAAAAATTCCATTCGTATAACAGCCAACCGCTACAATACTTTAAACAAAACGAAAATGTTGTCTACGTTCATATAAACAGCCCACATAAATAAATATTCATTAGTATTTCATGCAAAAGCATTTAACCCCAAACTTAGCATAGCTAGTACCAAATCACTGCTGTAATACGTATATAGTACTTTTTTTCCAAAGTACGTACATATTCATATTAAAATTTTTGTCTGCGACCATGACGCATGTAACTGCATCGAAATATCGGGAGTCAACAAAACTCATAAATCATGGTAAATATCTCGGTAACACGAATAATAAAATAATATTATTAATAACTAGAGAGAACAAAGGTCTATGTTCCTCACACGAATGCTTGTCCTGGGTGAAAATCCCACCCAAGACCTACAGCACAGAAGATAGAGTAACTGCCAACTGAGTTATGAGTTCATAACAATAAAAACTACATAAAATCAATACCAATTCTGCCAAAATATTTATCGACAAAAGTTACGTCTATTGGCGTCCTAAACAATTTGCATGAAACCTCCCCCTCGTATTCTAATCACAATAAATCAAGTAATACATTCAGTAAAAAAAAACATCAGAACTAGCGGCAAACAGACGGCGGGCGTTCCGCGACAAACGAAGATTTACGCCGATGTGACCTCCAGCCTCCAGCGGGGGGCTAAGAAAACCGTGGAGAAGAGATTTTGGTATATCAGTTTGTTAGATATATGAAATATCAAAATTGATAGTCTAAATAATTGATAATCAAAGTCAGTAATATTTATTAATTTCTTAAAAGATGATTAAAATATATGTTGGGATCTCTACTTTAAAGTTTGTGTTAGATTTAAACCTGTGTTAGAAAAGTTCCGCATTTTTCGACAAACACGTTTCTAATTTAAAAAAAAATTATATTCGCGTCAGTATTATGCAAAAATTCACTAGCAATCAGTAGTATTTATATAAATACGTAGGTGCCATATGGTAGTTGCAGAACCTAAGGCATTTCCAGTTTTTGTTGGAGCTAGTTCGAATAAAACAACTGTTTGGCCAATAACGTAAGTTTTCGGAAAGATTTTTGGCCCAGTCTTAATGATTATCTTTCATGATTACTCTCTTATCTCTAAGATTAACGACGCAGTTATAAATATCCTGAGCTACTTAGTACTCCTTTAATTTTTTTTATTGTGTTAAGATATTACTTTCAAATCATTTAGAGTCAACTCTATAGTTTCAACTGTTCGGAACACGGATCTCGCTAGCCGGTTCCCACCTCCGTGTCACTGACTCGCCAGAATCCGCTAAGCCCCTAAATCCTGAACACTCTAAAAATGCTAAGAAAGCAGAATAAGATGACTCTGAAGCTGAAATTCCATTGAAAATGTAGATAAAAAATGCCGTAACATCTATAAGAAGTGTTTACGTTTCTGTGTCAATATCACGCGCGTGGATCGAGTCTTTTGTATGCTGCTGGTTACGCTCAGACTTACTACAAATAGGTCAAGACACCTGTCACGATTACTGATTTGTTACGAATACTAACAATGATGATTAATTGAATCTTATAGGCTAGTAATCCTAGTAATCGGCAAATTGCTCATTTCAAGGATTTCTGTATAAAATGTTTTGTTCAATGGCTTAAATTTTTGGCAGTTTATGTCTGTTGACACAAGAATCGATTTCTTTCAAGTTTTTTGTGACTGCGGCAAAGCCCTATATGGCTATGTACAAATTCGGGAACGTTAATGCGTTCTCTTTAAGTATTTTGTTTAAAGGAAAAGTGGTATTTCCTGCAAAAACCGCTGGAGACATGTCGAACATTTGCTCTAAGTGGTTGCCAGATTTACTTGACGCGGGGAAATGTGCGAATATTATACTTTATTGGTCGTTTCGGCGCTGTAAGAAGGAGTAAAGTTTTATGTTAGAGTTTTTGTACACAGCTACGGTATGCCGTGGTCTACTACGGATATATTTTAGAAATGTTGTCCTATTATTAGTCTCTTTTAGAAAATCTTTTAAAGAAACTTTCCACGTTCATGCTCAATCTTGGACTCAGTGATATACGGGAGTGTTTATACTGACTACACATTGGACAAGTTTTTTTGTTCATCGATTTACATGTATAAAAACAGTTCTTCTTCTTTCTTCCTTTCAAGTTAATAACTAATCAGTATTACTTAAATTACTTTAGACCAATACTCAGGCACCTATATAGTTCTCTCGGCCGTTCTATTAAGTTCCTCCCTTGTGCAGGTTGTAGGACGCGACGGGCAGCAGAGCAAATGGGCCATATCCTGGAAGGGCGCTCCACTACCACACTAAATATTGGATTGATCGACATAACCCCATTTGGCTAGATTGGTTCTACAGTCTATTTGTGTCCACAGTCTATTAAGCGACTTCCAGGT
Organism: Aplocera efformata; assembly: GCA_921293045.1. Lineage (NCBI taxonomy): Eukaryota > Metazoa > Arthropoda > Insecta > Lepidoptera > Geometridae > Aplocera > Aplocera efformata. The sequence goes on from OV121061.1 coordinate 3,301,080, forward strand.
TAGCCACTGTAGATAATTCTTTACCAGGAATAGGTGTTGTACCGGGGTAATAAAATCCGAGGGGGTGACCACAACCTCTTCGAAAGTTCACATCCAACAGCTTCTGCCAGATATAATATATTATAAGAACAGTTAAGTTAATGCTACCCTAATACCATGGTTCAATTAAGTTAGCCTACCCTAATACCTAATGCAGAGTGCACCTTGCAAACCTTGGTTAAAGTATAGTTTTGTATTGATATTGCAGCGCATTAAAATAATGTTTTGAATGGTAAACAAATATCAAATAATTTTGCGACCTGTAATTGTTACCAGTATCATATGTAAGAGCCCTGGCGTTAACGGTTAAATCTCCTTGATACCACAATTTATAATGATTTTGATGTGATTCACCCAAACGAGGTTTATGGGATGTTTCAGAAATTGTTACGCCGTGGAAAATACTTTTGGAAAGGGTTTATGAAGTTGGAATTATGGGGTAATTTACAAATTTGCAAGTCAGTAAGATGTGCAAAAGTCTTACAACTTTTTAAATATTTCTGAGTTATCACGGGAGCGTCTTTACATTTAATTATTTTTTTCTTTATTCTTTAATTCTTTATTATACACCATAAACAAGATTAATACAACTATGACGAAATGTTTGTATACAGGCTTAACCCTGAAAAGATTTTTCTTCCAGTAAACCTGGGGTGCTAGAGAGATATGATAGAAAAGGTAGGTAAGTTTACATGGAGATTAAGAGGATTACTGTGTTTCAGCACTTAAATAAACATAAATACCACCTAACTTTAACTGAAACGTAACTATTAAGTAACTACTACGTGCACTCGTTGGTTGGTCATTGGATGATTGGATGGTAAACAAAATTAATTAAACATGAATTCTCGAAAGTCTCATCCTCGCAAAGAGACATGTCTGTAATGTTGAATATGAAATTAAAATATATTTAATGTGAAAAAATTATCATTACTGTACAGGTACTTGCGTCTTTTGTCGGACAAAGGTGTATGCAAAAATGCTAAGGAAAACTAAGCCACAAAATTGCCACTCACGTTGCTGTGTTCCGGTGGAAAGGTGTGGGTGCCGTTGAAATTACATGCACGAGACATTGAGACATTGCGGCCCGTTCTGCCCGTCACCCGAGACGGGCACAACTTGGGTTTTCTCATGGTAGGTCGGGGAAGATCTAAGTCGTATTGCTGTTTTTATGGGCGGAGGTAACTACTTAACATCAAGTACGTAACTTAATCAGCAAAGCTACGAGTTGTATGCGAGTATGGGTTTTTAATGAAAAGTACGTGATAGCGGCAATCTTATCTGATAGCACCAGCTGCCCCAATGATATCAGCACTGGTACCCCTCAAACGGAAACACGGAATTCAGCGCACTATCGCTTAGTGGCGCAAAAACGGTAGCAGTATAACTCGACGACTTTCTACTACTACAGTTTTACGATTTTTTAATACTCAGTACAATTTTTTCCATCTTACGGCTTGGTTCATGTTGACAGGCAGAATACTTTCTATATTTACTTTGTTATTTGCTGCGAAAAGTTTTATTTTTGACGTTACAAGCAGTACCGTATTAAAATGGTCGGGGCCTAAGGGAGTAAAACAATACAAGTCCAGCAAGACAATCGGTAATGTTCCCGGCGTTGCAGTAGAACACACTTTATTACAAACTCAGTGCCCACAATTTATGGGAGATTTTGCAGGATTTATTCTCGCTTTGATGGAAATAGTAAATCAGGATTGAGATAAGAAAAGTCGGTTCAGTGTTATGGGTCTCTAGACATTCGAGAACATGCGTGGTCATTGAATCGAAATGTTATAAAGTACCTGCCTAGATTTAAGGCGCGTATTTCTGTAATGACTATATGTTTCTAGACACTTTTTCTTATAAAGAATATCTGTCTTGAGAACTTAGAACATCGTTTTTTTTTATTATTAATGTTTTTTTGTTAGTTGATTTATTGTTTTTTTAATTGCTATTATTATATGTATCTATATTACATTTCTTATTTATATTAACTCGTACTTACCTACTATATATAAAAATATTATATCGTACTTCATTACTTTCTGCTGTCTTATAAGCATACATATTCCGGACGGACATGTTCATATATTCAATGACAGATTAGCAAAAATTTTTCTTTTTTTTTAAGATCTGTGAATTTTCTGATCGAACAAAATATTTGCTTCAAAGAGAGTAAAGTTTTTGAAGAGCCAAAATATAAAGGTCCGTTTAAGTCCAAACTAGTGTCTCTTCCTCTCTATTAGACGTGAACTACAAGCAGGTAACAAGCAAATCTATTTGAAAACTTACTAAATCCCATTTCAATAACCCAAGACTTTACTCAGGACACTTTACAGGACCCAGGATTGGATAACCAACGATATTTCCAATATTATTGTCCATCCAAGGTTGTATGTAAGAGATCGCTCTGAAGCGATAAGACCGCCCATAGTTTTACATTAATTTATAATTTTAATTATTATGATTACCTAGATTTTGTTTGTGAGCAATAAAGTGTTATCTATCTTTCTATCTAGATTTTTTTCCTCAGTTCAGAGCAAAAAGATTATTTTGGTTGTTTAGGATTATGCCTCTCCCGATCCTAAATCATGGTTAGCGTAGCTCAGGCCCAAGAGACTTTTGTCTGGTAGACAGTAGGTAGCGAGTCGGAAGCGTCCCTCGCCTCAGGTGCCGTTTCCTGCAGCCCTCCCTCCATTCTCTTGATATATTAGCTCCCCTCTTTTTTCAGTTTTATTTTGTCACATTTATGACATTAATGTGATACAAGAGTTTTTATACTAAAATTCAGCAAGTACAACGTGAATCACCCATCCAATTACTGACTGTGTAATCTGTTATGAAAATCTAGGCAAACTTCGCAGCGAGTAATTCAGAAAACTAAAAAATTATCTAAACATGTTTTATGGCTAAATTAAAGTTCTCTTTAAAATAAATGAAGCAGTGGCCAGCTAAAATGCTTGAAGGTTCTTGCTCGGCCTTAGATGGGACGAGAGATTTCTAAGAAACTTCTCGAAGTTTGGTCCAAGTTAGAGATGGGCCTTTTGAAACGTTACGGCTTTTTGTACGTCAACCTAGATAGATAACGCAATAGTTTTGTAGTTTGAGGATCGAAGGACATGGCCGAAGGTTTGAAGTACATTGCCTCGTGTCTTTTCCCTGAAGGTGCCCACAGACCCAATTACATATACACTCCCAAGCTTAAAGTAATAGATAGTTCTTCGTAGGGAAAGCGTTTTACAACATTTTCAAAATAATGTGATCGCTATAAACGGCTGCCAATAAAGATTATTTATTCTAACCTTTAAAGTGTAACGTTACGCCAACGTATTAATAGATTTTTTTTATATCTACCTACCTATTAGCCAGCACGCGCGCCAACGGCCGGCCGGCAAGACATTAGGTGATGTCGCCTCATACCGCCACCGCGAATAGTTATTCTGTGTATTCGATAAATTTTAAGATTATTTTAAATCCTAGTTACACGTTAAAATCAGATTATTTTTAAATACCCGGACATTTCTTTCATTTTCTACCAACAACTTTGTTGATTTTCGTAAACGAGAATCATTTGTATGGTAGGGAATCGAAGAAATATGACACATCTGATCGCGTTCAATGACATCATCCGGCGATCGTCGGATGTCAAACGTTGTGATTGGTGGGTTGATTAGGATGGTTGGGTGATATCGTTGAAAGCGTTTTGTGCGCGTTTCTACTAGCAGAAATGACATAGCACATTGAATCCTAAAATATGAAAGGTTGCCTAAAAAATTGTTAAGCATTTTTTACCAAATATAAAACAAAACATAAAAAAATCATAACCTTTGGCTTTATGCAGCTCATACCCATAGAAAACGTACAGTTAATTCTCTTAATAGCATGAATTATTTTCTAGGTGTAAAGGCCTAGGTCAAAGAATGATCTCCATTAGAAAAAAACAGTAAACAAAAGCAAAAGCTTACTGTCAGCAGCAGGTGACATTAATGTTTTTCAAGTATAGAACACAAATATTCAAGAGAAATGTTTGTCCTGAGAAGAATTGAACTCACCACCTACAGCGCAGAAGTAACTAACTGAGCTGTGAGACCAGTCAATGGCTAAACTCCGAACTGGTATCACAAGTAATTAACTGCTTATTAACAATGATGATCGAAATGCGCGTACGCTGTGAATTTGCCGCATAATCACAATCATAATAGGATTATTTCAATTGGGCTGTTTAGTAGATTTGGCTGGATTAATCAAGTGCCAGGGAAATTACAGTATCATCGGCCTATTAGCCATCGACCAAATAGTAAGATATCGTTCAGATTATCTTGAATTATATGGGAAAGTACGAATTGAAGGTCCACCTGATGCTAAGTTACTTCCGCTCATTACAACAGCAATACGACCAAGGTCCTCCCCAAGTAGATCATGGGAAGACCCAAGTCGCACGCCATTGCCATCACCTGAGACGGGAATTTTACGTCTCATGTGCATGTGATTTTATCTGTACCCACACTCTTCCACCGAAACAGCAATGCGAGTTCACCACTGTTTGGCGAAAGATACTTTGCCCAAGTTCTACTGATACTTTTTGTTACTCCTTTAGCACCGCACCACCCAGAAGAACGTGTAGGGACTCTGAGGGAATTCACCTACGGACGCAAGCGACCGCAAGCCTCAATTTTATAGATTAAAGCTATATGTAAACAAAGTTAGGCGGTGTCGATGTAATGGTGCAGTGAAAACCGTATCAAAATCCGTTGCGATGTTATGAAGAAGTCAGAGGAGAAACAGAAAAACAACGACTTTATACTGTTTAGACTAACTGCGCCCCGCGGATCAAAAGTAAAACATCCAGAATATAAGCTATCCAGGTACCAAATTTCCTCCAATTCCATTTGACCGTGAAGGAGTAACAAACACAGACACATACACATAGAAACTTTGGCCTTTTAATAAAAGTAAAAGTGACTAAATATAATGAACTGATAGTTGTAATTCAACTTAGCAACACTAATAATTTCATCCAAATCCGTTTGAGCGTGAAAGAGTAAGACAGATATACACAGACACACGCACATAGAAACTTTTGCCTGAAAAAGTGTGATTAAAGATAAAGAAGCGTAAATTGATTAGTAGTTGTAATTCAACTTAGCAACACTAATAACACCGCAAAAGCTAATTTACCCAAAATGTTTACCCTACGTCCCTTGATTCCATACAAAACGGGTTCGCACACATACTTAGTGGCACGGAAGCCGGACTCTTTCATCCTAATCCGCTTGTTGGATAAAATCTGTAAATATCCTTTGTCCCGTTTTCCCATTGCGAATTGAAGAATAAAGCCGTGCCGGGAAACAGTGGTGGACAAAATAATTGGGCACGAAAAGTTGGGATTATGATGTCACGAAGCGTAGGCTTTTGTTCCAGGGTTTTATCGCATTAGGCTTTGGATGTCAGTTTTTAAAATGGCCTGTATTGTGCCTGTATTCAAATGAAGGTTCTATCTGGTTTTATTAGCAGTGTTAATGCTCCGAGTTTAAAGGATCAACGTTATTTCCCCAGACAAAATACCCTTAGTGCCTACGCGTACCTGTTTGGCGCTAAAGTGGCAGCATAACTTGTGCCAAGTTCATCCGCATAAGTCCTACCTCTACACCTGGTAATCTGCCGCAAAGCAGTATACAGCGTTGCTGTACTCCGGCGGAAGGGCGTGGGTGCCGGTGAAATTACGGCTGTTTAAGACGTATGATCTCGGGTGACGGGAGCAACAGGATGGAACTTGGGTCTTCTCACGCTTGTGCTTGTGTCATGTGGTTATGGGCGTAGGTAAGCACTTATCTTCGATTTACCTACAGATTGCTCGGTCCCTTTAGTAGTAAGCATATAAAAAAAACATTGCTGGTACTTAGAGAAATGTAGTGAGGTATTTATTTAGTGTTTTTTTTTTGTACTGTCTGCGCCCCGCGGTCTTGCGGGATTAAAAGTAGCCTATGTGTTAATCCAGGATATAAGCTATTCTGGTACTAGATTTCATCCAAATCCGTTGAGCCGTTTGAGCGTGAAGGAGGAAAAAACACATACAGATCATATACTTTCACAGATCGGAAATGGTTTCCCTAACACCTTGTATAGAAATTCCTTTTCTTTTGCACAGTGTCTGTCATACATAATCATATTAGTGTGTGATACATAAATAAAGTACTTCTTTGCCCCGTCTGCCCCTAATTTATGTTGAACTGGCAGGTTTTATTGCCAGTTCGTTGTCTTGTCTCCTGTAATTTGTACGTTTTCTAACGAAACACGTGGCAAACTAGAACAAGCGTGACCTAATACATTTTTAATAAGCTCTCTGAAAGAAACCAGTTTTGTACGTTTTATTGTGTTAATATTGCAATGGCCGCACGGCTACTTATTTGTAGCTCTCCCATCTGCATGGGTTGTAGGTTCAATTCCCACTACGGGCAAGCATTTATGTAACAAACATAAATGTTGTGTGTTAGTATGTATTATACGTATATATTTGTATAACAAAAAAGTATGGGTGTAAATTTAAAGAATAACATGAGTGCAAAGTGTAAGAATATCATGGGTACAAATTGAAAAAATAGTATGGGTTCAAAGATAGGTACCAAATTTAAACAATTTGCGATTTGTCTTTCAGCTTCTATATCTAAAAGGTTATGATTATATTTACCGCATTTTCACGCATCACAAATTGAAACAACGCGATAACTTTTTAATTTGATATCTCATCCACGAACTGAAACCTCAAGCTCATTCTACCCACAAATTGATGTTTTTCGGAAATTAAATACAATTGTACACATGTGGTAAGCGAGGCAAATAATAATTAAGTTTTCATATTAACTTTACGAGTTTTAACAAAACGTTATTACAAAAGCCCTATTACTATGCCACTATGCCTAAACCGTCTGTCTGTATTTTATGAAACGTAAGTGGTAGTGGGCGGGAATTTCCACAGAATATGATGTCGAAAAAATAAGAAATATTTCTATTGAATAACGAAAATACTGTTTCTGAATCTCTCTTGCCTTTATTTATATTTTATTATTTTATTTCAAAGTCATGTCAAGATACTTTATTACAATGTAAATATTTAAAAATTAAAAGTCAATTTTTTTCATTAAATATATAACTACAAGATCAAGCGTTTTTATAACTTAATTACATGCTTGTTAATTTATTTCGACACACCAACAGCAAATACATAATTCACTAAACTTAAATAAAATAATGTTTTTTTTTCTTGAAAGTACTAGTTACTTAAAGACTCTAAACCTCCCATTACCTTTTGTGTACGGAACCAAAAGATACCTTTTAAGCATTCACAGTCTGCCCATGCTTTCAGTTTAGAACAAAAACACGCCTAATTAACGAGCTGAACGTAACAGCCCTCCACAAAAACAAATCCCCTCCACCTGGCTTCGCTCGCTTTCAATCCTTAATCCATTGCGAGAACTCATCTCGTTTTTAGGGTCCTATTCTGGCCCCGATCCCACAATTCCGATTTTTACTCTCTCTTTTGAAAGAACCTTTCTAGCTCCGAGATGAATCATAGTTAGCGACTTAAAAAATAAATAAATGTTCATGTACATGTCACAGGCGCCATCTCTCCCCAAACTAAGCATAACTTGTAATATGGGAACTAGATAACTGATAGAATCTTGGGTACAATTCTATCTGAGACAATTTGATCAATATTTAGATTTTAATTTAATAATGACATTAAAAACCGAAGAAATACATATAAATAATTAATTTATTAGATGTAAGAAATGCATTGGTTGTTCAGATTCTTGTCAGAGATACGTATAATTTACGTTATATTTAAAATAATTGTAATGATCAATAAGTATAATAATACATATTTAAGCCATTAATAAAAAACAAATGTATATAATTCTGCGATTGCTATTAAATAACTAAAATAATTTTAAAAAAACCTATTCAGTATGAGTTTCATAAAATGAAAACAACGTTAAAATAATAGAGGAAGCTTTACATTTTTTCGTGTTCTAATTAACAGGAAACATTTTGTTGGAAGAAATTTAATTTACATGTCACGTGGGACTTAGAATAAGGCCCTAGGTACATATTCACAATGAGAAAATACGCATGATTACGTGTCGCTTGCTTAGCAATTTACAGCTTTATTCATATTGGCAGAGGACTTATGTTTTGGGTAAGGAATAAGCTGATTTAATAACATTTTAGACGAGCTGACCCGACAGAGGTTATCTTGTCTTGATAAACAATTTGACATTCACTTGTCATTGTTATCCTAACTATAATAATATCCTATTTTTTGACATTATAAATGCGAAAGTGACTTTATTTGTTACGCTTTCAAGGATAAACCACCAACCGATTTTTAATATTCTTTCACCAATGGAAAGCTACATTATCAGCGAGTAATATAGGGTATATTGGTAACATAGGTGGGTGGCAGTCTGTAGACCAATTTAGTCTGTATTTTAATGGTATTTTTAATGTTATAATCGCGAGGAGTTCAGCTCCTCGCGATTATAACATTAAAAATACCATTAAAATACAGACTAAAAATGCAAATGATGTTAAGTGGTTACCTCCGCAACAGCAAAACGACTTAGGTCCCCGACCGAATTATAAAAATACTCAAGTCGTACCACATTGCGCCCGTCTCCCGAGACGAGGATGTTACGTCTCATGCGCATTTGATATCACCGGCACCCACACCCTTCCACCGGAACTTGTACCACTGCTCTGCGACAAATAACCAGACGTGGAGGCAGTACTTCTCCGGACGAACTTTGCACATGTTTAACTCCTAGTAAAAGTTAGAAGCAATTCGTTTGAATGCTTCATCCTCCTGATGACACACGTACAATTGACGGGAAATATGAGGTGCATCCGAGCGTACAGTCCGCAGAAACAGTACGTGCGTACCGTCTACAAATAAATCCTTTCTTGAAAAATGTTGGCTTTTACTGGATATGACTTTGTACCACCTAAACATTTTACACTAGCTTCAGTTTGCGTGAAATACATTCGTAATCAATGTGTCAAAAGAATTTTCCTGCCATTTATTTATTTGCAGAAACTTGTAGGTTACTGAAAGACTGTAAGTTGCGTAGCTAACCTACCTTAAAGCTAAGATGTCCGGATAGAGCAAAATTTGTATGAAGCAGGATTTTCTGCAAAAATGTGGAAACTAGCTATCATGCTTTTCAACAAACATTGGAAATACAACAAATGCTAATAAAATAAGTAAGTGTGTGTATTTGTTACTTCTTGCGGTAAAACGGCTTGTCGAATATGGATGAAATTTGGTACCAGAATAACTATATCTTGACTTAATTTGACCTGACTCTTTTCATGCTTTGGTGGGGAAGACTTGAATCGTATTTTTGGTGTTATGGGTGGGGTAGCCACTAGCTATAGTCATAGGAAAAAATGAATTTATTTGGATACATCTTCCAACCTTGATTGAGCTCCCGACTTACTTATCGAAACATTCGTACCTACTGTAGGATATTCTTCGCTAATTTCCACTTATATTTTATACCCTTTCTATCACTTCGTGTATCGACGTGGCTCAGCGGTTTACACGGGGATATTTTATTATTTGGGTCGCGTGTCGTCTTCCATGATTTAATTTCAAATACATCTAAGTATTCTCTCCACGTTCTCAATTATTTTTATATTCTTTTTGCACAAACAATTCTTCAAAACATTATTACATTGAGTGACATACTTAAGAGGTTTAATTTTTCCAAATCACATTGAAGTAAAACCTCACTTTATAAAATAATCTTAAGATTTAGATTATTTTTTGTATTCATGTAGAGAGTAGAAAAGATAAGAAGTGATTAAGTTTGAATGTCTAAGAAAAATATTAGAAAAAATAATTACATTTAAAAATCAAAATCTATAATTCAGTATTTTCGTCTATAAACATTTGTGATATGTAGGTGCTTTGTCACTGACCACGTCGTGATGCCAGTAAGGACATCTGGACCCCCTCTTATAATTGAAGACAAGTTTTGCTTTATTTTCTGTTAGAAATAATCACAAAAATACCTTAATAATACTACATTTCATTTCCAGCGGTAATTATAATATTTCCATCGTAGCATAAAGAAACAACCATAACGTAAATGTGACAAAAATATTGTCCTACAAACTTTGCGTAAGAACGTTGAATATAAAGAATTTTTATCCATTCCTTCAAAGGAACTTGCTCTCAAGTGCCGTAATTGTAGACAGGGTTTACTTTATTTTCTCCTTGTTTCCTTAAGCACTTTTTGACGTTCATAAGCGATGTAATGAGACAAAACAAAATAAAAGCATTTACTTTGAAACTTATTCCATGCTCACTTCACTCAGATTTGTTTAAGGAAAAGGCACTTCCTTTTCCCTTTTAAGTTAAGGTACCTTATGTGCACCAGCTTTTTTTATTATAAAGCTAATTTTTACCGGGAACTTTTGAGTTTTTGAAGATTTAAGGAAGGAAGGAAGGATTTGGGAACTACTATTTAAATACACCAAACCCAAAACTAAAAAGTATAAGGAAGGAATAATATACAAAATAATATCTAACCTTACGTTATAATAGTTTATTAAGACCACTTTATAGCATAGTTGAGTGACGTAGACGTTTCGAAGGATAGGGATGGGTTCTGTTCTCGGCCGAGGCAAACTCAGCGTGAAAATCATCAGTGCATATCATCTTTACTTGTCGTTCTAATTTTGAGACAAACAACAAAAGTTAAATAGCATTTCACGTTTATGATAAAAATGATCATTATCTTACGTACCATTATCGACAATATATTTTAACATTTGGCTTATAATAAAGTATTATGTAACTATACATAATGCTTAAATAATAATGCTGTAAACCTTAATTTTACAAATAATTAAATATACATAAAATTAATAGAATAGAATAAGTTAAAATACTGTTTATATTATCATATTTATTACACACTGAAATAGCGGAATTTGGCGGGAAACAAAACGCTGGTATTGCCATCAATAGTAACAGAAGAGCCTTTGTCCATTAATTCAGCTTGCAACACTACCCACACACAAATTTGGCAAAGCTAGTATTTGCATTAACGTAATAGGAGCAAATCATACCGGGTGGTGATTTATGGAATCGTGGCTCTATATGAAATAATGGTGATTATTTTTCATGAGGTTAGGTAGGTTTTTTTACATGTTACCTTAGAACTTCTTCATTCATCAACTTTCTGTCGTTAACGTCATTTAAAACATTATAAAATACAGTATATAACACATTATTATATAATATAGAGAGGCATTTGTTGTTGTAGAAGTCTTTAGTCCAACTTTTTACGAAGTAGTGTTACTCATTAGTAACTGAGTACTGACCCGAAACGACAATTTTATTAACTCTAGTTCGTATTAGGTAAATGATTGTCCTTAATCTTAATCCTTACTTATATTATAAATGTGAAAGTGAGTTTATTTGTTTGTTTGTTATGCTTTCACACCTAAACCACTAAACCGTTTTTAAAAATTCTTACACCAATGGAAAGTTAAATTATCAGCGAGTAACATAGGCTTTATTTCATTCCCGCATTCCCACGGGAACGGGAAATACGCGGGTGAAACCGCGAGACGGAAGATAGTAATATTATAAATGCGAAAGTTATATGGATCGATGGATGAATGTTAGCGATGGATGGATGTTTGTTACTCAATCACATCAGAACGGCTGAACGCTATATATTCATTATTAGTTATAATATATATTATGGAATAGCACATAGGCTACTTTTTGTTTCAGTAAATGTACGGTTCCTGTGAGATGGGTAACCGCGGGCAACACCACGGGGCGCTGCTAGTTGTATATAGTAACTATCGTGATTAAATGTTTGTTTGATTGCGTTAACGAGCCTACGGATTAATTAAGGAGAGAGCGTCGCTATAAATTAATTACTGATGGGTCGGCTCATTAATTCATTAACTAGTTGGCTGGTATTTTTTTATATTTATATTTCATGGTTAACGCTAAACGACAAACAGCATAATATCGATATAGGTATCTTTTTTATATGACTAAAGTGACGGGACGAGCAGATTTAGATACACCTAATGTTAAGTGTTTACCACCGCCTATAAACTAGAAAAAGTACTACTCAGGTCAAGCTGCATCACGTTATACCCGTCGGAATGTTGTACCTGAAGTGTCTGTAATTTTACCGACGACAACACCCATAAACTTCCCAGCAACGTGAGAGTTTGAAGGCGAATTACTAGGTGTGGAGTAAATACTAGCTTTTACCCGCGGATTCGCTCGCGTTAATGTTAATATTGCCAACCAATTCCGGTTATTTCACACAAAGTTTACCCTGCCCCTCACCCACCCTCTATAAGTTACATTCGTATTTATAAAAATATAATAAATTATACTTATTATGTTTCTATATTCACTTGAGAGAGCGTGGTGACCCAGGGGCACAGACGCCGACTTTCAATCTGAAGGTCACTGGTTCAAACCCACACGTCCACCAATGAGTTTTTTCACTTGAAGAATTAATGTGCGCAATACCACGTTCTCGAAACGGTGACGAAAAACATCGTGAGGAAACCGGCATGTCTTAGAGCCAAAAATTCGATGACATGTGGCATCTACCAATCCGGATTGGGCTCCCGTGGTAGATCAGAGACCATTCACTCTCAATTATCGAGAGTAGGCCCTGCAGTGGGAACATTAGAGGCTGGTACGGGGATTCACTTATTTTTTCGTTTTTCAATTTAGTATAAAACGTTCTCAGTTGCTAAAGCAGTTCAAAAATTAACAAATAGAGACGTGAAACAATTAAGTTAACAAATAAAATTATCCCATTGTGGTAGCCCTAGGCAAACGACATGAGTGTTTGTACAGCGCTCCAAACGTTGTCTTTTTAAGCCGTCACAATGTATTTAGTGTCTCCGTCTGCTCGTTAGGAGTTTATGTACAATAGACAGCAATGATAAACAGGCTTTATTTATTTTCATTGTTGAAATTGAAGCGACGAGCACATTTTCAGTTAGCTATATCCTTTGCCCAATAACACCACGGTTTGGGGTAGGAATTTTGTTTAGAAGCTTACGCAGCGAAGCTTGATTAGATATATTTACAGATCTTCAAACTTAAAATACTCGCTGCCAGGTAAATATTTAGATGTGTTGCGACCAGAAATACTATAATATATTTTACAAAAATCTTTATTCCAGACTTCACTTCGAGAGAGTTGCACCAAGGACTATATTAATACTTTGGTCATAATGAACTTTAGCAATAAGTATCCATAACCACAAAATTTTTGATCCACCGTTTCACCATGACGTACATTACAGTATGTTAAGTAAAATCAGTGATAAAACGACTTATGTATTTAACTTTGTTTGTTTATGTTGTTTTTTTATTTATATCTAATGTATGTAATTTAATTAAAATTCTTTTTTTTACTCTAAAATTGTAGAATTTAATACTCAGTAATACTTCAAATCCAAGAAGTCGTACAACGTCGAATTAATTCTGCGGGAAATCCGCGCTCCGGGAGACCAGAGTTATGTGAACTCCTACAAACGCTGAGTCCATATTATTTTCATGAAGCAACTTTAATAAATACCGGGGATCGAAAGCTCTGAACGGTTAGAAAACTATAATTCCAAGTCGCAATAAGAAAGTATGAAACGGAGACTTTTTTTATCTACGTCGTTAGTCGCCTCCGTGGCTTAGTTGGTAGTAGCCCTGCCTTCGAAGCGAGGGGTCCCGGGTTCCCGGCCGGGGCACACTTTGTGAGGGGAACATGAAGTTTGTTCTCGGGTCTTGGGTGTTTGTCTTGTGTTTCTGTGTATGTCCATGCCATCTGCGACACAGGGAATCCTAGTGCAGAGGTATGAGTGTGTTAACGTTGTAACGTTCTTGTAACGTCGTGTCGTGTATGCCTTTCTAGAAAACAATTTGTTATTTTCAAGTTATACGGTGAGGTTACGTTAAAACTTTAGTGTTAACATAAGTTTTTTGAAATTAAATTATAAATAAATTTTAATATAGATCAATTTGAAAATTCGGAACCAACTAAAGAACCTGTTTCCACTTTTTTAACGGTTCGACAGCAATAGTAAATCAACTATATACTTAGCTGTCAAATCCTAAACCATATCATCAAAAATTTATAGCTATAAGTTTAACCATTGGGGGGGTGCGTGTCCCGTTCCCATACTCAAGGGGTACTAACCTACAGACGCGAGTAACTAGAGACCCCAATTGACGTCGGGTAAGTAAAGATAAATTTATTTTTATTAACACGTTTTATAAGGACCGATGTCTAGGTCCAATGAATTTACAGACAAACTTTTAAAGGCTCTCCATGACTTGCTATAACAAGTCTTGAATTTTGATCCTGGACAATTTTCAGTCGACCAAACTTCTAGTTTCTGTACAGATGTAGTTTTGTTTTCAACTATTAATTTCTATAGTCCTTTAACTAGAGGACTAGAAGTGTCTTAAGTAATAAGAATTCACGAAAACAACTATAGTATAATATATTCAAATGGTATTTCCTAAAATTACGCGAATCTCATTTTTTTTTCTACTTACGGGATTTTATCACGTGTCCATCTCTTTGCCTTTATCCCACACTAAGTGGGGTCGGCACAACATGTCGTTTTCTTCCATTTCCCTCCGTTAGACGTCATCTTAGTACATACTTCTTTCTTACTCATAGAATCTTTCACTGAATCTCCTTTTTTTTTCTTAAGAATTTTATATCGTAATTACCTTATTATCGTGGTAGTGTTGACTATTTCAGTTTCAGGAATAGTTGCCTGCAATCTTGTTCCTACTCTTATATTACAGAAAGAGCGTGGATGGAACTGTGTTTTTGTTACACTCATTTATTTAGTTTAGAGAAGGTATACTAAATACGAGTATAATTTTACAAACTCAACTAAACACAAATATAATCAACCCATCTTTTCAGCTTGAAGATTTATAATCAACAGAATTAACAAATTAATTTACGTATCACAGTATTTGCTAATTTATTTGAAAATGCTAAATAATATTAATGTACGTAATTCTTTCATTACGCTATAGGCCATGAGTGTGAACTCATTGGACACGAAATTTTAATTATTACGTAGGATAAGATTCTTATCATAATTTCAAAGCACATATTTGAAGTGAAAACTTCTTTGGCCGCGTTGAACAATTTTGGGTAGGGGGAAATTTTTGAGTTCGCGTCACCGATGACCTCGACATGCTCGTAACGTATTGCGCTTGCGCCAGACTACGCGTAGTATAGCGGCCTGTGTGTATTTCATTGTTTTGAGTTTTCACTTCTGTCAACAGTCCTTAAGACTGCCTCTGTTTTTTTTTAATAACATTTTCACATTCATACCAATGTGCTAAGATTCCCTATAGTGACATGGACTAAGACCCGAGAACTTTACGCACATCATCATCGCTCAAAATTTGTTCCGGCCAAACTCAAATTAATTTATTCCTTTAGATATTAAGTATCGTTCGGAGACGTCTAATTTTATACGGACAAGTAAATATTTCTGTCAGCATATATCATAGGCGCTACTTAAACACATTACATGCATGAAGATGTGGCTGGAAATCGAACTCTGACCCCTGGCTTTAAAGGCATGCTAGCTACCAACTAAGCAATGGAGCTGATATACTAAAAATTAAGGGAGTAAAAACGTCAGCTTGGCCTTTGCTGTTTGTATATCAGCAAGTAAATAATTTCCTGTCTTTGTATCTGGGGTTGCAGGTTCATTGGTCGTGGGAATGCCTCCACGTTTTGTTTGGTCACAATATTTTCTTACACAGTCCTAATTACTTTTTGTTTACTGTGGCACAAATGATTGTTTAGGTTTTATTATGATGGCAGACTAATGTGTTTTTCTGAGCAAATTATTATCTCAAGAGAATTAGGGAAGATGTGAGAACATGAGTGTTTCCCTCGTTTAGTGTTTGTTCGAGTGAATTTAGTTACGAAACAATTTCCTGAACAAAACTACCTTTTTGATTCTTTATAGATCTAATAGACACCCATAATATTGACGGCTCCGTGGCTCAGTTGATAGTGACCTAACTTCGAAGTAAGGGGTCCCGGGTTTGATTCCCGGCCCGGGCTCACTTTGTGTGGCGAGCATGAAGTTTGTTCACTGTTTGTTGATAACTGATAGAATACTTGTTTCATACTTGTTACTTATTCAAATACATAAATACATAGCTACATGTCTGAAACACCCAGACACAGAACAAAAACACGCAAATGTCCCGAGAGGGGAACGAATCCACGACCTGCAGCGCAGAAGGCAGAGCTACTACCAACTGACCTGTGAGGCCATAATAGTAGCAATTGTGGCGTTATTATCTTCCTTCCTATTTGTCAAAAAGATTCATATATTTTTGACGGACCAATAGAAAGAGAAGTACTCACCACCACTACATTTCATCCAACCGCAAGAAGTCCTACCTCCAGGGCACAACCTACCATGGTCCACTTGGAAGTCCATTAACAGACTCCGGACTCAGGTCGGTCGGTGCAGACAGAACTTGTGTAAATGGGGCATGCGAGACTCCACCTTAACTGGGTGCGATTGTGGAGCCCCAGTTCAGTCCATGTCCCATTTACTTGTCTGCCCCCTGTGCCCTGCGACCTGCACATTGGATGATCTGTACCAAGCCACCAATAGAGCTGTTGAGGTGGCAAAATTTTATAGCGACATTATTTAGTTTGTAAGAAACATTGACACGATAAGAAGAAGAAGAAGACGGACCAATATAGCTATGGCACTCTATCTCCATATGGTAGTTTGGCTGTAATCGACTCCCAACTAGCAGTCATGATTGGCATTGAAATCAAGCGTTTCCGAGCTGTCCAAATCACTTCCTGTGAAAAAGCCTCTTATCTGTAAAAGAGCCTCTTATGTTACTACTATAATAAATGCGAAAGTTTTAAATGGCTTGATGTTTGTTACTCAATCACACCAGAACGACTGAAAGGATCTTGATGAAATTAGCACAGAGATAGATTATAGTCTAGGAAAATGTACTGTTCCTATGCCAAGCGCGTGTAACACCGCGGGGCGCCGCTAGTTACCCATAAGGAAAGAGAGAAGGCAATGTTGTTTGCTTATGCATCAAAAGAGAATGTAAATAGCAGAAACCCGCCAGGTCCATTTCCACAAACACGGCTGTATTGCGAATTCGGAATCCTTCTGGGAATGGCTAGTCCCCTTTTAATTTAAAGAGAAATCGAAATCTGTATACTTTGACCATTGAGTGGACTAATCAGAAGGTTAACTGTGTTACAATTTCGCACAATTACGCCAAATAATTACTCTCAATTATCGATTGTAGGCCGGTGTCTCTGCAGTGGAAACATTAGAAGCTGGTACGGTACGCCATAGTACCTTTTTTTTGTTGACCTGCAACAAATACACCGGTTGCCCTGGGGGTTATGTGCGACTTTTACCCGAACTAAACCCCACCGGTGGCCGACTTCTGCGCATTTGAGGATCTCTGGGCTCTCCAAAAGGAACTTCTTTAAGGAAGGCTTTAAATATTAAGCTTTATTGGCAGCAAATAAAGCCTAAATGCCGGTGGAAACTTTTTATTTGCCAGACACTACTCTACGCTACTCATACTCGTAAGTCAGCGCTTTAATTATACGAACCCATTTCTAATTAACGGCTCTAAAATTGCTGCTAAAACGTCGATCCCCGTTCCGAATTTATGCGACAACATTAATCGGAAACCTATTTGTTTTATGAATCTTTTGTTTCTGGATACTACCTGTTACATAGGGAAATGTGTATATTTTCATCGTACAATCAAACCTTATGATATTACCTTATTGAGAGACTTTGTATACTTCATTTCCTTAACTGTGCCATCATACCAGAGACCTTTGCAATACGAACATAATAACTACATTGCTTAGCCCATATTTCCAAGCAATAGGGTCCAAATTAGATTATGCGTTCTAAATTTCGCCGTTATATAAGAACTTTATTTTATTATGATACTGTACATTATCTCGTTTTATTTTTGGATGTCTTTTAATGGTAAGTATCTGAAAAACGAATTTCAATATAAAAATACCCAAACAACTCTGGAGGCGGGAGTAACGTTCTCAAAAAAGGCTAGACAAGCGTTTACTGTATTTTCAAATATCCAACCTATTTGCGTATTTTTAAGGTTCAATTTATATTACAATACGTACTATTAACTTTTAACTTTTTTTGAGAACGATATCATCGTTACTTTTTTATTAGTTACCTACATCCTATCTACCTAGTAGTCAAAATAGCAATTGAATTTAATTAGGTTAGTTTTTTACTGAAATATACTGAAGTATGTCAAAATTAGAATCAATGACGACATAACTACGTCATTTCCCCTGTCGGTTACATCAAAAATAATTTAATTATAACATTTTACCTACATTTTAGCATTTACATTGGACTGACAAAAATATAAATAATTTATAATAACTCCATAGTTACAAGTTGTAAACGTTGAATTCAATAATATTAAAGACTAGCGGTCCGACCTTTACCGTATGCAATTAAATTCTGTGGATACAGTAAAAAACGTAGAGTAACCACTTTTTAAATAGAATTTTGATCGCACTGGGAAAGGTATCCCGCATTGTGTCAGGCGGAAGGTTGTGTACCGATAGTTTAATTATAAAAATGGGCCTTTGAGACTTCGTTAGCTTATGAAAAGCTAGGAAGGCTGTTTTCAAATTTGTTGCCCCGTGACGTAAGGATTGGCAGCACTGCGCTGGAACTAATCAAGATGTGCAACGGTTTGTTGAGTTCCTTGAAAAACTCTTTACGTGAGACGTCATTAGGAACTCTGAATAAGGCACAAATAGCACGCTATTGCATGACGAACGCTCTCTGAATATCTGCAATCTGTATCCTCGATACATTACATTTCCAATAAAATTCAAACGCAGCAAGTCTCCAAAATGCAACACAATATTGCTGCAATTGCAAAATGCCAATTTCGCCTGATAAATGTAGCGTGTGTACTGAGCCTTAGGGCAGATGAACCTTAATATTTTGCCTCAAAAACGTAACAAAACCCATTCCAAGGTTCAAATCGATAATCCTCTCAAATAGGATACACTCTTGATGGATCTTTTCATAAACTTCCCACAAAAACCAAAATATACCCAACCTGTGTATGTAAAACATACTTAACCGCATTTACACAGTAAAACAATTTCTTGGAGAAATGCCTTTAAATCGTGATTTCTTGAAACAAATTTTCGAAATCCTATTTCCAAGTTTATCGGCATTATAGATCATATTTATGTATAGATAGATCAAACAAAAAACCTGAAAAGAAACGTTTCCTGTGTTTTTATGGATGTTATGGATGTCTGTCAAGCAACTAGCATAAAAATGGCCTGTCAAGCAACAGAGCACCTTTGGATTTTATTGCTACTAGCAATAGAATTAAAAAAACGTTATTATTTATCGAGCCAAAGCGATCAAAGTCTGTTCTCTCACGACAGCATCAGATAAACGAACGTTACGAGTCGTCGGGCGTATATTGGAGCGGTGTTCAAACAGCACCATTGCATTCATGAATGCGAGGCAACCGAGTGTTCACAACAAGTACAATATACCCAGTATTATACATATATCACCAAAAGGGGTCACTAAATTCGAATATTAAGAAACTATAGGTGAATAAATAAAAAATATTCAAGGTTATTTCACACAGCGTCGTCTTGTCCCATACTAAGCATATTACTGATAGAAATATTCACATATAAGTATTATGTAAGTATTATATATTCACATACAACATCTATGTTCGTCTCCTAAATTGGTCCCTTTGTATTTTTGAATTAGTTGAATGTATAAAAATAAAACTTTCATCAGTAAATACCGATTCTCTAACAATGATTATTTATTTCGTCGTATTTACGAAACGCAACATTTATTACGTTCAAAACTTGTTACTACCACGTTATTCATGTGCACAGTTTTAAATGAATCACACTTATATAATAAAGGTAAAATTTTGTAAGTGTCTCTCTCTCTCTATTTCTCTCTCTCTCTCTCGCTGTGTGTGTGTGTGTGTATGTGTGTTTGTTTACGTGTATCTTTGGTACTCCTTCACGCTCAAACGGCTCAACGGCTTTAGATGCAATTTGGCTACAGGATAGCTTATATGCCGGATGTTAATCCGGGATATAAGCTATCCTGTAAGCTATCACATTGGTTACTTTTGCGCAGCTTCTTTATTCATATTCTTATCAATACAAGATCACGACACGAGTCGCTCGCTCTCCGCGAGTCATGTGTAAATGCGGCAACAGACATTTTCCCAACCGACTTTCTAAAAGGTTCTCGGGGTTAATATGAAAATTCAGGAAATATTATAAGAATACATTTAAAGTAACCCTCAACCAATCTTCAGACTCTTAAGACGGGTTTCTTATTATTTATGCATTTTATCATGTCTGTGGCCACCAAATGAACATCGAACATTTAGGGGGGTGATTCAGGAGCCTTTAGGGTCCCTTAACATGAAACCTGGTGTTACAAGAGCAACTATTTTGCTAGTAGATCTAGTAACTAAACAGGTAGTCTGGAGAAGTACCACACTTTGTATCTGCCACCAAGCAGTGGTGCTTGCAGTAGAGAGTACGAGAGTAGATTACACTAGATGGTGCTTGACACAAAACATAAATAGTAGACTTAGTAATAAAGAAACGCTTGCAAACTCACCACTGCATTATTCCCTGTGTCGCAGGTGGCATAGATACAAACACAATCGGTGTCTCACAAATTCCCAAGAATGAAACTTCATACTCATTATCTAAAGCGTGCTCCAGCCGAGAACCGAACACGGGCTCGCTTCGAAGACAGGCCAACCAAGTAACATATAGCCTAAGCCCCCTACAACTATCAGACAATTTCATAGCCCGACGTTGTCTATAAACGCAACTAACATGTGAGCGACGCTATCTGAAATGGGTGTCTGAAATGGAGCGAAAATAAATGGCCCTGGATTAGGATGAGTTCTAGACCAAATGCTTTTACAGCCAGCTGATTCTCATATAAGTTTCCCATGTGGCTCACTCTCGCTAATTGATTGTGGTTAATTAGAGTTCCGTATTCAACCATTAGGGGTTTCTTGCTCGTTCTTCCTATGGAGGGTTGGATAGGGTTTCTACAAGCGCTAAACTTAGTAATAAGAACGCGTTATTTTTAGGTAAAATATATTTTTTCTATGAGCCCTTTACTGTTATTTTATAACCCCTATTATTATTTTATATCCTAACAAATAATAATCAATACAATTGGTGTAACGAAACCGTCGGTGTGTGAACGCACTTGTCTTATCTACTGACAGTGACAGTTCAGAGAGGAACTGGCATTGGTTTTTTATCCCAACAGTGACAGATAGTGACATCCACGAAGATGCACCCCACTCTTCTTCCTAATCGCTAACAATACAATTACCTATGCAACATTCCGCTAGTATTTTAATTTTGTCGATACACATTAATTGCCTATCTATAATAGTAATTGTATCGACAAAAAAAAATCCAGCGGAAAGATGCACAATTGTACAATACTGTAAACGATTAGGAAGAAGATTTGGGCGCGTCTTTGTGGATCGCATTATCTATAGAACAAGCTACTCGTAACTATTGGGATAACAAACCAATGACGTCATGCAATCAAAGGCCAAAACTATCAATTTCAGTATCAGGCTTAATGTGGTCTAATGAGACTACGGACTCATTTGTAAGCGTCTCATTGATCTATTGCCCATCTGACCTAATTACTGGCTATGACATTACACGGGATGACCACGGCCAGAGATGGACTGAGCAACGTGTTTTTAATAAAACTTGTGGCAAAAAACAGTCTCCATGTGGTTTAAATCCGCAGTACCAATTGAATAAGCTATTTGATATTTAGCTAAGCTGAGGTATGCTTTTTAAATTATAAATTTACTACCTATTCCCCAAGACTACGTCCGCGTGAAATGTAATATTTCTTTGCGAGGACCCCTAATCATTTATTTTTTTAAACTTATCGTAAGTTTCTCCATACAACATCAGCTATCTGCCAGTGAAAGTCCCGCCTGGATCGGTTCGGCTGTTTCGGAAATCGGCCGGAACAAACAGACAGAAATACATTTATTTAAGAACTGTTTTTTTGACATCACAAACACTTAAATTCTGTCCAGCCGTTTCCGAGATTAGCCGGAACAAACAGACAGACAATATTTTTTTTTTGTGTGTACCTTATATACTTTCAAATAAAATTTTGAAATCACAAAACATTTTGGAGCTACTAAACATGTAATTTAAACGATAATTTTTTATTTATTATTAATCCGAATACATTCCTCTGAATACAACAATCACTAATCAACTATCGTCTCATAAACCTCAAGTAATATATTAAGATAGATGATGTGAGCGTTGGATGGGATACGCCGATCTCCTACAGTCAAACAACCAACAGCGTCCATCCTGAATGCCCGTTGATTGGGCTATGGGAACAGCCTGCACTATTACCCGGCCCCAGCGGCCCTTAAGCTACCCCTGCTCACGGATAGGTAATTAGGAGTCAGAACAAACATTTTTTTCCTGCTAATGTCCTCCTGACAGCCCAAACGACTCCGCGTGATGTGTTCCCTCGACTTTGTGTTAAATCACCGGGGGCGTGGCTTGTGATATGTTTTCTAGTACTTTTATCTTAACGTAAAATCGTTTACACACTCATACCCCTGCACTAGGATTCCCTGTGTCGTAGATGGCATGGACAAACACAGAAACACAAGACAAACACCAAGACTAGTGAAAAATTTCCATGCTCAATACAAAAAGGGTGCTTCAGCCAGGAATCCATTTTTTTAAATGAGAACAAGTGGCGAAACGACCTGAGGGCCCACCTGATGGTAAGTGGTTACCCTCGCCCATGACAACAGTAATGCGTGCGACTCAGTATGACATTCAAATCTTTACTGAGTCTCATTCATCCTGATGCGTCCATCACTCGAGACGGGGATGATATGTCTCATGCGCATGTGATTTCACGGGCAGCCACACTCTTACACCAGAACACAAGAATGCAACGACTACTGCATGGCGGCAGTTTCCAGATGTGGTAGCAGTACCTCTCCGGTCGAACCTGGCACAAGTTCTACTGCTACTTTCGGTTGCTCCTTTAGCACCGCCGTACGTGTAGGGAATCAAAGGGTACACACCTACGGACGCGAGCAACTGGACCCCCCCAACTGGATCTAGCCCGGGACCCTCGATTCGAAGGCAGGGCTTCTACTAACTAAGCCACGGAGCCGTCAATCTAAGTCGCCCGAAATGGGGATGTTACGTTTCACGCAGCTGTAATTTTACCGGCAACCGCACCCTTCCACCGGAACAGCAACACGAATGCTGTTTATGCATCACTGCTTGGCGGCAGACTACTTCTCCGGAGGAACTTGGTACAAGTTCTACTGCAACTTTTTTATATCTATTGACTTTCTATGAAAGTACTGTTATGTCGATACGAAAGGTACAAAATTGTAGAATGAAAATAAAGTAGTCACCATACATTCGAAGTGTCGGTTGGCTGTTCCTAATCGCAGGATATTTGTAGGCAGTATGTTTCTGTAGAACGGACTAAATCAGTTCCTTCACGTATAGCGGCGCAAGGTAGAAATGAAAGCGTTTTCTAGCTCCTTAGCGCAATTGCTAGTAGCACTACCTTCGATGCGAGGGGCTGTGGGTTTGATTCCTGGCCGGGACACACTGTGTGGTGAGCTTCATCTTTCTTCTCGGGTTTTGGGTGTATGTCTTGAGATTCTGTGTTAATCCATGCCATCTGCGATACAGGGAATCCTAGTGCAGGTATGAGTGTGTAATACTTTTATACTTATGTAGTACCATATTTAACTCTACATAATTTTATCCAGCGCGGCATAATCCATCTTAGATGGGCTATATATCCAAGGCTAGAGTAAAAACAGCAACGATCTAGATACTCTCAAAATGGTGTCAGGGTTAATGTGTATTATAAGTAAGTATTAAAAAAAATGTGTTATAATATGTATTCCATCAGTTATCTAGTTCCCATATCATGAGCTATGCTTAGTTGGGCCAGATGGCGGTGTGTGAAATATCCATAAATCTGATAGCGTTTTAATCACACGTTATATAGGCAAATACATAACACATAAAGGCGAATATGCTTGATTAACACAGACTATTTTGAACCCAGAAAACCGGTTAACGCAAAGGCGCTCATGGCGAACCTGGCTTAGATATTCTTTGCAAATCATATACATTAAGCAACTCTCCGTTTGTTCAGTATTTGTTCAGTATTGTAATAAATATTTATTTAGTTCTATTTTTTTTTAGTCTTTTCTCACAGCGAGTACGGTACAACGAGTTTGACATGCCAATGCATTTCAGACTCGTGATACCCTTAAATAATTTTACCACAACATATAGATTAATAATTATACCTTTAATTAAATCTTTAATTGCTCTGTATGCATTAGTATGTTTCCTTTTTTTGTATAGGTCAAATTTCCATCAGCAACTGGTGTACGTCTTCAACTGGGCCCAGTGCTTAGAGGTAGGAAGGCGATGCACTATGCTTTTGAGTAACTAATTTATTTAGAAGTTTAGCAGAGTTTTACTAAATATTACCCCTTTTTAGATCATTTTAACATGTATTCCAGCAGATTCTTAGATGAATCTAAAAATATCACCCGCTGTCACCTACAGCTTAAACTCGTTCATTAAGACGTAGTTTAAAATCTAATCCAGGCAACGCCGGGGCAATCTGGCTGAAGATAACTTCATTCCGTACTAATGCCGAGTCAGTTTTGTGGTGGATTGAATCTGAATGGCACTGGAATTCGTACCAGTATCTTATGTGCACGGGTAGACTGATTAAAGCTCAATATGCAAACGTGAAAGGTCAAACCCACAAAAGCGCAATCCAGGATAACAGATGTCACATGTCTTTAAATATTTTTGGTTGCTTAGAGAATGTGTTCATATAATGCCATCACAGCGCAGTTGGTAGTACAATAGCTGTGCCTTCCGCGCTGTACGTCGTGGCCTCGATTCTGACAAGCATTTGTCTCACGAATATCTGCGTCTGGTCGTTAATATCACATTAATATCACTATAAAACAAAGTCGCTTTCTCTGTCCCTATATCCCTATGTATGCTTAAATCTTTAAAACTACACAACGGATTTTGATGCGGGTTTTTTTAATAGATAGAGTGATTCAAGAGAAAGGTTTATATGTATAATACACTAGCAAGTCACCCCGGCTTCGCACGGGTAGTTTCTGATACGACACTGATGCTTTACTAACCGTGCGAAGCCGGAGTGGGTCGCTAGTGTTTTATATATATACTATATATATACTTATAAATAAAAAGTACTGTATAAGTATTATATCAGTTATCTACTTCCCATAATACAAGTTATGCTTAGTTTGGGCCAACATATAAATTTTATAATGTATAATTCAAGCACTCTCTTCCTTATTTATCATACACCACTATTTATATGTATCAACTTATCTGAATGAAATCCGCCATTTTGGATACATTTCAAAAATTCATTGCCAGCGGGCAATCCAGGCCCTTCTAACAATGCCTCATTTGTCAAATTATGATGACTTGTTTAGAAGTTATGCAGGACCAGATGAACCCTTCTTTTGGCTTCACCGTAGTTAGGTTAAAGGGTAATAAAACAACCAGACTTACCTTTATATCCTGACAAAATTTATATGAGAGAATTATCCTAACGTTATTTTAAATTCGCCTATATTCCTTCAGTTGGTAGCAAGATGTGTTTTTGTTACAAAGGCTGGCACGGCACGGATGATATGTCGTAGGCTGAGCTTACTGCACACAGAAGAAGCGGAAAATTACAATAGTGTTCACCATTATTTGAACCAGGTCGCTGGTTCAAATACAGGCGTGCAACAATGAGTTTTTCGCTTGAATTATTTATGTGTGAGGAAACCGGCATGTTCGAGAACAAAAATTCAAAAACATGTGTCATATAACAATCCGGGTCAGGCAGGTAGATTAAATTCCAATCACTCTCAGATGTCAAGAGTAAGCTGGCGTCCCTGGAGATTGTTATCAACAGAGGCTGATACGGTTAGCTCCTGTATAGTTGTTTTTGCATGTGATATATTTAAATGTACGGGCCCACCTGATGTTAGGTGGTTATCTCCGTCCATAACCTAAAAAACAAGTGAAGGTGCTACTCATTTACGGACGCGAGCTTCTGGAGCTCCCAGACATCAATTTATCAGTATTAAACAGATGCTGTTTATTTATTTCAGAGTTGAATTAAATATTTCGAATTTTAGGAAGCTACCTGAAAGTTTTAATCATATTTAATCTATAAACGCAAAGTACTTTAAGTACAAATAAGTTTTACAAGTAAGTTTCTGTAGTTTGTGAAACATTTCTCTTCAAGTAATGCTAAACTTAGGTAAAGTTTTAAAGTAATTTTGGTGTAAGAGATTCAAATAACATCTAAGCCGGTAAATCCAGGACAAACTTGTGGCTTCGTATAGTAGAAGTAGTTCGTTCGTACCGATCAAAATATCATGCCCATCCACCATTCCGCTATCGCTAAAAGTCGAACAGTACCCTTACATCTCACCGCTATAGCTACGTAAAACAGCCGTAGAACCTCTACGCCGTAGGCGATCTACGGCGTT
The DNA here is from genome assembly GCA_921293045.1 of Aplocera efformata. Lineage (NCBI taxonomy): Eukaryota > Metazoa > Arthropoda > Insecta > Lepidoptera > Geometridae > Aplocera > Aplocera efformata. The sequence continues at coordinate 3,327,907 of OV121061.1, forward strand.
GAATATTAATTCTCCCGGTGAAGAGGCGTCCTACTTTTGTGAAAATTCCTGGTTTATGAATTTTAACCTCCTTCTGAACATCAAAATGCGCATCTAAATTATAATATATGGTAAAAAGTGGTCAAATGCGAGATATGCATTGTTGGTTGGTAATTTCAGGGGAATACTCACTTATTGCGGGAAAAACGTCGTTGGCTTCAAACACGCAGTAGTATAGGACTCAGTTCAACAGTCCAGTGTACCATTGTACCATTCAGTGTCCAGTGTACCATTCAGTGTACCATTCAGGCTAAGTGGTTATTCTTTTAAGGCTCGTTTAGCACTAAGCTCCTGTAGTAAATCTATCTAAATACTACACTAATATTATAAAGTTTGCATGTGTCTCTGTGTGAATTTTGGGGTGTATGTTTTGTTTGTTACTCCTCACGCTCAAACGTCTTAACGGATTTGGATGAAATTTAGTACCAGGATAGGATACCGTGGGTAACACCGCAGAACGCACAACATAACTTGCACAAATACTTCACTTTTTCGGGATAAAAAGTAACTTATATGTTAAACCCGGGTATGAGCTATCTTTATAATAAAAATCATCCAAATCCGTTAAGCACGAAGGAGTAACAAACATACTTACCGAAAAACTTTAGCAGAAACAGCGCCCCACAGCGTTACTAAATTAAAAAGTAGCAGTAGCATCCAGGGTATGAGCAATCTTCGTAACAAATTTCATCCATATCCGTTTTGCTATTTAGGCGTAAGAGAGTAACAAACATAAATATAATACATACAACCTTTCGTAATTATAATATTAGTGTGATATAATATGTATCTTTAATTTAACTTCGTCATAAATAAGTTACAATTTTTCCTTATTTTTAATTGACTATAAAATATGTTACTGGTTTACTTCGCGATTGGCTTCGCAGGTATTAAATATTCATCTTCCATAGTGGGAACAGAAAACATCAAAAGCGCTGCGCCATCGTATTTCTGTATTCGGGACAGGTCTCTTGTGGAAGGCCCTGCCTTAATGCGGGTAGACGCTAAATAAACAATAAACAAGTCAGATTTCAACCCGTTTCCACCTCAAAACCGCGAAATAGCCGGTAGCAGACCGTACATAACTTTAATGTATCTTTGCTGTACTGAAGTTGACTGCAACGGGTCAAAATATATTGTTGTCTTTTTTCAACTTTTACTCACGGTAAGAGACAAAAGCTTTTGCAGTCAAGATAAATCGCCCAAATGTTTTTTTATCCTGCAAAAGTGACGGGAATATTGAAAGCCCACCTGCCCAGTTACCTCCTCCTATAACAACAGCAATACGATTTAGGTCCCCCCCGATCGAAGTATGAGAAGACTCAAGTCGCATCCCGTTACGTCCGTCACCCGAAACGGGGATGTTACGTCTCGTACGCATCTGATTTCACCGGCATCTACACAGTTCCACTGAAATATAGCATTGCGAGTGCTTGCCGGCCACTTATGGAGGCAGTACTTCTCTAAGCGCACTTCACACAAGATTACACTACTACAACTTTTGCTGCTCCCTTAGCTCCACGGTGTACGTATAGAGACTGAGGGTATTCATCTATGGACGCGATTTACTGGAACCCCTATACTAGAACGTTGCCCGGCAATGTTTACGTAATTACCACACATCAAGATCCACTCAGTGTTCTGAATCACGCTAATTACACGATACAATCTCGATTTTGGAGCGATATGGTTTCGATACCGCGCGTACTAAGTGTGGCTCGACACGCCATCGTTGGGAAGGGATCAAACAGGATAATCGAATAATAAGGTTTAATAGGGTTGTTTGAATGTTAGGAAAGAAAAAAGGCCACATTGTTTTAGTTTATTCTTCCCTTCGAGATGTTTCGATTTACTGGTCGCTATAATTTCATATACCTTACATTCTTAATATACTAGTACTAGAAGGGCTCGGAGCAAAGCTTAGCTGTTCGTTACGGATGGGTGACGGTAATCTGCCAGTGACGGATGCAACCGGGTGCGACTTGTGTTCTGATACTCCAGTCTGGGAGAAACTTAGTTGTCTTGCAACAGCAACAGTTATGGGCGGAGATAACCACTTAACCTCAGGTGCGCCTTAAGCTCATCCCGTCAGTTTTTTAGCAAAAAAAAACATTCACAATAAGCACAACTGTTGGCAATAATTTAAATACACTTAAAACCAATTTACTATTAAAAATTATGATGAAAACCAGATCTGAAAAATCTACATTGTTCCTCGTAACACCCTATAATATATTTTTAAATTTTTCAATCTTGCAGCATCGGATATTAATTTCATCTTTGATATTCCTTCGATTCTTTTCATAATAAATCCTATAACGTAAGGTACATTACGTACCCTCTTTAACAGCCCATTGTAAATTAATCTGATTTTGTGATACCATAAAAGATATGTTACATAATCATCTTCAATTTTACTGCTCCTAAAATTATGTTTCAAGTCATAAAATGAGCATAAAACTTTGCTTATGTACCTTAGTTACAGAACTCATGTTTTATTGCAACGACGTTATTGCTTTTTGTAATTAAAGTCCGACAATCAGGTTTAAAATTATCAGTGGTTTGGAACTAAGCTTTATATCTTTTTTATGTTACGAGACGGGCAGACAGCCTAATAAGGTTAATCAAATTAATTCGTACCAGCCTCTAATGTTCCCACAGCAGGGACACCGGTCTTCTCTAGATAATTGAGAGTGAATGGGCTTTGATTTACCACGGGAGCCCAATCCAGATTAGTAGATTTCACATGTCTTCGAATTTTTCTTCGAAACACAAGACAAACATCCAAACCTAGTGCACATCACACAAAGTTTGCCCCGGCCGGGAATCGAACCCAGGACCCCTTACTTCAAAGGCTTAGCCTGCAACTAAGCCACGGAGCCTCCATGTATATTCATAGAAATAATTCTATTTGGGATAGGATTTGAGTTTCCCTTGTTTCTATTTATTCGGGATCGTATATCATTTTTCTATATTTCTCCTATCCCCTGAACCCTGTTTATTTTCGATATGAAACTGAAACTGTTTAAATCTTTAATGTTCTTCTTCTTTTCGAGTCAATAACTGATCAATCTTACCTTTATGCCTTACCTTAGATAATTTTAGAATCCAAAGAAAAAATAAATATATTTCTCGTTTGATCATTCGAGAGCCGTTCTACGAATTTCTACAACTAGAATGAAAGCTAACATATAACAATTAGCCACCCAAATACAGCCTCAAACGTATTTTTTTTTAATAAGTATAATTTACGGCTCCGTGGCTTAGTTGGTAGTAGCCCTGCCTTCGAAGCGAGGGGTCCCGGGTTCGATTCCCGGCCGGGGCACACTTTGTGTGGTGAACATGAAGTTTGTTCTCGGGTCTTGGGTGTTTGTCTTGTGTTTCTGTGTTTGTCCATGCCATCTGCGACACAGGGAATCCTAGTGCAGAGGTATGAGTGTGTAAACGTTTATTTATTTATTTATTTATATTTACTCTGAATTTCTCGTTTATGTTTATAATTACTTTGCATATTTTTTTTTGTCATACTTACATATTAATTAACTTGAAACAAAATGTTTTCGCATTTTTATTATTATCGACACAGCTTTATGCCGGGGTACTGAAATCTAAGGATTTTTAATGTTATCCAAAATATTATCTAGTTTGCTTTTTCTAGCCACTTTATTATTGGATTAATGTACAATACAATATATCACCCTTAAACAATTTATGACCGATCTCAATTTAACGGGAGACTCAAGGTTGGTCACGTACATTTGCAAGCCGTTTGGATTGTGAAAGTCATAGAAATAAAACTTTGATTCCAAATAATATTCAGGATCAAATTGGTACAAGTAAACAGGATTATTTTAATCAGAATTTACATTTTTATCGAAACTTCGTATGAATAGAATAGTGAAAATGTTAGGTAGGACTTTTTCTGTTGGTATTTATACAAATCGAGTTTCGATACTGGGTGCCTCTGGCCACGGTATAAAATAACGTTTTTATGTTTGGAAATGTATGAAAATGAGAAATAGTTTCGTTGTCAAATAATTTAAGGCTCAATAATTTTGTTTTTTATCGTTTTTATTTATAGCAATACATAAATTGGGTATAGATAACTCGGTTATAGATTGTAAACGAATATTAAACTGCCTGAAAATCTGGAAACTTTTTACTGTAACTATGTACCTAAGCCACTACTGTTGAAAATCGCAAAAGCAAGCTCAAAATAAAATATAATGTATTAGAATCAATGAAATCGATAGGTAATGGGTGCAATAATTTAATAAGAAATAATTTTAATTTTAATGAATGAATGAAATAAATTATATATGATTTTATTTTTATTGATATCCATTAAAATACAATACAATTCGCATTTTAACCATCTCATTACTTCCCCGTCGAGGATCGGATAGGGTTTGAGTATATGCCACACTCAGTAATAAAAATGTCTAGTGGTTTTATAGCTTTTTTTTTTACACGGTCCGTTATTTGGTCGGTTAACGGTTCCTTTATTCTTCAGAATTTAAAATCACTTTTGACTGACTTTGACAGATATAGATAACTATGGAATTTTGCACGAATGCTATGAAATGCCAGTTCTCCCAAATATCTGAAAACATGTATCATGTATGCCTCGTACACTAGTTTAAAAGCTGACCTTGTCGACCGTTGCAACGTTAATTTCATTATAACCCCACTTCCATCGACGTCAGACCCATTCCAAATAAAATAGCGCCACAACACTTTTAACTCATTTATTTTAATAGCTCCACTCTCACGTAGTGAATACTCTACTCCGTGCCCCCGGTGGTGTGAAAAGAGCAACTCCAAGCAGCACTAAAACTTGTACCGAGTTCGTCTGACAAGAACTGCTACCATATCTAACAATCAGCCACCAAGCAGTCATGCACTCGCGTTGCTATGCTCCGATGGAAGGAATTGCATTGCGCCTGTATTTCTCTGGTACCCACAAAATACAGGCACAATGCAATGCAACTGCAATCCTCTCATATTTCGACCGGGGACGACCTGGGTCGTATGGCTGTTGCCTATAGAAGGCCACTATATGAGGTGGGCTACCAGATAGATACCGGAACTGCTATCGCATAAAAAACGTGACAGTTATTAACTGTCGATGCGGTCATAGATAAAGAAAATTCTCACCCAGTAATCTCATTCTAGTAGATTGCTCACCTGATATTAAGCTGTATCCTCTGTCCATAACAATGGCAATACAACTTGGGTCTACCTTAGATATAGGAAGACCCGAGTTAAATCGTATCACGCTCGTAACTCTGGGAAGATTAAATGTCATATGCCTGAAATGTTACCGGCACTCACGAATCCAACCAAAGCGCAGAATGACAGGACACCATTAAACTAATTTTGCTAGAGTTTAATGACAAAGCCGCTCGTTGTACTACTTGGTTGTATATAGTTTTATTATTGTGTCCTTTTAAATGGAGTACAATAAAATAAACCTATCTATTTATTAAGGATGATTGTTGTTTATGGGTGAGGGTAAAAACTTAACCTCAAGTGTGTCGAATCTATCACTACAGTTGCATTAAAAACAAATTTGCTGCTAAAAGCAGCTATATTGATGCCTCTGTTGACGAAAAAAATCGCTCCCAAAGCAAACATAATCCCGACAGACCCGCGTGGAATAATAAGTCGAATCGATTATATTTTATCTCCGATTTATGTTCCGATTATAGCCTTGTGATTATCAATATGGCGGTATTGATTATGGAAATCAACAATCACATGCTACGTGATAGACATCTTCAACATTGAGAGGAACCGTGACTGTTAATTTTTAGGGTTAGGCGTCTTTTCCCCTAGGCCACCACGCTCTGTATATCTTAGGTTTAAACTTGAAATTGAATAGTTACGTATATCTCCAAAAAGTCAGAAAATTAAAAGAAGTATATTATTGTTTGTGGTGTGGTGGTTCCTTTATATCCAAACAACACTTGGCCGATTTTTTAGTATGAATAATCTGAAACATTCATCTTTATTCTCACCGAATTTCGTGTAGCTGAAATGTCAAAAATAAAAATACGTACTTGTTTCATTTTTGGCGTCGCCAAGGGCGGGGGGACAGGTAGGAGTAACTGTTCCCCCTCTAGAGACTCGATCATTTTGGTACATAAATTCTAATCCTAACTCCTGTTACTAATTAATCATATTTATCATAATAAATCCGTCCGTCGTTACATCCGTCATGAGTGATGTAAAAGTGACTGGCAAAATTCAATGGAACCTACTTTGGTAGGGGAAAACCCGATTAATATTTCAGTTGTCTATGGATGGAACATTTAACTTAAGGTGGGAAATCAACTCGTTCCTTCACTTGAGTCGCATAAAAAAGTTATTGGTTTTTAATATGCTGGAACAGAAAAATATACATTTCCGCATCACCTCTGAGGTAGTCGGTTTTTGTAAATGCACATATTTTATCCATCGCTAATTAGAAACTAGCGTGGAAAAATGAAATAGAAAAATTTAAAATTACAGCGAAAGGAAAAATTCAAGAAAACTAAGATAACTATTATAATAACGCAAGACTTCGTTGTGTAAAATTAAAATTGGTCTTAACGATGGACTGGCCCTGCTTTCATTCGAGCGTTACACATAGGGCTATCAGATTATGGAATGCGCTACCAGTATCCATCAAACAAGCACCATCACTCGCTGTTTTTAAAACTCGTGTGAAGGCCTTTTATTTATCTGAAGACTCGTAATTTTTCATAATTTTATATTCTCATATGTATCTAGGTATATATATATATATATTATTTATTTATATTGTAGTTATAGGTATATTATTGTATATTTATTATGTATTTGACGTATCGTTTATTTACTACTATTATAAGTTTTTATGTTTAGGGAAATTTCCCCATAGCAATTTACACCGCCGACCAATCTAGCTTACTTTAAAATTCCTCTCCATCCAAAGGTTGCCTGGAAGAGATCGCTTCTTAGCGATAAGGCCGCCCATTGTACATTAACTTGTCTTCAAGTAAGTTATTTATATTTGTTCATAAAGTGTGGTGTACAATAAAGTATTTTTGTATTGTATTGTATTGTATATACTACATAATAGTACCCCGAACACAGAACATCTTCTTTACACAATTGTATGTCTGAGTGGGAACCGAACTCACGACTCACAGCGGACTATGAGTCCAGATATGACCTAGATAGTGTAACACGCCAAACTTAGCAGTATAGTGATCTTGTAATTACATATTGTCTTGACCTTGACATGTAATGTTGCGCCTAATTTGATAATTTCTAACCTATACCAGACGCAAAGTGATTGTTCCTGGTATAATCTGATTTATCAACGTCAATTCATATTAATTACTAGTTGTTCAACAAATCACGCGAGTCCAAGCGGTAATAAACCGTACTCTGACGATCATACGGGTTATATTCGCTGGAATGGGGTTATCGGGCCAAGTAAGCGAGATTAGTCGATAGAAGCCAAAGATAGGCGTCATAAAATGTCACCATCTTTGTAAGTACAGGCTATCACTGAGGGTAGGGCTATGGAAAGAGCTGTTGAGAGACACCACATTAATAATTAACTTAAAACAAGGTGAAAACGTGAGCAATATCTCATCATCATTATCCTCAGCTTATACATGTCCGCTGCTGGACATAGCCCTCTCCTAGTAAGCGCCACTGAGCCTGGTCTTCGGCTCTTCCTATCCACTTGCGGAAGGTGGCTGGTAAGAAGTGGATAGCAATATCTAAATCACACGAATTTTCCAACAAAGCAAAGTTATTCTTGGACTCACAAATTGAATTTTTATTGTTGGTTATTATACCTGCCAAAGTAATACTAAAAACAAGTATTTTTCTTTGGATAATTACGTTCTCTTAAATATAATTTTGAATGCACACTAACAAGGAATTAATACATATGACTAGAAGCGTAGTACTACAAAACACGCTACGAATAGATCTACGAAATCTACAGAAACCCTACGAACTCGTAGACCTTTTTCGATTCTACTATTCCGAGAATGTATAATTTTAATTAAATTGCAACCCTACCTATGATATACGGTACCTATTGTAACCAAAAATCCTTTTTCGCATTCAGTTGTAAACCTCTTTTTTCGTAGCCATATACCAATACGTCCATATCGCGCTAAGGGCACCTATAAACCGAAAACCACAGTGTTTGCCCATAAAATTGAGCCTCGAATCAGGAGTAACACACTACGTCAAACAACGTTGCCATCTGCTGAACGTGGCCGTTATTCCAACGCCCACAAGGTCCAGTATTGTACAAAAATTGTCCAACCAGATGGAAAGTGGCTAGTAAATCAATAGTTATTGGAAATAGTTACGTCGTTTTTATGAAGTTAGCAATTTCCTGTAATGCAGTATTGGATTTAACCGGATTGCTTGGGAAGGATGTTTTGACGGATAATTTAGTTGAGCTATGAACGGTTGACATTTTCCTCATTTCGAAGGTGGCGATCGGATTATGAGGCCGATTGGTTCAGTGGGCAGTAATTTAATGATCGGCCATTATATGTTGACACTATTGAATGTCATTTAAGCATAGAGATACCTATAAATAGATTTTTTTAACCTTTAACGCACTCGCATTTCTGTGTTCCGGTGAAAGAGTATGGGAGCCGGTGAAATTACAGGCGCATGAGGTCCATGAGATCGATCACGATGCGCCCATCACTCGAGACGGGAATGTAACTTAGGTTCTCATACTTCGGGGAGGGTCTGAGTCTTATTGCTGTTGTTATGGGCAAAGGTAACCACTTATAAACGAACTGAGTTGCAGCTCGTGGGTTCAGTCAGCCGTGAGCCATCGTCGAGTACAGCGATAGTTTGCTTTGCATTTAAATTCAGACAACGCACATCTGAGTCGAATTCGACCTTGTTGACAATTACTATCGAGGACTCGAATACCAGCAAGTAAGCTTGTAAGTTTACGTGATTACCATAACGTAGGTACGTGACGATCGAAAACCCAGCCTTACTGACAGATTTTCTTCTAAACTAGAAAGAAAGAAAGGAATAGTTTATTCTAGCAAACTGTATACAACACCAATCACATAGTAGCTATTAAAATTATGGAAAACTACGTGTGTATGTTGTGTGTCTGAGTCTGTCGAAAGATAATAATGGAATAATTAAAAACATCGAAAAAACTGGCATCAATTCTAACATCCCTTATTAATTATCCGCCTTTAAGGGTCCATTTAAAAAAGGAACATCCAAATCGGCGAAGAAAAAAGTCACAGGAATGCTAAATAGGGAACTTTGCATGGATGATATTTTTTTCCCAGTTATTTTCCAAAACCAAACAATTACCGATTATATAATTATTAAATACCGATTTTGATGAAATTTAAACAATGAAAGAGTTTCATAAAATGGTTGATGAATGACGGAGATCTGAGGTAACAAACAAAGAGAATAAAACCCGAATTGAATGAATAACCTCCTCTTTTGGAAGTCGGTTGAAAAGACTCATTTGCAACTTCACGGTTGCAAATGAGGGGTTCGAACCAATGAAAAATTGGATGGCGATTCTTTACACAACGAATTTCGGCGAGTGTGCAGCGGAATTGCGAGACCTGATTGTGCCATCTCCATTTCACTACGGGATTTTCAGACATACTCTTACGGCATCCTACCTTTTTTGGTGGAAAAATCGCTTATTCCACACGAAGCATTTCACCTCCACTTTAATTGTGGAAACCCTGGGTATAAAACCTACACCCCGTTTTTTGATGTGTATCCAGTGTCAGTATGAGTCGGTTAAACAGCCGACTGAGTCATGCCATACGCAAGTCTTTACCAGCCTGGCCTATACGTAAATTTACCTATCATTTTTCAATCCACTTAACCGCGTGAACATACTTAGCATAGTAAACACCTTTTTATATAAAAATGTATGGGGACAAATAACAAAAAGGATTTTTTTAAATCGGTTCAATATTGCATAACAAACAAAAAAAAAGACCAAATGGAAACTTATCCTTTTTTTGTAAAATCCTAGGTAAAAGTGTGCATTATAGAGCCATGCAAGAGAGAGATACGCGACGAAACCAGGATGACATTTAAACACTCTGAAAGAAAAAATAATGGACAAACTTCACAAACGAATTCCAATTTCGAATACCAATTTTGAGATGGATGAATAGCTCCGAGGTATTAAGGTGATTTGAGTGGAAAGGTTGCTGGCCTCTTGAAAATAACAAGGTTTCAACTGTACCTATGGATGTACCTACTTGACAAAAGCTTAATAGACATCGCTCAGTTCTTATTGATTAAAAATCGCAATAATTATAACATTGGGTATTATATTTTTAAACTGATAATAAATATAATCACGCTTATTAATCGAAAAAACCTCCGACTGATTTCATTATAATGTTATTTACGGCTTTTGCGTAATTACGTTTTAGTTTTTAGCACTAGGTAGGTATATTTTAGTTGCATATTATTAGTAGTAATATTATCGATTTAAGATTGGAGGTAGGTATTTTAAAAACTAGAAAGTTTATCACTAAACTAAAAACTATTATATAATTTATAATTCAAGCTCATTCTTGACACTACTGTACTTCTTGTACTGTTTACAAATTCTTTAATTTAATTCTACATGAAATCTAACTTCTAACTAACGTATCAGTGGAAAATTGAAGATGATGTTTAGTATGCCGCGCGGATATACTTCGCAATGAGAGCAAGAATTAACACATGAAGCAAACTAATCAACTATGCTACATGCGTACCGGCGAGCATAAAAAAGTTTTATAAATCGGTATTCTTATTTATAATCGAAGGTTAACAATCGAATGCAAATGCAATAATGGTAGGAATCCGGGAAAACCTGGCTAAGTTCAAATCAAACTCGCAGATCAAGGGTTTCATAGTACCCATATCACTTATACCTATTTGCAGTACCTACCTTACGGCTTACGGTTTAAAATAGACTTACAAAATACAGAAAGACTGGCAGAAATTGTACGTTTAGTTAACTTGTAAGTATACAGTTTCTGTAAATAAGTAAATTATCTATTAATACATTAAATTTAATATATTTTCCACGCACAAATACATTTTATGATTCATAACATTTCCTGAGATATTATTAACTTGGTTGAATGTAAAGGGCGGCTGGACGGAAGCATCCATCAAATGTGGGCCGACTACCCTTTTAGAGGGCAAAAACTTCCCTTTTCGGTGCAGAAATTGACTTATGAACTTGCCTGCTAGGGTCTATAAATAGAATTACAAAGCATTAGTGTAGACGGGTAACTAGTTACTGGTAGAATAGCCTCGTTTCGAAACGAAGCAGGCTGATTTGGTTAAAACTTAAGTTATTTGATCAGAAAAGAAAAACTTCAATTTATAAATTTACTGAAGCTGAATTTCTACTCCCGATGTGAAATGGTTTTTATACCAAATAAGATTAAGATAACACAATGTTACTCGTAAAATACTAGAAGCTTTATGCTTCTTCAAATTTTCATTCATATTTATATATTTTCAAAATAATATTAATAAGTGATATCAGAAGGAAATCTTGTTATTTTGTTTAAATTCACAAATAAATTTATACATACTATATAGGTAAGTATTAACAGAATATTATTACTATATGTATTATATTATTAATATCCATAAATATTAATCTTTACAAACAAATAAAATTGAAGTGTCTGTTTGTAGTGTCAAAATAACAGCTTTTTACAATAAAAACAAATTTAAAAAAGATTTGTCTGTCTGTTTGTTCAGGCTAACCTTCGAAACGGCTGGATAGCTGATATTGTAACGAGTAGATACCTACTTTTATTTTAGAAAAAAAAATCGATTCGGTTATTGTTATTATAAATTCCACGCGAACGAAGTACCGTTGAACAGCTAATTAATTAATAATAACGTCGAACCTATCCGCACAAGGGGCTTAGCACATAAACACAATCAGTATTAATTCATATACAAGCCACTATTTCTATTCTACCAAAAGATATGTGGGAGAACTTTTTCTCCGCCACTATCCAGGCAGTCGAAAGAGGAGTGAAGTTAATTAAAAGCGACTGCAAGACGCAGCCTTAGTGGTCGGGAATTTATATTCATTAGTATTCCTTGCAACGCGCAAATTAACCCTCCATAGGTATCTTAACAGGTGGCAATTCGATTACACTTTCTTTGAAGTGGGAATGGACACGTAATGGCATCTCAATTTTGTATTCAACGAACTGATAATTCGTTTTAGAAATACCTACATAAAATTGGAAAGTGCACATTAAGTAAAGCACGTACTTAAATTGTGTTATTTTTAATGGAAAGAGCAGATGGGACTAAGCAAACTTGTTTTGACGCGCTAGCAGTACACCCATTTCACCCTCTAGGTACTCGAAATGAATACCTAGAAGAGGGTGAAAATACGCAAAGTATTTCCCCCTAGTTAAAAAAAGGTACTCGAAATAAATTTATTAAGCATGACACTAATTAGGTAGGTACTAATTGCTCATTAGTGACATCTTTGTTTTTTTTTTTAACTGGCCTTAACAAGTTTACGCGGGCTTTTAGTAAGAGCAGAAGGCTCTCAAAGGACTTAAAACTAAATTTTATTATAGTATAATAGCAAATCAAGGTCATCGCTTATGCACTGACCTCGACTTGGCTTGCTGTTATTAATCAGGACCATATTTGCGTGATAACCTTTCTACTTAACATTTGTCAACTGGAATCACCTCCTGAGGTTTTTCCGCAGAGTTCATGGGTATTTTCAATAGACATGTAAAGTGGTAGGCAGTGCTTCTGCAGCCCCTGGGTTCCTAGCAGATAGGCTACAAACTAATTTTGCCTAGAAAACTAAATAACTGATTGGTAGCATCCTCATCGGCGTATTTACTACTGGACAGGTCTCTCAATAAGCACAACTGAGCACAAATTCGTTTCTCCGTAGCAACTTTTGCGTGTAGTACCTTTGTACTAGACATCAATATTCAAGGAGAGGACAAGATTATTCCGCATTATTATATCCGCAGTTATCCGTTTCTATTGCTTTGGCTAGCTTTTAAAATTCCGTCTGCGGATTCCGCTGTCTTTTCAAGCATAATATTTCAGCCGTGTCACTCTGAAATGCCCGATCATAATATTTCAGCGAAATAAATGATCAAGAAATATTTTAGAACTAAGTTTACTTCGGCATTCTATATATAATATAAATAGTAATAGTGGTATGGTTAGCAATAAAATCGAATGAAACCTGAAAATATAATATACAAGATGTAAAATCTTTTATGATTATCTTCAGGAGTCCATTAGTTAAGCGAGTCACCTCTTTTATACGATAATTAGTTGTAGCAACTACTACGTTAATAATTTTTTTTGCTGACTGTAAAGAACTTATTTAAATGCAGTTTCATATCAAACACTTCTGAGACTACTCCTCAGTTTTTTTCAAACATCGTTTTAACAAGTACTTGTTATCTTACTTATAATATAATATAAGTAAGTTAACAAGTAGGGTATCATATTCTAAAAAGTTTTAATTTTGTTATAAATTTAGTAGTCTTGAAAATACTAACTAAAGCTCGATAATTTTGTTTTACTAAAAATATGCAAATATGTGTTTAAAACGAAGACCCGACTAGGCAATATCCGTATAGAATTATTAATCGAAAAACCCTCTAACCTCTACCTAATTTTCATTACAATCTTGTTTATGGCTTTTGTGTTTTCGAGTACCTATTAGTTTTTTAATACTATATTGGGAATGGTGGCAGCAGCCACGCGGTCGAACGTAAAAAAGGAGTGCGCAAGAGGATTTTTTTTTTTTTTTTTTTTTTTTTTATTAGGATAAACCAATATGTCTGCCAATGATGTGCACACCCCAAAAACAAACGCAAAAACTTAAGTTTACGCGACGCATGAAACTGCGTCGAAATATCGGGAGTCCACAAAACTCACTCAAAAACAAAATCATGGTTAATCATGGTTTTAAATGGTTATCTCGGTAGCACGCAAAATAATGCTCACAACCATGATATTTTAAAATCGATACCTTCTATATTGTAAGTCTCTGTATTTAATAAATTATCTTTCTTTCTTTCTACCGGACATTGGGTAACATAATTGTACCAAAATGAATAACGGCATAAACAAAACAAATGTACGAAAACTCCATAATATGAATTGCGTCTTAGAACCCTTCGCCTAGTTCTCCGAATAAAATCTTTTAACTCTAGTAATAAATCTCAATGTTGTCGGTTATTTTGGATTAAGTCGGTGTTTTCTCACTTTTTTGGCGTTCGCACGAATATTTTTTGGTAAAGAGACTTTATTACCAATATTATTCATGTTTAACGCAGTCCTGTGACGTTATTATTGCGCTACACATTATTTTATAGGCGCCTTGTTGTAAGTCTTGACAAAATAAGTTAAAGGAACGAGACTCCATAATTAATTTAAAAAAATAATGAAAGGAAAACGTTTGTGAAATAAAGTTAACAACGTCAAACGACACTTTTAATTTTTTATTATTTACGTATGAGTTTACCAGAATTTTTCGCAATTTTTTTTTAATTTGGAAATTTCTTGAAGTAATTCATAGGCAAAAGAAGTTAAATTAATAGTTTTTGAAAGTATTAAAGTCGGTTTAACCGAATTTAAATCAATTTTTACAATTTTCGTCAGTTGGCAAATTCATTAGTAAGAAAAAGATCTACTTATTTTATATACAAATACAAGATAACTGATTTAACAAAGTCAATACCGGCACTGCAAGTAATAATTGTCGTACTGTAATTGTGGTTAAAGACTTTTATTCTCAAAAGAAATTACATTTCACTATGAGAAATACATAATTGGTAAGTTTAAGATTTGCAGTAGTATTATATTTGTACTCCTAATATAATAATTGAGCTCAATACAGCTAGAAATTGTTATAACATATCAAATTACACAGCTAATAATACAGATAGAAATTGTCATGAAAAATGTTCATTCATTCATAGCATCTAAGTATATCGATTATAACATTCATCGGGACGAAGTTCCTTCCTATTTTGATATCAATTTACGGTTCATGGGAATTAGTCCAAGCTCCAACCGGTGTTTGCTCAGACAGACTTCCTTCCGGCTTGGACGGTAACGTGTACCAACTTGTAAAACATAGAGCTTAGAATATAGATATGCCACATTAAAAGGTCTTGAAAAGATCGCTTCTTACAAATAAGACCGCCCATTGAACGTGTTTAAACTATTTATAATATTTTTATTTCTCGGTATTGGTGTACAATAATATATTTTCAGTCATTGATTATAGGAAAAGTATTTCTGTGGCAATAGTTTAAAAGGTTTACAGTAAAAATAAGTGTCTGAGTTGTTACCATAAATTAGACCCAGTAATACAATAGAACGCAAGCTATAAATCCAGCCGAGCAACTAACCTTGAAAAATGCATAGTACCAAATCCTCCAAAGGGTACTCAAAAGTAAAAAATAATGAGGATCGTTCTAGAAAAAAAAATAGAAGAGTTTAACAGTTAATGAAGGTATTCCGCAAGAAAAAAAAAAAACAAAAAAAAAAGGTACAACAGAAAGGTAAAGGAGAAAACAACGGACAGGTTAAATAGTCCGAATACTCGGGCTATTTAGCCTGTCCTTTGTTTTCTCTTAGAGATGAAATTTAGAAAACATTTTTTTTTTTTTTTCAAAAATATCTGTTTCTAATTTGTATCTTTTGGTGCAGCCTTCGATAAGAAACACCACTCCAGTCAACGCTCCTGAAAATGCCTCATGATAATGAGAAACGAAAACGTGTCCATTCTATTGTTGGCTACTAATTTCTTAGACGTTTAGCGGAGATTTACCTATCAAATAGTATCCCTAAAAATCAAAACTAAATCGGTACAAATATAAGCCAATTAAGTACCTTTTTTACAGTCGGTTGTAAATAAGAATTATCAGCACTTTGAATACCCCCGTGTTAAAACCCAATCGTTTGCTCTTCGAAACTAATTATCCCAAACCGAATGACCCGGAAAATACAGAGGTTAAATAATTATGTTAACAGAAAAGGATCAAAAATCTTGAATAATGAAGGTCTAATAAACCGTGAATAAATCTGTTAGCAAGTGTTGAAACATTAACAGACTAGGTACTAGAAGATTAAAACTTCTTAATCCATAAAACTTGTCCAAAATTTTTACCCTCATTTTGAAAACTTACTTCGGGTCCATTTCTGATTCTGAATAAATTTAAATTTTTAATAGGGACCGGTAACTTTGAACAATGATAAAGCGTAATACAAAACAAACAGTAAAGACACTAATTATGCTTTAACTTGTGCGTAATTTATGGATGTATTAATGAACTAAGTTATCAATAGGGAATTATTCACAATGCCCGGTCAGTTTGAAAAAATACTTGTAAAGAGAGCAATATTTTAATAGCTACTGGAAAACATTTTCAAGGCTTTATAAATAATTTATTTCACCTATTTGGAGTAATAAATTGACGTGAGAGCTTTGATGTACTAACAACGTTTAAATGCCTGTAATATAAGCACAAGAAGAACTTTAACTAAAATGGAAATACTCTACAATAAAATCGACACGAGTTTCGCTTCACCACGAGGCATCCTCAGATGTGGTCTTATATTATTATTAAGACTGCACCAAAAGTGAACAAGAGAGTATATATTCGGAACGTCTTGAATATTTATTGTTTCACTGAAAGTAGACAATGTCTCGACACTTTCAGAGTGAATCAATTGAACATTCCTGATTTGTCTTTACTGTTTAACCCACATATTGTATCTCATCAAGCAACCCCTCTGAAATGGTTATTATTGTGATAATTAGGAGGAATAATATATAACTTTAGGGAGCTACAATAATGATGTCCATTCAGGTGCAAAAGAAACTTTTGGGATGACTTGTTATGAAAGTTTGTCATTTGCTTTATGAACATAAATTTGGACTCCTGTGGGTGCCATTTTAAAGCCGTTGAACGTCTGTTTCTATATAAAATAAAGCTTGTGCATCTGTGTGCAAGGGCGGCCTTAGATATTGCGAGGCTCCGGGCGATAGATCTTTGTGAAGCACTTGGCGTATGAGGAATTTAGGTAAGTTGGAAGTGTACAGGGCTCCTGGTAATCAGTCAGCATCAGAAACAAAAAACGGGTTGTTCTGCGAGGGTGCGAGGCCCTACAAAAGCGAGGCCCTGGGCGATTGACCTGCTTGCCATCCCCTAAGGCCGCCACTGTCTGTGTGAGATGTATTGTATTTTAGGGATATGCACTATATTTACGGAACGTTTGTATCTAACTTTTTTTTGTCTATAATATTAACACAAGAAACCACACAGGCGTTGTCTAATCTGAAGCGGCCATTCAATCCGAGGTCGCTATTTCAAATCCAAAATGAGAAAAATAATTTTGTTTGAAAAATTTGTGTCCGCAATGCTTCGTTTTCCGTTTTATCGAGATTGGGCCTGGGAGAACATTAGAGGCTAATACTGATATTTGGTAGACAAAGTAGATACATAAAATGTTGAAAGTGAGCATTAGTAGGTACTTATTTCATCTCAGTGACAAACCCAACGCGATGCGACTTGGGTGCCCTCATACTTCGGTAGAGGAGGACCTGATTCGTTTCGCTGTTTATAGGAGGCAGTAGCCACTTAACATCAAAATCAAAGGCAAAAATGTTAAAAAAGTAGATGGCAGCGTCATTTAGTGTCTATACAAGTAAATCGACTGGAATGCACGCAGAAATAAAGTGTATTTCTATAGGATGAGAATCCTACCTTCAAGCAAACTTTTTATAGTTTTGACGAATTCATATTGGAAAAATTTAAATAATTTATTTACATTTGTTTGACTTTCTATAATTTTTCTTTTTACTTTTTATTTCGGCTCTTATTTTGATTACTTATATGGATTGTTATCCTAGTTTTTATTGCATTTCACTTTATATACAATGTTTGTCATCTTAGTGTATCTTTCTATTTCACAAACTAGAAGTTGATAAGACGCGAGATATTTATAGAGTATCTGCGCTTGATAAAAATCTAAAAATACACCCATTGCATAGCGTTAGTGCAGGCTTTTGTCGCTTTCCTAGAAAAACAAGAATAAGAAAAATATAAAGAAAATCTCCAATCCAATCTACCTTCCGTTTATCTGCGAAGACAGATGCTCCCAACGACCTGAAAATAATGTTTTCTATATTACACAAAGGTTGAATAACGTCGTTAAAGAATATAAAAAGTAACGAGATTAAAAGTTTATTTACACATGGACTAAGTTAAGGAGTGAGGTGGCCTAGTGTTATAGACGTTGACTTTGAATCGACGACTGATTAGGCTCTTTACTCTCGCTTGTCAAGAGTAGGTCGATATCCCTGTAGTAGAAATATTAGAGGTTGATACGGATCAAAAAGAGGATATCAACTCGGTTGTATGGTATTGTTAATTAATTACATATTTCAGGTAACAAAGCAGTTTTTTGATTAAATTATATTGATCGGCAATTCTTTTAAATATTGAGAATTAAGCTTTTTTAATTTTTATTACAAATTAATTCAAACTATTTTGAATGCCAAAACGAATACCCGCAATACGGCAACACATTTTTTTTATGAATGAAGTATGTCACTAAATATATTATGGCCTTATTCAAATTATAATTTTCCTTTGGTGCGTAGAGGCTCGAAAACTGCAAGCCAGCAAAAACTGCCGCAAATTTTAGTCTACAGAAATCAAGTCACCCTGATATAAGAAGAATTATAACTAATAGGCATTTTACAAGTATCTATCAAAACAATTTTACAAATCGAATCACGCAAGACCAGTCGCTTGTAAACCTATGAATGTATTTTCACAAGTAATTTTATGCCACATATTCCATTTCCCAGTACAATACTTGAATAGGGAATCATATTATTATCCTAATACTTCCAGAGAACGGCTTTGAGTATATTCAGCTTATAAATAAAAGGACAAACTAATTAAAATACAAACGACAAAGGCTAGGGCAAAAATAAACGCTGAGTAAAATCTTCCCAAATAATCTGCCCAGAGAATTCTGCAGAGAGCGTCCGCACGGCATTTCTTTGTTGCGCAAATCTCGAGTTATTCATATAAATTGGAATGTTTTGAATTGGAACCCAGCCGCAGGTGCCTCCAAGAAATCCTTTATTAATCCATTCTCGATATAACGTAAACGGAGTGGAGCGTTATTCCGAAGCGCTTCAATGATATACCTAGTACGAGACGATTTAGCTTCGATCGGTTTTTGTAAAATCCTCTTTTATCATAAACATTAGATTACCAATCAAGTAGGTACTAGTAATCAAATACAATTAGTGATAAAGTATTATAATATCGATTCATAAATCTGATTCGCATTTAACCGGACTTTTTTTATATCCAAAATCCGTCCTATATATTGCTTAGATAACCAAGGTCTGAAAAGGATGATGCGTTGACACAAAACTATTACAAGACAACGGATAAGGAAATACGAGAAATCCTTGACGCTTGAAACTAAAATACTTTAATATTGAACTCGTGTGAGTTTAGACCATTGATTTATATAAGACTAGCTGTTCGCCGCGACTTAATGCGCGTGGAATTTAAGATTTTTTTTACGTGGAACTCTATTTCCTTTTTCATAATATAAATAAGTTTATATTTTTGACATCAGCTATCTGGAACATTATTCGTAAGCATGTGTGCGTGTAATTGAACGGCAGTCACGCAACATTGGTTAGGTTATGGCTTCATTACTAAGCGGTATTTTATTTGACATTCTACTTCGTCTATATTAATTCTGTGGTACTACGTAATTACCTTACAAATTCGTACTACAACACCCTTTATGTGATAGCCAGACGTCATTAGGCCTAAAACACATTACGCAGGAATATCAAGTGTTTTTTCAACACCACTAATTACTGCACCTAAACGCCTCCTTCCGGTCGTTTAAACCGTTCCGTTGTTTTTTCTGAATTACGATTCGGTCACCGGTTTGCGGATAAGGGTGTTTGCATTTTGTAAAAGGCGTGTTGAATGTTTTCGGGCGTTTAAAAAGGTTAGCGGGCGTGTTTGGGAAGGATAGATAAATTACGTTCGGGTAAAACAGTTTCTCAAGATAGCTAACATTTTACAAATTAATCTTAAATTTGTCTACTAAGTATAGTATTTTTTTGTTATGAGACATTTATCATTTTGTTAGTAATACTTACAAATAAAATTTGAAAAGCTAGGGTAAGTAATAGATTAAAACAGTGTCATTGAAAATAAAGAAATGGAACCCTACTCTAAGACGAGTCGAGTGGAGCAAGCTAGGCAACAGAGAAAAATTTACCTAATACCTAATACCTAAGGTCTCATATCCCTTTTCAATAATACTAATCTAGGTATTCTTAGTGGCATTACAGAGCGAGACGTAGTATGACTTGATGTGATGAAGAAACTACGGAGTTAATTTGTAGATTTTACTGTTCATTACCAAAAAAGTATTCTCATACTTTTTTGTGACCAAGTGACGGGTCACGCTGACGGCCAAATTAATTTTCAGTGGTTACCACCGCCCAAAACAACAGCGATACACACACTCAACGAAGTAACCTATAAGAACTTATAAGTGTTTGGTTGTGTTGCGTCCGTCAATGCTACATCTACCCAGTATGCAAGAGTGGAAAAAAATTAATTCTCACCCCGGGCAGTTAGTGGGGTAGTTGGGAATAAGCTCACAACTTGGTAACAAGGACAAATCACCAGAAGTACAATACTTAGCCTATTTTGGAAAATTTATAAGACCTCCTAATTTCTTGATTTTTTCAAAAAGACTATGTGAAAATAAAATGTTATCACTATTCCTTTAAGGTCAATGTCAACTGGTACGTTACTTTAGCTAGGTTTAGAGAAAGTAGAAAACGAGCTAGGTGTAAGTAGTTACGGTACCGGTACCAATGAATTAGTTGATAAAGCATTGAAACAAGTCCAAATAGCCAGGTTGCCCATCCAATAACCGTCAAACTACCAATACCCAAGTCGCCGAGTTGTCCATTAGTTGAAACTTTGCCGATCCAAGTTAGCACCTACCGTATATTCAATAACCGGGGGCGAATTCAGTATACAGGCAATAGGGTAATTCTATAATTTAGAAATTTCCCCAAGGTAAATAAACATTCATGGCCATTTCACACAACGCCATAGCCATAGCCCCAAACTACTTTGTGCTATGGGAACCAAATTATTGATAGAATACGTATAGGTAATAATACAGTATCTTTTTATTTATTAACATACATGACAGCTTAGCTTTATTGGCAGTAATGTCTGTGTTTGTCCATACCACCTGCGTATCCTACTGTGAAGGGGAGTGCAATCCTAGTGCATACGAGAATAATACACATTATCCACCACACAAGACATATCAATCTATGTTCTTCACACAAATATTTGTACCGGGAAGGAATCGAAGCCGCGACCGCGTAGAAGTCATAGCCACTACCAACTGAGCTGGAAGGCCAGTCAAGATATTAATACATGGAATTCAACAGGAGCATGACTTGGGAGCGTATTATTTTAATCATTATTCTCGAGCCCCCCTTGTTCAGGTCTGAGTGTGACCCTAGACACTTGCACTTTGATTGGGCAAGTTGAAACAATTTGACAGCGGGGCCAAGTGGTACCTTGTTACGGAGCGGTTTATTCCCGAATAATTTCAGCAAGTTTGCTGCGGATCAAAGTTCCTCGAAGTCGTTTTAAGTTGCGCCCTTTGGTGTCGAGATAATTTCACAGTTTAGTGCCTAACTATAGGTACTGTTTAAGTTAGCTTATCGATACTTAGTACATTCGTATAAAGTACTACGTAATCGTGATTTGCTTCTCTCTGGACGCAAGACTAACTTAACGAATATTCCTTTTTCCCTCGGTTGACCAGTTAAGTTAAGAACAGACATAATCTTAAATGAAAACAGACAGTAATTTGACATATCTGTGTGCACGAAATGTGCCCGAGGAGCTGTCTCGAGTTATATGCGCTCGTATATTTCTGCGTGTAAATGTGTCCAACGGTACTTGAGATCTAAAGGCATAAATTCACCACTGAGCGGAGTGATTCATGAGGAAGGTTTATGTGGTTGATTAATTAAAGTTTTGTTTAAATTGACTGAAATATGACGACGATTGTTGAAGATGTCGGTAAAAATGCCAACTGGGTAGGTATTGGGAGCTGGTACCTACCGTTGTGATGCGCATAAACCGAAGGGTTGCTATTACATAAGAAACATATTACAGATTTAGTTTTCTTCACGAATACTTCTGTTCCATTTTAAATAAATAAATAACTGCACATGTCATGATAGGACACGAAATTCTCATCGCTAATTCAAATCCACAACGGGCACGCGTTTTGGTTTTGAATTAGCGACCTTCAGGTAGTACGAATATTACACCAATCGGCAATCAAGCTCATCATGGAGTGTGTAAATCGTAAAGTATATATAGTTTACTAGAATATAATGTAGAATAGAAGAGAAAAAATAGAAACTCGCTTTGTCAAATAATATTGGAATGAAACTAAATTAAATGCTATTTTGCAGTATTAAATTTATTTCAATGTCTGCAACGTAAAAAATCAAGAGATGGGTGAGATCAACCTTTTCACCACTAAACAATTATTTTTTGGCCCAAACGCCAATTTTATAAACCTATTGGCATAATCTTAACCAATCAGCACTTGCAAAAATAGCTAATGATTTACATAGGTTGATATCTGTCTCGTTGTCATATTATATCAAATCATATTATAGCAGCGTTGTAGGCTCGATGTTGGGTCTAACATTTCAAATCAATGTATGGGCGCTTATAATTTAACCGTACGATATCATCACGGTCACTGATAGTTATCGTGACGATAGTGTAACGGAAATATAAATCGCACGTAAGAAATCCCTATACCTTCTTTCTTGCGATGGTTAATGATATCGTGCCATGCTGCAACAAAATTCCAAAAGCTTCTTATGTACAAATATTTTGTAATCATGATAACAAGTCCTACTGCTCGTTAGTAGCGAAAATGAGATAAAAATCGAATTTAAAATGGAGCAGATAAATTTAATGGAATTATTTAAATGGAATTAGCAATAGCATCTCAATTTTACCCGAATAATATCGCACGTCTAATGGCTAATTTTATTTCGATGTAAAAAATATTTATAGAACGGTCCGTCATTTAATTTATTTAGAAAACAATTATTTAAAAATCTCATCCAGTACTGGCATCGAATTTTATCTCTTTCTAGCATGATGTGCATCCAAATGAACGAAAGAGATAAATAGTCGGTCCTACCGAAATCTCCATTCCAATATCGGGCCGAGTCAGCCACATGACAGAGCACAAAGCAGGGCATTTTATACATGAAAAAAAAAAAAACAAAGAATTAGCTAACGTTGAAATAAGGTATCTAGTTGGTTTGATATGCTAGGGATTACAAGATATAGTGGTGTTCGTTATTTTTTACTTTTGTTCAAACCTAAGTATATAATGATTTGACAAAGGATTCCGTCAGATCTAAATGAATGTGAATAAAAGAAAAAACAAAACACGGGATGCTCCAGAATACGCTGAGACAAAATTTTGTTTCAATCAAATTCACGGAACTGCGCAGCATTACAGCTCAATAAGTAGTTGAGTGCAGGTAACCCCTTAACAGATATTGAAGAGATTTGTTGAGAATAATATAGCTACAGATTAAAAGCAAGTGCCTATTAGGTGTTTTCCTAGAAGCAAATCACAGAGGCAGTCGGCAGTTAGCTATTGCACCAAACCCTGCTTATGCTTAACATAAATAGATTTTCTTTGTGTACATTACGTAGTATTTATAGAGGCAATGAATGTTGAATAAAAACGTGCATGAGCTGATGTTAAACTAAATATTTTTTTAAGAGGTTGAGGTTTGTCATTAGTTTGAAAGCTAGGCACGGCGTCCGTCTGTCTGTTCTTTTGTGAACTTATCTGCGGCGGCGTTGGAATTGTCCGAATAAAGACCGTACAGGAAAGGTAACTAAGAATAAATGTATCTCAGAAGGATTACTTCCGTTTTGAGGCTCAAGTTATTAAGTTTTTTACATAAGTATTTTTGCCTGAATGGTTGTTAACACCATATCGTAAGGCTGATCACAGATGTCCTCTGTAGCTGATCGATAAAGCTAGATTGATAAGGTCGTTGAAATCGTATGAAGCATTAGCTACACTGAGTACTTGACAAGACAAAGATGGGAAGTGTAAAAATGAACGCAGAATTAAAATTGCCTATGAATTTGTTCATGCAATTTAGTAAAGTTTCATTTTATGTGAATTACATTTACCTAGTTAGGACATAATCACGATCGAAGCCATTTAAAAGGCAATGCTAAACTATATCGTCATAAATTGAAGGCTAATGTAATTCAATGTTTATTAAAAGCCTAGAAAGTGAAGTTTTAGCAGAACAGCCAAAAGCTGAAATTTCCACAAAATAATGATTGGCACGTATTTTTATAGATTATCTATACATGATAAGAGTCAAAATAATATACGGACATATTGTTATATTTTATTTTTCAAGCAGTGAATGAAAGCAGCAAATACCTAATGTTAACTTCCAACCTATATTATCAGACAATAGCGAGTTTCTATTTCATATTACTATATTCTAATATATTCTATTCTATATAATTTCTTCAACAATATACATGCGTTACAATCGTACGCACTTTTCATATAATATTATACACCGAAACAAAATTTGTGCGTATAATACAATACCGCACAGAGCAAACGAAATAATGCGTCAGTAATCTAAGGCGTTGTCTTAATACAATTCCATCACGCAACAATGCTCGCACAATTTTTCTCGCACGATCAAACGTACAGGGATTTCAACCAATATCACATGTATAATTAAAATTAATTTTCTCCTAATCAATATGATTTAAAATTAATATGCAAACAATGATAAAATAATATCTTAATACTTTTTTTATTTTCTTATTTTTATGGAAAACGTCTTGAGTTTGCGAAAATATCCTGTGGATACGGCCCCTGGTATCACTGACAGTGAAACGTAGCACGAAAACATCGCGCGAAAAATTTTCATACGATAATAAAATCGTGCGAGCGTTATTGTGTGATATTAAGACGCGTTAGACGACAACAGATTAAAAAACAGCTCCAACAAAAACACCTTATTGTACATGCAAAAATGAAACAAACTTGGAAACTTTCGCGATAATTTGGTTTGGCAAGTTAAAAGGTCAAAAAATCAGAAATGCCAAGCATTTTATCATCCATCTGTGCTGACCCGTGGATATTGAATGCACGAATAATACGAAAGTCACATGGTAAAAATTTTAACCGAATAAGGTTGCTTTTTGTGATTAGTTACACATAACCAGGTGCAAAAAAAAACCTTACAGTTTAAAGTGAAAACAGTTAAGCCGTACTATTTCTAGATGAAGATGTGGATCTTAATTTTATTTCGGTAAACTTAGCATCAAACTGTAAAATTGAAAAGTTACTATTGTACTTTTTCGCTTACTTCGAGGGCTCGCTTTTTCAGAACTTATTTAATTACATCGAAACGATTAGGAAGCTGTCAAAATATTGAATATTACTTGTAATGCAGCCCAATCAAAAATTCAAACTATCGGTTATAATTTGTGCCCTGCGATCCCGTTCACGTTGAACGGAATTATTTTTGAGAATCTTTATATAAGAAATTTAGTGAAGGTGTGCTAAATATTACCTCCTTACCAGAATGACGTTTGAATACTAAAATTTTGTCTCTTAGCAACTAAAGTGTTATTACCAAGTGTTGCCGCATTATGCATTCGGTGTGCCAAGCTTAAAAACCTAAAGTTGCCGGAACTCGATCTATTACAATAGATCGTAAACTTAATACAGTCTATTAAGGACCACTAGACTAGAGTAAAACAATATAATTTTCTTAAATCTTGTATGTTTTCATACACACAAAAATAAGAAACCACAATTTCGTGATTAAAAAAATGTTCCGATGACTATTACATCTCAAATACAATATATATTTAATTTATACATAAATACATTATATTGCATCCGTGAGCTGTCTTAGGGTTAAACATCTATTTCTAAGAGTGTCTAACTTGCTAGAGGAACAAAACGTGAGAATTGACACATCATCAAATCTTGGAGAAAATACTGTATTGTGTTTTTGACATATTCCACAATTATGATGATCCATAACTCGACTATAAGCCGGGGTTACACGCTTAATATTTAGTGACAATGTTTCATCCAATCTCGAAAGATATATGCAATGTTTTCACAATTTTTTTTTTGCCCACAAACTTTGATGAATAATGTAGTTTTACGTATATTACCCATCACAGTTTGTCGGTATAAAAAATATGTACAATAAATGTATTACCGACAAACTTTGATGAATAATGTACGTAAAACTACATTATTTATCAAAGTTTGCCGGTTAGTAATCGCTTTAAGCGATAGGTCCGCCCATTATACTGTATCTAAGCAGATTAAATCAATTACTATGTATTTATTGGTGTACAAAAGTGTTAATTGATTCAATCATTCATCTACTATAAAAAAATACAGACCAAAGTGTTGAAGTAAAATTTTAAGTTTTTAGTTATGTAGAAAATTGTTAACAAATATTATTTGTGTGTACACCCAGCCATAGAATAAGAGATTGGTATTGTCACTTTTGAGTGTTTGAGTGTCGGTTAACAATAGAGTAAATTTTCTAAAAAAAACGACCTAGGTTCGTAACAGTGAATAACGAACAGAAATTATAACAACTCATTCTCTAAACTGGGTAAAATCCTATGCATTACGGACTTCAAAAATTGTATTACCTATATTTACAATTAAGTTAATTTCATTTGGTTTATCGAAGCCGTGACATCAATGCTTTAAGCAAAGTTCAAGCCATGTCGGAGGCTTGAACCTGAATACTCCGACACCAGAGTTAGACACTTACAAGTTCAAGACCTGAGAATTTCATAAACATCACCCAATCCTTATCCCATCTTCAATAAACCAAGCGACATCTTCGTAATATTTACAAAACAACTACATATCAACGTAACATCTCACTCAGTTTCACGTTCACTATTTCACCAGAACCTCTGTGGCCGCGGACCGGTCCATCTATTCATATTCCTTGGCCTGAACTGGCCTTGATTGAACGGCCCGGGGGGTCGAAAATTGTTCCTCGGGGCCCAATTCCTAGGGAACCTCGGATTCATCATAGGCCTCGGTCGGTTCTGCCAGTCGTTGAACTCGAAATCTTCGAATTCGTCCCGTTCCTCTGTCTCCGGATCGAAGACGCGGGTCCTCATCTCTTCCTCATAAGCATCGTTCGATGCTTCATCCTCTATGTCCTCCGTGAAGGATCTCATCCGCTGCATGTTGGGCGGCATCACATCGAACGGGTTCACCATTTGTGAAAGGATCGGTGCGGACTGACTCTCTTTCTCATGGTTCATTTTTGGGAAGTTCGTGTGGTTTTTATCGTGGTGCGTTTTCCCGTTGTCGCCTCCCACTAATACTTTGTTGTTGTTAAAACGTCGGCCCTCGGAGGGGTTGTACATACCTTCTGAAAGAATATAATGATATTACAAAATTAATTTGACTCAATGGTTTTTATCTGATCAAGTCAAATACGGGACAAGCAGTAAGGTCCACCTATTTTTATGTCAAAGAACTAGCTGACAGCTAGACTGATGTTAAGTGGTTACCACCGTCCATAGAAACAGCAATCCCAGGTCCTGCATAACCAGTGAAAAAAGGCCCCATTGGTATTCGGTTGCGCTCGTAACGAGACGAGGAGTGCAAAACTGCTTGGCGGCAGATTACCAGGTGCGGTGGCAGTATTTCTTCGACGCTCTTCTGCTGCTTCGTGTAAAAAAGGCACACTCAGCTCGTTCCATCAATTTTGTGACATAAATAAAAGTCTACAAGGACCGTTTTGAAGGTACTTACGTTGCTCTTCATCTTCTGAAAGATCCATATCAACGCTCTCCACGATGTCTGAAGGAGTGATTAGAGGCGGCGCCATTGGCGGAACTCTGTAATCCTGAAATACAACAAGGTGGAATAAAATACTAAGTAGAATGAATGAATAGAAGAATGAAATACTAAAATAAAGGTTAATATTTTAATAGACGTAGTAAGCTTAACTTCTAATAAAACTTAATTATTCTTTTTTTTTGACGGCTCTGTGGCTTAGTTGGTAGTAGCCCTCAAAGCGAGGGGTCCCGGGTTCGATACCCGGCCAGGGCACACTTTGTGTGGTGAGCATGAACTTTGTTATCGGGTCTTGGGCGTTTGTCTTGGGTGGGTGCGCAGAGGCATGAGTGTGTTAACGTTGTTTGTTTGTTTTTCATTATTTATTTTCTGGTTCTAACATACCTGGTCCAAATTGATGTGATTGATAGGTCTGGGTATGGGGAGTGGCATCGGGGGTGGTGGGTGGTTCAAGGGCACCGGCACTGGCGGCTGATGCGTTAGGGGTATTAGATTCCTGTGGTCCACGTCTGAAATACAACATTTTCAATGTAACATTACATATGTTGAAACTTTGTTCTTACGAACACCAAAAAAAATTTACTGTATTTCTTTTGCAATTTTTGGTTTATTGGACAAAACAGCGAGAAATTATTAACTTGTACATTTTGAATGGTGCAATGTAATAAGAAAATTATTTTCGGCTAATAGGGAAACAAACACCTTCGTTGTTTCTTATTATGAATATAAATAATCTTTTTGCAATTATTAAAGTATAATCTAGATAGTATTATAATTCTACACTAGAACGCAATTATTTAATGAAAAAGGTAAAAACTTACGTCTGTGGACGTGTTGTAGTTTTATAATTGAATTACAATATCTTTGGTAACATTCACATGATAATTTTACCTTGATGTACAATGGGATGCCTGTTCCCCGGTAAGCTGGTGCCTGGAGGGGGGGCGGGCGCCGGCACCGGCGGCAGTAACCTGTGGTCTACGTCCTCCATATCTGTAAACATTGCGGCATGCCCAGGTAAAGTTGTTTCTCTTTGAGCAATGGTAATTGTTCACAATGTTGTTCATCGAGGAAGCTCAAAATTGTGGTGGAATACCATTTTTTTTGTCCATATAAAGCGCGTAATCTTGTAAGTACTTCTTTAGTTAAAGAAGTGGCGTTTGCAATCATTTATTTGAGAATTCAAAGGAGATAGATATTTACTTTGACAATGAGAAGAGTTTCCTTTAGATCAATGGTCTTCAAGAAGCTTAAGACTCATTTAATTCAAGGTAAATTATAGAACCGTCGTATTAAATTAAATTATCACTTTAGTAGGAAATACTATGCTGTTTTACACTAATTCAAACACAAACTTTAGGATCAATCATCGGTGAAAATTGAGGAAACAGGTGGTGAGGAAGAAATATGTTTGACTATTATAAGATACGTCTACAATGACGAATTAATTAAACATGCACTAATTAAAATAAAATTACCGTGACTTTGTGAAGCTGTAACAAGGTAAAGATATCTTGAATTCATATGACATACAACATAGAGCTTTCTCTTATATTACATTCTTCAGTTACATAGTCAAGCAGTAGCGAAACTTCTTGTCGTGAATTCCCGGGTTCTTGGATCAGCCTTGTGTAATGTGCATGAAGATTTTACGGGTTTTTGGATGACTGTGTCAGATCAGTGTCCACGCGGCCACGGAACGCGGGGAAATCCTAGTGCAGCGATAAGCTCACTAGACATGTTTACCCAAACCGGGAATCGAACCTGGCTTCTTGGCAGGCAGGGTTGCTAACTTCACAGGAAAAATGACACTTACGTCCCAAAATAGGAAGTACTGGGGGTGGCGGCGGTGGTGGTAGCAACCCTCTATGGTCTACGTCTAAAGGTGGCATATCCTGTAACATACAAATATAAAATAGTTATTCTACGTGATCAGTTCAGAAAGTGTGGTGACCAAGTACAACAAACACAGACTTTCAATACGCAGGTCACTGGTTCAACTCTAAAACGTACCAATAAGTTTTTACTTAAATATTGTATGTGCGTAAAATTAATGAAAAACCTTGTGCGGTAACCGGCATATTTAAAACCAGTATTCGAAGATTTGAGAATCGAACCTTGCTTCTTGGATATGTATCTCTCCTTTGACGGGTATGGACCCGTGGCTTACATGGTAACCTGCCTTAGAAGCAAGGGGTCCCGGATTCGATTCTCGGCTGGTACTAAACTGTGATGAGCGTAGCTTTTTGGGTCTTGGGTGTTTGTTTTGTGTTTCTGAGTTTGTCCAAGCCACTTGCGATACAGACAATCCTACTAGTAATGAGTGCCTAAGCTTTTTTTTTAAACATACAGATCTTTGTATTGCTAAACTAATATAATGGCCTCACGGATTAGTTAGTAGTAGCACTACCTTCTGCGCCGTAGGTCGTGGGTTCAATTCCCACTCAGGGCAAGCATTTGTGTTCTGTATCTGGGTTTCAATAATGTATTACATGTGTGTATTTACAAAAAAAAGTAGCATACGTATTCTATCAGCTATCCAGTTCCCATATACAAGCTATGCTTAGTTTGGCGCTAGATGGCGCTGTTTGAAATATCCATTACTATTAAAAGTAACTCGCCTGTACGGGGGTGAATATCCTGGTGACTGGTGGCAGGGGCACTGGCGCGGGAGGCGGAGACTCGGGAGTGTCGGTCAGGTGGAGCCCTAAAGACAGCCCCGAGGGCAACGACGGCGGCGCTGGCGGCGCCTGGAAGTAATTGTACGTACTTTTAAACTGACAAACTGACAAATAGCGTAATAAATTCCATGCCTGAGATATTTTGTTTCTGTTTCTCTTTATTCATGCCAAATACTTTAATAAACAATAAATTATTGAGAAAACGAAATCCCGATAGCACAAAAAAAAATTTAAGGCACAATATGGCGCCAAGTATGGGCCATTTTAATTTTCATATAGCCAGTGTCACTTTCACAATTAAGACGAATATAAAGAAACATCTCAAAATAAAATCAATCAAGCCTAGGCTACAGAGCGTTCCAAAGAAAAATGCTCTGGTTCCCATAGTAGCTATGCTATGCTTGGTTTGGGACTAGATGGAATGTCCATGAATAATTTTTATACGCATTTGGAACTTACCGGCATACTCCATGAGTTGTTGTTCCACGTGTTAGTGCTCTCAGGTATGTAGGGTTCCGGTTCATCTAAAAACAAACAAGAAACACATAAAACACTTTTTAAAAACATATTTTTTAGCTACTACATAATACATACCGTTGGTAAGATTGATTATCGCTATTGGGGTTGTTGATACTCCTTGATTGCGTTAAGAAAATATTATACATTAATTATATCCATATTACACAGTTGGCATCAAAATGTAAACAACGGTGTCAACTACGTTGGCGCTAAATTAAACTAAATTCTACCTTTTACTTCACATAAATAATAAAATTGACTTTGTTTTGTTAAATAACTAAAACAATTTAAAAACCATCTAAATCATCAATCCTCTTCCTCAACTGTTTCTCGTTGCAAACAAAATGTCATCGAAATTGGACGTTTAGATTGAATACTAAAGTTTAATAAAAAGCAATGATCAAAACGATTAAGCATCTGTTGTCAAACAACACAAAATAAATTCTCTGTTTAGCATCTAATGACGTGTAAAGATAGACATATAC
Organism: Aplocera efformata; assembly: GCA_921293045.1. Lineage (NCBI taxonomy): Eukaryota > Metazoa > Arthropoda > Insecta > Lepidoptera > Geometridae > Aplocera > Aplocera efformata. Next base: position 3,359,723 of record OV121061.1, read on the forward strand.
TGCAACTTAAAATAACCCAATTGGCGTGGCGTCGAGTGTAAAAATATTCCAAACGCCTCCAGATAAGAAACATAACTATGAATGATAGTTGCACTCGTGCGTATGCGCTGAGAACGCTGAGGTCATTTTGAATTTAGTCGCGTTGTACGCATTCAAGATGTTTTATAGCCTACTAGCTGAATCGACAGATGTTTTCCGGTTTTGATTCACAGTTTGTCATTCGGCTGTCAATCGACGTAGTGTCAATAATCCCATAGAAAATTGTATAATACTTCCAGTTTTTCTCTAATTTCCGACAATGTTTAATAAATTTTCCAAAAAAATCTTATTTACAAATTTTGCCTTGACAATCATGAACACAGTGAAATATAAACCGATCGAGCCGTTTTCGATTTATAGTGAGACTAACAAACAGCAATTGATTTTTTATAGGTATATAAATGTTTGTAATTAATATTGTAACTTAGCGGCTAGCATGCGAATGTGAGTACTCACAAAACCTTTGGGAGGTTTTCGAGTACGATACTAGAAAAAGTATTATATGTGTTTAGATAAATATATAAAAAATAAATCGAAAATATCGCGTATAACCCACTTAAATGTGTGGTAGGTATTCGTAACACCAACGGTAAAACTTACGTACCATTTGCGGGTTCATCAATGTCTTGAGAGCAATAATTAAACACATTGTTATTAATATAATGCCTATTTTTGGAGACTACAGTTTAATATTATTGAAATTGTATGTTCAGAAATAAGACTGCGTTTTAGGCGGCAACAATCATCAAATTTTTTTTGAGACTAATAAACTTTGTACGCTTGAAACCGCTTTGAAATCGAATCAAAATTATCGGAGATACGTTGTCCAAAAAAACCCATAGAACTAAACAGACAGCCGTCTCTTAGTTACAGATGGTTACCATGGGTCCGCATTGAGAGTCAGACAAGGAAGATTTTCTATGGTTCATGTCGAACTCAGATCTAGGAAAATCCCAGCAACATTTTCCTTAAGCCTTTGCTTCGTAGGCGAAAACAAGATTTTATCAATAAGATCTTATTCTATTTCTTAAATAAAAGTATGTTACTGCTCATAACATCAGTCTGCCAGAGAAAGTCCAACTATTTCGGAGATTTTACAGACAGACAAGAATTAAAAAATTGTGTTTGTGTTTTTTATAATTGCCGTAAATACATACATAAATGCATTTGAATGTTGTGTCCAATGGTTTTACATGTTTGTGACCAATGTTTTGTGATTTTTTTCGGCTTTAGTCACTTACCATTTATAAGGTCTATACTGCCGTAAAAGGACGTGGGGGGCGCAGGGTTGCTCGGGGTCTCCGGTGTCAACAGATCCAAGCCGGGCAATGTGTCCTGGGACTTCTGAGACATCGTGATGCTCGACGCTGAAATTATTCATTACTATTTATTAAAAATTGTACGAGCCATATATATAAACAGTTCTAACGGGATGTTCTATGTCTCCAGCAACTTAATTTCTTTAAAATATATGTTTCTGTTTGCTGAAAAAAAATACTCTTTTTTAGTACATGCCGTTTGCTATTAACATTGCTATCTATTTTTTGTTTGTGTACAACACTAAAGAATAAAAGGAATAAAGGTAAATTTCATTCTGTACACACCCTGTGTGTACCGGTGAAATTACAGGCGCTGGGACGTTACATACATTTAAAGTAATAAGATATAGTTACCGGAATTATTGTCCGATGAAGCAAGGTTGCCCTCGTTGGGCGCGAAAGATTTCAAAAAGTCATTTATGTTGAAATCTTGCTTCTCATTCGGCCTCGTATTCAGTACTTCAATTTTATTGGCTGAAACAGATGTGTTTAGTGTTCAGTTAGTGGTTATAAAGACATTAAAAGAGATTGGTAGTAGTGGTAGTTGGCTGAGTTGGTAGAAGCCCTGCCTTCGAAGCGAGGAGTTCCGGGTTCGATTACCGGCAGAAGAATTTTTTGCATAAAGTTTCTTCTCAGGTCTGTCTTGTGTTTCCATGCCAATTCCGCCACGAAATTCTGGCGCAAGGATATGAGCGTGTTATGTAAACGTATTCGTAGAGGATGTACGTACTAAAGTCATTGGAATTATGTCACTACTACTTACAAGATGGCATCAAGTCGGCACATATAGTGACATATCTAACAATTAACTAATTCGTGTTAAAGTAATACTTAATTGAGATCTGCTTCTTTGAAATCAAAATCTTTCTCTCGCATATTAAAATAGCTAAATATTCATCCGTCCAAACATTCGCATTTAAAATAGTAGTAAGATTAATTCAATTAAACATTGATAAAAATTGTCTTGATCTTGTATATAAAAAAATACGAAGGAACTGTATTTATGGCTATCTTGTCGAGCCGACAAAGAGCTGTCAGTGTTGCCTCTAATCTAATAAGTAACTGAAAAAGTATAGAAATGTACTTACTACTACTGTTATTACTGACGAGGTCGTTGCCCTCATTGAACAAGGCCATAGGGTTGTCAGAAGTGAGGAAAGATGACAGGCCAAGGTTGTAAAGGGAACCATCAGCTGCCAACGAAGTGTTGAATGTACGGTCGATGTTGTATGAGACTGAAAACAAAAAAAAAAATTAGATATTCTGCTGAAGCTCTTTATCTTGTTGTGCGAGTGGCAACCCTGGTGTCTAAGGTTTGCAACCCGCCCGAGAGCCTTGTAAATCCTGAATCATATAAGGCAAGTTTTTTTTTTCTGGCGTTGTATCAGACTGTTGCAGGTGTTATAAATTAAAATGTAACTGATGTTCATCCTAGTTGGCGTATTTTTAATGTATTTTATTTTCCCCACCGGGCGGCGCGCCGATCTTTCCCGCGTGCCGTTATTGGCGAAAGCTTGCTCGCTGAGTTTTACCCGCGAAATATTGCTTCAAAAAAACCACACCTGTAAAAATTTACTACTGATCCGAATTGGGTGGTATAAAGACTGTTTTAATCTATACTAATATTATAAAGCTGCAGAGTTTGTTTGTTTGTTTGTTTGTTTGTTTGTTTGAACGCGCTAATCTCTGGAACTACTGGTCCGATTTGAATGATTCTTTCAGTGTTGGGTAGTCCATTTACCGAGGAAGGCTATGTTTTTTTTCAAAATTAGGGATCCGTAAGTAAATTGCTATTTTGTAACACAAGGTGTAAAATCGAAAACCTATTTTTGCGTGCGCTGCATAAACTATTGACAATAGAACAAAATGATGTACTACGGGTTTGTAGATCCGTTTGGTATTTATGTTATGAATGTAGTTCGAATTAAAAGATGTCAAGTTACTATTTCTGAGATTCTTGTCAGTGCTTGGGTTTCCCGAGATCGAGTCTCGTGGAAATGACGTTATAATAATAATAATCATAATAATACTCACTATTATACGTGTTACCGAGATATTTACCATGATTTGTGAGTTTTGTTGACTCCCGATATTCTCGGTAACACGAATAATAATGTTCATAATGTTCTAAACATGATAGTTTTAAAATTTATATAATACTCACTATCGTCGTCCGCTTCATTGTCGGCGGGCGGCGGTAGGTCAAGATCCTCGTCGGGCCCGGGGGAGGGGACGTCCTCGTCGCGGGAGGGGGGCGAGGGCGCCGCGTTCGGAAGCGTCGGTGTTAGCTCGTCCAGTTTCCGCTTCAGCGCTCGCACTCGTGACCCGAAGTTTTTGTATGCCTGCGGATTTTGGGTTATAATGTAAGTTAGTACTGCAATCACTATGCCAAAGCACGCTATTTTATTGACTTTATAACGCTGTCACAATGCTTACACACTCATACTCCCACTGGGATTCGCTTGCAGAAAGCACTGACATAACAAATTTTATGCAGGCACAAAATGTTTTCCTACGCTAGGTATCGAACTGAAGACCGGGATTATTTAAAAAGCAGAGTTACCATTAAGAAATATAAATTTTCACAGAATTTGTGATATGATGGTGAATAAAATAATAATAAATTATAGACATGTTGTGTTTCATTTTAAAATCTCAGCTTGAAAGGTTCAGCTACATGCATCTGCCTATATTTCACTGTACTTAGTCACTGTACATACCCGTTTGATTGAGGATAAATTTAGCCATCATTAAGTAGTGTAATTTTAGTATACTATTTAGTACCAAAATAGGCAATTATAACTCACATAAGCAACAACTTTAACTTCCCCTCGTTGCGTTGAGTAGTACTGATTAGCGGAACTCAGCAATGCCAATAACGCCTCCCTAGCGACAATCTCACGCTGTAACGCCTGAGTATACTTCTCCACCCGGGATATACTGTCATTCAATTCCTTTCCTGTCTCCTCTCTATGGCAATTATCTGTGGAAGATATATATATATACCAACTAGCTGACCCGGCCACGCGTTGCTGTGGCTAACGTTTTTGTCATATGATAATATTGCGATCATAAATTGAGATGTGAGCTACCCTATCTTTCAAGTTGGATCAAACTGCACACGGTTTACAAATTTGATTAAAATCGGTTAAGTAGTTTAGGAGTCCATCGCGGACAAACATCGTGACACGTAATTTATATATATTAAGATAACACACCCAGGGGGTCGCTGTAGGGACTGAAAGGATTTTAATGATTCCTTGTAATTTTCTAAGAATACAACAGAAATAAAGTAGTTTGACTTTGACAAACCACAGAAGACAGAGTTACTACCAATTGAGCTGTAAGCCAGTCAAAATGTATCTAATATTTATCTATTTGAATATCTTCAAAGTTTGAATTCACCTTTCAGGTAGACACATAATGCTTCAGTGTCAGACAACTGCAAGGGACAATCATGTATGTGCTTCAGCTTTTGGTCCGTGTCAGTCTCCAAGTCTTGGCATTGCTTTATTTTATTCACTAGTTGTTGTGGCTGAAAAGGAAGAACAAAAGGTTTTATTTCAATTGCATTCTGTTGGTAATTGTCATTGGTATGAATTTTATGGTTGAACCATATGTAATCCTAACAAATAACTACCTACATCATGAAAACTGATTGTATTTTGACAGACCTATGTGCATGAGGTGTGCTTAGGAGCTTCTGTGATATATTATATACAAAAATCACAAATATCTTTACTTGTGCATGTCTATTTCATCATATCTAAATAATAGATAAAAACTTTCTGGCTGACCTACCATATGTAAAAAACATATTACACAAATTCATGTTTTATAAGAAATATCTATTTCATTATTTCATATTAACCCTCAAACAGCCCTAGTGTTCTTGCTAGAGTGGTAAATAATTAAGAGGGGAGAGGCAAAAAGATTTAAAGATTGAAGACATCAAAATAAACAATAATAACAATAGTTACTTGAAAATCCAATGGATCATCATCAGTCTTCTTGACAGCACCAGCGCTGAGTAAACCAGTTAGGTCAGAAAGGAACTCATCATCGTAAACTGATCTCTGTTCCCATATCTTGAAGATTCGTAGTATCTTGGGCCTGACTTTATCATCTCTGCAATGGAATAACAAAACATAAGTGCAAATTTGTGCATGACAAAATATATATTTTTTTATTCTAACTTTTTTTAGGACTTGGGTCTTTTATAACATTATGTAAGTCCCATTGGTCACTCCATTTACATTCTATGCGTCCTGAACCAGCTTTAATGTAGACCTATAAAGCGTGATAGCTGCATCCGAAGTCTGTGCAGCTAGCACACTCAAGAATAAGCCTAGATCAAGATGGCTCACTTGTAACATCCTAAAAATGGTGTCCCTCAATGGCTTGGTCCAGACACATTCCATGAAAAAGTGATAAACATCTTCCCTGGTGTTCCATACATCACAATTTGGATTATCCATTTTCCTCATTAAATATTTAAAACTATTCAATGGCATGTGCCCGGAACACAGTCTGTGGGTAAAAACTATTATATCCCTACTAATTCTAATATTAACATGAGAAGGTTCACATTGCATTGTTCTGAACCATTTAACACTTACACGTTTTTGTTATTTGCTTAATAATTATTATTATAATTATATATTGTATTAAAATTTTGTAAAAACTTTGTAAAAACAGTACCATTTGGTACTGGTCGGGCCAGGACATTTGCCTCCTCATTTCCAAGCACCTCAATATGAGATGGTGTCCATTGGATTACCTCGATGACAAAATTTCAAACATAACATATAATTGGCCTCATAGCTCAGTTGGTAGTAGCTCTGCCTTCTGCGCTGTAGGTTGTGGGTTCGATTGGTGGGTGTGGTGCGAACAGAAATGTTTGTTCTGTGTTTGGGTGTATTATATGTATGTATTTACAAAAAAAAAAGAGTTATTTAAGAATTCTATCAGTTATCTAGTTCCCATAATACAAGCTATGCTTAGTTTGGGCTAAATTTCACTGTGAAATATGGCAATGATTTTTTTTTTTTAATAATGAGTTCCAGCTGTGACAACAGTAGCAGTAGCAATCCCAGTAGCAATGCTTACTCACTCATATTCCTGCATAAGGATTCCCTATGTCCCAGTTACATCGATATACAGATACACAAGACAAACATTCAAGACCCGAGAAAAAACATACCTAACAGAGAATACCCTGAGCTATACACTTCAAAGGCAGGGTGAATACAAAGAAGGTTATAGCCACCTAAACGATATATATATATGGCTATAGCCACCAAGCCATCTAGAAGTTTTGGACTCCAAACACAAAGGTTGTTGACTGTATTTTATTAAAACTTGTCAGTTTTACGTTAGTTACTAATTTAAACACTAAAAAAATTAGCAATTAAAGAAGTCCACTAAAATAAAAAAATGTAAGGTAAAACTTTGACAAGACAGACAATATGGAAAAGAGATCCCCTTACTTTTATTTTCCAGAATTAACTAACCTTCAGATTGATCAGAGCGAGTGAACAAATTTCAAGCTAGGTTTTATACTCCGTTGACCATTCCTTTTTGTGAATGACTTAGAAAGAACATAAAAACACATTACTAACCTGACTAATGGAGTAGCTTTTTGCAAGTTGAGACCCCAGCTCTCAACGAACTCATAATTTTTCCTTTTACTATACTGTATCACATCATTGGCCAAGTAGAACAACACAAGTCTCTGCTCAACCTTTACACGTTTTAACACATTTAGCCAGCTCGCCACGATTTTTTTGTGGTGAGAACGCTGTTTCAAGCACCACGACGATAAACCTTGTATGCATTCTTGAGTATCTTTCAACTGTGTCAACTTTTTTTCAAAACTCAGTGGGTTGAAGTCTTCCGTATCACTCATGGTCACAAATCACTGTTGATTTTACTAAAAACAAGTTATCTGTCCATGACAATCCATGATATTGTTTTGAAAATATAACAATAGGTTAGAAGTTACAACATCTTAATTCTTGCAGATACAAATAAACGCGGTGCGAGTGCGAACCGCTCGCTACACCGATGCCTTCATATCGTGATTATTATTCGAAATTCAATAGGAAACTCAATTCATTAGGAATTATTCTAAGAAGTAGTTATTCTTGCTATTAGTTTCAATATTTCAATCTCAGTCCGGCGTCTAGGCGCGATTCTTACGGCTATTGAGAACAACACCCGCCATTTTCTAGACAGTCAAACTAATTCATATTTGTTTTTGGTGTGCTGCCAACACGTTGGCAGATATTTGGACTAAACCGAATTTTAACCGAACCCAACATTGCTTATAATCCATATTAAACAGATTACCCTGTTTACATTAAAACTGTACTTTCAACTTATTACACTCATGCATACTAAGCTTAGTTATGTAAAAATGCTATGGGGCAATAGCGTAACTGTTTAATACCCAAAGTCGTTAACTTAATATTATTATAACTAAAGTTATTTGTTATTGTTATTCATTTACGTCAGACAAGCATTTATGGTTTTACATTACATTTGCATTTACATTTTTGTTAGATGAAAAATATGATTTCGTTTTATAAAATTATAAACATAAGTAATTACGAATCGCAAGACATAGCACAGACTAATTATTTCGACTTCTGCTATTGCCTCATATCGATGGCGATGTGTGTGAGTGGTAGAATAATGTGTAAATACAGATACACACTGGTCTCAATACTGCCGCGGAAATATTTACGGCAATATTACCGGAGCAGCGGCAAGGGCAGCACGTAAATGTAGTATTAGTTGTTGGCAGCATTATGAGACAGTAAAAAACATAAAGCGTTATGAATGTCAATGTCAAATTAGTCTTACAAAATATTAGTCGAACGACATAAGAATGTTTTTCGTCGTGCGAATGTCGAAAAGGTTTAAAACAACTAAACACTAATAAGAGCATTACTTTTAAAATCCATACATATTCCATACAGACTACAATAATGTAGTGGCAGATTATGACATTTCAACCATACCAAGACCAACAAATGTCAAAAACGTTGACTTTGGCATTCGAAACTAAGCGTGAGGCTAGGGATTGGTGTTCGGTAATTTAGTACCGTCAGCCGCTTCAGCCGCTTCAGCCTCGCATTCATTTCCACTTCCGCTCTAATCTCGTTTTTCCTTCCGCTCCCGCTTTAGCCTCGCTTTCGCTTCCGGTCCAGCCTCGCATTCACTACCGCTTCCGCTCCAGCCTTGCTTTCGCATCCGCTCTAGCCTCGCATTCACTACCGCTCCCGCTCTAGCCTCGCTTTCCCTTCCACTTCCGCTCCAGCCTTGCATTAACTACCGCTCCCGCTCTAGCCTTGCTTTCCCTTCCGCTTCCGCTCCAGCCTTGCTTTCGCATCCGCTCCCGCTCTAGCCTTGCTTTCGCTTCCGCTCCAGCCTCGCATTCACTACCGCTCCCGCTCTAGCCTCGCTTTCCCTTCCGCTCCCGCTTTAGCCTCGCTTTCCCTTCCGCTCCCGCTTTCGCTTCCGCTCTAGCCTCGCATTCACTACCGCTCCCTCTCCAGCCTCGCATTCACTACCGCTCCCGCTCTAGCCTCACGTTTCCCTTTCGCTTCCGCTCTAGCCTCGCATTCACTACCGCTCCCGCTCCAGCCTCGCATTCACTACCGCTCCCGCTCTAGCCTCACGTTTCCCTTCCGCTTCCGCTCTAGCCTCGCTTTCCCTTCTGCTTCCGCTCTAGCCCCGCTTTCCCTTCCGCTACAGCCACGCTTTCACTACCACTCCCGCTCTAGCCTCGCTTTCGCTTCCGCTCTAGCCTCGCATTCACTACCGCTCCCGCTCTAGCCTAGCTTTCCCTTCCGCTCCCGCTTTAGCCTAGCTTTCCCTTCCGCTCCCGCTCTAGCCTTGCTTTCGCTTCCGCTCCAGCCTCGCATTCACTACCGCTCCCGCTCTGGCCTAGCTTTCCCTTCCGCTCCCGCTTTAGCCTAGCTTTCCCTTCCGCTCCCGCTCTAGCCTTGCTTTCGCTTCCGCTCCAGCCTCGCATTCACTACCGCTCCCGCTCTGGCCTCGCTTTCCCTTCCGCTCCCGCTTTAGCCTCGCTTTCGCTTCCGCTCCAGCCTTGCTTTCGCATCCGCTCCCGCTCTAGCCTTGCTTTCGCTTCCGCTCCAGCCTCGCATTCACTACCGCTCCCGCTCTAGCCTCGCTTTCCCTTCCGCTCCCGCTTTAGCCTCGCTTTCCCTTCCGCTCCCGCTTTCGCTTCCGCTCTAGCCTCGCATTCACTACCGCTCCCTCTCCAGCCTCGCATTCACTACCGCTCCCGCTCTAGCCTCACGTTTCCCTTTCGCTTCCGCTCTAGCCTCGCATTCACTACCGCTCCCGCTCCAGCCTCGCATTCACTACCGCTCCCGCTCTAGCCTCACGTTTCCCTTCCGCTTCCGCTCTAGCCTCGCTTTCCCTTCTGCTTCCGCCCTAGCCCCGCTTTCCCTTCCGCTACAGCCACGCTTTCACTACCACTCCCGCTCTAGCCTCGCTTTCGCTTCCGCTCTAGCCTCGCATTCACTACCGCTCCCGCTCTAGCCTCGCTTTCCCTTCCACTTCCGCTCCAGCCTTGCATTAACTACCGCTCCCGCTCTAGCCTTGCTTTCCCTTCCGCTTCCGCTCCAGCCTTGCTTTCGCATCCGCTCTAGCCTCGCATTCACTACCGCTCCCGCTCTAGCCTCGCTTTCCCTTCCACTTCCGCTCCAGCCTTGCATTAACTACCGCTCCCGCTCTAGCCTTGCTTTCCCTTCCGCTTCCGCTCCAGCCTTGCTTTCGCATCCGCTCCCGCTCTAGCCTTGCTTTCGCTTCCGCTCCAGCCTCGCATTCACTACCGCTCCCGCTCTAGCCTCGCTTTCCCTTCCGCTCCCGCTTTAGCCTCGCTTTCCCTTCCGCTCCCGCTTTCGCTTCCGCTCTAGCCTCGCATTCACTACCGCTCCCTCTCCAGCCTCGCATTCACTACCGCTCCCGCTCTAGCCTCACGTTTCCCTTTCGCTTCCGCTCTAGCCTCGCATTCACTACCGCTCCCGCTCCAGCCTCGCATTCACTACCGCTCCCGCTCTAGCCTCACGTTTCCCTTCCGCTTCCGCTCTAGCCTCGCTTTCCCTTCTGCTTCCGCTCTAGCCCCGCTTTCCCTTCCGCTACAGCCACGCTTTCACTACCACTCCCGCTCTAGCCTCGCTTTCGCTTCCGCTCTAGCCTCGCATTCACTACCGCTCCCGCTCTAGCCTAGCTTTCCCTTCCGCTCCCGCTTTAGCCTAGCTTTCCCTTCCGCTCCCGCTCTAGCCTTGCTTTCGCTTCCGCTCCAGCCTCGCATTCACTACCGCTCCCGCTCTGGCCTAGCTTTCCCTTCCGCTCCCGCTTTAGCCTAGCTTTCCCTTCCGCTCCCGCTCTAGCCTTGCTTTCGCTTCCGCTCCAGCCTCGCATTCACTACCGCTCCCGCTCTGGCCTCGCTTTCCCTTCCGCTCCCGCTTTAGCCTCGCTTTCGCTTCCGCTCCAGCCTTGCTTTCGCATCCGCTCCCGCTCTAGCCTTGCTTTCGCTTCCGCTCCAGCCTCGCATTCACTACCGCTCCCGCTCTAGCCTCGCTTTCCCTTCCGCTCCCGCTTTAGCCTCGCTTTCCCTTCCGCTCCCGCTTTCGCTTCCGCTCTAGCCTCGCATTCACTACCGCTCCCTCTCCAGCCTCGCATTCACTACCGCTCCCGCTCTAGCCTCACGTTTCCCTTTCGCTTCCGCTCTAGCCTCGCATTCACTACCGCTCCCGCTCCAGCCTCGCATTCACTACCGCTCCCGCTCTAGCCTCACGTTTCCCTTCCGCTTCCGCTCTAGCCTCGCTTTCCCTTCTGCTTCCGCCCTAGCCCCGCTTTCCCTTCCGCTACAGCCACGCTTTCACTACCACTCCCGCTCTAGCCTCGCTTTCGCTTCCGCTCCAGCCTTGCTTTCGCATCCGCTCCCGCTCTAGCCTTGCTTTCGCTTCCGCTCCAGCCTCGCATTCACTACCGCTCCCGCTCTAGCCTCGCTTTCCCTTCCGCTCCCGCTTTAGCCTCGCTTTCCCTTCCGCTCCCGCTTTCGCTTCCGCTCTAGCCTCGCATTCACTACCGCTCCCTCTCCAGCCTCGCATTCACTACCGCTCCCGCTCTAGCCTCACGTTTCCCTTTCGCTTCCGCTCTAGCCTCGCATTCACTACCGCTCCCGCTCCAGCCTCGCATTCACTACCGCTCCCGCTCTAGCCTCACGTTTCCCTTCCGCTTCCGCTCTAGCCTCGCTTTCCCTTCTGCTTCCGCCCTAGCCCCGCTTTCCCTTCCGCTACAGCCACGCTTTCACTACCACTCCCGCTCTAGCCTCGCTTTCGCTCCCGCTCTAGCCTAGCTTTCCCTTCCGCTCCCGCTTTAGCCTAGCTTTCCCTTCCGCTCCCGCTCTAGCCTTGCTTTCGCTTCCGCTCCAGCCTCGCATTCACTACCGCTCCCGCTCTGGCCTAGCTTTCCCTTCCGCTCCCGCTTTAGCCTAGCTTTCCCTTCCGCTCCCGCTCTAGCCTTGCTTTCGCTTCCGCTCCAGCCTCGCATTCACTACCGCTCCCGCTCTGGCCTCGCTTTCCCTTCCGCTCCCGCTTTCGCTTCCGCTCCAGCCTCGCTTTCCCTTCCGCTCCCGCTCTAGCCTCGCTTTCGCTTCCGCTCTAGCCTCGCATTCACTACCGCTCCCGCTCTAGCCTAGCTTTCCCTTCCGCTCCCGCTTTAGCCTAGCTTTCCCTTCCGCTCCCGCTCTAGCCTTGCTTTCGCTTCCGCTCCAGCCTCGCATTCACTACCGCTCCCGCTCTGGCCTCGCTTTCCCTTCCGCTCCCGCTTTAGCCTCGCTTTCGCTTCCGCTCCAGCCTCGCTTTCCCTTCCGCTCCCGCTTTCGCTTCCGCTCCAGCCTCGCATTCACTACCGCTCCCGCTCCAGCCTCGCATTCACTACCGCTCCCGCTCTAGCCTCACGGTTCCCTTCCGCTTCCGCTCTAGCCTCGCATTCACTACCGCTCCCGCTCTAGCCTCGCTTTCCCTTCTGCTTCCGCTCTAGCCCCGCTTTCCCTTCCGCTACAGCCACGCTTTCACTACCACTCCCGCTCCAGCCTCGCTTTCCCTTCCGCTCCCGCTTTAGCCTCTCTTTCGCTTCCGCTCCAGCCTCGCATTCACTACCTCTCCCGCTCTAGCCTCACGTTTCCCTTCCGCTCCCGCTCTAGCCTCGCTTTCCCTTCTGCTTCCGCTCAGAGAGCGTTCATCATGCAAAAGCGTGCCGTTCGTTCCATAGTCGGAGTTTCCAATGATGTCTCATGTAGAGACATTTTTAAGGAGCTCAACATACTCCCATTGCCATGTGAGCTTATATTCCATATAGCCCTTTATACTCATACGCATTTACATATGTTTCAGCGTAAAGGCGCCAATCCGCTGAGAGCGTTGCGGAGCAATAAATTTAAAGACCGCCTTGTGGTACCTTGTCACAAACTAACAAAGTCCGAAAGGTCCGTATTTATAATGGGACCATCGGTATACAATCGACTGCCTGACACTATACGCAATGCACCTTCCACCAGCGCGTTCAAATCTGCATTAAAAAAGTGGTTACTCGATTACGTTTTTTACAGTGTCGAAGAGCTGATGAAATTACCACTGCAGTAATTGTAATTGTATTACAAATATCCAGTTTTATATTGAATCATGACCTGTAACTATGGAGTTATAAATAAATTATTTGTATTTGTATTTGCTCTAGCCTCGCTTTCCCTTCCGCTACAGCCACGCTTTCATTACCACTCCCGCTCTAGCCTCGTTTTCCCTTCCGCTTCCGCTCCACCCTCGCTTTCACTTCTACTCCAGCCTTGCATTCACTACCATTCCCGCTCTAGCCTCGTTTCTCTTCCGCTTCCGCTCCAGCCTTGCTTTTGTTTCCGCTCTAGCCTCGCATTCACTACCGCTCCCGCTGTAGCCTCACTTTCCTTTCCGCTTCCGCTCCAGCCTCGATTTCGTTTACGCTCTAGCCTCGCTTTTGCTTCCGCTCCAACTTCGCATTCACTACCGCTCCCGCTCTAGCCTCGCCTTCCTTTCTGCTTCCGCTCCAGCCTGGCTTTCGCTTTCGCTCCAGCCTCGCATTCACTACCGCTCCCGCTGTAGCCTCACATTTCCCTTCGGCTCTCGCTCTAGCCTCACATTTCCCTTCCGCTTCCGCTCCCGCTCTAGCCTCGCTGTCACTAAAGCTTCTGCTCTACTCGCTTACTCAATAATGAACCACCAAATACCTAGCTTATCATAACGCGTAATGTGAACGGACGTTTGGATTTGCCTCTAAATGTTAATCCATAAATTATTTAAAGTTAAATTACGAGCCATGATAAGCTATTATACGTATTTGATGGTTCATTATTTAGTTCTCGCATGGTAGCAAAAAGTTTGTCGGACTTGAACCCACTTCTTAGTATTGGTAAACATTTATTATACAATAACACACCACCAAGAACCGTATTCTTGGCCAGATCGAAACATGAAACTTGGAAATTCAAGTGTAATTAGGTACATTAAAGGAGGTAAATAAAACAACGACTCAACTTTATGTATTTGGAATATAAACAAGAAAAAATAACATTAAACTTATCACATATCAGTTACTGTGAACAGTTTAAATTATATATCTTTATCTAACAAAATATCTGCGAACAAAATAATCATGATAAATTATCTACTAACAAACACATTAATAGAAAATCATCTTACTAAGTTTATGTAAATCTATTATGTTAACTTATTCATCAAAAGAAGCCGCGTCAACTTAAGCCGCGTTACTTTCAAGCACCAACTAAACCCTACGTAAATAAATGGAAGACTTTCTATGCTACAATATAAAAGAAATAGCAAATAACTATAAATATCCTATAATTATGTAGACTTAAGATCTATGCAAGGAAGGATTACAGCTCTTTTGATGGTTTAGTTATAAATATTAAATGCCTAAATATCTAGCCCAGCTAAGGACTTATCGCTCGATAGACAAACCTCGATAGAAATTAGAACTATATTAACATCGCAGCTCAGTTTGTTGTATGGTTATTTAATATGTGTGAATATGACTCCGCCCTTTCTCAACAGATGTCGTTTTTAGTATTGTTTACGTGTACTAATAAATGACCATACTTGTATTCGATAGTACTGAATGTCAGCTATCTAACGCATTTTATGATATTTGGTTGAAGTGTAAGCAACAATTGTTTTCACCTTTTCGAAAATGTCGGTTTTTATTCCAAATAAACGTCATTTGCGGGAAGTGTTATTACATTATTTTATTGCGAAGAAAACTGCAGCGGAAACTTATCGTTTGCTTGTGGAGATTTATGGTGAGCATGCTCCGTCTAATACAACTTGCAAGGAATGGTTTCGACGATTTCAAAATAACGATTTTAGTACTGAGGATAAAGAACATGGAAAACCACCAAAAAAATTTGAAGATGCTGAATTGGAAGCATTATTGGCGGAAGATTCTTGCCAAACTCAATCAGAATTAGCTGCAGCATTAAATGTTGATCGTTCAACTGTTGCAAAGCGTTTACAAATGATGGGAATGATTCAAAAAGCCGGTTACTGGGTTCCACATGATTTAAAAGAAAGAGACATGGAACGTCGGAAAACCATTTGTGAAATGCTGCTTCAAAGACAGCAAAGAAAAGGATTTTTGCATCGGATAGTCACAGGAGACGAAAAATGGATACACTACGAAAATCCTAAACGCAAAAAAGCTTGGGTGAAACCAGGCGAACCAGGCCCATCACAGCCAAAAATAAATATTCACTGTGCCAAGGTCATGCTCTGTATTTGGTGGGATCAGAAAGGTATTGTATATTATGAGTTGCTCAAACCCTCTGAAACTATTAATGGAGAAGTTTACCGACGACAACTAATGCGTTTGAAGCGAGCCATAGAAGAAAAACGACCAGAATGGGTGAATAGACATAACAAATTAGTTCTTCAGCATGACAATGCCAAACCGCATACCGCAGAAGTCGTAAAAAGATATTTAGAGGGACAGGACTGGGAAGTGTTACCCCACCCGCCATATTCACCAGACATAGCTCCTTCGGATTACCACCTATTCCGGACGATGCAGACAGACCTTACTGGAGAAAAGTTTACTTCATGTGAAAGTATCAAAATTTGGATTGACAACTGGATAAGCTCAAAAGACCAGGACTTCTTCCAGCAAGGAATACGAAAACTACCTGAACGATGGGCGAAGGTTGTAGCTGCAGATGGAGCATACTTTCAATAATTTTTTTTTTAATTTTGTAAGCGAACAAATGTGTTTTATTTTGACAAAAGGGGCCGGAGTCATATTCACACACCCAATACATACATTTATTTCTGTTGAAAATGATCATCATCACGGGCCTAGTAACATCTATGAAATAATGATGTTAAAATAAATTATTCATACGTAATCGTGTTTCTGGCAAAAAAGATCGGATATTTAAAATTTATCAAAAATAATCGGCTGAAGTCTTATACTTAGGTACACTGCAGGTTTAATAATATTATTACTTCTTGTACCTTTATATATTTATAGTCTCGTATCTCGAAGACGGTTGTAAACGATTTGGAATTTAGATAGGGTTATGATGCTTAAGTTTACCTGTTTAATTGTATTTCATAAAAAAATTCAATCTTATAAAAACGTTATACAGTAAAAACCGAGCGATGCTCGTTCGCCCAGATACTACCTACTTATAGTTAGACCAACCAACAAGGCAATCCATAAACATAGCAACATGAATTTCAAGGAGATAATATTAAAAATGTGATAATATTAACGATGTTTATAAGTAATACCTGAACTTGTATCGAAATTTACGGATTAATGATATATTTTATGTAATTAATTTCTTATGCGCAACGATAATAGTTCCATTATTTTATCGAGATATACCTATCGATCGGCACAAACTCGCACCAGCGATACATGTTTTCGTGGTAGGTAAGCTAACATAATATCCGAATAATAAACCGTTTAGCTGGTCATCGAAATATTATTTTATTATGTTAAACAAATATGTGCAAAAATAAGAATTGTATCTATGTTTTATAGATATGACTAGTATGTGATAGATATACAAAAAAAATTGTTTTTATTATGATGTGATGACCAATATTTCGGATTTCTTTACTTATAAATTTAAAGAAATATCTTGCCTAAGATGTTACCTCCCTGTCTGAGAGTGAGGACGGGTGCTATAAGATGCTACTTGGGTCTTCTATGGCGGTAGGGGTGGACCTGCGTCCCATTGCTATTATTATGGGCGGCAGTGACTACTTAACATCGGGGCGACGCGGGTTAGTAACATAATTGATACGGGTTATACTCACAAAGGACCACCTGAGTTTAACAATCATTTTTGGAAATTATTGTCTGAAAGATTGCTTAAGTACAAAATTTATGCCGCATGTAATACTAGTACACGAAGTTACTTAAAACCATGACATAAAAAAATGCATCAAAAAGTTCCCCAAAATCCAACGTCAGAAGAAAAAAACGAACTCCGAAAATAGGACGTCATTCGGTCTCGAATGACTGAGTGACAAAATTAATGTCAAAGTAACAGCTTTTTCTAATTGCATTTGAAAGTATATACAGTACTTATAATACAACAAAAAAATATATATAATATATTACCTCTTACTGTTTGTTCCGGCTAATCCGGCGGATTAGCAGGAACGACGAAGTCGCGGGTAACAGCTAGTTTCCGTATAAATTCAAAGGAAACAAGTGGTAATTAAAATGATGTTAACTGGAAAGCTTGTTTTATACACTGACTTGACAGTAATTGATGAGAAACCGACTTCTCGAAGCTTCCATAAGGTTATAGAACATCATCGAAGTATCAATAAAATTGGTTCACAATCAACCAAGATTAACAAACATGAAAAACAAAGTCGAATTGAAAACCTCATTCATCGGTTTTGTCAAGTTAAGGTTCCTACAATTAACTCCAATCTTACAAAGAATGTTTTATAAAGAATTTATATACTTGCTGAACTAATTAACAGTTAAAAATTCGTCTACACCTGACAAACATTAGTGAACGAACAAACAAGTTTGAACGTAGCTCGGGCACGAATTGGCGAACGGAGATCTTTGCTTGGTTGAACCGCGTTTCCACAACTACGAGATAACAATTTATCTTCAACTGCGCGCTAAGTATACACATACTAACGGCCAAACCTTATAATCTACTAATATATTACTGGGAATGGATTACCATAGCTAAATTGTTATATTTTTTTTTACGTTTTACGTTTACACACTCATACCTCTGCACTAGGATTCCCTGTGTCGCAGATGGCATGGACAAACACAGAAACACAAGACAAACACCCAAGACCCGAGAACAAACTTCATGCTCACCACACAGTGTGCCCCGGCCGGGAATTGTAAAATTGTTGACAGATAACACTGTTGCTATGGCAACCATTCCCACTCTATGTTAGTTGATTATAAGGTTCGGCTGTGACATACGTAAGGACATAATTATATTACTAAAATTTGTTACCAGTGGTAGCTTTGGGTATAGGGCGATACGAGCTCCTATTTCCCTGCGATTTGTATGTGGAAACATTTAAGTTCAATCAGAAAGTGCCTCAGAAAGTATGGTCTGTATGGTACCTTACTTTCAAATGCGACTTACATTTCGATATGTGAATTAGTAATATTCAGCCAATAACTAAGTTAAAAAAGAATTATCATGTGCCAAATTTATGAAAGCTTTGTCAATTTTTATATCGTAACATTGGACGTGTATAAATAAACAACATTGTGACATTTTAACGTAACATGTATATCAAAAAGTTTCAACATTTTTATCTCATCGTAGACAACATTACTGCAACTATTTATATCTAAATAAATTGAGTTCCATTTACCAAATCAATTCATTTTACAAGTGACGGATTTAAACATATCTCCTTTTTCGTTACTCTTATAACGTTTTGTTTAAATATCTATAGGACCTTGAGAGGTTTACGATTTCAAAATATATCGTCGAGATTGGTAAATATTTGGTAAAGGATTTACTTTTTGACGCGATAATAAAACTTGAAGGTGAAATAGGGAATAAAAGTTTATATTATATGAGGAACTTGACAAGGAGATAAATTGCAGTTAAAAGAAGGCCTCATTCAGCTAGTAATTACAAATGTGAATGTTTGTTTGTTTGTTGCGCTTTCACGCCGTAACGACTGAACAAATCATCTTTAAACTTTGCATATGTTATAATTATAACAGATACATAAAAGGAAATAGGGTACCTTCTACATAACCGCGAGCAAAACCGCGCGCAAAAACTGAAAATAAAATAAATTGAATTTGGCAAATAGAACTCTTTCTAAATAAACTTTAACCTACATAATACTCACTTTACGTACAACCTATGCAATAAATCTATAGATCGTCGCTAACTATAGTTCGGTGTTGCTAGCTAATATCATTGTTCAAATTGAGTGTAAGTGATGCCGTTTAATAATGTTAGTTATTTAGCCAAACCCTATAATTACAGATTACTTTGGATAGATTACCATCGCAACATTGTTATGGATCAAAAAGTTCCATATATTTTTTGACTGATAAGTATGTTGCATTGATCATCTGTAGCTAATTATAGGGTTAATGTAATTACAAAAAATAAACTGTCCTATTACTACAAAAAGAAGGTTGACAACATTTTTATATAAAGAAAATACACAACAACATTTATTTTATTCTGTTTTTTAGTATCTGTAGTAAAATTTCAACTCGTGACTATCATAGATCATGAGATCCAGCGTGGTGACAGACGAACAAATAGACAGACGGACAGCGGAGTCTTAGTAATAGGGTCCTACCCTTGGGTACGGAACCCTAAAAACCACCAACATTATTACAACGGACCATACTCTATTCCTATGCTACAGTACAAAAGCTTACGAAGACGTAGACGCGGGCGGTCTCGGTATCACGTCGTCCACTTGAATCAGCTGTTCTATCGGTATGAGGGAGAGCTCACCGCCTAGCATCGGCGCCGGTGGGCCCTGGACACAAAACATTTTTAAATCTTTGCATTGCATCTTAATCTTTGCATTGTGTCCAAACGATACTTGAGATAAATGAGTTTGAGTTTGATATCGCAAAGGCGCCACTCGCTACCCGAACGCGCCATATCGCGACGCTTTGAACAAAGCTACCCTCATTGAATTAATCAATCAGATAAATTTTTAATATCTCACCGGGAATCCATCAAGCAGACTGGTCTCATAGCTCAGTTGGTAGCTCTGCCTCCTGCGCTGTAGGTCGTGGGTACGATTCCCACCCAGAACAAGCATTTGTATGCAGTAATGTTTGTTCTGTATCTAGGTGTTAATATGTATTATATGTATGTATTTACAAAAAAAAGTACGTGGTATTCTCTCAGTTATCTAGTGCCCATATTACAAGCTATGCTTAGTTTGGGGCTGTGTGTAATATGGCAATGAATATTTATAGTAATTAAAGTAGGTAACTCACAGAGTTGTTTTCCGGGGTGTGGGGCGTGTGCGCCTTGTCCGCATTGGCGTGTGCTTCGCGCGCCTTGCGCAACCCCAGCGAGAACACGGCCACCGAGCGGACCCGCTTCACCAGCAACGCCCTAGCTCGGGACCTACCTGGAAAAACAAGTGACTGAGTTATATATTGAACTATAGATAAACCGACTTCAATACTACCAGTTTTCGACCTAAGGGGTTAAACTATGTCGAAATTTTATTCTAGGGAAACTATACCGTAGTTTACCGTAGGTGTACTAGATTCCGCGTGACTAGAGCCTCACCGTACCAGCCTCTAATGTTCCCACCGCAGGGACACCGGCCTACTCTCGATAATTGAGAGTGAATGGGCTCTGATCTACCACGGGAGCCAAATCCGGATTGGTAGATGTCACATGTCGTCGAATTTTTGGTTCTAAGACATGCCGGTTTCCTCACGATGTTTTCCGTCACCGTTTCGAGAACGTGGTATTGCGCACATAATTTTTTTCAAGTGAAAAATCTCATTGGTACACGTGTGGGTTTGAACCAGCAACCTTCAGATTAAAAGTCGGCGTCTATGCCCCTGGGCCACCACGGTCTTCAGACTAAAGCCTATTTACTCTCAATTATCGAGAGTAAGCTGATGTCCCCGCGTTGGGAACATTAGAGGCTGGTACGGTACTAATTTTCAGAGCATCTTCACGTGGATTTCAACAAAATGATGCCTGAATCTATCAATCATACATATAGATGCTACTTACTGCTCTTATCCTTAGGTTTGTCGTCTTCGCTTGATGTAGCGCTTGCGTCAATAGATGGTGCTGATGACGGCACCGCGTTCAGATCCGGCTCCGAACCTCCCGCACTTACGCTCCCTGACAACTCCTGCATATGTATTGTATAATTAGAAACGTAAACCATGAATGGGAACTAGAAATGATTTCGTATATGCCCATTGCACACTATTCTACTCTTGACAAGTGAGACTGGATAGGCTTTGGTCCACCAAGCGAGCTAAATCCAAAATGAATGAAATTAATCTTGGGAATGTTTAGTTCTTTAGAGATAAGATGGCGTTCTCGAGTTTTTCTTCGTTTTTGCTCGTCACAGGTATGACAGGCATAAGGTAGGCATGGGCATAAGACCCTTTCGTCCCCGTCTCAGAATAAACTTGTACTCAGAATGTACTATGAGAAGCAGTAGTAAATTATAATAGTATCTTGGTAGAAATATCTAAACAGCCAGACACGGTAGAGACTATATTCGTAACACAAACGTTTGTGCTGAGTGGGAACCGAACCCAAGCAGAAGAACAAAGCAGAAGGCAGAGCTGAGAAGCCAGTCCAGGAAAAATGTTTGTAATTGTCAACGACCGCAGGTGGTCGCTTATAGGAGGTGAGTTGAATATAGGAACTGTGCATTCACTTGTAAAGTAGGGTTGACGAGTGGCCTGTGTTGTGTGGGATGCGGTATGCAATGCGCCGATCTGTGTAAGGGCTCATCTCTCAACCCGCGGACCCCTAATAATGACAGTGGCGCCCCTGGTGTTGCTTCCTGAAAACAAACAATATATTAATCACACTTATAAAGGCTCGCGTCCGTAGGTCCCTTAGATTCCCTACACGTACCCCTGGGTGGTGCTAAATGAACAACCAAAAGTAACAGTAGAACTTGTGCAAAGTTCGCCTGGGGAAGAACTGCCTGCACACCTGTAATCTACCGCCAAGCAGTAGTGCTCGCATTACTGTTTCCAGTGGAAGGGTGTGGGTACCGGTGAAATCACATGCGCATGAGACGTAACATCACCGTCTCGGATAACGGGCGCAATGGGGTGCGCCTTGAAGATTTTTATACTTCGAGGAGGAGGAGAGGATCTCGGTTTTATTGCTGCTGTTATGGGCGGAGGTAACCACATAACATCAAGTGGGCCTTCAGCTCGTCCCGTCACTTGTTACCTACTGAGCTATGAGGCGTCGTAAAGGTAGTATAGAGAAGAGAAGGAATATTTTACCTTTCGTCTGATAGGCTTGGTTGGACTGACATCTTGAAGCATTTGCAGGGACCCCGTTACGACCGCGGTAGATACTGTAGGTTCCGTTATAGAGGCCGCTTTAGCCCTGAAAATATATTAAAGAATACAGTAGTCATAAAACATTTATAAATTGAATGCTATATTCTCCGGTACTTCAAGGAGTTGGGCTTAATGGGACAGGAATGACGCCTAATGTAGGAAACTATTACAATATTTGTCTCTTTTAGTAAGAAGCGGAATTAATTCAAACCAGGCTCACAGAATAAAATTTCGATTTCATATATTTTAAGTAGCAATAGGTACTATGTACAATCGTGCGAATTATTTAAAACACGTGATAAAAGCAAGTTTTACAAGGAAAAATTGCGGTTTTAAAAAAGGTACAGGCAAAGATTTCAAAGCGAAACAATAGCAACAAAAATACAATATATAACATTACCTTTTACGTAACTCGTCTCTGAGTGCAGGGGGTCATGAGATATACAAACAAAATCAAAAATAAAAACATTTAATTCATTTAAATGTAATAACACAAGTCTCACGTAAGATAAAAATAAGCATACGGAATTCATGGAATAAAAAGTTTAAATACGCTTAAACTACACACCGATCCAGGCAATACTTTGTCAAATTAACTGAAAACAAAAAATAAAAACAAAATTATAATCTAAAACATTGAAACTTTATGTTCTTCGGTCCCATAAGACAAAGAACTTAGTCGAAGCTACACAGAAACGAGCGTCGCATTTTTCAAGAGCATTGCGAAATAACTCTTGGTTTTACTATGGCCTATTCATTTACTAAGACCGACAACTCTAGTTGCCGCGCTACATTAATAAATAAATTTATATTCATGAACAATTAGCCCTAAACTAAGCATAGCTTGTACTATGTGTCAGTCACACATTTTTTAACGAAATTACTACTTTTTATTTCTCGTAATTATTACTTGTATTATATTATAATTATTACGAGAAATACAAATATTGCCATGTAGTAAATGAAACACTCATAATTAAAAATCCAATTAAAAGGATAGCTTGAAACTTGATGGTACTTATGTTTTTAAATACGTATATATTGACTGCCTCGCAGCTCAGTTGGCAGTAGCACTGCCTTCTACACTGTAGGCTGTGGTTTACTTAAAAGGATAAACATTTGTACGACAAACATAGATATTTGTTCTGTGTCTGGGTGTTAATATGTAAGTAATAATGTTTGTAAAATTTGTATAATTTTGTAAGAGTTCTAAATTTTGTTTTAATTTAAAATATATATTGTTTCTTTTTGGTTTTTAATTAATATCAAATGAACAATTGTTTACGCCTGTAATGGCATAGCATACCGTCCAAGAAGAAAATTTATTTTTAGTTATATTACTATGTATATGTCGATGCTGTAACATAAGAAAATAAATTTCCAAAAAAAAAGTTATATCTATGTATTGTACCAGTTATCTAGTTGACATAGTGCAAGCCATGCTTAGTTTGGGGCTAGATGGCGCTGTGCGAGATGTCCAACGATATTTATATCTTATTTTAGATATTGTTGGCAATAAAGTTAATTACCATGATATTGAGAGCGTGGTGGGCCAGGGGCACAGACGCCGACTTTCAATCTGAAGGTCGCTGGTTTAAACACGTGCACCAATGAGTTTTCCACTTGAAACATGTGCGCAATACCACGTTCTCGAAACGGTGACCGAAAACATCGTGAGGAAACCGGCATGTCTTAGAACCAAAAATTCGATGACATGTGTCATCTACCAATCCGGATTGGGCTCCCGTGGTAGATCAGAGCCCATTCACTCTCAATTATCGAGAGTAGGCCGGTGTCCCTGCAGTGGGAACATTAGAGGCTGGTACGGTACCATGATAGTTTTAAAACGACAGCACTCACCTAAATGGCGGTATTTCCGGTATCTTCCCGATGCATATTTTCTTCTTGTCTTGCTTGTCGCTCTGCTTGGGGGTTGTGGGCGTCACAGTTCGCGGCGTGTTCAAACGGGTCGCGCGCACGTCGTCTTGACTCGAATGCTCCGACTGAAGGTATTTGAATAATTTTAGATGGATTTAATATTACTGGTCTCATAGCTCAGTTGGTTGTAGCTCTGCCTTCTGCGTTAGGTCGTGGGTTCGATTTCCACGCGGGACAAGCATTTTTGTGACGAACATAGATGATTGTTGTGTCTGGGAGCTAATACGTTTTGTTGGCATAGAAAATATAAACGTTATATTGAAAATATAAGTAATCTTCATGCCACGCTTAATTGGGGCATCATTAAAATTAATATCATTATTTTTGTGTCAATTTGAATAGAGGTCTATGGTGAAGCCATTTATTGTATTCTGTACGTACCAAGAGTGGGGCGTGCGCGTTTTTAATGGCCTCCCGTCTCTGGAACTCGACTTTGGCCATCTCCGTGGCGAGCCAAGCCGGGATTTCGGGTATAGCGAGCCGTAACGCCAACACAATCACTAGGATCACGTGCTGAAATATATTATATCAATATATTATTATTGTTGCACCCGTCACTCTGAGCCGGGGATGATAGTGCCTGTACTTTCACCGGCACCCACACCCTTCCACCGGTACATAGCAACGCGAGTGCACCACTGCTTAGCGGCGGATTACCAGCTGTGGAGGCAGTACTTCTCCGGACGAACTTGATAGAAATTCTACTAAATTACTAATGATGAATTTAAGCCTTACCTCCAATGCAACTATGACTAGAATGGTCTGCGCGGGAGTGGCTTCCGGCAACAATCTGTGCACCGGCCCGGATAGACCAATCAGTGCACAGTTCACTAGTACTGCGACGGCAACCATTGTTTCCATGGCATGCTGAAAGTAATAAACAATAATTAAGTACTTCGTTCTGAGCCTATGAAAATGTAGAGATTTAGATTTAGCTGCAGAAAGATAAAAAATATTAAAAAAATCTGTTTTATTGAAACGAAACACAAAAATTGTTTCTACCTATTTCCGTTATATACTTTGAAACCTTAAACCTTATATACTTTGAAATTTGAAACCTTATATTCTTTGTAATCTGGTTCCTATAGAACAACCATATGCTTGGGGCTAAATGGCGCTGTGTGATTATCTTTTACGTAGGGACCTTGAGGGTATTTACCTACGAAAGCCACAGCGCTCAAAATGTCTATGAATATTAATTGGACCTACACGCACTGACCTGCCAACTGCCGATGCTCTTGACCCGCTCGCCGAACGCCCGTTGCGCCACGTGGCACAACTTGAACGCGTCCGCCCTCACTTCCAGCGCGTTGTTGACCAGCGCGCACGCAGCGGCCAACGGGAACGCGGACGAGAACAGCACCACGTGACCCAGCTGGGTCAGCATCTCGAGGTATTCGGCGAACGTGCCGTCATACTGGAACATCAGGAAAAATAAGGTTTTCAATAACTTCTAGAGGAGTCAAAAATTACAAGCTAAACTTAGTTTGGGGCTAGATGGCGCTGTTTGAAATATCCATATATTTATATAATATTACAAGATCAGATATGTAAAGAAAGATACCTTAAAAAGCTGCGACTCCAACTCAGCTTGATGTATAACCTTCTGTCCCACAACCGGTGAGTCTGAATCACTCTTGCCGTCCTTGTCTGTCGCTCCATTGACCAGACAGTTCTCAGGGGGTTCCCCTGACGAGTTAGTGCGTTTGTCAAACAAATCACTCAGCTGGGCTGATGTTGGCACTGTAATAAAATTGTTACTATACCGCTAAACTTCTAATAAATAAGCTTACCAGAAACAAATTATGTTTATGGGAAGCACCATCTCCTTACCTATAAAGTTTTATAAATTCAACAGTGTAAATATGACCTTAGTTAATACTAAATTAATGTTAACAAATAAATTAGTTAATATTAAATAACATGGGTTACTTACTTTTACTAGGGCTCAACGCGCCAAAAACGTCAACGCATATTCTGGCCAATCTCAGATTCTCTATCAGATAAGGCAACGCAGACTCCTTCAGATTGCCTATAATTTGTCTTGTTATAAGCAAGACTGCTAATTGCTGAAAATCAATGAAAGCACATTCAAACAAAATAAAAAAATGTGGAGAAATTAGCTAAATGACTACATTAGTCTAATATTATTTTTTTAAAATTTAATGATCCCATTTTTTTTTATAAATTGATGTTAATGACAGAATGGTTTGACTTCATGTTTAAAATATTATTTAACTAGCACCTCCTGTCAATTTTCCAGGATCAAAAGTATGTGATATAAGCTATCCTGGTACCAAATTTCATCCGTTGAGCCGTTTGAGCGTGAAGGAGTAATAAACATACATATTATATTAACAACAAAAAAAATTAGCCATAGTACCACACTTCACAACAACATATATGTATAGCTTATTTCACATAGATATAATTGCTAAATGTATTACTAGACAAACATACCTCTTTCAATTTATCCATGTCCTGTAGATAAAACGCGATGTAGAACAAACTCATGAAGGAGTTGACGAACTGAAACTGAAATAACAACCAAGTTATGACCGAGATATCACAAGATCATTCATGAATACTACGTCTAAAGCTTCTACGATTGTTAAAAGAGGTTTTTTTATGGCAAGAGTGTGGTGAAGTCTCTTAGTTTGAAAATTTATAGTGTAACGTTTCAATTGAAACACGAACTAACGAAGAGCGTTAATGAGTTGTGTCTAAAGTTTGGGCAAGTCTTATTGGGAAAATGATCTAAATGTAAACAAACTTGTTATGCTTTTAATTACTCTTCCGTGGCTCCAGGCATGTTTCGCCACTGCCTTTTCAGTATCTTATATAATATTTTATAATAAAGAAATAATAAAAAATTACTTGTAGGTATCAATAATAATACTTGTAATTGTACTGAGTTGTTAAACGAGTTACAACTGTGTATAATGTTAACGAAAAATAAAGTCATGCATTAGATTCACAATATCTATTTAGCATGCAGCGAACTAAATTGGTGTGCAATGGTGATATTATTGCATATTTCTTAGCATTATTTAAAACATTACTTTGATTGCACAAATTAGTATTGGTAGGTTTACACCGCGCTTGATTAATAAACAACAGGTCACAAACTCTTTTGTCTGCGTTAGACATCGTCAATTTTAGTCTATGTAAGCAAGCGTGAAATGAGCTCAGCTTAGCGTTATTTTTAATACAAACCAACGCAATTTTCACAATCAGATGATTCTCATACTTTGTCTCCAATCTGTAGTTTTCTGTTGTCACAAAACAATTTTGATGTAACCATTTATTTTTTAAATTTTGTTTTAATTGTTGTCCAGTCCATTTGGTAAGCAGAAAAGAGACAAAAAATATGCACTATAGTCTTGTAAAGCTAGGTGTCTCTACCTAATCTAATTCGCAAAAAATAGACGTAAATGGCACTTTTTAATAAATCACTGTAGTATCTGTCTCTGTCTTACAACTAACAGTGAGGAAGAGTGACAAAGAAGGTGCTAACGCACTAAAACTCGTCTATTTATCAGCGAGCTAAGACTAGTTATTCTATTTAGATATTTACTTCTTGGAAGAACAAGATTTCTAAGAGGGTCTATGGAGGCTAAAGGAGTCTATGAGTGTCATGCAAAATTTCTCAATTTACTTTTAATAGTTTTTAATAACTCTAGACATTGTTTATGTTTAACATTATGGTAAGTAGATAAGTAACTTAGGTAATTTAATTCACTAGCAAATCCACACGCAAGACAGACATTGTGATAATAAACTTGGGCCAATGATTGTTTCTTAAATTTTAATTTTAAATATCAGTATTGACTTTAAGGCTAGCTAAATTGGTAGATAATTATGTCGTATTTTCAGATTAATATATTTTTCATTATACTTTTGATCAATTAACGATTTTGAGAATTGGTGTTTGATACGCGAAACACAATTATTTGCTATGGATTCGAACTAGTGCTTTTTTAGTTAGAGGGTCGCATCGTTACTAACAATCTATAAAATCTGGAAAGTTTATTGTAAGATTAGTTTTACTTGCAAAGATGAAGGGGTATGTCAAACCATGCATAATATCATCTAAGTTGAAGACACAACTTGGTACAAGAAAAATACTGTCTGTCATACTTTCTATCACATGAGTTTATGATAACAAAAGACAGCAAGACAGTGCTAAGTTAAAGGCATTCTTCTATCAAGGATTGTAAAATTAAATGTATTGTTTTTACAACATTGAGGAACAGGAGTAACGAAAAGGGAACAACTAGATTTTAAGATAGTTGTATACGTTCAGAAATGGGCTTTAATTTGTAAACTTTCTTTTGAATGCCGCCTCATATCAGAAAAAATATATTATAATAGCATGTTATTTTACCAACAAACATTGCATTTTATTTATATATTGACATTATACAGTACATAAAGACACGGTAAATTTACTATTCCTATAAGTTACATTCGAATCCAGCCAGCCAACCCATCAAAGTACTGGACAAAGATTGGGTTTTTGGCAGCATTGATTCAGTATCATGATGTGAAGAGTCAGAACCTTATATTTTCTAGGAGCAGGACTGTCTTAGCTAGAAAATAAAACTATTCGTGCGCATATAACGAATCATAGGAGCTCCTTAGGCATATTACATGCACACAAATATATCAAAATTATAGTCAGCCATCAAGTTATTGCTAGTCTTAATTGATAATATCATGTCTGTTCCAATCCTTGGACTAGTAACTAGGGGGTAATTATTAAACTGTGCTAGGTCAGTGGACGTTTGTATAACAGTGAAAGGAGTCTAAAGGAATCATTGGCCCAAGTGATAACAAACTAAACACTGTCATCAACATATAGATAAAGCATGTCCATACCTCTGTCGTTCAGCCACCTGGCTATCCTGGAGTAGAATTCCTCTTCAATGGCTATGATAATAGCGAGAAACGCTCGGGGTATCCATGTGAAATGTACTATGTTGGATTCCCACCAATCCTGGATTCAAATATTGTTCAAGGTAAAAAATATGTACGGACTTTTTTACGGACAAGGAAGTTTGTCCTTGGGTTTTTGTGTGTCGGTTACCGGCGACACAGGGAATCTTAGTGCAGGAGTATGAGTTTTTTTTGTGTAAATAAGTGATGGAACGAGCTGAGGGCCCACATAGTGGTAAGTGGCGAACCCCGCCCATGGCAACGGTAATGCATCTCAGTATGTTCAACGGCATTGATTTCACCGGCATCCACACCCTTCTTCCGGAACACAGTAATGCGAGCACTACTGCTTGACGGCAGATTCCAGGTGTGGTGGCAGTACCTCTCCGCACGAACCTGGCACAAGTTCTACTGCTACTATCTACGAAAGCGCGTATTATTATTTTATCACTAAATTCCCATATAAGAGTGTTGCATGACTAACTTTGTGTTTTACTTGTACTTGTACTTGATTTCGACTATAGATTACCTGGGCGCGTAGGAATGCGAAGGTGGCGACTGTTGCGAGAGAGAGACAGAGTAGAATGACAGGGAAGGAAACACAATGCCGCCAGATTCGACGCCGCCACGCCGGGTATTGCGGTTCGGGCCGGCCGGTCACTTCGCTTATGCCCATATCACCCTGAAATCATAAAATCAACATAGTAACAACTACTAACTCTATCAACTCATAGTTGAATAGCGTCTGGAAATAACACACCTAACCATCAGCGCTGTAGGTCGTGGGTGCGATTCCCACAGAACAAGCATTTGTGAAACGGACAAAGATGTTTGTTCTGTGTTTGGGTGTTAATATGTATTATAATGAATGTATTTACAAAAGAAATACTATATAAGTACTCTATCACTTATCTAGTTCATTATCTAGCCCAAAACTAAGCATAACTTGTACTATGGGAACCAGATTTCTATACTTATTGACTGGCCCCACAGCTCAGTAGCTTTGCCTTCTGCGCTGTAGGTCGTGGGTTGGATTTGCACCCAGGACAAGCATTTGTGTGACGAACATAGATGTTTGTTCTGTGTCTGGATATTAACGAGCAATATCAGAATATAACAAAAGAAAGTACTGTATTATTTTTTAAGTGATCTGGTTCCCGTATTGCAAGTTTTGCTAAGTTTGAGGCTAGATGGCGCTGTGTGTCTATTAATATTTATATATACAGATTTCATAGAAATACCTGAAATAAAGGCCTTGGTTCCACTAAAAGTTCATCTCTCTGATCCAATGTTCCCCATTTATAAGCTAACACATTCGAGTATCTGAAAAGAGAATATCATTATGGAACAAACAATGCTACAATTAGTTGGTATCAAATTCCAATGGAAATTAAGTCACACCTTTTCCAAGTTTCGAGATATACACAAGCCCATAAAACATTGAATAGTGAGAAAAGAACGTAAGCTATATCTTTCCAATTGTCATTAGCCGTTCCGAGCCATATCTGAAAAATAATAAAAAGTTATTACATTAATTAACAACACATAATAATTAAATTAATTTTATTAATAATATTTTTATTAATTTACAGGTAATTAAAAAAAATTTTTTTTGGTTCTTCTGCAGGGCAATTAAGGAATTAATCTTTTTTTTAAACTAATAACTAACTAAACCTCTTAATTATTTAATTAAAAGTTTGATGGCTGGGTATGTCTGCCTCAGTTTGTAATTGTAGTCAAATCTTCAGTGACCTACTGAAAATTGTTTACTAGTTTATATAAAGCAATTTTAATGATTATTGCAATTTAAAACTTAAGTCTCAGCTCTAAACAAACAATGTTAATGATATTAAACTAAATACCAGAATAAAACGATAGGGAGGTTATAAATTTGTGTGTAAATAATATTTAATTCAATATTTTCATTTATATCTGTAACTATGAATATCGATGGAATAGATTAGCTAATCTTGCACTTACCCAAAATATAACACCAACGGCTGCAGGCACAGTCAGTGATTGAGTGTAATGTCCAAGCCATGCGAAATACATTGCTATTTTAACACCGAAATATTCACTTATTTCATCTGAAAATAATATTTGTATCAGATCATTCAATGGTCGGAATGCAGAGGCGATATCAGGAAAGACTTTCAAGCTCAAGGTTGTTGGTTAAAATCAAGAGTAAGGCTAAATTTTCAGTTAAAATCTGTTCACTCATAAAACTTTGTTCTAAAAGCGGTGAAGTAAAACACCGTCTGAAATTGCTATATCATCCTCACATATACATATGCCTATGACTATGGTGCCTACTGGAAGCGCCAATAATCCTAATCTTTGGCTCTCCACAGCCACATTCTGTAAATCACCACCTGGTCAGAAGCGCTCCACGCTATATATGCTTGAAATACATGTAGGTACAGAAGATGTCAATATTATTATTAGTATCAATGTATTCTACTTTTCAGCGGCATGCAATATTATCATATGAGTCACAATCATTGTAAACTACGTTTGCATATATCGATATATTCTGAAGCGAAATATGTTTGTGGCTTCCATGGTAGACTATATAACAAGAACTTTAGACTATATTAGGTCTATGTCTTTGCAGTGGAAACATGCAAAATTTGCAAACAAGATTGCAAATATACCAATAGAATAAAGTCTCACCTAATGGTTGTGGTGAAAACAGTGATTTAACCCATTTATTCCGAAGATTCTCTAAGGCGTATCTTTCGTGTAGGGGAAACATACTTGCTACCACACCTCGACTCACGCAAGCTGGCACTGTAATAGGAAACACCGTACAATTAATATGTTGTTTACACCTTTTTTAGCAGAATTCAGTCAATTCGGATGTAGTGCGCCAAATAAGTGATGGAAGTATTGAAGTCTGTGTATTCGACTTTTAAATCAGTCAATATAATGTTTGCAGTGTGAACTACATATATTACTAACCTATACTTTGTCCAGGGCGAAGCGTAAGTGCTGGCTCTAATGCGTGTTCGTCCCCTTTTTCCGCTCTGGCAGACTCCAGGACATGTTTCACTAAGGCACCCCGTTCTTGAGAGTTCAATAGATCGGCTGCTGAAGTACCCTGAAACGGAATTTGCTGTGACTTTCTCTTCTATAATAAATACCAGTGTTCTTTATTAATACAGAGCGTTATGCCTTAGAGAGCTTATCATCGTGTAATTTTATCGGCACCCGTACCCTTCCGGGACACAGTAACGCGAGTGCACCACTGATTGGCGGCGGATTACCAGGTGTGGTGGCTGTACTACTCTGGACGAACTTGGCACAAGTTCTATTGCCACTTTAGGTTGCTTCTTTCACACCACCCTGGGGACACGTGTAGGCACTGGGTATTCAACTACGGCCGCGAGCAACATGATCCCCAAAAAACCTCAAATATTGTAACCATATTGAGACAAATCAATTTATTTCCCGTCCGCCTTTATAAACAAGAACGTCGTGTCTTATTATCTCAATGTTCCGAAATACGCGAGCTCATTTCATATCAATTTTAGGGATTACCTCAAAACACAATTCACTCTATTTCAGTGGCCCATCTGAATTCAAAGTATGTTAATATCCTTCTTAACATAAATAGCGTACTCGAGTCGAGTGACTCAGTACTAAAGTATTGATGCGAATTGGGAATACCCGGGCCATTATTGACGATAACTTGCGGTGATTACGCAAATCGTTCCGTGCATAACACTTATAAAATATTCAGAGATATTGATCCGGCAATGTTCTGGTATGAACATAAGAAAAGTATGGAATGGAATGTGTTTCAAAAATGCTATATGCCGCAGCGACAACCCACAACATCTCATGCTCCCACACTTCTCAACATTCTCCTACTTCATCCAGAAAGTTATCAACTTCGATACACGAATACGCTCATACCAAATTTTTCCAAACCCACC
Source organism: Aplocera efformata (assembly GCA_921293045.1). Classification (NCBI taxonomy): domain Eukaryota; kingdom Metazoa; phylum Arthropoda; class Insecta; order Lepidoptera; family Geometridae; genus Aplocera; species Aplocera efformata. Next base: position 3,392,547 of record OV121061.1, read on the forward strand.
AGTTCAAATTAGGGAGTTGATTTCTAGACCATATATTCGTTTTTCTAAATCATGTAATATAGGCTTTCCTATTTCGTAACATATTAATGTTTGATTCGTTATTTTTAGTTTCCACGTAAGCATGTGTAACATGTAGATTGATGTACGCCACCGTTCGCAGTTATCCGCATAGATCCTGTCCACCCAAAGGTTGCCTGGAAAAGATCGCTTTTGGCGATAAGTCCGCCCATTGTGCCACCTATCTGTTGTATTTATTTTTGTATGATTACTTTTGATGTTATGGTGTAAAATAAAGTAATATTCTATTCTATTCTATTCTGCCTGTGCTGAAAATCGGCGCTGTGGATCACTCCACTGTAAATGCTGAGTTCAGCTTTTCTACAAACATGTACAAGACCGCGATCTATTGGTATCCTACATTACACACATAATTTCCCACCAATTCCCTCGAAGGATAAGGTAAAGTCTAAGTGGGCAGGCAAGCCTTTAATCAATAAAAAAAATATTGACAAGTTGTGCCAGCCCTAACGAGATCAGGGAAGCACCTTTGTAGATTCGCTCCTATACCTTTCCTATACGAATAGGGTTATGCTATGATGCGGCAGTTCGTAAATTCCGATACACTTTCAGGGTCGTCCTATTGTTAGCTGAGCTAGTCTGCCATTGTGATTCAGTCATGTAGGGAGTTCCCCTTTCAATTTCGGACACAAAGATTGTATGTTATTTAGTACCTTGGTGTTTATGGAAGCGGAAGGGGCTGTAAAAGGGGCATTTATAAAGATGTTTTTACGGGCGTGAAGGTGGTAAAGATAGAAGCATAATTTTTATGGCTAATAAAGAAACAAAAGTGTTTATGTTATTCAAAACACTTGCTTGCTAGTGCTTGAATAACATAAACATTATGCTTGCCTGAAGGCACTAGTGTGGCAAGCATAATAATTATCCTACATGCATTTAATTAATGAATTAGGAATGCGGCCAGGCATAATAATTAAGAAACACAAGACAAACACCCAAGACCCGAGAACAAATTCCATGCTCACCCCATAAAGTGTGGCATGGAGCATGGTTCGATTCCCCGGCTAGGAATATATATTCACTTTAAAAATAAATATTGGTATGAAAACTTCGTGCACGAGTCCGACTCGTACTTGGCCGGTTTTGTTTACATACTCATTTCCCTGCGTAATCTATGATTCTCTGGGTCACGCAATACGGAATTGGCCCGGTCGGATGTCGGTTCTGGAACTCCATACTTCGAAGGCAGGGTAACTAACAACTAGGCCACGGAGCCGTCGTGACGATAACATTTACAAGACTAAGTTCCTCCTACCTATTATAAGACCCGAGTTGCATCCTATCACACCAAGACACGAAAATTAAAAAATACTGTACTTCATTTTTATTTTATTTAGACCTTCGCTTGACCTTAATCTCACCTGATATTAAGTGATGATGAGCACGAAGGTCCAGAAGATACCTATTTACTCTTGTCTTGAGGCCCAGGATGTAGATACATACATACATTTTACCAGGGTTTTCAATATATGTACAAACAAAATCCAATAGGTTGCGGAATTGGTGTTCCATTTATAGGATTTTGGTAGGGTATAGAATCGAATCGTGCTACTTTCCAATTACATTTGCTGTCGTTCAAAATGTCTCAACAGTATGGCACCGAAATAAGCGAGCCAGACACGCAATATCGCAGTTTATCTAAGGCGGAATAAGGTCTTACTTGTTGGGCACAAATTAAATGCTGAATCGTTTCCCTAGAGCAAAACTAGCTGAATCCAAATCAAAAGATACTTTCCTATCATGGCTCATGTTAGAGCGACTCTGCAGAAACATTAAGTATCAAGATTTAAGCTATCACTTGAAATTAAAATAGTGTTTTTCTTAAAAGCAAGAACTTGCAGATAAGATTTACGAGTATAACAATGGTTAGGTTATGAACGGGATCGGAGCGAAAGAGCTTCAAGTTTTTATGATTTGTATTGAAACCGATAGAACTGCGTGCAGATGATCGATCATTTTTAACAAAGGTTGCGGATTTCGTGTGATCCGTAGTGAAGTCTTAAAGAATATAATATTTCTTTATTGTACACCATAACATATAAAAAATATTATACAAAATAGACAAAACCGAAATGTGTCACAATGGGTGGCCTTATAGCAAAAACCATCTCATAAATACCATCTACCTATTAATAAACATAGTTGTAACTTAGGTTATGTAACTAACCTTTTGGAAGCAATGCATATCTCGAACTGTGAATTCTTTGTAGCCGCCTCCGAACTCAGGCTTCAGGAGTTTAGGGAGGTGTACTTCTTCAGCGGTTTGCAGCAAACTACATTAACAAGGTAATTTTGTTAATGGATTCCTTAATTACGGAAGACCATCTTAAGATGATCTGAAAAGGTACCTAATGTTTAATACCCCTGCTACAATTTTACAACGGTGCAACATGAAATAAATTTTGCATTGTTTTAGTGTTCTAAAACCAACATCGCATTATTGCCTTTCTAATAAAACTGGTTTGGGGCACATCGGTTGGGTGGTTTCATATTCAATAACGGACATAGGTAGAAACAATTTGTGATTTTATATGAGGATTTTCATTTGAGTTTTAGTTTCCCGTTCTTATATTTTATAGTTAAACGTTTAGGAAGCTTTATTTTACCCTTTTCAGATCATCTTAAGTCCATTTACAAAAAACTGACAGTTTAATTATTGTGATTGCATGTTTTGTCTTACTTTTAGTAACACGAAAGTTAGGAGACAATAATCATCACCACTTCAAAAAATATTCAAATTTAATTAACGGCCCAGCCTGTCCAAACATAGCTGCGACCAATTTATACACACTATTCTATACTACACCACCTACAATACAAAAAAAACCGCATTGAAATCGGACGGGCCCTTTTAGTCGCCAAACCACACCACCACAGACAACAAATACACAAACATCGGTCGACGGTCAAATAGTATAATTGAATTGAAGTGCTCTTTTTTGCCCGGGCACTCGGTCTATTTTGTATGAAAAGTTTTTTTTTTTTTTTTGTAAAAATTGGCGTTTTTACAATAAATAGAGCCATTTCCGAGATACGCGAAATAAATAAATACATATACAAGAATTGCTCGTTTAAAGTAATAAGATATCATCACCACACGTAATCTGTCCATCTTTTCCTTAGTCAGCCTATTCCCTTATATTATATCCTTATATACAAGTAACTATTTTGTGTAAATAACTTGATTGATCGAGTGCGTGGGTTGAAATCACCACATTAGTGGAAGAAAGGTCAGGAGTCCATTTGTTTTATTTACGCCCAAATTACCGCGACACAATGGCGCGCGATGCTACGGTGACGGCTTTTCATTCTTCGTTTAACTAAAACGTATTTCGCTGTGCGAACAGCGAAAATGAATATCAGGAAACATTCTGGTATATTTTCAAAAATCTCTTGTCTATGCCACCAACGACAATGAATCTTAATGCAGCAGAACAATTTGGTTATAGTCTGCCATTATATTTTGATAATATTAGTTGTTGGTAGACTTCGTATCGCGCTTGACCGGAGTAAAACTTTGTGTGATCAGAGTTCTGCCTACGTTATAAGGAATTCCAGTGGAGGAAAATAATTAAATTGTGGTGCAGTCTACTCACACATCATCATCGGCGGTGATGTAGAATGCTGAGCATTGTGAGGATGCGTGTTGTCTTACGCACACACGCAAACGCGGCCGGCTACCGCGTAGTTTCTGAAGCAGCCATAGGAGCATGCTATCTGGTAGACCTGAGGAGTTAAATCTTATTAAAATAGTCCCAATTTTCACTAATATTATTAATGCAAACCTATATCTAGATGATTTGTTTCTTACTCTTAACGCCAAAAAGAACAATCAATTTTGATGATATTTTCGACGTAATTAGCGAGCACACAAGCAAGTTTTCTCCAACGCGGGTCTTGGGCAGAGCTGAAGGCAGGAGCTTTCACTTGCAAATCATAAATATAATACTGCAATTTATCACTAACGTAGGCACCCCCCGGCTAGGTGCAAGAACGATTTCTGTTAATTGGCTGACAGAAGTGGATACACTAAAATGACTTTAGAAGCGCATCTCAGTAATCATTCAATTAATAAAACCTTTAATTCTTTCTTAGCTGATTTCATAGCTGATATATGGAAACTAACTGCACCCCACGGTTTTCCAGGATCAAAAGTAGCCATTAATCCAGGATATAAGCAAATTTCATCCAAATCCATTATTAAGTTTGGGCGTGAATTAGTAACAAATATACACACACGCATACACACAAACTTTCGCTTTTATAAAGTACTAACTTTTTCGCAGTGTTCTACTGCTAAACAAAACGTCTCATACCCACTCCTTATCTGGTGGAGGAAACCAGACGTAACATCAACCCCCTTGCACGAAGCAAAGTTACCGAGCAGCTTGCCAAAAATTTTGCTAAAACGGCGCATTTTGCCAAGTCACCGAAGATATGCAGTATAGAAACAGCCCTAAGTATAATTTGCTGCCTGGCCGCATTCAGGGTTTTATTTTTTTATTTGCAAGAAGTATTACGTAGGAACAATGTGCATCGAGCTAATATTAGTGCAATATTGTAGGTATGAGAGCATATGTATGAGTGTTTGTGTGTATGTTTGATAATTAATCCTTTACGCTCCAACGGCTCATTAGAATTGTATGAAATTTAGTACCAGGATAGCTTATATAAGGGATTAACACATAGACTATTATTGATCACGAAAAACCGCGGGTAACACCGCGGGTCGTAGCTAGTATGGAATAATTTAAACACATCGTTTGGTATCCATGTGTTTAATTAAGCTACGAGGTTATTCCCTTACAACGTTACCCAAACTAGGAACAACCAAAATGTGCTCTACATTATTTTTGGTAGATATTACCAATATCTGGCTAGGTCAACGTGCTATGCTAACGAAGTGCAATGCCCGCATAATACTTGACTTTTCCGGGACCATGGTGCTAGCAATTGCGTATTGAGCGACAGCTAAAAAACATATGTAATGGTCTAAGGTAATTAAATCGTTAAAATTCTAATACCTCACGAAAAGAACTCGAAATACAATGTATTGTATCTAAGGAGAAAAGTCTCGAAGCATTCTTCTTTCAAGAAGGCCCTCTAGGCACTCTACGGCTACTTCATAATGCCAAAGCCATTGTTCCCGTTTTAAGCGCTTTCGTCGAGTGGCGCATATAAATTTTTTAACTTCTGTTTTTTTCTTGAAATCTACCTTCATAATCTGCTTCCAAAAGTAAAAAAAATGTTCTAAAGAAGTTTTAAAGCATATTGTTTGTACTGTGAGCATGTATGGATGAATGTTACTCTTTCACGCAAAAAACTACTGTATGGATTTTAATGAAACTTTAATATAGAAATAGAATATACAGCAATAGAATAGCTCATACATCAGAATAACACATAGGCTATAATTCATAAAAAGATTGTGTAAATTGGCCAAAATATAAAGATAAGTGTTGAGTAAGTCGGATAAAAATCTGCGAGCTATATTGGCGCGCGGTGCAAAAACTGTAAGAGTTACACGAATATAATTTATGGTGGAATTGTTATTGCTGGATGGTTTGAAGTATAATATTTATGTGGATTTATGTGGAGGAAGTCGCGAGCAAAAGCTAGTTTTAATATAATCATCCTTTTATTTTAAAGAGGAAAATTAATTATTTATTACTATTCCAATTTATGGACAAGATTAGCGCGACATCAATTATGATAAGTAAATTGGGAGGCAGCCAAAATTAGCTAATTAGAAGTACTCGCCAAGCAAGCACTTAAGCTGACCATCAATCATACTCCTTTTAGTGTTAGCGAGGGATGTGTATGTTATCAACTAATAGGGTCGTTGAGACGAGGGGCGGGAGCTTAGAATGCGAGCAAGCTTAGCTATGAGAGCAAGAATGTACCTACGGACGTCATAGCAAAGTTTTTTATTTATTTATTGACGGAACGAGCTGAGGGCCTATCTGGTGGTAAGTGGCGAATGACAAAAGAAATGCGACTCAGTATAAGAATTGGATCTTACACTGAGTCGCATTCATACTGCTTATTCATACTACGCATTCGTCCATCACCCGAGACGGGGATGATACGTCTCATGCGCATATGATTACGTAGAAAGTAGGGATACATCGATACGCATTTCTGCAGATACGATACCGATATTTATGAAAAAAGTATCAACGAAAACGATACGGATGCGGACGTTGCAGGCTTCTAAAAGTTTAAATTATATAATATTATCATACATATTAACACGCAGACAAAGGATAAACACCATGAAACACAATCCTTGCCGTGAATGGGAATCCAACTCACGACCTGCAAGCGGCAGAGAAGATCGAGAAAGCAGAGCTCCCAACTTACTACCAACTGCACTATGAGGCAAGTCATACAATGCATTCAAAAGCTCATGTTATGAATAAAAGGTTTCTTATTAATAAGGATAAAATGCAAACAATGTTACAAGTCAAAATATAATTGGTATCATGTAGGTTGCTGGTGGATCTTCAGCCTTCCAAATATACCCTGTGATTCAGACAATAATATCACATGGCTATAAAACACCATAGGTTCGTTGGAAAGTTGCCAAGAGAATATTGAACCATCTAAGTGTACTTACAAAGTGCTTAGGTATGGAACAGTAAGGGTCATCAAACCCGGTAGAAAGTACAATTTGCATTTAGTATAAAGAATATTTTACCCTGTAATCGTAACAAGTACTCCTTGCTATTTTTAATAGACATAAAACAATAAGAAGGTTTTTATTTCGGCTTTGTATTTAGGGTTCTATGTTGTTGACGTCCGTAGGTGAGTGCTCCCAAAACAGCAGTTGAACCGGTGCCAGATTATTCCGGAGAAGTACTACCACCACACCTAATAACCCTCTGTGAAGTAGTGGCGAACACGCGCTAATGCGTTCCGGTGGAAGGGTGTGGGTGCCGGTAATTTTACAGGCGCATGAAACGTTACATTCCCGTCACTTTGGGACTTGAGTCGTATTGCTGTTGTTTATGGACTGCGGTAATCACTTAACATCAGGTGGGCAGTCGTCTCGTTATGTCACTTTTACTACATAAAAAAAGGCTTTTGCCCGCGTTAATTCTGGAAATTATGTATTTTTTTTGTACTACGTTTGCAATATATCTTAGGATCGGTTGAGTAATTAAGTCGAGAAAAAGAAAGAGAAAATCCACATTAAAAAATAATTTAAAAAAAAAAAAAAAAAATTTCATTTATTGATTTACGTTAAAATGTTTTTGCACGATATCTTCGCTAATTGCGAACTGAATTGTATTTTTATTTTATATGCACCTCCAAGGTATAACGGTAAAAATTTCGGTCTTAAGAGGCGAAAAATTGAATTTTCTATTAATTCTATTTAGATTCACTATCGCTTTTATTTTGATCACTTGTGATTTGATTAGCGTTAGCGCCTACGTAACAAGAAACAAACAAGCTTTTGTAAATAAGGAAAGACAGCTAGAAATAATTCTTTTATGCCTATGAATAATATGTGAAAACAATGTAAAACTAATTTCTTTTTTTTCATGGAATAAGCAGACTCTTTGAGAACCACTTTTCATCTTGTGGGTTAAATTATCACAGAAACATAGAGGTGCCAAGTGATGAGCTCACTGCAGTAATATTGAATAATAAAGACACCTATACATTTTTTATGTTTGTATTTTTACAAGAAACTTTGACTTGAAAACTAAAACCTGAAACTTGATGTCATGTCTATAATGACCAGGAATAGTAATTGCTCTGGATCTTTTATACCTATAACATTAAAACAACAAGTATATATTTATTACAATATTTTCCTACAAACAATTTATTTGCCACTGTGGAACCTATCCGCATTGGCAAGATCACATTTGATTGAGAACAAAAACAATTACATACCTTTAGGGAAAATCAGCACCACATCTGTATGTTGAGTGGGTGTGGAATGTAAAAGCAGACGTCGGGGATGCATCAGGTGAGCTCCAATCTGACCAGCCATGGGCAGCCGTCTCCGGAGTTCTCTTCCAGCTGTTAATGGATTTTGTTTTCATATGCACTAAAACCTCTTTTCTTATTCTAGGATTGACTGAACCGAATTGACATCCCTAGCAGGGGTTTTGGCATTGTCCTCATAACTAAAACCTACCCCAGACAGCCCAACTCCTGCAGCAGAATATCCTTCTGTAAACATTCCATCAAGGGGCATCAGTGCAGACCTTGACATTTCCACATGAAATAAAATAACACACCACTAAGCAAATAAAACCTGGATGTAGGATGACAGTGCCTTTTATAACCCCTACTAAGCATTGCCATATAACTGATAGCTATAAATCCATAAAAATGGATGGCTCATAATAAATGCCCTGTGGGTGGCCTGGTAAAATATTTTTTGCACATGTTTTGAATACAATGACATAATCTTATTATATTTAAATCCATACTAATTAGCTATTTAACAAAAATGCATGTAAATAAATAATTTGATATCTCTGTGATGATGACATATTGATGATGAATCACCGGTTCTTGATTACAAAGGTAAACAATTATTTTGAGCTTGTAGAAAACTTTAACTCACCGCTATCCAACTTATCTTTCGCGAATTCGGCGAATGATTTGTGTTCTTGTGGAGTCGAATGGGTGCTTCCGCTGTAGTCATCTTTCTCCGACATCCCTGCATTTTCTTCGCTCTCCATGGCGGAAAACTAAACAACATTAAAACAATGCGCGCTCTATTGAATTTGAGCTAAGACCTTCAATTTCTTACATCATCGCCCACAATAGCGGTACCTACCGATAAATTATATATAAAGAGTAATCAGGAAGATTATGATTTAAAACTATGACAAGTAAACAAGCAACTACCCGGGCTACCGTCTAGCAAAAAAATATTTATTCAGGAAATCGTAAATTAGTGATGAACATACGAGCACCCGCTGTTGTCACACAACACAATTTAAAATTGATTTTTGGCCGCCATTTCCCTTCCTCATAGTCAGTGTTACTAGACGAAATAAGTCTGCACAAATCTTGTCTTTGTATCGTTTTGCATTTAACAAGCTTGTTCGACAAGACTTTGCCTGTTTCTAAAATGATATTAAAACATTATGGTGACAATCAGGTTCACAGCTGGATAGCTCCAGCTCTCTCATTATGGCTTTATGCAAAATAAAATCATTGGTATGGAGAAATTGTCTGCATGTGACTATGAATCGCATTTATTAGGTTTTTTTTTTTATATTGTTGACTTTTTACTTTTGGTAGAACTTTTAATTGTTTTATTTGTTACATTTAAAAAAAAACAATCAATGTCACTAAATGTCAAAAATATAGTGATAGCGAATTGAAACAGTGCTGTCAGATATTCACATTTATAGCTGTTCTACTATTTTTAAGAAAAATATCCTATTCCTGGTTTTCCTTACTTCTTATCTTCTGTGAATGTACTTTCAAACGAATACTTGTGATTAAATATTAAATGACAAAAAATAAATAAAATATAATGGCTTTCTTAGACAACGGATACATATTTTTTTTTAAGTAATTGTCTTTAACTGGTTTAATAGTCATTTATAAACAAATGTTAGTATAATATAAATAAAGATCTATTTATGCTAGTCCTACTTAGGTTACTAATCCAAAAGTTTATTATCTTTGCTATTTGTTACTCATTTACGCTAAATCCACTAAACAGATTTTAGAACACTAGACAAATATTTTAAATTTCTGCATTAAGAAATCATAAATAATTTTTTCATCCCGAACATGGACCTAAATAATGGATGTCAAAGTAACTGTAGCAAATTATATAATAAATGAAAATTGTATGAATAAGATACTGAGAAGAACAGTAAAATACGTAGTCCTCATTTCCACCGATGATGACTCAAAAACCAAGCTCATGTTTATTATATGGAACAAAAATTAGAATGGAAGAGTGTTCATGTTCACTGAGCATCACATCGATTCGTCGCCTCACTTACTTTTAATTATTTGCTGGATGTTATCACGCACTTGGTAGTTAAATTCGATAATTAGGGTCGCTTGGCAGATGTGAAACGTCATGTGAAGAGGCGCTAATAGATTTTCACATCAAAAACATTACAAAAGCTTTATTTTAAAGTTTTTTATTGTTTCAAAAATATTTCAAGCACAATACATTTCACTCTATGTCGTAGTTAACAAGGATTTTATTTTGTAACTGTTTCTATGCAAATACTAAAACGCACTGCAAATATTAGGTTAAAGATTGATTACGATTCAAGATTGATTACTTACTCGAACGGTTATTGGATGTCGTAGTCTATATTTAGAGAAGTACTGTTTTTTTTAATTCGACTTGGCAACACTGGTAGATTATAGATTTGTAGTCAATAAAAATCGTCACCGTCAGATTGTGGACAGTTGGTTTCGTCGATTCATTTCACTCGATAATTTATCTTGCGCGACATTACAACTTACAATGGACGTGTAAATTATTAAATAGTCGCTACTTTCTCTTTAGTGTGAGAAAACTTGATCTCTAGAAGAGCTCTTGCAGCGAAGTGAATCTGAAAATAGAAATCCTCGAAGCGAGCGAGGACACCTTTCGAAGTAAGTACTTATTTCTTTGAATTTATTATGACCTTTCTTTGTACTCTCGTATTCGTCGCAATTTATTGTTTGTTGCCTCTGTGTTCATCAAAATCAATACGCGCTTAGTTCGAAGTCAAGGTGAATAGTTCATGGGGATTTGGGTCATGTATTTGTTTTTCCTGAGTAATCCACTTTCATTAGAAACAGATGTTATGGCGTCACAACCTTAGTCAAACAGCTGTTACAGAAACAAAAAAAAATTAGTTTATGAGTGCTATTGATTTTTATTATTATTTGATTGATATGAAATATATTGAATGAGCAGAGATTAATGTCTGCTAGAGACCAACATTAGAGACTGTGTTTTTTAATGTACCTTCATTAAAAAAGGCATTGAAATGTTGATCACTGGTGAAGATATTGTGCAACAAATTTAATATACAATATTTGTTGTATTCTAAGGAAGTAGATAAAACCAATATGATATGACTGCTGTTAGCAATAGCTAACCTGAGGTACAGGGTTAGATGAACATAAAATTGACTCTCAGTTTAAGATGTATGAGTTGTTTGTGTCTATACCATCTAAATTAGAGAAAACTAATGTAGTTATGTAAGATATGTACAAACATTTTGCTTGTTGTCAGATGTCAAGCCCACCATGGGACAGCATTCCCTTGCTAGCCCTCAAATGTATACTGGGGCATCTCAGCGACAAAGATGCTCTTGCTGCCATGTCTACCTGTCGGCATTGGCGCAGTGCAATGCTCTTGTTTGAAGGACACAGGTTAGTTTTTTTTCTTATTTTACAAAATTTATAATTAATAGTAATAAAATGTATGTATCACCTAGTGTCATCCTTACATAGTATAAAACAAAGTCTCCTACTGTTTGTACTCTTAGATCTTTTAAACTACTTAACGGATTTGAATGCAGTTTTCAGCAACAGATAGAGTGATTCAAGAAGGAGGTTAGAAGAAGGATGGTTCTGTAGCTTAGTAGGTAGTAGCCCTGTCTTCGAAGCGAGGGGAGTTCGATTCCGGTGGCCAGGGCGGACTGTGATGAGTGTAAAAAAATTTCTTAGGTCTTGGGTGTTTGTCTTGATGTTCTGTGTCTGTTCATGCCACCTGCGATACAGGTAATCCTAGTGCAGGGGTATTGGTGTGTAAATGTAATTTATGCTAATGAAACTACTTTCCCTTACAGAGCTATTAAACTAAACAATTTTTCACCAATTTTTTCCTTACAGAGAACTATTGGAACTACATGTGAACGAATTCGAGAAGTGCAATTTTCTCACGCAGATATACAGGAAACACATGAGGAAACTTCACATCTACCTTGACGCTGGCGTCAGTGACAGCATGCTGAGTGCATTTGTCTGCTATGTGCTGCCCCAGTAAGTACATCCCACTGTTCAAGTCAACCTGGATCGCAGGAGGTAGGGCAAAGCGGGATATCTCGCTCAAAAATCAGAGCAGCCCGTCTGGGGAAGTACCTCCACCTTACAGAAGATCGCAGCTAAATAACATTGTTTGTTGAGAACAGTGTTGTGTTCCTGCGGTGAGTAAGGTCGCCAGAGCTCTATGAGGAGATGCTGCGGTGACAACTGGTGGACCTGTGGTGACATTTCCGACATTGGTTGTACATAGGCGTGGCATGGTAGCGCGGCGGTCAGGGAGACCCGGTGAAACGGCTGTCCGCTGGCCGCCCGCAGGCTGAACGGGTTCCCGAACCCAGGGATTACTGTAATCTCCGCCCTGGGAGGCTGAACTGCCAGTTTGTGCAAAGTCCCTGAAGTGGTAGCCGTGCCGGAGGAGGAGACCGGAGTGGACCCGGCTTCTACAACAGGGGGGGACCGGGGGCCCTTCCGCCCGCCGCGCTAGCAATCCACAAAACCCGTGTCAACATGTGCCGATTAGTCATCACTCCTTTTGTCCATCGGGTTGTCGACGCAGCAACTTCTTACTCATTATTTTAAAACACTCTAATAAATTATGACTCGAAAAAAAAGGAAAAGTAGTTTTTCAGCGGCTTCTTCATCCACACTAAACATGGACTTTTGCAATATCAGAGGACTTCACGCAAATCTTAACGCAGTCCACCAACATCTTGAATCTGCGCAACCGATCCTACTTTTTCTGACGGAGACGCAGATATCCTGCCCGGCCGATACATCTTACCTGGATTACCCTGGCTACAAGCTTGAGCACAACTTTAAGCGTCATGCCGGAGTATGTATGTATGTCCGGGAGGATGTCTGCTGTCGTCGTCTACATGGCCTCGAAGACCAAGATCTGTCTATTATGTGGGTACGTTTGGATTACGGTGGCCACACTCGAATTTATGCGTGCCTATACAGATCTCACAGCGGTGATCTGGACACAAGTCACCTTTTTGAGCACTTGCAACTGACTTCTGACAAAGTAGCAGAGCAGTACCCTTCTGCGGAGTTGGTGATTTTAGGAGACTTCAATGCCCATCATGTTGACTGGCTCAGTTCTCGGTCCACTGACTTCGCCGGAAGGGCTGCTTATGAATTTTCCCTAACGTATAGCCTCTCCCAAATGGTGAACACTCCAACGAGAATACCGGAAATCGAGAGTCATACGAGCTCTATACTGGACCTTCTGTTGACAACACGTCCGGATGGATATTCCATATCAGTGGGTGCGCCTCTTGGCTCATCTGACCACTGTCTTATCCGGGCACAGGCGCCATGTTCTCGACCTGACCCTCCTCTACCAACACAGTGGCGTCGAATGTGGCACTACAAGTCAGCAGACTGGGATGGATTGCGTGAATTTTATTCATCCTACCCGTGGAGGCAGCTTTGCTTCACATCAGAGGATCCTGACTCCTGCACAACCGCCGTCACAGAGACCATCCTGGTTGGCATGGAATGTTATATTCCTAACCGATGGGTAGCTGCGGGAAGTAAAAGGCGGCCATGGTTTGATCGGCCTTGCAGAAAAGCTAAACAGCTTAAGCAAACTGCATATGAGGCCTGGGCTATAGCCATTGCTAATAAGGATCCTAACATCTCTGAAATAAAGCGTGAACTTAATGCTGCCTCGAGGTCCAGTAAACGAACGGCTGCAAAGGCCAAATTCAATTTCATCGGTAGAATTGGCGAGCGTCTGGCACGCCATCCTTCTGGTAGTCGTGCTTTCTGGTCCCTCGCCAAAGCTGCCGAGGGAAATTTTTGTCAGTCGTCCTTGCCACCACTTCAAAAAGCCGACGGTAATCAGGCCCACAGTGCTAAAGAGAAAGCAGACCTTCTGGGGAGTCTCTTTGCCTCCAACTCGACTCTGAACGACTCAGGGACCGTGCCACCCACCATCCCGTGGTGCGGTATAAATATGCCGGAAATTTCAATCACACAACGGGACGTCCGGCGAGAACTCCTTTCCTTAGATGTTCATAAGTCGAGCGGGCCTGACGGTATACCAGCAATGGTGTTGAAGCGATGTGCTCCCGAACTTTGTCCTATCCTGACGCGCCTCTTCAACCTTTCTTACTCAAAAGGTCAATTTCCTACATCATGGAAGACTGCCCATGTACACCCGGTGCCCAAAAAGGGCGAAAGATCAGACCCATCCAATTATAGGCCTATTGCTATAACCTCCCTTCTCTCTAAGGTGATGGAGCGAATAATTAACTCTCAACTCCTCAAATACCTAGAAGAACACGAATTGATCAGCGACCGTCAATACGGTTTTCGCCACAGTCGCTCGACTGGTGACCTTCTAGTGTATCTCACACATCGTTGGGCCCAAGCCATTGAGAGTCAAGGTGAGGCATTAGCTGTGAGCCTGGATATAGCAAAAGCTTTTGATCGGGTTTGGCACCGGGGTCTTCAATCGAAATTGCCATCTTATGGGTTGTCTGAGGGATTGTGTAAATGGGTCGCCAGCTTTTTGTCTGGCAGAAGCATAAGAGCCGTCGTTGACGGTAGCTGCTCTGATATCATGCATATTAATGCTGGTGTCCCGCAAGGCTCCGTATTGTCTCCGACACTGTTTTTGCTGCATATCAATGATTTGCTGTCCATAGACAGCATTCACTGCTATGCAGACGACAGTACTGGTGATACATTTTACACGGGCCGAGCGAACATCCCTCGTCAACTAGTAGAGGAAAGCCGAAGACAACTTGTGTGTAATGCTGAACACATACTAACCAGAGTCTCTGATTGGGGAGGGCAGAATCTGGTCCAGTTTAACCCAGCAAAGACACAAGTGTGCGCGTTCACCGCTAAGAAAACCCCTTTTACCGTGGCTCCACAATTCCAGAGCACAACCCTCTCCATCTGTAAGAGTATTGGGATTCTGGGTATCAGCATCTCAAGTGACGTTCAATTCCGCAGTCATTTAGAAGACAAGGCCAAGCTGGCTTCCAAGAAGCTCGGTGTGCTCAATAGAGCGAGGTTGTATTTCAGTGCGGGGCAAAGACTTCTTCTGTATAAGTCACAAGTCCGTCCCCACATGGAGTACTGTAGTCACCTCTGGGCTGGAGCACCTGGATACCAGCTTGGACCTTTTGACTCGGTTCAAAGACGTGCTATGAGAATTGTTGATTGTCCCAAGCTCGTGAGCGATATTGAGCCCTTAAGTCTGAGGAGAGATTTTGCCTCTCTATGTGTGTTCTATCGCTTGTATAATGGGTTGTGTTCGGAGGAATTATTCGAAATGATGCCTACGGCTACTTTCTATCACCGCACCGCTCGCCATCGGCAGGAGATTCACCCTCACACTCTAGAGCCTGGGTGGTCGCGTACCGTAAGGTTTCAGAGGAACTTCCTCCCGCGTACACTCAGGTTGTGGAATGATCTCCCTGCCAAGGTTTTCCCTGGAGACTACAGTATGGGGTCCTTCAAAAGGGGTGTTTTAAAATATTTAAAGGGTCGGCAACGCGCGAGTGATACCCCAGGTATTGCAAACGTCCATAGGCTACGGTAACCGCTTACCATCAGGTGGGCCGTATGCTTGTTTGCCACCTAAGTGGTATAAAAAAAAAAAAAAAAAAAAAAAAAAACTTTTGTGTTGGAACACGCATTCTCTTAACAAATGAGCCTTGATAACAGACTACATATATGTGTGCATGTAATGAGCCTAAGGAGCTCATATGACATGTTATACACGCATGTTTGTGTGTGTAAATTTAGACTTTGTATTTACATCACAAAAATTTTTTGAAAAACCTACAAGTTACATTAACCTACGCCTAATGGTCGGTTTTTTTATTATTATTATATATTCATAGTCTAGTTCTGGTTGTCTGTTATGAAATTAGTTACGTTGAACGACGTTAATGGCAGTTGTATCGTAATCTTAACTTGATGGATTTTGTACTGATGGGCATTGAAAATTGAGCGCGTCTGTGTCTAAAGCACTCATAAAACCATGTTGGAACCTGCGGTCCATAATGTCAAAGTCAAAATACTTTCTTTTTTCTATAATAATTCTTAAAAATTGGAAACGTTATTTTTTATAAACCCACAAGATCGGATCAGATTTATAAGAAGAAACCCCTAATGGAAGGATTACTTTCGTTTCGCGAGCATGATTATGTTCACAAATAATATAATAGTCCTTTTCTCTATGTATTCACCTTGTTAGGTAATATTGAAATGAAATATGACAAGTTATTTTGGTTGTTGTGGAGCAGGGCAATAACAGGCCAGGATGTTTAATCATACTAATATTATAAAGGCAAAGTGTGGGTGTGTGTGTGTATGTGTATGTGTATTATTTGGTTTCTCCTTCACACTAAAACGGCTTGACGTTTTTTGATGGAATTTGGTACCAGGATAGCTGTTGATCCCGGAAAAGTGCATCTCTGATAGCTAATCGCGGGTAAAATTAATATAGTATCACTCGGCTAACATCAGAAAGTTCGCATAACCTTTCTATGGAAAGTATATTCATTAAGAAAATTATTGTTTGCCTGGCTTCTGCACGAAAGTTTTTGACTCATTGTAACGTGACTGCGAAACTTTTCTTCATAACTTTTTTAGAGCTTCAGCGAAAAAGTATTTATTTTTTTTGTAACACTAGGGGTGCGATTGTGTAAACATTTTTGTTGTTCAAGACCAAACAGAGGCCGAGAATTTTATACGAAATTTCATCCAAATCTATTTAACTGTTTAGGAGTAACAAACATAAATACTGAACTACTTTCGCATTTATAATATTAGCATTAGTTAGTTTGGCGGCTCCGTGGCTTAGTTGGTAGTAGCCCTGCCTTCGAAGCGAGGGGTCCCGGGTTCGATTCCCGGCCATGCACACTGTGTGGTGAGCATGTTGTTTGTTCTCGGGTCTCGGGTGTTTGTCTTGTGTTTCTGTGTTTGTTCATGCCATCTGCGACACAGGGAATGCTAGTACAGAGAAATGAGTGTAAAAAAAAAAATAGTAATGGTTAATGTTTAAATGGTTTTTTTTGGTTGAGATTTAACATTTGGTTAAGATCATAAATATCTAAGTTACCGCAATCTTGATATGCGCCAAAAGGTGAAATGCGATACAAGGTGGGGTGTGTGATACCCAAGCGCACTTAAGGCGCGTGTCACGCACTTTCAAGCAAACGCAGTGCAATTCATTGCACTGATCGAAACAGCAACGTTGCAGTTGTAGCTACTGGGAAAGACCAAAAAAGACTAATAGTTTGCCTGAATAGGGCGATGCCATAAGCAGTTTATCAACATCAGTAAGTTACATCACAATACCACAGGCGTCTTGCAGTTCAGTTAATCATTACGCCACGTTTAATCGATAAACGACGATATTGTTGTAGCGATATTGTAAGGGTTTTGTAATGTACAACTTAACTCACTTCTGCAATCGTTGGCGGCTTCAGTTGCAAAATAGTTTGTTATACAAAGGGTTAGGTTTCCTTTTAATGTTAATTGGGCCATTAGGTAAACTAGCAGATTGTTCAAACCCTATCCGACCCTAAACTGACTAAGCTAAGAAGCTAAGAAGTCGTCAATCAAATATATCAAAATGAAATCTGTTTATAATAGTATAATATATGATGCTTATATTATTATAAACAATCATGATATTAATCTATGAATAGGTACGCCTTTCGAAACTGGTTCAGTTAAATATCGATTTTACACTCTTCTTTCTGACGTAAGTCTACGTCATCGTGGCGTAGTTCCATCCACCTTAGACAACAACCTACGCCATAATTTATGAAGACGTAAATGTGTATAGCTCATGGGATTATTAGGCCTTAATTTATATAGGCTTACTTTGTTCAACGTAATTTTAGCCATGTTGCGATTTCGTCATGAGTTTTCAATAGATTTTCACACTTACTTCAGCAAGAAACATCCGGATGCGATTATGTTTTGCTCTAATTAGTTGTTGTATTATAGGTTTACTCTGGGGGAATTGGCTGAATGTTTTTACTAGTAATGATCTGAATTATTACGTCATCTATTTCTAAGTGACTCCAGCCAATATGATCGGTGAATCTTGGTCATTCAAACTCAAAGTCGAAACTCATTTATTCCTTTAGATCTCAAGTATCGTTTGGACACGTCAAACTTTACACACACAAGTAAACATATTCATGAGCATATAACGTGTCACGGGAGCTCCTCAGGCATTATTATTATTCTTAGTTTCTGGCATTTTAATAGAATAATGTGACTAGTTACTTTACTTCGGTTATCTGTAAAGAACAACTGACTTAGAGACTGATAGTGGCTTACCGTCTCTGCCAAAATACGGTCATGTTTCAAAGTGCTTATGGCTCATTAGGATATTAATGAAAACCGGTTAAAACAATATTATTTCGTCTGCCCCTGATACTCGAAAGCAAAACAAATTTCTGGATTCACCAAACTTAACATATTGCAACATTGTACTACATACATAATTAATTTCATTTGGTGAAAACTATTTAAAATTCCGATATAGGCATAACGTGTTGAATTATGTATGTTTATGTTTACAAAAACCGATACGTAACAGAATTCTTGTAGCAGTAGAATAAACTATATGCATTTATATGGCTTATCGGGGGAGTACCTACGTGGCAGTAGCTTCTTTCGTGTAAGTCAAGCCGTCGAAGGCTTCCAACTTCTATTGATATGTCAAATTACAGATAGAGTGCATGTAACTAATCTTATTTGTTAAGTTTACGTCCGTTCCAACCCTAACCGATCAACCCGAGGGGAAGAAAGAGACAGACCAGTAAAGAAGTCTTCGGCATTCCTCAATGCCGGAAATGCGTGCATTAACCATCTCACCCACGTATCACTTTGCGCTCAATGTCCACTGCTGAGGAGGTTGGGAGCGATGAGGCATTAACCATCTCATCCACGGATGTGGTTAAACTGCGCACTATGACCTCAATATCCATGCTTAAGGAGGTTGGGCAGGTGGGGCCGCGTTCCGCCTGGGCTATGGAAGAGTTCGATAGCGTACCCGTGGCCTCCGGAAACTAATGGAGGAGCAGGTTTTTGGCTTTTGAGCCCGGGCTAGTAAGGGGACATCCTCATCCTCCATGGGGATGATACCCTATCTCATGGACAACATGATTTTACTTGTGTGTTCTTTACTTTAATAATGTGCTTTGTGTATTGTTTCAGAATCTATGATTCAATTATGTATGAAATTATATTCGTGGGCCCAATTTACACGAGCCAAGACAGGATAACGCCTGAAGAAGTAAAAACGCGATCTATTCAACTGAGGAGGTATGTTTTGTTTTTGACTAAACTGATACTTGACGCTTTTGTAGAGTGTATCTGTGTGTCTGTCTGGTAGCTTAGCTCTCGAACTAATGAAACAATTTTGATGCGTTTTTTTTCTGTTTAAAAACTGTCGTGATCGAGATGGTTCTAAGCTATAATTTATAAGGATTTGTAGTCTGGGGTTTTTACACTTTCGTAAAATGAACTTGTAAGTAATTACTGCCGTCTATTAACAAAAGGAAAACAACTTCGGTCCGAACCGTTATGGGGAGACACAAGTCGTAACGAACGGCCGTCATTCTGAGCCGAGGATGCGACGCCTCGCGCGCCTGTAATGTCACCGATTTTGTAGTTTTAATATTGTAAATCATAATCGTAAATAATAATTATAAATCATAATCGTATTTAAGAAAGTCAGAAAAAAAAACTTTATTCTACTTCACACAAAGCAGAACTTATTCATAACTCTTACAAGAGTCTATACAAATACATAAATATTAAGTGTAACAAACCTTTTTTTCGTGCTTTTTTAGTGTTCTGGTAATCTGGTTCCCATCTGGTTCTCTGGACTAGACGGTGGTGGCAAATATTCATGAATTTTTATTTGTTTTAAGGATATTAGCAGAAATTTTGTTGAGACCCATTCCCTTCCTGGAGAAACTGGCCATTTTCGGATGTGATATGAACTTCGTGGATGAGCAAAATAACGTATGCATGGTGAGTACCAGTAGATTATAATGTATACTCCTTCAATTAGACAAAATGCGTTGTTTGTTTAAATTAATAGTATCTGGGCTACTTCACTACTAGTTGGTAGTTGCTCTGCCTTCTGCGCAGATCGTGGGTTCGATTCCCACGCAGGACAAATGAAAATGGGCGGTCTTCGATAAAGCGATCTCTTACACAACCTTTGTACAACAACAACAACAATTAACATACATTATTAAACTAAATCGAAGTTATATTTTTTTTTAATATAATGTTGTGTTTGTCGACAGCACCAACAGCATAATCAATTCGATCCGCTATGTAACAAGATATTGCTGCCTTATACGCCGCCGATAAGGAGATGCAATGTCAACTTAATGCGGTGTTCCACAATCAAGGTAAGATGCGTCTTCTATCTATAAATAAAACAACAACGAAACAAGTTTAACACACTCACACTCATCATGCACTGGGATTCCCTGTGTCGCAGATGGCATGGACAAACACAGAAACACAAGACAAACACACAAGATCCGAGAACAAACTTCATGCTCATCACACAAAGTGTGCCCCGGCCGGGAATCGAACCCTGGACCCCTCGCTTCGAAGGCAGGGCTACTACCAACTAAGCCACGGAGCCGTCAATAATATAACCAACATTTGTTATTTACAGCACTTGGTGTTTGAGTATGAGCTGCTGTCGACAGCCGCCCTAGTCACACTGTCCAAACTTGACCACCTGAGGGTGATAACACTGAACATTATGGACCGGACGGGCCTCGAACTAAAGCCGATTAATTGGGGCGAGGTCAACCCACTCTTCAACGACAAATTACAAGTTATTGTCAACATTGTAAGTATGGTCAATAAAATAAACACACTCATACCCCTGCAGTAGGATTCACAAAGAAACACAAGGCAAACGCCCAATACCCGAGAACTTCATGCTCGCCGCATTACGTCTGCCCTGGCCGGGAATCGACCCTCGGACCCCTTCGAAGACGGGGTACTACCAACTAAGCTACGGAGCAGTCTGTATACTTAATATGTAAGGGTCACCATTAATTGCGTGAGGCGTAAAAATGAGGCGTAGTGTAACTTTGCAACAGACACACATACCTACAAACTTTCGCCTTTAGAAGTGTGATGTGATGGTAACCAGGCCTGTGGTGACGTCCATTAAATAAACATATTGCTTCCAGATTTCTGTGCCAGTGGGAAAATTCCAACACGTGATGGAGAATGCCCTTTGTGGAGGCATGCCGCTGACTACGCTCAAAGTCATGTTCTGCGAAGTTGTACGTAGCATTTCTTTCTGTTCAATTCAAAAGTTACTAAAAAAAGGCTGAAAACCAACCTTTTCAGCCTTTTAAGTAAGTTATATAAAACTTTTCAGTAAGTTATTTTTTTTGCTTTTTCTTTTTTCACGTTTTCCTTCGACGTTTTGAGAACGGTTGCACGACTTTGAACCAGCATCCGTCAGATTGAAAGTCTGTGTTTATACCCCTTGGCCAACACGCTTTCTACTCTCCACTTTTCAATCCCCGACGGAAAAGAGGGGTGTTATAAATTTTTGTGTGTATATGTGTATGTTTATCTGTCTGTGGCAACATAGCTCCCAAACGAATGGATCGATTTTGATGTGTTTTATTGTTTGAAAGCTGACGTCATCGAGATGGTTCTTAGCTATAATTTATGAAGATGTAAACTGTGCTATATGATAAATACACTAATCTTAAATAATTATATCGTGTTTCAGCTGTCGATGAGGCTTATTTGCCACGTGAGCCAACAATACCACTCGACACTCCGGGAGTTCCTCTGGGTGGATGCTCCCTCGTCTGCCAAATCTACCAGACTGATCCGACTGCACTACGGAGAGGTATAAAAAAAACCTTATCTATTTAGGGGGTCTAGTTGCTCGCCGTTGCAATTATCCGTATTATTGTCCGTTGTTATGGGAGGAGGTAATTTACTATCAGGTAGGCCTTCAGCTCATCCCGTCATTTCAGTGGTATAAAAAAACCGGCCAAGTGCGAGTCGGACTCGCGCACGAAGCGTTTCGTACCATTACCTTTAATAATTAAATACAAGTGGCGCCATCTAGTTTCTACATATGGAACTATATCGTTAAAATCATGTTTTTGTATAACAGAACATTCTACCATAGTGTACCTCGCCATATAATTTTATAGAATAAAGTTCATCCTTTAGGGCGAAAAATAAGGGATAGATATTTAATATTTATGCATTTGCATTGGTAATTTAATTAATCAATAGCAATTAACGATGATTTATATACAGGGAACATTTTTCTTGAAAATATTAAATATAGGCAGTTGTCTTTCTACAATATATGGATTTGAATTTGGCCATCTGCATCCATTTCTCCTTAGCCTCACGTCGACATGTGTAAAAGTATTCAAGTCAGTTTTAATTTTTTTTTTATCTCGTGATTAAGTTAGTCTGTTATAAGAAAAAAGCTAGAGGGCCGCGAGGAGGAAGGAATAATGGAATTGTCTCTATACTGCTGCCCGTTGAAGCAACAGAACAGTTTCAGTTTGCAGTTTCAGTTTAGAACACACGCCTGACGAGACATTGTCAGATACGGCTTGTAAACCTAAAAACCGAAAGTTAACTAAATCCTTTTGTTTCCAGGATCTTGGCGCACCGTTCAACCACGTGAACCCTTTCATATTCCTCGCTTGGCAGTGTCAGCTGTTGAGAAAGATTGTAGTACATGGTAAGTAGGTATAGATTCTAACCTCTGACTCGAAGAGACTGCTGTTTATTGGGACAGCTGATTTTTTCTGTCTGTGGTTCTTTGGCAGATTATAACAAATGAAATGTTCAAATCCAAAGGTTTAAGTTTCGATTTTAAAGCTGGTATGTGGAAAATGGTTTGCTATGTTCCGTGGTATTTAATTTATTGAAGGTATTTGGTTTAAAACTTTAGTCTTCAAAAATCATTACAATAAGATTATTCACAATTGAGCTCAGGCTGGGGGTTTATTAATTATTGTAAAGTTACTTGTTTATTGTCCCAAGCCGTACGGCTCCCATCACGGTTTTCTTAGGTCTCTAGGGCATGGTGATGCAGCGAATCATGTGCTTGTTAATTTTACCGGCACCAATGCGCAAAACGGATAACATACAGATTATTTGAGATGTTCAGCAACATATAAGTAACATACAAGTAAAATGAAAATACTCAAGAATACAATCGAATTTTTCGCTTCCACGAGGCATCTTCGGTAGCGTTGACTCGAGATGTTGCGTTATCGAAAGCTGTACCGAAACATTTCAAATTACATAAAATGTTTCGAACTCATTTATTCCCGTAGATCTCAAATTGTAACAAACAGGTACAACTTTATAAAATGTACGAAATATCTACATATGGCAACACTGGTTGAATTTGTATTGTATTGACTTGTCTTAGTACCTTCAGAATGACAAAAGATAAATAAATAAATTAAATGAAATATCATTTGGACATGTTAAATTTTACACAGCCAAGTAAACATATTTGTGGGCCAATAACGTGTCACAGGAGATTTATGCAATCTATAGTTTGGATGTATCACTCAAAGTTTTCGGAAATCCATAGTTTTATATTTAACCTTATAGGTTACTGGGTGTGCGAATATGATCTTCTGGGCATAATTCGCCTCCGCAAAGGCATAGAGTTGGACGTATCGGCCGTGTACACCTCGACGGCACAGTTCGATTACAAGCCGCATCAGGTGCTCGGCTGCGTGATTAGAGTCCTGTCTTACGACACCCCCACCCCGGGGAGCAAAAACAACCCCGTGAGTATTTTACCGTACACCATCTATATCGCTATTTTTACAAGCTTTTATTTAATGTATGTATTAATAAAAGCTTGCAATGTATGTATGTTTGTCCGGGTGGAATCTTGCAACTGAATTTTAAATTAGTTATTTGATTGAGCTAAATTTTGGTAAACACGCTTATTTTGGATGACAATGCTTGCTTAGCTATGTGACGTCATTCTAATTCCAATATGGCGGATCATCCAAGATGGCGGACTAGTTATATTTTCTGCACTACCACAGTACGGGTATTAAATGAAAGGGCTTGCTGAGGAGAACACGAAAAAAAAATTACCATTAATTTATTCATGTTCATCATGTTGTGCTTTACCACGAGTACATCATCTGCGACAGGGAATCCTAGTTTAATTAAATGTTTTAGAATTAAATTTAATTCTACAATATAATAATAGTAATAAATATTATTTACTATTATTTATAATCGTCGGCAGGCATACTTACTCCGCGAGGCGGAAGACAAAGCCCTGAAGACATCACCCTGGCATCCACTGCCGCGCGGGCTGCAAGCCGTGTCTACGCAACCGGAACGCACCGACTACATAGTGCAACAGGCTATAGCCAGCGGCTAGTCAGTGGATGGGTGACCGATGACCATCAATGACATCTGGGCGTCTGGAACGAAGCTTAAGGGTCTGCGTTGTGATTACCACCGAATATCCTTGCAACCTTATTGTTGAAATTGCGCCCTAGGTAAACCCTAAATCGCTATAGAACCCAGGATGAAGTGTTACTATTAGTAAATCCAACATGGCGTGTATGTGTGCATGTAATGTGCCAACGGACACGTTATATGCGCACGAATATATACTATTGCGTGTATATTTTGATTTATCCAAATTGTTCAAACCATACTTGGTTCTTTACGGAATAAATGATTCAGAACTGATATTCTGTGATGTCGTCTCTTCTTGTTTATTCATACTAGAAGAAGACGATATCACAAACCGCAACGGTGGATGCATTAAGTTAAAGTAATACGCTGAAATTCAAACAATACAGTGTAATTGGACTTAGTTATGCATAACGGATGCCAAGCCACAAAATGTTTCTTTCGATATAATTGAGTTTAAAGAATAAACTTGTGTGTACACAATATGGGTTAACTACTCATATCTTTGCTAAGAGTCATTATATGGCCAAGATCTTTTTTGAGCATATAAAAAACGTGCTTAGGAACCTCCCTGTGCACTTAACTCCATTTCGACCAAATTGTGGGTTGGTCCCTGTTTGCATAACTACGTTCAATTAAAAATTCCATCGGATACAATTTTGATTTTGTTCGTAGAATGTTATTCGGGTTTTTGTATTACTGTAACTTAATGCATTTTCTACAAATATAAAATCGATAAAACGTTCTTAAGACCAATGTTAGGATCAAAAGCAGTTGAATTTGCAAAATAATTGCCATATTTAGAAGTATTTTAAATCGTTGAGAACGTTTTGTAGGAATCTTTGGTTCATTCTACCCATGACTTGATCAACAACCGTGATTTTAAAAATAACCAACTACTAAATTCCAATTTATTAATGAACTCCATCTAAGACCAGATGCGCATTCAGTTTTATCAAGAATGCATAGTTTAATGAATCTTATAAAACTCACATAATACAGGGTTTATCATTGGAATGCTTATTAAGGCGTCTAAATACAATTATTTTACTTTAAATTGGAAACATTTTCATCATGTCTATCCTTTGAGGACAAGCTGTTTGTTGAATGTTGCGCATAGCCAGGAAATAGTATTTGGTGTTTCATGTTCCACTTTTTCATAAATTTTGCGTGCTTGTTAGGTTACGCAAAGCAAAATTATGCACCACCAACTTATGATATGACTGTATTTAAAAGATAAAGCCGCTTTACAATACACTAAAATACTACAAAATACAACAAACCAAAACGCATTCCCTAGAAACAATGATTGTTATTAATTACGAAGTGTTCTAATTAATGCCTAGTCACCCCCACCTATTCTAGTTGGGGGTGACTAGGCTTGCACTGACGTTTCACATCAGGGTGTTTTGTGAATTGTCCCCCTGTTAACTAAAACCCTACTCCAGCCAGCCCAACTCCTTAAAATACCGGAGGACTCGGGGTTGTTGGCAGCACTGTTCCAGCGATTGCTGTGGTTACCATCATCTAGAAACAGTGCTCGACAAAAGATCTGCGTTACGTTCGAGTTGATTTAATATAATAAATTTAGGATCATATAAGAATCTGTAAGAGTTGAAGCAATTCGAATAATTGTAATAATATCGCCTTGGAAGGTCTATGATAAACCCTGTAAGTATATTTGTTTGATATTTAGGCGCGTTGTGCCCTTTCATGTTTAGAATTAGATTGAAATATTTTAGGTAATATAATTAATCTTATTATTAATTAGGCTTATAACATGACATTTACAATACAAACTAAACAAAGTATATCGTGGTACAGCAGTTTCTGAATAATCACTATCGAAGATGTGAAATGTTTTGGGAAACTTAAGTCACATTCCATTCGTTTTAAAATCCATTATTTCGCGAATATGACCTGTATTAATCAATAAGGTCATTATGTTAAAATTTTATTCAATTATATACAACGTGACTTATTATAAATGGCCTATGTTCTTAAATTGATTGACAATTTTTAAGTTTGAAATTGTTTGGTTATTATCTCAATCACAAATCGGATTGTGATTATACAAAGAGTTCCTTACAAATGATCTAGAAGTTTTTCTATTTTTTCCATGTTAAATGTTTAAGCACATTCTAATAGTCTAATAAACGTTGATTAGGTTACTCACCTGCTGTATATAGCTAGATTTCGTATAAGTATTTAAAATGTCGGTTTAGAAAGTGTGAAACGTGAGGTTAAAAGTTCACATCGAGACATTTTTTTTAGTTAATTATGTGTTGTAAAAGACCTGCTTAAAGTTTCAACTCCGTTTCAGATATGATACTTTTACATTGGGTAACATATTCCAATAGAAGCACAGTAGAATCGTCAATGTATAAATTTTCTCACTATTCTTTATTCCGACACAACACAACGTGGTATTATAAATTTTAGGTCTACGTTCGCCTTTCTGCGTCTGTCTGAACGGTTGGACTGATTTCATGCGATTTTTTTTATTTGAAAGCTTTCTTGAATGTTAAAGTATTTCTTAGCCATGTTAGATATAAATTATTTCAGAAATAGTTTCCGGCGAATCGGTAATCGATAGCAACCTCTATCGATTACAACAGAAAAACTTTACTAGTAATGTACACGGCATTATCACAATAATAAAAAAACTCGCCTATCATATTATATGATACCCTCACCTAGCAAGGCTAATTTTATACTAATTTAATGTTATAATTAATAAGTGACTGATTTAAAATTCGAATAAACAAACTTCAATACTCTCCTCACGTATTTTTCGTCGTTAAGAGATGATTAATTAAATGTGTCATGTAAATTCTAAGAGAAAAATAATCATCAAAAAAGGTTCATAATTGAGGGAGATTTTGTCGTAAAAAACATATAAAATATACACGTATAACCCGATTTATAACCTACTTTTTAAGGAGATTTAAAAGTAAATAGTTGTGCGTAAAAAATTCTACTAGTAACAAAACTGACAACACAAAAAGCGAACATTTTTTCTCGTCCAGTCTAGTAATTTGCTCAATGATAAATGCGCTTTTTTATGGTGGAAAACTGCGATATTATCAATGAAGCTTCCGTGCTTCATTATAGCTGGTAAAAGTGTATTTTATTTTATTTTACTTATAAGTTTTAATGTTTCTGAAACTGAAAAGTAACATCAAAAGACAAAGTTAAAGATATGGATAAAACATCGGTATTATTCGGTCGGTAGTATAGACGCGCCAAAGTCCAAATTCCACCTATATCTTTAGTAATAGTAATATATGGCAACACTGAGAATGGCCGAATGATATGTTACTGGCAACATCTCACATTCGCGAATTACATCATGTAGTTGTAATAATGCAATGTTAGCCATCAATGGCAAAGGTGTTGATAAAATCGTAATTGGGTAAAAATAAATGCTACTAAAATGTTAATGTGGAGCCATTATGAGTTTATAGCAAGTGACATGCAAGGGAATGCAAATTTGTTGGAAATTAAAAATTAAGCCTATTTATTATGTGAAAGAAAAGGTATACGCGCAATGTTGCCAACAATAGACACCATAAAAGCGACCCTGCCCTTGAAGTCCGCCCAGAGAAGAGAACTAATTTATTTTTACCTATAGTAACACCTTTGCGAACTACCACACCAAAGCCAAAAGGATGCTCACTTAATATACGAACAACTATTTATTTGTATATCAGTTTGAAACTCGAAATATTAAACACATTTACGTTGAAAGTCCACTCGTTAAAGCTTTAATTTATTTAATATACCCAACGGATACTCTTTCTTGCCATAATTAGTTTGGTTATTCAAGTTTAAATTTTATCATTAATTTTTCTTCAAATTTAAATAAATAATAGAATTAAAACCATGCGATAAATTTGACTCCTTAAACGGCAACATCGTAAACAGCCGACAATCGTGCTCAGAGAACGGTATTGTCGGCAATAGACGACAAAATTTTACATTTCTCTAGAGCACGATCTAGTAGAGAAAAATATATCATAAGAATTGGCGTTGTTTAAAATAAATGATAAGTATCGGACTATAGTGTGATAAATGTCTATTTGATCCCAACAGGTGAAAATTGGGCTTTTAATGTTGGTATCACATTTCTGTAAGAAATTTAGCGAGTTGGAAATCTTTGCCTTTATTTCGAATAACGACTTGGTAAATATAAACATCGCTAAACGCTTTTCAAACTATTATGAAAACGGTTTACGGAGTATATAAAAAAATGAGTCTTATTTGATTTTTAATCTATGCCGAATTACTGTTTTTACTCTGTATTCAAATGGGATCTAAATGTGTTTACTAAGTCATTATAGAGTTTCAACTGAATAAAATTTATTGGTGTGAAA
The DNA here is from genome assembly GCA_921293045.1 of Aplocera efformata. Classification (NCBI taxonomy): domain Eukaryota; kingdom Metazoa; phylum Arthropoda; class Insecta; order Lepidoptera; family Geometridae; genus Aplocera; species Aplocera efformata. The sequence continues at coordinate 3,421,469 of OV121061.1, forward strand.
ATTGTCACCATATGTCCATCTAGTCAAAAACCCGTGACTGTAAATATTCAAATCACATCAAAACGGGTTCAGTATCATCACTTAACATTGCACAAAATGTAAACGAAGTATTACAAATACATAGAAGTCATTTAAAGGAATATGACCCTGAAATTCAGATATTGTTTCAAGCCAAGCCAATCCGATCCTGCTATTCAACTATGCGCATCATCGGGCGCAGAAATGGGCCCTAGGGCATTTTTCTTTGCGCTTTTAAACAACGTGTGAACCAAAGGTGGATTTACGAGTAAAGCCGCTGCTTGGACAGCGACATATTTCACAATTCGATTCAAATAAAAAAAGTCGTTTCATTAGCGAAAATTTATTCGCTATTTCAAATTGAAGTTTACAGAGCTTTGGCGGTGATACGGTTCGATTCCTTTAAATGACGTTAATATATCAAATTGTAGCTTTAAGAGAAATCGCGACACCGTATCAAATACGGTGAAAATTATGTATGTGCCACATTAAGATCGAAGGTATTATGAAAAGGCTTGATGCAGCTACTTATAGCTTTAACACTCGGCTGCGAATGTAGTATTGTTTTTTATTGACTTTGGATTATTCTTATAAGATCCGTTGACAGTTGTTTTAATTCATTGATATAAAAAATTACGACTTAATTTAAATTATTTAGTTAAAATATGATATTTATATGTCTTATGCTGTCTTAAAGGTGTTCGATGAATGTTAATAGAAAGCTTTGTTGTATTCATGATTCTAAGTGTCATAGTTTTAATGTTCCTCTGTCAAGGTAGAATAAATTAAAAGCTATTCTTTTTTATTTCTTATGAAACAGTACGAGATAGCTATTGTATTCTATAGTGGATTTATGTAGTTTAGTCTGGCACCGACAGAAACGGAATAAATCAAATTACTTAATTAAAGAATAATAATAATCATTTATTTCAGACATTAATACACGGGGGGTTTACAATGTCTATATTCACATTTAATGTGTAATAAATTATCGAAACGATTTAACGACAGTTTAAGTTGAAAATGTAAAGATAACTTCAGAAAGAAACGAAAAATGAGACAGCCAAATTATTTTATGCAATGCCAACATAAGTCCGTCCCCAACACTCGATTGCATTTCTTAACAGACTGAACAGCTTTGTGTGACTCACACGCTTGACCTACCTGTACCATCTGATGTGCTATGGATAGGCTAAAAACAAACAAAATTGTTTTTATATATGTAAAAAACACTTCTTAGAGTCATTCTGGAATTTTAATAACGAATCATGCACTTTTATACCAAAGTACAGTCAACAACAAAACACCATGCATGACAGTTTTAATGGTATTTTATGACAATGATATATGTATGGCAAATGTCTAATGTAGAATACCTAATTTTACCTAGTATGCCAATAAACAATATTAATTCATGTCTTGACATTTGCAAGTTGACTGTAAGGTATAAATTTCCTGCTAAAGACCTAATACTTTATCGGTGCATGGTTCGTTGCGTCAGGCGTGGACTTTACATGCAGTAAAATTAATTCGTTTACAACATCCGGTTTGTGATATTGATATAAATCTCAATTGGATAAGTAGTTTGATCTGTATATGTTAAATATAACTATTTAAAATGGTATTCTATATATAATAATAGTATGAAACAATTGGATAGTTGTTCAGATCTGATTGAAAATATAAAATAATATATATTAAATTGTTTATTGCAAAAACCGGGTGTTGTAACATACGATATTTTTTATGAAAGCGAGACTCTAGTTATGATGTGTATGAAAATCTCAAAAGTGTAGTCACGCACAAAAACAATGTGATGATAAATGTGGATAAACTACAAAAACTACATGCCTTTCAACTCTATATTGATACAATAATAAAAAGTATTGGAAACATTGTATATATTATATAAAACATTATCTTATAGTTGATAGTTACTGTTGCTTGAATTAGTATTAGAAATAAGTCTTAATTAAATACCCAGAAGATATATATCAGACATTTGAAAATGATTTCCGTAAAATATTTTTTATGAAAGTTTTATAAGTGGAGTGAATATTTTCTAAGGAAACGAAGAGACTTACCAACACGCATTCCCTGAGACTGATGAACGTAAGAGGCTATATTAAACAACATTCTACGTAAATAAGCTACTAGACATCAATGTAGTGATTGTGATAAACATATTTTAAGTGAACACCCAGTACCTGCCTCTAAGTCAATATTATCAAAGCGTATATATAACTCTGTCCTACAAATTAACCTAAAATTAAATTTATTCAATGATGTGCTCAAATTATGCATTTTTATGTACGCTCAGCCGCATGCCATGCCAAACACTGTGATAGTTTTCATCTTTATTTAAATTCTGTTGAAGATGACAAACAACGTTTGCAGCTGATTGTACTCATTGAAACATACTTGTAGGACAGAAGTGAAAGACCACGTTTTACTGTCAAGACTTTGAAATTATCAAGGCTGTGAAACAAATACAATAAATTCGGTTTGGTAATATGAAAGTTCTAAAAATGTGTTATGAATAATTAAGATGGTTTTTTATAACGATATTGTTAAATGAAATTATGAAGCAATTTTATCTCGGACAATCTACCTCAAACACCAACTGGTGCGATGATTTATAGATGGATTTTTAACAAATACTCCTTAAATAATAACACATTTTAAGAACGTTTATGATTGAATAATTTTGTTCATATAACGAATGGTCTAAAATTATTGTGAAGCGGTATGTTACAAAATGATAATTATAAATGTTCTGTGCAAATTTAACGCCGCCTGTACAGCCAAGTCCTATATTCTACTGACTGGTCTCAGAGCTCAGTTGGTTTTTTTTGCTCTACCTTCTACACTGTAGGTCGTGGTTTCCATTTAGGACATATATGTGACGGTCATGCACACTTTTGTTTTGTTGTTGTCATAATAATTATTCTCAGGGGTGGCCCGCCCAAACGGCGAACGGAGTCGCTCCAGGCGCCAAATCCTTACTTTGCTCTCACAATTGGTATAGGTATATAATATTATTAGGAGCAAACAGGAGAGGCCAGGAGAGGACTATGTGGTGCTGTGTGAGATGTCCATGAACAAATATTTTATTAGTAATGGAGTCATAGATATGGCAACATGTATAGATGGTAATCTGTCAAAAGTACCGTGCATTTTTTGTCAAATAAGTTGTTACGGTAATCTAATCTATCTCTGTTAGTAGATTACAGGGTTTGGCTAATAAGACTCTTGAAGATATTTAAGATCGTGGCGGTTGAAATGTCAACTTCTGGAACCAATAAATTAGACTATATGTTATTTTTCCGAACCGAATTGCCTAGAATTAGATCAAACTTGTACTTCTCCATCAAATACGGATAAAGGGAATGAAGGAGCAGTGATAATGACAACTGTGTGGAGTCCACATTGATAGACATTAAAATGTCTCGTGGACTAATATATCGATATTTTTGAAAGTTGATTTGTTCCGTAATCCGATTTGTTTTTTAAATTGTGTTGAATTTTTATATTGTCTAACGTGATGTTTAATTGTAATTATCAATTCGAACGATGTTACGAAATTGTTTAACTGCAGTTTTTTTAGTTTTTATATAGGAACTTTGTCGTTTACTTGACAAGATGTGTTTTAAGATACACCCTGCCGAAAAATTTCAAGGTCTATTCTTATAAGAGACTTTCAATGAGGGCTTTCGGAGGTACATGTTTGCGATTATTACATCAATGCCATAAACAAAATAGAAAAGGTAATGTTACTTCGTCTTAATCGTTTTGTTTTGTTGTTTGCATAGGATTTCGTGGAATTTAATAGGATTTTTAATCTATACAAATAAATAAAATTGAAGTGTCTGTTTGTAATGTCAAAATAAAGGCTTTTAACTAAATGCATTACAAAGTATATATGGTATGTAAAATTTATATATTTTTTAATTGAATCTTTCTATCTGTTGGTGAAACTGCTGGATCGACGGAATCTTCACTGGCAAATAGCTGATGTACAACTATTTGTTTAACTTAGAATAGAAACTTAGAGTTTTATTTGAGAAAACGAATAAAGAATTCGGGTTCCGATATTGTTTCGCAAAAGTTCCACGTAACCACGAAAAGTAAAAATTATCGCGAGTTTTTTATTTATTTTCATCATTTAAACCAAAGCAGCGCTATCTTAACAATAGATGGCGCTGCTCAGTTTTCAGAAACATGGCCGCGCAAAGCCCTCATTTTCAAAATGTGTCGCTTGTTTCGTCTTGTCACCTATATAAGACAGGGTGTTATTATTGTGAAAATGTAATATGTGCAACCCTATGCCTTCAGCTTTTATGATAAAAGTAGTTATGAAAACTATTTACAGGTGTAGTCAGATATCAATAGTATAGTAACAATTAATAATGTATTGATGCATATTTGATATTTTTACGTATTTGAAAGTTGTACCAATAACAATTAATAGATTTTAGAGTAGTTAATTCAGTATTAAAATAATTCTAGTTATCCCAATGTTTTTGACTTATTAAAAAATAAGCTTTAAAGTGTTAACAATGACGAGGGATTTAAATTTCCCAAAATTAATAATAAAAAAAAATATTTTCTATTACTTAAACTTGTCAAATATCTTGTATGTGTAAAAAATATATAGTTATAAATGCAATGATTAGTTACCTATAAAAGGTTTTGTACACCAAATTTTAATTTCTGTCAAATATGTATCAAAATATATATTTTACATTTAACTCTCAGCAATAATGGAGACCTGTAAATTTGCTGGTTAATTGGTTAGTACTTAATTATGTTGAATTAATATGAACATCTGACTTATATGAATCTTAATGTGATTACCCAGTTAAAATGTTACACGTTCGATAATTTTTTTTGTAATGTTTTAATATTTATTGTATTTTAATCTAAAATACTATAAAATTTCATCTAAATTGATTGGGGATAAATGCTTTATAATGCAGCTGCAAGATTTGACCCGAAGATAAATACATACAAACATTGCAAGTTAAATATAATAATAGCTTGTAATATAGTTTGAATTAAAGTACTTTTCGCTTTGTAGTTTTCTAGATAAGTTGAAAAAGAAGTAATTTTTTTACTTGACAGCGTAATAGGTAATTTTCTCCATTTTACCTTTATCTATCTTGCAAATACAATTATCGACTTTCACGGGTCTCCTAGGTTTCAAAGTTTGTTCATTCACAATAATATGTATTATGTATTTCTGAATCTTGTTATTAATGTGTATTTCAATATTAAATATGTTCTTATGCGTAGTAAACGATTGGTTTCAATTTTAACACCAGACAGCGGGAGTAGTTATAAGTTTGAAGTAGGTTCAAAAGGGGCGTGTTCAAATATTTAAAGGGTCGGCAACGCGCGAGTGATACCTCTGGTATTGCAAACGTCCATAGGCTGCGGTAACCGCTTCCCATCAGGTGGCCGTATGCTTGCTTGCCACCGAAGGGGAATAAAAAAAAAAAAGGTTTCCGGCCCCGACTTCTAACATTTGCCAGCCTTACTCCAGTTAGTAAGTAGCCACAAACTGCGAAACAAACGAATCCTATAAAGATGGATGCTCTGTGGTACAAACATCCGCTGTTTCACAATGTTTGCAATAAAAGAGAACAGAAAAACAGTAAAGTACTAAGTGTAGTAGTTCTAAATGAATGTTCTTAGCAAAACATTACTTTAATGTTTGCGACATAGTTGTAGGTCACAGCTAGCTAAGAGTGTTCATGTATGGGAAGGTCGATTTTTCGAATTGATTTATAAAAAAAAAAAACAACTTCACTAGTATTCAAAAAAAATCACAGCTAAAATAGACATTCCTCCTTTTTGAAGTCTATTTATCTAAATAGTGTTTTTCGTAAAACTGTCTTACGGTGGTCCGTCAATAAATAAAAAATATTAAGTAAGCTCTTGGGGGCTAAAGGGTACTCTGAACCAAGAGCAACTGATCTAGCCCGTTGGTACAGAGGACCACAAGTTCATTCTTAGGGGTTTTTTACCGACAGATCCGACATTGCTATAGAATATTTGTTCTTGCCCAACATATTCCATCTATACCTTGGTTTTTACTACTCTTAGGACAGGACAGGTAATAAACATTCGAACTGATGAATGCCTTTTAACCTCAAGGCTCTAGGCTAAATGTTCTAGCTCTACATTTTTGTCAAATCCATTCTCTGTCTCTTTCGAATTAGAGACCGAGAATGAGAGAGAAGGTCCATTGTTTTGTTTCGTGGGAAAACAAATTACTTTACACTAAACGGTCGAAGGAAATCCTTCATGCCGTATTTGGTGGTACCTTGAAGTTAACTGATGTTTGGGAGGATTCCTTTCTAACTGTTTAACGTTCACACACTCAAACCCTGCGTCATAACAAGACCCGGGTAAAAACTATGCTTATCACACAAAATTTGTCATTCATATAATATTTGGATCTACAAGTCTTTGGATCTACAAGTCTGATATCTACGACTGCTGATATTACATCAAATTCAGTATTCGCCGTTTCAGTACATTTAACGTGAAAATGAGGACAGGTAAAAACGTAAAGCATGTCTTAATCTTAATTTTATGACAATTCTTCCGATTTGGTATAAAAATAATTGAATAATATATTTTACGGGGATCCATGTTGGTTAGTATCCATTTTATAAACGTTTTGAGTATTGAATTATTTTTAGCACATACTTAGGAACTCATAGCAGATCAAAAGCCCTTCGATGGAATTTGTTACGGACCCCGTGCGTGCTTAATCTTGCCATGCCCACACCACGGTGCCACAGAAGACCAGCGCTGTATGAGCCCACTGACGCAGTACATCCTGAGTGATTACCTATTTTATTGTTACTTATATTATACACATAATGTAATTTGTCATTTATATTGGGCGTAGAATATGGCCTCATAACGAAAACCGATGTCTTCCAAATGAGTTATCTATATATCATCGCATCGTATCTAAGTTATGAGGACGAGTGTGAACAACTGTTTAAAGTAGGAGAGTAGGTAGCTTTGTGCCAAGTTATTTGTATTCATTGTATGCGGTTGCGGTGACTCATTTTGCGTCGGTCTCCTCAACAAAACGTTAACCTCTAGACATTCACGACTTGATAGGGCTCAGGAGGGCTATCCTACATCGAATGAGATAAGATACATTTAATTCAAAGCCAACTCAGAACGTTCTTAAACTTATAAATTTTAAAACTATCATGGTTATGAACATTATTATTCGTGTTACCGAGATATTTACCATGATTTGTGAGTTTTGTTGACTCCCGATATTTGATCTTTGATTGATTTGATTTTGCACACTCCACTTCGCAAAGACTTCAGTTTGCCCGGGACCATGACGCATGTAACTGCGTCGAAATATCGGGAGTCAACAAAACTCACAAATCATGGTAAATATCTCGGTAACACGAATAATAATGTTCTTAAACTTCACAGTAAGACAAGACAAAACTGAGACCTCTCATACAGCACCATCTAGGCTCAAACTAATTATTATAGGTTACCTACAGACAGAATATTTTTTTGTAAATATAATAAGTACTTAACGTAACAAACGTCTACGTTTACCACAAAAATGTTTTTCCTAGGTGGGAATAGAACTCTCGACCGTAGCATACAACGCAGAAAGCACAGCTACTACCAACTGTGCTGTGAGGCTAGTCATCAATGCAAAGAACTAATAAGAAATGTTACGGCCCCTTGATTAAAATCAAAGGAAAAACCTTTCAATTGCAATTTGTCAGTCTTATATGATTCTATAATTAAGCTCTTACGATAATTATAATTTATGTATGGCTATGGATTTATGGAACCTGTTTTTGTTGTCACTTTGACACATGCAATCCCGCGCTTCGACCGCCAATCGCGAATCAGTACCGCGCTGATCGAGTGCGCAGGCGCGCGCGTTCCGCACCAAATTTGAATTTCGTAAGAGCTGTCCATTTTCAAGTGTTTATGTCAGTGGGCAATACAGTTTTTAAATAGTTGGCTCGGATTTCATCTCCTTTGTGTTTGGTTCAAGGTTTGTTGTTTTATTTCGTTTTTTTTTCTGACGTAATTGGAGAGTAAACAAATACCGCCAAATATTGCGAAATATTTGTGGCCAGTCTGGTTACTTCTACTTTAATGCTGCCTCTATGGACAAATATGACCCTGTATACTTTTACTAACTACAAACATAGTAGGTATACAAGTGTTTATGTAAATTATTGCCCTAGATAAGTATACCGCGTACGCTACCAAGTACCTACTATCTACTAACAAAGAAAAACAAAATTTACACTACGTTTAAGCGTTTTACTACACGCATTACTAGATGCATTTATTTATTAATATATAATAGTATATTTTTTATACCTAAAAAAATATTATGTGTTTTATGTCGCTTAATTGATGTTCATACCAACAGTTCACTTGATGTTAAGTGGTTACTGCTGTCCATAATCTAATGCGACCCCGCCAGTAGCGAATGATGTACAATATGCTAATAAAATCCAAGTCGTATCGCGTTGCGTCACTGAGACGGGGTAGGTGTATTTATAAATCATCATTGGATAATTTTTTTTTTAATTTGTTTGCATTTGTTGTTTGCAATTTGATATTTGCAAGTCATTCCAACATTTTGCTTTTTGTCCGGGATCCATCCCGCCTCTATCTCTTTAAATTATTACATACTACCCCTTCATTGGGATTTCGCAGGTGGCACGGACAACCAGTAACCTTATCTCCTGAGAACAAATGTCATGTTCATTACATAAGTTTCTGTCCCACGGGAGATTCAAACCTTACTTATTTCGAAGGCAGGGATGTATACAACAGATACAAGAAAAAAAGAAGGAACATTTAAAAAAAAATATGCTCATGTTTTGAAACTGATTTTGTAGAATTGATAAAATGTTTTTTTTATCCTAAGAAAAGACTTCAACGCGCTTCTGCAGCATGCTCGTTTGGTTCTACCGTTTTACTACGAAATCACATTTATTTTTGTGTTGAACCCTATTTCTGATAACATTTTTATAACTGTATGTATATTTTGGAGCTCAAACTCCAATATATACAGACAGTTAAAATAATCGTCAAACTTAGTAACAAGAACTTGTGATCTTGTATTATAATATTTGGGGGGGGTCTAGTTGCTTGCGTTCTTAGGTGAGAATCCTCTAGTATCCCTACACGGACCCCTTGGGTGGTGCCAAAGAAGTATCTTAAAGAAGCAGTAGAATTTGTGCCAAGTTTATCAGCACTGGTACTGCCTCCACACCAGGTAATCTCCTGCCAATCAGTGATGCGCTCGTATTGCTCGACTTGACTAATATTTGCTCGTATTGCACAGCAATACGAGCAAATATTAGTCAAGTCGCATACTTTACTTTACGTCGCATTACTTAAGTCGCATCCGACACCCAAACCCTTGGGTTTGGGTGTCGGATGCGACTTAAGTCTGAAGACCTAGGTCGCTTTGCTGTTGTTATTGGTGGAGGTAACTACTTGCCATCAGGTAGTCCTTCAACGCTCCCGTAATATAAAAAAATATACAATATATTTGTGCTGACAAGATCACGCCACCTTTTCACTAAGTTTGGCAATTGTCTAAACTCTATCATTTCCATTGGGAAAAATAACCACAATAATATAGAGGTAATAAATTATGTTGGTTAACTCTACATTACACAACAGTATAACGTTCTATAGTTATGTACAGCATTGATAATAACTGGATATTGTACCTATTAAATGCAACTAAAATACTTAAGTAAATTGCATATCTGTAAATTTATGGCGCGCTTACACAAAGCCGATAAATAGCAGCAAATCAAATATGAATACAGCAAATCAAATATGAATACATTATTTTTGAATGAATATAAAAAACATTATGAGAAAAAAGGAGGATACTTGAGTTCCAAAGGAATAAATTTGTTTGAGTTTAGAGTGAATGGTTCGTTAACTGATACAGAAATATGGAAACAAAACACAAACATACTGCGTTGACACCAAATACATTGGGAAGAAGATATAATAATATTGTGGGCACGTAAACACATGCAGAACCATCAATCCACTGGTAATAATTGAGTTGAACCGTTTATTGATTATCGTTGTGCCTATCTTATTCAAAGAACCGCGGGATACAAAAGCAAAACATCTACAAGACATATGTTATTATACTGATTATTAAACTGATAAATTCCATGTTATTTCAAAGAAGCCTTACCTCCTCGGGGACCAGATGAGGAAGTAGACATTTTTCTAAAAACAGGAACAGGTACAGCTGAATTGAATCAAGCTTAGTGGCTTTTATACAAATCTTAAGTCGTCATTAAACGTTTATCGTTGTAATTAGTTGTAGCGTAAGATTTACTTCTTTCTACTAATATTTGCCCCTCAAATATGCGATAAAATATTGTTTGTTTATAATCTCGTATAAACCAGCCATAAGATCGGCGCGTGCGCAAGTATTTCAAATAAATGTAAACTGCCTTCCGATACTGATATAATGTGTGTTACGGGCTCGGAAGCCGTGGCCGATCATCGAACACGCTATCTGACGCAACGGTGTGTACAGTACTTTTTATAACATTTGGATAATATGTAGTTTACAAGCCTATAAATTATAAGAGAACTTTCGTTCCACATCAGCTTTTTATATATCCATTGTTGGACGGTAAATAGCTGTCAGCCTACTCTCGATAAGTGAGAATGAATGGCTTTAATCTATATAGAGATATTACGTGTCTTCGATTTTTTGTTTCAGGAAATCAACCACCAAAAATTTCCGAACCAAAAATTCGAAGACATGTGAGATCCACCAATCCGGATGGGGTTCCCGTGGTAGATCAAAGCCTATTCACTCTTAATTAACGTGAGTAGGCCGATGTCCCTGCATTGAGAACATAAAAGGCTGATACGGAAGCAGAACTGTGTCTACTTTTGATAGAGTAGTCTGTGTGACTTACAGTATACTTACATCACCGTAAAACGAGTTTCGACGATTGTCATTAGTAAGAAAAGTTGATCCAGACCACGATTCTGCGAAGATACTTTACGCCGAAGTGACTTATGACAGATGCTACGTTTTACCGCGAGTTTGAACTACCGTGTAATTAACACCAAAACATGTTGAGATCTCGTTCCTCACAACTAGTTGAAGCGCAACATATTTCACATTAGTAACATACAAGCGACCCGCCCCGTATTTGCGCCGGTTTGTGCAATTTACTCATACTCATACTGATACTCATTTATTTTCACCGTAGGAACCATAAGGTACACTTAGTTACGTTAAATCTATACACATATACAGTACATAATAAATGTCATATCCAAAAATTAAAAGTAAAACAAAACAAAACACAAGATCTATGATCAGAGCCATTCAAAGCAGACCACCATAGGAATATCAAGAAACAAAGAAGGTAAACAATTAAATTAAAAATTAAAATTGGTACATATCTAACAATACATTTATGCTATAATACTTTAATATTTTTTTTTATTATCGATTTAGTTACTATAATCTGTTTGGATGCCTCATGGTATTTTTCTAATAGAAATGTTTATTTTTTTGTTTGTCATACATATTTCTCAATCATTGAACAATAATAAAAAATACCTACTGATTGCTTTAAAGTCACTTAAAATTCATAATTGATTTTAATTTAGAAAGGTACCTAGATAGATAAGACTCAATTTAAAACAATGCGGGTCACAACTCATTTCAACAGAATTTTTTTCACAAAGTTTACAATGACATTCCAAACAAACACTTGTGTGCAATCATTACGTCTAGATGACTCGCGATTCACTCGGTTGATTATTAAACTTTAATTATGACTCAATGTCTTTATACTCATTACAGACAAACCTTCGTGTAACCTTGAATGTAGGTACTTACCCTGTCAAACTTAAACATTGTGAGGTATGGTTATGGTAATATAGCTAGATATAATTATGTTATTCTAATTATTGTAGTATAATTTTCATTTAAGATTGTTATTGACGAAAAAAAATATATTTGAAACGTATTTTTAGAGCGATCTTTATTATTCATTATTCGTGAATAATAAATCAAAAATCGTTTAAAAAAATAATATTAACTTAAAAAGGATACTTGTATACTTATTAAATTAATTAGATTTCGCATTTTATCTCGATTCAAACTAATTCCAAACAATTGGGATCAGTAGTCAAATCTTTACTTGTGTTTTTGGTATGCAATTTTGCGCGGAACAAGCGATCCCCACCGACCACCACGCCTCCCTGTCGTGGAAATAAATTACATCCAAAGATACACACGGTGACCGTGTGTATAATCCAAATACTGACCGGGCGGAGACTTAACTTAGATCTGTAAAGAGCATCTAAGTAAGCTTCGGTAATAGAAAGAGCAGATGGCTGATAATTTCTGTCTCCAAAAACGCTATACGAATTCCCCTGATTTCTACTTCTAGAAAGTCAAGTCCATTGACCTAGGATTCAAGACGTCTTTATCCTTCTAACAAATTACAAGCATAACCGTTACCATTAAACAGAATAAATTAACATAAAACTTTAGAATACCTGACCATTCACAAATCTCAAGAAACGCGAATAAGAATTGCAAATACTGTGACTCAACAGACAGACATTTTGTGGGTGTGACAAATGAAAAGGTAAATCGTTTCTTATTACCACGTTATAAAGTTCAAGGATTGCGGGTCGGAAAATGTTGATCCAATATTTGCTGACTTGGCTGGGGAATACGAAAATAAGCAAACAGGTTCTAAAAGTGGTTCATATCTTTATTAATAAATTGACTTGATATCATAATATAAGATAAAGTTATCATATTCCATTAGTTAGGTCAGGTTAATAAATTTTATTACTCGAGTTCATTAATAAAATAACACTCTTTCCAGCGCAGTCGGGTAAATGCTCGCTGCTCCCCGCGGTGTTAATTAAACGTAGGCTCAATAATATGGTACGAAATCTTAAAAACCCATTTGTAAATTGGTTTATCCCTTGGCTATGGCTTGGCTTTAAGCCTGATGTTGAACAATTTATTGATTTAAGTACTTTCGTACCTTATTTATCGCCCTCAGGGGAGTAGGGCACGCCCTACCGTTTTAAAAAAGAACCAACCAAATTGGTTCATAACTGGCGAAGAAATAACAAAAATACAATATGAATATGCATTGTCAACATCCTTCCTTTTTTGAAGTCGTTTTAAAAGAGAAAATAAACGATTTTCTTAGTTTTTACTCCATAAGTTAATGTCTTTTCTTTCTCTTTCTTAATCTCCTAGCATGGTAATAAAAGTACACGAGAAACGAAACTTCAATATGTGGGTTTTATGTCCCCGAGTGCGTTAAAATGCGTTTTTATTGCTTTCAAACATGCACGCGTGTGAATGTATGTCAGTAGAATCTGGGCTAGATTTGTTTTCATGTCTGGTTCCAATCGTCATCCACACAGTTGAATCCACCAACCGCCATAAGGCCACTCAATAAACACTATAAATAAATATAAATATTCTTGGACATTTCACACAGCGCCATCTAGCCCCAAACTAAGCATATCTTGTAATATGGGAAGTAGATACTTACTAATACTATTATGTTTGTCACACAAATGCTTGTTCTGATTAGGATCGAATTCAGCGCCGAATTCAGAGCTACTACCAACTGAGCTGAGGCCAGTCAATATATCTAGGTGTTGTGTGATTGTATATCTAAGCGATGTATTCCTGTGCCAGCTGTTGCACTAGATACTAGAAATACTTTAACGATTATTAACTGATGTAGCCGAGTGGTGCATTCACGCGGCTATGGTCCACGGTACCCGACTACCCGTTAGAGCCGCCGGACAAATCGTCTTACCGTAGACTGAAGCATGAGAATATGCTTCAGTCAAGGTATCATATAGGTACATCGTCAGTAGGCGATCAAGATGAAGAGATTACCTCCAGTTATCCGGAGCTGTTCTTGCCACCCAGTCAGGATATGCAAACACTACACCGACTCCATCGGTGGGATCGAAAATCTCTTTGTAAACTCGCCCTGGGAGAGTATTAGTCCAAACGTCACGTTCAGTAGCAGGGAGCCAGGCCGAGGTCCGTACCTAAGTGGTGCCCTTGGTTTGCTGCTATATTTCGTTTTTAAGTCGGTCGAGAGCCATCTACTCTCACCAAAAGCCCTCATAAAGTTTTCAAGGTCATCTGTGGCCAACAACATTATAAAGCCCATAAAAAAACACGGTTATGATGATCACACACCGAATCATCACAAAAACCTTTAAAATGTCAGTAAAAACAGCATTTGATTTATGTGAAATTTAACTGTTTGTAATTAGGATCAATATAGCCAAAACAGAGATACAGGGCGGGTATGAAAAAATATACATGAGTTAATGAAGCGAAAGAGGTATTTCAGGATTGTACAAAGAGTAAATCATTGGCGAGACCATGTGGATGTATGTAAACAGGGAAACTTTTGTGTTGACAAGATAAGTCGCACAAAACCCAAACAAAATCGAAACACGGCAATGTTTCTGTGTCAAAATAAGAGTACTCACCTTTTGTAATTGTGGTGTCATTACCTCAAACACCAACTCAACCTACATTCAGTTTGTAATCTTTTTTTTTTATCAATTTTATTATTAGGGACCTTTATAATCAATTACACCGGTATTTGTTTGGCAATACACCAGCATGGGACCGGCATGGTCCCATGTTTGCAATCATGCTTGAATGTTTGCTTGAATGCCCATCTTGCCCTTACTCCTGCACGACAGACAAGTAAACGGCTTGCACAAAAGACGCTATAGAATTTGCAAGCTGGTCTAAAACAATTCTGATGAACAAATAGATGCATGAAACATCGACTGGATAGAAGAAGTTTGCAATCATCACAAACTCGAGCTCGCTAAAAATAGAAACTGAAACATGGTCTTTTACTTACCAATACCCTCAAAACTGATACAAAAAACATAACACATTCATATCACGAACTAAACCGATGAACTCCTCGAAGTCCCAGATCACGTACTCATGATATTCCCCAGCGGAAGTGGTCCTAACTGTTCACCATTCTTATACGACAAAATAAACCCTATATGTACGGAATATGTGGGTTGAAAATTGAGGTCAGCGGTAGTCGAAAAGGTCGTAGCTCAAAGGTAGGGAAGATAATAAAATAACTGTATAAAGTGTACCAAAGTAAAAAGAATGTATATATAATACTATTACAAACTTCAACAAGGGCCTAGGGATGGCAACAAATTTTAAACCAGTCCGCCAAATATTGAAATTCTTAAAAAGAAAACAAAGCGTTTTTATCCAACCGTACAGCCTCATTAATTAAACGCTGTAGGATCAGATGTATTTTCACATTACCAAATTTTTTTCACATTAAGGCGATAATAGTGTTTTGCGAAATAGTCTTTAAGTAGCGTTGAGAATTTTTATGACTTTACTACCTCTAGACTCTCGCAAATTCAACAGAAAAAGTGATCTTGAATCTATCAGATTAGTTTTTCATGATTCGCAAATATAGGACCAGCTCTGCAGGTTCTATGGTTGTGAAATAAGTATGTATATATCGTCTTATTTTAAATATCTAGTATTTAGTGTAACAAGTGATATTACACATTAGGGTAAGTTTCGTGCACTAAGCTAAAACTACAAGAACCTGTTCTTCTGAATCTATTCTTTTTATCGAAGTAATCCAGAACGCAATCCAGAAGATGTTTAAAGTTATTACAAACTTGCTCCGAAGACATCGTTCTGTGGTCACAGGGTTAAAGATTCTCATGTTCATTGAACTGGCGATGCCGTGAACAATGTAACTGAACAATGGGGCCACGTTGACGCCACAAGAACTTGGGTCGGTCCCACCAATGCAACGTGTTATTTAACATTCCACATTACAAGCCTTCCGGGTCGTAATTAATGTGTATTCGCAAAAACTCTGCGTTGGCTTGTTGATGAAATAAGGAAGTATTGTTTTCCTATTAGTTTGAAGTGTAATTAAATCGTATGGTGGGATATGTGTTTACAGGTGCCTATAAGCTTTTCGCCAATGTCCAAAAAATACATGCGATTTCTATCAATACTGATGAGGCTCTAAATAGGAGTCTACTCTTTCATATATATTCTGGCTTATCGAAAGCATATTGGTGTCATTACAAAAGTATCAAAGTTTGAATCGATAAAACAACCGACTTAAAAACAGGCAGAACTTGTGGCGGAAGGTGTGGGCGCTGGTAAAATTACAGACACAATCTTCATTCATGTCTTCCCCATACTAGGTAGGAGAGGACCTCACTGTTGATATGAACAGGTAGATAACCATCAGCTCTCTGCGTCAAGTATAAACTCCGACGAAAAAAAGGGGTGTTATAAGTTTGTAGTGTGTATCTGTTGTGTGTCTATGGCATCATAGATCCTGAATAGGTAAACCGATTTTGACGCCGTTTTTCTGTTTGAAAACCGACGTGATCGAGATAGTTCTTGGCTAATAATTTATGGGTATCTGTTCAGGCGTTTGTACATTATCAGCTCATTACCATTCACTAAGACGGAAATATGTAAATTTTGCGTAAATTAAACCTGTCATTAGCACACTAACTTAGTCACATTAACTTACACAAATTGATGTAGGTAGTAATTTGTTGTTTTCACTTATCTAGGTTCATTACTCGGTAAGGACTTTTACCGTAGAAAGCGAAACAGATCGATTCGCCCGCTAGTTATAATGTACGTGCCTGGTCTACAAAGTAAGGTAAGTGCCTGTAGCCTTAGCGCGTACTACAAATAAAAGAACATGCTGATACCAATAAGGAAAATGTGGATACCTAATTAGTCTAAAAGTTTTATGACTAAGTTTATGGTAAGAGTAAAAACGTGAGTTCTGACTTAAATATTAGCATATTAGCATTTAATAATGATCTATTCATATATTCCATATCCCGCTTTGATTGGCCTCGCAAATCATAAAAGTAACTTTCCAAGTACTTTTTTAAGATATAGTTCCAAATAAGTTATTTTGAATTCGACTTTGACAATTTAATTTCGTAAAAATCAATTGTACACGGTAGTTTTGTAATTACGATGGGTCAAATTTATTGGCATAAATTAGTTGGCGACCTCATTGAAATAAGGTTATGGGCTCGAAAACTTCAGGCAAATGATCTGCAAATACTTTACTGATGTTGTGGTACTGCAATGTTCTGCAACGTGAGAAATAGGTACGTCGTGTACCAGGTTTTTGTCATAATAATCAAAAAATCTCCGATATTATATAGGAATCATTAGGTATTTATTGTACAGAAATTGTTTTTGAACAATACTTACTAATCATGGAAGCATTAGGTTCAATCATTAGTAGTACAGAACCAATTTCCGTTCGTATTGAACCGAAATAACTAATGATTCGTTCCAAATCTACCCAAACTCACTTTACGAGACAACATCTGCATATTGAAGAATGGTTCCCTATTAGGTGAGCCGATCTGAATCATCCACAATAGATCGGAAACAATGCAAGGACAGGGAGTGGTGATTCGTCGCAGTTGTCAGACTCTGGAAGGAAACTTAATGAAGATTCCTTTTACAGAACAACGATTAAATGTTTCTATGCTGGATAGATTAAAGCAGGTTTGAATCCGAAGTGGGCATCGCTTACACTAATTTTAATATGTTACTAGAGTTCAATAGCGTAAATTGACGGCTCCGTGGCTTAGTTGGTAGTAGCCCTGCCTTCGAAGCGAGGGTTTCCGGGTTCGATTCCCGGCCGGGGCACACTTTGAGTGGTGAGCAGAAGTTTGTTCTCGGGTCTTGGGTGTTTGCGTTGTGTTTCTGTGTTTGTCCAAGCCATCTGCGACACAGGGAATCCTAGTGCAGAGGTATGTAAGGTAATGCTTTAGAAGAGAATGCTGCACATAATGAGTTACAGAAAATAATCTCCGAAAAGCAGTAGATAAAATAGGTAATCCAATCAAAAAAAAAAACGCGCATCTAGATATGCGCTATAGGACTGACATCCCCACTCAACACATTAAAATCTTCGTTGCTCATACAATGTACTTATTCAAAGAAAGTACCTCTACAGTAGGTGTTAACATCCTTAAACAATAGGATGGTGGAGATATGCCTACGGCTCAACAGTAGGCCAAGGTTACACGATACAAGACTTCTGAAAAAGGAGAAACAATGATTTATTTACTACCTACAGGTAGTCATAATTGTTACTCCTACATGATAACTATTATTAATGAACATGTAGGTAGGTACGTAGCTTTATCAATCGTAGCTTACAAGAAAATAGCATCAGACGTTCCTTCTTCAAGTTTTATATTATGGGCACAATGCGATTTAAGTGTGGTTTTCTCATAACTTTTTAGGAGTTCATTGTTGAAGTGTTTATTTATTATCCATGTTCGTCAAACAAATGATTGTTCTAGCTACTACCGACTGTTAATTGTAAGACCAGATAACGATATTAATTCGTTTTTTGAATATTGTTTCCGCAATGCCGATATTTCAATGCAGCATTTCTATAACGAGAATATAAAAATGTTGACAATGTTTCACACTCGAAGTTGTGATTGCAAGTTTTAATATTTATTATCTTACAACAAATATATGTTACGTATGTTGTAATGTAATAAACCAAATTTTGCATACATTATGTTCACAAAAAGGTTCTCGTGTATCTGCAATAAAACACTGATTGGAAAAATAAAACCTACTACCTACCAGTCTACTAAACTGTAGGTACTTCTCTCCGAAGTTGTTCTGCGAGCCCATTACCGACACTTTATGTTTTGTCCATCTGACAGCATTGATCTCATGGGAACCACGACCTTTCCAACACAATGCTGGGAACAGAGGCAGCAAATAGGTGCTAACTAGTATCTGTGGCTAGTTCTGTATGTTTGTATGCAAATATCGAGCAACGACCTCTACTGTCGAGTTTGAACTAAATTGCTGTTTAACTATGGTATGTAGGTCAGTGACGAAAAAGAATGTTGGCGAATTCATACTGCTATTATCTATATCCAATTGCTCACGTCCGTAGTTTGATTGAGTACCCTTTGAGTCACCCTGGGTGGTGCCTAAGGAGTAACTAATCTTAATATATATAAATCTCGTGTCACAATGTTTGTCCTCAATGGACTCCTAAACCACTTAACCGATTATAATAAAATTCGCACACCATGTGCAGTTCGATCCAACTTGAGAGATAGGATAGTTTAAATCTCAAATTATAGTCGCAATTTTAATTTATTGCAAATTATAATATCGTATGACAAAAACGTTAGCCACAGCAACGCGTGGCCCGGTCAGCTAGTAGTATATACTTTTATGTTACCAAGCTGAATGCCCACATGATCTTAAGCGGTTACCTCTATCCATAACAACAGCAATACGACCCAAGTCCCTTCTCGTTGCGCACGTCACCCAAGACGTGGATGTAACGTTGTTCCGATGTAACACAGCGTCCTACCGGAACACAGCAATGCGAGTGCACCATGCTTTGCGGCAGGTTTTGTGACTCCTTCGGACGAACCCGGCACAAGTTCTACTGCTACTTTGGGGTTGCACCTTTCTCACCAACCGGGTATCTATCTACAGACGCTAGCAACACAGTTTCCTTAAAGTGCATGTTGCTCGCGTAGCAACTATGAAAAACAGATAAAGATTTATTTGCGCTATTGACGGATAACCCAAGTAATTATTAAAATATGTAAATGAATCTTATACACTCATGTTTACCAACTATAACAAAACTTTTAATTTCCGCATTAAACTTGTAAAACCACACAAAAAGTACTATATATCAAAGGTATGCCTCATCAGTTCTTTGTTCTGGTAGAATTCCGTCCATACTAGGAATATTCCCATTCTATTATGCAAAACATCTTATTACGAAAAGGAAACATGCATCGGCATTGCGTTATTTATGCAATTGATAAATTGTCGGTTGGTTTTTCCTACATTTAGAAAAATATGTTTATTAAATAACTGCGTTACGCTGGTCACAAATAGCGCCTGCCTTGGACTAAACTATTTTGTAAGTTATTAAGTAAAAGACGGTTTAATACGTCTAACGGCTGGCACTGTCTGTTTGTCTATCTATCCATCTTTACCTAGGTGTGTCAATACTTTTGATGGATTCCGAAAGGAATGATCCAAATTACTAAACGGTATAATATGGAATATCTATTGCCATATGGAATTGCCATATCTATTGCCATATGGAAGATTTGTTTGTTTGTTGCCATGTTTGGTGGAAATCTGAGAAGTCGTTTAATAGGGTATTCAACTCTTAATTTTAAACATGTTTCTTATTATAGTTTTAATTTACAGGAACAATCACACTGAAAGAAAAGAAAATTGTCATCTCAATCAACTTGAGAAGATGTGAAAATTTTCATAATTTGCAAAAACTTCCGTCTTCGTGAAGCATTAATATATTTACGTCTGTTACATCAATGAAAAAGAAAATGAAGTAACAAAAGAATTAACGTTACTGACAAACGTGTCTTCAAGAGCAAAAGCAAAGAATTAAAAAAACGGCGAAAAAACAGAACAACTCCTGTAGTTATGTGAACAACTACAAAACAAGTATGAACGAAGTCAAGATGCCGGGCAGCAATGAGCTCAGCGACCTCGAAACGCCGAAGCTGCGCATGCGGCCTGCTGTCAGCAGGATCTTCTGCTGCAGCGTGACTGCCGCTTCTGGGTTCATCGCTGCGTATGCTTTAGTAAGTTATTTTTTAATAAATAAACTATATGTTGGTGGCAAATCCCAACTTCAAAAGGAGGATAAGCTCTATAAACATTTCTATCCATGCTTACTTGCAAGACTGCGTCCTTCCCACTTTGACCAGATTTACGAGGTTATCCGACTAAGTTCTAGTTGGATAACCTCGTTACGAACTTTCTTCTAAGGTCTTCCTACACTGAAGTAACACATTGGTCAAGCTGAAATGGGCTAATGCGGAAGAATAGATACCTAAACGTTGCGGTAGATGAGTGTCGGTAATGCTAGTCGATAAGCCTTGCCGCAGACCTCCCAACGGCTAGAAAACTACGAGAAAAGAAATCCAATAATGATGATCAATCCTGCCATTAGTCAGCTGATAAAAATCGATAGTGAATCGATTAGTAATTAGGTAGTAAACTTGACTCGGATTAAGAAATCGATTTTAAATTTAAGTTTTTTTCTTAATTTAACCTTTGACTTTTAGCTTATTTTTTGCATTTGTTGAACAAGTAACAATGTCGGGAAAGAGACGTGTCTTCGAGAGAGGTTTACGTAAATATGTAAACCTACTTGTATTACCTACCTATAATACTTGTATAGGATGCTTTATTCTTTGTTTACTATAATATTTAACCACGATATCTGTTTCTTTTATTTATGGCCTGGTGAAGAACCACGATATCTTTTATCAAGTGAGATCTATGACAAATGTCTATGACATAACTTGTCGTGACTTTATTACGTAGGTGATGTATGTACAGTATACAGGTACTGGATACTTTTTTGTCTTTAGTATGTCGTAATATGGTTAGTGCTGTACCCACAGAACATAAATTGTGTTCTGTGGCCGTATTATTAGCCTCAAACGTTAAAAAATAAATTTATATTCGATTTTTTACAGTAAAGAGATTTCATATACGAGTAGATAATGATAGTTCGAAAGAATAAAAGGTCTTTTAGCGCCATCTATCGATCTGGACCACAAAAAAAAAAATCGGCCTATTCTGTTCTGAGTTTTAGGATTATGATTTAACTTGTGACACGCAAATCACAAGGTAAAATCAAGAATAAATAGCGAATAAAGTGCCTGCGACGGAACGGCATTTCGGAAAATCTTGAACCCCAGCGCGTATCAGTAATGATTTGAATGTTCTCGTCAATTCCAGGTGGCTTACGCGATAGCACTGATCTACGAGATAGTATGGGTTGTGGAGTCACAAAGTGGGCTGCCGGTGGCCTCAGCGCTGCTGATGGCGTGCTACACCGTCGTCATATCAGCTACCGTCACACTGGTGCATGGACTTATATCTGTAAGTGTAACGACGGACATTTTGACATTACAAACAGCCACCTTAATTTTATTTATTTGTATAGATGTATTATTGACTTATAATTTGTGTAAATTATATTATCCTACTTATGTTGACATAAGCAGGTTATATAACTTTCTACAGATTAAACACCAAATGTGTATCATCTTATAATCTTAAGCGTGGCCAACACATACGCCGACTTTCAATTTAAAGGTCGCTGGTTCAAAACCGCATGTGCACCAATGTGTTTTCCACTTGAAATATTTATGTGCGCAATACCACGTTCTCGAAACGGTGAAGGAAAACATCCTGAGGAAACCGGCAAGTCTTAGAACAAAAAAAATCGAATCATTTACCAATCCGGATTGGACTTCTGTGGTTTTGACGACTCCGTGGCTTAGGGAATACAGGGACACAGGGAATCCTAGTGCGGAGGTATGAGTGTGTAAACGTTTAGTATTACTCTCAATCATCGAGAGTAGGCCGTATCAGCCTGTAATGTTCCCTGTTTAATCGCTGTTTTTAACGATCATGTTGGCTGGTGTTAAATGCTCTACCATTAAGCCTTCCTAGCTTTATGTTTCTTATGTGCTGAACTATTAAAGTTTTTATTTTCTTTCCATTTCAGAAAAACAATAGATACCTCCTGGCATGGTTGATAGCAGTCATTCTGGTGCTGATCCCAGAGTGTGCTCTAGTCTTTTACATGTCCATTAGTCATTGGGTAAGATCTACTTACGTAATCTGCCGCCAAGCAGTCGTACCTATGTGTGGTGTGGGTGCCGGTGATCAAGTGCGCATGAGACGTAATATCCTAGGATGCGACTTGGATCTTCACATACTTCAGTCGGGGAAGATCCAAGTCAAAAAATCGACTCCCTAAAACTAAAAGGAAGAAAAGTTATAAGTATAACTTTTTTTGTAAATTTTTGTTTTTTGTAAATTTTGTTTGTCTGTTTATTGTTGAATTGGGTTTGTCTGTTTGTAAGTTCTTTTAAAGCAACATTACTCCAAAAGGAACGGTCCGGTCTAATTGCGGTTTATTTTATTTAAGCTTGTGAATGGAAAAGTATTCTTAATCACTGGACCCGTTATAAGGATCATCAGCTCTGAATACTTCTTCTGAAGTGATCAATTAAATTTACTAAATTATTAAAGTACGGTTCAAAAGATCCAGCCTGTTCTTCATCTATGGCGATGGAACCGTAAAATCGGACGATAGTAACAACACTACTGCTTTGCGGCATAAATGGTTATTGTGGCAGTACTTCCTAAGACAAATTCTACGTGCTGCTAGGTTTATTTGTAAATTCTGCTGTCCTGTTCCTTTTGAACATAAATCGATAGATGGCGTTTATGTTAGTGTCAATTCGGTCTGGTGTATCGAATGCCAAAGAAAACACCATGACTGGCTTGTTTTCCAGGGTCTACAAGGAGTCTATGGTGGTGCTGAACTGGCTTGCTACGTGGCCAGGCTACCAGCCATCGTGTGTGGAGTCGTGTTGGTACAATCGGCATACGCTCTACGAGAGGCTAGGTGAGTCCAAATCGTGATTATACAGGCTTAGGTATAGAAGGTAGATATAAGGTCTAAATCGGCTAAATGCATCGAAAAAATTTTTTTTATGTGATAATATTGACTGGACGCTCTTAAGGCGCTGTCGAAAGCTGCACCGAAAGATTTCAAATTACTTTTTATGTTTCAAATTCAAACTCATTTATTCCTTTAGATCTCTAGTATATTTTGGACAAGTCAAATTTTATACACACAAGTTTTTTTATGTATTTATTTGTGACGGAATGGGGAGGACCTCTCCCCGACCGAAGACTTTAGAAACAGCGCACGACGGCCGCTGTAAGTCCTGGTACTGAGTAAGGTAACACCACTGATTCTCTAAAAACCTGTCATACAAAAACTAGTGTGTGTGAATGGCAATTATAATCGACTGATTCCCATTTTGTTTCTCGAAACAGCAACACGAAACTTCTACGAAAGCTCTCGCATACTAAGTATAAGTTTTGACATGTGATTGAGATGAAATTAATTGACGGGCCACTTAATGTTAAGAGGTTACCACGGCCCATAACAATAGCAACGCGACTACACGACAGACAGTTATCTGACTGCGTATAACAGTCGCAATCCATTAGTTCACCATCCAATCTGAGATGGGGATGAAGTGTCTCTTGCACCTATAATTTCACCAATACCCATCCACGAAACCATTCTCAGTAACGCGATGGCATCACTGTTTGATGGCGGAAAAATTCCATGCAAGAACTTTCGTAATGATAATGCTCTGCTATTTCAGAAATGCTGCGTACGGCAACGGGCCCGCAGTCAGTGGTAGCGAATTCGATGCCAGCCATTATGTTCCTGACGCACCAAGTGCATTCACCAACGACGGCTTCTTGGGAGACAATGGTGAGGCAATGATATCAGAATAAAAAAAACTATGTTATTAATTGGAGGGAAGTCTAATATGTAGGAGGTAGGTAAAGGTACTGTTGGCAAGAAAATGTTAGTAAATCAGTAATAAATAATCATCTTTAGCATTTGTTTTTCTTAATTGAACATTCAAATAAATAATTGTTAATAATAATAAATTAAAAATGCTGAAGAAGATATGGTCGAAAATGGAAATGTCGTAAATAGTACTATGTATTAAGTAGTTATGTAATAAATGTTTTAGGGTAGCTTAGACCTCAAGTGTTGTGAAAATCGAATATAAATTCATTCACTATATAGCGTCACGACGGACACCTCTATAAAATTGTCAACGTCTTGCCAACTTTCTAAATGATTGCTGAATTTGCGGTTTGAACATTTATTACTTGATTCGATGATTGCTTCCTCTATTGTTAAACAGCGTTTCTCAGATGCTTCTCAGACGTCACAATTAGGACATGATTGTGACCATCAGTAAATCATTACTCAATCTATATATCATTAGTGATATTATAATAGGTATATGAGATTTTACGCGTGCGAAATACAATAGGAAAAATATAAAGCCTCTTTCACGATATCCGAATTTAATTCTCAATTCGGCTGTATGTTTTTTTTTTTAATTTCATACACTTTTAATTTGATTAATTTAATTGTTTATTATTTCATAAAGTAGAGGTATACTTTAAGGACGTGAATGAGGTTATATATTTTTCCTATTTCCGACGAGGTGGAAAATCCATAGAAATTTCACGATGAATTTCATCCCGGACCTAAAATAAGTTAATGGAAGTATTGAAATTGGTTTATTAATTTTTTAAATCTATTAATTTTTGTTTTCAGGAAAGGCCGGCTCGATGCCCGATCTCCGTCGCCACCTAGCGTCGCGGCAGTCAATGAACCACTACCCTCACATGTTGCAGCCGCCGCCAGCATACTGGCAACACCTAGCCGACCGACAGTACGCGGCTAGCCTACGCGGCATGCCCAAAACCTACCAACAACAACACATGTACGGAACATGGGTAGGCCCTAGATCGGGACCTTACGACAACCCTTACAAAAGAAGACATTCTGTTGTAGGTGCGTTCGATGAGTACCCTGCAAAAGGCTACGACTTTGATGACCGCATGGATTGTAAGAGCGAGATGGCATACCCCTACTATCGTCCGTACCCTTACGACCCCAGAATGTATCCGGATTACGATCCGAGGTTTTATCCAGACTTCAAAAGAGAAGATGAGGCGTATGGAGTAAATTTGCTTAGACACGAACCGTATAATTTTGGCTCCAGAGAAAGAGTGTTCTACAGTTTGAGAAATAGCCATAATTCGGTTGGGAATGAGTCTGATGATCTGACTAAGTATAAGGACGTAGCATTATAAAATCAAACATGTATGTATTAGTTGTAAACTTAATTACCTACGAAATTTACATATTTAATTAAGTGTGCAACACTTCGTTTGCACTGCGTGTTTCGTAACACGCAAGTGATCTGCACCAGTGAACAATAAATCAGTGAATAAGACTAACTAAAAAGTATTTAATAGTATGTACGAATGAAACTAACTGCATAAATAAGAATTAGGCATTAGTTTTCCGTAGGTTTTAAATAGGTAACTTCCAGTTTGTAAATAGGTTCTGTTCTCGAGGCATAAACTTAGGTAGGAATATTCAAATACATTCACACTTTTTTCGCGATGGATTTAGCAATGCCTGACTGTTTTACATTCTCCCCAAAGGATTACAATTAACATGGAAACGTAAACGTACCAAGTAGTAAGCAAACATTTACCAACGAAATTACCAGTAAGTGTGGGCGTCTTATTAAAAGCCCATATGTAGGTATATTATGACCTATCCTAACGATTTCTTGATATACTCGTATATCAATCAGTGTCTCGAGCGCTGTTGTAGTGTCGTGACATGGATCAATCTGCAATCGCTTAGAGATTACTGCAATACAGACCGATTGCTTATAAGAGACAAATCCGCCAGGACACATGGCGCATAAGGCACCGCCACCTACATTACTGCTCCTAGTCGGCTAGAAATTCTTTAGAATTACAGATAGATACATAGAATCAAATGTAACTGTGTTTAGTGCTAAGAGTCGCGACGTGATCATGGCACAGGCAAGGCACGAGCAGGGCGGTTACGTGTTGAATAAGCGTAATGACGGCTTTAACGCCGCCCCGCGTCTATTGTAGAATAATGTCTACTGCTGTCGCTCAACCATTCCGCGCCCGCACCTCGACTTTGCCTCGACTTTGCAGTGAGCAATGCAATTAGTTTGGCGCTAGTCGAAGTAAGGAGACAAAACACTTATTTTAATACCTAGTTTAATTACATAGTATCTAAGTATATTTTCGTAGTTTAGTTACCTATACCTACCTAATTAACCAAAGGTGTAAATATTTTGATTGTGAATTATTAAGAAAAAGTCACTACTTATATTTTAAAGATTGCAATAAACTGTTTACCTATTTAATTTTTTTTTTATCTAGTTTGCAAGTTGTGCCTGTCGTAGGAGTTTCTGGGGCGTCTATTATAATTTTAGTTCTGCTATATTTGCAATTATACCTTCCTTCCTATCCCTATTCAATTAAGTAACTACTTGTACTTGTGAAATTATGGGGCGAGTTGACAATCCACCTGAAGTGGTTGCCACCTGCCATCTATAAGCAACGGCAACAGAACATTCTGCCATTTTGATGATGTTTCGCTACGTTACTTAAAGGCCGTTTACATATACGTATTCACGTAAAACACACGGTATGAACCTTGGTTGGGCTCGCTGCTATACCTAAATACATTTTTGCCGTCACATCATATGTCTCAGTTTTACTGCAAAGGCTGTTTTTTCATATCATGTTTCATATCAAAAATTCCAAAGATATTAACTGGTCTCAAGTGATATTCTTGTTAGCGTTTGTAAGTAACTGTCATCATATTAATATGTACTTACTAATGTTGCTAGCCATATATGTCTAGTTAATATTTTTTGATACGGCAATTTCTTCTGTAACTTTTAGCATTTTTTATTAATATAGTGAATTAAATATAAATTTATTGAATCATTTTAATAACGCATTACTTAAAACTGATAAGATTTGAATAGGACAGCTCAGTATTTTTACTAATTCTTATTAGTAAAAATACTAAAAGCGATAAAACTACTGAGAGTAGGCCAAAAAAAACACCTGTTTCTAAATACTTATCTTAAAAGTTTAAAAACATGGAAGTTCTCTTTGCCAAACCAAATGATTCCATCCGGAATCCGAAATTTTAATCATTTGGTGAACAAAATATAAGGCGACTAATAAGCCGTACATTAATTGTCAATACATTATAGTAACAGTGTTGCCCCTTCATTAAACTAATTGACATTGACAGGTCAGCCGGCTTGCGTTGTGGGTGGTTGCGTAGCTGTAGCTTAGTTATCTATCTATCTCTTTCCAACGACGCAATAGTTGTCATTCGCGTTTTGGATAAAGTTGAACCCCGTTATTTTATTTTGTGCAGTTTTTAATAAAAATATACTAGTCTTATTATTGTTTTCAAAGGGTTTTACTCACAGAATTCAATTCGTAATAATGATAGTGTACTGTGTCATTACTTTTATGGTGTTCTAATGATGTATGAAAACCGTGTAACTGTATAATGTGCTTGAGTTTCGTGTAGGTTGATAAGCATTTTGTGTCCCAATCCGAGCCGATTGTGAAAGTTAGTGCACAAAATTTTAACCCATTGTTCTTTTTCCTGGTAACTTGGGAAAAACTGCACTTTCATAAGACACTGATGTAATTACACTCTTTTTGAAATGTGTGTGTGAACCTATTTGCTGCGAAACTTTGTTTTTGGTAAGTTGTGTCACAAAAAGTTTGTGTTAAGAGTTTAAAATTTGGTTTCGTCTAGTTCTCTTTTGTTTTGATTACGGTATGTTGCCTAATTATCCCAAGCACAATGTTTATCTCCATACAAGCTTTTCCAAAGACAATTCATTAATATGTAACTAACAGCTGATGAATTTCAAGTTTTGTGAGTTCTGCAAATATAAATTTTAACCTGTCCAAACTGATTACTAAAATACGTTTACACAATTTAGCATAGACATTTTTCACCTGCAGATTATATACTAAGTGAATATCACTTTAAAAACTGTCTGTAAGTGATGTTTTTCCAGATGTTAAATTAATAATAGGCAGATAATGTTGAAGAAAAGTACTGCTATCACATCCGTTACTGCTGCCAAGCATTAGTGCATTTAGTGTGTTCTGTTTGAAAGGTCTGGGTGTGGATGAAATTGGTAAATGAGATTTTCCATCTTCAGGTCTCAGGGATTCAGATTATGGGAGTAATTTGATGAATACTCATTTGTATCAAGGGAAACCTTATGGCATACTACAGTTAGACACTAAAACAAGTGGACTGCTTATTTTAGTTCCCAATTCGACTAACAAAACATACTTTCATAAATGCATTGATATAAAATGAAAATGAATTTCAGTGATACAAGAATCACTAATATTTACCCCATTAACATAAGTCACAGTATGGTATCATAAATGTTATACCAATGTACCAGTAAACAAATAAATTGGTATTTCATTCAGCAGAGTCTATCATGGTCCGTGCTTACATTGTTTTTACATTGTGGAATACAATATGAGTATTGAGAATGTTTTTACTAGTGGCACATACATAATATGTGCCACTAGTAAAAACATTCTCAATATGTCTCTATTCTCAATATTATGTATGTGCCACTAGTAAAAACATTCTCAATACTGGTCAGGCAATCTGGTCTTTTCACGTCACTTTATCACAAAGTATATGCCTGCAAAACAGTATGATAAATGGACAAAGGGTCCCAAACTGAAGTATGGAAAGTACAAAGTCATTGCATTGTACTAATCAAAGTCAAAAGACATTAAGAAAAATTATTGTTTTAAAAAAATAAATTGTACTTTCCTTTTTTTTTAAATCACAATTTCTTTTTACTAACGAAGTTAGGTGCCTACCTGACCCTGACCTTCCATGGGGACATTCAAGAAACCCTCAATAGAGGAATTCCTTTAGTTACGCAAGTATAATCATAAGTCACTTTGAGAAGGTGGAACTCTGTGTACCTATAATTTAACCAGCACCCATATCCTTGAAACAGGAATATCAATCCCTCTATTACACTATCCATGATTTTTTTAAGTATTTGAAAATTCTAATATTTTTGACTTAGATACACTACTGCTTAGCATTAGAAATGGATATGGCGGCAGTAATACCCAGATGAACTTAGCTCATATAAATAGTTGATTCTACTAGCCATTCTATATAGATATTAGACTATATAGCTCCAAAAGGCATATTTGAGAAGTGATAGTACAACCTATCCTTAGTTTGGGGATAGATGGCACTGCGTGAAATGTCCATGATTATTTATTTATTAATTGCTTGCTGTTTACAGGCTGCTATAGCATCTGGATCATCAAGGATGAATGTGCCATCGCAGGAGAATGCAGCTCTCCTGTCTTCAGGTATGTCTACCAAAGATAATTTTATATTGAAATTGAGTGATGACAAAATTTCTGTGACTCGAGACTCAAGAACAATCTTTATGCTTCATAGATAGTTTGTTATCGAGTCTTGGGTGTTTGTCTTCTGTTTCAATTTGTTTATGCCATGTGTAAAAATTTATCAGCTGCTAACTCAGAGCATAACATAATATTATATCATGTGGAAAGATAATTTTATTAAATTTGTACTCTTTATGTTTCTTAAACGTTTTTTGAGTGAAATATGCATATGGAAACGAAAAGTAATAATTAAAAAAATATACAAATTTTCCAACTAATTAGTCAAGCCTTATCAAACTTTTATAATGTGCCCAATTAATTCAATGGGTTGGGAGGAACTGTTTAATTCAGTGGCAAGATTTGAACCCACTACGAGTAATAGCAAAGTTGAAGGACTATAGGGGGAAAATAAATAATACATAAATGCTTACAAAATATGATGTTGTCCTTTCCACTAGGATTCCTTGAGTCGCAGATGACATGCACAATAAAAAAAAATACAAGACCAACACCTAAGACCCGAAAACAAACTTCATGCTCATCACACAAAGTGTGTCCCGGCTAGGAATCGAACCCGCGACCCCTCGCTTCGAAGGCAGGGTTAACTAAGTTACGGAGCCGTCAAATACTTTAAGTAGTTTATAAAGCATGTGTAATATTGAAGAAGGCAACGGTGAAGGAAAACATAGTGAGGAAACCGGCATGATTAGAACCAAAAATTCGAAGACATGTGATATCTACCAATGCGAATTGGGCTCCCGTGGTATATAAAAGCCCATTCACTCTTAATTATCGAGAGTAGGCCGGTGTCCGTGCAGTGGGAACTTTAGAGGCTGGTATGGTGCAAGATTGGCTCAGTAACAGTGGTAAAAAAGAACCTATGGGAAAATTTTAAATAGTAGGTTATGTTAAAACAATGAAACGTTTTATACATAGTTGAAGCGTTAAAAGAATATTTGAGCCACTTATCAGCATTGTCCTAAGCTAATTGTTTTTCTTGTTACAAGCTACTTTCACCTCTATTTGGACATCTGTGAGTATATTATTGCTTGTGCTGTTTGTACATTCTTTTCAATAAGTAGGTTATTATTGTATCGTAAGAATGCTACATTATTCAGAATTTGTTTATTTATTAAAATCTTTGCTTTCTGTTTGTCTGTATGATGTTTTACTTATAAAGAGTATGGGGTCTCATAGAAGATATTTATGGTACCTTCAAGAAGTTTTGGGAAGGTCGAAATGCTTCAGGTATTAACGTAAAAATTATTTCTAATTAATTGGCCTTACCTAGTAGTACCTATGTACCTAGTATAGTATCTATGCATTCTTCGATTAGTGATTATCTCGTCACGGCTAATGAGCGAGTTCACGAGTAATTTTTATGTATGGACTCAACTATTCAGAATGACTGAGTCAATGAAAAGGATTACATATAGCACAACTGGTACCAAGGATGTGTGGACATGAACGGTAAATACAAACTCATTATGAAAATTCAACAAAGTTCTCATAAATATGAAGTTCTTAGGGAGTGAATTCTTGTATCGTTAAAGGTGAGATTTGCTCCGCTCATCTCAAACCCATCTTGAAAGAAACCTGCGTCCTGAGCAGTGATCAAAAGACAGTTAAATGCACGATGACTTTCAATACAATTCGTTGATATAGTCATAACATTATTAACACAGGAGAGCGTGGTGGCACAGGGGCACAGACGCCGATTTTCTGAAGGTCGCTGGTTCAACCATATGTGAACCAATGAGGTTTTCACTTCAATAATTTATGTGCGTAATACCACGTCCACGTTTGTAGATCAAAGTCCATTCATTCTCAACTATCGAGAATAGTCCCTGAAGCGGGAATATTAGATGCTGATACGGAATCATAACATTGTAGAAATGCCTCAAAATATTAAGGCTGACTTGTTTAAAGCCCAACAAGTGCTAGAAATCCGTCGAACGATCATCCGACGTTAATCTCAAAGGGATGAAGCCAGCTTCGCAACTAACGGACCGAGTCAATACCAAGTACCTAGTTAATACTTCAGTCTGCGCATAGGTAATCCGACGACATAATCTGGATTCTCTCGAACCTCGCCCCACCCCTTGACCTCGAGTCTGTAATGTGCAAACTGTTGATGCATGTGTAGAGTAGATCTTATTAGAAATGGTGATACGAGGTATCGCTTCTTCAGAAACCCACCCAAGTAATCATTCTGTTGAAAATAACTTCTGGGGATTAGTGTTTCCTTTCATTATGGATACATAATGAAAGGAAACACTATATTTGGGCTAATACATGCCTTTAATGTGGCCGGTATAATAAGACTAAGCAATAAATAATGAATCAAACGTAATATATTGATCTATGCGATGTTTGATGTAGGAGTCTTCAAACTGAACATACTATGATTTTTTCCGTGATTGGTAGACAAAGGTTCCTTTATGTTTTACTGGCACAGTTCCAGCGAAGCTGGTAGGGAACTAATTTAAAATAATGCGCAAAACTAGATTGAGTTTGGAAGCCATATTGAAGAAGACCAAGAGCAATATGCCGCTTAGCTGTCAATTGGCAAGTTTTATTGAGGTTTCATAATTTTTAGGACTAACTAATAAATATAAAGAACTAATTTTGATGCAAAAGACTTTATACTACGAGTAAAACTTGTGAGTAGCGTTAGAGTTTTCACAGTAGAAGGCTTCACCAGGATCGATGTCGCGCGTGCGCCATATTGCCTTGTCCCGTACAAAACCAGGCAGCTCCCATCGCGGCTTGGTCTGTCAAAATATTACACGGTTTTCGCGAATTTAACCTACGAAAATTATTATTTTCAGCATTCAAAATACGCTCTAAAAGATTAAATAAAAATGATTATATTTAACTCTCATCTATCGTCGAGTTTCTGAATGACAAACGATCGATCCGGATTAATATTTTTTTCTTCAGTGCCATGCCTCGATATCGCTTTGTTGTGATCGTAATAATTCAATTAGTGTTGGTGTGAAAATGTAGCAGCTCTTGGATTCTAGGTATGTCTAGCTTCAAAAACTTGTAGCTTTCTTGTACTTGTTGCGCTGAGATTTAAGCCAAGATTACGTAATAAGCTCATAAATTTTAATGGATATTCTATCGTCTCGCTGTCCTAAAGGTCATTACTGTTATTTTTTATTACAATATCAGTTGATAAAAATTAAAACTAATCTACAGTCCCACGGTGGGCGCCAGTCTACAAATTTACCGACTTACAGGTAAAAAAGTGAAATCACACTTACTTGAACGTACGTGTCTATGTAAAATGTACGACGAATATTTTGCAGTAAAAAGTCGTATTATTCATAATTTTACTTGAAAAAAGTATAATAATCATCCCAGTTTGGGCGCCAGGTTTCATACATTGACTGTATAAGTTGAATGGATTCAAACTTCGATCAAAAAAATAATGAAAATGGTATATTATTAAGAATATTATTACCTAAAAATTCTAAAGTAGTATCTTCCCAAGAACTGTAATTACTCTGAGGGTTCCTAACATCTCTGTATTGTATCTTATTAAATATATATCTAGAAAAATGTTGTAAAATTCGAACCAGTTGTTCGAACTATTGAAAGATTTTTCAAACTAACTACAGTCTTTAGTATTTTAATTTTCTTCTCATTATTTCCAAACTTGAAGACACAGAGTTTTTATGACTTCCTAGCTGCATCCCGCGGTGTCACCTGCGGTTTTCCGGGATCAAAACAGCCTATCTGTTAATCTAGGATATAAGCTATCCTGGTACCAAATTTCATCAATACCCGTTGATCGTGAAGGAGTAAAAACACACACACACTTTTGCTTTTATATTAGTATGATGATTCACTGGGATCCCCTCAGGCGCAGATCTAGAATACAAAAAAACGCCACCACAGAGTTGAGCCGTTTGAACGTGAAGTAGTAACAAACATACACACATGCATACAAACTTTCGCCATTATAATATAAGTGTGAAGAAGCCCAGAAATCTACAAATTTGAATAAAAAAAAAACCTTGTCTGTCTTTAAAGATCAAGCGAATGACCACCCACTGTAATACCACGTGCGCTGAAATATTTTTTTAGTCCTCTGTTACATTAGAGCTCCACTCATAAACTTGTTTCTTTTAAATTGACTACGCCGTTAAACATTCCAATCTTTATGAATAATGTCGACACTCTGTAATAACCAACTGTGACATGATAAGTGACGGATAGGACGAAACTATAACAGTTCCGTTCTTGAAATTTAGCTACGGAACCCTAGAAACGATGTCCGAGAGCTTATTCGAGCTGACCTCACATCGCATATCTGTAGCGGATTTCTAATTATAGTTATAGTCGGATTTAACCTTACGTAG
The DNA here is from genome assembly GCA_921293045.1 of Aplocera efformata. Lineage (NCBI taxonomy): Eukaryota > Metazoa > Arthropoda > Insecta > Lepidoptera > Geometridae > Aplocera > Aplocera efformata. The sequence continues at coordinate 3,455,984 of OV121061.1, forward strand.
CTGTGCGTCTTATGAACAGTTCCTATATTTATCTAACGGTCGTCCAGTAGATTACCAACAACATTATTTGTTAAAAAAATATGATCTTTTGATCAGTATAGTGTTGCTATGGTTGTCTGGACTTCAGTATAGAAACTGCCCTACACGAGTACCCCGGGTGGTGCGAAAGGAGTAACTTGTGCCAAGTTTGTCTGGAGAAGTTTGTCTGCAGTGATGCACTCGCATGGCTTTATTCTGGTGGAAGAGTGGTGAAATGAGATGATACGTTAGTATAGGAATGAAGCTAATTAAATCCAATTAACGGCGCCTGCCTTCGAAGCGAGGGGTCCCGGGTTCGATTCCCGGCCGGGACACTGAGGTGATCATGAAATTTGTCAGGTCTTGGGTATTTGGCTCGTGTTTTGTATTTGTCTATGCCATCTGCGACACAGAATCCTAGTGCGTAAATTAAAAAGGCCTTATTTATAAGAATAGTATTTTGTAGAGGCTGGGATGAAACCTCTTATACGTCGTTAATTTTGTAAATGTCTAAAGATTATAATTTTGTCTGTCAACGCTTACTGTAAATTCTTATATAACCAGTTTTATACTGTGTCGTTTTGTACTTAGAGAACAAAAGATATATGTTATGGACGTGAATATCTGTCTAAAATCATGGTCAAATTCGTTGTTACACAATTTAACCAATAAGTACATTGTAGTTGGATGTTTGAAACTCCGTCACGATACTATTAAAATACCAGTAACGTTTTGATTGGGAACATTAAATGTCTGACCTTTTACGATATTAAATGTGTGGATCCTTTTATAGGCTCTTAAAAGTTGTTACACTGTAAAATAATGGTACTTTGTTAGACATTAGATTTGTGTGGGTAACCGTCTGAAAAAACGGCTTCATAGTTTAGTTGGATATAGCTCTGCCTCCAAAGTGAGGGGTCTCGGATTCAATACTCGGTGACACATTAGTGAGTATGTTCTCGGTTCCTGGGTTTATCCATGCCCCCTGTGACAGGGAATCCTAGCGCAGGGGTATGAGTGTGTAAAAATATTCAAGGGAGATAATATACCGTGGGTGTTACCCCCACAGCTGATTATAGGCCTCTTTAACACACCACTGTTGCCGGTCTAGTGCAAGTCGAATCCATTGGGTCTACTGCTTTTATAATGCCCAACCAACGGGCTGGTCTACAGAAATCGACGCATATCTCTTGGCCATTATTCTGTCACTGCCTTGGTCCATCGAAGAAAAGTATTTACAAAAAAAAATCGTCATCTTCCTGCCCTTATCCCACACTAAGTGGGGACGACGGAATGGAAGAAAAATACAACATGTATCTTTCTTCCATTTCCCTCTGTGAGACGTCATCTCAGTACTCACTCCTTTCTTACCCATATCATCCTTCACACAATCCATCCACCTTTTCTTTGGTCTACCTCTTGTCTTAAATCCTTCCACATCCATATTTAAAACTCGTTTTGTAATATGGCATTCATGCCTCCGCATAATATGTCCGCATATATAAAATTGAATGTAAAGCAAAATATATGTAGGTAATGAAAGTTAATTCTTATGCCTTACAGAAGAGGACACTATCTACAATACATGTATATAATTTTGCTAATATAAAATTTTCTCGATATCTTCGCCAGGAACTTTGTCCAAGTTATTTTCCAAGTAACTTTTCTGAGTTTCCGAACATGAATGAATTATTTAAATATTTTCCAACAAATCTAATTAAAACCATATTTGTTTTGTTAAAATGTAATTTATACCGACACTTATATTCTTAATATAATTTAATATTGTAAATGGGAATGCGAGTTTGTTTGTTTTGTTTTTCCACCTTAACAATCAACCGATCATCATGAAGTTTGGCATACACCTAGCCAGGGGTACAGAATATGTACCTTACATTCAGAAATGAATTGATTCACAAAATCTTTTTGAACGAAGCTGCAGGCAAAAGGTAGTTGTTGTAAAATCGAGCATCTTAAATTTATTATGAGAATTCGTACAATTTGAAATGGTCAATCTTGTGTTTCACGGCAAATTCAATAAGCTACGCATGTTTAACTCCTTGAGTCTTTCCATTCTGAATAAAGTATCGTTTTTTATTTTGATTCGAGCTTCGTTTGCTTCAAAATGTATTTTTGGTAAGAAGAATGGTAGAATGGTAATGGTGTTAAAAATGAATACACATTCATGGACATTTCAAACAGTTCCCAGATCCCAAACTAAGCATAGCTCAGATTTGTAATAGAATTTTTTTTTAGAAAATACTTATTATTACCAGATATTAAACAAACATATATGTTCGCCACACAAATGTTTGTTCTAGGCGGGACTCGAACCTAAAACACAGAAGGCAGAGCCGAGCTATCCTATCAACAGAGCTCAGAACCTAAAAGAATCGCATCGAGAATCAGATAGATCACGAAGCATCCTTGAATTTGATTGATGATTTTAGGAATGCGTACCACAAATGCTACTTTGTCTTGGATGCGACCTTCGCGGCAAGACATTGCGGTTTTCTTAGAGATTATAAGAATAACGACATGTTGAGGCGGATCGTATTGCAAAAATAATCAAACTGGCCTTACAGCTTTGTAGCTTTGCCTTTTTTGCTGGTCGTGGGTACGATTCCCACCCAGGACAAATATTTGTGTGACTAACATAGATGTTTGTTCTGTGTCTAGGTGTTTATATGTATTTACAAATACAAACTTACCGATCAAAATCATAATCCTTGCTGTAGTCGCATATAAATAATACTATTATATATTATATAATAAGTGGTTATATCAATCCATGTTTCGTTAGGCAAGATGGCGTTGTGTGAAATATTCATGATGGTTATATTATTTCTCATCGACACTAAAAACAATATCTTAAAAACGTTATGGTTCACAATGAAGTCGTAGGACAAGCAGATACCGGAATAAAGCCTTTTTCAGTACCATTCCGAGAAAGTTTACTAAGAAAGATAAAATCTTTATTGATGGAATAAATCAAACATTTCTTTCTCCGATAAAACCACATCAAAATTCACTTGTGCTCTCAATTTTCTGCTCTCAGTTTCACGGAAAAGTGGTTATGTCCCCTAAGTAATCCTTAATGCTTCATATAAGCTTGAACATGATTTCATTAACATTACCCATGACATATGAACATTTAGTTTCGTAAATATTATTTGAGACACGACAATGTTGAAAAGCGTAATATGTATCATCGTTCCCAATCCTCTTGAAAGAAATCTATGCTCTACCTCCACTTTAGGTTGGTACAGGCGCAATTTTAGCAAATAAGGCTAAGTGGATTCATAGTTGTCATTGCGATGCGAATTAAACTGGTCTCACGGCTCAGTTGGTAGGAGCTCTACTCTGCCTTCTGTGCTTTAGATTTGTGAAACGAACATAGTCGTTTGTTTTGTGTCTGGATTTTAAAATGTATATGTATATAAAAATTAAAACCGGCCAAATGCGAGTGGGATTCGCGCACGAAGGGTTCCGTTCAATTATCAATAAAACAAAAAATAATAATTACATTTTTGTATGAGAGCCCTCAAATATTTATTTACAAGCTGTGGTTGATTTCGGGCTATGATGGCGCTCTGGTCCATCAATATTTATTTCCGTAAGTTTACTGAACTGAAATTGTAGCTCTAAACTTATATTAACGCGTAATTTGAGATAAGCTTGAAATTGAATCTCGTAGTAAATTGAACCGAATTTTACCGAATATAAAGTGAATTTTACCATTAATTGCTTTCGATTCCGTTTAGTTTGCAATATAAGTGAATGAAATTGGAATACTGAATGGTAACATATCTGTGTGCATATAATGTGCCTGAGGAGATCCTGTGACACGTTATATACTCACGAATATGTGTACATGTATGTGTAAAATTTGACGTGTCCAAATGATACTTAAGATCTAAAGGGATAAATGAGTTAGACTGACTTTGGAAGTTATCAAGTTGATCTAAACACGTAGTAATTACATTATTGGTATTATATTTTGTTCCAAATGGTTTTTCATGACTTCAATTAAGTTTAATAGCCAGTGCTATTATTTTTTTTTTAATTTTAATTTTATTTGATTTATGTTATGTTATTATTTTAAAATTTTATCATGCAAAACCTAACCTGAACAGAAAAACAATAGGAAGATTGAATAAGCATAAGACATTGCAAATATGTGACTGTAGTCCAAAACTTAAAGGCAATACGTTTCGCCGCTTTAATCCGCAAAGTACCTAAAACATCTGAAACAAGTTCAATGTAGCGTTCTTCACTTGATATATAGCTTGGTATGGCTTGATATAAGCGCTTGGTAATTCCCGTCGCAACGTTTGGCATTACCGACTCACTGCCTTAGGGAGGCAAAAATTACAAGCTACGTAATCGTTCCTGCCTCATTATGAAGGTAACCGCATTGTCGGAAGTACCTACTTAAGCGATGGAACACACTTAACAAATAAGAATAGCTTAAACGTGAATACCGACTGAAATTTAACATCTGTCTTTCTGTCTGATTTGTCTGTCATCTGGCAATGTGCCTCCTCCTCCTGTGACACGTTATATTAGTGCAAATAATCTTATTTTGTCTATTATTATATTGGTGTGTGAATATGACTCCGCCCTTTCTCAACAGATGTCGTTTTTAGTATTGTTTACGTGTACTAATAAATGACCATACTTGTATTCGATAGTACTGAATGTCAGCTATCTAACGCATTTTATGATATTTGGTTGAAGTGTAAGCAACAATTGTTTTCACCTTTTCGAAAATGTCGGTTTTTATTCCAAATAAACGTCATTTGCGGGAAGTGTTATTACATTATTTTATTGCGAAGAAAACTGCAGCGGAAACTTATCGTTTGCTTGTGGAGATTTATGGTGAGCATGCTCCGTCTAATACAACTTGCAAGAAATGGTTTCGACGATTTCAAAATAACGATTTTAGTACTGAGGATAAAGAACATGGAAAACCACCAAAAAAATTTGAAGATGCTGAATTGGAAGCATTATTGGCGGAAGATTCTTGCCAAACTCAATCAGAATTAGCTGCAGCATTAAATGTTGATCGTTCAACTGTTGCAAAGCGTTTACAAATGATGGGAATGATTCAAAAAGCCGGTGACTGGGTTCCACATGATTTAAAAGAAAGAGACATGGAACGTCGGAAAACCATTTGTGAAATGCTGCTTCAAAGACAGCAAAGAAAAGGATTTTTGCATCGGATAGTCACAGGAGACGAAAAATGGGTACACTACGAAAATCCTAAACGCAAAAAAGCTTGGGTGAAACCAGGCGAACCAGGCCCATCACAGCCAAAAATAAATATTCACTGTGCCAAGGTCATGCTCTGTATTTGGTGGGATCAGAAAGGTATTGTATATTATGAGTTGCTCAAACCCTCTGAAACTATTAATGGAGAAGTTTACCGACGACAACTAATGCGTTTGAAGCGAGCCATAGAAGAAAAACGACCAGAATGGGTGGATAGACATAACAAATTAGTTCTTCAGCATGACAATGCCAAACCGCATACCGCAGAAGTCGTAAAAAGATATTTAGAGGGACAGGACTGGGAAGTGTTACCCCACCCGCCATATTCACCAGACATAGCTCCTTCGGATTACCACCTATTCCGGACGATGCAGACAGACCTTACTGGAGAAAAGTTTACTTCATGTGAAAGTATCAAAATTTGGATTGACAACTGGATAAGCTCAAAAGACCAGGACTTCTTCCAGCAAGGAATACGAAAACTACCTGAACGATGGGCGAAGGTTGTAGCTGCAGATGGAGCATACTTTCAATAATTTTTTTTTTAATTTTGTAAGCGAACAAATGTGTTTTATTTTGACAAAAAGGGGCGGAGTCATATTCACACACCTATTAATAAAACAATATAATTTTCTGTTTCACGAGATATATTTATTATTTTTATCATTAGTAAATGCGCGTAACTCATTTGCTGTCATACTACGGCACCACTGAAAATCAGTGCTACAGCAGTCATGCTTCTATAAAGCAAATGCTGAGTGTCGGCCGAAATGTGCTCACATCAACACTTCTAAATTGTATATTTACTGACATTTTTCATTTTTATGTGGCACCTCTAAACATTTTGTTATTCTTACTTGTTTGTATACAGTTTGACAGGTTAGGAAAACATCTAGATGGTCTTTAATCTATCACGGGAACCCATCCTGTGTTTGATTAAGGCTGTAAAGCACTGAGACTTTTCAACAGTGGGCTTCTGTTCCTGCTGTGGGAATATTAAGCTAACACGACAACAAGCCCAATTCAAAAAGCTTATAAACTTACACGCATTAGGATTACCTGTGTCGCAGGGATAATAATTTAACAAATTTAACAAATGAAAGATTCTAACACGTTCAATAGTTTATCAGTTTCACGATCGCGCTTTGGCGATTGCTTACCTGAAATGTTATATCTTCGGTATCTGATATCCAGTTTATTTTCCCACAAGAAATGGAACAACGGTAAATAAATGCTGTCCACATTCCGGACTAAGAGATAATATACACGGTGTTGGCGTTCTCATTCTGTAACGAATCTGATATGAAAATGGAAAAAAAATGGTCTCAACACCGCTGTCCGCTTTTCTAGTTATTTTGTTTTAACTACCAAAGTATCGAACCGATTTTAATAAAATTTCTGTGGTGCCAAATTGAAAGCATATCCTTTCCAATCAAAAAAAGATTTTTCCATATCAGTTGATAAATGAAGGAGAACTGAGGCATGAAAGTAAAAAATACTGCCGAATTGAGAACCTCTGGGAGTTTGTAGAAAAATAAATATAATTGGTATCTAAGTTCACATGGTACTAATTTGTTGGGATAAAATTGTCTTTAAGTTATTTATTACTTTAAGAGAGTGGTCACCTGATCGTGGGAAAAAATGGCAGCGACCACCTGTAACCCAAAGTGAAAGGTGGCAAGGGTAAGGTCCTTCCATTTTTAGGTAGGGCAGACTAGTGGCATTGTGTCATTATGATATGTGACGTCATTCTGATATATATATATAGTCATGCAATAGAATGCCTCATGTGACCGAATTTCGGGTCACAGATGCGAGTGCTAACTGCTTGGCGGCAGACCTAGATATGGATACAGTACCTCTGGATAAACAACACTTCGCTATCTGCTGGGCATTATTATTGTTATCAATATTATTTATCGTGAATGTAATCAAAATAATCTTATCCATAAAAAAGATGTACCGGAAAGATCTCGATTACAATTTAAGGGTTTACCTACTCATCAATTGCAATTTGGCTTTCCAACGGCAGAGTTGGCCACTTACACATAAGAAAGAAGCCACCCGAAGGCCTCCGACATGGCTTATCGACTTGTATCGGACCGACATCATAACGTTTCATTATTTCGCCATAAAATAACACATATTCTGTGAAAATTTCAACCCGTCATTTACGATTCGAAACAAAGTTCCCTTTAAAGTTAGACAGATACTTGGCGTATTATTTACCTTTGCCCTTTGAGTATGAAACTTCTTAGAAAAAGGATTACTCGAATGAGCTAAGTCAGATCACTTAGGCCGAATTGGGAAACCGATTGTAATTCAATTCAATTTACGTATTTATTCACCAATAACGAGCGCTGCGAAGTTTATAGCTGTCCAGTTATATGGTCCGTCGACCAGCTTTGCAGACCATACAAGAAAGGTTCCTTATACGATTTTTAGACCTAAACAATGTGGCTAATTACTTGACAATAAGCGCTACGTTAAGCAAAATTTACTACGACACCAAGAAGTAGATAGAATTTATATCCCAAAGGCCTGTTTATCAACGTTTGTTTGCTGCCGAAAACAATTAATTTTACCTTTTATGTTAATGAGACACGCGAAACAAAATAAAACTGATAATGTCGCGGAATAGAAGCTACGTGAATTTAAATACGTAAAAGTAGGTTATAGGACTGGTGAGAACCCACCCAGTAGTTTAAATGGCAGCACATAACAGCACATTATCCAAGAGGTTATAGTTATTACGGCCATTTGCATAATGATATTTTACGAAAACATGAGTTCTACTTCTGCCATTGTACGCGAAGCCATTGTGCACCAAAACAAACGCCAACACGCAGTGACAGCCCAATGTCAGAACCGTCCAACTTGGTTAGATCTGTTTCATGTGGACCCGTTTCCTGTCAACCCAAAGGCTTTGTTCCGGTGTCAGCTACGGCAAGAGGTCTTTTCATTATGGTTTTCTCGTCGCATAGGGTTGTACGAGCCTTGACCCGGCAAAATAGGTCGCTCCCGGCCGGTCGGCCTGAGCAAAATGATTATGCATTTTGTATGCTGCTAATCGGGAAAACGTACAAATGGAGCTTTTATAGTTTCATTTTGTTTGTTCGGAATATTGAGGTCGTTTCGGCGAATGAGGTTTTAACTGCGTTCGTTACGAGCTCGAATTTGTTTCGCGTTTTTGCTGGCTGGGTATCGCTTGCTATTCAATGAAATTGCTGTTTGAACATTTACGCTAATTGGCGACGGTGCGAAGACCTTTTGGAAATTATAGGTACCTTTTGGTGACAGAAATTATATTAGTAATCCGGAACACAGTGATGACAGAAACAGGAATTACGACAGAACCTCCTTAGATTGGTCGTGTATTAAAATATAGTAAATCTTGAGTGACATAACTCTACATTAATCTAGCTAAAGACTTCTTTAAACCGCATATTTGTAAACTTTCCAATACCGCTCATATCGACAGTAATATCCGGGTTGTAATCTCCCCGTAGTGGCAAATCGATGCGGATTGCAAGTTCTTTGCAGAGGAATACGTCCCAGTGAAACCAATATCCCCTTCCGTTACTTGTTCCCGATTCAACCCTGATGCTTCGATGAGTACTCTATATAGTTTACGATAGGAAACTCTTTTTTATATATTCGGTGTGGAGTTCAATTGAGTGCTCATCTAATCTACTAATTAATATTGCAACCGATAAAAAAAAAACGACTTTATATATAAAGGCATTGCTTTATCCGCCAATTTTTGGCCTTCACTTAATTTTCGACGATCTCGAAGGTATATCCGGAAAAGGGGGGGAGTGGTCCGACCTTGTAACTGTAACATACAGATACGAATTAGATAGTTATTATTTTATTAACCATCTGTATTCAATAAAATAATAATTGTCTACAATTGTTTTTTTTTCACGAGTTATTTCTCTATTTTATACCAGCTCTCCTTATGGTAAGAGATAACGTTTGCCCATGACCAAAACAGTGCGACACAGGACTTTAAATTACAAAGGCTGGTGTAACACTTTTATTAGCGGTTGTCTACTTTGAGACATTTTGGTGTTTAGTCTCGAAAGCTCAGTAACTTCACTAGCTACAGTGTCCCTCAAACCGGAAGAGAGCAATGCTAACATAATGCTGCTTAGCGGCAGAATATCTGGCACTGTTGCCTACCTATTTACCTATTAGACGGAATCCTGCAGGGGACTTCTCCCAACGGTAAATTGGATAGCTCAATTAAATAGCTTCATTCAGCCAGCCAGTAGTTGCGTTCAGCACGTTTTATTTGTTTTCTGTGCATTTTTCGTATAACTATTGTATAATAATATTATGATATAAATAATATAATATAGCCAGGGCTTAGAAATAAGACACTTGAACACCCGAGTGTCAACCTTTTAACTCCAATAAAACATCACAGGAAAATAATGCAAGCTCCTGCTTTAGACGTCTGAAAATCAATATTCCTTTCCGTTACCCGTCCTAGTTCAACTTCGTATTGATTTATAGTAAGAGGTGATTTATCACCGCTATTTGCATAAACTATGCCTGGATAGCTGCTACATCCGTCCTACTGCGCTGAGAATAGTTTGAGAACAATTCTGCTATAGATTGGAATACAAGTTCATTTTGCAAAAATGTAAAGACCTCCGACTTGTAATAGTAATGAGATGATGATCTTTTACGCCTGAACAAATCTTCATAAGTTATAGCTAAGAAGCATTTTGACCATTTCAGCTTTCAAACAGAAAACACAACACATCGAAATTGGTCCATTCGGTTGGGAACTACACACAGAAACACACTAAAAAATGACTTAACCGATTTTGATAAAACATGTCTATAGACTAGAAAACCTGCTATTAAATAGAAAAAACTGCACCCAAATCGGTTCACCCGTTTCAGAGATACGGTTCCACAGACAGACATACATAGCGGTCAAACTTATAAAAACCCTCTTTTTGCGTCGGGCGTTAAAAAATAATAACTGGTCCATTGGGATTGGGGTCATTGGGACTGCCAGCCAGCAGCAGAGCAGTCTGGTATGTCATTACAAAATTGTTAAAATTATTTGCAGTTTCGATATCATTATATTGAATCTGTTTATCTATCTACTGGTTCTACTAACTAGCCATTTTCCTGAATGAGATTATATGATAAATGATTTTGATAGGTCACAGGGTTTAAAACAAAAAAATATATTTTTGCCCTCCTGACGACAAAATGTAATTTGGTATGCACACGGCGTCTTCCGAATTGTGCAGAGTAGACTATTAAAATTGCGGCTTACTGCTATATCAAAGGAGTGCAACTTTTATGCGACAGCCAGACAGGACGCGTTATTTTTTTTCTTATAAATGGTGAAGTAAAAATAGCTGTAGCGATGCTTGCGTTGTATGCAACAAACCTCTAATCAATACTATCCTTTGATGTGTGGACGAAAATCGATACAGTTTCACGATGTCAAAAGCCTTCCTTCCGAGACATGGCTATTCTGTGACATCACTCAAGATGGCCCATTGTGTAGAGGAGCTATTATCCGCCCCAGAATACCAACTGTAAATGTAGCAGTTTGAGTACTTATGTTGTAAAAGGGATCATGCGAGCTAAAATAAAGTAATCCTTCCATTAGGCGTTTCCTTCTTGTTCTTCCCGTGGAGAATTGTAGGGTTTGAACAAACGTTGAACTTATAATTCGTAAGTATATTTTGAATACAAAGTGACGTTCTCAAGTACCTATATTTTAAGAATCACCAAAAATACTATATTGGACTTTCACCTATGCGAACATTACACATTACATTCATGAAAAGAAAATAATATGGGACGAAACTAGCTATTATATTATATAATATTTTGTCAAGTTTTGTTAATATAACTTTTATGGAATAAAAATCACTTATCACTAGATTTTATGCTGCTTGGTTGGTTTTTAAAACAATAGCACGCATGTAATACATTCTCATATAAATTCACGTCTCTTTCAGCAAAGCATTAGATAAGTCTTAATTTAACTTTTCACATTTGTATCTCACATCACGGTAACGTAGACATGACAAGTGGGTAATTCATCGCCGCTATTGTTTTCCCACGAACAACTCGGCTAACACTACTATAGGTTTCATTACTATAGTTGGTAGTAACTTGTTAATTAATCCGCCAGAACAAAATGTATACTCTAGCGATAATTACTAACAAATCAATAACAATTGAATAAGGTAAGGCAGAATTTTAATCAAATGATTTAATTTCACTATTAAGGAATAGTGAAATGTGAAAGAATTAATTTGAATACAAGTTTATTTTACGCAAAATCGGAAAACCTCCGACTTGGCGAATGGCAATGACTTGATTGACGATCTTTAAACACCTGAACAGATCTCCATAAATTATATTAGGAGTACAAATAAGTTTCCGCCGTTTTTTTACACAAATTAAATATTTATTGTAGAAGAACGGTAATATAAATTTATTCAAAATATTGCCCATCACTTGCAACCACTTTTTCCCATCTCTCAGGCAGCATTCGAATCCCACGTCTGAAAAACTCCTTGTCTTTTGAGGTTATCCACGAATCAACCCAATTTTTGGTATCCTCATAAGATGTGAACCGCTGCGCCGTCAGAGCATGTGCTACGGACCGGAACAGGTGATAATCGGACGGTGCAATGTCTGGTGAATACGGCGGGTGGGGTAACACTTCCCAATCAAGTGTTTCCAAGTACTTTTTCACGGGAGCCGCAACATGTGGACGAGCATTGTCATGCAGAAGAATAATTTTTTCGTGTCTAGAATAGTATTGAGGGCGTTTTTCCTTCAGAGCTCGGCTCAATCTCATCAATTGTGTTCGATAGAGGGCTCCAGTAATTGTTTCGCTCGGATTAAGCAACTCATAATACACTACACCTAGCTGATCCCACCAAATACACAGCATATCGTAAATTTTTGGCCTTCCACTGCGATCTTTGTCTTCTACGTCGAAATCACCATTTTTAAACTTTTGAAACCACTCTCGACACGTTCTCTCACTCAAAGCAACCTCACCATATGCTTCTACGAGCAATCGATGCGCTTCAGCAGCAGATTTCTTTAAATTAAAGAAGTAAACTAATATTTCCCGCAAATGACGCTTACTTGGCTCAAATTTTGACATTTTCAACTTATAAAAATTATATTTTACCAATATAAAATCAATGATATTAATAGGTTATGTTGTTCTTGAATGTCCAAACTATTTTTTAAGCCGGTTATCATCTGCGAAAGCTAACCGAAACTCCGTGCCGCGCCATCTACAATAAAACGGCGGAATCTTATTTGTACTCCTAATAGCTAGGAATCATCTCCAAAACGTTAGCTTTCAAACAAAAAAATCTCATCAAAATCGGTTCATCCGTTCAGGAGCTATGACGTCACACAGATACACACATACACATGTCTACACACTCTACCAACTTATAATGACCTTCTTTTTCGTCGGGCATTAAAAATTCTGCCTTATAACTTTGCCTCTCCGCATATCGTTGGTTTTGAACGGACATGCAACGCATCGTCATAAGTGATTGGTTTAATAATCGAATAAACCGACTTTGTACACCTGGTTTTTCCTCTCTCAAAATATATACAGCTCAAAATTGAGAACCTCCACAATTTTACAGTCAGGTATAAAATACTCCTTAAAAACTGCAAAACAGTGCACACATGAATATGGTCCAAAACTGTACAAAACTCAGACAATAACAGCACCGTACCAAATGATACAGCCACCATTGTATGTTTTGTTATAAACTTATCTCAGGAGCGGGTGCTATTATAACTGGCTGCCTGACTGAGGAACAAAGTTGATGGGTTGAACGGAGACGGGCCATTGTTAGGAAACTTGGTTTGGTTCGACTCCACCAATACTGTAAATGCGAAAACGAGTTTGATACCTTTTGAACCTCCTACGCAATTAATGTAAGGAATGGAATGGTATATTTCCAACTCCTTCATATAAGAGGAGAAGTTTCTTATGTAATTGCTGATTGAATTTCTGGTCAATGCGACCTCCAGTGGTCTTAAACCTAGTGAGCGAAAATGCTGCTTTGAACCAAATAGCGTTTCACATTTCCCTTTTGGTACCAAAAGGCAGGTTTTAAAAAAAAAACTATTACTAAAGTGTCTAATCTTATGTCATCCAATCACTGCTCGGGAAAATTTTAACGGCAAACATTCAACGTTCTTGGCAGCTTGTTAGATAATTAATTTGATTATTGCGTTTTTGTCACTAGGTTTCAGTGTTCAAGCACTTGAGAGAATGAAGCTGGCGCCCAGATTAAATTTAGTGATATTTATTTCTGCTTGTCACACTTTTGCACCTGATGCTTTTGTCTTATAGACCTAGTAGCTTCGTAACTATTAGTAAGTCATTTTGCAGACCGAAGGTAGCCAAACGCGTTCTTCGTTCTTTGCGTATTGCGACATAAACATGCTCATACAGAAGGGCTTCAGACCGCGTCGATGATCAATAAAATTTAGAACGCAGAATGCCCATCTCTTATCTGACTACAAAATACCAAACACGTATTGCAGGTCATCATCGTCAGCCTATTCTAGTCCGCTGATGGACTAAGCCTATAATGAAGGTGCCCAATGAAATTGTTTTCTTTCCAGACGAGGGTGGCGGCAGCTCAGATCCTCACTCAGACAGCAGTGAGGACGAGGTCGTGGAGCACGTGACTCGCTCCACCGCAGAAATGGCCGCCGCGAGGGCGCAGGTACTCTATATGTTTTTACACCGATACCTGTGCACTGAGATTACGCGTGTCCCTAGTGAAATGGATACATTTACCGCAAAAACTTCTCAAACTTGACGACTTTATATACCTGACGACGGCGAATTCAAAAGGAAGGTTATGATTTCAGCTCACATGTCTGTATCTCGTATCTGCGGTCATCTGTTCCCAAATAACTTCTAAAGTACTTGTCACAATTTGACAAATGAGGTATCGTTAGAAGCGTCTTGATCGTGGTTGTATAAGATATCAAATTTTGAAAAATATTTTCACACTTTATATAAAACGTTTCATTGTAATGCAATTTGAGTACTTGGAGGCTTTTTTTTTGGAACTATTTACTATATTATTGAATGATGTAAAAAGAAGTTATTGAGCAGTAATCTTGCCCGATAACCGCATTACATTTTAAATTCTTCCACCAGGGCCTACTGTAAAGTATAAGATACCCAAGTCGTACTTAATTGCGTTAGTTGCTCTGAGCCTTCAAGATAGAAGGCGAAGGCGAACACAGGCTTGCGATCTCACAAAAAAAAAAAACAAAAAACAACGTTAACACACTCATACCTCTGCACTAGGATCCCCTATGTCGCAGATGGCATGGGCAAACAGAGCAACACAACGGCGCATATACGTAACGTCGAAATTGGCCGCGAAAAGCCACTTCAAGCTGAGGTTGCCATTATCTCGTCCGCGAAGAATTTGAGGTGTTTATTAATTTCCGTTTCTTTATTACAGGTGCCTACTATAAGCGTGACCCCACACAGTCCAGGAGTGCTAGACGACAGCTTGCAGCAGCTGAGGAGACTGCATGCAGCCGTCCAGCGGATGCGGGCGGCTCCACTGCCTCTCATAGTAAGATTATATACATCGAGACAGAGTTATCGTTTAGTTAACGGCGATAACACTACATCAAGACCCGATACGGGGAGGCACTAATTATAACATCGATAAAATCATTAAGCCGTGAAACGATGATTTCTCAGTTGGCCTTCGACTTACGTTCATTAGCTCGTGCGCTCTTGGTGAAGGAAACATTGCAAGTAAACCTGATGGTAGGACATTTTTAAGTTCAAAATCTGCCTGATGTGTGATGTCTCAAAATGTGACTTTGAGGCAGATGGCATATAGATAAAAACAATGCTCAAAAAAAAACCCACGTGTACCAACCGAAAGGACAAACAAGTGGCGAATTTAAAAATCGAATGAACCAGCTTTAATACTTTCATCCGATTAGTTCATGAAACTTTTCGTCAAAGGTTCACAATTGGCGAAAATATCACGAAAAAGGTACCATATATATACTTGCTGACAATATATATTCACACTCCTCGTCCTCTCACCTCGTTATGAAGTAGGGAGTGTTTCAATTGTATACATACTGTCGGTGTATCACTTGAAGTAGGTCCCCAACAGGGACTTCGTTTGGTGCCTATTACATGGTCCTTCGAGCCGGATACAATTTACTTGTTCAATTTGACAGGCAACAGGCAGCAGTCGCCTCAGCACGTCGTGCCCGTCACTTTGCAAAGACGGAGTCGTCGAACCTGATTGCTCGTCGCCCACACATCTCGACTTCTATCCCCAAAGTAGAAAAGGCAGTGGTAAGCGCAACAATCATTGTTTACGTGAATAGTGATAAAGCAAATAGACGTGTGCTTAGGATAACATCTACTCAATGAGGGCTTTTCATTTTCGATTTTAAAGAAAAAGGTAGTTCCCGCTGGCTCGATAGATAACTCTGTTTTGTCGTCAGTTGACAAAAAGTTGAAAATAAAATGAAAGTCACGATAGCAGAAATTTTTGATTGATGAAAAAAGCAAAGAGAGTACATAACTCTATGAAAAAAACTCACTTCGTTTTTGTTTCGTCTTGTGTGCGGCAACTTTGCGATATCATATTATATATTATTTTCATTTTGTGTAGTTACTTCTTTTACATTTGCTTGCTGACAAATCTTTATACTAATTCCTAATCGTCTATTTGTCTCGAATGTTTATTTTGATTTGATTCAAATAAAAATGTTTCAGTCGAACTAAAATTCAATTTGTTATTGATATCCTACCTAAAACAAAGCAGCGCCATCTGGTATCGATGATGGAAACATGGCCGCAAAAATCCTCATTATAAATGTCACTTTACGTGCTATATGAATATGAAATGCTCCAAGTGTCTGTAAATTTACCGAGGCTGAGTATATCCATGCGGACGAAGTAGCGGGGAACAGTTAAATAACTTCGCTCGATTTTTGACATTAATTTTGCAGGCGAATCTCGATCATGGGGTCTGTGGGAAAGACGCGACGAAGGGCGGCGCAGCTCTTGGGCAGCATTGGAACCAGGAACCAGACCAGAGTCCACACACCGGCAACGGAAGTAAGTTATACAACTGTTTCTCTTCCTTGCCACGCGTCGCCGTTTATTCCAATTTACACCATCCATGTATTCCAAATTTATATCAAGGAAGGCATTTTTTTTCTTTCAGGGTTGAGTGAATCATCTTTAAAAATCAAATTGATTATATTCAGGCATATCCAAATGCCAATGCCAATCCAACCCAGTGCAACTTGCATTGGAATAATTACTACTAAACATTGACAATATGTTTCGTTTAAAACTGTTTCTGATGCATTTAAATGAAATTACTAACGTACAATAACCTTTCAGCTAAAACAACTATTTACAACACAAGTATATTGTGTTGTACACCAGTTTTGACAATTTGACATTGATAGAAAAAGAATTGCTATCATGTTTTAAAAGCACTTTTTTTACTGGTAAAATTTATTGATAAGTTTCTTCACGTTGGCACGCATTTGTGAACGCAAATATCGCTCAAAATTTATTGTAGCTCATAATTTATTCCAAATTTAAAAATTATGAGCTACAAATGTTCGTGTTGTATCATTTTGCTACGAAAACTCTTATTTAAATACTATTAATACCTAAGACTCCATTATAAATTGACTTGTTTCTAAACGTTTTCAGTACTCTCAATGGGCACAGCGCTTCGCTGTCTTCTATGGAGTCCGAGGGCGAAGTACCAAGACCTGTCAGGCATTCCACACATTCACTCAACGACAATGATCTCGCTGTGAGTAAAATAACAAACCAAAGTATACTCATTCCCTTGTATTCCTTGGATCGAAAGTACTATTTCAAAACAGAGGGCTGTTTTAGTTTGGCGGCTGTGTCTGTCTTTCTGTCTGTAGCCATCATTTTCCGGCCCTTATTCTACTCTAGGTGTGGTCGGCACAACTTTTTTCTTCCATTGTCTTCTATCAGCCGTAATTCCGTCCTTTTTTACTCATATAATTTTCACGTAATCTATACCTTTTTCCCGTGGTCTACCTCATTTAATTTCAGGCTAAAAAGGGATTCTCCGATTTTAAATCGGTTTTATATCAATGTCGTGATCTCGGTTTATCATTTTAATTAACGATATTTATTTATTCCCAATAGTCTTCTGAGAATTCATTATAATTGTTGTCTTTGGCATGCAGAAAGACTTCGAGAAAGTGACGGCAGCGCTTCGATCCGGGGCCGTGACGGGAGCGGCGTGCATCACTGAAGGGTCACGATTGATCCCGCGACTGCCGCTACAGAAGTCTGTGTCCACACCGAGTATTGTGGCCGCAGTGCAACCGCCGCCGCCGCAGCCAATCAATATGTGAGTTTGCACCTTACTATCTCAGGATAAGTCATAAAATATATTCGAAAGGTCACGGGCGAAACCATTGGCATCAATTATTTGAAAGTTTCCACCTTACTACCATGAAATAGGTCACAAAATGTGTTATAAATTGCGAAATAACACTGTCACTGGACAGGATGATGGATGTCAATAAGACTAATCGGTCAATAAGACTGCGGTCGGTCAAGATACATTAAATCCGTCTATGTTTTCATATCACTAATTTTAGATTATAAATAAAACTGTTATTATAACAACACATTTGAACACATTTTTAATTTCACTATGACATTTTCTTCGATAGACTTTTGTGAATTATCTGTGCATGTTTTTGAGTCAATGTTTGATGTGTGCTCACTGTTTGCTTTGCTCATTTTTTTTTTACTTTAATAGCACAAACGTCAGTTCTTACTAGGAACTGAAGATTTTTTGCAACTTACGCACTGATTTGTAGAAATATTGTGATTGTAGTCTTAAGCCCTTAAGGAGAGCATAGACCAAAGTGGGTAAGTGTCCTTTAGAAGAGATTTGATCTCATTACGCGATCTAAACTCTAATACTTCTCCGCTTTGGTTGTACAGCCTTAATAGTCTTGTAGAATAAATTAGATCACTTTTAATAGTGCATAACTTAAACTTAGATGATCTTCACGCCTGCATTTAAAAATACTTCTACAAATATTCGATTACATTTCACTCAGTTTTAATGAATGCTGTAAGTATATAATTCGTAATACGGATTAATTTGGAATGCATAAGACGGCAATCACGATAGCTCTACACACTGACAAACTTACATGTGTGCAGGGTACGAGGTTACACAGAATGAGAGACGTCAGTTTAATGCAATTAGTCAGTTTACAAAAAAAATTACTTAACACAATGATTCCGATCATATCTAACACTATTTTTTTTAATATTATCATCTGTTAAGTAAATTCGATTCACTCGTATCATTATCAGGCACAAGAAAAGAAATAGGAGCTACAACTTGACATTTACATGGTTTTTTTCATTTATTCATTATCATTATCATTTTAAACTTAAAAAGTAAAACCTTAAACACAAAATTTCATCCAAATCTTTAGATCCATTTCCAAAAAAACGCGAAATAAATATATATATACAAGAATTGTTAGTTTAAAATAATAAAGCCATACAGTGCTACGACGTGGCTGAAAAATAGAATAACGTGAACAAAGTATCATAATATAACAAAAATACTCCGGTAAGTGCGCTCCAGACTCGCGCACCGAGGTTTCCGTGCCACCAATTGTATTGTATTTTTATTTATTTGTCAGGGCATGTGCCAAAATACGTATTCTGCGAAATTTTAGCGAATAGATTCGGCCTCCTTCAAGTTCGGACAGACAGACATTACAAGCTTACTCGTAGAGTTTCCTTCACCTAATTATGTTAAATTCATCAGAAAGGTCCATAAATGTTCTTTAACATCAGATCCCTTGTTGGATTAACTTTTATTACGCTGACAGAGCCTGTGTAACCTCTTGTTTATAAACATCAGCGGTAAACCCAACACCTGTAAGTTAGTCGGTATCAGTACCTCTCGCTCGGTGTTAGCCGGTCCGGCGGGGGTGCGAGCGAGACGGAAAGTGACGAAGACGCTTCAGCCGCCACCGTGGGGGCCACAACACAACTGGCCGGGAGACGGAACAACGCACATCAGGAGCATTTGGGGTTACATCGACTTGCGTTTTTGGAACAGTGAGTATACGGGAAATTGGACCTATGGTTTAAGCATTATTTTGGAATACTACCGTTGATGAAGATTTTAGATACGTTCATGGCATAATGTATGTATGTGTTGATTATAGCATTTTGTTCTCAATACATGATATAATGAATCTTTGTACAACTAACAATTACATTAATAGGTGAGTTGGAAACATTAATTGACAATCAATATTTTCTGGCATGCTTTGCACATGCTTGGCTTGATGTGTTTGTTTTGAGTGTTCAAATTTGATTTTGCATGTGAATCTTAAGATTAAGACAATGAGTGTATAATTACTTTCTAGACAAGCGTGTTACATTTTCACTAACCATCAGTCAAATGAGCAAAAATCCTCAACAAACACTATGTATTTGTTTTTTGAAAATAATATAATATTATTGATTTAATTTCATTAATTTCTACTTTAGACATGGTCATGCACTTAGATAGCTCAGAAGATTGTATGATATAATGTTAAACATGATTTAAAGGTTAGTTAATATGTTTGCCGCAGATATAGACAATACACCATAAAATTATCAAAATATAAAGATGGCACAAACATGTCAAAATATGTCTATTGTTCTTTTAGCAACATAATTGTTTCTGTTAGCAACATGATGGACATTCATAACTATACATAGGTATTCCTTACCTGGTGGTAAGTGACGCTGAGTTCGAAGATGTAGCACGCTTGGGCCAGATAAGGTCGTAGGATAATAGAACATGTCCTAACGCACTCTCTCTCTCTCAGTAACATACTGCTCTATAGAATTTTCTTTATTACATTTTATTACGAAATTTTCAAAACGATTGTTTTTGTTACACAGAGCAGCGTTTGACCATCACGCTGAGAAAAGGCGCAAGCGAGGCAGTTTGTTCTTTAGGAAGAAAAAGGTGAGTAACCAATGAGTTTTTACTCCTGTAATATTAAAGATTCCCTGTGTCACAAGTGGCATGGCTAGTAGACAAACCCAGTACAACACTAGTTGCTTGCCTCAAGATAATGAGGTTTAGGATAAGCACGAATTTCAAGACGCATGCAACGAAACATTCCTGCGTCGGGCAGGAATGCACGTTGCTCGCGTCCGTAGGTGAATTCCCTCGAAATTCTTACACGTGTCTCCCGGGTACTTGCGAAAATAAGAACCCAAAGTTGCAGTAGAACTTATGCCAAGTCCGCAGTAATACCACCGGTACACCTGATATTTCGTCGCCAAGCAGTGGCACTCGCATTGTTTGACATGCGCAGCTAATTAATCGATAAATAAATATATATTTATGCACATTTCACACAGCGCCTTCTAGCCCCAAACTAAGCATAGCTTTTATAGGGTGTATAGCCTTTGGATACCTACAAAAAATATTTTTTATAGGACAAGTCTAGAAAGGCGTCGCACGCGTGGCAAGCGGCCGGCAGCGGGGGCGATTGCGACTGGTGTGGACGTCCCCTTACCGATAAACCCTCGCTGTATTGCGATAGTGAGTATAGCCTTATTCGAGATATCATGGTTTATAGCTCAACTGATCCTAGTAATGAATCACCACGTTATGTTTTCAGATTGTACAATGACGGTGCATCAAAATGTGTGCAAGGATCACATAGTGGAATGTAACAAACCAAAAACATCCAAGGTATGTTCAGGCTCATTTTTAAGAACTAGAGTACCAGTAGAACATACCATCTCAGACGTATTTTTAATACCTGCTAGAAAATACGTGTGAAAACCTGTAGCCTTGTAAGACCATAGATTAAAAAAGTAATATTAAATAAGTACGTTTTTGTATCAGACATCGGTCGGAAAATCGCTGAGCGCTGCGAGCGGCAAAAGTAGCAAACGCAGTTCCGTTTCTGGCCAATCACAAAACTCGAATAGGTAAGTACTTACCACTGATAATAATAACATATTAAAAAAAACAACAAATCATAACTAGATGATCATAAATGGAAATAAAAGTATGTCATAATGTAGTGGAACATTTTCGGCATTGAATATTTTGCTGCTTTATTTGTTTTAAGGATTTTGGATGGAAATAAAGTCAGGACCAAGCAGTTTTTAAGCTGATGCATTTTGTCTTTGGTTTGCGAGCGATGATGTCTTAATATTTTTATAAATGTCCATGTTCAGGATTATAATGTGAGAGGATACACAAGTATGTGATTTTGATTGTTATAACATTGTTGTGATATTTTACATAATATGTTTTTGTATTCTATTGCTTTGTAATATTTGCTAGTTTTGTTTTTCTTCTTTTTTGTTTTGAACGAGTTTTTCTGTTCGGTTCTCGGTGAGCTGTTTGTTTTTGGTTTCTTTACGACCTATTTACGTGTAAGTATTGAGGTGGTTAATACTTAATAAGCGACACATTTTTACTCTTAACTCTTAAAATTCTTCTAAAACAAATATACTTTAGTAGAAAGAAATAAACTGCATAAAATTAATACAAAACATAGCTAAGGATTACTGCAGAAAAAAAACATATGCACTGACTGCTCTTCTCATTCCTAATTAGGGATCTTGGTTAAATTACTGTTGGTATAGAAAAAAATAGTTTATTTTATCTCAAGGAAGTTATTATGTCAATTATTGATGGTCTTCACACTAGGCCATAGCCTGTATCGTGAAAACCACCATACTATTAAAACTGTTATTATTTACTGTTTGATTAAAAGTAATGTTTCAAAATATAAAAAGATAGTAGAAACTAGTAACTAGGTAGTCTATAACTAAACGACACATTAAGCATAGGCAGTGGATATTGGCTGTGTCAATATAAAGTGGGCCCCTTATTCTTAATCTTACTCTTGATGGGGGGAGACAAGGCCGGCATTGACCCCCTACCTCATCCACGCAACTCCTTAAAGAACCAGAGAAGGACTCTGGGCTAGTAGCAGCAGTGGTGCAGCGTCTGCTGTGGAGACCCAGGTTTGCCCCTAGTTAGTCACTTTACCCACATAAAACAATACTGACATCGTAATCATGTCTACTGTGTACAGTGTTCGTTCGGGATAAGCGCATTATCTATTATGACGTACGTCGGTAGAAATAAATTCATTGAAAAGGATCTCCAACCCATCTACTGTGTGATGTTTCATCTAAGCTTTGAAATGGTTTCTATATACCAATTTAAGTCCTATTTGGATGAATATAATATTTATTTCGAGAGTTAAATATGATAACATAATATTTTTTATTGTCGAATTTGACATTATGTTAAGTGACAACCCGATGCTAAGCGACATATCGCTATACGTGACACGCAACGCCAGGATTGGGTTCACAATTATGGCTGCCGGATTGACAGTTTGCGGCAGATTTACAACTGGATGTATACCACCATCAATGAAATATGCAGCCGGAATTTTAAATTAATAAAATCACTATCACAACACCCACTATTCATATAAGAACCACCTCTATACTAACACACGCGTTCGATCCCTACGCACACAAATATACGTGTGTTGTACAGCAAGAAGGCGACATCCGGATGCTACTCCCCGTGGCGCCGCGTCGCGACCAAACTCGGCGTTCAGTAAGTGCGGAGCGATGCCTATCTCTCTCTTTCACTCATCCATCGCCATCGTTCTGTCTCGCTCCTTTTTTGTTCGGTTCAATCGTTCTATACAACCCATATTGATATTTGTGACTGATGGAAATTGTAATGAATGATATGGTAGATTCCACCACACTCGTACAGCTATTGAATTAGGATATTCTCTGAATAATAATCCGGCTATTATGTAAATCTTCTAAAATTCAGGTTGTTTTTTTGTTGACCATTTTTTATGGATTTTTTGGTTAAATTCCATTCTCAAATCAAGATAAGCGAGTCATATGTTGCATTCGCCATCACAACCTTTCTAAACTACAATATAATACATTTTGTCCATAACTTTTTAACGATATTTCATTCGCTGATGTGCCACATCTAACTCGCGAAAAAAATGCCAGTTTTTATGATAATCAGGCCAAATTAAGTTCGCATTGCTTTCAACTGTTGTACTGAGAACAACCTGTGTTTTGATATTTGTTGGTTTATGTAAGCCACGGATAATAGGGTAGATTATTAATTAAAGGAAGTGCGAGTCGACTTGTCCTTTTTCCTCTGGAAGCATTTCTATTGTTCAGTCTATATCGTTAATGCGCCGTAGTTCCATTTAAATAATGACAAATGTGAAATACATTATGCCATAAAAATAATCATATTGAACTAGAAATTAATAATTATAAACAATTTAAAAAATCGTATAAAAGATGCCAGGGGATTTGTTAGTTTTAAGCTCTGTAAAATGATTTAACGGAAAATATTTCCGGGTATGTCACTTCATTTGTAGTAAAATATCAATTTCACTTCGATATTCGTCCATCGATGCGTTATGTCTTGTGTTTTAGCTTAAAAGTGCGTTTTTTCCAAAGCCGTCGTGTTTTCATTTGTTGACACTTTATATCTTCTAGATTTGTTCTCGAATCATCCACGATGCCTTACTTGTGTATCTTTCTATCTTTGAAGGTAGTTTGACACTCTTGAGAACGCCGTTGTTGTAGAATATACTTTTCATCGTTGAGATTTGGGTTGAGTTTCGTTCGTCTGTGCTTGTTATGATTTTTTTCAGGTTGTCTTTTCAAGGTGGTACATTGTGTTTTTATATTATAATATTATATTGAGAAGTATAATTTTATTATATTGTTTATGTATATTATTTTTATGACATATAATAATATTTTATTATTTAAAGCCAGCTGTTCCCAATAATACAGGATTTGTATATGCCAGAGTGAGATATATTTTAAGGGGTATCAAATAGCTTCATATGGAATATAGCCACATATTTTTAGTATCAATTTATTTATACATTTTATTTATTTACCTTGAATAGACAATATATACCCAAAATGATTTCAAAGTTATATTTATGCATGTTTCTATTAAAGTTGCAGATCAGCTTTCTATAAAACGCTTCTTCTTATTTATTTAGGCTTCGCAGAACTAAAATGGATTTATAAACTTCAAAATAGTGTATAAAATATGTAGAAGTATGTTTGAGGAAACCTTATGTTCATACAATCATTTGTTGCGTCGGATGAAATTTGACCCTGTTTTACTGTCTCTGTTTAAACTTATGGCAACACCGAATAACAAGGTGAAGGATCTCCTTTGTCTTGAATATCATATACTGCGGGTACTCGGGTTTACAACACAAATGTTCGACACGAACTACAAAGTTTTTAAGAAAATTGTTTCTCATTCATTGTAAATACCATTAAGACTGACAGATTGTATATTAAAAATAATGATAACCAAGAAAATAAATCTTTTAAAAAATATGTAATTATTAACTTCGTAAAAAATACATTGTAATATAAACACCAACTTTCTTCCTATTTTCCTAGCAGCGGTAATCGTACGAGTGGCATTGATAATATTGTGCGCTCTCTGTCCTTAAATCTCTATACTAAGGCGGATTCTATTATAACGTAGAAATGCTGAGAATAAAATTGAAAGTATCTTGTTATTCTTTGGTGTTGCCATATTTTATGAAAATGTTGGAAAATCTCATGTTTATTTTGTTATTTCAGCACCGGCCACATTTATAATGACGATAAAGATTCGGATCATAAACATGATCAAAGCAAGTAAGTGATAAAATAATTTTTTACATGACTAACATATGTGGCGCAATCTGCCGAGCTGATGTTAAGTGGCTACCGCCGCTTTTAGACGACAGCTTTAAGGGTCATGCGGGGAAGCCATTATTTTAATTATGCAAGTACTACTTACTTAATGAGGCAGTATAACCTACTAGAGCAAAGTAACTCCACGGCAGTAATCAACAGCAGTACTCAAGCAGCAAGTAATCAAGCAGTTCAACCGCTAGCTGATGTAATCTCACAGTTCAGATGGTAGTAACTCTGCCTTTTACGCTGTTGGTTGTTGGGTTCGAATCCTACCCAGGATAAACATTTGTGTATTATATATACAGTTAAGAGTTGGGAACATCCAAGTCAAATTAATGTAATATACAGACTTTACTTTGCGTAAGTACATGTTTATATAGGGTATTGAGTATACTGAGTATTTACTCATTTTCAGATTCATATTATGACCCCAGTCGACCTCCTTGGTATAAACTTCTAAAGCCCCATCATGTTTTGCTGTTGTTATGAGCAGGGGATACCAATAAACTTATATTTACTTGATGTTAATCAGTTTGTTGCATCGTCACTTAAAAAAAACCTATTTTAAATAATAACATACGTTGCTGGCTCTCGATCTTAAGACTCGCCTTTTTTATTTCAGCGCTTCAGACGACGCGTTTGCTGCGGAATGGCCAGAAATATTCCTCACGCCGGATCAACTGGGAGAAGAAGCTATTTTACTGGGACTGGGCGCTTTGGAACCTGATACGTGGGCCGCCGGTGCTCCTAAGGGACTGGCTAAGTGAGTTTAACATTATTTTCTAAGTTTTGAAACTACTATTTCTTTAAATTTTATTTTAATTTTATTTATATTATTTTTAGTATAAATTAATAAAATTTTATTCTTTCTCAAGTTTTCAAAACAAACGCGTACAAGAATTGTCAAAAATCATCTCACAACTGATTAGTTAGAAGGGGCTATGTCACTAGGATTGGGTGATTTTGAACCTGACACAGACGCCGGCACTTCTTAGCAATTTTTTAATTATTCCTTAGGTTTCTTAGGTTAGGTTGTTCCTTAGCTAATCAGTGCTGAAAACAATATGACAGTGCTTTGATTGTTCAAAAATGTATCTCACACCGATCCGTTGACAGGAGAGGCTGACAACTTCTTTTGTTCATTCTGCACTTAGTTTTTATGTAATAAGGTTTTTCTTTTGCAGACAACTAGGCGACAGAGAAACGAAAAGACAAGAACACATCTACGAGTTAATACTTACTGAAAAACATCACTGCCTCACGATACGATTAATGCAAAAGGTAATGTGAATTATTATTAATTCATGTTATCATTAATTTAAACTAGCTGACCTGAGAAACGTTGTTCGGCTTTGATTAAAAATTCGACATTCTGCTTTGAAAAAGACGATTGACAGCTGACAGTAACAAAAATCCCGTACAGAAAAACACATTTAGTTTTTCTCAATATTGACAACTTTCCTCGATTATTACAAACAATGTAAAGCAAAAAATAGCCAAATTGGTTCTGCCGTTTTTAAGTGATGCGCTTGCTAAAGAACAGCGTTTAAGTTTTTTTAAATTAAAATTCAATTAAGAAAGACTTAACCTAATGCAATAATGTTATTAACTTGTCAATTATAATATAGGGATAAAGATAGGAATACAAAATGTTATACATATTTAACAAATTTCCGTACCAGACTAATGTTCCCACTGCAGGGACACCGGCCTACCGGATAACTGAGAGTGAATGGGCGCTGATCTACCACGGGAGCCCAATTCGTATAGATCCGAATTTTTTAGTTCTAGGACATACCAGTTTGCTCATGATGTTTTCCTTCACCGTTTGGAGAACGTGATTTTGCGCACATACATATTTCGAGTGAAAAATTCATTGGTGCACCTGTGGGTTTGAACCATTGACCTTCATATTGAATGTCGGCGTCTGTGCCCCTGGGCCACCGCGCTCTAAGCAACTACGATTGATACAATATGTATTTCATTCCAGATGTTTGCGGAAGGCATGGGTCGGTTCCCCGGCGTCACGGCCGCTCAGATCGCGCGCATGTTTCCGCGGATCGAAGAACTATGGTCGCTACACGCGGCTTTGCTCGCCAAACTTCGCGCGCGTCAGAAACTAGCACCGTCTATTACCACGATCGCGGATATCTTAGCCGAGACCTTTGCGCCTACTAAGCATCACAAACTCAAAGCTGCCTATGGTAAGACGTTGCGATAAAATTACTGTACTCCACATACAATTTCTTCCTAGATACTACATTTCCAAAATCAGAAATCTACTTTTCCTACAAATAAGCAACGAACGAAAAAAAATTCAAGATTTTTTTTTAACCCTGACTGCATAAAATATGGGACGAAGTTAATGTAGGCAGTTTCTTCTATTTTTAATCGATACTTGTATTATACCGATTATATCGGACTAAAAATATTTAAAACTTGACTACTATGTGTGGGAATACCCAAATCCCTTCGCATTGAGACGTTTCATATGATTATAAACTTAATTTATTGCAAAATGTCCTCTTTATTTTGATTATCTGTTAACGCATTTGTCCTCAGGCGAATTCTGTTCACGGCACCGCGACGCAGTGGACGTGTTCAAAGAGTGTTGTACGCGCGATCCAAGACTCGCCCGGTTCATTAGGAAGTGTCAAAGCAATCCTTTGTTGAGGAAAAAGGTAATACGTAATTTGTTGGTATGTTTTTTGTGTCTTAGCAACTTAGCAAAAATGGAACTAATTTTGACAGTTGGAAATTTTTCGACGGTAAAGAATAAGCGTTTGAACAAATATGGAGATTCCATAGAGAGAGATAGGAAATAGAGAGAGAGAGAAGTTTTTTGCCGAGCTGTTTTGATATATAATAATTGTACGATTTATCAATGTATTGTTTTGTACACAGGGTGTCCCAGAATGCGTGTTATTCGTGGCGCAGAGGCTAACAAAATATCCCTTATTATTGGAACCGTTACTTAAAACAGCTGGAGATGACATGCATGAGAGGGAGCTTCTGCAAAAAGCATTGTGTGGTGTTAAGGTAAGGTTTTTATTTCGATTATTGTTCATGTTAAGTGTATTGTATAACAAGGATTATATGTATAATAGAAGTTCAAACAAGAGCCAACAGCCATATGTTTTTTTTACTTAAAAAAAAATGTTTTTAGTAAATATTTTTATTTTATTCGACATATAAATACCAGAATAAAAAAGAAAAAGAAAGAGATCCATTATTCTCTCTGTATAAACCCGATTTTGAACACAGGAGATAATGAAAATTTATTGGGTAATTTTTTAGGAAATCCTAGTCGATGTTGACAATCAAGTGGCAGCCAAGGAACGGGAAGACCGGAAGCTGGAGATATACCACCGGATAGACCCCAAGTCGTTTACGAACTTCCGGTCCGATAAGTTCAAGAAAAGTAACATACTGCAGGGGAACAGGAGTTTGATGTGAGCATTTGAATATTATGTCAATTTTTTGTTGTGTCTAGATGAAGGACTAGTTGGCAGCCAATCAATGTTAAGTGAGTACCGTCGCTCATAATACGACTCAGGCCGTCTCTCGACGAAGTACGAGAAGATCCAAGAGACTTCGCGTTGCACACATCCAACCCTCTGAGATAGGGGTGTAACGTTATATGCGCCTGAAATATGTAGGCACGAAATTGTCACAAGTTCTACTGCTATTTTGGGTTGTTCTTTCTGCAATATCCATAGAGAATTAGGCTTTGTACGAAATTATTCTTCCATATTTGAATGTTAAGAATAACTTCTGAATTCATAAAACCCTCCTTTCCCCACAGATTTGAAGGAGTAGCCACGCTAATGCAAGGGCGAAGCAAAATGCAGACGCTTCTAGTCATCGTATTGACGGACGTATTGTTCTTTTTGCAAGACAACAACAATAAATATACGTTCTTCACGCCTGACAACAAGGTATAGAATCTTTTGAATTGAAGATTTATCGTAGTATAATTTACTTAATTATAAAAAAAACGGTCTAGAAAGTGGAAGAAAAGTGGAAAAGGGATTTAACCTTTGAAATACCGAGCGTAAATGTCAAAAAAGTGATGACGTCACATGCGCCGTCATCATCATGGCGTCGTAATTACCGCTTTATACAAAAAATAACAATTATTCTACAAGTCATATCAGTTTTATCTTTCTGTAAACGACAATGTACTAATTGATATATTTCCTATCTACGAGGTATCAAAATGAAGTCATTATTTAAACAGTGTCTACATCGTTTACAAGCTCTAAATTTGCAGACTATGTGGGCCCGATTACAAGAAATAAAACAATATCATAACACAATCCAAATAATAAGGACCTTATGTTCTTTAATCTCTAAAATAACTGCAAATCAGTTTTCTGTTTTCTTGTCTTTACAGACGGGTGTAGTGTCTCTAGTGAAGCTACTTGTACGTGAAAAGGCAGGGGCAGAAGGTCGGGGCCTATACCTCATCTGCAGTGGACCCAGCGAGCCTGAAATGTTCGAATTAAGGGTGCACAGACCCAAAGATATACATGTCTGGATACAGAACATTAGGTAGGTGGCAAGTCTACCTTAGACTTAAAAAAAAAGGACGACATGACACACAATATCTGATAACATTAAATTGGTTCTTATAAGTTAACAAGACTAAACACACAGTATGCTAATAATTAGATACATGATAACAAAAAAATCCCCGACTCAGCATTATGCTGAGTAGCTGCATAATTGCTACCCATATTGCCTGAAATAAAGATTTATTATTATTATTATTATTATTTAGCAGTAGTGAACTTGCGCTTGTGATGTTGCGCTGGTTTTCTATCAGGTCCTCCGAGTGGGTGATATCGCGAGCAAAGACAAATTACCAATAAGAGTATGCAAATGATAACTACCTACTTATTTCAATAATACTACCACTACAGAAGGTTAGGTAGTATCATGCCAAATTACAGTTATTTTGCAAGTGTGCAAGCAAATATTCCACTAGGTCATTTTACTGCGGTATTGTTACTGGCATCGTGTCAACATATCAAGTCAGCAAAGCCTGTGCTGCTTCGTTTGCAACAAGACTAAATTAAAATTATTTTCGTATATAGGGCAGCGGTTCAAAAGTGTCCAGAAGAATTGGAGGAATCGGAGGCGGGCGCCCAGGCGACTTCGGCGGAAGAGAGACAGCGGCAGTTAGAGTGGAGACACGAGAATATAAGACTGATTACTGGTAAGCGATAAAACATCATATTATATATAAATTGTCATAGTGTTTGTTGTTCTAAGACCACATTGAAGGCTGGATTTAAAGTTAATAAACTTTTAGAATCAGCTATAAACTTGCGGTAGTTGGTACTTACAGACTTAAGTATAGTCGAGATAATGTATCTTTGTTAGTACGCAGTTGGCTGTAAAAGCATTTGTCTTACCATCAATAAATTTGGAAATAGACAACAATACATTTCGACCCTTTGCAGCCAATTTCAGAGCAGATAAGATACGTCGTCCCAACTGTAAGCACAATATGCTTAACACGAGCCGTAATTTCTGCTATGCCAATATTTGTTTGGGATCGCACACAATCGAGCCTCACCTTATAGTTAGTGCCATCGACAAATAAGCTATGGAAGAATGTGTTCGATGTTGCTATTGTTGAAAAAAACAATTGATCCAAAAATATTATCGAGGCTAGGCAGCGGAACTGACTTCGCGTGTGAGAGTCAGTCAGGGTCGAAACTAGAGTCCACGGCCTAGAAGCAAGCAAGGTTTCAAAACTAACACGTTGCTGCCATCGTAGAACACGAGCAAACTTATGTTTTCATTTTTTGATACTGTCTGTCACAGAACACAGAAACACTAAATTTCAAAAAATCAAGTATTTGTTTCATAAACTTAACTTTAACTTTAAATAACACATGTTATTCGTTTTGATACTGTTTAGACAAGTGTGGCACTTATTTGTATAGTCTTATTTGAGTTGTTGTGGGAAGCATGTTATTTGTTTGCTTATATTGTATAACAACACAATATAGAGTTTAAATGTTTATTATTATACTTTCAACACGTTATCAATACTTTCAAAACTTGAGCTACTTGATTTGAATACTGGATAATTTCTGTAGTTTCTTGTTAAGTAGTTTCTTTGTCAATTAGTTTTAGTTAATTATTATGTCGTTAATCTATGCAGTCTGAATTAAATTTCGAATTTGCTTAAGTCATTACAATAGCATGGACAGAAATAAATTTAGATGAATTAAATGGAATGATATAATCACTCTTTTCTGATTGAACAGATGAAACTCCGTGGTGTCACATAGAAGGTGATTTTCAAATTAAATGTATGGCATGACTGTCTAGCACTTATTATGTTTAAGTTACATTTGGTATCAAATTTTTATATTTTTATTTGCTGTATGTGGGCAATTTTATTTTCTATTATGATTACTGATTTTATAAGATGTATATATAATAATATATTGGTGTAAATTATATTCGTGGCGCAATATTAATTTTAAAATAATGGGAACCTTATTCAAAATTTATGTTGGTGATTAATGTTATTGAAATCACACTCCTGCATGATTATTATTGTACAATATATAATTTTTACCCTAGGCTGTGAGGCGAGATACAAATATTTTATGTTGGCATCAATTTATTTTATTTTTATTTTTGATTATTGTGTTATAATTTCAATTGCGAAAATAAAATCTCGTCTTTTAGTTGATACCCTGTTACAACTAGGGTTACGTACAGCGTACAAGAAAGTTTTAACATTGATGCTATCAAATGATGTTGTTTTATATTTTGTATATTCCGAAATATTATTAACTTTGCATATTTTGATAGATCCATAGCCTTATGTAATTAAAAAAACACATGTTACTGACGAAAAATAACAATTAATCTTTCATGAAAATAATTGAACAGTTTTGGATATAAACTTAAAAAGATGATTGTTTTAAGTGTTTAAACCTATTTGATATAAGTATATAAAAAAAGAGACCATAATTATTATTGTCTAATAAGTAAAAAGTTCTGAAAATTATATAGTATATTGGCCACCCAGTGATAATTTGCCGCCCCTATCTCGCTTCGCGCCTTGTACTACGAAACGAGACGCATAAACGACAGGGAATGGAAAGCGATATAGTAAAGCAAGTGATTTTAAAATTGAATAATCCGACTTAAAAGTACTTTCATCCCCTATTATGTCATTCATACCTAACCTTACAAAATTAACAAAATAATGATCCAAATAGGTCCACAAAAAGCTAAGATATTGCGTAATAAAAATACAAAAAAGAGTGTTAAACAAAATTAATTTACCAAAAGTTCATTGAATAAATGACAATAAAATAAGGATGGTAGCAACTTTCTTGTACGCGACTGGAATTTAGTACTAAGAGATATATTTCAGACAGGTAAATGTTGACAAATCTTTTCAGAGGCACTCCGGGTGAAGGATAGGGAATATGCAACGTTGTTGGAGGAAAAGATGGCACTACACATGAAGTTGGCCGGACATACTGGGACATCCATGTTGGATATACCTAATACTGGTGAGATAGTGACTTTCTGCTGTCTTAAACCTAAACCAAAATAGCTAAACTGGAAATTGAAGGTAGACAGCGTGATGTTAAGTGCCCTGTCCATGATAACTTGGGTTCTCCCGTACTTAAATCCAAATCGAGTGGCATGCTGCCGTCACTGAGACATAATGGTACAGGCTACAGTTAAGTTTTGGGGTGCAAAATTAGCAACCCAAAGTAGCTGGATCACTTGTGCCAAAATGGAACAAATATTGTTCAAAACCTATCGAGTGTGGTATTAAAATTACAGGTCTTTTCATTCGATTCAAAAAAACATTTAATTTTCATGATAAATAGCTCGTTAATTTATGTGTTTCTTGTCAGGAATAAACACAGTTTTTCCTGGAGGTCTAGTGTTCCCGGACTACGTGAGACTAGCTGCGCCGAGCCAAGATACGCATGCGCTATGGCAAGAGGTCTGCAAAGTTGTCAAGGTAACTTTTTAATGTTTATAAAAGTCCAAGCAAGATAATTCACAGGTACATGCACTCCAAGACACTTGCTTACGTCACTTAATCAAGTAACCACATTTTTGCAACAAAACACGAAACTATGGAGAAAAATAAAATATAACAGTCTGTAAAAAAATATAATATTTTAACTAGTGGTGTAAAGTTTTTACAAATCTCTAAACAGAATTTTTTTTCTAAACTAGAACTGGCGATAGCGGTATTGACGTAGATTTGCATTCAGTCCAATTTTGGAGTAAATCTTCTTGGTAGACAAGGTAATAATGAACTTGGGATTGATCGGGTCAATGCAAATGTAATTCGCTTTTACTTATTCTGAGACATTCACCCAGGAAGCCGTTATTAGTTGTCTAAGGCTGGCTCTATATTAGGTTGCTCTTTTTTATGGTGTACCTTCATATAAATTTGATAAAGAATTTTCACCCCAAGGTTGTTAAAAATGAGATGAAGTCGGTTTCTTCGTTTATATCAATGATTTGCTTTATTTATTTATTGTATTGTTGGACGGCTCCGTGGCTTAGTTGGTAGTAGCCCTGCCTTCGAAGCGAGTAGTCCCGGGTTCGATTCCCGGGCGGGCATACTTTGTGTGGTGAGCATGAATTTTGTTCTTGGGTCTTGTGTTTCTGTGTTTGTCCATGCCATCTGCGACACAGGGAATCCTAGTGCAGAGGTATGAGTGTGTTAACGTTTATTTATTTATTTATTGTTATGTTCTAGGAAGCGTTAGAAGTCTCAAGCTGCACGCTGACGTCAAGCGGAGCCCTGGGGCGCAGCACTAGCTCAGCCGGGGAGCGACACTCGTCCACATACGAAAGCCCAGCGCTTCCGAGACGAGCCGACACGTTCGCGGGATTCGACGCGAACAAGCACAGAGGTATTCATGCTGCCAGGAAGCACTGCAAGTTTTTATTAACGGCCAGTAGAGAACTGTGCCGCAGCAATAGTCAATATAGTTAACATAAGCCACAAATAATAGCCTAAGTAAGGTTATGTCTATAGAAGGGTACACTTTATTTTACACAGTTAAAGAGAATAGTGGAAGACATCTTCTCTTAGCGCTGGTGGTAGTGGACCGTAGGGCGTAGCTGCTTCGTAGCACAGTCCTAGTATCTTGCTCGATGATAGTTTCGATTGTTTCGAAGCTGTAATAAAATTGTGCTACCTCTGAACAGCTAAAAAATAGTGCCAGTTTTGAAGCCGCGTGTAGTGGCTCAAAGTAGCAACAACCTTCGAATTTAAAGTATATGTCCGCAGCACCTTGTTGGCCTTTATTTTTTTACTAAACGATAAGACTGACTGAATGTTTTGATCAATTGCAGGAGTAATTCCCCGGCTATCGACCGACACACCCACCGAAACGGTCGAAGACGCGGAACAAATAATAATAGGCGCTATCGCTCCGGTTGAACACCTGAGCGACGACGCGGCGCTGAAAATGCAACACGCCGTGTACACGCTCACTTGCATAGTATGGCAGCAGCTCACAACCATACACAGGTAATATATAGACACTGTGATATGCCTATCTATACCTATGACCTTCATGTTCCGATCTTTACTTACTTTTGTTTCGTTTCCTGTACCAGCCTCTAATGTTCCCACTGCAGGGACACCTACTCTCGATAATTGAGAGTGAATGGGCTTTGATCTACCACGGGAGCCCAATCCGGATTGGTAGATGTCACATGTCATCGAATTTTTGGTTCTAAGACATGCCGGTTTTCTCACGATGTTTTGAGAACGTGTTTCGTTTACTCACAGTATATTGTAATGTCTTTTCATTTCAGTTTGGAAGCACAAGTTTGCGCTTGGCGGTCAAGCGGCGGCGCCCTATCGAGAAGTCACGACGCTCAGTTAGAAGAACTAAGGCATGCTCAAGCCAGATTGACGGCGGAAAGGGCTAACTGGGAGGCGCAAAAGAATGCTGATTATTCGGCCATAGCCTCTGGTATGTAACTTTATCCACTGTACTGTACTGTACTGTACTGTACTGTATCTGTATATTCCACTGTAGTTAATATGTTTTTAAATCGCTTACACATCCATATGGATGCACTTGCGACTCAGGGAATGTTGCAAGCGGTATGAACACAAACAATTAATGTGTTATACAGTGAATAGTTACGGATTTGTAGTGTTTTGTTGTTCTGACCACTGGAAAATATCTGTTCCTTACGTAACTTAAATAAACATACCATCCTAATGACAGTATTATATTGCCTTACAGAAAAGCGTCAGTTACAGTTGGCTCGCCAAGAGTTGATTGAACAGCAGAAGGACGTTGAACAACAGCGCGAAAGGCTATACAGGAGGTTGGAGAGATTACAGCAACACGGTAAATATTATACAGGGGGTGGCAAGAATACGAATAAGGAATGACTGCTATTTTACCATTTTTGGCTCAAGCTTTTTCACTCACTTTTGACGTTCTTCTTCGATGCCTTTTCCGCCCTTACAGGATATTTTTCTCCATTAAATGTGGGACCACCTCAAAAGTACACCCTATTATATTAAAAAGTAATTATCTTAATTGGTCCACAATTAACGCAGATATCGCGTAACAAACGTAACAAATCGCGTAACAAATACCGGCCAAATGCGAGCCATGTGTAACATTTGTGATGTAACTACAAATTTACTTTGTTCGGGTTTTTTCCTTAACTTGTGCAACAAGACATATCTTAATTACTTAAAAACTTAATGACTTAATTAACTTAGAAGTTTTTTTTCACAGCTCCAATTTCCACAATTGCAGACATATGTATTTTATATTTATTTCAACTTGATGTTGTCTCAGATTATTGCAGTGTTTGCGTATAAACCTGGAGACTTGTATCGGTATTGACTTGTACCAAATGAAAATGTTTCACAGGTGGGTCTCAGGAAGAAATAGCGAGCGTGGGTACATTGTCGCCCGACTCGAGCGTTAGCGATACGACGCGACGGAAAGAACCTAAGTGGCGAAGTGAGTACGGCGGTTTGGCTGATTTCTATATCGTTGTTTGTAATTGCTATGACAAAGTTTGTAAAGAATATATTTTTTTAAATATTCCTTGATATGGATGGGGGGAAAACTGGATGTGCATTTTCGTTGGGATTTTTCCAATTAAGTCGCTTTACAGCTGTATCAAATTGTGAATCAAGATAGGAAAACGGCTGTCGGATCACCGAGTAAAATATATATTAATATGTAGTGACTATTGCTAGGTAATCGTGGTTCGACCGGGTCGGAGTCGTCGGCAAGCGCTTGTAGCGTGCGCGGCGCCGTGCTGCCGCCGCAACTACTCTCGGCGCAGAACGAAACGCGCGCATCGCACGCTCCTATACCCGTGAGTACGAGTATCTTAATTTTGGAGCTTAACGGTAAGAGGATGGTACTGTTCAAACCCACATTAAAGTTGGTAGGTTACTAATGGATATCCACAATCCGCTTACCATCCGCTTACAATAAAATCCGGGCGTTTTGTTTTTATAAAAAAAAAAATTTTTATAAAATTTTTATAAAAAAATAAAAAAATATAAAGGACCAGAGCTGTTTATTTAAATAAATTAATATGCAAGCGTTTGGCCGTAATATGCATCTTAACAAAAGATCGATGGATTGTGTGAAAGATGATATGCGTAAGAAAGCAGTGAGTACTGAGATGACGTCTGACAGAGGGAAATGGAAGAAAAATACATGTTGCTTTATACTAATAATAGTAGCTGCGCGGATCCAAATCATACCTTTATTCCGCAGCAGTTGGTGAAACAACAGTTACCGTTAAAGCTGGCGAGTGGTAAAATTCAACAACCGCCCCCGGGCTACCACAGACTGCATGAATCGCCTAGTGACGTGAGTATTTAATTGTACTCCTATTCCATAATTAAAGAATGTATTAATTGCCCGCATGATAAGTGATAATTCCTTAAAGTTTAAGAACATTTTCATCTAAGTACTCGCCTTTCGCGTGCTCCAAATGCTGAAATATCAGCTTTATATTTATCGTGTCAAATATCATAGTCCTGAAACAGATCGAATGGTTGGTTACATTTCAGGAAATCGAGTATCCGAACGTATTTTAAACGGCAAAATTATTTACTATTCGTAAGTAATATTCTATGAGTAGATTGTGTCTAAATTCGCTGTTGTATCTGTTGGTAAAATTAATAAATATTATTGGTGTTGTAATTTCTGATACGTGTTAACAAATAATCTTTCAAGTATTCAGATGAGATGAGATGCATAAGATGAGTACGGTAACACATTAAGAGTGAGCATCAAAAAATACAGGCCGAAACTTCTTCAAATGCAAAAAAAAACCTGACTAATATTTTATTGTTCAACAAAATATTTTAATTTCATCTTATTAAAAAAAAATTGAGTATTTCGATACTCGAACATGTACTGAGTAATTTGCATTATTATTCAGTCGTATGTGTTCCTTTATTTGTAATCTGTGAATCCCAATCGTTTACGTCTTATCTTTTACTATGGCCAACGTAAACTCTGCATCTTAATCATATAAATCGGTAGCGAGTTTTAGGATATATGGTAAACATCATTCGAACAAACAATATTTGGTTTTTCTCCGAGCTTTATTTATCAGTATATTCAAATAACAATAACATAACATAATAATAATAATAATATTATAATAATTTGAGATTCAACAGACGGCAACCTTTTAAATTTGAAATTTAAACACGTGTCACTAATTACTCCATTAAATACTGCACCGCAAATTGGCTTCGGTAGAAACAGGTACACATTGGCTTACCTTGACTCCTAACTTCTATTCTATCGTAGATATCGATGTTTACAACCATTTTGTCTGTTCAGCTTTTGTTGTTAGAGCTTGTTGGGTCTTCACTTCTCATTCTATTAGGACCTATTTGTATAACCGCATTGACCGGTCAACTAGTACAAATTATTTTTAACATTAGCTCTATCTGTGTAAGGTACATAATATTCACCTGGAATTGTTGGACTGATTTCGCTGGTAAAATTTTATTTTAGTTGTTTTTAGGAATGTGTACATTTTGTTAATACATTATTTTATACACACAAATAGATGTTTTCATGTTGGCCATGTTGATATGATCGACTGAATGACATAAAATGAACAGCCTAAATTAAGTTTTGGGATAGAAGTTTCTTATATAACTTATAAAAGCTCTGTGGAAGAATTTAATAAATTGATCTCTTTAGGTGTGAAAGTACATATGAGAAAACGCAAATAAGGAAAGTTTACATGGCAATTATTCCTGAGATATTTTTTGTTAAATCCACTGGACACATGGTTAGTAACACAAAATCACATTAATGGATTTTTCGAATCTTCTGAGGATGTTCAAGGAGATGTACTCGTTTATGTCTTAATCCTCTTTCTGGTGCCAATTCCCTCCTATAATAGTATATTGTACTTGCAGCACCAGGGCTTAGTCATACACCACACAAGGACCGGCAGTTCGCCCGCGCCGTTGCCTTCGCAGCAACAACCTAACAACAAAGCCACTAGGTAAGATACTTCAAGCCTCGTGTACAATAATCTTAATAGGCAGCCCATAAATAACTGATCCCCTACAGAAGTATGAGGAGACTCAAGTCGCGTCCATTTACCTGTCATGAGACAGGGTTGCAACTTCTCATGCGCCTGTCATTATACTGGCAGTACGCCGCACTGCTTGGCGGAAGATTTTCAGATGTGGTGGCATAATTTCTCCGGACGATCCTGGCACAGTTTCTACTGCTACTTTGCGTTGTTCCTCTCGAACCACCCGGGGACAAGTGTCGGGACTCAGGGAGCCTGCATTCGCACTACTTTTTGGCGGTAGTTGATCCACTAGTTCAGTCACTAAGTCACAAAAATTGGCCATTCTTCTTCTGTCGGAATTTACTGACCGAGGGCTACCGACATGGTGTATCGACTACTGTTAACGGGACCGACATCGTCCTGTGTGTGTCCTCTGAAGCCATTAGCCGTTGTACATTTCGAGTACACTGTAACTGCCATTAGATACATCATTTTGATTACATTGTTTATTTTTGTTACAGAACAAATACATACCCAAAGCTACCGGACAAGTTTCGCGTCCGGTCCCCAGAGCCTACGCCCACCGTCTCCCCTCCAGCCGCTAACGAAGAAGAAGTCATATTTTTCTGACAGGAGCGGCCGCCGGATGCGCAGACCCGCTCCTGAGACTGCGCCGTCTCTTAGACCTTCCGGACACTGCCTTGGTGTTATATGCACCTGGTATTTTAAGTTGCAGTGTGTTTAGCATTTGTGTTGATTTACAGTTTATTTTTTGACACCTTCCGGATACTGCCTTGATGTTATATGCGCCTGGTATTTTGAGTTGCAGTGAATTATAATTTCTGAATGTACGGTCGAATTTTGTTTCAATAGCCTGGAAAAGATGCTGTATCTGTATTGGTTCTATATATTGTGAAATATTCTATACCGTGATGTTTAGTTACCGTGGTAAAAGTGAAGTTATAAATATTGGGTTGGTTAACCTCAATGTTTAATTTTCTTGACACTGCCATAACTTTTATACGCGCCTAAATAGAGTTCATCAGCAGAACAACAAGTTCATCAGCATGTTTATTACTAAACTGAATAATTTTAATTTCAGCCCAATATCGATGAATAGTTTTTAGTTAGTTAATATTGGGTTATAATTTAATTCTGCAGCTATTTTAGTAATGTATGCAGCTAAGTTATCAATATTTTTTAGTTTTTAAATAAGTGATTATTATTTATGGTTTTATATTATCACGTTTCCAAACTAGACAATTCTTGTAATTAGTCATGTTTCGATACAGCTTTATACCGGGGCCATCTATTTATTATCATTTCAATTCAAAAAAGTTAATTACACTTAAAAAGATTGAGAGCTTTCTAACATTCCAGATTAATTAAATGATCTCTTTTGATTTTTCTAATTTATCCAGCATTATTTACAATAATTTATCAGTATTTTTGGCTACTTAGCTTAATTTTGTGGCTTCTAAGACCCGTGACTATACCAAAAACCTTCAGACATCAGCTGAGTTGTGAAATGAGCCTCCTAAGTGAAAAATATAGATGATAGTTTAAAGAGGCTGATATAACATGATAGGTATACGCCTAAATCGATTGGATTAGCTGAATTGTGGGCATCAATAGACATGGGTAAGTTTGAGGCCTTCCACACCTTGGCTTGCTGTCTGCGTGGCTTCAATATAGTAACAGGTGTAGCTTGCTATAACTTAGAGGCCACAATCCAACCGTTCCTTTTGCTTATAAAAACGTGGGAAGATCTAAAGAGACATAGATATAAATTAAAAAATTAAAAATAGTATATTATAGTAACTATGGACCTTAATCAGTCAGAATAAGATAGTTTAAAAGACTAACGGCGGGCGATGATTTAATTTGATAAAAAGATTATGTACTCTTTCGAACATGTTTATGGTAATTGGGATTGAGTCAGTTATTATAAAAATGAGCGATGCAGATAATAAATATATTTAACTGTAGAAAACTACTACTAACAATTCTATGGATCTTGTATCTGAAATAAATGATTTATTATTATTATTATTATTATTATTAGCGGTCTATCAGATATAGGTATTGTTATTAGAAGTTTTTGGGATTAAAGCGAAATCTTGTTGTTGAATAATTACATAATACTTGACTTGAATGTGTTGGGAGCACCTATTTTATCACGGAACTTTGGAAAAAATAACCTCAATATCTTGTTGTAACTTTTTTATCACAACTCAATAAAATTCAGGGATTTTTAATGTCTTACTCATAATAAGTGCTCACAACGGCATATGCATAGATTTTTTAAATGTTCAAAATCAAAACTTGTTATTTATTAAACATTTTATAAATATCTACTAAGTTACTCGTTATTCGAAGTTGTATATATTCGCAAATCTAAAATATTTCTATGAATAAAATGTTTATATGAAGTTTGATCCATATACCTTCCTTTTTATCTTAAGACTTACAAATGTTATAATAAAAAAAGAACAATGCAATTTTGATTAAAAAAATATTTTATTTAAAATTATATTCAGAAACATCATGATAAGTTTATATTGGTAATATGATTTATTAATTAATCTATTCCATTTCACAAATGACAATGTTATAAATGTGTAAAAATGTTGAAATGTTTATTAGCGTCTCGGCTCTATAAGATTTGTCTGTAAATTTTGGTAAGATATCATCGTTAATTGTTGCTTAAAAATCGATGTTGATCTTGTTATAAAAACAATTATATTAAATCGAATTTGGGAATTTTGCTGAATGAAATCAATAATATTTTAAACTGATCTCCTAATTGGATTTATAGATCTAACTACTGATTACGAAACAATACTATTCAAGAAATTAATGTATGGTAAACCTGGATTGTGATATAAAAGTGAGAAAGAATGGGAATGTGTAATTTATAAAATGTTACTTTACAAAGTCCTCTTTTAAAGGCTCCAGTTACTGCATGTAGAGTTTTTACTTCAGCCTCTTAAAGTTAGATCTCGCTCATGCATTTCATCAAATACCGTTAACCAAAGGTGAATATAAAATCAAATTAATTTTTATCTTAACTGTTGAATATTTCGTGTTCCTGTTATAATTACGGAAAGAAAATATTCTATTTTCATTTAATAATTTGGGGGCAGATGATTGTGACTATTATTATGACCGGTTATTTTGTATATTTGACGATATTGGTGACACTTTAACACTAAAGTGCTTTTACCCTAAACAGAGGGATAATGATGATGTTTTAAAACTAAATGGATTAATATCCTCTATACTGATTAGTTCAACTAATTAATACTGTATTTCTTTCTACCCATGGCTTGAACTAAACCTTACAGGTACTAGATTCCCTGTAATACTAGGAATCTGTAAGAACCAGTTTTCAATTAGCTAAAATTGGAGCATTGGCCATTTTGTCATAATATACATTCACCTGCACCCAATATTGTTTAAATTTCCTTTGGAATACTGTTGTTGCGGAAAACTCCTAAGACTATTAAGAACTATTTTTCGTGCATTTACTGTAATCCTTTATACTGTTTAGTCTTTAGAGGAGGTGATATTATGAAAGATGAACTATTTTCTTGCTTAAGATCTTTCATACTGTGTATATATACATATATGGATGTTGATGTTTAACTATTATAGGGTAAGATACAAATATAATGAATGATATTATTATTGATTATACTAAATTTCGGATGAGAAGTCTCCAAAATTCGCAATAAACTTTGGCATAACTTAATTTTTAAATCTAATAAGATCTTCATGGCAATTTTATGACCTAGTGGTTAAAAGGTTTTGATGTTGGAACTAGAATTTATTGTTCTTATTTTTATTGTAGACGTCGTCCGAGAAACTGGTCGCTTTGACTTCAGAACATCATGACAATAAATAAAATGATCTATTTTTCTGAGTAGATTCGTCACGTTCCATTATAAATAACTTTTTAAATATATTCGCACTGTTTCAATTAATTTTACCAATTTTTGTGAGGCCATTAACGTTTGAAAGTATTTTAGTCTATTCACATTCCATTGTTCAATGGCCAAATTATTGCATTTAAATTTAAATGTTCCTTGAAAATATTCATAAATTTTCCTAAGTAATTAACTTTCTTAGTCCTAAGCATTTACTTTACAATCTTGATAAAACACACTTAACGATAATTTTAAATGATTTTATTTCTTGTAATCATCAATGTTAGTGGAAAAAAAAAACTATTTACACTGGAATATTATATGAACAAATATATTTATTGTCTATTTTGAATGTTCAATAGAATTTAAAGTTTATTCAACAGGTCTGTACTGACCTGTGTGTAGCACGTTCGTGCCTTGCGAATACTAGCCGTTTTCGTTCTATAGCTAATCAATTTTGTAAATTATATCTTTCGGTTCGTTTAGAATAAATGTTACAGATTTGTCGGTTACTGAGCGTCTGAAAATGATTATAGTCCTTGTTTCTGTTACTGTTGTAAGAGTTAAAGCTAGATAAACTAATTTTTTTTTATTTTTTTATGTTGTTTGTTCAAAGTCGCTATTGGTTTCAAATTAGACTGTGACTTTAGTTTTAGCATTTCTAAAATTATTGCCGTTTCTTTTATTCCTTACTTGCTGACGTTTTCATGTCTTGATTCACAATTTGAAAAACTGTTTGAACCAACATTACGCACGTAGTAGCAAAAATTCTGTAAAGAAAGGCAGTTTACCTTTCAGCAGTGTCATAAGTTTGACGGCTGTTACCTGTGTTAGGGTCTACCTTTACTGTCACTTCTAAAAAGGATGGTTCTATTTATGGTTCTTAGCTATCTTTATTTTAAATCGATCGTGATGTGATGCCCGATTTTTTTACGGATGTTTATAACTTGCTGTTAAGCTATAGTCTGATTTCTAACAAGTGACTTATTTCGAAAATTATACTAACTTTATACACGAATCCCATAGTTTTGTCGCTGAAATTTCTTGGAAAAGTTGTACTCCACCTTCAACTTTTCCAAGAAATTTCTATGACAACTATCGAATATAAAAAAGTATAATCCAAATCGGGGATCGCGTAACAATCATATAAGAAACATACAGCCACATATTATTATATAACCGCTCTTTTTTGAAGTCAGTTAAAAGACAATATTAATAAGATTATGGTAGCAACTCAGCCATATTCAGATTTTTGCAAAATTACTTGTAACGGACGCTCAGTATCATTGTTATAAGTAGACTAATTATTTAAAAAAGTTTAGTATTTAATTAACCACAAATCGTAGCGTTATGTTAGTAAAACATTCTGTAATCTTATAACAATAAGTTGTGGCAATACCTATGTTTAAGCTTTAATTGATGTACTTAATTAAGTTTATTACCCTCCAAGTTTTATTTAATTTTGTCGAAGACAATACGCATGTATTGCTCAAAATTATGCTCATTTATTCCTTGTATATGATATTATTTTATTGGGTCGTATTTATACATTTATTTCTCTATTAACTATAATATTTTAATGATGTTATTAAATTGATCTGTGAAAGCGGGCGCCGCCTGACTTGTATTTAGAATAGATGATGAAT
Source organism: Aplocera efformata (assembly GCA_921293045.1). Taxonomy (NCBI): domain Eukaryota; kingdom Metazoa; phylum Arthropoda; class Insecta; order Lepidoptera; family Geometridae; genus Aplocera; species Aplocera efformata. Next base: position 3,500,311 of record OV121061.1, read on the forward strand.
AAATTTAATTAGTATCAATGTTTGACTTTTCTTTATTTAATACGACCTGAATGACAAAATGAATATAATAAAACTAGATCCAATAGATCGTTACGGGGGACTTATTTCTCACTGTATTTAACACTGTTTTGTTACTTCAGGGCTTATTTCATATGTGTATGATGATCTAACAACACTGATACAACATTGAGCAGTGTCCCAGGGAATGACATTGAGTGAATGAATGGCAGGGAATGGGAATGGCATTCTTTTAACAGAGAAGTGGAACAATAAGAAGCTTTTTTTTGTCAAGGGGTAAATACTTTGCTTATACCCCACGCCTTGGGGAGGCGTGTATTAATAGCAGTGCTGGGGGAATACACAATAAAACCCCATTGGAGTTCCTGCACTACGCCTTCACGCTGGGGCTACGGGTACGGTAGCGGCCGTACCCGGCCGGCCAGAGGCGTTGGTCCTCGCGTATTGGGACCCCAACACGATGTGTACCTCCCTATAGTGCCGTGCCCGGAACACGAAACACGCCAACCTTCGGTGAGGACCTCATCCGTCGGACGGCATATTCCTCGGATCTACCGCCCGGAAGTTCCCGTTAGGGTGGCAGGCGGCGCTCATACACCTGCCTACACCGACCCACTCTCTTGCGTCTACCAGAGTGAGGAGATTCTTCCTCCCTTACCCTCTCGGCTGCTTCCTTCTGCGAGATTACTTCCTTGCAGAAGGACTGAGCTGCCACCCAAGATCTCCCGCTGTCAATCATGGATGAGACCATAGTTGACAGCGAAAGGTTTCCACCGCGGTCAGGCGCGGTCAGGCGGGAACAATAAGACCCTACCAACTATTCCATCGAATGTTTAAATTTCTTGAGTGCATCTGGACTCCCATCACACAATATATATTAAACTAAATGTCGGAGTGCCCATTGCTCTTTTATAAATTTAAGTCTTCCTAAATTATGTTACGGCACCAGATTGAAAGTCAAGAGTTTAGAGAATTCCTCTCATTCCTATCAACTGCCCATTTAGTTTTAAACGCATTCAGTCTCCGGTGAGCCTATGTTCCGCAGTGACCAGAAACAAAGAACAAGAAGAAACTTTTTTGGTATCAGACGTAGACCTAATATTGAGTTGCTTTTTGCACGGTCCGCCATACTGAGCTCTTTCCCGGCTTAGCAATTCAAATAATTTTTATGCGCACGTTCCTGAAATATCCTGAAAAGACGACTTCTATAGCATAGTTTACAGAGAAACATTATTGTATACATTTGCAATGGTTGCAGTTTCACTTACGTAGTTCATCATCCAATCAAGTCTTTAACCTTCCCAGTTAACAAAACCCAAGTAATATCGTAAGAATCTAACGGAAATAAAGTATTTTGAGATTTAATTATAACATAATTTTAATATAATATAATAGTAACGAACAGACATAATAAGCATCACATTTATTTATTTATTTAGGACTCCCAACACAAGATACACTGAACAAATTAAATTAAAATAATAAAAGGTCTTAAATAATAGTGGTCCCGCAATTATAGGGCGTCACAGCATGTTAATAGAGACAACCAGACAACATTTGGAAAAAAAGTTCAAAATATAAGAAAAAAAATAGGTTAATACATGCGAAAAAAACAAACAAAACAACAATCAAAAGTTTATTTCTATCCTCTAGGCTAGGATAGATCTAAGTCCACGCGGACGAAGTCGCGGGCACAGCTAGTAATAAAATAAGGTTTATATATCGTATAAATCTAGATCTAAAAGATATCGAAGAAATATTATCATACTGGCCTTACAGCTCAGTTTGTAGCTCTGCCTGCTGCATACCATAAAAACCATATCGAAAAAGTGAAAAACGTAACTTAGAACACTTACATTTTCGCAATAGCCCATAACACAAGTAAATAAAAAAAAAATTCTATACCAAAATACAGTTTTTATCAAATTGAGTTTTACGATATTAGGTTATAATACAGCTTTATTTAAAGTCTTGAAATAAATTTTTGCTAACCAACGTGAAATTGTCATAGATCGTAAATGGTCATAACAAATAAAAAATGATAACAGAAACCTAAATAATATTTTGCAATACCTATTCAATGATACCCCACTTAACATAGTTCGTTGACTTTCATTTATTTTCTTTTTCACAATATGGCGTCTGGTGGCTGGTGATATTGAAGTTTGATTACAGTCATGTTAGTGACAGTCGCAAGATTGAACAATTGAATTGAAGTATCTATTCAATTCAATTTAATTCAATCAAGAAGAATCATCAAGATCGGCCCACGGGTTTGGTCTCCAGAGCGCCACGAAGCAACAAACATATGTAAATACATAAGCTCATAAACACATTACCTTTTGCGTCGCGCAGTCGGGCTAAAAGAGGTATGCACAGATTATATCTGGAGGTGGGGTATAGGGTATCTTCGTATGAAGTATCACAAGCGGCTATTCCTTCATGTGCACTCGGTTATCTGTGCTTCCGGGCGAATGCGCGCTCGATAGATGCCGATTTGTACGTATTGTACGTACATAGAAACCGGGTGGTGCGAAAGGAGCTACTCAAAAGTAGAAGTAGAAGTTCGTCCGGAGTAGTGCCTCCACACCTCATTATCTGCCGCCAAGCAGCGGTGCGAGCGCACCGGTGCTTAGCAGCAGATAACAGATTGCTGTGTTTCGATGGAAGTATGTGGATGCCGGTGAAATCTCCGTCTCGGGTGACGGTTGATGGGCGCAACGGGGTGCAACTTGGGTCCTCTCATACTTACATCGGGGAGGACCTAAGTCGGCGGCGATGGCCACTTAACTTTAAATTGTTCGGTCACTTTTATCGCGTATAAATAATTGTTCTATATTATGAGTCAGCTCCCACGACGTCGTCCGCGTAGAATTTAACCGAATTTAACTCTTTATAACCGTCAAAATTGGTCCAGCCGTTTCGGAGATTAGCCGGAATAAAAAAAGACAAAAATTAAAAATAAAATGTATTTTTGTTATAAGTACCGTATATAGTTTCAAATACATTTAGTAAAAAGCAGTTATTTTGATATTACAAACAGACACTTGAACTTTATTTATTTGTATAAATTAACACCTAAGAGCTAAGATTTGTCACTGAACAAGTTAACTAACTTATTGTAAGAACAAAAGATTAAAATTGGGTCATAAACGCGGCCATTGGACTTTTGAGCCCTCAATCATTCAGATGATATCGGATATGAGTTCAGTTCACATGAAGTATCACAGGCTGGTTACTTTAAGTGCGCCCAGGCTATCTGTGCTTCCGGGCCACTGAGCGCTCGATCGATGGCAATTTGTGCCCACTTTGTTACTATGGGAATGTAACTCAGACAGATTTCTCAAAGGTCATTAACCTTCAATGCCTCAATTTGAGTAAGGAAATTCGCGTTCTTGTTTTTTTACAATGAACCGTAGCTGGTTTTCACCAGACGTAGAAACTTCGTAGACCATGCTACAACTACGATTGTAGCATGGTCTACGAGGTTTCTACGTCGTGCGTAGAGATTTCTAGCTTGTGATGTCATAATTATTGAATTAACCAAACTAATGCGTTTTAGTGAACTTATCGCTGCCATTGTTCTCCTACTTACAACTCAGCTAACACTTTCAGTAATTCTTGGCTAAATAATGCTAGGACAAATCTTCCATTAACGAAATTATTAGCAAGTTCGTACCGTCGCGTCACTGAAACTTCTTATAATATTACGCCGTTTGTATTATCTTTAATCTGCCGAATCAAACAAAGAATACTGCGTGTCCTGATTTTTTGTTGATATGGTATTGTATTCAGGGTTATTTATTATATATGCATTTAGAAAAAAGCTGTTATTTTGACATTACAAACAGACACTTCAAATTTATTTATTTGAATAGATTAGCAACTTCTTATGAATATATTGTGTTTATTGTATTGTTGTTACAAAAATAAGGTAAAAAGTCAGTTACTTTTAGTTCCTTAGAATGCGGTGCGGTGTTTTCAGCGCGAAAATGGGGTCAACATATCGACAAAAAAAAACGTAATGAGCCGTATATCCAATGTGCTATATGGGATTGTACAATGACGTATACATAAACCAATTTAATTCAATTAGATATGCGTCTAGGAAGCACGAAAATTAAGAGCACTACAGCATTCGTGTTTGGCTTCTATAATTTTATCCTCTGGTTTCATTGCAACCGACACGAAACTAATCCCAGAGGAATGCGCAATCTATCGCACCGTTATCTAACCATGATGCCTATGAGGCACGTATCCAATTTGAGATTTATTTTGCGGATGTTCTTTTTATATTTTAACAACTATATAGCTACTTCGGATATACGAGTATGTCATAGTATATAGGAGTCTTCATGTGGAATCGGATCTGCAATAAATTTTCCGCTACATGTAAAGAAGGATTGGAATGGATTTGTCGGTGCGTTTCATACACTTGTAGTTTATATATAACTTACTGTGCTACATTTTATCTATCCTACTATAAGTTAATTTTAATATTTATAATAATAAAACTTTCAAGTAAAAATTTACTTGCTCAGTTTGAAAATTTGATCGTTTGAGTTCAACTCTTTATTGGGAAGAACGGAAATGAAACCCCTTGAGATCCAGGCAGGTATAGTGGCATACCTTTTAGTGTGTCCTTTAAAGATTCCAAGAAATTTCAGAGAAAAAAATTACAAGAATTTTTACTTTACATTTGGTCAAAATACATAACTTGATCAGATCATAAGCAGAGTTATGGATCAATAGCCAGTTCCCAGATACTCAAAGGCCATATTAAAATCAAATCACACTATTCACTTTGGCTAATCTCAAAAAATGATACTTTCCCCAAAGCTCAAAGTAGAGCATTAGTCCAATTGAATCGAATGTCACAGATTCACGGCACGGCTCAAACTTACGAACTCACAAATGCTTGTTTTATTGCAGAAGCTCTTAAAACGCCCCAACTCGCTGCGAGAATTTGGTACACGGGGTGCGTTTTGATTTGTTTTGGAGAATTCTTTTACGTCAAAGGGAGTCGTTATGACATAAATTACCGGCTACCAGCACCTTTCTGTGCATTTTGTAATATCACTTTTTGTAATTGTAATAGATACTTCGGCATAATGATATACACATTCTGTGAAAATTTAACCCATTGTGAATTAAGGTTAAAAAACAGACCGCCGTTGTTCCCTTAGTCATAGAGTTTCCTTTACCCTCTGGATACGGAACAAAATAATGTCGTCTTAGTGTCGGTATTACTCAGTTACAGATCTGTCTCCTGCGTTGTAGATTGAATTCGACGACGCCTAATGTGACATTAAATTAAAATTCCACCAATTCTGAAAGTTTCGCGAAAAATTGTAATTCTTCCTCTAGTGTTTTATTATTTTCATATAGTGATCACCATTTTGATTTAATATAATATAAAAATCTTTTAGACAAACCAGGATAGGCTAGGATAAGCATTCGATAGGCCACCATGACATATTGACGAACATACGTTTGTTTCGTTTGTGGGTGTTATTATTATTATAATAATTATAAATGATTATTTTTATCAAATACTCATACTCATACTCATACTCATTTATTTTCACCGTAGGATCATATAGCGAACACTTGGTTATGTCAAATTTAAAATTTCATTACAATGTTACAGAATCTTAATACTAATAGTTGGATCTTATAAACTAAATTAAAATAGACAATAAATACTACAATTAAATTTAATCACTAAAAGCATCATTACAATAAATAATACATGCACCTATTAAAATAACTCAAGTAATTTGTATTAACAAAACAAAATAAATACTATATAGTGTACTCTATTAGTTATCTGGTTGTCGTACTATAAGCTATACTTAGTTATATATCATATCAAACGATTCAAGGTAGATTTATGAATGATGACGCTTTTTCGTTCGTGTAGAAAGCACTCTCATATCACCCTGCCACGGGGAGGCAGAGCGGTTATGTGGGGACTAGATATTAGTTAGCCGCTAAAACTCTACGGTTTCTTCTGTCGCTTAGTGGCCGAAACACGGGAACATTTGCGTATACTCCCGCGAACCCGCCGCTGCTGACCGTTTCCGGACCCCTCTCTATTTGGCATTGAGTGCCACTACTGTTTGTGACAGGACACATGACGCGACGAAACTACCTCGGGGACCAGGTCAGCGAACGGTCGTCAGACAACCCTGTGTCTAGACGCCCTACGTGGTGACCCCGCCGTGGCCGCGGAAGGTAGGGAGAGCGGCACACCACAATGACAGTTCGTGGCTCCCGAAGAAGAGATTATGGCTTTCCTGTACTAACCTCTACATCGATACTAATATACCTCTTTCCCTTTTTCCGCTCTGATCACATTCTTCATCCATGTCAACGTTTTTATCTCAAATCTAGAGACAGAAACTACGATAAGAGAGAGCACGGACTAAACTTCGAACTAGCAAATGCGTGTTTTATTACCAAAGCTTTTAAAAACATGCCTTAACTCACAAAGAGACTGAATTTGGTTCCGTGATACGTTTTGGTGATGAAATCCGGTACGATGCGACTTTTGAAAAGTGTTTTCTTTTGAAATAAGGCCGTAATGGTATTATAATGTCGGCCAGTGAGAGAAGGCTGTTGAAATTCACCTAGTGCCTAGGCTCTCGAATAATTAAGACAGTTATTGGTAACGGTTCCCGAACAAAACCGGTTTCCAACGTGAGGCTTAGAAGCCAGCCCTGTCGCTAAGTTGGTTGTGACTTCTTAGTGACCTTGCGTCAAAGGGCTCTACCCTTTGACGCAAGGTCACTAGATTCAATCCCCGAGAAGCATTTTATTTATATTTATTCTCGGGTATTGAATCATTGTGTTAGTATTTATCATTGTCACCTGCTTAAATCTTGCACTGAGTTAATGTGTTATTAACCCCAGTGCTAGATGTAAGCAGTCTGTACCTATCTCTTTCGATATTAAATCTTTTATTACGAATCTACGAGTTCCTTTGGATTACTTGCGCAAATTCCAATTGGTCGTGACGGAATATTTTTTAATTATAGATGACAAATGCCTCACAAAGGACTTATTTCCATTCAAACACGAACGAAAAAATAACAATGCAAATTCTACCGGAGATTTTAATAAAGAATATTGCACATAATACGGCCGGCCCGAGACCGCGTCTTAGTAAAAAAAATTGATCCTTTAAACAAAGCAATTCATATTCATGAATGGAATACTCTCCGTGAGAGAATAAAATGGCTGTTCGTGGGATTAAATGAGGAGAAATGGTATCTCTCGAAATAAATGAATACGGACAGACAAACAAACATACGATGTAGGTTTAGTAGTATATGATATTGCTGATATATCCAGCTGCTAAGATTTTATTTTAATTTTATGACGAAACATATTTTCCGTTGTGTATTTGTTTAAATTAATTAAACACGGAAATTTTGACACATTCCGTCAAAAACTTCAGTTTGCTACGGATGACAGTTGAATAGACACGTTGTTGGTTTAATACACAACATAATATGTTACGTTATTGATATCCAAAATAGTTGGACTATTTTTCATCTGTCATCCATAGCGGGCTGAAACCTTGACAGAATATGTGTAAAAATTTCCGTGTTATGGTAAGTAAAGAGATTTAACTGTCATGTTAATAATGACAAGTAAGATATTAGTTTTCTGGCCAATTGACCTGATTAAGTTTCTAATTAAGTTCAAATATGATTTAGCTTCCGTCAGGAAAAGGCAAAAAGAGAAGTTATAAAAAAAACATGCTACGTGTTTTTTCGTCATCCTTTCGGCCCCAAAAGTTTTTTAATGAAACCTTCACTCAATGTCAACATGGCAGCCTCAAAATAAAATATCGCCTTTTGAAATTAGCATTTGTCATTGACCTACTTGGGGTAACTTTAGGCATCCCAAATGAAACTACCTTCAGGTATTGTTGTTGTTATGAAATTTGTTATTAAATCATTCTGTTTTTTCACAAATATATTATAAAAAACAGATTGATTCGATAACATTATATCATTCTGTGCATGTTTGTTGACAGTTGACAGCTCCGTAGCTAATTTGGTAGTATCCCTGCCTGCAAAGCGAGATGTCCTGGGTTCGATTCCCGATCGGAGAAATCTTTGTGGGATGAACGTAAATTTTGTTCTCGTATTTTCGGTGTTTTTCTTGTGTATTTGAGTTTGTCCATGCCACATGGAATCCTGTACTATTAATTCGACGTTGGTATATAATATAAGTATTGCCCTGGTTGTTGAATTGATTTAAATTACTAAAGGAAAACCGCTCACCACTTCTCATATAAACGTTTAAACGAAAATGGTACAACGTGTACAATGGTACAAAATGGTAAAACGAAGAAATGGTACATAGTAGTTCTGCCAAACACTTCGGGGAAAAAGTCGTGAATTTATGCCACTTAATGTATATTTGTGAGTATGGTACTGAAGAGCATACAGCTCAAAAAACGGAGAAAACAATTGTTTTTATTATTTTCGAAACAGTATTGAGAAATAACGCAAACGCAACTATAATTCCGAATATTCGAGAAGGCGCTGGGCCAAAATCCAAATATTCAATATTCATTTTGACCTAATTTGATGTAATAATACCTGCACAAGTATTAAATATTGCAGTTGGCTAAATCAGGAAAATTGCAAGCCCTGAGGGATGCATCGTAATGCAAGGACGAGGGACATTGCATTTTCACCGGAAGGAAGTTGTCGTTGCCCCTATTCACACAAATGTAAAACGACGTACATTCTATGGGATTCTTCGTAGGTCCCGATTCTGTGCAGATGGGTGGTACATCTGAAAAAATAAACGTAAATGTTTACTCGCTTATACACCTGCTAGGGCTACAAAATACAAGACAAACACCTAAGACCCGAGAACAACCATCATGCTCAATGCTCACACAAAGTGTGTCCAGGCCGGGAATCCAACCCGGGACCCGTTGCGAAGCACTGCAACTACCAACTATGCCGTGATGCCGTCTGAATAAACAATACATATTCTTATTTTCGTTTGAGTAACTGGCCTACCACGTTCTCGAAACGGTGACGGAAAACATCGTGAGGAAACCGGCATGTCTTAGAACATTAGTAGCTGGTACGGAACTGGCCAACTCTCGTGTCGGAGTTTTCAAGCCGCCTCCGACATGGATTAATGTTTAGTATAGCCGGGACTGATAACTCCGTAGCACGGAATCGAATTTATTCCTTTAGACATCAAGTATCGTTTGTCCAAGAAATCGGAATTCATTAAGACGGATCGCAATGGGGGGTGTCAAGTGTAAGAGCCATTACCTGTAGTTGGGGAGGAGGTGGAAGAAGAGACCCCAGCAGTAGGCTTGGAAGTAGTCGTAGAGGTGGCAGCAGTAGCTGCGTTTGTAGTTGACACCGTAGATGAAGGTTTATTTGTAGTCGCAGTATCATTTCCACTATTCTGTATGAAGAAAGTTGATAATTGAACTCTAATATCTCTCTCTGTTTAATATCTAACTAGCTTTCCCGCGGGGCTTTGCCCGCCTTTTGCCCCGGGAGGAAAACATTCAGGCATCTAAGTGAAATTAGTGGTAACAAACACTCTTATCACTGTCTCAAAGAACGAAATAATACACGGGCACAAGTAGTTCCCGTTCTTAGTTGGTATTATCACTGCCTTCGAAGAGGTCTCAGGGTCTCAGGTTCAATTCCCTGCCGAGGCTGACTTTGTGTGATGAGCATAAAACTTTTTCTCGGGTCTTGGGTGTTTATTGTGTGTTTCTGTGTGTTTTCCATGCCAACTGCGACAAAGGGCATCCTAGTGCAGGGGTATGAGAGTGGAAACGTTTTTTAATTACCAGACGGCAATGTGCAAAATGCTGGCTACATTGCCACGTTGGATGGCAATGTTTATTTGCCGTGTATTGTAAAATATAAGCCAGCACTTTGGTCACCTGATGCTTCGACCAGCTAGCTCTATTTATTTTTAATTAAATTATGATAGTTCTGGTATTTCTGATTGAATAAAAACATTGTATGTCGAGTGGTTAGCGCCATTGATTTCGTACCGCCACTTTTTGGTACTTTTATAGTATATTCTTCTGACCAATGGAAATATGACTTAATCTGTCTGTCTCACGGGCGAAACGCCTTAGTCTTACGTGAAAAAAGAGAACATTGACTTGTACCTTAAAACTCTATGTGATATCGAGACAAAACAAGAAGAACAGGTAAACAGACGGACATATCACTCTTATAAGGACTCACGGATTGACAAAACAATGATGTTACAACATGTGAATGAACGAAACAAAGAAAACGAAGAATAAAAGAAATTTATTAATCTTCACAAAAATACAAAGATATCCACAAATATAAACACAAAAAGAAGAAAACTAAATTACATTCACATACAATAATATATCCGAAAATTAACCCATTTTACTACACCTTCAATGCTGCATTCATGGCTCGAATTAACGGGTAGGTACCCCCGCCGCACAAGTTGCTGAAATCATCAGTTTCTATACTCCAGGTGAAAACGTTGGTGATGCCAAGGCTTTTGGCGAATTCCACCTTCTTGGTGATAGAGTCGGAGTCGTCGTAGGATACCCAGGATTCACCACTGTAGGCGTAGGGGACTTTCGCTTCGGTGTCGTATTTGGTGGTCCAAGATTCGGTTTTCAGTTTCCTGCAGAACTGGAGGAAGACAATTATTTGCGTTTCGATGAAAGCGAAATATCAATTTATTTTTTATATTAAAGTTAATTTCATAATCAGTATCTAGCCCGGTTACCGTAGTAGGTAACCGACTATTCTAAACTAAACTTTATGGTGTCACTGAAAACCATCGCTAGATGTATTTTACTGAGTGATGACCAATTTTGTGGCCACATAATTTACATGTTAACCTTGTGTAATTATTTTACTTTAAGTTTTTGATGTGTATGGATTGTATGTAAAAAAACATATACTACTCTTGTATGTTACCAAGAGTTGAAGTTATAGTAAGTAGAATATGTATGGTTTTATGTAAAGATAAGAAAAATAATATTTCAAAGCAAGAGCACTGCCAAGTAATTCAAAAGAAAACTAAAAGTAATAAAACCTTTATTCTAGAGCTCTTTCTGGAAAGGATCCGATTTCTAGAAATAAGCTGTTTATATGTTGATGGCAGGAACAAAGGTGTTTTGAAAACATTGTGTTATTTATTTGAGATAAACTTTTCTACCGATGGTGTGTTCTCATGAAATGTAATAAGAGCTTAGTAATTCAAATAAGAAGTAGCTAACAATGTTGTTCAAGTAAAAATATTAACTAATTTTTTATACTTTTGATAAAAAATAATGAAATTTAAAAATAAATAGTCATGTTCAGTATCCAAAAGAGAGCAAAAATATACAAAACATGACAAACTGAGGAGTCAACCATCCGATTCGTTTCAGAACTTAATTTAAGACATCTGGAAGCTCTCAAGTTGTAGACGAAGTTTTCGAGAAATTCGGTGTCAGTTGCTCTTGCGAAGGAAAGTCGAGTTGCCGAGCTCTTACCGGGCTGGGGTGGGCCCGTATTGTCTTTATAATCTACTAGCGGGTACTACGCTAAAAAAAGAAATACATTTTGCGCCTAATGCATTGTTTTAGTGGTCTAAATTCCTTTCTAGTAAAACCGGTTTGGGGCAAATCGGCTGGATGGTTTCAGTCTATAACGAGCAAAGGTAGATACAATATTTGTATTTATATATAATATTAGGTCTTTATATATTTGGTACTTTTACCTCAGCATATCCAATGGAGCCTTCCACCCCCGGACCAGGGCCTGACGCAGGAGCACCCACTGAAGTTTTACTCGGATCTGTCAGCTTGAAGGTCTTTCCATAGGTTGGTATCCCTATCGCTAGTTTTTTGATCGGAGCTCCTGTGAAAAGGTATAGAATATTTTTGTTTGACCTCAGCTCAGTTGATGTTTCTGTGCTATCCCCCTACCTGGTTTGATTCCCACCCAATTGTGTGACAAACATACATGATGGTTTTGTGTCTAGGTGTACACGTTATATAATTATGTACTCGTATTTACGATAAAAATTGTACTACATCAGTTTTCCGATTTCCATAGGACATTCCCAGTAGGACAAACAGACTGTAATTGGCTTAAGACATCTACAATACATCAGTTGGTAAGAGAAAGGGTTTTAATTCGCATATCATGGCGTATAAGAATGACAATACCATGTTTCCGAAAATTAACGTGAGTAACCAAAAATCGAAGACAAGGAAGCGCCAACGAACTCGCGTCGCGCTGATTTCAAGAGGCCTGCATCCAGCGGAGAACTAATATAAGGAGATGATGATCTTAATGACTGAAACCAATAAACTTTACCCTGACTGATCCAGTACTTTAGAGCCATGTCGACGGTATAAAGGTCTTCAGCATCACCGGTATCAGCAAGACTCATATGAAGCGGCGCGTTGTGCCCTGTCACTGGGTCCCAGGGTCCGTGCATGTCGTACGTCATTATGTTTATCAAGTCAAGGTATCTGGAATCATAGATATACCATTATGTGATTTTTTTTCTCTAAAATGTCAAAGGTTTTTTTTCTGCATGGCTCCAACACAATGGCTGGTTTTTTTGGTCCAAAAGTGACGGGATGATCTGAAGGCCCACCTAATGTTAAGTGGTTACTTCCGCCCATAACAACAACGCTACGACTTAGGTGCTCCCCGATTGAAATATAAGAACACTAAAATAGCACGTGGTTGCGTCCGTCACCCGAGACGGGGATATTACGTCTCATTCGCATGTGATTTTACCGGCACCTTTTGCACAGCAGTGCGAGTGCACCACTGCTTGGTGGCAGATTACCGGGCGTGGAGGGAGTACTACTCCGAACAAACTTTGCAATAAATCCCCTGACATGTTCAAAAGTTATGACAAAACACTAAAAAATGTACTTATTCAAATAAGGTATTAAAGATTTATCGTTATTTGACAATATATTAATAAATTTTGCTGCATCTTATTAGGGTACATAACGCGTAGTACTATCTCACAGACATAAATAAATTTAATTGAAATCTAAGGAGCAACGAAATGCAGCCTGTAATTCTTCGTGTTCCGGTATGATGTTCGGTGTAACTACAGAGAGAATGTGGTTGTTGCCCTATTGCCGCGCTCTTTAATCACACCAAGTTTGATTCATTTTCACTTATCACCAGGTGAGGTGAAGGTCAACAGATTGGCAATTGCTAGTCAAGAAAGTTTTATCCAAAATGAGCTCTTGTTCAACCGTATATTAAGCCATTTATTTACGAGAGCAACCTCGAGTCGCTTGGTACGACATTCAAACTTTTCACTCCAGAACAAAACAAACAGTGGAACAAGACATTTTAGTAAGCGCAGTAATGCTTGACGACAGAATGAAGTATGGTATTAGTTTTTCCAGGGACGAGCATGGCACAAGTTTTCTGATACTCTTCACAATATTTCCATTATAGTAGATCCTATTTCTTTGTGTGAGCAAGTCTGGACTTTTTTTGACAACTGACTAAACTATCGTCGTTATAACTTTTAAAACTATTATGACAATCACGGTCACTTCCTTAACTATAATAGAATAATAATGAACTTAAAATATAAACTGCAGCATCCGCTTCACTAAAATGTTGGAACAATCTGCCTCCACCAATCAAAATCTCTAAAAGTATTTATTCGTTTAACTGGCCTCAATTTTTTTTTTGTTGAATTTTCAATAATTTCCCTAGATAGGGTGTCCTTATGTGTCTGTTAGTACATATTTAGATTTTTGTTAGTTTTAAAATTATATTTTTATGCAATGGAACACTTTTAACACTGTACACGTGTATCACATTGTCAACGCACGCGCCCTTCGCTGTGCTTCAGATTACCATCGCTGTATCAGCCCACTGGCGCAGCATATGCTGAGTCCTATTTTGTTGTTAGTTATTCTATTCTAGCTACCATCGCTTTAAATGATTCAATTAACGCGTTGGCTGCAAACTCCCGCATTACAATCTACACCAGTTGCACCAAGATGGCTATCCATGGCGTTTTCGAGGACAATTATAATAACTATTATAATTTTCATCTGTAAAAATAAACAATAATGATTATTCTAATAATGTTACTTCGCTATTGCTGGGATGTCGTATGATTGGGAAGCCATTTCTCCAACGCTTGACACGGCCGCGCTTAGGAAATATTGATGCTTGTCAAACTCATCTTTCAATTCCTTTACGAGGAGTGAGAAATTGTCGATATCGGCAGACCCGTAAACTGAGTCTCGGCGGTTCGGATACTCCCAGTCTAGGTCTAGACCGTCAAAATTGTGCTTTTGGAGCATTGCAACCGCAGTATCAATGAAGATTTTGCGTGAAGTAGCATTCGATGCCATCTGAAAACATATAATATAAATATTCATGAACATTTAGACGGCTCCGTGGCTTAGTTGGTAGTAGCCCTGCCTTCGAAGCGAGGGGTCCCGGGTTCGATTCCCGGCCGGGGCATACTTTGTGTGGTGAGCATGAAGTTTGTTCTCTGGTCTTGGGTATTTGTCTTGTGTTTCTGTGTTTGTCCATGCCATCTGCGACACAGGGAATCCTAGTGCAGAGGTATGAGTGTGTAAATGTTTATTATTTATTTATTTATTATTATTATTCCACACACCCCAAAACCAGGTTGTAGTATGATATCTAGATGACTGAAAAAATACTTATATAGTACTATTTTTTGGTAACAAGAGTACATAAATATAATAAATATTAGTAGCCACACAGAACACACATGTTATGTTTGTCATACAAATGGTTGTCCTGGGTGGGAATCGAACCCACTACCTACAGCGCAGACGGCAGAGCCACTACCAATGAGTTACATTAGGCCCGTGTGGGTTCCGGTGAAATTACAGGCGCATGATACTTTTCATCCCTGTCTCAGAGTCACAAGCGTAATGCGAGGAGACTTGGGTCTTCTGATACATAAGTATTAGTATTATAGACTGGAGTCTTTTTGTTGTGGTTTATGGGTGTAAGTAACCATTTAAAATCAGGTAGGCTATCATTTCGTCGCTATCTAGGCTATCGCCTCGTCACTTAGTTACATGAAAAAAATTAAGTACTAAATTTGTAATAGGAGGTAAGTATAAACAGACTAAGTTGTAATAATACTCGCTCATTAAGGTTTCCGTACCACAGATTGTTTTGATATTTATCGTTGTTTTTTGTTCAATCAATAAAATATATGGTTCAAGTAATAATGGTCTTTTAAGCTATGTCTGCTACATACCGACAAACAAACGTTATAGGCTGAGAAGTATCTTTTACCTTTTGGTACGAGTCTAAATAGTTTGTAACATTTTGCATTACAGAAACGGATCTAGTTTTATAATTTCGCTATTCAGTTAAAGTACCCTTCACTCGTACAATTCTGGAATTTCCAAAGTATTTAACTACATGCCAAAGGTATTTAAAAAAGTACAGACGGTTGAGAATTTTGCTGATCCCTCGTTCCAACCTCCAACTGCTAAAATAGTTTTCAGCTTCGGATTTTTCTCTTTCAGAGCCGTGAAAGCTCCATAGTTATCTGAAAATAAAATTGATTTCAACTTTCATCAACAATTTCAAACTTGGTGCCTAAAATAGTATTTTTTTTACGTAAAATTTAAATTAGCCTGACTTTTCCTTGCAAACTCGAGTTTTATCTAATTGAAATTGTTTAGAAGTAAGACTTGTGTTTTAATTTGTAATGGTGGAAATTAAATTAATTGGTGCTACCAATTGCACCATAGCATCTTAAATACGAAAAAAAAATCTATCAGGATAAATGTTGCCACATATTTCAAACAGGCAGGGGCTGATGATCTGGTTGTGAGGTGTCAATAATTTTGAGGTAAAATTTCATAAGTTTCTACAGACTAACAGACGCACAGAAATACATTTATAATACTTTTATTTTCAAAAGTATTAGGATCCAACGGATTTGAGTATACATTGATGATCTTTTCTGACAAGTTTTTTTTTAACTCAATTTCTTTTCATATCTTTGCTATTCTTTTACATATTTAACTGGCCTTGAATATACACACAAAACCATTTTTAGACAGTTAAAGTAATAACTGGTAATCCAAGTAATGCACTCGCATTGCTGTGTTCCGATGGAAGGGGGGCCGGTGTAATTACATGAGCATGAGACGTGAAGTAATACGTAATGTGATATAAACTTACTTCTCCCATAGTCATCGGGAAAGTCCAGGTATGGATCCAGGGACTTAATAGCTCCATTTTGGTCAAGACCCGCGAAGGAGTAGATCGCATGCGTGCATAGTTCTGCGTCGATGTCGGAAACATCAAACTTCTGAGGCACTGGTCTGTAGGTGGACCAAGAGCCATAATAGCAGACCACGTAATCTAAACCAAGAAACCAATATATTTCTCAAAGTTTTAGGTTAAATGTAGCAGCAAACTAGCTGTATAGCTGAATAAAAAAAATTTTTGGGCGGAGCCCGAATTATTTTTTCTTTGTATCGAATGAAAGTTATTGCTATAACATCAGCTATCTGCCAGTGAAAGGCCCGGGAAATGGTCCAGTCGTTTCGGAGATTAGCCGGAACAAACAGATTTCGGAAGAACGGAAGAAACGGAAAAATGTGAAGACTATATTTTTCTTGTATACCATAATATACTTTCAAACGCATCTAGTAAAGCTGTTATAATTACATTAAAAACAGACACTTCAATTTTATTTATTACCATAGATACAAAATATGTTATGGACATTTTAAACAGTATCATCTAGCAGAAACTAAGCAGTACTTTTTTCTTCTGGAGAAGTACTGCTATTACACCTAGCAAACTGTCGCCAAGCGGTGGTGCACTCGCGTTGCTGTGTCCGTTGAAAGTGTGTGTGTGTGTGGGTAATGGTGAAATTATGCACTTTTAATCTCAGATTCAGAGTGACTAGCGCAACACGATATACTTGAGTCTACTTATACTTTGGTACATGGTTTGAGTCGTTTGCTGTTGTGTTAGGTTTATCTAATTTTTATCTCCTTTAAAATAGTTTTTGTCATATTGTTCCATTGTTGTCGCTTTTTAGCTCGGTGTGTTGGCAACACGGACGGTGGCGAGATGGCCCCTGTGGACGATCGAGGCGGGACATTCTGTTGAGAGCCGCCGTCACTGTTGGTCGCACATCGAGCATTGTCCTAGAGAACCACGTGATAGTCCCTATAGTACTTCGGTAGAGTGTGTATCGAAATCGCATTGCTGTTTTGTATGGGCAGAAGTAACCATTTCACATCAGGTGACTATCAGCT
Source organism: Aplocera efformata (assembly GCA_921293045.1). Taxonomy (NCBI): domain Eukaryota; kingdom Metazoa; phylum Arthropoda; class Insecta; order Lepidoptera; family Geometridae; genus Aplocera; species Aplocera efformata. Next base: position 3,517,652 of record OV121061.1, read on the forward strand.
GTCACTATACTCATATAAAAAAAACCTTCTTGCTTACCTTTTGCATAGAATGTGTTACGATGGCGGACATCCTAATAAATAAGAATCTCTATGAGCGTATTCGGTGCTGGAGATTCGAGAAAATTATATTACGATGTGCTGAAATAGGGTAATATTTGGTGCACCTCCGATAAACTAATAACAGGAATAGGATCGCAGGAACTCGCAACTGAAATACTCAACAATAGTTGACACGTGCCTTGCTTTCACCTCAAACTCTTTTAGGCTGATTTTATTCTCACTCTGACGCGCTGATAGGCTATTATGTATGTATTACTATGAAGCGTTTTCTAGAAACGCTGACAGCTCCGTGCTGACGCTCGTCACTGCTGAGCCGTGCGCGACCGTACGCGCCGCGCGTCAGCACTGCTAAGCGGTCGGTGCTGCCCGCCGCCTATGCGCCTCTGTCTTCAGTGAGCGTTTTATTGTCGTGCTGAGTGCACGAAGCGCAAGGTCATCATCGAGTCGCGTAACTGAACTTCGTGACAGTCAGCATGACAGTAAAACGACTTGCGCTGACCAGCTACGGCCGAGGGCTCCGGCCGAAGGCTAATACTAAATAGTCAGCGTAATACTAAAACCAGACATATTCCTATAGATCTTAAGTATGTACTTACTACCATCTCCTTTTGCACCCGGGGGACACGTATATTGGCTCTGCGGGTGGGTACCTAAGGATGCGAGTAATTTGGACCCCAAAACTTTAGATCTGTACAGACTAGTTAAACATTTGCTCATACAAATAAATACAATTGAAGTGTCTGTTTGTAATGTTAATGTATGTTTTTTATTAAAGTTTAAAGTTGTAAAGTTTAAATAAGAAAAAGAAAACAATTGTCTGTCTCTCTCTTTGTTCCTGGTTATCTCCGAAGCGGCTGGACTGATTTTGACGGGACTTTCACTGGCAGATAGTTAATATTACAAGGAGTAACTTAAGCTACTTCTATTTGGAAAAAAAATAGGATTCGGGCCAAAATGTTACATTCCAACCGAATGAAGTAGCGGGGAACGGTTAGTAGAACCGTAAAAAATATAATATATTAAAGTGAATACTTACTTTCACCAGCCGCCATCGTAGCGAGAACTAATAAAGTACATAGCTTAAAAATAATCATTATTATGCACAAAACTTATTTCTAAGGAATCCACCACAATGTTCCACTCATATTTATACCTTGACTATCTCTTGTATATTCTTATCAGTTAATAGACACTTGAACATATAAATACCAAGAATTACACTTGTTAAAATTAATGTTAAAAGATTTCCTTTTAAGATTACGTACTTTCCCTAGTTTCATTAAATTGTTCGCTTATCGCATTAAAGCGATGCAAGATATTTAAACGTTAAACGTTTAAACACTCATACCTCTGCACTAGGATTCCCTGTGTCGCAGATGGCATGGACAAACACAGAAACACAAGACAAACACCCAAGACCTGAGAACAAACTTCATGCTCACCACACAAAGTATGCCCCGGCCGGGAATCGAACCCGGGACCCCTCGCTTCGAAGGCAGGGCTACTACCAACTAAGCCACGGAGCCGAATGATATAAAGGTGACATTTAACGGGTAGACCTATAGTTACCTAAAATGAGTTTATTGTCATGCTATTTTGCCCACGCATGCGTGGCACCTACAGTTAATATTTCCGAATATACCCTCCAATATTAAGGGTACCTCCGCCCATAACAACAGCAATACGACTTAGTTCCTCATCGACTGAAGTATGAAGACACGAACTCCGTTGCTGCCGTAACCCGAGACGGGGATTTTACGTGTGCTCATGTGATTACACCGACAACAGTCACATTGATTGATTTGGCATTAATTATTATTAAAAAAAAGTCTTTACCATAATACTCCATTAATTTCGTGAACTTTATCACCCTTTAGCTTACCATTGAGTAGTGTGGAGTGTAGTATATGCTTTATAAAATAATATTTTTATGTAATTAGTTGATTGTTTCGATCATGTTGTATGGACTTGAAGTTGCTAAACAAAGTCAACATAGTCGCTGCGGTAGCTGGGTTTTGTGACGCATGGGCTTGTATAGACAAAGTACTATATTGAAGTTTGTTTCGAGTTTGTAGTGTTGTTCGAATTTGAGAACGATAGCGAGAACTCTTAGCGTCCCAATGTACAAACTGCAAATTAGTCTCTTTTTATATTTTGGGTACGGAACTACGAACTACTTGTTTTAAATACTATGCCGCTAATGATTGCAAATCTGATTGCAAATCTGATTTGCAATCATTACCGGCAACTATCAATCAATCCATATCATTCCTAGTAATGATAGAATTACTGATAATATTAAGTGTGTTAATTGATTTCTATTGATACTAAATCACTAATGAAAGTCGAGTGTAGTATTAAGATATGAAATCCCACATTTTGTTTTTGTTAACCTACTAAATAAGTACCTTCCTACTTTATATTAGTGTCATCTTCGTCACACTACAGAAAAGAGGGGACTCTTTGAATACAGATATACTCAAACTTACCAGGAAAGACCACATATTCAATATTGACTGAAACCTTTTATTGTATAATGTCAATAAATATTTTTAACATCTTAGTAGCAGTAGAACTTGTGCAAAGTTCGTCCGGAGAGGTACTGCCACCATATCTGGAATCTGCCGCCAAGCAGTAGTGGTTGCATTACTGTGTTCCGGTGGAAGGGTGTGGCTGCCGGTGAAATCACATGCGCATGAGACATATCATCCCTGTTTCGAGTGATGGACGCAGCAGGATGAATGCGACTCAGTAAAGATTTGAATCTCATGGTGAGTCGCACGCATTACTGTTGTCATGTGCGAGGGTCACCACTTATTCACTTATTCACATTAAAAAAAAAAACATATTTTACACAAGAAATCGAGAAAAATCTTCATGCTCACCACACAAAGTAGATCGGCCGGGTCGGGCCGGGAATCGAATCCGGGGCCTTCGCTTCGAAAGCAGGGATACTACCAATTATACCACGGAGCTGTCTTAAATTATTATTGTCACACCAATAGTAGAAAGGCGAAAGTTTGTATTGTATGAATGTGTGGGTGTGTATGTTTGTTATTCCTTCATACTCGAACGGCTCAACGGATTTGGATGAAATATGGTACCAGGATAGCTAATATTCTGTATTGACACATAGGCTACTTCTGATCCCGGAAAAGCGCGGGGCGCAGCTAGTTAATTATAAATAAACATTCCCTCCTGCCTAACATTTGGAATGATTGCTCTCGAGGTTTTCTGCAGAGTCATACATGAGTAATTTTAAACGAAATGTAAAGAGGTTTCTTCAGGGTAGACAATGCAGCTGTAGCTCCGGAGTTCAAAATGATAATAGGCACACCCAGTCAAAGAATAAAAATAGAATTGTGCACCTAAAATGATACTTGGATCAAGCCAGCCGGACGTTCTCATATACTACTCGTATTTTCTATTCTGTGGTTCGTCCGATATTGTTGTCTCGTGCATGTGCTTGTGTGTGTGCATGTGTGATATTATACGCGGTCTTTTGTACCTATACTTCGGTCTTTGTCTTTTGTACTTTGTGGATTAGTTTATTTTGTAGTGAAACGTAGCCAATATTAATGCGATATTGGAATCGTAGAAAATCCGTCCTAAGGAATGCAAAGTTTAATCATATATTTGTTTTAATAGATTCCTTGCATTTTACGATAAACCGATTCGATTAAAAACATTTTAAATGCAGAAAACAATATTTTGCATTTCAAATGATAAATAATCATGCGATTTGATTATCCTTTGTCACAGAATCATTCATTGTGTGATCAATTTTTTTAGATACATTGTTTTGTTGCTTTTGTCACATACAAAACATCCCACGAGTTTGACAACCTGCATAACTAACATAACATAAAACATACTACCGAATGCCGCTCGATGCCCGAGGTCTGACGATATTTTAGAAGCTGGCCCTCACAAAATAAAATATCTCAACTACATTTTTAAATTCTCATTATTTCGCTAACTTGAAGGCCATTAAGCTTTCAACGGCTACCGTCCAAAGTTTATTGTTTACAACCGTTTGGAGCTCGGAATTGATTACGAGTATCCAAACGAGCGAAATCCTTGCGAATAGCTAGCGAAATTGAATTTTTAAACCCATATGCGGGCTTTTATGTTAGGGTATGGTCTAGTTTTATTTGGGAAACATAGCGGTAATAATTTAGCGGCCGACGGGCGTACGGCACGGTCAAATAAAAGTCGAAAAACTGTCTCATCCGCCATATGAAACTTTTCGGGCCTACCTCGCCACGCTGGCGTCGTGTTCGCGTGATAAAATACGGGGCATTGTATTACGAGTATAAGGGAAGTTTGGGCAGGTGTAACCAATTAAGTTTTCATACGATTACATTTGATTATTAAAGTTATGATATGAAATTACTAAAACAATGTGCTGATATCAAATATTGATTTCTGTTTTGAGTCAAAAATTTATAAAATTATGAATGATTACTAAACCTCATTTAGGAATTTATGGTAATTTATTCGTATTTATTTGAGCCACTGTACGTTTTATGAAATATGCAAGGAAAATAGTAGAGTTACGGATGGAAAGATCAGTTTTTACTATGATTAATATTATATAAATTGGTGAAATATAGAAATACAATAGAAAAATATTTATTTCGCGTTACATAGACACAGGTAGACAATATTTTTTATTAATGTGGTTTAATAACCGCAAAAAAGGCTACCACTTAGCGTGTGCTGCATCAGCGGTTTCGGTAATTCAGCGCTAGTTTTCTGTCGCACCACATTATACACGTGCGTGTGACAACAGTGGTAAACACGCTTTAAATATAAAATTCTTAAATAAGTCAACTACTTATAATATAAACTAAATTTATGTATGAAAATGAACTATAAACAATTACAAATATAAAACAATAGTTCAATAGCAGAACGTATTAACCGAGCATTTTCACAGAACTTTAAATTCAAAATTGGTTGAATACTCTAGAAGGGCGGTGTGCCATATACCAATTCTGGTGCACCAGTGTTACCAAAATATACGTACAGGGTTTTTTCGGGGAGCGTTCGTGGGACGGGTAAATGGATTTCGTGTGGATTTCAAAAAGTTCTTTGTTCACGTATTGACTTTGCAGAATTCGGCGTTTGAAACGAAGCCATCGCTTGCTCTGCGCTAATTGCTACGACGGCTTGTAAAAGTATAATCTTTCTATAAATGGAACATTTACCAACGAAATGCCGATTGACAAGCGGGTAAGATCTTATTAATAACTATAGTGAATAGATATAAATTTTAAAACTATCATGGTTATGAACATTATTATTCGTGTTACCGAGATATTTACCATGATTTGTGAGTTTTGTTGACTCCCGATATTTCGACGCAGTTACATGCGTCATGGGCCCGGTATCATGATGCATGTAACTGCGTCGAAACATCGGTAACACGAATAATAATACAATATAGTGAATAGAGTTATGAAAAATCACAAACTTATCAGTAGCATAGTAATCCGTACCAGCCTCTAATGTTCCTACTGCAGGGACACTGGCCTACTCTCAATAATTGGGAGTGAATGGGCTTTCATCTACCACGGGAGCCCAATCCGGATTGGTAGACGTCACATAGCGTCGAATTTATGATTCTAACACATACCGGTTTCCTCACGATGTTTTCCTTCGCCGTTTCGAGAACGTGGTATTGCGCACAAAAATGTTTCAAGTGAAAAAAACTCATTGGTACACGTATGGGTTTGAACCAGCGACGTCCAGATTGAAAGTCGGTGTCTATGTCCCTGGGCTACCACGCTCTTTAAAGTAATCATATTACTATTATAAATGCGAAAGTTTGGATGCAGGCATGTTTGTTACTCTCAATCATGCCAGCGGCTACACGGATCTGGATTAAATTTGGCACAGAGATAGATTATGTTATACAATATATAGTCTGGAATAGCAAGGGATACTTTTTTCTCTTGTAATTAAAAAAAAATCTATCTGTATTCCTCTAAGTTTTATTCTGGTATGTAATTGTCTATACATTTAGACCTGCTAGATTTTACATTAGAAAAATTGCAACATATGAAGCAGAAATAAAAAAAAAAATCATAACGCTTCCACGGATTGTGAAAAATCGTTTGATATTTCAAGCCTTCTGCACTTCAATGTATGCTAACAAACCAGAAATTTACTCTTGGTTCTCGATATCAAAATGTATTTATCTTATATATTTAAACGAACAATTCTTGTATAATATTATATTATACAATATATAAATTTATTTCGCGTAACTTGGAAATAAAATGAAATGAATGATTTATAGGGTTTACCTGTTTAATTGTATTTCGTGTAAAAACGCTTTTTTTTTTACAAAAAAAGTTTTATTCGAACAAAATCGAGCGAAGCTAGCTCGCCCGGGTTTTTTTTTTCTTTATGTGAATAAGTGACGGAACGAGCTGAGGGCCCACCTGATGGTAAGTGGTAACCCTCGCACATGACAACAGTAATGCGTGCGACTCTGTATGAGATCCAAATCTTTACTGAGTCGCATTCATCTTGCTGCGTCCATCACTCGAGACGGGGATGATACGTCTCATGCGCATGTGATTTCACCGGCAGCCACACCCTTCCACCGGAACACAGTAATGCAACCACTACTGCTTGGCGGCAGATTCCAGATGTGGTGGCAGTACCTCTCCGGACGAACTTGGCACAAGTTCTACTGCTACTTTTGGTTGCTCCTTTAGCACCACCCAGGGGGTACGTGTAGGGAATCAAAGGGTACACAGCTACGGACGCAAGCAACTGGACCCCCCAAATACTTCAGAGACACCAACAACAGAATATGCTACTTAGGTTTTCCCATACTGCGGGGAGAACGTGACTCGTATTGGTGTTTTTTTATGGCCTTTGGTGACAGATGAGCTCATTTTGTCACTCGGGACAAAAACTAGGTATGTCAGTATTAACCCATTATATATCTAAGATCGATGATGTATGAATCAAGGAGCATATCAGAAATCTTTTACAGATCGCACCTAAATGAAAGAGACCTAATTCAAAATTTGTAATATATAAATTCTGATTATGCAATCTACTAACCTTAAAAGGCCTTATAATACTCAATACTTAATACTCATTTATTCAGCCTTAGCCTCATTACTATTATTTCGTAGTACTCCGAAACACTTGGTTTTGTCAAAAATGATGGCTTACATAATCATAAAATATCAGTATATATTGTAAATCCGTAAAAAAATCATTCATTTCCACGGAAACACGGGAATATTTAAATTTATACAACTATACACATTTTCGAAAACTTGATTGCTGTTTTATTGTATTTTTTGACTTAGGTCACTTTCATTCTAAGTGTGCGGTATGTCAGTATTAACCCATTGTACCTCTAAGATCGATGATGTATGAATCAACAAGCATACCAGAAATCCTTTACATATGTTACCTACAAACCAATCGAATAGAAGATTGTATGTGGCCAATATAGAATTGGGTGAATGCTCAATTCGATTCAAAGACTGTATTGAAGCGAGGAAACCTAAATACCAAAGGTACAGTCACTCGCAAAATTGATTGGTTAGGATAGGTTTGGGGCACAATGTTGGTGCGTTCGTAGTAATACCCCCTGTTACCTACCCTTGTCTACGGGTGGTGCGAAAGGAGTAACCTCCAAGATCATCCCAAAGAAACTATGAAGAAATTCCACCCGTAAAGGCGTAAAACAAGGACAAAACTCGGATATAAAAAACCAGGTATATATTTATACATTTGTTTTCCGATATTTTCATCTATCGTAAAACCCTGATATTCATTACATATTCATTTCTTATATTCGGCTTCACAGAAAATCAGGAGTGGGGATGAAAGAGTTATGGTAATATTATTTCGAATGTCATAAAGTAATCGATTGTAATAAAAATCGAGGTAAAATGAGCACTTATTATTCGGTATTTAATAATAAACTTGAGAAAAGAACATCTTGGGAAAAGAATTTGGTGCTAAACAACACATAATTAAAAAAAAAAAATCTCGATTCCGTTGTGGTTACGATTGTACTGACATATACAACTGGGTTGTAATGAAATCTGCACGTCAAAGCGTTCTGTACCTCTTTTCATGCTAGCCGGTCTGCAAACTATTTACTATTGTATGGTTTATACGTGCTGATTAAATCCATTGAGGGGTTTATGTTGGCAGATGGCTCTCAAACACCCTCAGAGAACAACTGCCCGCCGGATGGCGTGACGTCAAAATGTATATTTATAATAAAACTGTAACAGATCCGAGTCTGTACATTGATGATATTTTGAAAAAAATTTTTGGGTGCACTCTATGATCGGTGCTGAAGCCAAAAATGTATTTTTTTTCATCCATGTCTGTCTGTCTGTATCTTGGCTGCGCATCACGCCGAAACTACTGGACCGATTCAAATGAAACTTGTAAACATTAAAAACGCAACGTAGCTTCAGGCTCACCTCACCTCAATCACAAAGCACCTTACACATTAAAATCGCTTGGTCGACTTAGTCACCATAGGCTTCACTTCAAGCTCTCTTAAAGGCTTCACTTTTGGTTTATGTTAATTCAATGATTATGGTATAGTTAAAGCTTCGGCAAGTACCAGATTGATATCTACCGTTTAACGTTTTTTTAGTACCTCGTTTTTATCTTACGTGTACACATTTTTTCTATTTTTCGAAAACATACGAATATTTACGTTGTTAGCACAAATGGTTACGTTAATGTTTATTTATCGAAGCGAGTTCCTGTCGTGATGTCGTGATAAAACTAGTAGAATCGCGGTGAACGGTAAAATTGTTTAAGGTCGGACGATTGCTAACGAGTGGGTATTGGAATTTGTTTGAATGGTGTCCATTTTTGACGAGCCGTGGGATGTTTTTTGCGAGCCTCGAGCGCCTTAATCGAATTTTGTGTTAAAAAATAACAGTCGTTGAGTCCCAAATGCCCCCAGGAAATAAAATGCAATGTAACTACCAGGAGTATAATATGTTTTAAAGGAGGTTTCTTAATCTAGTATTCCTTTCTCGTATACTTTGTCAAAATTTTTGAATTATATAAAATAGACGCTATGTTTTTTCTCGATAATATAGTTTTCTGTTTTATCCTCGTATTTATTTAAAGATATATGCGAATGATTTTGATAACGTAGTACCTTTAACGGCTTATAATATTGCCATAGCAGGTCCAAATCTACTCTTGACGAAACGCAAAATATGTTGCCCTCAAACAGGGCAACATATTTTATTATAGTTTCTCAAAAACTATGACCACTAACTATGTATTTGGTTTTTATTCTTCAAATAGCTAACCAATAGTCATTATTATGTGCTCAATGACATTCGCCCACGTAAGGAAGTAAATAAAACCGTAGAAAAAAATAATTTCAGTTATTTGAATTTTTTAATGATGCCCATATTTTCCAATTATTATTTTCCTGAAAACCCGACGATAACGAATATAATCTGTGCAGCCATTCTCAAGCTACACTTACCAATGAAAAGCATTTAAATTTTATTTATATACATTAAATTTAGTTTAATATTACAATAAGTATAAGATGAGATTCAGTAATGTGACGCCATCATTACCGCAAAAGTTATAGTGTACACTATAAACATCAGTTTATCAAGAACTTGCGCCACCTCTCTCGTGTCTCCGTATGTTTTGTCCTTGTCACACTCCATCTCCTCAAAGTTGCTGGACGTATGAGCTTCCTCTTCTTCATCTTCTTGGCACAGATAGTCACCATTTATTGAGATCTGTGAAAAGCAAGAAATCGATTGCGTCATTAGTTACTTTTAACCCCCAACGAAAAGGATGGATGTTATAATTGTGTGGAATCGTAGCTCCGAGACGGGATCTTACGTCTCATGCGCATGTGATTTCACCGGCACCCCCACCCTTCTATCGGAACACAGAAATGCGAATGCAGCTTGGCGGCAGATTACCAGGTGTGGAAGCAGTACTTCTCCGGGTGAACTTTGTACAATTTCAACTGCTACTTTCTATTGCTCTTTTAGCACCACCCAGTGGGTACGTGTAGGAAATTATAGGGTACTCTCCTACGGATACGAGCAACGAGGCCCCAGAAAATGCCTAAAATTTCAACGGGAGTAGGCTAGATACTTGGCACAAGTTCTACTGCTACTTTAGCTTTTATATAATTACTAATAGATTTTGTTGAAAACTAATTAATTTATTGAAAATGTTGAAGTGGCACCCCATTTAATACCTACTCGTTTTGACTTCTAAGTGTTCATTTAAGATGACAAAGTAAAAAACACTTTTATATTGGTCAATAAAATGAAATGTGGAATCTGAAACGCCGTTCTTTAAGTTAGTACCTTGACAGGAGGTAAGCAGAACAGCATTCTGAAAAGGCTGAATGTAAACACAGCCTGGACGATCTTCGTTTTGCAGAGCTGCTCCGCCGAAGGTGACGTCAGGAACACGTGTATCAGAAGCGCCAGCAACACTCCGTACATGACGGTTATGTACAGGATCACTGGAAGATTAAATAATATCGACTTATCAGTCCATTTGCCGGGACTTTAGGTTATTGGCCGCAAATGGCTTTGAGAAATTCGCGCGGGTGAGAGCGGAAGGCTCTCAACCGCCTTAAACACATGAACATTGAACTAAAATAACAAATATTATTTTTCTTATTTTGGTGAAAATCGGGTCAAGCAGAAGGACAAAGTTAACCAGTTTTCTAATGATGTTATTTTTCGCTTTTCAACCGAAGGAGGACACACCAAAAGAGGTGGTTGTTATCACTCAATTTGGAAAATTCCTTTCTATATGATAAGATATACTTTCAGGTCCCATACAAATTTCATCAAACCCAATCCAATAGTTTGGTTTTTCAATCAAAATAATGCAAAAGATAGGTCATCAAATTAGACGAAATTGCTTATTACGCTTTCCTGCAACTTTTGTACGCCGATTTGGATGTTTCTTTTTATAATAATAGGGCAAGAGCAAGAAATAAGGGATGAAAATATTGAAGTGGATTTTTTCAATTTTATAAATTAGTCAATTATTAAGATCAGGGTAAGCTATTTTGTTGTTCATCTAAACCGCATCCAACTTCCAAGTCTTTCCAATCATTGTAAGCTCTACACCCTAGAAAACACCCTAAATAAACTTACATATTGAGGGAACGGTATGTGTAGGTACCAAATTATCGATCCCGCTCAAAAAAAGGCAGATAACGACGGTGCATCCCGCATAGAACAACTCCTTCGAAGGCTCCAGCGGATCGCTCCAGAAAGACATCAGTATGAATGATACAAGCACTGAAAACAAGGGTGACAGTTTTATAGAACGAAAAAGTAATCTGTGCAGTGAGCAGTAACATTGTATGGTATCAGTGTGGTAACGGGATATGACACGTGTGGGTCGGGGTTCGATTTCTAAGTTGTCCGTGTATATACCCCTTGTAATACCAATAATTCTTGAGGAATGTTCGTTAAAGAAAACATGGTGAACATTACGATTCGAAGAACTCAAAATCTTCTTTGATAAATGTAAATGATGTGTAAGAATATTTTTTCATAAATACAAAGTTTTATTGAACGCTGTAATCATGAAATTTAATTGAGCTGTGTAATTGCCATTTAGTATCAGAACCTTAATGGAACAAAAAACTCAGTCCTAGTTTTGAGACTTATCGAGTATCCTGCAGTTAAGTGATAGTTTGGACCCAAAACAACATTACTTACAACATAAACCGTCCCTTATCTAAGTGTGGCAACAACTTAATTGCATTCATCTTCCTGAAATACAAATCTAGATAGTCTCATGCTCCTGCGGTTTCCAAATACTATTTATTGGTAAGGAATTTCAATTGCTCTTATCGTTGATATGAGCATATTGCAGTAATAAACTACACATTAATTTAGAGCAGATGCCCGATTTAATGTGATGTAATAAAGTGGTTCCAATTTCGGGCTATTCGGTCAGAGCCCGAAATTGGAAACCCTTATCAAAGCGTTTAAAGAACGCTTTTCAAGGTAGCTCTATGAAAAAGTTTTACCCAAGAGCGGTGTATAAAACACGATGTTGTAAGTACTCGCGCTCCTCTTGAGGTCCACCGCGATAATGTATCGGTCGCTCTGGTGGGTCTTGTTGTCTCCGCTGCTGTACACCTTGTTCCATAAGTGTGATCTGACCACCACCTGTCGGTACGAGATCTCCCATTCCGTTTCCACCTGCTTGTCTATGTCTTCGAACTGCAATATGTTCATCATACTAATATTTATATTATGCGAAAATTTATCTGGTTGTAACTTTGTTACTCGACTGAACGGATTTGGATGACATTTGTTAAGAAAAAGAAATACCCTGGATTATCGTATAAGATACAATCTAACCCAAAACAGAGTTTTTTTTGTGATTTCTGACAGTTTTTTCCATATTTCATGTTGACTTTTTAAGTGTGGATAACACACGAGACAGGGGGGCTAAGTTTCGGCTACTATTGGCTGCCTGTGGCCTGAAATGTGATAGGCCTCACACAGCTCAGTTGAGTATCTCTGCCTTCTGCGCTGTAGGTCATAGCTTCAATTCAAACTGAGGACAAGCATTTGTGACGAATATAGGTGTTTGTTCTGTGTTTTGGTATAATTTATTGTATAAAAAACAATAAATGTCTAAGTAGTTTTGAAAGATTCAACGGAAATAGAGATTATTAACTTGACTTTGATATATCATATTATTGTATATATAACTAACTATCTCTACTCCTGCTTTCCTTACTTACAATCATCATCTTTTGGTCTTTTTCATCCATATCTTCGATGGTGATCTGCTCGTGAACCTCCCATGGCTCAATAACTATTGCGCAAGAGTATTCATCGTGTGGCCATCTGCGATCAGTTTTATTATTAAAACATGCTAGGTTTTATGTTGGTTAATATTATGTGCATACATAATGAAGTTTGAAAGAAATATTACTCACAAAGTTTGCCAACTTTACTTTGATTATTGGGTATATATTAATAATAAATCATGAATATGTTGATTTTGCCAAGGATTCTATGTAAATGGAGAGAAAATATCTATTATTAATTCGTGCAGAACAGCGTTTACAAAAATACTTCCAAAAGTGTTATACTTGACTTTTGACTTTTGGAGGCAACAAATTCCAACAACAGAATGACGCCATGTTTTTTTTCCAATTATTTTGATTTACCGACTAAACTATTTCATTGATTTTTATAAAACAATCATGGTTTAAAATCAGTTCTTAAATGAACTGAGGTTACAAACAATAATAAAAAAAATACAGCCGAACTGATTGATAACCCCCTCTGGAAGTCGGGTGAAAATTTAGAAGAAATATCTGTTGCTTAGTTGGTAGTAGCCCTGCCTTCGAAGCGAGGGTCCCGGGTTCGATTACCGGCCGGGGCACCCTTTGTGTGGTGAGAATAAAGTTTGTTCTCGCGTCTTGGGTTGTTTTGTGTTTCTGTGTTTGTCCATGCCATCTGCGAAACTTATGCAACGTTTATTTATTTTTATTTAATCTGCAGCGAAGTAAAATTATTTAATCTGTGGCCCAAATACTTATTCATTTCGTAGTCATCGCTGCGGCACCAAGTTGTGACTTGCGTTTGAAAGTGGAACGTTGATTCTCCGCTGTTCACCATGGAAATCAAATCTGGATTCTTTGTTTCAAGTACGTCTGTATCAATTGAGCTGAAATGAAAATATCCCATAGCTTAGTGCAATTTAAATAAATTCGCATATCGTTGGTTCAGCGGAACCAATATAATTTTTTATTTGTTAAAATCCTCAGTTGAAAGTATGTGATTCGTAGTTTGTGGCAATTTCAACAATTTTGTTTTGTCTGTATTAGCGAGCCATACAATATGGCTGAGTAATTTTAGTTTGTTATCTAGATTATTTCCAAGAATATGTCCTGTGCGGCTCGTAGCTAAAGATAGATACAGTTTTATAAAGATAGAAGAGACAGACCGCGAGACAAAACCTGGTTTTTTGATATAAAAGCTATAACTAAAAACTTTTATTTTGCTTTGAGCGGGGAACAAAACAAAGCAAGCTAACTCATTTGGTTTTTTGAAAAAAATATCAAAATATGTACTTGAACGCAAAGAACACGGGTCTCCAGATCTGGCCTTGCCGAAATTTGAGATTGGTGGTCCCATTAAATTTGCTCGGATCCCACGCCATGCTGTCATCTGTCCAACTCTGAAAATGTACACATATTCGATCAGTATAGTAGTAAGGTGTCACAGATGAGACGTAATACATCCATATCGGGTGACGGGTGCAACATGATACAACTTGAGTCTTCTCTTAATTTGATTATTTTTACATGGAGAGATATTTTCTCATATTCGACAAGGCTTATGTACAGCTGCTACAAAAACTGTTATATTAACGAAACTAGCTGTGCCCGCGACTTCGTCCGCGTGGACTTAGATCTATCCTAGCCTAGAGGATAGAAATATAATGTGATGCTTATTATGTCTGTTCGTTACTATTATATTAAAATTATGTTATAATTAAATATCAAAATACTTTATTTCCGTTAGATTCTTACGATATTACTTGGGTTTTGTTAACTGGGAAGGTTAAAGACTTGATTGGATGATGAACTACGTAAGTGAAACTGCAACCATTGCAAATGTATAAAATAATGCTTCTCTGTAAACTATACTATAGAAGTCGTCTTTTCAGGATATTTTAGGAACGTGCGCATAAAAATTATTTGAATTGCTAAGCCGGGAAAGAGCTAAGTATGGCGGACCGTGCAAAAAGCAACTCAATATTAGGTCTACGTCTGATACCAAAAAAGTTTCTTCTTGTTCTTTGTTCTGGTCACTGCGGAACATAGGCTCACCGGAGACTGAATGCGTTTAAAACTAAATGGGCAGTTGATAGGAATGAGAGGAATTCTCTGAACAATTGACTTTCAATCTGGTGCCGTAACATAATTTAGGAAGACTTAAATTTATAAAAGAGCAATGGGCACTCCGACATTTATTTTAATATATATTGTGTGATGGGAGTCCAGATGCACTCAAGAAATTTAAACATTCGATGGAATAGTTGGTAGGGTCTTATTGTTCCCGCCTGACCGCGGCTATAGGCGGAAACCTTTCGCTGTCAACTATGGTCTCATCCATGATTGACAGCGGGAGATCTTGGGTGACAGCTCAGTGCTTCTGCAAGGAAGTAATCTCGCAGAAGGAAGCAGCCGAGAGGGTAAGGGAGGAAGAATCTCCTCACTCTGGTAGACGCAGGAGAGTGGGTCGGCGTAGGCAGGCGCATGAGCGCCGCCTGCCACCCTAACGGGAACTTCCGTGCGGTAGATCCGGGGAATCTGCCGTCCGACGGATGAGGTCCTCACCGATGGTTGGCGTGTTTCGTGTTCCGGGCACGTTACTATAGGGAGGTACACATCGTGTTGGGGTCCCGATACGCGAGGACCAACGCCTCTGGCCGGCCGGGTACGGCCGCTACCGTACCCGTAGCCCCAGCGTGAAGGCGTAGAGCAGGAACTCCAAGGGGGTTTTATTGTGTATTTCCCCAGCACTGCTATTAATACACGCCTCCCCAAGGCGTGGGGTATAAGCAAAGTATTTACCCCTTGACAAAAAAAAGCTTCTTCTTGTTCCACTTCTCTGTTAATAAAATGCCATTCCCATTCCCTGCCATTCATTCACTCAATGCCATTCCCTGGGACACTGCTCAATGTTGTATCAGTGTTGTTAGATCATCATACACATATGAAATAAGTCCTGAAGTAACAAAACAGTGTTAAATACAGTGAGAAATAAGTCCCCCGTACCGTACTATTGGATCTAGTTGCTCGCGTCCGCAGGTGTGTACCCTTTGATTCCCTACACGTGCCCTCTGGGTGGTGCTAAAGCAGCAACCAAAAAGTAGAACTTGTGCCAAGTTCGTCCGGCGAGGTACTGCCACAACACCTGGAATCACACAAGCAGTAGTGCTTGTATCGTGAGATGTATCATCCCCGTCTTGGGTGATGGTCGCAGCAGGATGAGTGCGACTCAGTCTAAGATCCAAATCTTATACTGAGTCGCATTACTGTTGTCATGGGTGTGGGTCGCCACTTACCACCAGGTGGGCCCTCAGCTCGTTACGTAACGAACTCACAAAAAAAAGATAGCATAGCATGGTTTGGCCGCCATCTCACCTGATGGAAAGTGAAGATGCGGCCGACGATGGAGCACGCTTGTCTAGGACAAACCTATTCACTCTACTCTTGAAGACTCCCAAATTGTAATGGTCAGGGAACACAGACTCAGGCAAAGCATTCCACTCCCTTGCAGCACGCACAATAAAAGTAGTTTCAAATCGCTTAGTGCGTATGAATGGTATTTATGTTTTGTTATTTTTGTTGAGCTGCATATTCCTTGATAGACTTCCGCTAATTTATATTGATACATTTGCAATATCTTTGCTGCATCTGAATGTCCAGATAATATCAGCAAAATCGAAAACAAATGTCGCAAGGGTTATTTAATTTCACCCCTGATGATAATGATGATGATGTACCCTGAGGATGATTTACCTATGCGGTTATTTTCTGCCGGACATACGGCCATTGCGTTACTCCAGTGTACTGTAGGTCTCCGTCAAGTAAATGACTCGTTTGATAGGAAGCTTGGTACTCGTATTTAAGATACTGGTTACCATCAACCTTTCGCAGTTCAAAGTACAAAGAAAAACTAAACTACCTTTAAACTAATTACCTAATTAACTCACCTAAACTAAGACTAAACTACGACTAAACCTGTCATCTGCCTTCAAGCGCCTGCTCATATTCATATTGCAATACACCGAACCGCCACACCGAGTCAAGAACGCAGGACTCGGCAGGCGCTTGTAGAACGTTTTGTAAAAAAAATTAAATTTTGCATAAAACATAGAATAACTTTTGATTTTGTGGGTCGATTTTGATAAAATAAACGCTATTCGCTATTCCAGACTCAGCTTAACATTTCTTAGTACCTAGATTTTGATAACTATCTATGGTTTTTGCGTAAAGTGCGCACAAACATACAGACAAACAGACAAAAATTTCAAAAATTGTTTTTTTGCTTTCTATTACTTATTCTTAACGTCTCCCAGTTATTATTTTGTAAAAATATTCAATGTACAGACACGGCAAGTCTACGATTTTATTATATGTATAGACTAAGTGTCCATTGTGTCCTGTAGTGAATAAATGAATGATGATGATGATGAATTGAATCGGGAACACCCAAATCGAATTGCTGTTGTTTTCACATAGTTTAACCATGGGTTGAAATATTTGATACGATAAGAAGAATTACGCGTTGACGATGTTGCTTGAAGTGGTTGATGTGTTAAGTTCTTTTAACATTTTTGTTTGTTCAAGCGGCCTTCACCACTTTAGGGTTGTATGGGCACAAAACTATGCGACTTGAGTCTTGAGTAGGGGATAACCCGAGTCGTATTTTTTATTATGAGTGTCGGTAATCACTTAGTATCAGTTGGGCCGTCTGCTCGTACCATCAAAATAGTTAAACAAAAAAAAACTCACCATCACCACAGCCATATAAGTTGTCAGCTTTGTGGTCAGTGCATTGTATTTAATTTGGATGATCTTCAACCCTAGTCTGACAGTGACCGTGGGTGCAGGTGGAACTGACGGTAAGCGAGACATCAGCAGTGTCCTCTTCAGCTCATCAGAGTTGGAGAGCTTTGGCTCCACAGCTTGGGAGTTGGAGCTTATTGCTGAAAGAGAAATATCAGCATCGTTAATGCAGTTGAGAAATTTAGTCTTTCAAGTGAAACAAATTTTTACATAACCTCCCCGATCCTTATCCATCTTTTCAAAGACAAAGTTATTTCCGATTTACTTACGGAGCCGTCACTCATTTTTAGAGTTCCGTACCCACAAGGTAAAACGGGACCCTATTACTTAGGCTCCGCTGTCCGTCTGTCTGTCTGTTTGTCTGTCACCAGGCTGTATTATTTAAACTAATGTTATAAATGCGAATTTCAGTTTGTAACTTCAGTTTGTTACATTCGCAATATTATGTTTGTTGCGTTTTCACGCCTTAATTATTCAAATTATTAATTTTGCATATATTGTATACATGTTGACCAGGGGTGTGGAAAAGAGGTAAAAATCTACATAAACGCGGGCGAAAGCATGTCGTTTATAAAAGTCACTATTACAAGAAATTAAATTCTGGGGTCCCATGGTGGAGAGCCCTTGGAGTACCTACAGCTGTCCATCCAGATAGTGCGAAAGAAGCAACCCAAAGTAACAGTAGAACTTGTGCCAAGTTCGGAGAACTTCGGTCACCACATATAGTAATCCACCGCCAAGCAGTGGTGCACTCGCATTGCTGTGTTCCAGCGGAGGGTGTGCTTGCCAATGAAATTACAGGCGCATGTGACGTTACAATGCTATGCAACGCCATGCAACTTGGGTTTCTCATACTTCAGTGGGGAGGACCGGAGAGGTTTTTTTTGTTGTCCATGGGGGCGGCAGTAATCTTTTAAAATGGGCTCTTATGACTCCTGTCATATTGCCAAATAAAAAATAACACAATTGGCAATCACACCCTGTATCCGAAGAACTAAGTTATACTCAAAGACTAGATGGAACTTCTTTGTGTTTGAATTTTCATCGGCCCCGATATCTTTTAGGTAGTATACCAAAATCAGATTAGTTATGCTGTAATATGCCAACTTCATTAAAGTTTAACTAATCCAAGCATTATGACCTTGAATTGGGGTGGACGACAACGTACCATCGGCATCAGTGGGAGAAGGACAATCAAATAGGAACTTGGCTTCAACTCCATTCCATGAAGCGAAACTGAAATACTTTATCTGCAGCTCCATGGCATCATAGTAGCTCACGAGAGGGAGAGAATCGCCTTCCTTGCCAAACTCTACCAAGCCATCTGGAATCATAGAACGGTATTATTAAAAAAGATCCTGGTAACAGACTGACTTGATTTACTTAAAATTCTGAGGATGTTATTAAAAGATCACTGATCAAATTCTGAGTTACGAGGCTTTTGAAATGTTATGATTTATAAATCGAATAAGTCGACTTCTATGCATGTACCCGCAATTTTAGGATTGTATATTTCTATTGAAACACCATGAATGTTAAGTTACATATAAAGAGAATAAAATCATAAAAATCTATTCATAGTTAGCGGTCTCACATAACAAACAAAAAAGAAACAGCTGAATTGAAAGTCTCGTTCTTTTTGAAGTTTGTTAAACAAAAAGTAATTATTGTAGTTTGCGAGATGTTACAATGCTTAGAATAATTAGTATTCTGGTTAGTTTTAAGCCATTGTAGTGAGAGCTTTCTACAGAGAAATAATTCAAACTACAAAATAATAACAGAGAACTAATTCAACTACAGAGAAATAATTCCACTACAGAGAGCTTTCCACAGAGAAATAATAGTTCATAATTAAATATGCTTACCGTTTGAGATTTTGATGTAAAACGCAGTAAACTCAATTGGGGATAAGATATTTGGAGTCTTTGCTGAACTCTTGGCATTCTTCTTCAAATTCAAACGCAGTTCCGTGAACTTGTTCCCTCCCCCTCCAACCACTTTAAATGTTAAGAAAGTTTGATAATAAACGGGGCTTTTCACTTGAAAAAATTATGTAATACCATGTTGTCGAAATGGTGAGGGAAAACATCGTGAGGAAACCGGCATGTCTTAGAACCAAATATTCGACCAAATATAAGACATGTGACATCTACAAATCTGGATTGGGCTCCCGTGGTAGATCAAAGCCCATTCACTCTCAAGTTTTCGGCCTTTTGTAAGTAATCAATGTCAAAAGATAAAACAGTCATCATCATCATCATTCATTTATTCACTATAGGACACAATGGACACTTAGTTTTTGTAGCAGCTGTACATAAGCCTTGTCAAATATGAGAAAATATCTCTTCATGTAAAAATAATCAAATTGTATCTAGATAAGTAATTGTTGACTCACAATAAAATAATTTAATAAGTGATGGCGGAGATGTTAATACAGTTACATACCTATTTCATAAACTGGATCCCTCCCAGAGGGGAAAGCATTTGGAGACAGTAGTATGTGTCCATTACTGGCCGCTTGGATGGCAATATGCATCTCAAAGGTCGCCGCTCCTGTGTTTTCGTTCTTCAATTTGGTGTGTCGAAGTTTCTGCTCGTCGATTTGGTAAAACTTCTCGTAGCGGTAGCCATGTTGGCTGATATGCTCGCTACATTGCATCGCCACTGAAAATAAATATTGAAATCATACTGATTTAAATGATGAATAAATATAAATTATATAAATGCGAAAGTTTGTTGTTGTTTGATGAATGAGGAAGTTTGACTTTTTAATAAGGGTTTCCACTGTTTTAAATCATAGTAATATTATATAGGTATGGCAAAGTTTGTCTGTACGTATGTTTGTTAGTCCTTCACGCTTCAACGGCTGTACGCATTCGATTGAAATACCCTGGATTAAAACAGGCTACATTCTACCCAAAAAAAAAGTTTTTTTTTAGTTATTTGCAAAAGACTTCTGTCCATTTCAGACTGACAGAAGAACAGAGAGAAAATAAAATAAAAATATGTTTTTTTTTTATTATAGGTAAAGTAAGTTCTTTCAATTTAATATTACAAACAGACACTTTGATACCTTATTAACACAAAGGCTAAAAACCGGAAACCGCAGGTAACACCGCGGGGCGGAGCTAGTATTTTAAGTGTACTTACTAGCATACGTGAACGTATAGTTATCATTCCCAGCCCATGTCAAATCTAGCAACGCGAAGACACAGCACAGTATTAAAACTTTCATTATTTTCAGACTAGTCTAGGTAAAGAACTGCAGAGAAACAACACACGGGTCGCCACACAACGATGACAATATTTAGAATAACAAACGCAGATTATGATGATCGTTTCGTGTTTGCCTCTGACTTTACTTGCACAGACGATATAACTAACGGAGAGCTCATGAAAACATTGTGTCTATACCAGGGTCGGCTGTGGTAAAAAGAACTGGTCAAGTGCGAGTTGGATTCGCACACGAAGGGTTCTATAAAACAAAAAATAAAAATCACGTTTTTGTTAGAGAGCCCCCTTAAATGTTTATTTTATTCTGTTTTTTAGTATTTGTTGTTATAGCGACTACATTTCATCATGTGTGAAAACGTTTTCACTTCATCTCTCTATCATGGTTCATGAGATACAACCTGGTAACAGACGGACAGACAGACTGACAGCGGAGTCTTAGTAATAGAGTTCCGTACCCAAAAGGTAAAACGGGACCCTATAACTAAGACTCCGCTGTCTGTCTGTCCGTCTGTCACCAGGTTGTATCTAATGAACCGTGATAGTTAGAAAAAAAAAATTATCAACACTCGGGTGAGGTAAAAATTAGCGCTATTGTCTAGTTCAACGTCAGATGAGTTTACTAAACTATTATAAAATACCCATTTAAATACTAAATTTTGTAACTAGACAAACAAACAAAATGAAATCCAGACAATATATCTAAATTATTATGGTTATGTTCAAATCGCTTGCTCCAAGAGGAAGCCGTGCTATCGGCGGACGTGATAAGTTCAATGTTTTATGATATAACAAAATTAAATAAAACTAGATTTTTGTACCATTTAGGCATGGATGAGTGTATTATTATCTGTGTTTCTATAAAAATATATACAATAAAAAAAAAGTATTTTAAGGTCATAAATACTAAATCACTTGTGCTAAGTTCGTCCAGAGAAGTAATGGTGCACTTGCATTGATATTGTCCGGTGAGAGGGTGTGGGTGCCGGTGAAGTAACAGGCACGTTACATACCTGACGGTGACGGTCGCAACGGGATGCGACTTTTTTCTTCTCATGCTTAGGTCTGAGAAGATTTAAATCGTAACATAGTTGTTATTGAAGGGATTCCAGCTTATAGCCATATTTATAATATTATTTAGAAAAAGTATATAACAAGTAGACTTTCGCGCCGGAATAAAATAATATTTATAATACGATTAATTTTTGTAAGAAAGCATTTTTTTTTGTTTAATAGGGCGTTGTATTTCTGTTGTGCAACGTCAATTTAATACAATTTCAGAGTGTTGCTTCAATTTATTGTAGTCTACAGTGTAAAATAGCCTTTAGTTACAATGAAATACCCTACTTGTATTTGCATATCATGTTTGCATTCATGTAATCAGAGAGCGATAAGATTTAATAAAATCATTAATAGGGTAACATCTGGCAACGAGGCCGGTCATTTATGCCAATATCACAGCGGCCATGTCATGTCAATCCTAATTGAAGGTACGAGCCGAAGGGTTAAGTGGTCTACACAATATCGGGGGTCTTACAACGGTGAAATTACCATCAAATGCTAATGACGCCTCAAAAGGATCAGATTCGATCCGATTCCAAATGATCGCGATGCAAATTATACGATGCTAACGTACTCGCCTTGTTACTTGGCCGTTGACAGTTTAAGACCTTTACATTCTACGGTATCGTAATCGGAATCCGATTTTTTTGTTGCGATCTTTAGTTTTATATTGTTGGGATTGTTGGATATTTTTAGCTAGGAGGGTTTTTTATTGGTTAAAAGTTTATCTAGATATTAAACTAACATTTAAATTTGATGGGTGGTGTACATTTGTATCAAATAATCCACACCTGGTAATTAGTGTATGAGAATCGCGCAGTATTAATGCACGCGACAGTAGTTATTCGTAGGACAGCAGTAATGGACGCAACAGTAGTATTTCAATAAAAAAAATTAATGGAGCCTAGTGGTGGGCATAGGTAGTTTATTTTTAGGCCTATTATTTTTTTACTTTACTTAGCATTTTCACTTTAATTAGGTAATTATTTTTAATTAGCAAAATAAAATGTTGATATACTTACATCAAAATCTCGTATTTAACCATAAGTATTTTTTGTATTCCTAAATCTTCTTATTTCTTTAAAGTAATAAATACACTGAAAATTTTATTGAGAAACAGTATATTAGAATTGAATATTTTTCTGCGAAAATAAAATCGCAGATTGTAAAGGCGATCCCAGACTGCAATTTGGTATTCAATCAGCATTTTCTCAACGGTGTCTTTGCACGGCAAAAACTTGGAATTTATCAGCTCCTTTTTAATTCTGTTACATTATTTCGCAGTAATCTTTATGGCACTTACAGATGTTGCAATGTTTTAAATATTTTGTTTTAGGAACGAGAACTCGGGGAAAATATACTTCCTAAGGGATTTGACCGTATTCTTGATTTACGTACCGTATTCTATAGGTGGAAATAATTAAGAAAGATTTGAGCTTATGATTCTAATTGGTTCTTATAAAATTAACGTTAATTGAGAGAACTACCGACTTCCTTGTTTCTGAGAAGGCTGAAATCCAAATTAGCTAGAAAAGTTTATTATAAAGTTATAGAACTCATGACTGTCAATATGATTATTTGGTTACATATTAATTTGTATTAGTATTTCTTTGGCAACACCATTTTTTACATAATTTGGGTTGCTATTTCCATTATTTTGCTATTGTTATATTTAGTTTTCTGCTCTTTTCTGTTTTGTTTGTATTTATTGTGTAATTTTGACATTCTTAACTAATTCATTATAGCTATTTAAAAAAAATGTTCTAATATAACAATGGTCTTTTAATAAATACCGTTGTATACCTTTACAGGGTAGAACAAATTGATTTTTATAATTGTTTTAACAGCTTTGTACATGTGATTCGACAATAAACTCACTCTGCCTTTGACTTTAACGTGATTAAAGACAAATCCAATTATAAGAACAATACTAATTATAATTTGCTAGCTTTTGTCCGCGTTTTTAGCGGTAGTCTAGATTTTAAAACAATTACTTATTTCTGGATGATAGGTAGGACCCTATGTACGTACTTTTATGTACCCCGATAACGCGCATCCAAAACTCATGTTGAGTAGTTAAAGCGTGAAACTGTAACAAACAAACTCACATTACATTTATAATATTGAAGTTAGAATATACTATGCCCATATATACTATGCCCATATAGCCCACGGCTTTGCTCGCGTTAATGTAGATTATGGCTATTATTTCTGGATGAAAGGTACCACCCTTTTCTGTACAGCTGACAACGTCACAATCCCATTTGTAATATAAGTTAGGACAGAATTTTCGTCAAAAATAAATTACGAGATAAAAAATCGTTTTCATATAAAAAAATATGGTCATGTCATAAATATTTGCTCTGTTCGTTGAAAGAACTGGGGACCCCGCATAAGACAAGGTTACAGAAACTTAGCTACAGAGTAAGTAACGTCGCAGAACTTCAACGTTGGTTACAGCTCAAACTTACTAAGTACACCCGTCACTCCACCTTCCATTAACAACATATTCATTAGATGATTAATGTTTCTAAATTGTTATTTAATAGCGTGCAAACATTGTGTTTGTATGTTGTCGCAGCGGCCGCGGCGGTTGCGTGATATAATATATACTTTATTACTTAATCTTATACCAATACTCAAACCTATTCCTTTCTTGGGCTCGCAGCTCAGTTAGTAGGTCTACCTTCTGCGCCGAAGGTCGTGGGTCCGATTACCATTCAGGACAAGTATTTTTGTGACTGACATAGATGTTTGTTCTGTGTTTGGATGTTAATATGTAATATATGTATATATTTACAAAAAAAAAATACTTTAAAATGTATTTTACAGCTACTTATTTAGTTTCCCTAGTACAAGCTATGTATGTTTGGAGTTAGACGGCGTTAGAAAATATTCATGAATATTTGTTTATTTATTATGGAATTAGTACGCCGTCACACAGGCTATCCCGTTTTGGTCTTTTGCAGTAGTTAACAGTATATTATAAGTAAAAAAATATGTATCTCTGTAATTACTGTCTGTCTTGGTGGATATATTTTTGACGGCTCCGTGGCTTAGTTGGTAGTAGCCCTGCCTTCGAAGCGAGGGGTCCCGGGTTCGATTCCCGGCCGGGGCACACTTTGTGTGGTGAGCATGAAGTTTGTTCTCGGGTCTTGGGTGTTTGTCTTGTGTTTCTCTGTTTGTCCATGCCATCTGCGACACAGGGAATCCTAGTGCAGAGGTGTGAGTGTGTTAACGTTGTTTTTTTTTTTATATCTCTTTAGACAGGTTATGCGCACGAATGTTTCCGTGTGCGTGTAAATTGTGACGTGTCCAAACGATACTTAATATTTAAAGAAATAAATAAGTTTGAGCTTGATGGGTGACTATTATTTCTTGCTTAAAAATTTGTCAATTGGGTATAACTTTTGAAACTATCACTGTTATGAACATCAGTTTTGATATAATAATAATCATTTTTATTGACACAAACATACATATTAACATAAATACACACTTAAATTTTTATGTAACAATGGTATGTGTGTTGTAGTAAGTAAAAATAATATAACTTAAGTATATTTAACGTATGTATCTCGCCATATATGATTTACATATCAAAATAACTGTAGCTAAACTTCAAAAACAGCTTCAAATACCGAGCGATATTATCGAAGCGCCACACTCACAGAGTATTACCCAGTAATCGAGAGCTCAGCACGTTCTAAGTTTGTCGCTAATTGCAGCACATCACTAGCACAAAATAGGCAGGTACAGAAGGCCAGCTCCATAGAAGAAGCGATAACAGGAGCACGCAGTATATGTGATCTCTAATTAGCAGATACCGCAGATGTTTTCTTTAACCTCAGCAACAGTCTGACGAGATTTTTTATACAGCTTCCTATATTTACAAAACAAGCTCACGGCCTATCTGATATTAAGTGGTTACCGCCATATGCTACAACAATGCGATACGGGTCTTTCCCTACTGTATGAGAAGACGTCTTGGCGTATTACATTAAGATTAAAACTCACAAAAATGGAAATGAAATAATGGTTTTTAATTGTCACTTACAGACGTGTATAATGTTCTCAAATGATCTTTTGGGACCAAAAAAAATGTCTCATCGTTATACGGAGATCCTAAGAACGGGTATATGGCTCGTTGTACGAACCTAGTCTTACAAAGACTGATAGGTTCTGATTCACCAGAGGAAACGCTGAAACAGTGCTGCCAACAACAACCCAGAGTCCTTCTCCTATATATAAAGGAGTTGGGATGGCTGGGGTAGGGTTTAGTTAACAACGGGGGGCAATGCACAATACACCCCTATGCGGGACGTCAGTGCAGGCCTAGTCACCCCCACCCAGAGTTAGAATTAGAACCTAGTCTTCTGTATGTATGTGTATTGTGTTTCTGGTCGGGGATTTGTTCCTACGAGTTGCAAGTAGTTAACGGTGTTTAGGTGAGATATTCCAAAGCTCTTGTGATTGATCGCTCGTTCGAAATGGAAATAGAATTGATTCGAAATGTAGATTAAATTGCAATTACGTATCTAATGACCATGGAAAATTTTAATTATCATTATTACTTATTATACAATCTGGGTGTTCTTAAATTATGTACACCAGTATTAAACTAATGGCCATCTTAAAAATTTACTTCTCTTATTCTCACGTTGGATCTAGATTGTAGAATACAAAGCTATAATAAAAATTCATGGATATTTCTCACATACAAATATTTGGGTTTTGGTTTTGTTGGTAAAGTACCAACCCCTGGCTCGCGGATCATTTAGGATTTAGCTGAGTTATTTGTGGAAAAATCAAGTCGGCGATGACCTGATTTCTCACCCTAACGTTCTTAGATGTTCCTTAAAGGTCTTCTAAGTTAAGCAACTCTCCGATGGGTGACCGTTTAGTGGCATTTGAACTGAGCGCTTCCCTGCTTCGGAGGGCACGTTAAGATGTCGGTTTTTGGGCGTCTTGAGAACTCCGATTGAGACTTGAGTTCTTCAATTACTCATACGAAAGAAGGATACTTTAAGTAAACTCAAATTTTGGGGGGTCCAGTTGCTCGCGTCCATTGGTGTGTACCCTTTGATTCCCTACACGTACCCCCAGGGTGGTGCTAAAAAGCAAACAAAAGTAGCAGTAGAACTTGTGCCGAGTTCATCTGGGAAGGTACTGCCACCACATCTGGATCTGTCGCCAAGCAGTAGTGCTCGCATTACTATGTCACTCCTTTCGATATCAAGTATCATTTGGAGACGTCAAATTTGACATACACAAGTAAATATACTCGTAAGTATTATAATATTATATAATAATATGTCACAGGAGCTCCTTAGGCACATAACATGCAGATATGTCAAATTACAGAAAGTTTCCATGTTTTCTATTCTTATTTATTCTTACAGATTTCAAGTATCGTAAGATAGTGTAATGTACAATACATGCATGTACCTATATAGTCTAGTAAACATTTAAGTGTATCGTGGGCTTCTTTCATTTCGACAAAAAATAAAATAATTGTATACGAACAAAGAAACCGAAGCCCCGTAGATCCCAACCAATAAATCAGGCTTCGCAATAAGCTGACGATAAATAAAAAAACACAAAGTGTATTTATCGAGCAGGTCGAATAAATTAAAGAACAAAGGTTACATTCAAAGTTAAATTTATTTGATCTCGCCACAGAAATCGAAAAATGCTGACAAGTGTGAGTTTTATCGAGAGAGGGGATTCCTACCACCGATTGTATTTGGAATATACCGTTTACTGTACCAGCCTCTAATGTTGCCACTATAAGGACACCGGCCTATTCTCGATAATTGAGATTGAAAGGGCTGTGATCTACCACGGGAGTCCAATCGGGATTGATAGATGTCACATGTCGTCGAATTTTTGGTTCAAAGACATGCCGGTTTCCTCACGATGTTTTCCGTCATCGTTTCGAGAGCGTGCACGTGTGGGTTTGAACCAGCAACCTTCAGATTGAAAGTCGGCGTCTGTGCCCCTGGGCCACCACGCTTGGAGTATAAAATTTAGGCAACACGTGTAACGCCCGAAGACTGATTTGAAACCATTTTAAGCATCACTTAAAACGTTTTAAGCTCCCACTTATTTCTCAGATTCGTATACCCAAATTGTAAAATAACCTTCAATGATACAAATTGTTTTCACAACCAGTTGACGTTGATTGGCGGTTTATTATTTGCTGCGAAAGTTCTGACGACTGAAATTATCTGAATTATAATTTTAATATATTGTATTTGTCTTACACTGAAATTCTTTTAATTTAATTAGCTTTTAACTGTATAATAAGGAGTCGAAACCAGATTATTTTCAACTGCACTTAAATCATACTTTGCTATGAAAAAGGTTGGTTCAATCGTTGACACATTTATGATACAGTATTTCTTTTATAATATCGATTGGAAAAGATTGCTCACATAACAATGTAAATATTTTTTACAATAAACGCTACGATAACGCGTTCTTTTTAATAAGCTTAGCACTCGTTTAAAGGCATGTAATGTGCCTGGGGAGTTCTTGTGACACGTTATATGCTGACGAATATGTGAACATGTGTAAAATTTGACGTGTCCGAATGATACTTGAGATCTAAAGGAATAAATGAGTTTGACTTTGACTTTGACTTTAAACCCTATCCGACCCTCCATGGGTAGAATGTTGAAGGATCCCTAAATAAAAAAGCTAAAATTGGTCCGCTACGGAATCCCTGAAATTTGGCCATTGTAATGATCGGTGTGACAGTTTACCCAGAAAGCAGTTGGTTCACTTGTACGTTTGTAATAATCATTTGCTGAGTTATTCGTGGGACAGAAGCCCTGGCTACTATACTTCTATTATCCAAGTAGCGCCTCTCCACACACTCAGCAATTAAAATTTAGAATGGTGACCGAAGTTTGGGTTCAACCAAGTGCTTCAGTGATTCGGAGGACACGTAAAGATGTCTAAGCTATTGGAAGCTCTCAGACTGCGGGAAAATTCAGACATGGTTGGCCTGGCCAGCTCAGAGTTTCGTGCAAAAGCAATGAAAGGTATGAGTTCACCGCGCGTCTCGTCTGTTCTATATGTTCCCAAATAGATACAGCTTACACTAAAAAGTGCGGGCTATAGATCTGTCTATCTATTCGGAAAATAATGATTGAGTAATTCAATTTCACATTTGAATAAAACATTGAATAACTTTTGATTTTGTTAGTCGATTTTGACAAAATAAACCCTATTCATTATTCGAGACTCAGCTTAACATTTGTTAGTAGTTAGATTTTAGATTTTTAGATTTTGATAACTATCTATGGTTTTTGCGTAAAGTGCGCACAAACATACAGACAAACAGAGAAACAGACAAAAATTACAAACATTGATTTTTTACGTTCTATTACTTATTCCTAACGTCTCCCAGTTATTATTTTGCAAAAATCTTTAATGTACAGACACGGCAAGTCTATGATTTTATTATATGTATAGATTATGTAGTCTCGCGGTCTTCAGAAGTGGCCAAGCTATTTCGAATGGCTGTGGAAGCGTTTAATTAAAATGAGCAAAGCTGAGGCGTCAACAAGAACTGTATACTATGTGTTGTACAATAGGTATAATTTGGCTATTTGAATTTGTAGCTTCATATTATTGATTTGATAAACTATCTGACTTATTCCATTCCCCGTATTATACTATTTATGAACTTTGAAATGAAAGTCGAAATCTCAATTAGATAAAATTATTTCAATAACATCATGATAGGGCTATGAATAGTTTATCATATACACAGTTATGGAAAGTCAGAGAAAAAAAAATCTGATATCCATCAATCAATTCAAAATTCAGTATCGACGCAGTCTAATATCAATATTGCTGTCAAATAACGATAATTGGACCTCTGGTTTCTGAAATGACGATCGTTTTAATAATTAGTCAGTTAAAAGTTAAATTTAATGTCATTTAATCATTGGCCCATTGCAAAATTTCAATGTCAACAAGCAACGTTCTTGGCAGTAATTAGCAAAGTTTTTGAATTGGCCAGTCTTGCGGTTTCCTCGCCAAATAGTCTTCTACCGCATGATGACTGCGTCCAAGTGTTTTTTAATCAAAATATATCTTTTATAGATGTTATTTCTTGATAAATACGGTTCTGCCGGGTATTTTATAGTAGTTATAATCAACAGATGATGTTATAAGTTTATCTTAAACTATAAGGACCTCCTCTAACATTATATACGCGCACAAATTATATAATATATTATAATAGTTAAAAGACTACATGATAGTTAATAATAGGTTAATCTTTTTAAGCTGATAATAATTAGATATAAGCTGATTTAACATAGCTCTATAGATTGAAAAATCTGTAAACATCTTCCCAAAATTATTATTTTTCAGTACATTTAAGCAACAAAAATAACAATTGACAGAAACCAGACACAAAAGAGTTTTTTACCTTGTATACTAATGATAATAACTTATTTGTTGTAGTGTGAATGAGACGCAACCCTCAGAAGATTATGTCGGATCCTGACAGATCAGTTAATGGTTCGCACGCGCCTCCCAATTATCCTTGAGAGGCTATTGGCAACTACTTGTACTGACTTGTAGAGGAACCATCATCCTGGACATTGAAGGATATTGTGGAAATGTAAAAGAGCATCCACAAACTCCGTGGCTTAGTTGGTAGTAGCCCTGTCTTCGGAGCGCGGGGTCCCGGGTTCGATTCCCGGTGGGGCACACTTTGTGT
Source organism: Aplocera efformata (assembly GCA_921293045.1). Classification (NCBI taxonomy): domain Eukaryota; kingdom Metazoa; phylum Arthropoda; class Insecta; order Lepidoptera; family Geometridae; genus Aplocera; species Aplocera efformata. Next base: position 3,548,386 of record OV121061.1, read on the forward strand.
GGTGAGCGTGTACTTTGTTCTCGGGTCAAGGGTGTTTTTCTTGTGTTTCTGTGGTTGTCCACGTCATCTGTGTGACACAGGGAATCCTAATGCAGAGGTATGAGTGTGTAAACGTTTATTTATTTAAAAAATGAAAAATAAATAAATGTTGTAACCTATATCAGTCAAGACTTGTAGGGGCACAATAACGGTGATTGAGGGCTTTTGAGGAGAATGAAGGGGGAAAGTGCTCATTCTAATGACTCATTCTAGCATCATTTATCCATTAAACAGAAACCATAAATAATAAAAAAACACATTACATTGTGCATAATAATAAAAATATAACCAAATTAAAGTCACACAAAGAAATGAAAGAAGAAAAAAAGACGATTAAATTGGAAAATATCATGAATGTCAATTACTCAAATTTTGCAATCGTTTTTCGAAAACTACGAAACATATATTTTGAAATTAATGCTCATTAAAAACTCATAAAATTTATTTTAAAATTAATAACATAGAGAGAAAATTAAATATATATCGATTTTTCTGAGTTCTCCTATAATATCTCTTCTTTGTGAAAAATGATGGTAGCTTCACGGATACGTCTAGAATGGTTATCTCAAGCTAGGTGGATGTATTGTTTGTAGGTAAGCATTTGTAATGTACTTACACTATTAATGGGTTTGGTATCAGTTACTGTCGGAATACGATCGCAGTAATTAAATCATTAGTTTCTTGAATAATAATGGCTAGGTGTGGGGCTGTCTCCTAAGCTGGATTCTTACACAACTCAAGTATCGTAAGTATTGTTTGAACACGTCAAAATTTACACGCACAATCATAATCATACGCATATATCGTATCACAAGAGCTCTTTTGGCATATATCATGCTCACAGATGTGTCAAATTGAGGTCAGATTTTATGTTCTAGCTAGTCTTAATTCACACCGGTAGATCGCTGATTCAAACCCTCAGGTATATCGATGAGTATTATTATGATAAAAAGTATGGACGGAATATATTTTCAAAAGGTTGAATAAGAACATTTTAAAGTGACAGACACGTAATAGAACTTTGAGGACATAACGACGTTTACCAATCCAGATTATTCTCCTATAGTAGATCAAATAGTCAAGGCACTCACATTTCTAGAGAGTATGCCTGTACTGTATAAAATAAAAAGTTAATGACTCATAGGAAATAAAGACGATTCCGTAGCTATATAAACTACCTTCCACGCGAGGGTGGATTTTACCGGATACAATTTGTGTGATAAGCCAAATGTTTGTTCTAAGGTCTTGAATATTAGTTTTGCGTTCCCATGTTTGTCCATGCCACCTGCAACGCAGAGAATCCCAGTCCCAAGGGTATGAGTGTGTAAAGGTTATCAAAGGTACAAAACTTGTTAAATATAGGTAGGTTATCTTCCTTAAACATACTTTTACAGAAAAAATCTTCAAAAGCATTGGCGTAAGTAGACTCCATTCAAATGCGATAAGTAACTCTAAGTTATTCCATCAACAAGTTATTTATATTGCTTAGCAAATAAAGCGTACGTGGACATTGAACGTCCTCTAAAGGGTTACGGGAAGGTCCCAAATTTGGGACCCCAACCCTTCGGAGATTGTCATACAATGACCCAAAGAATAATGAGCTCTCTTGAGGAACGGAGAAAGATGGAAAAAGGTGCTTGGGGGGAGAATGGGGCGAGTAGATGTGTGACCTAAATAAGTTCAAGATATGCAATAAAGGTGATTAATTAAAATTAAAATAGGTAATTTATATTGTTTTTCGTATGCTTTCTTTTTTATGAAGTATATTTAATCGAGTTTTAAAATACTTTACTTCAGTTAGAGGACCTTACTTGTTTTGCTGTTCTTATGGACGAAGCTAACTTAACTCCAGGTGGGCCTTCAGATCGTCCCGTCACTTTCATTACATTAAATTTAATGTAGCAGTAAAAACTAAATGAATATTGAGGATTTTTTCAGATTTGTAAAGACTGATAATGAAAATACTCAAATGTTTAAGCAATTGTTATATTGGTTGAATAATTGTTTTTTTAAATATTTATTAACAAACACTGCCTATAAAGTTTTCGACTTAAAATAAAATTAACACGTAAGACCTTACATACCCGTCTCAGAAAGAGGCAACGTAATGCAGCTCGGGTCTTCTCATACTTTGTTAGACCTGAGTCATAGTGCTGTTGTCTGTGGTCGGTGGTATCAACTTACCATCAGGGGTACCGCCAGATTGTTCCATCACACATATGGCTCAAAAATAATATCCGTACTAATATAAATGAATCCTTCCGAAATTACCTAAATTTAAGTGTTTTTTGTTCTATTATCACCATGGTTTCAATGCAAAAATAATTCAATTCAATAATTCCCTGTCTCCTCTAAAATCTCTAGAGACGGTTCCTATTAAATGGAAAGAGATATTTATTTTCCAGTTTGTGAACGGAGTAAGATACGATTTTGTATTCAATTAGGGTAGAATTATAGTTAGGTGAGATGATATAACTTTCAAGCATAATTTATAAGTTTACTTTGAATGCTTTCATTTATTAGATGATATACTACCGCTGTGCATATTTGAAAATTATTTTAATTTTTTAAGGACTATTATAAAATAAATTGACGTATCCAAGTAATTTAAAAAAATTTAATTAAGTTAGTATTTAGGTAATTTAGAAGGTATTATTTTTGCTTTATATTAGCCAAGGAATGTATGATATTGCGTAAAAAAATCATTTTGAAATTGGACTTTTTTTAGGACCTAGCGAGTTATGACAGTTGAACACACATGCCAATAAGTAGAGAAACCCAGCCGTCAAACTTATAATACCCCTTTTCATGTGATTAAGGTGATGGACTGATGTTAAATGGTTACTGCCGCCTATGAACAATATCAATACGGCTCTGGTCCTACCGAAGAATGAACTGACGGAAACGATGCGACTTGGATCTACATCCAAGTCGCATCGTTTCCGTCAGTTTGAGACAGGGATGTAACGTCTCAAAAGCCTGTTCATCGGCACCCACACCCTCCCACTAGAGTGCACCACTGCTTGCATGCAGATTGAAAACCTCTATTTAGGTTGTGGATAAAAGTAGGCCACGTAGAAACAAAGTTTTTTCACACTAAAATATTCATATTCATAAGTTCGAATTCTAAAGCAAAGCAATTGCAACGCCAGCTCTTTCATTTAAATTCATACCTATTCGTATTGAAATAATTTCGCGTGTACTAAAGCCGGCACGTAATAAATTCGACTTTTCACCTGGCGAGAAATTGGATGTTATGTGAAAAATAGCGGTACAGGGCCGGTTGTAGAGCGGGGGAAAGTTTAATATACGAATGGATTAGTTCCTATAACTCCATACACCGAGGTTGTAACAGACGTAAACTGACTTTCCTCTTAGCTCAGGTGGTAGTAGCTCTGCCTTCTGCGTTGTAGGTCGTGGGTTCGATTCCCACCCAGGACAAGCATTTGTGTGCGAACGAACATAAATGTTTTTTCTGTGTTTGGGTGTTAATATGTATTTATAACTAGCTGTGCCCGCGACTTCGTCCGCGTGGACTTAGATCTATCCCAGCCTAGAAGATAGAAATATAATGAGATGCTTATTATGTCTGGTCGTTACTATTGTATTAAAATTATGTTATGATTAAATCTCAAAATACTTTATTTCCGTTGGATTCTTACCATATTACTTAGGTTTTGTTAACTGGGAAGATTAAAGACTTGATTGGATGATGAACTACGTAAGTGAAACTGCAACCATTGCAAATGTATATTTTACAATAATGCTTCTCTGTAAACTATACTATAGAAGTCGTTTTTTCAGGATATTTCAGGAACGTGCGCATAAAAAATATTTGAATTGCTAAGGCGGACTGTGCAAAAAGCAACTCAATATAAGGACTACGTCTGATCACTGCGGAACATAGGCTCACCGGAGACTGAATGCGTTTAAAACTAAATGGACAGTTGATAGGAATGAGAGGAATTCTCTAAACTCTTGACTTTCAATTTGGTGCTGTAACATAATTTAGGAAGACATAAATTTATAAAAGAGCAATGGGCACTCCGACATTTAGTTTAATATATTGTGTGATGAGAGTCCAGATGCACTCTAGAAATTTAAACATTCGATGGGATAGATGGTAGGGTCTTATTGTTCCCGCCTGACCGCAGCTATAGGCAGAAACTTTTCGCTGTCAACTATGGTCTTATCCATGATTGACAGCGGGAGATCTTGGGTGGCAGCTCAGTCTTTCTGCAAGGAAGTAACCTCGCAGAAAGAAGCAGCCGCGAGGGTGAGGGAGGAAGAATCTCCTCACCCTGGTAGACGCAGGAGAGTGATCCGGGGAATCTGCCGTCCGACGGATGAGGTCCCCACAGGAGGATGGCGTGCTTCGTGTTTCGGGCACGCCACCACAGGGAGTTAGACATCGTGTTGGGGTCCCGATACGCGTAGACCAACGCTTCTGGGGCCGCTACCGTACCCGTAGCCCAAGCGTGAAGGCGAAGTGCAGGAACACCAATGGGGTTTAATGTGTATTTCCCCAGTACTGCTATTTCTGAGTAGTGTTGGGGGTGAGTCACACATAACCTCACGCCTCCCCAAGGTATACGCAAAGTATCAACTTTTCGCAGTTCAAAGAACAAAGAAAAACTGCCTTTAAACTAATTGCCTAATTAACTAACCCAAACTACGACTAAACGTGTCATCTGCCTTCAAGCGCCTGCTCGTATTCATGCTGCAATACACCGGCTCGCTACACCGAGTCAAGCATGCAGGATTCGGCAGGCGCGTTAAAATTTTGAATAAAACATTGAATAACTTTTGATTTTGCGAGTCGATTTTGATAAAATAAACGGTATTCATTAGTCGAGACTCAGCTTAATATTTGTTAGTAATTAGATTTTGATAACTATCTATGGTTTTTGCGTAAAGTGTGCACAAACATTTTTGAATAAAACATTGAATAACTTTTTATTTTGTAAGTCGATTTTGATAAAATAAACCCTATTCATTATTCGAGACTCCGCTTAACATTTGTTAGTACCTAGATTTTGATAACTATCTATGGTTTTTGCGTAAAGTGCGCACAAACATACAGACAAACAGACAAACAGACAAAAATTACAAAAAATGCTTTTTTACGTTCTATTACTTATTCCTAACGTCTCCCAGTTATTATTTTGCAAAAATCTTTAATGTACAGACACGGCAAGTCTACAGTTTTATTATATGTATAGATAAAATATTTAAAAAAAAGTCCTAATATGTATTCTATCAGTTATTTAGTTCCCATATTACAAGGTATGCGTAGTTTGGGGCTAAATAGCGTCCATGAATATTTATTTATTTAATCTTAACCAGGAGCACCTATCCCCGCCATGTTGTTTTTTATATCGAAAACCGTATTGTTCAGGTATCCCTTTTTTACAGCTTAGTTAAACCTTTAGTCGATTTTTTCGTTAACGACATTCGATTAAATATTTTTCGCTACATCAGCTCGTTCAATTTGCAACACAATGAAGCTAGTCAGGGCAAGAAAGTTAACAAAAAATTAAAAATCTCCGATTTTAGTTATTTTCTGCGTTCAGTCTTAGTGAAATTATATTTTTAGAAGTGGGATCATCGTTCTAAGCATCTAAACAAAATCTTTTCACAAAATTATCCCGAGCGCATGACCCTGGAAATAGCTAGACCAAACATATCAAAGAAAAACATAGACATTTAATAAAAATATTATTATGATCAGAAAATATACCAAAAAGTCAAGATTCAAAGTAAAATTCACATTAAATCGTGACCAGATTATATAGGTACATATTTTTCCTAATTATTGTTATTATAACATAAATATACCTATTGCTATGACATCCATTTTAATTTGGCTAAATAAATAAAATATGATATAATAAATATGAAATCGGGTCTCAAACAAACACAACCTTCAACCTAAAAACACCCTTGTTTAATTAGAAGATTTGACGGCTCCGTGGCTTAGTTGGTAGTAGTCCTGCCTTCGAAGCGAGGGGTCCCGGGTTCGATTCTCGGCCGGGGCACACTGTGTGGTGAGCAAGACAGTTTGTTCTCGGGTCTTGGGTGTTTGTTTCTGTGTTTGTCCATGTCATCTGCGACATAGGGAATCCTAGTGCAGAGGTTTGAGTGTGTTAACGTTTATTTATGTTTATTTACTAATTATATAATAAGTCAAAAAAGCCAAAGAATAAGATTTATTTCGTTAATTTCTTAAAAAATACTTGGAAACATCACTTGTTAAAATAAAAATTAACCTAAAATATCATTCCTTCTTAAACTAAGTTAAGCGCTTGTTCAAACAAGTATAAATTACTAATGTTGGTATTCCCGCTCCAAGTTCCAAGCTCGTTCTGTAAAGTACTGCTACCATTCTTCTCTGCCGTTGAAGAATGTTGGTACTGGTGAAATGACAGGCACACAAACAACATAAATAAATTAAAAAAAAAAATTGTTTATCTAGTGAACTAATTGTATTATCTAACATTACCATCGTTTTCAACGCACATTAAGTTATGCAACGTATCAATTGAAAAATAGTATAATTTGTACTAAAGTTGTATATTACGTAATTGACCCTGCTATCAACAAGTTTAGCTAGTTTATTGTGTTGGTAAGATATATAGCGATATTTTTTTATTTTAGTCTTTGAGTAAAAGCTAAAATGTACGAAAATAGATAGCAGCCCCGGGGAAAATTACCCCATCACCCTTCCTACCTCCCTGCATTCTAGTTCGAAATAGGAAGAAATTGAAATGTCTGCAGTATTGGCGAATACATCTTAGGTTTTCCGTGTATGTACCGATCCACTCAGAGGACGGCGGCGTGAGATATGGGCCAAGATTGGTCTACTTCATCTTTTGAAGGCCCAGGTTTTTGTAAGCTGCGATCAATCTTTATGTTGACAAATTAATGTTTGCCCAGAAAATGTAAGACTGTCTAGTTTTACACCTTGCTGGAGTCATTATAAGTCGTATAAATTATTAATAATAGATTTTAGAAATACATTCTGTGAAAAAGCACGTTATGGTTTAAAACGTAGGTTTTTAAAGATATCAGATGAGGGCAGACAGACAGATAGACAATGTGGTGTTACTAAATCCATATTTTTGTTGATATAGATGAAATCCTGCAAACAGATTACTGGACATTAATTATCAGATTACCACAGCAATGGCAATCTTAAACCAGTTTAACTTTTAAAAATAGAGTTCCCCAGAGATACGAAACCGTAAAAAATACAAAAATACTAGTTGTATTCACTATTCTTGAAATAAAACACTTGTGTCTTCTCATTTAAGGCACGTGATTCAAAAGAGAACGTTTCATGTCAAACTTTCACAGCAACCATCGGCTTTAGAACTCCGCGTCTGTAAATGGTGAGTTGTTTATTGAATCTGCTCGCTCATTACAGTGCATTCGGAACTAAACAACCACTAATCAACAAAACAAGCTGCAAGAAACTTCATTAAACTGCGAACGTTCGACACGGTGGAAAAATTCTCGTCCAATGTGACTAAGAGATAATATACTATGCTATATGACGGTCTCACAGCTCAGATGGTAGTAGATCTGCCTGCTGGACAAACATTTATGTGATGAACATAGATGATCGTTCTGTTTCTGGCTGTTAATAGTATCATTACTCTGCAGGGACACCGGCCTAATCTCGACAATTGAGAGTGAATAGGTTTTGATCTACCACGGGAGCCCAATCCGGATTGGTAGATGTCACGATGTTTTCCTTCAACGTTTCGAGAACGTGGTATTACGTATATTTTTCAAGTGAAAAAAATATTGGTGCACGTGTAGGTATGAACCAGCGACTATCGGATTGAAAGTCGGCTTCTGTGCAATTAGGCCACCACACTCTAAACCAAATTTTACCTGAAAACATAGTTTAAACTATTATTATTTGCGGTAACTATGTATACATAGCTTTATACAAAGTTTCCGCTAATAATAATAAAAAAGTTGCTGTTTGTCTTCAAACCTTAGTTCAGTTGTATACTTATGTTAAAAATATAGTTTGTAGCGTAGCTTTGTGTACGTGGGACAGCGGGAGTGCCCTCAAGACAAGCGTCCGTGTAAACAGGTCACGCGGAAGGAGGACACAATAGCGCACGTCACTTCAGTTAATGTATCGCTGTTCTTTAGCGCAGCTATCTCCACCTGGGACATACTATGTGTCTTGTAGTAAATGAATATTTTTTGTGCTATTTTGTCCTTGGAAGGGTTTTGTTTAAAATATCAAACGCTTTTAAGGCTGATGTCAAAATTGACAAAGTTATGCAATTTTAGTTTATTTATTTAATTTATGACTTTCAAACAATCTTGTATACATAAAATATCTCTTAAAGAATGAAAAAAAAATTAGTATCGAAATAAAAAAAGAAGAGGTCTTGTTAATTGGTTATTTGCCAAACCAATTACGAGTAAAATCCATCCCACTTAAAATTGAATATGAACGCCTAGATAACTAATATGGGAGCATATAATGAATAATCCGGTGCTCAATTGGTGGTAGCCGTGTCTTGGAGGCCGTCGGGCGGCTCAAAAACTGAGACACCAGTGTTGGCTACTTAAACAAAAAAACAAGGAGATTCAAAGTTGGGATCAAACTAATAAAATTAGAAAGAAGATGCATTTAAATCTAAAAAAAATACATTACTCACCTGATATTAAGTTGCTTACTACCCACAGACTCCGGTCCTTTCCTATCGAAGTATGAGAAGACCCAAGTCAGATTGTGTTGCGCCAGTCACTTTGAGTCACTCTTAGTGTACGCGTCTGTAATTTCACCAAATGATTCGAGTTCATTATAGTAGGGGTTAGCACAAGGCACGTTTCTAGAAAGAAAGTACTAAGCGAAAAAGGTTCATTAGCATAATTAACTACCTTAGTTTTTGTGCTATCAAACGAATGAATGGTTTTCTAAACTACAAAAGCTCAACCTTCAAAGTCAAAGTCAAAGTCAAACTCATTTTGTTCCTTTAGATTTCAAGTATCATTTGAACACGTCAAATTTTACACATATTTGTGAGTATATAACGTTTCGCAGGAACTCCCCAGGCACATTACATGCTCACAGATATGTCGAATTACAGTTAGATTTCATGTTTTAGATAGTCTTATTTGTTAAGGTTACGTCGTTTCCAACCCTAACCGACCAACCCGAGGGGAAGAGACAGACAAGAAACCCCTCGGAGACAGTATTACATATTCACGAATATGGTCCTGCGTCTAGTGGAGCAAATTCATTCCCAAGCTTTTTTGTCATCTAGGTAATCTTATATTTTATAGTAAGCTTTTGAAACAAGTTTACGTTTAATAAAAAAAAACTAAATATTACTTTACAAAATAATATTATTTGAGAATATTATTTTGCCCACGTAGTCGTAGATATCAATCAAGTACCTACCTCTCATCATCGATACGTTAGTAACTCGATCATGAATAAAAATATTAAAAAAAAAAATGCCCACTTTATACTCTCTACCTTGTGTCTAAAAAATCTTACACTTGGAAGACCGTCAAAAAGTTTTCACGCGAAAGCACCTGGGGATCAAAAGACCTAATTATCAAACTGTCCAAGTTTTATCAGAGTCCTTCTACACTAACGTTTTCTTGGCGAGATGAGATTACAGCAAGCTGTGTGTGGCGTATCTTTCAATTCTACCCGTGTAGTTTGATTAACTAATTTAAACACCACTTGTGTTTAAACTAATTTTAAAATCTAAAAATCTGATTTCAATACTTTTATTCCTTATTTCCCGCCGATAGGGAGAACACCCTTTAAATATAAAAAAGAAACATGAAAATCGGTAAAAAAACCAAGATTTAAATGAAAAAAATATTTAAACGGTCGGATAAAGCGGTTACAATAGTAAGACATATAGCTTGCGTGAATTTTTTGAGGTTAATGATGAGCAGTTTGCAGTTCACAGCGCACGCCAAATAATGACTTATGTAGGCAAAATTTTGATACCTTGGGTTACATTATTGCAATTTTCGTAGGAAACTGCAGGGATTCCGTAGGGTGAAATTAAAATGTGGCCCATATCTATACGTGAAATAATTTTTAAGTTTAACAACTACAAACAAACATACAAAGATACAACAAATCAAATCTTTTATATGTATAAAAGTTTAGAAAATTAACACCCAGATTGAGAACTAACTCGTTTTATTGAAGTCAGTTAAACATAGGAGTTATGTAAGTACCTATTGTATTGTGTCTGTTCAATTGTTTTACTGGTAATTACTTTTACACCAGCGTCTTGTGTCGAAGTGATAGCAACAAGAAAACTTCTACCTTTGTTTAAAAGTCTACATGAGGCGACGGGATAAACTGACAGAAGTTGTTTTTTGCAAGGTACTAAAAAGATACTTCACTTTTTCGGGATAAAAAGTACCCTATATGTTTATCCCTATATATTTATTCAAATCTGTTAAGCCGTTGAGGCGTGATGGAGTAACAAACTTTTTTAATATAATAGTATGATGAGTGGCACAGAAAAAAAGGCAAAGAATTTTTCGGTTAATTAGATTTTACAATCATGTGTTATCCAATTACTAACTGATTCAGATAATTATATTTTAAATTTGTTGAAATGCCGTATATAGCCCGATTTTTTTTTCAAATTTTTTTTCAAATTTTCAAATTTCAATGTATGTGTGAAACATTCCTTGAAAATCCCTAAAATGAAAAGTAGGGGAAAAGGGGTTGAATGTATAGAAGTCGTTATTTATATGGTAAATAAATAATACTCATTTATTGCACCTTTTAAACATTTACATTCACAATAGAAGATACATTCACAATTTTAGCTAAAAACAGCTAATACCTAAACTAAGATAACTTAATATCCTTTGAGATAGGTACGATACCTTATGTAACATGAGATATATTGTAACTAAAAATAAAATAAAGTTTAAGGTGCATTTGTTGTTAAAAATGAAGGCTTTTATATAATTATATTCGTTTAAGTAGTAAGCATGCGTTTTTTAAAATCACACACCCTTGTTAAAATACATGTCGAACACACGCAAACGATTTACATACTTAATTCAACGTGTGACATCTCATTATCCTTAAAACACAACTCGATTTATACTCATAAGGTATAAATCGAGTTGTGAAAAAGCCATAAGGAATCTAAAAACCATAAGATAAAGCCGATTTTACATTGATTGTCTTTTTCCAGTAGCACGCCCCAATGAACCAAAGTTTAAGTAGAGCAATCGTGAGACAAATTCCAAATTTCGGGATAAGTCTAAGCTTTATCTGGGAGATTAGAGCTAATCTCTTCTGTAGACAGCTTGTTATCGAGTTTTTACCCGGGCTACAAGTTTTGATGGTTTTGTAGTTGAAATTAGATTCGGGGTTATTATTGTTTATAAATGGCCTCTTTCGTGTGTTTTACCTTCTGCTCTGAGTTGTGGGTACGATTCTCATCCAGGATAAGCGTTTGTTTGATTACCGCTTGTTGTTAATTACAAATTAGTAATTTAATTTTTAATTAAAAAAGGAATAGAAACTGTATATTTTCTTTTTGTTAGTTTGTTACGCGATATATTCGCTGATTGACATTGATGATATGTTAAGGGAACACTGCACTTTTTCGGGATCAAAAGTATCCTATGTGTTACTTCGGGATATAAGCTATCGTGGTACCAAATTTCATCCAAATTCATTGACCTGTTTGAACGTGAAGAAGGAACAAACATACATACACTCACTTACATACAAACTATACATACAAACTTTCGCCTTTATCATAAAATAAGATAAGTATGATACTATGTGATTTGAACCAAAGTTCTTCGGATTAAATGCCAGAGCAAAATGAACATATTAGCACGACCATTGAAAAGTGGCACATGTTTATATAAATTCATGAACCTACAATTTCCATATCATGGAAAATGAATTATTGATGTTCAATACATTTTATCGGATCAATTCAGCCTCAAAACACGTATTTGAATAATGTAATGTTTCGAGTACTATGAGTGGTTACAAATAATTCAATCATTTGGACGATTTTAGTTTGTATAAAAATAGAAAGTGTAATATAAATACTTATATTATAAAACAAAACAATTATCTCCCTTAATTCTTATTCTTCTTATCTTAGATATATCTATACATATAATAAAATCGTAGACTTGCCGTGTCTGTACATTGAATATTTTTACAAAATAATAACTGGGAGACGTTAAGAATAAGTAACAGAACGCAAAAAAACAATTTTTGAAATTTTTGTCTGTTTGTCTGTTTGTCTGTATGTTTGTGCGCACTTTACGCAAAAACCATAAATAGTTATCAAAATCTAGGTACTAAGGAATGTTAAGCTGAGTCTGGAATAGTGAATAGCGTTTATTTTATCAAAATCGACCCACAAAATCAAAAGTTATTCAATGTTTTATGCAAAATTTTAATTTTTTTACAAAACGTTCTACAAGCGCCTGCCGTGACCTGCGTTCTTGACTCAGTGTGGCGGTTCGGTGTATTGCAATATGAATACGAGCAGGCGCTTGAAGGCAGATGACAGGTTTAGTCGTAGTTTAGTCTTAGTTTAGGTTAGTTAATTAGGTAATTAGTTTAAAGGTAGTTAGGTTTTCTTTGTACTTTGAACTGCGAAATCTTGATGGTAACCAGTATCTTAAATACGAGTACCAAGCTTCCTATCAAACGAGTCATTTATTTGACGGAGACCTACAGTACACTGGAGTAACGCAATGGCCGTATATCCGGCAGAAAATAGCCGCATAGGTAAATCATCCTCAGGGTACATCATCATCATCATCATCAGGGGTGAAATTAAATAACCCTTGCGACATTTGTTTTCGATTTTGCTGATATTATCTGGACATTCAGATGCAGCACAGATATTGCAAATGTATCAATATAAATTAGCGGAAGTCTATCAAGGAATATGCAACTCAACAAAAATAACAAAACATAAATACCATTAATACGCACTAAGCGATTTGAAACTACTTTTATTGTGCGTACTGCAAGGGAGTGGAATGCTTTGCCTGAGTCTGTGTTCCCTGACCATTACAATTTGGGAGTCTTCAAGAGTAGAGTGAATAAGTTTTTCCTAGAAAAGCGTGCTCCATCGTCGGCCGCATCTTCACTTTCCATCAGGTGAGATGGCGGCCAAACCATGCTATGCTATCTTTTTTTTGTGAGTTAGTTACGTAACGAGCTGAGGGCCCACCTGGTGGTAAGTGGCGACCCACACCCATGACATCAGTAATGCGACTCAGTATAAGATTTGGATCATAGACTGAGTCGCACTCATCCAGCTGCGACCATCACCCAAGACGGGGATGATACATCTCACGATACAAGCACTACTGCTTGTGTGATTCCAGGTGTGGTGGCAGTACCTCGCCGGACGAACTTGGCACAAGTTCTACTGTTACTTTTTGGTTGCTGCTTTAGCACCACCCAGAGGGAATCAAAGGGACACACCTGCGGACGCGAGCAACTAGATCCAATAGATCGGTACGAGGGACTTATTTCTCACTGTATTTAACACTGTTTTGTTACTTCAGGACTTATTTCATATGTGTATGATGATCTAACAACACTGATACAACATTGAGCAGTGTCCCAGGGAATGGCATTGAATGAATGAATGGCAGGGAATGGGAATGGCATTCTATTAACAGAGAAGTGGAATAATAAGAAGCTTTTTTTTGTCAAGGGGTAATACTTTGCTTATACCCCACGCCTTGGGGAGGCGTGTATTAATAGCAGTGCTGGGGGAATACACAACAAAACCCCCTTGGAGTTCCTGCACTACGCCTTCACGCTGGGGCTACGGGTACGGTAGCGGCCGTACCCGGCCGGCCAGAGGCGTTGGTCCTCGCGTATCGGGACCCCAACACGATGTGTACCTCCCTATAGTGCCGTGCCCGGAACACGAAACACGCCAACCATCGGTGAGGACCTCATCCGTCGGACGGCAGATACCCCGGATCTACCGCCCGGAAGTTCCCGTTAGGGTGGCAGGCGGCGCTCATGCGCCTGCCTACGCCGACCCACTCTCCTGCGTCTATCAGAGTGGGGAGATTCTTCCTCCCTTACCCTCTCGGCTGCTTCCTTCTGCGAGATTACTTCCTTGCAGAAGGACTGAGCTGCCACCCAAGATCTCCCGCTGTCAATCATGGATGAGACCATAGTTAACAGCGAAAGGTTTCCGCCTATAGCCGCGGTCAGGCGGGAACAATAAGACCCTACCAACTATTCCATCGAATGTTTAAATTTCTTGAGTGCATCTGGACTCCCATCTTGTGTGATAGGATATTAAACTAAATGTCGGAGTGCCCATTGCTCTTTTATAAATTTAAGTCTACCTAAATTATGTTATGGCACCAGATTGAAAGTCAGTTGTTTAGAGAATTCCTCTCATTCCTATCAACTGCCCATTTAGTTTTAAACGCATTCAGTCTCCGGTGAGCCTATGTTCCGCAGTGACCAGAAACAAAGAACAAGAAGAAACTTTTTTGGTATCAGACGTAGACCTAATATTGAGTTGCTTTTTGCACGGTCTGCCATACTTAGTTCTTTCCCGGCTTAGCAATTCAAATAATTTTTATGCGCACGTTCCTGAAATATCCTGAAAAGACGACTTCTATAGTATAGTTTACAGAGAAGCATTATTGTATACATTTGCAATGGTTGCAGTTTCACTTACTTAGTTCATCATCCAATCAAGTCTTTAACCTTCCCAGTTAACAAAACCCAAGTAATATCGTAAGAATCTAATAGAAATAAAGTATTTTGAGATTTAATTATAACATAATTTTAATATAATAGTAACGAACAGACATAATAAGCATCACATTATATTTCTATCCTCTAGGCTAGGGTAGATCTAAGTCCACGCGGACGAAGTCGCGGGCACAGCTAGTAGATAAATAAATGAATATTTGTTCTCCAATCACACATGTACATTCATTGACAATAGGAAAAAGGGTACAAACATAGTATTAAAATAAATAAAGCATTAATCTATTGTACACGGTTATACATAAAAAGACAAAAAAAAAATACATATGTGTTGCAGTGTAACAAAAGGGTCGTAACTAAGCTATTTCTTCTTTATCTTATTTTCTTATTTAGTACCGACTTACTTACCCATCTATAATACTGGCATGATGATTGTCACCAGCACAGTGACAAAGCCTAGATAGACAGTAGCAGTAGAACGTGTTCAAAGTTCGCCAGGAGAAGTACTGCCTCCACTGGTAATCTACCGCCAAGCAGTGCACTCGCATTGCTGTGTTCCGGTGGAAAGGTGTGGGTGCCGGTGAAATGACACGCAGATGAGACGTAATATCCCCGTCTCGGGTGACGCGCGCAGCGGGGTGCGACTTATCTCTTCTCATACTTTGGTCAGGGAGGATCTAAGTTGCATTGCTGTTGTTATGGGTAGTGGTAACTACTTAACATCAGGTGGGCCTCCAGCTAGTCCAGTCACTTCTGTTATATAAAAAGATTTTTAACCTTTAGAAATATACTCTTATATAAGACGTGAAAATCTGCATGGATGTATGTTTCTCTCTAAATATAGAGCTTCTGTATAGATCCGACACTCGAGTTGATTCAGCAAGCCGCGTCGCGTAGCACAAATCAAATCAATAGGAAATGTAAACATTGTAGCCTACCTACAGATGTGACGACGTCAGTATGGACAAACGGTATAAGTCAAAGATCACCAGTTTTCTTTTTTTAATATATAATATTCTTATTCTACTGTAAAAGAGAACCGGAGTCGTTTTGCTGTTGTTTATGGCAGTAACTACATAAAAATATATATATTTTATTATGTAAAATCGAACAACCCGAATAAATAAGTTTCTTCCTCTATTTCTGATAAAGGATAGCATGGGAGTTGAAATCAATCAAATAAAAAAATTGATCAGGTTGTGTCTTTAAAATGTCAGCATTTGTGAAAAACTTTGTATGTTTGGGGACCATATTGCCCGCGACCGTCTGTGAATACCCTCAGAATTACTACAAGTGTCTCCCGGGTGGTAAGCCAAAGTACCAGTAGAACTTGAGCTTAGTTCATCCGGAGTAGTACTGCCACCACACCTAGTGATCTGCCCCCAAGCAGTGGTGCACTGGCGTTTTTGTATTCCAGTGGAAGGGTGTGGATGCCGGTGACATTACAGGTGCTTGAAGATTTAACCCCGTCTCAGAGACGTGCGCAACTCAATGAGGTAAGGATCTTCTCATACATCCGTTATGAATTATGCGGCTACCACTTGGAATCGGGTCGTTTATCATAGTTGCATAAAAAAACTTCAGTTGTGAAGTTTCCCCGATACATTGCCAACATGTTCGAAACCCTGCAGTATCGCTGGAGGTGGGAACACGGCAAGCGAAGGAAAATAAAACGAGCAAAATGAATTTTATTCAGAGTAAGCTTACATAAGTAGGTACATAGGTCTGGTAGTATAATGTACTAGCAACCCGCCCCGGCTTCGCACGGTTAGCAAAGCATCAGTGTCGTATCAGAAACTACCCGTGCGAAGCCGGGGTGACTTGCTAGTGTATTATACATATAAACCTTCCTCTTGAATCACTCTATCTATCAAAAAAAACTGCATCAAAATCCGTTGCGTAGTTTTAAAGATTTAAGCATACATAGGGATATAGGGACAGAGAAAGCGACTTTGTTTTATACTGTGTAGTGATATCCTGGTAGTATATATTGTATATAGGATTTGAAAAAGCGCTAAAGGTAAACCTAGGAAAAAAAAATATGTGAATCTAAAGGTTCACATATTTTTTCAAGTTGCTTCAATGCAAACCTTTTTTTTCGGTCATTTTGTTCCACTTCTGGTCTACGGCTTCATTCCTATGGTATGAGTTGACCGCCATCTCCACCTGGATGACATTGACATGTGTGTATGGTTGTGTATGTATGTTTGTTAAACCTTCACGCTCAAATGGCTCAACGGATTTGGATGAAATTGGGTACTAGGATAGCTTATATATAAAGGTTTTTGAATAATAAAACTGTAAACAAGAACGGTGTTACCTGCGGTCAAAAATCATCTAACATACATATACATACAAACCTTTGCCTTTATTTAGATTAAGATTATTTAGATTAGGGTGCCGTAATGTTACCCTTGATATGGGCCCCATTTGTTAATAATATACCTGTGATTTCTAATCTAATATTAATTCTAGGATCTATAATCTAGACAAGCTTAGTAACCAAAGCTAACAAATAGTAGTAGCGCAATCAGTGAAATTCATTTGAAGATCACAAATAGCTAATCCTGGCTTTCTCCATAAATTTCTCAAAGCGACATTTTGACGCGGTTTCTGACCACGATGTGATTCGCGTAAATTCACCTGCGCTTAGTTTCGCTTGTCGACTTGACAGGCGGCCATTTTGCTTTGGATTGTTCTAGATTTTAGTATTATGTAGTAGTTTATCATCAAAAATTTATACATGTTTGTTTTAACAAGAGATTTTTATATAGACAAAAAAAAAATACTTCAATACTTAGCAGTAGCAAAATACTCAATTTCGTTTATATGGATGACATATTTTTTCCAGATATTTAAATTTAATAACAAAACTATTGAACCAATTATGATAAAAATTCTATGGGACCAATCTGAAAGCATTACCAGCATTAAACATATTACCTTTCAAATAAAAAAAAATATTATCCAAATCGAGTGATAAATGGCGGAGAAATCGGTGAACATACATAAAAAATATATATAGTGGAACATACAACCTTCTTTTTTGAAATCGGTTATAAAAGTGACGTGTCCATGTTATTTCTGAGAATTCAACGGAATTAAAAAATTGAGACATTGAATTTAAAGTGGTGTGCTTATAACAAACGACTCAGGTTCTCCCCCACTTAAGGAAACTCTGAAAAACTGTAAGCCCCAGCTCGAACAAACATAAAACCCAAGTTCTTGACACTCCACAAACGTCACTTCCTCAACGATAGGTACTTCTCAACTTTAAGGCCTTCGATCCCCGAAGGTCGCCCTAACTCGCCAACTTCAACGTACTCTAAAGCTGTATTCAGAAACTTTTGGCAGGTCTTATTTTATTATTGTGGTGTATTTAAAAGTGCGATTCAGACTCGCATTCCACGATTTCTATGACACCGGCTCCTTCAAAAAAGAAGGAGGTTGTATGTTCTACTGTATACATATATATTTTTTATTTATTTATTATCCTATTTATCAACCGATTTGGAAAAATCTGTATTTATTTGCTTTCAGATTGGTGCTATTGAAATTTTTATCAAAATCGATTCAATAGTTTTTAAATCTTCTGCAGTGATGCACTCGTTTACTGTATTTCGGAGGAGGGGTGCTGGTGAAATTACATGCGAATGCGCAACGGGGTGCGACTTAGATCTTCTCATACTTAGGTCGGGAAGGACCTAAGTCGTATTGCTGTTGTTCTGGGTGGTAACCAATTAACTACTTAATTGGTCTTGAGCTCGTCTTTATCTATCATATTCTTATTTATCTTCAGTTTGTGAAGACGAATGTGTGCAAATACTACCTCTTACACTCCCCTCTCTAACCTTGAAGACAAGGTTTAAAGATTTACTTCTTTAAGGTTTGCAAGAAAACTCTTTAAAGGCCTAATATCACCTTAAATTAAATAAGTATGTATAATTTTTGTGTGTAATCTTAATATATATAAATCTCGTGTCACAATGATTGTCCTCAATGGACTCCTAAACCACTTAACCGATTATAATAAAATTCGCACACCATGTGCAGTTCGATCCAAATTGAGAGATAGGATAGTTTAAATCTCAAATTATAGTCGCAATTTTAATTTATTGCAAATTATAATATCGTATGACAAAAACGTTAGCCACAGCAACGCGTGGCCAGGTCAGCTAGTATAGTATTTATAAAGACAAATAAGGTTTCCTTTAACCCTAAAACTACTACACCAAGATCTAGACATTACATTCTCAACATTCTAGCTAAGAACCACGAAATGGTAAAGCTGACTTATTGAAATGACCTAGGCCAATCATCTATTTTAATAATCGTATCTCATGTGGACCGTTTCCTCGACGGAATTTATGTAGTACTTAAGCTTACGGAAGCTGTGTTAGTGCGACAGAGACTGCAGTTTGGTCTCGAGTATAAGCTCATTTTATAAGACAAATTAATAATAAAATAAAATACCTATATTCGTGTGAACATGACTTCTGAGATTGTTTTTGGTTTACGCTAGTAACAAAAGCTGGGTTTTATTTTGAAAAATATTCTCTTTCACTGCCAAGATTGCCAAACACACGACGTGTCGACTCTACATTATGAGTACTCTGTCATCGATGCTGAGTCTCGACACAGTGTCGATCTCACCTCGGCTTGCGCCTAAAATGACATAAAAGTATTAAATAAAAAAATGGTAGTAGAGTATTAATAAAAATAATGTTTTAAGAGGTATACGGAGGAGGAAAATAACTAAGAGTTACAACAAATCTAGTAAAAATAATTATTGAAAATATTTATATATTTTCAACAATTATTTTTACGAGAGCAGAATAACCGAGACTTAAAACAAATCGGCCATTGCTAGATAGGTGGCTGGAATTTCAGTACGCCATGTTTGAGTTATTGCTAACTTACGCCGTAATGGAGTTTTTCGCCAATATTTCGCGGTTTCGCAATAAAATGTTTGCAGCTGAAGTTTGCATGTAAATTCTGTTTTTCTGTTGCGCTTTAACCAATTACAAAAGTTGAATTCACGGGCTCACAAGACATTACACCTCTGTCAACCACACACGGGGCAACGGGATCGGAATTGGGTCTTCTCATACTTTGATCAGGGACTTAAGTCGTTGGAGGCCTTCAGCTCTCCCCGTCCTATGAAAAGCAAAAAAAAAATACAATTAGGAAGGAAAACTACTGCAGGGTTGGAACCAGGAAGCAAAAAGACAAGACTGGTCTTTGTCATGAAGCTTTTAATATGCTCAGACCTTCGCTTGGCCTCAATAGCTCCTGATATTAAGTTCCTTTAGTACAAACTATGCTTAGTTTTGGGTTAGATGGTGATGTCTGAAATGTCCTTAATATTTTTTAATTTACTTGGACGATTAAAATCAAAGTGATGTATCCAAGTCCTTTTAAGAATTCAATGAAAATTAAGAAAGTTTATACTAATAACTAATAAATAATCTTAGATAGATAAACTCTTTATTGTTCACATTAGAAACTGTACAGGAAAACAAATAAAAAAGAACATATAATTGGTGGCACAATTTTAATACTAATGGTAGACCATGTTGTTAGTTTATCTTGCTTTCGTACTTACAGCTCATTACCATAATACATTCTGTCGTTGTATGTGAGTATTAGATATTCTTCCTTTATGCTATCAAACAAAACATTTATTCTCTTTCATCTTACCAATAAAGGAGAGTTGTAACCTTGTTGTTACAGTATAACACAATTGAGAACCGCAGAGGTCTATTTAGGCCCACTTTTACATTCACACGGTACAAGAGCACAATAAAAATGGCGACACAACATTTTTATTCCCTTGTAAATACACCCCGAGCGCTTAATATTCGTCTCATAAGAGACAAGGGAAAGAGACGTGGTATGTGTGTAATGCTTCTTACGTTACCAAGATCTATGGATAATAGATGAGATGAATAATTTATTAAAAAATAATTTAAAAAAAGTCTGCTACACTTTTGTCCCTTATTTATTATTACACATCTACTGGGGGTACAGCAGGCGAAGAAAGTCACTGGAAAGCAAAATACGCAATTTCGTTTACATATATGATATATAATATATTTTTTCTATTGAATCAATTTTAATGAAATTTCTACCAATTTACGTTACAAATGAATTCTATAAAATAAAATTGTAATTTCCATTAGAACTAGTTCTTTGTATCTTAGTGTTATAGGTCGAGTGTGAGATGAAAATGTGGTTAATCAAAATACTAATGCCGTGTTTAGCCTTTGTTAGTTCACTGGAAGAGGCTCATTCCAAGTTGGTGAGTTTGGATCAGTTGATTCTGAACAAAGAAGATTACTCGTAATAAGTATGCACTACACAAGCAATATTACTATTATTATCATTATAAGCCTCATATTTTCCAATGCAGGTCAATGGCCTCCCTTTTCTCTTGCTAAGCGTCCTTATTTTGAGCTTCTCGGTACCAATCCTTTGAATAGGAGTCTAGCTGATCGAGCCATCTGCTTCTGGACCTTACGCCACAAGCTTATTTTACCATTTTTCCACTACTTGATGTTCAGCCACATCCAATTGATTGATAAAGGTGCTAGGTTCACAAAATAATCCAGTTCTATTAGCGTAAACAGTTACTTGACTCGCTACGTGATTACCCAAAACCAATATTGATTCCGAATGTCTGTCTAAACGAATCTATAATTAGATAGGTGTACAATTTTACATGCGAGGTAGGCAATTCTGTTACAAAAGCGCGCTGCCGAGCGCTAAATCAATACGCTCTTTGATTAAGCTCTTCGGCAAAGAACCCATTTATTCCCGTTACTAAACAATCATTAATTTCTACTATTATATTATTTCATGTAAAGAAAGTGACTGGACTATTCGTAGACAGCCCACCTGGTAATACCACCTTTAATAAAACATATAGTGACATATCTAACAATCAACTAATTAATCCTAAAGTAATCCTTAATTAAAGTCTGCTTTTTTAAAATATGTTCAAAAACTTTCTCTCGCATGTTTCCAAGAATTATAATATCTAACGAAAGTAATGAGGTATAAATTGGTATAAAACTTATTAAAAGGAATAACAAAAGAACGCTCTTAATAAAAAATAACAAAAACGGTAAAACTTAAAAAATATTGTTCCGCACTTTTCCAATAATAAAACGTGATAGACCATTTTGTTCCTATAAGTTGTTTACCCGGGAAATGAAATAAGCTGCAGCAAGTAAAAGTTTACCTATCTGCCGGTAGCATGGGTGAAGCGCTTGTATCGATAACTGCACAAACTTATAACCTAACAATATGTTTAACAGTGGTTATGAAAAACACAACCACGGTCCACGAATTTCGTTCACCCACAGGTGGAGGTAGTTTATTCTATAATCATCCTCATAATATCTCTGTTTTTTTTTAAGTTATAAAATGACGGGCCTTCTGAAGTTTCAACTCAAGTGGTGCGAAAGAGCTACCCAAAGTAGCAGTAGAACCTGTGCCAAATTTGTCAATACATGTACTGCCTCTGCGCCTGGTAATCTGCTGCCAAGCAGTGGTGGAACGTTCCCGTGGAACGGTGTCGTTGCCGATGGAATTACAAGCTGACTTGAGCTTTCTCATTTTTCGTTAGGGGAGGACCCGAGTCGCATTGCTATTTTTATGGGCCGAGGTAACCAATTAACATTAGATGTGACTACCCCAAACTAAGCATAAGCTTAGTTTGGGGCTTGATAGCGCTGTGTGTATTGACTAAGAGAGTGTGTTTTTATGTGTTTTAATGTAACGATTTAGTAATTTATCAACCAACTTTACTTGATACCTGATAAGACAAAGGATAGTACATTTAGAGCAATATGATGAGAAATAAATGACGGACGAAATCTTTGAAGTCGATTATTTTGTTTGTTACCTCAGTGTCACGTTCAGGTTTCCATACCCAAAGGCTACGGAGAATCTATTTACAAGTAAACAACTATCTTACTCTTAAAACCTGTAGGTATTATGAGCTGTAAGACGTAGCGGGCTCAGAATTATCTCAGAATGAGATTATCTCCAAATAAGAATAAGAAATAATTAGATATTTTTCTTTGCACTAGTTCTATTTACTAACTCACGCTAATTCTTATAATAAACAATAGGTGTTGCCTATGTTAATAAAAGTCCACCTCATGATACGTTCGGCCGCGCCAATTCAAGAAATATGAGGCATCCACTCTCATATTCTATCTCAATGTACCCAAGATATGTTACACAGAGACAGATTCAGAATAGGAAGAGATGAGTTGCAAAAAAGTGGCGTTTCAGAACGTACCACTATATGTCAGACAGCGTCCATTAAAAGGATTTAATTTAAGCGCGCTGTCAATTTGACATCTGTAAAAAACATAGAGAATAGAGAGGAAACACTTAGCAAAAACAAAGTATTAACCGTCACGATAGCATCAATCCGTATGCCGTCACGTAATACAAATGTGTAATTTTACATGAAACTTATGTTTCAGAAATTTTGACGAAAAAATTACAACACAATAAATTTGTACGCTACCGCTAGAGTTGATTGAATCTTCAAATAATGATAATCTTTCTAATTATATATATCTAATATAATAGGTGTGTGAATATGACTCCGCCCATTTTTGTCAAAATAAAACACATTTGTTCGCTTACAAAATTAAAAAAAAAATTATTGAAAGTATGCTCCATCTGCAGCTACAACCTTCGCCCATCGTTCAGGTAGTTTTCGTATTCCTTGCTGGAAGAAGTCCTGGTCTTTTGAGCTTATCCAGTTGTCAATCCAAATTTTGATACTTTCACATGAAGTAAACTTTTCTCCAGTAAGGTCTGTCTGCATCGTCCGGAATAGGTGGTAATCCGAAGGAGCTATGTCTGGTGAATATGGCGGGTGGGGTAACACTTCCCAGTCCTGTCCCTCTAAATATCTTTTTACGACTTCTGCGGTATGCGGTTTGGCATTGTCATGCTGAAGAACTAATTTGTTATGTCTATTCACCCATTCTGGTCGTTTTTCTTCTATGGCTCGCTTCAAACGCATTAGTTGTCGTCGGTAAACTTCTCCATTAATAGTTTCAGAGGGTTTGAGCAACTCATAATATACAATACCTTTCTGATCCCACCAAATACAGAGCATGACCTTGGCACAGTGAATATTTATTTTTGGCTGTGATGGGCCTGGTTCGCCTGGTTTCACCCAAGCTTTTTTGCGTTTAGGATTTTCGTAGTGTATCCATTTTTCGTCTCCTGTGACTATCCGATGCAAAAATCCTTTTCTTTGCTGTCTTTGAAGCAGCATTTCACAAATGGTTTTCCGACGTTCCATGTCTCTTTCTTTTAAATCATGTGGAACCCAGTCACCGGCTTTTTGAATCATTCCCATCATTTGTAAACGCTTTGCAACAGTTGAACGATCAACATTTAATGCTGCAGCTAATTCTGATTGAGTTTGGCAAGAATCTTCCGCCAATAATGCTTCCAATTCAGCATCTTCAAATTTTTTTGGTGGTTTTCCATGTTCTTTATCCTCAGTACTAAAATCGTTATTTTGAAATCGTCGAAACCATTCCTTGCAAGTTGTATTAGACGGAGCATGCTCACCATAAATCTCCACAAGCAAACGATAAGTTTCCGCTGCAGTTTTCTTCGCAATAAAATAATGTAATAACACTTCCCGCAAATGACGTTTATTTGGAATAAAAACCGACATTTTCGAAAAGGTGAAAACAATTGTTGCTTACACTTCAACCAAATATCATAAAATGCGTTAGATAGCTGAGCTATCGAATACAAGTATGGTCATTTATTAGTACACGTAAACAATACTAAAAACGACATCTGTTGAGAAAGGGCGGAGTCATATTCACACACCCAATATGTTACTATATTATATCTAATAATAAAATATCGGATCTTGAATAGTCTCCCTATTGATAACCTACCCTTGTGTGCTTGTGTAAGTTTGATTTTTTTGGGAGATTTTTACTTAGTTTGTCCCTGAACTGATGGTTAGCAAATAGCTTAAACTAAAACCAAACACTGATGCATAAATATTTCAAGTAGCGTGCGTGTCGCTTCTGGTTTGAAATTGTATCTATTTTTATATATAGTTATGGATGAGAGGCTCTTTAAGGTGCCTTAGGATAAATATAAAGTTTGAAGTCTCGTATTTTGATACCACTAACCGGTTTCTCAAAAGTGGATGCAGAGTCAAATAAGTCAGTGACACTCACCGAGAAGTCTACGACTATGTTGTCAATGAACGTGATACGAGCTATTACGGTGTGATAGATTTGTAGCAACCACCTTTGCTACAAAGCTATAAGACTAATATTTTAAAGGCGAAAGCACGTATTTGTTTGTGTTTGTTTCTCCACGCAACGGCTCAACCGATTTAAATAAAATTTGTTACTAGAATAGCTTATATCCTAGATACACATAGAATACTTTTGATCCTGGAAAACTATTATAGTTAAGCAATAAAAACAGTCAAATCACTCGAGTCGTTATGCGATGCTTCGTACATGTGGCAGTTGGTTTTTATCTATATATAGGTCAAAGTCGATTTAAGTTGAATTTTTGGTGTCGAAAATGATCAGCTAAGAAGTTAGCGGTCATATAAGAATCGTTTTATTGTATTTTGCCCCTTTGTCTACAAATCCTCAATCCTCTCCTGAACTTACTAAATTATTACTGAACAGGTAGCTCTGTGAGAAATACATTTGTGAGGCAATAGTCTTGCTTTGTATGAACGTGAGTCGCACTTTCACGTAGTACGAGTTAAGTTATTAGTTGTTTCTTACCTTGTTCATGGTCTGTGTAAATCGAGTTTTGGTTTGTTTGCAAAAAAACTTACTTATTTAATTTTGGCTTTATACTTTTGAAGCGATAGTTTTGACTTGTACAAATGATGTTTGAAATCTTATGGAATAAGTAGTGTTTTTTTTGTAGATACATATTTATAATACACAATTAATATATTCTATGTTCGTCACACACAGATGTCTGTTCGCCACACAAATGACGAACAGACATCTATGTATTAATGTGTATTATGTGAGTCAGTCAAATTATCTATTTTCTGCAAATAAGCCAATCACATTTGTTTATTAAAATACGCTAGGTATTTTAATTAACAAATTTGATTCTGAAGTAAATCACGAATTGATAAATATCACATGAATTTGCTACTAGACACTAGACTGATTAAATATCATGAGACAGCTTTTCAAATAGCTAACATATCTATAAAAAAGAACCGGCCAAGAGCGAGTCGGTCTGGCGCACGAAGGATTCCGTGCCATTATCTACAAAAACGAACAAAAAGTAAAAATCACGTTTTGTATGAGAGCCCCATAAATATTTATTATATTCTGTTTTTTAGTATTTGTTGTTATAGCGGCAACAGAAATACATCATCTGTAAAAATTTTTTTAACTATCACGGTTCATGAAATACAGACAGCCTGGTGACAGACGGACAGACAGACATACGGATAGCGGAGTCTTAGTAATAGGGTCCCGTTTTACCCTTTATTCCCTAGCTTTATATCCCTTATCAATACTGGTGTAGTCAAAGTTTGTTTAGGATTATAGTGTGGAGGTAGAGGTTCGCTTTGTGCTACTTCGCCCGCTTTAGGCGACTTACGCTAAGTGCCAGTTTTTGTGGTTGAAACTACGGCTTGGTTAAGACAGTATGTTACTTCTAAAATTACAAATAGAAATAGAAAATATTTATTTGCAACGACAAACAAGTACCATACAAAATTAAAAAAAAACAAATTTAAAATGAACTAGACGGGAGACACACAGTAGTACAAAACATTATAAAACAGAAAAACAATAAATAAATATATGTCGATCAAAAAGGCACCAACTCAGCATTATGTTAAGTAGGTGGGACCTACCAAATAAAAAGTTTATACATGTCAAATCAAAAGATTGATGTAAGGAAAGGTTTTTATAAACATTAACAATTTCAAGGTGACAATGACAAAAGCCGCAATAAAAGTTTCAGTACGAAAACAATATCAGAGCTACGCTACAAAGCCTTATGCCAGTTCGTTATATTCGTTACCATAACGAAAATACCAACTCCGTTATTGTTAGGGAGTTGCATAAAACAGTCGAGGGCGGAACCGCGACTTCCGACAAACAAGCGCGTCTCGACTCAAACCCGAAAAGTTTGCAACTCTGGGGAATATTTTCATCCATGGCGCTACTATGAAGTACCAGTGATTTGAAATCACATGCGCATAAAACTTACCTCCCGTCTCCAGTGTAACGGGTAACGGTGTAACGGGTTGGGACTTGTGTCTGCTCATATTTTGGTCGGGGAGGACCTAAGTCGTATTGCTGTTGTAATGGGTGGTTTTTACTTAACATCATGTGGGCCTTCAGGATGTTACGTTACTTTTGTAAAATAAAAATAAAAAAACAGATACTAATCAGATATTGTTGTGTGTGTGTGTGTGTGTGTTTGAGTGCGTGCATGTTTGCCAACAATAATTTGTATTCGCATTACATTTACGTGCCACCAATCATCTTTTATTATTAGTAGTTGTTGTATCAATATGCTATTAACCTGAATAACACATAGATCAAGTCTATTATAGGTAGGATGTTCATACAGTCAGACGTTATAATGCTGAGTAATGAAGTTCTTTTTACATTCAGGGCTCCATATCCCAAAAAAAATATACAACAAAAGTATTGACCTCGCGTTTGACAGCATTTATGGGGTTTTGTCGCGTAATTACAGTATTTAAATTTGCCATTTTCATTAACTATTTAGCTTTTTATTATAATATTTATTCATTACTTTAATCAAACTACCTTAATTTTAACATTTTGTAACCTTTCAAATTATTACATTTTAAAGTCATGAAAGAGAGTTTTTTTTGTAAATATACTGGATGAAAACTGGAAAATATTAAATTATGTTAGTTGAAAATAAATAACTAAAAAAAAAAAAAGATTTATTGTCCCAAGAATTGTAATTCATTGTATCACGAAGCACATTTCGCGGTAGCACCCTGGCTACAACGAGATCCCTTGTTGTTAGGTTCAAGTCTGTTTATTCCTGATGACATAATATTTTCAAACTCTGTAATGAAAGATGTTTCTAGAAATATAATTCTTTATTATACTGCGGGTCTTCTTCAGATAAACACAGCATTACTTCTACCACTAGGTTTAGGTTTAGGTTGCTTCTTTGCACAATCCGAGGAAAAAAATAAGAATATTTATTCAGCAAAAGTTATTATTTATGTACTTGCACCGATTTACAAGATAGCTAATTCAATTGACTGAAAGTGAAACAAAAGATTTGACATAAAAAATAAACAAGGGAGCAGTGTATGGATTGAAGCAAAACGGATCACCATTTCCTTTAATCAAGATTTGTTTTCTTCGCCGTAAAGGAGAATGTAATTAAAAATAAGTACCGCAGTGTACAAATGAATTTGTTCTATGTGGAACTTCGGTTTGGAGCTAAATATTAACGTAATGAAACTCCGGTGTCTCTGTAGAGCTTATTACAAGGGGTGATTACTTTTTACGATGTTAAAACCTTGGTTTCGAGGATTAAAGCGTAGGTCACATAAGCCTGTCTGTTCAACACGTTTTTTTACAACCACTTTTGTTGAATGTCCAATAAACTGCGGCACGAAGTCGCATAGTGCAGAATGTAGAGCTACTATCAACTGAAATGTGACTGGTTGTAAATATTAACTGTTTTTGTGAAATTAGTTTAGTTTTTTTTATGTGTGAAAGTGACGGATTCTGCTGAGGGACCACCTGGTGGTAAGAAGCGACTCCCGCCCATGATAACAGTAATGCGACTCAGTATAAGATTTGGATCTTAGACTCATTCTGCTAAGTCCATCACTCGATTTCACCGACACCCACACCCTTCCAC
Organism: Aplocera efformata; assembly: GCA_921293045.1. NCBI lineage: Eukaryota > Metazoa > Arthropoda > Insecta > Lepidoptera > Geometridae > Aplocera > Aplocera efformata. The sequence continues at coordinate 3,577,115 of OV121061.1, forward strand.
CGGAATACAGTAATGCGAGGACTACTGCTTGGCGGCAGATTCCAGGTGTGGTGGCAGTAACTCTTTGGACGAACTTGGCACAAGTTCTACTGCAACTTTTGGTTGCTCCTTTAGCACCACCACGGGGTACGTGTAGGGAATCAAAGGGTACACAAAAGGTATTTAAATTTCATTATTAAAAGGTAGTAAAATAATGATTAATTCAATTAAATTCCACGCGGATGAAGTCGCGGGGAACAGCAGTCCGGAATAATTGTTTAATAATTATTTGAATACCTCTTCTGTGAAACCTCCTCTTTAAATACCTGAAGCTAATTTGGCTCATTTTCAAAGACGCAAGGCACATGCTGTTATTTTAAACAGCTATAATACAGAGCACGATACAGGGTGTCTAAGAAGTGATTATATTATATATTCAGCAAGTAAAACTTGGAAGGTAATTCATGAATGTAGGAAAACTTTAATCGCAACTATGTAACCCTGCTGTGCAGTATTTGTCTGGGAAAGTACTGTTACATCGGCCCGTACTAACTTCTTATATTCCTGGGTGTATCCCAGGAATATAAGAAGTTCGGGGATACGGGCCTGCCCGTGAACGGAGCCCAATGCTAATTGACGGATGTCACACACCATTAAGTTTTTGGTTAAGAAACATGTCGTTTTCGTCACGATTGTTCACCGTTTAAAGAGCGTCGTGGTGCTTTTTTTTTAATTGGTACCTTTGGATAATTCTAACTCTGGCTGGGGGTGACTAGACCTGCACTGATGTCCCGCATAGGGGTATTTCTTGCATTATTCCCTTGTAACCCTAAATCCTTCCCCAGCCAGCCCAACTTCTTGAAGTACCGTAGAAAGACTTAGTGGGCTGCACTGATTCAACAGGATACGACTTGAGTCTTCTTATACTGAGTCTTATTATACTGTTGTTGGGTGGAGGTAACCACTTAACGTCAAATAGTGTTCAGTCAAATATATAAAAAACCCAAACCGCATCGCGTTCTGTCTCTCTGAGAAAGGAGTTTTATGTCTAGTGCCCTTGCATTTTTACCGATTTCCAGTTCATGATCGGGCGTACTGTACTAGACACACCCTGTATATAAATAGCCTAAAAGGTTTTTAACAGCCGTTGTAAGGAAGAACAGGCTATATCAATAAACATCTTAGTACAACGATAACGGCATGATAAGTTGTTATGATGAGAAACGTGTGATTTTACTCATCATTCTGTGATTAACCACATAATATGTAGCGTGGTGGCCCAGGGGCACAGACGCCGACATTCAATCTGAAGGTCGCTGGTTCAAACTCACACGTGCACCAATGAGTTTTTTCACTTGAAAAATTCATGTGCGCAATACCACGTTCTCAAAACGGTGACGGAAAACATCGTGAGGAAACCGGCATGTCTTAGAACCAAAAATTCGATGACATGTGTGACATCTACCAATCCGGATTGGGCTCCCGTGGTAGATCAGAGCCCATTCACTCTCAATCATCGAGAGTAGGCCGGTGTCCCTGCAGTGGGAACATTAGAGGCTGGTACGGTATGTAGCGATATGGACTTGTAACGGGTAATTTTGATCGTGGGGTAGTGTGCCAAGAACACTGGCTGCATTCTTTAATTGCACCAAACAAATTAAGTTTTCACAAAAAAAAAGTAGTGTACACAAACACGGGTTTACCAGAAGACTCGATAATCAAATCATTCGAATAAATTCGAACTAATTGATCGTCGTGTCGCGCTCCTTGATGCGGTTGCCCGCTGACGATACTTAAAGGGCTGTCACATCTTCGCAGATATTTTTCTTCACAAATATTTGCCTTTTTATCTCCTATCGCCAACAGGTTAACGGTTGGAGTTAGTCCTTATATTTAAAATCAATTAGGATAATTTTCAATTCCACCTTGATGTTGGCTTTTGAAGATGGAAAATGAGCTCACATGCCAAAACCCCGTATATTTTACAGAATTGGATTATAAGACTCACTCCCACGCAAATTTTCTTTTGTTTGGAGCTTAGCAGGTAATTAACGTTTAAAGCATACCAATTTACATTAACTATAATTAAAGATTAGATGTTTTTGCTCCTATGACACGGTACGGTACAAACAAAAATATTTTATTGTACGTAATAATGTATAATGAGCGGCCTTATCGCTTAGAAGCAAACTCTTCCAGGTAACCTTAGTTGGTTCTGCCAAGCCCGGTTCCGGATTCGATCCTTGGTTGAAGTAATTAGAAATATTACTTATTATGTGTAAATTATTTTTTTATACCATCTTACAATTTTTAATTCGATGTTAAATACGGGTTTAGATCTTTTAGCCTAAAAATGCACATCTCTCCGTTAAACGAATAAATTTGTGAAAAGTATTCATTGCAACGCTTTACGTATTCATGCAACGATTTACTGCCAACTCGGACTCGTCTGCGCAAAGACAGAAAGTCTTGTCGCGTCCAGATTGAAGAACCAATGATATTGACAAGGTTGCGTGTATTGCGTCAATACACAATTTTACGCGTTAGAGGGGCGCGCATTTTAAGACTCTTTCAGTCTTCTACCAATTAATCTCTACCAATAATTGGTACCAGGTGTTTATCATTAGATTAGCAATAACGTCTAGTAATTGACAACCCTAACAGCCTCACGTCATGCATATTGAGTGAGACGGCTGAGTTCGGTCATCAATTAACTAGAGTGTAATTGGCGACTTTCAGCAAAGCATTTCGTTTCACGAATGTTGATCGTATTGGCCCAATTATTTGCCCAATCGGGTCGCCAATGTATCGACTACACATCAAAAGGTTGCTGGTTTACGATGATAGTTTGTTAGAGTAGACATACATTATAGCCGGGTCAAATGTATGCATGACTAGCGCCCCGCGGTGTTGTCTCACTTTTCGTGGTGTGTTAATCACAATTAAGTAATCTTTCTTATTTAAAATATTAACTATCTGTGTCCCGCAGTTTTCCGTGATCAAAAGTAGTATTTTGATCCCGGAAAACCGCAGTTTTGTGCTAATCCAGGATATAAGCTATCTTGTTACCAAATTTCATTCAAATCCGTTGAGCCGTTTGAGCATGAAGGCGTAACAAACACATACAAATTTCACCTTTTATAATATTAGTGTGATATGATCTAACAAATCTTTGCGTCTTATTCTAATCGTTAGTTTAAAACAATTTAGGTGACGTTTGTCGCTGATGGTTCTGTTGGTAGTGGTTAATAATAAAGGAACTAGTATTAGTCATTGTGGTGTGAAGCCAGCTTATTGTTACGTTACAAAGCGTTTTCATAGAACGAATATGAAACGCGGAAAGGTTCTTTTTGAAACATGGGTACAGAAATCTAGGTACTTGTTTTTTCTCCGAGTGAGAATTATGAAATCAAACATCCATGTATTTCTTTTTTCAACTGATTTACAAAGTAGGAGGTTACTAAATCACTTGTAATTTTTTGTATATTTATGTTGGTTACCATACAATTCCGTCATTATATTAACGGATTTTGAAAATTCTTTATAGGCTGATGGAACTGGATGTTTTATTTCATTTCATTTTTATTAGTACCAATAACAAAATGTATGCGAAAATCAATATAACATAATAAACAGATTTCAATCAAATAAAGTAACCTGAAGAAAACATTTAATGTCAACTAAAAAATTTAAATATACATATATCTATGTATTTTGTTATACTGTTTGAAAGCTGACGTCACCGAGATGTTTCTTAGCTATAATTTATGAAGGCCGTTGAACATCATCAGCTCAAGCTTCACCAAGTGGGGGTTTTCATACTTTCCGTAAAATGAACTTGTTAACAGTACAAATACATACAGTACATACCAGGTGAAAATGCACAGACATCTAGTACTGTCATTACAGCAACACAATTGGATTGGAGGTAGAAAATAGCGCAACACTATTTTCATACCTCCAATTTCATAAATTACAATGTCTACGACAAACTATTATATTACTTTGTTGTAGTAATGGTGCGACGCTAAACAAACGACTTCGCTGAATCAGTTGTTTTGAAACGAAAGCCTTATTATTGGGGTGCAAAATTGATACAAGACAAGGTGTTGAGGTTTGTATTCAGGTCCTGACTGGATAATTGCATTCGGCGGGAAGGGGTAATGTTGCTTTTGTGTAGACAAATTTGCTTCAAATTTAGATTGAAGAGTATCAAATGGTAAATGGAACCTTATTATAACAGTTCCTATATTCAACTATCAAATGACTAGAGATGGATAAAAATATACACCAATTTCCACAGGTTTTCATTTCGGTTGTATTTTTTCAAAACTCCGTCATATATCAACCGATATGGAAATTATTTATTTTTATTTGAAAGTTTTGTTGTATAGAAATTTCATCAAAATCGATTTCTTAATCAAAATAACTTGAAAATATATGTCATCATTTCCTGTGACTTCATTCTTCACCAGACCGATTTGGATCTTCATTTTTAAAAAGGTAGATGGTAAGGGCCAGAGGCGAGAAGATAAAAGGGAAAAAGGCATTTTCGATTAAATTATTTATTTTAAAAGTTTTTTAAAGATCGGAGGACTCAAACGCCCACCTGATATTAAGTGGGTACCTCCACCAATAACAACGGCAAAACGACTTAGGTCCTGGCAACCCCAATGCGCCAAACACCCGAGAACAAAGTTTTATTGGATTATATTGGAGGTTAGGTTGGGCTTATAACAAACTAAAATTATTTTATGTATCATTAATATTTTCAACCCTGATAGGTAATCAATAAACAATATTATAATTGCATATTATAAATATTGTTTGCTCGTTTTACCTTGCCGAAATTTTAATTAGTCAGATCATGTTATATTTTAATTAACTTGTTATCCGTAATTAACAATGTTTTAACATAATAATGTAACTCTATATGATTATGCCAACAATGTGAACATAAGGAAGGTAATGAATTTATTAATTATTTATAGTGTGTTGTTCTGTCCGCTATGGCGTACGGTTCCAAATAAACATCTCGGTAGAACAAACAGATACAACATTTGTTTGTCCTATCGTTGAAGATGTTATAAGCGTTCTTCTTTGATTATGAAAACCTTAATAAATGTATTTTTGATATTTAAAACATGTATGTATTTACTACAACAAATTTTACGTTAAATAATAATAATAATAATCATTTATTTCAGATACAAGATCCATAGAATTGTTAGTAGTACACCGCAATAGATATTGTTAATAAACACAAAAACCTGTCGTACCTGTCGTACTGCCACACTAGGCAGGTTTTTGGCAGAATGACTGCCATCCATTGCCGCATGTACACAGAAAACATGTTAAAGAAAACTTTATATATCTAAGAACCTTTAAGTATAAAGCCCAAAGGCGACGAATCTATAAAACTAAAGTTTTCTTAACAGGAACTGCAGCTACAAATTGAATACAAGATTTAGTGAAAAATAAACTTCCAGCCAGAACTGGAAGTTTAACTGAATAGAGGTTTTTCACATAGTAAAGACATTTTACAACCGAGCACTGCTATTTTCTTAAGTTGTTGCGGGATGGGATAGTCAAGGAAAAAAATCTTACCGCATTAATACTTGTATTATCAGTTTTATCAGCTTCAAATGGAGTTTGACTGGCCTTTCAGATCAGTTGGTAGTATCCCTGCCTTCAAAACGGGTCACAGGTTTTATTGCCACCCAGGACGACATTTGTGTGATGAATACATATGTTTTTTCTCTGGCTGTTAATATATATTATAAGAACGTATTCATAAAAAAAATATCTGGTTGAATACAAGCTATGCTTAGCGTATAGATGGCGATGTGTGAAAAAGACCATGAATATTTTATATTTAAGAATATATAACTGGAAATGTGATTGAGTAAAGATGTTTCATAGTAAAGGCATTTTAGAATCGAGTACTGCTGATTTATAAGTTAGGGCGGTATAGTCAAGGAAAAAACTGTTTTACTGATATAATCTATCAGCATCTAATGCTTACCCACACCACACCACATGCATATGACTATGTGATTTACGTAGTTTATTGAAATGAAAACATTGGATTGGTAGTTGATTGTGATTTTCTTCGATAACGAAAAGTTATGCTTCTGTAAAAATACATTGTCATATTTAAATTTATAATTTTAATAAAGGTATACATACACATTATTCGTCGTATATAATTTTAAAAGTTATAAATTTAGTAACCATCTATTAGTTACTCTCATAAAATCTAATATTTTAAATAAATAAACATTAAACAGCTGACTATTAATAAGAAAATTAATCAACATCATTGTTTTTTTAACAGAAGTGGATAACATATAATAAATTAGAACGTAGACAAGACGCAACAGGAGTGCTACACAAACTGATGGTAAAACCTGATAAATTATTAAAGTTGGTTAAAAATTTTGTTCCGCAGTGTACCGAGTACCTGTGTCCAACTTCCTTCCTGCAGGTCAAATATATTTTCCTTTCATAGACTGCATGTTTCTTTCAAATCGTATAAACCTCGTGAGACGCGGATCAACATCGAGACTTATTTTGAGCTGAAACACTTTATTTACAGAAATAAGATATTTTAAAAGCATTAGTTTGTGCGTTCAATCAATTAATCATGTATGTTTAATATAAATTTATCGTAGGTACTATTGTTATAAATAGGAAAGTTTGTTTGTTGAAGGTAGCTTATACCCACAATTTTGGGAGTTCTCGTTGCTCGTATCCGTAGGTACCTTATGAATACCTACACGTACCCCTGGTTGGTGCTAAAGAAGCAACAAAAAGTAGCAGCAGAATCTGTACAAAGTTGGCTTGGCATCTGCCGGTGTATTCCCATTGTTGTGTTCCGGTGACAGGGTGAAGGTACCGTTAATCTTTCATTAATGTTGATCAATATCGTGAGATGAAAGATGAAAGATCCTCGTCTCGGGTGACGGGTGCAGGGTGTTTAATTTTTATTGCGATAAAGTTAAGTCCGCTGGGCAAAGATTTCGGTAGTGGTACTTCAATGTTTTCCATCACCTTATTGGTAAGCCTCATACAAGACCAAATAAATATAAATAATGTTACATGTTTCACACTACGTCATCATATATTATACTATAGGAACCAAACTGATAGAACACTTATATAGGACAACAGGAAAACACTAAGAACAGACTTAATTGTAGGACATGGTACTCAAGTAACTGTTAACTCAGCGTACGCAGATAAACCAGTTGGATAGTGCTTTTTCTTTAGATTTAATTTTGAAATATCAATATTTAATACTAACCAAGAACTTTGGCGTAATGCTTGATACATGCTAGATTCATGAGAAATGCCTTCCTCATCAATATGAGATCATCATATTGATTTTGTGTATGATAGCCATTTTTATAATGCTAGATTGATATTGATATTGATATTGATCAACATTAATATCAATATCAATATAGCATTACAAAAAATGTCTATCATACACAAAAATATTTTTTACTGGTAGTTCCAAAGATTAGCGCGATCAAACAAACAAAAAAACGTTTCAGCTTTATTATATTATTATAGTACAAATAAATAAAGATCACAAAAATGCACAGAGTAAAACTGTTCTCGCGTAACTTAAACTCTAGCGAAATAAATGTTCCGAAAAATGTTCTTGACTTTTTTAAAAACGGCTAGAGTATCGTCCGGAGTTGTACTTGGGCGGTGTCTGACCACATTTACTGGTCGGAATAATCCTCAAAGACACGTGGACGCTGTACGCTTCCAAATGTGTTTCGTAGTTTTTAAAAACCATAGAGTTTATTGTTTCGAAAAGTTTCAGAAGTATTTATTTCGGTAGTTTTATGTTTATACGAATACTAGCTGCGTATCGCGGTGTTACCCTTGGTTGGGCATTGCACCAGAACGGCACATTGGCCAATGTGCTATTTCAGACTATAATCTATCTCTGTGCTGAATTTCATCCAGATCCATTAGCCGTTCTGGCGTGATTAAGCAACAAACATCCTTCGATATTGTTCGATATAACAAATATCTTCCTATTTATTTAGTTATTAACTATTTATTTAGTTAGTTATTAAGTTTGGATATATCCAAACTTTCGCATTTATAAATGTTGCAAGGTTAATATCCAGTAGTGCACCAATAACTTTTCGCTTGACAAAAATATTAGTTCAATATCAAATTCTCAAAACGTGAAGTATACAATCATGCCGAAGTCATATGACACGTACCAATTTTCTTCTTTCGTCTGAGTAAGTGGCAAACTCTGGTGTCGGAGCCGCCTGAAGGCCTCTGACATGACTTATCACCTGAAGTGATTATCGCCGCCCATAAACAACATAATAAAATATTTATTAATTAAGCATTTTTTTTTTATGGAGAAAATACCTCATCTGCTCTTCGACAGTTTCATAGCTACACTGCCTGCAAAGCGAGAGGTCCCAAGTTCGATCCCCGGATCGGCCAACATTTGTGGGATAAGCAAACGTGTACAACAACTAAGTTATTAAAATAGTTATTAAGTTCCAATATTATAATATCGTTACTGGCAACGAAGTTTGAACTAAATCAGAAATTAATCGCTTTTATAATGAGCTCCAGGGTTCTATTGTATAAAATCATGTTAGAGCCCGAGTGAAAATAGTAATAATAAAACAGATATGCAACTTTGTTTGGAAAACTTTTTCAAGCAGGTAAATAATGTTTGGAGCTCCTTAACCTTTGGTAAACATTTGGTCTGGTCTTGGATGTTATGTTGTTTAATTGTGTTTGTCAATGCCAATTGCGATATGTCGCAATGACTTGCGATAATTGCGATATGTCGCAATGACTTGCGATAATTGCGATATGGCGCAATGACTTGTGATAATTGCGATATGTCGCAATGACTTGCGATAATTGCGATATGTCGCAATGACTTGCGATAATTGCGATATGTCGCAATGACTTGCGATAATTGCGATATGGTGCAATGACTTGCGATAATTGCGATATGGTAATGATGGGGTATGAGTTTATAAGCGTATACAGAACGAACACATAATTAATTAAAAGTATGTTAAAAAAAACTGACCTATTACAAAGCTACGTTATAGTTTAAAAGAGCATTTCAAAAATTTGTCGCAAGTAATTGGTGTTTTTAATTATAATAAAATAACACAATTTTGTTAATTTGATTGTGATATCATATTAATTAATATTACAGGTTTAGGTGCCTAGAACAGTCCTTGGTTTCAAAAATATGTTATTATAATTGAAGGCCATACATATAGGGTGTGTGAATATGACTCCGCCCCTTTTTGTCAAAATAAAACACATTTGTTCGCTTACAAAATTAAAAAAAAAAATTATTGAAAGTATGCTCCATCTGCAGCTACAACCTTCGCCCATCGTTCAGGTAGTTTTCGTATTCCTTGCTGGAAGAAGTCCTGGTCTTTTGAGCTTATCCAGTTGTCAATCCAAATTTTGATACTTTCACATGAAGTAAACTTTTCTCCAGTAAGGTCTGTCTGCATCGTCCGGAATAGGTGGTAATCCGAAGGAGCTATGTCTGGTGAATATGGCGGGTGGGGTAACACTTCCCAGTCCTGTCCCTCTAAATATCTTTTTACGACTTCTGCGGTATGCGGTTTGGCATTGTCATGCTGAAGAACTAATTTGTTATGTCTATTCACCCATTCTGGTCGTTTTTCTTCTATGGCTCGCTTCAAACGCATTAGTTGTCGTCGGTAAACTTCTCCATTAATAGTTTCAGAGGGTTTGAGCAACTCATAATATACAATACCTTTCTGATCCCACCAAATACAGAGCATGACCTTGGCACAGTGAATATTTATTTTTGGCTGTGATGGGCCTGGTTCGCCTGGTTTCACCCAAGCTTTTTTGCGTTTAGGATTTTCGTAGTGTATCCATTTTTCGTCTCCTGTGACTATCCGATGCAAAAATCCTTTTCTTTGCTGTCTTTGAAGCAGCATTTCACAAATGGTTTTCCGACGTTCCATGTCTCTTTCTTTTAAATCATGTGGAACCCAGTAACCGGCTTTTTGAATCATTCCCATCATTTGTAAACGCTTTGCAACAGTTGAACGATCAACATTTAATGCTGCAGCTAATTCTGATTGAGTTTGGCAAGAATCTTCCGCCAATAATGCTTCCAATTCAGCATCTTCAAATTTTTTTGGTGGTTTTCCATGTTCTTTATCCTCAGTACTAAAATCGTTATTTTGAAATCGTCGAAACCATTCCTTGCAAGTTGTATTAGACGGAGCATGCTCACCATAAATCTCCACAAGCAAACGATAAGTTTCCGCTGCAGTTTTCTTCGCAATAAAATAATGTAATAACACTTCCCGCAAATGACGTTTATTTGGAATAAAAACCGACATTTTCGAAAAGGTGAAAACAATTGTTGCTTACACTTCAACCAAATATCATAAAATGCGTTAGATAGCTGACATTCAGTACTATCGAATACAAGTATGGTCATTTATTAGTACACGTAAACAATACTAAAAACGACATCTGTTGAGAAAGGGCGGAGTCATATTCACACACCCAATAATTTGCTAACATATGCGCGCGACTTCGCCCGGGTTTATCTAGATTTTGTGAATAAATTTATTTCTGAATAAAAGGGTCATTTGGTACCTTTTTTGTACCCCTGCCACCATGTATGCATATTTTATGATGGATTGGGTATAAAATGCGTGAAAAAGTAACCAACAAACTCACATTCGCATTTAAAATATTAGTTTGGACTTCTACAGCATCCGAAAGTCATGGTTATTATCATCAAACGAGCGATGTTCTAGATCTAAGTTCGATTCTACTTTAAAGTTGCGTTACTGTATGTTGTTTCATTCGCACTAAGCGAGGACGGAGAATCATGTGTCATTATAATAAATTACATCAATTCTCCGCATACTCCATACGAATTATAGTATTAATGACGGTTACGATAATGGCGTGTTCACCTAGGCGGTGTACGATAACTACTTGGTAATGATACGATTATTGTATTATCTTTAAGTAAAAAATCAATAGCCGTGCGTTAGTCTCGCAAAAAATTCAAAATGGCTGGACGGAATTGGTTTTTTTTTTTAAATGTTTTGTAATCGTAAAAACTTGTGATTTAGAAAGGAAGAAAACACGAAGGAACAGTCCAAAAATTAAAAAAAAAATTATATTGTTATTTTTATGGGAATTAATTGCCAATTCTTTTACATTACAAACTACGCTCAACGTTCAAAGCCTTTGGCTTGTGGACAAGCTTTGTGTGCCAAAGTCAACAATCTTTTCGAAACGTCAAATAAAATAATAATAATAATAAAAATATAATAATATGCTATGGAGCCGTCACCATTTACAGGGTAACAGCATACCGGGTATAACGATGTTAAATCATCATAAGGAGTGATTGATTGCTGACAAGCTTAAATTCAACAGCCAACATACAAGATTATATGAGTTGGGCTCTTCCCAACAGCTTTATCTGAATAAAGCCCATTTCTTAGGACAATTAACCGAAACTAAGCCACTTGGCACGGCTATAATGTAGCAAAAATACGAGCGAATGCAAATCTAATTGCATTGCGAAACGTTGAGGCTATTTCGCCGGTTATGCGTCTTCTGGAACGGACAGTCAACTTTACTGTTTCAATTTATGAAGTCTCGTAGATTTAAACAGGGTGTATTAGGAAAACACCAAATAATAAATGTATGTACTTTTTCTTTTTATTAAGCTTGCTTTATGATCAGGCCTGATTATAAACTTTTTGATTTCAACGTTTTAGTGTTGCTGAGGGCACAGATAATATAATACTTTACTAGTACTGAGGACGAAACAGAGAAATCTACCGAGGTGCAACTTTTTTTTTATTTGGAATTAAATCCTCTCATTGGTAAAACTTTTCTATTACAATACTGTTAATAAAGTTTCAAATAAATTTATAAACTTCAGTTTTCTAGTTTTAAACAGGTTTTTCAAGAGAAAATAACAAAAATATAATAGGTTTAGCTGCAGAATCTATCAGTTTTTCTTCACTCGTAACATATCCTTCAAAGTTTATCATATCCTCTTGTCTCAAGAGGCATCACATAAGAAACGTCCGTACAGAATCCTTCACTACATTTCCCATCAACCGACAACCGTTCAACAAATGGAATAAAACATCGCTATTTCCTTGGGACCATGCGTGGTTCCGTCTTCCCATTTTCTACCTTTACAACACTATAAACCACTAATAAAACATTATACACGCAATTGTACACCGTAAGCTATTGAGATAGGAGCGATGAGGATCTAAATGAATGGCAAATCGGGTTTGGTTTATCTTCACATCCATGCTCTAAATAAATAAGTACAATATTGCTACTCGTCTTTCTGTCTTGAATGTTTTTCTATTTCATTACCTTGTTCCGACGTAATTTCGTTTCATATTTCAGTTCTATCGTTTCAGTGTTCCCTGATTAGTTGTTGGAGGAAATAGTCATTGTGGATCAGCTGTTCTAAAGTTGTGGAAACATTTTGTAGTTTGCACTAGCTTGTTTGTCGTTGTTTTACGGCGAGTAAGAATATGTACTGCATTAACTGTTATTAAAATAATATGAACAGATAAAAAATGGGTTTTGTAAATATATGTTATATTAAATTTCGGAAGGCTTTGGGTGGTTCTAAAATTGTAACATCAGTGTTGGCTACTTACAAAACGAAAAAAAAAAGACGTAGTTCACTGCAAGACAAGCAATTACAATTATTGCATTGCCAATTTTTTTATTAACAAAAGTATAATAACTTTTTCTCTCATATCCCTGCACTAAGATTCCCTGTATCGCAGGTGGCATGGACAAACACGGAAACAAGACCAACATCCACGACCCGAGAACAAACTATTTGCTCAACAAACAAAGTATACCCCCGGCCGGAAATCGATCCAGGGACCCTTCACTTCGAAGGTTAGCAACTAGTTGGTAGGGAGCTATCCTGCCGTGTAAAAACTTGGCAATAAACGTGTTCTTAAAGATACATTATATCTCATTGAGTTTATAAGTATATCTTAAGATTTCATAGCAAATAAAGGTATAAAACCAAAGTTTTTTGAGAACGTCTTCCTGAAAACCCTTGAATTCTTATCCCTTTATATGATGTCCTTCACAAATATGATATAATTCAAGGTCCATAAAACAGGCCATCCAAATTCATCTTCACGAGGAATCGCATACTCGTAAAACGTGCTATCAAGGATTCCCATCCTTAGGATAGTGATGCAATGAGGTGTTTTTGTAAAACGACTTAAAAAAAGGATATTATCAATTCGACATGTAGGTATAAAATATTATTGGAACTGAAATAAATTCACATATTATAATCTATCAGGGCTTGCAAATAAATGTAAGAAAATTATAGAAGTATTTATGTATTTGTACACGCATTTCTCCAAAATCGAATCAAGTCGAAATGTGACCGTTCTTTTTATTGGTTTAAATATATATATATATTTTATACCTATAAATATATTTAGTTTTTTATTTATTTTTATTATGTTGTGTATAGGCAAACAGGCTCACAGGCAGATGTTGTTTCTTGCAAAATTATTTAACTTTTTCGAAATAAAAAGTAGCCTATAGGTTAATCCAGGATAAGAGGTAGCTCCATAACAAATTCCATCCAAATCGGTTAAGCCGTTGAGGCGTGAAGGAGTAACAAACATGCATACCGACAAACTTTCGCATTTATAATTATTAGTATGATTATTATTGTTGGCTCTATGTGTAGTAACACCCTTATTAATTTCATCATTTCATGATGTTAAGTGACCTATGTTTTATGACGCATAAAACTTTATATTGAAGTTGTACGAAGTTTGTATTGATAGTGTATTCAATTAATGTGCATATATTTACGTGTTTATTATTTACGAGTTTTGACTGGCCTTATAGCTTAGTTGGTAGTAGCTATGCCTTCTGCGTTGTAGGCCGTGGGTTCAATCTCAACCCAAGACAAGCGTTTTTGTAACGAACATAAATATTTGTTCTGTGTCTGGGTGTTAATATGAGTTTTTAGTATTTAAAAAAACTACTACTAAATAAGTATTCTGTCAGTTATCTAGTTCCCAGTTAAGGTTTGCTTAGTTTGGGGCTAAATAGCCCTATGTGAAATGTCTATTCGTATTTATTAATTTTAGTATCTTGATAAAATAATCTTTAACACTTAGAGTATTGTTCTATTTTAGAGGGTAAACGCTGCTCATATTCATAGGTCATGATAATCTTCTGAATCCTCACACCCCCGTTTGTTTTAATGGAGCAGATTTTGTGGCTGCACTTTGTCACACGTATCAGAATCTAATGTTCCTACTGTAGATACATTGGTCTACTATCGATGATTGAGAGTGGATTGAAAATGGTAGGGTACACACTACCATTTAAAAAAAATCCGTATCGTTGTATTGTACTATGGGTAATTTTTTTATTACAGGATATTACGCAATTTTATTTGCTTGGATAACATTTTTTTTTTTTTTTATTTTGATTTTGATAAAATTTATATTTGTAAGCATATCCTTTCAAATAAAATAACATTCTTTCAAATCAGTTAATAATTGACGGAGAAATAAGGAAACTAACATATTAAAAACAAGAAAAAAAAAACCAACAACTGAATGGATAACCTCTGGAAGTCAGTTGAAAATGGCAAAATAATTGAATATAGCATTGCAACAATATCATTCAATTATTGAATGTAGTAAATTGCGTGCAACAATATCATTCAATTATTGGAAGTACCTGTTTACATACACTCAACATTAATAAACATAAATGCTGGTATTGTACACCGGTTTTGACAAGCTACTCGTATTAATGAAATGTCTATTTGTTTACACCGCGGTTGTAGAATTTTTCATCCCTGACGAAAAAGAGGGGTGTTTGTAGTGTGTATCTTGATGTCTGTTTGTGGTATCGTAGCTTCGAAACAAATGGACCGTTTTAAATGCGGGTTTTTCTGTTTTTTTTTTTCCTGCTGACATGGTCGAGATGTTTCTTAGCTATAATATAATTTATGAAGATCTGTTTACGCGTTTGATGTTCATCAGTTCATTACTATGAGAGATTTTTACATTTTCGTAAAAATGAACTTGTTAACTGTTGAAAATAGGACGATGATCTCAAGTCGATATGTACATATTTTAACTGTCTTCAAAACAGACATGGTGTTCAATTCGGTTGGGTTTTTTTTGGTTCTTTGCGATTTTTTCGCCATTTGTGGAACGAATTGGATGATTCTCTCTTGGTTTGAAAGGTCTCCTAGAAGTTTCATGAAGAAATTACCCCCCTAAATAAACACCCTTAGGGGAAGCCTAAGGGTGTAAAATAAGCAGTAGAACTTGTGCTAGGTTCGTCCGGAGAGGTACTGTCACCACACCTGGAATCTGCCGCCAAGCAGTATTGCTCGCATTGCTGTGTTCCGGTGGAAGGGTGTGGGTGCCGGTGAAATACACATCTTGGCTTCGGTTGTGTTGAAGGAGTACCACTTGAGAATCAAAAGTGGTCAAAAATACTGAAACTGGCGAAAAATGCGATAAAATACAAGTCATAAATACTTCAGATGATTTTGGAAAAAGCTTAATATTTTTCGTATTATTTAAGGAAAGGATTTCAGTGTACCGGAAAACCGTACCCTTATGTCATATCATCGTACAGATCAACAATTAAATAAACCACAATATCGGATGCGATTAAATCACTACTATCACAGAGCAAATACTTTATCCAATACTCAATTGTATTGACCTGCATTGAGGATAGAAAACTAAAAGTTAGCGTATAAATTTATGGTACGTCCAAGTTGGAAGCAATCCGATATTTTAGTACTGTAGCTTTTAAGTTAGAATTGTTTCTGTGCAGCGGCCAAGAACATTTGATTAAGATTAAGGCGAAGTTTACCGACGCGAGCAGTTTTTTGGATATTCTGTTACACAATACTACTAGTTAATAGTTATTATTATCTAGTTAACAACTATCATTACATGGCTTATGATGCAATAGCATGGCTTGTGCGAATTGGAACACTTTATGATCTGAAAAATGGGTAATATTTAATTTAATTTCATTTATTTTCCTCATATTGGTACATCAAGAACACTTTGTATCGATTTTACCTACTCAGAAAAACAGACAAGATACCGTGATTCAGTTTGTGAATATAATAATCAAGCGCAATTAATTAATAACAACTTAATAAGAGATCATTCAGTTCATTTAGTACACCTGTGCTAAACTAACTAACTATTCAGTTCGTCTTAACATTCCACCTTTCACCTTATGCAAAGCAACACCTGAATCAATTAATTAACAAAAAAAATTATGCCTACAAAAGAGGTCCCTTTACCAAGCCTGTGTGTCTGCAAGTTAGGCATGAGCAT
The DNA here is from genome assembly GCA_921293045.1 of Aplocera efformata. NCBI lineage: Eukaryota > Metazoa > Arthropoda > Insecta > Lepidoptera > Geometridae > Aplocera > Aplocera efformata. The sequence goes on from OV121061.1 coordinate 3,593,533, forward strand.
ATTTTACAGGACCTGACTAACGAATAGCAATTGATTTATATCTATTTATATATATAAATCAATTGCTATTCGTTAGTCTCGCTAAAACCCGAATATGGTTGGACTGATTTCTATTTCATTATTTGATATAATAGACAAGGTTTGTATACTATAAGAATCAATCATCGAATCAAGAATCAAGAGAGGGAATTATTTGTGGTATCAGCTAGTAACTAATAAAAAAAACAATCCTCGGTACCAACCTCGGTGTAAATAAGGAAACCTCGATGTAAATAATGACAAAGTTACCTTCTAGGAAACCATTCTGGTAGCTATAAAGAGAGTGTAAGACAAGTTTTGGACGTTAAAATAACTATTATACCTAAGATGACGTGACGAATAAATGTAACTTTTCAATCAAACCGCACTTTAACATTATGTTCAGTGATTTTTGGTCGAATCATAATAAAATGCGTTCCGTACCTTACTGCTTTGCATCTTGGCAAGGGGAAGGTATTTCTCGGTAGCCTTCTAGCCATAGACGACTCTACGTCGTCTACGTGTCAAGGGTTTATAGTAACCCCATTGGTGTTATGTTGTTTTTGACCGTTTTCTATAAAGGAGGGTTTCTTAATTCGGCAATAAGTTATCTTTATGTTTTTTACACGATATCTTCGTCAAAAGCAAGATATAATCTCAGTTTTGATAATATTATTAAACTCGTTTTATTTCTTCAATGATTTCCATTCTTTCTTAATGAGAACATTATGTTTATTGTTAACTAGCTACTAACTAGTGAACCCTTTGATTCCCTACACGGTTGGTGGTTGGTGCTAAAGGAGCAACCAAAAGTAGCAGTAGAACTTGTGCTAAGTTCGTCCGGAGTGGTACTGCCACCACACCTGGAATCTGCCGCCAAGCAATAGTGCTCGCACTACTGTGTTCCGGTGGAAGGGTGTGGATGCCGGTGAAATCACATGCGCATGAGACATAACATCCCCGTCTTGGGTGATGGACGTAGCAGGATGAATGTGACTCAGTGTAAGATCTGTTCATACCAAAGGTTTCAATGAATATTCGACGTTTCTATCGAGTTCTTCTACCGTAAATACGTATAAGCTTTGTTTACTTGTGGCTATATTAAAAGAAAACATTTTGATGTAGGTATTCTTACGAAAGTTTGTTGACATAGTCCAGACTTCGGCTACTGTAGATATTATTGTACTCCGTCAGACTATTTGTCGAAGTGGAATGGAGTACCGCTTGCCTTTGTAAGCTACTTGTCTAATGCAGTTCAGAATTTATATACGAGTCGTATTCGGAGAATATATTGTGCAGTTTATTGTAAAGTTATTTGATAACGGCATTTTTCAAGTGGTTGTTGGGAGAAAATAAAATTTATTTAGATCCAAAATTAGATTTCTGCCTCACTACCCTTATACCTATTATTGAGTACTACTATTGAGTACTTTTACATTATGTTTTTATTATGTTCTAGACGAAGCCTCTACTGAATGAATAGCTGAAATGATCTTCAGTAGTAGTAGTTAAAGTAGTTTTTAATTATTTATTGACGTAGCGCTTAATTATTGTATTTACAAACTGAATCACGGTATCTTGTCTGTTTTCTGAGTATGTAAGATTTATCTTTAGGTTTTGACGATATAGAGTGTTCTATATGTACCAAATTGTGGAAAATAAATGATATGAAATTGTGTGGCATTTCGTACCCCACGAGTGGTGAGAAAAGCGCAATCAAAAGAAGCAGATTCATCACTTTGTAAATTGACAGATAATAAAAGGTGTTATTACTTTACGTTACGCTAGACGAGTCCATTGTTTTGGAGCTGCAAAGAGCAAGCCGTAATTGTGGAGTTTCTGGCGAAAAGTGGATCTGGGTCGCGATGATTTTGCTAATGAAAAGCGTTTGAGAGGTCTTTTTGATTTACCAACGAGTTTGTTAGTAGAAAAAGTGTGAAGTGCGACTCAGAGAATATATAATAATTTTATTTAGTTAAATAATTTTTTTACATAAAATATCATTTGGTTACTCCCAGAAATTATACCTTTGTATAGAAATTATACATGGAAATTTCACACAGCGCCATTTAGCTACAGACTAAGCGTAGCTTGTACTATGAAAATGAGATCATTAATATAACATTCATAGACCTAGTTTTGTTTTTTATATATTATACACTGCACATACATATATGTACGTCATCGAAATGTTTATCATGGTGGGAATAAAATACAAGACCTATTGCGCAGAAGGCAGTTACTACCAATTGAGCTGTGAGATTACTGTAATCCTGTCTAAACGATAGGCTGAATAGAACAATTAAGATTAAATAGAAATTCAATCTCAATGGTAATTTCACGGATTTGTTTGTTCATATCCCCGAACTTGCAAGTCATAATTATGACGTGAGACGAGTAATTTCGAAGGTACAATTTCTAAACTGAAAGATGGATTTGCTATGAAATAAAAATCATTTCAGTAATAAATAATTGATTAATTCAATCACATTGAGGCTCTGCTTAAGCGTTCGTAAAAATAGAAAATCTTTGTATGTACATATATATACGGGTTTCATACAAAAAGTCCGAAGCAATTTAAAACGAATGTTCATCCTCTTATGAACTCATTAACCGTTCGATACCCACTAAAAAGCTTAATTTAACCCCATCCCGTTAATTCCACAAAATCAAACGCAAATGGCTAAAAACAATGACTTTATTCTATCCTGTAATCGCCTTCACTTATTTTGATTACTAAATTAAATGGACTTATTAAGTAAGTTAAGGAGTATGCTCATTAAAACTGCTATGACCGAACCACTCTGAAACTGGGACCACAATAACGCTTAATGCCGTTTATAATCATTGTATGGAAGTCCATGTTGCTCGCGACCGTAGATGAATACCATCAGAGACCTTACACGTACTCCCTGGGTGGTACACCTGGAATCTACCGCCAAGCAGTAATGCTCGCATTATTGTGTTCCAGTGGAAAGGTGTGGGTGCCGGTGAAATCACATGCGCAAGAGACTTATCATCCCCGTCTCGGGTGATGGACGCAGCATGATAAGTGCAACTGTAAGATCCAAATCTTATACTGAGTCGCATTACTGTTGTCATGGGCTGGGGTCGCCACTTATCACCAGGTGGGCCCTCAGCATGTTCCGTCACTTACTCACATAAAAAGATACGACATTATCATATTAATAGGATAAATGTGAAAGTTTGTCAATGCCATTTGAAGTAATACAAATGAACATTAGCGGCTGAAACGGTCCTAGTCAGTACGGTTCATTGAGATTTCTTAATCCAAATAATCGATTAATTCCCGGCCCCGGCAGTTATTAAGATTTGAATACTTAAATGGCATCAAATTTATCACAGCTTAAATTTAATTTAGAGGATTGAGGCGGCTTAATTTAACATACTGCTCTTAAGGATTTGGATATATATTATAAATTCATATTTTTTGGGATTATTGCTGGTAATGGCTTTACACAGTTGTTAAAAGTTGGTGCAACTAAAAGTAGCCATAAAACTAAAAATTTATACGTCAAAATCACAGAACATCAAAAATTTTAATTTTTAATATTTGTACGATCATTCACCATAAACACTAACTGGATGAACATTTCAACCATCAACTTAGTTCGTTTCAAAAGACAGCTTATTTCAAATAAGACTCAGTATGTCTTATTTCAACAGTCAAGGTTTAAATACAGTTGGTGTTCAGTATATTTTCATTCGAGGTTTTATTTACCTAGTGGTGGATTATCTGTCAATGGAGGCGCCACACAGTGCTGGATTATCTGTCAATGTTCGGTAACATACCGCTTCTCTCTGTAACAGGGTAAGTAAATCGCCTTTAAACTTTCAGCAGAGTACCACATTTATTTGTTGCATGGGCAACGATTGATTTGGCAGGGTACAACAGGTAGAAAAATCGCCAAGCTGGACAAGTTTCTACTATTACCTACGTGCATGGTGTGTTACCACGTTATATGCTCACGAATATGTGTACATGCATGTGTAAAATTGACGTGTCCAAATGATACTTGAGAACTAAAGGAATAAATGAGTTTGACTTTGACTTTGACTTTACCCTTTGGGTACGGAAACACAAAATTGATAATTTTGACAGGATTATCTGAAAAGGGGTAATATTTAGTACAACTCTGCTCTATTGTTGAGTATTTAATTATTGATTAGAAGTAACGAAGGTACAAATTAACTCCTGAATCACAAATTATCACTGATGGAATGAAAATTTCAATATTAACAAATTTTACTGAATATACGAGTAGGCTTTTAAAATGAGACAAGCTGAGTTGACAGGTCTATTAACGAGTAGAGCTTAGTCTTTTATAAAAATCAGATACAAAAATCAAGCGACGAAACACTGACTATATACACAAGTACTTTCTTTTCACATTACTTTAGATGTTCTGGAATATTATTTATATTCAGATATTCAGCTTGAAACTATACTATAACACATAAAATATTCAAATTCTAATAAAAATAAACTAATTACGTAATTCAAATAATATCTATAATAGACTTAATTTGACATTGGGATTTATATGAACAAACCACTGAGAAGCAACTGAGAAGTAGTAAAATAATAATCTGTATTAATATTTTCTATGAAATAAATAGTGAACGCAATGTATCGTCATTTTATCTATCATCAATACTTTTCGAAGCGTACGCCAGTTAATGACTTTTATTGGCACTTTTTTATACTTACGTTTAGGTACATAATTGCAAATTTATAGCCCCAACTTTTAGAGAATAAAATGTTTAATGCCTATTCACTCTCAATTAACGAGAGGAAGCCGATGTCCCTGCAGTCGGAACATTAGAGTCTGGCACGGATGTCATTCTTTGGTAATGTAATTCTTTGGTTTTGTAAAGGTGAAAGAATTTTTGAAATCGGTTATATAGTTTTTGAGTTAATTCATCACAAAGATACAAATATTTATTCTTTAAATTATTAGTGTAGATTTTGAAGATTTTTGTACTTATATCCACTTTTCGATATGAAAGCGCCTGAGTTATATAACTCACGATCCTTCCAGAAACATAAGAGTATGTAACAACTTTCTATCTCCGACACGTCTTCATTTCCCTACAAAAACACCATAATTCAGCTAAAACATGTCAATAGAAATTCTGTCAATAAGGAAGCATTTGTATTCTCTCAGTGTCGGGGAAAAAATCACAGATCCGGTTTACATCCCCAATATACCGGCCTCCATAATTTTATTAAGGAAAAAGAAGGACGTCTATGGTTTTGAGGTTTCTTTATAACTAGTGTGGATATTTTCGAGTGTCGAATGAGCCTCTGAATACAGATGCAAGGATAGGGTAGGGTAACATAGGGTTTCACAAGCGCCGAACACTTCGTTTGGCGCTAATAAGAAAGCGGGATCATATACAAACATACTAATTAAAAAAAAGAAATGAAAGTTTTCAAGATTTTTTTGTGCTAGGAAGTGGCGGAACAGATGACATCAGAATAAAATGCTGTGTCCATTACCGCGACCCTCTTCCACAGAAACACAGTAATGCGACAACTTCTGCTTGGAGGCAGATTCCAAGCGGCAGTGCCTCTTCGAAAAAACTTAGTATAAGTTCTACTGCTACTTAAATGAATTCTTTTAATAATGCAATAGTTATAAATATTTTTATATTTACAAACACAATAATACTCATTTTCTCACCCTAAAATTTTACTAGGATTAGGTAAATATGAAAAGGGGCATCGTGAAACTAAAACTCTGTGCCTCGTTTTGTCACGAACGAGCTAATGACTCGCTGATTTGGCTATTAGTTAAGTAATTAACACTAATACGACTCAGATCCTCCCTTACCGCAGTATAAAAAGACCCAAATCACATCGTGTTGATTTGGTCAGACTCCAAGACTAGAAGCAAACTTTTTACTCATCACACAAATATTTGACTTGGTCGGTGCTTGAACGCTTTGAAGGAAAGCTGCTACCAACATAATTAAGTTACAGCCAACATGGCGTTATATTGATCCTTGTAAGCCTTTTCATGAAGCAATAGAGCTTAAATGGGTTATGACCTAACCCTTAGAGCCCAACGATAAGCTTTAAGCAATCTAAATAACCCAAAATATTGTTCACACTATAATCCACCTTTTTTTAATTCAGTATAAAAATCTTAAACACTATGGGAAAAAAATTATGGACAGTTTTTACTACGCCACCTAAACCTAACAAACAAAGCGTAGTACTTGCACTGTAGAACCCAGATTGCAGATAGAAGACTTTTATTTTGTAAATATCTACATTTAATGTCTAGACGCAGAACAAACATCTATGAAAACAAAGTGAAGCCAGTTAAATTATGACTCTTTAGGAACTTTTTTTGCATTATAAAGAAGGTTGTTACCAAAATAATTTTCATGGTATTCCGTCTCACGTTACGAATTGTCGAAACTCGTGCCCCTCTTAAAATAACTGCTTGTGTAGATTATTCGACACCGTTTCTCAGAAACTCGACACTTCCACTGTTCTCGAAAGTTCTGGAAGTTCGCGAACAAACGTAACTTCTCTCGCAGGTAGATTAATATTTTCCTAAAGTTCCTTTCTTTGATATACGCGGAATGCGGCGCCGTATTTATTCGGGACGGGAAACGGAAATACAAGATGTAGAAGCGCATGTTGTGATTCTCGATACCTGAAAACTAGAATGCTGTAGGAAAGTGGAGCTCAACTGGTTAACTAACAAAGTTTTCGTACATTAATTATGAGATATTATCGGAACCCTTTCTGATAATTATATCTCATAATTAATGAGGACTGAATACTGAGCTTTGTGCTGCTTTCTGGAAGAGACCAGTATCAGAAACCACGTTCAATAATCTTTGAAGATAATTTTGTTTTTAATATTACGTTAGGTTGTTTACAGCTACTGATCAAGAATTCACTCTGATTATCATTGGAACAAAAATAACAAAAATCACGAACTGCAGCAATTAATTACCACAATGTAATTCGCGCAACGAATAATCAGTAAAATGAAATGTAATTCTCCCATTTTATATTTCAAAAACATATCTGATTTAAAGCTGCTATTGAGATTCAAAAGGTAAGCATAAATAAATTTGTGAATGATTAATTATTAATAACACAAGACCTATAAAGGTTTAAAATAAAGTTCAGAATTGCATTTCACGGTACAGAACGTTTTGATTAAAGTAACGGCCCACCTGTGTTAAGTGGTTACCGTCGTCCATAAACATCAAATATCTGAATCTGCGATTAAAGTCGTATCACGTTACACTCGTCACTTTGTGACGAGGATATTAAGCCTCAAGTGCCTGTAATTCCACCGGCACCCACACCTTTCATTCAAGTGTGAGGATAGATTTGGGCTAACGGAACATAGCAATGAGTTGCGTATAACACTTGGAGGCCAAAATAGGAAGGTGGCTATTACAAAGCTGTTTACCTATATAACAGAAAATAAAATAATAAATATTTAAACGCTCATGCCTCTGCACTAGGATTCTCTGTCGCAGATGGCATGGACAAACACAGAAACACAAGACAAACCCCCAAGACCCGAGAACAAACTTCATGCTCACCACACAAAGTGTGCCCCGGTCGGAAATCGAACCCGGGACCCCTCGCTTCGGAGGCAGGACGAAAAAATTAACACACTTTCGCATTTATAATATTAAATTTATATAATAGTAAGGATGTGATACATAAATAATACTAGTTTAGTAACAGTATGTAGTAGTAAGTGCGTCTATGAAGCATCAGCAGAATTGTCTTATTTTTTTACTGAATACGGTTCTGTATGTTTTGTTTCACGATAACACAGAGTTTGGTAAATAAATAAAATAAAACGTTACCTTTTCAGACGCTTATCAGTTAGAGGCACTTGTTTACTTTATTTGGCCTTTTTTGAGATTCAATTTAAGTGATGGGATGCCTTTATCTTTTTGGGTTGATGAACTGTACAATGAAGATAGAATTATTTTTATTATTGTCACTTCTTTGTTAGAGACTCAAATGACAGGACCAACTGACGGCTTAAGTAATTGGTTATCGCTTATAAATAAGAAAAATACGACTCGGGATTTCCCTTACAAAGTATGAGAAGATCTAAGGTGCATCGCGTTGCATTCGTCGCTTTGAGAAAGGGATGCAACGTCTCATGCGCCTGTGATTGCACCGTCACTCACACCCTTCCACCGAATCATAGCAAGGCTATTGCATCATGACCCAAGAGTCCATCTTCCAGTTTCAGTGTTACAAAAGAACTTAGGTCGTTTCAATCCAATGGAAGGGAGGTGCAAAGTTGTAAAAAAAACCGGTAAAAAACGATACGGACTCACACACTAAGGGTTTCGTATCATCGATTGTATTTTTAATTACTTATTATTACTACTACAATAATAACGTTTTACACAGCGCCATATAGACCCAAACTACGCATAGTTTGTACTATGGGAATCAGAATATATATGTTCTATAGTATATACAATGCTTCTATAGTATGTTTTGGTAAATACATATAAGTGTTTAACTTTAGCTCACATAATGTAACTTTAAGTTCAAAAGAATTCCTTTAAATGTAGGACAAACAGACATACGTTGAAAACTTAGTCTATTTGTATCATTACTGGCAAGCAAAAATATCAAACGACTAGCTGTGCCCGCGACTTCGTCCGCGTGGACTTAGATCTATCCCAGCCTAGTCAAACGATTATTTGTCTTCAATATTCCATTTTTAAATTCACAAAGACAAATCATGGAGCACATATTAGCGCAGATTCCTAGTTTCACAAAAACAACTATTAATGAAACCCAGTATACTAAAGCTGGAATTAGCCGGTTTTATCTGGTATTTGTGCAGTTGGTAATTTCCGGTTAATTGTGGCTTGAAGTTTAAGCTGCTAGTTTTTCCTATTGGATAGTTTAGTCTTCAAAATCATGTTTTGATATCAATCGGTTTCTAATGAAAATATTTTGAATTGGGTCTGGGACGTGAACGGAAATGGGAACGGCACAGATAAAAAATTGCTTGAAAATAACTATCATTATTATTATCATTATTCCTTATAAAAAAAAAATCTAGTGATAATTAATAAAGATTCAAAGTAAAAGACACATAAACTTTAATTGACGTGCTCTAGAACAAATTTTGCAATTGATTGCCCGAACTTGTCATTGTTTGTTTTACTTTTTTAGAGACTCGTATCTGTATACAGCACCAAAATGGCGTCAATCAATTAAGAACCAAGGCAAAATAACAGGTCCTAACCCAGTGGCACTGTAATAGAGATCAATGATTTAAAAACATTACCATTTTCTTCTAAAAGTGACTTTTTGATGACTCTTTGGCTAAGTTGGTGTTAGCCCTGCCTTCGGAGCAAGGGATCCCGGGGTCCATTCCCGGCCGGGGCACACTTTGTGTGGTGAGCATGAAGTTTGTTCTCGGATCTTGGGTGTTTGTCTTGTGTTTGTTCATGCTATGAAATCATAGTGCAGAGGTATGAGTGTGTAAACGTTTTACAAGAATATCGTCTATAAATGCAATAATGCATTTATAGACGATATTCTTGTAAAACTAACAATACAAACACTCCAAAACAGTTACTAGCCCACGGATTGGAACTTACAAACAGCCGCGCGGCCACAAAACCTTTCGACGCCAGTATCAATAGTTCAATACGTCAAAGGCGTGTTTACTGGCGTCGAGGTAAAACGATTTCGTGCTCAGCTGTACGCCGCTTGTCACTTCTGTCACAGTGGAAATTGGGATAACCGAGTCAATCAAATAAGAATTCATAATAGGTAATTTAAAAGAAAGTCACCTATAAATTTTGTATTTGCATTTTTGTATTATTTTCCATTCATAGACAAGATAACTCTAGAAGTATTGTACAAGATATGGTATTGATATAATAAGGACCTAAATTTGCAATCAAACCTATTTTCAAAACTAGAACGGACTTGCGTCGCCATACATAACTCCCAGACACGGAAAAAACATATATATTATTATTATTCGTGTTACAGAGATATTTACCATGATTTGTGAGTTTTGTTGACTCCCGATATTTCGACGCAGTGGCATGCGTCATGGTCCCGGGCTAACTGATCGGCAAACTGAAAAATCGGGAGTCAACAAAACTCACAAATCATGGTAAGTATCTCGGTAACACGAATAATAATGTTAATAACCATGATAGTTTTAAAATTTATAACATATATAGCGTCATACAAATATTTGTCCCGGGTGAAATCAAAACCACCTTTGACGCAGACGGTTACAAACTACAAACAAAGCTGTCAGGCTTGGTAATGTGCGTAACAGGATTGTACCAGTTACTACATCTGAGAGCTGTGATCGCCACGCGGCGCAGACTTTCCGCCTCGATAGTACTCGCCTACATTTCGCGTTTCAATTTCGCGCAGTTTCAATGTTACGACGAAACGTCACAAATGATTTAATGATTTCATATTTGGAATGGCCTAAATAGCACTTTGTAAACTATAAATACCAACTATGTTTAACCGAGTTCAAGGAGGTTTTCAATTCGACTCTTCGATGATCTGAGCTTAGACTTGTATCATGCAATCATCGTATGCTTCTGTACGGGCATTTGTTTGTATGAGATTAATGAATTGCAAGTAAATTTTTGCGTTTCCCTACCTCGGACTGTCATTTTAGCGTGCTTTTCGAATCACGGAAATATGTTTCAATCCCACTGATCTATCAACTAACCTGTCAAAGCCAATTAACATTGATCTGAAAAAAAAAAAACTGGTTAATGTGAACTTTGACAGTTAGTCTATGGGCAAAGAAGATGGTGATTAGAAATGCTACTAAACAAAGAATTAATATTGTGATCTGAACTAAACATACAATATCATTATAAAAATACAGGATTTTTACACAATACTGTAATCTAAGAACTAATAAATTCAATCACTTTATTGTGATTTTATTTTACTTTCAGTGTGCAATTCTATCCATCATTAGTTTTCGCAATTGTCACAAAAGCATCACAGCATCGCATCCCGTTTGTTTATCACAAAGAATGTGATATTGATGGCAGTCGCTTGTTTATGTGCAGAGAGTTATGGCCTGCATTATCCGACGGTACTGTAATTTCACTGTGTATGCTCCGTCAATTCAAAATGTTTTCTTTGCGAGTCCCTCTATAATGTATCACCTAATGATAGGAAAATCCACGGATATAATAAAAAAAATATGCGTTATCAGTTGCCTACCTAATGTTAAGTGGTCACAGTCGGCCATAGACAACCGAAGAACAACCGTATTTGTGTGAGGAACGTTGATGTTTGTTTTGTGATAAAGAGTTTTGGGCGCACCTGTTAAGTGGTTACCTCCACCAATAATGACAGAAATACGACTAAAGTCCTCCCCGACCGAAGTATAAGAAGAGCCAAGACGCACCCTGTTGCGCTCATCACCCGAGGCGGGGATGTTACGTCTCATGCGCGTGTGATTTATTTATTTATTTCAGGCAACACAGTAATGTAAATATAAAAATATAGGTCCCATAGAATATATACCTTAAATCGATATATATATACACACATATAAACATCATAATAAACTCTAAAACTAAGCACGTATTGACTGCGACGTGGAACGCGGCGGCGCCAGAGACGGCGCGGGAGCGGGAGCGGGAGCGTTCGGTAGTCGGCCTCGGAACTTCCGGAATACGACCGGCACCCACATCCTTCCACCAGAACTCACCAATGCGAGAGCATTACCAGGTGTGGAGGCAGTACTTCTCCTAATAGTAGCAGTAGAACTTGTGCAAAGGGCGAACTTTGCACAAGTTTTTTGCACGGATTTCCCGACAAATAATAAGAAATACAATGGCTTGTACGGAACTTTAATAAACGTTTACACACTCATACCTCTGCACTAGGATTCCCTGTGACGCAGATGGCATGGAAAAACACAGAAACACAAGACAAACACCCAAGACCCGAGGACAAACTTCATGCTAACCACACAAAGTATGCCCCGGCCGGGAATCGAACCCGGGACCCCTCGCTTCGAAGGCAGGGCTACTACCAACTAAGCATTCAGTGCGCGTATCTCTAATACACAGACGGGGTCACCTTCAGCAATTGTCGTTGTTGTCGTTTTCGACCTTACATGCGCTAAGGCAGGTCTCCTGCTTATTAAATTCGTCGTTTACCAAAAATAGACAAAATTATTTTCAAAGCCTGTCCGATTTTTGACGCCTCCATTATTGGGCTCCAAAGAATCCCATTATAGCCAAGATATCGCTTAAGCCCTCAATCAATCACCCTGAATATATATTTTTTAATTTTAGCGTTCCGTTTTTGCGTTGGCAGAACTTAACACTTATGAATTAATGTTAAAAAAAGCTTAAAATCCTTTCCTGAAAATATATCTTAGATGTGTTTATAACACTGTTTAAAGGTGACTTAAAAGCAGTATAAAATCTATATGACTTAGGCCTTTCCCTGCTTGAATACTTTCATCATGTATCTGTGCCTCTATATGGTGAATTATTTTACTTACTTAGTCTAAGACAATATAGTTCCATAAGATGTTAAAATTATGAAAAGTAATTTATACAAATGCTGTGTAAAATTAGTGTTTCAGACTTAGTAAATATTTTAGCATAACCATCCAATTTTTATTTAGTTAATGGTTTTTTTAATGATATGGTTGCTAAGGTAGATACATAGATAAAAAAAAACCTTAATAATCCTATTTCAGCCCAAAATGCATTCACATCTTTATACCAATGCAATGCAATGCGAGTTCCACCACTGCTTGACGGTAAACCAGATACTATATATATTTGTTATACGGAACACATAATAATTCAGGCACGATATGAATTTCAGGTTGAACTTTTTATACCCCAGCACTTCATCAACATCCTGTAACATTGAATTATAACAAATGGCCTATCCCACTGATGTATGCCCGGATTATGTGGCATCAATCTCCTCAAAGCTATCAGGCAAAACTATTTGGCCTCGTTTACAACAGGTTAGTGGGTCGGCTGGGTAGTTAATAAAGAGTAGGATCAACTTGTGAACCTTTTACGAATATTATCGGATTATGATTTGTTCAGACTGTCGGATACATAAATTGCGTAATACATTGAAAATAATACGTAATACTTTGTTTGATTTGTACTTGCACTCCAAGGATTCTAAAGCTTTGTATTTATTTTTATTACATGTTGGGTTATTCGCGATAGCAGTTGATTAGTGTTGACATAATTTTCATTTCTTTTATCACATAAATGTATCAATTCTAAAATAGATTATATAATATTATTGTGATATGTGCTTATCAACACTAATTGCCTTGTGCGCTAGGTCGTGAGTTCAATTCCCACCCAGGACAAGCATTTGTGTGACGAACATAAAAGTTTGTTCTGTGTTTGGGTGTTAATATGTATTACAAGTATGTATTTACAAAAAAAGTACTTATAAGTATTCTATCAGTTATCTTGTTTGTGTTGCTTAGTTTGGAGCTAGATGGCGCTGTATGAATATAATAAATGTAATACGCCAAAGCGTGCGTATGTTTTTACACGAATATTCAAATTACGATTGTTTGCTACCTTAAACATTGGTAGAATAAAAAGAAGTGTTTCGTTCAAGTAAGCAAACGAGGCATAAAACTGGCGGTTATGTCTATCTATTGATACTTTTATAAATGACTGTATTGATTTGTTTAGATTGTGAGAAATAACAAAAACTTTGACCGGGGAAAAACAGCTCAGTCGAGCAAGCAAGGCCATAACGAGACCCCTTTATTTTTGTTCGTTATAAATGTGGATGGTACTAAATCTGGACAAGTCGAATGGTACATTATCTTTCTGTCGCTTAAAAATGAGACGCGTTAGTTGGTACTGCTTTCCAGGGTAAACATTTTGACACCAGAATGATTCAAATTTACTTAAGGGGTATTTTCGCGATTTAGATTAAAATATTCAATCCTACTTTAATTTGATATGCTATCGATTGATTGAAAGATTGAGATATCTTTAAGGATATGTTCTAACATTACAGATGTTATGTTGGTTACATATAATTCTTTCCATCATTTTTTCGCTGTTTTAATGTGGTGGCATATACTTTGAACAGCGTTGGGTAAAACTTAAAATCTTTCTTTACTGTAAGTGGCAGGCAGGCTATCTACGAAAAGATAAATTAGGTTTTCCAACCACTAATTGTTTTATTGATAAAATTAGACAACTTTTATAATACAATACTAGATAATAAAATAAAAATATTGACAACCAGGCTATGTACCAACAATGCTGGTTGCATTGCTAATTTGCTGTGCAAAATATACGCCATTCTACTGAATTTAGGCGAAGACGATTCTATGGGCAAATCGTGTGACTTGTTGTTTTGTTTTGTGTTTATATTTTTGTAAGCATGATCATCTGTAAGGTACTTATTTTATGAGCCTATGTTACTGTATTTCTATATAACTTTTTTGTAGCCTGAAACTAAGTTAAAAACTCTATTTGCAAGTATATTTTGCAAAGTCAAATTTTATGAAAATCTGAGAAAATACTTTATCATGCTTACACTTCAATACTATATCTACAAAAAGTGTCTGAGTCTAGTTATAAGAGAAATTTGAATTATCAACTCCCTAAATATCGATTACTGTTTTTCTAAGGTATTCAGAATCAAATAAGAAAGAAACGAGGCTTTGTCGCTGATTTAAAATTAATTGATTATTGATTTACTATTTTTTGTGCCTTCTTAATCTTCCATTGTACATTTTTCTTTGATTCAGTTGCCCTATGTATCCATATCAACTTGGTAGATTAAATTCGTAAGCCTCAAAATGGTATCTCCGTAGACCGAGACAGATTCTCAGTAACATCAACGACGAGATCATCAGTATGGTGTGAAATAAATATTTTTCATTGTATTTGCAGCATACCACAGTTGTATGAAAGACCGTTCATACCGGAAGATTCTATCTGATTTATAGTCCCATGGGTGAGATTCTTCGACCCATATCCTTCTGAGATTTTGTCCTAAAACTACCATATCCAACTACTCAAGTTTTCAATTTAAGATGTTTTTGGATCACAATATGTTTGCTTGAAATTCACACCGGTAATTTGTGAATACATTTTTTTTAGCGTTTACACAGTCATTCCTCCCTGTACAAGGATTCTCTGTATCACATATGGCATGAACAAACACAGAAACACAAGACAAACACCCAAGATCCGAGAACAAACTACATGCTCACCACATAAAGTGTACCCAGGCCGGGAATCGAACCCACGACCCCTCGCTCCGAAGGCAGAGCTAACCAACTAAGCCACCAACTAAGACAAATTGACTTGAAAGTAAAATGTTCCTGTTATAAAATTTATGTTACAAACATGACAATATTTAAAAAAATAGTGATTTAATCTCCGACCAAAAAATCTATTTCTGTAAATTATTTGGCGCACCTTTGACTGACTAAGCTATAAATACCCTCTACATTCCATGCGCCATAAATCAGTACACAAAGAGACCTTTTGAGCTCAAAATGAAAAATAGTATACCTAACCTTTTCAAAATGTCAATCACGAATGCGGAAAAAATGCTTTGTGTAAAATAGGCGGTTTATAACGAAAGACCAATCCATCAAAAATCTATAGTATCAAATACTTTATGATGGAATTATTATGAAAATTACCTAGTGTGGGGGAAATGCGTAGAAAGACTGTGCTAAGCCAAAGTATTTACGGGAAATTTCAACGCATTCTGACACATAACTTACGAAGCGGACACAAACCCACTTTACGCTCAAATAAAAACTGTAACGGGACCGTTTTTGCGGATCTGTTTAGATTTAGATATCGTGTTTGTGAACTTTCTCATATACGCCAATGCTTATCCTCGCGAAAGCTCTTTACAGGTTAAACATTTAAGGGCAATTTTTCTCATTTTTTGTCAGATAACAATGTTGCCAGTTACAGAGCCTCGTAAGTTTAATAAAGGAAATGGTATAATATGATTTGATATTGTCCAAATTATTCGAATATGCCAAAATAAGTATGAATGTCTTGTCAATCAAGGAATGGGAAGAATAAAAAATAACTACCTATTCTACATGCTACATCTTCGATCATTTCTCATTTACATCAGATGAGATAGTATTAAAATGCTATTTTGTTATATATTGCTCGTCCAGTTACTCCCGTCCGTAGGTGTGTACCTTTTGATTCCCTACACATACCTCCTGCTTGGTGCTAAAGGAGCAACCAAAAGTAGCAGTAGAACTTGTGCCAAATTCGTCCGGAGAGGTGCTGCCACCACATCAAGAATTTGCCGCCAAGCAGGTTGCATTACTGTGTTGGTGGAAGAGTGTGGCTGCCGGTGAAATCACATGCGCATGAGACATACTCGTATCATCCCCGTCTCGAGTGATGAACGCAGCAGGATGAATGCGACTCAGTAAAGATTTGGATCTCATACTGAGTTGCACTCATTATTGTTGTCATGAGCGAGGGTCACCGCTTACCATCAGGTGAGCCTTCATCTCGTTCCGTCACTTATTCAAATAAAATAATAATAATAGTCATAATAGTATTTATATATATTATTATCATTATATTATCATTATATATATTAACACACAGTCACAGATAAAAAAATCGAAATAACTCACTTAAATTCTTAATTCCTTATTTCCCCTCTTTAAAACATACATGAAACCACTATTAAACCCTATCAAATCTATAAAAAAATATATATTCGGAGTTATCAAAATTTTATGATCAAAATGGGAAAGATATTATTTAGAACGCAAAAAGCAGAAACGTGAACCACTTCCTTTTTTGTAATCTATTCTATGCAAAATTTTATTGAAGTAAAAATGTAATAATAAATCTCGTTGTAAATATTTGATGCCTGACTTTTCAGGAAAGCCTATTTGCAACTTCCCTTTCTTTCCAAATTAAATATTTACAAAGGTCCCAAAAATCTCATACAAAACAAATCCTTGACACCGAAAAATAAAATTTCTTTGTTTGAACGACATTTACCAAGAGATTTTACGTCTTAAACATGACCATCCTTATTTTTGTTTGTTTACATTTTTCTATATTGATATTTAAATTCTGAAAGGAAGCTAAATTAAAGCGGAAGTAACAGCCGAATGAATAATATATTTAGATTATATATCAACAATCTAAAAATTATTTAGTTTTTTATAATAATACGATTATTAATGTTAATTCTAAAAAATACATAAATCATTGAAATATAATGTATAAGTATATACTGTATCAGCCTCCAATGTTCCCACTGCAGGGACACCGGCCTACTCTGGATAATTGAGATCTACCACGGGAGCCCAATCCGGATTGGATTGTCACATGTCTTCGAATTTATGGTTCTAAGACATGCCAGTTTCCTCACCATGTTTTTCTTCAACGTTTCGAGAACGTGGTATTGCGCACATAAATTTTTCAAGTGAAAAAATTAATTGGTGCACGTGTGGGTTTGCCTTTCTATGCCCCTGGGCCACCACGCTTTTATAAGTATATATTTTAATAATATATTCAATTGTATAGCCTAATTTTGGGTTCGATGAAACGACCTTTTTTCTGAAATACGGGATTATTATGCACTTAACATAATTTTATTGATTTTCTCTCCTACTAGCTATAAGAAAGGTTGCTGCTGTCAAACCTGCGACTTAAAAGGTTACACACATTACATACAACTTCATAATAATTCATAGGAATTTTCGTGATAGATGATGATGTACAAACTATTAAACGCCTCTCATTTTAATGTCACTAAACATTTGAATTTACTCCATTTATCTTTGCTAACCGTTTGATATTCTTGATGAATATTAATATACGATATTTCAAAGTGAATATCGTTATCAGCTTATATTTGCTTAAAATATATATTAGATATTCATTGACATTAGCCAGCTGTATAACTACTAAGCATAACTTGTGATATGAAAACCAGATTACTGATAGAATATATAGTGTTATAGAGAAACACACAGTTAATTGTTACTCTAACTAGCCGATACTACAATAGTATAATAGGTAATTATTATATACTAGCTGTTTCCCGCGTCTTCTTCCGCGTGGAATTTAACGAAACTCTTTAACCCTTTCCTTTTTTAAGAAGTGTTACTATTTATAGTTATTTTATATCTATTAGCTCTGCTATGAAAGTCCCATCAAAATCGGTGCAGCTGTTTCAGAGATTAATGGAAACAAACAGACGGACAACCACATAAAAAAAATGCTTGCATATTCTTTCAAATGTAATTAGTAAAAAGCTGTTATTTTGAGATTGTATTTATATATATATCTATATGCATTTATATACATAATATGCAATGTCAGAACAAAAGCTTAATATATTTATAATTTTATTTATTTGTCTACGAGTATTGTGTTTTTCAAAATGTGTTGGACTTTGTCAGAAAATAAAATACAAGAAAAAAAGCAACGGGGGTCGCGAAATATTTTTTCATACTAAAAAGGCCGTGTCATGAAAAAGGCTGAAAAACACTCTAAATTTTTTCTTATGGATTAGTTGATGACACTCCAACATACTCGTATAGCGGTTAAAAATTGTACCATTCAGAACATTGTATCAGTTCAAAGGTAATAAATACACTCGCAAAGACGTTCTCATAAAAAGGATCATACAAAACGTTACAAATACGTATAATATTCCGTACGCCACCCCCGCTTCCTTTATATGATGAATAGCGCACAACACGTATTTCACTTATAAAGGGGCCCTTGAATATATTTATCCAACGACAAGAAAACATAGAGGAGATTTTTCATATTAAAATTTTGGATAATTATTTATTCATATAAACATCTGATAATCAAAATATTGTAACATCATATTTAGAATTATTAGAACTGGTGCTGTGTTCCGTTGAAAGATTGTGAAATTAAGCACAAGTGATTTTAATTATTCATTGATATTTATTATTTTGTTTAACTTCAAAACATATTAATTATTTTATTTTTTAACAGTAAGGTATACATCATTTCATTAAGTGTATATATTAAATTATTTATATAACATTTAATTAATTAACCTGTAATACTTTGTATCCAAAAACGAACAATGAAATCAAATAAAGACAATCCATTCCATCAGTAAGTTGCCTGCCAGAAATCACTTTGAACAAAAAAGCCACCCAATGCGCATTTCTGTTTCTTTATATATTAAATTAGTGTAGTGTGCCATACTTATACAAAACTTTGCATCAGGTGGGCCTTCAACTCATCCCGTCACTTTTGCTACATAAAAACAAACTATTATTTACAATATGAATAAAATTGCGAATTTCTGTGATAATTGTTTGAATTTAAGTTGTAATGTACATTATGAACATTTAAGTGCAGAATTTATTTATATAGAGTAATCTATTTATATATTTAAACACATCAGTCAAAGGCCTTTTGGCAAAACTCACCCAGCTACCGCTGCATGATGAATGCGAGCTCGCGCGTGGATATGACAAATACGCATTTAATTCCGAATTTTATGTGAAAAGTACCTCTTTGAATCGCTGATTTGTTTAACTTCAAACACCTGCTGTGAGGGGGAGGCCTTTGTGTGTTTTGACTGGTTTATTGGTTCAGTTTTTCAATGGCAAAATTCTGTGTTTTGGTTCTCGTTTGTTAGGTTACGCAATTCGTTGATGTCGGTGTATTTCTATACTTACAATCTGTGGTTCTATTATACTTCCTCCGTACCAGCCTCTAATGTTAACACTGCAGGGACACCGCCTACTCTCGATAATTGAGAGTGAATCTACCTCTATTAATCTCTCTCTATTAGACTTTAAAACTTTAATTATTTAATTTAATTTTTTTATCTTTTATCAAGTAGATTATATTATTATAATCGAATGCTGTCATTTTATTATTTCTAAATTAACAAAACATTTTTGTAGTTAACGGTGCTTGATCTCAGTACGATTTGACAAGTGACATAAAAATATTTATTTTTAATGTCCCCAACTGGTCACACATCCGAGTTTCCATACAACCAGTTGTGGGTCAACTCGATTGTAGCTGCTACAGATTAAATAATGTTACTTTTTTCATACTCCACTTAGTTATATTCTTAATTTTTAAACCCGGATCTTTCGCTCAAGCCGAACTAATTTCGGCTGTATAAAGTTATCAACGGGATCGGGAGCCAACGAAATATTAGGAAACCGAAAAAAAAAAAAAAACATTTTCTTTGAGAAAAGTTACTTAAAGCTTATTGCTTGAAGGCTAAAATGCATATTACTTCACTTATTGCCCGCGTGTAGGGTAAATTAAACGTAATCGCATCTACCACTCCATACCCCATAGAGTCATTCTGGTTAAGGGTACACACTTTGTCCTTTGAAGCCTCACTATGCATTAAGTTATAAGCATTAGCATTAAGTAGAATTAGAGATAAAAATATTTAAAACCTATATAACCCTTTATAGAAGCTTTGTTCCAACAAACCCAGAGATTAATAAAAGGAATGAGCATTTTATCTTTTTTGCGGCACGACGCGGCACTTTCAGCATGGTGTTCAAGGGTACGGTTCCAATATATCAAAGGAAGGTAAAACAATCCACTGGTACATCGCAGATGAAAGAGCCGTAACTCAGTGGGCTTATCGGCTTTCTTGGATGTACACTTGTCTTTTTCACAGATGAAACAGGCCAAAAATGTCTTAAGTATGGACTTGTACCAACCCTTGTGAACTAATAGTAACCTAGGTACTTTATAAACCTTGTGAACTAATGGTAATGGTAACCACATCTGTTCTGCTGAATTCAGTAAGTGAAATTACAGGTGCACGAGTAATTACATCCGTCTCAAAATGACGTGAGCATTTCCATGGGACTTGGGTCTTCTTGAATCGTCTAGAGTCGTATTGCTGTTATGGCGTGCAGCCACTTAACATTAGGTGGGTCATCAGCTCAGTCATTTTTAAAGATATTACATATGAGAGAGTATTTTCAATGACTGGATCAGTAGGACATTTAGTTTTTAGGAACGTAGAAAATTCACTTCCAAGGGGTTTCTTGGCTGTTTCTTCCCCTCTGGTCATCATTTTAATCAAAGTCAAGAAATATTATTTCCGTTGAATTAAAAAAAAAAAAATTAGGAAACTTTCAGTTCAAATGCCACTAAATGGTAACCCATCCAACTTATGACCGGGCCGTAAGTTGCTTTACTTAGATGAACTGTAAAGGACAGCTAAGCAAGCTACGCCACGAGTGCTTCGTTGGCCAGATAGTCAGTTTATGTTTGCATTTTTTTTGCGCGTATCATTTTTTTCAAGCGATGAACATAGACTTTTGGATTGTAAGTCAGCGTGTTAACCACTGGGCCATCACATTGTCGCAAGATTTCATATATCTCAAACAAAATTTGCGTTTATTTCATGAAATAACCTCATCAGAGCCGCGTTTATTATCTCACCAATTAAATTCTCACTCTGATACGAGTATCACGATAAAATAAATGTATTCATGGCGGGCGCGGCTTTCAAAAATATAGAAGCGAATTCCTGTAGAATTAAATAATCATATTATTTTTTAAACATGTTGAGTTATAACTGATAAAGGCTAAAATATAAATGTTAAGTATATTATCACGATTTGCTATATATACATTAACACTGTTATCAACTCGTCGTATATCTACTGTAGTTTAAGTTACAGTGGATCAAAATGCGCTGTGTACTTATTGTTACTTGTATATCTTATGCATACATTTTAAGTCAATATTTTTTTTGTAAACTGTTAAGCAAAGTAGTAACCTATTATTATTGACGGACTCACAGAATTCCAGTACATCCAAGAGCCGAGAACATTTGCCATCTGTTCTCAAGGAAGCGGATTCATTTGACATGTTTAAACATATACTAAAGGCATTTTTAATAAATAAAGCGTACTTAAGTGTGTCTGAGTATTTTAGGTGGTAGTTGAAATTATCTGCAATGTATATAATGAACACTGACATTTTGATCACCAACTGTTTTGTAATATTTTGAAGTTATTTGTTAGCAGTGAATTTAAAATGTGCCTATATATTTTTTTTATTATTTCTAATCAATTCCTTTTGCATACTGTTAAGCAGAACCTGGCTGAACTTATTAATACCATTGTAACAACCTCTGTAAAATATGTGTCGCAAATAAACAATTATGATTATAAATAATTTTATAAACCTTAATAACAATAATTACCAGATAATGTTACTTGATAACTTGAACTCTATTTTTTATTAGACTTCAATAATTTAAAAATATTCATTAAAAAATAGCAAGATACTCGTAGCAACAAGGTGCGTGGATCAATACTCGTCCCACACTTTACTCATATCCGACAGCATTTACTTCCGAGACGCAAAAAATTCTCCATAATTGAGGCAGTTACGCTTCTATACAGTTCAAATTCTCATTGTGGGTAGAAGATATTTGGGACTTAATGATTATTCTAGTTGCTACGAGATTAACATAATTAAGTACATTTTTTAATGAACCGGCTTTAGATTTCTTCTTGCATACATAAATAATCTTTAGAGATCCCTCTGGCGTCTAATTAATTATAATAGTGACCCTCTTTGGATGTTAAAAAGCTAATTTATTATTTTAATTTTACTTGATTGCCTCTCGGGCATAAAACGAAGTTATCATTGCCAAAATTAATGTTTAGTAGGTCACGTACTTGATACAGGGAAATTCATGTTAAAAATATATAAGAAAATGATATAGAGAGTTTTCTTCTTCTTTCGTGCAAGTGACTAACCCTGCTGTCGGAGTTTTCAAGCACTGGCTTACCGACTTGGACTGACATGGCTTATCGACTAAAGTCGGGACTGACATACCCCTTCTAAATATGGAAACGCTCAATTCAAATGCCACAAAACGATAGGAGGTAAAGATGACCCTTTGAATCCTTACACGTACCCCCCTGGTGGTAAAAGAACAGCAAAAAGTAGCAGAGAACTTGAGCAAAGTTCGCCCGGAGAGGTACTCCACACCTGGTAATCTGCCGCCAAGCATGTGATTTTGTTTGAACAAGTAAAATAGTAAACTCGGTACCGTACCAGCCTCTAATGTTCCCACTGCAGGGACACCGGCCTAATCTCGATAATTGAGAGTGAATGGGCTCTGATGTACCACGGGAGCCCAATCCGGATTGGTAGATGTCACATGTCATCGAATTTATGGTTCTAAGACATGCCGGTTTCCTCACGATGTTTTCCGTCACCGTTTTGAGAACGTGGTATTGCGCACATGAATTTTTCAAGTGAAAAAACTCATTGTTGCACGTGTGGGTTTGAACCAGCGACCTTCAGATTGAAAGTCGGCGTCTGTGCCCCTGGGCCACCACGCTCTCAGGTTACACGGTTTATAAGCTCGTAGTTAATGTAGTTTAAATGATCATCAACCCCTTTTTCATACCGGTATCGAGTAAAAACTCTGCCAAAGCATCGATTCGATTAGCACTAACTTTAATGAGATTGGGCGTATCTACGTCACATGGTATCTACTGGAGCCAGACAAGTGAAGACTTGGATGCTCTCCAGATCGGCTGGAGTTGGAGTGAAATATGGAAACGAAGCATTTGCCTTGCTGATTTTATTTGGGAAAAACTATAAAGCGATTTGGGGTAAGTGTTCCGAGTAAATTGCATTCTGGTAGTTTGACGGTTTTTAAAAGATATCGTTAGTTTTTCCCTTCATGCCTAAGGTTTCCTCCATTGCCATAGTAACGCTGTTTAATAATTTTACATTTTCTATTTTTATTTTCTATTAAAACAGTCAATTCTCAAAATCAAAGTCAAAAAACTTTATTTCCGTTGAATTCGTAAAAATAACTTGGAAACGTTAATTTCATAAGTACCTGCGAAAGCATGCGTTTAGCACTTGTTCAAACCCTATCCAACCTTCGATGGGGAGGAATAAGCAAAAAACCATGGTGATATTTAAACTATTTTAAGAAATATTTCAACGATGTTTCCAATAGTGAAAGTGTGAGCTAGTCGTCAAGCTTATCATATCACATTATTCACATATCACATTTATCACATTTATTTTATAAAGGCGAAAGTTCATGTCTCTCTCCCTCTCTCTCTCTCTCTGTGTGTGTGTATATGTGTGTGTGTGTGTGTGTGTGTGTGTCTTACTCATTCACGATCAAACGGCACAATAGATTTGGATGAAATTTGGTAACAGGATAGCTGATTAACACTTAGCTACTTTTATTGGGTGTGTGAATATGACTCCGCCCTTTCTCAACAGATGTCGTTTTTAGTATTGTTTACGTGTACTAATAAATGACCATACTTGTATTCGATAGTACTGAATGTCAGCTATCTAACGCATTTTATGATATTTGGTTGAAGTGTAAGCAACAATTGTTTTCACCTTTTCGAAAATGTCGGTTTTTATCTATACATATAATAAAACTGTAGACTTGCCGTGTCTGTACATTAAAGATTTTTGCAAAATAATAACTGGGAGACGTTAGGAATAAGTAATAAAACGTAAAAAAGCAATTTTTGTAATTTTTGTCTGTTTGTCTGTTTGTCTGTATGTTTGTGCGCACTTTACGCAAAAACCATAGATAGTTATCAAAATCTAGGTACTAACAAATGTTAAGCTGAGTCTCGAATAGTGAATAGGGTATATTTTATCAAAATCGATTAACAAAATAAAAAGTTATTCAATGTTTTATTCAAAAATGATTGTGCGCACTTTACGCAAAAACCATAAATAGTTATCAAAATCAAATTACTAACAAATATTAAGCTGAGTCTCGACTAATGAATACCGTTTATTTTATCAAAATCAACTCGCAAAATCAAAAGTTATTCAATGTTTTATTCGAAATTTAATTCGGTTTCACGCGCCTGCCGAATCCTTCATGCTTGACTCGGTGTGGTGGGTCGGTGTATTGCAGCATGAATACGAGCAGGCGCTTGAAGGCAGATGTCATTAACTATAATTAGGCAATTAGTTTAAAGGCTGTTTAGTTTTTCTTCGTTCTTTGAACTGCGAAAGGTTGATTAAGTTTGATTACGAGTTAAGGTGCCTGTCAAACGAGTCATTTACTTGATGGAGACCTACATTACATTCTGCCGGGGCTACGGAAGAGTTCGAAAGCGTTCCCGTGGTCCTCGGCAACTAAAGCGTCGTGATGGAACACTGTTGGGTTTTTAGCCGGTAGGAGTCCGGCATAACTCTCTCGCTGCCCCCGCAACGAGAGAGTATCCATGAGGATTTCCCAACATAAAAAAGACCTAAATTACACTGGAGTAACGCCATGGCCGTATATCCGGCCGAAAATAACTCTTCTTGAGGGTACATCATCATCATCATCATCAGGGGCGAAAGTACATAACCCTTGCGACATTTGTTATCGATTTTGATGATATTATCTGGACATTCAGATGCAACATATATATGGAAAAAGTATCATTATAAATTAGCGGAAGTCTGTCAAAGAATATGCAGCTCAACAATGATAACGAAACATAAATCGATGCTTGCTAGCTATCTTTTTTTTTTCTGAGCTAACTCAGAAAAAATGCCTCAGCTCTCAGCTCGATACGTAACTAATTACGTATCGAGCTGAGGGCCCACCTGGTGGTAAATGGCGACCCACACCCATGACAACAGTAATGCGACTCAGTATAAGATTTGGATCTTAGACTGAGTCGCACTCATCCTGCTGCGATCATCACCCGAGACGGGGATGATACGTCTCATGCGAATGTAATGCAAGCACTACTGCTTGTGTGATTCCAGGTGTGGTGGCCAGTGGTGTGGTGACGAACTTGGCACAAGTTCTTCTTCGTGGTCGGTGCTTCATTACTGAAGGTCAAAATGTTTAAAATCCCAAAAACTTGGAAGTCTTGGAATCTGGAACTTGAAACTTGAAGCCCAGTTTGCAACATTTCTAGAAATAGCGTGTGTATTTGACACTGTTTTGTCACTTCAGGATTTATTTCATATGTGTATGATGATCTAACAACACTGATACAACATTGAGCAGTGTCCCAGGGAATGGCATTGAACACCATTCAACGCCATTAACAGAGTAGTCGAACAATAAGACGATTTTTTTTGTCAATGGGTATATACTTTGCGTATACCATGGGGAGGCGTGGGGTTATGTGTGACTCACCCCCAACACTACTCAGAAATAGCAGTACTGGGGAAATACACACTAAACCCCCTTGGTGTTCCTGCACTACGCCTTCACGCTTGGGCTACGGGTACCTTAGCGGCCCCAGCGGCGTTGGTCCACGCGTATCGGGACCCCAACACGATGTATAACTCCCTGTGGTGGCGTGCCCGAAACACGAAGCACGCCATCCTCCGGTGGGGACCTCATCCGTCGGATGGCTGATTCCCGGGATCTACCATCCGGAGGTTCCCGTTAGGGTGGCAGGCGGCGCTCATGCGCCTGCCTACGCTGACCTAATCCCCTACGTCAACCACGGTGAGGAGATTCTTCCTGCCTCACCCTCTCGGCTGCTTCCTTCTGCGAGATTACTTCCTTGCAGAAGGACTGAGCTGCCAAACAAGATCTCCTGCTGTCTATCATGGATGAGACCATAGTTGACAGCGAAAGGTTTCTGCCTATAGCCGCGGTCAGGAGGGAACAATAAGATCCTACCAACTATCCCATCGAATGTTTAAATTTCTAGAGTGCATCTGGACTCCCATCACACAATATACAATATTAAACTAAATGTCGGAGTGCCCATTGCTCTTTCATAAATTTAAGTCTTCCTAAAATATGTTACGGCACCAAATTGAAAGTCAAGAGTTTAGAGAATTCCTCTCATTCCTATCAACTGTCCATTTAGTTTTAAACGTATTCAGTCTCCGGTGAGCCTATGTTCCGCAGTGATCAGACGTAGTCCTTATATTGAGTTGCTTTCTGCACAGTCCGCCTTAGCAATTCAAATATTTTTTATGCGCACGTTCCTGAAATATCCTGCAAATACGACTTCTATAGTATAGTTTACAGAGAAGCATTATTGTAAAATATACATTTGCAATGGTTGCAGTTTCACTTACGTAGTTCATCATACAATCAAGTCTTTAATCTTCCCAGTTAACAAAACCTAAGTAATATGGTAAGAATCCAACGGGAATAAAGTATTTTGAGATTTAATCATAACATAATTGTAATATAATAGTAACGACCAGACAATAAGCATCTTATTATATTTCTATCCTATAGGCTGGGATAGATCTAAGTCCACGCGGACGAAGTCGCGGGCACAGCTAGTTCCAAATAAACGTCATTTGCGGGAAGTGTTATTACATTATTTTATTGCGAAGAAAACTGCAGCGGAAACTTATCGTTTGCTTGTGGAGATTTATGGTGAGCATGCTCCGTCTAATACAACTTGCAAGGAATGGTTTCGACGATTTCAAAATAACGATTTTAGTACTGAGGATAAAGAACATGGAAAACCACCAAAAAAATTTGAAGATGCTGAATTGGAAGCATTATTGGCGGAAGATTCTTGCCAAACTCAATCAGAATTAGCTGCAGCATTAAATGTTGATCGTTCAACTGTTGCAAAGCGTTTACAAATGATGGGAATGATTCAAAAAGCCGGTGACTGGGTTCCACATGATTTAAAAGAAAGAGACATGGAACGTCGGAAAACCATTTGTGAAATGCTGCTTCAAAGACAGCAAAGAAAAGGATTTTTGCATCGGATAGTCACAGGAGACGAAAAATGGATACACTACGAAAATCCTAAACGCAAAAAAGCTTGGGTGAAACCAGGCGAACCAGGCCCATCACAGCCAAAAATAAATATTCACTGTGCCAAGGTCATGCTCTGTATTTGGTGGGATCAGAAAGGTATTGTATATTATGAGTTGCTCAAACCCTCTGAAACTATTAATGGAGAAGTTTACCGACGACAACTAATGCGTTTGAAGCGAGCCATAGAAGAAAAACGACCAGAATGGGTGAATAGACATAACAAATTAGTTCTTCAGCATGACAATGCCAAACCGCATACCGCAGAAGTCGTAAAAAGATATTTAGAGGGACAGGACTGGGAAGTGTTACCCCACCCGCCATATTCACCAGACATAGCTCCTTCGGATTACCACCTATTCCGGACGATGCAGACAGACCTTACTGGAGAAAAGTTTACTTCATGTGAAAGTATCAAAATTTGGATTGACAACTGGATAAGCTCAAAAGACCAGGACTTCTTCCAGCAAGGAATACGAAAACTACCTGAACGATGGGCGAAGGTTGTAGCTGCAGATGGAGCATACTTTCAATAATTTTTTTTTTTTAATTTTGTAAGCGAACAAATGTGTTTTATTTTGACAAAAAGGGGCGGAGTCATATTCATACACCCTATAACCTGAAAAAAATATGAAGTATTTTTTTAGTAACTTGCAAAAAACAACAAATATATCAAATATATTCCACAATTATCGGTATCCTCCTCTTTTTTTTGAAGTTGGTTACAAAATCAGGCAATTGTGTAGTTATTCAAGCATTATCACTTCTACACTTTGTAACAACCCCCCCCCCTCCTAAATTAAATTATAATTACCAGTAAGGTGATTAATTGTTTGTTTGTTTTTTATATTTTTAACCTGGCTGTCTGTGATTGTGGCTGTGGCTGTGACTGTGATCGCTAGTGATTGGTAGGACTCTATATTGTGGTTCCGTGGTACCACAGTTTCTTTTAGGTATTAAGTCTTGACGTAGCTAACAATAGTCTAAGTTTATATTAAATTATATAATATTACGTTTGAATTAATGCTATTTCACTGTTGACATGATAAGTGAATTTTCATTCGGTAGTTATAATGAGAGTAGTAACACTTTATAAATAATTAGTTAAATTAGTTAACTACCTAATTGATCATTTAGAATTACTAGTATTTAAACGTAGCCTAGGAATTTGTATGACTACCTAGCGAATAAACTAAATAACCTGCTCCATGAATAGTTTCAGATAATCGTAGTTACAAGGAAGACCATCATGTCCTAAGAAAGTAAGCTTTATTGTTATTAACCTGTATTAAAAAGTATGTAATTAGTAATTAGTATACCACTGGACTTGGCCCGGCCGAAGCCAAGGATCGAAGCTCCGCCGCCGCTTCGATCTATAAGTTACGTCAACCTGACAACCTGGTCTAGGAATTCAACATCTAGACCTAACTTCCCTTCCGTGGTATACTAATAAAAGTTATTAGGCCACGGCGTTCCCTCTACAAAATTTATCCCTCCTAATTATAAAAAGGGAGAAATTCATCTGAGAAAACTATAAAATTTGGACAATTAGTCATAGTGTTAAAATAGGAATTTTAGTTCCCCAAATTGTAGATGTTCACATCTCTGGTTTTATTTCTTTATTAAAACAATTCAAGTCTCTTTAGATCGATACCATGACCAAATATTCGTGGAGACTGTACGTAATCAGAAGATGATTGTAAAACATAATTACAGGCTTCCTTACCATTTCAGCTATAAGATCAGCCAGCTTATGTCTCACAGTTTAACCATATTATCAACATTACAATGCATTCGATCAACGTAATTGGTGACCCGCTACCATTTCAGCTATAGCATTAGCCACAGGAATACTTCCCCAAATTGACCGAAGTACAAAATGTTATAGTTAATCAGTAAAGTTATAAAACCACACAGTTTTACTCAACCACAGTATCGTCTTCAATTAGACTCTTTATTTTGCTAGACCACTATCGGTCATTACGATATTATATCTGACTTACATTGTCTCTTAATATAATATTCGAGAATCGCATTCAAAGTTTAACACTATTAACCAAATAGTATACAAAACAATACAATTGTCAATATATGCTGTAATTTAATATCAGACTATGCGTCCAACCTTCGGTACATACAATACATTATAATTACCAGTTTAGGTGATTAAAACATATTTACAAGTCAGTTCAATCAAAGTAGAAACGCTATAATTTATATCTCAACTCACATGGTTTACGATACATATATTGAGATTATTCTCTTCATTTCCTGTTTCTGTTTCAGACTATGCGTCCAACTTTCGGTACATAAAATGCATTATAATTACCAGTTTAGGTGATTTAAAACATATTTACAAGTCAATTCAATCAAAGTAGAAATGGTATAATTTATATCTCAACTCGCATGGTTTACGATACATATACCGAGATTATTCTCTTCAATTCCTTATCTAACAAATAGATGATTTCCGTAATCAAATAATTCAACGCTTTACATGTAAAATTGTAAATTATCATCCTACTTGGTTAATTCCTATTTCGCACGTTCAGTTTTAGTGTACCTACTTTGTGTATTTAAACGCTGTAAAGTGTGTTGAAAGAAATCTAGGAATTGTGGTACTTACTGCCACTCCTCCACATTTAAATTAAACGTGAATGTACAGAGTAAATTGAATTCATGTGTATGCGAGATTGGCAGTCTCGTCGAAGGACTAACTATGCCTCCCTAGCCTACCATAATGGTGTAATATATAATTATATAAATAGGTACAGGATATCTGACACCAAGGACCTAAGGTGACAGACGGAAAAGGGAAGGAATAAGGTGTGTGTACATGGAAAGGTACATCTCACGCCAACTTTCCAGACTCAGAAGAGTTGATTAAGGCTTGAACTTAGTCTTCACCACGTGAGGGGATGCTGAAAAACATAAAAGGGTCCCTAAAACACTGAATTTAATAACTACGAGGATATACAGGAAAGGGTGTAGGTAGGGGTAGGTAATTGTACACAGGATTAGCTCACGCTGATTCTCCAGACTCAGAGATAACCATTAAAGGGCTTGAAGTAGTCTTCGCCACGTGAGAGGAGTATAGGAGTTCCCTAAACCACTGAAGTTAAATTACAATTACACTTGCCAACGTTTACTAAATTTTATAAACAAATTAAATATAAAATTTTCAAATATTCTACACTATATTTGGGAGCTCTATTCTGCCCAATGATTAGAAAACGACTCTCCTCTTGAATGCTCCCACGCTGCTTTTATTAGTCCCTTAGTTGGCCGCACATCTACTCAAAGACGACAGGGTGTTCCAAACGAAAGAGTTTCAAATATAAATACTTATCGAATGTTTCTAGTTTATTATAACTTAATTAATCTTAATCTATAGATGTGAGAAGTATTTGATAATAGGAATCGAACCTATTAACTAATCTTGAAAATATTATTGATTAAATTATTTTCAAGAACAATTGCGCAGGTGTGCAACAAACATCGTAAATAATATAATTTAGCACAATATTTCATATTAATACTGTATGAGAATCGAACTCAGACTTTATTTCCATGCCATCTGCGACACAGGGAATCCTAGTGCAGAGGTATGAGTGTGTTAACGTTGTAATGTTAAATTTGCCTTTATTGAATATAATACGGTGTTATATGTGATGTTATTAACAGCTTTCCTGGACCATAAATCCAGGTACCAAATTTCATCCAAATCCATTGAGCCATTTATGCGCAACAAACATACACATACATACATACATACATACATTTTTTTATAATATTAGTGTGAATAATAATATAAAGACCCGACGATATTAGCAATTGCTGATTTTGTTTGAGGATCGAACTCAAACTATGAAGACTTAGAATCATACTCATCTGGTGTGTGGGAATCGAACCCACTAGTTTTACAACTAATAATTATTTGAGTGGAGAATCGAACCCACTATATTTTGTACAGTGACAAACATTAAGCAATGCTTTTGTAAAGCACGAGATTCGAACTCGTGACTAACTGAAACATTTTGTGAAATCATCCTTGTAGTAGTTTTTATAGATGAGTATGAACAATGATAAATTGACCCACAATTTATCATTCAGGAACTACAGGAATCGAACCTGTTATGATAGAATTTAATTTAATGTTAAATTATAACTATTGTACTAGTGTCCTGTGCAAGAATCAAACCTGTTATGGTTATGTTAATTTATATTTTGTTATAACTGTTGTTATAATTATAATTACAGGAATCGAACCTGTATAATTTTATATTAAATTATAATTATTGTACTAGTGTCCTGTACAGGAATCGAACCTGTTATGGTTATGTTAATTTATATTTTGTTATAACTGTTGTTATAATTATAATTACAGGAATCGAACCTGTATAATTTTATATTAAATTATAATTATTGTACTAGTGTCCTGTACAGGAATCGAACCTGTTATGGTTATGTTAATTTATATTTTGTTATAACTGTTGTTATGATTATAATTACAGGAATCGAACCTGTGATATGTTTATATAGTGTTTGACTATATTTTTAGTAGAGACGGGACTCGAACCCGCGACCATTCACGTTCACACAGAAGATTCATGAACCACCCTGTATAATATTAATGCATAGTCGCATTTTAAACATTGGACTTTAGATCCTTATGTTTTAATTTACCTCCGTTTCAATAGCACCCCTGTCACATGGAAATAAGGACGTATTTGCCAAACTTATTTTTGTTTTGGCATCGGTTAACACTTAAACAATATTGAAACTCTTAAGTCGACACAATATTGAGCTATGCTGACCCAAATATATACAATTTTTTGTTTGTGTTTAGGACGGATGCGTGGCCAACCATATTGTCTAAAACTACTAACAATACAAATATCTTTATAATATTTTGACCTTTTCGTGAGGGAACGGTAAGCAACATGCGTTCCGTTACAGCCGACCCCCAAAATTTTCGCAGGTGGAAAATTATAGAACCGAAGGAAATTTTCCTATATCATTCAAAACCTCACGAATATGTAACTTATATATAACATCCTATTTTAAATTATTATTTTCTTATTTTTTATTTTTTATTTTTTTGCTCGTATCTTCTTATTTGACATTATTTGACTTCAAACATATTAGTGTGTGTATGAATGTGAGTGTACCTATTTTGGATACATTATAAAATGTACTGTGTGTTTTTAAACCGAACCTAAATTCATTATTTACTGGACCAGGAACTAAGCTTTATAATGACCCAAAGAAGCTAGCTCCATCCCTCTGTCAAGAGTGGTCTCTCCTGGCAAGAGACAGGGGTTGTGAGGCCCTGCAGCCCTATTAGCATGTTGAGGTGACCGATCGACAATTATTGGTATCACGCGCACCTTTGTACGATAGAGCATGCCCAACACTCCGCACAGTCCAGACATTTCTTAGCGACATCAGCATAGAGAAGCTATATTCAGATCACCCCACTTAGACTAAGTCCAGTGAAATAACTAGTTCACAATTCGGAGCATGTGTAGTGTGGGTCAGTTTCTAGCTCTTAGCTTCGTGTATAGTAAGAACTGTCATGAAATCAGGACAACTCCTGATGATTCACTAACCTAACACCAAGTCTCCAACATAACAGTTCCATGTAAGTGTGTCGTATGTATGAAATCGAATAAAGCAAATCGTCTCAACCCAAGATATCATCGGATCACAAGAGCCCTCCCATGATTTTACTGAAGAACAAGAAAATAAAATGAAATGAATTTATACAATAATATTCACTCAGATGCAGTCATAGCTCCAACATTCGCAACGATTCACGCCACTCAATTAACCCGATAATCATAACTTAAAAATTGAGACAACGAAGGGAGCTTCCTACTATTCAGCGAATATATTTCAATATCAAAATATATAATTTTATAAAATAAAAGTTCTTTTTTTTCTATTTAATTTTTACAAATAGACATTTGCTAGTTCGCTTAAAATAAAACATCATTGAAACTTACCATACTTAGTAATAATAATGTAATGTAATCCATTTCTAGTGTCTTTTCTAGTGTCGTTGTATCAATCCTTGTTACCAAACCTTCCACTGTTACCTTTTACCAATTAAACATCGTTCTGTTCTTTATTCTGATATTATATCATAATACAATTTAATCATTTCTTAACCTGTAGCTGGAAAGTAATAAAACAAATAAATGATTAAATTTTTAACTTACGTTTTCAAGTACAATATTTTTTTTTTTATCAACTGGTCCATTTATCGGTATCACCATCGATACTTTGTAGATATTGAAATATATCTAACTCATTATGGATTCAACCAAATAGTAGTGTAATCCTTTTATAATATCCTGAAAATGAAATTCCATTTCATCATGCAATGCCCCAATAAAATCTACTAATCACCATATCATGCACATACAAGTATTGCAAGAGCTTCAAACCCCACATGCACTAAGATACATCATCCTATAGTCTGCAGACTATCAGACCAGTACTTAGCTAGTTTTCTTTTACTATTTTTATGTTGAGTCAACTCAAAGTACCCAATTTCAGGTGAATTAATTCACTATCACAAATATAATTTTCTTAATACTTCTTTATGTATTTGTTTCTGTATGTCCGTTGATACAAGTGACTTTTACAATCTCCTAAGTCCTTGTAATAATTTTAATGTCATGTTTTGATCGCCACAACACAATAATTAATAATAATCATCAAATAGTAATATCATTTAGTAGACTTATCGACCCCCCATTAAATAATTTATTTAACCAACCTCAAATAAAGAGGACGTGAACAAACAGACCATACCCTTTTAAACCGAACTGTTTAAATTAAATCTTATTGGAATTGAAATTCCAATGTGATAGAAATTAAATTAGTGTTTTTATTTATTTTTAATAAAACACTGTTATTACATTTACTTACATTTACTACCATAACTTGAATGAGTCAATAATAATATTAATGATCCTTATAGAAAGGCCAAAACTAAATCATTGATTTCAATTTCTACTTGAATGTTTAAAACATAATTACTAAACTAATGACTATGTTATGTACAATATATAAACTCACAAATCATAAGAACGTGTGAAATAAAATCTCTTATTTACGGATAACTAGAGGTAAATATAATAAAGTATTGAATAAGTTTATGCAATCATTTCTAACATATAGTTCTAAATCTTAGGTATGATTGAATGGTGAGGTACAATTATTTCTTGTTAGGTTTAGCCCGCCGACTCAAATCATATGTAACTATCGAGAAGCATTCTCATTGCCTCTAATTACCAACAGAGGGCCCTGCTTACACAACCTAGTTAAAACACTATTCAGTTAAAACGCACGCATCATCAAGATAATTTAATACTAATGTCGTGATTCCAGCTTTGTTATTAGAGGCACTCTCTTATTTTATTAAAAGTTAAAATTGCACTAACGTGATATAAATTATACTAACACACAACAAATATCGCATATAATAAATTGATCTTTCAAGTTGAAAAAGTTTCATAACCAACTAAAGAAACAAAATGTTGATAATACATTTACGTAAATTTCGTAAATAAACTCCTAATTGTATGGGTGACTATACTAAAAGAAATATTGTTTTTTTTCATTTAAGTATCAGTGAAATACTCCTTGTCTATTTATTTCGAAGTATTATAGGAAGGCTAAGATAAAATATGTTGAGGAATATAGTAACTTAATTTGTATCCCTTAAATTGCATATCTCTGAGATATATATGATATTCAATTCAATTGGTGATATGGAGCCTTAAGAGTGAAAATACCAATACGAAATAATGCAAGCCATCTTTAATACTATTATGTTAACTTATGTTTTTGTAAAACGTCGTGTCAATAACCCAAAAAAAACGACCTGACCTTTCTCTACAACATTGGTCACTTAAACATCTGCGCGTACGCTTAATATATCACTAGTTTTTATAAATTTACCATTTGGCATCCTAACTGGCGGTAAACGCTAGAGTAAACATGTGCACGACAATGGTCATATGAACAATGGATTATATTATTAACCGAACTATCTCAAACTAGATTTTTTTATTCTACATGGAATGGTTATTGTGTGATATTTTCGACCTCCAGTGTTTAATAATAGGGACAACCATTTTAAGTTTAAATTCCAAGACTTTGCCAGATGTGACTGATCTATTGTTTCTTTTGCTTTTGTTTTTATAATGCAATATAAAGTATATCCTTTGAAGTATATTCTCAAACTGCTTTCTCCCCTTTTTTATGACCATAACTAAAATACTTAGATTTAAAAACTTCTATAGACGAGATGGACATTTATTTTTGGATACAAATGTAAGTCGGTAATTTACTATAATATTATTTACTTTTCAGAATTAAATGATGACATTATTCAACTTTTAATGAACGAAACTAACGATGAATGATTATTTTAAGCGGATTTAATATGAATAATATCTATATATTATTAAGTTTATAAATCTATATAATATAAATTATTGTATTTCAAAACCAAGTTCTAACTGGAGATTACTAGATATTAATTATGTTCATATCTTTTTTTTTCAAATGTAACTTATCAGTAAGTTAATTTTTATCCGAGGTTTGTTTAAAGTATAATGAAGATAAACAATAAGTAAATTTATTTAAAGTATAAGAAGATAAACAAATATATAAAGGTAACAAGTATTAAATAAAGTATAGGTTAGTTACTCTATCGTAACGCTGTATCATTAATCAATGATATCAGATACATTAAACAGAAATATTACTCCTATACAATAGTACCGATCTTTGTTCAACCCAAACAAACTTATAATATGCAAACTCTAGTTGAAAGTGGATTCATAATTGTATTTAATACACCTCATGTATTATGGTTCAACAAAGAGAATCAGATTCTTACAAAGAGTAATTCTCAAAGTTCCAATTACATAAACAATTCAACCTTTTGTTATTTTTTTGTAACCTAAGCCTTAGGCAAATTAAATAAACAACCATCAACATGTGGCTTTGGTCCCATGATGAGTCAAGTGTTTTGGGTACCATAATTTCAACTATGTTGAGTATGCTAACTTGAAACTGCGTCATTAAAATTGATATTTATGGCCTACTCAGTTCTTGTTAAGCTTTTTCTGATTATTTTGAGAGCAACCCATAAATAAGTCAAACTTTTGTTATCTTTATAAACTGGCCCTCGAGTAAATTAACTAGGTAACCATTGACATGGCATATTGACATATTGACATATGGCTTTGGCCCCATAATAAAATGAAACAAGTGCTTTGGGCACCAAAAAATGTAACTTTGCCTGAGAATGTAACACTTTGAAATTGAACTGTACCATTAAAATTGATATTTATGACGTATTTAGTTTTTTTTAACTTTTCCTGACTATTCTCAAGTAAATTTATTTACCAATTTATATAAAAGGTTTATATAATATCCGACTCCGTTATATAACTACAGTAACTACAATTTGTTCCACTACAACTACTTGGTAATTTAATGAGTTGACCATTTTTATGGACAGTAACTACCCGATAATCTATAAAACAACTATTTTTTTACTTTATTTAAGCTTAGGACGTTTCCTTTGTTAAACTATTTATATAACGTTAGATTACGAAGTGATATTTTCTTTTTGAGCGTTTAAATAGACTACGTGTTCAAATTCTAAATGCATTATTCTGATATCAGATTTTCTTATTACACTAAGTAAAATGATATTAACAATAAACTATTACGACCCCCCATTGTTTAGACTTCACATATCTTATCCAAATTTGAATTTGCCTCTATATATAATATTTATAAATTTGTTCAAAATTTTTGACTGTTAGTTTTAAAAATAGTAGATCATAGTATAAATAAACGTTAAAAATATAAGACTTAATACCCATCCGTTTTCACGTCAACAAATTGTGCGATAAAATCGCATCATAAAAGTATATGTATATCACAAACAACCCCGAGTTACAATTAAACTTTACCTAGATTGTTTTAGTTTAAATATGTACTCCTTTATAAACAAATGCAGCGACTACTGAAATATTACTTAATTCTATCCTATAAAGTATCTTATGCTAACGTAATAAGATTCAAAATTATGATTCCTTGAAAATTATGAGTGAAACTAACTAAGGACCTCTACAGCATGGTGCTTCAGTTTTACGGCAGCATAACTGAAGGTTGTTGGTTCGAATATAATAACGAAGTAAATTATTGATTAAAATGATATGTAACTTCATGTAAATA
Source organism: Aplocera efformata (assembly GCA_921293045.1). NCBI lineage: Eukaryota > Metazoa > Arthropoda > Insecta > Lepidoptera > Geometridae > Aplocera > Aplocera efformata. The sequence continues at coordinate 3,631,652 of OV121061.1, forward strand.
GTTATTCATGATATTTATTAAATTTTAAATTATATAATATTGCTAAGACTTAATATATCCTGGGAACGGCCTACCATATTGTAACAACCCCCCCCCCTCCTAAATTAAATTATAATTACCAGTAAGGTGATTAATTGTTTGTTTGTTTTTTATATTTTTAACCTGGCTGTCTGTGATTGTGGCTGTGGCTGTGACTGTGATCGCTAGTGATTGGTAGGACTCTATATTGTGGTTCCGTGGTACCACAGTTTCTTTTAGGTATTAAGTCTTGACGTAGCTAACAATAGTCTAAGTTTATATTAAATTATATAATATTACGTTTGAATTAATGCTATTTCACTGTTGACATGATAAGTGAATTTTCATTCGGTAGTTATAATGAGAGTAGTAACACTTTATAAATAATTAGTTAAATTAGTTAACTACCTAATTGATCATTTAGAATTACTAGTATTTAAACGTAGCCTAGGAATTTGTATGACTACCTAGCGAATAAACTAAATAACCTGCTCCATGAATAGTTTCAGATAATCGTAGTTACAAGGAAGACCATCATGTCCTAAGAAAGTAAGCTTTATTGTTATTAACCTGTATTAAAAAGTATGTAATTAGTAATTAGTATACCACTGGACTTGGCCCGGCCGAAGCCAAGGATCGAAGCTCCGCCGCCGCTTCGATCTATAAGTTACGTCAACCTGACAACCTGGTCTAGGAATTCAACATCTAGACCTAACTTCCCTTCCGTGGTATACTAATAAAAGTTATTAGGCCACGGCGTTCCCTCTACAAAATTTATCCCTCCTAATTATAAAAAGGGAGAAATTCATCTGAGAAAACTATAAAATTTGGACAATTAGTCATAGTGTTAAAATAGGAATTTTAGTTCCCCAAATTGTAGATGTTCACATCTCTGGTTTTATTTCTTTATTAAAACAATTCAAGTCTCTTTAGATCGATACCATGACCAAATATTCGTGGAGACTGTACGTAATCAGAAGATGATTGTAAAACATAATTACAGGCTTCCTTACCATTTCAGCTATAAGATCAGCCAGCTTATGTCTCACAGTTTAACCATATTATCAACATTACAATGCATTCGATCAACGTAATTGGTGACCCGCTACCATTTCAGCTATAGCATTAGCCACAGGAATACTTCCCCAAATTGACCGAAGTACAAAATGTTATAGTTAATCAGTAAAGTTATAAAACCACACAGTTTTACTCAACCACAGTATCGTCTTCAATTAGACTCTTTATTTTGCTAGACCACTATCGGTCATTACGATATTATATCTGACTTACATTGTCTCTTAATATAATATTCGAGAATCGCATTCAAAGTTTAACACTATTAACCAAATAGTATACAAAACAATACAATTGTCAATATATGCTGTAATTTAATATCAGACTATGCGTCCAACCTTCGGTACATACAATACATTATAATTACCAGTTTAGGTGATTAAAACATATTTACAAGTCAGTTCAATCAAAGTAGAAACGCTATAATTTATATCTCAACTCACATGGTTTACGATACATATATTGAGATTATTCTCTTCATTTCCTGTTTCTGTTTCAGACTATGCGTCCAACTTTCGGTACATAAAATGCATTATAATTACCAGTTTAGGTGATTTAAAACATATTTACAAGTCAATTCAATCAAAGTAGAAATGGTATAATTTATATCTCAACTCGCATGGTTTACGATACATATACCGAGATTATTCTCTTCAATTCCTTATCTAACAAATAGATGATTTCCGTAATCAAATAATTCAACGCTTTACATGTAAAATTGTAAATTATCATCCTACTTGGTTAATTCCTATTTCGCACGTTCAGTTTTAGTGTACCTACTTTGTGTATTTAAACGCTGTAAAGTGTGTTGAAAGAAATCTAGGAATTGTGGTACTTACTGCCACTCCTCCACATTTAAATTAAACGTGAATGTACAGAGTAAATTGAATTCATGTGTATGCGAGATTGGCAGTCTCGTCGAAGGACTAACTATGCCTCCCTAGCCTACCATAATGGTGTAATATATAATTATATAAATAGGTACAGGATATCTGACACCAAGGACCTAAGGTGACAGACGGAAAAGGGAAGGAATAAGGTGTGTGTACATGGAAAGGTACATCTCACGCCAACTTTCCAGACTCAGAAGAGTTGATTAAGGCTTGAACTTAGTCTTCACCACGTGAGGGGATGCTGAAAAACATAAAAGGGTCCCTAAAACACTGAATTTAATAACTACGAGGATATACAGGAAAGGGTGTAGGTAGGGGTAGGTAATTGTACACAGGATTAGCTCACGCTGATTCTCCAGACTCAGAGATAACCATTAAAGGGCTTGAAGTAGTCTTCGCCACGTGAGAGGAGTATAGGAGTTCCCTAAACCACTGAAGTTAAATTACAATTACACTTGCCAACGTTTACTAAATTTTATAAACAAATTAAATATAAAATTTTCAAATATTCTACACTATATTTGGGAGCTCTATTCTGCCCAATGATTAGAAAACGACTCTCCTCTTGAATGCTCCCACGCTGCTTTTATTAGTCCCTTAGTTGGCCGCACATCTACTCAAAGACGACAGGGTGTTCCAAACGAAAGAGTTTCAAATATAAATACTTATCGAATGTTTCTAGTTTATTATAACTTAATTAATCTTAATCTATAGATGTGAGAAGTATTTGATAATAGGAATCGAACCTATTAACTAATCTTGAAAATATTATTGATTAAATTATTTTCAAGAACAATTGCGCAGGTGTGCAACAAACATCGTAAATAATATAATTTAGCACAATATTTCATATTAATACTGTATGAGAATCGAACTCAGACTTTATTTCCATGCCATCTGCGACACAGGGAATCCTAGTGCAGAGGTATGAGTGTGTTAACGTTGTAATGTTAAATTTGCCTTTATTGAATATAATACGGTGTTATATGTGATGTTATTAACAGCTTTCCTGGACCATAAATCCAGGTACCAAATTTCATCCAAATCCATTGAGCCATTTATGCGCAACAAACATACACATACATACATACATACATACATTTTTTTATAATATTAGTGTGAATAATAATATAAAGACCCGACGATATTAGCAATTGCTGATTTTGTTTGAGGATCGAACTCAAACTATGAAGACTTAGAATCATACTCATCTGGTGTGTGGGAATCGAACCCACTAGTTTTACAACTAATAATTATTTGAGTGGAGAATCGAACCCACTATATTTTGTACAGTGACAAACATTAAGCAATGCTTTTGTAAAGCACGAGATTCGAACTCGTGACTAACTGAAACATTTTGTGAAATCATCCTTGTAGTAGTTTTTATAGATGAGTATGAACAATGATAAATTGACCCACAATTTATCATTCAGGAACTACAGGAATCGAACCTGTTATGATAGAATTTAATTTAATGTTAAATTATAACTATTGTACTAGTGTCCTGTGCAAGAATCAAACCTGTTATGGTTATGTTAATTTATATTTTGTTATAACTGTTGTTATAATTATAATTACAGGAATCGAACCTGTATAATTTTATATTAAATTATAATTATTGTACTAGTGTCCTGTACAGGAATCGAACCTGTTATGGTTATGTTAATTTATATTTTGTTATAACTGTTGTTATAATTATAATTACAGGAATCGAACCTGTATAATTTTATATTAAATTATAATTATTGTACTAGTGTCCTGTACAGGAATCGAACCTGTTATGGTTATGTTAATTTATATTTTGTTATAACTGTTGTTATGATTATAATTACAGGAATCGAACCTGTGATATGTTTATATAGTGTTTGACTATATTTTTAGTAGAGACGGGACTCGAACCCGCGACCATTCACGTTCACACAGAAGATTCATGAACCACCCTGTATAATATTAATGCATAGTCGCATTTTAAACATTGGACTTTAGATCCTTATGTTTTAATTTACCTCCGTTTCAATAGCACCCCTGTCACATGGAAATAAGGACGTATTTGCCAAACTTATTTTTGTTTTGGCATCGGTTAACACTTAAACAATATTGAAACTCTTAAGTCGACACAATATTGAGCTATGCTGACCCAAATATATACAATTTTTTGTTTGTGTTTAGGACGGATGCGTGGCCAACCATATTGTCTAAAACTACTAACAATACAAATATCTTTATAATATTTTGACCTTTTCGTGAGGGAACGGTAAGCAACATGCGTTCCGTTACAACTTCCGTTAAGCAACACAAAGGGTATAGAAACTCGAGTAACTAATTCATAGAGAAATTTTGCGAGTAGCCCAGGGCTATCTCACTAAGTGACTTGACTATTCAAAAACACCACCACAAATGTCATATTGAATACACAACCCTACGAATAAGATTCCGTTATGGAACATAACGCTACAGAATTCAGACGTAGTCCCGGGATGTATCGCGTCAGTCATTTCCGCCCCTAACCGGAACTTCCGCCAGGCCAATAGAGCGTGGGGGGTACAGTCGAGGTAAAAGTGTTTTAGAGCAAGTATCTTGACTACAACTTGATCTTGATTCCAAATTCAAAATGTAAAGACCCCCGCCTCGGTGTAATGGTAATGGGTTGATGACTTTGAAACGGCTGAACTGATTCTGTTAAAAAAGTATCCAAATCGGCTCACACGTTTAAGAGCTACGGTGCCACAGACATACTTAACGGTCAAACTTTTCACACCTCTTTTTAACAAAACAAAACAACAAAAAAAAAAACAACAAAAAAATTAAAAATGGAACTGAAATTGGATCAATATAAATAAATCCATATAAATATTGATCAATATATTGTATTGTAAATAGAACATAATTTTAAGCACAATATTTATCTCAGTTGCGTTTGGCTCCTCACTTAAGAGTCATCTTTTTAATTTAGAGGTAAGTTTGCCTTCAGCTACAAAGCGTTTATGTTTATCAAATATCTACTAAATATCTAATTTCATAAATTAACAATTCAATAGACATCACCGACATATATAAATAAATATTCATGAGTATTATTGTATACAAAGCGCTATCTAGCCCCAATCTAGGCATAGCTTTTACTATGGGAACTGACTAACTGATACTTATATAACACTTTTCATGAGTGGCAATCGAACCTTTGACCTGAGCTTTGAGGTCATTCGAGTCCATAAACAGAGTTCCTTATTTTAAAACTGCTTAGATTCTCCCCCGAATGTACCGGTGGCTTCATTGCAGTCTTCGGCATTCCTTTGTAACATTTCCTTACACCGAAAGCCTATTTACGTGAGATGCTTGCTTAACCTCGACACGTAGACATATCAAGTTTTGGACAGAAATTTGGAAGGTTTTTTTGGCCATGACGCACCAAACTAGAATCTCTTATGAACTCTCTAGGAAAATACTCTAAGAAAAACCTTCAGGAAGGTTGCGTGCGAACAAGTGTTAAAAGACCATGTAGCTGAAAGTGGCGACACGAATGGCTTGTATCGAGAACTGGCTCAAAAAACTTCGGCTTTCATACACATACCGTACCAGCCTCTAATGTTCCCACTGCAGACACCGGCCTACTCTCGATAATTGAGAGTGAATGGGCTCTGATCTACCACGGGAGCCCAATCCGGATTGGTAGATGTCACATGTCATCGAATTTATGGTTCTAAGACATGCCGGTTTCCTCGCGATGTTTTCCGTCACCGTTTTGAGAACGTAGTATTGCGCACATAAATGTTTTCAAGTGAAAAAACTCATTGGTGCACGTGTGTGTTTGAACCAGCAACCTTCAGATTGAAAGTCGGCGTCTTTGCCTCTGGGCACACATATTCATACACATATTCTTCTTTAATTCTGATAATGAATCATTTTTATATCACACCATAACTCGTTAATTTAGTCTTAGTCAAAATTCTTTGTTACCATTAAATTGATAAAGAAAAAAAACATATGTACCAAGTAGGGAATACGTTCTTATTACAAATTTTGGCGCCTGTTAAAACCACGTGCATTTTACGGGGAAGAACAAGCAAAAAAATAAATGGTCATGGACATTTTACAGAACAACACCTAGCCCCAAAATAACTATGGGACCCAAATTACTGATAGAATACTTGTATACTTTTATTTGTCAATACACATTAACACCCAGAAGAACAAACATCTTCGTTCGTCACAAAATTGTTTGTACTGTGTTCGAATCAAACCCACGACCTGTAGCGCAGAAGGCAGTGCTAGTACTGAGCTGCGAGGCCAGTCACAACAGTTTCACTATCTATCACGTCCAAGGGTTATTCACTCCCACCTGACATGACGGACATAAACCTTCTTATTATAAGCCTACACGTCAACCTTTGTTCAAGGGCTGAGGAAAAATGTTAATTCCTTTGTTTCAGGACATTTTCAGAGAAGTACACGACATTCAGAAGACGGGTTCGTTTGAAAGCAAACATTCTTTGTGATCACGATACTCATTATTTTGCGTAGTCAAATTATTAGAATGTGATTAAATACAAGTATATATATTTTTTTCCTTGATATATATTTATTTAACAGTTGCTTGATTAAATAAATATGGTTTTAAGAATCTCGAAAGACTTTACAACAACAGTTGTGTAGCAGTAGTTAACCGACTTCAAAAAAGGAGGAGGTTCTCAATTCGACTGTTTTTTCATAATGATTCTTTTTTTACTTGCGTAAAAATACTTGCGTTTCTTTTAGACAAAATGTTTTTGTTAAGTTAATATTATTAAAATTTTAGAAATCTAAATTATTATGCATCAAAGAGAATAATATTATAATTAATTAATGTTATATTTACATAACATTCATCAACATTCATTCAGCAAAAAGAATCAAACACGGAAAGAGCAAAATTCTTATTTTTGTGCCATGCAAACCAAGCACTTTTTTGCTGAGAAATTGCGAAATTCGCTAAGAACGCTGAATTAAGCTTGAGTTCTTTTCAGCATTATCTTTCCATTTTTTTAATTTCAACTTTGTAATATTTCTGATTTGGAAATAATGGATCTGTATTAGGAAACCTTGCTTTTGGGGGTCCATGTTGCTTGCTACCCTTAGAGTTCCTACATGTGATCTAGGGGTGGTTTACACCTACTTCTACGTCTATAATAGTAATATTAGCAAACGTAGAACTTGTGCCAAGGTCAACCGGAGAAGTACTGCCACCATAACTAGTCCACCACTAAGCAGTAGAGCGTTCCCATTGCTGTGTTCCAGTGGATGGTTGAGGATTCCAATAAAATTACTGTCAGACAAGTCGTTGGATCTGAAAATGACAGATGCAACGTTATGCAACGTTAGGTCTTTTGATACTTTAAAGACTTAAGTCGTAATGCTATTGATTACGAGTGGTAGTAAGCAGTTAAGATCAGAACGGCGGGAGCTTACCCGAAAATTTTTTTACAATACATAAAAAAGAAAATTCAAAATATTATTCGTAACAAATTAATACTACCCCTTTTTCAGATCACGAATTTCTCCAATCTTAACATGCCATCCGAAGCACGGAAGCGCTCAGTTCAAATGCCACTAAATGGTCACCCATCCAACTACTGACCGGGCCGAAAATTACTTAGCTTAGACGATAAAGCGGTCGTGGCATCCCACGCCACGACCACATTTACTTAAATAATAAAACAATAACGATAATTAGGTTCAAAACCTCATTATTTATTATTACAAAAACAATGTTAAAAATCGTCGTAATTTCCAACAGGATATTTTTTTTTATCCCTATAAATTGGCTCTAATACCCCAGGATGTTCAGCTAACACGGTGATGGAAGTTGCTATGAAAACTTTTAATTTTATATGCCTTCAATGTCGTTCACTAATTACCAGGGTTGTAACATGCCCTTGGCAGTCCTCAGAAAAACGTTAAGAAGGATAAATAAACAGAAGTTGACATGAAGTAACAAGACGGGAAGACGGGAGGAGCTAAGTTTATTTCTTGAAGTAACTCTCTTGATTGAAGATATTGAGCCCTTAAGTCTGAGGAGAGATTTTGCACCGCTCGCCATCGGCAGGAGATTCACCCTCACACTCTAGAGCCTGGGTGGTCGCGTACCGTAAGGTTTCAGAGGAACTTCCTCCCGCGTACACTCAGGTTGTGGAATGATCTCCCTGCCAAGGTTTTTCCTGGAGACTACTGTATGGGGTCCTTCAAAAGAGGTGTTTTAAAATATTTAAAGGGTCGGCAACGCGCGAGTGATACCCCTGGTATTGCAAACGTCCATAGGCTACGGTAACCGCTTACCATCAGGTGGGCCGTATGCTTGTTTGCCACCTAAGTGGTATAAAAAAAAAAAAAAAAAAAAAAACACCTCTGCGTAAAATACAGAAGAAACAGGGGGTCTAGTTGCTTGCGTCCGTAGGTGAATATCCTTTGAGCAACAAAAAGTAGTAGTAAAACTTGTGCAAAGTTCGCCCGGAGAAGTACTGCCTCCACACCTGGAATATGCCGCCAAGCAGTATTCGCATTGCTGATTCGAAAGGGTGTAGGTGCCGGTGATATCACATGCGCATAAGTTGTATCCCTGTTTCTGGTAACAGGTGCAACGGGGTGTGACTTGGGTCTTCCCATACTTCGGTTGGGTTCGAGCTAAGTTGTATTTCTGTTGTAATGGGCGGTGGTAATCACTTAACATTAAGTAGGCTTTCAGATAGTCTCACCGCTTTTATTACAGAAAAAAACATGTATATTCGTCTCCCATTCAACTACAACGGGAATGAAAATATAAACTCAAAAGTTGCCGTATTATCTTAGGTTCATTGGGTCCATTCTGAACTTGAAGGTAATATTAAACAAGTGTAGTCGAAATTGTACATATATATTGTAGAAAGAAGTAAATAAAGAATAATGAATATATAAAGTATTAAAAAAAATATGTATGACGTAATCTATTTCTAGATCTGTTTGAAAACCAGGACGAGGACAAGGTCCCTGTTAGCACAACCATCTTCATCGAAAAATATCAATGCCTCGCTGGTTTTCAGGCAGGGCCCAGAAATAGCGTCACGGACACAGTTCAAAAATATACTGAAATATATTATCGTGCTCTGCTATCGTACGATTAAATTTAACGTGATAAAAATATCAACATCATATTAAAGAAGAATAATGTAATATGTAATACTTAAAAAAATTCAGTCCATTAACTAATTAAAAATTATCACGCTCAAGCAAAATGTAGCACCATCCCGCCAAAACGTCGCCTAAGTTATTTAAATTAAGCAAAGACAGTGTACTTGTACGAAATAGTAATCCAAATATTATTTTTTATGTGAATTATTGGCACGCCTTGGTATTAAAACCGACTCGTATGACGTAAAACACAAACGGCATAAGTTCTCTTGTGCCGCCATATACCACATCTGACATGCGTTCTGTGACGGCCAACTTTTTTTATGACCCGTATTATTTTTATGAGTGTGAAACATTGTTTTTTTGGTTGTCTAGTTGCTCTCGTCCGTGGTTAAATACCCTCAGAGTCCCTACACTGGGTGGTGCTAAAGGAGCAACCTATATAGACATTTTTATTTGTGAATTCAAATTATCACCCAGGCACAGAATAAACAACTAAGTTTGTCTCACAAATGCTTGTTCTGATTTATTGTATAATCGACCAACGACTAAAGCGCAGAAGACACACCTACCACCAAAGCTGTGAGGCCAGTCAACGCATCCCACTGGCTATAACTGAAAATACAGTTGTGTTACTGTTTTTATACAATGTTCCTGGCCTCTAGAGGTCATAACTCACTCCTGCCGCAGACAAAAGGGCCAACTGCACTGCTGATTTGCATCTGAATGGGTACATTATTGCATTAAATACAAATCTCGGCCTCTGGACTGTAGTCTCGAGTTTTAGGGGAATTTTGAGATTAATGTTGGTAACTCTTGTTTGTAAACCTTGATTTGGGGAACATTTTAAAAGTACCTAACTTTGCAACTGACTTCCAAGAACTCTATATATCAATCGATGTGGAATTCGCTATCATTCGAAGGGATTCGGATTGATCCCATATAAATTTCATCAAAATCGGTTCAACGTTTTGGTATCGAAATAATTGGTAATAATATTTCATCCAATTAAATAAAATGGCGATTTTGGTTTGTTGTGACTTTTATTCGCCCATTGCAGATATAATTCGATTATTATTTTTTTAAATGATAGGGTGTAAACCTTGCCGCTGGGGCCGCGGAAGAGTGCAGGCCGTTCTCGTAGCCCCAGCAATGGGCCTCTAGAACGGACCGTGGGGTTTTTAGCCGGTAAGAATCCGGCATAACCCGTCCAACGCTTTAATTGGATAGGTCCATGTAATAAAAACATTACAAAAATATTTATGCAGCGTTTTATTACTGACTTGCATCCTATCTACATTTTGTTCAGAGCTTAATATTTGTTCTTGGATCTTGGGTGCTTTATTCGTGTTTCTGTGTTTGTCTATGTCCTGCGAAACAGGGAATCTTAATGAAGGGACGTGAGTGTGTCTTGTATATATCACGCTCCTTAACATAGACAAATTTGTTCCTATAATAGTAATGAGAATTATCGCAATAACCGTCTCAAGATAATAACAGCGTTAGTTGGTAATTAACAAGTATTTCTGTGTAATTAATACAAGATATTCGGTAGCTGTAACTAGCGACGTGTTTGTAGCGCTACATTATTTGTAGCAGCCATATATTGTAGTATAGTTCTATACTAAGATTTCGTGGTGAAGCAATCTTAGTAATGACTTGGTATTGTTGCACCAACGCTTCAAAAGGTACTGATAATATTCTCGTACATAAAAGGACCGCCAAATCAAATCACACATTTTTTTTTTCAATTTGATTAAATAATTTTATTGTTGGTTTACAAACATATTTTAAATTTATAAATTTTAATATTCACTAATATTTTGAATATATTAATAATTCAATATATTTAATATTATAATAAAATCGTAGACTTGCCGTGTCTGTACATTAAAGATTTTTGTAAAATAATAACTGGGAGACGTTGGCAATTTTTGTGATTTTTGCCTGTTTGTTTGATTTCCATTGAAACATTTTTATTTGACAAATAATGTATATAAATATTTTTTACACATAAATGTTAAATATTATTTGACTTTTTGATGGACGGCTCTGTAGCTTAGTAGGCTCTGTCGTCGAAGTGAGGAGGTTCGATTCCCGGGTTTAATTTCCGGCCGGGCAGATTTTGTGTCATGATTAAAATTAAATTATGACACAAATCTAAAATCATTTCCTTTAAAAAAATACATCATACATCATAAATGACGGTGATCTGAGGTAACAAACAAAAAAAAAAAACTGCTCACTTGACAACCTACAACGGAAGCCGTTTGACACAAAAATTATATGCAAAAGGTTACTTCTATAATAGTTCAATGAAATGCTATCTAAAATGTAAGCTAGAATATAAAGCATATTAAAGTAGGTGTGTAAATACAAGCAATTCATTACATTCGTGGTCCTTACTCATTATTCTATCACAGCTACAATGACCATTTCTTTGGATATGGAACAAAAATACGATAAAACTTCATAAAATTTAACTCAATGAACAAAATATATTCCCATTTAATACGACCGGCTTTTCGTTAAAAAACCTATTAAAACGAACGTTAACCCAAAAATAAAGTTATACCAACATGCTAGGCATGCGATGTGAACTAATTTCTGACATGAAAGTCGGAGTTTAAAGCCAACAGTTAGACGGTAGTCGGATAATGCACGCGATGGGTTTTTTTGACTGCTCTACTTTGATTTTGTTTTATGTGAAATAGTGAAGGCACGTTCTGAGGGCCCACCTGGTGGTAAGTGGCCGCCCATTGTATTTCACATTTATTGGATATCTACTCTTAGTATGTTTTTATGTCAATGTGGTGTACAATAAAGAGTTTTGTATCTATCTATTTATCTAAGTGGCGACCCCCGTCCATGACATCAGTAATGAGACTCAATAAAAAATTTGGGTTTTACACTGAGTCGCATTGATACTGCTGCGTCTATCAGCCGAGACGGGTATGATACGTCTCATGCGCATGGGATTTCACCGGCACCCACACCCTTCCACCGGAACACAATAATTCGAGCACTATTGCTTGGCGGCAGATTCCAGGTGTGGTGGCAGTACCTCTCCGGACGAACTTGGTATAAGGCAGGGACATAAACTAGGCTACAGAGCCATTAATAAATAAACTACTCAATATGCTATAACTTTAAAAAACATTGCAATGTCCGGACCTAAAAATCATTTGAACCCCATCCCTAGGCATCCCAAGTTAAATGTGTGCAGAGCCATCGCCTCCACCAAAATATGCAAAATATATTGCACACACTAAATCAGTTTTGTTGCAAAAAAGTTTAGCTGCATTCGGAATGACGCTCTCAGCTAGATACCTTGGAAATGTGCACTTCATAATGAACATATTAGAGATTCTTAAAAGCTGGAGTAAAATAAATTTAAGCACAATATTTGTGTTTTACACCTAAATTAGTGGAATGAAAAGCTTTTGCTTTTAAAAAAAGCTAGAGAGTTTTAATTAAAAAATTTATGATATGATATGTTGTGTTTTGTAATTATTCGCACCGAAAGTATATTGTAAATAAATCAGTTAACCAAGGGTTGCATTGATATTATTAAAAGGGTAAGTAAAAAAATGCCCCCAAAGATCTTATGCGCTGTACGTGAGTAGTATATAATGTACATTGAATAATAAAAGGCGTATGAAAATTGTCAAAAAAAAATAATTAATAAACTGAATTCAATTATTTCATCTCCTATGTCTCACTCTTAGGGGTGACACTTTTTCATGAAGTTTATACAAGGGCAATTAGAAAAAGCCATTCAATTTAAAAAAATGCATACCGGTTTACACTTCGCGAAGATTTAACAACAAACCCCGTTTTAGAATAACGGACGAATGCGATGTAACTTGGGTCTTTTTATACTTCATTAGGGTAGGACCTGAGTCGTTTGTCTGTTGTTTACAGATGGTGTTAACCACGTAAATCAGGTCAGCATGTTTTGTTACTTCAGCCGAATAAAAAAGTGTATTAAAAATGTAATTTTAAAGAGAAAAAATATTCGTAGCTGATTTATATGTATCGAACATGTTGAGTCCCAACAAAAATAATTTTAATCCGGTTCTTCGCCTTCAGGCTTGAATATTTATATTGTTTTATACAAAATGGAGGACTAGCGTTAATTTTAACATGAAATGGATAAATGTTATAGAATTAACGATCTGTTACGCCGGCAACGGGATTTTTGTTTTTAAAAAGAACCAAAATAGAAAACACTTTATTAGTAAATAATAAAAAAAGATTTATTGAAAATTAAATGAAACTTGGTGAAAATCCGTAAAGAGTGTGCCGCGGTCAAACGTCTGGGCTGAACTAACCGTCAATGGTCCAGCTACCGTGGGATATGATATTGGAGATTGGATGATGTAGGTAAAGTAAGCAGAAACGCTTGTATTTAGCGCTTGCATTTCATATTTATATTGTATTTTATTTGCAGTAGAACTTGTGCCAAGATCAACCGGAGAGGTACTACTACTACACCTGGAATCTGCCGCCAAGCAGTAGTGCTTGTCGGCAGACAACATGACGACAGTAATATGAGTCAGTATAAGATTTGATCTTATACTGAGGCGCATTCATTCTGCTGCGTCCATCACCCGAGACAGGGATGATACGTCTCATGCGCATTTGATTTCACCGGCACCAAAACCCTCCACCGGAACACAACATTACGAGTACGGCTGCTTGACGGCGGGTTATTAGGGGTGATGACATTTCTATCCAAATTTTTAACATTGTTGGTTTAGTACTAATCATCAAAGACTGCCTACCTGGTAAGTTACCTGGTCATCTTTCAACTGCCTTATTGGCACAAATATAGGTTCGTTCCATAAACATAGGTGCCATGACATTCTTTGGTTATAATTACTATTTTGTCAAACGTTTACATCCCCATACACCTTAAATAGGATTTCCTGTGTCGCAGGTGGCATGGACAAACACACAATCACACAGCCTTTTTCGAAGGCAGGTTTATTATCTACTACGCGATAGAGCCGTCATTTTATTTTTTTATCCCGTAAAGGTTGTATTTACTTCGGATTTGCTTATTAATAAATCCATCTAAACTCAAGCAATCGACTTTATCAACCTACTTTGGCCGACAGTACCTCAAAATGAAATATTTAAGCAAATCGGCCCCAATTACTAATTCATTAGTCAGTCCCAAAGAGCTTAACAACAATATCGATGACAAACAGTAAGAGAACTTCGATATGTGACATGTTAAGTCGTTTAGTATTCTTGCTGAATTTAGTGCTTAGCATTAGTGCACTCGGATTGCTGTGAAGGGGCGTGGGCGACGGTAAAATAACGGTACATGACAGAACAGGATGCAACTTGGGTCTTAGAGTATTCAAGTCGTGTTGTACGAGCCTGTAACCCTAACCTAAAAAGAGACATAAAGTTGTTAAGTATTATTGAGTGTACCAAAATTCGCGCAAAATTTGAAGACTTCAAAATAGCTGTCATCTACTGATAAGCTGATAGTTTAGGTTTAGCTTTCTCTCGTGAATAGATTAAATGTCAGTTGCCGCCACAAGCAATGTCTTCTGCCAGACGGCTCTGTAGTTTATTTCCTAATAGCCCTACTTTAACATCGAGGGGTCAAGGTTCGATTGTGGGATCAACACACTCTGTTTGATGAGCATGAAGTTTGTTTCGGGTTGTGAGTGTTTGTCTTGTGTTTCTGTGTTTATGACACAGGGAATCCTATTGCGTGGGTAAACAATTTTTAATTAAAAAAATCTAGAGCTACTTTTACGGTATAGGAGGCCTGAGTTGCACTGTCGCTACTGTTCGCTATCTTTACTGTGCCAAACTTAATTCATTTTAAATCGGGCTTTATAGAATAATTGCCGATAAAGTTACGTTCGACATTGACTAGCGCGTCAATTAAGAAAATGTTTAATGGATTAAGGTTTATTTCAACCGAATTGCAACTTTGTCACAACTGTTACCGCATCGGAACCTTGCCAATATCAATCAAGTGTCTCGCCGCTGTTTAAAGAAGTGATTACTCTGACAATGCCTGTAGAAGATTATCCCAAGTTACGACCAATATAAATATATTTATATACCCATATTGTCACAAAGAGATTATATAGTTAACCCTTAGATTATAGGACTGGCTCCCACTCGGGACAAGTATATGTGTGACGAACATAGAGGTTTGTTCTATGACTGGGTGTTACAAAAAAAATACTATAGAAGTATTTTATCCGTTGTCTTGTTCTCATAGTAAAAGCAATGTTATAAAATTTAATGTAATACAAATAAGTGAACATTAGTATTAAGTTTGACCTTGTGAGAGAAAAATAAATCGTATTATTATTATTATTATTAATGCTGGCGGCGAATAGATGGCGCTTTGTACAATACCCCTGAATATTTTGATATTTTATTTTGCCTTACACTATTTAGTGTGCTATTGTATTAAGTATAAATTTATAATCCATAGATATTTACCACATTTTGTGAGTTTGAGTGACGCAGTTACATGCGTCATGGTCCCGAGCAATGTCCCGGACCATGACGCATGTAACTGCGTCGAAATATCGGGAGCCAACAAAACTCACAAATCATGGTAAATATCTCGGTAACACGAATAATAATGTTCATAACCATTATAGTTTTAAAATTTATATAATCCATAGATTACGCTGTTGATTTTCCAATCAAAGCAACACTTAACCTTTTTCAGACACTTCAATCAATCAATCAATCCATTTATCAAAATAAAGAGAGAAAACAAAAACTTTAGAAATTGCCTTATAATTTACGTCCGAGCACAAATCCTCCTATTGCGGAAATTTTTAATGAACTGTGTCAATAATAGCAGAAATGTTTCCCGTTGTTTGAACAAACATCACACCGTGTTAATTACAGTGCCACCTTTACCTGTAGTAGGCGTCAGAACTCCTCAAGCCTTACCCTAAGGCTTTGTCCTAACAGTATTCGATTACGCGACCATCGCTTCAGAACAAGGAAAAAGCGCGATCAATAAAAAATTTTTTTTTCCTTTCGACTTGCGAAGATTAGTACACAAGTTTTTTTATCTGGTTATAGTATCGTAAATGTTAAGTGATTACCACCACCCGTTAACATTTATTTTTTTATTTATTCGCAGCCCGCCTCAGTTACTGTACCCCCATTAGGCACCGCCACCTACAATGCCGCTCCTAGTCGGCTCAGAGGCAAAGCCTAAAGGAGCGGCCCTCCCGGGTTCCTCTTAGCTTCACCGTGGGTGACCAGGCCACGGTTACTAAGCCCCCCCGCCCCGACAAGGCGGGAACCCACGGGGGGGTACCACCCGTTAACATAACTCAGGGTAAAATACAACTCAGGTCTTCTCCTACTAAATTATGAGAGACGCCAAGTCATAACACCAACGAGCTAGTAACATTCGCGCTAATACGTACAATGAAATCAACCAACACCGCATATCAAATTTTGTTCAATTGTCAAATAGTTGTCCTAATAGACATTCGCTTAATACATATCGAAGCTTATTTCTATTAGAACACCATATCATCGCCCTTTCCTACGAACGAATTCGCTTGAACTTACGATGGTTGCGCAAAAGCGTACTATTTGGTCGAGGCCTCAGCCTAATTAAATTCCTTTTTAGTATTTTACATTAAAAACTCTTTTAGTTTAAAAGGCAAACAGACTGGATATTTGAAGATTATGTTTATTAACTTTTATTAATTTAAGGCGCCATTTAATTTGAAAATGTTAGTGTTTAAGTATTTTTCATTCGCTGTTAAGAGTTTATGAACGTTCTATTACGATACATTTTCATTTAGTACAATATATGAATATGTATTCTTACTCGTAGTTAAGGGGTTCTCACACAATCAATCGGTACCTGTCCATGACATAGTATCTTGTATATAACATAGCTGGTACAAAAAATATTTATATTTTTGACATGTTCACTCTCAATTATCGAGAGTAGGCCGGTGTCCCTGCAGTGGGAACATTAGAGGCTGGTACGGAAGAATAAGAAAATATTTATTTGTACACACCTTAAAATTAAAAACAAACAAGTAAACATTGTACATAATGTGAGCACAAATCGGCCGCCACTCAGTAAATGCTACAGAAGCATGGCTGCTGTAGCACTGGTTTTCAGTGGTGCCGTAGTGTATGACAGCAACTGCGTCACCCTATTACTTAGGTATATTTTAGGGATTTTTATGAATTGGCACGATGTAGGTATATGTTTTATAACCTGCAATAATGATTACCAATAAATGATAATCATTGTATATGGATAGTAATCAACACCCGTGTGCCCTACGACCTGCACATTGGGTGAAAACAAAGCTACTAAGAGAGCTATTGAGATGGCAAAGTTTATCGCGACATCGTTTGACTTGGCTGAAAAAAATAGTACTGATACTATTGTATTATATAAGAAGATGACTACTATTATGACTATTAGTGTGTGTCCATGCTTGAAAAACAGGGAATTATTATACTGTAGTATTATAGTGTTTATTTTCATAGTAACTAGTCTTTATTTTGCGCTTTGTGATGTCTGCTAGCAGAAGAAAACCGCTTTGTCGTATCGCACCGCTCTGAAAAGAATTTAATACTTTCGCAGACTGTTGGCAAATTTAAATAATGGTCTTCAGAAGTGATCACTGGCTACTCGTTTCCGTTTGTAACGGACCCAGTACACCGTATTTTTACTTTTATCAAAATCAGTGAAACGAAATATTTTTCAACCGACTACCAATGGAGATTATCAATTCGGTTATACTTACTTATGTTGTTAACTCAACACACTTATTAACCGATTTGAATAATTATTTTCTACCACAATCTAGCCCTAAACTAAGCATTACTTTTACTATTGAAACCAGGTTACTGATGGAATTCAATAAATCACTGGCATACAATTTATTTTAGAGCATGGCTAATGGCGTAAATAGAGGAGATCTTTGCCCTTCAATAGGACAGTTCAGATTTACAATAGCGGTTAATTAATAGTAGCGGTGGTAAAAAAGATTAATGTACTAATTAATTTTCCCAACAAATTTTCACCATTATTTTTTTAAACGTTAATGGATTCAACTGTGAGGAAATTCAACTGTGACATGTCTTGGTGCTAAATAATCCCCCGGATTTTACCAGAGTAGGTATGTATCGATCAGTGGAGGCATCATTACTAAGAAATCCATAAATTGTAGCATATAAAATGGTCACGATAATATTTATGAAATAAACTATCATCCCTATTCTGAATCCACTTTATGAACGATATTTTATAACAGTAAAAATATGAAAGAAATTTTATTAGAAGTTTACTCGTCTTATTTAGTCTCAGGGGTATGCAAATTAGGAGGTATGCCTCGGAATAAGTATTCGGGTACTCAACTTCATCCTTTGGTGCTCAAGTTTATCCTTTGGCCAAATTGCAATCCCCGGGGTGTTTGAATAGGTCCCCTTTGTAAGGTAAGTTGAATTTGTAATAGATCTCATAGAATTAACGAACCAACCTGCAGTATATTATATCTTAGAAAATATACTCATGAAACTGGACGGAATGTCCAAAAGGGCAGACGGGTCCAATGATCTAAATAATTGGTTTCGGTAGAATACCAGCGTCTTCTGCTTACATTCGTAACAGTAGATATTATGCTGAGAGACCTTTTTGCTGGCACACATCAGTCCTCATTTATTTTTATAAAAATCTTTTTCTATAGTAAATGTTAGTGTAAAATTAATTTGGATTATCCCAACCCATGTCGTATTCCGAGATGTGTAAACACATTGAAAACAGTAAATACAACTAGATATAAATAATGAAAGAAATGTGTTTGTCTTGTGTTTCAGTGTTTGTCCATGCCATCTGTTTATATGGTCAGTACCAGATTAGACGGGATATGATTCAAACAACTGAACTGCAAAAAAATGAGATAAACTTTATTTCTCGAACTGTCTTGTTTGAATTATTAATATTATCAATATCAATATTCAGCATTTCCGCAATACAATATCAAAATTACCTCCGATTTTTGGCCGCACGTTTTAAACAGCATATTTTTCACACGAAATAAGTATCTCGTAAATATCAGCAAGTGTCTTCGTACATTCGTACAATAAATTATCTTTAATAATACTGTTACTGGGCCATTTACTTGATTTATATCTGTCTTAGTTCCCTTACGATGGAGTTTAAAACAGACATGTTTTGTGTTTCTGTGGTTAGCCACAGAAACACAAAACATGTCTGTTATTCATCAGTAGGAGGAGTTCCTACTCCCCCTACTCATTCAAATATAGGTCATTCAAATATGAGCTCTTAGGAGTAGATCATTCAAATATAACCTACTCCTAAGAGTAGTACAGTAGCAAGAGGATAATCTCTTTTGCTCAGGGCTTTGGCTACGGAACCCTAAAAAATTTCACTGAATAAAGCCCAATGACTTACCTTGCCTTTGAAGGTTAATTGAACTCCATTGTTATTTTGTTATATAAGTGAAACTACAGAATTTCTCACTTAGAGAAAATTAAAGAGACAGAACTCAACATTACAAAGACACTTTGACTTTATCTCAGGAATAAATTGGGAGTTCTAGTTCTTGAAATTCTCGGCCTATTAAGTTACAAATTTCATTGTACTGCCGCCGCTTGAATATTAATTAGCGCTTTAGACAACGACAAGTGTAGCGCAATGAGTTTTTCGCTTGTGAAATGCATGGACGCAATTATCTCACAACTGTGAAAGAAAACATCGTGAAGAAATTTTTGACCTTTGAAACAAGAAATTTTAAGTCTTCTTTCTTTCTTTCTTTTTTTCTTGCAGTGAGATTATAAGAAGCTGGTATAGAATGCTTATTGTAATGAGCATCACGGCCCACACAAATTTTGATTCAAATATCTTAGGTTCAAAGTCGCAGTACCAATGATTTTGAATTATTGAGATAAGTATTCCCGTCTATGCTATCATCTTAGAAATCTATTTCTATCTGTCATGAAAATGTACGGCTCCTTGAAACCGCGTGGCGCACTACTTAAAAAGCTTTATTAAGCGGCGTCTTTTTCGGGGTTCAACCTCGTATAGTATCCACACTTAATCCAGATATCAGTAATCACTGTCGGCCATCAATGTAACTAATTGGCCGCATAATGTATGCGCTCGGTCAGTCTGACTAATGACAGAGGCCTACGCCCCTTACCTCAGACTACAAGTGAACGGAATTGGCGCCGCAGTCAAAATTGAGTGCCACGGAGTTAGGCACAATTATTATTATTATTATTTTATGTGAATGTTTGACTGTACGAGCTGAGGGCCCACCTGATGGTAAATAGTGACCCTCGCCCATGACAACAGTAATGTTTGCGAGTCAGTATGAGATCCAAATCTTTACTGAGTCGCATTCATCCTGCTGCGTCCATCACCCGAGACGGGGATGATACGTCTCATGCGCATGTGGTTTCACCGGCAGCCACACCCTTCCACCGGAACACAGTAATGGAACGACTGCTTTGGCGGTAAATTCCAGATGCGGATTATTATATTAGAAGTATCTGTACTTCTAATAAAATAAGTACTACTACTCCACTCCATCTTATTTTTACTACAATACAATGCTTTATACTGTTTATTTTGTTATTATGTAATATATTATTATGCTAAATGAGTAATAATAAATAATGTGTGATAATAATAAATTTCATTTGTTTAGATCCAATAGTTAAAATAATGTTCCTCGTATAATTTGAAGTATAAAAAAATATGAAAAGATAAAATGATTGAGTGATTACTTATCATGCATATCATTAAATTAAGAATTGATTCGAATTGATAAAGCTGATATTAGTCAGCTTTAGGGGGTATTATTGTTGAGACCTAAGGGCACAGGGCAAGGAGGCGTTCTTCACAGATCATCTAAGTTAAGCAGTCGGTATTTGGATGGGTAACCATTTCTCGGCATTTTAACTAATTTAAACGTTGAAATATCGGTCGGTATACCAGTTGATAAGCAATGTTGGAGGCCTTTGGGCGGCTTGAAAATTCTGTCACCAGAGTTGGACACTATTTCTTTTAAAAAAATCCGTAAGCTTGCTATAAATCCGTTCACATATAGTCCAAGCCGTTGTTGTGCGCATTGATTCCATTCTACCAGGAAGAAACTGTTTAACCATGCGGTTTGACGTCAATATATTATCTCTATGTTATGGTAGGGGGGTGGTTACATGATCCATAAACGTTAATGAGTCGAGATGAAGTCCATCGCGCTCTTTGGGAGGTGACAGGACGTTTCTTGGAAAACTTAGCGTAGCAAGCGTGATACTTCTTTGTAATATATTTTAATAGGGGTATAGATAGATATACTTTATTATACACCAGATGATAAGGTTAACAAAAACATTATTATATAAAAACAGTACAAAGGGCGGTCTTATCGCTAGTAAGCGATTTCTTTCTTCAGGATAAGCGCTAACTCAGGGCGTGTGATTTTATACACAGATATTATAACGTGCGATTGTATGATTTTATTACGCTTACCTGTCTGGCATATAAGGAGGTGAGGAAGCCAAAATATTTTCGTTGTAAAATATGACAGCACAGGTCTGCTGTCAGCTTGTCCCAGTTGCATAAAAAAACGTGTAAAAAATTCACGGGTGTTTAAATTCCATTTACATTAACAGTTAACAAAACGTAGGCAGCAAAACCACATTTTCCGCAGCTGTAATTGAAAAGAATCGCGTTTTAAAAATTCACTCTTTGTACCAACATGCCAAAGGATTGCCTGTGTTAACATGGCCAGGAGTATAAAAGATAGAATACTGTTGGATAAATAAATATATAAGCCCGCACTAAGTTTCTCCTAGCTGTCTGAATCAAACAAAGTTTAAACGGAAAATATATTTACCTATAAATAAATACATTACACATTTATACATATTTTACATTCATGATTGTAGGCCTGAAGGATTAAGTATAAAATGAAAATAATAATAATAATAATAAAACGAGCAATTCTTGTAAATTTATCTATTTGGCAGAAACAGATCTAACGATTTGGATGAAATTTTGTGTTTAGATTGGGTGTTGTAGTAAGTTTACATAAATACATACTTAATAAATACTGCAGCTCAGTTGATAGTAGTTCTACCTTCTGCGCTGTAGGTCAAAGGTTCGATTTCCACTCAGGAAAAACGAATAACTATAGGTATTCTATCAGTTATCTAGTTCCCATTATACAAGAAGCTTATTTTAGGACTAGATAGCGCTGTGTGATATGACCACGAATGTTTTGATTTTTTTTTAATTTGGTTATGTGATGCCCCTTTTGGATCACACAGGGACTTTATTAACGTATTGTATATGTATATGTTGGAATATTATGTTGGATTTTTTTGCAGGTGTGTTCTATGCCTGATAATTCTACGCCACAGGTCATAAAACTTTAACCAGCTAAGAGAATTTAAAACTTGGCGTAAAACAAACCGGTGCGGTTCTTCCGGATAATTTTTGAGTTAATTAGTTGCGCTTATTGAGATATTTACTTACTTGGAAGGAATACTTTGAGAGATACATTTCAGCGCGGATTTCTCCTTTGAGATATTTGTAAGTGAAAAAGGATCTTAACTTTGTATCTCTTTATGATTAGTTTCAGAGGAAGTCTTGGTATTGCAAGATAATTTTATATTTAAGACGTTAGAATAGTGTTCATTTTGTTTTAAAATTCTTATTGCAGATACCGCAAGATTTTCTTCTATCTTTTAATTTGGATTTATATTCAACTATATTCCACTTCATTGAAATGATTTTGTTCGTTTTATTTAGAAGGCACTTAAGATCAAATAAAATACCTTTAATTTCACATTCAAACTTCTAATGCAAGCATAATAATTTGCAAACAGATATAGAAGAAATATTGAATTTCCGAGGGTTCCTTTAAGGGGTTCCTAGCGGACGATATTAAGTGTTTACCGCCGCCCATAAACAATAAAAATATGACTGAGGTCTTCCCCTATTAAAGTATAAGAATACTAAAGACGCATTGCGTTGCGGCCTGTCACTCCAGATGGGGATGTTACACCTAACTGGCTGTAATATCACCGGCACCCACACATGGTGGATTATCAGGTGTGGTATCAGTACTTCTCCAGATAAACTTGGCACAAGTTCTACTGCTACTTTTCGTTGCTGTTTTAGCATTACCCAGGGTATACGTGTAGGGACTCTGAGAGTATTGACCTACGGACGCGAGCAACTGAACCCCATAAAGAAAACATTTGATACAAAAAACATGGATTCCAAGATAGTTTCAGAAAAGTAGTATACTTTTATCTAATTGTTAATTAAAACAAGTCTACAATCTGTCGGGAAAGAATGCAATATTAAACCGTTAAATACAAAAATGTAAAATGTTTTCAAGCATTTAAAATCTTGAATAATAACAGTGTCTTTGCTCCCAACATTCAAATGAAACGGACAGACGGAAATGAATAATCGAGTTTTTATAATAGCATTGGAAACTAAGGGTAATTGGTACATCCCAAGGTAAAATAGTCAAAGTATAAAATCTTTATTTATGCGTTACCAAAAGTAGCATTAGAACTTGTGCCAAGTTCGTCCGGCCACCACACCTGGAATCTACCGCCAAGCAGTAGTGCTCGCATTACTTTGCGATACATTCATAAATTGTAGGTCCGAACGCCAATTTTAACAAATAAATAATCAGTAAAACCAAGCGTTAGTTTGCTTGAGAATATCATTATCACGCTCTAAGCAGCAAGCGAAACTTCTGCCCGTGTGGCAGGACGTATCTAACTGAATTACTGAACCAGCGAACTCCCAAATAGTCTGTGGAAGTTCTCAATACTTCCACAAACAGCAATGTATCTTGTTTAGCGAGTTTTAAAGTTTTTCATGGCACGAAGCGACCGCGAAGTTATTGACTTATTGACTTTTGCAACTGTGCGGCCGACACGGCTTTTGTACGGGTTTGTTTTGTTTTGTAGCAAATTAGGATGAGGACTTTGTTTCAGCTTATCATTATAAAAACCATATTAAATTTTGACTGAAACATTTTTGACTCTGTTAGAAAACTAAATTAGTTGAACATACCCACGACAATAAAAACTAATTGATATAGAAATATTTCTCGCCCTTAGGAATAGAATTTCTTCGTGAAATTCCTAAATGACTTACATGGCAATTCGCAGCCAATTGGTGCACTCGCATTTCTGTGTTCCGGTGGAAGGTAAAATGACAGGTGCATTCGACTTTAAATCCCCGTCTTAGAGTGACAGGTGCAACACGATACGGTCTAGGGTCTTCTCAAACTTTGCCAGAACCAAACGTGTTTTTTGTTGTTTATGGGCGGCGATTATAACTCTTCATTAGATGTGAGTGTTACATAAAAAATGTAACTACCCACTGTTATTACCGGCCATGTAGTTTATTCGAAACTTACATTAATCCGTGGTCGAGAGTAAACTGCCCTTAAAGCAAGGGTCCCCAGAGAATATCCCTGGCTAGTGAGCTATTTTTTTTAGGAATTCTCTCTTAGAAATTACTCACAATTACATACGAGTAATTGTGAGTGATATTTTCATCTGAGCACTAGTTTCTTAGTCCATAGATTATATTGTTTAGGCGTTAATTTAGTTATGCGTAAATGGAGATAAAGAGATAAATTAAAGTTATATTTCAAAATTTGGATCACCACTACCCTGAACCGACTAAAGTGTAAGGAAGGCTTTTAGTAAGTGATTGACTTAGGCTTTACTTTGTGGAATACCATCTACTGAAAAGGGTTACTTGAGATGCCTCGACAAGACAATGTCTCGAAGCAAAGCTCCTGATGCTTCGTGGAAAGGCGATACACGTGTCGATTCTACGAGTATTGTTGAATGGAACAAAGTCAAAGTCAAACTCATTTATTCCTTTAGATCTCAAGTATCATTTGGACACGTCAAATTTGACACATGCATGTATGTATTCGTGAGCATATAACGTGTCACAGGAACTCCCCAAGCACATTACATGCACACAGATATGTCAAATTACAGTCAGTTTTCATGTTTAAGCTTATCTTATTTGTTAAGTTTACGTCTGTTCCAACCCTAAGCGACCAACCCGAGGGGAAGAAACAGACAAGAAACCCCTCGGAGACAGTATTACATATTCGCGAATATGTAATACAACAAAATAACAATGTTATGGATTACAAAAAAAAAATAGAAAAACGACGATGCCTGCAGAAGTATAACTGTAAAACTGTGTCGCAGACACTTACTCCCGTTACATGTGTTTGGTAGTTCCAATTAAGGTAAGTTAAATTTTAAACATTAAACAAATTTAGTCTGATGGTTCCACAATGTTATCAAATTAGTAATTTACTAAAATAAATGTGTGTGTGTGTGTGTTTTTTTGTGTGTGGTGTGTGTGTGTTGTGTGTTTTTGTGCGTGTTCATTTATCAACTCTTAAAAGGTCCTCAGTTTCCTTGTACGTTTCATTTAATTAAATGCTTTCATTTCAGATTTAATTCTTGCCCTGCGATCCTATTCTAACACTACAGGTAGAAAGACTTTTCACAGATCTGTGATTTTAGGAAACCCATATATTTGATGTTTAGCGGAGGTGTACTAAGTAAAACCCTTTTCAGATCATCTTACGAGGCCTTTTCCTTTTCCATACTACGGGAGAACGGCTGTAAAATAAATACGCTAGGCAGTATGTGCTTTTTAAAAACATACAATTTATACTCTCTTGTTAAGTTTCTGGCATATATCATAATATCGCAGTAAACCGCGTGTCCAAGCACATTTATGAATGCACGACACGTCCGACGTAATGCAGTTATCTGTGTCACAGTTTAAAGTAAATAGCTGTGCTCAAAATAACACTATACTAAAAAATATTTAATATTCTATTGCGTGCTAACAAAAACGATTGTGAGTGCAAATTCGCTGCTGAAGATATATTTCGTTGAATAGCGTAAGCGCCGGTAGTATGTATGTCGGGTTTTTCATTGGAAATCGCTCGGATATGCTATGTGTTTTGAATCCATCTTTTTATACGCGAATTACGAAAGATTGGAACTTGCTGCGTACTCCTTTTTCCGGAGCAATACAATTTTGTAATTTTCAAGAAATTAGTGTTTATATAAGTATATGCTATCACTTAACATCAGGTGAGATAACGATCAATCGCGCGTTTATATAATTTGGAATTAATTCTGTAATGTTGCGTTTATAAAGATAAAAACTTACAAAGCTCAGCTAAGTAGTTTTGGATGTTTACTTTGCAATAATTTCACCAACCGGAAACCAAATTTAGTGATTATTTTTGTATTAAACTGACTAAATTGTCAAAACCCGATTAAATTTAAAAACAAACCGAGTTGAGTAGTTTGATTTAGTAATCGAATAAACCGAAATCGGTTTATTCGATTACTATTTATTCTCTGCTTGTTCATGCGACGATTTTTTTTTATCAATTTGAATTATTTACTCAGAGCTCACATCGATGTAGTTCACAGCTGTTTGGAATATGCTGTGATTGAACTCAGTTTAGACCAAGAGCTTGGGAGTTGGCTGCGTCTTCTAATTAGGATTTAGGTCTGCTCGAGATATTTTTACAGGATGACACAGTGTTAAACACATTTGCTACTTTCTTAACCACTTCCAGACTGGTTATATCCCTGCATTCGCTGTTTCGTAGTTGACATGCATGGATACAAATAATAACACAAAAAATAACACAAAACCCGAAATATTTTCATGTACATACAGCAAATAATGATAATATTTATGGACAAAAACACACAGCACACAGTACTATCTAGCATGTACATTAGCTTGTGCTATGGAAACTGGACAATTGATAGAATACATTTTTAAGTACGTACATATAATTCATATTAACACCCAGACACATAACAAACATCTATATTCGTCGCACAAATGCTTGTCCTAAACGGGAATTGAACCCATGACCTACGGCCTGCAAAGAAGGCAGAGCTACTACCAACTGTGCTGGACGCCCGCAAGGACTTGCTAAAAAACAACTCACTCACACATTTGTTAGTTGTTAGTATTATATTCACGCCTTTGTTTGGTAACGCAGTGGATGGTTGTCGATAGGCGTAGGCAACCAAGTGATGTGGGATTTTTACTCTCACTAAACTCTTCTGGTGGCCATACTCTACGCATTCGAGGATCTCTGGGCTCTCCAAAGGAACTTCAGGAGAGACCCTCTCGCTCGTTATCTTGCGGCCCATTCCCGGGGGGGGTTGTAAAGAGGCCCTCCCGACTAAAGTTTGCGCCTTTCCCAACAATTGTGTCTTTTATAATACACGTGATTTCATTGATCAAATTGATATTTATGAACTTGTGCAAAGTTTTTCAGTGGTGTACTGCGGCCAGGGAGGGCTTATGTAGTGCCTTAAAAACGACCCGCCACTTCTGATAAGAAAAAAAAACGATTGTCAATTTTACAACTTTATTTTTAATAGATTATTATAATTCTAGACGTGTTATCAAAATAATAAATACAATTGGTGATACGGAACTCTCGGTGTGGTAGTCCTAATCAGTTTACTGTTTGTCGGTTCATTGCTTCGTTGTAAGTCGAGGGGTTTATGGAATTAGACATTTGAAACTTTATTTTTATGGTATCATGGAAGATATTACGTAATAGAACACCGTAAAACATTGAAATTTACGTTGGGGTATATAAATAATGTATGAGAATGTTTTCATACAAGATTTTTTTTAACCCTCTGTGATTGTGTGTGTTTGTTTGTAATATTTTTTTTTTTTTTTAATTTAAGGTCGTGTACTCCTTTAAATTAAGTTTTTTTAGTATTTTAATACATTTCAATGAAGTTTGAAGAAAATTAAATAGACAAAAATATTATATAATACATGGACAATTTTGCCGTGTCATTTATTCCCAAACAAGTATAGCTTGTACAATAGGATCCAGCTTAATGATAGACTACTATTAAGGTGGCGTTTCGTCACAAACATTTTTGTCCGGGGTGGGAATCGAATTCAGCGCAGAAGACAGATCTACTACTAGCTGAGTGCAAAAAAGGGATAAAAATACTGAAGTCGGATTTTTAGATTTTTTTACATCAGTCATAAATGTTCTTGTCCGTAAGTTCGTATTGTATATATTTATTTAAAGATACATCCCAGGTGATGCAAAGTCAAAGTCAAACTCATTTATTCTTTTAGATCTCAAGTATCATTTGGCCACGTTAAATTTTACAAGCATGTACACATATTCGACAACGACAACGACAACGTTATCACACTCATACCTCTGCACTAGGATTCCCTGTGTCGCAGATGGCATGGACGAACACAGAAACACAGGACAAACACCCAAGACCCGAGAACAAACTTCGTGCTCACCACACAAAGTGTGCCCCGGCCGGGAATCGAACCCGGGACCCCTCGCTTCGAAGGCTGGGCTACTACCAACTAAGCCACGGAGCCGTCAGCATATAACGTGTCACAGGAACGTGAAAATGCCATGCGAAAGAAGCCACCACAAGAAGCAATAGGACTTGTGCCAAGTTCGTCCGGAGAACTCATATCATCAACCTGGTAATCCACCGTAGTGCTGCAATCCCGTTGTTGTGGTGGAGGAGTTTGGATGCCAGTGAAAGAACAGCCGTATGTTATATAAAGTGTGACTTAGATTTTCTCATACTTCAGTAGGGTAGCACCAGAGTCCGATTCCTGTTGGATATGGGTGGCGGTGAGCAATAAACATTAGTTTAGTCATCAGACTAGCGTGGTCACAATCTGATATCCAACACGTTCAAGACCCGGTTCCAAATACGACATTCAACACACAAGTGTTTTCCCTGGGGTGAAACTAAGACTTCTCGCTATCAGGTTGTTACCAACCTAGCAATAGAACCATTTATAAATCTCCATCAAATTAAATCCCCTTGTTATTCTGGCAGCCCACACGATGCAAAGATCCGAAAGCTGATTTATGTACCAGCTACCAAGTTTCACACGATGTAGGAAACATCTCTTGTTTTGCCAAAAAGCTTGTGACATTACGTACGACTAGTATCCACGAAGTTTTACCGAGGTGTAGTTCGCATCAACTATTTCGATATACCTTGAAACGATAACAAAGTTGGACCAGATTTCGGCACAAGATTAATACGAGTTGCGAAAATGTGTTATTCGAAATTCACAATATTTTTGTTGAGATTTTAATCGCTTCGATTGAAAACTTTTCTACTATACGATTGAACATTATACTTTACTTAGCGTGTTAAGTGATGGAATGTACTGTCAGCTTACACCTTATACTTTACTTAGCGTGATGGAATAAACCCGGTGGAACCTGGTGTTAATTAGTTACTGCCACCTATTAAACAACAGAAAAAGAACTTCAGTCCTCTACTGAAGTACTCTTACTTCAGTAGAGGACTGAAGACTCAAGTCGAGATTCACCGTTCACTATCAGACGGGGATGTAAAGTCTCACACGCTTGTAATTTGTTTGCTGTACGTTGATCCATTTGAAGTTGTAGCATCATTATTTGCTAGATTTATGCTATCGTAAATATATATAAGATACAACTGTGTTTGTATCTTATATACATTGCAGCATACATTTATAAAGCTTTGTAGGTTAACTAGTTGTACCCGCGGCTATTTTGATATCCAGGATACCGGATTGATATCCAGAGTATCCTTAATAACAAATTTCATCGAAACCCGTTCAGGCGTTTAGGCGTAAAGGAGTAACAAATATAGAACAAACCGTCGTTCGCAATTATAATTAGAGCATGATTAACACACTTTAGACAAGGTAAACAAATAATGATTTTAAGGTACCTATTCAAAAACTGGAAACAATTGATTGATCAAAACAATATCTATTGACTAGATGGGCGCTTAAAATTAAAGAAGGAAAAATGTTTTTTGCTTTCAATTTGGCATATTATTATGTCCAATACTCATTACTCAATAATTTACTGAGTTTTGTTATATTCAGTGATTCAGTTGTTATAATAACAAGTTTCACCTTTGTTGGGGGTATAACAATCGCAGAATGACCGAGCTATGTTAATATCTCAAAGCATCATAAATGAAACAGTAGATTCAGAACATTGGTACCTATTTCTCTAGATACCTTGATTAAACCATCAAACAGAACCTCAGCCTTCAATATTATATTATTCTCGTTATTTCCCCGAATACTAACTATTCGGGAACAGCTCCAAAGGGCCACATTTTACCTTGCGAGTTACACACACACTCATATACATAGAAACGTTTTGGGGGTTCATGCTACACGCGAATTTTTGTTCTTTAGGGGTCTTCCTTACAGGATGATGGGATAAATCGAGTACCGCCACTAATTGAGATATTTGGGGGAGAAATTTGCCCAGCAGTGAAGACACAACAGGATAAAAGAGGATAGTTTTTGACGTGAATACGTCCTTTAACCAAATACCTGAGAACAAACTTCAAGCTAGTGTGTCCCTGCCGAGAATCGAACCTGGAACCCGTCGCTTCGTAGCCATCAAATATTTTTCTTCAGTAGAATAACTCTTGAGAAAATTTACTGTCTCTACTTGGAGCAGTCTAATACATAGTATACACAGTAGGAGCAGCGCGTATTTTCTCAAAATCAAAACAACCATAACTTTTAGACAACACTACCCGTTGCATACGATTTGCTTGTTCCCAAACAGTCTAGTTTTGTTTAAGCGAACGAGAACTTCGTCCAGTTAACAGAACTTTGGGAAGCGCACCCGTGCTCAGTGAAACGAATGATCTCCTATAATTCTTGTTGGATCCGGATAAAAGTACATTAAACTAGTTAGGGTTGAAAGGGAACTGGCCTAGATATAATAGTTACTTTCGATGGCAAAGTATGTTATGAAATATGCGACTGTTTAAAAATATGGTTGGGTTCGTTGATGAAAAAATGTCCTGGGGACGTCAGCTTTCTGAAGTTCAGCCGTAAGATCTTTGCAGTCGCAGCCTCTTTTTAGCGTTTACAAAACCTTCTGCCACCAATATCATGCTAGCAAAATCTTTGTTACTTCCAGTCCTTGATTATGCTGACGCTAGCTATATTGATGAAACTGAGGAACATCTAATTAAAAAAATCCCGCTTTCTGATTCATATTTGGCATTTATCTATCCATACACATTATCGTCTTTTGACACTGAATCCGTACCAGCCTCTAATGTTCCCACTGCAGGGCCACCGGCCTACTCTCGATAATTGAGAGTGAATGGGCTTTGGTAGATGTCACATGTCGTCGAATTTTTGGTTCTAAGACATGCCGGTTTCCTCACGATGTTTTCCGTCAACGTTTCGAGAGCGTGGTATTGCGCACATAAAGTGAAAAATCTCATTGGTGCACGTGTGGGTTTCAACCAGCGACCTTCAGATTGAAAGTCGGCGTCTGTGCCCCTGGGCCACCACGCTCTCAAACACTGAATGTACGTGTGTAATTAATGTGATAAATAAACATTTTATCCATCTATGTGAAGGTTAAAGTTACTCTGTTTTAATTAAGAGGTTAAGTATAATTTAGAGCCGAGAACCTTCAACGGTTAAAGTTTGGTGATAAACCACGCGAATAAACTTTACCCGTTAAATGTTTCGGCTATCCTTACGTTGATATGGCATCGTATCAATAATTAAATTTTCGCAATAACTAAATATTAAGAGAATAATCTTCTTTGGTATGAGTGGACTCTGTTGTCAATGTTTTTCAGATCAATTTATGTGCGCAATACCGCGATCTCAAAATGGCGGAAGAAATTTCAACCAAAGGTTATATGACTTCTGCTAATCCTAATTAGCCGTGTTTGGGGATAGAATAGAAATTGGGATAGAAATACTTGACAAACACTCAATAATATTTACACTCATCACACAAATTTTAACCCGGCCGGAAATCGAACCCGTGATACGCTTCGAAGGCAGGGTGGCTATAAGTCCGCTGGGGCCGCGTAGCCCCAGCAATGGGCGTCTAGAAGGGACCGTGGGGTTTTTAGCCGGTAAGAATCCGGCATAACCCGTCCAACGTCCCCAAGGGGGGGGTCAGGTACCGATAAAGGTTTTCCCCACGAAAAAAAAAAGGGTGACTATAAGTAAGTTAAAGAGCGATCAAATAGATAGATATCAATTATGGGTTAATACGCGTATTCAATCACGTATAACTAGTAAGTTACTATAATTCAACATGTTGTATACATTTAGTATAGAACAGTTCAAATTGATTCTTAATTAAATTAAAATGGGTTGTTTACGGTATCCTTCAAAGTAAACAAGCCGAACAAATACCGATATTGACGTCCAAATTCCTGAGAAGCAATGTGTCCAAAGTTTTTCAATAACAGACCAAAGGTAAATTGGACGGACCCTTTCATTGTATAGACACTTCACTCGTTCGGATGGAATCTATACCTTCTTATGGCGACCACAGAATACAAAACAGTTTTTATTTAGTAGCTGTAGAACTTGAGCCAAGTTCGTTCGGAGAAGTACTGCCACCTGGAATCTGCCGCCAAGCAGTGGTGGTTGCATTACTGTGTTCCGGTGGAGGTGTGGCTGTCGGTGAAATCACATGCGCATGAGACATATCATCCCCGTCTCGAGTGATGGACGCAGCAGGATGAATGCGACTAGTAAAGATTTGGATCTCATACTGAGTCGCACGCATTATTGTTGTCATGGGCGAGAGTTATCAC
Source organism: Aplocera efformata (assembly GCA_921293045.1). Lineage (NCBI taxonomy): Eukaryota > Metazoa > Arthropoda > Insecta > Lepidoptera > Geometridae > Aplocera > Aplocera efformata. The sequence continues at coordinate 3,664,522 of OV121061.1, forward strand.
TTACTATCAGGTGGGCTCTCAGCTCGTTCCGTCACATATTCACATAAAAAAAAAATCAGTGGTAACAAAAATATGGCTCAGGACCTCATGAGAAGATCCAAGTCACATCATGCGCCCGTCACTCTGAGCTGGAAGTTCCTTCGCCTCTAGTGCCTGTCATTTCACCGGCACCCACACCCTTTCACCGACACGCAGAGCACTACTGCTTGTCGGTGGATTAATAGGTGTGGAGGTAGTATTACTCCGCATGACTTTGGTACAAGTTCTACTATTCCTTTCACACGGAGCACATGTGTAGGGTCTCTGAGAGTCACCTATGGACGCGACAACGTACGTACGTACCAGCCTCTTATGTTCCCACTGCAGGAACACCGGCCTTCTCTCGATAATTGAGAGTGAATGGGCTCTGATCTACCACGGGAGCCCAATCCGGATTGGTAGATGTCACATGTCGTCGAATTTTTGGTTCTAAGACATGCCGGTTTCCTCACGATGTTTTCCGTCACCGTGGTACGCGACAACATGGTTTCCTAAACTTACTATTTCATTAATTGCAAGCTGACCTTGATGTCACCTTCAAACCATACAATTCTGCACACCCGACCCTATCGTTAGTCTATGACGACCCCGAACGAAAGGGGAAGCGTGTAATTATTTTCGTAAATGTGCAAACTTGAAAACTTAGTTCTCCGACGATTAGCAGGCGCGAACTTCCTCAGATAATTGCCAATTCTCCTCAGCTACGTTTACGTACAGTTGTTTTGTTTTGAATTAATTGGGTATGTTTGGGATTTGACAGATTCTTGGAATACCGAGATACAAATGTTTGTATTAATTTACATGCGCAGATCTATCGTTTAGATAGAAAGCAACCTGGTTTATATTAAAGGTACATACGATAACACGAATATCGTGCGCTTTTTGCTCCAACACACACTTCAAAATGTGGAGGAGCTTTCCATTCAGCTGTCGGGTTCTGTTGTATGTTTGTTACGCACTTTCTTCGCCAATTGTCGATGATTATTTTTTAATTTGAGATTTTTACCCAGATGGTTACATAGAATCTCATGAAGAAGTTTTACCCCATACGTAAAATAAGTGATAAAAATATTGAAGTTGGTTCGTTAGATTTCGAAATCAGTCAATTATAATATTACTTGATAATCAAGGACAAATACTCATGGACATTTCACACAGTGCCATCTAGCCCCGCATACGACAAAATTAATGTACTAAAAAAATACATATATAGTACTTTTTTGTAATACTATGTACTTATTAATACACAGATACGGAAAAAAAATTGGATTGATAATAGTTTCATAATTAATTTTATATTACAAATTACTTAACTGAAATTTTGCTATAATACTTTTACAAAAGCTCTATTCCCTTTCTTCATACAACACAGTATTAATTATCCTTCAGTATGCCGTGTTTGCGTGTACAATATAAATTAATAATGTACATAATTCATCGAGTATTTCAATCGTCACTTCAAATTTGAAGAAAAACCTTACAAAAACATCAAGTGAAAATTACACTTAATTACAATGGCACAACAATTTGGTCATAACGATAACTCATAACATTAGGCTAATACAGTAGGCTCGTAAAATCTAGCTTGCATTAAAGTTTAACTATGTGTAAGCTTACAGAAATCAGAATTGACCACTTGTTTGTTGATATTTGAGAATTTAAGCTACGTAGCTTGGTAGGTAGCCCTTCGAAAGTAGGTGGAACCAGATTCGATCCTGACCGAGGCAGACTGTGTAAGGAGCGTAAAGTTTTGTTCTCGGGTCTTGGGTGTTTTGTTTGTCTTTTGTCTCTGTGTTTGTCCATGCCACCTGTGAAAACTTTTACAAATCAACCTTATCAAATACAATATGCGTAGTTAAAAAGATCTAAGCGTACAAACAACGTGAGCGACTTTGTTTTATACTATGTAAGAATATGCTTGCTATTCACAGGTCATATAAGTTACAATAAGAACTTTACCGCCTGGTAATTTTAGGTATAAAATTGGTGGCTGGTTGTCATTTGAATCGAGCTCTTCTAGAGTTTTCTAGAAAGAAATAAAAAGAAGAACAGAATTCAAAAAATATTTCTTTTACACCCAGTTTAAACATGAAGTGAAATAAATGAATATTATAATACTAATTACACATGTATGAAATCTATTGATAACTATGAATGAAAAAAAAAAAAGAATCTTTTTTGTTTCTTCTGTGCTTTCCTACATTCCTGCTCCTGCTTTCATAAGATGTCGGTCCCAGTTTTAGTAGTCGATAAGCTTTGTTGGAGGCCTTCGGGTGCCTTGAAAGCTGACACCAAACTTGGCTACTGACACGAAAGAAGACGACTTAATTTCGTCGACTATGTAGCATCTTTAGCTTTGAGTAAACATTTTCATTAATTTGACGCTGATTGAAATGAATTAGGTTTAGCTACATATTTTCAATCTTTGAACCATGTGAATGCAGGTGAAACAACTAGTCATCTATATAACATTATTCAGTATAATGTCCTCCTTTCGTGTTCCGGGGCTATTTTCTATGAAACCGCACTGATTACGGGGAATGGACATAACCTATTAATTTGGGGGAGTAGGAAAATGTTTTGCGATTTGGGTTATGAGAGTTTATGGACGTGATAATATCCTCATAAAGATTAAAAGGCCGTTCAAAAAATTAATTAATCTAAATCTAAACTAATATTATAAAGGGAAAAGATGATTGTTGTATGTTTTTCATGGATGAATTTACTTATAAGATTTTAAAAACTATTTCACTCGTCCTGCCTCTTTTGTAACATAAAAAGAAGAAAAAGAAACCGCATTTTGATTCAAATTATACAATCAAAATATAAATGGAATCAAATGATGATGACATTTTGATATATTTAAAATTGCACCCCAGGCAATTTAATTGAAGGCCAAGCAAGTAAATGAATATATTAACATTTATATAATTATTTCTATAGAAATTTAAACTCGATTATGGTGACAATTAAGTTCAAATGGCACTTGTATTTTCTATAAGATATTTGTGGTCAACTAAAATGTAATGCTAAGTTCATTTAAATTACTGGTCTTTTAGTTAGTCTAATTACGCAAGGCTCGATTTTGATATGAAACGAGTCGGTTTTACTGCCCACGCTGGCGCGCATGGGCAGTAAAACCGACTCGTATGATATAATGCTCCTTATGCTTGCATGTGTTACATCTGCCGGGCATCCCATAGCGAATTTTTTTTTCAGTCACAAACCTTCCAAATCTTATATTTATTCAAGCAAATTGAACAACCCGGTTCGAAAAGGGCTGAAGAAACTTCCAAAGATAACATACCCAACAATAACATTATGATTATAATTCGTATTATTAGTTTAAAGGTACAACCCTCATTAAAAGTACCATTATCTTCATATTATACGATTACCTGTGCAGTATAGATAAAGCATTAGAAGGAGTATGTGTAGTGTTGACAATAATTGACAGATTTAAAAAATCCGTACCAGCCTCTAATATGCACTGCAGGATTGAGAGTCAATGGACTTTGATCTAACACAGGAGCCCAATCCGGATTGGTAGATGTCACATGTTTTCCTCACGATGTTTTCCGTCCCCGATTCGAGAACGTGGTATTGTGCACATAATTTTATCACTTGAAAAAATTATGTGAACAAAATTCATTGGTGCACTTTTGGGTTTTAACCAGCGACTCTCAGATTAAAAGTCGCTGTCTATGTCCCTGGGCTCTCCTCCTCTATTTTTGAGGTTGGTTCAAAACAATACAAGGCCATGCAACGTCACCGAGTCATACATTTATTTTCATAGTCATCCATCGGCTCGTTATACGTTAATTAAATCAATCAATTGAATAATGCACAGCGCTCTGATCCGTCAGATATTATTAACCTTATCACATATCTGCAGCGTTAATAGTATTATTGATTATTAATAAAATAATCTGAATCTAAACTGGAAAGTTCTTTGCGCTCCGATCCGTCAGAATATTAAATAGGCCTTACTGCCTTTAAAATCAGTATCGTTTCCGTTAGTGGGCGAAACAAACCCTCCATAACGACGGACAACGGAACAGGTCTCCGCTAATTGGGAATCTCTTGGGAAGGTACTTGATGATAATTACCCCAAAAATGTCATATTACACCCTTATAATTTATATGTGGCGTATGGTTACTATTACTAGTGTAAGCTTTGTTAATTATGAAAGTTTGCATTTGAAACTTGGGTCAAGGGTTTAGTTCAAAAGTTACGAATACACTGTGATATAAATTACTCTCAAACATCAATAAAAAAAAGTTTAGTCGCAGATGGCATGGAAAAACACAGAAAACAAGACAACCTGACAACAAACTAAGTGACTGTTGTAAAGTAAGCAAATGAGTGTGTAAAAGTATTTTTTTAAATAATTAAATATATATTTAGCTTATTATAATAGTTAGTATACACAAAGCTTGCTTTATTCAATATGCCAAAGAAGTCCAATTAATCTTTTCTAATTAGAAAATGCTTGTAAAGTTGATACTGAGTTCTTGCGTTGTTTTCATTCAAGTCTGTTGGCGGTGTAAAATCTTGGACAGTTGCCAGTCCATGCTATGTGAAATTAAAGCAAACGAAGAGATTCTTCACTTCACTAGTGAATTATTCACTATGACATTAAAATATTAATTTGAAATTATTAAGCAACAAAGAAACAGACTGTTTTTATAATCCTGTTCATAACATTTTTAATTGGTATCATGAATACGATTTAAATCGGAGCCTAAGATTTGTCAATGTTTCTGTTATCTATACATATAATAAAATTGTAGACTTGCCGTGTCTGTACATTGAATATTTTTACAAAATGATAACTGGGAGACGTTAAGAATAAGTAATAGAACGCAAAAAAACAATTTTTGAAATTTTTGTCTGTTTGTCTGTATGTTTGTGCGCACTTTACGCAAAAACCATAGATAGTTATCAAAATCTAGGTACTAAGAAATGTTAAGCTGAGTCTGGAATAGTGAATAGCGTTTATTTTATCAAAATCGACCCACAAAATCAAAAGTTATTCTATATTTTATGCAAAATTTTAATTTTTTTACAAAACGTTCTACAAGCGCCTGCCGAGTCCTGCGTTCTTGACTCGGTGTGGCGGTTCGGTGTATTGCAATATGAATATGAGCAGGCGCTTGAAGGCAGATGACAGGTTTAGTCGTAGTTTAGTCTTAGTTTAGGTTAGTTAATTAGGTAATTAGTTTAAAGGTAGTTTAGTTTTTCTTTGTACTTTGAACTGCAAAAGGTTGATGATAACCAGTATCTTAAATACGAGTACCAAGCTTGCTATCAAACGAGTAATTTACTTAACGGAGACCTACAGTACACTGGAGTAACGCAATGGCCGTATGTCCGGCAGAAAATAGCCGCATAGGTAAATCATCCTCAGGGTACATCATCATCATCATCATCAGGGGTGAAATTAAATAACCCTTGCGACATTTGTTTTCGATTTAAGCGATTTGAAACTACTTTTATTGTGCGTACTGCAAGGGAGTGGAATGCTTTGCCTGAGTCTGTGTTCCCTGACCATTACAATTTGGGAGTCTTCAAGAGTAGAGTGAATAGGTTTCTCCTAGACAAGCGTGCTCCATCGTCGGCCGCATCTTCACTTTCCATCAGGTGAGATGGCGGCCAAACCATGCTATGCTATCTTTTTTTTGTGAGTTAGTTACGTAACGAGCTGAGGGCCCACCTGGTGGTAAGTGGCGACCCACACCCATGACAACAGTAATGCGACTCAGTATAAGATTTGGATCTTAGACTGAGTCGCACTCATCCTGCTGCGACCATCACCCAAGACGGGGATGATACATCTCACGATACAAGCACTACTGCTTGTGTGATTTTAGGTGTGGTGGCAGTACCTCGCCGGACGAACTTGGCACAAGTTCTACTGTTACTTTTTGGTTGCTGCTTTAGCACCACCCAGAGGGTACGTGTAGGGAATCAAAGGGTACACACCTGCGGACGCGAGCAACTAGATCCAATAGATCGGTACGGGGGACTTATTTCTCACTGTATTTAACACTGTTTTGTTACTTCAGGACTTATTTCATATGTGTATGATGATCTAACAACACTGATACAACATTGAGCAGTGTCCCAGGGAATGGCATTGAGTGAATGAATGGCAGGGAATGGGAATGGCATTCTATTAACAGAGAAGTGGAACAATAAGAAGCTTTTTTTGTCAAGGGGTAAATACTTTGCTTATACCCCACGCCTTGGGGAGGCGTGTATTAATAGCAGTGCTGGGGGAATACACAATAAAACCCCCTTGGAGTTCCTGCACTACGCCTTCACGCTGGGGCTACGGGTACGGTAGCGGCCGTACCCGGCCGGCCAGAGGCGTTGGTCCTCGCGTATTAGGACCCCAACACGATGTGTACCTCCCTATAGTGCCGTGCCCGGAACACGAAACACGCCAACCTTCGGTGAGGACCTCATCCGTCGGACGGCAGATTCCCCGGATCTACCGCCCGGAAGTTCCCGTTAGGGTGGCAGGCGGCGCTCATGCGCCTGCCTACGCCGACCCACTCTCCTGCGTCTACCAGAGTGAGGAGATTCTTCCTCCCTTACCCTCTCGGCTGCTTCCTTCTGCGAGATTACTTCCTTGCAGAAGGACTGAGCTGCCACCCAAGATCTCCCGCTGTCAATCATGGATGAGACCATAGTTGACAGCGAAAGGTTTCCGCCTATAGCCGCGGTCAGGCGGGCCCATTCCGGAGTCAGAGTGCCCATTGCTCTTTTATAAATTTAAGTCTTCCTAAATTATGTTACGGCACCAGAATGAAAGTCAAGAGTTTAGAGAATTCTTCTCATTCCTATCAACTGCCCATTTAGTTTTAAACGCATTCAGTCTCCGGTGAGTCTATGTTCCGCAGTGACCAGAAACAAAGAACAAGAAGAAACTTTTTTGGTATCAGACGTAGACCTAATATTGAGTTGCTTTTTGCACGGTCCGCCATACTTAGCTCTTTCCCGGCTTAGCAATTCAAATAATTTTTATGCGCACGTTCCTGAAATATCCTGAAAAGATGACTTCTATAGTATAGTTTACAGAGAAGCATTATTGTATACATTTGCAATGGTTGCAGTTTCACTTACGTAGTTCATCATCCAATCAAGTCTTTAACCTTCCCAGTTAACAAAACCCAAGTAATATCGTAAGAATCTATTGAAAATAAAGTATTTTGAGATTTAATTATTTATATTATAACATAATTTTAATATAATAGTAACGAACAGACATAATAAGCATCACATTATATTTCTATCCTCTAGGCTAGGATAGATCTAAGTCCACGCGGACGAAGTCGCGGGCACAGCTAGTATTCTATAAATATCAAAGTTTTTTTTTATTGATATATAGCCAAGCGCTTAGCCGCCATCTCATCTCCAACGATGGAGTACGGCTGTCTAGGAGACACCTATTCACTCTATGCTAGAACATAGTATAAACTATGTTTATATACTAGTTGACAAGCCATGTTGGCTTCAGTCTCTTTGAAAATTCCGATACCAGAGTTGGCCACTTACAAAAAAAAGAAGAAATGAAACATGAAGAAAGAAGAAGAAGAAATTAAACAAACAAATCGGTCTAACAAAATCCTTGGTCTGCGAGCACATAGCCGGTTTATGAATGAAAATTTAATCAACTATTATCTCTTCAAGTTATAAACGAAAAAGAGTACAAAATCACAGTAAAATGTTGCATTTTCTAATGGGAGGGGCCAGCAACAGTGTCAATGTTCTGTTTTCCCATTGTTTAAGCTGTCGAGCACCATTTTGGAGAAATGCCAGCGACACCGTTAATGTAATGTAACCAACAGTTTTAAGAAGAATTGGTCTTTTTTCTTTGGTCGATCCGGCACCGGTACCGGCAGGCGTAGACACGACATCGGCATCTGCATTCTTCATTTGACCGACACCGACGCCTTCGCCCTTTTTTAAGGGGAGGCCCCCTATAACCCCAGTTATTCGCCCCCATCACTACTTATAATGGCAGTGCTGGGGAAATGCACACTAAAACCCTCTTGTTATTCCTACACTATGCCTTGGTGGTGGGGCTACTCGTACGGTATCTGCTCTGGCTCTTCCGTGGCCCAAGTGCTCGTTAAGATATTGGTTCCGGCTATACGACTTGATAAGCTATGCTTGAGGCCTGCGGGTTACTTGAAAACTCCGACTCCAGGAATAGCTACTCACTTGAAAGAAGAAGATCAGTCCCGGCCGGGAATCGAACCCAGCACCCTCGTTTCGAAGGCAGGGCTACTACTTACTAAGCTATGGAGCTACAATATTTTGCTAATATGTTTATCTAAAAGGAATCCTATTCTCTAGTTCTAGACTAGTTTAAGTTTCAAAACGTGAAATCATATTTTCGTCTTAATATGATTGGGCATTACGAAAATACAAACGTTTTTATTAATTCACATAATTCATATTACATTTCTTGTTGTTTCATATTAACTTTATGTGAAATGTTCTTTGATCAGATACAGTTTATTGACTCGTAACTTAGACATTTTAAAATTCACATAACATTTTACGATGCCAATGTGTGTAATTGTTTGTGTAATAATCCTGTTTTGCAATGAGAAATCACGCGTACATCGACTTATATTATATCTACATTGGTTTTAATAATTCAGCATGTTGAATATAAAATTGACAAATAAAATCGTTCTTGTGAGCATTTTTGTTTTCCCTTGATTTTTCAATACCCTGCATTTCATTTATCTCGCATATTTTTAGCAATTTATTCACATTTTTTATGTGATTTTTCATGTTTGGGATTTATATGCAAATTATTAAAGTTTTGTGACAAAACGATTCTTGATGGCGTTACATGCGTTATACAGTCTGCAATATCACCCAAAGGGATGTAAAAATTAAAATCATTTTATTTTCATTTAGTTATAATTTACTACAGGGGGTAATAGGGGTTACAAAAAATAAATTGAGAACTTTCATGTAAAAATACATCTTTAGTTATATCGAACTATTTTTATTCAGACCGCAATCAAGCAAAGTGTGTACTGTTACCGGAAGTGGAAACGAGTCAGAACCTGCTTTACCATTTTCAATTTGCTGAAGTGAGTAATCAGATGGTTGCTACTACCGGGAAATATTTTAAATGCACATAGTATTTTCGAACAGTTACTCAAAACTTATTGTTTATGAAATCATTCTATACTCTGACTTCCAACATTCGTAGCCTGCCGTAGCCAATTCGTAGTAGACTCTACGAAATGTCTACGAGATGATAGCTCCATAGTATGGCGGTATATATATATATATATATATAAAATTACTCTTACAATGTTAGGTAGTTTTCGAAGCGAGGGCAGACTTTGTCTGATGAGCGTAATTTTATTTCTCTGGTCATAGGTGTTTATCTTATGTTTATGTGTTTGTGCATACCACCTGCAACACAAAGAATCCTAGTGCCGGGGAATGAGAGTGTAAAAGTTTTTTGTATTATATTTCCCAAATCAGTAGCTAAATTATAATAAAAAAATAATGATCAGATACATTTTATCAGTATAAATTTATTTAATAAATACTTCAAATTTATAAAGGTATCTGTAAGTCAAATAAGTAGGTATGTTAGTTATATCAGCCGCATATAACAAGAACCTCATCAAGTGCAAGATATATATTATCATTGTTTTGCTTGTCCGTCTTGTCCAGCTCACAGCTACTTCACGCATGCCATATTCAAGTCTCGTAGATCCGAACACTCGTTTCAACACACCAGATCTATGATCCGTAGCGCTTCACAAGCGTAAAACAAGTTCAATACGTTTTGTTTCTGAAAATGCATCATGCTCATCACAAATAGTCTTAATTCACCGCAAACTACGAACTCTCGATACAATAGGATCGTTTGAATAATGGGGAGTTATTTGACGGCCACATACATAGAACCTTATCAAGTGGAACCACCAAATACCACCACGAATGTAATTCGATTACATTGAATAGCTATAATACTGAAAAAATAATGATAAAAAATCTCTACAAAGATGGTTCTGAAAGCAACGTACATCACGCAAACGATCTGGGAATTTTGCAATTTTGCAATAATATATAGGGTTTCCCTACATCAACTGTCATACCGCGGTTCCCGATACAACACCCGCTCATTAGAAGATCTTCCCTTTTCTCGTAGATTTAAGGTTGGTTCTTAAAAAGGTTAAATTTGTAAAATAAAATGTTTTTACTAACACAAATTACTGTGTTTTGTGTAACCACTACATGTTTTCTTTAAAATTGAGGGCATTCGTAGGGCGATAAAACTAAATGCCAGCCTCTATATAACTAAGCAAAGGTTTTGTGAAACTCCTCTTAACCAGAATAGTGATGAGCTAGCTGTAGATCACATAGCAAAGTACTTAAATATTTGCTTGGAAATAAAATACCGACTAAAACTTGTTCAAAATTCCCCAAAAACGTCCCGAATTTCATGTCGAGATGTGTCGAATAAGTTTTAAGATAACATTTTTTATTATGAATTTAACATAAATGTATGTTTATCATGAAACACAGTTATCAAGTTCAATTGGTTTCATTGAGAAACATTATATAATTGTGTATGAACTCTTGACCCTATTCTTAAGTATTGGAAGACTCAATTTGATTCGGTTACTATTCTCATTCTTATGCCTCCTATTTCAGGCAATCTTTTACCCACACGCTTATATAGGATTGCAGCACAAACGCAAAATGTATGTGATAACAGTACTACCCTAAACGAATATTACACATTCATCAATTTCTAATGGTTTACCCCGCAGTGGCAAACAATCAGAAGCTGGCGTAGCTAGAACTATCGCCACTTCAAGAACTATAGCTTATACATTGTTACTCTTGAGTCGCAGCCAGTTTTTCTCGACATTCGTTTAATGCTGTGGTTTCGTTGGTGCAGTGCCATCTTCCAGTAATGGTTGCTGCGGTTCAGAACCCTAGTTGAAGTTTTTTGTTTGAATTGAGGAATCCCAATTTATGAAAATAGCTTCAGTGTAACAGTAATACGGAATGTGGAATTCTTCTTTGATAAAATGCTTTCGTTGAAACACGGTACGAGTTGAATGTTTTCTAGTAACTATGCAATAATTTAAAAGGAAATAATACAATACAGAGTCAATCGAATCAACTTCGGTGAAATATTTTGTTCATAATATATGAAATTGATTCGAATAAGTTTATCAATTATGCCAAATTATGCAATTCACCCCAGGGTGCTGCATGTTACCTTTTTTGTTCATGGGGAAATGCACACACATACCGCCACTGGGAGACTGAGTGGTCATGTGGGACTAGATGGTAATGACCCACAAAAACCCAGCCACTTGTGGCAGTAACACGGGAACATTTGCACATACTTCTGCGAACCTGCCGCGGCTGTCCGTGTTTGGACCTCTCTTCTTGGGCATCGAGTGCTACTTCTCCTGTTTGCGACCCGCCAGGATATATGGCGCGTCGCTACCACCTCATGTACTACCTAAGCTAATTTTACGATTCAGAGCTGTAAAAATGCATGTAAGTTAAAATAAATTATATATGTATAGCATAGGACTGTGGACCTCTAGTTAGACTAGTCAATTCCTTTGTATGAAAAATAATTGGATTCACAATTCCATTCCCAGAATTTACAAATTGAGTTGTTCAGTGATTTCATAGTTTGCTTTGTTTTAAATTCAGACAATGCATATTCGACTAGATATAGTCATTGAACCGATTACTTGATTACCGTAACGGTGTGTTTCGGGACTTTATTTTTTTCTAAAATTTGTGTGATGAATAAACAAATGTTCGTGTGTTATGTTATAACTATATAATACTTATATAAATAGCTATATAAAAGTGATTATGTCATTGGCGTAGTTAGACTATCCCGTAGCATTAAGTGAGAGCCAGTGTTATTTTTTCTTTCCGCATTAAAAGAATACACTTCCGGCAAAATGTAATTTATTTACTAAACGCATAAGCCCGCTATCTATTTGAACATGTGTCCTATCTCTGGGGAGCCAAATGCGTACAGGAAAGGGATCGGAATTTTCCACACGTCCCTATTTTAATTATTCAACGTTCTACGTATCTCTACTTCAGCATTGCTAGAACGGTACGAACTTCGTACAAAGCTTTTTCGTAGCTTCGATCATATTGGGTGTGTGAATATGACTCCGCCCTTTCTCAACAGATGTCGTTTTTAGTATTGTTTACGTGTACTAATAAATGACCATACTTGTATTCGATAGTACTGAATGTCAGCTATCTAACGCATTTTATGATATTTGGTTGAAGTGTAAGCAACAATTATTTTCACCTTTTCGAAAATGTCGGTTTTTATTCCAAATAAACGTCATTTGCGGGAAGTGTTATTACATTATTTTATTGCGAAGAAAACTGCAGCGGAAACTTATCGTTTGCTTGTGGTGAGCATGCTCCGTCTAATACAACTTGCAAGGAATGGTTTCGACGATTTCAAAATAACGATTTTAGTACTGAGGATAAAGAACATGGAAAACCACCAAAAAAATTTGAAGATGCTGAATTGGAAGCATTATTGGCGGAAGATTCTTGCCAAACTCAATCAGAATTAGCTGCAGCATTAAATGTTGATCGTTCAACTGTTGCAAAGCGTTTACAAATGATGGGAATGATTCAAAAAGCCGGTTACTGGGTTCCACATGATTTAAAAGAAAGAGACATGGAACGTCGGAAAACCATTTGTGAAATGCTGCTTCAAAGACAGCAAAGAAAAGGATTTTTGCATCGGATAGTCACAGGAGACGAAAAATGGATACACTACGAAAATCCTAAACGCAAAAAAGCTTGGGTGAAACCAGGCGAACCAGGCCCATCACAGCCAAAAATAAATATTCACTGTGCCAAGGTCATGCTCTGTATTTGGTGGGATCAGAAAGGTATTGTATATTATGAGTTGCTCAAACCCTCTGAAACTATTAATGGAGAAGTTTACCGACGACAACTAATGCGTTTGAAGCGAGCCATAGAAGAAAAACGACCAGAATGGGTGAATAGACATAACAAATTAGTTCTTCAGCATGACAATGCCAAACCGCATACCGCAGAAGTCGTAAAAAGATATTTAGAGGGACAGGACTGGGAAGTGTTACCCCACCCGCCATATTCACCAGACATAGCTCCTTCGGATTACCACCTATTCCGGACGATGCAGACAGACCTTACTGGAGAAAAGTTTACTTCATGTGAAAGTATCAAAATTTGGATTGACAACTGGATAAGCTCAAAAGACCAGGACTTCTTCCAGCAAGGAATACGAAAACTACCTGAACGATGGGCGAAGGTTGTAGCTGCAGATGGAGCATACTTTCAATAAATTTTTTTTTAATTTTGTAAGCGAACAAATGTGTTTTATTTTGACAAAAAGGGGCGGAGTCATATTCACACACCTATTATTTTGTGATCATATTGTTGTGTAGATAAAAGTATATTTGCCTAATTAACTAATTAAGTCATTTTTTAATAAAAATTTACGTTCTCATATTTTGGTCGTTTTAGTAAGCATTTATGAATTTTATTATCATTTTCTCCATGCAAATGAAAAAAAGAAATGGTTGATAAGTGAATGAAATATTGAAACTCGAATGTGCATATCACAGTAATTCTTTAACTTAAGATGTCACCTGTACTACCTACCCGAGATAAAAAAAGGATTAAGATTATTATGATTATGATTATTTAAGTAGGTACTAAAAAAAACTTGGAGAAATAAGGCTATCAAATGTTCTTCACATGGCATAATACACTACCCCGAACTTCTTTTATCTAAATGTGGTGTACAATAATGAGTCGTATAACATCTTCCAATCCAAATTGGGTATTCTTAGTTCATCAAAAACGATCACCATTCGCGTTAAGAGTAAAGATGTCATACCTTTTCCGGACCTAGTTTGTAGGAATCGCCATATATCATCTGGCAATCTTACTCCACTTGTATTGCCGTCTTTGGATTTACAGCCGATTTGTTAGATAAATGTTTGGTACATGAGTAATGTGGAGTTATCTATAGTGCGTACGTACGTACTTCCTATCTGAGTTGTCGTTGTGAATTCGAATGGAACAAAATCGTTGTGGAAATTCGCGAAGGAAGATTTCATTCAGATTATGATTTGTGGTGGGGCGCCTCGGCTGTGTCACCACTGAATAAAGTCATGTCACCAAACGATTTGTTGTGTTCCGTGATGCTAAGTGTTGCCATACAGGGACCGTATTTTATGCCTGATATAATATTAAAATCAGTTTACATGCATTACCACGAAAAGTAGCTTTTAAAGTATTTTAAGCTTGTTACATTTTGAATGGCCTCACAGATTAGTTGGAAGTAGCTTCGGTGCTGTAGGTTGTGAGTTCGATTCCCAAGGACCAATATTTGTTTGTTCGGGTTATACGTATGTATTTTATAAAAAGCTTATAAGTGTTCTGTCAATAATCAGTTTTCTTTTCCACCAGAGAAATTTCCCTGAATAATTATTTATTTCTTAAAACGTTCTGAGATGGCCTTTCTTCAATTTAATATATCTGATATCTCCTGCGATCTGCGTAGAACAGTACCCATGATCTTTGCTTACCTAAATAAAATTAGAGCTGTATTTATTTACCTTAATTTAATAAAAATGAGTGGCTACATATTACTTTAATTGAACTTCAAATAAGTGGTTATAATATCAAAACTCGATGTTGGGCCACTCGAACTAAAAAACACGGTGAGAGTTTGGAAGCCGCCTCATTACAAGAGCTCTCCGACCGTAAAATGAAGTAATAAAGCCAAATTGTATTTCCCAGATTGTGTTGGTTTAAAACCACCAAATGCTTGGCTTAGCTTTTTTGTATTTCTTTTAAGGTTTCGAACCCAGAGGTTAAAGGCACCCCTGTTATTAAGCTTATGTCTTATGCGGTTCTTGAATATGTATCTTTTTAACATCCAACGCAAAAAGAGGTAAAAGAGGTGTTGTAAGTTTAACAACGTTAACAACGTTAAACAACGTTAACACGTTCATACCTCTGCACTAGGATTCCCTGTGTCGCAGAAAGAAGACAAACACCCAAGACCCGAGACCAAACTTCATGCTCACCAATCAAAGTGTGCCCCGGGTGGGAATCGAACCCGGGACCCCTCGCTTCGAAGGCAGGGCTACTATCAACTAAGCCACGGAGCCGTTAACGTGTGTCTGTTTGTGGCATCGTAGCCATCGTAGTAACAAATGGACGGATTCGAAATGCAGTTTGTTCTGTTTGAAAGCTCTCGTGATCGAGATAATTCGTAGCTTTCATTAATAACAGATCTTCATATAATTATTCTGGTGTTTAAAAATTATCAGCTCATTTCCATTACACCAAGCTTACTACTGGGGGATAATTATTTTTTTTAATTTTTTTTTTTCAAATTAACATTTGTACATTGGCCTTGGTCAAGGTGTGATCCAGGCAAAAAACCAAATGTTACATAATGTTTACCTAATGGTTTCTAACCTGGTTTGTCGACTTATATAGAAAACTAAGACTTACACTTACTTACATCTTTGCGTTCGAAACGCTCAGTTCAAATGCCACTTGGAAGATGAAAAAGATAATAAGCTGATTAACACCTTAATTAAAAGGTTCAGATAGATCTGATTTTAGTACTATTTTACTACTATAAATCATTATGTTTGCAATAAGCATTCTGTATTTTCATAGGTAATCATAATATACATTTTGATGCAACAAAAATTTTATATACCGCCCTTGAATACATAAACTCATCAAGTATTGATCAAAACATTATAATCTTGACACTCCAAGTCGTTACCCGTCACTTTACGAGCGCCAAATCCATATTTTGAAAAGATAATAACGGGTTCCAGATACTTAACCCGTACGTTCACTTTATTACCCGAACAGGAAACTTTCAAAATGTATTTGTGTCATAAAACTCTTTGGTGAAATTTATGGATTTTATCTTTTTAGATATTGTGGGTCATTTTGTGGTTGCTGTTGACATGTTCTAAATAGGATTCTTATCTCATCTCTGTATCCCGTATGAAATAACATCCCTAAGGATAGGATTGCATCTATATGGTTGTTATATCATACGGGTTTGCTTGTGCGTAAATTAAAACAAGAGACTGATTTAAAAGTCGTTTTTTTACGAAATATCTCATGGGCTCCAATCTAAAGAAACATATCATCCAAATCGGCCGACTTTATTAATTATTATCAAAAGATATTTAATCATCAAAGATATTGCGTAATTAATTTGTTGCGTTATTTAATGCGTTATGCGTTATTTAATTATCAAAGGTATTGCGTAACAACTTGCAACTTGGGTTTTCTTATACATGGGTAGGCAAGTTCTGAATCGTTTTGATGTTGTCTTTGGGCAGAGGTAATCACTAACTTCAGGTGAACCTAATTCATTCTGTCACTAATAGCATAAAAAAACACACACATAGGTACATTACAATTGCATGGAGCCGAATTGAAAATGTCTTCCTTAGTTTTCAGATGAATAAAAGAAAGAAATTGTTGCAAAAAAATAGCGAGAGAGGCATTTTTTTTAACGTTTAATCATTAGCTCGGTTTTTTTTAATTTGCTTGAAATTTGTGCAGGTTCATTAAAATTTTCAGCTCCTAAAACTCTGTTCACGTACCAGCCAGTCAAGACTTTTATTTTTAAACTAGCTAACCCCCGCAACTTCGTCCAAGTGGCACAAAACTTTGTTTTTTGCGCAGAACACATTTTTTTTTTCTTTGTCTCATTTAAATCACTCCTTATAACTAATCAAAATCGGTCCAGCCGTTTTAGAGATTAGTCGGACAAACAGACAGGCAGAAAAACAATTTAAAAAAATATGTTTTTATATACCTTACTTTAAAAAACATATTTTTTTTATATGCATTTAGTGAAAAACATTTTTTTTATATTACAAATAGACACTTAAATTTTATTTATTTGTATAGATATGTAAATACCCAATTTGATGGGGGAACAAAGATTTAATATATGTTTGAGAGAAGGGCGAAGATATCAGATTATGGGACGCCAGTGGATTTAATATCCTCATTACCATAATCGTGATGTGTGAACGTTATGATCGCTGCACGCTGCATACTTACGGCCTATAAAACATCGATCGGTGGTATTACTTCTACTAGCGAGGGGTCCCGGGTTTGATCCCCCGCTGGGAACATTTGTGCGAGGTGGCCCACAGGCACAGACGTCAACGTGCACCTATGAGTTTTTTCACTTGAAAAATCTAAGTGCACAATACCACGTTCTCGAGACGGTGAAAGAAAACATCGTGAGACAATCGGCATGTCTTAGAACCAAAAATTCGAAGATTTGTGACATCTACCAATCCGGATTGGGCTCCCGTGGTGGCCCATTCACCCTCAATTATCGAGAGTAGGCCGGTGTCAGCAGTTGGAATATTAGAGGCTGGTACGGGCACATTTTGCTCGGTGAGCATGAAGTTTGTTCTCGGGTCTTTGGTGTTTTTATTGTGTTTCTATTTGTCCATGGACGCGAAAAACTAGCGACAGTATATGTATATATTTTCGTAAAGTTTTGGTAAGTATTTTATTAGTTATCTGTATCTAAGTTTGATCTAAGACGGTGCTGTTTGAAATGTCAATGAATTAATTTCTTAATTTTTTTTTTATGTCAATTAGTGACAGAACGAGCTGAGGGCCCACCTGATGGTAAGTGGTGACCCTCGCCCATGACAACAGTAATGCGTGCGACTCATAATGAGATCCAAATTTTTACTGAGTCGCATTCATCCTGCTGCGTCCATCACCCGAGGGGATGATACGTCAGATGCGCATGTGATTCCACCGGCAGCCACACCCTTCCACCGGAACACAGTAATGCGAGCACCTGCTTGGCGGCAGATTCCAGATGTGGTGGCAGTACCTCTCCGGACGAACTTGGCACAAGTTCTACTGCTACTTTTGGTTACTCCTTTAGCACCACCCAAGGGGTACGTGTAGGGAATCAAAGGGTACACACGAGCAACTGGAAAAAAATTAATTGCTGATAAAATAGGTCATTCAATTGGTTGAGGCTAAACAATCAAGATCTTTGCTAGGTGCATGCTACGTGACATTCTCTAGCGAATCAATAGACCCTTCTATTATTAAAGTTCTTAGACTTGCCGTATTGACACTCAGTGCATCCCGCTTACTTATGGTCTATAAAAGTTATCGATCGGTCCATTTGCTCGCGTCCGCAGGTATGTACCCTTTGTTTCTCTACACGTACCCCCTGGGTGGTGCGAAAGGAGCAACCAAAAGTGGCAGTAGAACTTGTGCCAGGTTGTGTATTGTTAAGACATTATTCGCATTCCATACTATTTATTATAAAAACGTACTGCGTCGTCAATAAATAAAGAGAGAATGTACTCTTCATAGAATTAGAGACTAGTCTTAACAAGTTAGGACATGTTTCAATTATGAATTTTCACATATATTATGTAAACTGACATTACTTATGAGACAACCCTATATAAAATATAGAATTTCAACAGAAAACGACAGAAGTGATCACCGGTACAAATGATCCCCCATTACGCGAGCGACGCGTTGAGAAGAAATAACCCTTTAGATGCAGCTCGGCGGGAAATGTAGCAACAACACATGGTTATTCTAATACGACAACTAAACTAAGTTCATCTTACCTTCTAGCGTTCCCACTACGACGGCCACCCTTTATGGAAGTAGCTCTGCTCGAAACGAGAGGTCCAGGGTTCGATTTCCGGTTGGGACATAGTTTGTGTGGGAGCATGAAGTTTGTTCTCTGGTTGGGAGTTTTTGTTGTGTTTGTGTGTTTGTGCATGCCATCTGCGACACGGGGAATTCTTGGGGTGTGAGTGTGTAAACATTTAAACTATGATACGGCATAGTGTTTTAAGGGACAAGCGCCTCAATAACCGCGTATAGGAAATGTTAGTTTTCATGTGATGTTTCCTTTCACCATTTTGAGAACGTGGTATTGCGGACAAGTAGAAAATTATAGGTTCACTTTTGGATCTTAGCCACCTTTGGAAATAACAATAAATTTTCGCTGAGGATCAAACCCAGGACCCCTTGCTTTGAACGCTGGATTACCACTAATTTAGCAAACGGAGACGTTAAAATATATATATGAAAATACGCAATCGGAAATCATTGCGTGAAATATTTTGTAAATTAAAATCAACATACAACCCATCAACTATTGAAAAGTGTTCGAACGAACTGTTCGTAGAACACTTCTCGTTTTCGCGAAAGTTAAAATTGAAACTATTACATAATATTATTACGCACCTTTTCCACTTCCAAACTTTTTGGAAAATGGTCGAATCTACCAGAAAACCCACTCAATACCTGTTGTATTCCGTCCGATGCATAGTAATAGCCAATTACAGCGCGCAAAGCTTGCTCGTTCGTTACAGTTATCAACAACGCTTTAATTGGGATAATCCTGGTAAATTCAGTTTCATTTTGAACGTGATAAAATAAATTTTGAATGGTTGAGGGTAGTTTTCCGCATTAAGGAAATTGAGAGATTAAAATGAGGGGTTGTGAGTTTAAATTAGGTAAGGTAGGCTTGGCGAATTATTCAAATAAACTTTAATTTTGCCGGGCTTAAGTGGAAATGTTGGCGTTCGGTTTTAAAGGTTTGTTGAAAAAAGGTTTAAAAGCTTTTTATTTGGTGAATACCAGATAAAAAGCTATATCCTCTTTTTCAATGTATTACACGTTTAAATTTAATATTATTGGCAATGGAATTTGGGTATTTTTTACACTTTAATTTAGTTATTTTGAAATCTACATTTTGAGACATTAAATCCTTATCACCTTGTACGAGTAAAAGTCGCAACACGATGCTAACTTTGCCTACATCATATGTTGTTTAATCGAGGGGTAATTATCTATACTTTCTTTTGATTGTTAGTTGCTGATGTTTTTTACACCTTTACGTGGAGAGATGAAAGCGCAAGGCTCTCAATTGGGTTTTTTGAGCACTGATGACAATCCAGACGATTATCAAGGTATTCCAAATACCAAGTACAAAAATATGTTATCCATCGAAAGTTGACAATAATTTAATCAACTGAAATCAAGATTAAGACTTTTTAACATGATATCAACCGCGAAGAAAATTATACAATATCTCAAACACAAAAGTTGTGTCGGAATTTGCATAGTAAAATTGTATTTAATTTCGATTAGAACTTTATGCTTTTGAGATAAAGTTTATTTTATTTGTTTTTAACGACCCCGCGTTATTTAAAGTCCGATGGTAGTGTAGAAAAAGTTCTAAATCTACATAATAACATATTATAGTTCCTCCGCACCAGCCTCTAATGTTCCCACTGCAGGGACACCGGCCTACTCTCGATAATTGAGAGTGAATGGCTCTGATCTACCACGGGAGCCCAATCCGGATTGGTAGATGTCGCATGTCTTCGAAATTTAGTTATAAGACATACCGGTTTCCTCACGATGTTTTCCGTCACCGTTTATAGCGCACATAAATTTTTCAAGTGAAAAAACTCATTGTTGTCCGTGTGGGTTTGAACCAGCGACCTTCAGATTGAAAGTCGGCGTCTGTGCCCCTGGGCCACCACGCTCTTATATTATGTTCAAGGTTATTCTATACATTTTGAGTCGGTGTGTCAGCTAAGCTATTACAGTACGCAGTTGAAAGGTGTTTAGAATTGTTGCTAATGTAAAAATGCATTTCAACGTTCGCTAGAGCCGGTAAAGTTTATTTAGAGATTTTAATGCTAAAATGAGCTTTATTTCCTTGACTTGTTTTTTTAATTTTGGGGGGTCTAGTTGCTCGCGTCTGTAGGTGAGTACCCTTTGAATCCCTGCACGTATGCTTTAGGTATTGCTGTTGTTATGGGCGGAGGACTTAATATAATGTGGTTACGGGTCCAACTTCCAAAACATAAAAAACAACATGATAAAAAAACTTGTAGGTAGTTTCGTGGTTTAAATAGTTGCCAATGAATATGGATTAATTTTACAAGAAGTAAAGTCACTATACGTTAAAAATGAATGCGTGATAAGCTCACTGGTTGTCATGTGTACTTGATATTTCACATGATACCCGCAAGTGACTGTGGCCGATTGGAACCGCTTAACCTTTCCGGGGAAAAAGCGGGTCGAAGAATGAATGAATAAATAAATATTCATGGATACTTCACACAGCGTGGTGAGAGCGTGGTGGCCCAGTGGCACAGACGCCGAATTTCAATCTGAAGGTCGCTGGTTCAAACCCACACGTGCACCAATGAGTTTTTTCACTAGAAAAATTTATGTGCGCAATACCACGTTCTCAAAACGGTGACGGAAATCATCGTGATAAAACCGGCATGTCTTAGAACCAAAAATTCGATGACATGTGACATCTACCAATCCGGATTGGGCTCCCGTGGTAGATCAGAGCCCATTCACTCTCAATTATAGAGAGTAGGCCGGTGTCCCTGCAGTGGGAATATTGGAGGCTGGTACGGTACTTCACACAGCGCAATCTTATGAGCCCTATTTTAACAATTTAAAACTATATCACTACATAATTGCATTACTTACAATTATTTAACCGACCTCACAGCTTTCTGCTCTGTAACTTGTGGGTTCGATTCGTATTGAGCACAAGCATTGAAAATAATGTAGCATAGTATGTTTAGTTCGGGGCCAGATAGCGCTTTGTATACCTAATATCCTTGAATATTTATACATTACATATTCTGTATTTATCTTATAGGATAATCAAATGCTAAACTAACCTATTTCGTCAACGACAAAAAATATTTCATAATCTACAGTGGAAACTCCAAAACAATTAAAGAGCGATTATACAAAATTATTCTCCGTCGAGAAAATTTGCATAACCAGGAAATTAACGCAGCACCAGCGAGGGTCCCGTAAGACCTTTTGGTTAACTGTGACATTACAAATTATTTGTGTCTCGGTGAAAGCCGGCTTATGGTATAACTACTAATTCCTAGGTTCATATTTTTGTTTACGTTTACAAAACCCTGAAAATACTTTCTGCTCACGTTCGTACGTGACGACATGCGATGTACCCTTGGTTAATGACATCATATGTCGGTACATACCTAAGAAACGTCAAAGTACCTTTTAGAGGGAAATATTAAAATAGGCAATTAAAGGATATAATATTAAAAGATTAAAGACAAGAGGCAGACTAAAGAAAAATGGATGGATTGTGTGAAAGATGATATGCGTAAGAAAGGAGTGAGTACTGAGATGACGACTGAGAGAGGAAAATGGAAGTAAAATACATGTTGTGCCTACCCCACTTAGTGTGGGATAAGGGCAGGAAGATGATGATTAAAATAGGCAATTAATTAATTTATTAGTTGTTACGTACCGAAGACTCATTAAAATACGCCAAATTTAGGGAAAAATATTTAAGTGGCAAATAATTCATTAATTAATTTACAAGAAATTACAAAGACAAACTTCGACATAATTCCCATTCCACTAATCCTTCGATTCAATCACGGTAGCATAATTAGCGAGTATTTAGTTTTACATTACAATTAACCAACTAAAAGGAATGTTCCGTAAAATTTCATGAATATCCTTAAAATATGAAGTCTTTTTCTTTTTGAACTCCATCATGTTTTAATAATATTTTAGTTAATTCTCCGTTTTTAAACTTATGCTAATTTTGTTAACTTCTCCACTACATCACTACATATTATAAAATAAAGTTCCCCTACCGCGTTTATCTGTGTATCTAAATGCGGTAAACATTTCCAAACGGAACCGTTTTACACCAAATAATCAGAGAACCTAATTTATGAGGAAGATTTAGGTGTATATTTACTTAATTAAGGTTCTATGTAGATTTAAAATATGACGAATATCTTTAAATTTTTTCCCAATATCTTATGAAAACAATGTATTGCGGAATTATTTGAAAGACAATAATTCCGAAATACTTTGTTGTTGAAGTGACAGAGTTGAAAAGTTTAAATGGTCACAAAATGGGTAATATATAATATTTTCTTTTTAATTAGAGTATAATTTTCTTTATTTTATCTAGATTAATACTACCTCTATCCAAACTATTCATGTCTGACGATCTATGATAAATGTAGTAAAATGTTTACATGTGTGATTTTGGTATGTAGGTCTAGTACCTTATTTTGCGTGGATAAAACTCATTGAATAAGCAGAAGTCGTCCAAATCACGCGACCGCCACGCCGTCCGGTGGTGGAAACACATGAAATTACGCCTAGTAGGAAGAATGTTAGTTACATTATAATATAAATACACAACAATCGTACAACAAAAAAAAATGTAGGCATTATATGCGTACGAAACCGGGGACAGGTTATTTGTTCAATTTAAAGGAAATCTAGACTAAATTTAATAAAAAATATAGGCCCGTTCCAATTTTTTTTCAGCCCAGTCATTGGATCTCTCATAATTTATTTAACTTGGGATCCCTAGCTTTGAAGGCTGTGAGCTAACCGAACCGTGATGGAATTTTTACACTGCCCGTAATTAATAGTAAATTCTTTTATAGAAAAAATGCTTTGAATGGAAATTTAACATAATTAAAGCAGAAATGTTTCAAAAGCAATTATAGGATTCTCTGAACTACTCTTGTTGGGAAAATTACTTTAACCGAGAAGTACATAGTAAATGGTAAACAGTAAAATGTATGGTACATAGTAAATACAGAAGCTAGTACTATTATTTATTCTGTGCCGGCCGGCCGCGTACAACGCGTAAAGATGACATAAAACGATCTCGGATCTACTCAGGGGGTCTATGTTGCTCCCATCTGTGGTGTGTCTCAACACGTGTCCCCCGGGCGATGCGAAAGAAGCAACCCAAGGTAGTAGTAGAACTTGTGCCAAGTTCCTCCGGAGAAATACTATCACCACACCTGGTAATCCACAACGCAGTAGTGCACTCGCATTTTTGTGTTCCGGTGTGCAAAAAATTACAGGCACCTGAGGCGTTACCTCCCGTTTCAAGGCGTAGCGTGATGTGACTTGGGTCTTTTCATACTTCAGTAGAAGGGTGGGTCATAATCACTTAACATCAGCTGGGGTTTTCAGCTGATACATAATAATATTAATTTAAAAAAACTCAATCGGACGTGTGACCAACATAATACTATACTATCCGATGGTACGCGCCGCTGAGAGCATGCACCATTTTCGCGCATTGTACGCGGGCAACCCTCACTATATATTTACTTTGTGCCACGAGTTTGCCTGCAGCATAGTACTTAGCCATTTTACCGGCTTGAAAGCCACTGACTACTAAAATATTCTATTTGTGCGTAGGTCAGTACAGCCCTTGAATTATTGCGCAGTAGTACAAATGGTTGTGCTAGGTTATGAGGTAATGTATCGTTATAATTATGTTTGCGGAACCCCTCTTGGTTCCGTAGTGTTTTTCAACCGACTCCCAGAGGTTATAAATTTGCTTTTTCTGTTTTTGTTTATTATTTCATTTCTCCGTCATTTATCAACCGATTTAGATTTTTTTTATTTGAAAGGTCTTTCAAATTGGTCCCATAATTTTTTTATTAAAATCGGTTTTATTGCTTGGTAATAAAAACAAAATAACTAGAAAAAATATGTCGTCCAAGTAAACGAAACTACATCTTTTGATTTCCTGTGACTATTTTCTATGCCCGTTGTATTAAAATGTTTCTTATTTTAAATGGTACTCCATGAGTGCGAGAAATAAGAGATGATAGAATTGAAGTAATTTTCTTTTCGATTTTTAAATCAGTCTTTTGTTTATGTTACAAAATTATTTATAAAAATCTAAATTCCGAATTTTTTTTTTTGATTTTTTGATCTTTATTTTTTTTTACCGAAGTTACAATTACTTTGCGATGCCGCTGTCACCTGACCAGTATCGTGGCGGTATCGCAACGTACCGTGTGGAATGGTTTTGACTCAGTATTATAAATGTAACTATAATCTGATGTACAATTTATGTCCATACTTCTAACGGAAACCATAAGACAAATAAAATGCGCCATTCGGCTTCCCATATATATATTTTGTGGATTTTTATTGGAAAACTTTTTACATTGATCTGATTGTTGGCATGGTTTAGATATTCGCAGATACATACGGAGCAAACTATAGCGCTCACGAAATACTATCTTAAAAGCCAGCACCGCATCGGCGTTGCCTCTGGTATTATCGATATATCATTAAAAAAACTATATAATAACTAAACAAACCCTATGTTGTCTTCACTATGAGGGTTCAATAGGGCTTTAACACAAATCAAGTGCAAATTTAATTTATTATGGTTTATGATGGTTAAGATTGGAAAGTCCTAATGGTTTCTTGCCTCGGTAGCGCGATAAATATGTCTCATAGCATCTTAAAACCCAACAGTGTGTTCCTCCACGAGGCTTCAGTTGATGGAGACCACGGATACGCAATGAAACAATACCATAGCGAAAAAAAAAAATAGTTTCCACTGGTCAATGCACAGGATGGACAAAAAACACAATATAATTTCTAGCTCAACATGCCAGCTCGATTCCTCAATCGATTCCGCAATCGATCGACTGGGGGTCGACGGGATGGATTAAGGAATCGATCCCGTTGGTACAGCATTGAAGGCACAATTTGTATTGTGAACAAAAATGTTGTTCTTGGGTCTTGAGTGTTTGTGTTGTTGTTTGTATCCATGCCACCTAAAACACAAGGAATCCTAGTGCAGGAATATGGGTAAGCGTCTATGTTTATTACGAGAACAATATACCTAAAGTCTGTGACGAAATTCGTAAGGAAACCACTTGCTTACTACAGCGGGCAACACAATGTAGATCCATTTTTGTTAAATTATCTACACACATATATATTACTTTAATTTATTATTTTAAAGTTAAGATTTTAGATTTTTTTCTATATGTTGTTATATAAGTATGGATTAATCTGAATTAAAATAATAACTAAGATACAATATCTAGATACATTATAACTCTTAGCTAAATGCATTAAGCGACATACTTTTCATTTACTTTAGCAATAAGCGTATTAATGTCAACTCTATAAAGAATATTTTATATCCCAGTACTTAACTGCTATTGTCAATAGTCATAGGAATATATGTTTACGGTCATTTTATTGGTCCGGCAGTAAGTTTCTTTGTTTTATTTGGGCTATAAAAATTGTATCGAGTTATTTTGTGATGGATATTTAGGATTATTACATTATTCAGGTATAAAACGAATATATACCGATTTTACAGCTTATTTACCGTCAATCAAATCATTGAAAGATACTAAGAAATTAAATTTATATTTAGTTATACATTTTTCCAAAGCTTATGATTGCATTAACCACTCAACTTTAAACCTCTTGGATCACAGAAATACCAACCAGATACATAAAACTCCTACAGCAAATATACTAACAGCATCGCTTTTATCAAGATAGATATTGGGACTTCCTTTCACATCAATAAAGGAGGTAAACATGTCGACACTCTGCCCCCAAAACTCTTCACATCTACACTGGAGGAGGTTTTTAAGACCCGACCACCCCACTGGAGAGAGAAAGGTATTCTTGTTGGTGAGAAAAGGTTAACCAACCTTTGGTTTGCCGAAGATATTGTTATTTTCTTCTCTTCAGCTTCAGAACTATAGAGGATATTCAACGAGTTGAATGGCGCTGGCCTCTAAGTTGGACATAGTATGAATAGATCAAAGAATGATGAAATTTCCAAGCTGCTCGAAGACCTCCGACAAATCTAATCGACTATATCAGTCCCATATATTAACGTACCTTCTGAAGCATGGAATAAATTGTCAGCGATCAGAATAGGCTCACAGTTCAGTTAGTAGTTGCTCTGCTTTCTGCACTGTAGGTCGTGGCTTCGTTAACAGGAACCCAGGATAATATGTGTAACAAATATAGGTGTTTATTCTGAATCTAGGTGTCAATATGTATTAAAATATTCTATCAGTTTAGCTATGCTTAGTTTGGGACTAGATGGCTTTTTAAAATGTACATAAAAAACAAAAAAATAATCCAAGCGTAGCTTTAAGCAGCAAGCGAAAATGCTATCTTTGTAACGGGCGAAAGTTTGTTCCAACATTTGATATTAATTTAACTCAGGTCTGATTTTGAACCTAAGTTGAATTTACGCAGAACATTGATGAATAGAGTGATTCTAAATTGAAATCGCTAGAACTAAAAGTTGGAAACTACGATCGTTCGAAACTGAACCCGTTCGCTGAAAGGAATCAAGTGCAAGTTTCTCCTTTACACGTCAATGCGTCAAATACACGAATCGCAAATTCTAGAAGAAACTCATAACTTGGAGTACGCAAGAAGTTTCCTACTGAATAAATTGTGTATGTAGAGTAATTTTGTTATCAAGGTGAGAAGCAGGGTTTTGGAATGAAACACACATAACCTTTAAGCAATTTTCAAATTTAATTATAATTATTAATGTAATTTCCCTTGACAATGCCCCTTTACAGCAGCATCACTTATCTATACCATTTCATCTAGAGTTTTATATTTATATTTATTCGTTGTGCGAACATGATGGTCCATAAGAGTGTAGTGCATAGGGAATCCTAGTGCAGAGGTGCACTAGGATTCCCTGTGTCGCAGATGGCATGGACAGACACAGAATCACAAGACAAACACCCAAGACCCTAGAACAAACTTTCATGCTCACCACACAAAGTATGCCCCGGCCGGGAATCGAACCCGGGACCCCTCGCTTCGAAGGCAGGGCTACTACCAAACAAGCCACGGAGCCGTCTATAAATATAAATATGTACGGATAAATATGTAATTTAATATAAACTAAAAATAATACCAATACTAGAATTGTTCATTCTAAATGATTAACTCTTACAATATCGTTTGTTCTATTCCGAAAATCGCAATGCTAAACAAGTGGTCGAAATCCAATATTTACAGGTTATAAAATCGTTATATTCAAATTAGTTGGTGGTGCAATTTATAAACTAGTTCGGATACCGGTAATATATACCCTTCTATTAATTTTGCTCGAGGGCGGATGCAGTACCAGCATCCGAATTATATGAGCAGAAAAAACTTTTTGCTCACGTAACAAATGCATAAGCTTAGATAAGACTAGTTAAACACGAAAAGCGACTGTAATTTGACATCTTGACTTGACATAGTCACGAATAGGTTTACTTCTCTGTGTAAAATTTGACGTGTCCAAATGATACTTGATATCTAAAGGAATGATTAACAAGTTTGAGTTTGAACCCGGGACTCGCTTCGAAGAAATCCACTAAGCTCATGGATCTATTAGCCAGTAGCAAAGTCAAAGTCAAAGTCAAAGTCAAAGTCAAAGTCAAAGTCAAAGTCAAAGTCAAAGTCAAAGTCAAAGTCAAAGTCAAAGTCAAAGTCAAAGTCAAAGTCAAAGTCAAAGTCAAAGTCAAAGTCAAAGTCAAAGTCAAAGTCAAAGTCAAAGTCAAAGTCAAAGTCAAAGTCAAAGTCAAAGTCAAAGTCAAAGTCAAAGTCAAAGTCAAAGTCAAAGTCAAAGTCAAAGTCAAAGTCAAAGTCAAAGTCAAAGTCAAAGTCAAAGTCAAAGTCAAAGTCAAAGTCAAAGTCAAAGTCAAAGTCAAAGTCAAAGTCAAAGTCAAAGTCAAAGTCAAAGTCAAAGTCAAAGTCAAAGTCAAAGTCAAAGTCAAAGTCAAAGTCAAAGTCAAAGTCAAAGTCAAAGTCAAAGTCAAAGTCAAAGTCAAAGTCAAAGTCAAAGTCAAAGTCAAAGTCAAAGTCAAAGTCAAAGTCAAAGTCAAAGTCAAAGTCAAAGTCAAAGTCAAAGTCATTTATTCCTTTAGATCTCAAGTATCATTTGGACACGTCAAATTTTACACATACATGTACACATATTCGTGAGCATATAACGTGTCACAGCAAAAAAAAATCATTTGCTTATAATTAATCAATTATTATCAAGAATTAGCTTCTTAGTTAAGCTGTTTGAATGGACGCGCGTTGATGCGTGTGGTAGCATTTCCAAGACGAGTAATATTACATGTATTTTTTAAAAATTTTAACGTTTTTTAGTACAACCTGATAACAAGATGAATAGCACAATAACGTTTAAAACACGTTTGATTGTGACAGTTCATCTGAATATGACTGGGGCACGCATAATTGCCTAAATTTAAAATCGCGCAACAACTAGCGAAGCCTGTTTTATTAACACTATCCAACCGGTAGGTATATTTTTGTACCGGAACTTCACTTCACGGAAAAGCTATCACAAATTTTATCAAAATGGATTGGGTCAACCAAAATAACTGTAAAAATATGTCAGTGATAGTGATAGTCTAGTGTTCCATATTTGGAATGTGTCCATATTTAATTTTTTTTTTTTTTTTTTTTTATGTCAATGTGTTACAGAACGAGCTGAGGGCCCACCTGATGGTAAGTGGTGACCCTCGCCCATGACAACAGCAATGCGTGCGACTCAGTATGAGATCCAAATCTTTACTGAGTCTCATTCATCCCGCTGCGTCCATCACCCGAGACGGGGATGATACGTCTCATGCGCATGTGATTTCACCGGCAGCCACACCCTTCCACCGGAACACAGTAATGCACCCACTACTGCTTGGCGGCAGATTCCAAATGTAATAACACCGCTATACGCCAACTCTTGTACTATACGTAAACAATGTATAACTTGTGAATCGAGTTCTGCCGCTAAAGCTATCAAGAAGTTTTGGCAGTTAAGCCATATAACTATTTGAATAAATATATTGGCATTATTAGTTTCCGCTAGTGAGGAAAATTACCAAACGGGTCTGGTTTGATAAATTCGTAATACATTGAGATATCATTGAACATATGTGATATTGGCAAGAGTAAATCGAAACATGTTGCTCGCATCAGTAGGTGAAATTCTTAGGGTCCCTACTCGTATCCCCCGGGTGGTGCGAAAGGAACAACCCAAAGAAGTAGAACTTGTGCCTGGTTCGTCCGGAGAAGGACATCACATCTGATTATCCGCTGCCAAGTCATGTTGCCGAGTTCCGGTGAAAGGGTGTGAGTGCCGGTGACATAAGAAGTAAAGTCGCAAGCCAGATCTAAACCTTATCTTAGATATATGATATATTTATTGTTGCTAGTAATGTGTAATGTGTGTCTAAATAAATAAATAAAATAAAATATATTCAAATTTAAATATACACGGTCATTATACATACATGGCGCCATCTTACCCAACGCTATGTGAACTAGATTACTGTTAGAATACTTATTTTTTAAGTACTTATAATAAATATTACCACCCAAATATATTTGTTTGTTACAAATAATTATGCTTGTCTTGAGTGGCAATTTTACATTTTACATTCTAGGTCGTGGGTTCACCCACGACCTAGAATGTAAAAGACGGCGCTATTGCTAACTGTACTGTGATGCCTATTAAAGACTCACAAAGACAAAGGTCCAGTTGCTCGCGTCCGTAGTTGTATATTCCCTTTGATTCCCTACACGTACCCCTGGGTGGTGCTAAAGGAGCAACCAAAAGTATCAGTAGAACTTGTGCCAAGTTCGTCCGGAGAGGTACTGCCTGGTGGCAGTACCTCTCCGGACATCGTACATCTGGAATCTGCCGCCAAGCAGTAGTGGTTGCATTACTGTGTTCCGGTGGAAGGGTATGGTTGCCGGTGAAATCACATGCGCATGAGACGTATCATCCCCGTCTCGGGTGATGGACGCAGCAGGATGAATGCGACTCAGTAAAGATTTGGAACTTCATCACACTCATAAAAACTCATCGAGCATAAAATTTATTCATCAACTTGTATCGGAGTTTGAATCAGTATTCATCAGCTCTCAGCTATCAGAATCTATACTAATCTAATCACATCCATCTATAACTTGGGTGTACTTGCTATGTATACAGGGTATCTAGACTTCATGTCTGGCATAAACTTCGAGATAAATTCGTTGAAATTAGTTCTACCTTACATTGTATCTTAAAATGACTGAATTCGATAGCGAATAGAGGAGTGTGGAAACGTAAGGCATACTTTGCCGACTACAAATAAATTGGGAAAAGAGCAGGGAGATGGTACCTACAGTATAGTACAATATTAGAGAAATAAATAAAAAAAAAATACATATGTGAACACCTATGTTACAATCGTTAGTAATTTATATGTGCAGTTTTTTTTAATTTGTACGTTGATTTTGAAGACATTAAAATGCACCATGATTCTTTTTTACCTTAAGCATACTACAGTTCTAAACTTAGAATATGCAATAAATATAAAGTTAATTTAACGAAAATGTTAAAAACCCTGTTTTGGTGTAATGTAATGAGCCGATTATCTACAAACGTCTAAAAATATATTCATAAATTTATATTTATTAAGATATTGTTATATAAATATTATATATCTCAGGTATAAACGTAAAGCACGTAAGCTTTCAATCAGAAAAAACCGGTCCATTCCCTCTCTTTGCGTCGGTGGTTAAAAACAAATTACACGTGTCTTTATTTTTTATGTGAGAAAGAGATACTAAATAAAATAAGTTGTTATAAAGTTAAATATATTTGGATTCGCAGTTTAGTTTGAAAAGAAATAGATAAGTGCGACGAACATAGATGTTTACTCTATGTCCAAATGTTAATATGTAATTCTGAAAAAAAATATATACTATTTTGTCATTAAAACTGGATCCCATTTTGGAGTGACGTCGATCGATGCAATGCCTATGAAAAAAAAGGATAAATAATTTTTGGGAACATAATATTTTGCCGCGTTCGTTTTCTGTGATATGCAAACATGAACACCCTATATAATACTGATCGGTATGCATCTAACCCTGTCTACTCGCATAGGAATTTTGCATCAGAATCTACTTTAGAAGAGGTTTCATAAGTTTATAATGAAACCCATTCTCAGAAGGGAATGGTTGTTCCTTTGTAAGTTGAAAGGTTATATATAAATAAATAAATAATCGATTACACACTGATTTATCATCTTACTAATATCTTGATAATCTCGATAACTAAATTTCAAAAATTACGTTTAAAATACAAAATTTAACTTTTAAAATGAGCTTACTTTTGCATAGTTAAACAAATTTTACGAAAAACTTGCGTTCCATAAGTAGTAACCATACATTTAATTGTCACAGAATTTCTGAAAATGTGTTTGGAATGTTTTCAGGCAAACATTCCGGCAACGTGATTTATTGATTATTTTACCACCATTGTTATTTATAGTTTACAAAGAACACAAAAAATGTCCAAAACTGGAACAATGTCCTTTGTTCCTAGTGGCTGTCCTGACATAGTGCCCCAAACGTTACCAAGATAGTATTTTGCTTGATGCCCTAACACTGAGGATAACATCCTGGAAACGAAATGTAACATTTCATCACCGTAACAAAAATTAAGCAAAATGATACAAGATAACATACATAAATCACATAGTTCGAAAGTTATGTCACATATTTTTATTTAGTTAAGTCACCATGATTTACTTACAATAAAATATGTAAATATCTTACAAAATTAAGAAAACTTCTACGCTTTACGAAGCGAAATAACTATGAATGAAAAAAAAAATGCAAACTGCAACTTCATTTAGTTTAATTATTATTTTCAACTAATTTTCAAAGGAGGTAATGTTCGTTACCTTTGAGCTCCGTCATTTATCAACCGATTTAGCAAATTCTTTTTTTATTTAAAAGGATATGCTTTTGGGTTGGTTTCATAGAAAGTTTATCACAACCGGTTCTATAGTTTGGTTGTTAAATCAAAATAACTGGAAAGTCCAAGTTAACGAAATTGCGTATTTTGCAATGTTGTGTTTTTTTTGTACCCGTTGTATACTGATTTGAAGTTTCTTTAAAAACCAATGTTTGTTTTATAAAAATAAGGGATGAAAGTATTAAAGACTTATTATTATATTAGTACTCGTATTAGGTAGGCTTTTGGTGAGAGCGGATTTCTCTCGAGCGACTTAAAAAGAAATTTTAATATAGCAGCAAACCAAGGGTACCACTTAGGTGCCGAGCTCGAATTAACTCGCTGCTCGAATTGTGGATCATATGCAAATCTATAAGTTGTATACTCCATGCTACAAAATTTATAGTTGCTACCGGCCACTCCCGTCAAGTGGGGCATCCCATTTCACAATTTTGATCAGTGTTGTCGTAAATAAAATGACCAGTTTATTTAGACACGTGATCATACACTAAGAAATATGTAACATTTGAGTCAGAAATACGGTCATTTCTGTTAACTCTCCTTAAAAGTAAATGTTAGAGCTTGTATCAAAATGAAATGTCATTGATATTGTTAGTAATAATAATAATAAATTCATGGACATCTCACACAGCGCCATCTAGCCCCAAACTAAGCATAGCTTGTAATATGGGAACTAAACTACTGATAGAATGCTTAAATTTTACTTTTTATTTGTAACCCAGATAGTTATATGCATACTGTTTCATCTCTGTTATATTATCCTATCCTACTGATATTATAAACGCGAAAGTTTGTAAGTATGGATGGATGTTTGTTAATCAATCACGCAAGAACGGTTGAACGGATCTGGATGAAATTTGGCACATAGATAGATTATAGTCTGGAATAGCACACACTTTATATCCCGAAAAATGTACGGTTCCTGTAGGAAGTCCAACCGCGGGTAAAAGCGCGGGGCGCAGCTAGTTTTATATAATACTAGCTGACCCGGCCACGCGTTGCTGTGGCAAACGTTTTAGTAATTGTGACTGTCAAATAATAGACAAATAATTTGCAATAAAATAATATTGCGATCATAAATTGAGATGTGAGCTATCCTATCTTTCAAGTTGGATCAAACTGCACACGGTGTACAAATTTGATTAAAATCGGTTAAGTAGTTTAGGAGTCCATCGCGGACAAACATCGTGACACGTAATTTATATATATTAAGATGATTATATAATATTTGAATAGTCTCACAGCTCATTTGCGTGACAAAAATACATGTTTGTTCTGTCTGAGTGCTAATACATAAGCATTAAAAGTATTTAATAACAAGTGGCTGATTTAAAAATAAAAATTAAACCATTTCTCTTATCACTTACAATACTTCTCGCCCTTAGGGGCTACCCTACAATTTTAAAAAAGAAATACCCAAATCAATCAACGGCGATGAAAAAGGTACAAGAAAGCTCAACATGCAATTTCGTTTACTTTCGTTTACCACTCGATAAGCAACTGTTTCAAATATAAAAAAAAATCTAAATCTTTCGATAAATGATGGAGAATTGAGGAAACAAACATAATAAAAAAAATAATACATCCGAATTTATAACTTCCTCTTGAAGTAAATTGAAAAAAGGAACTATACAAGTATTTTAGTAGTAATAAGTATTTTAGTAGTAGGTACTCTTAATTATCGAGAGTAGACCGGTTTCCCTTCAGTGGGAACATTAGAGGCTGGTACGGTACGGTAAGTTTGTGAACCAGAGAGTATAAACAAGCCTGATTTTGGGCTAGATGGCACTTCAATTAATCATACAACCAATTAATAAAAAACCCGGATTCAAAATTCTGGGCCCCACCCGATCGGTTTATTTTTTTAACATATTTTTTTAAAATATAATTATGTTCTTTATTTAATTATTTTAAGAATATCACAAAGACTAATCACAAAGAAATAGACGTTCCTTGTAGGCTAATTAGTACTAATGTAGGTAATTTTGTTACCTTTTATTCTTGGATACGGATTCCCTAAGAAAATATTGCAAATTATACTGCTAATACTCATTAACAGGGATGTTAAGTCTGGTAACATTATTTTGTTCGTTTTAATAAGTTTTAACAAAGCCTTTGTCGAATTTAAGCGCTGTTAATAGTACGCCCTGGGACTTAATCCGACTTAGCGTCAGTAGATTCCGGGATAATATTTTTCAATAATCAAGCTTGGTCAAAATCTGTCTCAGCAATCGAGAGGCGCAAAGTTAAATAATTTTGACTTTAATTTTTTATTTTATATAATTTATTTCAATTTCATTTTTTTTTAAATTATTTTTGTTATTTTAATTATAATTGACAAGGCCCCTATACAGCTGCGAATTTTTCAATTGTTATTGTTATTTTTATTTTTATTTGTAGTTTTTTATTCAATGACAAGGTAACACCGCTACATATTGTATTAAATTTTATTATTTGTTTTGTTTATTAGTTATAAAATTGACAAGGCTTATGAACTGCCGCTAATTAATTGTGTATAGGACGAAACCAAGAGTTCCGAAGTGTTCCTATGGAAAATATTCTATTCTATTCTATTCTATTATGAGTCAAATGAATTAATCATTGAAATGTTTTCTTAATATTTTTAGCGGGTGAAGCTAATATGCGAATATAATAATTTTATTACATTTTTGATAAGCTTTTTATGAAATCCGCGTATTAGACGTCATAGTTGGTACTCCGCCTTCTACGCTGTAGGTCGTGGGTACCACTCAAGCATTGACGATAATGCTCGTAGATATTTGTTCTGTGTATTATCTAGTTCCCATAGTACACGCTATGCTTAGTTTGAGGCTAAATGGCGCTCTGTATGTTCATGAAAATGTGTTTATTAATCAAAAATAATTAGAATAATTTGTGACGGAATTCCTTTAAAGGAATGTGCCATTAAAACCACAATGAAGATCTGAGAGCACCGTGACTTCGTTAGTGATTCGTCTATCGTCGAAATTCAAAAGGAAAACAATGGACCTACTTCATAACTAGTGCTCCGCTTTTGCTAGAATGAACAGAGAATTTTACATGTTACCTTTGAATACAATTTGTAATTTGAATTGTTTCTCGATTGTGTTGAGGGTCGTATAGGGTTTGTACAACTATAGTAATAAGAAAGCGAGATCTTGCGTATATAATATTTATTTTAAAAAAGTTCGTATGTTTCCTTTCAAAATAATTATGTTTAAATTGAACGGAAATTAAGATTCTTGATAAGTCAAGAATCTTTGACTAAGTTAATAAAAATTAGGTTAAATCTTGGTTATATTTTTGGATTATTTTTTCACAAGAAACATTCATAAGATTGTATATGTGAAACAAAAGTTACTTATCAACCCTCTCTGTCTAGATCTAATAAAAATCAGCATAAATGAACACAAAGTATAAATAAAACAAAAACAACCATTCACAGCGCACCTATTCAACGACCACCAGTAAACTTTCAGGAAAACCCGCATTGTTTGTATTGAAGGAACAAAACGCGGTTTGTACAAATCACAGCGCCCAGCCCCTGAATAATACACGTGAGCAATAATAGCCCAGGTGAACATAATTTTTTCTCCATTTTTCGTACTGAATAGACTGGCTGGGAACGAGTGATAATAACTCATCGATTGTTTAGCCTGTAGTCGCTGAATTTTCATTCGACTCATTGTTGGAGGAATTGATCCGGGTAATGGAGTTTTTGTAAACGCGGTGTTTGTGAAAAGCTTTTCATATTTTTGATATAGGTGGTTCATGTACGTGATAGTTAATAATGGGTGAGCAGCCTTTAAAGTATATAAGGCTAAGTTTTTTTATTGTGTGGCTAAATTAATGGGATGAGCTGACAGCCCACCTGCTATTCTGATGTTAATGGTTATGGTTACCATCGAAAATATGCGTCAGATCTTCTGAATCAATTATGACGAATTTTGATACAGAGATAGATGAGATCTTGGAGCCACCTTTTCAGGCTAAAAAATAATTTGGAGTGGGATAGGGGAGGGGTAAACTTTGTATGAAACAACTGGAAAATATACATTAACGTGAGCCACTATAAAATATAGAACAAGGAGCGAAATTAAAAAAAAAAACTGAAATCGAAAGATCAAGCGTTATTATCCTTAATTAAATTAATATCATTATGCACACAGAACCCATGATATTATCAGCTTTTAGCCGGAGGTGCGCCAAGCGATTTGATACACCAGATCCCTGATAGAATCCTAATAAATCATCGATTGTTTGTGGTTCATATATTTGATTCATAGTCGACCAAGGATTGCAACGATGCGTTCAGTGAATTATAAACCGCTTAGATTAGGTAGGTACTCTCACTACGTATGGAATTAAACCCACAGAACCCATTACGTCATGGACCCCAGTGATTATATTCGGACATCATAAATAAATATTGAACTTAACTTGTCTGTTTCTTCCCCTCGGGTCGGTTAGGGTTGGAACAGACGTAAACTTAATAAAATATAATAAGATTAGCTTAAACATAAAACTGACTGTAATTTGACATATCTGTGTGCATGTAAAGTGCCTAAGGAGCTCCTGTGACACGTTATATGCTCATGAATATGTTTACTTGTGTGTGTAAAATTTGACGTGTCCAAACGATACTTGAGATCTAAAGGAATTAATGAGTTTGAGTTTGAGTTTTGAGTAGAATATCGAATAATCGCTTCCTTCATTATATAATAACTTAGTCTTCTTCGCTTATATTTACCTCTGTTTGGTTTAGATTTCGGAATAACAGTTTTCGTCGGCATAAAGTTCGTGGAAAAGCTTGCTTGGATCATTTTTAGTAGTAGAACTTGTGCCAAGTTCGTCCGGAAAAGTGCTGCTTCCATACCTGGTAATTCAAGCAATGGTGCACTAGTGATGCTGTGATCCTGTGGAAGGGTGGGTGCGGGTGAATTTACAAGCACTTGAGGCGTAACTTTCCCGTATCAGAGTGACGGGCGCACCACAATCCAGCCGTATCTTCTCATACTTTAGTAGGGGAAGATCAGAGTCATATTTTTGTTGCTTATGGATGACGGTAAGCACTTAACATCAGGTTTACCTGCTTTAACAGCACTGTTACTTTAGTAAATTAAATTGTAAAATTTGACGTGTCCAAACTATACTTGAATGTAAAGGAATAAATGATTTTGAGTTTGCGTCGTATAAAAATGTACTTAAGCAAGTAAACATCACTTACGCACTTCGGAGATTGCGTGAGATTTAGTTTCCGGCTATACTAGTCGATAACCTACTGTGGAGGCTATAATTCGACTTGAAAACTGTGACACCATTGTTTACACGAAAAGAAAAAGCGTGAGAGTCATTAGTGCGTACTACTTATAAAAGAAATGCTTGTGTGTGTTATAAGCATCTATTTATTTATGGAAACAAATAAACACAAAAACTCCTTACATTTCTTTATTTTAATGTCCGTTATATTAATCACTAAAATCACTTTCCATTGAATGCACAATTATTAGGCAAGTTATTGTAAATATTAATACAATGTTTTTTTCTTTCAAATTAAACTAGGTGTTATATATTATTGATCTAATATCAATTCCGTTAATAAAAACATCATCAATTTCAATACGGACCTTTAAGATAATATTTACACATTTTAATATCTACTTTATAACACATATAAATTTTTTCACAATTAATTCATTATGCACCATCAAATTTTATTATAAATTACGATAAAGAGGAAAGGACTAATTGCCTATAAACTATTAAAAATAAATCAAACACAGCCACACATTCACAGGAAAAATTAAATTATTTAACAAGTTTTTAAATTTATGTAAAATATAAATAACACTATACACACCTCTGCATTAGTTTCCTGTATCAAATGTTTAACAGTTTTTTTTCTTTTGAGTATTGGACATCCAAGAGCCAATTTTATGCTCAATATACACATATTTACTTTGGCCGATTATTGAACCCGCAGACCAACTAAGCTACGGAATTATCGTAATATTTTCCAAGGATATAAAAACAAATATATATATACTTCATTTTAATTAAGAAGTGTCAAAATATTTTTTATATTACGTTATCGAAATTTTTAATAAATTATATTGTAAGTCATGAAACAAAATAATATATATATTTTTGTTATAAAATTTAGCTAACTTATAGAAAAGAAAAAAGCAAGAATTAACAAGAAACATTTCACATAGATAATTAAAAATATCTCGAATCTTTCATGCAGATATTGAAATAAATAATAAATTTTGTGTTTAATAAATTATAATAAACCTATTTAACAACAGGAGTTGAAACAAAATAAAGAAGTACCCAGTTGCCATCATAATAAAGAGAGTTTCACAAGGCAGCCTACTTTTACCACTTTTATTAACTAGAAAGTCAATTATAAGATACCACTTTATTATACTCATCCACTTATTTATGAAAATTTAACATTAATGGCAATGTATAATTTTTTTTTTAAATATTTACAAACTAATGTCTTATTTACAACGCTTAATCTAAGTAATCAGTCTATATTAACAATATTTATGGATATTAAAATGTGGGTATAGAAAGGTTTAGTAATAGACACTTATTAATTTAAATCAACAAAAATTTATGACTTTAACAACAAATAAAGATTATAATGTATTGTCAATGAACTTTCATTTAAATTAAAACTGTATGTATTGTACAATCAAAGAAATTGCTTTAACCCTGACTTATACTGAAATAACAAGATAAGTAATAACAATAGTTGAACAAGTCGACCAGCTATCTCACAGATGCATAGCTTTGTAACATAAATTGCAAGAACACTTGTAGTAGCAACACTAAAATAGTTGGTAGACAGGTTTCTCTAGCTGCACCTGGAAGAAGATAATACAGTTAGTGAAGATAATATCGACAGGGTGATGAAAGACTAACGTATTATTGATGAGGATTATTTCTCAAAACTCATATCGTCTTATAGTGACGGGCGCAATGCAATGCGACTTGGCAAAGGAAGAACTGAATAGTATTATTGTTGTTTATGTCGTAGCTCATGTGTAATTCAATGGACTAATAAAGAAGATATACACAGTATTATCAATCTCAATCATCAAGATCAAATGCAAATTGACAATAATATGCATAGAAACAACGAGGTATTGTTTTTACATAATTATAAAATCAACGGGCATACAGCTCACTTTACCAGAGTAATTAATACATGTAGATCTTATCGAATTAATTTATAATATCAGTCTCAAGTCTAACCTGTCAAACTCCTTCCTAATGCAGACGCAGGATTTGCACTGCGCTCTCTCAAGATGAGCGTATGACTCGTAGCCTTCCACACCTCAAATATAGATGCTTCACATCTGAAACAAGGGAAATGTATTATTTTTCAGTAGGTTAGTCTATTACTAAGATTTGAAGATAAAATAAATACTATTTTTATTTTTCATGATATGGGATTCAGACGAGCTAACGGGCCTCCTCATAGATAATTGTCACCGTTATCTGCAATGCTGATGCGCTGCCGGCCTTCCATATCTATGGAAACCAGCCATCCACGTTATGCGGATGGAATCTGGTTTTGCGGTGTGTGGAGCGGTGGTGGAAATCAGCCGCGAGCATAACACTAAGCAGTTGCTCAGAACACTCCCTAAATCAATTTAAGAGTATCTGCTAAAAATGGCGTCTACCTGATACCTTCATAGCGCAGAGATCGCGAATTTTTGTGACGTTAGTACCGGCCGTGTCACTTTTGCCACAAGATCTTTGGAATCATCAAAGGCGAATTCCAGGAAAGGAATAATTCCAGGTACTCACCGTATCATCAAAGTAGGCACTGGCGACAACGCAGCTGCTTCTAGCTCAAGCGTAGCTAAACTGGAGGCGTAACCATTGCTGTAGTTCAGCACGTGGTTTGCCGTCAGCCCTGGCACCTAAAACAAAAAATAACAATTTTTCTTTATAATAAGTATTTTACCAGTGAGACCCTGGCTTCAGATTTTCCAAGCAGTTCGTTGGCTTTTAATATGGCTTTAGAATATACCCTCCGAAGCACACGAGTCCAAAGTTAGAAATACAAATGTGTTGCAATGCAAAGGATGCCAATATAAGAATAAAACGCAATAACTCACCATCTGCTCATTGACGAACCACGTGATGTTGCCTGCGGGCAGAGAGGGGGGAGATGTGCAGTTCACCCTAATGTGATCACCGCCGACGTAAGACATCCGATCTGACGTAACATTTGGGCCGAGAAGCGGTGGTTCTGTTAAAAAAATCGCATATTAAGAGCAGTAAAACTCGTATCAAGTTATATGGGTCGTGGGTTCGATTACCACCTAGAAGAAACATTTACGTGACGAACAAAGATTTTTGTTCTGTGTCTGGATAGTATTTTTTTTTATGAGTTTACTACGATTAGATTTAACCCGCGGTTAAATGGTCAACATAAGACAATAGAAAAAAACTGACAGATGTTGTGTTTTTTACAAGTCACTTACAAAAAATTACTTGTATTTTTTGGTAATAACAAATAGCCGAAATGTTAATCTAAGGTTTGAGGTGCCATCATAATAAATTTCATTCAAATCTGTTCAGCCGTTGAGGCGTGAAAGAGTAACAAACATACATACATACAAACTCTCACATTCATAATATTATAGTATGATTTAACTACAGAAACGTCTGATTTAATCGGATTCTAAAGTTTGTATCATACTACTTTTTTATCATAAAATACTTTGTTTGTATCATAAATATGAAAGTTCAGATGTATGAATGGATGGATGTTTGTTACTGAATCACCTTACGGCTGAACTAAACTGGATGACATTTGGCACAGACAGAGATAGATTTCAGTCTGTAATACCACCTATGCTACTTTTTATCCCGAAAAATGTGCAGTTCTCGTAGGATAGCCAACCATGGGTATGACCACGGGGCACAGCTAGTATTACTACATTTCTGCTAGAACTGGCTTTCCGTTTTCCCCGTTCACGAATCTTTTATTAGGCGCGTTGAAATATTGCATATTCAGAACGCAGCTGGCTTCCATCGAAACAAACCTGTTTCCATTTCAAATGTTGGTCTGTTCGTTGGTACCGCAAAACTACCGCGTGTACACGGAAAAATTGGTTTTAAATAACCAGGCACTGCAGCGTTGTAACACTTGGCTCAATATTTTATTTTAATAAATTTGGAACGATTCGTAAAATATTTCCTCATTTTAAATAAACTGATACTACAACAAAACCTGTATAGTTCATTCAATTTTGTAGGTCGCTTGGATTACAATGATTAAACCTGTGACAGACCTTATACTCATGTCACATACGTTTGACAGGCACCATAAACCAACTGAAAGCCAGACTGACAGATCACTGGAGATATATATCTGTAGCAACATAGTTAACTGTCAAAAAGTTCCGTACATTTTGACAGATACCAATGTTGTTATCGTTATTTACCTCTTGTCATTTGTTAGTTGAAGTTAGAGGACTTCACTCATGACCCAAGAACAAAGTTATTCCTTTAAGTCTCAAATATTGTTGGGCCGCGTCAAATATAACATGCACAAGTGAAGATATTTGAGAGCATCGTGTCACAGGAGTTACAGACATGTCAAATTACAGCCATTTTCATGTTTAGCTAGTTTTATTTATTAAGTTTACGTCTATTCCGAACCAATTCAACCGAAACTTCAACCCAATTGGGAATCAAACCGAAAGTTTTTTTTTTTTTTTTGTTTGGATAATACGTTATTGGCAGCAGATGGCCGTGAAAACTTTACGCAGGCGAACGAACGAGGTGTTCTGTTTATTTCCTTGACGTACGGTCCCATTTTTATTCCCTTCTTTTGTGTGAGGTGGCCTACTATGGTCTCGGAGTTTTTAGGTCATCGGAGGCCTCCGACATGGTTTAACGATTGGTATAGTCGGGACTGACATCTTCGCGTGCCCTTCATAGCACGGAAGAGCTCAGTTCAAATGTCACTAAAAGCCCATCACCCATCCATTTTCTGACCAGACTGAAAGTTGCTTAATGTAGATGATCTCTAAAGCTAAGCAAGATATGCCACGAGAGCTTCATTATTATTGTTATTAATAATAATACTAATCTATGTAGTAAGATAAAATTAACCATTATATTTTGTATTATAATTCTGAAAGTATATAAATTATAACTTGGGATAATAAAGTGCATTTAAAATCTAATTAATAGAAATCAATCTCTAAGTTACCTATCTAAAATTCAATTTATCTCACATTCATTCTGTTTTTTGCATCAATTGCATTTGCAGATGTTTGAACTTCAATCAGAAGTGCGAATACGAAACTTCTTATTAATTAAATTAATCAAAGAATTATATGTGTTATAACACACATAATTCTTTGACAATACAGACTACACAGGCTAAATGATCCTCAGTGTTTCCATTAAAAAAACTCAATGATAAAACCCTTTTTCGTATTGTTTCTTTTGTGAAACCCTTACTGTTCCACCATTTACCCGGCGGAAGCTAAACGGAAAAATCTTAATCCATTCATTAACCCATATTTCTTGGGCGCGAAACAATTATTTACGTTGATCGCTAAAACCCTGGGTGTTACCAGACATTTTTCACGTAGCAAATTAAAAGAACTTCTACAAAGAGTTTGCGGAGAAAAACGGGTTGCTTTGAAGTTTTTATGATTTTGTGACATATCTACCGCACAATATTTCACGCTAAGTCCACTTTAAATGACCACTTTTAACCTACTTCAAAGAAAGAAAGGAGGTTCTCGATTTAAGTTTTTTATGTTTTAGACCCGTTAGTTTTGCTAAATGTGAACCAACTCGAAGGTTTCATGAAAAAATTCTATCCATAGGAGCGAAGAACAGGTATTGAAAGAATTTAAATAAGTGATATCAATTTATAAATGGGTCACTTAACTTTAGACTTACGAGAGTGTAGTTAGTTAATATACTTTATATTATCTATGTCTTTGACTTTCTTTTATAATGCTCCTCGCATTCCATAACGATTTAATTAAAATTAACGCAATAGAGGGATAAATAATTAGCTGTTTTTCAAAATGGCAGATGATTACAGGATCGAAATACTTTCTGAATATGGATGATAGTTTCTGCTCAATAATCATCAGTTGTGCACCGTTGATATTCAACGGCGTTGCATTGCTATGGTGGAAGGGAATAGGTGACGGTGAAATCTCATAATACATAGAATGATTTTTTTTGATAAAAAATAAATAAGGGATGATAAAAGCGGCTTTTTAAATTGTTTTAATCAGTCGTTTGTTCTTAAATAGGCCCGATATAATGAAATTTGTTTCAATTATATAATTATATCTATATCTATCTATCTGCGTAGTAGGCCGTCTGGAGTACAAAAAATCAAAGAATAGATAATTGCTTACTGTTCAAAGTAATCAAAAGTTATGATTGCACTATCGTTAAAGAACTTTAAATGATCTTGTAACTTTGTTATGAACATCGGAAGCAGAAAGGCAAGTTCAGTGACCCGATTCTTCTTACTGTAGTTTTATAAGTGTAGTATGATGCCTTTGCCTCATGTAGTACCTACATGAGGCAAAGGCATCGAATGAGCATCTTTTCGTTTGGACTTTTATTTTTTATAAGATTGTAATGGTTACTAATTTATAGTATTTACCATTACAATCTTACGTATTTATTTTTCTTTTTGTATAGGTACTTATCTTACAATATATTATCAATCTTATATATCTTAATAAATTATATATGCGTTTGCTACTTCAATGAATATACATCAGTAATATTAGACTACAGTTAGGACACGTAAATTATGCATCGAAATTTTTTTTATGCCATTCTTGTCCGTATGTGAGTACCCTTTGAGTCCCTCTTGGGTGGTGCGAAAGTAGTAACTAAAAGTACCGTAAAATTTGTGCCAAGTTCGCCCCGAGATGTACTACCTCCACACCTGGTAATCTGCCTAAAAGTATTTTAGTACTAACAAAATTAGATATTTACATATTTTGAAAAATAAATAGGAATTAATTTAATTCCATCATTATTAAGTTAAACAGCTATGTTCTGTTATAGAAAATATACACTTTTTTATTATTATAATATTTACATCAAAAAAATTATGTA
This sequence comes from Aplocera efformata, assembly GCA_921293045.1. Classification (NCBI taxonomy): domain Eukaryota; kingdom Metazoa; phylum Arthropoda; class Insecta; order Lepidoptera; family Geometridae; genus Aplocera; species Aplocera efformata. The sequence goes on from OV121061.1 coordinate 3,709,509, forward strand.
TTTCAGCAACACATTTTCCGATGGCATCAAATTTAAGTTCATGATCCATATCAGCGCATAGACCATAACTGCGCCCAGCGGTGTCACCCGCGGTTGGACTACGGGATCCGTACATTTTTTCGGAATAAAAAGTAGCCTTTGTGCTATTCCAGACTATAACCTGTCTCTGTGCCAAATTTCATCCAGGTTCGTTCATCCGTTCTGGCGTGATTGAGTAACAAAAATCCATCCATACTTACAAACTTTCGCATTAATAATATTAGTAGGATTACCAAATTTTTTGATTGGATGTTTTGACGTTTTGGGCCGCAGATGTTCATAACAACTTTACGCGGGCTTTTGGTGAGAGTGGAAGGCTTTCAACCCTAAAAACTAATAAAATAAAAACACTGAACTAAGAGCACCACTTAGGTACGGACCTGGGTCGCTGCTATTTGGCACCTTTGAGTGAATACTCCCTCACGAGTGGGTGGCTAAACAAACTCTTGAACCCACCGGTATGGTCGGTGCAAAAGGTACATTAAGAAACGTTTACACAATCATACTCCTGCACTAAGACTCCTTGTTTCAACCCCAAGATACGAGAATAAACTTTACGCTCATAAACAAAGTCTGCCCCGACCAGTAATCGAACCTGATCCCGCGCTTTCAGGCAGGACTACTAACTAAGCTATGGAGCTGTCAAATACGCATCAGAATTTACTCTGTCCTCTTAGATGACAAGCGTCGTGATTTCGTCAACTACTCGTATACAAAGTATATGCCTAAGGGGGGAAGATAAACTTACCGACCACCACCATTTCTGCTGCTTTTATGTCTGTGTGAAAGAGAGGGGCGTCCGCTGATACTTCACACTGGTACTCCCCCGTCAGATAACGGTCCACTTCAGTCAAGGTCACTTTGTTTTGATCTGATGCTGCCACCTATGGAAAAATAATAATGCTTTAAACTTCCTGTCAAAATTTGCATAGACTTTATAAAATACCGTACGACTTTATAAAATCTGCCGCCAAGCAGTAGTGGTTGCATTACTGTGTTCCGGTGGAAGGGTGTGGGTGCCGGTGAGCACGCAGCAGGATTAATGCGACTCAGTAAAGATTTGGATCTCATACTGAGTCGCACGCATTACTGTTTTCATGGGCGAGGGTTACCACTTGCTGATGGTAAGCAGGCCCTCAGCTCGAGCTGTCACTTAATCACAAAAAAAAATTGTCCACCTGATGTTAAGTGGCTATTGATGAAAAAAATACCTTTATATTGAATATAAATTTACAGGTATAATAACCAGCTGGGAGATTTTTAACCATTATTAGTTCTATAATTACTATAATAGTATAAATTACAATGAAGGTTATATCGAATTCTACCATTTATTTCCACTGACCAATCAGCAGAAACAATAAATTAAGCCCACCATCAACATTTTATTCCAATTAAACAACAGCACTCGAAAATCACAATTTAAAACGCTACTGTATGCTAACAATGGATTCCATTGTCAAGATTTGGTTTGCAAATTAACGAATAATCAATCCCCGGATCCGTTGTACAAGCAAGCTTGCAGCACAGCTGATGGGGAGAGAGCTAGAACAATTTGCTGCTTGAATTACAAATCAGTCTCATTATCATCTGACTACGCATGTTTTCTTTCAGCGACCATCAATTTCTCACTGCTTTTCAATTGTATTTTCAACTGTAAAATCACTTAGTTCTAAGTGACGATGCAGAGAAATAGAGGCACGCTTTTTTTATATGTGATTTTAAGTGATTACCGCCACTCATAAACAACAAAAATATGACTTAGGTTTCCCTACGAAGTATTAAGTAAGAAAAGACCGAAGTCGCAATGCGTTGCGCTCGTCACTACGAGACGAGGATGTTACGCCTCTAGTGCCTGTAACTTCACCGGAACCCACACTCTTCTACCGGAACACAGCGCCGCGAATGTATCATTGCTTGGTGGGCGAGGCAGTACTTCTCCAGACGAACTTGGTTCTACTGCCACTTTGTGGTGCTTATTTCGCATCACACGTGTACGGACTCTGAGAATATCCACTGTTCGGCATAGTGTCGTGGCGTGGTAGTTATACGTCGAAGATGTCGTTTAGCATAGATGTATGATTAAAAGTGTTTGCTAACGCATGATTAATGGGAGATAGGTCAAACAATGCAATGAGAGATAGGGACGGACATAAGTGTGAGAGAGAGGTATGACTGGTAATGCTAATTTTCAAATTTTAAGTATTAAGCTGATTTATATACTCTGATGTAAATTTATTTTTGTCTTGTCTGTGGTACATTGACTTTTTTTGTGTTGTCTGTGAACGTTGGACGGATTACCGGTCTTTACAGATTGAGAGAATCGCAAACAGAGAAATTTGTCTGTCTGCGATTCGAATGGAAGAAGTAAGAAATATAGAAGTTTGTTTTTAATATTAAGTGACTCTAAAACCAAAAAATACGTAACACGTAGATAAATCGAACGCCAGGTTGTTTGAAAACTCCTACACCAGTGTTGTCCACTCACAAGGATTTAATTTTGATAATTTGTTGTGGATTATATGATAAAATTTGAAGGCTCCGCAAAAGGTTTCCAACCAGGAGATTTTTATTCAAGCTGTAAATTTTATTTCCATTCCACTAAACAAATACTGCGAAATAGTGCAAACACCGCGTTTTGTTTCCATTTTCACACAAAAAGAGAACTTGATCTAGCTATTCTGAAAAGCTGCGCTTGCATATAGAACCTAGTGATTGATTCAGAATACGCCAATTTCAATAACAAATATGATGAGTGTTCCATCGTGTTGAATGTTTGTCCAATCAGCCAAGCGCGTGATTGCTTGAGTTTTTATCATAATTAAACGATTTAGCCAACATTTTTAGAGCCCTGTTGCAATCCCTTTCTAAATCCCTGGTGATCATTGAAAATATTATGAAAAAACAACTTAAGCTTGCTGCGGTTAATTGGTTGTACATTTATTTATTGGTAGGATCATTATTATAAGATATCCGAAACTAACAGCTTTATTTTGGTTTTACAGGTCTGATAGTGACATATCCAATTCCCAGTAATCGCTCGCTTCAATTAACCTTAATGAGAACGGGTACCCCCAAGTGGTTTTAGGACTGTAAAATAACTGCAGATGAAGGAGTTCACGTCGCGTTTAATTCTAGAGAGAAGCTGTCGCTAGGGACTCTGGTGATATTAGTCCGAGAATAAGTGGCAAAAATTTCAAAAATATTAATGATTTTATTTGATCTGATCATGCGAATCAAATAATTAAAAACCGATCACAATTCACACAGTGCAATCTAGCCCCAAACTAAGCATAGCTTGTTAAGACTGTTATCATAATACAAGATATGCTTAGGAAGGATCTTGCAAAAACAACCGAAATAAAAACTGATTAAAAAATATAACATTTACTAACTGGGATCAAAAGCATAATTGTTAATGCAGGATGTAGCTGGATACCAAATTTCATCCAAATCCGTTAAGCCGTTAAGTGTGAAGAAGTGACACATACATACAAACTTTATTTAAAATATTAGTGTGATTTATAATTCATATGCCGAGTCGAAATAAAGGAATTGTGGCAACACAAAATATGGCCAAGAAAATGGTCATTTCATACGTAAAAAAGTAAGTAACTGTTATATCAAACTACTTACATCAACTTTAATTCCTGCGACGGGGAAGACCTTGGTGGCGGGAGACTCTTTGGGGACGTAGCGGTAGAACTCAATCATGTTCCGGTACCATCGGATGGAGTACAGGAGTGCGTCTTCGAGTTCGTACGTACACATCAGTTGTACCCGAGTCCCCGTTAGCACAGCCTTGGGCACGTGAATTTGTAGAGACTTTAGCGTGTTGACTGTACCTGTTGAAGAAAATTATTGTATTAGGGTTACTGAATTTTTCGTGTTTATTTTGTATATGGGTATATATGAATACGTGCTCGGAATTGTATAATAATACAGGATCTGAAACACAAGTTTTCTCCCTGTGGGGGTTGTGGTGTGTAGAGGACACAGCAACCAAAACATACTATTATAAACCTAATATACTTGCAAAAGGGACCTGCAAAATCACTTACTAAGCTAAAATTGGATGTTAAGCCTAATCTAGACTGGCATAGCTTATTGGTAGTAGCTCTGCCTTTACTGTAGAAGAAAGATTTGTGTGATAAACATAAATGTTTGTTCTGTATCTGGGCATATCATATCCGCGATTTCGTCCACGTGGAATGTAACATTTTTTTGCGAGGAAACCTAATTTTTTTTTCTTCATTAAAATAAAATTATCATAAGTTATTTTTTATAACATTAGCTATCTGCCAGTTAAAGTCCTGTCCTGAAAAAATCAGTCTAGCCGTTTTGTAGATTAGCTGGAATAAATAGACAGACAGAAAGGCAAAATATTAAAAAGATTTTTTTTGTTATTAGTACCGCATGTACTCCTAAAAACATTTAGTAAAAAGGTGTTATTTTGACATTACAAACAGACACTTCAATTTTATTTACTTGTATACATTACCACCCATGTATTTACGAAAAGCAGGTTCAACTATTCTATTAGTTATCTAGTTCCCATAGTACAAACTATGCTTTGTTTAGAGCTACATGGCACTGTGTGAAATCCATGCATATTTATTTTAAACCACAAGAACACATCAACTACGTTCTTCTCCGTAAAACAAGCCGAAGACCACAGTCTGGATACCATCATCATAAAAGTACATTTTTTTATAGCAAACTTAATCCCCATACTATCCCCATTCATATGTTTTTGTGTCAAGAGATAGTTATCTCAATCTAAGTCGTTAAAAGAATCCGGAGCGATGAAGTAAACAAGAAACATATTTGGCAACAAAAACAACAGTTTTGACCTAATAAAGTGCGGAATTACTCTGACAAGTACAGTAAAGCAGACAGTCTCGTAACATTTAAGGCGTCAGTTCTAGAAGCGTCAAAGAGTTACATCGTAAGAATTTTATTGTGGTTCATTTTAGGGTACCTCGTGTGGGAATTACAATTTCAAAGTGCCTAAGCTACTGATCACCTTTTTTCAGGTTTTATTGAACGAGGAAGCGGAGTGACAGAATTATAAATGTTATAAACAAACGTTTACACATCTGAAATAGGATTCCCTGTGTGTAATTGTATTTGCAAAAAATTTGGGACACGTAAACTTGGCCGATTAAAACGCTATTGCGTTTTTTTGTCAGTAGCCTTTTGATAAGTCAATAAGACCTTCTGACAAAATATAATGTACACGCAATACTTTTTGTTTTTACCTGGTAATTTTGTTTTTTATTTTATCCGAACATTCTAATCCCATGTCCATCCCGGCGATTTTCCTCAAAAAGTTTATAATTACGACATAAAAATACACAACATATTTTTAGCGGAATCAAAATTAGTTTAATGAAGGTTTATGTATCCACAAAATACATTAGCATTTTTTTCATACATTTATGATCCTGCGTTAGGATTCCCTGCCGCAGGCGGCATGGACAAATAGTATCACAAGGCAATCACCCAAGACCCAAGACAAAAAATGTTTCATCTTGTGTAATGACAATGTTTTCCCAGACCGGGAATCGAAACGGAAATCGGGTATTTGAAGCGAGCGGCCTATCGTTTCAAATACCAAGTATGCTAGGGAGCTGTCAATTAAACAATCTTTCTTCGAAATATTTTCAAAACATCCAAAAGCCAAGGTTCAGAAGCAAACAAAAGAATAAAAAATATATTTGTACCATAAACCTACCAGTACACGCTGAAAAACGGCGTTCTGCTAGATTGACGTCAGCGCGAATGTAGTTTAAAACCAACATGCAATTCGTCAACCCGTCCGGATGTTTTATCGACAGGAAACGGAACCCAGCGTTAGCTTTACACAATCCATTTCCTAGGTAACAACCCATTTCCTAGATAATTTGACAAATAATAAAATATAATAAACCAATATCAATACTATCCCTATTTTGAGCAGGTGTGAATTTTTAAATTTTTTTTTCAGTTGTAGTTACTAACAAGGTATGAAAGAAACTTCTAAAAATGGACAAATAAGGAAGATGTCACGTTAAATAAAAATAAAAACATGTGAGTATCTGAATTCATAACCTCCTCTGATTTGTAAAGTTTTTTTTTTGTTTTATTATGTCTAATAACGTCATGGTGGTGAGGTGGCATAGACACATACACAACACAAACAATCTATGTTGTAACATCACACAAAGCCCCAATTTAATCAAGTTTATCGAGTGGAGTCCTTTAGTGAGAACAGAGAGGCTGATACGGATATGGTCCAGTACCTACACAAATCCATAGCTGGGGATGAAAACCGGAACTCCTTGCTTTGTAATCCGTTTCGTATGTAATCAACAGTAGCGCTACGCTTTAATGCTTAAGAGGAAACAAATAAATGATACAGATTGATAAACAAGCTAGAGCGTGGTGGTCCAGGGGTACAAAGGTACAGGCTGGTTTGAATCTTGAAGAGAAACAATGAGTTTCGTTTGATAAAATCATGTGGGCAAAACCATGTTGTCAAAACGGCAAAGTAAATCATGAATAGATCATGAGGACTGTTGAAATCTAAACTCATTCACACACATTTACAGAGAGTAGGTTACACTGACTAACAAGTGTTCTGTAAATAATATAAATAACTATATATAGGAAAATTTCACACATCGCTAGCAGCTAGGTATGCCAACCCGATTACTGATAGAATACTTATAATATAGTACCTACTGTTTTGTTTGTAAAAGGAATACCTAGACTCAGAATAATAATCTGTATGTTCATCACAAAAATATTTTCCCTGGAGAATCAAATCCACAGCTTACAGTAGAAGGCAGAGCTACCAACCGAACTGTGTGGCCACTTGGACTTAAGCGGGAACATGAAAGGCGGATACGGAAATAAAACATATGCTGCGGTACTAAAATGTATTACAAGCGTTAGTTTGACACATCGCTGTTAATAGGAACCAGGATTACCCCTACCATAGAGGAAAGAAAATTGCTTCGTGCCTCTCCTATCAACGTTAAGAGTGCGCTATACTAGCGTTTCAAAACAGATTTTGTACTTCCCACGCAGACAAGGATAGCATACCATGTATACCGAACGCGTGAGCAGGACAGAGTTGAGAAACTCTAGCGAGCAAGGTATGAGCCAACAACATCAAAAACAAAAAATATTGTTAATATAACTAAATAATCATTAAAAAAAATATTATGGAAACGTAAATAGCTATTAAAGAACAAAAAATTATCTTGATATTCCCGAAAAGGGAATGGAAAAAAGGGTTCCCGGGATCTTGCTTTTTTATTGTTAAAGTTTTTTTTTGTAATGACACTATTTTCACCATCGTGTTTTTATAATTACAGAAAAGGCAAAAATGAAAAAAAAAATATTTATTTTTTAACATTTGATTTCTTACGCATGTATATAATTGCTACAAAGACAGATAGTAGCTGAAATTGAGACTTACAACTTAACAGGCAATTTCAGCTACAATACAATATAATACAGAAATACTTGGTACACCAAACTTAATATTAAGTACAAAATAAAATACAATACTATGAACTTTTAGCCGCGATTCGTCAGCATTTTTGTTAAACAACTCCATTGATTGCTCGTGCCACTCTTCATGTGTAAATATCCTTGAATAACAGAACCCGACGTATATTTCCAGCAATACTTGACGCTTTCACCTTGACGAGTAAATATCCATTTAACGGCAGCTCGTTAGAAGTTATGCTGTAAAGTTAATGACGTCCTTGCCGTTATCGCGGTTTTTACCTCGAATCTATATAACCTCTGTTTACTTAATCACTGGGTAGTTTTGGTTACATTGATGTTTGAGTGGGCAAGATTGGAGATTATTTTTATGAGCGAAATGAATGGGATATTTCATCCAATCTAGATTTATAGTAAAGATTTGGCATTTTCATCTTTAATTTCAAACGAATACAATTCGCTTTGTCTTTCACACTCTGCTTTACAGTTTTCTGTATTGTGGAAGCTATGGACACAAAATAGAAATAGCAAAGCAAAATGTACTTTGTTTTATCTTAAATATAAATTTATTTCAGAATTAGAATCAGAATAACATTTATTATGATACTACTTACAAATAGAGAACATACAAGTGTCACACTTGCCCAGCTATATTAGGTGTTATTTGGCAGCATTGTATTATAATATATCTCGCAGGATCCTTGCATTAATCTGTATAATTTATCGAAATATTTGTCCGTGGCTTAGTTGGTAGTAGCCCTGCCTTCGAAGCGAGGGGTCCCGGGTTCGATTCCCGGCCGGGGCACACTTTGTGTGGTGAGCATGAAGTTTGTTCTCGGGTCTTGGGTGTTTGTCTTGTGTTTCTGTGTTTGTCCATGCCATCTGCGACACAGGGAATCCTAGTGCAGAGGTATGAGTGTGTTAACGTATAAAGTATAAATAAAGAACAAGAAAAAATTCCAGTCTATTCCCATACTTGACATGTTTTATTTTTAACTAGCTGTGCCCGCGACTTCGTCCGCGTGGACTTAGATCTATCCTAGCCTAGAGGATAGAAATAAACTTTTGATTGTTGTTTTGTTTGTTTTTTTCGCATGTATTAACCTATTTTTTTTCTTATATTTTGAACTTTTTTTCCAAATGTTGTCTGGTTGTCTCTATTAACATGCTGTGACGCCCTATAATTGCGGGACCACTATTATTTAAGACCTTTTATTATTTTAATTTAATTTGTTCAGTGTATCTTGTGTTGGGAGTCCTAAATAAATAAATAAATGTGATGCTTATTATGTCTGTTCGTTACTATTATATTATATTGTATTAAAATTATGTTATAATTAAATCTCAAAATACTTTATTTCCGTTAGATTCTTACGATATTACTTGGGTTTTGTTAACTGGGAAGGTTAAAGACTTGATTGGATGATGAACTACGTAAGTGAAACTGCAACCATTGCAAATGTATACAATAATGTTTCTCTGTAAACTATGCTATAGAAGTCGTCTTTTCAGGATATTTCAGGAACGTGCGCATAAAAATTATTTGAATTGCTAAGCCGGGAAAGAGCTCAGTATGGCGGACCGTGCAAAAAGCAACTCAATATTAGGTCTACGTCTGATACCAAAAAAGTTTCTTCTTGTTCTTTGTTTCTGGTCACTGCGGAACATAGGCTCACCGGAGACTGAATGCGTTTAAAACTAAATGGGCAGTTGATAGGAATGAGAGGAATTCTCTAAACTCTTGACTTTCAATCTGGTGCCGTAACATAATTTAGGAAGACTTAAATTTATAAAAGAGCAATGGGCACTCCGACATTTAGTTTAATATATATTGTGTGATGGGAGTCCAGATGCACTCAAGAAATTTAAACATTCGATGGAATAGTTGGTAGGGTCTTATTGTTCCCGCCTGACCGCGCCTGACCGCGGTGGAAACCTTTCGCTGTCAACTATGGTCTCATCCATGATTGACAGCGGGAGATCTTGGGTGGCAGCTCAGTCCTTCTGCAAGGAAGTAATCTCGCAGAAGGAAGCAGCCGAGAGGGTAAGGGAGGAAGAATCTCCTCACTCTGGTAGACGCAAGAGAGTGGGTCGGTGTAGGCAGGTGTATGAGCGCCGCCTGCCACCCTAACGGGAACTTCCGGGCGGTAGATCCGAGGAATATGCCGTCCGACGGATGAGGTCCTCACCGAAGGTTGGCGTGTTTCGTGTTCCGGGCACGGCACTATAGGGAGGTACACATCGTGTTGGGGTCCCAATACGCGAGGACCAACGCCTCTGGCCGGCCGGGTACGGCCGCTACCGTACCCGTAGCCCCAGCGTGAAGGCGTAGTGCAGGAACTCCAATGGGGTTTTATTGTGTATTCCCCCAGCACTGCTATTAATACACGCCTCCCCAAGGCGTGGGGTATAAGCAAAGTATTTACCCCTTGACAAAAAAAAGCTTCTTATTGTTCCACTTCTCTGTTAAAAGAATGCCATTCCCATTCCCTGCCATTCATTCACTCAATGTCATTCCCTGGGACACTGCTCAATGTTGTATCAGTGTTGTTAGATCATCATACACATATGAAATAAGCCCTGAAGTAACAAAACAGTGTTAAATACAGTGAGAAATAAGTCCCCCGTAACGATCTATTGGATCTAGTTGCTCGCGTTCGCAGGTGTGTACCCTTTGATTCCCTACACGTACCCTCTGAGTGGTGCTAAAGCAGCAACCAAAAAGTAACAGTAGAACTTGTGCCAAGTTCGTCCGGCGAGGTACTGCCACCACACCTGGAATCACACAAGCAGTAGTGCTTGTATCGTGAGATGTATCATCCCCTTCTTGGGTGATGGTCGCAGCAGGATGAGTGCGACTCAGTCTAAGATCCAAATCTTATACTGAGTCGCATTACTGTTGTCATGGGTGTGGGTCGCCACTTACCACCAGGTGGGCCCTCAGCTCGTTACGTAACTAACTCACAAAAAAAAGATAGCTTAGCATGGTTTGGCCGCCATCTCACCTGATGGAAAGTGAAGATGCGGCCGACGATGAAGCACGCTTGTCTAGGAGAAACCTATTCACTCTACTCTTGAAGACTCCCAAATTGTAATGGTCAGGGAACACAGACTCAGGCAAAGCATTCCACTCCCTTGCAGTACGCACAATAAAAGTAGTTTCAAATCGCTTAGTGCGTATTAATGGTATTTATGTTTTGTTATTTTTGTTGAGCTGCATATTCCTTGATAGACTTCCGCTAATTTATATTGATACATTTGCAATATCTGTGCTGCATCTGAATGTCCAGATAATATCAGCAAAATCGAAAACAAATGTCGCAAGGGTTATTTAATTTCACCCCTGATGATGATGATGATGATGTACCCTGAGGATGATTTACCTATGCGGCTATTTTCTGCCGGACATACGGCCATTGCGTTACTCCAGTGTACTGTAGGTCTCCGTCAAGTAAATGACTCGTTTGATAGGAAGCTTGGTACTCGTATTTAAGATACTGGTTACCATCAACCTTTCGCAGTTCAAAGTACAAAGAAAAACCTAACCACCTTTAAACTAATTACCTAATTAACTAACCTAAACTAAGACTAAACTACGACTAAACCTGTCATCTGCCTTCAAGCGCCTGCTCATATTCATATTGCAATACACCGAACCGCCACACAGAGTCAAGAACGCAGGACTCGGCAGGCGCTAGTAGAACGTTTTGTAAAAAAATTAAAATTTTGCATAAAACATTGAATAACTTTTGATTTTGTGGGTCGATTTTGATAAAATAAACGCTATTCGCTATTCCAGACTCAGCTTAACATTTCTTAGTACCTAGATTTTGATAACAATCTATGGTTTTTGCGTAAAGTGCGCACAAACATACAGACAAACAGACAAACAGACAAAAATTTCAAAAACTGTTTTTTTGCGTTCTATTACTTATTCTTAACGTCTCCCAGTTATTATTTTGTAAAAATATTCAATGTACAGACACGGCAAGTCTACGATTTTATTATATGTATAGATAGATATAGATATAGACTAGCTGACCCGACCTGCGAGTATGTTGTACGTCAAACGACGTGTGACAAAAATTCTATAGAAAAATGTGGTTCCAGTTTTTCCCAATATCCGACATTTCACGTGAGTTTAACAAAAAAAATATTTTTTACAAACCTTGTCCTTTCAATTACAAATATCACAAAATATAATAATTTGCTAAATAGGCAGCCGTTTTGAAGATTTGCAATTTTACGTTACGTACGTTCGGCAATTGAATTTTATTTCCACAAATTTCATGTGACGATTTAATTGTTTTTTTTTTACATTGTAAGTGATTTAAGCCGGAGCGTGATCGTCCGCTAGTCGCCACTTTAGTTCCGTAAATAAAAATTCGTGCCAGCTCGTATCTAGTCCGTAAAGGAAACACGTGTCCCACCGGCCTCCAAAGCATCGGTCTACGAGCGATCATACGTGCCGTCGCATAAACGAACGTATTAAAATAATATCGGTCCGGAAAACGCTAGGATTTACCAAATAGTATTCCGTTTGCACAAACAAACCATAAATTCGGAGATTTAAAAAGCTTTTATCTCTTTGTTTGCCGGTTGTTTGGCGCAATACCGTGCTGAATATAAAATTTGCCGTTTATAATGTCATAGTTCAATTCTTGTTTTGTTATTTAGATGTTTTATTTTGATTTTTCAACTGATTGTATTTTTATTGGCAGAATAATCGATCGTATCGATTTATAAACTACAGCATTTTCATATAGGGACTCAAGACATACTATAATAATAATTTTACACTAGTGGGTGAAATATATTTACCATAATGAGAATAGACCACACGCACACAGTGGCACAAATCCTTATAGATAGATAAAAAAAATTATTTACTGGCCTATTTCAGTTGATAATAGTTTTGTCTTCTGCGCTGTAGGTCGTTTTGTGTAGATGTTCGATTTCCACCCAGGAAGTATCTATGTGACGAACATAAGTTAATACGTTATGTAGAAAATAAAGTACTATGTTAGTATTTTATGAGTTAATTAATAAAAAAGCTGCAGAGTAGAATATAAAACTTATTATACCCACATATCACACGTAATAAATATAAATATTTATTACGTGTGATATGTGGGTATAATAAGTTTTATATTCTACTCTGCAGCTTTTTTATTTTCTAAATAATGGCCTCTGTTCATACCGTCTCAGTCACTTCTCTAATCCGGGAGTGATGAGGAAGGGATATCAGATCTAATTGATTGGCTAAAATGGATGTTCTAAATTACTAAATTTGAAAGGGCAATTTGTCATTTTCTATTAAACGATTATAGAGATGTAAAACATTGATTACTATAATAAATGTCGGACACCCTTAGAAAATTGTTTGCGCCCAATATTTATACCAATAAGATATACCTAACACATAAATCTTCAGGCCCCATCGTGAGACCATTAAACAATGAAAGCTTAAAATAACAATGTAAAAGATAAAAACGGATGAAAAATTACAATTCGCGTCCACCGATCCGGAAATTACAGATATTTAAAAACGATTCCGACGAAATTTATGTATTTTTGAGCCGCGCCACGATCTACTGTGAATGCTGACATGAAGAGTTGAAAAATATTAATGCCGATTGAACTAAAAGTTTGTATATATTTTTATTTCAGAAAACGATAGGAATAGGACAAGCGCACACGGCGAGCTTGGTAGTAAAGAGTATACTCGGCTAACAACAGCAATATTACTCAACTTTGCTGGCGTTGAACTCGTCCATAGCATCCGTACCTATTCTGTGTTATTCTGTAATATAGTCCACGCGTAACTTTTAGTCGTTATAGTCTGTGACCAGACACAGTCATTCATTCATTCAGTCCTCATTAAGAACGAGAACGAAAGTTTGATACGAAATAGATCTAACAGAAGGTTTTAAATTTGAGTCACAGATTTTTCCGAAATGTCGCGTGTATATTGTGACTGAAATAATCATACTAATATTATAAGTTCGAAAATTTGTCAGTATGTTTGTTATTTTTCTCGCCTCAACGGTTGAACGGATTTGATGGAATTAGTTGAACCTTGGTTTTTTTTTCCGCGGAAATAGTGAAGAATTTTTTTAGATTTCCAAAAATTCCAAAAATCATGACTTCTGTTAGTTTTCTACCATCGTCTCATGTTGACTTTTAAACTAATTTATCGATACTAGAAAAAAGAACGACGTCTTTCACGAGACGCGAACGACACGACACGAGGTAGACGCTAGTGGATGCGTGAGGCCCTGGTCTGAGGTCTGGTTATGCCCTGCGTAGCCTCTCAACGCGAGGGTTTGGCACAACACAATTCTCGTTCCCTTGGGAATACGGGGATAAAATATAGCTAATGTTACTCGCTGATAATGTAGCTTTTCATTTTAAATAGTTTTTAAAATTGGTTTAGTGGTTTAGTGACAAACAAAGTCACTTTCGCATTTATAATATTAACATATGCTTAATGACATTGAATATATGCTTAATGACTTGTGACATTAGCACAAGTTATTGCTACTTAAAACACAGTTGTGTTCACCTTTACAGTTAACCACACATCTGGGAGAATCTTTGTTATCAAAATAGGACATCTGTCCCTACATTAATTTACCATTAAGCATTTCTAAACAATTCAGCAACGACGATGTATGTAGCACAATGATATTTGTAGGATTCTATTTGTATAGGTACTACATCAAACTAATCAAATGATGAGATAATGACCTCAGTTTGTTATCGGGTCTCTCTATCCCGAGACATATTCATGGACATTTCGCATAGCGCCATCTAGACCTAGATCTAGATCAAAATAGGCATAGCTTGTACTATGGAAACCAGATCACTGACTTAATTCATTCATATATTGACACACAAAAAAATATTCCTCTCAAAAATTTCTAGTAGTAAATGGGTGGGACAAATCTACGACCTATCGCGCAGAAGGCAAATCTACTACCACCTGAACTGTGAGGCTATCAAAATATACAGTATGTACATTAGTGTACAAAATTACTAGTAGTATTAGTATTACTATGCTTTGTACACCAAAGTTGTGGCATGTTTTTTTATGGAAATTTCGCACATCAAGCCTAAGCATAGTAATATACATTAAACAACTGATAGAACACACATATAGGTTTTTTTTTGTAAACACATATTAAAATCCAGACACAGAACAAACATTTTCATTCGTCACACAAATTTTTGCCCTGAGTAGGAATTGAACCCATGAACTACACCGCAGAAGGCAGAGCAACTACCAACTGAGCTATGAGGAAAGTCAATAAATACTTAGGCGTTTTCCTAATCATTGAAAAGTATTTATAGGAATAATAAAACAGTAGAACTTGTGCGAAGTTCACCCGGAGAAGTACTGCCTCCACACCTGGTAATCTGCCACCAAGCAGGGTACATTCGCATTGCTGTGTTCCGGTGGGTGCCGGTGAAATTACAGCGGAACTAAGACGTATTATTATGGGTGGAGGTTACGACTAAACAGCTGGTGGGCTTTCAGTTCGTCCCATCACATTAGTTACAAAAAAAATATATGTTGCATTGCTATTGTTATGGGCGGAGGGAACTATTTAACATCAGGTGGGCCTCCGGCTCGTCCAGTCATTTCTGTCACATAAAAAAAAGTCGTACCGCACTATATATATCAGTATATCAAAACGAAGCGCACAATAACTGCGCGCTAACGAACTAGGAACAAAAGCCACAGTAAACGCTTCGCTCGCGAGTGGAAAACCAATTTCGCGACGAGCCGTTTGTGACAAGTTTTTAAATAAAATGACAAGTGAGCGCTCGATTTTTTCATTGGATTCCGTAGAACTAACTATAACACTTTCTTTGTTTACTACCTTATATTTTTTGAGGTGTGGATAATTTTCTTCAAACTTCTTTTCTTTTATTGTGTTGGTTATTTCGATTTTGTAATTAGCCTTGTTCAGTTTGATGTATATAATTTTGATATATATTAATCAAATCAATGAAAGTGGTTTGTACCATTCTTATTAATTAAGTAAGTAAATGTTAGATTATCACTATCCATGTTAAAAAGTAAACACAAGCGAATACCTACATATTATTTACCTATTATACATATTTAATTTTAGCTATAATTTATTGATTATAATAAATAAATACTCTTGGACATTTACACAATGCCTTCTAGCCCTAGACTAACTATAGCATGAACTATGAGAGCTATATATATATATTCAATGAAAATCTAATAAAAAAAATGTCACGTTCCTTTCCACAGTTTTTTTTCACCATAGAAATAAATTTCGGGCTAATAAAAACATATCTGATTTTTTTTGCAGAAGCGCATTTTTTTTTTCATTAGTACAAAGCCGGGCTTTAAACAGTGGTTTATTTTCGATAATTAAAGCAGTCACCCAGCCACCCGTCTGTCTCAGGTCTTGATCTTCTGTCTTGTCAAAATATTTTTTCTGTGTAGGTTTTATTACGGGACCCTAACAAAAACTGCTTGTTACGTTTGAACACATTTTCAATCGCGCTTGTGTTTTGTGGTGATATTTTTTGTAGTTTTTGAAGTTTGAAATAAATCAAAATTTATTTATCACATGGTAAAATATTCATCAAAATCTATAATCATTAAGGAGGGTGATAAATAAATGTATTCTAATTATTATAATAATTATTATAATAATGCCATAAACCCTGCTGCATGAAAAATTCCAACTTACATACCACATTTAATAGCTTTGAAAAAAAAAAATTACGACTATTAATATGGCGCCGAAAATCGCTCTTTTTAGTTGTTATACTTTTGATATAACTAGTGTCTCTATCACAATTAAAAAGGTCCTAATGACACCTTTCATGCAAAAATCCATCTTGCCGTTGGCCAATCCATAGAAGCGTGCCAATAAAACATTTATACATATACATACTCGTACACCTGAAAAACAACCCTCCTTCTGGCGCAGTCGTATAAAAATAACAATTGAACCAAAATAAGAACCTCCTGCTTTTGAATTTTTAAGTATAAATAGAGCTTATTTTTGCTACTGACTCATTCAAAACCTTTAAAAACTTACATTGCAACTGCAATTGTGCAGACAATTTTAAACGAGAAACTCTAAAAGATACACCGGATTTTGTACGTTCTTTTGAGAGAACACGAAATAAATTGAGGAGTAAGTTAAAAAATAAACCTCCAACCGTTTGTGCTGAACAGAATGGAAAACTTACTGTTACACTGTTATTTCTGGTACAAGTAGGCTTCAAGTGATGCGGCAAAATGTATCGATATTTTTACCAATAATATTTTTTCGCGAAATAATATTTCCATACGGCACAAGCATTGTGTAGGAAGGAGTACAAAAATAAAGTATAAAATTATTTCAAAAATCAAATATTATATTCGGAACGTCTTGTGTTTTCAAAAGGAGGTTGTATTTTTTTTGCTAGGTTTCTTACCGCAGAACTGTGTTTTATTAACGATTTGGAAAAATACAATTTTATTTAAAAGGATATGCTTTAAGATATGGGACCTCCATACAATATTTTTATCAAAATATATCTCTCATCCAAGTAAACGAAAAAGTATTTTGCTTTCCTGTGATTTTTTTTCTTTGCCGTTGTATACCGATTGGGATGTTTATTTATTTAAATGGCCCAACCATAACCCCCCCCCCCCCCCTATATCCCCTAATGGGCGAGAAACAAGGCATTAAAGAATTGAAGTAGGTTTTATTTGATTTTTAAATGCGTCAATTGTTGATATTACAAGTGATTAAGACAGTGAACTGATAAGAGATTCAGTATATTGTGGAATTCAATAATAGTACATTATTGCAAACGCCGTGAAATAGGCAATGGCAGGTCGAGTATGCGTTTGAAGGCCAAGCCGTAGGCGAGGACTCCACTAATACAAGACACGCAATTGCCATTACCGCCGAGGCATATATAGTGCTTTTCTCAAAAGAATGCAGGGAAATAAAACATACTTTAATATTATACATTTAATTTAATTAATATTAAAAGTTTAATTAGTCATATTGGCTCAATTACTAAAAGAAAATGTTAAGAATAACTCCAGCACGCCGTTTCATACAACATTGATGGAGTGTTGTAATGTTCCAAATTTAAAAAACGTTCTTGCAATGGATTTGTTTTTCTTTGTCCGTAAATTCGATACTTCGCGTGTTCTTTTTTCGAAAAAAATTTCAATATTTCCATGCATGTTTGAGACAATGCTTATATCCAATGCTCTAGCTGATACGTAAGTAGGTTAAACTCTTCTTTTTTCTTGATATAGTTAAATCAACCAATTAAAATTATAAAATTTCACACAGTGCCATCTAGCCCCAAACTAAGCATAGCCTGCAATTTGGAATCCAAATCACATATATAATACTTATACAGAGCTTTGTTTGTAAATACTTAGACCTATACATACAAGCTGCAACACGCGATGTTCCCCACCGTTGGCCATCCTACGGGAATACTTCAGTTTTTCGGGATAAAAAGAATGAGCTATTCCTGACTATAATCTATCTCTGTACCAAATTTCATTCAGATCCGTTTAGCCGTTCAGGTGTGATTGAGTAACAAACATCCATCTAACCATCCATCCAATTTTTCGCATTTGTAATATTAACACTCAGACACAGAACAAACATCTGTGATCGCCACATCTGCTTGTCATTTGTTGAATAAAACTACGACCCACAGCGCAGAAGCCAGAGCCACTAACAACTACACCACGCTAAGTTTTCTGCTTGGAGCTAAAGATCCAATATTGGCGTAGCAGTTCTAAGTAAGGAGTAGACACAGCGACAAAAACAACTACATACACAGATTTGCTACAACTCATAGCTTTAGTAGAAATATTCACATTGTTTTATATCGTAGAAGTGGAATTCTCAAACAGCCAATTATCCTAATGGCTCATGCTGATGCATGAGTTTATACTGATAAAGTGTTGAAGTGTTGAAACACTTTATCAGTATAAATTAAACTGTCGCCAAGTTCTGGTGCCTTCGCATTGATGTGTTCCAGTGGAAAGGAATGGGTACTACTGAAATGACATGCGCATGATACTTGACATCCCCATCTCGGGTGACAGGCGCAACGGGACGCGACTTGGATCTTCTCATACTTCGGTCTGGCAACTGAGTCGTATTACTATTGTTACGGGTTACAACTTAAAAGCAGGTGGTTCTTCAGCTCTTCCCGTTATATTACTTAAAAAAAATGTACATATATGTCGCGGTTTGTGTTACCGTTAGCCACTCCGTGGGGGTTATTTGTGGGGGCAGACTATAATTATAGCCTTGGGCTCTTGTGATGCATCTCCATTAGGTTCTATTAGTTACGATGCGAGCGCTATCCATCATATCAGAGTGAATGATAGATTGTACGTGGCGAGATCTCGTCAATTAATTTCTTATTAGTATTAAATGCAGAGTAACTAAACTTGTTATCCGAGATTTCTTAGTAATTCGCAGACCTTATACACAGAACTTTCTAGAAGTAACTTTCTTTCTAGAACTATGAATATTTTATATTATGGGAACCAGACAACTGATAGAACTGATTGTTACGGGTTACAACTTAAAAGCAGGTGGTTCTTCAGCTCTTCCCGTTATATTACTTAAAAAAAATGTACATATATGTCGCGGTTTGTGTTACCGTTAGCCACTCCGTGGGGGTTATTTGTGGGGGCAGACTATAATTATAGCCTTGGGCTCTTGTGATGCATCTCCATTAGGTTCTATTAGTTACGATGCGAGCGCTATCCATCATATCAGAGTGAATGATAGATTGTACGTGGCGAGATCTCGTCAATTAATTTCTTATTAGTATTAAATGCAGAGTAACTAAACTTGTTATCCGAGATTTCTTAGTAATTCGCAGACCTTATACACAGAACTTTCTAGAAGTAACTTTCTTTCTAGAACTATGAATATTTTATATTATGGGAACCAGACAACTGATAGAAGACTTATATAGTAATAGTATTACTACTAACAGACACAGAACAAACATTTATGTTCTTCACACCAATGCTTGACCTGCGTGAGAATCGAATGCATGACTTACAGCGCAGAATGCATAAAGCGAATGCATACGTCCAATGGGGTCGGAGGGGGATATTTTGAAATGCGGTAAATTAATTTTTTTCTTATTCTATTTACATTTTACTTACAATTTTTTAAACAACCCAAGTATTTTTTTGCTTGGCTAGAATTTAAAAGAAACTGCTACTAAAGGACGCCCGTCACTCTGACGTGAATGAAACGTCAGAGTGACGGGCACAACGCTTTGCTACTTGGGTCTTCTCATACTTCGTTAGGGGGACCGGAATCGTTTACTTACCATCCCGTGGGACTTGAGTCTCGCCACTTAAATAGAAAAGGCAGATAGTAGAAAAATATACTACCTTCCTGTTCACTAAACATGTTGCATTTAGTGAACCAGTTAATGAGACACATATTTTTTATCTTTTTGTAAAATTTTCGTAGATTGCTATTCTAGCGTATAAATAAAGGGAAATAAAGAATCTTCACTTTTATACGCTACAGTACCGGCATCAATTTGGTACATACTATTCAGTAATCATATCGTGTCGACTCAAGGTCGGGAAAAAAAGCTACGAGTGTCAAAATATGGTCAGCCATCTTGTTATCAAATTAGTGTCCACGGACTTCGTACGTTAACATTCGACTTTTAAATAGTGTATGGCTTCTTTTTTAGTGTGAGTGGCCAACTCTAATTTGAGTGAAGCGAAAATTGTGATTTCCCCATGAAAGGTTGTATAGAGTTGGAATCAGCAATATGATTAAAAATACTCAATCATTTATTGCATTTCACATGGTTATTTAGTTTGTAACACAATAGTAATAGTTTCACATATGAACCCTTGTTGGGTATTGCAATAGGAGGCAGGCCGAGGTATTATTATAAGAAAGTGTGATATCATATCTAGACATACATAGCTAGCACCCCGCGTCATTGGAAAAATAATGTTTAAATAATTACTCCACTTTACTGGGATAAAAAGTAGCATATAATATGGTAGTCTACAATCTGACATAACTATTCACAAAAGTTCATAACAAAATTTCATGCAAATCCGTTGAGCTGTTTAGGCGTGAAAGAGTAACAAACATACATTAAGACAAACTTTCGTATTTATAATATTAGTATGGTGAGTCAGTGACGTTTCCAAATAGGTATTATTTTTAAGAATTCAACGTAATTCATGATAGTTGACATTGAACTTTGAAAAAGCTCCATGAATTTTTACCGCTACCCATTAACTATGCCTTGAATTTGAATGAGTACAATTCCAGTAAGTATTTTTACTGAATATTTGAATCATTTTACTATGGTGTTATTTGGAAAATATTATTGAAATATTGCTATTTTTCTCGACAACAATTTTACTTTTTTGTAAAAATATTTTGCTTCTATCGTTAAAATACTGGGACTACAAAAGAATGTTCAGGTTTTAACCAACCTGCACTGTAGCCATAACTTTTTTCGGGTTATTTTGTAACTGAGAACTGTGCCAAGTACTTTATTTTTTCAACGTTTGAATTTACGTAACTATTTCAGTGGAAACGATCGTCTCTTGCGGGATTTCTATAAAATACACACTCATATTATTTACATTAATAAAAATAGTTATTAAAAAAAAATATTTTAGAAGAATGTACTTGATTGTAAGTTAATCATATACAAGTAAGTTAACAAAACAGTTGGATTTATATTAACCCACGCAAAATCCTGCAATAGATTTATTCTACTGATATGTGTCACAGAATAGAACCATCAAACTACAAATAAAATAAAGACCCGAGATTTTTTTGTCCTGTTGCTAGCTAATGCATATATTTATGTATTTTAGATTGTATAAGTAAGCATATTATTTAAATTATAACATTATTTAGTATGACTTTATCTATTTTTATAGAAGAAACAATGCCCCTTCTCATTTCTATTATTTATTTTCCATCCAAAGGTTGTTTGTAAGATAGAGAACAATCTGGAAGTAAAACCTTTAAAATAAAAAACAAAGTTTAAAATCAGTTGATAAATACCGGAGTTCCGTGGTAACAAACGTAAATATATTTAAAAAATAACAATTAAATTAATATCAATGTCCTTTGCATGCAGGGTTACCAACTTACAATACTAGCTTGCAATATAATTATCAAGAGTCATTATTTCAGAATGAAAAATTGATCAGTGGCCACTCCTCTCGCATTATTAATCGATATAATTACGTCACAACTCTAGGAAATCCTCCTGACTTGCTAGTTGCGACAGTATTTTTATGTCCCCGTTAATTATTGTGCCCGCAGGAAGAGCGAGGACGTTTTTGTACAATTTATTTCTTTGCGTATTGCTGAGGCAGTATTTTGGAATAGCTGGCTCACTCCACATTTTACACATCTTTATAGGGCACAGACAGGGAACACACAGATATTACTTTTTAAAACCGTAATATCATAGAACTTGTGTTGACAATAATTACGCTTTGACTTTGTGTGAGTTTAGTGAGCAGATCTCACTTTATCAAGTGCTTATCACCGGCACCCACATCCTTCCATCGCGTCACAGCAACTTTCAACACGTGACCCAGCTGTTTCCCTGTACCGCTAGTTATGTAGGGTGGACATAATATCAGGCTATTATGAAGATAATACCGTGGCTTAAGCAATTATGAAAGTTAAATTGCCATGTTTTACAGAATTTGCTGTGTTTGAGCGGTATGTTTAATTTTTAATGGCACGCAGGTGTTTTGGCAATAATTTTCTAAAATGTTCATCATAAAAGGTGTATTTACATTGTATATTTTAACGCCGATTTATGTCCAAAGTTTTACTTCTAACTGCACAAAACCAAAATATAAATAAGAATGACCATAAAATTGAAATAACCGTTACACAAACCTAGACTAATCAAATGATTAGTATTATACACAGTATTGGAGATGACCACTGCTTGGCGGCAGGTTAGCAGGAATGGTGATGGTACTTGACCACAGGGGTCACGTGTCACTCAAAGGCCTAAAAACTCACCTAAGGGAGGGCAACCCCCCCCCCCCCCCCCTCAAAAAATAGTGATAACCATAGATTTGACTAATTCGTGGAAGATATGAATAAGTGAATCGTGTCAACGATACCAAGTGACCGCTGTTACGATCCATTTGTTTGATTAATGGTGCACACCACTGAATTTCGAGGACACTCCAATTGGATTACAGGTAAAAACGAAGAGTACTTGATTATTGGATTGTACTTTTAAATAGCCTAATTAATATGCTGCTATTAAAGTCACTATTACTGACCTCTTAGATCAGTTAGTAAATAAACGTAAACTTTGCACTGTAGGTCATGAGTTCAATCCCCACCCAGGACAAGCATTTATGTGTTGAACATAGACGTTCTATGTATGTGTGTTAATAGTCTTTATTACTAAGTAAGTCTAAGTATTGTAATTATTAACAGAAAAGAAGTTCTCATAATGCAAGCTACGCTTAGTTGGGGGCTAAAAGGCTGTTTGTATTGTAATTTATCATGAACATATATTATATTTATTTTAATACATTTGTGATGTTTAGCTAGACTATTGGATTAAGTAGATAATAAATTATCATTTAAAACCAAAAGATTTTTCAAATTTATCTTTGTTATATAAATTATTGGATAACAAACTGGCTAATTGTTATTTGGGGAGGAAATCCGTTCCACCAATTACTACTTCGTGAATAAAACATTTCGTGAATTTCGTGATTGGAATTAAAGGAATAGGCAAGCATGGAAATCAAAGTATATGTATCATAACGTCTCTTTTCCATATAATTACTTGAATAATTACTAAAACTTTTAATAAGATTATTTAATAAACTAGCGACGTCAAATTATTGTTTTAGGAGATCAATTGTTATAATAGTTTTACACTTCGACTTTTGAAATTAATTGTGATGAGCTAAGCGACTTATTAAAAAATCTAATAAATCTACTTCAATACTTTCTTTCCATATTGTTCGCCTTTAGGTTTAAGGTTAATTTCTCCAGCAATTTCTGTGGGACTATGAAATGACCATCTATTTTGATCCACAATTATACAGATAATAAAACCACCAATTATAACATAATAATAACTCTCCTCTTTTTATTTTATGTATTATTTACATAAAAAGAACTAAAATTATGTTTTGTATCCGTTATCTATTCCTCATGTTACAAGCATAGTACAATACTTAGCTAGGCTTAGCCTAGCTACTAAGCTTGGCTAAGCCTAGCTAAGCCGTTGCGATGAGGCGATGAGTGAAATGTCCAAGAATATTTATTTATTTAACAAGGAGTGAATCAAAGTCAAAGTAAAATATTATTGATTCTTACGAATTCTGAAAATAAAACCCTTGGCAATGTATTATTTTTATAAATAATATTACTCTTTTCAGACGGTCTTGTAATATTTCAATCGCATGGTCATAGTACACACGTGTCACAGAAAAGATATAGCGCGTGATATACTGCCACGACACTTCCTCTACTGATTAGCACAAAGAATTTGGAGGTCTGTTTGTGACAGTTATTTAGAGCTGGCAACATTTTGATGAATGTGCAGGTTCGCGGTACATTTTTTTGTTTTCCATGGTGGTAACTTTGTTTACGTTTATTTTGTATAAAAAGGTTATTTACAGTTATAAACAATAAACACCATAAAAATCTTAGGGCTATGAAGAAGATAAAGGGAGATAAGGAATTCATTTGAAAAAAAAAATATATACCTACTTGGACATTTCAACTAAGCATAGCTTGGTACTATAGAAACCAGATGACTTATAAAACACTTATGTAGTACTTACGTATGAGATGTTTATTCTGTAAACATCTATGTTCGTCACATTTACAGTGCAGAAGGCTTTTTAAAGAAAAATAACACCAAAATACCGCTATAATTTAAGGTTAAAAATTTTAACTTTAAATTATAGCGGTATTTTGGTTCCACGTTCAAAGTCCGTTCAGATACAAGAGCAGGATTTAATGGCGCATATCATTTTACTGCGTTTAAATAATCGAAGTGGAAGGCAGATAAATTAAAAAGGCCTCTTAGGAATCGCACGAACGATCTCAGGATCAAAGTATTTTCGGAATATGAACGAACAATGAGATTTGCCTGCGGGTAACTGCGAGAATATCCTCAGAATATTCAGACGATATTTTTTATTATGTTTGATTTCAGCTGTCATAAATTACCACCTTCATAATAAGAAAAAATGGCGCCGTTTACACGAACAATGAAAATCATTATAAAATAACAGGTCGACGAATTCACATTCCAAATTTAAAATTTAAAAAGTCAAAGGTTGCCTGACAGTTTAACTTAATTTCTAAATTATGCGAACTTCGTCTCAAAACTCATGAACACGAGGTAGTGTGCTAAGACTGGAATCTGTAGAATATGACGTCATGTAAGAATGTTCGTGCACATGCGAAGTATGGGCAGGAAAATTCGTGAAAGTTTGTGGGTGTCGTATGTACGTCAACCGAGACGGCTTGTTAAATCGGGAATGCTGTCATAACAACACACATCTTTTGCAATATCTTCCAAGTGGATGCTCGCTTGTATTACAAATATTCATATGAATGTCAGAGATCATATTTAATATATTGTAAAAGTAAAAGCAAATTTAATTATGAAGGAAAAACAAAACAAAATTTCCGAAAAGAAAAAATAAGGGGCGGAATTTCTCATGAAAATTTATATCTGTCTGTGTTGTTATTAATAAAATTATACACTATCCAATAAAAAAAATTACGAAGTTTTACATTCCTATGTAAATATGTATGCGTCGTCACACATAAAATAATAATAATAACATTATATCTAAAAACTTCGCTTGTCAAAAATGTCTTAACAATCTTGATGAAACCAAAAATAACAAGAAGTAGAAAAAGCAATTAAATATCTTAAGACAAACTATCAATCGATCAAACTTACCAACCGATTCACTTTGTATGGTCCCAGATTTGAGGACGGTTGAGGAAAAAGGCGCACATAACGAGAGTTGGCAACTCCACGCACAAGACATTATCTGAAACTTAAGTGATTAACTGTTCTCGTGAGTTGGAGATTTCTGAACACAATGGACCGAAAGTTTGAGATTTTAATGCTAATGTGATATTATATTACGCTCAACTTTGACATCAATTTATCTTGAAACGGGATATAATTACATAGTTGTCATTTTGATGTTGACACTTATCTTGGCGGGAAAGACTTCCATATTTAAACTAGCCATAGTTTAAATATGGAACAGGGGTGATTAGCGAGTGTTACAGTTAAAAATATTGATAAAATAGTTGCTAGTTGGAAAACTACACATATTAAAAATAATTACACGGTACACATATTGGCAATTGATGAATGAGCGATCTCATTCGATTTGAATCTTCTGTGTGAATCTTATGCACTGTTAACATAATTCTGCCCATGTCCATTTCACGTGAGTGTCTGATGTTTCGTCAAAGGGGGCGTATATTCTGTCGTTTGCGTAACTGAATCGTATATTAAGCATCTGCATAATATTAATGGCACACATGTTAAAAAAATTACGATTTTATAATTTTTATTGTTAGAACAATAAATACTGGAATAACTATTAAGCAAATTAAGCAGAACTTGTATTATAAAAACCAGATTACAGATATAATACTTATACTTATATTTTTTTTTTGTACCATATACAGAACAAAAATCTATATTCAACCTGGGTGAGAATCAAATTTACGACCTACGGGCCAGTTGAATTGCATGGCTAATCGTATTGACTGAATGATTTTTAAATATTAATTAGAGACTGTAATTACATAGTTAATACCTGATTTTGTGACCAATTTTAATCCGCAGTACTGTACAGAACGGATTTGTTAGAAAATTACAAAGTATTTGTCACAAATTAATAAAAAAATTAATTTGTTTCAACTCCTAATTCGTTTCCATTCAAAATGATATCTCAATTTCCTAAAACGAACTCATTATTAACATGCAAATTCCCCATTATCGATGTTACCGAACTTCGCCTGACAAATGACATTCCGACAACAACAATAAAATCGGGAAATTATTCCATCTCTTCTTTAATAATAAAGTTGTAAAGAGATGGGCCGGGACAAGCCGCGAGGCTTTTACGTGAAACCGTTATGGTTATATAATAAACATAAACTTGAATCAAGAACACATAATTTGCATTGCCTGAACTGATGGTATAGCAGACCTTATAGAGATTGATCTGATATTCTATTTAGTATATTTTTCTGAGCATAACAATAATAACTATCTAGAAGTATGTTGTAATTTTTTAAACTATTGTTGTCTAATTGATGTTGTCAAATCTTTTTTTTGCGAAGTTTCAAAAAAACTCGTGTAATTTTTCGCCGGATCAGTTAGATTGATGGTTGATTGTTAGGTGGGTGACCATTTAGTGGCATTAGAACCGAACGCTTTTGTGCTTCGGAGGGCACGTTAAGATATTGATCCCGGTTTTAGTTGATAAGCTATGTCGGAGACCTTTAGTAGCTTAAAAAGTTCGGCAGCAAAGTTTTCCGCTTACTCGTACCAAAGAAGAAAGAACACCTTTTTCTTAAAAAATACCATAGCTATTTTTTGCGGTTGCTTTTTGCAGATGACGTACGTCGTAATTAAAGTCTCGAATGAAAATTAATTTTATATACTTTTTGCTTGTGTTTTACTTTTGCAAAGAGCTATTTCTTCAAAATTACATTTTATGTCAGCTACATTTTCACTTTTATAATACTTTGCATTGCAGAATATTTCAGATTTGTTTTAAAAATGAAGAGGTTTAGAATTTTGAAGACTGGGTTAGTTAAAGGGGGTTGTACATGTAGTCAATAATACCGTTTATTTTGTAATAAAGCTATCATGTATTGTAGATGAGTAATAATAACCACGTTTGGTCATCACAATAGTTACAGATTAAAATTTTTGATAAATAAACAATTGTTTTATATTTTTTTCTCCGATCACACACATAGATCAAAAGATATATCTAGATTAAATATAACACATTTATTTCTGTATAATCTTATTTCTATTTATAAAATATACATGTCTCAGTGACTAATATTGATCAGTAAACAAATACTTTCAACTATAAATTCGATCATTTAAGATTTTAAATGAAAAAATTAGTTGCAACTTGCTCGACAGATGACTCTGTTTTGTCAGAAATAAATAAAGCGGTCACTTACAAACTTGGTACAATGTGAAAACTTTGAAATCCTACCAGGCAGCACCATCTAGTATCGATGTTGGAAAAGTAGCCGCGAATAGCCTTCATTCTAATTATATCATACAAAAGTCACCCAAAAGTCACACAAAAGCAAAAACCTAGCGTTTATATATATTTGTGAAACGAACTTATCATTTCAAATTATTAAGTCGGCTATTTTCGTAATGTAAAGCAATATTGGTGATTTAAATGTCAGAGCCACATCACAAATTTAATATAACGTGTTCACGTTAATGCTAAAAGAGGAATGGCCGAGGTTGGAAAAGTTCTCTCGCCAGGGGCGAAGATTTTTATTATTCAAAACCTTGCTCATGACGTCTTGATGAATGTTGTAAAGAAGTTCAAATTTTATTTTCTCGCTAAAACGAATGGAACCTATAAAATTTATGATCCCACTGTGCTATTTCATGAGAACAAGCTCGTATAGAAGGGATAGAAATAATTAATTATTATAAATTTAATATACAGTATCCCTTTCGACCTTTTCACCACCAATTATTTTATTGATTAATTATATTCTGGTTTTTTTCGGGCTAAATAAATAATCTTCTTTACTTTCCTATATATCACTTTATATAATAAAAATAAAAACACATTGCCCTAAAGAAAATGAAGGGAATGTTTTGTTATAAGACTTAAAACGGTTGAATTGAGACGATAAACATGATTCAATTTTACAGACAAATTATATTTTTGTGACTCAAATATTAATTGGAGTTCTAGGTAACATTAAAAAAATTATTTTGAAGCATATATAAATAACCAGCAAATTAGCGAATATCTTGATATCTTTTTGTTCATCAAGTTTTAACTTGCTACCTTACCTTAAATGCGTCTTAGAAGCAATACAAATGCATATTTTCGCTTCTCAATTACTATTACAAACGAAACTGAATTATAAAAGCACAGTTTGCTGTTCTCTCAAGACCACTTTATGGCCATTTTAAAAATGTACCAAAGAAATACTCGTAAATTATTTTATGATTTTGTTTTATTTAATGGATTGCTTTTCAGTGAGGATAAACAATGGGGTGGGCATCTGAGAGTGGATAAGCTCTTTAGCTTAGTATTAAGCTGGGAGAAACAAAGAAAACTTACTTTAGTAGTAAGCTAGGGTTTTCTCATGACTCCAATTAAGTTTTATAAGGACTAAATTATACCTGGATCTAACAAGGTAGGTTGGAACATATGGCTCATAGCGTTGGAGTCTCGCAGGTACAATATGTTCCAAAGATTAAGACCCAGGGATCCAGTTGTTCGAAGCCATAGGTGAGAACCCTCTAATTGCCCTTCACGTATCCCCTCGGTGGTGCCAAGGAGCAACTGAAAGTATCAGTAGAACTTGTGCCAAGTTCGTCCGGAAAAGTATGCACTGGTATTGCTGTGTCCAGTTCCGGTGGTCCATATTGGAAGCTGTAATATAAGCTTTTAAAGTAACTTTCCCGAGTGATGAGAAATTAAAAACTTCTTTTAATAATATTTTTAAACACTCATACCTTGAACTAGGAGTCTTTGTATCGCAGATAGCATAGACAAAGACAAGACCTGAGAATAAATATTCATGCTCACCACGCAAAGAATGTCCTGGCCGTGAGTCGAACCCGAGACCCCTCACTTCGAAGGCACGGCCAAGAGCCGAGAACCGTCTAATTTTATCATCATCAACTACATTCAATCCTTAATACAGAATCTCCTAAATAAATAACGCTCCTTTTTGCTCCGCCGTAGTAGTAAACAGAACACTCGGCCGAGATTCCATTCACAATATCAAAATGCTAAAATATAAATTGTCTAAATAAGCGAAAACAATTAAAAACAAAAGCTTCTAAGTTTATTCAGGGCTTAATACAGTGACGATGAGGTCCTTAAGTCGCAATTATGAGAACAAAGAGGCGGGTTAAGCCTCTAATGTTAGGCACAGCCAAGCTAAACAGCTACTTTACTTTAGATATCTTCAGAAATTCTAACATATAAAAAACTAATCGTAGTTGCGCGATTTTCCCCGTGGTTGACCCTCCCACGGGAACATTTCAGTTTTTCGGGATAAAAAGTGGCCTAAGTGTTTACCTAGGGTATGAGATACTTTTATAACAAGTTTTATCCAAATCCGTTCAGCAGTTTAGGCGTGTAACAAATACACACAAACCATCGCATTTATATTATTCATGTAATAAATAAAAATGTTTAATTCCGGAAAACAAATATCCATGTACACTATTAATTAAAAACTATATAATAAAGAAAATTTAGATATTTATCGCCTATGCGGGACCATTTGGAGATTACTCTCCGAGCAAACTGGGCCCAAAAAGGAAACTTACAACGTACCGTGATGGTTTTTTTAGGATGCTGTTTTTACTGCCCCACATTCTGCTAAGCAGAGAGTGGTTTTCTTTAAAATAATAGCAAGCAATCCATTCTATTTGAACACCTCAGTCATACGCAACCTTTTTCGTGTCTAGACTATTTTTTTGGCCGCAGATGGCTTTGACATCTTTACGCAAGCTCTATTTTAAGCCCGCGTACGTAATATTGTCTGTGGCAAAAATATTCATAAACACTTGTCATGTAAAAAGAAGAATAACTTCAACTCTGACCGCTCTATTTTGCCGGACTATTTGACTTGGCTGTTTATCCTAACTAATATAAATAATATAAAAAATTATTATCATTATAAATGTGCAAGTTTATTTGTTACGTTTTCACGCCTCAACCGCTGAATCAATTATAATGAATTTATAGGAATAGATTCGTTTACACCCTCATACCTCTGCACTAGGATTCCTCGCAGGTGGCATGGACAAACACAGAAATATAAGACAAACACCCGAGACCTGAGAACAAACTTTATGCTCACCACAGAAAGTCCAATTAAGCCACGGAGTCGTCGGATTCGACCCTGAAGACGTTTATAGGCTACTTTTTCTCGCTAAACACTTGAAGGAGGTAGGGCGACGGGAGAGGTTAACAAAGCCAGTAGAAAATAATTATTCTTATGAGCTGTAAAAATAATTATTTATAAAAGAAGTCAAGTTGGTAGAAACCCTGCCAAGGATTAGGCATTCAAGAGCAAATAGTGTTGGGTCTGTAGAGTCAACTGAAATAATATAAATTGGGATTTTCTCTTTTAGGATTAAGGGCCCGATGAGTGAAGAAAAACTTATTATGTTTACTTGTGCATGTAAAATTTTACATGCGCAAACGACAGTTGAGAACTATAGGAATATAAGTTTAAGTTCTTAAATGAAATAGTTTCTTTTCAACTTAAATTATCTAAATTGATATATCAATTTTTTAAAGAATATATAGTATTGATGTATCAAAAAGATTTTTTTATATTATAGAGAGTAGGGACACCGGCCTACTCTCGATAATTGACAGTGAATGGGCTTTAATCTACCACGGGAGCCCAATCCAGATTGGTAGATATCACATGTCTTTGAATTTTAGGTTCTTAGACATTTCGGTTTCCTCACAATGTCTCCTTCAACGTTTCGAGAACGTGGTATAGCGCACATAACTTTTTCAAGTGAAAAACTCATTGGTGCACCTGTGGGTTTGAACCAGCGACTTTCAGATTGAAAGTCGGTGCCTATGCCCGTGGGCCATCACACAAATCTCATAATAAAGCTCATAACCGACCCAAACAGGCTTCCAATTCAGCACTTGCTTGGATACAAGTACCCAAGAGCTGATCTTCTTTTGGAGCAAAGGA
Organism: Aplocera efformata; assembly: GCA_921293045.1. Taxonomy (NCBI): domain Eukaryota; kingdom Metazoa; phylum Arthropoda; class Insecta; order Lepidoptera; family Geometridae; genus Aplocera; species Aplocera efformata. The sequence goes on from OV121061.1 coordinate 3,741,095, forward strand.
CGTGTCTGTATTGTATGGACATGTCTGTATTGTATGTGTCTGTCTTCCTATGGACCAAAGGACATGTCATGAATTGAACAAATGAAATTGTAGGTAGTGAGTGTGTTGCACACTTTTTTGGGCTATGAACATAACCTGCTGTCGACATCGTTTGAGTTTCCACTCGTGACCCCTGAATCTGAAGTGTTTCTAAAGTTTGCAAACAATGCTTATGACATGTTACTTCAGTTACACTCTCGGTAACCGATAATAGGCCTTGATCTTATTTTAATGCGTGCATTTTAAATTTATATAAAATATAATTTATATAAAATTTATATAAATACCTAACAATATACACCTCAAAAAAACCTGTATATATACCTATATAATGTCACTTGATGGAAGTCTGATAGAAGCAACTTTTCATCCCAAAAAACCTTTGGGTTCTCTTGGAGATCTCTTTGCAAAATTGATAAATTCTAATAGTTTTTTTTTTGTTATTTCATTAGCTGTTTATAATTCGGCTATGCCTGCTGTCGACATTGTGTTGAGATTTCCACCAAATCCGCTGCTTTCAATTTGTTGGCTTTGCAGCGGATATACTTATCCTAAAACATCATTTGATTTAATTGTATAAACAATTATCTGTTCGAAGCCAGCCGGAGATATAATGCCCGGACCCACCTTAAGGTTTTAAATTTCTTTGCGTTATGGCAAAGCTAGGAACCCTCCATAGAAAAAAGTTATTGATTCCTTTGACATAGAATGCTATCGTTAAATAATAATGAAATCTCAGCTTATTTTATTACTATTTGGGGTTCAAGTTGCTTGCTACCTTAGGTAGGCCCTCAGAATCCCTACAATTGTTCCCCGAGTAGCGCGAAAGGAGCAACCCAAAGTAGCAGTAGAACTTATGCCAAGTTCTTCCAGAGTACTGCCTGCACACCTGGTTCGCGTTGCTGTGTTTTGGTGGAATGTGGGTGTCGGTGAAATTACACGCTCATCTAAGTCAAGTCAAAGTCAAACTCATTTATTCCTTTAGATCTCAAGTATCATTTGGACACGTCAACTTTTACACATGTACACATATTCGTGAGCATATAACGTGTCACAGGAACTCCCCAGGCACATTACATGCACGCAAATTTGTCAAATTACAGTCAGTTTTTATGTTTAAGCTAAAAAGCCTTTTTGTGAAGTATGCATTGGAGAAATGTAATTTTACACGCTTATATAACAAAAATATTTGTCAAAAGATTATATCTGTCAACATTCTGCCCGTTTCTGTAACTAAAAATGTTTTCTATCTCAGAACACACACGGTGCTCATTTCGTTGCTAAATTGTCCTTTTATAGCATAAATGCTATCTTGAAAAATGGAATAAAAGTAACTTGATAAATAGTGGATTTACTCGTTTAAGCTTGTCAGGGAACTTATTCTCAACGGGCGACATTGCATGTAGATTACATTATAACTTCCCTTAAATAATTTGAATTTCTAAAAGTACCTACTGTTTCTGTATATTATGCAATAACTGATTATGAAAATGAACGAAGAAATTCAGAATAAATGGTTTAAACATGGAGAACTGGGAAAAATATCGGTGTAACTTGCTTTTCAAGCTTTTGCGTCAACTGGCACTTTTAAATGTTAAGCCCCGAAAGTTTACATGAGTTTTTAACGGCTTTCATCCCTTATTTTTATCGCCCTTAGAGGATACCGATAAATGTGTAACCGATTTGGATGTGTCTTTTTCATAATCGAAGAAAAAGTCACATGAAACCAAATTCTACAATTTCGTTTACTTGAATGACATAATTTTTCCAGTTATTATGATTTATCAACTAAAATAATTAACCGATTTTGATAAAAAAAAAAATATGCAAATTACCTGAAAGTTATATTTACTAATACTAAAAATATATTTTCAAATTATAAAATAATTTTGAAAATAAGTATTATAAGTGAAGGAAGTAAATAACGATTTCTTGAAAAGAATATTAAAAGAATTAAAATGACATATAGCTCGTAATAAGGTGCCAGAAAATAAAATGTCAACTTTGTTTTCAGCATTAATCAGGACGTCGCGGGTCACATGAATAATGAATCTGAGCTTTTAGTTTCGTGACATCTCAGATGCGAGATATTAAAATGCATAAACGCGAAGTTCGTTCGGAATTGAAAAAGTTACCTGATGAGAATGGCACTATTCATTTGACATTTCAGTGGCGTTTGTCATGAAACACAAGTGACGGTGCGAACTGACAGCTGACATGATATTAACTGCCTACCACTGCCATATATAAAAATAGCAATATAAGAAATTGGTTTATTTATTGACGGTTCAGTGGCTTGATAGTAGCCCTGCCTTTGAAGTTAGAGGTCCCGGGTTGGATCCCCGGCCGGGCACACTTTGTGTGGTGGCCATATATCCATATTTTTTTTTTTATTAAGTATGTTTATATATGTTAACGTGAACACAAATCGGACGCCACTAACCATTTTGACGCCGAATGCCGAGCCAAATTATTTTTTACACCTTGAATTAAGGTAGACGTGAAAAACGGGAAAAATTTCCACCTTTCACCCCATTTTGTACCAATAGAGAACTGGGGTAAGCGGGAGATGTCAGTTCTAAAACAAGCTGCAAACTGCCGACGGCACGACTGTGTTTAGTGGTGGGTTCCCTCGAATGTGCCCTCAATTATTGGACCTGCAGTGCTAGTGAGGGAAAATTAATATCGATAGATAAATAATACTTTATTGCACACTAAATCAAATTACAAAATATACAGAACATTTATAAAAAAAAAGAAAGTACAATGGGCGGTCTTATCGCTAGTAAGCGATTTCTTCCAGACAACCAAATGGACAGGATAACATGGAAAACATATTACCTGTAATTAAAAGTTGTGACTTTTCTAATATAAATATAGAGTAACATTTTAAACAGTAACCTTTAGGTACTTATTACATGCGCTACTTAAACTAAATAAAGATATATAAATATTTTAAATATATAGTGATGATGACGATTACGAAAATTAATATCGATAAGATAAGTATGAGTATGAGTATTTGAGTGGTAATCTATTTAAATAAAAATCAATTGCTGAATATGTAAGCGTATCAATTCAGAACGACTGCACTTAATCGGCGAATTATTTTTTGTTGTGTTTATAACTGTCAGGATAAGTTTGAAATAAAATATTAGGAAAATCCATCGGAAATGTAAGAAATTGGGGGAAAAAAGTGCATTTTTATTGGCAGTTGGTTAAATATGATGTCTTACGGTATATAATAATCCTAAACCTATATAAAAAATACATTTTTTTTCTAAGAATATTCTGAAAATACTCACGAAAGAAGACCAACTTTTATTGTACAAAAACAAGAAAGAATTTGAATTTATCGATATAAAAGTAAGCACAAGCCCATCCCTGCTATAATTGTTTTAAGCTCCCTAGCTTAAATCCAACAATATCTTGTTACCAACGCTTACAATTTTCAACGACTATACCGAGCGTTTACGTTATTATAATATATGTTAATCTATTATACATTTTATACATAGTGTGTTCCCCTAATTAGTTATTATAATAAAGATATCATACATTTCTTATCCTATCTTATTACTTTAAACGAGCAATTCTTGTATTATATATATATTTACTTGGCATATCACGGAAACGGCACGATTTGGATGAAATCTTATGTTTAGATAAGGTTAAAGTAAATCTGTGCAATTGTATCCCATGTTAAAACACATTTAAAAAAAACACGCATTATACAAAAAAGAACCAAGCGGAGCCCTATCGCCCAGGTACTTAAACCAGATATTTAAAAAATGGCTGGTTTTTGGTTTAAAAAAAACACAGCGATAACTTAGCGACACCCCTGATGCAGTAAATACTGAGTGGTAACCATTTTACCGTAACCAAACCTCATTCTTAATATTTATTTGTACTACTATGTGAAACAATTTGTAAAAAAAAGCGCTTTGAAGCTATAATACTTTATCGCTCATCACACAGTTTGCCCCACCTACTAAGTATATTACTACATACTAAGTAACGTAAATATGTATATTTATCTTTCTTCTTTCTTATCTAAAATAATTATTATTGTATAATTTTTTTTTTTTCATATTTACTTGACGTCTTATAAAAATTTTTTTTTTTTTTTTTTAAATACTTGGTATAGTGACGCTGTTATTGTATTTTTGTCAAATAAAATAATATATATTCACATATATTGTATATTCATATTAATACGAAGATCTACAATAATCATGACCAGTGTACACTATATTTCACGCGAATAAATGATCATAATCTTCTTCTTAAAATTATTATTGAAATAAATGAGGTGAGAATTTTAATTGCGACATAATTGCAAATCTACGCCTTTTCCCAACAGATCATTAGTGAATTTGATTTAAAGTGTGCTGCACCAAGGACTACGTAATATAATTTTTTTGGTTAAAATGAACTTTATACAGCTAAAATACATTATATTTTCTAAACTATAAAATTTTTGATCAGTACAGTTTAAATTAAAAGGGTGATAAGGGTGATCAGTGATAAGTCGACTTAATGACCCCAAAAATAGAAGGGGTATTTTTTTCTGTCAGTACTTCTATTTGGCTTTTATCACGCGAAAAAGTGGACTAGCTACGAAATACCTATTTTTATTTACACAATTTATACTTTATAGGTGAGTGATTGACACGCAGACCATAACCATAACCTTAACATCTCGAAATTGAGCGGTTATGTTAACGTTATTTGTCACGTCATTTTAACTGTTAAACATAATGATGATGTTATTGCAATTATTCTCGTTTCGTTCTAAATTTTGCATAAAATTATCTAAAAGTAAGTAATTTATCTATCGCCTATACGCATAGTTTCGTTGACCCCACTTTAACATTCCCGGAAACCCTCAAAACTTCCCGATTCCCAATATCGTATTACGTCACAAAACAACCGAAATAGCCAATCGATCAGAACAAAGAAAGCAAATTAACCAAATAAAGCAACTTTGCAAATATCCAGCCTATAAATCCGAGTAAATACTGCGGCTTAGACTCAATAGGCTGAAAGGCTCCACAGAGACATATGATGAGAGTTTGCACTAGTTTAGTGAGAGGTATGAACCATCTGAATTTAAGATCCACAACATAGTATGATGAAACGGTGGGTGAATCGTTGGGTAGCCAACAGCGTCTATGGAAATATTCATAGTATGACACAGAATGCGGCGTACTGTACCGAACAAAGTTTGCCACGATAAATCATCGCAACGCATTACACCAGCCTCTAATTTTCCCACTGCAGGGTCACCAGCCTACTCTCTAATGTTCCCAATTAGAGGCTGATACGGATAGAGCTATTCGTATCAGGCTTTGTCCAAAATGTTTACTCTTCTATATACTAGTAAAGGCTTCGAAGTGAGTTCGGTTCTCCACAAACAAAATAAGGTGAGAAATGTTTGGGAGAGGCATACGGTAATGCCAAGCTTCATTCCGACTTAGCGTTTATTCGGTACGTAAGGTAAGGTGGTGGCCTAAATCTGGTTACGTCACCGAACTTAACATATAGTGAAGTACACATATAAACTGCTTTTAACTGGTTCTTAGATATGTTTTATCAAAATCAGTTCAGCCGTTTTCAGGTCACCTTATATACCTTATAGGATAGGATGACATTGGTTCATAGAAATGTCATGAAAAAACCTATCAACACTAACAGCAAAAGTTGATTTACTCGATAATTGAATTAGTAAAACCGATTTCAATACTATCATTGTTCGCCTTTATGTCTGAAATTTATATGTAAAAATCTTAATCAATATAAAAATCATCCAAAATGGTGGACCATTTTGGATGATTTTTATATTGGCGAAGAAAAAAGGTTAAAAAAATATTGTAAAAAGAAGAGCTTCCTCCTTTTTTGCAATTGGTTTAAAAATCACGAATACTGGCAAATGGACTTTAATTCTTATCTTATGTATTTTCCTATGAACAGGTCACTATGAAGTGCATTTCTGAGGTCTATGTCTTGTCTTGCCCTGTCTTCATTGAATCTGTAACTCACTTTTTTTTTCCTTAGTAATATTTTTTTTACGTAAGTCTTCCTCTTTTAAATTATGAAAAGACCCAAATCGCATAACATTGGGACTTTGAGAATATTCACCTATAGACGCTAGCAACATGGTGCCCCAATATGCAATAATACAATTTTTAAGTTTAAATGTATTTATTGCATCATTGCATATTGGATTATGAATAAGACGTAGTGAAAACAGAACAGTGTGTGGGAAAAATCCTTTCGCATAAATACAAGCGTGCACTCTGAAACTGGTTTAATGATTATACCGGCTGCCTCACACGCCGCATTACAGAACGGCCTACTACAACGCGATGATGGATCTTTGATGCAATATTTTTATCGACTAGTTACTGTTAAATACTTACGGATACATACGGATTGCAAAACTTAAGTGGAGATGGGCGGGACACTTGGCTAGGCGGGAAGATCTCCGATGGACCAAGGCAGTAACCGAATGGTGGCCAAGAGATGCGTCGACCTCAAGGCAGACCACCAGCCCGATGGTCGGACGACATAATAAAGGTAGGAATAAACTGGATTCGCCTTGCACAAGACCGGCAACAGTGGCGTGCTAGAGAAGAGGCCTATACTTAGTAGTGGGTGTTACCGGCTGGTTAGATAGTTACTGATTTCAAAATAAAAAAAACCCACTTCAATACTTTCATCTTTCATTTTTGACTGGCCAACCAACTGACAGCTCAGTTGGTTGTATGTCTGTCTTTTGCATTGAATATCGTGAGTTCGTTCATCTTCCATTTTTGACTGGCCCCAGTTGGTTGTATGTCTGTCTTTTGCATTGAATATCGTGAGTTCGTTCATCTTCCATTTTTGACTGGCCCCAGTTGGTTGTAGGTCTGTCTTTTGCGCTGTAGATCGTGGGTCGATTGACCCAGTACAAGCATTTGTGTGAGTATTATATTAGTTATCTAGTTCTTATAGTACAATCTATGCTCTTTGAGGTTGTATGGCACTGTGTGAGTTGATCATGAATATTTATTATTTATTCAATACTTAACCTATATAAATAAATAAATAATAATAAATAAATAAGAATAACATTTCACACAGCGTCATCTAGCCTCAAACTAAGCATAGCTTATAATATGGGCACTAAAATACATATATTATTTTTTTTTGTAAATACATACTTATAATACATATTAACATCCAGACACAGAACAAACATTTATATTCGTCACACAAATGCTTTTCGTGAGGAATCAAACCCAGGACCTACAGCGCAGAAGGCAGAGCTACTACCAACTAAAATTTGTGTGTATGTTAACACACAAACACACATCTATTATACTCCAGTTTATGTCACAAGTATGAAAGTTTTCGTTACAAAGAGAGTAAAGACAGAAGCATTAGAAACAAAAACGTTGTATTGTTTGCTCGCTTCGGTGTAGCAATCGACCTTTTACACTTCGAGTTGAACATTCCGTTTTCATCCTATGTAGGTTAAAAGCTGCATTAAGGTGGGTTCATGGTAATGATGGCGTTTCCATATTCATAACTAGGGATTGCAATGCGGAGCTTTTCGACCCCGCGGGATTTTTGCTAGATTCACTTAAATCTAGCGGGATCACGCATAGGTTTGGGTGCCGGTCGGTGAAATTAATGGCACATTTCACAAGGCATTTCTTAAGGCAGAGTGACGGGGACAATATTACATATATCTTATAATATTTCGTTAGGGGAAGACCTGAGATGTATTGCGTGTATAGGCGGCGTTGTCCACTTAACATCAGGTGGGTCGCCAGCTCGTTCCGTTGCTGAAATTAACAAAATTGTTTTAGCAATAAACAAAATAAGAAATTCAAAAATCAACAGCACTTTACTACTTGGATAAATTTCGGCTAATTATTCATTAATATAAAACCAATAACAAATATAAATATTTAGTAGTATTTTGTCCTCTAGTTAACTAAAAATATTAATTCTAATTCATAATTTTTATAGAGTTTTTATGATTAATTCAAATGAATTTAGTTTAAGTTTATTAATAATTTTACAAATGAATTAAACAGATAATGAGATGTTATTTTTACTGGATCTCGCTGGCCTACGGGATCACACTTTGCTGGATTGCAATCCCTATTCATAACCATTGAAAAAGAGATTTCCATTTTAAAGAGCTCACATATTCTTTTTTGTCATGGAGTCATTATTTTGAAACAATTCGTATGTAATATAAGGACGACCGGATGGGCCAGATTTAGCCCAACATATTATCTAGCCCAATATATTATGTTGGGCGAGATCTGGCCCATACGGTTGGAATCACGTCTCATCCTTAGGCCTTATCATTATCCTTAGGCCTGATCCAGCGTCATCGCCATATACAGTAGCTATTGGGTGACAGCCACAGCCCATCGTTCAGGATGCAGTATACTATCATGGCCTGCCCAATATCATTTTAATTTAGCTATTCTATCTCCTACATCTGTGATACCGGTCTGCGAATGCACTGTGGAGTTCCCGATTCAGTCAGGTTACTGATTACAACTGTAGATTATTATACATTTATCCAAACAAGAAGCATCCATCCCATCTAAAATATTGGTGTTTGAAACTTTCCAATAACGAGGCCGAATTCTCAAATTCTCATTTCAAAGTAGGTACAACTTGCAAAACACGTGCTAACTTCGGAAGTAAGCGACATTTATATATAAAAATTCTAAGTCTCGGTATTGAGGCTTTTACTTAAATAATTCACACGCCAAAATAACACTTATTATAACTGAAAATAAATGGTTAATGATCTCTGTTGATTGCTTGTAATTTTCGGCCAACAGATAATTCTTAATTTATCTTCCTGGTTGAGTTTGAAACAGTTTAGAATTGTTAAATTGTAGATTGAAAAATATGAAATTGAAATTGGAAGAAAAATGTAAACTGACTAGATTCAAGACTAGCGGATACCAGATTAAATACTTGAAGCTTAACGGTCGTTTGTGTTTTTCGTTTTATCTTCAAAACATTCCAAGTTGATGAAAATTTAATCAAATTTAATTGCTTAAATTATAAGTGCAAATACATTAATTTCAATTAATATAGACATTACGGTGATTAGAAAAGTTTTCATGTCATACCTTGATTAATTTCATGACTGTACTTGACTTTAACGTCTCTGTTATGACGTTTGTGTATCTTAAAATTGATGTAACAATTTCCGCTACTATTTGCGTCCTGATAATTCCATGTATAACAATAATAATATAATATACAAAATTATAAAAAATTAAACGGTCGGCTTTTGGCGCAGTTATAATTTGATTTCTTCAAAACCTTTCGACTGGGGTATCAAGATAAATGGCTTACAAAAATATGTACAACTTATTATGTATTATATATATGGAATTTGTAATTTTTCATGCAGACAGGTTTTTCAATACTTAATAAATTCACCCACACATTAAAATTACTTAACATTAATTGACTTGAATTTAAACTCAAATATCAGGGTACTTACGTGATTTTGTCAAGATGTTTTCTTTCAATGGAAACTGAATTTTATTGTAGGCTTCTAAGACTGACGTCACTACCTACCGACCTATCTTACCGTCAACAAATAAATGAATTAGTTCACTTACCACAACAAACCCCCAACAATATCAAAAGCACTTCTAAAGTTATCTAAAATTAATTCTACTAGTACCTTGTGAGCTTTTACAAGACAACTTACTGAAGTTTAGCACATTGTTTGTGTAGGATTAGCTCACAACAAAATGGCGACGGTAAAACTTCGTAATATTTTGAATAATTTAATTCAGTATTGTACAATTATCTTGATTAACATAAAAGGTAATGGATAATCCCACATGTGCATAATAACAATTAACATGTTGCAATAATCAAGTCTGAATTCTGTGCCAAATTAAATAGAACGTCCATTGACCGAACAACCACTGGACTTTACACTTCACTAGGTAGAATTTGATAGGCTGTTTAATAGTAAACCCTCTTGCGTGTGTGTTGGTACTAGGAATGGCAGAAATAGCGGTCAACATTTTTAATTGCTTGCAATGCCGCAGCTTTTTTTTACAATTTATTCAAATAATAATGCACCATATTGTCTTGTTATGTAAGCAAAGCTAGAGAGTAAGGTTAAAGGTATCTGTATAAAACATAAAAATGAAATGAAAAAAAGTCATTTACATAATTTTTTAGGAAAGTAAGTAATTGCAGATTATTGACTTAGTTTTTTTAAATAAAGTTAAGCATAATGCATAGAAAGTTATTTCATGACTTCAAAACTATATTTTCTAGTGATCAATCAATTCAACAAGAATTATGGCCTTGAATTGATTGATTGATTGATTGAGCAAATTCATTTGCCAATGTCACGTTTTATGTGGGAAATACTAATTAACACACTTTTAAAACGTTGCAATTATTTTGAAATAAAACCCAGTTTCTAACTGTCTTCGATAAATAACCACAAAGACTCAAGTTTGTAAAAAAAAGATACATACGTACATTTGTCTGAATAACTCTCATCTGTATTAAGTCCAGTAGTTGAGTAGACCATTTCATCCGCGGTCTAAATTGGCACACTTCTGCTGAGTGGGACAATTTCGGGAGCTGAGAGTGGTCCCCCAGCGGGGCATCTTTGTGTCACCAACTGGCAAACTTCCCACTTCATGATAAGCGGGTTTCAGTAAAACAAAACATTTTGTACATACATTTAAGGGTTAGCTTGAATGGGATAACCCTTTGCAACTAACGACTAGATTAAATATTAATCTCAGTCAGTTGTTCTGCCTTCTGATCTGGTCGTGGATTCAGTTCCCGCTCGGGACAAAAGAATGTGCGACGAACATGTATTATTTACAAAAAAAAAACTTAGTTCTTGGGTGACTTTCCATAAATATTTATTTATATTATCAACTAGCTGTGTTCCGCGGTTTCACCCGCGTTTTTCTCGTTTCCGTGGAAACAGCGCACGCAAAAATAGGTTTTCGATTTTACACCTTGTGTTACAAAATAGAAATTTCATTACGGATCCATAATTTTGAAAAAAATAAACATAGCTTCCTCGATAAATAGACTATCCAACACTGAAAGAATCATTTAAATCGGACCAGTAGTTCCAAAGATTAGCGCGTTCAAACAAACAAACAAAGAAACAAACACTGCAGCTTAATAATATTAAGTATAGATCTGAAATTAGCTGGTGAAATTTAAACGTGCAATGACTTTTCACTTGAATGTATTTAAATTCATATTATAGAACCAAAATTCGATATATGACAACTACCAATCTGAACTGGGCTGCCGTGGTAAAACAAAGCACATTCACTCTCACAATTCCTTTCATTGATTTCACATGCCTTCGAACTTTTGCTTTGAGGACAAGCCGATTTCCTCACGATGTTTTCGTTCACCGTTTCGCGCACATATATTTGTCAAGTGAAAAATCATTGATACAACTTTGTTGATACAACAATGTTAGTTAAAATAGCGACATTGACTCAATAAACATTATGTAACCTATTTTAATTATCTAATGGTTTATTCTTGGAAGGCTCCACTAGCTATAGAGGGAGTGCACTTTGTGAATAATAATGAGTGCTTGTCCACCAACAATTAATGAAGATATTGATGAAGATATTGATTTATGTGCTTTTACGCTTTTAGTACTTAGCGTTAAAATATTCTGTTTACTATACGAATTGCTTACTGGCATGGGTCACTCTTTAACTAAGTTGCTTAGAAGATAAACTATTCTATGTCTGCTATAGCCTATGAATGATCAACGAAATAGAAATAATTTTTGTAGTAACTGTAATAGTAACGGAACGAGCTGCCACCCCACCTGATGTTAAGTATTGAATGCAGCTCATAAACGATTCTGGTCTTGCCCAAGTGTTGAACTGAATTAATAAAAATAGAAATGATAGTAGTTGCCAAGCGCATGAGAAGCGGCGCATCAAGATAAATGTCAAAAGGTCAAAAATATTATTTCCATTGAATTCTTTACAAATTACTTGGAACCGTCACTTTTTTTTTAAATTATATGTGTACCCTACAAGATCATGCGTTCTTATTACTAACTTTAGCACTTGTATATTGTACATCAAATATGAGAAGATCCAATTGCAGCGCGTTGCGGCCGTCAATCTGAATCGGTAACTCAGGCGCTTGTAATTTTAATGACAAATAAATTAACCCCCACACCCGCACCGTGATACAACAATGTGAGTGCACCACTCCTTGTCGCCGGATTACTAGGTAGAGGCAGTACTTTTCGAAACGAACTTAGCACAAGTTATACTGCTACTTTAAGTAGTTACTAGTATAGGTTACACACTTAATATTATAAAGGCGAAAGATTGTATGTGTGTTTTTGTTACTCCTTCACGCTCAAACGGCTCAATGAATTTGGATGAAATTTGGTACCAGGTTAGTTTATATCCTGGAATAACATCTAGGCTATTTTTGATCTCAAAAAAATGCAGTGTTTCCATGGGATAGCCAGTTGCGAGGAAGACCGCGATGCGCAGCTAGTATACTATATCGTAGTTACGGCAAAATTAGTCGCTAAGTTATGTTGGAGGTCTTCAGGTGTCTTGAAAATTCTCACACCGAGTTGGCCATTTACTCAAACGAAAGAAAAAGAAGGTAGTTACTACCTTAGATTGCTCTGAGGGTACTTATACACGCGAGCAACGTGGCCCCTGAAAACTTAAGATGGAAAAGAAAACCTTTAGAGTTTATCCACTGATTTGATACCCTGAATAGCAAAACAAGATTTGGTCTCACGCAATGCAACGCCACGTATATTGATTCTGGCGCACGTTTGATACCAAGTTATGGCGTTTACAATGCACAGATCAATAGGAAATCCATGCCAAGAGTGTACACAGCATTGGCACCGGGTGCATTCGTGAATTAATAGCATTATTTTGATATTGTGGGCGAGAAAACGTTACTATGATTGTTTACTGTAAGGCAGTATTACTATTGTTTACTGTTGGTTACTGTTGTTTGTTAGAGCGTGGTGGCCCAGGGGCGTAGATGCCGACTTTCAATCTGATGGTCACTGGTTCAAACCCACACGTGCACCAATGAGTTTTTTCACTTGAAAAATTTATGCGCGCAATACCACGTACTCAAGACGGTGACGGAAAACATCGTGAGGAAACCGGCATGTTTCAACCAGGACTTCTGGATGGGAATCGAATTTATTTCCATTTGTGTGAAGAACATAACGTTTGTTCTGTGTCTGGGTTTTAATAAGAATTATAATAAGTGGGTATATATTTACATAAAAATACTTCAATTTTTCTATGAGTTATCTAGTTCCCATATTATAAACTGCCTCTAAACCACGTATAAGAGAGTCTCTCTACCAATTGAGCTGAATGTCCGTAAAGTTTATACTGAGTTAGAAGTGAAGGTTGATATGTAGAGCCCTATTTAAATGTATAATGTTCATAAAACATTTATAGTGCGTAGTAAATTCCTCAAAGGCATTACAACACTGGATGCCTAACATGAAATAGCTTGTAAATTACAAAATAACACACAAGCATTGCTCCCAGTAACTTCACTTTAATAGCCAGTAATTCCCCCTTTTCCCCCATGACGTATGCGACATAATTGCTGCCCGTACCAAATTGTCAACTTGATTTATTGTGCTATAATAACACTACTGAAACTTTTTCTTGGTTGGTTATAAAACTCCGCAACATTTTTACCCGACTGCAACATGAGGTGTGTTTTTCGAGTGTATGTATATTTCTTTGACACGCTCTGTAGCTGAAACGGCTTAATGATGTCGCTAGATTTGTCTTAACTGTGAAAGTGACACTTTTAAATCATAATTAAAATGGCCGATTTCGGGCGCCATATTATGCGTTCAAAAAAATATTTTCCCCCAAAACCTATCGAGTGTGGTATTAAAATACAGGGTTTTATCCGTACCAGCCTCTAATGTTCCCACTGCAGGGGCACCGGCCTACTCTCGATTGAAAGTGCTTTTCTACCCCGGGAGTCACATGTCATCGAATTTTTGGTTCTAAGACATGCTGGTTTCCTAACGATGTTTTTCTTTACCGAAAACAGAAGTGTCAGGGTTTTATAAATGGCTTCAAAAATATATACAACGTATATATTTAAATGTATATACCATTTACTCGTAGTGGGTTTTTTTTTCTTGTGTATTTTTTGAAGCATGTTCTAGAACCAATGCTAACGCAACATCTACTAGTCCAAATTACTCACCCTCACTCTTTTGTCAAGAATAGGAAAGTGGAAAAGTTCAAAGCACTGAATAAACCAATATTTTAACGAATTGCACCTCTGTTAAGGCCCAGACCAACTCTCATTAAGGTAATGTCTTAATCTGAACGAGTTCAATTTAATCGGCGGTTCTGCAAATGAAATGCGCTTTTGCAGCGTCCATCAAGGCAATATTCCGAGTTATTTTCTTTGAAAGGCTGATTAGATGTTTTTACGATGGAAATGTTAAGTTATTTTTAATCATTGCTAGCAGCGCTATCGGAAATATGTTTTAGTCGTGGGTATCCTCGTTATAATTGGTTCTGAATTAGTCTGAGGGACTGAATAGTAGATATTCTTCTTTCTTTTCGTGTAAGTGCCCAACTTTGGTGTCGGAGCTTTCAAGCCACCTGAAGCCGTACCAGCCTCTAATGTTCCCACTGCAGGGACACCGGCCTACTCTCGATAATTGAGAGTCCAATAACTTTGATCTACCACGGGAGCCCAATCCGGATTGGTAGATGTCACATGTCGAGTTTTTGGTTCTAAGACATGCCGGTTTCCTCACGATGTTTTTCTTCACCGTTTCGAGATCGTGGTATTGCGCACATAAATGTTTCAAGTGAAAAAACTCATTGGTGCACGTTTGAGTTTGAACCAGCGACCTTCAGAATGAAAATCGGCGTCGGTGCCCCTTGGCCACCACCTGAGGGCCTTCGACATATTAACACCCAGACACAGAGCAAACATCTATGTTTGTCACACAAATGCTTGTCCTGAGTGGGAGTCGAACCCACGAGCAACAGCGCAGAAGGCACTACCAACTGAGCTGTGAGACCAATCATAATAAACTACCTATTTATAAATTTGTAGCCTAATTTACGTTTACACACTCATACCTCTGCACTAGGGTTCCCTGTGTCGCAGATGACATGGACAAACACAGAAACAAGACAAACACCCAAGACCCGAGAACAAACTTCATGCTCACCACACAAAGTATGACCCGGCCGGGAATCGAACACGGGACCCCTCGCTTCGAAGGCAGAGCTTGTAACAAACAACTAAGCCACGGAGCCGTCAATTGCCGCCAACTATCTTATTTATTTGATTTTTTCACGCATTATCGAAGCTAACTATCACGGTACTTCCTATTGATGTGAAAGATGACGCATGAGAGGGAATCATGCCATTTGCGTCACATCATAAAAGCCAGTTTTACTGCCAAGTCACGCCAATTAATGTTGCATATCTATACAAATAAATAAAATTGAAGTGTCTATCGTAAATTGTAAGGTAACGGCTTTTTACTAAATGTATTTGAAAGTCACAAAAAATATTTTTATTTAATTTTTAATCTGTCAGTTTGTTTCGGCTAATCTCCAAAGTTACTGGAAAGATTTTAGCTTGACTTGACACATATCTTATGTTTTATGGAGTAACTATTACTTTTATTATATTTAAAGGAATTAGAATTAGGGTTCCTGGAAAAAAAAGTTCATCAATTCCACGCGGATGACGTAATTCAACGTGACGTAACCGAACGTAATTCACGTTCGAGAACAGTTCGTCAAAGTCAAAAATAATTAGCGGCGGCACCCGATGCCAACAGAGGGGTCCGGACACGGACAGCCGCGGCGGTTTCGCGGAACTATGTGCAAACGTTCCCGTGTTCCCGCCAAGCGGCAAAGGAGGAAACCGTGGAGTTTTAGTGGGTAATTACCATCCAGCCCCACATAACCGCTCTGTTTCCCCGTAACAGGGCGGTATGTGAGTGAAATTCTCCACGGAAAAGAAAGGGATTCCTGTCACAGGTGATAATAGACAAACACAGAAACACAAGACAAACCCAAGACCCCATAACAACCTACTACTAATATCAAAGCTAAGGAGCCATCTAATTTCAATTCAACGTAGGATTTCATATTAAATTTGATTGGATTTCAAACTCCAACTCCTTTTTTTTAAAATGAATATATTTTTTCTTTAATTATCAATTTTACTTAATTCTATGGAAATTATTTTACCTATTACTAGTGCGATTCCCTAAAAAAGGAATACATTTTGTGCCTAATCCATTTTTTTAGTGGTCTAAATCCATCTTTACATTATTGCCTTTCTAATGAAATCGGTTTGGGGCACATCGGTTGGATGATTGGTTTCTATCAGCTCGTCACGTCCGATTAGCTCTTTAAAAAAAACTTTTACAGTCTAATCTTCACAAACCATATGCCTGTAATTACAACCATCGTTGAAATAAAGATAGAAATTGTAAAGTAATGTAATAGCAGTCGAAATTAGAAATCGTTCGATTGAAATTTGTCATCACGAAATTTCCCGGAAATGAATTTTGATAAAACTTTTCAAGGAATCTTTTTAATTAACTTTCTTGATTGAGATTTATTTCATCAGCGAGCTTGAAAGAAATTTATTCGATTAAACCTTAATTTTTCAGGTAATTTTCTAATCAAATGATTAATTTGATTTAGCGAAAGGTAAAAGTTTATTTTATATTTTTGGGTTCCAGATGTGCCTAAAAAAGGACAGTACTGCTGCTTGCTCTTTTGGTCCAAAAACTTTACGTAGTATAATAAGCCCTAGACTTTTACACTACACCGTATTCGAACTAACAATTTACAGAAAGAAAGTCAGGAGTAAAACTAATTGGCTGCTGAATCACAAACTCATGATTCCCGCGACTTTTTCCGCGTGGAATGTTATTCTATTTCTTTATCTAAATAAAAAATTGCCCAAGTTACTTCCTGTCCTGTCAAAATCAGATCGGCCATTTTGATAACCGGAACAAACAAAGAGATTATCTTCTTTTTAAATTATGTTATGTCCAACCTACATAATATTATTTAAAAAGAAAATAATCTCGAATATTTTCGGGATAATTAACATATTCGACAACAGCTCAACTAAGCATATTCAAGTAAGCTCGCAAACTGAAACCGCTGCAAATATTTTCCCCCGAAAATAATGAGCAGTGGACCTCACTTCAGAAAACTGCGGTCAACCGTACATTACTCACAAAAACACTCGACCCTATCGGGCCGCTAAAAGAACTATATTCGTTTAACCCCAACTGCCTATTTGCAGAACCCTACATTAAAGAGTGAAATGTGTGCGTGCGCTGGACATTTTAAAGGATAATATCTTCGGTCAAGGGTTTGTTGTACCTTTTATGGTGGCTGAATACTTAGAAATCTTTTGGGAAAAGGAACCCTCTTGGACCAAAAATGTTTATATTTTGCAAACAGCTATACATACGAGTACCAAAGCAGGCAGTGCCAAATACGTCCGGAGCAGTACTAGAAATAGTAGTGCTGTGTTCTGGTGAAAGGGTGTGGGTGCCGGTGAAATTACTGGCACCGTCCTTAACACAGTAATGTGACCACTACTGCTTGGTGGCAAATTCCAGTTGTAGTGGCAGTAACTCTCTGGATGAACATGGCTCAAGTTCTACTGCTACTGTTTGTTGCTCTTTTTGCACCACCTAGGGACCTTATAGAAGCGGGCAATTCCCCATAACTATAGTCTATCTATGGATGCATTAAAAAATGCCGGAAGCGGCACACCTTTAGAATAGAATAGATTGGAAAACTCCTTATTTTTACACGACGGACATATACATTGGTACAGGTAAATATATAACAATAATTAGAAGCACAACGGGTGGCCTTATTGCTTAAAAACAATATCTTCCAGCCATCCTTTGGATGGACTGGAAGAAGCACAAGAATACTATGGTGGTGTTAAATAAAATAGAATAATATTGTGACACACCTATACCTATATTATAAATAAATTGAAAATTTATTATCTGCTACCTTTGTTTGCTGGAAGATGAACTACACGTACACGTTCACGTGCCACCAGTGATGTCCCATTAGTACAGACGGGGAGTGGGGATTTAAAGGGATTAACCTCCAAACTAATTCATCCTTTATTCATCCTATAACCTGTTCTCTGATACTACGACACTAGAAACAAGCCACAATATTGGGTTACTCGCAAGCATAATGAAATGTTTCTCATTTGCATTTTAACTCGGCCCGTCTGCCTAAATATTGTTCCGCGTAATTGATACCACCACACCACAATTTGTTATATCAAGCAGTAATGATGGTCGGTATAAATCTAGTTCAGATTGTCACATACGGCTGTAAATTTAAATGGATTTATGAAGCGCTTTACGGGTTAATTCACGAGATTCGGCCCAGGCAGTATACATAGTTTATAAAGTGGAGGTATAGGATTTAAGATACTTCGATATCTTAAATCCTATACCTCGATAGATTCGATAAATCGTATATTATGAGTATTGAACAAGAAATTATTAATAAAAACAAAAAACCCGACTGCGTGTACAATTTCAAATTATAATATAAAAAATACTTTATAAAACCCTGTATTTTGATAAATTTTGACGAAAAAAGATTTGTTTAAAAAGACAGCGCTTGTACACCAGACGTTTGAAATCAAATTCGGATTAACCTCTTAATATTAATTTCAAATGAAGATTAAATCATACCTGAATATAGTTGAAACTCCCTACTATTTTCTTTCTTAATCTTATGTTAAGACTAGCAGTTTCCCTCCTAATATAACTTATATTAGTGTAATGCTATAGTTATCTAGCATGACACTAAATTTCCTTTCCTCGTGAATGTGGATATACAAAAATTGATTTTCAAATCCGACTGGTTCCAGAGATTAGCGCGTTCAAATATACTAACAAACTTTTCAGCTCTATTATATTAATATATAGATAATCCTTACTGCTAATTACAAATATTGTTGCGGTCGCATACGAATCATCTGATTGTTACGAAACGATTTGGTGGTGAACTTTTGATTGTGATGATACGAGTATATACTGGTTGGTTATGTATAAATCCTAACTATACCAGCCTTAGCTCAATAGGTAGTATTTCTGCTCCCACGCTGTACCTAAGCTGTGTTCTTTTGTGAACATACATGTTTGTTTAAAATACAGATATATTCAATTTATGTATTTACAAAGATATTTAAAGTACCGTTTAAGTATTCTATCAGTTATCTATCAGTAACATCAGCTATCTGTCAGTGAATCCCGTCAAAATAGGTCCAATAGGTCAGAACATACAGACAGACAGACAATAATTTTTAATTTGTATTTTTTTTGTAATATGGCCGCGCCCCGAGCACTTCGGGACGATGTAAAATGGAAAGATTAAACAAGAAAAAGGCCTATTAAAAATTTTAAGCCTAATTTTTTTTAACATTCTGTGGCATTCGTTCAAAGAAAATGAGTGGTACTGTGAGTAAATCACTTTGAACCCTAATGTTTAGTGACAGACGGGAAGCAATGTACAGAGTCGTTTATAGTCCATTGAGATGCTCCCATTATGGAGTCGATGCTGGAGTTTATTCATATTATGAATGGTACAGACAGCAAAAACGATCATGTGCATTTTTCAATTATACTTTTTTATTTTAGATTTTTTTACTTTAGTGTACGACTGCTGGGTAAAGGTTACCCTGTTTTTCCATACTAATATTATAAATGCGATAGTTTGAATTGATGGATGGATGTTTGTTACCCTTGCCTTGCCTTGTAATCATGCCCGAGGCAGAACGGATCTGAACTAAATTTGGCTCAAAGATAGATTATAGTCTGGAATAGCACAAAGATTACTTTATATCCCGGAAAAATTTACAGTTCAGAAACACCTCAGCTAGTTTTATCATATTTTTTTAAAAGTCATTCTTAGACCCTGATTTTAAAAATAATTTCCAAGTTCATCGATAGAACTGGATAGCAGTGGAACTGTATAGTTTGTTTTAACTATACAGTTACTGCTGGGCAAAAAACAAATGACTATTTTCCGTAATCTTAAATTTAAAATTTAAATAAATCATATTATAATATAATACTTACGTTTTATGCGTATTGGAAGTAATGTAACAAAAACTGTTATATCAGCGCCTATAATCATTAAACCCCATTGAGAAGAGAATTTGTAAGCGCTTTGCAAAAATCGTTCAATAAGTACCTATAAAAAACGAATAAACATTCCCAAAGCCCATTAAAGTAGGTAAATAATGTACTAGAAGCGAAACCTTTAACTTTTAAACTTCCAAGGCGCATTGCGTTCTGCTAATTTTACATTTGGAATACAAATCGGCATGAGATATCGTAATCTTGAAAATTGCGAATAATCTCTGCCTAGTACTTATGGGTCAAATATTAATTTAGTATATTTTATAAAAATAAATAAAATATACTAAAAGTGGTTACCACCACCTATAAACAACAAATCATAACAACTCTGTTATTATATTATTTGTCGCTACTAAAGTATGAGAAAACGCAAGTCACGTTGCACTTACATAAGGATATTACACTTCAAGTGGCTGTAATTACACCGGCACCACACCCTCAGCGCGAGTATCATTTCTTGGCGGCGGGTTACCAAATGTGGAGGCAGTATTTCACATAGTAATTTTGTTCAAACTAACATTTTTTAAAGTAAATTTTGTTATTACAATCTTTTTTTAACATTGTTAAATATTTATATTATCAATTTAATTGTTTTATTTGTATGATCAGATTGTATTCAGAAAAGTATATTTTTATATGAGATTACTGAGAATATCTTTTGTAACTCGAACATTGCAAAGTGTCTGTAAGATAGCTATTAAAAATATTTCTTCTGGAAAATATTATAAGAAATTCAATTCTATCAGCTTATGAGATCTTAAGAGCCCATTAAATGACGCCTCGACATGCTTTCGATAAATTCAATTTTATTCTTATAGGGAAACGATGACTCTTCCTTAGAAGACAAATGGTCTCATTAATTCTAAGACACGGTGTCTTCCTGTTCTTGAAAGTTATGAGGCCTCACGCAATTAATTATAGAATTGTTTGAAACAACAGCAATTTACTACTAAACCAAGTATTCACCAGAACA
The DNA here is from genome assembly GCA_921293045.1 of Aplocera efformata. Taxonomy (NCBI): domain Eukaryota; kingdom Metazoa; phylum Arthropoda; class Insecta; order Lepidoptera; family Geometridae; genus Aplocera; species Aplocera efformata. The sequence continues at coordinate 3,762,382 of OV121061.1, forward strand.
CAGCGCTACCGCTACCGCTTGGCTGCAGATCACGCGTGGAGGCAGTACTTCTCCTGACAAACTTATCACAAGCCCTACCACGATTTGAGTTACTCCTTTCGCACCACCCGGGGGAAACGTGTAGGATACCAACTATACAGCAACACTTAGCGTGGAAGCAGTACTTCACAACACCTAGTAAAAACGAGTAGGTCTCCAACTTTACAGCAACACTGAGCGCTGAGTGAGTTTATAAATAAAAATATTCCACACCGAGAACATCTCTTTATACTCGAAGAATTCTATCAGCTAAGGCAGCAAACTGGAAACTAAAATCTTATGACCTGCATTGAATGGGCTGATTTCTTGTTATTCGAGCATCGCCGTTTCTCCATTACTTTACCAACAAGAGCCTTCTTTTTAAAATTGCATCTTTTTAAAGTATAATGCTCGCCTTTCCGGGTTTAACAATGATTTTTATTCCTTTGTTAGGTCGTTGGCCACGAGATACGTAGCTGATTGAAATTCTCCGTTTCAACGTTTCAGGAACTTTATTGGACTTGGTCCGGGCTTAGTATTTTTTACCTTATCTCCGACAGAGGTTGCCATAATTAGCATAATGTTTGTTGGATTAAATTTGATTAGATTTTTGTATCAGGATTCATATTTTCTTGGGTTTATTCCGTGCAACAGTTTCATGACTTCTAGCTATTAATAATGTTATAAAGATAATATACAAGATGTAAATACTAAGATTCTCAGTCACAATGTATTGTTAGCATGTGATTCAAACAACTTATGTTTTTACACCAATTTTTTCTTGACCAGAGAAGTACACTAAGCGTCTCTGAAGCGTACTCGACAAATTCTTCCCGAATTTAGTGCCATAAGTAATATTTCCAAGTAAAACGTTTTACAACGTTTTACAAGTTCCGAAGCAGTTACTTTAAATTCGAATAATTCGATTATTTCTAAGAGTAATATCTGACATATTACTCTTAGAAATAATCGAGTAAAATCGAAAAAGCTGACAGCTTTACTTTGGAGAATGTAACAAAATATATTTCACATAAAAACCCTCTTCATTTTATATCTTTGACTTAACCGGCGCATATCATCAAATACCGTCGTATTCCAGTGACCGTCGATAATCTATTTCTTCACTTTTCTATTGCCACCTATTTTATCACGCACTAAAACGTCCGATGGCAAGCCCTCCAGTTTCTAGACGCAATCCAATAACAATAAAAAAAGTAATAAAACGTATATTATTTATCGCTGGCCGCGATGGATGACTTCCTACTTTCTGTGAATACAGGAAGTGAGTTACTTGAGGCAGCTACTCGATATAGCCAGTACCGAGAAATATTATTTTCGGAAAATGCTCGGAAATATTCAATAATAACTTACTGAATGTAGTGTAACGTTTTAGAAACTATAACAGTCACGTACTGCTTGACCGTTCGGTAGATAGAGCATAGAGCACAAGTCTCGTTGGTTCGATATTTTACACGGTACGTTATAATTCCAATAATATACTTGCTCTGCCACTAACAATTTGTATTTTACATATTTTCCACATGCTTAAACGGTAATGTAATACCAACAATGCATATGGAAAATACGTGGGTCTGATAAAATAATTTAATATTATACATTTTTAGCGCTTTTGGAAAATAATATTATTTTGCAGCTCTGAATTAAACCTCATTTAGCTACAAAATGTGTATGGCTTTCCAAGTTTGTTTTCCCGTTGTTTAATAAGTGAATTTCGAATCAACTAACACAATTTATGTAGATATAGAAATAGAAGAATTAGTGGAGGCAGGACTCCGGCAGGAAATAGAATTTAGAGCTAATGCCTGGAAACGGTATCACTGCTTTTCAGCAAATTATATCTAAGCTATACTTTTCTTACACGAATATTGTCAGGAAAGCGCTTTTAAATCGGTGTATTTCTTTTAGGGCCATAGCCTCAATCGTCGAACTGATAACATCCATCTCTTTAGTCTAGAGTAGCACACATTTTGTATGAAATTGTATCACAACAAATAATTTTGATAAAAATTTATAAAACAAATAAAACCGGCCAATTGCGAGTCGGACTCGCTTAGTAGAGCGAGTAGGATTTTAAGTATAATTTTTTTGGTTGTCACCGCAATTTTACGGTTTTCAGATTTATTTCTTTACTTGTCCTACATAACTTCTTGCCAAATTAGATGGTTCTAGGTCAACGGTAAGTACCCTATAGATTTTGATTCCATGATTAAGTCAAAATATGCGGCATACTCGCATATGGAGCATTAACTTAGATGTTTGATTTTCACTACTCCTAGGGAAATAATACTAAATAATACCTGAGTATCTGTATGAGTATGAGTATAAATATCAACTTGATACCTAAACGTATTCCTGAGAAAAAGGGTCTGGACAGATGGACAGACGGACAACGAAGTGATAATATAAGGGTTTCATTTTTTACTTTTGAAATATGGAACCTTAAAAAGCATTAAACTGCTAATCTGCCAAAATCGCGTAATCCACTAACAGATCTTGTGGGCTTTCAACGATATTCTATTCACATTCCGGGGTGTATGTTTTGACCTCGGTAGACTAATGTATTAATCTCAATCGCTAAAAATACTCCCCTAAGTAGCTATTTAGCTACTAGACAACTGTAAATCAGCCGTTACGACACCACCAATGTTGCCAGTGTCACTAACATTTTTCCATCCCTCCTGATTTATGAAAGGAGGGAAATTTATAGCGATCTCGGTCAGCATTACTATCCCTTTACTATCGGCACTAAAATCAGCTATTTCCGATTAGATCTCGTGGCGAGGCGATTTATAGGCAGGTTACTGTTATGAAAAATGTTTTTGCCTAGCAATTGTTTACCACTCGGAGATTGAGATAGAGAGGGTTGAAAGATTATGTCACTAAATTCAATGGGTTTATTTTTCCTCGTGTTTTTATATATCATTTTGTAATTCTCAATATTTATATTGCTTGTTATGGTACGAGGAAATATTTTTGGTATATGGATACAATCAGAGGTTCTTAGATAGCTTGCAGGTCAAAAATACCTACATAAGTATATTAAAAAACAAAAATATTTATATTGTGTAGAATGTAGTTCATTTTTGAGTGTAATATTAGTGTTTCTTATAGATCTTTATTCTAAAATGTTATTTGAGTATTAATCATAGGGCCAATAAGAGCTTGTCCAGTCTTAAGTCAAAGTAAAGTATTATTATATATTTTTTAAATTTTTTATTATTTTTTTCACTTAATTTTTTTATTTCAGATTTCAGATTCAGAATTTTTTGTTTTTTTACTTTACTGAAGTGACGGCACGAGTTGAAGGCCCAGCTGATGGTAAGTGGTTGCCTCCGCCAATAAAAACAGCTATACGACCAAGGTCCATCCCGTTGCGCCCGTCACCCGATATTTCGAGTGTATGTACAAGTATGTACATAAAATATGTATGTATATTTGTTTGACATGCTCTATGGCCTAAATCTCAGTGGCTTGATAGATTTTTGATTTGATAAATTGAAAAAAATTATAAAAATTGCTTTCATCAAATCTTTCGTGGGCATTATCAAAATACAGGGTTTTATAAATGGCTTACAAAAATAAATCCAACTTATATGTTTTAATATAATTTGGAATATTTCACGCAGTAGGGTCTTTTGTTAATTAATTTGTTGTATATTGATTTATAAGCGTTTGGTCACCATTTCACCTGTTGGAAAGAAAAGATGCGACCAAAGATGGAGGGTTCTACTCTAGAAGAAACCGAGTGTCTACCCTTGAAGACTCCGAGGTTGTAGCGGTCGGGGAACACAAGGGTTGTTCCTTCAGCACCACCCTGATCGATTTAAAAACTCTGAGTACTCGCTTACGGGTGATATGGACCACCCCAAGACGCTAAAATAAAACGCGCTCTGTGAAAGTGATTTTGTAATCATCCTGAAATCATCTTGTTTTCGGCAAGTGCCGCACACGATTTCTGAGAAAAATCCCAAAGTTGATCAGATCAATCAAATTCTGACATAATATTACTTTTAGGAGAAAAGAATAAAATTATGCTCTTGATAGATTAAAATATGAAAGCCTTAATAAAACATGCGTCTCATTACATTTATTTCTCAAATTAAAAACTCTGCATATTTAATGCACAATTTGCGCTTATCATATTATGTTAATTTAAAACCTGACTTCACAGCAAGTTGGTAGTTGCCTTCCCAGTTGGTCGTGAGTTCGATTCTCACCCAGAACAAGCATTTGTGGGACGGACATAGATGATTGTTCTGTATCAGGTTATGTATATTTATGTGGGTATTTACAAAAAGGACTATTTATGTATTTTGTCCGTTATTTAGTTCTCATAGTACTTGCAAGCTATGTTTAGTTTAGGCCTAGGCTCTGTGTGAGATATTCCAGATATATATTCATTTAAGTATAATTTTAATGCGATTTAATGACTATTATAGGTTACAGCATTATTCATTTTATAGTCTGGGACTAGATGGCAGTATGTGAAATGTCACTGAATGTTTATTATTTATTTGAAAGGTTATAATGTTATAAATGCGCTTGTAGTTTCACCGGCACTCGCACCCTTCTACTGTTTGGCGGCGGATTACCAGGTGCGGTGACAGTATTTCCGTGGACGAATTTGTTACAAGTTCTTCTGCTTTGGGTTGCTCCTTTTGCACCACCCGAGGAAACGTGGGCCCCGAAACCTTACCCAGCAAATACGAGTCCACCGAGTAACTATGCCATTTCAGGAGTACTAAAGTTCTCGTAAGTTCTGTCAGAACGTATGCGGAATAATTGATCAAGACAATTTCCATGAGACATTAGAAATTTACGACGTCACTAACCCTCACGTTACGGACTCTATTTATTATTTGTTTGCACAGCATCCAACAAAACGTGACTGTCTACATATATTGCATAGGGAATAGGTTGATTTTCGTATTGTATTTATGTAGAACGATTTTTACTCCATTTGTGACTTGTAACTTCAACCGACCGCCGAGGTTTTGGGGGTCCAGTTGCTCGCGGCTAATGGCTCAATGGTGCTAAAAAGACAACAAAATGTAGCAGAAGAACATTTTCAAGGTTCGCCCTGAGAAGTACTGCCTCTAGCTGTGAGTTGTGATGCCAATCAAAACTGACGTAATACTTACCTACATTTACCTGGGATACGAACTCGTTCCGTCAATTTCGTCACAAAGAATTACATAAGTACCTACGTATAAATAATCCGACAGAAACGACACATGTTACAGTAACGATATTAGCAAAAAGCCCTGGGAAATGTACAGAAATATTTTTATCTAGCGTAGAAAAAGTTTCGTATGAAAATACAAATGTACCTATTATAGTTTTATTGCTAAGAAATGAAAAAGTCTTCTGTCATACTAAGATTATAAATGCGAAAGTTGGTCGGTATTTGTGTTCGGTTCTCTTTTACGTCTCAGCCGCTGAACGGATATGTATGAAATTTGTTATGGAATACCATGGATTTAACACATATACTACTTTTTATCCCGAAAAGCTGAAGTGTTCCCGCAGGATGTCCGACCGCAGGTAATAGCGCGGGGCGCAGCAAGTTAGTAGTATTAATAGTCTCACAGATAACAATCAATTTTTCCTTAATTTATCCTTCTTTATTTTTTATAGTAAATTTATTTTTTCATGCCATTTTGAGCTCGTTTGAAAATGTTTGATTGTTTAAACACAAATTGTAGCCAATTTGTGTTTAAACAATCTGGCACATATTTGTCATAAAAGTTTTTTTTTAAATGTGTTTTAGGTGACGAGCTGACAGCGTGTCTATTAAATATCTATCAGATAACATCAAAATGACGTTGCCGTCGTTATGAGACGGGGTAAGTAACCCACACCCTTTTACCGGCATACAGCAACCTAAGTGCGTTGCTGCATGGCGACAGTTTACCAGTGTGAAGGCAGTACTTCTCCGGACGAACTTGGCACTAGTTTCACTGCTACTTTGGATTGAGCCTTTGAAACCACCCGGGGGAAACGTTAGGAACTCCGAGGGTACCTACGGACGCAACCAACATGACTTCCCAAAGAAAAGAGTTTTAAGTACTCAATATTAGAAAAAAATGTTTTACAACAAATTTTCCCAACATAAATCTCTTTTCGGTTCACTGTCATTTGTCAATCTTTATTTTCGGCTAAAGAGCTTTCAACTTGTATTTATAGCATCTTTATTGACGGCAAAATGATTGAGAGTGGAGATGAGGGTAAAATGGTTGGACGAATGCCTTTATCTGAATGTGATTCAAGTCCCATCTATTGGAAAAAAATAATAAATTGTAGCGATATTAGGAAACCTTGTCCAATTAGAACCAAACACATTGAAGGGAGCGTGGGGGCTTTCAATATGAAGGTCGCTTGTACAAACCCGTGCACGTGTCACCATTAAAATTACACTTGAAAAGTTTATGTGCGCAATACCTCGTGCTCGAAACGGTGAAGGATATAATCGTGAGGAAACATGTCCTAAAACCAAAAGTTCTATTAATATTTGTTGTTTGTATTTCTAACTGACTTTAATAAACAGAGGAGGATCACAGTTCTTTTATATGCTTTATAAGCGATATTTTTATCAGTTGTGGACCAATACGGATATTTATTTATTTGTCCTCTGAGGTGCTACCATAGAGATTAAATAAAAGAAAGTTATCTCTAAAAGCTAGAAATATATTTTTTTTTCCTTTCACAATAGATTTCATTATGCTAGAGGATACAAGCTAGTAAAGTAAAAGTTTAAATAAAACCTACGTAGTGAGAAGCTGGTGCCTGCGATAGGTTTGAAAAACCTGTGTTACAGGTCACCAGGCCCCCTTCCGCTGGTGATTAAAACTAAACGCAACAGCTGAGCCGCAATTATTTATACGAACAGAGGAAAAGAGTCTAAGATAAGAATTATAAATAAAAGAAAAAATATGGGAAGAAAGTATCTGTCAGAATCGAATCTGTCATAGACTCGATTTTAAAGCAGTCACTTTTCTAATCAGTCACGTTTTTTAAGTGAAAAGTGACCACGCTTTCTGAGATATTTGTCTACATACAAGAGTTTGGGCTACATAATAGTGTGGCATTAGAACATGTCTTGACTTGCATTCTCTGTGGCTAAAAAACTTAACTCAATTAAATAATTTGTAAATATATTTTTCTAAGGGTCTAAAGGGATATTGTTGTTTCCGAGTATCAAATTGCGTCCCAAAAGCCCAAAAGGATTTTTCAGGGTAAAAATCTGCTAGAAAAGAAAAGTGTTGAATAAATAAGGAGGCTTTCAGCGTAATAAGTCCTTTTCCGTTTTAGTTCGGGAATTCATTGATGTTATGTTGCTAATTATATTTGGGGGCCTACCAATTTTGCACTGAACTTTATTCAACTGCCCACAAAGTTTAATTTTCGACAAAGATAAATTTACATTGAAAGGAAGCCTTATTATTTCCACTTCATTAAACAGATTATGCTATTATGCCACAGATAAATGAGGGAACGCCGTTTATACTACCTTCAACGCTCATCAGGTATGAAACAAGTTAGTTGCTGTAAGTAAGTTATATTGCTGTTGACTATTATATATACAGATATAATAGATAGAGAGCGTGGTGGCCTAGGGGCAAAGATGCCGACTTTCAATTTGAAGGTCGCTGGTTCAAACCCACACGTGCAAAAATGAATATTTCGCTAGAAAAAATTATGTGCGCACTACCTGTTCCGCGACACTTTTTCCGAGTGGAGAATAGTTATTTTTTTGCGCGGAATCCTTTTTCTTTTTCTTAACTAAAAGTAGTCTAAGTTACTCGTTATAAAATCAGCTATCTGTCAGTGAAAGTCGCGAAATCTGTACAGCCGTTTCGGAGATTAGCCATAACAAATAGACAGACAGACAAACATTTTAAACATTGTTTTGTTATAAGTATTTTATACTAACAAAAAATTAAATATATGAACTTCTCATACAGCCCCCACTAAAACCCATTGGAGCTCCTTCTTCGCGCGTGGGCAGAGGAAGGGCAACAGTTACATCTTCAGCCCCTATCTAGCCCTAATCTAACCGTAGCTGGTATTATGGCAAACATAGTACTTTAAGAACATTTATATGGTACTTTTTTGTAAATACATACATATATTATATAACAAAACACTCAGATACAGATAAAAGCATCTATGTTTGTCACGCGAACGCGTCCTTGGTGAGAATCGAACTCACAACCTGCAGCGCAAAAGGCAGAGCAACTACTGAGCTGTGAGTTCAGTCCAATAATTAAACAAAGACTTTAATTAGGTTACATCTAATAATCCTTGAAAATATTGTGATTATCAAAATAAGCAAAAATTGAATGTTCGAATATACGTATTTTCACCACAATATCGACTCCGTACCACTCTCTAATGTTCCCACTGCAGGGACACCGGCCTACTCTCAATAATTGAGAGTGAATGGGCTCTGATCTACCACGGGAGCCCAATCCGGATTGGTAGATGTCACATGTCGTCGAATTTTTGGTTCTAAGACATGCCGGTTTCCTCACGATGTTTTCCGTCACCGTTTCGAGAACGTGGTATTGCGCACATATTTTTTTTTTCAAGTGAAAAATCTCATTTGTGCACGTGTGTGTGGGTTTGAACCAGCAACCTTCAGATTGAAAGTCGGCGTCTATGCCCCTGGGCCACCACGCTCTCAATGTCGACTAAACTTACATAATAAGGACCCCATTCCGACAGACAATAAGGTTTTCCCAAATACGAATACTTATAATAAAAGAGGAATGAATACTTTGGAAACGATACGATCTTAATTTAAGAAGGCTTCGGGGCGTTATTCATGGAACTAATGCGGAATTTACACGGGTGTATTTTCATCGCATGACTACCTCTTGTGATGAAAGTCGAGATTATTTTTTTTGTTCTGAACCTATGTCAGCTCTTAATTGCTGGTAAGTGATGACGGTGTCGGAAATTTATAGTATAACGCTTGATTTAGACAAGGTCTATTTAGACTATGTAAACTATTATAAAATATATACAATAAAATAATTAAGACTAAATTACTACCTCTTTAAACCAACCTGGATTCTCCCTATGTGGCTATACCAAAGAGGATTTAATTAGTAAATCAGCTTTACGTCACTGGCTGAAATCACAAACACTTAACTTACGGAGTTTTATTCATGTTTATGACATCGGCGTCAATTTTTTTATAAGCTCTTGACATGGATACCACATCACTGATATTATACATAGTACTTTTATTTCGTAAACACACACATCATTTTAATCAACACCCAGACACAGAACAAACATCTATGTTCGCCCATAAATGCTTTTCCTGCGTGGGAATCCAACCTACAACGCAGAAGGCAGAGCTGCCGTCATCTGAAATTAAGTATGATGTATTACTCGTGACAGGTATTTGAATCCAATTGACAAAGACAAAAGAAAGTTCGCTATTACCTTGAACTTAAGACATACATACATACATACATACCATAAACCATGAACTTAAGACATACATACCAATCCGGGTTGGGCTCCCGTGGTAGATCAGAGCCCATTCACTCTCAATTATCGAGAGTAGGCCGGTGTCCCTGCAGTGGGAACATTAGAGGCTGGTCCGGAAGACATACATGAAACCTTCATGCGGCGGGTGAACAAAATTGACTGTTTAGTTAATTTCTGGTAATTAAAAAGGTGTATTTTACAATTATTTCTACAATTCATTTCTACCTTTTCTGTGTAGAATACTAGAAGGTCCTGAATTACGGACGCGAGCCACTGGATCCCCAAACCTTCATCTTCGTTGCTTATATTTTGAAACTTTGAAAGTAAGACATCCTACTCGGTATTTCTTGGTGAGGGGATTTTAATTGTTATTAACTGCTTTGAAAATCGACCTATGTAAATAACCTTTAAGACTAAAGGTTATCGTTTATGAGTGGATGATTTTGTAGTGCTATTTCTCCTTTGCCAATATTCAAAATAGATAAGAATGAGCCACTTTCACTAGATCGTTTCAAAGGGTATACCTTAAACCATTAGTTTTGGAATTAGAAAAATCACCTCGTGTATGCGACCCCTTTTTTTTTTTTTTTTTTTTTTTCGTGGGGAAATGCACTCGCATACCGCCCTGCCACGGGGAGACAGAGCGGTTATGTGGGACTAGACCCACTAAAACCCCACGATGTCCTCCTCTGCCGCTTAGTGGCGGGAACACGGGAACGTTAAAACACACATCCGCGAACCCGCCGCGGCTGTCCGTTTCCGGACCCCCCTGTTTTGGCATCGGGTGCCACTCCTCTGTTTGCGACACGCCAGGACATATGGCGTGTCGCAACCACCTCGGGGACCAGGTCAGCGAAAGGGCGTCAGACGACCCCGTGTCTAGACGCCCTAGGTCCCCATGCGACGGGTCAGATATGTGGCCCCGTCGCCTGCCACTACGGCCGCAGAGGATAGGGAGAGCGGCGCCTCGCAATACCGACACTCCTCTTCCCCAGCGGCCCCACCGCGTCCGCCATCGAACGGTGGCGACCCCGTCGTGGCCGCGGTAGGTAGGGAGAGCGGCGCACCGTTATACCGGCACTCCTCTCCCACCGCGGCCCCTATCCCTCAGCTGCGGTGCCTCCCATTCGACACCGCAGCCCGCCTCAGTTGCGGTGCCCCCCATAAGGCACCGCCACCTACAATGCCGCTCCTAGTTGGCTTGAGAGGCAAAGCCTAAAGGAGCGGCCCTCCCGGGTTCCTCTTAGCTTCACCGTGGGTGACCAGGCCACGGTTACTAAGCCCCCCCGCCCCGACAAGGCGGGAACCCACGGGGGGGGTGTATGCGACCCCTTATTGTTTTTCTTAGAATAGACACAACACAAAATAGAAATAAGACCCAATACTTGGAACCTCAGCCTAACATTCTATACTTAATTTAAGAAAATAACACTACAGCTATCAGTATATGATTTTTTTGGTTAGGAAAACATTTTTTTTTTTTTTTTAAATATAACCTTAGAACCAGCGCATATCGGAATTATTAGACTCGTGATCTTAGGATTCGATCTAGTATAAAACAATAGCCACTTGAAATAGATAGATACTTAAGTTCCGCGCCCAAAGAGAAATGGGAACCCAATTAATAAGCCTTAAAATGTTTGTCTGTACTAGTAGAATACTAGACTGTTTAAAACACAGTTCTATAAAACCGTCTAGTTGCTAGCGTCCGTCTAGTTGTTCCAACGATGGTGTAACCCATAAAGTGAAATGTGGCCATTCAAGACTGTCTATCCCTTCAGGGATGTTGGCGTGAAACTACGAATGAATGAATTGTCATAATATCTCAATGTCAAAGTCAAGTCAAAGTCAAAATACTTTATTTCTATTGTATTCTTAAAAATACCTAGACACGTCACTTTTTTTTAAGTAAGTAGGTATGTACGTACAAAACCATGCGTTCTTATTCCTAAATTTAGCGCTTGCTCAAATCTTATTCGACCCTCTATGGAGAAATACAAGCAAGAAACCTAATTACTTTTTATCGCGAACATGATCTTGTTCACAAACATTATAATGTCATCTTGTTAATCAATATTGAAATGTTGATTTGGATATTGCAATATGTGTAATGGGTTTTCTGTCAACCATTCTTCTACAATATAGTTGACAGAACAGATCTATTACTATTAACTAACATCTTTTACTTACCAATGAGATGAAATGTGACGAAGGTGATGGCAGCTCGTAGAAGGAACATCTTGATCATTGTTCTTAATTTTCTCTAAGCTTCACTGGTTTTAGAGCATCGTACATTTTAATATGAAATTCACACTGCATTCAAACTTTCACCTTTCTACGTTTGAAAACGTTTTGGACCGCATTTTTACTTTACTGGTGATTTTATACTGTCCTGCTAATCACTCACTTTTAATTAATTTTTATTCACTTTTTGATGGTGTTGCTTTGAGTTTTTTTCTGTTAGGTTCCTGAAACAAAAGAAATATTAATTTAACTACTAAAAATCCATTAAAATTGGTTGGTTTCGAGTTAATGATTTTCTTATACTCTACATCGTATAAATATGGTGATTGCAGATAGGATTTGCACGCTACACCAAATTTAAAAACCAACAGCATAAAAAAAAACATTCGACGAGCTTTGCGGCTCAGTTTGTGATCGTTCACGTTCTACTACAGGTCGTGAGTACGATTCTACCCAGAACAAGCATTTATCTGACGAATCAGATGTTTGTGCTTTGTCTTATTATTTTTTGAAATTACTATATGTTATCTGTTATTTCGGTCCCATAGTACAAGCTATACTATTTGGTGGCTAGCCTATTTGGTGGCTAGATGGTGCTGTATGAATCCATTAATATTGACATTGCTTCCTGAAACAATCCTATTTTGTAGTGGGTTTCAAAGTTTGGTTAATTGAATGCCAGAGGTAATATAGTTCTGAGAACTTGCTTCGTGTGAACGTAGCTTTAAAAGGCTCTGTGAGAAATTGAAACTTAAAACATCATTTCTGTCAATTACTAAATGTAATTTTATCAAAAAAACATATTTTTCAGGTGTCAATGAAGTTGCAACCCAAAAGTTTCCTGACTTTTATACTCGTTAAAAAGTTTTCCCGCAGTGAAATTTGGTCTGTTTTCAAAAGGTTTTCTCCACTCATAATGTGTATCAGAGATTTTCTTTATTACACTGGTATTTTCAGTAAAGAAGCTTTATCCAAACATAATTTATACGTGATTGACTGAGCGAAGCGAGGTCTCATGCTACTGGGAACCATCGACGTTTTTTGTCTGTATATACATTTGTCCGACAATAAATTGAGTACCATTTGTCTGATCATCATGAAATTTTACAAATGACTAGTTTTATATAATTATTATAACACGATATAATTTTTGAATTTGAGGCAAACCAGCAAAGCGGTTGCAGAATAAAAAAATTATTAAAAAATTAACTTTGCTAATAAAAAATAATTATGATCATTATCAGCGCTTGATAAGGAGATTTTGAGTATTTATAAATACTACTATGATAAATTCAGTGGTTAACTAGAAATCGCAGTCGGAAAAAAATCAAAATATGTTAGGCCTGCAACTAAGATTCTTAGTCACGATGGCGAATCACGCTATCTGCGACACAGGGAATCCTTGGAGTATGAGTGCTTGAGCGTTTATTTATTTTACTCGTATGTGTACACAACCAAAATCAACGCGCTATTTACGGAAAAAAACAGGAAACACAAAAATAAATCGAGTAGAAAATCTTGTTAGCTACATTAGCCTCAATTCATTCGAAGTTTCGTCAGGAAACCATGTAACTGAAATACTGTTTACCTTCTGAAATTGAATACGTTATCTACGTCATTTCCCCTATCTGGGATCTCCCCCGGTTGCGGTGGATCGAATCGATGGTTACAGCCCGGAACGAATTATGCACAAAATTGTTACTAACACGTAACAATTTTGTGCAATACTACCTGTAAACGTAACATGTAACAATTTAAATCTATCTATCCGAAGGAATTATGTACTATGGAATTGTAACACTGTTCAAACGAGCAAAACTGGGACGGATTGTTAGTAATGAAAAGATAATTAAATGAGACGTGGGAAATAAAGGTCTTGAAAATAGTAGCGTAAATAAAAGTAACAGCTAAGCGTGGAACTAAACGTATAGAGTAAAATGCGGTGAAATCGATTCAATGTATCAAGAGTAATAAATAAAAGTTAAGGTTGTAAAAATATATAATAAAGAAAGTCTTATTATTCGGGTTACCAAGATATTTAACATAATCTATGAGTTTTGTTGACTCCCGGTATTTCGACGCAGTTTCATGCGCCATGATCACGGGACTTAATAGTAACTTTGTCTTTGTAAAGCATTAGCAAAATATGATATTCATGAACATTTCATAGTGTCATTTAGCCCCAAACTAAGCATGCCTAGTATGGGAATTAGTCGTCAGTCGTCCGAAAGGTCCTGAATAATCTAGTTCTCAGGTACAATAACCTTTCACGTCACGTTCAAGTCTTCCGGAAATACGGATTCGATACACGTCTTCTTGCGTTAGAACTTTATCGCCGATTTCACATTTAAATTCCCACTCGGGAATATTTTGGCCGTATAACGTAGTGTTGGATAGTGGAGGATTTTATCTTTCGTTATCTTAATATATATAAATTACGTGTCACGATGTTTGTCCGCGATGGACTCCTAAACTACTTAACCGATTTTAATCAAATTTGTACACCGTGTGCAGTTTGATCCACCTTGAAAGATAGGATAGCTCACATCTCAATTTATGATCGCAATATTATTTTATTGCCAATTATAATATCATATGACAAAATCGTTAGCCACGGCAACGCGTGGCCGCGTCAGCTAGTAATATTATAAGGCGAAAGTATGTACGAGTATGTGTGTGTATGTTTGTTACTCCTTCACGCTCAAACGACTCAACGGATTTGGATGAAATTTGGTACCAGGATAGCTTATATCCTGTTACACATTGTTCATTAATATTAACATTCTCAAGCCTGATCAACCTATATGTCGAACAAATTTATTTAAATGAAATTAATTTCAGTTAGGACTACTTTCTTATATTACTTTATTTCTGAAACTGTGATATATATTTTAATTTAATTCAAGTTTTAATATATGGGTCGTTATAAATGAATTTGAACTTGAATAAGCTACTTTTGATCCCGGAAAACCGCGGGTAACAGCGCAGGGGGTAGCTTGTGGTTAAAAAAAAAACAACTAATCACTAGGACTGTATTTCGCTGATTTTTTTTAATTATGCGAGTATTACACGCACCCCTAATAAGTATGTATGAGGTGTCTTTGTTTGTTAATAATTTTCTTTATCTGTATCATCTAACGACTATCTTCATACAAAACTGAATTTCTTCTATTGACTTGTCAGGAAAGTTGGGCGATATAATGGCTGCAGGTAAGGGACTAAAATTATTTTTAAATATTTTTATATCAAAAATAGCCAAGTATTTACACAATACAATATTCACACAAATGTTTGTCCTAGTGGGAATCAAACACAGCACAGAGTGCGCGAATTAAGCTTTGAGATCAGTCATATTACAATAAAAACCCTGAGATCTCTTCCCCTTCAAACTTTCCCGTTAAAAATACAAGCAAAAAATATATATCGCTCAAAAGTTTTTTCAATAATCAAAACGTCTGTCGAACAAACCTATTAAAACGTAATTTTTATTTGCATAACCTATTGGTTCTTTGAATCTATAAAATGAGTTTGGATTTTCAAAGGTCTACGCCAATATTATTCATGAACTTTATGATTCGTTTAACTAAAAGATGCTTCAGACTTTTTTTTTAAATGTCCAATGTTTATACATGAAACAATGAACATTTTGAATGTTAAACATTATTTATATCCATATTTATAAATATGCTTAGTATAATTCTTAGTGGCTTGGTGGCATTTCCCACAATGCCACCTGGCTCCACACTAAGCATAGCTTATACCATAGAAACAATATAACTATAATATATTGTATTTTTTTTTGTAAACTCATACACATAAACAAATAAAAAAATGTTTTGGAATGTCAAAATCTCAGTATATAAAATACTGAGATTTAGACATTCCAAACATTTAAAAGTTTAGATATAAGAGTAATTCTCGCTAACATAAGTTATAACAAAAATACTATTTGTTAATGTTTTTACTCTCTGCCTGTCCGTCTGCCTGTCTGTTTGTTCCGGCTAATCTTCAAAACACCTAGACTAATTTTGACGGGACTTTGATTTCGACACGCGGGCGAAGTTGCTAGTAACAGGTTTTACAGTGTATTATAACAGTAAAACCGAAATACAGAACAAAAATATATTTTCGTTCTAAATTGCTTTAGACCCAAGTTATAAGCACAGAAATGTAGTTGAGTTTTTAATGTTAATTTAAATTGCGGAAATTAATTACTAGATATCGCCTCGGCCGCACTGGCTTACTTATATCTCGCAATCGTTGCAATCTGCGAAATTGAAAGTGTCGCTCATCGGGCGAAAGTTCATATTTAATTTTATTGGTTCATTATGCTTTTACAGTTATATTCATTTACTAGCTGTTTCCCACTTCGTCCGCATGAAATTCAACATTTTTTTATTGCGCGGTACCATATGTTTATTTTTCTAAAATTAAAGTAGCCTATTTTACTCATTATAACATCACCTATCTGCCGTTTCGGAGATTAGTTGGAGGAAAGAGACAGATAGACAGACGGACAAAAATTAAAAAGTTGTTATTTTTGTTATAAACACCGTATATAGTCTCAAATAAGTTTAGTAAAAAGCTGTTATTTTGATATTACAAATAGACACATTAATTTATTTATTTGTATAGATTAGAAGTTTAGCGGAAGTGTACTGAATATTACCATTTCAGATAATATACATATATGGACTACCGCAAAATAACGCCTGAATCCATCAATTATTTTATAATAAGCTCCATTAGATTTAGTTTTATCTCTTCCTTCTGAGGTCGTGGGTTCGATTCCCAAGACAAACATTTGTGTGACGAGCATACATAAATTTTTTTCTGTGTCTGGAAGTAATATGTATTTATCAGTTATCTGGTTCCCCTAGTACAATTTAAGCTTAATAACTTTGGGGCTAAATGGCGCTGTGTAATGTCCGTCAATACTTACTTATTTATCACACCAGTATCCTACGGAACCTTTCAAAGAATAACCTTTTAAGGTCGAAACACCGCGTAGTCAGTAATTATTTATGACATATTTATTCAAATTATCCAAATATCTGTTTTTTACCAAGAAAATGCTGTACTAAAGTAGTCTCAGAGGGAAACCTCAGCAAATGTTCAACAAAATCTTGTCATATTAATATGTAAGCAGTACAAGCGAATATCCATTTTATCGCCTAAAAATCGCAAATGATAAAACCTTTTTGTCTATCAATGTCTCTCTGCTGCCAAGTTAAACAGACTAGCTAGTGGGAAAAATGCTGAGATAGACAGACAGATCTGGGTAATGTCGTAACGTGTTCTTTTGCTTTTAGTGACAAAAAATATTATATGTGAATAGTTAGTAGTAGCTTTGCCTTCTGTGCTGTGTGTATAGATTCCCTCTCAGGACAAGCAAACATTTGAATATAAATATTTTTTCTGTATTATATTTATGTACTAGAAATACTATAGAATACTTCTATATTCTATAAGTTACTCATAGTACTCAGTTCCCACAGTTTGGGGTTAGATGGCGCTGTGTGAAAGGTCCACGAATATATTCTGCCCCATTGTAAACGCGTGCAAACTTTGGGTTGGATCAAAGCCCATTTATTCTCACTTGTCGAGAGTTAATCTTACTTATATTATAAAGGCGAAAGTTTGTATGTATATGTATGTTTGTTCCACCTTCACGTTCAAACGACTCAACGGATTTGGATGAAACTTGGTACCAGGATAGCTAATATCCTGAATTAACATATACGCTACTTTTAATCCCGGAAAAAACACAGGTAACACCGCGGGGCGCAGCTAGTAGGAATATAAGAGCCTGGTAGCAGACTCAAATCTTGGTTCAAACCCTAAAATATACAGATTCATGGACCACTGCAGTAGAGCAAAGATTGCATGAATATTTAAAAAAAGGCACGTACACAGCTCCAATAAAATTTTTAGATAGACGAGTTATGCATTGGACTATGATTTAAAATGGCAGCTTTGCAAAATGGCTTCACATATATTGCTGAATTTGATATTTACTAGAGGCAAAATTAAAAACAAACACACAGTGTCCAAGATGACATGAACGTACACAATCACACAACACAAACACCCAAATACAAGTACATTTTTGATACCAATATATTATCCATGCCAACTGCGACACAGACCTTAACTAGTCCAGGGGATTAAGTGTATAAACGTATATATACTAAACCTTACTATTTCTAGTACCATACTAACACTACACGTGTCCGCCGCCTTCAAGCAGTGATGCATTTGCATTGCTGTATTCTGGTGGGAGGGTTTCCGGTGTATGCCAATGAAATTACAGGAACTGGAGGCATTACATCCCTGTTTATGGGCTTAAAGGGTGCGGTGTAAAATCGATAAAAAAAATATGAAATATGAGCAATAATCGCATAATATTTTCATAAAAGCGAATAATTAAATTCATCTGTATCATCTGATCATAAATTCATCTGTTATATCTGTATATGACATATGTATGCATGTAATGTGCCTGTGACACATTATATGATGTGCCTATCGATACTGGAGATCTAAAGTTAAAAAGATCTTTCTAGTTTCTTATTTCTTGTTATTTTTTAGGCTATATAAGCCATAATTTTTGGCAAAACCAAGTGTTCCGTAGTGTTTCTAAGGCCGAATAAATGAGTATTGAGTATTAAAGGAATAAATGAGTTAGAGTTTTGGTTTGAATGATTTAAAGTTATCAAACCTTTTGTTTCAAGGGCATCGGTCAAACAAACACGTATAAGAAACAAGATCGAAAATCGAAACACAATCACCATGGGCAAACAGTTTGGAAAACTCACAAATCGCTCCCTAATTCTAAGCTTACGTCCAAAACACAGCTGCGCCCGATTTATTACTTAACCTTTCCTACGGATAGAATTGAAGACAGTAAATTATACTTCAAACCCAAATAAGGTCCGTAAGTTACGGTTTGTGTACGTATTCTAGACCATTTGTGCCCTGGGCGAATATCAAATGCTAATCCAGAAAAATTACCTTAAAACGACATTTAAGGTAACGATCAAAACGCACTATTTAACCATTAAAAAGTACCATTGCCACAGAGAAGAAGAAAATTGACGCAGATTACTTGGTAGTCGTCTTGCCGTCGAAGCGCGGTGTCTCGGGTTTGATTCCCAGACGTGACTCACTTTGTGTGGTGAACATGAAGTTTGTTCTGGAATCTTGGGTGTTTGTCTTGTCTTTCTGTATTTATCCATGCCATCTGTGACACAGGTAAATATTTCTAGGGAGGGGTGAGAGAGTGGCGCAAGAGGGTAGATCGATATGTCTGACAATGATGTGCACACCCTCGCAAAGATGTCAGTTTACCTAGGACCATGATGCAAGAAACTGCGTCAAAATATCGGGAGTCAACAAAACTCAGAAATCATGGTAAATATTTCGGTAACTCGATAAATAACACTTAACACCTAGTGGGTACCTAACATACATTATAGACGTGACATGTGATTTAACAACACCTGGAGATGTTGTCAAATTCGTAAATTATAAATTGTAACAGTAATTAACAAAAAGTCCGGGTGAACAATGTATAATCATAAATTAACTAATAATTTCACAGGTTGTTTATTAAGGTCGAAAATAACCATTGGACCTTTGTGAGTACTCGAGTAATACAAACTAAATACATGTTTTCAAGATCCAATCTAATTTCATGATTTATTAGTTTTTAGTTAGGTTAAAGTTCAACATAACCTTGGTAATAGCTTTTGTACATGATTGAAATAAAAGCTAGCACCGCGTCTATTTCTGTAGCAAGTTATATTATTTGTTGATTTATCTTCGTTTTAACCTAATACCAAATATATACTATTGTTAAGAGTACTATATTTTTACAGCGGAAACTTGTTCACATGTGTAGTGAGTAGTTTGACATCATATTTTTATTAAGTTCCGGATGAAACCTCCTTACAGCTAAAATTATCTCTAATAGGTACCTAAGTTGCTTTGATAATCAACGTAGCCCATACTTATTTTATTTATAGCCATAATCACGGCATCTTATCTGGTTTAATTTTAGGCTTTTGACGAAACAGAGTATTCCATTATGTACCAAATCATGTATATAAATGATATGAAAAAAAAAATCGCATCCCGTTTCACCCGTGACCTGAGACGAAGTTACCAAAGTGCCAGTACTGGTGGTGGCAGTACTTCTACGAACAAACTTGGCACAAGTTCTACAGCTACTTTAGAGTGCTCCTTTAGCTCCACCCGAGGGACAGGAGTTGGGACTTTTGATGAAAAGATCATGTTCTAGGGAAATTGTTACCATCATGTGTGCTCTCCCATAATTTGGTTAGTCCTTAATACACAACTGGATATACGTAAACCACAAAGAAGCCGCGTAATACTCGACGAGTCTAGATAGATTACAAGATACTGTGGGGCCGTGAAAAACAAACCTGTTCCACTCCCTCATGAGGAATTCTCCGAATGAGTGAGAGAAATGGGTAGATATAATCTATTATCAGGTGGAACGAGGCTGCACTAGCTTAAATATCTCTTCTTACTTTCCTGTCGTGGATATGTTATGCGAATAAGTAATTTGAAAAGTTATATCATGATAGCTTTATTTGGCTGAGTTATCCAAAAAATATGGCCGTGTTGTTTTTCTTGATAAACTTGTATTTTATGAGATGGAATTAGCTGACTGCCAAGCTGGTGTATCCGTGCTTGGAAGAATGACCCAGATGTCAATCCCGGCTGTACTAGTCGACAATGTTGAAGGCCTTCGGGTAGCTTCCCGTGAATGATGTGAAAGATCTCCAATCCATCGAACAGATGCATAAACTTGGTACGGTATCTGAATCAATACATTTCTGTAAGTATCAAAATCCTTTGCATCTAACCGGGTACGTAAATGGTAGTCTATTTTCTTTCCAAGTACTAAAACTGCGTCTATGTACCGGCATTTATGCGCCGGAACTCCAGCAAACGATCACTGGAAACATTCGGAACGTTTTAAGAAAATAGTGGATTGAAAAAGCTCGTGAACTTATCTGAAACGGCTTTAGAATCTTGGACGCACAGTCCGAATGACCCGATAGCCATCGTGACCTGAGTCAGAAATAACTTAAGTCTCGTTTAGTTTGAAAACAATAATGTTACGTTTGTTATTCTCGGCTAAATTTTAAGTTTATCAGTTGCTTTAGATCCGTTCGTGATGTGGGGGGTGATTAGCTGATTAGTGTAGTTCGTAGTCTGAATATGTCACTATAACTATGATTTAATTTTTCTTATATTATTTTTATTTTATAAATTGCGAGTGAATAATTTATATATAAATTTAAGCATCATTGCAGGTCACTGAAAAGTACCAGCGTGTAATGCAATGTTTCAAAACTTTCGGATATTACTGCATAGTTTAAACCAGTTTAATCTTATCAGCTGGTTTCTGCTTTAGCGCGCAAGCAAAGCAAGTGTGAAACGAAAGCAAGATATCCGATCTTCTGACGCTTACAAGCTACGTCATGCAGACAATTTGAATGATAATGGTGGTTTAATTTGTTGAAACCAGACTCCACTCAAGGAATTGCTTCGTGTGTGTAAATTGTACTAAGTCTAGAACTTGAAATGCGAGATGATGCTGTTACGTTGGCAGTCAAGACCAAACATTTTTTGCGGCTATAGTAACGGAACTGGAACAGATGGATCACCTGGTTAAGTGGTTACCGCCGCTCATAAACAACAAGAACACGACTCATATATTTCCTCACCAAAGCATGAAAATACCTAAGTCGCATTGTGCCCGTCACCCTGAAACGGGGATAGGATGCAAGTACGCACATTCTAGCGGAATACAGCAGCGAGAGTGCACCACTGCTTAGCGATGGATTACCGGGTGCGAAGGCAGTACTGGTCCGGACGAACTTGGCACAAGTTTTACTGCTAATAAAGTTTTTAGGTATTGAGACGTCGCGTTGTATCGCGTTTCAATTCTTCGCACCGAGTACTTCCATGCTCTACTGTGCTATCTTAAAAGTCCTTTATGCTAGCTAAGCTATTAAGCCTTGTAAGCCATTTATAAAACTCTATTTTTAACGACATAATATGGCGCCAGAAATCTGCCAGTTAAATTTTTTATATGGTCAGTGTTACTCTCACAATTAAGACGAATCTAAAGACACCCCTCAAGCTAAAATCCATCAAGCTGTTTAGGCTACAGAGCGTGACAAAAAATAAACATACATACATACATTTCAAAAACATAATCAAAAATACAACCGAATTGATAACTCCTCTTTTGGTCAGTTAAAATTGCCACGACGAATGCCAAAGGAAAAAGTGAAAAAGACTATCCTTGGGATATTTCCACCTGGTCCTGTTACAACACTACCAGTTCGTGACGACAATGTCAAAATGTGATACGGAAGCGGCTCTTCGCTCGTAACGACCCGAAATCACTATAGGGATGAAATAGTACGTGCCCTCATCATGACCAATCTGGGACGATTCGGGTTTGGACCCGAAATTTATTTTTCTCAACAGGGCCGCTGCACGGTGAGAAAAAACGTACTCTATTTTATTTAAATACTTAAATAAAAAATGGATTAGCATCTTTTTGGATTAAGAGTGCATCTTTCTCTGGGCGTTTTGCCACTACCTCGTGTGACGGATGATTGTCATATTGTGAATCAAAACAGGAAAACATCTGTTAAGCCAGCTGCAGCTAGTACGAGTATATAAAATCTTAAACTAACACAAACTACATCAAAAGTTAGGGCATTGTCTTTTTCAGTCACGCCTCTCCGCCTCCCAGCTGACCATGGGTCGGGAGCCAGGAATACGTCCGTATGTTTTCTTGTTATTTCTTATAAAATATAAAAATAACACTTTCAAAGAATAAAGTACGTACTCCACATAGTCCTTTTCTGTCCATAGCCTTCACCGTCCTAGCGATAAATCCTTCCAATGTCTCCACAGAGCAAACTTCATTAGGCTGGCCGCTCGTGCGGAGAAAAACGAATGAACCTACTGAGCATTTTCGGTTCCGTACGTGATAAAAACTATATTTTTGACACTAATCAGAAAAAAAATTGAGAGAAAAAAAAAAGTTTGTTGTGAACTGTACCACGGTCAAGATTTGCCACTACTTGGACACAAGCTTACCCTCGAAAAGAAAGATTTAATGGGCTCCATAATCAATTATTTTAAAAGTCACAATATGTACGCTTTTGAAGCACAAAATCCTGAGGGAAATTTAATTAATGTCAATAATTATACACCGCGAATTAAAAACATTCATAAAATTAAACTTATTTCGAAAGGTTACTAGCAAATATTAAATTATCTAGATGACAAAACAGCTGGGAAATTTGCACCACTCTTGACGCAGAACTAACTTCGCGAATATGTAATAGGTCTCCAAGGGGCATCTTGTCTGGTTCTTGTCCTCGAGTTGGAACAGACGTAAGCTTAGCAAATAAGACTAGCTATGACATGAAAGTGACTGTAACTTAATCTGTATGCTTGTAAAGTGTCTATGGAGCGCTTGTGATATGTTATATGCGCACCTGTAAACAGGTGCCAAGTGTATGGCTATAACATGTCACAAGCTTGTGCGTAAAACATTTGAGATGTCCAAACGAGACTTTAGATGTAAAGGAATAAATAAGTTTGAATTTGAGTTACATTCACTCCGGTAGCAAAAACGGGATTAGAAGATATCCCATATTTTACATATTTTACAATAATTATGAGATGAGATTATTCATCTTGTGACGAGCACATTTGCGATTCAACAACGTAAATTATACAATTTTTAAATTTTCATACACATATTGTCGACCGTTCATCATTTGTACAGAATCATCATTTGTGCTGTAGTGTGTGGATGATTGGAAATTTTCTCCGAAACGTACAGTTCGCGATAACCCCAGTATTCATGATAGGACTTATTTTTGGATCTGATTTTCTTATAGTTATATAATCAATTTCAACACGAACCAATGTTGTCAGTACATGAAATACAGTTATAAAAACATATTATTTCCAATAGAGTAATGAAAGAAACCGAAGAGGGTCGCGAGTTGATAAAAACAGCTTAACGGATCTCTGAAACTAGAAGTTCAAGTGTTTGTACCGTTTTTCCATTATCGCAGCACGTAGCTTCCTACAAAGCTATCAGCTCCTTTATTTTAGAATCGCATAATCAGCTACGCTAACTCTTAATAATAGGCTAAAATATAGCCTATAAGATATGTTAAGACCTCACAACTGTTAAAAATACTTCACACAGTGCCATCTAGCCCCAAACTAAGCAAAATAAGTTTGTCTTATGTGTCTTGCGCGCGATTATGTTTACAAATGCGAGTAAATTTGATGATTCCAAACGAAACTTGAGATCTAAAGGAACAAATGAGTATATATTACATACACACAACAAAAATCTTTGTTCGACACATAAACGTTTATCCTAGGTAGGAATTGAACCCACTACCCACAGCACAGAAGGCAGAGCTGACCACCGACTGAGCTGTGAGGCCAGTCAATAGACGCTTTCAATTTTAATGCGATGTAACAGCTGTTCGACTCATATCATAATCCTACTACTATTATAAAGGCGAAAGTTTGTAAGTATGGATGTATGGATGTTTGTTACTCTTTCACGTAAAAACTACTGAATGGATTTGAATGAAACTTTACCACAATATAGCTTATACATCAGAATAACATATAGGCTACAATTTTTGAGGTTTCTATAAAATCTATATATATAAAAGAAAGTCGTGTTTGTTACAACACTTATAACTCGAGAACGGCTGGACCGATTGCCATGGTTTTTGATTTGTTGGATTTGTTTCCGTCCCGATTAGCAGAATAACTATCAAAACATTGGAAAATTAACGAAAAAAATAAAATCAATTTATCCCCGTATTCTCCACGGGAACGGGAACTATGCGGGTGAAACCGCGGGGCGCAGCTAGTAATTAATATTGCTACGAAATCAATACAACAACTGGCAGTAAAATATATACTTTTTTATATTGAAATGTTTACGGGGAATGCTTGGACGTTATTTACGGATCATGTAGATTGAGCAAGTCGAAATAACCCTCCGCCCGGTCATTATTTATATGTGACCGTCAAGTGACATTTGAATCGCTTTTGTACTTCGTGGAGTACATCAAAATATCGGTCCCGGCTATACAAGGCGATAAATCCATATCTGCAGCCTTCGGGCAGCTTAGAAACTTCGACACCAAGTAAAAAAGAAATTGCTTTATTCATAAAGGTCTTATAAATTGTTTCACACTCAAAAGTAATCCACGTGAGATGCCTAACACTTTTTGTTGTGACATCAAAGTTAGCCACTCAGATAATAGAAGATAAAAGATGGATTAATTTTTTTTTTTAAAAGAAATCCCTCCTTTCGTTCTTATTTCCCGCCGTAAGGGGTACATCTGACGCAACTTAGTTGACGGATTGTTGGGTTAGTTGGTAGTAGCCCTACCATCGAAGCGAGTGGTCTAGGGTTCGATTCCCGGCCGTGCCACATTATGTGTGACATGAAGATTTATCTCGGGTCATGGGTGTTTGTCATGTTTCTGCGTTTCTGTGTTTATGGTGTAAACGTTTTTTTATAAACATTACAATTAAGATTAATTATAAATAATAAATAAAACATACAAAACATTTGACGGTATATAAAAAAAAATACTGAATTGATAATATTGTCGGTAAAAACGGTCGGTTCAAAAGTTCAAATTCTTATGCGGAATCATCTTCAGAATCTAGCCCCTGAACTCGAACGAAAGTCATGTATATCGCATGATCTTCCTCCAAACAAAACGTAGTACAGACAAATCGCGACTACAGCGCGAATTTATCGTGCCATTTCCTAACAGAACGCCGCAGTGAGGTGCTGTAATTTTGAAGGTAAATATTGCCTCGTTTAAGGGCGATTTGCTACAATTTGATTTATAAAGCACTTACGCTGACAGCCCACTTGATGTGTTTACCCTCGTTTAAAGATTGTAGCCTTTGGCATAATACAAACGAGGTGTATCAATGTTATTAAACTAGATATAAGTGAAATTATGGATTATGGATTGTGTGGGCCCTTTACTGCATATAATTGCCTATTATTACATTATTAAAAGTCTTAAAAAAATATTCCTATTAAAACTGCCTGTAACACTTTCAATACTTATTTTTCACCTAGGAATACGATTGTTCTATGAAATTTCTATAGAACCAAATCTAAAGCATATCAAATAAGAAAATAATTATCTAAATTGGGTAACAATTGGCGAAGATATCCAACATATTTAAAAGAACAAGTAAAATCGAACAAGTAAGTAAAAATCGAAATAAAATCGACTTCAATACTTAGTAGCAAAACTTAGTAGTACAAAGTAGCAAAATACGCAATTTCGTTTACTCGGATAACGTATATTTTCTAGTTATTTTGATTTAACAACCAAACGATTAAAGGCAATTTAATAAAAAAAATATGGGACCAACCTGAAAGCATGTAACCGACCTAAATATAAGAAGATCCATGTTACATCCCGTTACATTTGTCATGCAAGATGCATGTAACGTCTCATGCACCACCGGCATCACCGGCACCCACATCCTTCCACCGGAACACAGCATAACGAATGCATCTCTGATTGGTACCAGATTACCATGCACGCATGATGCAGAACTTGGCACAAGTTCTACTGCTACATTAGCTACTTCTTTCGCACCATGCGGGGCGTACCTGTGGAGACTAAAGGGTTTTCAACTACGGACGCGTGCAAATGGACCTCCAAAATTTGGGTTTTAGTGGTAATTAAAGACAACCAAGCATTAGAGTAGGCTTTCGGACCAGCAGTTGGTATGGAAGGAGACAAAATTTAGTTGGTTCGTTTTTTCGATAACGAGAGAATTCAAAAGCATACTGATGATGTCACATTTAATTTGGTAAAGTGATACGCGCTCGTAACAGCCCCTTATCGTGAACGTTACCGTATGAGGGGTAGGTAATGATTTAGGTAGGTAATGATTTGTTTCCATGGCAACCCGTTACTGGATTCTTTTCTTTTGTATTTCTGATCTACCAATTAGTGATAATAATCTCTTCCGGCCCCTATAAGAGTAAATATTATAGAGGCCGGAAGTTATTTTTTTTAATGCTAATTATGACGACCCATCTGTATGTGGTAGGTAATCTTGTTGTTATGGGCGGGGGTAATGTTTAATGATTACCTCCGTCCATAACAACAAGAATACGAGATCTTTTCTTCCCTACACGTGCAGGCTGTGGAATGCGCTACCGCCGAAAGTATTCCCCGAGCGATACGACATGGGCAGGTTTAAGAAAAATGTTCAAAAATATCTGCAGGGTAGGCAACGCACCGGCAACGCCACTGGCGTTGCAGATGTCAATAGGCGACGGTGACCACTTACCATCAGGTGGGCCGTATGCCTGTTTGCCTATATATAACAAAAAAAAAAACTACTCAGGTTCTCCCAGACTCAAGTATTAGATGACCCAAGTCGCATTCCGTTGAGCCTGTCACGAGACGTGAATGTGAATATCTCATCCACCTGTAATTTAACTGTCACCTATATTCGTCTACCAAACACAGCAATGCGAGTGCACCGCTGCTTGGCTGCAGATTTATTATGGTGGTAGTACTTATTCGGGTGAATTTGGGTGAACATGTGCTATCAATATTTAGGGGTATATTGACTCTAGTGCTATTTCTTGATATTGTCAGTATCTTTGTCAGCTCAGTATAGATCTCAAGTCTTTTAAGTCGGCTTAAAAAACTCTGAATAAAAAGCCAATTTACTTTTAAAAGAAACACGAGGGAAATTACGTTAAAAATATGTCCTTGTAATTATATCGACATTATAACCTTCCATCCAGATCATATAATGTATCAAATCTTCTTCCAGATGTCCCTAAAGCCTACTTTCAGCAAGCGAGAGAGATTGCGTTTTATTTTGCCACAGTAACCCGGGCCGAATTGGTAGATGTCACAACTTCGAATTTTTGAAACTAGGACAAATATCATTTTCCTCTATATGCTTTTGTTCACAGTTTAAAAAAAATCTTTATTTGTTTGGAAACAATTGCTGATTTAAAAATCGAAGAAAACGACTTCAATACTTTCATCCCATATTTCTGGCCCATCTGGGGTACACCCTACCATATAAAAAGAGACATACAAATCGGTATACAACGGGGGAAGGAAAAAGTCACTGGAATCAAAACATGCAATTACTTGGGTGACATATTTTTTCTAGTTATTATGATTACTTTGGTCTGTTCATACTTCGTTAAGAGAAGACCGAATTATTTTTGCTGTAATTTATAGGTGGCAGTAACCACTTAACATCAAGGGAGCGGTCAGACTACACCATCACTGTAGTCAAAAATCTTCTTGCTCTCAAAACTGCCTGCATCATTCTGTGCATACTAGGAGTATGCCACAAATCAATAAAAAAATTTAGTATTTGATACCATTCAATTTACATTTAGATTCTACCAATGCACTTTTAAGATTTCTTAATACGTAACTTATAAAGTAAATTTGTCTTTTTTGTTGCAATACCAATCTTTTACATTCATTTTTGTCCATGAGTGTAGAATCAACCCGCGCCTTTTAGGTTGAAAGTCAGAAATTGTACCAACAATCTTTCGGTACTGTGTGGTGTCAGCAATTCGCATAATATAAATGATGTTAAATACATTTTCAACAGAAGCCAATGATTGGATTAAAACGAAAACAAACTACGCAGTTGAATGAATTAAAATGGCATAATTTGCCATAATTATGCTTCTACACTTCATTATTACTAATGCACTCGCTATAATGAACACTGATCAATTATCCAATGTACAATTTCGGCGTGATATAAATTAATTTATTGTAAAACCACACAGGAAGGACTGGCCGAATCAATATTTCTCTTTTTTTATAAAAAGTTATGTTTTTACCCGCAGTTTTCCGGGATCAAAAGTAGCCTATGAGTTAATCCAGAATATAACCTATCTTGGCACAAAATATCATTCAAATCCGTTGAGGCGTTTTAGCGTGAAGGTGGTACAAACATACATACATATAAAATACAATCGGTGGTACGGAACTTTAGGTGTACGCGTCCAAATTGCACTGAGCAACTTATTTTATCAATAATGATAGGGTAGAATAGCACTAATCAGCTTATAAATAATTAGAATTAACGCTTGTTTGTTATCTTCTTATAATAATAATAAAAATCTTTATTTCAGACAAAGTCCATATACATGAATAAACTCGAAAAAAAAATATAAATAACTTCTAAGTCACTTTAGGTGGCAATATCCACCCAGCGTCTATACATATTTGATTGTATTATCTATACTATAGTAAAATCTCCATAGACCATTGAGTTAAAGTCCCTTCATTTTATATTTGCGCTTTGGTGGGTGGAAGATTTAATGCTGCCCTATAGCACGTACTCAATGAAGTATGCGCAGTTATTTTGTCGTTCACAGTTAAGTTATTGCATTTCTACGTTCCTCCGAAATGCAATGGGCGTGAATTTATTATATATATTGGTTATTATACAGATACTGTTTTAGTTATCAAACGACTTCGACAACAAAGGAGGAGCTTATCAATTCAGTTGTTTTTTTTTATCTCAGGCCAATTAATTTGATTAGATATGCTTTCAGATTGGTCTCATAAGATTTTTATCATAAGGTTTAGTTGTTTCGTTGTAAAATCAATATAACTGGAAAATATATGTCATCCAAATAAACAAATTGCGTATTTTGGTTTCTTTCTTCGCCAGTTTTATAACGCGTTGAATGTATGGGTTTTTTCAAATCTCACGCCTTGAGGGCGATAAGAATATTGAAATCGTTTTTTTCGTGTTTTTTGACTCACTTGTAAAGATTATGCGCCCAATGGACAATACCAGTGATATCAAAAAAAAATGTGGTGAAAATTCACAATGCTCAACTGGCTGCTAACAGGTAATTATTTTAGCATTGCTATAACATTAAATACTTGCGTAATACTAAAATTAGGCTACTCCCAAAAACAACACTTTACATCAAACTAACCGTTTAAAATAGGCTTATTTGCAGGAATTATTTTAGAATCAAAACAATTTTAATGGTGATCAATGACGTGATCTCAAATAAATATGATCAGAATTAGAATTACCAAAATTTGCAATAATTTTATGTCCGAAAGTTAGTCATTTCAGCTTTTGAATAATCGTAATTATGTGCGTATTACTGTTTTATTGTATATCACAGTTGAATTAATATACAACAATTATTAACGTAAACGAATTGTTCAAATTAATTGCTTTAGACCGTTATAATAAGCATACATTATCAAATCCTAAAATGTTTACGTTACGCCGTAGGAGACTACGCCATAGCAATCTACGGCGTAGCTTGTAACTCGTAGCGAATCGTTGTCAGCTACGAAAAACCGTGACAGCATTTTGGTTTATTAAGAAACCTATTATAATTTTAATTTATTATTCTTTCTTAAAAGCATGAACAAATGTTTCGTAACTAAAAAGCGAAAACCATTTCGTTGCTCTTAATTACCTTTAACAGATGTACAAATTATTAACATGGACATGCACTTGTGTAGTGTGCCATTAATTTGATTTCGATTGATTCGAATGTAATTAGAGTTTGCGTAATATGAAAACGGCATGATAATTAACATAGTTATTGACAAAAACACTTTATAGTTTAATTTCGTAATTTTGTAATTAATGAAATAAAGTATTTTGAATTCAACTGTAGTACTGCTTCCTACGAGATAACATAAGTTCTACTACTACTTCGTATTGCTCCATTAGCACCCCCAGGGGGTACATGTGTGTCTCAAAGTGTACTCACTAATGGACGCAAGCAACTGGACCCTCAGTCTCCAGCGCAGTCGATAAGCCATGTTGGAGACTTTTGGGTGGCTAGAAATCTTCGGTACCAGAGTTGGCCACATACTTACATGAAAGGAGAAGACGAGATACAATCAAAAACCGTCATAGTAAAAATTTGTAATGTCAGCACGCAGCTAAGTTAAGTAGTATCCTTCGCCCATTAAAACAGCAATACAGCAAAATACCTCCTAGACATTAGTATAAAACAACCCAAATCACATGCAGCAATGCAGATGCATCACTGCTTGGCAGATTACCAGGTGTGGATATAGACCTTCACTAATTCTACTGGTACTTATGTTGCTTCTTTCTCACTACCCAAGAGGTACGTATAGGTTTTCTAATGGGTTTCATTAAATTCATAAAACTCTATTTATTATTATTCTTATGATAGTTATTATTATGATCTGCAAATGTTTTATATGATTTTATTCCAAAGGCATTAATGCAAATCTCAGAACTTCTATGCAACTAAATCACTGCAACTGTACTATCTATATGAAACTCTGCCCGTTTGTTATTTGAGCGAACTACCAAAACGTGCTCGGAGACCTAATAAAATATCTGTAGTTTTGTGCAAAGAACGACTGATAGAAAACCGATGGGATCTTTTATGTGCAGAATTTGGAAAGGAGATTATTTCAATCTTCAGAAGCAATTTAAAGTTATCTGCATTTATTTGGGAGGTCCAGTTGCTCGCGTCCTTGGATGAGAATCTTCTATCAATACACATATACCCTGGGTGGCGGCAAAAGGCAAAAAAAGCAGTGGAACTTGTAATTGCATCTGAATATACATAAATATTGCCTCAATATTAATTTTCAACGATTTTGGATGATATTTGTTCTGAAGCCGGCTTGAAAAATTGTTTTGTTTTAAATGCAAAAAACAATTTTCTGTCTGTTTTATCCATCGCCTCATGATGACGTTTTAACCGCGTGTAGTATCATAATACTGTTATCTTTATACGAATGATTGTGTTACATTTTTGTAAACTTCCAAAGTCAAAGTCACAGTCAGATAACTGACAGAAGTTTACAAAAATAGGTTAACTGTATTACGGATTCACACGCTGAGAGTTCTGTAACACCTGTTATTTTGATCATTTGTTAGCAGGTCCTAGATAATAACACGTATTTTGTGGTAATAATAGCTTAATGCAGCTTGGTTAAAAAAAGCCCTTTAAAGGTAGACCAGACCAGAAATGTACGCGTATACTAGAGTTCTTTTTATTCATTGGGTATGTAATCCTAAAATGCATGCACTCTCACGTTTTCCAGACCCCCACTTCAAATGCAGGATTACTACAAACTCACGACCACAAGCAAAATTCTAATTTTGGAATAGACAAGGTTTTTACACAAATATGTATCTTCATAATTGTCCGTTCTTATTTCTAAGTTTGGTGATTTTTCAAACCTTAACAAACCTTCTATGAAAAGAACAATCAAAATTTCCAATTGGGATTCCATTATTTTTGCGAGCACAAACAAATAAGTTAATTATGTAACAAATGTATACGAGCATTGTGTTTGTCAATGCTGAAATGTTAGATGTTATTTTGCGTATCATGGAGAAGAGACCCACTTTGACCCTTGATCCTGAATTTACGAAGATCACGCGTCATTACTTTTACTATAAGCATCCCGGCCGGCGCAATCTTTCATATGACGCATAAAAAATATAGCGTAAAAGGTTCATATTTTCGTCTTCAAATGTTCCGTACAATACTGAACCCCAAAAACCTCCAGACAGCTCAGCGAACAAAAGTAATTACAAACGTTAGTTCCAGCGGAGGCGGTTCGTTAATATGCTAATGCTGTTTCGTACAGCATCGAACTCCACTGGCATAGCGGAATAAGAACAGCTAGCTAGGTGTTCTGGTTTAAGTTTCAACTTCAAAGTGTGTTTTGATCAATACCAATTTTATTTAATAGAGAGGTTTGGACACTCGCGGTACCGAGATGGAAGCGCGTGTCGTGTTCCCATGCGCTTCTTTAAAAGCAGCGTATTATAATCCAGACGGGGTATGCTATTGCAGACCAGCACCGCCAGAGGCCACGGAAGAATGTTCGTGCCCGCAGCCTCTACCACTTCGGTGTGAGAAGGAACACCAAGGGGTTTAGTCAGTTCGAGTCCGACATAACCCTTCCGCAATCCCGAGTATGGAAGGAGAATGCGTAGGCATTCTATTAGAAAAAAAAAAAACACTCACGGTGCGACTTATCCACCAATTCAGTCACTCTGATAGGGCTATGCTCAGAGTCACTCTGAAGTATTAAATCTGGAACGAAATTATCCGTCATATTACTGAAATCCACAGGATTAGCAAGATAAAGTGGTGGTGGCATGGTGATATGTCGAAGAACCGAAAAGCGCCAAGGTAGACGAGTTTTACAGTGGAGAATACGTAGGCAGACAGTAGGGCGCCCCTTAGCCAGGTGGAGCGATGACTTGCGGAAGGTGGAAGGTGGGCCTTCAGCTCATCCCGTCATCTTGATTGCGAAAAATAAATGGGGATGGCATAAAGTGGATGTAAAGAGCCGAAGACCGAGTGCAATACGCTTACGTGAGAAGCCTTTGTCAAGATGAGGTTGGAAATGGGCTGATGATTATGATTGTGTGGATTGGTTCCTTGACTTATTTTCGAAGCGAGAGGTCTTGGCTTTAGAAACTTTGTATATTGAGCATGAAACTTGTTTTCATTTCTTGTGTGTTTATGCGTGTCCTTGCCTTCTGAGAAGTAAGGAATCTTAGTGCTATTTGGCTGTGTAAACTTTTGTTTTTTTAAGTCACAATCCATGTGGAAATTTCAAATATGTAATATAAATTTTTTACGCGCGACTTATTCCTATAAATTTCAATTTTGTGCCTCATCTTGTTCTCAAACCCGCGATCAAACGTACAAAGGTTGATCGCGGTTTCATATGAACAAAATTCACGCACTTTTACGATGGTCACGTAATCGCAATTTGTTAGAAAGAGGCTTAGTATTAGTAAACAATACACGGCGTCGCAACTTTTTAAATATCGCTGGCAGCTGTAAAAATCATTGCATTATCTAAAACTCCTATTGTATGTACGTCAAAATTTGAAATTAAAGTATATCAACGCGTGAAATACAGGTTACCGTGCAAAATAATTATGATTTTCCTGTAAGATAATGGGGCTTTTCATTTTCGATGTTATAAGAAAAAAGTTGTTTCAACTAGCTCGATAGATGAATTTGTTTTTTGGTCGGTTGGAAAAAATCTCAGTTCGGTTATGTTTCGTCTTGAGTGTGGCATTGTTTCAATCGAATATTGACATTGACATATCACTCGATTTGTTTTTGACATTCTCTATGTTGGAAACTAGAGCCGCGAAAACCGTTCAAAAAACCGTTAAGAAGAAAAAAACCCTTCATTGCAAAACAAAACAAACTGGCCCCTAATGAAGTATGAGACGAGTCAATTTGCATCGTATTGCATTCATCACTTATCGTCGTGATGAAATGTCTCATAATGCCTATAATTACAACGTAAAAATAATAAATCATATTTTGTAATTTTAATTTTACCCACGGCTCCGGCTCTGTTAGTCGTAGAAGGCAGAGGTTGTTGGTTTGATTCTCAGAGAGAACATTCATTTGTGTTAACATGGATGTTTGCTCTGTGTTTTATGTATTTCCAAAACATATGATACAATGAATATTGTAACAATATTTCCTGCTTTAGTTTAACACTGTATCGCAGCTCCAAAATTACCATTAATATTTACGTGTGAATAATATCTCTGAGTTTATTAATTATCCTTAATATATCTATTTATATCAAAAATAATCCCTATTTCCCTTGGCTACGGCATCACGCGGGAATGGCTTTACCTATTTTGCTTATTTATTTTTTGTTGTGTTTGTTAATGTCAGAAGGTTCATGAGAAAGAAAAGAAATTAAGAAAGTTTCGCAGCCAGTTGTATATATATATTTATCAGTGGACGGTCAAAATAATGGTCTTCTTCCGTGTCAATTGAATATGCCATATCAAATAATCATCATAAAATTTTATTAAAAATCATCAATTTAAAAACATCAGCAGTGCTAGTGCGCTACTGCTTGGCAGTATTTCTCCTGGCGAACTTTGTCCAAGTCCTACTGCATGCATTCGAATGGATTGACCCAGCTGTTCTCTCAAACTGTTCTAGAAAGGAGTGAGCTGAAACAGCTGAAATGGGCTGAATTTTAAAAAGAACGCGGAGCTACGTTTTGATACGTTAGCTTTTGTTGTACGATACAAAGATTTAGGTCAAGCGCAAGAAGATACCCGGAATTGTAACAATGAGTAAATGAAACTGTTTTTATAAAACTGCGCAATTTTGTATTGATATCTTTTCATGTTTTTCAATGTTTTAGGGAACGATTTTGGACGCCGTTTTATTCAAAATGTTGAATTGAATTCTTGAAATTCAATTGTAACAATGAGTAAATGAAACTGTTTTTATAAAACTGCGCAATTTTGCATTGACATTTTTTCATCTTTTTCAATGTTTGGGGAACGATTTCGG
Source organism: Aplocera efformata (assembly GCA_921293045.1). NCBI lineage: Eukaryota > Metazoa > Arthropoda > Insecta > Lepidoptera > Geometridae > Aplocera > Aplocera efformata. The sequence continues at coordinate 3,797,651 of OV121061.1, forward strand.
GCGCCGTTTTCAAAATGTTGAATTAAATTTTTGAATTCTTGAAATGCAATTTATTTTATTTGATTGTTTACTTTATATTTTCCATATTATATTTGCAATATTTTCTGATACGCTCAAGTTATTTTTAGTTAATAATATTTTCAGTGTTAAACAGTGGTTTACTCTGGTGTCAGATTTTTTATGCCACCCGAAGATCTACAACATGGTTTATCGATTAATTTAAAGGAAGAATGGTAAAGAAAAGCACTTGGAATGCTTCTAAACAGTTACCAATGCAAATAATTACTACATAAACGATACATAAGGATAAACTTAGAACATATTTTTATTTCAAATGGCCTCACAGCTCAGTTAGTAGTAGTTGTGCCTTATGCGCATTAATATTATATTAAATACATACACATAATACAGATTAACACCCAGACACAAAACAAACATCCTATGTTCGTTACATATTCATGTAACGAACATAGATGTTTGTTTCCTACCGATATCCATTCGAATATCGGTAGGAATCAAACCAAAAACCTACAGCGTAAAAGGCATAGCTACTACCAACTGCGTTGTGAATACAGTCAAGACTCAAAGTATCATTTATGTATGGAAATACTAGCTGCGCCCCGCGGTTTCACCCGCATAGTTCCCGTTCCCGTGGAGAATACGGGGATAAATTGATTTTATTTTTTTCGTTAATTTTCCAATGTTTTAATAGTTATTCTGCTATTCGAGACGGAAACAAATCCAACAAATCAAAAACCATGGCAATCGGTCCAGCCGTTCTCGAGTTATAAGTGTTGTAACAAACACAACTTTCTTTTATATATATAGATTTTATAGAAACCTCAAAAATTGTAGCCTATATGTTATTCTGATGTATAAGCTATATTGTGGTAAAGTTTCATTCAAATCCATTCAGTAGTTTTTACGTGAAAGAGTAACAAACATCCATACATCCATACTTACAAACTTTCGCCTTTATAATAGTAGTAGGATATACCATCGTAACAAATTCCCATTCTAAAAGATACTGAAAGCTTTCTGTGTTCGAACGAATTTGATTCTTGGCAACCATAACCAAAGTGATTTGGCAACCCTGTTCTAGCGCTTTTTATGTCTAGAAAGTATATCAAGAGCAATTAGCTTTATTAACTTAACTAATTTGGAACTGCGTGGGTTGAATGCTCGTTTAGACTCAGCGTACGCAAGTTTTTATCATCACTCATTGCGAGTCTTGCCTTGATGTACTCTAACGATGATCAAATTTAAACAATTCTTTACCCGGTCTGTAGCTGGATGAGTAACCGTTTATTAACATATATTTTAGTAATATGTATACATCAATCCATTGACATTTTAACAAGCACAAAATAAGTATAGTTAAAAAAAAGCCACACACAGAGAAAACATCTATGTTCTTAACACAAATGATTGTCCTTAGTGGGAATCGAACACACGATCTATTGCGTAAACGGCAGAGCTACTACCAACTGAGCTGTGAGGGCAGTCATATGAACTGAACGCTTTTGTGCTTCGGAAGGTGCGTTAAGATGTTTGGCCCTGGCTTTTGTAGTCGAAAAGACATGATGGTGGGGCGTGTAAATAGTCCCACCGTGGGGGTGCTTGCGCACCGAGGATATAATATGCGTGTATGGATCAACCTAAAAATATGGTGACCTACGTAATGTTATAAAAACCCTGGAACACAAATTACAACGACATCTGCAGGTGAAAAAATAAGCCCTCTTACCTCGTCTGAAGGAGACCTCAGCAAAGTCTCTGCCCGGTTCCCTTTCAAGCGAATTACAGCACATGGAGGAATTATCCGTCTTCTGCCAGCCGGCTAAATATGAATCCACTAAAATCCTGGCGAACACTCAAAGTACAAACGAGAATTTCGGTCAACACAAAGACTTCACTGTCACCTTTAAAGCAGCACTCGTATTTGTTGTAAATATTTATATTGTCCAATAGGTTTTTTTATTAATTATTTTGTGAGTTTTATTGCGGAAGCGCAGCGTTTTTTTAGCGAACGTCATTACGATCTGTCATTTTCTAATTGGCGGTTTTGCGGTCTGCGATTCGACCAATCGCAGCTAAGCTCTGCATTCACTCCGGTACTGCTTGCGCCATCTGGGAGAACTAAAGCGAAACTCACAAAAATCTCCACAGATTTTGGATAGAGAGGGCTTTGCAGTATAATTTGCGTTCCAAGGGATAAAACATACCTACTTTTAGTGAGATATATTTATGCGTATTAAAATTATATACATATATTATGAAAAGGCTTTAACGCTTCACCACATGACCTTCAGGCCTTCATGCGGCTTAGCCACTTGCTTATAAGAAAAAGGAAGAAGAAATGTAAGAAGGACGTATTTTTTTATTAAAAATATAATATTATTATTATAATAGAAAAAAAAATTAAGTATAGCGATAAGACCGGTCATTGTTTCATTTTGGTTAAAAACATTTAAAAATTACTATAATCCTGTTTATAGGGCCAAACCCAATAGTCAACTAAAAATATGGCTCTAGATTACCGACATTGTTATAAAAAAAATATGGAACAACTTGACAGATGTTGCGATGACAAACTATCCCCAGTAATCTGAAAGTTATTAACCAAGTTTTGCCACAAATCAGCAAGAAAATGTTACTATCTATCAATTATTACTAAAAATGGGGCGACTGAATGTAAACGCGTGGTGAAACAAAATAACAGTAAAATTTTCGTATCTTTCTTTACAAAGATTTTCCGCCCGAGTAGGTAGCTCGGGTACTTGGAGTAAAGTTCAACAATATCGGTTCATTTACGAGGCAAAATTGATATAAACTCGGTAGTGGAACACAAGTTCTGGAAATTTTAAAATCTGTTAGATTGAACTTGTAGGGCGAGTGTTTGAAACGTTTTTACCCGCCAGAAGGAGGGTTATGAGAACAGAGGTCATACTGGTATTATAAAATTAAAACATGAATATGTACTGTTAGACGTGGTGGATAAATCAAACACGCAAATAAGTCGAATAGATGTGTACTCGTTGATTTTACAGAAATAAGTGAGCCCCTATCGGCACTTACAACTGCTCCGTGGCTTAGTTGGTAGTAGCGCTGCCTTCGAAGCGAGGGGTCCCGGGTTCGATTCCCGGCCGGGGCACACTTTGTGTGGTGAGCATGAAGTTTGTTCTCGGGTCTTGGGTGTTTGTCTTGTGTTTCTCTGTTTGTCCATGCCATCTGCGACACAGGGAATCCTAGTGCAGAGGTATGAGTGTGTTAACGTTGTTTTTTTTTTTAATATTAATATGCGACATAAATTTATTATATCAACAGTACATACGTAATGTTATAGAAAATTAAGTAACGTTTTATATGTACCAACTGTAAGTGCGTTGTGATATGCCCAATAAAGATTATTATTATAACATCGGTTCGGGGATAACGATCAATTGATATCGATAATCATTTAGTAAATAATGATTAGTTTCGTTAATTATTCGATTGTAACTACTTTCTACTCCATATCATCATCAGAGGTGACATATTCAAAGTAATGACTGTCAAAAACGTTTAATAACCTGAAAGGCACATGAAACAAATTACAAGTCCTTTAAATATATTGATGGAAATTTCACATTGCGCCATCTTTTTTTTTAACCGTGGGATAATATTTACGCCTACCCTTCAGGTCCGGGGGAATGTGAGGTTATGTGAGGCTCCCAGACATATTGTCCGTCCTACTCACTAAAACCCGCGGGTTGCCTTCGACTGCTATGGTGGGACGAGATAGGATCGATCTAGCATTCACTATACTGTCCCTAGACACTGTGACATCTAGCCCGAAACTATGTAATACACAAAGTATTTTTTCTACATACAATATACATGATAATAAAGTCTTTTTACTTTAAACGAGCAATTCTTGTATATTTGGGGGGTCTAGTTGCTCGCGTCCGTAGGTGTGTACCCTTTGATCCCTACACCTAAAGGAGCAACTAAAAGTAGCAGTAAAACTTGTGCAACTTTCGCCTCGAGAAGTACACACTTGGTAATCTCCCGCCAAGCAGTGGTGCACTTGCATTGCTGTGTTAAAGAGTGTGGTTGCAGGTGAAATTACTTATGCATGAGACGTAACATTCCCGTCTCGTGTGACGGTCGGCTCTTGGGTCTTCTCATACTTCAGGCGCGGCGGAGCTAAGTAGTATTGTTGTTATTATGAGCGGAGATGGCCACTTAAAACTTAAAACACCGTGAGGAGTAGCGAGAATTAAAATATAGCACAAAAAATTTACTTCCATAAAATACTGGTGCATTTATTTGTACACAATTTATAAATTAATGAAATAATTTGTTAACAAAAATTAATTGTGTAAACGTGACATAAATACCGTATGAACTCTTAAATAGGTCAAGAAGAATTTTAAACAAGTCATATTTTTATACATACCAAAAAAAAACATCATTAGCGGCTTGGATCTTTTCAAACTAAGTCATCACAGTTTTATGGGCGGAGTTAACCACTTAACAATAAGTGGGCCCTCTTCTCGTAACTATTATGGTTAGGTTATGTTACTATAAAGTAACTAAAATAGCGAGTACTGTAATTTATGTACACAATTAAAAATACAAAGAACTTAAAATTAAACGCGCACTCAAAATTAAATTGCACTTTGATTTCCTGTGTCGCAGTTTCATGTGTGTAAAACGATGCGACGAGCTGACATTATATCTGATGTTAAGTGGACTAACAAATAACTACCGAAACAACACCTGAACAAAAACAAAGTGAAGAACGGAACAATTCTAGATAACAGGGTCAACAGCCTGTTATCAGGGTCATAACAGGCTATTGATCATGTTATCTAGAATTGTTCTGTTCTTCACTTTGTACTTGTTCAGGTTTCACTACATAACGGCTGCTAACTTCACTGTTCCAACTACCTAAACATTTGCGTCACTCTAAATTTTACCGCAAAAATGCTTGAAAATTTTCGTCACGCACAAACAACCTACTCCATTCCTGAGCGGTCTTATCTATCGCAAACTTTCTTCATTAGTAAAATAGCTGCGGTGCCCCAAGTTTTAATCCTAGAAAATTACACGTTATACGTTCCTACATTGCGTATAGTGTCACATCCTCAGGATAAGTTAAACTAAGGGATTATTTCTCTATTATTTTGTTATGTGTGTAGCGCGATTTAAAAATTGAATAAATCGACTGCGATATTTTTATCTCTTATATGCCTGTGGGAATTGCGTCATGAAATTTATATGGGATTACCTCGAACGTACACTTTGTTAGATTAAAAAATAATCTCTCACTTCGGTCCACAATTGACAACTAAATCGCTGAAAAAACATACAAAATTTACAGCCCGGTTCAGAACCCTTCCTTTTTTGAATTCAGTTAAATGCAAATACGGAAATAGAGATGAATTGAGAACCAACTACCAACGTCGACATCTTTTATTCCAGAAACCGCTTACTTTACTGTCGCTTGCTATACTTAGTCAAAGCTAGTCATTAGCAAGTTGTCGGTACAATCACGGTCAACAGCGTAATCTATATATTAATCAAATGCTGTTCGTTAGTCTCGCTAAACTTAAAAACAGTCGGACCGATTGATTTCTATTTCGTTGTGTTTGTAATTGTCAGGACAAGGTTTGTATAATATAATGGGAAAAGGCGGAAATTGGGAAAAAGTTTAAGTACATTTTTTTATGAGATTTTTACCACCATGTTGTATGACAGGCGACTGTCAAATTGTGAATCAAGACAGGAAAATATCTGTTGGGTCAGATAGGCCGTGATTAATTTGGTTTGTGGAGGCAAATAGGTTTACATAAAGTTTTTTTTTTTTTAAATTTGTGATACATGCTCCTAGACAAGAAGACTCTTCAAATCAAAATCCAATGTCAAAGTCAAGTCGAAAATCTTTATTTACGTTGAATTCTTAAAAAATACATGGAAAAGTACATTTTATTTAAATAAATATGTACATAATTACTGAGCAATACGCTTTGCTTATTAAATTATTGATAAACATAATTAAAAAATCCCAACTAGCCAAGACGATATCAAGACGGTAATTGAACCCAAGGAGTTTCCCTATGAACCCAAGGTGTTTTCCTATTGACCTCACGAAGTAATTGGGCTCCAGGGTGACGTCACGAGCGAGCGTGAAGCTCCCATTAACAATTATTGATATTCCCCAAACGCTATCTACACATTAGTAAAGAGTTTGCGTAGCAGATTGTTGTTCAGAGGGTAGTCGAGATCAAACTCTTGTCACACACTTATTTTAACTTTCACATCGTTTATAATATATGAAACAAAAATTATTTCTACCTATGTAAGTTATAAACTTTGAAACCATCCAACCGATGTGCCTCAAACCGGTGTCATTAAAAGATATAATAATAATCCGAAGATGGTTTTAGACCACTAAAACAATGTATTAAGCACTATTTTTATGTATTATTTTTATGTTTATCACACATTTTATACGCTTAAATACGGCTTACCATTATTCGGAGAGGGAATAAAAAGATAGTCCGGTTAATCAGAATTTTCATCTTTTTTTACGGACAAGGGTGAAAGAATTTTTATTCCAGCGGGCAAGCGAACAATGGTCCGTGAGTAACAATCTTAGACAGCGCACAAAGATCTTCTGTTTCATAAATAAATCACAGCGCTTTAGTGGTAGTGAAATATTACCGTCACGTACCGGATGTAATCATTGTATCTGTAGCTATCGGAACGCCAATCGGATGTGTGATCACCCTAAGATGAAAAAAGCGATGAGATATATTTTTGATCAGTATTTTGTGCGTAATTATTTCTTATCTATGGCTATATATTGGGAGTGAAATCGGAAGTGCGCAAAATAATCTTAGATGAAACATGCGATGGGATTAATTGTTGCTCAGTATTTTGCGCGTTAATTATTTTGTATCTGTGATAATTTATTGAGAGTGATATCGGAAATGTGCATAATTATCTAAGTTAAAGTACGCCACGGGATAAATTGTTGTTTATAATTTTGCGCGTGCAGCTAATGTTTTTATGTAATTGCCTATGGCTTTTGTATTTAACATGAAATAATGTAACGGGGTTAATTGTTGTTAAACATTTTGTGCGTCTAAGAAAATAAGATCGATACCGTGGTAATTTGTCAATGGTAAAAACGGAGCCATGAAAATTAACAGGACAAAAGCAATATGGGATTATGAATAATAAACATGAATTAATATTAAATAAATTCTTTCATTCGGCAGGTAAAGTAACCACTACGTAGCCTTCATTTTACAAACCAACTCATTACGAGCCTCGGTAATAAATACGAGCAAAACTCACGCAAATAGGTGCTCATTGAAAATCTACACAAAAAACTCTCAGCATTCACTAAACTCATTTTGCTCATTTAATTTACTCAGAAATGTTATACTCGACTGTACTTGATGACGTCATTCGTGACGAATCAGCACGATGGAAACTCAAACAGAAATTGTTCGGTTCGTTACTTACGCGTATAAAAAAGTCACTTCTGACATATCAGCCGAATATCTATTGAGTGTTTAGAATGGCTTATGAGTCAAACGAAACGATAATAATTTGAAAATTTCTTAAAGATTTTTACTTTGATGGTTTGATGGTTAAAATGGTATTTTTAGGTATACCTAAGCCATGGATAGGATATCATATAGTTTTATATAGTTAAGACTAGCTTATCAGCGTGGCTGTGTTTGTAAGGACTAAGTGGGCTTAGTGAAGCTTGCGGGTAAACGCGTGTTAACCCTGTTAAATATAAAAAGTGGGTCTACCTTTTTTATCTGATGCTAGAGTTATATCTTTCAACTTTTTTAACGGGTTGTTTTAATTACAATTGTGATCAAATAATTGTAATTATGCCACTCCTATAGTCCTACAGTCCTACAGTGTTATTAAAATAAAAAAATTATATTTGTCTGGCTTCACAGATCAGTTCTGCGCTGTATTTACAAACGTGACTGATTTAAAAATCGAAGAAATCCAACTTCAACTATCATCAACGAGCGAAGAAAAAAGTTCAAAAGCAAAACATGCAACTTCGTTTATTTGAATAACATATTTTTTCTAGTTATTTTGTCTGAACTATCAAACTAATGAACCTATTATAGTAATATTTCTATGGGACCAATCTATTAAATAAAAAAACAGTTTTCGAAATCGGAAGGAGACCTGAGGTAACGAACAAAAAAAATACCGCCGAATTGATCACTCTCTCTGGAAGTTGGTTAAAATGAATAAATAGTTCATTATAAGTAATAATTTACATAGAACAATTAATCATTATATTTTTTTTATTGAAAAATTACAAGTTTAGTTCAAAATAAAACTATAAAATACTCAAAAAGCCCTAACGGGTAAATATCGATATTGGGGCTAGATATTTAAAGACTAGAATTTAAAGACTATTGAACCGATGAAATATTTTAAACCCAATTCATATAAATTCACCATCTATGAATATTGCACCGTTCGTTCTAAAAAGACTATGAAAAATTATGCAAAGTCACACCGTTTCTTAAAATCTCAACCAGTTCCAAAGTTAAATCGGGGGAGCGGAATGGGAATTCCATTTTTCATCGTAGTTCGACAACTTTTAAAATAAACTATTCTGAAAAATTCCTTTGGGAGTGCGTTATGAATATGAAAACGTCATTGCATTATCGAAATATATCTCTGGTGCCGTGAAAATAGAGCTCTTTCTTGCTGGAGGGTCGTGTTAATAAAATATACTTTTGAAAATTGACACATTTTGCTGGGTTGTAAAATCGCAAGCTGGCCAAGAATGTGGACGTCAGTTTGAAAATGCGGTTAGCACTTTTGTTCGTGATTGCCGTATCGTTCAAATTAAACTTTATTTTTGTGAGCGTTGGCGCTTGGTTTATATGGAGATTTGTGGAGTTTGGTTCCTCGTAGCATGACAATAAAATTACCAGTCATTCAAATGCAACTAAATGGTCACCCATCTAACTTCTGACCGGGTAAAGGTTGCTTAACATAGATGATCTATAAAGAACAGCTAAGCAAGCTACGCCGCGAGCGCTTCTACTGTTCTGGTGGTAGGGTGAAGGTGCTGGTGTTATTAGAGGCGCTTCAGAAGTTGGTCAACATGGGTAAACTTGAGTTTTGTCATACTTCGTTAGCACTGTAGTCATCTTGTTCCACCCCTTTCATGAAATAGGATATCCCATGACCCAATATAAAAATACATAACAACAATCGATGAAATAAAGATACAAAAAAGTATAACAGTTTGGAATAATAGTCTGTAATTAAGTTTTGGTTGTTCAACTAACAACATGGCAAAAGTCTATAACCTGAAATAGCCATTAAAATCAGATATAAGATTAATTTAAGCTCAATTTGTTATTGGACCATGCTTGTTTCCAATTAGCACCTCATTATTGAATTTAAGTTACAGTGAAACTAATCAATTTAATTTGATATGACCTTCAAAGTGTATTCACTTCCCAACTTTGTGATTTGTGGCTTGTAAGTTAGTGTTTATTTTAATAATCCGTACCTAACTATTCCGCCCACGCTATCTGCGTACAAACTTCATTTCTAACATAATTGGTATCCTATAAAAATCCCTGTGTGGCGGATATCGAAATAAATAGTAAAAATACAATCTCTGATTCAGAACCCCCAGTTTATGACTTGCTTTATTTGCGATTGCACTGGTATTTAATAAAAGCTTCAAAGCTACAAACGATGAAATCCAGGACAATTTTTCATGCCTTTTATTTATTTTCCCCTTTTCTATGTTCTTTATGGCTCCGAAAGTAATTGAGGCAGCAGAAAAAACAGTTTGGAATGCGCCATAACATACCCCTCCACCCTTTGTAGAGTAAGCAATAAATAAGGGAACTAGGTACACATCTAGCGGCTGGTAGGGTGACATTCAATTCTTATTTATATAGGACACGATATGCAAATGATTATTTATTCAAGGACCGCAGAATACGTAACATGTTTCATGTATTTATAACCCTGAAAAGAAATGCTACTGTATAATTTCCATTCACTGAGAAGGATTATTAATATGAGTATAACATTCACGGTTACAAAAAATGTTTTTTTTATCTTACTTATAATAATATTATAATATAAATGCGAAAGTTTGTTATGAGGTAGCTCATAACCAAAAATAAAAAAATTGCATACTATTTAATCCTAAAAAAAGAAATATTCCCATGGGATATCCATCGAACCCTCTCTTATAATATACTATATTTTTTCACATTTGCCGGGCATCCAGTGATGGAATACTTTTTTATGTGATAAATGTGACGGAACGATATGAAAACCTGATGAAAAGGTGTAATCGCCGCGAATAGACAACAGTAATACGACTCCAGTCGGCGGAAAGAAACTTATGTTCTTCTTTTTGTTTTTGCTAAGGCTTTTTTCTTTATTTTGCTACTTTCAGAACAATCATCCAAATCCGTTTAGCCGTTTAGGCGTGAAGGAGTGACAAAGAAATACACACTCATAAATATAAACATTCGCCTTTAATTAGTGAGATTAACACCGAGACACACAACAAACATGTATATTCGTTACACAAATGCTTGTCTTGGTTTGGAATTGAACCCACAACCTACAAAGCAGAAAGCAGAGTTACTACCGACCAAGTTGTGGGTGTCAAATATTGCACAACTATTAAATATCAGTCTCCTCAGGTTTCAAATACATGGTGTTCCTACAGTTTACCCTTAGCACCTATCAAGGTTTCGGAAGGTTGTGTACTGTCAGTAATATGCGTGCGATTTATTTAACTAGGTAAATAAAGTTAATTCGCAATAAACATAATCGTTGTTTCGGTTTTAATTCAGTGCGTTAAACCGGTCATAATTTCTAGTTATGACCGGTAGAATGCAGATGGCGTCTATAGACAGTAATCACTTTTAGTTAGCCAGTAATTATTTCTCTCTGACTGCCCAGACAAAACACGATCTGATACGCTGATAGCGCTGTTTCTCACAAAATAACTCTGTCATACAGAAATCTAGAGAAGTAAATAAAAAATAATCTACTATAATATGGGAACCAGCATACTTATACAGTAATACCTATATATAATAGTTATAATCCCTATAAACCCCTGATACAAACTCAGCCACAGAACAAACATCTATGCTCATCGAACAAATGTTTGTCCTGGGTGGAAATTAAACCCACGAAAGGCAAAAGGCAGAAGGCAATTTCGTAACTCAGTTGGTCCCAGAATTCAAAGCGAATGTTCCAGGGTTTCTCGACTAGGGCAAGCGTTGTGCGATGAGCGTATAGTTTGCTTTCGGGTGTTTTTTATGTTTAGTAGGAAGGGCAGGCACTAGTTCAGGGGTATGAGTTTGTAGAAGTAATTTATTTTTTATTTATTAGGACTTCCCGACTTCCTTTTAATTGAATTTGAAAATGTTTGGAAAAAAATCTTATTAATTTAGCGGTTATACCAATTTCATGAATTAAATTCACTATGAAACAAATTACTCTTTACACGCGCGGGAAAATAAGGACAATATTATGTTGCGGGCTTAAATTTGTATCGTAAATTATGTTTTTAACAGAAGCGTAATTTGGATAGCGAAATATTTCCTTTTGAATATTTTAAATGATAAACGTAAAAAATGTGTGTGAAAAGGTTACATTTTGGTTTACATTTATGGGGTTCCGTAAATGGATGTGCATTTTTGGGGCGTTGTTGTTGGCTGTTTGTTATTGTGCCGCTAGGCTCAAAACGTTCGATTAAAACTTTATTATTTTTATTTTACAGTTAAGAAGTTTATTAAACAAAAAATATCTTGTTATGTTCTGAAAACCTGTTTTAGAAGAGACTCAATGTTGGTGATTTTAGAGGTCCATATTGCTCGCGTCCTTATAATAATAAATCATTTATTTTCAGATTCAAGATCCATATAATTGTCAGTGTACCCTCATGTGTGTACCCCTTATGTGTACCCTCAGAATCTCTACATGCGTCTCCTGAGTGATCAGCAATGAGCAACCCAAAGTAGTTGTAAAACTTGTTGCTAGTTATTCCGTAGAAAACTGCCACCATTATGGGCAATCTGTTATCAAGTTTTGCGTTACTGTGTTTCAGTGTGGGTGCTCAAAGTACGGGCTCATGACAATACATCTTGTTTCATAAAAACAAAAAAAAGAAAACAACGTTAACATACTCATACCTCTACACTAAGATTCCCTGTGTCGCAGATGGCATAGACGAACACAGAAACATAAGACAAACACCCAAGACCCGAGAACAAACTTTATGCTCACCACACAAAGTGTGCCCCGGCCGGGAATCGAACCGGGGACCCCTCGCTTCGAAGGCAGGGCTACCACCAACTAAGCCACGGAGCCGTTTCATAGAGATGCATATTAAGTCTTTTCATAGTTCGTACGGATGGATTGGATTCGTTTTGCTATTATCAATAGGTGGAAGTCACCCAATAACTTCAGATTGGATGCAAATTCATCCCGTCAATTTAGTCTCATAAAAAATAATAAGACAAAAGTACCAGAACAACATGGAGACAGAAACATGGAGCTAAAAGTCAACCAAACAATAGCGCATGAGCTCATGTTCCAAATAGCAGAAAGGCAATTGGTTTCCTTGTTAGTTAGTTATTAGTAATTTTGAGTCGATCAAGCGCCTTCTATTTCACCAAAAGCCTGCATAAAGTTGTCAAGGCCTTTAGAAGCCAAAAGGTCAGTTAAATAAAAATAGCATTGCTTCCGTCCTACGTTCGACCGATTTTGTCAGAGACCATATTAAGTGCGGGTGTTTGAGGTATGAATCGCTCGCGAAAAGAATGGTATCCCATTATTTGTAACCCCTAATAGTAAAATCACGCGTACTTAGCAAGTACGCGTGATTTTTTAGGTACACACGACAAAAGACTTGTCTGTGTATTTTTTTTTTTCGAAGTCTTCAATATCATTGTCGTTTTTTACTTAGACAATGATTATTCTTTATTTGGGGCTATAAAGCGCTTTATACCTAATATTTATATTACTAGGATATGCAACTATATAATATATATTTTGTAAAAAAAACCGTTTCAGAAAAGTTATGATAAATGAACAGATTTCGTAGACTCAGTATTATTTTTAGTTTCGGCAAAGAAACACCATAAAACCTCATCCTCGATAAAGCAAACCTACATTCACAAGAATCTGTGCAAACGCTGTAAAAATAACACAAATTCAAGAAATTGTTTCGTTCACTTTCGTCAAAACGTTTCAATATAAATACAACAAATGAGGCAATCCATCTCACGCAAAGCATTTTGCTTTAGAAACCGTCTCTAAGGTTGAAAATGTTTACTATTCTACACAATATTGAGATGGAAAAGGAAAGGAGATATAATAATATTGTTAATAGCCTTAGATGATCTGAACTTCCTCAGTAATTTGGTAAGTACAGCACCTCCGTAAAACTCATTATTAGATGTTTAGCTGAAGTGTAAGATTTCACCCTTTTCAGATTACCTTACATATATTTATAAAGAGCGTGGTGGCCCAGGGGCATAGACGCCGACTTTCAATCTGAAGGTTGCTGGTTCAAACCGACACGTGCACCAATGAGTTTTTTCACTTGAAAAAATTTATGTGCGCAATACCATGTTCTCAAAACGGTGACGGAAAACATCGTGAGGAAACCGGCATGTCTTAGAACCAAAAATTCGACGATATGTGACATCTACCAATCCGGATTAAGCTCCCGTGGTAGATCAGAGCCCATTCACTCTCAATTATCGAGATTAGGCCGGTGTCCCTGCAGTGGGAATATTAGAGGCTGGTACGGTACGGTACGGTACATATATAATATTTCTGGAAATTAAACGCCGGAATCCATCAATTACAATAGTAATATGGTTTTCTATACTTAAAGATATCACTTTATTGATCACCAATCATAACAATTGCTATGTGATATTAACAATAAGGTTATATAATGAGCGGCCTTATCGCTTAATCGATCTATACCAGATATACTTTAGGGTTTCGACCACTCTCCTATAGCTAAGACTATTTATCTCTTGGATTTCTCTTTTGAGCCGTAATAGCCTTAGGACCGTATATTCGAACAAGTAGTAAAAAGTGCTATCATTGTTATGAAACCATCGAATCCGTATGAATCCGAATACGAGTAGTTTGTTATAACAAAAATTTTCTAACATAAACATATGTACTAGGCACACATATACTCTCACACTCACAACCCCTGTGTCATGACATACACAGATACACAAACAAACATCCGAGACTAGAGAACAAAATTCATGCACATCACACATAATACTTATCTCAGCCGGCAATCAAAACCAGGACCCCTCGCATTGTTACTACCAAGTTGGCTACGAAAATATGCTACATTAAATTCAATATTCATTTAATTAAGTAGGTAATTTAAAATTTGATTTAAACGATAAATCATACTTGAGAATAATACGTCATACAAAATTCACACTACTAATAGAAAATATAATTTAATATCAAATCTCTGAATATTACGACATTTATTTTAATAAAGAAGAATAAAAAAAAAGTGAGGAAGATGCTTTGTGTTAGTACCACATAAGTGTCACCTACCGTTATGAAATTGTGTTGAAAGTAATTATAGATAATGATACTTAATATAAATATAATGAGTACTTGTGTTATGTATTTAATGACATTTAAAAGATTTTTTTATTACAAATCATGTGTCATTAATAAATCTTGCAATCGATATCTTATGCAGTTATGTCATTATTCTAGAATAGAAAGTTACCCTTCCATTGGGGTTTCTTTCTGGTTCCTCCTCAAAGAGTGGGTTCCAGAGGATTTGAACAAGCGCTAAACTTAGTAACAAGAACGAAAGATCTCGTAGGTACACATTTATATTCAAAAGGTGATTTTTTAAAGTAAATTTTTAAGAATTGGACTTTACAACTAACCTCTTATAGCGCACTGTAATTCATAACCTATTAATTTTATTTACATCCACACAATTGGACATTGTTTTATTTTTTTCGGTACCCTGTTAGCCAATGGCCCATTCAACCCTTATTTATTACAGGAACGTATTCGTGAAATTATGATATATATTACTTAATGCCACAAACTGCCGTACGTTAGTTAGATTTCCAAATTGAAGCAATAAAATATGTCTCATTTTTTATACATCAAATATTTCACCGCGTTCTCACCTGGGGTTAAATGACGAAGCTGTTGAAGATGTATCACGCTTGGTCTAGATATGATTCTCTACTGATTATTACAACCCATCCTGACCAAATTGCATAATAATTCAGTTTTAAATACAAATACAATTTACACCATGACTGATTAAATATGTGTTAAGTTTAAAGTTAAATAAATTCAATATTATTAACACCATTTTTTTATATTATCATGCTTCACTTACCATAATATCCAACACACACAAATCACAATCACACACTACACTTGAATCGTCATTGTAATCCTTGCGAAAACGATTTCTATGTAAATTCGATCACATTCAATCCAATTATTAATGGTATCACGTCCGTATATCGCGGTGGGGAGACGTGCGCTCGCTCCCACGTCTCGGTTACGACTGAAACTTAGTATCGGGTACTGGAAGCGTCGTGGAGCATCTATGCAGTTTTTTTTTTTTTTCAGCATGTATGCTCTGATGCATTCATCCATTCAACCGCGTGTTTGCTATTTGAGAAAAGAGGATTGTTAGGTTTTTAGTCAGTTTGTGCAGCTCTATTGAAATATAAATAAAATAAATAAACGTTTACACACTCATACCTCTGCACTAGGATTCCCTGTGTCGCAGATGGCATGGACAAACACAGAAACACAAGACAAACACCCAAGACCCGAGAACAAACTTCATGCTCACCACACAAAGTATACCCCGGCCGGGAATCGAACCCGGGACCCCTCGCTTCGAAGGCAGGGCTACTACCAACTAAGCCACGGAGCCGTCCTAAATATAGGCTTGGTATCAATAATTTAGTTTATCTAAGCGTTAGTACAGTTTACAGTGACGTTGTGACATGCATTCGTTTTGCAATATAATCTTACAGGCCTTTAATGAGGGAAGTAATCTTAGAGAAGATAATATATATGAATATAATGATGGAAAAATTTAACATCTACATTAAGATGTATTCAGAATTCTATCATAAGGTGTTCTGGGAAGAGAAATAATATTTGGTTCACTTTCGCTAAATTCGTATCCCATGTGCTTTCAAAAACTCATTTGTGCAGTGTTGGGAAGCTTGTAAGATATGTTTATAAGAAGTTTAGAGGATGTGTATTATTTTTCACTGGCTTAAGGCAAAAAAAGCTCATTGCAAATCTTTGTTTTCGTTACAGATAATCTAGGTTAAGTAACTCTCGGCCCGATCAGAAGTTGAATGGGTAACCGCTTATTGGCATTTGAACTGAGCGCTTTCGTGCTTTGGAGCGCAGGTTAAGATATCGGTCCCGGCTATAATAGTCGTTAAATCTTCGACCGGCTTTCAGTGGCCTTCGAGCGGTTTGAAAATTCCGGTAAAAACCCAACTCACACGAAAGAAGAAGTAACCATTGATTGGATGGGTGATCGTAATCACATTAGTGATAAGCATTTCTTTGCTTCCAATGGTAAGATGTCAGTACAGGCTACAAGTTGAGTAGGGAATGACCGAGCGCTGAACTAAGAAATAAAAAAAAAACAACAAATAACGTTAACACACTCATACCTCTGTACCAGGAGATGGCATGGTCAAACAGAAACACACGACAAACACCCGCGAACAAACTTCATGCTCACCACACAAAGTCTGCTCCGGCCGGGAATCGAACCCGGGACCCCTCGCTTCGAAGATAGGGCTACTGCCAACTAAGCCACGGAGCCGTCAAGATTAAAGGTACATCAGTTAAAAAAAAGTGATATAAGCAAGTTTTTTTTATATTAATTAATTACTTGATAAGCCACGCCACAGACCTTCGGAAATACAAATTAACAATTTCAACACCGGGATATACAAGCAAAAAGAAACTAGAAAGCAAGCAAGGTTTTTCTAAGCAAAGCAGACTATTTTAACGTTCAAGAAAGAATGCTTAAATAATTAAGTAGACGTCTTCGCGATGCTAAAATTGCAAAGCACGGCCATTAAGAGATTTTGTCTCATTAAGAATGTAAATATACCAGGTGCAAATGGAAAATTTCAGCGCTGCAATTAGTTTACTAACGACGATAGAACAGACAATTATGCCTTTACAGGTGGACTTTTGTTAATTATTGGGTGTGTGAATATGACTCCGCCCTTTCTCAACAGATGTCGTTTTTAGTATTGTTTACGTGTACTAATAAATGACCATACTTGTATTCGATAGTACTGAATGTCAGCTATCTAACGCATTATGATATTTGGTTGAAGTGTAAGCAACAATTGTTTTCACCTTTTCGAAAATGTCGGTTTTTATTCCAAATAAACGTCATTTGCGGGAAGTGTTATTACATTATTTTATTGCGAAGAAAACTGCAGCGGAAACTTATCGTTTGCTTGTGGAGATTTATGGTGAGCATGCTCCGTCTAATACAACTTGCAAGGAATGGTTTCGACGATTTCAAAATAACGATTTTAGTACTGAGGATAAAGAACATGGAAAACCACCAAAAAAATTTGAAGATGCTGAATTGGAAGCATTATTGGCGGAAGATTCTTGCCAAACTCAATCAGAATTAGCTGCAGCATTAAATGTTGATCGTTCAACTGTTGCAAAGCGTTTACAAATGATGGGAATGATTCAAAAAGCCGGTTACTGGGTTCCACATGATTTAAAAGAAAGAGACATGGAACGTCGGAAAACCATTTGTGAAATGCTGCTTCAAAGACAGCAAAGAAAAGGATTTTTGCATCGGATAGTCACAGGAGACGAAAAATGGATACACTACGAAAATCCTAAACGCAAAAAAGCTTGGGTGAAACCAGGCGAACCAGGCCCATCACAGCCAAAAATAAATATTCACTGTGCCAAGGTCATGCTCTGTATTTGGTGGGATCAGAAAGGTATTGTATATTATGAGTTGCTCAAACCCTCTGAAACTATTAATGGAGAAGTTTACCGACGACAACTAATGCGTTTGAAGCGAGCCATAGAAGAAAAACGACCAGAATGGGTGAATAGACATAACAAATTAGTTCTTCAGCATGACAATGCCAAACCGCATACCGCAGAAGTCGTAAAAAGATATTTAGAGGGACAGGACTGGGAAGTGTTACCCCACCCGCCATATTCACCAGACATAGCTCCTTCGGATTACCACCTATTCCGGACGATGCAGACAGACCTTACTGGAGAAAAGTTTACTTCATGTGAAAGTATCAAAATTTGGATTGACAACTGGATAAGCTCAAAAGACCAGGACTTCTTCCAGCAAGGAATACGAAAACTACCTGAACGATGGGCGAAGGTTGTAGCTGCAGATGGAGCATACTTTCAATAATTTTTTTTTTAATTTTGTAAGCGAACAAATGTGTTTTATTTTGACAAAAAGGGGCGGAGTCATATTCACACACCTATTACAAGCGCTGCACTAGGATTCCTTGTTTCGCAGGTGGCAAGGACACACAAATATTTAAGATTATAATTTTTTTTATCCTCGGATATATTATATTATATTGTTATTCTATTATAATATAATAAGTTTAAAACAGACAGGACGAGCTGGAGGCCCACCTGATGTTAAATAGTTACCTCCACCCATAACAACAACAATGCAACATAGGTCCTCCCTGACCGAAGTATGAGAAGACCCAAGTTGCACCCCGCTGCGCCCGTCACCCGAGACGGGGATATGACGTCTCATATGCCTCTAATTGCACCCACACCCTTCCCACGGAACACAGCAATGCGAGCATTACTGCTTGGCGACAGATTACCAGGTGTGGAGGCAGTACTTCTCCGCGCGAACTTTGCACAAGTTCTACTGCTAATTTTTGTTGCTCCTTTAGCACCACCCAGGGGGTACGTGTAGAGATTCAAAGGGTCCTCACCTATGAACGTGAGCAACTGAATCCCCCAATATTATTCCCACAGGTGTTATAATATTAAAAATACAGTCCACAATATATCAAAAACATAAACACTACTCACCCAATATTTCCAAATATTTCTCTCGGTGTTTTATATAAGCGTTGGAGTTCAATAATTGAAATATCTCCAAGAAGCCTAATAACATTGACCTTTAGTTTGAAGGACCAATTGAATGCTGGAGAATTTATTGATTAAAGATTACAGCCTTCTCCTAACTAAATATAGGCATGTGATTGTTTTGTGTGAATAAAATGTCTGGTTCTATTTACACCTAATGTTGATTGTAAAAATATCAACAATATATCTCAAATTCACGCTAATTGAAGTATGAGAAGATTTAATTAGATTTGAATTTTTTTTTGCGTGGATACTTAATTTTTTTTTTAAATAAACGTAGCCAAAGTGAAATCGTGAGGTGAAGTGAAATCGTAAGCGTGAAAAGAAAACTACATGACAATCACGACCGCTCTGTCAAGAGCGTAACGACGAAAAAGAAGCCAAAGTTACTCCTTATTACATCAGCTGTTCACTATTGAAAGTCTTGTCAAAATCGATCCACTTAATACTAATACTAAACTAATTTAACACTGAACTTAATACTAATACTAAACTAATTTAACACTGAACTTAATACTAATACTAAACTAATTTAACAAAAATAATAAGACTGAATATTCACTAACAATCAGATGGTGGAATGCGCTCAGCAAAATGCTGCCAAATTCAGAGAATCTGTTCAGTGCTGATTTTCAGAGTACCCCTTCGACATCTCCCTCTGCCTTCTGTACCTCTTGGCTTTAATTCCCACCCAGAACAAGCATTTGTGTGGTGATCATAGATGTTTGTTCTGTGTCTGCAGTTTAAATATGTACTATTTAAATTTATAAAAAACTATTATAGTAAAGTATTTTATCAGTTATCTTATCTTGTACCCATTGTACAATACAATCTATGCATAGTTTGAGGCTGTTAGGCACTTTGTGAAATGCCCATGAATATTTATATTTCCATCCGTACCAGCCTTTAATGTTCCCACTGCAGGGACACCGGCCTATTCTAGTTAATTGAGAGTAAATTGGCTTTGATCTTCCACGGGAGTCCAATCCGGATTGGCAGATGTTACATGTCTTCGAATTTAGATTCTAAGACATTTCGGTTTCGAGAACGTGGTATTACGCTCATAAATTTTTTCAAGTGAAAAACTCCTTGGTGCTCTTGTGGGTTTGAACCAGCCAGCTTCAGATTGAAAGTCGGCGTCTGTGCCCTTGGGACGTAAAACTTACACCAATTTCAGCAGAGCGATGCCCGATGGATATTTTTCGAATTTTAGATTCAAAAATACCTCTCAAAGTCTCCGTAATTATCCGCACATAGGGCACGGAAGCACAGATGTCGCTAGTTTTGCGCCTCAGCGATTTCTTGTGCAGTAGGAAATTTAGCTCTAACTGGCATAGAATCGCTACACGGCAGAGACATTCGGTTTAACTGCCTCACCTTTTCTGTGTAAATGTTTACTGGAGAATTTAAAAATTCTAGTCTGGAATTTAGTATAGTATCACGAAGTAAATATACTAAATACAACTCTTTTAGATCGTCATTAGATTTAGTGCTATTAGCTGATACACTATAGAATTTCGTTAGTGTATATTAAAATTGAAATATTTTAGAAGAATTGTATTTGAAAGGCATAAAGGTACTGGCAGCAACATCAGTTGCAATATTTTTATAAATTGTTAATGAACAAGTTATAATTAAAAAAAGGCTTCCTTGTGTCGCATCGACACATCACGCTACAAAAAGACCTAAGACCCGAGAAAAAACACAAGTCCCTGAGCTACAAAAACCAGATTAGGCAGAATAAACGTTGTAATGTTTTTTTTTTGTACCGCCATATATATATTACCACCACCGGAACACAGCAGCGCGAGTGCACCACTTCTCGGCTGGTTACCAGATGTGGTGGCAGTACCTCTGATGAACTTGGCACAAGTTTTACTGCTTTGTCTTGCTTTCTTCACATCACCTGAGGGCCACGTGTAAGGCCTGTGAAGGTATTTACCTGAGGACGCAAGCGACGTGGCCCCTCGAACGGTATACATATCGTTGAAACTCAAATCTTACTACCAATAAATGCGAAAGATTGGATGGATGGATGTTTGTTTCTCAACAATGCCCGAACGACTGAACGGAACTAGATGAAATTTGAAAGAAAGAATGAAAAGAAAAAACACAGAGATAGGTAACAAATAGGGTTATTTATATCTTAGAAAATTTTTTGGTTGTCGAAATATTGGGCAACTGAGGGTAATACTGAGAGGCGCGGCTAGTTATGTATACATCTGTCGTCTTATTTGAGCCCTATTGAGTTGGCTCCACCAACAAATCATTAACATAGGTATTAAATAGATCCGAAAAGGTCAACCCTCCCCGCTCCACCCCCCAAGACAGCCTATAGTCGACAGACAATTCGTCACCCCCGATATTATTGGTTCGGTTGAGATACCAAAACGTAAACAAACTAATTAGATCACAAATAATTACGTCAACTGGCCTCAGTTCAGTTGGTAGTAGCTCAACATTTAGGTATTGTACATAAATAAATTGATAAAAGCAAAGTGTCTAGCATACCTATGGAGTAAATATAGAGTTAAAAAGAGCTCTTAGATACATTTGCGAATGGACGGAGATAATTTTGTCTTGCTAAAACAGTCTGCAAATGAGATACAAACACACGAGAGGCGTAGAGGGTAACATCCAGCGTGACAGCTGTCTCTGAGTCTCCGATTGCGAAACGCCCCAGGAGTGAACAATATGCTCCACTTTGTGTAGGTATATACCTTATTAAGTATGCATTTATGTCATGCGTATGTCGAAATAATTAAAATAAATTATTAGCCGATTTAATCATGGGAAAACAATAACAATACCAAATACAACAAAATAATTCTGCCAAATTAGTCGAGTCGTTCTGAATTGAAGATCTTTCATGATATGCAGCAATTGATTGTTAAACAATAAACATTTTATCCAAAAGAGGATTTTAAAAGTCATAATAAACTATTACAAATGCTTGAAATAAAACTCTAAAGCTTCTAAAACCGTATCATGGATCTTCACACTAATATATTCACGTATTTTTTATTAAAATGCATAAATTACCGCTGCATCCAGGGAACGCCGCCGGTAGAAAATAAAATCTTAACAGTAGTAACATTACAATAATTGAGATATCTACAGTTTGAAGGTGGCGTAGTTAAGGCTAACCATCCAAGTGCAATCTAGAGACACAGTTTTCTTAGCACTAAAATGAAATTTTATTGTTTTTAATAAACTTTTATTACATGTCTTTAGAAAAATATTTAAAATTAAATTCTTAAAATTTAACATTCGTTAAAAGCTATTTATAATAGATTTTTGTCTCGTATCCAAATGTCTCGTGTGTGTGTCCATATCAGGTCATACAAAACAGAAAAACTTGGTTATGTATTGTAAAAAAATATAGATATTTTTCTATGAAATGTCTACTATTTTTTTACCATATTTTATAGTTAGTTGTTGTTTTATAGTTTGTAATATTATGTGAACCATTACTGACACTACTACATAAGATTACTAATAGAATACGTTTACATATACATATAGTATTTTTTTGTAAATACTAAAGACATTTAATACTCAAACACAGAAAAAACATTTATGATCGTCACACAAATGTTTGTTCTGGTTGGGAGGTGGACCCACGACCATCGCACAAAGTAGAGCTACAACCAACTGGATAATGAAGCCAGCAAATGTAATTTTGCATTGTATTGTTTAGATAATCATCGCGTTTGTTATAACGCATCTTTGTAACTCAAAATCTATGCGTCATTAATTACTGTATTTAGTTGAAATGAGATAACCAAATAATTATCGTGTCTTGATAGAGTGCCTATTATTGTAGTTCTGGTATTATTGTAGATTAACGTAATTTATCTCGTTCTGTCTTAACTAGAATCTAAAATTTACAGTATTGTATAAATCCATTTAAGTATAGATTAATGCTAACAAAATCGTGATATTTATCCACTAACGAGTATTTACACGAAGTTAATAAGGAGAAATTCAAGGAAAATCCGCAAGTGGAGCTACTGCTTTAAAAATAAATGACATTTTGTGAAATATAACGCCGTGCAACCGGTCTTTGTTAAGGTAGACCGTTTATTTTTTAACCGTAGGTTATCTCAGACTGGGAAAAGGTTTTTCAAATACGGTCTAAAATACAGTGAATAAACTGTTAAATATTACCACTTCTCTTCTGAATAAAGTGAAGTTTATAACGAAATATTAATTTATTATTTAGGTGAGGTATATTTGTTGGCGGGTTCGAAAATTTTCTTACTTTTAGACTGTAGACGGCTCCTAAGCTAAGTTGGTAAGATGGTAGATTCTTGACCGAGACACACTTTGTGTGGTGAGCATGAAGCTTGTTCTATGGTCTTGGTTTCAACACAGGGATTCCTAGAATAGGATTATGAATAAGAAAAAGTTTTTCTCTTGTTTTTTTATATGATGAAGTTACAGAACGAAATGAAGGCGCACCTGGTGGTAAGAAGTTACCCCCGACCAAGACCATAGCAATCCAACTAAGAATAAGACTCGGATATTATTATAGCTCTGCTTGGCAGCAGATTCCAGATGTGGTCACAGGACCTTTTCGGAAGAACTTGGCACTAGTTCTTATGCTTGTTGTTGATATTATTGTTGTGTACTGAGGGTAGCTAACTAGACTTGCGTAGCCGCATGGCGTAAAAAAACCTAATGCCAAAAAATTTCAAAACAAAATGTCAGTGCAATCTTTGTTTCGACCAAGCAATATCTTTTTTATGTGACTAATCAAATTTCCATTGTGACGCTAACCCAAAACTGAAGATTTGGTGTACAACCATTTATTCTTATTAAAAAGTACGGTCCAATCTGGTAGGAAGCATGAAATTAGTATACAGGTATTTCTCCTGCACAGGATTTCTTCTTCTGCTTCTTCTATATGGCTTTTTGTGTCTTTAGCCACACAAATTCTGCCAGTATCTGGTGTTTAGCCAATGGATTCGTAAATTGCTGGGGCGAGAGTACATAAGAATATGACCAGTGTGAAACAGGTGGGTCATTAATTTAAATAACATTGAAAACCAAATTGATTACTCTAAAACATTATATGTAAAACTGCACCAAAAATAGAACAGCGCAGTTGGTAGGTCTGAAAACTGTATTTACACTAAAATTAAACAAAACACGATGAAAAATATATTTACAATACATGGAATATATTTTACAATTCTAAATGATTTTTATTAACAAATTTACACAACAATGAATTTATATGGGGAGAAAACATTAAGGAAAGAAGGCATTTAAGAGAAGTAGGACGGGGTTGGACAGGATTTGTTTAACAAAATGAATATACTGAGTGACTGAGTGGAACTTGACATTTGACAGTACTAATGAAACATCCCAGCGCTGTCTTTGACATTACATTACAATAAATTACCGCCCCTGTCAATGAAATCCATAACTCATAACATGACAATCCTTGGAACTTTCCGGTATCACTCGCAGCGCCCTCTATCAATCAACGTCTGAACTTTAAAGTCGCGACGAAGTGATGAGTCGGCTTTGAAAGTAGGGTGAATTGATGGTTGAAAAATTGCTTTGTTTCAGTAAATATTCTTGTACGTGTGATGAATTTAAAAGGATTGTTCAATATTGATAGTAGTTTATAGAATAATGTTGAATGGTGGTAATTGAAGATGCTATGAATAGGGAGAAAGAATGATTAGCTTCGAGCCCAGTTTGTTTTAGAGACTAATGTTTCAAATTTTATCCGCAAACGCCTCCTGATGATTTTGACACTTATGTATTTTTTGAGATTTTGTATTGTTATTAAAATTAACTTATTCACAAAGAATGGACGTTTCCATTTAATTTTTAAGAATTTTTCTCCTTTCTTATAACTATTTCCTTCATGTTTTAAGAATTCAACGGAAGTAATTCACTTTTTTTCCGTTTGACAACGGTGCGCTTTGTAAACATTTCTTCGCGAGTTGTCATGGTTAACCGAATAATCACGGCCTTAAAATTACCAAAAGACGTTTGCGAATAACGTTTGAATATAAAGGTCTCTCAAAAATAAATAGTGAAGTCTATTTTCAGAGCCCGTTGAAATTTAGAGCTTATTTAAATATTTAAATTTCATTTTGAGCGTTCGGGGTAAAGAAACGGATAGGATTGAAAAAGGTGCCAAACGGTACTTAAGTATGAGAATTAGTATAAATAATACAACACGCCATTCCGTAATATATTTTCATTTAAGTTGACGTTTCAATTCGAATCCTTTTACCTTTGGAAATATTCTGAAATGGACTCTATAGACATTTTTCAACGTTTAATGATTTTTTGTGTTTTTTCGAAGTATTTACACTCTTGCAGCATTTCGAATATATCTCGTGCCAAGCATTCTTCTATACCGGAGAATGTCACTATGTTTAATTTTTTCTGGAAAGGGACTTCTTGGAGCCAAGTCTGGACATCTGAAGAGATATAAAAAAAATAATGAACAACCAACGTATCCTGCTTACTTACAGCTGTACTTTTCGACATTTATATAATGTATAATACATATATACCTAACGTGAAATAATATGACAGCTTGATGGTGAAGTAGTAAATTTCAGTTTAAAGATTTAACTTAATCTAATTTCCTTTCCTTCCACATCAGACGGTGAGACGTTTGGCAGTGTACCATCCTTTTACAGTGGAAATTATACATATTAATACCCAAACACAAAACAAACATGTGTGTTGGTCGCACAAATGCTTGTCCTGGGTGGGACTGCAACCCACAACCTACAGCACAGAAGGCTACAATCAACTGAGCTATAAAGTCAGTCAATAATAGTATACTATGATGAAACTAGATGTTGTTAGTAAAATATATGGCAGTTTTCCCAAAGATTGTCATTGTTATTATTTAATTTGAATGTTTTCGTGACCCAAGCCTCCGCTGTGGTTATGGTAATATCGTGATAACGGTACGGTAGCCTCAGGGTGTGAGTTCTGTTCGTAATTGACAATCTTTTTTTAAGGATAAACCAAAATATTTTCGTTCGTTATTCCATTATCGAACATTGCATGGTTTCAAAAAAATTGCGTACTAATTTAACTACTAATTAAGATTTCTTTTTTTGTATGTTATTGTCACCTGATGTTAAGTGGATACCACCGCCCAAAAATCCAAAGACAGAAGTCCCATCCCGTTACGCTCTTCACCCGAGATATCATCCGTAAAAACATGCCAAAGTTATGCGTGGCAGGTTGCTACTGGCGCTCGTAGAGCATCGTAGACCATCGGAGACCATCGCAGACTACTCTTAGTACGATATTTTTTAAAACCGTGTACATTTGAACGACAGCCATATGAATAGGTAGCGTGACTGTAAATTTCAGGCAGAATACTCAAAAAAATATTCAAGGACATTTCACATAACAACAAACTTATTTATTCCTTCAGATATCAAATATCGTTTGGACACGTCAAATTTTACTCGCACAAGTTCAGCATTCATGAGCGTCACATGTCAGGAGTACACAGCACCAACCATCCATTTAGAGCCATCTAAAATTCTACGTGCTACCAATACCACATCACTGATAGAATACCTATATTGGCTTCATGGCTGAGTTGGTAGTAATAAACTATGTTCGTTACACAAATGCTTGTCCTGAATGGGAATTGAACCCACGACCTACAGCTCAGAAGGCAGAGCTTGGATCTTTCACTGCTGCGTCCATCACTCGAGACTGATGCGCATCTCATCACATCTGATCTCGTGCGCATCTGATTTCACCGGCACCCACACCCTTCCACCGGAACACAGTAATGCGAGCACTACTGCTTGGCGGTAGATTCCAGGTGTAGTGGCTCTCCGGACGAACTTGACACAAGTTCTACTGCCACTGATCGCGACATCGTACAAATCTTATACAAAGATTCATATCTTAAATAGCTTGTTGCATTTTATGTTATATAAACCTCTTAAGTCGATCACATTATATGCAAAGCACCTCTCCACATTACCACAGATTATCAACAGTTACTTCCCAACCTCGTTTTCTGGCACGTGATTTTGCATAATCCTCTAACAAACAAATATATTTTTACATAGCTGTAAAAAATTTTGGCATGTTCTCTTGACCCTTAGTAGCCTTTTATGTTAATGCCAGTCCCAAATCCTTTAAGCAAATACGAAGGTCAAAGGACTAAAATCACAGATTATCCTGTTGTACTTGAGCTGATAGTGACAAAGAAAAATAGCGAAAGCTTTATAGGACAAGTGGCGGAGAGTAGTTCTACTTGAAGACAAATTCAGCTATTATTTAATAGTAATTGACAGATATAAAAATTAAAAAAAAACTGGTGTATCCTTTCCAGTTTTTTAATTTTTTTTTTCATTTTCTTCATCTCAACGTTCCACGTCCATATAATTTCTTAAGTCTTAACATTTTTTTTGGTGTGTTAAGTGACCTGATGTTAAGTGGTTACTTGCCTTATGGGCAGCGATACGACTCCGGTCCTCTCGTACTGAAGTATGAGAAAACTCAAGTCGTATCGCATTGCGCCCATCACATAGAGAAGGAGATGTAACGTCTCATGCACTTGTAATTTCACCAGTACCCACACCCATTCCATCGGAACACAGCAATGCGAGAGCACCACTGCATTGCGGTGGATTACCAGATGTGGCCGCAGTAATTCTCTGGAAGAAATTGGCACAAGTTCTAGTGCTACTTTGGGTAGCTTCTTTCGCACCACCCAGGGGACAGTGTAGGGACTCTAAGGGAGGAACATCAGACCTACAGACGCGAGCACCATTCTCCCCCAAAAATAGAAACTTACTTATAAATTTCTGTAACGATCATTCTGTCGTCCTTGCACCTTGTCGTCCAAAGCGACCAATACTTGAATCCTTCGCGTTGGAAGATCAGCTCAGCGCAGATCGTGTCATCTCTTATGTCATCGTCCAGTAGAGCTGGAAAATAAAGTATCTTACTTCTTACTTCACTACATAGTATAAAACAAAGTCGCTTTCTGTGTCCCTATATCCCTGTGTATGCTTAAATCTTTAACACTACGCAACGGATTTTGATGCGGTTTTTTTTTAATAGATAGAGTGATTCAAGAGGAAGGTTTATATGTATAACACACTAGCAAGTCACCCCGGCTTCGCACGGGTAGTTTCTGATACGACACTGATGCTTTTGCTAACCGTGCGAAGCCGGGGCGGGTCGCTAGTATATTATAAAGGCGAAAGTTTGTATGTGTGTGTATATTTGTACCACCTTCACGCTGAAATGACTCAACAGATTTGGATGAAATTTAGTACCAAGATAGCTTATATTCTGTATTAACACATGGCTTGCGTGAGCGTGTATTTGTGTATGTTTGAATGGAAAGATTTGTAAGATGTGAGTGAGTGTTCTTCTTACAGCACCGTACATTATATTAATCCTACAGTCGCGACATAAAGAGGTATATTATACCTCCGTAGATCTGCTATGCCATTGTCAAAGAAGTACTTATTTGCAGCATAGTAAAGGATTGAACACTTGACCGTTGCTATAAAACGCCACTCGTAAAATCTCAGTGCTGTAGCACATGACTGTGGTATGCCACTGAAATTGTATAGCGTATTTTCCATTCTTCCAATAACTACGCTAATTAACGCTAAACCCTTCGAATCATACTCTGGTGGTAAATTTGGCTGTAGTTTTGTCATCACCCATCGAAACAATTCATTACGACTATATTATTTAAAATAATATATGCGCAGTGTGGGTTTTCCACGCTTCCGTAGTCCGTAGGTGAACCTTAGATTAAAGTCTCAAAATTTATGGGATCACTTTAAAGGTACATCCTATCAAGTAAAAAAATAATCATCCATATCGATCCACCACTGACAATTAAATTGCGTTACAACCGTTGGTTCAAAAGAGTTAGTTGTGATTGTTTGTAATTCATGCGGCATGCCGCGTACTTATTGATCGTGTTACAACCGTCACGGTCAAGAGATTTGTACCGTCCTTGTTGCTTTGGTCCCCTATTGTCGGATTGAAATACTTTGTCGCTGAAATTTTGTACCGTATTGATTCAACACTTAGATAAATTGTATTGTGAATGTAGAGGAAATTGTTTGCGATTTCATGAACTGTAACTGTACTTTGCGTTTTAACGGAATACTACTTTGGGGTTTGTATATTCGTGTAAAGTATTAAATTCTTTAAACTCGAGCATACTTTCTACTAACGGCTGTTTTGTTGTTATTAATTTATTTTGATATAACTAATACTGACAAAATAACAGCATTCTACTAAATGCATATGCGGTATTAAAACTAACAAAAAAATGTAATCTATCTATCTATATTTTGATGTTTGCTTGTTCGTTTGTCTTTCTGATTGTTCCGGCTAATCTCTGAAATGGCTTGACCGATTTTGACGGGTTTTTTTACTGGCAGATAGCCAATGTTATAAAGAGTTATTGTTATTTCTATTGTATTCGTAATCTATTTGTTTACTTATGTCTCGAAAAAGAAATAATTATGATGGGACGAAAGTATTAATGTCAATTAATCCGCTTACTAAATCAATTACTTGGCAGTAGATTTGTATGAGCATAAGCTTACCGAAAAAAAGATTAGTGTAAAAGTAATGATAGTCTTACATTCGCATGCTATGTTGCAATCACCGCCTTTTTTGCGTTCACGACACCATCGGCTTGGAATCTGAAACATATTTAAACAATAATTTAATAATACACTTTCCTTTATTAGCCTAAGTTACTTTTTACAACATCAGCTATCTGCCAGTGAAAGTCCCTTAAAAATCAGTCCACCCGTCTCGGAGGTAACCCGAAAAAAACGAAAAAAAAAAAAAAAACTTAAAATATGTTGTTGTTATACCTTATATACTTACCAAAGCATATAAAAAAAAATATTATGACATTACAAACAGACACTTTAGTTTTATTTATTTGTATATATATATAGAAGACGTTTCCAAGTAATTACAATATTATGCTTAGAATCATAATAAAGATTTTTGACATTGACCAAATTTTATCAAGTAGCTTTTAAATTATATTATTAGTGTCTACCTGGTACAATCCATATGCCTTCTTTCCGCTTGGTGTCACAGTAAAGGCTGCGGTATCCCTTTTACTGACTTTCTCTATCAAGCAAACCCCTGAAAGGAAATATTTATTTCATTGCAATAGAAATATAGATTTCACACCTCACCTTTGACATCATATTTATGATCAATTTTTTCAATTGTTCAAAATTTGTCCAAGCCATCTGCGACACAGGGAATCCTAGTGCAGACGTATGAGTGTGTAAACGTTTATTTATTTATTTATTCGTGAAACTTTTGATATCCAAATCAATGTTATTTTGTGATTGATATGGTTTTTAATTAACTTGCCAGATGGCTTACTGCTTCTTGAGGTCAAAACCACCGAGAATTTCTAGTTGTCTCCATTAACATGCTGTGACGCCCTATAATTGCAGAACTAATATATAAGACTGCCTATTTTAAGTTGTATGTACAGTGTATCCTTATTAATTAAATCCTTATTAAATAAATAAATAATTGAACGACACTTTTCTTTTTTATCACAATGGGACTTCTTCTTGTTGCCTTTCTTGTTTGTTGAGTTTTCAAGTTGCCCGAAGACCTTCAACTTGGCTTATCGAATAGTATAGCCGAGACCGCCGTGACCTTTAGGGGGTCTAGTTACTCGCGTCTGTAGGTGAGTACCCTTGGAGTCCCTACACGTGCCCCCTGGCTGGTGCTAAAGAGCAACAATAAGAAGCAGTAGAACCTGTGCAAAGCTAGCCTGGAGAAGTATTGCCTTCACATCTGGCTATCTGCCAGATCTTGGCTATCGCAAAAGATTGCGCCCGTCAACCGAGACCCGGATGTAACGTCTCATGCACCTGTAATTTCACCGGCACCCACACCCTTCCACCGGAACAGCAATACAAGTGCACCACTTGGCAGATTACCAGGTGCCGCAGTACTTCTTCGGATGAGCCTGGCACACGTTCTACTGCTACCTTTCTGTTACTCCTTTAGCACCACCCAGGTGTTGGAATACTAGAGGATTCTCATACTGACGCGAGCAACTGTTTAAACCAAAATTACTCTAAAAATGTAGCTTCATATATACTTGTGAATTTATTTAAGGAAACGGAAAATTTACCCCTGCTCCTTAGGCTCTAACGAATCAATAATTACAATCAACCAAACAACTTGATTAGTTAAAATCCTTCCGCGACAGAATCCGATGCATAAACAAAGCATTTGCCCAATGTTATTCGGATCACGTAGGACAAAAACTTTATCTCGGGCACATGATAGGTAACTTTAGCTAACAGTAAACAAACTATAGACAAACTGATGTGCGGTTTTCGACCGGGGAAGTATTGACGTTACATCCATTTCTGGCAGTACCTACTCGCATTGCTGTGTTCAAATCTTTAAATTCAAAAAATTCGTTCAAATTTTGTTTACAACTTTTCCAACTGCATGGTTAGGGCATACAAATCGGCCATAAATCTGGCCGTTCTCTCGAATTTATTTTTACCCATATTCGAGACGAAAAAATCTTACGTAGGGAGTAGTGAGTTTTAAAATTTTCACTTCGAAGGTCATTGTTTCGTATCAAATAGTGCAACTCAGAGTTGTTTTCTTATACTACAGTTTGATTGTACGAGCTGACGGTCCACCTGATGTTAAATGGTCGCCGCCGTCCATAAATAACCAAAATACGAGGATACAAAGTGGAGATCTGAGTCGTATTGCTTGTGCTTGTCAATAAGAAACTTCAAAAATGTTGTTTCGCTTGAAAAATGTATACGTGCAACACCACGTTCTCAAATCAGTAAGTTAAACATTGAACGAAAAATTCGTGACACATTTGATATGCGAAACCGGATTTGACCCGTATAGAAAAAATTTGGTTCCCAGCATTGGGAATAGTAGACCTACTACAAATTAAAGTTTGACAAACATCTTAACTGTTTCAAAAATAAGCCCCTCCACTAGGATTCCCAGTCTCTCAGGTGGCATAGACAAACACAGAAGCACAAGAAAAAACTTCATGCTCACCATACAAAGCACACCATAAAAATATGCCTCGGCCGGGAAACAAACCCAGAATTCTTCGAAAAGCCGCCAACTGTCATTACTGATTGTAAATTCTTTATTTGATATCGTCAGTGGCCCAATCAGGAGATGTCTTCCCACGGTATTTACTACTCTATTGACTGTTTTTTGCTATTCAACAAAAAGTTTCTCATTAAGGTTCGTTTAGATACGTTCTAAATTGAGAAAAAAATAGGACAAACCATAATGATTTACTAAAAGTTACCATAATGATTACTTGCTAGTACCTTTTTTATAACAATCATCTCTATAAATATCTTTATATCGTCTCAGTTTATCTACAAGGACACCGCGGCTTTGCATGGGTGCAATTAGTTTATGAAGAAAAAAGAAAAGTGCACTTGGCATAAAAAAAATTAAACTTTTATTTCACACAAACCTTGTCGGTGACAAACATACCAAAAAAATAGCTTAATCAATCAGACCGTTTTCCAGTGATCATCTTTCATACATGTGGCAATGATTTTTTGAATGAACTTTGTTACCAACCGAGATACAATTACCTACTATCAATAATATATATTAGCATTAGTTAATTAAAATAACTAAAAACTCAATATATTTGCCAATATTTTTCAATAGTGAGATTGGCCGTTTCTAAGATAATTTTAACAAAAATTGGTGTAGAAGTTGATTAATCATCCACAAAGCTAATTAATAGTGGCGAATGTCCACTGGCGTTATAGCTCATGCGATGCCGACCCAGCAGTGGACTAATGTAGGCTGATAAAGGCCTAAAATTCCTTATAACTGCGCTCAACCTAACTCCTATTCTATAACTATAAGTGTTATAAATGCGAATGTTATAATAGTTTGTTTGTAACATTTTCACGCCTTACCTACTCCACGAAATTTTGCGTTGTAATCTACATTAACTCGAGCAAAAGCTGGTATTTCTATAATTCAAGTCAACAAATACAAATACTAATAGGTAGATTCTTTGCCCCCGCATTCTTATTTCTTCATAGCAATTCACCTATGCGCCTATTTACCTTCATTCAAATTTTGTCAGGCGCATGTTTACAATGCTAATGATATAAAATTTCTGAGGAGTTTCTTGAGGTTATGAAAATAACTGAAACCAGTCACGATTCAAAGAGATGGATGCGATACATAATGTAATAAGAACACTTTGTAAAATAAAAGGAAAACCAAATGTATTTGCTAGTCGTTGCTCGCATGGAATTTCCTATCAGGATATTCTCAGTAACCAATTTCCATAAAAACATTCATACTCTATTTAACATGGGAATACAATTTTGCGCAATTAAAACAAAGTAATAACTTTTTAAATGTTTTTTCATATTATTCGTGTGGTTTTACGCAAGGTTTTAATTATTTTTGCCAATAATAAGAATTCCGATCTGTTTTTTTAGTTTACAGTTTGTGTTTGTGTTGTTTGATGAGCGTGGTTTCCCAGGGGCACAGATGCCGACTTTCAAGATCGATTAGATCGGTCTTCAAGACTAGATCAAAGCCTATTCGCTCTCAATTATCGAGAGTAGGCCGGTATCCCTGCAGTGGGAACATTAGAGGCTGGTACGGTTTGTACCTCGGAATGAGCTAACAGACATTTTAAAGGAAAAACTACCCCCATGGTAATAAAGTTTTCTAAGCCGTATCTATGCCAGAGCAATCTCGAGGTGGGCCTTTACCACCTGATGTTAAGTGGTCCAGCCAATAGACAAAATACGAAAAATCGAAATCATCGAAATCGACATCGAAATACGACTCAGGTTCTCACACCAAAGTATACGGAGACCTTAGTCGCATTGTGCCCAACTGTCTATAATTACACCAGGACCCACCCATTCCACCAATACACAGCAACGCTGCCACCACTGCTTAGTGGCAGCGTTGCCAGGTATGGTGGCAATACTTCTGTGGACAAACTTTGCACAAGTCCAATTACTTTGGGGTAGGAACCCAGAGGAACAGGACCTCCTGTCTAATCCTTAATTACGTTATTTGTATGCTTTTAGTACTGATAGCTGCGCGTTGCGTATCAACCAGGTGTTACTGTTTTATTACCTAACTAGCGATTCGCCCCTGCTTCGCATGGCTGTACAAAGTAGGTGATCTAGCCTGTAATACAATTCCGTAGAACATCATTTTGATCAATCTGGTAAGGTTTAGCCAGCATTAGCTAAGCGCTCAAAAATATGTTTTTACCATATCATTAACAATCATTGAAATTATCGTCTTTTCTTTGCTATAATATGCATATATTATACACTGACGGCTACGTGGCTTAGTTGGTAGTAGCCCTGCCTTCGAAGCGAGGGGTCCCGGGATCAATTCCCGGCTGGGGCACACTTTGTTTGAGCATGAAATTTGTTCTCGGGTCTTGGGTGTTTGTCCTGTATTTCTGTGTTTGTCCATGCCTTCTGCGACATAGGGAATCCCAGTGAAGAGGTATGAGTGTGTAAACGTTTATTTATTTATTTATTATACCTTTTGGAAAATCGTTTCAAAAACCGTTGTGTGTTTTAAAAGAAGATAGCGGAAAAAAACTGACCACAACATCGACATTGCATTATACTTTACCTAAATAGTGAATTTTATGTCACTTACATTGTCCAAGGAAGATATCGTTCGGCATTCCAGATCTGATCAGATCACGGACCAGTTTACATCTCCTGTCATATTTCTTCGCACTTATTAAAACAACATTCAAAATAATTACGAAACACAGACGCGTGATCCACATCGTGGTTATCTACTTTATAACAACAAAACGTGCGCATGCGACTTGCCTATTCACATTTCAATGTAATTTACATTTAGACACCTGAGCGTTAGAGTTCATAATTACATTACGGATTCATAATGATTTTCAACTTGCGACTCACTCGAATACACCTGCTATTTGATTTTGCATTTTAATGCAAAGGCAATGAAGTACAATTTGACATTTTAATGAATACAATTATAATTTTCAACAAGATACTATTTTTACAATTTGGTTCTTGTGTAGTTTTATTTAGGTGTGAATTTGTTTATCATTGAAAATGTTTTGTATTTTAGCTATAATGTCAATGCCAAACTTGGTTTTTTATAAAACTTGTATTATAATATTTATATTAGCTGTATATTATGTATGTATTCAAAATTGTATGCAGAATCGTTACGACTTAATGTTAGACTTACTTCAAAATACGATTGACGGATATTTTCCTATTTATCACTCCGAGCGTGAACAACCCAGACTATAGGGTCGCAGGTTCGATTCTACCTAAGACTTACGTATTGATTGCCTATTTTTTTTATATTCACGCATTCATATTCACACAACCATGTTGCTTGCTTCCGTCTCGTGAACCCCCAGTCTCCCGGGTGATGCGAAAGGAGCAATCCAAAGTAGCAGTGGAAGTAGGGAAAGACACTTAACATCAGGTGGGCCCGTCTAAACATCTCCTCATTTAAACCGGCAAAAAAAAAATACTATATTTTAGACTAGACCCACCCCGGCTTGGGACGGTAGTACATTGTGCGACGTAGGCCGCAAAATAATTTCGTAGAAAATCATTTTGATCTATATCTCATAATATGGTTTAACCAGCATTATTAATTCAAGCGCCCAAAACTTTGTTTTTACGGCATCATTACAAACCATTTAAATTCTCGGCTTTTCCCTACTATAATATGCATGTATGATACATATAAACATCCCGGAGAAAATTTTCTAAATGCTAGTCAAATTCGTATCAAAACGTGTTGCGTAGTTTAGATGTAGTTAGCGGAGAAACAGACAGATAAAACCAAAGACTTGTTACACTTTTAGAGATACTGGTTAATTTTAATGTACATGCACGTATCAGAGGTCAGTTCAATTATAATTTCTTATCAACATAGTATCTTTAAGATGTATAACTCTATATGCAGTTAACAGGAAAATGTTCTGTGTGGGTATCACTCCCGGATACGATTTTATCTATCATTACTACTAAGAATATTGTTAAGTGGACATTGTAATCTTTATAATACAATAAACAATTTTTTAAAAGCGCCTATAGCGTGCCACTGATTTTCTCACGATTAATAAAACAATTGTAGACTTAGTAAAGACTTTAACCTTTGGGTACGGGACCCAAAGATTACCGCGCATCGCAATCAAATTCAAATTAAATACAAAAGTGCTAACACTCCTAAAAGACAGCATTTTTTACCTCAAACGAATATAACCGTATATAAACCATAGAAATAAAGTTCAGTTTACTCTTATGACTTTACTTAACGTTCGGTGTAAAACTGAAGCTGTTTCCGGCATACATTGTATGCGCTATCCGCTTTTCAAACAATCAAGTAAAGAATGTGAAATTCGGTGGAAAAGTGCTAACAAAGTTGCCAACGGTTGACACAAATGAATAGTGTATTTCTAAATACTGATTTCATTGACATCAATTAAAGAATGTGAAATCCACATTTCATTCTCGTCATTCCCAACAGAGTGGGAAAAATAAGTATGTAGGAAGGAGTATCAAACATGTATGAATGTTTGATACTCCATACATGTTTGATGTATGCATGTTAGTATCAAACTTTTATGCATGTTTGATACCCATCACGCCTCAACTGAATGGCTGAATGGATTTAGTTGAAATTTGATATAAAGTTAGCTTATATCCTAATTTAACGTATAGGCTACATTTTATCCCGAAAATGTGAAGAATTCTCAAGCGTGGCTAATAACGAAAAAGATTTTTTTTTAAATTAATGTTGTGAACAGCCCTATCAAAAACTGTCTTCTAAATCAATGGATAACTCATGGCGTACTACATTTGTTCAAATAGAATCAACTCGTGGATCTCTTTAATTTAGGACAACTGGCAAATTGGAAAATATTGGAAGTTCTATCAGTTTGATTTGTAGTTCAACTTGTCTATAACATACTGAATACGCTGTCATATTGTCTTGGCCCTAATTGACTGATGACATTTTGGCGCTATAACCAACTGTGAACAGATAGGAGTGACGTTGACAGTGATTACAAATGACAACTTGAGCAGTCATTTGCAATATTAGTTCCAAACATGTCATATTATGGCGGTTCAAATTGACACCTAATGTATTTATTATTTGCATGTTGTCTGTTCTGTATAGGTGAGTGGTCACTATGGTAACTTTACTGTCATATACAGGGAAAGTATATATCGTATACTTTCTGCCGCCAAGTAGAAAATTTTCGGCATTCTGTATCGATTGATTTCAGAAAACTATTATTAAG
Source organism: Aplocera efformata (assembly GCA_921293045.1). Taxonomy (NCBI): domain Eukaryota; kingdom Metazoa; phylum Arthropoda; class Insecta; order Lepidoptera; family Geometridae; genus Aplocera; species Aplocera efformata. Next base: position 3,835,254 of record OV121061.1, read on the forward strand.
CTGCTGAAATCACAGTCTGGTATAATCAATATTCCCAATATTAGTGAAATAATTATGTAACTAAAAAAAAATATGGTCTGATAGTGAATAAAAAGGAAAAGAAAATATTTATTTGTACCACACCTTAAAAATGAAAAGAAAAAACATGTAAATATTTATACATTATATTATTATATTTACACATTATAATGTGAGCACAAATCGGCCACCACTCAGTATTTGCTACAGAAGCATGGCTCTAGCACTGGTTTTCAGTGGTGCCGTAGTGTGACAGCAACTGCGTCACGCGCACTATTAATTAGTTATAGTTTTTATGAATCGTTATAAACCAAAATATAAATGTGTAACCGTACCAGCCTCTAATGTTCCCACTGCAGGGACACCCCGCCCTACTATCGATAGTTGAGAGTGTATGATCTACCTTTAGCTTTGATCTACCACGGGAGCCCAATCCGGATTGGTAAATGTCACATGGTTTCGAATTTTTGGTTCTAAGACATGTCGATGTTTTCCTTCACCGTTTCGAGAACGTTGTATGGCGCACATAATTTTTTAAGTGAAAATACTCATTGCTGCACGTGTGGGTTTAAACCAGCGACCTTCAGATTGAAAGTCGGCGTCTATGCCCCTGGACCACCACGCTCTTCCACCAAAATGTGTAAAATATGTAGTGCCAGTTGACCACGGAGTTTACATGTGAATTTACAGGCACATGTAAACGGAACTAAGGTACATGGCCTTTACAAAGCACGACTATAACACAATGCTACGCGGCGTAAAGAACCCTATTTTACAAAGAGAAATTTAATAAGTTTGTTGACGTCAATTTACAACTTCCGACTCAGTTAATTGGGCCATTAAGAAGCCTTGACATTCCATTAAAGGACACGAAAGACTTTTTAGCTTTTAATAATCAAGGAAAGTGTCTAGTCACAAACGCCTCATAATTTTCAACGAATAAATGAAAGTTAGAGTACGTACTCGTTGTATACAACATCTATAATAACTTTTATCTTTAATACTGCTTCAGTTACTAAAGGTATAATAGATTTTTTTGTGGATCATTTACAAAAGCTTTTTTTTAATTATATATTTAACTGATAGCTCACCTAGTATTAATTTGTTACTACCGGCCATAAACAACAGCAATACGAATACGGTCCTCCCTCGAATTATGAGAAAACCTCAGTCGGATCGCGTTGCGCCTGTCACTCTACGATGTACCCTGGGTGGTGCTAAAGGAGCAACCAAAAGTAGCAGTAGGACTTGTGCAAAATTCACCCGGAGAAGTACTGTACCTGGTAATCTGCTGCGAAGAAGTATGCACTCACGTTGCTATGTTCCGGTGGAAGGGTTTGGGTGCGGGTGAAATCACATGGGCAGAGACATAATATCCCCTTCTTGGGTGACGGACGCACGGGGTGCGACTTGGGTTTTCTCATAGTCGGGGAGGACCTAAGTCGTATTTTGCTATGTGCGGCGGTAACTACTTAACATTAGGCGAGCCACAAGCCCGATAAGCCATAGAACAAATAAAAAAGATTAACAGGAAACAATATATATTAACTTGTGACAAAAAAACTTACAAACGTAGCGAAATCGTTTCTAACAAATCTTTATAGTAGTTGGACGGTAAGTAAGTACATTAATTTATCTTCTTCGTAATTGAATTTTCAATCATACAGTGGAACAGTTCAACTTAGTTCAAACTCCGAAGTTGCAGGGACTGAGTATCTTTCTTCGAGTTCATTTCGATGTACTCTTTGCTCTTATTGTTAGCGAGGAAGGAAACGTTTTCATAGCTAATGAAATTAAAAACGATTTTCAGTTCCTCCAAATTTAATAATTATATCAAGTGTAAAAATTGTTTTGCGCATTAAAAAACATTTGTTTAAGTATTGTATACAAGTTAATTTTACGAAATCCGCTAATTTGATGTAGGTGATCTTCAAACACCTGAACAAATCTTATATTATCTTGATCACGTCAGCTTTGAAACAAAAAACTGCATCGAAACCTGACCAAACTTTGGTCCATTCACTCAAGAGCTATGATGCCACATAGATACACAGATACACACTAAAAATACACTCTTCTTTTTCTTCGGGTGTTAAAATACATGCTTACGTTAAGAGCGTGGTGGCCCAGGTTCACAAATGCCGACTATCAATCTGAAGGTCGCTGGTTCAAACCCACACGTGCACTAATGAGTTTCTTACTTGAAAAATTTATGTGCGCAATACCACGTTCCCGAAACGGTGACGGAAAACATCGTGAGGAAACCGGCATGTCTTAGAAACAAAAATTCGAAGACATGTGACATCCAATCTGGATTGCGCTCCCGTGGTAAGCAGAGCCCATTCACTCTCAATTATCGAGAGTGGGCCGGTGCCCCAACAGTGGGAACATTAGAGGCTGGTACGGAACGTTAACCTAAACAATTATGCAATTACTACAGGCAGTTTATTCCAATAACATCTTCAGAAAAAGAGGACGTCATCAATTGGGTAGCACTGTTTTTATGTGCTTTCTACACTAATTGCGAACCGCAAATATTTATTATTAAATACTAGTTTGGAACTCTGGCGCTAAGCTTTAGTCAAACTAAATACCCAAAGACATTTCCCAACTGCAACTCACATAACTACAGTAACACGTTTAGACTGAAGGAACGGACCAAGATCCTATTTCCGCCCAACTAGTTGATAAGTGGCTTACCTAGATTCCATTCAGATACCAGGGAATGCGGGAAGTTACCGCTGTGTAAATTACGACAACAGGATTGGTCACAAACTGAAACTATAGTGGGAATATCTTACCTAAATCTTCTACACACATAACCATAGCTTAGGAATTCTCCTCTCAGTCAGATGGATATTTGATTTGGAGGGTCTTACTGCTATTGTAAATGCGAAAGTTTGGATGTATGGATGATTGTTACTCAATCACGTCAGAACGGCTCAATGGGTTTGGATAAAGTTTGGTGCCAGGATGGCTTATAATATTGTATCTTGGATTAAAAAGTGAAGTAATGCTTTAGTGTCTTGCAGTTTTTTGGTCCCGGTATAATTTGCTGCTAATACCGTGGGACGCATATAGTAATACACATTAAACACATACACAGAATAAGCTTTTATGTTTATTTATTTATTAATTAATTAAGGCAACACTGACCTTACACTTAATAAATATGAAGCATACAAACATTACAAATCACATTATCACAGCATTCCGCAGATGACAGACAAACTAAAAATAAAACACGGATAAAAAAAATTTCGTCACACAATTTGTCTGGAGAGGGAATCGAAGCCAACGCCTTCAGATTAGCTTTCTATACCAAAGTTTCTACTACCAACTGATGCCAGTTTATACAATGATATTTTACCAATTCAATAAGCCCTCACGAACCAGCCTGTTTGTTAGTCTATACCAGTGTTTTTCAATCTGTGGATCACGACCCTTAGGGTGGTCCCGAAGCCTTACTTGGGGGGTCGCTGGCAAAAGAAAAAAATCAAAAACACTACAATAAAAACATAATTTCAGCCAGCTCTGGATATTTTTGTGTCCTCGCAGCTTGTTGCAGAGTCTTTACATAATGGTAGAAAATCAGAAACATAGTTTCTTCAGTTACTAACTTTGTCTATGGTCCAAGGGGGTCGCCAGAATTTTTCTACCTGTAAAGGGGTCGCATATTCATAGAGATTGAAAAACACTGGTCTATACTATAGCTAAAGTCGAATATTCTCGTCAATAATCTTTTATTCGTTGTCCAAATATTCGTCCAGGGTTAGCTATCTGCCATACCAATTTTTTACCCAGACAGACAAATACACTCCTCAAGAGATCGTGACATGAGCTCTAAATTGCGTTGTCGAAAATTAATTTATAGCTTAGGACCCTATCTACTAGTGTCGTGCAATTAAAATTAAAAAAATAATAATAATATACGTTTAAACACACTCAAACCTCTGCACTAGGATTCCCTGTCGCAGATGGCATGGACAAACACAGAAACACAAGAAAACACCCCAAGACCCGAGAACAAACTTCATGCTCTCCACACAAAGTGTGTCCCGGCTGGGAATCAAACCCGGGACCCCTCGCTTCGAAAGCAAGGCTACTACGAACTAAGCCATGGGCCGAGCAAATTGGGTATTTTACTTCCAGAGAAGGATGCGTTTTTTTTAAATCTTTTAATTTTTTTTATGTTGGTTACCCCATTTGTCCGTCATTTATCAACCTATTTAGAATACGCTTTCATATTGGTCCCATAGAAATTTCATTAAAATTGGTTCAATAACTTGGTAGTTACATCAAAATAACTAGAAAAAATATATCATCCAAGTAAACGATATTACATGTTTTCCTTTCCTGTGAATGTTTTTCTTCGCCCATTGTATACTGATTTGGATGTTTATTTTTAAAAATGAAAGCACACACAAATGCAAGTGCACCTGCTTGATGGCAGATTATCAGGTATAGTAGCAGTATTTCTCCGGACGAATTGACACAATTTCCACTGCTACTTTGGGTTGCTCATTTACCAACTCATGGGGTACGTGTAGGGATTCGAAGGGACCTACGGATGCAAGTAACATGGACCATCTCTCGACTTTTAGTATCTTTATCATAGCAATAGTAATAATGCAAACTTTCTAAACGAACTTCGTAACTAAGCGGGAATTCCCTGTAATTTAGCCGGTACCAATATTTCAACGAAATACAGTAACCACTGATTTGCAGCGGATTACTAGATAGGTATTGTAGCAGTATTTCTCCGAACGAATTGTTTGAGTCCTCGTTATAGAACACGGAACACTAATAATAGTATGATGAGAGTTCCAGTAGCTGGAACTGGATTGTCAGTTGATAGTCAACTGGATAGCCAACTCATTAATCATTGTTGCAAATTGCGCGCATTCAATTTATTTTTTATTCATCTGAGTGTTTTATACGATATTTTTAATGTCATTCATATATTTTTCTCAATGTAATTTTTGTTTTTTTAGAACTAGCTACCCGCCCCTGATTCGGTTAGTGTAGTGTGTGTGGCGTAGGTCGTAATAAAATGTTTTGATATATCTGGTACGGTTTAGCCTTCAGTAGCGATGTAAGCGTGAAGTATGTATTTGTTTGAAGAGAATTGCTTGTTTAAAGTAATAAGATTTACAAGGCCCGACATTGGAATTACAGCTGTGAAGTTAATTAATGTTTACCTCTAATTAATTGTACTAATCCGATGTTTTTTACCTAATTATATAGCATAACATAATCTTAATTATAAACAAATCAATGACAATTTTTATTCGTTTCAATAAGATTATTCAAAACATTGACGGGAGTTTCATTTAGACGAAAAAACTGACTACACAATTAAATATTTACTCAAAGCATCCCAACTCTATATCAGATTCAGACCCAGACGGAGCAATATGAGAAATAAATAATATTTAGCGCGAACGAAAGACAGCAATAAATATTGACTTGATGATTTATTTGAAAATGAATTATATCTAGAACGATCTGAAGTTCTGATGTGTTTTATCAAACAACAAAACATTGGTTGGATGTATAAAACTGAATATTTTTTAATCGACCTCCGTACCAGCCTCTAATGTTCCCACTGCAGGGACACTGGCCTACTCTCGATAATTGAGAGTGAATGGGCTCTGATCTACCACGGGAGCCCAAATCCGGATTGGTAGATGTCACATGTCGTCGAATTTTTGGTTTTAAGACATGCCGGTTTCCTCACGATGTTTTACGTCACCGTTTTGAGAACGTGGAACGTGGCGCACATAATTTTTTCAAGTGAAAAAACTCATTGTGGGTTTGAACCAGCGACCTTCAGATTGAAAGTCGGCGTCTATGCCCCTGGGCCACCACGCTCTCAAATCGATCTAATTCCACTTGAATTCCGAATTATTTTATTGGTAACAAAACAAGATGAACCAATACACATAGTCGTGTCGTGATTCATAATTTGAGTTCAGTTTTTCCCCAATTTTCCAGTCAACAAATTTTTGATCGAAATTGTACCGTGCTGGACGCATTTCTCACGTTCTCAAACCTGTAAATTAATAGATTTAAGGCTGTTGTGTATTCCATGTTAAAAAGAAGTGTAAACTAGTTTGCATTTTTATTGCGTGCTGTTTGTAATGTAATGCTAGCTGAAATGCCACGGATGTAGGAATAAATTGAATCGACAGATAGCATGACAAATGAAACATTCATAAATAACTAGCTACGCCGCGCGGTTAAAAAGTCAACTTATTCAATCGCTTCTAGTCTCAACTACCTAAACATGAGACGATGGGATTCACAAATTTGCGTTATGATTACATGTTAATGTTAAGAAGGTAATTTAATAAAGTTAAGGAATAAATTAAAAAAATTCTAGTGCTTGATTTTATGCTTGTTTAATTATTGTTACTTGTATGCATGTATTGTGTGTAGACGAATAAATGTATTTTCTTTCTTTTTAGCTAACTGAGCTGTGAGGCCAGTCAAAAAATAATAATAAAATAAAAAAATATTTATTATTATTATCGCCCAGAGCCGTTTTGTGTGCGGCACTGCTGTCTGCTGAACAGATTTTTGGGACAAAGTCTGTCTGTCTTTTTAGCCATCTCCATATTATCTAATTTCACGTGGAGTCATCAACTGGAAATAATTAGGGCTACCACAAAAACATTTGTGACCCATGACGGAACTCGTTCGTTTTGTCTCCCGTAACTACCACTGGACGTGACAGCCCTATTGTTTGTATGAATGTATGGTTTTAATAGTTCCTTATGCAAAAAGGGAACAATTTCAGTCGAAATAATAAGTCTACGCTAAGTTTTTATGGATGCTATCCGGCATTTAAAAATGGGTAGCTGCGTAAGACAGGGATGTCCCAAATTAAAATTGAGTATATCTCACTGGAAAATACATGCCGGCTCCGTGGCTTAATTGGTAGTAGCCTTGCCTTCGAAGCGAGGGATCCCGGGTTCGATTCCCGGCCGGGGCAATCTTTGTGTGGTTAGCATGAAGTTTGTTCTCGGGTCTTGGGTGTTTGTCTTGTGTTTCTGTGTTTGTCCATGCCATCTGCGACACAGGGAATCCTAGTGCAGAGATATGAGTGTGTAAACTTTTTTTTTTATCTAATATTATAAGCTCCGTAGCATTTTTTCTAGCAATGGCATAAAAAATACAAAGTAGGGCTATAATAAAAACAAAGTCAAATTCATGAAAATTCTTCAAATACCGTAGATATTGAATAATATTTAAGAATTAAATTAACTTTTACTTAAAAGGAAAATTATTAAATAAAGTATATTTTATGTGATAGACTCAAGAATTCTTCGAAGCTAATATTACCTAATAAGGGCAAGTATTTCCGTTGAACAAAAAATAATCTCTCTCTACGACATTTTTACAAGGAATATAAGAACATTTTTACTTTATAGATAGTGAAAAGAACTAAGGTATTGTATAATAAAATATTTTGCCACATATTTTCAACATTTTGCTTCTCAATTAAATTCAGTTGGTAGTAGCTCTGGGTTTTGCGATGTAAGTCGTGGGTTTGATTCCCACTCAGGAGCACCAATGGGTTTTTCAGTTGAAAAATTTATGTGCGCAATACCACGTTCCCAAACTCCTCGCTCCAAAAGCACTACTTACGGGTAGAATACTGAGCCTTTCCAACCATATTACTTAGCTGTCAATTCTTACAGGACAATAATACATTTTGCTGAAAGTCTTTACGTACGGAACCAAAAAAAAAACCTTAATCACACAGTCATAAACTGAACGTTACCAATCAGGGCCCTCCCTGGTAAAACTCAATTAACCTAATTGGGGAAGACTTCATTTGCTTTTTATGACTTTTGTTGACTTTTTCGATGACCCAACCAGCTGGTTTTCATTTCAGATTCGATGACGCGGCGCTGTTAATTTTTTTGCTGGCATATTATTTTTGCGCCATTTAAAAGGGTTCTGGTTATGTTATTAATAAACCTAACTTTTATATGTTGATCTTTACACGTTTTTTGGGTAATAAATTCATATCTGACACATAACGTACGTTTTCACGTATTTACTCGTATATTTCAAAGGCTTAAAAAAGTGCTTTGTATCGTCAAAAAATATCCTATTATTATATAAATATGTGTCAGCAATACCCCATGTTCTTATAACTGGCGTTTGGCACCTGTTATAAACTTATCCGCTCTTCTATGGGAAGAACAAAAATGAAATCCCTTTTTCAGGAATTCCTTTCTAATTGCGAGCCAGATCCTTTTATAATGTAAATACTTAAATTAATGTGACATTTTCCTTATATCCTTATACAACATTTATATAAAAACAGACATTACAAATAATGTTAAATGTCTTGGAGCAGAAGAACGTCATACCATGTAATTTAAGCATTGTTATAATTTACTGAAGCTTATGTAATTTCTCTCAGGAGATACATTGATTCATTTTCTTTATATCTATCCATTTTGGGGGGTCCAGTTGCTCGCATCTGTAGGTAACTACCCTTTGAATATCCCCTACTTCCTAGGGTACTATACGAGCAACACAAATGAGCTGTAGAACTTGTGCCAAGTTCGCCCGGAGAATTCACTCGCAATGCTAAGTTCAGGTGGAAGGGTTTGGGAGCAGGTGAAATCACATGCAAATGAGACTAGTACGGGTAGTACGGGGTAGAAACGGGGTGTGACTTGGATCTTCCCATATGCGTCGGGGAGGAAATAAATCGTATTGCTGTTGTTCGAGCGAATAACTACTGAAGATCAGATGGGCCTTAGCATATCCCGTAACATTGATATAAAAAAACCACCACTCAATGCTTCCATTAATTTATTCATCCATCCAGCCTGGTTTACTAACAGCTTAGTTATCCTGTAAGCGCAAAACTTCTAATGATACTCATAGCTGCCTCATGTTACAAATTATAGAGCTAAATGCTTCGAAAGCCATCTCGCTATAAATTTAATCAGATTAAAACAATGTAATTCATTGAAACTCCATAACCAAAAAGGCTTTAAGCCTTAAAAGCATAGGATTAAAACGAGGTCAGCTATTCATTAAGATAGAGCTTTGTGTGCCCCCATTCAGTCAAGTTGTCATACCGTGATGTAATTTATCAAGGCGTTGTCGGTCGCCTTACTGTGGAGTATGACTTGAGGAAAGAAGGTTATGGTGTTATTTTCACCCAGAGATTGAACTACTTATGAACGAGTCGTCTTGTCTACAAAGAGCCCTCATATATTGTATTATACTCGTAGATACGAATAGATGTATGTAGAAAACTCTGTATTTTACACTCCTAGCTATATTACATAAAAGTATAAAAGAAATTGCAAGCGCAAACTCGTATTGCACAGGCAATTCGGATGCAGGGCCCAGGATTAGGAATATAAGTTTTTGAAACGCTGTAAGCCGCCAAAATTAGGCTTAAGATACAATAACGTATTTATGGATAGATAAATCATACATGTATAAATACATATTTACTGACATTATACACAGCGCCATCTAGCCCCAAATCAAGCATAACTTGTAATATGGGAACTATATAACTGAGAGAAAAATTACGTTATACTTTTTGCTCTAAATACATACTTTTGCCTGTTACATATTAACATGAGCTTACAGATGTTTGTCATCTAGATACAGAGATAATCTATATTCGTCGTTACAAACGCCTTCTCTCTTGTCCTGAGTGGAAAACGAACTGATGACCAAGACAGAGCAACTCCCAACTGAGTTGTGAGGCCAGATATATGCTACCTTTGTCCTTTATTTCATTTTTTACTATGAGAAATCTACAGTCAGTTACCGACTGAGCCCCCTAGACGCAAAAATGTGGGCCCAAATCCGCATCAAGAGGAAGGCTGCAATATAAGACGGGCATAAAATACGACCTGGAGCGTTCATAAGCCGTGGAGAACCTAGTTGTTTAGAGCGAGGACGGCATGAAAAGCGAGGGCGGTTGAGGGTACTTCACCCGCCATATTGCGCTTTCAAGCGCACAATAAAAAATGGAAACTTGGGGATATAATTTGCAGGCGATAATTTTTAAGGGTTTCCGTGGAAATTGGGGTATGTTTTGAATAAAACGATGCGAAATATTCATCATATTGTCTGTTTTGAGGGCTCCGTAGCTTTTTGAGAGTGTATTGGCGCGAAGATTTCGATGGAGGAAGATAAGTACAGAACTAATGCTGACTTCAAAACAATCCGGAGGTATTTGGTTATAATCCAAATGTAAACTTTAAGCAAGAAAAAAATAAAACACAAAAATTGGTTCTGTTTATGTTCGTTATAGACTTTGAAATCATCCAGCCGATGTGCTTTAAAACGGTTTAATTAGAAAGACACTAATACGATGTCTTTCTAATTAAACCGTAGGTTTTATACTACTATAACAAAGCATTACACCGAAATTTGTTTTTTTTTAGCGTATTATCACATGCCAGGTATCTGCTAGTATTTAATTAGTTAATTAGTTATTAAACACATGATTTTATCGGGGTAACATTAAAACATTAATTCTAAGATATGTGTCATTAATCTAGATTGTGCTGTCATGGGATATTTAAGTATGTGTCTCTATAGTGCTAACATTGGAGACTGGTACGGTAGCTTATTTTATAGGTGTAGTGAAGCAAGCATGTGTGTGCTGAGTCAAAGCTTGTTCGCGGGTCCATGACATTTGTGAAATAGATAAAATTATTTATTAAAAGCCAAACTATATATTAAACTGCATTTTATTTTTTCTTTAACATGTTTCTTCTGTTACATCATATGCTTCACATACCTCCAAACCTAACTTTCTTTCTGAATATTTTGTTTCTAAAAGGTGTCTCGAAGAGATGGCTATAAGTGATGTGGTTGCTGATTATGTAATGTTAATTGTTTTAAAATTTCTAAAACTTTTATCTGTATGCCTATCTTTATAAACCTAGTTTTGCTTTTGCAGTAAGATCAGATACCAAGCAATTGCTTTAAATATGAATTAAGACGGCTAGGCTAACCCATTGTAATTTCACCGGGTTCCCAAAATATTTCACGTTTAAGTAGAGGATTATGAGCATTATACTCGTACAATGCACACTTGAGATTCTGCAGAGAAGAAAATGTTGAAAAGTCACCATTGTTTACGGATTTCTGAGGACCGCTTGCTCCCGTATATTTGCTCAGCTGAAGCTATTTGGTATAAAATAGAAACTTTTTAAAATAAACCAACAAAAGTAATAATTTTTTATTAAAATGATCCAAAAACACAGAAGATGGAACTTGTGCCTATCTGGTAATCCACCGACAAGCAGTGGTATGTAGTGGCAGTGCTCATATTGCTTTGTTCCAGTGAAAGGGTGTGTCCCGATGAAATTACAGGCACTTGAGGCGTAACATCCCCGTCTCAAAATGACGCGCATACCGCGGTGCAACTTGAGTCTTCTGATACTTTAGTAGAGAGACCTAAAGCGTATCTTTGTTGTTTATGATCAGCGGTAACTATTTAACACCAGGTGGGCTGTCTGCTCATTCCTACATTTTATTTGAACGTAAAAATACACTCTGGATTATGCAGGAATATTAGTTATGTGTATACTATACAAAACTTAAGCAAGCGGTTGCCGACCGCGGGGTTTGTGGTTCCCAAAACTTGTGCGACGTTTTGCCTTCCTCCAAATAACTAACAACAGTAGCTGTATCAATACACAGCGGAAAAAAATCTAGCGGATGATTCATTTTATCGTTAAACTGAAGTTTTTGTTTATAATATGAATTTCTCAGAGTCTTGGATGTTTGTATAAGGCATAAAATATCTAACATGATCTGAAAAGGGTTATAATAAGTTCCGCTAAACTTCTATTTCATTATTTTTTTAAACCACAAATTTACCACGTTGACCTAAAACTACACTTTAGCTGCATCTTGCGACGCGGCAACATCTCGAATGAATGCGTCTGAAGCCTTGTGGAAATGCGAAATAAGTGTCGATTTTATTTTTGAGTATTTGCATATCAGTTTGTGGCCTGCAATCCAGTTTTGACATTACAGATAAAAATAATGCCTCAAGCACTAAACAAGGGGCTTTAATTGAGTCAAATTAAAGCGCGTGATTTACATATAAACATTCAAAAGCGTGGAGTGCTTATAAAGATATTTGCTTCATACACAATGTATTATAAATTAGCAAACGTACACGGTAGAGAGATTGAACAGTGTAACATAATTAAACAGGAAGACATGTATTATACAATAATTGCCCTATTTTAAGCTTTAGTTATAACTAGACTTAATACAACTATTCAAGCTGTTTATTTTCTTCATAATAAATAAATAATTAATGACTACTTTTCTAATACTGAAGATTCTGGTCAGGATAATGGGACAAAGTTATTAAATTATTGTATTGTCATCGGTCCTTAATAAACGTACTTAATATCAATTTTTCGCATCAAATTGTTCACTTTTGAAGCGGGTGAAATTCTTATCAAAGACTCCGTTACATACATAGAAGTTAGGTACAAGCGAATCTAACAAAAAAACTTTTTAACACGCTGTTTACCCCTTTCAGACCATTATGGACAACATTATGGCCTGAATCCATCAATAATAATAAGAAACCTAGTATTTTTCATTTACCCCCACTGGGATTCCATATATGTTGCAGGCGACACGAAAACACAAGACAACCAAAGACCCGAGACCAAAGTTAACGTTGAAAGCCTGCAGCCGCAAATAGTACCCGGTACCTACGAAGCTATGGTACAGGTGTACTACGGAGCTACGGAGCCATCCGCTACGTATTATCCGCTGAGTGTACACAAACACATTGGTTGTTTAATCAACTGTTATAATAAGGCGCGCTTGGCGTGTTTGCCATGCACTTCACTGTCATGCGAGATCTAAGCTTCTATTTACGTATAAAATCTAAGCTTGGATTTTGTAGTGTTTGAGAACTAATCCTTACTCTAATACTCTGTACTGCGGACTCTTTCTACCGTAAAAGGAAATATTCACAATTCGCATGTATGTTTTTTTAACAGACTTCCATAGAGGAGGTTAAGCAATTCACCTGTATTTTTAACCGCGACAAAAAGAGGGGTGTTGTAATTTTTAGTATGTATGTATTTGTTCAGCGTTTGAAGATCATCCGCTCATTTTTTTTTTAAACAACTTTTACACACTCGTTCCTCTGCACTAGGATTCCCTGTGTCGCAGATGGCATGGACAAACACAGAAACACAAGACAAACACCCAAGACCCGAGAACAAACTTCATGCTCACCACACAAAGTGTGCCCCGGCTGGGAATCGAACTCGGGACCTCTCGCTTCGAAGGCAAGGCTACTACCAACTAAGCCACGGAGCCGTCTACCAGTACACCAAGTCGGGGATAATTATATTTTCGTTAAATTAACTTGTTTTATGTTGTTTACCCAAGAAAAAATTTGAATTGCGTATTTTGTTTGTCTGTGGCTTTATTGAAGTCGGTTCTTTTATTGTAGTGTAAGCACACGACAATTATAAAAAGCGAAATATATGCAAATTGTGAGCCGATTATTTATTTTTTACCGTGTGTACTGCTACATTGTCCTCATACAAACAAAAAAACCGTACAAAAGTGTTTATTCGGTCTTCTTTTTCTTTTTGTGTGAGTAAGTGGCCAACTGTAGTGTCGGAGGTTCCGAGCCGCCGACATGGCTTACATTAGCCTGTAGGAAACCGGCATAACCATTCCAATAGTGCCTGTAATAGAAAAGTATCATCTGAAGATCCCCCAACGTAAAAATAACAGTGTACCTTCAAAGTGGTCCAAGTTACGGTGTAATGGTTGTGATGACGTGATGATTCAAACTATGAAATTGATGTGTTCGACTTTCAAATCAGTATTTTTTTATCTAAGTTCACCGAAAATTACACGTTATATGCTATTGGTATGTAAAAGTTTACGTGTCCAAACGATACTTGAGATCTAAAGGAATAATTGAGTTTGATTTAGTTCCCATAATACAAGCTATGCTTAGTTTGGGGCAAGTTGAAGCTTTATGAAATATACATGTAAAAAAAAATTACAACGCCTTGGATATTATTATGTTGCCTAATGCCACCTGCAGATCATAAGCATTAATTGTTTGTTTATTTCAAATTGCTATTTGCTATAACCAAAAATATAATTACAGAAAATCACAGATTAACAATTTAGTGCCATAATAATCCGTTGAAGTGCCTTAAATTAAATGATCTATAATAATGCAATGGAAATTAAAAAATGCATCACTTCGGAATCGAATGGCAGAGAATCGTTTTAATTTGTACGCCACTATTTGCCAGATTGGACAAATATTGGCGATTGGTATTGGTCTCTATCGGAACAATCGCACTTCAGAGCTGCCTTAAACGATTTCTATTTGTGGGAATACTCCATGGAGCATTAAACAAGTAGAGAACTAATAGACGCAACTTCTATAGGGAATACCAATCCAGTCGAGTCAATATCTATGTTGTTGATGATCATGTTCGTTATGTCCGTAAAAAAAACTTTCTTCTTCTTGCGAGTCAACGGTTCATCATAAATATTTTTAAAGAATATTAACATAATAGTGAGCCATTTCTATGGCATTGGCGGAAGCCGTGGTCAGGTCAGCACTTGTACACTTAACAGGGCAAAGTGGGCACTCCATCAAGTGCTGCATGGTTTAAGATGGGTGACCGCAGTCGCAAGCTGTTAAACTTGGGTCTCTGAAACCTTATCGACACATGTTTTGTCTACAGCGACCCATTTGTGCGAAGGTGGTTTAACGTTCTCCAAACTGGCCACGGAACCTCGTGTCCAGGAGGTAATCATTACCAGCCTCTAATGTTCCCACTGCTGGGACACCGGCCTACTCTCGATAATTGAGAGTGAATGGGCTTTGATCTACCACGGGAGCCCAATCCGGATTGGTAGATGTCACATGTCTTCGAATTTTTGGTTCTAAGACATGCCGGTTTCCTCACGATGTTTTCCTTCACCGTTTCGAGAACGTGGTATTGCGCACATAAATTTTTCCAGTGAAAAAACTCATTGGTGCACGTGTGGGTTTGAACCAGCGACCTTCAGATTGAAAGTCGGCGTCTATGCCCCTGGGCCACCACGCTCTTACCACGCGCTTACCAGGAGGTAATAATAGGAGGTAACTCTTAAGGTTTTTTAAAACCTACATGTGACTCCCGGGTAGTGTCAAAGGAGTAACCTAAAGTAGAAGTAGAACTTGTGCTAAGTTCATCCGAAGAAGTACTACCTCCACACAAGTTCTACTGCAACTTTTTGTTGCTCTTTTAGCAGCGCCCAGGTGGTACCAAATGACTCAAATGGTACCTACGGATGCGAGCAGCTGCCCCCCCTCAACTGTTCCTCTTTTATTACATTAAAGATAGAAAGACGATGCACTGAGTAGTATTATTTTAAAACTAGCTGGTTAAAAGTTTAACGCAGGCAAATTACTTTTTCAGAATAAAAATATATTTTATTGTCAAACTGTGTATACAAAGACCTTAGAATAATAGTTTAAGAACAACATTTTGTCCTCTCGGACATATAATATGTTAAAAGACTACAAAAAAATGAGCTAACTCATATCATACTTATATAATACTCATTCTTTAATACTATAATGTAATTTACTGATATGCCATTTCTTCAATTTATATTTGTACTAGCGGTATTGTTCGCGGGTTTTCAGGGACCAAAAGTAGCCTAGTATTAATCCAGGATTAAGCTGCCCTGGTACCAAATTTCATTCAAATTCATTGAGCCATTTGATCGTGCAAGAGTAACAAACATACAAAAACACAAAGACACACATGCATACAAACTTTCGCCCTTATAATATAAGTGTGATATTCCTTCAGTTGTCAAAAACAGCAGGTAAATCATTTTAATTTCGAGACTATTCTATGACATTCGAGAATAAATTAGTAGGGGATGATACAACCTCTAGACTGCATATAACTATGCACTGTCTAGTAATTTTATCGTCATTGGGATACTCTATTTGTAGGTAAGTATGACGGACACAAGAAGGATAAATCTGAGCTTTGTAGCAAAGTTTCAAGAAGTTGAAAAATATAACTAACTTTCTTAGATTATTCATTCTACAAAGGATTGTACAGTCGGTGACCTGAGACGTGAAACAAGCAATAAAAACCGCGTAGAGCGATTTATGTTCACACACCGAAGGTTCCGTACCAACAATTAAATTTTTAAAGTGATTTTCGCCATAAATTCAGCTCGCTATGTAAAAACAAAAAGAAACGAATGCCCATACATGATATGCATAGAAATACAATTCAAACACGCATGACCCGAGAACATACTTAACGCTCGTCAAGTTTGCTCCGGCTGGGAATCGAACCCGGGATCCCTCGCTTCGAAGACAGTGAAACTAACAACTTCTTTGGAGCTGTCAGACGTAATTCCAAAAACGCTGACAAGGATTCCCCTTGTCACAAGTAGTATGGACAGTCCAGAAAACCCAAACCCCAAACAAAGTTTATGCTCATCTGTGTGATGAGCATACTCGTACACGAAACCGTCATACTGAATTCGCAATTAAAGTTTTTTTTGGCTGAAATTTGGCTACCAATTCAACATAAAGAATAAGCTTAAGTTTTGAATAATTGATCTAAGTTTAACCATAAATCACCGAAATGAAGTACAATGTATTTCATCGTATATTACTTATTAATGCCTTTGCATCACCTTCTGAAAGTGACCTAATACAAAAAGATTATTTTGAGAATCTTAGCAAAACATATGAATATGTACACACACATGCTTACGCTAACAGTAATTAGATACTTAATTATAGGCAGATAAATGGTATCTATAAAGTTTTAAAATCTTTACCTTCCGTGCTAGTTAAAAACTTTGTTACGGCAAGGTAAGATTCTCATTCCATACAAATACGCTTTATTTCTGCGTGCATTCCTGTTGCACCAGTTTTATTAAACAATATACCCTCACGAGCTGGTTAATATGTATGTTATATGTAATATGTACTATGCTAGGTACATAGGTACATCAGGTCACTACAAAATACAAAATGAATGAATAGGATTTCAATACAAAATGACCTTACTCCACGTTAACACGTTCTGAGGACCGGATACACGGACGGACGAATGGAACGTGGTGGGATTCCGTATCCCATTTGAGCGCATTGATTTAAACGGTGGAAGGGTGTGGGTGACGGTGAAATTACAGGTGCTTGAAACGTTAAATCTCTCTCTCGGAGTGACGGACGTATGTCACCTATTTGGATGGTTAGTATTTAATAAGGGATGGTAATGTTATGGGGAAATTCAACCCTTATATGGTTAAATCAGTGATGAATTCGTTATTGGAGTCTGTTGCTTCTATTTTTATATGGGTAATTTTTTTATGATATTAATGTAATTTTTATTTATTTATTTCTCTTATATAATCACACTAGTTGTTCAATTTAACTGTGTTATTACGTTTATATTAATTATAGACAGCGATGTTTGAATCTGAGTTAGAAATGATGAAGCGTACGACTTACTAAGAATATCCTCTTCAGTGTTGCCATTCTTACACAAACGGAGGGGTGTTACCAGCATTAAATCATTTTCTCGCATGCTGAATATTAATAATACTGGTATGAAGAGGTAGTGCCGGTTAGGCGGAGAGAAGCGATTGTTGGTGTAAATGTGTCCGAGTATAAATCTTTTTGTCAGTTGACGGGCCTCACAGCTTATTTGGTAGCCTTCTGCGCTGTCGCGAGTTTGATTCCCACCCAAAACAAGAAGTTAAGAAACATATATGTTTTTTTTTGTAATTTTTGTCAACGGCGTACTTAAAATATCACAATTATATGCTGCATTTCAATCACCAAATCTATTATTTGGTAGTATAGTATCAGTGGTAGTATAGTATCAGTGTAAATACAGAAAAGTGACACGTTATTAATCAACTTAAAAAAAGACGAGATTCTCAATTCGGCTGTGTATTACGAGTTTATTTCATGTTTTTTACGTGATTTCTTTGCCAATTCTGAACTGATTTGGACAATTATTTTATCAATTTAATAGAGTACAGGTACATCCGGTACCTGTGAGGTGGTCATACAAATTTCATGAAGGATTCCACCATTGAAATCCGTTTTGATTTTTAAATCAGTCAAATTTAAAGATTTTTGTAGGTTTTTTCATAACAATAATCATCGCAAAAACCTGATCGATGTATCCATGCGTCCAAGAAGTATTTGAATTCCATTCTACTGTTCACTTATTCCAACCGTATGATTTACCCGAAACCATTAAGGAGATGTCCGTTAAGATTATTCGATTTATTCTCGAGTGATATGGTAACGTAGATTACTAATGAGAAAAATTTCGAATGATGTTGGGGGAGGATTAGGGCGCATTATACCCAATCGTCGTGATAACGTTATACTGCAAGAAAATAATGTTACAAACTTCTTTTGTTTTATTTTATCTAAGTGACGTGTCCAAACGTTACTTTTGACGTGTCCAAGCGATACTTGAGATCTAAAAGAATAAATGAGTTTGAGTTTGGATACGTAAGCTAGGATAAGAATTTTTTGTATTGCACATGTATTATAAATGTTATAATTTACTGATTTATATACTTTCATCGCTTATTTACGCCCTTAGGGAATGTCTAGATGTTCCCTGATACTTCGACAAGTATTTTTTTAACACGATTTTCTATTATTTTTTTTTTTTTATAAATATTACTCCTTATATCATCAGTGAAAATTCCGTCATAATCAGTCTAGCCGTCCCGGAGATTACAGACAAAAATGTTTTTTTTTTTTTCGTTTTAAGTACCTACCTACTTTGAAATGCATTTAGTAAATTTTGACATTACAAAAAAACACTCAAATTATTTTTATATTTTGTGTATAAATTGATAGTTTTCTACGCCTGTTTCTTACCAAGTGAAATACACGTACATAGTACTTATGTAGTTATATATTATAGGTATTCATCTTGGGATGGGTAATAAATTCAACTCCACACTCGCGTCGTAATCGAGAGTTCCTCGGAGAGATGACTTCCTCAATTATGTGTTCTAATAAATCGATTCCTCGGGCCATCCGTCACTCACAAGTAAACACCATAAATCTCTCCCATTGTTTGGTCTCTCCACACGACAGATTCGTTGTGAACACGACTGTTTGCAAATTCTTAGGAGTTTACAATGATGCCAGTCCAGTTTTAGCACACCAAGTGCTACTGCTTTTTACTAGAGGTTTCAACAAAATAAATAATAGTAAATAAAAATATTCATAGGCATTGTTCTGTGGCTTAATTAATCCGTATTATACGATTTTTATAAAAAAGGACTAGTAAATTTTCTATCAATTAGCCTAGTTCCCATAGAACAAGCTACGCTTAGGTTAGAACTAGATTTAAGTAAGCTTTGTATAAATATTACTCAATATTGGATATTACTCAATATTTACTGATTATGTTCGATACATAATCAGTAAATATTGAGTAATATCAACTGGTTATTTATAGTAATAAAATATATTATATTTACTTATTACCGCTTAAAAAGTATAATGATAGTTATATTACCTAAACAGTTTGATCGTTGGCGTGGACCAACCGTTATAGTTATTTTTCTCATTCACAGCTCTGTTATTATTCAGTGTGTGCATGATTTATCGCAGTTGACATTGGCTTTATTAGTGGTGTTGTAACATTTGATAAAAACATTCCTACACCCTCCTGGTCTTTGAAACTATCATCGTTATGAAGGTTGTTTCAAGTAAAATTTGTATGTACATTATTCTCCGTAAGTCTCTATAGCGAATACTCTTAGAGCCTCTACACCTATTCCCGAGGAGGAGTAACCTCAAGTAGCAGTAGATCTTGTACCAATTTCGTCCAAAACATTATTACCACCATGCCTGGTAATTTACCGCCAAGCAGTGAACGCGTTGCTGAGGGACAAAACTGCTGTGGTGAGGGTTTATGCCAGTGAAATTGCAAACACTTTACAGATCAGACGCAAAGTAACGCAACTTGAGTCTTCTTTTACTTTGGTAGTCACGGGAGCTATACTATTCGTTAGGTAAAGGAATTTTAAGCTATCCATATTAGGGCTCATGATAGGGACTAATTATGCACGAAAACGATTAGAAAGACATTACATGAGAAAACTTAGATTGTTGTTTATGATCAGCTGTAGCAGCTTAATACCCAGTATGCCTTAACCAAAAGTTCTGCTCATGCTCAATGTAGCCCAATCCTACGAAATAATTTTCATACATTGCCAACAGCAACGAGTTTCACCATAGGGGGTACAACCAATGTTTCACCATGAGAGCTTTTGTATTTTTGCCAGTGTTTTTGATCATAATTTCTTTTTCGAATTTATCTTATCCGACCTTTTTGGGAGGAAGCCAAGCTCTCGCGTCAAATGTATCGGGATTTGACTGCTAAAATAAATCTCGTACTGAGTGTGCCATATTTGGAAATATACGAGTATTCTGAAATTAGGTTTTCTACGTCAACCAACAAAATCAACGAGACAAAGTGTCAGTTGCACTGATTTTTTGCAATTTTTTTGTCAAAGTTCGTCATTATGATATCAACAAAACCGACAGATGTCCACTGTTCGACATGGGGGAGGGAAATTTCAGCCAGCTACTGATTAAAGTTTAATATAAAATGTAAGTACAGTTGTGGGCTTGGAATTAGCAAAAAAAAAATAAAGAAATATTTAAAAACCCTTAGAATTAGCAAAAAAATAAATAAATATCTACGGCTATCTTACACAGCGCTATCTAGCTATAAACTAAGCAAAGCTTTTTTTTATGGCACAGATATCTCGAAGAAAAGAATATGTTTTTTTTAAATACCTACATACTTCTAATACATATTAACACTAAGACAAAAAGATACTATGTTCACCACGCTAACGTTTATTCTGGTTGGGAATCGAAGCCACGACCGCAGTACAAGAGGAAGAGCTGCTACCGACTGAGTTGTGAGCCCAGTCAGTAATCAGACAAAACTAGCCAAGTGCGAGTTGGCTTGTGCACTAAGAGTCCCGTACCATTATCTATAATAACAAGCAAAAACGATCAAAAAATAAAAATCGCGTTTTTGTATGAGAGCCCCCGTAAATATTGATTTTATTCAGTTGTTTTAGTTTTTCTTGTTATAGCGGCAACTCTCTATCTATCACGGTTCATGACATACAGCCTGGTGACAGACGGACAGACGGATAGCGGAGTCTTAGTAATCAGTAACTGGTACAAAAAAGAATAAATACTTTACCTGTCAAATATGAAACAAATTAAAAGTCAAATAGAAACATCACAAAGGAAGGGGTTCTAATAAAAATCCTACTTCAAAGGTGTCATTTATCATTAAATTATACCTACTTATCACACACAGAATATTTGACTTTATTTCTACTGTAGTTTTGTTTGAAATGGATTGACACGTACAGTCAGTGACTTAATTCTTTCGTAAAGATATTATATTTTCACCCGACAAGAATATATCAAGTACTAAGTTCTTTATAGAAGATTTTGCCTATTTCAATCAAATACTAACAAAAATATATGTACAAGGAATAGATAAAATATGATAAATAAAATATTTACTGTAAACCTCCTTATTCCTAAAACAAGTAAATATACAGTACATACGTATATTAATAATATATCAATATATTGTATATTATTTATTTGTGTAAATAAACTTAAATGTTTATGTTTAGAATAAAGATGAACCATCAAAGAAGTGTTTTTTTTTTTTTTTTATTTGAATCATGGCCCACCTGATGGTAAGTGGTGACCCTCGCCCATGACAACAATAATGCGTGCGACTCAGTGTGAGATCCAAATCTTTACTGAATCGCATTCATCCTGCTGCGTCCATCACTCGAGACGGGGATGATATGTCTCATGCGCAGGTGATTTCCCCGGCAGCCACACCTTCCACCGGAACACAGTAATGCAACCAAGCTTGGCGGCAGATTCCAGATGTGGTGGCAGTACCTCTCCGGACGAACTTGGCACAAGTTCTACTGCTACTTTTGGTGGCTCCTTTAGCACCACCACCTACGGACGCGAGCAACTGGACCCCCCAAATAGGGGGTAGGTAAAATGCTTTGAGACAAACTTTAAAAGCAGCAAGTTGATGGAGTTTGTTTTATAGAGACCAATAACGCGTTTCGTAATCGGACAGCTCGATAATACTCACATGAAAATTGAATTTCATTAAATATTTTAGATTATATCAACGGCTCCGTTGATCCAGCTCGGCCACATCTCAAGCCAATTAAATCAGAAGATGCCGGAGAGGCGAAACACATCGATTTAATATTTGTTGACATATTTTTATGACTTACGTAAAGAAAAGCCTCAATTTTGTTCAATAATAGCTATCAATCACTATGAGTTGCATTGCATGGTAACACTTTTGGATAAATTAATGTAGTCAAGCACAATTCTGACGTCAAGCAAGCCCAACATTCTTCAAGCAACTAATAAAAACACAAACACTTTTGCTTTTGCTTGTACTGCTTAAATTTTAATTCAATACTAAAACACTATTCACTCACGTTATCATTTTATAACAAACCTCTGATCGCCTCGTGCAAGGAGACAGCTTACACTAAACTTTTAACAAAAGCTTTTAAGCTATGGAAGAGACCATCAGTGCGTTTCACCGAGTCTTCTCTCTGGCAGGAGTTCCAATCTTCGCTATCAACAACTGGAACTCCAAACCCAGGCTGACCCATCAAATCATTAATTTCATCATCGGACTCTTCAGTTTTATTTTGACCACAGGTTTCGTCGCCACTAACATCTCCAATCTCTTTTTGTTTATCCAAGGCGCTTGTATATGGTTGACTGGGGCGATTATGACAATCACGCTTAGCGTTTGTCTGGTTTTTCGAAGAGACTTTCGGAATTTCTTAGAGGAAATGGCTTTTAAGGTAGCTATTTTACGTCTAAATACTTTGGAGATTAATAATTAAATAAGGATTGTCTTAATGGTAATAATACTAATACTAGTTAATAATACTGCTATTGAATGAGGGGCTTGAAGTTACATTTTCAAAAGCATTTTGTGTAGATTTTTTCTTTCCAGAAAACATCTGGTAATGATCTTTCGCATAGTTTTGTAGTTTTCCTAACGATATTGTAGTTGTTAGGTTTGAAGTCATTAAAAAAATACTTTACATAAATTGTGTATGCCTTTTTTTCAGGACAATATGTTAAGATTACCATTCGTAGAATGGGTTTTGAATTTGGAAACTGGAGTGAAGCTGATGGAACTGAAGAGGCTGGTGGAAGAATCTCAGTCAAATTTACTGAAGCACACCAGGCTGATCCTAAAGGCGTACCTGGCAATGGTCTGGTTGTGTGCTACACTGTATCTCTGTAGCCCTATAGTCCAGATGGTGGTCATGGGTGACACAAATTTGAGGATTCTAGGTATTTCGTCCATTTATTTTAGTGGTTCCATTCATTCATAAGGTTTTCTGGGAGATATTTGTGGTGGGTGCTTTGCAATAGAATGTCTTTAAAACATTGATCTTGTTCCAGCATTTGACATGTGGTTCCCTTGGAGTTATGAGGATTTAAAAATTTATGTGCCTTTATTTTTATTCAATGCATATTGCGCCGGTTTATGCTGTATTGGTAAGTAGATTATTTTCCTAACACGCTGTAATATTTGAACACCTAGCTACGTCATAGCTTAGCTAATTTTAGCTGCATCATGTCGCGGTGGTCTTCTTTCTTTCGTGTGTGTAGCCAACTCTAGTGTCGCAATTTTTCAAGCCGCCTGAGTCCTTCCGACCGAATATATAAGTATTTTATCTGATCTGGGCTAGATGACGTTATTTGAATTGAATGTGATTTTTTTTTGTCTAGCTTATCCTGCCCTCCAGACAACGATTATATTTCTGATCGGTCAGCTGATCCGTCAATTGAGAATCCTAACCTTCATCCTTCTACACTTGGACGAGCTGGTGACGGAAATCACTGGCAAGGACGAGAGATGGCAACACTATTGCATCGTAATATTTGTGCAGTGTGTCCGTCATTACATCTCATTAAAAAGGTTTGTAGATTAATAAGTTAAATTTAGTTAGAATATTGACATAACAAACCTATTATTTAAAACAAGTGACGGACTTAAAAATCGAAAAAAAGACTTACATACGTTATTTCTAGCCCTTATAGGGTACAAACTTCTATTTAAAAAAAAAAACAGATCGATATATAATACAACGGGCGCAAAAAGCCACAGAAAAGCAAAATATGCAGTTTTTGATTTTGTTTTTATAGGACCAAATATATCCTTCCAATTAAAAAAATATTTTTAATATTGTTTGATAAATGACGGCGCACTGAGGAAACCATAAAAATAACCTTTCGAAGGCGGTTGAATAGACTGCGATTATTTTTTAAATAAAGAATTGAATACAATTGATTTGAACTGGATTTTTTTGGTTTTTTTTTTATGAAATTTAACATGGCTTTCTTTTATATCCTGACATAATATATTATACAATTATTTTTATGCCAGAATGATCAATCAAAAATATTGCATGTCGGACCATGCAATATTTTTTATGAAGTTATACTCGAACCCTTTGCCTTGCACCTAGAGCCGCCAGTTCAACTAAGTCTTTATAGACTTATACGAGGCTGCAACACTTTGCGTACTTATAAGGCTTCTAGTCTTATGTGAAATATGTGGTGCATACTTGCTTGAGCTACTTGAGCACTTAAAAATAATTAAGCTGAGCTCGCAACTCAGCAGAGGTTTTAGAGCAGAGGTTTCTCACTTTCGTTGCGAACCAAATTCAGCCTTTTTGAAATCTCTGAACTAGGAATCGAAAAAATACAACTTACTCACTGTGAAAGTTATTCATAGGCAGCCAAATTATCAAAATTTATTGTTCATTAAAAAACGGAATTTTATAATAATAAAAAAAGAAAAAAGAACCCCCGACTAAAACCCTTTGTGTTATAAGTTTGTGGTGTGTGTTTGTGTGTCTGTCTGTGGTATCGTAGCTCCCAAACGAATGGACCGATTTGGATGCGGTTTTTTTTGTTTGAAAGCTGACGTAGTTCTAAGCTATAATTATAACTTTTCAGGCGTTTGATGTTCATCAGTATATTGCCATTACGTTTTCGTAAAAACTTGTTTCAGATTCAGTAACAAATTGAACGTGATCTGCCGTCCATTTTATTTGGCATTGATATTGGACGCCATGATGCTATTTTGCATGTGTTCAGTCAAAATAGCTACATCGGTAAGTTGTTTGAGTGCAAGGGTATACGCATCTGATTTGTTGTGCCTGTATATTCACACACACTTCCACTGGAACATAGCAGCGCGAGTGCACCAATGCATGGCAGGGTATTTCCAGGTATGGCAGCTGTACCTACCTTTGCGAACGAACTTGACATACAATTCTACTGCTACTTTAGATTGTTTCTTTCGCAACCGGGGGACACGTTTTAAAGGTACTCTCGAGTTTACTCATGAGTATGTGAGATATACCTACGGACGCGAGCAATATGGTCCCCCATCAATTAAGAGGCACTTTGATCAGAAAGTGATGACGTAACAATGTACGCTTATATCCTGTTTGAAAGGAAATATCAACAGCGGGACAACCGTATGAGTCGCGATAACGGCGAACACATGCAAAGACTCACATCATAGTACGTACAAGACCGTAGATACAAGTATATAGAGTCTTTGTGTGCGTGAGCTTTCACTCGTTGTACTATGATTATGTTGTGGTCATCTTCTGCTACATTAGATTATTCCATTCCGCGTACGTATAAGTTGTGCAACGATATTTTCTCAGCTGTTTACCCTCAGAGGTTCGATATCTTCGGGTCCTTTAAACAGTGGTTAATCTATGTTATGAAAGGCCAGCAGCGCATTGCCTTTGGTGGTGCTGATGTTCATGCGATTAGAAGACTCAAATGCTCGTCTGTCTCCATTATCAAATAAAAATCTTAAGCTATTTAAAACGATTCCCTCTGTTGTGGCATTCCATCTCTAAGGGTCTAATGAAAAATTGTTAATTTCAGAATAAACTATCTCTAGATACAATGAAATACTACATCCATGTATCGTGCTTCATTTTCATGGTACTTATATTCTGCTTGATTGCCCAACAAGTTGAAAATGAGGTAATTAAGTAAATGTATTTTTATCATTTAATTAATTTATCAGACCACATGCCTATTATTATCTGCGAGCATGCCTAATACACTTTTTATGGCACTTTTATGACAGTTGAAAATCAGTATTACTGAAAAAAAAAAAAACATTTTCCAGTGTGAATTGCTTGAACAGGCTGTTACTGAGAAGTGGTACATATACAACAAGGCACACAAGCAGAATGTGCTCATATTCCACATGGCGGTCAGTCAACGCATGCCTATTTATATATTCGGATCTATGACGCTGTCATCACCGACTTTTACTTGGGTAAGTTGGATAAGTGAGTAATGACAGGACGAGATCCGTCCATGACAACAACAATACGAATCAGGCCCTCCCCGACTAAACTATGAGAAGACCCAGGTTGCATCACGTTGCACCCGTCGACCGAGATAGGGATGTAACCTCTCATGCGCCTGTAATTTCAGCGGCACTCACCCTTCAACCGGAACAAAGCAATGTGATTGCACCACTTTTTGCCAGTGGATTACCAGGTGTGGAGTCAGAACTCTCAAGTCAAACTTTTGCCAAATTCATGCTCCGAATGAACTTGGCAAAAGTTCTGCTGCTACTTTTTGTTGCTCCTTTAGCACGTACACATTGAGTGGTGCTAAGTAGCTAAAGAACTTGTGAAAACTTCTTTCGGAGAAGTACTGCATCACCTGTTAAACTGTCGCTACGCAGTGGTTCACACGCTTTGCTGTGCTTATGCATGCCACTTGTGAAACAGTGAATCCTAGTGCATATCTAAGTGTAATGAAAAGTTTTGTTTCAGTTCCTCAAAACAGGAATGTCTTTTTTCACCCTGATGATGTCATTCCTAGAAGAACAAGGTTGAAACCTTACCAGTGTATATTAATCGTGCATATAATGTGTATATGCACGATTAATATACATACAGTGTATATTAATGTTTTAACATGAATGTTTTTTTCTATTCCACCTTGTTGTTAGACGTAGAACATATCGTCTGTAGTTGACTCAATTAAGTAAGTGAATGTTACTTTACCTGTAATAAAATTAATTATACTTTATTACATTAACTTATTAATATGTAATTTTAAGACATTTAAATATGACTGCATTGTATTTTAATTTAAATTTAAGCCTCATCAATAGTTGTGTAGCAATAATGATTAGTAAAACTTCTTTTTCTTATCGGAATAAGTTATTTACTGTCAATTGCAACTAAAATTTCAGTTGTTTCGTTAGTATGTTAGAAAAAAATT
The DNA here is from genome assembly GCA_921293045.1 of Aplocera efformata. Lineage (NCBI taxonomy): Eukaryota > Metazoa > Arthropoda > Insecta > Lepidoptera > Geometridae > Aplocera > Aplocera efformata. The sequence goes on from OV121061.1 coordinate 3,862,753, forward strand.
GTGATTCTCTACAATTATAATCCATAACGAGTGATTTCAGAAATTTTGCGGTAATGAATACAACTTATCAGTTGGATTCAAATATAGATGTAGATATTGTTTGCCATATTGCACCAAATGTTTGCTACTAGAACTAATATGTATTTTTAGCAATTAAATAAAGCACGTACCTTTGTTTTTTTTTATTATATCGTATTGTGCTCCACAAACCTATTGTTTTTAACTACGTGGTAACTATTAAAAACTAAATTAGTACAATTGGGACTCAATAACAAGCAATTGTGTTTATTTTATTATTTTGTTAGAATGTCACAACTAATCAATGTAAAATTACAGCTTAAGATTCCAAAGATCTCTATAAAAAAGCTCTATAAAAGTAAGAGACAGAGACGATAAGTTATTACCCATAAGATTCGGAACTGAAAAAATTGCGTATAAAAAAAAACAAGAGAAAGGTTATCTCCATTCGAACTGGAATTCTTTATTTTCAATAGTGTTACGATATGATATGAAACGAAACCCTAATATTCCGAACTAAACTATTTAAATGGTCGTGGTAATAAAAACTGCAACTTGCAGGTGTCATATTTATCATTATTTATTTAAAAAAGAATCAAATCGAGTCAAGAACATTGGATATATTTCCCACCGAGGTTTAATTTGAAATGGACATATAGAGAAACACTCAACTCTTTTGTAAAATTAATTTTTTATACTTAACGTTTACGTTTTCCATGATCCTGCACAAGGAACCCTGTGTCGCAGATATCTCTGTCTTCGAAGCGAGGGGTCACGGTTTTGACTCCCGGGGCACACTTCGTGTGGTGAGCATGAAGTTTATTCTCGAATCTTGGGTGTTTGTCTTGTGTTTCTGTGTTTGTCAGTCTGCGACACAGGGAATACTAGTGCGGAAAAAAATATAAATAAATTTAAACAAATGAGTATTTCTTCTATAAAAATGTGTGTTCATTTTCATGTTCTCAAAACGATGTAGGTCATTGAAAAACAAGTGAATCGTGAAGAAACTGGCATATGCAAGAACTGTATTTGATTCGAAGATATGACATAACTACCAATTGTCTTGTCTTCTTTAAGACAAGTTCTTTAAAAAATAGATAAACACTTTTGATGTCGATTGTATCGACATGGTAAATTAATTATACGGTAATTGTCATTTAATTACTTTACCGCATTCATCCACAATATCATACCGAGTCACACTTCTGAGTTTCCCGCTGCAACGATATAACCTTTCAAGTACCATGCATGAGAGTTTTAGTGTACTACACCGAGTTTACTCCATCGTAGGAGTCCCAATCTTCGCTAAGCATAACTGGGACTCCAAATATTGGTTGATCCTTCAGATCTTAAACTTCTTCATCGAGATCATCTGCATCGTTTCCACCACTGGTTTTGTCATCATGAACGTTTCCGATCTTCTTCTCTTCATCCAAGGCGCTTGTATCTGGACCATTGCAGTCATTATGATTGTCTCATCTAGCATTTGCCTTTATTTTCGAAGAGACTTTCGGGACTCCTTAAATGAAATGGCATTTCAGGTAGGTACTTTTTTTATGTGAATAAGTGACGAAACGTGCTGACCCACCTGGTAAATGGCGATCCCCGCCCATGACAACAATAATGCGACTCAGTATAAGATTTGGATCTTACACTGAGTCGCACTCAACCTGCTGCGTCCATCACCCGAGACGGGGATGATACGTCTCGTGCGCATGTGACCGGCAGCCACACATTACCTCCCGTGCTAGTAAAAATTTTGTTACGGCAAGGTAACGATTCTCGCCCCATATATTTACTGGTCATTGTTGAAGGTGGTGGTATATTTTCTCTTCTATTTTAAGGATAATATGGTAAAATTGCCATTAGTGCGCATGGTTTTGAAAATGGAATCGGGTGCGAAGCTGACGGAGCTAAGAAGATTAGTGGAACAAACACAGACATTTTTTATTAACTCCACCAGGATCCTTTTTAAGGCGTATATTACGATTTCTTGGGTGTGTGTAGCAATGTATCTTTGTATCCCAATATACCAGATGATGGTTACGAACGACAGCAACTTGAGGCTCTTAGGTATGGACATTTAACCTTACAACCTCTAGCCAATAAGTTGCTAACCTGTTTGTGTATTGCCATATTTAGCGGTTCTAAAAATAAAAGTATTTTACATGTTTGCATGTTAAAAATCATGGTTGCCTGTTTTAACTTCCAGTTTTTTTTGTGGCGTAGCTCACCTATTGTTAATTGGTAACTGCCACCACTAGATATTAGTGATAGAACTCCAGTATGGGAAAACCAAAGTCGTATCGCGTTGCGTCACGTTGAGACGGGGATGTACTGTCTCATGCGCTTGTAATTTCACCAGCACCTACACATTTAAACTGGAATACAGCAATGTTAACACATGTGAGCTGCTTCGCGCTGGATTACCAGGTGTGATGGCAGTACTTCTCTGGAGGAATTTGCCACTAGTTCTACGGCTACTTTGGGTTTCTACTTTCGCATCACCTAGGGTACACGTGAAGGTACTTTAAGGGTACTCACCAACGGACGCGAGCCACTTGTAGTGGTTATTTGATATATAAAAAAGTCAAATAATATACATATAGAATTCAATAGAATTCATAATTCAGCTCTTAATTTCTAGGCCAAATGCATTACTATTACTCGCATACTATGCGATCAAAATTTTTTTTTTGTCTCGGTGTGGAACTTCCTTCATGTCCCTGGGAGGGACAACGCCGCAATCGAAGATCTCCCAACCCTCCAAAGGAACTTACCAGGGACCCTCTAGCACGTTGCTTAAGTCCCATTACAGGGGAAGCTGTACAGAGACGTACCGTAGTACGGGAGGGGAGGGGATGGATAGCCTTCTTTGGCCCCATTAAGCAGAGCAGCCAGCGCCCCCTCCGACTGCCTTTGTGCCCAGAATCTTCGCTCTATGAGCAGGAGAGGCACCTCCCATAGTTTCTTGTAATGAAATATATAAATCAAGTCATCTCTTTCCTACCATCCGTAGAATCCGTCAATATTAGTTTATGACTGATTTATTGTAACGTTATTGTAACATTTTTCCGTTTCAGCATTTGACATGTGGTTTCCTTGGAGTTTACAGAACTTCAAAATATACGTCGCCACTTTCATACTTCACGCTCACTGTGCTATGATGGCTGCTATTGGTAAATATATTATTTTCTAAATTCATGGACATTTCACACAGCAATATCTAGCCCCCATATTTTTCATTAATTATCTGTCCAATAGATTTGATTTTAAATCAAAATAATTGAACAAAACATGAAATCCAAGTTAACGAAATTACGTATTTTGCTTTCCTGTGACTTTTTGTACAATACAATGGTAGGGAATACAGATATATAGTATGGAAGTATAGGAACCGAATTCTCGTTTAAATAAGTCAATTATTAATTTAAATGACACATATATAATATTTGCCCTCAGCTATACCTTGTTTCCAAGCAACCATTGGAATCTTAATCGGTCAGGTAATACGCCAACTGCGAATTATGACCTTTATATTGCTACACTTGGACGAGCTTGTGACGGAGATAACGAGCAAGGACGAAAGATGGCAGCAAACTTGCATCGCGGTATTCGTGCAGTGCTTTAAGCATTACATCATCCTGAAGAGGTTAGAAACATTACTTTATATTTTATATCACATCGGATGGATCCTCTCTCTCACACCCACACACACACACACATTCACACACACAGAAAATTATTCAGCTAAATTACCATGGAAAAATATTGAGCTATGGATTAGATTTGGGAGCCGAACAACAAACCGGACTTTGAAACTTTCTCATAGTTAAAAATGTTTTTTTTAGTCTAGCTATTACAAATGATTTGATTTCAGATTCTTATACAAATTGAATGTAATCTGCCGTCCATTTTACTTATCACTAATTTTGGTTGCTATGATACTGGTTGGCATGTGCTCCGTCAAAATATCTATCTCAGTAAGTTCTAGATTAAGTTAGCCTAGATTAAATAGCTCATTTTACGGCTCCGTGATTTAGTTTGTAGTAGTCCTGCCTTCGAAACGAGGAGTCCTTGGTTCGATTACCGGCTGAGTGAGCACGAATTTGTCGGGTCTTGGGAATTTGTTTTGTGTTTGCCCATGCAGTCTGCGACACAGGCAGACCTACTACAGGGCTTTTTATGTGTAAACGTTTATTTATTTTTATTAATCTTGCATAAATTACGGGTAAATATTTCAGAACAAATTAGCCCTTGAAACAGTGAAATACTACCTTCTCGAATTATACTTCGTTTCGATGATGCTTTTGTTTAGCCTTCTCGGCCAACAAGTGGATACAGAGGTGAGCCTTAATTCTAAATTCAAATAAAATTACAATTTCATTGGGGTACTTCCACAAATAACACTTAACTCACATAACGAATCATCAACTCTCTAATGATTGTTAAATTTTCAGTGTAAATTGCTAGAGCAGGCTGTTACTGAGAAGTGGTATACATACAACAAGGCACACAAGCAGAATGTGCTCATATTCCAAATAGCGCTCAGTCACCGCATGCCCATTTATATATTCGGATCCATCACGCTATCAACACCAACTTTTATTTGGGTGAGTTAAAACCAGCTCAAATCTAAAGAGCTGCCGTCGTATTTTTGGGCAACGAAAAATGCCAATGCACATATTCAACCCGGGGAAACAGACTGTTTATATTGATGTCTAGCCAATTGAAACCTTATCTTGGGCTTCTATTACTTAGGATCGGGCACACGGATTCACATTACAATCATAATTCAATGGAGTCAATTGTAATTATTATAAAACTCTAATTAGACTAGTTTGAAATTGTTCCCGCTCGCCTCTACCTCGTAGACCACTTCTCGTAGACCATCTACGACTGTAGCGTTATTTACTAAATGCGTAGCAATAAAGCTTAGCTATAGTTTTCAAGGGTGTTTTTAAAGGTGAAGCTTTGTTTACCAGCTCAAATTTATGTCTTAACTGTTTCATCTGAGCTATTGAGCTAAACTTTTCTCTTTGTGTCGTATATATTTCGCTTTAGCATCCGAAGTCGTATTTACTTTGGAGTTGTTGATTGGTAAGATGCTTATTTATAAAGTTCTTAAAAATAAACAATGAATAAAAGTTTACGGAAATCTCTGAGCCGACTTTAAATGAAGTCGCAGTGAAACGTTTCTACTGAATTGTGCTATATTAAATTTAAGATACTAAGATACAATTTGCTCTACTTAGTGAGGAGACCCGAAATGATTGCGGTAGAAATGGAATCTCCAAATGAATCACCGCCATAATGATCAGTTTTAGGAAAAAGCTAATATCAAAAAGATTTATTTGTACAAAATATGTTCGGAGTGGTACCTTCGAATAATAAAATGAATTTAATCTGCCTTCTCAAGTATAGTTTTTCCAATTTAATACAATGTTTAACAGCCGTAGAACATGTCTTTATTTTGTAATTCTAACCAATATATGATTTTCATATTTCAGTTCGTCAAAACAGGAACGTCTTTCTTCACCTTGATGATGTCAGTTTTAGAAGAACAGTAGTATATATTATATATTTCTTGAACACTGCGTTTTCTGGTGATATATGAACACGTTTTGAATAAAATAATGTAAATTTAATAAATTATTGAATTTTTTATCTCGCCACAATGTTACGAATAATACTTGTAACTAATTGAGCTGAAACTTTACTCACATTTTAGTGCCAGTGACAGTACAGAGCGAGTGTCACAGATTTCTGTCATAATTTACAATTGTTTCGCAACTTTTAGCTCTGACTATTGGCTATTTAGCTATGACAAGTAATTAAGTAAGTATTAACAACAAGCGATTGATTTAAAACCCGAATAAACCGTTTTCATTATTTTCTTCTTTTATTCCATTTCTTGAAAGTGCATCTTATCTATTAAAAAATAAATCATTTAATTACACAATTGACGTGATAGAACGTGTAACAAACATATTGTACAAAATATGGTGTGTACAATACATTATGTGAAAGGATAAAGATGTTTTGATGTCAGATAATTATAATGAACACTTTGATTCTATCGAAAAGATTTATAACAGTATAAGCAGCCACTTTAATTTTTATATAGTATGTAATAAATGTATATAGGTATCTACAAACCGAATTCCAATAACTCTTTGGTCTAAGCCAGTCCAATTGGAAAATGTAAATCGCCTACCCTCAGGACGCATTTCCGTCGTAATTGGTCCGCGTACGCCTTATTGCCATCAGATGCTTTACGTCCTAATAGATGTGTTGATGCCTAGTGTTGATTATTCAAACATTATAGTACAACTATAGCGTAAATTAAGGCATTAGAGGCGTAACGACAGGCGCAATGTGATACGATTTGGGCCTTCTAATTCTTAGGGGAAGACCAGAGTAGTATTTATGTTGTTTTTGGGTAGTTGTAACCACTTAACATAAGGTGGGCTGTCTGCTTATTTCATCACAGTCATATAAAAATGTGCAAATTAGTCCAAAATCAAAGTCATAAATAAAGTTTAAATAATATTTATCATCATTATCATATCATCAATCATTCTTAAATAATATTTCCTAAAAAATAAGTCTTGTTGCTAACGCCGCCAGATTTGAAGGTCTGATTCAAAGCCAGGCAATGAAGTTATGCTTAAAAAATAGATGTAGAAATTAGTATACGTTCTCAAATCAGTGAAGAAAAACATCGTGAGGAAACCGGAAACCGGCATGTCCTAGAACTAATATTTCGAAGGCATGTGAAATTCCTAATCCGGATTACGCTCCGTTAACAGATCACATATCAAGAATAGGCCGGTGCATCGGCAGTATTTTCGCCCGACTGCACCAGAAGGAGGGTTATGTTTTTAGAGCGTATGTATGTATGTATATTTCTATGGTTTAGTAACTGCAAGAAAGTACGCAGCGTGTACTGCATCAGCGGTGTTACTAATTCAGCGCTGGTTTTCTGTGGCATCATAGGTTTTTTTATTGCTCCTTTCGTACCACGCGTAAGTACTCTAAGGGTAAGTATTGTACTCATCTACGGACCCAAGCAACATGAACCCCAGCATCTGAAACATTGAACATTAGAGGATATTACGGATATGGAACCATTTGTATTGTTTATTACAAACTTTATAAACCTGAAAATGTTGCCAGCCTACTTTCCTATTTCCCTTTTCCTCATGTTTACCATAATTTCCCAAAAAGAGAACCTCACAGCATTAGGATTATTTTCTTAGTTGATGTTCCATTTGTGTTAATGGAATGAGCTCGTAAATATTCCCTTGAATAAATCGAATCATGTTTATTTATTAGACATATGAAGTTGGGTCATCAAACATTCGCTGACAATATTTTTTTCTTAGGTATTCGTATTTGCTAGAATTTGCATTATGCAATGTTGATTGATTGCTTAAATATATGAGCTTTAGTCGTTTTATCCGTCTTTGTAAACCTCCAAAAAGCTGCGTTTCTTTTTTTCTAGTACGTTTTTCTAGGTTTTCACACCAGCTTTTAAACCGTACCGTCAGTAATTTAGACCCTTCTGAAGTCCTTAAACACACCGTAAGGAAACCGTCAAAATTTAAAATACTTTAAATCCGATGAATTCTTAAAAAATATATTTGGAAACGTCAATTATTCATATTTTATATGAATACAATTGCAGTTCTAATAATATACATACATACGTGACATCTTATTATGTACCTACATTACTGTAAATATTTTTGTTAATAATCTTTATAATTCTTGAACAAACGGAATTTACCGAAATATGTTCGTTACCCAAATGTTACTCTTGTTTGGGAATCAAACCCCACAACCCATAGCACAGAACACAGAGCTACCAACTAAGCAGTGAGGTTAGTCAGTCAGATAAAAGTGTTATTACTATAAAAATATTTCAGTAAGTAAACCAAAGGAAATAGACGCTTCAGTTCAGCAAATTTCACTTTAAGCTTCGATGCATTTTATAATGATGTTTGCCGAGAAATAAAGAATACAACCGGTATATTTGGCTCGATATACGTGGTATAGTCTATTTACGTACGCAAACACGAAACGAAGCAAGAACTTTTTTGTTTATGACTGATCAATGGGAAAGTTATAAAACTTTTAACTAAATAGATATATAAGTATTAATAGACATTTCATACAGCGCAATCTAGCTCCAAAATAAGAACATCTTGTACTATGGGAATGAGATATCTAATAAAATTCTATTTTTCGTAAATACTTACATATAATAAATACATATCATATAATATAACACAAAAACACAGAACAAACATAATATAAAATTTTCATTTTCCAGGGTTGAAGCCGATTTCCCTTTTTTCGAAGGCAACTTAGCTACAGCACCGTTATCATGTAATGTATAATGAAATTATCAAGTGTCTACGTATTTAACTTTGAATTCTGCTGAAACTCATCTCGAATTCAGAGAGGTCAACGCGCAACTAATTAGTAAGTTTGTTAATCTTATATCTCACACTGTGTGCAAATTAAATTACTTTATGATCCAGGCCCTGTCTAGGTTTGTAATTTATGTATCGTTTTGGGTGGTCGAAAGGCGACACGAGGTTCTCTCCTTTTAACTGATGCAGCTTCTGTCGGGACATGGTTGTTTCGGCAGATACCTGTCCAACAACGAGAGAACAAACTACAACATGCTACCACTGTAGCTTTGATGAAGACTTTTTTGTGGCACCTGTGTGGGCGAAGCCACAGTTATGTCTGACCGTAGCTATAAACGAAAACCTATCGCTGTCGACTATGGTCTCATATATGGTCAACAGCGAGGGAACTAAAGATGCAGCTCAGTCCCTCTGCGAGGAAGTAATCTCACAAAAAGAAGCAACTGGTGAAGCACCTCACCCTGTCAGGTGCAGGAGAGCGGGTTGGTGTAGGAAGGCGCATGAGCGCCGCTCTGCTACCCTAATGGAAACCTCCAGGAGATAGATCCGGGGAATCTGACGGCTGAGGTCTACACCGGAGAGGGACGCCACCATAGGGAGTAACACTAGGATTTCCACTCTAGCGACTTTTAGTTCCATCTACCATCTTCAGCATACCCTACTAACTAACTTCGATTCTCTGTGTCACCGTGTGGCGTTAGCTGAAAACTCTCAAAATAAATTCTCGAAGACATGACCTCGCGGTTTAAGGAGTAGGAAGTATTTTTAAATATAATTACAATGATCAACATTAAAGACAAAAGGGGTCAAGATCATAACAAGAATAATTTAGTTTGACAGAGTTCCAAGAGACAAGTTATGCGAAACTTTTAGGAACTTTGTCTTTTGAATAAATTTTCAATGAGCTCCGTCTAAAATGAATTTAGCAAGTTTTGATTGGCGTGAATACTCAGATCTTGGTAAGGGCAATATTTGACTTACTTTTAAGGAATTCAGTGACGATTCTACAAAGATCTCGGCTAAACCAAATCAATTACTGTTTTGATTCATGATACGAATTCGCGATTTCGAAATGTTGAATTTTGGACAATAAATTGAATTTGTAACAGGGGTTGATGGGCCTGTAATACAGATCCAGTAAGTTACGCCAATGAATTTATGACCGGGAACAATTATTTAAAACGCAACATCACTTTTTCAAAATAGTGAAGGACAGTATCGTGAGGAAACCAAGAACCAACAATTCAACATAAAATGTGGCATCTATCAATTGAATATAGATTTTCGTATTAAAAGCCGGTTAACCCACGCTTGTTGAAAGTAGGCTTGGCATTAAGAACATTTAAAACTGTTTTCTTCTGTCTATTCCTTCCGGCTAATTTCCTAAACGAGACGGCTAAACTCTAATGTTATATGGAGTACCATATAATACTTTTATTTAAGAAAAACAATAAAAGAATTAGGGTTCCCCGCAAACATTGTTAAATTCCATGCGGGTGAAATCACGGGGAACAGTTAGTGCTATATTTATTGTGAAATGCTAGAAAAAAATATTCGAGATACTCTGTACTGAAGTCCCATCATCTATACTTTTTTAATATTATAAAGCTGCAGTGTTTGTTTGTTTGAACGCGCTAATCTCTGGAACTACTGGTCCGATTTGAATGATTCTGTCAGTGTTGGGTAGTCCATTTATCGAGGAAGGCTATAAGGCTATGTTTTTTTTTTTTTTTTTTTCAAAAATAAAAAAAAAACTAGAAAAACGCGGTTGAAACCGCGGGGCACAGCTAGTCGTTTATAAGTAAACCCTATTGTTTATTCCCAAAGGCACCATCCCACGAAACTTCCTCAAGATCTCGCAAATATTTAAACGTAACCTTACCCAGTCAAGTGATTTACTAAAGTACCTTCTCACTTTAAAAGTGAAACGGCTCGGAAAGTCATGGCACCGAATGTACCAATCCAGACAGTCCCATAACTTTATTAAGTGAATGTATGTGATAGTTCCATAAAAGTAAACTGCCAGTATTTGCTTAAGTACAAGCAAGAACGTATCTGACCCTTGGCCAATCAGACTTGACCCCTTAAATGAGCTGAAATCCCCCGATAGCTCGCATTTTTAGTACGGGATCGGGAAGTGAGGGAGGTCACCATAATTTAGGTTTCTACTTCCAAAGCGAAGCGTTTTCTGTCTTAGAACAAAAGGCAGGATGAGCTCACTGTGTTTCTGATTTTAAGGTGGTGTGATAAAGTTGGTATTAACTTGGCAGATGCAACGGAATATCGTGTGACGAAAGACTCGGTGAATCTATTGGATTAGACACGATGTTATTATAGCTTAGTTGGTAGCCCTGCCTTCGAAGCGAGGGTTCCCGGGTTCGATTCCCGGCCGGGGCACACTTTGTGTGATGAGGATGAAGTTTGTTCTCGGGTCTTGGGTGTTTGTCTTGTGTTTCTGTCTTTTTCCATGGCATCTGCGACACAGGGAATCCTAGTGCCCTCTGTCGCAGAGTGTATTAACGTTGTTTTTTTTTTTTTTTAAACAAACATATTTTATATGCACTCATACAGAAATATCACAACTTAAAAACAGGTTTCGTGATCCGGTATGATTAATGATTCATTAAAAACAATAATACTGGTAAGGTAAGTTTAGAGACAAAAACTTTAAAACTGCCATTTTTTCATTACAATAACTGTTAATTTGGAAAATGGTATATATATATTTTTATATATATTTATTATTTATATATATTTTTATAATAAAAAAATAACTTAAAATTGTTTTGTTCTCAAAACTAGTAATGCATTACTAAGAATATAAGTATATATACAATAGATTCAATTGAATGTTTAAATAAGTACATAAATAAAAGTTTACTGATTTTTACTTTTTTCAAAACATATGCAATATCGTTTGACATATTAAAACCTAACTACTGAACCGATTTTGATAAAATTTCTAGGGGGCCAATATGAAAAAATATCCTTTCAAATAAAAAAAGAATTTTCCAAATGGGTTGATAAAAACGGACTTATGAGGTAACAAACACAAACATAAAAAGAATTAAATATCCTCCTGCTGAGTCACTTGATGATAGATTTAATATCATGTGAATATTGCATTATGTTCAAACTTCCTTAGATCTCCTTACTAGGATACACTGTGTCATGGAGATCAAAACTTATTAATTTCTAAGAAACAGTAATAGTTTCGAACGCGTGCCAACGAATGAATGTATAAAAGCTGTTTCTTCTTTAGATTTCATCGGCTCTCATAGTTTCTCTCAATGTTCAGTTTAAAACCCATTTCTACATGGCCAGCATCCCTGGATACCTCTACGTGCTTTTAAAATGCGTTTGGCAAGCGACGCTACAATTAGGTTTTGTATGCTACTAGGAGCACAACCTCTAAAATATGTAAATTGAATCTTCTTATCCGTGTTTCTGCTTTTTCTTTCCATTTTCTTTTAAATATTGCATACTTTAATCTACACACCTGTGATTCAACCACGGTTTTCAATAGACCGACGATCATTAAAATGAGGTTAATTTCCTCTCGTACGACCCTATAACACGGGAAGTGCAGAGAATTTATTTCGGACTCGAACCTACTAATCCTTTGATGTACCTAAAGCGCCTCGTGCAAAGGTTAGGGGAGCCGCAGCGATGCTTTGTAAAAAAGCCGCAGAAATGAACGATGCATAAGGTTAACATTATTTTAAAGGTTACAAAATCCCGATTGAAATACGATTACTGTCAATAAATAAGTTAATATATTATATTTATAGTACCTGAGCAACCGCAAAATTGCGTTTTTACCACAAATACAATTATACAGGTACGCAAAATAAATTAATTAATCTATATACAAGAATTGCTCATTAAAAAGTACCTGGGCGACTGAGCATCGCTCGGTTTTTCTTTGAAAGATCGTGTTTTATCTGAAATTATAAATTTCTGAAGTAACAGTAGATTACCAATCAAGTACCACGAAAATTTACGAGATGGCGCTGTATTAAATTTTCAGCATATAAATTTTTTTTGTTTATTTTGTAAAATTATGCGTTTTTACAAGATAAAGACAATTATAAAGGCAAATTTAGATAAATTAGATAGAATATTTGTGTTTAACTATACCTGTAAATTATTTTTATGTTATTATTAAAATTATTTATTTTATTTTACTTCTAATTAATTTAATAACAATAATATTTCAATTTAATTACTCATATTTGCATAGCTGATAAATTTATTTTATATTGTAATGTCTCTTATTGTTTTTTAATTTGTGTTTTTTAACAGTATGTTGTTATTCGCTGAAAATCCTAATAGTCGTATTCTTCACCTAATGATTTGCATTAGTAATTTATATATTCAAATACCAACGCGCCAATTACTAATTAGAGTCGCTCCATCTAACCCATAGAGTAAACAAGGAACAGTGTGGGACGGAATAGCCTCTAGCGACTAAGATATTGCTACAAGCCATGCCTTTGTGCTTTGTGCATTTGATCGCAGAGTAATGAATTGTAGAGACAACCCATATTTGTATATTTCAATTTGTGTAGCGATATAATTTGCACCAATAGAATGAAAGAGACCTATTTAAAATTTCTGTAAATGTAGATTTTGCTACAAACTAACCTGAATACTACGGTGATAATAAATGAGGCTGACTATAATAACTTTTGTTTTTTATGCGATAACAGTGTTGGAACCAGCAGGTTCCCACTAGCGAAGTATGAGAAGGTCCAAGTTACATTGCGCTGCGTCGCCCATCAATCTGAAATGGGGATGTAGCGCCTCGTATGCCTGTAATTTCACCGACACCAGACACTTCCACTGGCTTACCGGTTTTCCGGAAAATCTTGACACAAGATCCACTGCTACTTTGCCTTGCGCCTTTCGCTCCACCAGGGGGATTTTTCATTACGTCATACGAGTCGTCAACGATTCACTGAATAGGCGCGTCAATAGATACTTTATATCAAATAATAGGTATATATCTCGATTTATGAGTTGACCGAACATAAATAAAACATGAAATCTCTGTTTTCACTCTACTCTACACTATCTTGTTACAGGAGGTGCGGGAATCCACAATATCTGTTCCCAACTAGACAGACACGCGGTATAATATTTTATTGAAATATTTTGTTTCAGTACTAGCATAGATAATTGACACAAAGTGGATTTCTTTATGTGACTAATGAAATGTGAACAGTAGAAAACTTAATAATACTAGCTTTATACTAAAAATTTACTGTAATTTGACATATATATGTATATTGGGTGTGTGAATATGACTCCGCCCTTTCTCAACAGATGTCGTTTTTAGTATTGTTTACGTGTACTAATAAATGACCATACTTGTATTCGATAGTACTGAATGTCAGCTATCTAACGCATTTTATGATATTTGGTTGAAGTGTAAGCAACAATTGTTTTCACCTTTTTGAAAATGTCGGTTTTTATTCCAAATAAACGTCATTTGCGGGAAGTGTTATTACATTATTTTATTGCGAAGAAAACTGCAGCGGAAACTTATCGTTTGCTTGTGGAGATTTATGGTGAGCATGCTCCGTCTAATACAACTTGCAAGGAATGGTTTCGACGATTTCAAAATAACGATTTTAGTACTGAGGATAAAGAACATGGAAAACCACCAAAAAAATTTGAAGATGCTGAATTGGAAGCATTATTGGCGGAAGATTCTTGCCAAACTCAATCAGAATTAGCTGCAGCATTAAATGTTGATCGTTCAACTGTTGCAAAGCGTTTACAAATGATGGGAATGATTCAAAAAGCCGGTTACTGGGTTCCACATGATTTAAAAGAAAGAGACATGGAACGTCGGAAAACCATTTGTGAAATGCTGCTTCAAAGACAGCAAAGAAAAGGATTTTTGCATCGGATAGTCACAGGAGACGAAAAATGGATACACTACGAAAATCCTAAACGCAAAAAAGCTTGGGTGAAACCAGGCGAACCAGGCCCATCACAGCCAAAAATAAATATTCACTGTGCCAAGGTCATGCTCTGTATTTGGTGGGATCAGAAAGGTATTGTATATTATGAGTTGCTCAAACCCTCTGAAACTATTAATGGAGAAGTTTACCGACGACAACTAATGCGTTTGAAGCGAGCCATAGAAGAAAAACGACCAGAATGGGTGAATAGACATAACAAATTAGTTCTTCAGCATGACAATGCCAAACCGCATACCGCAGAAGTCGTAAAAAGATATTTAGAGGGACAGGACTGGGAAGTGTTACCCCACCCGCCATATTCACCAGACATAGCTCCTTCGGATTACCACCTATTCCGGACGATGCAGACAGACCTTACTGGAGAAAAGTTTACTTCATGTGAAAGTATCAAAATTTGGATTGACAACTGGATAAGCTCAAAAGACCAGGACTTCTTCCAGCAAGGAATACGAAAACTACCTGAACGATGGGCGAAGGTTGTAGCTGCAGATGGAGCATACTTTCAATAATTTTTTTTTTAATTTTGTAAGCGAACAAATGTGTTTTATTTTGACAAAAAGGGGCGGAGTCATATTCACACACCTATTACATATATAGACATATATGTCAAATACAATCACACGTGTCACATGAGCTCCTTATACTCATTAAATATTTATTTATTCATTTATATCAATCAGGCAACACAGTAATGTAAATTTACAAATACAGGACCAATAGAATATATACCTACCTTAAATCTAAAATATACATAATAATATTATATAAAACACTAAATATATCTTCTTAATATAAATAAATTACGTTTCACGATGTTTGTTAGCGATGGACTCCTAAACTACTTAACCGATTTTAATCAAATTTGTACACCGTGTGCAGTTTGATCCAACTTGAAAGATAGGATAGCTCACATCTCAATTTATGATCGCAATATTATTTTATTGCAAATTATAATATCGTATGACAAAAACGTTAGCCACAGCAACGCGTGGCCGGGTCAGCTAGTGTATGTATATAGGATGTATAGGAACACTAAACAATGTAGTACGTTATATGCACATAAATATGTTCACATATGCGCGTACATTTTCAAACAATAATTAAGATAAATAAATAAGGAATAAAGGAATTAATAAATGTGAAACATGACAGCATACCCTTGAACCTCGGCCTTGTACGTGACGTTGGGAGGCTCCCGTTCCTTGGAAGATGGGTCGGCCTTTGATATGGGATGCAACGTGTTGACAGTCTCGCGCCGTCACATCTTCTCACTACCAAAACTAGAGCTGGTGCAGCGGCTGTATTATCAGAAAGCTTTAAGCGCAAATATAGATCTCGATAGCGGCTACATATGTGAACCTTTTGGGGTTTAAAACTTGAGTCTTGAGCTGGACAAAGCTACAGGTAATCAAAGTGCTGGCTTATATTTTGCACAGCGAATAAGCATTGCCATCCAACGCGGCAATGCGGCCAGCATTTTGCATATTGCCGTCTGGTAATATTTTCTATTTTTTTTTTCTTTTTGTATTATAATAGATTAGAGATAAATGCTACAATAAATAAATTACGAATTAACTGACAATTGTTAACACATAGCTAGTGTGTTTTAAAAGTACTTTATATACAAAAAATTACCTAATGAATTAAAACTCCACAAGGGAATGATAATTTATAAAAATAATTTAAGAAAATGGCTTATTTCAAAGTTGTTCTAGTGTTGGCATGACTTAGTTTTTTGTCATGATAAATTGAATAACTACATATAAATTGTTTTCACTCGCATTGTAACGCTTTTCAGAAATTAATAAACTAACATGTGCTTGTATATCTTTACCACCTTAGTGAAACAGTTACGCAATAAAGATTATTCTGATTACTTAAACGGGTTCGACAAACCTTCAAGAGATTGAGTTTGAAGGTCTGCACATATTAAGGCTTGCTATTCTGCGTAAATGGGAGGATAAATATCTCTGGATAAATTCTCACCCTATGTTTAATTTATCGTTCAGTAATTAGTCAGGGGGGGTAACTGCGCTTTAATTAACGAGTGTGGAGTTAAAATTGATTCGATTCGGTAAATGCCACGCAATTTGGAGACCGCTTGTAATGTTTTGTGGACTCACGGTTGGCGAGAATGTACATTTACACTCGATGCTCGTGGGATATCTATTTCAGTAATTCTAATTACGCTTATTTTTATGTTGACGTTACAATTTCATACTTTTGTGAATGTTTTTGATATTATTCTAAGTAAATATTTATTTCTTCTTCATAGTTTTTTTGTATGCATATACAAAACAACATCAATACACCTTAATTATTCATGGACTTTTCACACAGCGCCACTTACCACCAAACTAAGCTTAGCATGTATCATAGGAACCAGGTTACTGACAGAATATCTATAATATTTTTTTTGTTGTATTATATTTATTGAGTATTTATATAATACATACACGAAAGTTAGTTATTTAAATAATACATTCAGTAGCAGTAGAACTTGTGCCAAGTTCGTCCGGAAAGGTACTGCCACCACATCTGGAATCTGCCGCCAAGCAGTAGTGGTTGCATTACTGTATTCCGGTGGAAGGGTGTGGCTGCCGGTGAAATCACATGCGCATCCCCGTCTCGGGTGATGGACGCAGCAGGATGAATGCGACTCAGTACAGATTTGTATCTCATACTGAGTCGCACGCATTACAGTTGTCATGGGCGAGGGTCACCATTTACCATCACGTGGGCCCTCAGCTCGTTCCGTCAATCACTCACATTAAAAAAAAAGAGTCTACGGCCGTCACACAAATGTTTTTCTTGGGTGGGAATTGAACCAACTACCTAAACAATAACGCAGAAGGCAGAGCTACCGCCAACTAACCTGTGAGATGTGTCCGTTGACTTAACCCATGCCTGCCTATAGAGAAAACCAAGTAGTATCGCATTACGCACTCCGACTCAACTATGAACCCTTAAGGATCACTATGAACCCTCAAAATTGGCCCGATCTTGACTCTCTGCTTCACGTTTTACGCCACTTGATTCCATACCCTTTCCCGACTTCCTTATGTTACTTGAGATAAGGTCCTAAGCTGCTTAACTGTATAAAATACTAACAATTTGTTCTCAGGCAAACGTCACAGAATAATTGAAAAGTTAGTAAGTTCACATTGGACTCTGATAAGTTGGCCAAGCGTAAGCGCTTATTTTTACTTCGTCCCGCAACCCTTCGTCCCGAGGTGTTCCCTTGGGAAATTGTGGCTATTGGTTCTCCATTGGTTCTTGATAATAAGAATATAATTTTACGTACATACACTTAAAAAATAAGAAATTATATTAAATTAACGATTACAAACTTACTCTAAATACTTTACAACTACTTTCAAAGCATTGGAAATAAAGATTTTTACTTTGGCCTTTTCTCAAAACTTATCATCCGTGTGTCCGGTGTTAATAACAGCTAATTGCTGATGCCAACGATTAGCATCCGAAATGAAAACGTGAGTTTTTCCCATTGTTCCTTGTTCTAATTCTAATTAAACTGAAGGAGCGGAGCGAATTGAGAAATAGCCATTGAAGCTGCGAATTAAGAAAAAAATCACCCTGTATTTGTAGAGGGAGCTTTAAAGGGGTTGTTTCGTTTTGTTTTAATTTATCCGTGTTCAGTGGTTTTATATTGATTTTGTTCCACTGCAACTTTGATCGTAAAGTGTTATACAATTGCGGTTAACAACAACAACGTTTACACACTCATACCTCTGCACTAGGATTCCGTGTCGCAGATGGCATGGACATACACAGAAACACAAGACAAACAACCAAGACCCAAGAACAAACTTCATGCTCACCACACAAAGTGTGCCCCGGACGGGATCGACGGGCCCCTCGCTTCGAAGACAGAGCTACTACCAACTAAGCCACGGAGCCGTTATACTTCATGTTTCATGATTAAAAGTAGCCTTTATTTTAATCCAGGGTTTGAGCTACTTTGTGTGGTGAGCATGAAGTTTTGTCTCGGGTCTTGCCAGATAGCATACATAGAGAATCCTAATGCGGTGTATGAGTGTGTAAACGTTTTTGTTTTTTCTTTTTTATACATGCGGAACCTTTATAAAATTAGCGTGATAGATCACAGTTATAAATATCAGAGGCATGGGGCGTTACATTGCCGTCTCAAAGTGACTGAGTGATGTGACTTAGTCTTCTCATACTATATGAAAGGCCCGGAGTGATTTTCTGTCATTTATGATCGGTAGTAACCAATCACCCGAGACGTGTCATCCCCATCTCGGGTGATGGACGCAGCAGGATGAATGCGACTCAGTAAAGATTTGTATCTCATACTGAGTCGCACGCATTACTGTTGTCATGGGCGAGGGTCACCATCAGCTGGGCCCTCAGCTCGTTCCGTCATTCAATCACATAAAAAAAAAACAACTTTATCTCGCGTCCAGATGCTCGAGTCCTTAGGTGAGAAAGTGCCAGTGAAACAAATTTCTTTTCTTTTTTATTTGTAAAATGTACCGAACGATTTGTGGAAAGTGGTTATCGCCGCCCATAGCAAAAGCAATACGATTTAGGTCTTCCCCGACCGAAGCGTGAGAAGATCCAAGTCGTACCCCGTTGCTCCCGTCACCCGAGACGGGGATCTTACATTGCTGTGTTCCGGTAGAAGGGGGTGCCGGTGAAATTACATGAGCGCATTTTTTTTTCTTCTCATACTTCGATCGGGGAGGAACTAAGTTGCATTACTGTTGCGGCGGAGGTAACCACTTAACATCATGTGGGCCATCAGGTAGTCCCATCGCTTTCGTTACATAAAAAAAGATTCTTACGTTATAAGATATAAGATACATCTATAAATATTGCGTTAAAAACCTGTTATTATATTTACAAACTGTTTTCCTCAAACGTTTTTACCTGTACAGAGACTAGAAAGTCAATCAAAATGCTAATAGGAATCTCTCTGCTTCCTTAAAAAGTCGGATTTGTTAAATCTATTCTATAATAACACCGTTCTATATTCAAAGACCGCCAACATTATCAGAAGGAATCGTTATTAAAATGTAAAAAAAATCACTCGGTATTCATTTTTCTTTGAAGAGCGCCTTAGACGGCTATCTTGAATAAAATAGACTAAAACGCCACGTAAAAAGGAAGAAGAGTTTTTAAAAATTCAAATCCTTTGTTGCTTAGACAATTTAAATAATGATAACATAATTTCTGGAAAAGGGTAGCTGTTTAAGTGAATATTGCTTTGGGATTTTGGTTGTGTGTTGAGATTTTGTGCTCAAACAGGCGTCTTTATTATCAAGAAATGGTTCTTTCATTTTATTTATGACATTAAAGTGACTGGCTCACCTTATGTTAAGTGGCTACCGCCGCCCATAATATACAAAGATATATAATAAACAAACTCCGGTCCGCTACTAAATTTTTAAGTCACACTGCGTTGCGCCCGTTATTCTGAGACGGGGATGATACGCACCTGTAGTTTAAGCGGCACCCACACCCTTCCACCGGAACACTGCAACGCGTGTGCAACAATGCTTGGCGGCGGATTAATTAATTCTCAGGACGAATTTGTACTGTAAACTTGTACTTTTCCTTATTTTGAAGTAAATGTAAGCCAACACGTGTAAGGGTTATAGCCTGGCTTAAAGCCGTATAGGCTACAGACCGCGGTAAAAAAAAATACACACACACGTTTTTCCAGTGTGTTTTCCATATGTGAATACACTCGAAAAACATAACTTCTGACGCAGTCAAGTAAAAATCTGTTTCCTTGCATTAAGAATACAAAACACCATCTGAAATGCATATTTGCATAATATATTTATCACATTCCTATCATATTTAACGAGTTCTTACAATGTTAACAATGGAACTGTTTTTATGAATTCTGTAAATAAATATAGCAAAGAGAATGCGGCTTAAGTTATCAGATGAAATAGTCATCTGATAGCTTATACCGCATTCATGTCACGATAATGTAATCTTTTATTATGTGGACAAGGCATTGTTTACAGGGAACACAGTACACATATACAAACAATACATATACATCTATTGATATATAATTTTGTTATGTTTCTGTTTTGATTAAAGGTTCTTCGATTTGAAGTATATTTTAATAGTAGTTTGATATCAGGTTGTAATTGAAAGAACTTGTTTTAGTTTCAATATATTTTATGCATATAGCGTCGCTTTGGTCTTACTGTAATGGTGTTATATTTTTGTTTAAATAAATAAATAAATATCGTCCTCCTTTTTTGAAGTTGATTAAAAGGTAAAATTCCGTAGTTCTTATATCGGTTAAATAATATATTATACAATGAACATTTATGTTACCATTAGATGATTATTCAATGTGTTATCAAACAAGTATATTACAATAACAAAAGTATAACTCTCTATTATCAATATACCTATTTGCAGTTTTGGTAACTGGTAGAAAATTGTTTACATAGTGTAATAAGACAAGTGACCGATTTAAAAATAAAAAAAAACCGACTTCAATACTTTGATCCTTTTTTTCTCGCCCTTAAGGGTCCCTCCGTCTTAATTCCGTCATAAAATAGTAATTAGCTCAATAGGGAAAAAATATGTCATCCAAGTAGGCCAATTTGTATATTTTGCTTTTCTGTGACTTTTTCTTCGCCAGTTGTACATCGATTTTGGTGTTTCTTAAAAAATTGTAACCTATAAGTGCGACCGGTAAATAAGGGATGAATAAGGGACAGTATCGAAGTCTGTTTACAATGCTAAGGTGTTAAGGAAGTATTTTTTTTTAAATCAGTCTCTTGTTTATGGATCTGGTGATATCATCAGGTCCATTGACGTTACATACTCGTTTAAGGTGTAGCAATTTTTATAGGCGGCCGTAACCATTTAACAGGTGACCTGTCAGATCGTATAATCAAAAAAAAAAACATAAAATTTGTAGGCAATTTATCTGCTATTTTTTATAACCTAAATATTGTATCTGATTTATGAATCTTAGATAATCTGTTGATTCTTCTGAATCGTTTTGTTTCCCTCTTTCCTCGGATGATCATGCGTTTGTCTCTAGCTGGTGAGAGAGACGCTCTGTTCGGCGGATGCTGCCAATCGGGGCATCTGAAATATAAAAAAAAAAACATTTTTATTTATAAGTCCACGGCTAAGTCCAGTGAAATTTGATCTCCTTTCGTTTGACTCCTTTAGTTGGCTAACTATGGGTTATGATACTAACTACAGGTTTTAAGCTACCTGAAGGTCTACTATTGCTATATGCTATACTATACTATATGTATGAGCATAGCTCGAACAAAAGTGCTCCCACAGACAACAGCATACTCCTGAGTCGTTTTGCTATTGTCTGTCTGCAACTTGAGTCTTCCGATACTCTTTTTAGAGTCATGTTGATATTTATATATGGCGTGGTATAGAGAGCGTGGTGGCCCAGGGGCACAGACGCCGACTTTCAATCTGAAGTTCGCTGGTTCAAACCCAAACGAGCACCAATGAGTTTTTTCACTTGAAAAATTTATGTGCCCACGTTCTCGGAACGGTGACGGAAAACATCGTGAGGAAACCGGCATGTCTTAGAACCAAAAATTTGACGACATGTGACATCTACCAATCCGGATTGGGCTCCCGTGGTAGATCAGAGCCCATTCACTCTCAATTATCGAGAGTGGGCCGGTGTCCCTGCAGTGAGAACATTAGAGGCTGGTACTGTACGGATATTTGTATTGAGTATATACATTTTGTGTCTAATGACCCTTCTATTTTAGCGTTTCACTGTGTCATTTATTTGAATTTAAACAATAGAAATTAGGAATCATTATGTGTGGGTACAAAGGGTAACTTGAATAAAATATAATACAAGTAATGTCAATTCAAAATCTATACTAATAATATTATAAAGCTGCAGAGTTTGTTTGTTTGTTTGAACGCGCTAATCTCTGGCATTACTGGTCCGATTTGAATGATTCTTTCAGTGTTGGGTAGTCCATTTATCGAGGAAGGCTATAGGCTATGTTTTTTTTTTTCAAAACTAGGGATTCGTAAGTAAATTGCTATTTTGTAACACAAGGTGTAAAATCTAAAACCTATTTTTGCGTGCGCTGCAAAAACTATTGACAATAGAAGAAAATGATGTACTACGGGTTTGTAGATCCCATTAAGACCTACAAAAAAGTCCGCGTGAACATATATCTAGCTATCATGGTTTAATCACAATAACCGATTTTGTGTATCAAATTTGTACACCGTGTGCAGTTTGATCCAATTTGAAAGATAGAATAGCTCACATCTCAATTTATGATCGCAATATTATTTTATTGCAAATTATAATATCGTATGACAAAAACGTTAGCCACAGCAACGCGTGGCCCGGTCAGCTAGTGTATTTATATATTTGATAGCTACGTTCCAAATAGAATCAAATGGTTTTGAATGTATGCTCACCATTTTCCTTAAAATATTTCTCTTGGTTAAAACCCAGCTCTACGTGACTTTTTTATTTGCTAGATCACATAAGGTCCAAGGGCGCTTTATATTAATAAAACATTTGTAGTAAGCTTACTATAAATATACAAACAGATGTTATGTCCTTATGGCTGTTTGAGCTGAAATTATAGTGATACTCCAAAGCAAATACTTAATTCCTCACTGTAAGCCCCGTCGGGGTTGCGGTGTCTCTCCTGCCCATAGAGAGATATCCTTCTGGACCCGAAAGCAGCTGGAGAGGGTTTCTCCGCTCAATCGCACACAGGCCGTCTCTAAGACCAGTAAAGTCGTTAGCCCCACACATGAACAACAGAAATATTTTTCAAATTCTGTGTAATTTTTATTTGTGTGTACGCCATCTATGACAGAAAATTCTGGTGCAGAGATATGAGATTCAATGTTTAAAAGAAGGAAAAACCATGTATTAAATTGCATTATAGCCAAACCTTTTCTGTTTGATTTGGACAGATAAGCACACATTTTAAGATATAACACAGTATTTGAATTTGAATTTTATGTTATGCTCACAAAATTATATCTGTATTATGTTGAAGATTTTAAAGATTTATGACATAGCAGACTTTTTTATCTCACTACTATTATAAATACAAAAGTTTGCATAGATGGATGGATGTTAGTTACTGAATCACGCCGCAAAGGCTGAACGGATCTGGATGAAAAGAGATACAGAGATAGATTATAGTCTGGATTAGTATATAGACTACTTTTTATCCCGGAACAATGTACGGTTCCCGTAGGAGGGCTACTCGCGTGTAACAGCTACTTGTTGAATACAATGAATAAAAAGTGGAGTACAAAAAGATATAATATATATAACTTGCTTTTCAATATCAGGCAGTAACTGTCCTTTGCATCTCGCCTCCCACTTTGGCCAGTACTTGAACCCGTCCAGTTCAAATACTCTTTGAGCACAATCACCATCATCCTTTATGTCTTCATCTAGCAACGCTGTAACACAAATATTGCATATACTGAATAATTAGTCTACACTACCAGGCTTAGTTTCAAAACTTAACACACGACTAAACAAAAAAAAAAAAATTCGACTTCATCTTATCATATCCTATCTATAGATTTTAAAAATGTGCCATCATGTATCATATACAATCATCCCTACCATTTTAAATAAGAATCATCCAAATTAGTATACAACGGGCGAAGAAAAAGGTCTCGGAAAGCAAAATACGCAATTTCGTTTCCTTAGGTACATGTTTTACACTTATTTTGATTTAACAACCAAACCATAGAACAGATTTTGATAAAATTGCTATAGAACAAACCGAACGGTGTATCGAAAAAAATATTATAACGCAATTCGTTATAATTTTCCTCCTCCTCTGGAAGTCGATTGAAAAACAATTAAAACGACCTTTTTTGTAATATTTAATAGACTTTTGTGATTAACATAAATTAGTTCTTACCATTTTGAATGTTACTAAAACGGTAAGATCTATTTTCTGCAACTTTTATTTATGAAAATAAAATCATTGATTGATGAAAGTACGTTAAAAAGTGCAAACCATGGGACACTACTTACATTCACATGTTATATTACACTTTCCACCTTTTTTGCCTTCCTTGCAATATTCGCTGCCAATCTGAAATAATAAATAACGTTTATACCCCTTGATAGCATACCACTTGATTCCTTTTGTAACAGGCATGGAAAAACAGAAATACAAAAGGAGCACTCAAAACTCGTGAAAAAACTTTGTTTCTTTACACAAAGTTTCTTTATACGAATACTAGCTGACCGGGCCACGCGTTGCTGTGGCTAACGTTTTTGTCATACGATATTATAATTTGCAATAAAATAATATTGCGATCATAAATTGAGATGTGAGCTATCCTATCTTTCAAATTGGATCAAACTGCACACGGTGTACAAATTTGATACACAAAATCGGTTATTGTGATTAAACCATGATAGCTAGATATATGTTCACGCGGACTTTTTTGTAGGTCTTAATGGGATCTACAAACCCGTAGTACATCATTTTGTTCTATTGTCAATAGTTTTTGCAGCGCACGCAAAAATAGGTTTTCGATTTTACACCTTGTGTTACAAAATAGCAATATTATTACGGATCCCTAATTTTGAAAAAAAAAAACAAAACATAGCCTATAGCCTTCCTCGATAAATGGACTACCCAACACTGAATCATTCAAATCGGACCAGTAGTTCCAGAGATTAGCGCGTTCAAACAAACAAACAAACAAACTCGGCAGCTTTATAATATTAAAATAGTATAGATAAGACAACAGATTGACAAGATTAACCGTTTTCTCGACAAGCGAGAATGAATTGGATGTAACCTACCACACGAGCCCTTTTTGTTGCTCCTTTAGCACCACCCAGGGGGTACTGTAGGGATTCTGAGGGTTCACCTACGAACGCGAGCAACTCGACCAATAATTGATTTCTGCTAGTACTTACTTGAAATAAGCCATAATATTTCCTTCTTGATGTTTTGGCGATGTAAGCCGATGTGTTTCTGTCACTTTCTTGTTCTATGAGGCATACCCCTGAAATGAAAACATATTTTTATGAATTACTTTTTTGCGGACTTAAAATGAGTTTTTGTTAAGTTTCTTGTTCGTGGCGATGCTTAGATGGATGTTCCTTACATAATACAATATTATAGATTATTTGAGATATGCAAGTCACCGCCCGGTCAGTATCGGGTAAGTGGCATTTGAACTGAGCGCTTGCGTACTTATGAGGGCACATTAATATGTCGGTCCCGACTATTTTAGACGATCAGCCATGTCGGAGACTTGCGGGTAGCTTTAAAACTCCTACAACAGAGTAGGCCACTTCTCACTTTACTCATGAAAAGAATAAGTTCTCTATAACTTTTTTTTTTCTTATACGACAAAAGTGATGGCATGAGATGAACGCCCTGAGTGCTGATGTATGAGAAGACCCAAGTCGCATACTCGGAACCCGGGACCGTCGCTTCGAAGGCAGGGCTACTATTAACTAAGCCACGGAACCGCCTATGCTCTTATGGTGAGATATGTACAATTGAATCTCATCTTTATCTTTGGTTACACAAGTTTTTTTGTGTACGTGTTTTTATCATCCATTGTCTGTTATTGTTTATTGCAATGAATCGTGATGTTATGGGTTTTCCCCGTGGTTTTACTATGTTGTCAAGGCGATAACAACAATGAGTAAACTACAGATGTTATTCTATACAATTTTTTTTTTTTTTTATTTTATCACACTCATACCTCTGCACTAGGATTCCCTGTGTCGCAGATGGCATGGACGAACACAGAAACACAAGACAAACACCCAAGACCCGAGAACAAACTTCATGTTCACCACACAAAGTGTGCCCCGGCCGGGAATCGAACCCGGGACCCCTCGCTTCGAAGGCAGGGCTACTACCAACTAAACCACGGAGCCGTCATAAATAGAACTGAAGTATCTGTTTGTAATGTCAAAATTATAGCTTTTTACTTAATGCATTTCACTTTTGTATTAGAAAAAGAATAGAATTAAGATTTCGCGCAAAAATATGTTAATTTCAAGACATCCGGGGAATAGCTAGAAAGTAAATAAGTGATTTAAGTATTGAGGTTAGTTTAATTGAATTTTGAATCAATCATTCATTATTTTTTTTCAATGACAATTATCGTTGAACAATATACAAAAACTTGTCCTACATTATGTACTCACGAATATGTTTACTTGTGTGTGTAAAATTTGACGTGTCCAAATGATAAATGAGATGTAAAGGAATAAATGAGTTTGAGTTTTGAATTTACTGATGTAGGAAACAGTGTTACTGGAACTTAGACGGGTAATGCAACTTAGTTTCGAAGTCATCTGTAACTAGAGTTATAGCGCAATCAAAAGGTCAAATAAAACTAGACGTGCTACATTCGTTAGGAGTTTGAGGGCATCCCATTTAGTTGGTCGATACCTACCGTAAATAATAGGGTTGCCACCTTAAATTAGTTTTTACCTAAAATTCCCAAATCCCTGTATGGGTAGTCCCTAAACAGACAGTTAGCCCAGGCGTGTGCTACCACGCTAAATAAAGAAATACTTTTTGTGCCTGATGCATTGTTTTAGTGGTCTAAAACTATCTTCGCATTATTGTTATGAAACCGGTTTGGGCACATCGGTTAGATGGTTACAAAGTTTAAACGGTTATAAGTAGAAACAATTTTTGTGTAAAGCATAAATATTGTTTCTACTTATGTCCCCATAAAAGAAAGAAAATCCTAAAAATGAAAATGATGGAACGAGAAAACCCATGTGATATCGCATTGCGCCCAACGAGTGCGAACCAAAAAATATGTAAGGGCTATTTAGAACACCTCCGCTAAATGTATGATAAATTTATTTGTTTACGCCTTTGGCAAAGCAACATTTCGGATGAACGCAGCTCAGTGCCTCGTGGAGGCGAAACACGTGTTGATTATGATACTGAGTTTCCATTTCAACAGATTAAAAATAATTTTATCTTATGCAAAACACTTGTAATATTTTAAATACAATAATTAAGTCATTGTGCCTTGAGTGTATGTGTTTGTTACTCTTTCACGCTCAAAGGGCTCAACGGATTCCGAAAAACACGGGTAAAACCGCGGGGCGCAGCTATATAATAATAATAATAATCGCTTCAGTTTTATTCCGCGATCAGTAGTTTTTAAATATGTTTACTACTATGTCATTATACTGTTTCTTTTTTAAATAAGTAATATATGATTTTGTATTATAATATACAATAAATAAATTGAAATACTTAGTAATAATTATAAATATTTTTCAGATCAGTAAAATTGTTCCAACAAATCCATGTGTTAGTATGATATTAAACGTTTAGTAGATGTGTACTAAATATAACCCTTTTCAGATAATATAAACATGGACCATCCATGTATGAATCCATTATTTTATAATCAAACATTCTACACAAAAAAATGTTTGTCCTATTAAGCAAATAATATCACAATTATCAAAAGGTTGCATTAGGAGTATGTAACTATTGTAGTATCACAGCGCTAAATGCCAATCTTTTGTTGACATTGTAAACAAACTCACAATTACTGATGAATGTCCTTGGGAAACCGTTTTTTAACAATTCGCGCGTCAACTGGCATCGTGTGAAAACTTTTGCATTTACAACTACAGTTATAAATAACAGAGACACACAGAGACGTCCGCACGCCATCGTGTTTCAATCGTCACTGAGATATAACAAACCCGTCAAGTCTGTGATTTGTTTTGATGCGCTTGCGCACATTTGACATTTTGATAACGAGTTTGTATTGGGTAAATCTGGCATAGCACTGATAATTTTAGGGGCGTAATAGGGAAATTAGTATTCGCAACTAACACTGTTTGATATTTGTGTCATTTAAAACAAGAAGCTAATTCTGACTTATGTTTTTGACTATTTTGTTAGTTAAAATATTTTTAAGTTAAATCTTAAATATATAATATTTAAACTAAAAAAACAAACAAACACTGATAAATTAATAAAGAATACAATCTGTATGTATTCTTGCAGCAATGTGTGTGTTCGCTACCACAAAAATTGGTGCATTAAACGAGCAAGTCATTGTGCCTAGCACCACTCAGGGGTGAAAGAATTCAAAGGATTCTCACCTATAGAGGCGAGCAACTAGACCCCCCAAAATTTAGGTAAACTGGGAATTTTACAGATGAGAGTTTCGTGGTAGAAATATAAGGAACAGGAGTAGGAATATAAAATAACTATGGTGTAATTAAGGAGTAAGGGTTGAATGAACTTGAAGGTCAGCTTGCTTTCAAAATGTATGTTTTATCAATAGATTCGGTTCCTGGCCTGACCAAAGACGGTTCTGTGGCATAGTTTCGTTTGATTCCGAGACACTCTTTGTGAGCATGAAGTTTATTTTGAGGTCTTGGGTGTTTATCTTGTGATTCTGTGATTTCCATTCCAAGTTTGACTCAGAGAATCTTGCATGGGTATGGGTGTGTAAACGCTAACGTTTTATTTCTTTCTTTCTTTACTCTTTGAGCACGCAATCTAAAAATCATGAATGAATCATATTTTTGCATGTTGAGAACTCCATTGCAAAAACAGACTTTAAATTGTACCTGTTTGTGTGACACCCACACTTGTGATACTTCTCGGAATCCTATTTCAAGGTCCATAATTATGGTAATATCTGGTATTTACTAACTGCGAATCCAATTTATTTATTATATCTGTTTAGTACACACAATTTTTTTGTGTAACTAATTAACTGGAGATAATTAATCACGATTGTTTTAAAAATCTTTAACAGGATCTAACAGTATTTCTCAGCTGGATTATTTTTTTACCTTAGTAAAACTATTGTTTTGAGTAATTCTTGGTATTTTAGACAAAACCAATTCTATCTGGAATAGTATGTATCGAGTAAATTTATTATCTTTTGCCATACATACCTCTATAATATTTACTATTAACAAGAGCATGGTGGCCCAGGTTCACTGACGTCTTTCAATCTGAAGGTATTGGGTAGAAAAATCTTGGGTCGAACGGGGAAGCACCCCACTGGTTCATACAGAATAAATACTTCAATACATTCACGTATTAACGCAGTCAGGGGTGAAATTTCTCCATCAAATTTCTATGAAAGCACTTCGAAGGTACACCCTAATAAATAAAAAAAATTGTCATAATTAATGGCTCATAATTGTCAAAGAAATAGAGTATTAAACTTACATAAAATAACATACAGCCGAATTGAGAAGCATCTGCTTCTTTGTAGTCGGTTAAAATCAGGCTCAGTTTAGCATGAAGCCCGTATGTGAAACAGGCATTCAAACAAATCGTATAGAAGGGTCGATTCGGTACACAATACAATGAATTGTGAAGAAAAGGGTACGAAATATAAATGACCTTATTTTTGTATTCTCCTCGAGAATTAGTTCATATTCACAAGATATTTCCACTTGTAGACAAGCTGGCGTCATATATGAGTATGTTTTCTCTTTCTTCCCTCTCGCACTACAATCAACTGTATTGTATTTTGTAAACTCTGAATTATTTTGTAGGTTCCTCTTCTATAGTTTCTGGCGTCACATCTCAGTTAGTAGTAGCTCCGTTTGTTGCGCTGCAGGTCGTAGGTTTGATTCCCATTCAGAACAAGCATTTGTGTGACAACATATATAGTTATTGTGTCTGGGTGTGAAATGTATTAAATGTATGTATTTACTAAAAAGTAATATATAAGTGTTCTATCAGTTATCTAGTTCACATAGTTAAGCTATGCGTAGATGGCACTGTGAAACAAGTCCATGAAAATTAATCCAATTTTTTATCCATTTATATGGTCTCGACTTTTATGTGGATTGGTTTAGGTCCTCCTGGATTCAGGATATCGAGAACAGAGGACCGGTGGAATCACAGGCGCATGAGACGTTATATCTCTATCTCTAGTGACGGGTGCAACGCAATGCGATTTGGGTCTTCTCATAATTAAGTCGGTCGCTAGAAGCAAAATAAAAATGCTTAAGTCCTCCCAACCTAAATAAAAGACGACCCAAGTCGCATTCCGTTGCGTCTTTCACCCATTGGCATACAAATATATGGCTGATTTCCTATCAAATCATTTATCAATTAAAAATTCAATCGATACGGAACTCTCTGCGTACGAGTTCGACTCGTACTTAACAGTTTTTGATCCAAGTTATAAGTAGTTACATACACAAATTTTGTACAAGGTCAGAAAAATCAAAACAGCACAATTTGTTAATTCGTTTATTCAAAAAGTAAAAATACGACCCATAAATTAATTTATTTACAACAGTTTAAACTAATTAAAGCAGAACTGATGTTCTTCTAATATGACGTAGAACCATAGATAAAACAATGTAGAGAAAATGTTAAACTTGTGTCATGTTATTTATATGGCAGATAGCTGATGTTATAACTTGTAACTTGTACTTTTATTTTAGAATAGAAAAAAGGACAGCTATGTTACATAATAAAAACCCACCGATTATTGTCGGATATAGTTGCTGATACTGTTCGTATCAAACTGATCTAAATCGAACTGTATTTATCTGACCTTTTCTATTTTTAACATACAATAGAGCAATATTATTAAAGTCAATGCTATTATGGATTATATATGTCAATGCAGGCAGAAGACTAAAATTCAAACAACCTATTCATTAACATTAACGCGGCCATATTCATTAACAGAAGCTTATACTAGATTTTATAGTCGTTATAATAAGACTCAATAATTACATACTAAATTATTATTACAATGCAAATTATAAAGCTTAGTTACCGAGTACGCATCTTACATTTAGTAAAGTGAAAATTACAAAAAAGATGGAGACATTTATTATATTCACATGTTACGTATAATATATAGTATACTTAATAAAACGTTGACTAATGACAACTGATTTATTGCTATTCAATAAAAAAAATAGCAGCTGTAGTAATATTTTATACAAATAACATGATATCAATTTTTATCTCATAAGAGTTGTTAGACTTTCTGTCCGTTAAAACGATCTTAAAATTTTATGAAGTATTCATTCAATTCGAATAATGTGTAGGTAAAAATTATAATTTATAATTGTAAAAAAATATCCCATTTAAAAAATAACAAACAATTTTGATATATATTTTACACTAATGTTCTAATAATTAATTCATAGAGCAAAATAATTCAAAACTATAATATATAACTATTTGCATCGTTTTCTCATCATTCATTTGTTGTCCAACATTTTAGTTTTAAATGTTTCCTAAGCTGAAGATGAATCAATCTAGTTTGCACAATAATAAATCCTTTATAATAGATATTTTCCACTTCCTGTTATATAGGTACATCTGGCATTGATAAATGATATTTGGTTTATTGCAGAAGTTAGGTTATTTAAAATAATATTTTTGAAATTTGACCTTCCGTTCTTAAATATGATGTGATCGAAGCAAGCTCTCGTTCACATGACAACAGAAGAGTAGGTAGGTATATATTAACATTACAAATTACATACATGAGTATTAGATAGATAAATAACTACACAATCGTAATTCTAAGCAGCCTCGTGTTAATAAATTAGTTCTATATAAAAGTGAACCTTCACAGAAGGTCCCCTATTTTTTTAGTTAAGCAACATTAAGACTTAATTCTAATAAATCAGTCAATTCTAGACTAATACAGACATTATTGTATCATTATATTAGTTTATATGTATATAATACATTGTTAACAAACACTGAATTATCAACTCTATAAACATTATTATCTAATCACAAGCAAGAAGTGTATTCCAAGAATGATCTTGATATAGGTATAACTGTACAGTGTTAAACAAACAAAGCACCACAGTATCTCATCCTAAAATAAATTGATTAGTTTTTTGTTAAAATTTAGGCACTGCAATCATGTTACATAAAGTATTGAAGTCAATTATAAATTCTTCTTTTGTGATAGTGTGTACCGATAAGCTTTGAATAAAGAAATAGAGAGATAATGACAATGCAAATTTGCGTCTCATGCGCGTCAGTTTGGTTTGCACAGTTAAATTTGTGCAAACAAAAACGGTCATGCGTTTTGTTGTCAGACGCAATCTTGTTGGTCGACTTTAGTGACATGTACCGTTTAGTTCAGTATACTATTATTATAGTTTCTCTCAATTTAATCACAACTTATCTTCACACAATTCATTTTTAATATCATTATTATTGCGCGGCAGACATCATACGAGTATATTGTCTTAATAATAATGATTAATTATGTTTTGAACAACGTAAATCTAATATTTAAGAGTTGTATATACTAATTAAATTTCGGAAAATAATTTGTTAGTTCATTTTAGTACGTGATCAAAGTAGATTTATTTTTCTTAATGATGGCACGATGAATTACTATTAAACCAAAAATTTGTTGATAAATTCCTACCTAAACATTTAAAAATACATCTGAAACAAAACAATATATACCTATTACATACTCTAATTTCTTTCAACGACTAGCAAAATTCTCGCAATCATCAGCAACGCTACACTTTGGAGGTAGCCGTCAACATAACATAATTCGCTCTAGCTGTGTCTTCCGGCACTGTCTCTTGTCTGAAGCACCTATGGGGCTCAAACTCCGCTGGTTTCTTCAGCATCTTCCGGACAAACCATACAAGCCCGACTATAATGACCATCAAACCAAGAGCTACACCAATCAACGCCGTGTTCAAAGTCCTGAACCCGGCCTTCATCTCCAACGAGCCAGACTCCAGAAGTTGTGGAACAACGCAAATCGGTCTGATATCTTTTTCCTTGAGCTTCGATAAGGTTGCGCAGACTTCGTATGGAGGTCTCAAAAACCCTTCCATAGATACTTCTAGATTTTCCCGGCACGGAGAATCTTTCTGCGCTACTAAGGATCCTCTGGCTAGCACGGCGAGAACTATGTAGCAGTTCGGTATAGGATATCGAATGTCGGTTGATAAACGTTGGGATCTTGGCATGGAGTATCTTTGAGGAAGACCCATAACTGATATTAGGACCGTCAGGAGTCCGTCAGTCGTGAGGTTGGACCTGACCTCGGAAACTCTAGAAAAAAAGAGTGATTTCAATATTAAAACAGATGATGCATTCACAATTTCGGAACAGGCTTTGAATAATCTCCAGTTAGTTAATTAATCTCTCGAATGATATAAAATATTTCTGACAGGATTCCTGATGTGGTTATAAAAATTTAATAAGTCTCATCAGCAGATTATTAACTAATCGCTTAATAAATAGGCATCCTTACCTTAAAGAATCTACTCTTTCTATATCAGGAGACCTAGTTATAACAACTGGCACAGGTGTGGCGAAAGCGGCCCTTTTCCTAACAGTCTGAGGATTTCCACAGCCGAGTACCAAGGCTATTGGGTTGTCTTCATTGTCCATCTCTTCGAGGGCTATGCAGAACCTTAAAACAAGAAAAATTTTAACGGGTCTTATAAAACAAAACAATTTATTTTTACAATTTATACAAACAATAAATTGTTCCATTCCATTATTTCCTATTTCGTTTGGATACGCAAATTTTGGTTAAGAATATAGTTGTCAACATAATTATAAAACTAGAAACGTTGCTAGGTTGTGGTTTGGTACATACCAAACCACAAACTAGCAACGTTTCTAGACTCAAATAGGTACCTATTTTAATATTAATAGTAGTTACATTGAGCTTATTCCGCAATATTCTAGTATTAATAAACATGAAGAGAGAGGGTTCCACATACTGGTTGAACTATTAGTTTTATGTTCTGATGCCTGTTGTTTGTTGTTTGTTTTGTTTTTGTTTATGCCTGTGATTTCACCGGCATCCACACCCTACCACCGGAATACAGCAATACGAGTGCATCATTGCTTGGCGGCAGATTCCCAGGTGTGAAGGTAATACTTCTCCGAATGAACTTAGTAAAAGTTCTACTTCATCTTTTTGTAGCTCTTTTGATTCAGTTGTTCAGTTGGTGGGGTCAACTGCAACTGAAGAGATACTAGAGGGTTCTCACAAATGAACCCAAGCAATTAGACTCCCAAATTCATACAAAATATCTGCTTAGTTATAGAATGATCTAGCTACTACTAAAATAAAAAGTTTATACAATAAGGCACTGTTGAAATCAACGTAGCCAAGAATATTAATTTTCGGAGAAAATAGGTAAACTTTTGAAGGCGCCTGAAGAAAATTAAATAATTTCGACTGCTTTGAAATCACGTAGAGCAATAAATTGTAACTAGCTGTGAATTTGACGTCCGATTCATAACTCAATAATTGGTTTCAATAATTCTTATTAAGATTTACTGAGTAGAAGTTTACGAAAAATAAAGTTTAGTTTTAATAAAAACAATTAGATTTTTTATACTTTTGATGGGATTTCTAGTTAAAATAGTGAGTACAATCAATTATAAGTATGTATTAGTTTTTACACGATATGGTCCAACAATACGTATATAATATCATAAGACTATATTATACTAATATTATAAAAAGTGAAACTTTTTCTGTATGTATGTTTGTTACTCCATCACACCTCAACGGTTGATTTAGATTAAATTTGTTAAGAAAGTAGCTCATTAACAAATTGGGGATAAAAAGTAGCCCCGGATTAAAACATAGGCTACTTTTTATCCCGAAAATGTGAAGCATTATTTTAATGACTTGCAAAAAACAATACTTAATATTGTACTTCAATCAATATTAAAAGAGCCGCTAGTAAAATAAATACATTTACCCATGACTTTTCATGATCGGAATGGTCGGTATACATACGCTCGAACTAATAAGTAAATCCGCGCTTTTGAGCCACTATTTTAAATTGTTTTGAAAGCATATCCATATCGATACTCCTACCATTTATATTTGTGCACGCTGGACGTTCCCGACCAGTAACCTGCAATGGTTACCCGCTGGCGGGATCGAAGAATCTCTTTGTCGACTCGCCCTGAGCGAGTTTTAGTCCAAACGTCCCGATCAATAGCAATTAGGGAAGCCGAAGCCCGTACCTGAGTGCTTTGTTGCTGTATTAACATTTAGTTTTTAAGTCGGTCGAGAGCCATCTGCACCCACCAAAAGCCTGGGTAAAGTTGTCAAGGCCATATGTGGTCAACAATAACCCAACTGACAAGTGCAAAAGCGCTTGTTCGTTCCGCCCTGCGCGGTACGCTCTCGCTTTGCTTAATGCAATGATTGCTCAAGAACCACAGGTTGATTTATTTTACAATTAGCTTAGTACTTGATGTTTTAATATACACGTTTTTAGAAAAAAATTGTATGTTTAAAATTGTATGTTTAAAATTGTATGTATATATAATCCTGGGTTTTAACCAGGCTGTAAGTTGTGGAGCATCTGTTTATATAAGTAAATAGTCCAAGATACATACCGTTGATTTGTTATTCGTCTTTAAAGTCTGTATTGATGGTTTCTAACAAGAATTTAAGATGTTTAAATTAACAATGGAAAATAAATGCTAGATTATATTATGGTATACGCGTACAACACCGCGCCTGCTGAAACTTGTATAACTATATTATGTACTCGTAAAATAAAATATTTTACATCCATACAAACTCTCACCTTTATAATATTATAGTGATGGAATCGGAAAAAATTACGGATTTACTCACGTGTATTGATCAATAGCATCAATTTTCAATCCTCTCAGTATGATATTTCCAGGGGCACCTCGATGACACGCCACATGCTTCGGTAGACCATCAGCTCTCGACACAGTCACCCCGGTACACCGGTGCCGATGCGTTGAAGGCGGGTCCACTGACCAGGATAAGTAGACTTCCTCGTCGTCATAAAAAGCGTCTATGAGACGTACCTAGATAATCGTGTTACAGTCGTGATAAGACATTCTTAAACCCAATCCAATTTTAAAGGAATTTTAAGTGACAGTGTTGCCGCGTCTTATTCAAATAGAAATGAGTATGTTACATGTTACACGACAAGTAACATATCTTGAAATGCTCGTTAATATGAAATATTTTTTTAATCATTACGAGGAAACTATGCCTAAGATGGTAACAAAAATTCAAGGGTATATGAATAAAGAATAAAAAATAAAGAAGTTTATTTCAGCATCTTAGAAAACATATGATTAGGCACACACACATGCTTACTCTAACAGTAATGCATACATTAAAATACTCGTTTTCTTTCTTTATTTCATGAAAGATTTGGCTAAGCCTTGTTGATCATCTCACTTAGTTCTTTTTATGATGTGGGTGCCAATGAAATCACAGGTGCTCGTTGCATCCCCGCCTCGGGTGACGGGCGCAATTGGATATTCTCATACTTGTGTCGAGAGGACAATTTGTAATGATGTTGCTATGGCAAACAGGAAAATTAATATTAAAATCGTTTCGCTGTCTCTTACCTTTGCTTTAGACGTCGGTAAATCGTCTTCTGAAGGTACATCCATCTCTTCATCGTACATGTCATCGTCTAAGCCATCTTTTTCGTTATAGTCTGTGTCCAAAGCGGCTTTACTTGCGTCCACAGTGTTGACTTTGAAGTCATAGTCAATCTTAGGGTCGATTTCGACTTCATCGCATAGCTTATTCTTCGATAGCCGGGAGATTAAGGCACCTGTTTAGATCAAGTTATGGTGGATTATCTATTATATATGCCATAGGGTCTTTTTCTCAGAATTTATTAGAAATAAAATATTGCGAACAAAACAAAATATACGCGGTTTTAATAATCCTACCCTAATTTTAATAGATTATCTGAATGTCATTTTCTTATTACCTGTAAAGAGAAAATGTTTATTGTAGGTAAACAATTTTTACAATTTTATCAGTGTTCCATCATGGTAAATTTGTAAATTGTATTCTTCTTTAAACAGAAACATGTAGATTTGTAACTTCCAATTTACAATTATTAACGTTACAAAAAAGCTTTTTTTTAATTTGTAACGTTTATCGAACAGCGCCCAAGACTTATTATACGTTTATACTTGATACAATAACACAAAAAGATATTTATTTTACCATTCATGTTTAACAGACTTCAAACGAGGAGTGTTTAATTCAAGTGTTTGTTCGCCAATTTTGCTGATTTTTGTTTTATTTGAAAAGGTCCCATAGAAATTTTCAAGAAAGATCTCCCTGTCTGAGGATGGTATAATTACCTTTTTTCGCTCTAAGGAAATATTTTTGTCAGTTCACTTATTTCAATATCGCTATAAAATTACGCTACCCCTAATTGGAGGTTAGATTATAACCAAGTGAGAGAAAAGTGAGAAATGTTGAAACATGCATTTTGTACTTATTTAGTTAGTATTTTTATTAGCTATTAATTCAGTCTGTCGAGTGCTTTTCCTCTCTGGTTGATCTGTCTGGTCAGTCTGAGAAACTGAGGGTTAATCCATAAAAAGTGGCCACATCCATCTCGACGGTGAAATTACCTTCCAAATGAGGTGGCGTAGCGCAAACTGCAACTGATTTGTCAGTCTGTGGTAGGTTTTTTGCCTCCCTCAGCCAGCGCGCAAAGCCGGCCATTAGGCAATCGCAATTTAGTGGGTTATCTGAAAAGGAGATTTATCTTTATGAGTTTTGGGCACAGACTCATTTCAGCTGGTTTTCTTCTGTAAATTGGTCATTAATAATAGGACAGTTGGCTAAACCTTCTTTTTTAACAAATTTTTGACCGGCATCTCCACTCCATTGGTCGTAGCTCTGCCTTCTGCGATGGTCGCAGGTTCGATTCTGGACAAACATTAGTATGCCGAAAACAGATATTTGTTGGGTGTGTATTTACAAAAAGGTATTAGTATTGTATTGTATAAATAATACGTATTATATCAATATTCTGGTTCCCACAGTACAAGCCACGCTTAGTGTAGGGCTAGATGGCGCTGTGTGTACATGAATTGGTACTTGGTTCTAGCGGGTTAAGGTTGTGTGAGTCAGTGTATGCGATAACTTATAGGGAATGCTAGAGCAAGGGTAGGAAGATGCAAAGATTAAAAAGCCTCTATCATTGTACATAACGATGTCTAATACCTTTTAACGAGCAATTCTTGTATATATTATATATATTTCATGTATCACGAAAACAGCTCTAAAGATTTGAATGAAATTTTGTGTTTAGATAAGGTTTTGCTATATAAGTTTACCTGTTTAATTCTATTTCTTGTAAAAACGCAAAACTTACAAAAATAAGGTTTTTTACAAAAAATTTAATACAGCGCCATCACTTCAATTTTTGTGGTACTTGATTGGTAATCCCTGTTACTTGAAATATGTATAAATTCAGATAAAACGAGCGAAGCTCGGTCGCCCAGGTACTAAGTAAATAAATAACCATACTATTTCGCCATTACTAAAAGCGGATTCATCTAAACAACATTATGGACGAGTTCAAATAGTTACCAAGCTGGTTTGCTCTCAGCTTTGAATAGCGAATAATAACTTCCGAAGTAACAGTTCAGATAATTCTGTTACAGTTCTCATAGTAACCGAATTATCTATCTTCATTTTATCCCAGTTTTAACTACTTTCAACGACGTAATATCCGTTTCCGTATTTATTAAATATGTATTTTTAAATGAACGAAATATCTCGTCAAAATGGTTAATTAACCGCTATAATATAACAGATATTATAAATAGGTAGGATTCTGGTATCGTCATTAATTAGCATTCAAAAATGTGTTGAATTTAATGACAAAGTAGATTTGCATGGTCGTACAGTGTGTGTGACGTAGTTCGTAATACAATTCTGTAGTACATCATTTTAGATCTATCTCGTAAGGTTTAGCCAGTATTAGCAATGATATCATTACAAATCATTGAAATTATGGGTCCTTTTCTATCTGCCTTCTATAATCAAAAAATTATTTACATTGAAAATTGAACCTATACAAAATAAACCGTGTTTCAGGTTTAATGATACGTATAACGCATAAGCCATTATTGATCCCAATTGGTAATAAAAACAAAATTGCGCAATCTGCAAACATTGACAATGATTGTGTTCGATTCGTTTTAATGTTAAATATTCAATGTTTTTATTTATAATAATTAAATTGATATTTGATAATTTGAAATTTGTATAAATTTGCACTCGAGTCAATTTTTGCATGTATTTTCGCTTATCTTACGACGTGTATGCAAAATTTCGTACTGATGGGTTGGGTAGTTAAAGTATAAACAAACAAACAAACTCACATTCACATTTACGATCTTAGTTAATTTTGCCTACAAGATTAAGTATATTATGTATACATAATAAGATACATAAAATTATTTCAAACTTGAAAATCATTTATTTGTACAAAAAAAATTTGCTGTAAGTTTATTTTTTATTTATATTTTTACATAATTGGATTTCTGAAGTTACAATTGAGATTAGTCTTATTTAGGCTCACCGCTGAAACATAAAAATACGGCGTCCTAAATCAAATAGCGGCGTTTCTGACACGCGCTCTCATTTCAAGCTTCCAATCCAATAGAAATGATGATATATCAAAAACATCAACAAAAGTGTTAGAGGCCAAGATTCCATCGAAAAAACGCCATAAAAAAGCGTTCACAATGGGAAACAGTAAAGTCATGGGCGATATAACGCGACGTCAAAGCGAACAAAGAAGCGGACAGAATGGTATTGACATAATATTTCGTGACACACAGTACGTCAGTTTGAAAATGTTATTTGATGCTCTAATTCATGACTGGCCAGTTAGAAAAATACCCGTTGCGACGTTTTCAAACCCAGTACGAATAATTTGAAACGAAATTTTAAAAATAAAATATATTTTAAGCCAAGAACAATGAGCTAAATGAACATGTATTTCTGTAACTTTGTTTTTATTTTGTATAGACATAAAGCCAATCTAATCAATATCACTAAAAAGTACATAAATCACCGACTGCTCTAATTAGGTGGTGAGTTAAGTATCGGATTAGTATAGCTGTGTATTTAGCATCTTCCGTCGGACTATAGGGTATTAGAAATACGGGGTGAAATTTAAAAAATATATACTTATGTTATTTAATTATATTTCAGGAAAGTATGCGTTGGTGTCCCCGACCACTAAAACAAAGATAAACAACGCTGCGATTTTATTAAGATTTTATTAGCTGAAGACTAATTTGGTTTATGTTTGCTTTGGATATGGTCTCACAGCTCAGATGGTTCTACGAGTAGCTATTCCTACTACGCTGTAAGGTTCGATTCCCAATTCGACAAGCATTTGTGCGATGAATATAGATATTCGTTCTGTCTTAGGGTGTTGATTTGTATAATATGAATGTATTTATAAAAAAATACTATATTAGAATTATATCAGTGATTTAGTTTGAATAGTACAAGCTACGCTTAGTTTTGGAGCTAGATGGCGCTGTAAAAATTCCATGAATTATTTATTTATAGACAGAGGTTACCGTTTGCCATCAGACTTGTCATGAATTGATATATAAATGAAAAATGTTTATGCCGTATGTATCACTCAAACTGCTTATCATCACACTATCATTACCTTCAACAGTGAACCGGGGTACCTATGGTAGGTACTTGTTCATTGACAACGTCATCCATCAACATCGTTTGCCGAATCGTTATTGGGAAAGTTTATTATTAAACATTATGACGATATTAACGAATAACCATGGAATTACTTAGGTAACTCTTAAGTTAAGAAAGGTGTTGATACTTTGTTATAAACTTTATAATAGTGCAGTTTTATTGCACTCATAAAAACACTCAAATAAAAGTGATGGTGACAAAAAACATTGATTTGATATCGTATTTACAAACGTTGCTCTTTACACTTGCTATTTATAAGAAGAAAATCCGGCTTCAAGAATTTTATATATTGACACATATTGATAGCTCCTTAGCTTAGTTGATAGTAACCATGCCTTTCAAGCGAGGGGTTCGATCCCCGGCTGGAGCAGACTTCGAAAAGTACAAGGTTATCAATTCGGATGTTAATATTTTTTTACGTACGTTCACCGATTTTTTCGCCAATTTTGTAAAATTGGAAATTTCTTTTTTATTTCAAAGATTGGTCCCATAGAATCTTTATCAAATATCAAAATAACTTGAAAAAATATGTCATCCTTCTTCTTCTTCGTCGTTACGCTCTTGACAGAGCGGTCGTGATCGTCATGGAGTTGTTTTTTTTTCCCGGGGCAGACGTTATGCGCCTCACGATGTCACGCCATCGGCTTCTATTAGCGGTCATCCTTGTGCATTCATGCAATGGACCGCCCACCGCAGATTTGATTTGGTCGGTCCATCGCATGGGTGACCTCCCGCGCGGTCTGGTACCTTCCACTCTGCCTTGGACGACAAGGCGCTCTATGGAGTCGTTGTTTCGCCTGGAAACGTGTCCAAAGAAGGCGAGTATGCGAGATTGGACTGTGATAGATAGACGCTGCTTGATACCGAGTTCTTGGAGTATTGAGAGGTTTGTGCGAAACT
This sequence comes from Aplocera efformata, assembly GCA_921293045.1. Lineage (NCBI taxonomy): Eukaryota > Metazoa > Arthropoda > Insecta > Lepidoptera > Geometridae > Aplocera > Aplocera efformata. The sequence goes on from OV121061.1 coordinate 3,904,664, forward strand.
CAGTCCACGATACCCCAAGCATTCTCCTCCAGCACCACATTTCGAGAGCATCTATCTTCTTTTTCTCAATATCTCGAAGTGTCCACGTTTCTGCAGCGTATAGAAAAATTGGGAAGACTAAAGTTCTGACGAGCCTGATCTTAGTGGCTTTAGTGATGTTGCGATTCCTCCATATTTTCTTTAACTTGTCCATTGCGGTTCTAGTGATCGCCATGCGACGCTTCACTTCATCAATGCATCCTCCGTCGTTCGAGATCAAAGCCCCGAGGTATATGTAAGAACGCACAACTTTGCAGTTCGCAATCTGCGTCAATTCGGGCGAGTTATTGTTTGCGCGGTTTACTACCATCATTTTGGTTTTGCTGCGATTGATTTTTAATCCAAACTCGTGGCTCACTCGTTCCATCTTGAAAAGAAATTCTTCCATGTGGCGTTCGCTAGTTGCAAACAAGGTCGTATCGTCTGCATAACGTAAGTTTGCAATTCTATAACCACCCACGGTAATACCATCTGTCCAGTCCTCCAAAGTTATGCGCATTATTAGTTCAGTGTATATATTGAACAAGAGCGGTGATAGTATACAGCCCTGCCGGACCCCCGCACTGGGATGGAAATTGTCCGATAGAACGTCATCTGTTCGAACTGACGCTGTGCCATCTTCATAAAGTCTTCTTAGAAGGTGTACAAGGTGCTTAGGTGTACCCATTTCCTGTAGGGTTCTCCATAGAATTGGCCATTTGTCATCCAAGTAAACGAAATTGCGTATTAATTATATTTTTCGATTTTAAATCTTTTACTTGGTTTTTACAAAGACGTATCTATAACAGATTTTCTTTTATAAGACCCGGATTAAGATAACCAATAAATTACTATTATTATTATGATTATTATTTCGGGTTTTGGGTGTTGAATTTGTTTGACTACGTGTACCATTACTCAAAAAATCCCGCTGTATATAAGCGTATGGTTGTTCGTTCATTTTACGATTTCAATTTTTCAGCATTCAGTATTCATATAAGTATGGTAGTGAAATGTCAATTTAGAATTCAATAAAACTAAACCGCGGCGGCGTGGCTCGTCGCTGTCTTACGGTGGTTTGCAATGGAAATTGAGCTTCATCACTTTGGTTGTAGATCCAATATCTCGCATACGTTGGGGTACCCTTGGGATGCCTCGAGGGTCTGCCGTATTGCCAGCAGTCTGAACTTACGTTGAGTTTCATAAAAGTACTTACCGATAGTTATAATATGAAGGTAATAATTGTTTTGACAGGCCACAGTTTAGTTATTAGTAGCATAACTTCTGCGCTGTAGGTCATGAGTTCGATTCCCATACAGGACAAGCATGTTTTTTCTGTGTCAGGGTAATATGTATTATATGTATTTATCTAAAAATAAAAAGTACTCTCTAAGTATTCTATCAGGTCCCATGGTATAGGTTAAGCTTAGTTTGGGGCTAAATGGCGCTGTGTGAACTGGCCGTAAATGTTTTTATTATTCACACGCCCCGTGGTGTTACCCGCGGCTTTCCGGAGTCTTAAGTAGCCTATGTGTTAATCCAAAATATTGTATAACCTATACAGGAACCAAATTTCGTCCAAATCCTTTGAGCCGTTTGAGCGTGAAGGTGGAACAAACATACACACCCATACTTCTTATTGATTAATTTTATGATATAAGTATTTATAATTACTTACCCTCAATAGTGAAGCGAGCGAGATTCTTGTGCATCGCCAAAGCACCATCGTCTATCATGGAAATGTCGTTGTCGTGTAGAAGAAGCGAACTGAGATGACCAAGATACTTCAGGGGTTCAGCTGAGAGCGACCGTAGGAAGTTGTGCGACAGATCCAGGGCGAAGAGACTTGACAGCTGAGCTAATGAGGCGCCTGTTGATGACGATATAATAGGTCAAATTATTCAGGTCAAATTATTAAGATGTTGTCAGTTTTTTTTAATGTGATTAACTTATTGAACGAGCCAAAGACCCACCTAGTAAGTGGCGACCTCCGCCTATGACAACAGTAATGCGACTCAGTATAAGGTTTGGATCTTACACTGAGTAGCATTCATTATGCTGCGTCCATCACCCGAGACGGGGATGATACGTCTCATGTGATTTCGGCATCCACACTTGGCGGCAGATTCCAAGATGGTGGAAATACTCCACTCTTGGATTGGAGTATTTCCACCATCTCTACTCTCAAATATCTTTTTTCTCATTCGCCCCCAATTCAATCAATATTTTAAAAGAGTTTGTTCAATTAAATTAAATTAAATAGTTAAAAAAAAAAAAATATTTTGATTGTATTTTAACTTTTTCGCTGGTATTTTTATCACCCATTTTTTAATTTTATATTTTATTTTTAATTGTTCTTAACTTAATCATTATTGTAAATTCTACGAAATAAAGTTGCCATATTTGGTTTCAATTTATCGAAATGCAAAAAATCTCGCGAAATTCGCATATTGTCAGATTTTTGTGTGGCTAAAGACACAAAAAGCCAAAAGAAAGAAATCAGTATCAGAATATTGTCCAAGTAAATAAATAGAAACGTTCACAAATATTTTTAATCTTGCCATACACAAAACAACGTCTACCATCATTATTATTTACTTGTGTAGGGCCTTATTTACTTCGAACCCCATCATTATGCGATCTCATGTAAATGCAAACTTTATCTCATAGCCTTATTTCCGTCTCCGGGACATAGAATACGTACCAGTAAACGGGTACAGTCAACAACAAATATACCTTATTTTCCCTTCTGACTTTTCCCCCAGTCACAAATCATAAAGTAAATACGAAATCACGCAAATCGAATTAAAACAAAAACAAATAAGTGCGCCTTCAACTGCATGTGTAATCACAGGCTCATGAGAGTCTCGGGTGACGGGCGCAACGGGATGCGACTTGGGTCTTCTTGTACTTCGATTCGTAATTCTGTTGTTATTGGCGAAAGTAAACACTTAACATCAGGTTGCCCTTCAGCTCGTCCCATCACATACATAAAAAAAAATTTACCGAAGTTTGCTTCTCGTAATGCCATGGAACATCGAGTATTATTTGTGATAGCCAAAAGGTAAGTGATATTCACCAAAATGTTATTGTTTACACGACACACAAATATACATTCTATTCTAAAATTTTATCACTGGCTTAGTTGCCCTGCCTTCAAAACGAGGACACATATTCGATTCCCGGACGGGGCAAACATATGTGTAAACCATAAAAGTTGCTCTTGCATTTGTGTGGATTGTAAATGTCCATACTATCCGCAACAAAGAGAACCCTGATAAATGTAAGTGTAGGTTTAAATACAAACCTTAAATAAATTACAGAATCGTAGAAATGGTGCAGTAACTGAAATGTGTGACTGTACCGACTGAGCCTTCCCGATTTTTCCCCGGAAATTAAAACGTCACAGAATAGTCTTTATCCTGAAAAACGCCCTAATCATCTCCCGGAATGAGAGCAGATATCGGCCTTTGTGTAGAAATGAAAATTGACCAGCATTTTTATATGCTTGTACATAAACAAATACTTATACACTCATATTCCTGCAATAGATTCCCTGTTTCACAGGGGGCCTAATATAACCATCACTTTTTATATAATGAAAGTGGCGGAACGTGCTTCAGGCCCACCTGTTATTATGTGGTTACCTCCGCCCATAACAACAGTACTACGAATTCAGTCCTCCTCGATTCAAAAATAACAAAACTTAAGTTGCATATTAAGACAATGTAAGCGCCTAAATATTTCATCGGCATCCACGCCAGAATACGTCTGCTTGGCGGCAGATTATTACGTCTATAATATATTTAAATGCCATCCACAGCAATGGAACACAGTGGTGCAGGAGCAGGAATGCCTGGCGGCAGATAAAAAAACGGACGTTACTTACCTGAAACTGCGACGATCTCATTATGTGACAGATCCAGATGTGTCAAATTGGAAAGGTGTTTGAACGCGTAATCTTCCAAAACGTCTATCTGGTTGTTGTGCAAGTTCAAATGGGTTAAGTTTGTTAGACCTGAGGACATTGCAAACGGGAATTTCAGTTACTGTAATTGAGTCTTCTAACTTAACGGTGGGAAAATGGATTCGTGAACTTAGCCGAAATAACAATTGAAGAAAATACAGCCATTAAATTTGTGGTTATCAACCTATTGTATTTTACATCAAGATCATTTTACGAAAATGTAAAAACCCGACTTGGGGTAATGCACTGATGAACATCAAACGCCTGAACAGATCTTCATAAATTGTAGCTAAGAACTATCTCGACCACGTCAGGTTTCAAACACAAAAAATCACATCAAAATCGGTCCATTCGTTTGGGATCTACTATACCACAGACATACAGATACACGTATACACAGATACACACTACAAACTTATAAACCACTCTTCTTCGTCGAAGGTAAAAAGAGATGTTAATTGGTACTATTGTAATAAATGTAGGTGAACCCCAATCTTATTTGAATTTAATACCGAGTGACAAACGTGTCTTACAGTCTTAAAATGCACGCCTCTGGTGTTAATATATATTAAATGAATCTATTTACTAAAAAAAACTATAATATATTCTATTAAAAACTGTTCCCCATAGTACAAGCTATCGCTGTAGCTGTCAATAAACATTTAGTTTTGATTTATTCTTTATTTATAAGGTTTATGCGGGTTGCGGTATTTTACCTGATAAAATGAGAGCGTGGTGGCCCAGGGGCATAGACGCCGACTTTCAATCAGAAGGTTGCTGGTTCAAACCCACACGTGCACCAATGAGTTTTTCACTTGAAAAAAACGTGCGCAATACCACGTTCTCAAAACGGTGACGGAAAACATCGTGAGGAAACCGGCATGTCTTAGAACTAAAAATTCGTCATGTGACATCTACCAATTCGGATTGGGCTCCCGTGGTAGATCAGAGCCCATTCACTCTCAATTATCAAGACTAGGCTGGTGTCCCTGCAGTGGGAACATTAGAGGCTGGTACGGACCTGATAAAGCACCCCGTCTTATACTAGCAAAAGTATTGTCAGAAAGCTGTAGAGTATTCAGATATCTTAATGTCGGCACAGTTGTGGGACCCACCGGTCCTTCTAATGCGTTCCCAGATAAATCCAGATCCCGTAACATGTGAGCTTCCTGAAAATGAAACGAATGTGTACATCATTAGAGTATTATTCTCGTAATATATATTCTGGACCTCAAGATTTATGTTCTTTTTTATGTGAATATTTGACGGAAGGAGCTGAGGGCCCACCTGATAGTGAGTGGTGACCCTCGCTCATGAAAACAATAATGCGTGCGACTCAGTATGAGATCCAAATCTTTACTGAGTCGCATTCATCCTGCTGCGTCCATCACTCGAGACGGGGATGATATGTCTCATGCGCATGTGATTTCACCGGCAGTCACACCCTTCCACCAGAACACAGTAATACAACTACTGCTTGGCTGCAGATTCCAGATGTGGTGGCAGTACCTCTCCGGACGATCTTGGCACAAGTTCTACTGCTACTGTAGATTGCTACTGTACTGTACTGTGCTGTGATATAATAATTGAAACTACGTCGAAACCACCTCTTTGCTCTCCGAGAAGTTTTCATGACGACTTACAAATAAAATATTTAGTAAATATACCAGAAGTTGCACTAGAACTTTCCCAATATCGTTCGGAGAAGTAATGCTGGTATTCCACCACCAAGCAGTGATGTACTCGCATTACTGTGTGAAATTTCAGGAGCATGAGAACATACACGTCTCAAAGTAAAGGATAAATTATCTACTAGCTGCGCCACGCGGTGTTACCCGCGGTTGGGCTTCTTACGGGAACCATACATTTTTCCGGGATAAAAAGTAACCTATGTGCTATTCCCGACTATAATCTATCTCTGTTCCAAATTTCATCCAGGTCCGTTCAGCTGTTCTGGCGTGATTGAGTAACAAACATCCATCCATATTTACAAACGTTCGCGTTTATAATTTTAGTAGGATTAGTGACAATAGCATGGTGATATAGACGCTACTCGTATGTTACTAATTATAATTCCTGTTAGTCAAGGTATGTATTATATACCTACATATATAAAGAGAGCGTTGTGGCTCATTAGTCCAGAACCTGACTTAAAATCCGAGGGTCGTTTGTTCAAATCTAGACACTAGATAATACCAATACCAATTTCTCAAAACGGTAAAGGAAAACGACAATGAAACCGGCATGTGACATCTGCCACTCTGGATTTTGTTTGCGTGGTAGTTTAAAGCCCATTCACTATCGTTTGTTGAGAATAAGCCAGTGTACCGTTAGTGGTTGGTAATTAAACATATTTTAAGTGGTCCGGCATCGATAGTTCTAATCAAATGAACGAGATTGCAATCTATCATGATTAATATATCTGACACATCAATTACTATTATCACAAAATATAGGTTAATTAGAACACGGATCAGGCCCAAATTGGGCACCAATTCCATGTAAGTAATGAATACTTTGACAAGCCCACTTAATATATGTCGCTTCTTTCATAAATACGTTCAAATACAACTAATCTTATTAGGCCGTCGATATTAATATTCGCCCTCTGGTTAAAGTAATGATACTTTGTTAGACGCTAATTTAATAGAATATTGTCTATGAATACAAAAAAAAATATCACATATTAAATTGTTCGACTGGATTAAATTTTATATATTATATTTTTGTGTAGGACCACTTTAGGCTCAGTGAAATTGATAAATTCGTTTTGATGAATTCTATTTTTAACCGACGCCCAATGGTGGTAATAGATTCGGTTATATATATAATTTTTTGTTACCCCAGAACTCTTTTCATTTCAAACTCTCTTTTATCAACCGATTTGGAAAATTGTTATTTGTTTGAATGGTAAGCTTTCAAATATTGTCCCTTAGCGGGAAATAAATGTCACCCAAGTAAACGGAATTGCGTATTTTGCTTTTCTCAAACATTTTTCTTCGGCCGTTGTATACTAATTTGGATGTTTCTTTTTAATAAATGGTAGGGTGTATTCCTTAAGTAAAAAATAGTTGTGAGTATTTTTGTGAAAATACAATAAAGGGCCTTAATTTACTTTATACCAAGATAATGAAACTTTTAGGTTATTAAGTGCCTTATTGAAGCCAACCTACCCATACGGAAAAAGGCGAGAACGAATATACGTTATTAAGACAAAATATAAATACAATATAAGACTATAAATTTTCTTGCATCATATTTCTTAATAAAAAAATATTGAGACCCAACATGGTGCAAAGTAATTTATACCACGGTGGGCGCCAATATAAAGAAAGTTAATTAATTAACTAATATTTTTAATAAAGTAGCCGTTCGCTTTACCTTTAAAGAAGCCAATGCAGGAACCTTCAGCAGATTTCCTCTCAGCCTTAGGGTTGTCAGTTTCACAAGAGGCTTGAAAGATTCCGCTGATATATCCGTCAGCTGATTATCACTTATATCCAAGTATGTTAAGTTTCTGATACCCTGAATAACACAAATCTCTTTATTGGCATGTATGCAATGCTAACAGACTTTAAAAAAAAGGAGGAGGAATTTTTTTATGTTTGTTTACGCGATTTCTTGGACATTTGTGGTTCGATTTAGATTTTTTTTTTTCCGTTCGATATTTAACCGACAAAGAAGGTCCCAAGGTTTTTTCATAGGTGTTTAATGTAGAATTTCCACCCTTAATGACGTGAAAAAGTTATTAAAAATGAGGTGTAGTTACCTGTTAAAACACAAATAAAAAATTGTGATTGTGATATATTTTGTCAAGGAGACAATAAAAAAGTATAAAAAGTCACTTTCGGCATCACTTTTGATAATTTACTTCATGAAAATGCGGGATTGTCAGTTAAATCGGGCATGAATCCATTCCTTTTAAGAGGCACTTACTTGAGGCATCTTACTATTCAATACAGAACCAGCAAAATAAAACCCGTAAATGAGTACCTATCTCCATTACCCGCCACATTCCCATACAAATCTCAGTATCTCTATTTACCATTACTCCGTATTGTCTTGCCGTTTCAAGTTAGACCTTACCTTGAAGGAATTGGAGTCCAAAGTGTGTATCTTGTTGTTGGACAAATCGAGCCTATCCAAATTCCACAAACGTGTTAAGGCCTCAGTCGGCACAGAAGGTAGCTGATTGTTCGGTAAACCTGAAAACGTTCAATGCTTATTTGCTATTGAAAAAGGTAGGGTCATGTGAATATCGGATTGGCTGAAATGTGGATACAAATGGTGTTACAACATGTAAACGTGCATTTTGAATGCATAATCATATTGTATATTGGTTGGTACAAACATGATCTTACAAGTAGCTAAAACAGGTAGATAAACTATTATTTATATAATAATAGAAAAAATTACCAATTAAGCTATAATTAAGTATATGGACAAAAAGGGGATTAAAAAAAAATCTTCACCTCGCATTAGCACCGAGTATTGGAACAGACTTAATTTGATATCTGTGTGTATGTAATGTGCATAAGGAGCACTATTTTTATGTGTAAAATTTGACGTGTCCAAACGATATTTGAGATCTAAAGGAATAAATAAGTTGGAATTTGGAGTTTGGTGTAGCAACAAAACACTTAATTAATAAGACCAGACAGTTAATAACTACCAGACAAATAAGAAATGTAATCCTACATATCCTAATTTCGTATCCTGGGTGGATACGGATCTTGGATATAAATCGCGTAAAAAAATTACTTTATCTCAACTTTTGTCAGGTTGAAACCTAGATACCTAGAAACCTAGATAGATGTATGACGATTCTTATTACTACCGACAGTGAAACCTAATGCTGAGGTATGTATGCATTGAGTGTTCACTTATACATCAACATTTTGATCTCTTGTCCATAAGTCTTATACCTTCTAACTAATACCTGAAATATGTAAAAGAAAGGATAACCTTTCGAATTAATATTCTAATACAAACACGCAACACAATCATGATCAACATTATATTGCGGCAAAAACATTGGTAGGCAATTTGGCAGCCCCAGAATACCTCAAGGGAAATCAAGTAATTGGTACCCATAATTTTACCGAAATAAACGAAGATTTACAATAATCACACTAAGCAGTATCTATCTTTAGGCCAACGTTAGATATGCTGCTAATTTTGTGTTAGTAGTAATATAATATATTATGTTCTAATTCTAATTCTGGGTGGGGGTGACTAAGCCTGCACTGACGTCCCGCATCAGGGTGTTTTGTGCATTGTCTCCCTGTTAACTAAAACCCTACCCTAGCCAGCCCAACTCCTTAAAATACCGGAGAAAGAATCTGGGTTGGCAACACCGATTGTTGTGATATGTTAGAGTTTATTAACTTTTGTAAGCCTGTCTAGATTCTAGTTTCTTTATGCAATTTATGGTTACGTTAATATATTGTTATAATTGTCGGCTTTCGTTGGTGGTAGCTTACCACCAACCACCAACGAAAGGGGTTCAAAAAACGGGTTCAATTCCCGACCAAGGCCGAGGTATATATATGTATGCAAACGTAATCAATGGCGTTTCATAATAAATTTTTTTGTTAATCGCATACAAATAATATTTTTAATGCAAAAAAATTACAGAGCAAACTCACCCAACCTTTCAAGATTGCTTCACTCACAGGCCACAAATCACCAGAGCTGGTGGCAGTACTTCTTTGGATGAACTACGTACCCTTGGCACAAATTCTACTGCTACTTTGGGACGCTCCTGTCAGAAAGAAAAAACCTGTAGGGGCTCTGAGGGTACTTACCTACGCAAGCAACATAGTCTCCCAGTTTCATGTGGCCTGCCCTCAATGGTTCAGGTGATGATGGTTCAGGATAATAATGTTCTTTAGGAAGCTTTGACAACTGTATCAGTTAAAAGAAATATAATTTTACCTAAAGCCAGCAATGTAGAAGCGACATCACCGAAAGCTCCTTGCTGCACTCTCCGTATATCGCCTGATGATATGACCAGTCCATGGAGACCTACTCCAGCCAGTTCCGACACGGAAGTAGAAGAGAGGATCGTGACACCTCGCAGGGAGCAGTCTAAGAGGGATACTGCCGTATTCTTGTTCCGCGACTTTTGTTCTCGTAGATGCCGGCCGATTTTCTGCAAAGAGCATTGTAAACTATAATAATCTAGCTACAAACTAATCATGTATAAAGTAATTGTTTTGGTAAATACCAAGTAAATAGGTATTAACTCACAGACACCTATGTTTTTCTCAATAATGCTTGTGGTGGGAATAGAACCCATAGCACAGAACTACCAACGTAACGTGAGTCGAAAAAAGATGCTAATCCAGGATATAAGCTATTCTGGTACCTAATTACATCCAAATCCATTAAGTCGTTTAAGCGTGAAGGAGCAACAAACACGTACAAACTTTCGTCTTGATAATATTAGTGTGATGGATGGATATTAGTTATTCGACCACGCCAGAACGGCTCAACAGATCTGGATGAAATTTGAGACAGATTATAATTTGAAATAGAACATAGGCTACTTTTTATCCTCGAAAAATATACGGTTCCCTCGGGATAGCCAACCGCGAGCGCAGCTAGTTTCTTAATATGAATGTCAATAGCAAAGTTATAGAAAATTCTTAGCTTCAACATATCTTGTAATAGCTCCATAAAAAGGTTTCCAATTATAAAAATATTGCCTGCCTTATATGATAGATTCCGAATAATTTGTCCGGAGGGAAACATTCCATTACCAAAATGAAATTGTAATATACGAGATGATATTAGCTTATTTTTCTATATTGTCAATATTTACTAAACATAGTGTTGTACTGTTCAACACTATGTGAAATGATGTTGGATTCATCAAATGATCGATTGAAATGAACTAATACCCCATTTACACATACGCACACTATTCGCTTTACTGTAGGTAAAAATATTTGACACGAACTACCGTTACAAACTCGTACGTAGGATTTGCAAAATTACGAGACGTTCGCTGGCGAATATTGTTCAAGTTCATATATTAATTTCTGTTTTAAATTTTTCTTATCTTGTTTGTTGTTTTTGAAAATAATATAATATTATATGTATCTATTGTACTAATGTATGTTCCTTTGTGTTTTAATTGACGTTTATTGTGTATTTCTAGTACAACGCATTAGATAAATCTGGAATGGTATATTTTAGACTTTATAATAATAATAAATAAATAAATTACATATAGCTGCGCTTACCATCAGGTGGGGCCATATGCTTGCTTGTTAACTAAGTGGTATAAAAAAAACTCGGTGCGACTTCTTTCGTCTCAAACTACCGTCGGGGTGGGCTTAAGTAGTATTGGTATTGTTATAGGCGGATGAAACCACCTTATATAAAAGGTAAATCAGGTTAGCAGTTAGCTTTGAGCTTGTTTTTCACTTTTGCTACATAAAAAAAAAAAGCTTGTCATGATACATTTCCTAAACCTACAATTGGTGATACGAAAAACTGTGTAAGCGAATTTGAAATTTAAATCGCACTAACCCCGGGTTTTATTATTTCAGTGGGCCGAACTAATACTATTGAAATTCAATTGGTGTTAAACAATTATTTCCGAAAATCGAACAGCCCACCGTCTTTCATAATTTTCGTCTGTATTACCATTACCAGAAGGTTCACATTCCCTCTCATAGCAACACGAATGCTTTACTGTCCAAATATCAGTCCTGTAACTGTATTGAGGTATTACGATTGTATTTGTCTACCGTCGGACGTAGAATCTGAAACTATACCTTTTTCGTTGGTTCAAACCATGCTCAAACACGAGTTCTCGTACAAATAACAGGAAATAGGTTATAAACATACAAGCGACTGTTTCAAAAATGAAATAAACCGACTTAGAAGTATGGAAGTTGGTTTATTTTATTTTTTATTTTAATCCTTTATTCCTACCACCTATTATTGTACCATAGCGGTACAATTTCTTCATGATATTTCTATACCATGCTATTTTAAATAATAACCATTTCTATATTTGTATATTACCCCGTAAGTAATATACAAATATAGAAAGAAACATACAGCCGAATTGAAAATTCCTTCTTTTTTTGGAGTCGGTTAAATGAGTTCAATGAATAAATCCCTCATTTTGGAAACAGCATTAACGATTTGGATGAAATTTTGTGTTTAAATAGGCCCAGGTACTTGAACAAGATAAAAAGGAATTGCTATCGTCTCAACCAAGAAAAAACTGAAATATTATCATCCAATGACAAGCGATTTGAAGTAATCTTTTATGCCCGTAATTGGCCTTTCTATATAAGCAATGCTATCGGTGAAATTATGCAAGATTTATGGTGTCAAATAGAATTTTGACACCATAAATCTTGCATAAATAATATAATAGTAACGACCAGACATAATAGGCATCACATTATATTTTTTAGATAACTGTATAAGCATTCTATCAGTTATCTATAATAGTTCCCATAGTACAAGCTATGCTTAGTTTGGGGCTAGATGGCGGTGTGTGAAATGTCCAAATATATTATTCTTATTATTTACCATTTCAAAACAACAACAAATTAGTAATACACTTTTTTAAAACATTGAAACATTAATGGGTAGCTTAATCTTTTCGAATCAAACTCAATCGTGACTTAGATAACTAGAAATGTGTTTCCCATAGTAAGAGTGGCAAATCAAGAAGCAGCAAACAAAGCCTATCGTTTGGCAGATCTCACGCGGCTCTGAGTAGGGTCCGATCGCACCTTTCCGTCGATGTGTCAATAAACGTCTTATAGTGTATGAACACGTTAGAATGCAGGGTCTGTGGGATTAATAAAATCTTTACTTTACGCTATGCTTAATTCCCGTACACTAAGATTTTACGATTACAATATTTATTTTATATCTTTAGCATCTTTAGACTACAGATTTGGTGGATCCATGTGCTGGGGTCCGGCTTTGAGTCACAGTTGTATATCCTTAAGCATATAACGTGTCACATTACATGCAAAGAAGTTTTTCCTAACGTACTGGTACAAATCACTCAGGTTTTTGTCTAGTTCAGGGCCAAAATTGGCTTTAACTAATTCTTCTTTAGATTTGGTTTGTATTTACATTTAGTTATAACACTTAATTTATGTGATCTGTAACTGTATTTTTAATACAAATAAAGAAAAATTTTATTATTTTATTTATTTTGTATCTCATTTAGTACACATTTTCACAAAAAAAAATTACAACATAAATTACTAAATAAACAGTATAAAAATATTGTAGTAAAAAATATATAAAAACGGAGGAATGCGTATCGCGAAATAAACTCTCAGGGCTAAGACTGCAGACATAGCAACCTCCTGACGATGCGTGCTGTGTCCAGGAGTACTGTGTCTGGCTCTGATCCATCCACTAAACGAGAGCTTAAAGATGTCGGTCGAAGCTCTTCACTATAAGTCCGTTCACCGACGACTATCGGGACGATAATCCCTGAATCCACCTCCCACATGGTGGTGATCTCGTGGGCCAAGTCAAGGTACTTGCTAAGCTTGTCCTTATCGGCCTTCACGAGATTAGCGTCATGTTGGATTGTGATTTTAACGATTATCGCCCGCCGCTCTGACCGGTCTGTTATCACGATATCAGACTTATTGGTGAAGATAGTGTCCGTGATAATAGACCGGTCGGAGCGGTTAATAGATAATAGTAATATTTTATTATTATTTCACAAAAATAGAAAGAAAGAAAGAAAAGAAGAAAATATATTTATTAATAACTATAACAAGGACATACAATACATCATAAAGTAGGTTAACTAATAAAAAAAATAATACAAAAATAACAAAATGTTGGTCTTTTATCGGTTTCCCTAATATTTTGGATTTATCCCGTAATACGTCAATACTTGAGAAAATTCAACTGAAAGAGCAGCATTTTATTACCTGAGCTAACGTCAACCTATAAAATTCAGAGTATATTTTAATAAAAGTCGTCTACATAGTAGAGTAGCGGACATAAATGAAATATCTCAGCCAAGCTCAGCCATGTGTGAAATTGAAATGTAAAATTTGAAATTTGGTTAGGTTTGGAGATAATTCTATAATGCGGGTTCCATAACATATCTCGCCGCTTTTAGCTGAAACAACACGAGGCACAATGTGTTTGTTTAACAAAATGGATAGAAATATGGAATTACTTTGATAGGGATGTTTTAATTACATTTTGTCCAGGAATTAAACCATGTTCTACTAATTCATTATTGTTTTAAACATGTTTTATACTCTGTTGTTGCATATAATGTAGAAAAAACGGTACAACAAGCTTTTGGGAAGTTATAGGGTGGTTTAAAAAGAACCTATTTTGCAAAACATCCTTTCTACCTGTCGTCATATTTTAGTTGGTAGTAAGCTTTTCCTTGTGCTGTTAATCGTGAGTTTGATAACCATCCAGGAAAAACATTTGTGTGACGATTGTTGTTCTGTATCTGGTTGTAAATTGTTATGTTATTATAAACAAAAAGAACTCTATCATTATTATCTCAGTGCTCTAACATTATTATCTCAACATGATTTAGGCTATTTATATTTAGTTTGAGGCTGCAAACTAAGCCATATATCCATGAAAATTTATTTTATAAGCTACGGAGATATCTGCTCAGAATCCGAACACGCCTAAAACGTAGACTGAAAGGTTTGAGGTATACTACTACTTAAAATGTAGTCGAATCTATTAATGGTATATTAGAAAAAAATCTCCAGGTATTGTCTTAATTCTCCATATAGTCTAATGTATTCACCGCTTTATACAGTATTGAATTAAATACAGTATTGTAATGGGTATCTTTCATACCTTAGTAACGCATCAGATTTGTTTATTTTATAAAAAAGCCCTACAAACGATTACATTTAAATAATATTTGAAGTCATCTACATCCCTCTAGCTAATTAGTTAATTAAAATCAACGAGGCCGTTAAAATATTATACGTTTCCTTCGGAAATATTATGACAGACCATTAGACACACAACATTCAGTCAAATTTAAATACCACCAAATTAAAAGTTCATTATTTTTATCATTTCGATAATGTGGACAATGTACATCATATAAAAAATTTACGTATCACATTAAATATACAAATCAACAATACAACTATAGTATGCAGACATAATAATAAAAAATCAAGGTTTATACAACAAACTTGCTAGTGGCAAGCTTTATAAATTCATAGCAGGATCGGATCCTTATACGCTGAACAACCCGCATCCATGCTTGAGGAGCGGAGGAATTGGGGCATTCCTTATGCTCAGTGAAGCAAAGGAATTGCTAATATAGATAGAGCCTGAACTAGACTACCGCAGTTCATCCTGGACAGACTACGGGTAATATATATTAAGGGTTATGGATTTGCACACGCGTGCATAGTTATACTCCTAGTTTTTAAGCACATTGGCTGATTGAGGATTTGAAGAATCAATTCAAAGCAGTTAATATTGTTATATATAGGCCCCTTAATGACATACTGAATATTGTACTAAGTTTTTTACTATAAAGGTTATGAACATTCAACAATCCAGTAACCCCTTCAAGTAGCAGAAAAACATGTCAAGTTCGTCAGGAGAAGTACTGCCACCGCACCTGGTAATCCACCGCTGAGTAGCGGTGCACTCGCATTGCTGTATTCCGTATGCGTGTGGGTGCCGGTAACATCCCCGTCTCGGGTAACGGGCACGTCTTGGGTCTTCTCATACTTCGGTCGAGGAAGACCTAAGTCGTATACCGACATTTTAGTTATATAAAAAAAGTTTTATTATTATCTATACCTGTAGAGCAGTGTGGTCTCCCGCGCATCGCAGCGTGTGAGGTAGATCGCAGGAGCACTCGGCGGATGGCCGCGCGCTCAGCACCGGACACCGCCATTGGCTGGCCGATTGTGACACGCAGCACAGTACGGCTACTGTCACCATGACCCACATTCTGGGGACAGAGGACACTCATTACACATCTCTATTAGAACACTCTCGATCTGGTCAGAACTTTGATGGATGACCGCTTAGTGGTGTTTGGACTGATAGCTTCTGTGCTGCGTAGGCAGATTAAGATGTCCCGGTTTTACTAGTCGTTAAATCGACTTGAAAACTCCGACACCAGAATTAGCCACCTATTCACACTAAAATATGAAGTACACATTAATTTTAACGGGTTTCTTGTTTGTTCTTCTAAAAGGTCGGATAGGGTTTGAACATGCGCTAAACTTAGAAGAACTGGTCTTATAGGTACATATTTATTAGAAAACAATAGTTTTTTTTAAGAATTCAAAGTATTTCGTATATTTTTTATTTATATCTTGAGCAGCAATTGGTGGATGAAGGATAGATTAAAGTGATTGATTAGTGATTAGTGAGAAATTCCTTGAAATAAATGTTTTTAGATATATCACAGTTTTTACCAAACTGAGCAAACCTTTTATAGCTATTAAACTACACTCAATATATGTAAGACAAAAACAATAATTGCTCAGAGCAATGCTAGCCGCTTTCAGACTATTTTCCTTTACTCTTTGGTCATAGTAAAAAACTTGCTTCCACAGCTCAGTTGGTAACAGCTCTGCATTCTGCGTTGTAGGTCATGGTTTCTATTCCCATCAAGGACAAACAGTTTTGTGTCTAACATAGAAGTGTGTTCTGTGCTGGGTAATAATATCTAATAAGTATTCGTATGTGTTAAGAAAAAGAACTATATAAGTATTGTATCAGTAATCTCGTTCATAGTATATCCTACGCGTAGTTTGAGTTTAGCGCTGTGTGAAATGTCCATATTCATTTATATACTGGCGCGTATAACCGCGTTTAGCCATACATCACTTTTTTGAGATAGTCTATGTGCTATTTCTGACTTAATCTATCTCTGTGCTAAATTTCATTCAGATCTGTTCTGGCGTGATTAAGTAACAAACATCCATCCAAACTTTCGCAGTTACAATCGAAAGATTTACCTTCAGTTACGGAACCATACAAATATGTCAGTGTGCCAAACATTAAGATGTTCTAGCAGTCCACAAATATGTCTCACGCACCTCCTCATAAACAGCGTGAAGTAGCATAAAAGTGACGCGAATGGCAACCCCGGCGGTAATACGGTAATAACGGGCCACTTGTATAAGAATTGGTGCTGCAATGCGCGTGGATGCGACGTAATAGACCACTTTAATTGAGCGACGGCGGTGGGGTCGCATTCCATGAGATTTTAGCGGCTATTTCGAATCAGCGTCTAATGCTGGGGGATTGAATGCCCTTAGAATCCCTATACGTGTCTTGAGTGGTGCGGGGGAAGCATCCCAAAGTAGCAGTAGAACTTCTGCCAAATTCATCCGGAGTATACCGATAATCATTAGTGCACTGGCGTCGCTGGTGGAAGGGTGTGGGTGCCGGAGAAATTACACAAAGTCTTTTCATACTTGGATTGGGTAGGATCTAAGATGAATTGCTGTTATTATGGGCAGAGGTAACCATTTAACACCAGCTGGGCCTTGAGCTCGCCCCGTAACTTGTGGAACACCGAGTGGAAAACCTTGAAAGTTGAGGGCGAATTTCTATTGGTCTTTGATCTATTGGAGTAAAATTTTAACTCCAATTTGGTTTTAAGACAAGCCCGTTTTGAGAACAAGTTAAATTTTTCAAGTGAAAACTTGTTGATTTACTTGCTCTATGGGAACCACATTAATAGAATAGTTACACTATTTTTTGTAATAACATAAAACCCATTTTCTTTAAGATACAGAACAAAAATCTATGCTTGACACCCAATGTATGAATATATCCTGGATGAAATTTTAATCCTTGCACTATAGTGCACAAGGAAGAGTAGTAGCAACTATCACTATTATATCATAAGCTGTGAGGACAGTCATATACATAACATTCAAAACTTTAGAACTAATGTTTGGCGATACCTCTTTGAACCACTGCTATTATACGAGACGGCATACATGGCTCCTATACAGATGATTTTCCTCTAGAGAAACAATAATGTTGCTAATAAATCTTGATAAACACGACGGATCAAAATTACCACTATGCATAGTGCCTCTTAGGAGTTCAGAAAATCCTTAAACGCATTACCTCTAATAGCACTTTATATTACTAAGACTCCTTATAAATACCTTCCTTATTAGATATTAAAATATCTGCGAACGTAAAGTTGCAACTCAAATAGGAAAAATGGAAACAATATCGCAAAATCTTCGGAACTACAAAGAAAAAGTTCGTAACAAACACAAACCGTGTAGCTGTTTCTCGTAGATATTTGCTACGGCGTAGCAGATCGTAGCACTTTTCCACTCGGATACTGGAAAGTAGCTAGAGGGATTTTTGTAGGTAAAAAGAAATTTTTAGTTCGCCTTAACCATTCGAGACAGTGTGATTAGCTCTCAAACCAAATTTTGCTTTTATGTAATGTTTTTTCCTAAATACAAACTTTTTCTTATAATATCGAAGATAATTTTTTTTTTTTGTTTTTAGTTATACTTGTTTTTTTATTAAAGCAATAAATATATGTCTTAATATTTTAGATTCGTTTTAAATACGGACACAACTTTTTAATTCAAATTTATTAAAACGCTTAAAAAAACGTATAGAAACGCTTTAATTCCATGACTCTTGTCCACAGGTTTGTCACTAACAAGAGGAAATTACCCGACAATTGGTCGCAGTAGGTGACGGGCGGCCGTCGACCTGATCTGTAATACAACTCGAGTCTTTTTACCCGACTACAGCGAAGCAAAAAGACAGGGTTATGATTTTGACCGGTATGTATGTATGTTCAACTGTGCCCTCATAACTTCTTAACCTAATCTGACAAATGAGATTTCGTTAGAAGCGTCTTGATTCTCCACTGGTTATAAGCTATGTCAAGTCACATTAAATTCAATACGGCGCCGGATGAAAACTAAAAAAAATATTATTTTGTAATGCCGTGTTAGGTACCAAATGAATAGTTTTAATTATCAGAATTCAAAAATATATATATAATGTTAGGTTTTGCTCCCAGATTTGCTGATCAGGCTTGAGATGTGAGACAAAAATATTTTGGCGATCTCCACTCATAACAACAGTAATGCGACTCAGTATAAAATTTGGATTACCTATACATATAATATAACACCGAGTTACCTGTTCATCTTATATTAAAACCTAGTTAGTAGCAGGTATTTTTCTAGCTGAATAATATCGTTATCCATAAAAATAATTATAATTATCAGTCAAATATAGAATAATCAAACTTATACAAAAATAGCCAGTTACTAAGCTACTCTTAAAGCTATTCCGCTTAAAATCTTAACATATATTTTCGTTAATATCTCTAAGCACAAATAATCCTAATAAAAGTGAAAATAAACATTAAATTGTGCAAAGCTTAGGATTGTCACCTTTTTAATAATCCTTCGTAAGCAGGATAAGTAAAGCTCGTAAAGGACCAAAGAACCTAATAAAATATTAGTAACATATTGCCTCTTAAGGCTATATGGGTGCTTACTCAAACCAAATTACTTAGACCTTTAAAATATCCACCAGCATCCAACATTTAACCAAAACTTGTCCAGCATTGAAAGGTCTAGAAATACTGGCCTTTTTGTACCACGATATATTATCAAGTGTTTTTGACACAGGGATGAGAGAAGTACACAGTGCGTTTGCAAATACCTTTTAGAAAGGGTCAGTTTTTATTGTTATTCTAAAATTTATAAAACACCTTTGCGTAATCTGGCTATGTCGTTTAGCTTTTGGCCCGAAGCTATCCGTCTGTTTGTTCGGAAATAATAATAAATATTGTTTTATTTGTGGTGCGTTTGCAAATATTTATGATTAGCTAGCTTTTAGCGTAAATCAATCTAAACGGACTTGTATTTTTTGCATTAAGATATCCTGGTAGATTTCATCCAAATCCATTGAGCCGTTTGAGCGTGAAGGAGTAACAAACACACATACATACAAACATTCGCCTTTATTATTATATAGAATACTATAGTGATAGAGGAAGACCTAGGACTAGACTAGAGGAAGACTAGAGGAAGTCTAGAAAAGACTAGAAAAGTCGCATGGTTGTTGTTATGCGCGGCAATAACCATTTAAAAGGTGGATCGTTTGTTGGTCGTTTCGTAACTTTAGTCGCGTAACAGAAACTAAGACCGTACGATCAGTAAAATTAAAATAGCACTAGATTAAAGTGTATCAAGATGATAATAAAATAAGCTGAGATATTCAGTGAAGCTTTGAGTGATTTTAGTACTCACTTAAGTATTTAAAATCATAAACCTCCTGAGATCAGCTCGGCGAGGTACTCAATATTCAAAGCCCGAAGCATATTAGTTAATCTTATGGCCGGCTTGTACGATATGCCTAAAACTATGCTAGTATAGATTGTACAGACTATGAGAGTTAAAAGTTTCTAGAACAGAATAATCAAAGAAATTATGTGACAACTTATTTGTTGAAAACTATCTGCCATTTTAAAGTGTCGTTTGAACGAAACAACACTTTAGACTAGCAGTGCTTTGGTAAATTTAAGTGCTTTAAAAAAATAAGTACGGCGAATAATTAACTAAAAATAAATTAAATTAAATAAACTATTAGGTGTGTGAATATGACTCCGCCCCTTTTTGTCAAAATAAAACACATTTGTTCGCTTACAAAATTAAAAAAAAAATTATTGAAAGTATGCTCCATCTGCAGCTACAACCTTCGCCCATCGTTCAGGTAGTTTTCGTATTCCTTGCTGGAAGAAGTCCTGGTCTTTTGAGCTTATCCAGTTGTCAATCCAAATTTTGATACTTTCACATGAAGTAAACTTTTCTCCAGTAAGGTCTGTCTGCATCGTCCGGAATAGGTGGTAATCCGAAGGAGCTATGTCTGGTGAATATGGCGGGTGGGGTAACACTTCCCAGTCCTGTCCCTCTAAATATCTTTTTACGACTTCTGCGGTATGCGGTTTGGCATTGTCATGCTGAAGAACTAATTTGTTATGTCTATTCACCCATTCTGGTCGTTTTTCTTCTATGGCTCGCTTCAAACGCATTAGTTGTCGTCGGTAAACTTCTCCATTAATAGTTTCAGAGGGTTTGAGCAACTCATAATATACAATACCTTTCTGATCCCACCAAATACAGAGCATGACCTTGGCACAGTGAATATTTATTTTTGGCTGTGATGGGCCTGGTTCGCCTGGTTTCACCCAAGCTTTTTTGCGTTTAGGATTTTCGTAGTGTATCCATTTTTCGTCTCCTGTGACTATCCGATGCAAAAATCCTTTTCTTTGCTGTCTTTGAAGCAGCATTTCACAAATGGTTTTCCGACGTTCCATGTCTCTTTCTTTTAAATCATGTGGAACCCAGTCACCGGCTTTTTGAATCATTCCCATCATTTGTAAACGCTTTGCAACAGTTGAACGATCAACATTTAATGCTGCAGCTAATTCTGATTGAGTTTGGCAAGAATCTTCCGCCAATAATGCTTCCAATTCAGCATCTTCAAATTTTTTTGGTGGTTTTCCATGTTCTTTATCCTCAGTACTAAAATCGTTATTTTGAAATCGTCGAAACCATTCCTTGCAAGTTGTATTAGACGGAGCATGCTCACCATAAATCTCCACAAGCAAACGATAAGTTTCCGCTGCAGTTTTCTTCGCAATAAAATAATGTAATAACACTTCCCGCAAATGACGTTTATTTGGAATAAAAACCGACATTTTCGAAAAGGTGAAAACAATTGTTGCTTACACTTCAACCAAATATCATAAAATGCGTTAGATAGCTGACATTCAGTACTATCGAATACAAGTATGGTCATTTATTAGTACACGTAAACAATACTAAAAACGACATCTGTTGAGAAAGGGCGGAGTCATATTCACACACCAATATATAATAAACAAGTCCTTTTTTTTGTTATCAATTTAAATTATTGGGCATTGGACACACTGTGAATCAGTCTAATCCCGCCACTAAGTGGCAGAGGACACCGTGGGTTTTTTAGTTTATTTGTCTATTTGTAATTGCTGTATTTCTAATTAAAACTAATTGAGACAGACAGACGAAAACATCTGTCTGTCTCTCCGCTAACTTCTAAACTACGCAACATATCATTTGGTTTTCATTATCATTTAGATTTCTGTAAAGTTTTATATTGTATATTATAATACATGCATATTATAGTGGAGGAAAGTTGAGAATTTCAACATTTTGTGATTCAATAGTTTGTGTAAAATTATATTTTTTGCGCTTACATTGCTAATGCTGGTTAATCGTTACGAAATAGATAAAAATGATGACCTGCAGAATTGTATTATTATGACCTACGACAAACTTTGTACAACTGTGTATAACAACTGGGGTGGGTCGACCTTCATTTATAAACAAAATAAACAACATTCGCTTCCAAGAAGTTCAAAGTCTGCTACAAACCCAAGTGTTTGAATATCACCTCTAAACCTAGTTGTTTATTTATAACTAGACGGTCAAGTTGTTTTAGCCTCCAGAAATTCAGACGTAGTTCCAAACAACTGAATAGAAACTTGTATTGATGTTTCTTGCAAGTTGCTCCACGATTTTGAAAACGATTTGTTAAAGCACAAGTTTCGGTCGACAGGTTGAGTGCAGCTTAAAAGAACAGGATAGTATACGGTTCAGTGAACCAAACAAAATTCGAGAAGGAAGGAAGGAGTTTTTCTCCTACGATTTGGTTTTAGAAACAATTGCTTTGTATAATCACGCTAATATTATAAAGGCGAAAGTTTATATGTATTTGTGTGTGTATGTGTGTGTGTGGATGGGTGAGTACGTTTGTTACTCCTTCACCCAAACGGCTCAACAGATATGGATGAAATTTGGTACCCGGATAGCTTATATCCTAGATTATATCCTAGATAATATTGAATAGTTTGGAACTAATAAGTTTATAGAACACAACGTTGCCTATTATGTCAGGTGAAATCCATCTTTCATTGAGCGCGACTATTAGCGCCCAATTATATATACACATATTTATCTGATGGACGCGCATGCGGACATCTGGTAGGACAAATCTGTGCCTATATCCCAGCAACGATGCTCAGTTCTGTAAGTCAGACACTGTCAGATATAACTTACGGGTAATTACGTGCGTAATGGCTAACTAACCACGTATGCCGCTGGGAAAGCTTGACTGACTTGCAGACAAGATCTGTCGGGAAAATCCGAGCGTGGATATCCATAACCAAGGCTGTGAATTTGGGATTCTAGGGTAACTGTGTGCACATTAAGTTCAGGGTACGATGGTATTTACCAATATAGGTAGATTTAAAAAAGAGGCTGTATATCCGGGACTAAAAGAATAGCTGATTTTCAGAATTCTATATTATTACTTCACACCGTTCAAATCCTTTTATGCGTCGCCGTTGGGAACAAAATATTGATTAGAATTCATTTTGTTGTTACTCTTGGTATTGTATCCATGGATCCATGAACACTAGTGAACGAGTGAATAAGTAAAAGAGTTAGTTCTGGATCCAGCGTTCTATTAAAATAGTAAATAAATAAATATACATTTCACACAGCATCGTCTAGCCGCAAACTAAGCATAGCTTAATCTGGAGTCAACAAAACTCACAAATCATGGTAAATATCTCGGTAACACGAATAATAATAAGCATAGCTTGTACTACGGTAACTGGATAAGTGATAGAATACTTATTATATATAGTATTTTTTTAGTAAATACATACATATAATACTTATTGACAATCAGTTTTTGAACAAACATATATGTTTGTTATACGATTACTTGTCCTGGGTAGAAGTTGAACCCACGACCTAAGCGCAGAAGGCTACCACCAACTGAGATATGAGGCCAGGCAAATTACATAGTATAAGTCTCACGGACGACAGTACTTTGAACTAGTAGGTAGATCCTGCATGTCGAAATTGAATTGTGCAACAGCGAAGTCGTACGCTCGACGACAAAAGTGAGAGAACTATACAAATACCTCATGAGTACAATACATGAAAAACAACAAATGAGTATACTCAATGTATACTCGTCGAAAATTAATTTCAACCAAGCAGAGCTTAGATGCACTGCTAGTAGAGCAAAGGAAACACAAAAAACTTTTATTGAAAATGTAAGTAGTGAGACTTGTTTCAAGACATGTTGCGAGACTTGTTGCAAAACATGTCAAATAAAAATATATTTTATCTTATCATTCGCGCAGCTCTGGCCTATCGAATACAATCATCAGCAAAGTTTGATCATATTATAACTCATAGCTAAGTTGATAGAAGCTCTGCCTTCTACGCTGTAGGTCGAGGGTTCGTTTCCCACTCAGGATAAGCATTTGTGTGACGATCATAAATGTCTGGGTATATATATATACATACACATTATAAGTACATTTTAAAAAAGCTATATGCTATGTATTCTATGAGGAATCTGTTTTCCCAACAACAAACTAGTTCGGGGTATGGGTGCCAGCATGTAAATTTTTTTTTAATGTGTTTTTCGTTTGTGTTACTTTTGTTGCTCACTGTACCAATGCATTACACGATATGGGCCGTGGGAGTTAAGGAGAAGTACATTCAATGATTGAGAGTTATCTTTAGCTGGGTTAATTAAATAAATGGCGAAGCTTACCTAGATATTCTTGACAGATCATCTGAGTTAAACAACTTTCCGCCTACTAAGTACTTGGATGGGAGACCGTCTCGTGGTATTTTAACCGAACCCTTCCGTGGGAGGTGCATTAAGATCGGTCCTAGCTATACTAGTCAATAAGTCATTTCGAAGACCTTAAGAATTTCGGAGATGGGAGGCTTAAAAGTCTGGCACCAAAGTTGACCAATTAAAACACGAAATAGACAAAAATGATGACAGTAGTTTTCGAGAACCATTTGCAACTCAGACAATTTGAGAAAAACCATTTTCCCGGGATTCTAGATTGTCCAAATGAATTTCAATAGTTATTATATATTTATATTTAACTAGCGGAAAACTGACGTGTGCCAGTATGCTAAAAAAGAAATATATTTTGTGCATAATGCCATTGTTTTAGTGGTCTAAAACCATCCTCGCGTTATTGTTTTTTTAATGAAACCGGTTTGGGGCACATCCGTAGGATAGCAATAAGACTTGGATGTTCCCTTGTGTAAGTGTGGAAACTTTCAAGTAACAACCGTTGCACCATTTTCTCTGAGGATTCTAAGACGTATTTATAGTAGTACTTACTATAAATAATTATAACCTCGCACATATTTCTTGTATTTCACGGTATTTGGTGTATTTGTATACATTGGTATGTAGTATTTCCCGTACAAACTTTGTAACAAGATAATTCTGTTGTTCCAATAGCTCATGCGATTTACTTAGCAACATAACTCTACATTCATCAATATTTGCCGACCACACGTCGCCTTAAATCTTGCGTAGACGGCTCAAATAGGGCGAGTTTGCCAAATGGATAATTGGGCGGGATCGGGCATTGCACACAGGGCACTCTGCGTGGGCGGCTGCATCTGATCCTCTTATAACCAAGGTAAGTAACTGAAGATTACTTACTACTAATACAAATATTATTTATTGTTATACAATGTACTACGTTTTTCCCGGGAAATTCAGATTGTCCACCTTAATTTCAATCGTTATTATCTATATATATTTAAGTAGCGGAAAACTAACGTGTAACGTAAAAAAAGGAACACAGTTTGAGCCTAATGCATAGTTTTAGTGGTTATCTACAATAGTCCCCATAGTACTACGAGTAGCTATGCTAAGTTTGGGGCTAGATGACGCTGTGTGAAATGCCTATGAACATTTATTTATTTATCAGAGTGTTAATGATGACTACAAATGATGGTAGAACAAAAGTGTGCCCATTTTGGATATAAAATATTAAATATGTAGATTACTGCATACATAACACCATATCCAAATCAGCCTTTAATATAAACATAGCAAGGACACTTAGGAATGCTAAGTGGAAGCTTTTACTGCAAACCAGGCTTGTTATAAAATCGGTATCATCATAATCAGCATCGCAACATCCCCATCCATTCATCCATCCATCCATTGATCGGCTTCGACATGGTGGAGCGCTAGTAACGTAAAACAATTAAAACAATTCAAACCCTTGTCAATGTTTTGTATGAATGCGGCAAGATAAAAATTGCAGGTAAAGTTACAATCTGAATATATTATATTATAATGCGCTAGCTGCGCATTATAACATACAGGTTGGAAGCGCAGTCAAATAGGCGTCGCTTACGCGTTCTCGTCTAGAGTTCTTTAAAAAACAACATTTGTTGTCGTTGTTTTCAATGAATTTAGATTAAATTGTTTAATAGCCAAGACATGATTATACAATCACATAAGAAAGAAAGAAAAAAATATTTTACTCTCGCAAACTGTATACAAAAAATCACAATACATAAAAATTAAAATAATAATAAAATAAGACTTAAAAAAGAAATATCATATTTGAATTGTCTTTTTTTTTAAATTTATGAAATTGTCTTCCTTAGTTGATGAACCATGTAAACATTAAAACTTTGTCGAAAAACTGTGTTTATCAGATATTTTCAATTAAATAACACGGAGAACATTTACGTACGTCACTATTACTCGACTGGTGAAGTCTGTATTCTTCTATTGAAATTATTTATGAATATTTGGTTCTAGGACATGTCGTTTTCCTTTCGCCGTGTTGAGAATATGGTCATTTCGCAAATACATTTGTCAAGGGAAATTCTCGCATTCATTAAACTAATCATTTAATATGTGGTCCTGTTCTTTTCCAATACATTGTTTTTAATTCATTTTTAACATACAAAGACCAAAATAAATCATATTTTTTACTGTTTTGAGTTACAATCCGGTATCATGTCCCAAAATGAATTTATATTGAATACAGACAATATCAATCTTTATGAATTCGATGTTATTGGAATATTTTTTCATCACGATTTTAATTAAAATTCTCCCTGTTATTTACGAGTGGCAAAATGTTTGGGTTTTTGATAAATATTGCTTTATTTCGTTTTTATTACTAACAAACTTCAATAAGCTTAATTCCGCTGTAGTCTTTTTTAATATTTGTTACGCACAATTGACTTATTTGGTTGTTTTTTTTTTTGTTTTTATAATATTGGCAACATTTTTAACGAACGTATGTAAATCGACGGCAATAATAATATCTTCAGCCTTTTGAAACGAGGCTTACAAGAATCTTTTCTTTTTATATGTGATCTCAAACCGCCGTTTACTCTTTACACTTTTAGAAATGTTCCATTACTGTTGTTGGCCCCGGCTTCGCACGGTTAACTGAGTATATATACTCAGTTAACCGTGCGAAGCCGGGGCGAGTCGCTAGTTTATTTATATAGGAGACTGCCAAATTCAACGTTAATCCTTAACGTACCCTCGGCCAACTTCAACGCAAATAAAATAAAATCACACATATTTCCATAATCAGATTTACATTCATCATTTTTCTCCGGAATGAATCCCTAGCGTATTGACAGTTTATTTAACCCATTAAACTGATGACAAGGTATTTTATATACTGGACAAAAATAATTTGTGGTAATGCTACGCACTTTTAATGAGCATTTACGAGTACATGCTCACTTATTCATTATACTTCTACTCGTATTTATCTATATATAAGCCTTTTAATGTTCCAACACAAGGCTGCTCTAGATGATTGAGAGTATTCTTATTCGTATTCTTTGATCTACCACGGGAGCCCAATCCAGATTGTTAGATGTCGCATGTCTTAAAATGTTTGATCCTAACACATTGCGGTTTCCTCATGTTGTGTTCCTTCACCGTTCTTCAGCGTGCGCACATAAACTCTTCAAGTGTAAAACTCTTTGGTGCAAGTGTGGGTTTCAACCAGTGATAGATGAAACCCACACTTGCACCAGATTGTGCCCTGGGCACAGTCTTTGTGCCCTTGGGCCACCACGCGCTCGTACTCGTATGAAACAATGTATTAATTGAATCAACTAAATGGGCCGATTTAATGATAAAACCACCGGAAGCGTAGGAATCCGTAAAGTTTCTATCACCGTAACTGGAACAAAGTGAATAATCCCTTGCCATGATCCGCGAACAAATGCTAACAAACTAACATTTAATTAATGCAACTCTAAGCTCACCCACTCGTGTGCGGAACAAAAGTTCCTAAAATATCCAAAAACAAGCGCCTGAGGCGTCGTTCCGTTCCATAACTCCGTTCCGGTGAGCCGTCGGGTGCTGGGGCGTACAGACGAGACGTTTCATACAGACGAACCAATTTGCCGGTTTAAAATAATCTAACTTTAATTCTATCATGGTTTTGACGGTAGAACTTGTGCCAAGTTCGTCCGGAGGTACTGCCACCTGGAATCTGCGCCTGAGGCGTCGTTCCGTTCCATAACTCCGTTCCGGTGAGCCGTCGGGTGCTGGGGCGTACAGACGAGACGTTTCATACAGACGAACCAATTGTGGTTAAAAAATAATCTTACTTTAATTCTATCATGGTTTTAGTAGTAGAACTTGTGCCAAGTTCGGCCAGAGAGGTACTGCCACTACACCTGGAATCTGCCGCCGCTGTAGTGTTTACATTGCTGTGTTCCGATGAAATCACATGCGCTTGAGACGTAACATCACCGTCTCGAGTAACGGACGCAACGGGATGCGACTTGAGTCTTCTCATACTTGGGTCGGGGAGGAACTAAGTCGTATTGCAATTGTTATGGGCGGAGGTGACCACTTAACATCAGGTGGGTCTTCAGGTCGACCCGTCACTTTAATTACATAAAAATTATTAAATTAAAAAAAACGTATCATTAATTTGTGTATCTGATTGTCTGTATCGCCAGAAACAGTATCATAATACTGTGTGCACAAAGAGAGCGGTGCTACGGAACGCACCTCCACCGACGTCGTTTTAATTGAGTTTCAAGTTTTTAATGCCGAGTTTTGGTTGTTATATAACGACTTCATTTTGCCTCATAGTGGCATGGATAATACCTACTGTTTTTGGATTTTGTACGGTTTTTAATGATAGCAGTGAAAAAAGTTTTTTGTTTTAGCCAGATAATGAACAAAAAGGCAAGCGAACTCTATTTACGTATTATTGAAGGATACCTAACGAGTACTACGCTAAAAAGAGAAATATATTTTGTGCCTAATGCATTGTTTTAGTGGTCTAAAACCATCTTCGCGTTATTGCCTTTTTAATAAAACCGTATGGATGGTTTCAAAGACTCTAACGAACATGTTTTATGAGTATATATAATATAAAAATAGGATAAATGATTTACTGGATTCTAGATGTCCGCGTCCGTAGATGAAAACCCTCAGAGTGCCGAATTGTCGAAAGTTCACCTGGAGAAGAACTACCTCCACATCTTATGATCTGCCGCCAAGCAGTGGTGCACTTGCACGGTGGAAGTTTGTGGATGCCGGTGAAATCACATGCGCATAAGACCTATCATCCCCGTGTCGGGTACGATGGGTTGCCACTTGAGTTTTCTCATACTTCGGTCTGGGAGGACCTAAGTCGTAATATAAAACAATATTAAATCTCAAAAAAATTTACATGCATAAGAAAATAGCACAATCAGAATGTTTATCGTAAAATGACGTGATCATAAAAGATTAGAGGAAGCTTTACGAGTCTTAAAATAATTTAATAAAATGAAAGAAAAAAAGTAATAAATTATAATATTATAATTTAATTAAAATATGAACTAGCTGTAAAAATATTCCCAAAACTACCAAAATATCAATGATAAAGTCATCCGTTAAGATAATACAAAAATAGCACTATGTTATTTCTAGTAGGTACAGCCAAGACCTGAAATTTCATTTCGCATGAGTGATCTCAAGCTTCGACATCTGGATACAGTTCCAGTACTTTCACAGAGCATGGAAACGATGAACACACTGAGTATCGTAGAGACGGCGACTGTCTTGTGAAATAGGGTGATAGTACAGTATAGGGTGATACTGTCGAAATCGTTTTTTTTTTAAATATCAAAAAATACGACTTCGATATTTTCATGCCTTATTTCCTACATCCAAATCGGTATACAACGGGCTAAGAAAAAAGGTCACAAAAAAGTAAAATACGTAATTTTGTTTACTTGAATCATATGTTTATTTATGTTATTTTTTTATTAAGTGACGGTACGGGCTGAGGGCTCACCTAATGGTAAGTGGCGACCCCCGCCCATGACAACAATTAAACGACTCAGTATAAGAGTTGGATCTTACACTGAGTCGCATTCATCCCGCTGCGTTCATCACCCGAGATGAGGATCATACGTCTCATTGTCTCATTGTGCGCAAGTGATTTCACTAGGACCCACACCCTTCCACAGGAAAACAGTAATGCGAGCACTACTGTGTGGTGACAGATTCCAGGTGTGGTGGCAGTACCTCTCCGGACAAACTTGGCATTGGATTGAACACCCAAACTAGAACTTGGCAAAAGTTCTACTGCTACTTTCGGTGGTTTTTTAGCACCACCCAGGGGATGCGCGTAGGAATTCAAAGGCCCGACGGATGCGAGACATACCCCTCAAAAATTAGAATAATCTCAATAACAAACCTATTTTGTCTTTGTCTATGCGCCGATAATAATAATCTATCCTTGCCCCACGCGCCTCGTATTTATCGTTCGTCTGTATTTTGTTTGCTCTCTGCGAAATTACAAACGCCACTGATGTGCTTTGTTTCGTTTTAATACATTTGAGAACATGTTTCGTGATAAATTGGAATGCTCATTATGAAGCATCATGCTACCCTTCTAAAGCCGTGAAGGTAGGTGAAGTATATTATGAATATACGAGACTGTTAAGTGAGCGAAGAAGATTTGTATCTTTCTTTATCTATTTGCTTCTATTTTGTTTTTTTGCTGACCTAACTGATGGTAATTGATTAACTCCGACCTAAATCGTATCCCATTGCGCTCATCACCTGAGATGGAGATGTTCCATCTCATGCACCTGTCATTTTAACGACCTGTTGTGCTTAACAGCAGATTACCAGGTGTGGAGGCAATACGAACTAGCCCAAGATCTACTACTACTAAGGTTGAGAAGTAGAATTAGTATTTATGATTTAATCCAGAAACAAAGGTACCATAGATGATATCGCTTGAAAAAGTTAGATGCGCAATAACACCTATTCAAAACGCTGACGAACTTTTTGTGAATAAACCTGCAAGTTAGAAAAATACTTTATTCCGCCTTTGTGCCCGCAATAAACTTTTCGCAAATTCTTTATTGAATGCAAACAATATAACAAACATACAATAAGTTATCGACAAAAAGAATGTCCAAAGGTAAATTTAGCCCTATTAAGAGTTTTCTTTCAGCAATTCCTTGAGACTAGTGAGAGATGATAATAGTGAGAGTGATTGGGGGGTCCATTTGCTCGCGTCCGTAGGTGTGTACCCTTTGATTCCCTACACGTACCCCCTGGGTGGTGCTAAAGGAGCAATCAAAAGTAGCAGTAGAACTTGTGCCAAGTTCATCCGGAGAGGTACTGCCACCACACCTGGAATCTGCCACCAAGCAGTAGTGTTTGCATTACTGTGTTCCGGTGGAAGGGTGTGGCTGCCGGTGAAATCACATGCGCATGAGACGTATCATCCCCGTCTCGGGTGATGGACCCAGCAGGATGAATGCGACTTAGTAAAGATTTGGATCTCATACTGAGTCGCGCGCATTACTGTTGTCATGGGCGAGGGTCACCACTTACCATCAGGTGGGCCCTCAGCTCGTTCCGTTACACATTCAAATAAAAAAAAAAAAAAAAATAGTAGTAGGGATTTGCCACAAACAAAATTAAAAAAATATGAATCCGGTCTAATTAAAACTAATACATATCTATGTATTTTCATAAGTGTACATAAGGTATTTTTCTACAGAATGTCTCGCACAACGGAACTGGTGCTGATCCTGGCTACCCTGAGTCTAGTGAGCACCGCCCAGGGTCATCTAAAGACATTCTCACGATGCCAACTGTCCAGAGAGCTGTTGCGATACAACTTCCCTAGAAGCCTCATACCTAACTGTGAGTATAAACAAACAAACATTTACGCACTCATATCTTTGCACTAGGATGTCCTTTGTCGCAGTAGCCACCCACATAATAACACAAACCAAAACAAACTTTATGCTCATCGCACAAAGTTTACCTCGACTTGGATTATAACTCAGGACCCCTTCGCAGACAAGATTACTACAACTAAGCTATAGAACCGTATACATACTTTATCTATAATATATATAAGAATATACTATTATACGTTATGAATTTTATTCTTAAACTGCATATGCATTTATGAGCACATCACTCGATAACGACCAAATTACCAATATAAAAATAGACCATTCCTCAAATTTTTATATTTTGTACAAAAAGAGTTATATGTTGAAATACGATATCTTTTAATCGATTAATCACTCGCTAAAGTTCTATAATACAATAACTGCATAAACACTAACCTTCACGTTATAAGGAGTAATTTCATGTGCAACGGGAGCACAAGCTCGAGCTTGTTTTTAAAAAAAGTTTGGTTTCAGCATGCACACATGCGATATAATTTTTTTTAACGGCTCTATAACTCTCATTTTGATATGCTCTATATGCATGTGTATATATTTATTGGTAAAAATAGTATTATATATCAGTAATGTCAGAGCTCGCTAACAACAATATATAATCCAAATAGTAATTAAAATAAAATTGTTAAGCACATCACTCGATAACGACCAAAATACCAATTTTATTTTAAAGCTTCGTAAGTGTCCTGTTGTGGTGTTTCGTTAAAATAAATGGATTAATGATAAACTGAAAGTGCTACAATGTGCGCAAATGACAATTGACAGCTCTCGAACGTCCACAGCTGTCAAATTGACAACGTCTGTCGATTAAACTTGTCTTACTTAAGCGAATGTTACATATAATGTTTTATAATAATCAATTTGGTTTTCAATGTTACTTAAATTAGTGACACATCTATTTCACACTGGTCATATTCGTATGTACCCACCAATTTACGAAACGATCAGCCAAACACCAGACACTGGCAGAATTTGTGTGGCTAAAGACACAAAACGCCATAAAGAAGAAGAAGTAGAAACACGAATTTTTGGATATATGGATGTTTGTTACTGAATCACGCGAGAATAGGCTACACATAGGTTTTAGTCCCGGAAAAATGTACGGTTCCCGTAGGATTTTTAACCGCGGGTAACACTACGTGGCACAGCTAGTAATTAACAGGTCTCCGTAGCCAGAATCCGTACGAGAGATCATCATCCTGAGTGATTGAATGAAACCTCTTTGAACCGATAATAATCGTGTAATGTAATACACATACGTCACGATTATTATCGGCATCAGTTCAAAGCTCCTAGCATTTGCATAACGCAACCATTCCTCGTGCAATCTGAAATTAACCAGCAGAATTACGCGGCGTTTGCCTTTGAACTGCGTTCACATACCTACACAGAAACACGAACTTGTAATTTGAATGGAGGAAATGTTAAATCGCTTCACTTTCAAGTAATTACACGTTTACATTGAATTTTCAATCAGAAGTTTGAGTTATATTAATTTAGCGCCTAATATATAAGTAATGTGCTTTGAAGATGCGTTTTACGAGGTACTATTAGTTGTGTTTATAACTAATATAATACATGTTATTACAGCAGCTCTAAACTGTTGACATATTCAATTTAATTATAATGCTGTTAATAATTATATTATTGTAAACGCAACGTAATTTGTCTTGTCTGTTTCTACC
Organism: Aplocera efformata; assembly: GCA_921293045.1. Lineage (NCBI taxonomy): Eukaryota > Metazoa > Arthropoda > Insecta > Lepidoptera > Geometridae > Aplocera > Aplocera efformata. The sequence goes on from OV121061.1 coordinate 3,938,473, forward strand.
TGCTCTAACTTTTGGCTATGTAAGCCATCATTGTGAAGAAAAAGCAAATTTTCCACAGCGTTCCTAAGGCTGAATAAATGAGTATATACTCATACTCATAATGGGTTTTAACCCAGACACAGAACAAACATCTATGTTCGTTACACAAATGCTTTTTTTGGGTGGGAACCGAACCCACGGTCTACAATCCAGAATGCAGAGCTACGAGGCGAGCCAACTGAGCTACGAGGCGAGCCAACTGAGCTACGAGGCGAGCCAGTAGAGTTGTTATATAATGAAACTCAGCATTGCATATCGGCCTCGCTTAGATTTAATGTATTGAAGAGTTGTAATCCCAGGGGCGCTTTAGAGACGCGACGTGCCACTGTACCGAGTAATAAGGTAAAGACTCCCCCCTACCACGTGTACTGTCATTGGTCGAGAACAGAGCGCTTTGAAGTAGCTTAGAGACACACTTAGCTACTCCAAGCCCGATAAAAATCACACTAATATTATAAAGGCTAACATTTTATATGTGTTTGTTTGGTACTAAGATTTTTTTATCCTTTATTAACACATAGGCACATATTTTGATCCCGCAAAACCATGGGTAACACCGTGGGACATGTAATGTGCGGGAGTTCCTGTGACACGTTATATTCTCACAAATATGTATACAATTTGTGTAAAATTTGACGTGTCCAAATGATACTTGAGATCTAAAGGAATAAATTAAAAAAGTAATAAAGTGTAAAAATATACAACACAAATGATGAGTTCTTCCGGAATTTGCTCGTGTCCGTAGGTGTATACCCTTTGATTCCCTACACGTACCCCCTGGGTGGTGCTAAAGGAGCAACCAAAAGTAGCAGTAGAATTTGTGCCAAGTTCGTCCGGAGAGGTACTGCCACCACACCTGGAATCTGCCGCCAAGCAGTAGTGGTTGCATTTCTGTGTTCCGGTGGAAGGGTTTGACTGCCGGTGAAATTACATGCGCATGAGACGTATCATCCCCGTCTCGGGTGATGGACGCAGCAGGATGAATGCGACTCAATAAAGATTTGGATCTCATACTGAGTCGCACGCATTACTGTTGTCATGGGCGAGGGTCACCACTTACCATCAGGTGGGCCCTCAGCTCGTTCCGTCAAAAATTCACATAAAAAAAAAAAAAATCACTGTTATGTAGCCACTTGATTGTACCTGAACATGAAACATTGATTGTTTGATTTAAGCAACTACACAAACAGTACTGACCGAATTTGGTTTCTAAAACTAATAGTAGAAGTAAAAACCCCTCGAGACTATGTGACTATCGAGTGCTAGCTGGCTCGTGAACTAAGTGTACTTAGTGTTTAGCAAACATATAGTGGAGCTCTAGATTTATTAGCTGTCGATACACCTGGGAGGTTTCTCTCGAAGGAGTCTGATATGCCTTGTAAGTAAACTATTGTAGCTGTTGCCCGAGATTTCGTCCGCGTGGAATTTAAGTAATTTTGCGAGGAACCAAAATTATTTTTCTAAAGTAAAAATAGACTTACTCTTTATAACGTTAGCCATATGTTAGTGAAAATCTCATCCAGCCCAGCCCAGCCGTTTCGGAGATTAGCCGAAACAAATAGACAGACATACAGACAGACGGACAGAAATAAAACTGATTTATTTTATTATGTGTACCGTCTATACTTTGAAATGCATTAACGTTTATACTCTCGATAAATGGGAGTGAATGACTTGATCTACCACGGGAGCGTATTCCGTCAATCAAATAGATGTCACATGTCGAATTTTTCATCCTCATGATGTTATTCTTCACCGTTTCGAAAACGTGGTATTGCGCACATAATTTTTACAAGTAAGAAACTCATTGGTCCACTTGTGGGTTTGAACCAGCGACCTTCAGATTGAAAGTATGCGTCTGTTCCACTGACTCTACCCAATAACAAAGGTTATTGCGCGCTACCTTCAATCCTACTCTCATAATAGAATCACTAATGAAGCAATACGTAACCTAGCTTTTGTCTCTGATTGGCGTTATACAAGCGCTTCTCTAGAATGAAATTGTTCTGCGTTAATTTATTTTTGGTTATTCTTTTAATAACAATGATTTTGATGAATTCTGGCGTTACATGGCAAAATTAGAAGTATATCATGGTATAACCACTTACCATGATCTATTATGAGAATCCGCCAATAACAACAGCAATACGACCGAAGTCCTCCAACCCACGTTGCATCCTGTTGCACCCGTCACCCGAGACGGGGATGTTAAGTCTCATGCAGCTGTGATTATAACTTATATTAAAGTCTTACCACTGGTAAGACTAAGCGATTTTTTTTCTCATATCCTCATCGATCTATAAGCAATTAATTTCTTGATTTTTTGGCATTTGTATCACTGAACCACTACGCTCTCATAAATTATGGACTCTTAATCTCATTACGAACTATTTGCGATGTTTTCTCGAAATAACAACCATCTCACGCTATTTTCCAGAGTAGATACCAGACAGACTTTCCTTATACTCTGTACGTATAACTACATATTTGGATGGATAATACAATTCATACGAATATTGGATGTGTGTTTGTGTAATAAAAGGCTTTGATTATTTCTCTGAAAGAAAAATATCTACGTTTATTTGAGTTGTTCTTGTTATTCTTGTATCTCGGCGAAATGTTATGAGTGAGATAATTATAACCTTTAGAAGAATCTATTTCAGGAAGGTTATTTTTATATTGATGTTGTTTTATTGTATAGCTGCGCCCCGCGGTTTTACCCTCGGTTAGCTTCCTAAGAGAACACTGCATTTTTCGAAGATTAAAAGCAGTATATTTATTAATCCAGGATTTAAGGTATAAAAGTATCAAATCTTATCCGAATTCGTTGACACATCCATCCACATCCACACAGACACATCCATACAAACTTTCGCCTCTGTGATATTAGTGTGATTTTACATGTCTATACGTCTAGTCAACTTCAGTCAGTCTTTAAGACCTGTCAAGAAAAAAAAACGGCTTAGTCAATTTATCGTAGACAGCGTTGCCGGTACAAAATGTTCGAATTTCATACTTTTGGGTCATTTTTATCTGGCAACTCGTACCATCCTTACATACAGCTTTTTAAAGAGTATTTAATGTTTTGTATTTTGATACATTTACATCTAAAAATCTTTTTTTTTTTTTATTTTTGAAAATTAAGTATGATATGAAATTAATATTAAAATTGACACAGCAAAACAAAATTATTTTGAATCATATTATTAATCAGCAATTATATTGTCATTCAACCCGACGCCGTGTAAAAATACATACTAATTTTACTCGTATCTTTCAAAAGCTGGTAGCAATGAAAATTAAAGAGAGAAAAGAAAGTTCATTCAAAGTTCATTTATTTCGTTTTTTAGATCCTTTCGTACCTTAGCTTGTACGTAAAATTTACCACATACCATCTAACAACGGTAATAGAGACAACATAAAAACCCTTTAATTCTAATTAATGTCAGGCCAGTGGTCAATCAAAGGGGCATAACGTAATTACTGACCATTTGGGTCTTTCCTCTCTGTCCGGTGAAGTAATGGATAATTTCGCCTGAGGCCATTAATTATCATGTAAATAGGGCTTTGAAGGAGAATTATTATTTGAATTGTTTTATTATGTGGGTTCAATTGAAATTATACCACAGATTTAACAAGTTTAAATGAGAAATGATTAGATAACATACATTTACTCGGATTTATATTATCTTAATCCTTAAAAATAATTACCAATTTCAGAAAAAAGTAATCATGTTATTTTTTGTGAATCAAAATAATCGTGTGTTATTTTGTCATTTAGGTACCGCGGTCTAATGCGTAAAACACCAAGTAGATATGATAATTTTAATGGAATTGGTTTGATGCACGCATGAACGCATGATATTATCTGTGCAATAAAATAGCGCTGTCATCAGCTGTCACTGTCAATGATCCCCTGCAATATGCTTGTACCTACACACAAATAAGCATCACTGGCTAAATTGCGGGCAGCCAAGCCTCAGAAGCCAAAAATTAAAAAGAAGAAGAAGAAGAAATAAGCATCACAAAAACCCAAGACACGAAAACATTATGCTCATTTTTACAGAACCTGACTTTACAGCCAGGTTTACTAGCAAATTAGGACCGTCATTTAATACGATCTAGATATTGCCAGCGTTTTCATGGCTTCTCATTTAAGCCTCTGACGTAAAGGTTAACATATTAATTTATTAAGGGATTTTTCAACATGCATGCGGGTACCCTTTGAATCCCTACACGTACCCCCTGGGTGGTGCTAAAGGAGCAACCAAAAGTAGCAGTAGAACTTTTGCCAAGTTCGTCCGGAGAGGTACTGCCACCACATCTGGAATCTGCCGCCAAGCATAAGGGTTTCATTACTGTGTTCCAGTGGAAGGTTGTGGCTGCCCGTGAAATCACATGCGCATGAGACGTATCATCCCCGTCTCAGGTGATGGACGCAGCAGGGTGAATGCGACTCAGTAAAGATTTGAATCTCATACCGAGTCGCACGCTTTATTGTTGTCATGGGCGAGGGTCACCACTTACCATCAGGTGGGCCCTCAGTTCGTTCCGTCACTTATTCACATTAACAAAAAATATATATATGCTTGTAATATATTACAAGCGTATTTCACAGCGACATGAATTTGTTGCAACAATAACTGGCTTATTCTAGTGAGATGTTTTCTCAACAAGATTCAAACTTATGCTGATTTAGTCCTTTGGATCTTGAGTATCTCTTGTCATCATCGAAATGTTTGGTCCATATTTTGGTCTAAATTATTCATACGTTAAGTCTCAAATGTGTTAGCGATATCAGTGTAATGCAAATTCTAATCGAACGCAACGGTTCCACTCTCAAAGACACTAAACTTTACCTGAAGGTTTTTCAACGCGCCAATTATACCGGTCTAACAATTTTAAACTTAAATGAAAGAGGATCTCAAATGTTTTGTCATTTGAATGATGTCCCCTTTTTATGCAAATGGGGGATCTTTGTGAGTAAAGTTTTGCGAGGATGGTTCTTCGGGTCACCCAGTGTTTTACGATTATGATAAGAGGAAGTACAGATGCGCGAAGCGAAGAGATGACAAAGTTATTGAAAATTTTGTTCGTATTAACAAAAAATATGAGATGGAATGTCTATTATTTTAAATTATAAAATATATTTTTTTTAAAATACTTGCCTGAAATTTCATCTGTTTTTTTTTTTGTAATTTATTGATAGTATTCTTACTCGAAAAACTTTTTATAAAAACCAAATTATTTAATAAATTATATATCCTATTCTGTGTGTTACCTATTTATTATTTAAAATTATTTTATATATATTATAATTAAAATTTTGAAAAGCCATGAAGAAGCTAATGATTTATTTATTCGTTGATAACAACTGCAGGATTAGTTCATCATTTGTTACATTTACTTTCCAATCACCCACGAAGTCAAGTCTTATTGACTAATTCCCGTTTTTTCAACAAAAGGAAACGTGAATCTATATATACAAATGTACTTAACAATGTTTAAGTAGAATTATAATAATAATGAATTCATAGACATTTCATACAGCACCATCTAGCCCCAAACTAACCATAACTTTTAATATGGGAACAAGATAACTTTCATTTGTAAATACATATTTCAAATACTTATCAACACCCAGACACAACAATCATTTATTTTCGTCACACAAATGCGTCTCCTGGGTGGGAGTCGAACCCATGACCTATGAATGAACCATGCGCAGAAGGCAGAGCTACTACCAACTGAACCAAGAGGCCAGTCGAAACCATTGAACCATAGTAACATTCTTGCATCTGCGACTGACCTTTGAGATCAACCAGTACTAAAACTAAAACCCTTCAGATATCTCAAACCAAAATAAGATTTTCATGAAAGCGTTAGTGACGTAGGCCAACGGGCGAGTAGGCTAGAGAACGCGATTCGTTCAGTTCACTCGACAGCCCTTAATGTTATTATTTGAATTAGAATTTGAAAGTCGCCGAATTTAATTTGAATAAACAAGTGGTTGGTTTTATTTTGTTGGGCTTGGTGGGTGATCTCCACCGTAATTTCAGTAGGATTTCACTGAAATGAAGAATGAAGATTTTTCACTAAAATCTTTGCTGGCATATATAAATCCTAGGAGGATAATACAAGTTCACGAAAATGTTAAAATCCCCGACTCGGAGTATTTAATAGTCATGAGCTGATGACCTTGAAATAGCTGAACTGATTTTGATTAGCCATATCTAAGAACCACAGCTAGAAAAAGACAGCACCCAAATCGGTTCACCCGTTTAAGAGCTACGGTGCCACAGACAGATACACATAGCGGTCAATCGTTGTCAAACAAGCGTTTGTAGGCGATTATCCTAACGAGTCTTTTGCGGATGGTGTGAAAAGAGGAACTTCATAGTACCAGATACAAGTACCTACTTCAAGTTGCTCCGAATTAGTACTACCACCATACCTGTTAATCTTCCACCAAGTGGAAGTGGTGCGCTTGGCTTGAGTGCACCAGCGTTTGAAATAAGAGGAAAAAAATCCCCGTGTCACAGCGAATGCAGCGCGATAACGACAGATCGTAAAATTTTTCAAAATCTCAGCAAATTGCGATTCAACACGAAGATTGCGTAACACCCAATTATTGTTTTAGATATTTGTTAAGATTAACAAGTGACTGATTTCAAATATAAAAATATTTTTCCAGATCAGATAATAAAAAAGTGAGGTAAAAAAAATACAGCCAAATTGATACCTTCCTTTAGAAGTCGGCTGAAAAAAGGAGTAAAACGCTGCACGCATACAAGTCAAGCATAGCAATTTTTTTTTAACACATTTTAATATATATATTTCACTAGCTGCGCCCCGCGGTTTCACCCGCATAGTTCCCGTTCCCGTGGAGAATAAGGGGATAAATTGATTTTATTTTTTTCGTTAATTTTCCAATGTTTTAATAGTTATTCTGCTATTCGGGACGGAAACAAATCCAACAAATCAAAAACCATGGCAATCGGTCCAGCCGTTCTCGAGTTATAAGTGTTGTAACAAACACGACTTTCTTTTATATATATAGATTTTATAGAAACCTCAAAAATTGTAGCCTATATGTTATTCTGATGTATAAGCTATATTGTGATAAAGTTTCATTCAAATCCATTCAGTAGTTTTTACGTGAAAGAGTAACAAACATCCATACATCCCATACTTACAAACTTTCGCCTTTATAATAGTAGTATTTTATTATGAACTCTTTACTTTTTTTATGTCAAAAAAAAATTATTTATTTATGTATAAAAATTAAAAAAACAAATAACTTCATAATGTTAGAGACTACTTATAAAGAAAAAAAAATTAAATATTCGTTTTGTGAAGGGGTGTACGTTTCTAGACTGATCTTTGCATAATTTCCTGTTTGTCCACAGGGGTATGTTTGATCGAACACGCAAGCGGCAGAGCCACAGACAAGGTGACAAACCACAATAACTCTTATACCAGCTACGGACTGTTCCAGGTAAGTGAATAATAATAAGTTTCCTGATTGATTAACCGTATCGGGGAAATACAACTTACGGTTACCTGACTTAGTAAACGTATCAAGGTAACATGATATACGGTTTGCTGATTTAGTAACCGTTTCGGGAAGACGAAATGATTTCCTGATTGCGTGTAACATATTGCAAGTGACATATAGTTTTTAATTGATTAATTGTAGAGTAATCGAGAAAGATAATGTACGGTTTCTAGATTTAATAACTGTATCGGGAAAGACGACAAATCGTTTCCTGATTCAGTAACCGCATCGGGGAAATAACGATATTCAAAAAATAAAACACTCTGTACGCAAAAACAGATAAATTGTATTACATTTATGTAAGAAAAACATCATTATATCTGACTTTGTGTAGATTTTTTGCGTTTGGGCGCTGTGAATAGGAAAAATTGTCTTAGAAATATGTGAGTCTTTTTCCCTGAAGGCAGAGCCACATTAGGCATTGGTACGCTGTAGCCTATCCTATGAATACATACGTGGCAAAGGTATATCACACTAATATTGTAAAGGCGAAAGTTTGTATATGTATGGTGTGTATGTATATTTGTTACCCCTTTACGCTCAAACGGCTCGACGGATTTGTATGAAATTTGGTACCAGGATAGCTTATATCCTGGATTAACATATATGCTACTTTTTTACCCGAAAAACTGCGGGTAAGACCGCGGGGCGCGGCTTTACTGAACTTATTCAATAAATCAATCTCCAGTTAAATTATATCCATCAAATAATTCCCGAATCACCTGAAACAAAGCGAGCTAAGTAGGTCATTAATTATGTTATTGAATACCTGTTTGGCGCTGAATAACAGCTGAAATCAAGACCGATCGTTATTAATTAAATTCCGATGTAGTTTTCATGATAATTGACACATATATGAGAGTCAAATGCATCAAGCTATAGAGGCTTGATACGCTTATATCCCACCCATACAACCCTAACATTTTTTTAATATAATTGAGGAGGTGTTTTACAAATCCGGACTTAAAAGTTCAAGTTCAGATTTGTAAGACATCATATACGATTATGAAATTGTATTTTTACGGGAGGGATACAAAAACTAAAATAAACAAATCAGTGTAAGGGTTAGCTAAAATGAATGCAGTGCTACTTGTTATAAAATGGAATCCTATCGGGTATAATACGCTTCGCAAACGGGCATAGAACACTATTGATCTGTAGTAGTGGGCAAAGTAAACCGTATCGTGTTTCTTTCCGTGCCGGGTACGGTCTCAGCACGTCCATGGTATGCCACGGTGTAGTCGGCACATACCTTAAATATTCTATACCTATATCCAACGGCATTAGAGTGGTCAATCGATTTCATGTCACAATTCAGTTACCTGTAACAAAAAGAAAACCGAAGTGAGATTAAATTGTTTTTGGTATCTATCGTGAAACGCTTGACCTGACGCCTATAACTCTGCACTAGGAATACCTGACGCAGATGGAGACACACAATCACACTATACATCCAAGACCCGAGATCAAACTTCAAGCTCTGACTACAGAGGATGTTGTCACACAACAAAATATTACAGAATACATTTTATATTCAAACGTAATATTGCTTACGGTTCATACTTTCACTAGCGCTATGGCTTATTGCTATGCTGTGCGTGTATCTATAGAATATAAAGTCATGATTATAAAATATGATACAGACATCCAGTATTGTTGAGGCGTTATTATGTGATTCTATATTAAATTGAACGAAAACAGGAACAGACTGTTGAAATGGATGGAAGAAATTTCGAATAATCTTTTAAATATTTAGCTTTAAGTCAACAACTGAAACTAGAGTTACATTTTCTGAGTAAAATTCAAAAATCTTCTGCGTTCCTTGGGCGTGGGTTTGATTCCCACTAAGGATAAACATTTGTGTGGCGAAGAGATATTTATTCTTTATCAATAATAATGTCATTATAAAAAGTACTATTACAAAAGTAGTAAGTATCCATAAGCTTTTTCTCAAAGTACACGCTATGCTTAGCTTGGGGGGTAGATAGCGCTGTGTTACATGCTTATTCATATTTATTTACTAAGTTGTACGTTATCTGTATGATGCACACAAATTATGTCCATTTTATGTATTCTAAACAGTATCTGTAGTGTTCGTCCGGGATAATATTGCCCCAATAGGTTTCAGGGGGTCCAGTTGCTCAATTCCGTAGACCCTTTAAATCCCTAGACCCCCTGGGTGGTGCTATAGGAGCATCAAAGTAAGTAGTAGTTTTTGCAAAGTTCACCCGTACGTTCACACCTGGTAATCTGCCACCATGCTCCGGTGGAAGGGTGTGGGTGCCGGTGAAATCATATACACATGAGATGTGACATCCCCGTCTCGGTTGCCAGGCGCACTGGGTGTGACTTGGGTCTTCTGATGCTTCAGTCAGAGAGGACCTAAGTCGTATTGCTTTTGTTACAGTCGGAGGTAACTACTTAACATCAGGTGGGCTTTCAGCTCGTCATGAAAATAAAGCGTTCTAATGTTGAAAGAATTTTTTAAATCGTTTGAGCAGTTTTTGAGTTAAACCTCCTTACAAACAAAGAAAAAATCAAATCTTTCCTCTTTATAATATTAGTATAGATAGACTTATTAGTATAGATATGTAGATACATATCTATCGTTATTAGGTTCATCTTATACCTCTCAACGCGCAATGGAGAGCTAGAAAACTGGTCGACAGATAATCGTTGAATTTTCTATAAATGTACCTACAGACTACATATTCGATCCAATTCCATTCCGTGTACGATCCCCTGCTGACGTTACAATAGGATTGCGATTAGAATCATAAATCTATAGAAGCGAAACCGCAGTATGCAAGTTTATTTTTGCTAAGATTTGTCCAGGTTAGGAATGTGTCAAAGGTAAAAAATAGTTACAATAAAGGATAAAATGCTAAATATTGTTTGATTTAAAATTACAATTACAAAAGAGCGATTGATTCCCTGATTTGCTATTTCCCATGTTTTTCATTTTCACTTCGTTATGGTACGAAAATTTCCTATGGGTTCTAAAGTGTAATATCCTGTATTGCATTGAGCTATAGGGACATGCTGCCGATTGTGCGCACGACTTTTGGATACAAAATTGCGCATTACTAGTGAAAGAATGACGTCTCCGTTTGCCCTCTCTTTGGGAAACCAGGAATCCTTACACTACATTGCTTTGTTAGAATGCAAGTAGCAGGGTACGTAAGCACTAACTTATTTCACAAAACTTGGAGACAGGCACTCGTACAACATTTGCAGTGTGCAAAAACTTTTAGCCATGCAGAGCTCACGAAGTCCAAGTAAGTCACGTCATGAGCCCGATTGGGGACAATAAGGCCCCCAAATACTGATTATTTTTTGTATTAAGGACAAAAAATTATCATTTGCATTATATTGCAATATAGGCATTTAGGCAATTGTTACTGTATACTGCCGTAGTTTCGCTCGGTTTCAATTCTACGAAAATTGGCTAGATTCGCAGATTCTCGCAGTAATATCTGTTTTATTACAAAAACGTGGCGTGGCCAGGAGGTATCTACAAGTGGAAGGTGATAGTTAGTTTTAATACTAAAACACGCATTACTGATTTAGATTTAGTACTTTGCATGTGTTATGAACATTGCAGTAACAAAAGCCATTCCAGACTTAACTTTGCAGATGCTATAAAATTTGCAAGAATTACCTCCCTTTGAGCCGTTTCTGAATAGTATTTTTTACTTTACTCACATTCTTTTTAAAACTTAACTTATAGTAGGATTACTTGAGCATGCATCACTAAGATAAAAAGATCCAATAAAGACTGATATAGTCCACTTAAACACGTCAAATTACTATCTTGAACTGAAGATTTCATTGAAGATATCTGCGTAAGCACTATTTGCCTTGAAATTATCAACAATTACTGGCCAAATACAATTCAAGGCTAGAGAACGTGACCTGCCTTCAACTATGATGCACAGTTCGTTGCAATACTGTGACCGGATGAAACTCGTCAATCATAGTTTATTCTGACAAAGTGGAACAGTGAACTGATGTAACTTGTGCGCTGTGGCGCGACTATATATCCCAGAGCAATTGATATCAGATGAAATTGAATGCAAATAGGTATCTAAAGCTTAAGCTACAAAAAATGGCTGTATGAGAAGTCATTTTATAGGGTAAATGAATTGTTTGAATAAATTTTATTTTGAAGTCTATTTGTAAATAACTTAGTTGGTTCTGCTTTCTGCTTTATGTAACGCACTTAGATGTTTGTTCTATATGGGTTGTATATGGGTGTTAATTTGTAGTGTATATATTTACAAATAAAAAGTATTTCCATAGTACAAGCTATGCTTAGTTGGATACTAGATGGCACTGTGTGTACTGTCCGTGAATATTTATTTTAATTTAAATTAATTAATTTTATATATCAATATTTTTTGCTTGTGGTATGATTACATAGTTTTTTTTAAATACATACATATTAACTGGGCCACCGAGGTTTGATAGGTCTTTTCGTGTCGTTAGACCGGCTTCAGATTTACGCAAAATTTATAAATATACAAGAACAGCTCGTTTAGTTTAATAATGTATTAATACTGAGAACACACAAATCTGTGACGACAATATATGTAGATTAGACGTATTTTTAAACGTTTACACACTCATACCTCTGCACTAGGATTCCCTGTGTCGCAGTTGGCATGGACAAACACAGAAACACAAGACAAACACCCAAGACCCGGAACAAACTTCATGCTCACCACACAGTGTGCCCTGGCCGGGAATCGAAACTGAGACCCCTTGCTCCGAAGGCAGGGCTACTGCCAACTAAGCCAAGGAGTCGTACATTATACGTAATAAAAATATTACGTATAGATTAAAAAAAATGTTCAAATACCACTCTTTTAAAAGCGCTTTAAGTTTGAGCTCTCTTAAAATAAACTTGAAGAGCACTCCATAGGCTAACTGCCACTACAAAAGAGTTTCCAAGAAATTCTGTAGTGCTTTGGATAAAACACAATGTATCTTAACACGATGTATCTAGATTATGGTCGTTATGATGTATCTAGTTATGTATTATAAGTATGTATATACAAAAAAGTACTATCGTTTTTATAACGTCAATTTTTTTTTTTTTATTAATCTTATTCCCATAGTACAAGCTGTGTGCTTTGGGGTTAGATGGCGCTGTCCGATATGTCCATAAATAGTTATTATAGTTTTTAATCGGCGCGTTAAACAGCAAAAACATCAAAAAACTATAACCTTCGCGCAAGTCAAGCAATAAGTAGAGCAAGTTTAATCGCAATTGGATGAACGGTACGGCACTTCAAAAAATACGAACAAAAAAACATTATTTTTATATCTATAATATATATTTAAAAATCAATTGTTGTTCGTTAGTCTCGCTAAAACTCAAAAATCACTGGACCGATTTTGTTGATAACTATTTCATTGTTGATTTTCAGGACAAGGTTTGATAAGAAAACTTTCCAAAATTAACGGGAAATGTCTTGAATTGGGGAATAACTGAAAGTACATTACTCAACGGATTTTTTGTCACTACTTCTTTTGACAGTCAATTGTCAAACTGAGAATCAAGACAGAAAAACATGTTGGATCAGCTGATCAGATACAATTAGATAAATATAGTACATTCTGCATCATTTACTCAAAATATACAGCTATCAGTGCAAACTAATCAGATTCCGCATAAAATTAACAAAGCATTTGCATGATTGCCCACTAATCAGTCACTGGGACATTTAGACGTAACAAATGTGCCAAAATTGCATCCATCATAATACGAGCTGTGATATGATACAGAGGTCGTGTAATTGAAACTGTTATCATAAATAATGGGTTTGGTTGGACCCATATAGGAATAGATACAGAATTCTTTTTTGATCTTTATATGCTACATATTTGACGGGACGAGTTGAAGGCCCACCTGATGTTAAGCCATACGACCGAAGTATAAGACGTCACAAGTTGAAACCGTTGCGCCTGTCACCCGAGACATACGTTACATCTCATGCGCATGTGATTTTACCGGCATCCACACCATTCTACTGGAACATAGCAATGCGAATAGCACTGCTTGGCGGCAGATTAAAATATATTAAATACTTAATTACCCGCGGTTTCGCTCGCGTTAAAGTCAGATCATTGACAGAGATTTTGTCAATGATTTCTGGATTAATTTCACGTAACGTAAGTACCGTACGTACATATCCTTTTTTTTACTCGTGAAGCCTTTCATTTGATACCCATATTGAGGGGGTTAAAGAACAAATTGTAATCCGCCATTTTCTGGCAGTGGCCATTATATAATTGTATTGTCATCAGATATAACCTTTATTCTGACAATACAATTATCTTTCTTACCAAAATTAAGATCAATTGACCGACAGGATAGGAGTAATTTTCCAATCACTAGATTTGACCTTGATTTACTTGATTTGAAAACAACACGATCTAAATAAAACGGTTTAAACTGTTTAAAATCACGACTTGTTAAGTAAAAACATTAGAGGTTAATACGTATACAGAAAAGTTCACAATCCTAGTTGATATAGGACATCGACAACAACATTCATAGACTAGTAATCGATTCAATGAATCGGCGCAGTTCAGTCGATTAATTACGGGAATGTTCCGAGGTGATGACGCCGCCCGCACGCTGCGGCAGCTGATTTGCATTCGCGACCTCGGGCCAATCCTATCGGCGTGGTACCTATCCAAGGCGTCTTGAACGACGTTCGATCGTGGGGACGTCCCTAGCGAATACATTAGATTCATCGACATGATCGATGTTTGTTTGAAATGAACGGATTTGACAACTGATTTAAAAATCGAAACCGGCTTCTATACTTTTATGCCCTGTGTCGGTATTAGATTTTAAAGGTACGAATTATTTTATGTAATTAATCCACCTCGGAGATAAATAAAAATACGTAACAGAATGTATTCCCTTACTAGTGATACAAGACATTGCTTCTTACCAAATTTCGTGTTTATATGTCAAAGGGAAGTACCCTATAGGTTTTGACCCCCTTAGGAGAGTAAAAATTTACTGCATAAACGGAGCATCTTTTGATTGCGTTGACTTAGAAGTTTGATTTTTTCACACTCTCTTAAGGATTGCAGACCCGAGTATTTGATATAAATTTCTGAGAAAATAGGTTCTGTCTGTGTGTCTGGACAACAAAGTATGGGTTCCTTTTTTTTTTAAAAAAAATTATCTATAAAATTTCGCCAATAGTTTAATTAAGAAATCCACCGACAATTTAGTGCTTCCGGAAAAAAACAATGGCAAAACAAAAGCTGGCTACCACTGTAGATAGTTATATACAGAGGTGTCGGTAACGGTAACAGTGTCGCGAGTTCAAGGGTTTTTTCCCATCCCAAAAATGCCGCACGCGCTAAAGAAGTTTTCGCTTCAAAAACATTATTTTCGCTGGCCAAAAAATAGATTCATATTTCATCGATACGATTCTTCATCGATACGATAGAAAGACCCCATCACTAACTCTAGCGCTTCTGCAAATCGAAGCCCCGATTGAAATCAGTCGGTGCGGTGCGGTCGGTAAATACGTCTGAGCTAATACTTTCTCCAGAGATTGCTAATCCTGATCGCTATGAGGTCCATGTTTGCATACCCGCATACAACCAAACGAATTTATAATTGCGTAAATATATTACGGTAAATAATGTGAACGGTGTATTAAATCCTCTGATTAGTAGGAGTAGAACTTGTGTAAAGTTCGCCCAGTTCGTCGGCGATGTGACGTCTCAACGGCCTGTGATTTCACCGGCACCCACATCCTTCCACCGAAACATAGCAACGCGAGTCCGCCACGTCTTGGCTGACTCGCCAAATAAATATTCATGGACATTTCACGCAGCGAACACAGTTAGGTTTGGTACGAACCAGATAACTGATAGAATAGATTTATAATTTTTTTTGGTAAATACGTACATATAAAACGTCCCGACCCCGACACAGAACAAACATTTATGTTCGTCACACAAATGCTTGTCCTGAGTAGGAATCGAACCCACGACCTGCAGCGCAGAAGGCAGAGCTACTACCAACCGGGATGTAAGGCTAATACATATTAATACAATCGCTACCAAAAATTGGTGTATATACTTATATACTAACGGGCTTCGCACGGTTAGTAGCATCTGTGTCGTATCGGAAACTACCCGTGCGAAGACGGGGTGAGTTGTTAATACTACATTATAAACCTTCCTCTTGAATCACTTTATCTATTGCTGAAAACTTCATTAAAATACGTTGCGTAGTTTAAAAGATCTAAGCGTAAAACAGCGGGAGCTACTTTATTTTATACTATGTAAGGATAACTAAGGAAATAGGGTTGCATTTCACCCTACCCCTTCAGTTAGTCACCCGTCAAGTATCATCGCGATCATAAAGTTTCGTGACAAGAATAAAATAAAGTAATTTGTAAACGTCTCCAACCTCCGCTCTCGTCGAACATTGAAATAGAGACAAGACATTTATTCGACATTCTACTCCGATTGTATTGTTCCGCGTTCAAACTATACGGTGAAAAAAATCCAACAGGCACTTGAATATCGAATATTCAGATTTAAAATCGAATTTGTATTTTATCGAAGCGTCGACTATAGATAAGTCACAGTATTGTATTAGGGATGTATGTTATTGGATGTCGCCCTATTTGCGGCATTTTAATATCTCGCAATTATTTCCCTGTAATTGTTTGTCTTCTTCATTATTTGCGGTTGACAAAGGCATTCAATTATAGTTTTAAAAGCTGCTTCATTACTTTTAACTAGAGACCAGTCAAAGTTTACGTAC
This sequence comes from Aplocera efformata, assembly GCA_921293045.1. Classification (NCBI taxonomy): domain Eukaryota; kingdom Metazoa; phylum Arthropoda; class Insecta; order Lepidoptera; family Geometridae; genus Aplocera; species Aplocera efformata. Next base: position 3,954,882 of record OV121061.1, read on the forward strand.
ACAGTAGGTATATTTTCATGATTTTTCTACTTATATTTTGGTAGATAGGAACATTTTGTTTATTTTCCAATGATATTTTCTAATCTAGACTACGTAAAAACAGGAACATATTATAAAATTTTTATCTTTGTGGACTGAAAATTAATACTGAAAGTTGCAAAAATTTTACACAATGCATGAAATGTGTTACAGGCAAAATAGGTCAATATATAATAATTTAAATAATCATTAAAAAGTTATGATGAAGATTAATTTTTGCGCCCACATAAGCTTTTATCAGCCCCATGGATATTGATTTTGATTTATCTAAAAAACAACAAGGCTAACAGCAAAAAATACTACTACAAAGAGAAAAATAATCTTAACTTTTAAATTTTTTTACGTACATGGTCCCTAGAGCAAACTTTACTGTCCCTTTGAAATATATCTGTCAACTCGGATAAGAAGCTGACTCAATCAAAGGAATACGATATTCGCAACTATCGATATCGACAAATACGCTAGGTCGGGTGACGACACTATTATCGAGCTCTGTGCAGTATTGTCCATTGTTATTTGGAAATTCAACCGTTGATTTATCAACAATACTTTGGATCTATTTAAAATCTTATTGTTTTCGAGACGAGAGATCTTATTTGATCGACAGTTACAAATTTAACTCATACTCATTGATTCCTTTAGATCTCAAGTATCATTTTATTTCAAGTCCGTCAAAGTGATATCAAATTTTACACACTCAAGTAAACATAGTCGTGAGCATGTGTGTCACAGGAGCTCCTTAGGCACATTATATGCACACATATCTTAAATTACAGCTAGTTTTCATATTTTAGCTAGTCTTATTTGTTAAGTTTACGTCTGTCCTGCGTCTAGAATGGAGCAAATTTATTCCAAAGCTTTTTTCTCATAGAAGTAACCTAATATTTTATAGTAACCTTTTGAAACAACGTTTGATAAAAGTTTTAAATTTATTTATAGACGATAATTGTATTTCGCTCGGTAAAGCGTACACATTGTTCTTTAAAACAATTGCTAACCTTATGGAGCCTAGTAGTGAGCACACCAAGTTTATTTTTATGTCTAGTGATTGATAGTGATGCCGTACGATACATCTTCAAATCGCAGAGTGAAAGATTTTTTTTATGTGAATGAGTGACGGAACGAGCTGAGGGCTCACCTGATGGTAAGTGGTGACCCTCGCCCATGACAACAATAATGCGCACGACTCAGTATGAGATCCAAATCTTTACTAAGTCGCATTCATCCTGCTGCGTCCATCACCCGAGGCGGGGATGATACGTCTCATGTGCATGCGATTTCACCGGCAGCCACACCCTTCCACCGGAACACAGTAATGCAAACACTACTGCTTGGCGGCAGATTCCAGATGTGGTGGCAGTACCTCTCCGGACGAACCTGGCACAAGCCTTACTGCTACTTTTGGTACCACAATGCGATTCGCCTTCACATAGAGTTTTCCCTTTAGTTCAAGAACCCAAGATGTGATTGGAGAACATCACCGGCTCGTGGAAAGAGCAACTTACACATAATCCATCATATCATATTCAAAAGCTCGTTAATTCAACCATATTGGCGTGAGCCTGATAGGTAAATTTAATCGAAATTACCGACAAAGCAATAATGTAGAACCATGTTGTGGAATTCATTTGCAAAATCAATAATTACGGGTTAAAATGACGAACCAATCAACTCAATAAAGGAATTTAATTATGTTTCATTATCACTCAATCGACAATTTGATATTGAAATATTATTAGTACCGTGAATATTTTTAATTCAGGAGCTGTGACATTGTACAGGAATACAGTGCTTCCACTGCAGATGGTTTGACGGATCCACTATTTCCAACAATGGTTTAGAGTGTATCATTTTCAAATCCTACACCTAATATACCAGAATAATAGAGTTGCACTGTCCGTCAGTGCAATACACGCTGAGTTAGGTGGATACTGACTCTGGAAAGTAGGTCTACTGAGCTATTTATTTTATATTTTTCTTTATTTTTTTTCTTTTCACTTGTTATTTATAGTTATGTTGTTTATTATTTGTACCTACTTTTTGTGTTGTCAATAAAGTATTTTTCTGTCTAATATATGTCCCAATCCCACACCTAATTAGCTAATAGGTTCTAAAGGCCTGTGATACAAAATTTACCGTCAAAGTGGCATTTCACTGCATTTGTCACTATTTAAACTGACCTTTATGGAAGATAGTAAACAGATGTCTTACCGGAACACAGCGTTAGAATAGCAACTTGAGGTGAATTTCCAACTTGGACGCACGTGGCTATACACTTGCTACATACGCCCATTGTGGATATTTAACCACATAAGGATGGCTTAAACTCAAAAGTCAAATAATTATAACGCAGATAACGACTCTATTAGTGCAACTAAAACGGTGAATAGAATTTGTTTTTACTGATACATAAAAAATACTTAATACATGAAATTAGGTCCAAGGATACGTTAAATTGTAATTTTTATTTCATTGCTAACACAATTTATTTGCTACCTAATATTTGAGTTGCTCTACTATAATAATTGTTACATTTACTATGGTTGCGGTAATCAAATTAATAACGTTAAAAACATGCACATTTGCGTATATTTATAATTTGGGTAAATATTGAAATTGCGGTAAGTTACATTTTGTAAACTTCCGTCACGGAAATGCTTTTTACTAATGTAGAGACAGATTACTCTCTAAACATGAGAGTGATGGTGGGAAGGAAAGTGAATGAGAAATCACGTGTCTAAAAATAACCTTCACGTATCCAAATGTTAACTAAATTAAATAACCCAAATAGCTATAGGTTTATATTGACAAAGCAATTTAATTTCCGTAAGAGTAAAATAGAGAAAAATGACATTATTTTGTGAAACTATAGTCAGGCAAAAACTTGGGTATGCCTTAGTAGCATTCTTTTCAAGCAAAGCAAAGCAAAGCAAAGCTATTGTGATTAGTCATTCTATCGTTAATGTCGAAACTTGCTTAGATGTTCTTATATCATCTAAGATGAGCAACTCTGCGCTCGCTCACTATTTGGAAGAATCAGCTCTTTCAACTGAGCGCTTTCGTGATTCGGAGGGCAAGTTTAGATGTCGATGCCAACCATGTTGAAGGCCTGGCGGATTCCAATCCGCCACTGTAACTGACACCAGAGTTGGTCACTTACACGAAAGAAGATAATAGAAGTCCCGACTTCAAGGATATACTCGGTTTAGTTAATCTTACTTCAAAATATCGTCCACAAAGCACAATAGCACTAAATGACTCTATAATTATTCCGTCCACGAAATTGTCCTCTAAAAAAATTCGTTTGCGCGCTTATCCGTAAAAAGCGCGATGTAAATGTAAATTCCCGACGACACACCGGCTCTGTTTTGTTGGACACGTTTTTAATTAATTCGCTTTAATTTAATTATTTATTTTGGTGGATTAGACTTGGAATGGAAATAAAAATATTGATGGACTTCACTTTAGCCCCAAACTAAAGGGATCTCGTTTAGTATCACAAATTGCTCTAATAAACGTTCTTTAATAAAAATAATCTTTAATTGATTGAAGATGACATTTTTGTAAAAATTTTATTATAATTGCATGAAATATATTTAATTTATAATTATTTATTTTCGATGTTAACATTTTATTATAACGTAATTGTGAATATTTACATACCATAATAGGGGAATGTGAAAACTTCTCAAAACGTTTGTGACCTTGATGTATGAACAACTTAATTTACAAAAAAAAATCTTGCAAAATACTTTTAAGCCACTGGCTCAATGGCGCTTACTCGGAGAGGCCTATGTCCAGCAGTGTACTGATATAGGCTGATGATGATGTATACTTAAAATACTTTTTTAACCGACTTCAAAAAAGGAGGAGGTTCTTTGTTTCTCTGTATATTTTTAATAGATACCTATATTCGTCACACGTTTATATTTTAAATACTTTTAATATCATTTACAGATCCACAATAAGGACTGGTGCAAGAAAGGAAGAAAAGGAGGCCACTGCAACATGAAATGCGAAGGTATATATTTCTCGATCCTATTTACTCTTGATATTTGAGAATGCGTCACACATACCTGTATCCGTAGGTAGCGCTAAAATTAGAAACATAATTAGTTACCAATTTACTTTATTAGCAGGTAGATATCTAATTACCAACGCTAATTAGATTAGCTGTTCTTAACTCATGAGTACCTGAATGAATTCTTAGTAGCTACAGCATTAATTTACTTATAATCTAGGTATACTTATATTAGCAAAATCTTTGCGTAAGTACCAATTACTTAAAATATAGAGTAATTTATTTTCTGTGTTGGGATAAAATCTATTATAATTATTTTTGGCTCTTGTTCATATTTTTTTGTGCCAAGGCTTGATTTTACAACGTCTTAAAATTAATCCAAATTTGATTTTACTGAAAATATCAAACACAAACCTTAGAAACAAAACTCGTTTGCAGACTCGTTCGTATTGATTTTACATCTTGCTATAATATTTTTATGTGAATAAAGGAACAGGACGAGCCAGCCCACCTGTTGTTGATGTTAAGTGGTTACTGCCGCCAATAAGCAGCAAAACTGCAGTCCTCCCCTACCGAAGTACGCGAATACGGCATGTCCGTCACTCTGGGACAGAAATGTAACGTATCATGCTCCTGTAATTTCATGGGCGCAAACACAGCATACTTCTTACAAAAATCTATTTAACTATTACATACTATTCCTGGATAGAACCATATAATAGTAAACATCCTGTAAACAGCATCTGGTACAAGTCTGTTGACCGCCATAATCTCACTCGACGGCTCGAGTCGTGTCACATAGGTTGAGAACGTTTGAGATACACTTAAACGTCTCTTTGTCTTAAAGAGGGTGGTTAACACATTTCATGAGTCCCAGTATTCTAGTGTTGGAAGGACAAATCTTACTACTATTATAAATGCAAAGTTTGTAAATGTTTCTTACTGAATCGCCCCAGAACGGATCTGTATTTTTGGCAGACATAGATTATAGACTGGATCTTTTTATCTCGAAAAAGTGAAGTATTGGTAAGAAGTGGGTAACACGCGCAGCTAGTGTTATACAGTTTTAAATCAAACACACTTTTGAGTCAAATTTATGTAAACAAGTTAAAAACAACGTCTGATCAATGGAGACCACTCTAATCTCACGACGGCTCGAGCCGTGTCACATAGCTTGAGAACGTTTGAGATGATACACTTAGGGTCTCTTTGTCTAGCCGCTGGGGCCGCGGAAGAGTGTAAGCCGTTCCCGTAGCCCCAGCAATGGGCGTCTAGAAGGGACCGTGAGGTTTTTAGCCGGTAAGAATCCGGCATAACCCGTCCAACATCCCCAAGGGCGGGGGGGTACCGATGAAGGTTTTCCCCACGAAAAAAAAAAAGGGTCGCTTTGTCTTGAAGAGGGTGGGCAACACATTTGATGAGCACTAGTATTCTACAGAGTTCTAGTGTTAGATGTTTACAGCAATGTGTTATAGTTTTGAATATACTGTAGACTTTTGAGACAAATTAAGTTAGAAGTCAAAAAAAACAGCTTCTGACCGTTATTATTCGTGTTACCGAGATTTTTACTATGATTTGTGACTTCGCAAAGACTTCAGTTTGCACGGGATCATGACGCATGTAACTGCGTCGAAATATCGGGAGTCAACAAAACTCACAAATCATGGTAAATATCTCGGTAACACGAATAATAATGTTCATAACCATGATAGTTTTAAAATTGATATAGCTTCTTCTACTGATAGAATACATTTGTAGTACTTTTAGTAACTACATATTAACACTCAGACACAGTACAAACATCTATGTTTAACCACATTTTTTTTTGTCTCGGATGGAGATTAAATCCACGAACATCACCGCAGAAGGGAGAACTACTAATTGACCTGTCTGTGCCAAATGAGCCAGTTAATGTACCTACTATATAAAAGTTGAAACAGGCATAATTTTAACATAAAACTAGGTAAACAATAATTTACTGTAATATAAATTTGGGCATTTAATGTGCATCTTGTAACATATGGGTGCATATATTCGCCCGAATATATATTACAAGAGATGCTTTAACTTTACTTGCGCGTGTAAATTTTGACATGTTCCAACGATGTTTGAAATAAATGATACAACTCATTTAATGTACGATTTAAATTGTTATTATTATTATTTAAGTATTTTATTGATTATTTAATACTCGTGTATTACTTTTATTTTAATTCACACTGTATATAATTTATTAATGTATCTGACCTGTAACTTATTGTTCTCAATAAATAATCTGAATCTAATGGTCTGGTACAAAGCTTGTGGACCGCCCTTATCTCACACGGCGGGTAGGTACGGTCGTATAGCATGACTCGAGCCTGTTTCAATTGCACTTGAGCTACTCCTTGTCTTATAGAGGCGAGTTATGCCATCTACGACACAGTCACAGACACATTTTTTGAAAGGCTCTACGATATTGTGCTATAGTTCAAGTTCAAGCTATAAATATAAAATAGCCGTTTATTATTTTGTGTTATAAAAGAAACTTCGCAACAGGTACATTGGAATTCTAGATGGTATTAAGTACTGTTATCTAGTACTAATTAGAGTACAGTCGAGTAATAACCTGTCAACCACCCATTTGATCAATTATTACAACTATAGAACTAAAACTGCAATTGTACTTGGCTATATATAATATGATGACCTAGAACAGACGCATATGGTACGTTTTACTTCGATGCCACGCATGATAGTAAGCACAAAAAAAATATTGCTATATATCTTACTAACCAATATATTTCTCACAACCAGCGCCAAGTAATATGTAACTCACGCCAAAACATCATGCATGAAACTTCAGCTATCATACCTAGTCGAGATTGCCGTGAAACTATGAAAAATTCAACGGAACAAATTGTAATAAATAAGCGACAAAATGCATGTTGGAATAGAAACAGCAAATCTACCACTAGACAGTATACGTGGAACTGAGCTAAATGAGATGAAACCACTGCTCACTTATTCAAATCCAATTTGAAGAAACTCCGCGTTTGACAGTGGAGGTTCTAGAGTGGGGGCTTCAGCTCCCCTACTTCCCCCTTTTCTACAAAGGAATCAACTTCAATGTCTGCAATACTCGTATCTTAAACTGAACTTTGGTCTCCCTTCCAATCAAAACTAAATTACTAAAAAATGCACAGTGAAAATATTTTTTAGGTTTAGAAGATTGTTGTTATTGTTTACATCCGACTTCCAAGGGAGTAGGTTATCAATTCAACTCTATTTTTTTTATGTTTAGAAACATCAAACTCAGAACCCCATCATTAATTAACCGATTTGGAAAAATGATTTTAATTTATAAAGATATTTTTATACTTTCAAATTGATCCTATAAAAATTTCATCAAAATCGGTTCAATCTTCACAATTTGGAAAAATATGTCAACCAAGTACACGAAATCGCGAATTTTGCTTTCCTGTGACTGTTTTCTTCGCCCATTGTACAGCGATTTGAATGTTTCTTTTTTAAATGGTTTAATTGTAGGCTTAAGGGCGAGAATAATAGGATGAAAGTATTAAAGTAGGCCTTTCGATTTTTTAAAATAGGCTCTAGTTATGACTGCATGTCACCTGATGTTTGGCAACTTTATAGCCGAAGGTGACGACAAGCAACGCTTGGATTGCGAGCCGGCTCTCAAGAGAAGACGGAGCACACCGCTAGGTGCTTGTGGGTATTTGCCCCACAACTACGTTATGGGCTCGTAATGATGTTATCCTCAATATTGTCTGGACCAACTTTATCTAACGTCCTACAAATCAAAATAAGAGATAAAAATTCGATCCGGTTTCAATTCCATTTCTATTTCGTCAAGACTCCGCCTATGCCCCATCGTTTCCGCCCTTGGCGCCGGTTTGGGGTGAATGTACGGCTAGCTAGGACTTACCTCGGTAAGGGCTGGTGGCTCTCTTAGGAACGAATTTGCAATCTGAAGCATAGCTGTCACGAGCTTCATTTTTATTGAGGCAGGTTACAAGCTGCGTGAAAAATACTACGAATACATTGAACCGTATTAAAGCGAAAGAAAAACTTTCGGTTGATTGAACTTAATTATACTAATCGTTCGTCCCGAAATGAAATCTCGCAATCCTCATTGAACTGGAAGACTTAGGAGCAACTTCTAAAATTTAAACATCTGTTTAAATTTCAACTGTATATACAGAACGTGGTGGGTACAAACGCCAACTTTTAATCCGAAAGACACTGGTTCACGGTCATGAAAACTAAAATATTTTACGATGTTTCCAGCAATGTAAACGCAGTAAACCAATCAAACGTGACTAGTGACAAGTGGTAAAACAATCACGTATTATATATTATTGGTGGAATTCTAGGTCTACGTTCTTTTAGGTCCAGGTATATCAATCACAAATACAACTCAGTATGTAAATGTGTTATTTTTCAGATCTGGTCAACGAAGACCTTGCTGATGACGTGAGATGTGCCAAGCGTATCTACGACAGAGTCGGTTTCAAGGCATGGCCGTCTTCTTACTCTTACTGCAAGGACAAGACGCTTCCCGATCTCTCAAGATGCTAGATCATTGGCTTTACATGTCCAGATATTCTGCGAAGCTCTTTGGTCATTGTGAATTTTACTTTCTTTTGAATTTTCATTTGATTAGCTCAACATTTCTTTCATCAAGCGCTATTCTCAGTTCTTCTCGAAGGCCAAAAAATTGTGAAAGATAATTCAGTCCATCCATTCTAAGCCCAAAATTAGCCTAATTCAATAAACAATAGGAGACATTTCATCCTTTATCTGAAAAGCCTAGTAACAGAAAATTATTAAGATTTTGTCTGAAATTGAGTTGAGATTAAAAAGAGAACATAATCGAGATATACTGCAAATAGATCTCTTGATTTTGCGAGCGTTAGTTATTTTATGATTTTACTTGACGAATTATTATAATTGAGCTAGTTAATTATAGATTATAATATACATTGGTATATTGTTTTCGGTTTAACGTGAAACCTGGGACTAAACTTTGTCGTTGATCTTGGCTTGGTCCCCGGTTTTATGCTAGGAGATGACATCGTTTCAAATTTATACAATATTTTGAGTAATAATATGTTTCCTGGCTGTTGTTTTAGTGTTCAGTGTAATATCAGAGACGGGTCTTCCTTAATTAAACTATGTAGCGTTCCCTATATTACTGTCAGGTTTTATGATGAGCGAGATAGGTACCTACTAATACCGTGTCTACTAGCGTTTATAGATGTCGTATCTTCGAATAATAATTAGCTCATATATATTACCTAGTTATAATATTCACATTTTTTTATTATTTAGGTTAAAATTATTCGTGTTTTATTTCATTTAAGAAGAATCGAATTATTTGCGGTTAATTTCTCTTCGTGTTCCTCATAGTACGCAGGTACTTCCAGATTTATGATCTGTGATGAGATATGTCACCATTGTGTTCGTTATTTGTAAGTTATTTAATGTATTTTTATACAGTAAGTAAGTTCAATCAGTAAATCCATTGAGATTTAATATTATTCCTGAATATTTCTGTATATTAGGGTAACTGATTTTAAGTTTCTAGTAAAATAAAATATATATTTATTTACAAAGGTTTGTGTTACTTGTTCCCTAAGTTACTGAGCCCCCAACGTCTGTCCTTTTGTCGATATGATGGATAAGAAGACTTCATTATTTCGAAACAATTGCGTTATTAAAAGAAAAACCAAACATTGGTGTGCGAGTCCGAATCGCACATGGCCGACTTTTTGGTAAAGCTCTCCTGTAGGATTCATTCAAGCAACACCTGTTCCAATGTATTGCTCCGACAAATCATGTAGGTTTATTCTAAGCAACACTGAATCGCAATTATTATTGAAGATTTTGATCCCAGAACTGAACTTATGAACTGGGCCATATAAATAAACATTTGCACATGCATACTATGGAATCCTAGAGAAGGACTAGGATTCCCTATGTCACAGATGGCATGAATAAAAATAACTGTCTTGTGTTTGAAGACAGAGTTGCTACCAGTAGTATAAGTAAGTAATAACTTATTTGATTCTGAACAAGTAAGTAATTACTCTTTGTTAACATGTAGTAAGTATGCTCAAATGATTATAACTTATACGAACTACGAAAAGGCACCGTTAAACTTTTTATACTAAGCAATAACCCGTCCAAAAATATAAATATATCCGACGGTCGTTGCGTGCGATGACCATTCGTATGTATTTATTTAAATAGATATTGGTCATACTACTAATTAATACAAATTTAATGCATTAAATAAGCGTAAAAAAAATATTATCGAAGAATAAATATTAACCACAAGTAACTGTTTAAAAATTTCATAAACAGTCTTCAATACTTTCATCCGTCACTTAGAGATTTCATGAAAGATTTTTCATGAAATTTATAAGGGACTACCTCTGGGGTACAGTCTACCAAATAAAAAAGAATTCGGTCCACAATTGGCAAAGAGATCACGTAACAAACATACAAAAAGAGTATGGCCTCCCGGGAATAAGCCCTATTGGAGGCTTAGCGACAAGTGTAGCTGGGACCGTGCCTTCCGAAGTACGGAAGCGCTCAGTTCAAATGCCAATACCCGGTTGCCCATCCAAATACCGACCGGGCCGAGAGTTGCTTAACTAAGATCTCCTGATGTAAAGCGACTGTAGGCGAGACACAACGCCTAGATAAGGAACTAGCTGAAGCGAGTGCTGGAGTCAAGTCTGCGGCCAAGCGCACTTAACTGTCTTTCTACTGGGTAAACTGTCTTTGCAAAGACTGCCCATCATTGAGAGACATCGGTCTACTCTCTTGCGCACTCTTTTTTAACCGACTCTTTTACGCGATCATTCCACCAATTATGAATCAATTTTGATGATTCTTTTTTTGTTTGGTAGATCATACTTCATGAAAAATCAAGAAAAATCTAAATATTGTATACATAGATGATATTTTCGTTTACTCCGAAACCTCGCTGTCTCAGGAGCAGTGCGTTTAGTATGCCTACCCTTATTTTATAATAAAATGGTAAACTGTACCCCTTAAGGGCGAGATATAAGGGATGAAAGAACTGTTTCTTTTTAATATGCCACTTGTTTAATTTCGACATCGTTACTAACAGTGCAAAAGCTGACACTGTCAGACTGCCAACCGGGCATTTGCCTCATCACGTTATGGTTTCCTCCAACAGAACCTCAAACACATATATTTTTGTACAGAGAGAACTCCCATGCGAATTCTACACAAAGTGTTCTGTAATCTTTTGTTACGAGTTCAAAATGAGCGTTGTACCAAAAACGGGTGGTTGAGCTGTTGTCAATTTGTACAAAAAATTACAAACGAAATAAAAAACACATTCGCTGAAAGTTGTTAAGCATTTTTGGGTTGTTCCATCGCTGTACAATACGCTTGGGTGACATGTACCAATCATGGACTTCTATTTGGTTATTGGTTTTCACGTCCGATCCATCTTTGTTTGATAGCTGTATTGACAGTATATTGTATGCTGGCTTATCGATCAGCTGTATTGCAAAGGGCAAAGCACAATTTACATGTCCATGGAAGGTCTGATAGGGGCTAAACAAAAGCCTCACTTAGCAGTAAAGTTAAGTAAAATAAATGTTTACATACTTATTACCCCACACTATGATTAGCTGGTCCGCAAGTAGCATGGACAGGACATACACAATCACACAAATCGTAAACAGCCAAGATCCGAGACTAAACTTTATGCTCACCACACAAAGCTTGCCTCGGGAATCAAACCCAGGACCCTACGAGAGTAAAATTACGCGTGATCAAATGTATTTTGTATATTTTGGATATAAACTGTACCAAGGGCAAACTTTTGCGCAATGACCATGAAATTTGTTTTCACGTCTTGGGTGTTTCAATGCATTATTGTGTGTCCACAGCCATCTTTGACACAGAAAATCCTAGCGCAGTGAGACTAATTAGATAGCTATTTTGCAAATACGCCACACAGATGGTATATAGTAGAATTACCTTCTCTGAATTCCTGTTTCATTTAGTATTACCCAATCGGTATTCGAATCGCAATCTGGGGATTGCAAGTCGAGACCCATAACAAGCATTAAGTTACACTCCATACAATATGTTGCTCGAAACGTTACTACTTTGCTACCACAAAAACACGCCAATTTTAACCAATCTCCTTCTATGTTGTTAGTTCATTGAGCGCCGTATAATTTGATACTTGAACACAAAAGAATTCGATACCAATAAAGATAAGACCATAAATGTAAATAAAGTGAGTTGTCCTAAACCTACGCGAACATGGCTCCGATCCAAAGCGCCATCAAAATGTTAATTCCATTCGTTTCCCATAGAAAATGCGATAAAAATTACGAAAGCTTGCTCCGAATCCACTATCGTTTAATTATTTCCACGCAAACTTAACCGGACACCTGGTACATGGGAAAATATACCTTTTGTCGTGGTGTTTGGTATTCAAAATGTGCATTTATTATGGTGGCCCACATGTTTGTCACTGACCAAGTTTAATTGAACCGTGGAGAGAATTCCGGCTCTCTTGATACATATCATTTTAGTGAATTGTCTGTTTTGTCCGGACAAATATAGTTTTCACGATCCACCTATTTTATGTGTGTTCTCGAAATTTACTTCAGTGAAATGTTAATAAAATAAACTAGGTACATCCTTAAGCTTCAAATTGAAAATATTTTACCCCGTCTGACTCGGTAAAGCTTGTTTGAAGCGTTCTTGGGCAGAAAATTCTTAGTTCTAAGAACTTGCCTTATCTCTTTACAAGCTTTTAACTACGAACTCACTGTCTTTATATCAAATTTGAACCATTTAACGACTTAAAGACCCAAAATAGACAGTTTACGACATCAAGTGCATAAATGTATTCATCCTTTTTTCCAAGTATTTTCAATCGAATCTTTGAGCTATTATTTGCCTTAGAAAAATATTGTATATGGAATTCAGAACGTGAAAACTAGTCAGCTAATTAGACGGTGTCTTTGTTTTCCTACGAATAATAATTATGCCAAACATGTCCTCCAGTGACAAATCGTTCGCAATTTATCAAACAGCCAGGACAATTGGCGATATCGCCAATCCGCGCGATCATAACGACTCCTAACGAAGCTTAAAATAGTCAAAGTCAAAAATCATTACTCCCGTTGATTATTTTGATGTATTATTTATACGTCATATAATATTAATATTAGTTTGTACCTCCAAGGAATCAATTACAATAGATATGGCTACTTATTAACGTACACTGGAAGGAATACAGGATTAACGACACAAGTCTTTATGACTTAGTGTAGATTCTGTATACAGCTCTGTGTCTAAAACCAAGCCCTTATCTACATACTGTCTCATATATTATTTAATGATTGTGCTTGATATATTTTTTTGGAATAAATAAATTATTATTATTATATCTTAAAAATTGTTTGCACACGTATATAATTTCGAAGACAATGCACTATTATGGTATCCACTGTCGAGATGGTCTGATGAAGGAACTAAAAATGATGAAAACACGTTGAGATTGAGCTCGTTTTATTCGTCTTAATGACTTCTTACATTATAAGCTGGATTCTAGTAAGAATCAAATGTTTTTTTTTATTAAATTATAACATAACAGTAAAAATCTTATTATTTGTATAGATTATTGTACAGCTCGAAATGCATGTTGAAGTAAGCTGTGATGTTGGGACTTTGATAATATGTATATCACGAATTCGCTTACATTTCAAATAATTCCTTATCAATGCTGCTATTTCAATCTCCTCCTAGTTTAATTCAGACTGAAACCACCGCTGAAATAGAAACAACTTGGATATATACAGATGCGAATCTAATTGAAATGCTAAAATATTTTTAAGTTGACATACTTGAGTCATTATGGTTACTATCGTGATCTTAGGGTTACTAACTCGCAGTGTATATGCCACAGACCTGCCTATTTCCAATGGTCTACATGGTCCGTTGATAAATTATGCTGTCTATTTTATAGCGCCATTTCGTAATTTTTTGTGATACTTGATAGGCCTTATGTGGTCATTAGCCAAGTTTGAATATGTTCGGCTCACATCTAATAGTAACAATCTAATCATTGTGTTAATTAATATGTAATTCGTAGGTACCGATAAAACACGATTTTACAAAAAATACCGAGGGAAGCTCAGTCACTAGGGTACTATAATTTATAATTGGGAATTTGTAGAGCTGTTTCGCTTCTACTAATATTGTAAGTTTATGAACCTCAGACCGAATACACAGTGTTCCCAGTGTAGGTTCGCAGATGAAATCCGCGAGTCTCGTTACAAATTTCAAAGCCCCGGATATTACTTACTGCATGAGGTTATTTTCAGTTTTATTTTTCAGCTCACATTAGGGCTGTCACTCACCAAAGTTATTGGTAGCAGTAGAACTTGCGCAAACTTCGCCCGGAGAAGTACTGCCTGCACACTTAGTAATCTGAAGCCAAGCAGTGGTGCACTCGCATTTCTGTCTTCCGGTGGAAGGGTGTGGGTGCCGGTGAAATCACATGAGGCGTATCCCTCAAGCCTTGGGTCTTTACATACTTCGGTCGGGGAGGACCTAAGTTCCATTGCTGTTTCATTGTGTATTATGGGTGGAGGTAATCACTTAACATGACGTGGGCTTCCAGCTCACCCGTCACATAAGATACATTAAAAAAAATACGCTCCCTATTAAAAGCTAAGCACGTAGTAAACTTAATGCTCATTGAAGAAATAATTGTCTCGACCGGACACCGACCGGTCGAGACACCTCGCTTACAGGATTAGTACCAAATTAGCTACGGAACTTACAACGAATCTTAGACGGCTATATCTAGTAAACTGCCGCGAAGCAGCTGTGTTCTCACATTGTTACATTGACACAGTGTGACAGGCGCTATGAAATCTTACTCTACGGTAGGGGAATACCGGAATCCTTTGGCTGTTGTTATTGAGCATCAGTACCCGTCAACAGTAGCTGTCAACTTGTCAAGTCACAAAACATTAAAAAAAGTGACGATTTTTACTACCATCAGAAATATGTCCTGCAACAAATTTACAGCTGGTCAGATTATAGTCAACCCTAATCCGTCGCTTGATAGAAACCGCCTGCATACATGAGGTAGGTAGGTATTAGTAATATTAGACTGGTTGCACCAGTCTGATTCTAGCTTTAACCCAAAACCTTTTCTTTCATCTTCTTCCTTTTTTCCGCGTAACTCTATTTCTTTTGGTCTTTTATCCGTAAATAACTAGGGCCTACTTTACACTTGATGTGGCATGTGTCATCATTGAATTATGTTTTTACTAAAACAGAATGGTCAACGGTATATTATTATGATAATACTAGAGGAAGCTTACACTTTTTCGTGCAGTATTTTTTTTTTATGTCAGAGTATAACTGAAATTAATGTTCCTTATGAGGATTACTGGCTCTTAAAATACAAGTTTTGTTTAGGAACCTAAAAATTACTAATTGATTATTGAAAATTAAGATCGTGCATGATCTTGAATAACGGAAAATGTTCTGGGTGGGAATCCAATTCAGGACCTAGTTTAGTTGGTAGTAGTTGTTCCTACTGCAATAGCGCAAGAACTACTGTGGCAGTGTATGTTGCCAGTGCTAGCACGATTACAAAATTCACTATCGCAATCGATTACGCTTAAACGATGGTTGAAAGGAATCCAGCCGACGGATTCCTCAAAGAGCCTTCAAAAAGTAAAAACTCTGTATCCAGGCACAATAAGTCCATGGATTCCCACGTCCCCCGGTCGTTGACGTCCGATCAATGCCAATCGAGTTTTTTTTTTCCATCGATTCCAGCGATTCCACTATCGGCATCCGGTAACGAGGTAAGTTTTGTTTATCGATATTAAATAACTTAGGAAGTTGGTGGATGAAGTAAGTGATGGTTGATGGGAATTTTTTGAATGCGTGGTTAATGAGTAAGTGCCTTTTGAAAATGTTTATGCCTACAGGTATTAAGATGCCTTTCTACCAGAGAAATAGATGTGCTAACCATCGTAGCGACAGATGACTACAAATGGACAGATAAACAAAAAGATAAATGAAAGAATAATTGTTCTTATATGACAAGACGAACTACCAACCTATGTTAAGTGACCACAGCCTATGGTATTGTATAATAAAGTATATATAACAATATATACTTTCAAAATGCATTTGAAAGTAAAAACGGTACCAATAAAAAAAAAATATTTTGCTCTCTTTTTGATTGTTGCTGTCGCTGACAAATAGCAGATGTTATAAGGAGTAACTTAAGCTTCCTTAATTTGAAGAAAAAGAAGGAGGGTTAAAAAAAATGATAATTTTCACAGACACACTTAGTATTGGTTTAAATTGAGGCATTAAGACAATGCTTTGCAATCTCGCATAAGAGTAAGTATATTTAAAACATATATTTCGAGGGTAGATAAAACGTATCTATCTCCTAAACCATCTTGTTACATCTAACCGCATCATCAATTACCACCAGGTGAGACAGCGGTCAAAAGCTCTTTTATCTATCCTTCCATATACCTAGATAAAAATCAATTGCCGTGCGCAAAAGCTCGAGAAAGACTAGACCGATGTCTCTGATATTTAATTCGTAGTGTTTGCAATTGTCGGGACAAGGTTAACATAATATATTTTCAGGGAAATACACGGGAAAAACACGCAATTAGGGAAAAACTGAAAAAGCATTTTAATATTGGATTTTCGCTACGTCGATTGACATCTTGTATATAAATATAATTTATAGAAAAAGTCACGGGATACCGGTAGATGTGAAACATGACGGCATAAGATAGCGTGATGTCAAGCACAAACTCATTTATTCCGTTAGATCTCAAGTATCATTTGGACACGTCAAATTTTACAAGCACAAGTAAACATATTCGCGAGCGTATAACGTGTCACAGTAACTTACATGCACACAGATATGTCATATTACAGATTTCATATTTTAGCTAGTTTTAATTGTTAAGTGTACGTATGTTTCAATCCATTCCAATATAGTTTGCCGGCACGTCATACGAATCATTTTTAGTGCCAAGTCACTAACTGACAAAAACAGAAAAAAATTACTGATCCAAAAATTAAAAAGAAACCGACTTCTACACTTTCATTCTTTATTTCTTGCCCTTATAGGGTATATAGGGTATATAAGGGACGAAGAAAAAAGTCACAATAAAGCAATACATGCAATTTCAATCCAACTAACAAACTATTGAGTCGATTTTCATAAAATGTCTATGGGACCAATCTGACAGCATATTCTTTCAAATAAAAGTAAATTTCTAAATTCGGTTTGATAAATGACGGAGAAAGAAAATAAAAAGCTTCTAGTAATTCAGGTATAACTAAAGAGCTTCCCCCCCCCCTCCCTCCTTTAAACCACACACACACACATACATATATACTCACAAAGACACACATACATACACACTCACAAACACAACTTGCCTTGGAACAATAATTATTATCGGTACAATGGCAAAATGCTCGGTCTTACAGCTACAGATATTTTCCCATTTCTTATTCTTTTTTTTGTTATTTTTGTTATTATTGCTATCAATAGCTTGTTAAGTTGGAAAATAGTTATTTCAATGTTTGTCTTGCCCTGTTATAGTTTATCTCTTTTAGTAATCCTAATAGGTATTCGGCCTCCCGCGACACAGACTTCGCGTCTAGTGCGGGGCCACTAGTAATCATATGTCTAAGCTATGTTTTTAGTAAATAAACAATTTTGTATTTTGTAAAAATAAAAACAATACATTCACATTGATAACCTCACTGTTAGTAGGTTGAAAGTATTTATCATACAAACTTATTTATTTCGTAGCTACGTTTGATACTTCAAGTTTCGTATACTCTTTACTTTATCAATCAATTGAAGGTAAAATATTGACACTACTGATCAATACAAAAGATTAGGCAACAGCCAATCATCAAATTCGATTGTTCTTAGACAAAATGGACAAAATCATTAATCGTAGCGCCACACAATGTAGGTTTAAATGCGTGTACTTAATATTTGGACTTGTCCATTTGTCTTATGTTTACAATAGGACTTTTTACTTTTCAGCATGTGGCTGTTCTATTACTGTCAAACTAAACTCTATATAAACTTAAAACTAAATGTATTTCTTATAATATTTTGTATATGTAATTTTTTTTTTCGTGGGAATCTTATTCATTTTTTTATAAAATAAAAGCTTTATAACATCAGCTACCTGCCAGTGAAAGTCAGACAAACATACAGATCGATATTTCTGTTTGACAGATACACAAAAAAATTAAAATTGATTTTTATCTTATCTTATTAGTATCTTAAATACTTTCAAATGCATTTTAACCTGTACCATGTTAACCTGTTTTTGTTCCGATAAATATATTATTATATATTATTTAGTAAAAAGCTGTTTTTGGCATTACAAACAGGCATTTCTATTTAATTGCATTGTTTGTGTTAGATGTAGATAATTGGTTTTCAGTTATGTTAATTTGATTGCTTTCATAAGTATGCCAACCTCCGTAGAAGTTCACTCATTTACTGTCCTTGCAAAGGTTGTCCGGTCAAGAGATGACTTTTAGCGATAAGGCCGCCTATTATACTTGTAATTTTTTTTAAATGTGTATACCTTTTTAAATGGCGTACAATAAAGATATAATCTTAATCACTAACCATCTTTACTTTGGAATTACTCGTGAGTTTGTAATTATTGAGCCGAACTAACCAACTAAATACGTTAAAATATTCAACAACATTCTCAATTCAAATTTGTTCTTCCGGTTCTACACAGACGAAAAAGGTGCGTCTTATTTTCTCAACCCGGAAGTTATCTATCTTCAAAAGCATCCATAATTTCGAATAAAAATATCTTTACAGTTATTCAAACGCGAGAGTGAAATGCAATGTTTTCTGAATAAGCATTCGTAGGTGCTAATATATCAACGGGTAAATACTTTCAAACGTTTTTGGTACAAGTGGGCTCTAAGTTACGCCCACGTTTTTGATCTAAATTCGTACCATGCCTACATAAATTATTGTGTGCATGTCGTAAAGTCATTCATAACTTCATGGTGGTCTTGATGTTTTATGGGAAAACAACAAGGTCTTAAAAATAACTCTATGTTTCTCCGGTTATTTTGACTAAATGCTACAAAATAAAGCAGAAATGGTCGTAAAATTAGTCTTAAAGAACTGCTTTATGAAGATATTATTCACAGTGTGAAGTGTAAACATCCAAAACTGATTAAAAAAACGAAAAATCAGATTTCAATACTTGTATCACTTATTTGATGCACTTAAGGAGAAATTTCTTCATGAAATTATGGAATGTCCACCATTGGCCAAGAAATCGAATCGAAATATATACCTACAGCGATATGATTTTTAAAAAATTGCTGTGGTGTATTATATTTTGTATCAAAATTGTATATTCCAGGTCGAAAATCCATATTACCATGGAAACATTACTTTATTGCGTAGAACAAAAACATATCTACGATCGTATAGCATAACGAATACTTACATTGCAGCGCGTTTTCATTGGTCGATAACTCGATCGATACACAGCAAGCGAAGATTCTAAATATCTGCATAGCAAACATTACGGCAAGCTCCGTTCAGTGTATTAGGAAATGGATGTATTCTGGAAGCTATCTAGCTCGCAAACAGCATCAGATAAATACGTTTGTGGCTAAGATTTGTAGACAGAGTTATTGTAAAATAATTTTCATCTTATCCTTTAACTAGCGACCCGCCCCGGCTTCGCACGGTTGTGACGTGTAGATGATAATAAAATTCCATAGTTCATTTTTAGCTCCCAACGAAAAAACACCCCTCGGTGTTTGTAGTGTGTATATGTGTACCTGTGTATATGTGTGTGGCATCGTTAAAAATAAAATAGTTTTGATAATATCATTGCAATTCGCAGCAGGTATTTAAAATATAAACGAATACAATGACGAACATAGTTTCAATGAATTCTTATATATATATATAAATATATATCTACCAATTTTTTTATCAACAACTGTACTAGCCACGACCTACGTCAGTAGTTTCCGTAAGACAAGATATAATTTACTTACGTCATAGTTTCTTGCTTATCAACGTTTTTTCTCATATTTTTTATACCAACGAAAACAATTATTTGTATACATAATTATTTAATCACTGAGCGAGCGAAGTTCTCCGAATCTACTAGGATAAATTGGTAAAACAAATATATCTACATGTGTTTGTCCGAAAAACCGTTTAACCAATCTTCCTGAAATTGGTTGTGAAACTTCTAGGGTGCTTTTCAACTGAATTTGTTGAGTATTGAATTGGAGTTCGAGTGGATGTAACATAATCAAAACGCAGTCAGCTCAAGAGACTATGAGGGCTTTGTTTGCTCGTTATGACGGCTCCGTGGCTTAGTAACCTTGCCTTGGAAGCGAGGGGTCCCGGGTTCGATTCCCGGCTGCGCACACTCTCTTTCTGAAGTTTCTCATCGGGTCTAGGGTGTTTGTCTTGTGTTTCTGTGTTTGTCCATACCAACTGCGACACAGGGAATGGTATGAGTGTGTTAACGTTGTTGTTGTTGTTATATCTCAAAATTATGTATAAAAAAAGTTACGAAGAAAATCTTTGAAATTCTAAGATTTCTTCGTAATATTTTTCCGATATTTTATTGAGATACAACAATTTTCCTTAATTCTTCGAACTTTAAACCCTTCAGGGTACTATTACTAACCTTACAACGCCGAAGTTTGGTATATCGATTGCTTTTATGACATAACAAAAGGGACAAGATAGAAAATTGAGTTTTTAAAATTTAAGTCTCACCTCTGGGAATTTTAAATTTATATAAAAAGTTGCAAATAGCTTTTTCATAATTCATTTAAACAGACTTATCTGTTTATATGACACAGACAGACCATATCTTTATATGACGCCTTTTTGATCATGAACTTATGATTACGTATTTTCTGATACCAGCTCATATCATAACTGGTAACAGATACAGATAACATAACATTAAATTAAAAAAAAAAAAAAAAGAAAACTGGCTTTGAGAATGTCTTTAGAGTCATCACATGCTCGAATTTGAAAAACTATTATATATTGTAAATACGCCTTAATTAGGTTATTGAACTTTGAGTAACTGCCAATCGTGGCCTTAACAGCTCCCATCATAAAATTAACTTTTAGGTCTATTTTTAATCAATAGCTCAATTGGATTATTTTTTAAAATGATAACTTAACAGCGCTGCTTCAAACGATTAAGTTAAGCGCTTAATTAACTTCATAATTCTTTTACATATTATTTTAGAGAATCTTATTTACTTTATATCAATTCAATGATAATCTTATAGTTAAAATAGTAACAGACTATCAATATATTTCATACATACAGTTGAAATAGTATGTCGTAGTCATTCATGTTTTCGTCCATAAAACCTCAACACGGTTTGCCCGTGTTGAGGTTTTATGGAAAAGTATAAATGAAAAGTAGCGTAACAACTCCAAGTCACATCACATCACTGTGTCGAATCTTTTCAACAATATGAACGATTTATAAACTGACTTCAAAATAGGTTCCTCCTAACTATTAACTACGTTCGAAAGGTTTTTTATGTATGTTCACGGATTTCTTCGTTAATTTAGAGACGATTTGAAAGTTTCTCGCACAGCTCCAATAGAAATGTGATGAAAAAAATCCACCCTTAAGGGCGAAAACCAAGGGATGAAATTACTGAGACGGTTTAATCGATTTTTAAATCAGTCACTTGTTAAATTATGGTCATAGAAATTCAGTCTCCAGGTTACATTTTTTTAATATAATACTAAGCGTACAACGTCTATTTATCTGTCAGTCCGAAATTTTACTAGAGTATGTATTATAATAATACAAAATACAATAAGTGATACGGAACCCCAGTGTGCTAGTCCTAATCGCACTTACGCACTTAACTTATAAAATGCGTGTTAACGTGCGAACAAATTTATTTGGTATTTCCTTCTACTATAAAACAATTAGTTTTATTTTATGATTGATTATTATTATGGTCAATTGACGGCTGTGTGGCTTAGTTGGTAGTAGCCCTGCCTTCGAAGCGAGGGGTCCCGGGTTCGATTCCCGGCCGGGGCACACTTTGTGTGGTGAGCATGAAGTTTGTTCTCGGGTCTTGGGTGTTTGACTTGTGTCTCTGTGTTTGTCCATGCCATCTGCGACACAGGGAATCCTAGTGCAGAGGTATGAGTGTGTAAACGTTTATTTTTATTTTTATTCTGTTTTTTATCTGTCAATTTTATGTTTTTAATTTTCCTTACGATGCGATGTGTTTAATTAATTGAATGCTAAATTAAATATGGTTAAGTGATCAAATTCCCCAAAGAACTACTACTCTTTGATTTTGTCCACCTTTTTTTAAATCCGTAGTTCAAATAAAGAAGATGCTCTACTAGATATAATGTACTATCAACACCGTTCTAAAATTGGAAAGTAAAGGTGGCTACTCCCACATACCGCGTGGGCACCCATTGGTAGGCCACTTACCACAGATATAATAATCTATGGTAGAACCGGCACAATGACAGTTTACCATTATCTAATCTGTGGTTTAGATGCTAATGCGACAGACTGTATTGTAATTAGTATCTGGTTGAATGCGTATGTATAAGATGCATTGCCTTTGAAGTATGATTAAGCAATTTAATATTCGCAAGTTGGATTTATGATTGGAAGTAAGTAATAACTTAAATCTTGGGAGTTCAACTTGTATCCCTACAATTTCAGGATTTCGAACCTAAAAGAAACTGTCAATTCTCTTTTATCTAAACCGTATTAGCTAGCATGTAGGACTTTACACAGAATATTTGTCACATATAACAAAAACAATTGGTGGTACGGAACCCTTGATATGCACAATATCACACGTTGGCCAGTTTGTTTCGAATTTATATTTATAAATTATCACTGTGTTAGTTATTAAGAAACACGCACACATTTTTTTTCATCAAACGTAAATAAAAATTGTTTTTAAGTACTGACTGGATCATACTTAACATTCCACCACATAAGCATCCACTGAAGGTGGAAGGAAGGCCTATACTCAACAATTGACATCGTTTTGATAACGTGGTAAGTTACATGGGGATGAACGGGTATAAAACTTCGCGTTTGTCCCCATGTAAATAAATGTGGGGACGAAGCGTGGGGACGCGCGGGAATAACCCGTATTTTCGCGCACAAACCTACATATTCAACTCATGTATCTAAGCGACCAACCCATCGGTGCAAGTCTAAATTTGAACCAGTGACCTTCGGATTATAAGACGCTGTCAAAATACCACCATTTTATAATTTGTGAATGAAAACGAAATCTTTCGCCTACTCCTTGTATATCCCACCAAACCATACATTTATTTAAAATAGGTACATCATTAAATTTCAAAAATACCATTATTTACATAAATTGCAAATAAAACCATGCTGGATGCCAGCAAAATGTAGTCCGATACCAAATTCGGATGATAATCTGAGCATGATTTTATTTATGAAACAAGTTTTCTTTGTATTTCCTTTGGCCACTGATATTATTTATTTCTTATACTCAGCTACAATGGCCGGTCCACCTAATTCTCGGCCTACACTTAGTGCTGGTTCACATATGGTAAAGCCGACAGTTTTACCGGTACGACAAATTTGTCGGATGCATATTGGCATATGTATTTCATTTTCAGTAGCTCGGTTACATTAGAGCGATTAAACTGTTGGTAACGGTACATTTACACAGTCTTGTCGGATATTATTGGTGTAAATTATTTTTAGTGTGCCATTCATACTTCTCACGTTGGCTGAAACGGGCGACTTTTCCCCGTCCAAGCGTGCAGATCCGGCTTTAAAATTTCCAATATTTTTCTATATTTTTTATTATTTAATTAGTTTTAGTTTTATTTAATTAAAACTTTTTTAAGGAACGAAAAATATAATATTGTATCGTATATCGTATTAAATAAAAAAGTTATTTTTTCGTTCCATTATATATATTTACCATAGAACCAAAACGTCGTCATGCGTGAAACAAGCCAACTCACAGCTACTCTATGACAAAACAACCACCGCTACATGTGGTATATTCACCAGGTATCAGGTAAGGTTGGACAGACAGATTAAGCGACTGCGTTGAGTCGACAGTATAGTGTAAATAGCATGAGCCGAAAGTCGACCAACGACAAAACTGTCAGTCCGACATAATGTGAACTAAGCCTTAGGCTTAGTAATGACAAACACGAGCGTGACACGTCTCGCAGAGGCGGAGAAGATATATAATAATTAAAAGACTGTTCCCACTCATTCCCCTACTCTAGGATTCTCTGTGTCATAGATAGCGCATAGTCGCAGCACATAAACCAGTTCACCAGTAAACTTCACTCCTCGCTTCATGTTTCGCGTCGGGGATACTTTAATACCAAGTAAGCTAGGGAGTAGCGAGCCATCATAAAGGCGATTATGAGAGTGGAAACATTTTTTTTGTATAGAAATGAATTGAGCTTAGGAGCATAGGACGCAGCTGTGTGAGACTAGATGACAATTACCCTCTAAAACTCCATCGTATCCGCTTAATGGCACCACGGGAACATTTGCATTACTTCTGGGTTCCCGCCGCGGCTGACCACGTAAGCTAGGAATCTAGCCATCGTAAAGGCGAAGATAAGTTTTGTGGAGGAATGCTGTTGCATACTGACCTGCCATGGGGACGCAGAGCGATTATTTGACAAGTAAAATATGTGGATTTATTTTTTGGCGCGTATCTTAGTGAATTCATTCGGTGAATCTTTAATACCAGCATAGATCTAAATTAAAAAAAACTGGCTCATTTAAAAATCATTCTGTATTTTTGGCCCGTTTTTGGATGAAATTTCTATGAGACCAGCTCGGAACTACACCCTGTCAAATAAACGAGAAATCATCTAATTCGGTCCACTATTGGATAATAAACAGTGCCTCCTCCGTTTTAGAATCCGCTTTAAAATAGATTTAACTTGGTATATTACCTCAAAAGTAGGTGGATACAGGGCACCTTTGTAAGAATAATTATGTAATTTCGGTTGAGTTGCAACGAGTAGGCTTACATCACAGTTCACGTGTCATTATGTAAATTTAATTACTACAACGTGTCACAAAATTATCTTAGGTTGTAACTTCAAGCGTTTATCTCTTAATTAAAGGCACAAAAATATCTAACGGGCTGATGCGATACTACGTAAGTATAAAGATAAATATTTCCTAACGTTAGCACAGCTATTTTAAATGATATAAATAGGTAGAAAATATTCATTTAGGTAGAACTAGATTACTGACAGAATACTTATTATTATAGGAATATACCACCAGTGCCAATCAATCCAAATGGTGTATGGCTTCTGCACTTTCATTTGCAAGTCTATATATAAATAAGAATTTATTTGGAAGTCTAGTAAGTAAGTAGTATAGTAGTTTTAATATAGCATGAAAGGATTATTTTTATTTTCGTAGTCTTTCTGTCTGTTTGTTCCGGGTAATCTCCGAAACGGCTGCATTTTGCATTTTCATTGGCAGAAAGCTAATGTTATAAGTAGTAACATAAGCTACTTTTATTCTAGAAAAATAATAAACAATTAGGGTTGTCAAACTCCACGCAGAAGAAGTCGCAGAGAACAGCTAGTAATATAATAAAACAGTTCTATTCCCACAAACCATTTCCAAACATTCTTACAAGATAATGATAGCCGACGTTCACTGATGCTTGCGTTCATTGATATTCAGCCGCCCATTCACGAACTGCGTGGGTATGGCCAAGTAGGTTTCATCTCAGGTACTGATTGCGTGATGTAAAATGAAACTTGCTGCCTTTTAACTAAACTCAATATACAATGTAATCCAAACACGTGACGTGGACGGGTTCAGTAGGCAGCTGCAGGCTACATCACTCAATTTACGGTTAAAATCTATTCTAATGGGAAATAAGCTGTTTCGCTTTGGGATTAAGTTCAATTTAGACGGTTGATGATCTGCCATGTGGGCGCTGCCAGCGGGGTATAAAAACTAATTTCATTAGAGTGATTCCAGACGCTATTAATGCTGACGTGCTCTATCAGTAAGATTCCCAGGTTCCTGTCCACACAGGGATATGTAGCACACACGAATACAAAAGGTATGTTCCAATAACCGAGACCAAAATGCTTGTACACAACCTCGCTATGCCGTCAGTGACAACTTAGGCCATTAAATGTTTTTTTCGGCGTGAAAGTGACGGTACGGTCTGACGGCTCACCTGATGCCCAAAGACAATAATAATACAACTTATTGTAAATCCTCCCCGACGTAAGTATGAGAAGATTCAACTAGCATCGCGTTGCGTCACCCGAGATGGAGATATAACTGTAATTTCACCAGCACGCTCACCCTTCCACCGGAACACAGAAATAGAAATAGAAAAACATTTATTTTGACACGACACAAGTAGGTACATTAAGTGGACAATAGTAGGCGACAGAAATAGGTAGGACAGTAACAGGTGGCAGAAGAAACAAAAAAAAAATGCGAGTGCTCCGTTTCTTGACGGATTACCAGGTGCAGTGGCCGTACTTATCTGGATGAACTTAGCACAAGTTCTGCTCGAAATGAAGGGATTCTGAGGATGCTCACCTACGGACGCCATCAATGAATATATGAAGCAGAGTGAGTAGTTTCACGAAGTTACTATTATTGATCTGTGCCGTACAAAGAGTGGGCGGCTTTACACCCATAATCTAGTATGGTGACATGGAAATTAAACCTTAGAGATACTGATATACCTATTCATAATTAGTTGATGTGCAAATTCAGTGTGCAGGGAAGCATAAACAATATCACAATTAACGCGGTTTCCTACAATTACCCTTCTACCCGCCTGGTTTGATGATAACTATTTGCTTAGGGTATACAAAGACTAAGGACCCTATTAGCAGAGCCAATAGTTTTTGGGGAGTCCAGTTACTCGCCTTTATCGATCATCGAGTACCCTTGGAATCACTACACGGACCCCCTAGGTGGTAATAAAGGAGTGGTGAAAAGTAGCAGTAAAAGTTCTGCAAACTTTGCCCAGATTGACGGCAGATTGTCATGTGTGAAGGCAGTACACATGGTTATATCTGTGGCTGGTCACCTGGCACCAAAGTTACTGAGGATAGCGCGAGCAGCTTCTCTTAATGCCGACACTCCTCTTCCTCTGCGGCCCCAACGCATCCGCCATTGAACGTTGGTGATCCGTCGCCGCAGAAATTAATAGCGCACCGCAATTTCCACGTCTATAAAGTATCTAACTGATAAAGTAAGAGAATAATCACCTCAGAACAAAACTCACCGGTACCATCAATCATTTTGGACAATTCCTTTTGCATGAGATGCGGGTGAAATCGATTCATTATCTTGGAGACACGGAATTCTTGACTACGTTCTCTACTGAGGATTCTGACAGTTTGATATTCTCAGTCATATCTTTAATCAAGACGGGCTTTATAAGTCTTGAGGTTTTATAGAGGTTAGACATCTGTCTGTCTATGATATTATAGTAGTTCATCTTCTCAAGAAACGAGGAATTATGTGAGTGAACTTAGCAGATCATTGTCCAGCAGATTCTTTTCGAATACAGCTGAGTTCTACTGTTACTGATACTTTTTAAAAACAGTTCTGGCGTTACAGGCTTGAACTCTTTCTTTGCTCTGGTCAGTAGCAGAACTGCAAATAAAAACTTTTTCCGAGCCCAGTACTCACATTCAAGTGCCAGCAGAACATGGCAGAATGGTTCAAAAGTTGAAAAATCATTTTTTTTTAATCGATTCATATCATTACGAAAGTTTGGATGGATGTTTTTTTTCTGGAAAAATGTACGGTTCCCTTATGATGGCAAACAGCGGGGCGCAGCTAGTTTCAAAATATCTGTAGTCAATTCTCCTTTAGGAAAACCTTTGGGTACTTTGTGGTAAGCTAGCACCGCAGGCGGCCGGGTGTATCCGATCCATCACTATAGTTAGATTTACACTGTGGTAATGACGAAATATTATTGTTTCAGTAGGTAATTAATGTGGGCTAATATATTTCCCTGGTTTGTTTATTTGGTGCGTGACTTGTGTTCACAATATTTGATTCATGTTGTATTGGTTTAGATAAATAAAATAAAACTAAAATCTGACAACGCCGCCGCCGCCGTAAACGAGATAAGGAAAATTGAGTGGACAAATTCACTCTTATTAATCGGAAAAGCCTCAAACTTCTCAATTATCAATAAAATATTGTTACGACTTTTGTGTAGTTATGTTTTAGTTTGTAAGACAAGGTATATTTTATTTGCAACAAAAATGGGCTTGCCTTTGAAATTAAAATGTGTGACACAATGTCCGAATCGACACATTTGAATTAAATTTTTTTTGATTCGGATACCAATAAAAAAACAGAACAGTCAGATAAAAAATTCTACGATACCTTAATTGAAAAATTCTGTCCGCCGCCCAGTCTAGAGATCAATCATTAAACACTATTAGTTCAAGAGAAACCCATTCATTTCCCATACCCTTCTTGATATTTTTTTTCTGAAGAGAAAAAAAAAAACTTTTTACTTAAAAACTTAATTTAACTTCATTGTTAGCGCATTCGCAAATTAGACAGCGGTAACGTCAAATCTTACTTTTGACTGGCCTCACAGCTCAGATGGTTGTAGCTCTGCCTTCTGCGTTATGTCGTGGGTTCTGGGTGGTCGTGAGTTCGATTCCCACCGAAGACAAGTATCTGAGTGTAATTATTTAGAAAAATAACTAGTATCTTTATAAGTATTCTATATTCTGATCAGTGTATAATGTCCGTCAATGTTATTTTATTTTTATTTATTTGCGAACAAAATACGCCATTTTGCATAATTTCAAAAAATTTATAGCTTTTAATCACCGGACAGCTAAGGGGCTTCTAACGATGGCTAATTATCAAATCAAATCAAAACCTATTTTTAGTTTTATTATAATATTTTTCTTGCCAGTATGTAGGTACAATAAATCGTAAAGTAAATTATAAAATAGGATCCTTTATATTCTGCCTCATGAAGGCTTGCCAAAACTATAAAATATTATTATATAAGTCAATATTAAAAAAGGTAACAAAAAAACTTAATACAATATAAAATTGAATAATTATACTGATAATAAATTCATATGTCCAATAACAATAGCCCCGAACTGAGATCCGTGTATAATTAATACAAAATTATTTAGATTTCACAACCATTTTTAAATTTTGGTGTATTTATTTCGTTAAAAAACCTGCGATAAAGCTATACTGTGTTTGTCATCGAAGTATCAATGATACATTCTAAATTAATGGTCACGGTGATTTTTTCAATTAACTAAAACATCCAGTTTAATGGTTTGTTGTCAGACTGTTTTTCTACTGAATGTACACGTGTATCTTTTATATTATTCAGGATTGAATGTTAGGTAACTGTATAAACATCCAATGCAAAATATAGCACATAATTTTTCCTACCGTGAAACGGTTTTCTAGTGGGACCTATCAGAGCCGAGTCCAACTATATTTCTCTATTAATCCCAGCCATGGGATAGGATATAGCAGAATTATTAGCAGCCGCTTGGGCTTAGCGGAAAAGCTGAAAAAGGCAAGCAACGCTGTAGTTTTATAGTAGTTGTAACTCTTAATGTTACGAGGCTCTGATATAATTATATCGTTGTTACTTTTTGTGGTTTGTAATTTTAATACCAAGCTAGTTTTGGGGGCCCTGTTTCTCGCGTCCATAGGTGAGTACATACCCTTTGAATCCCCGCACGTACTCGCTGGAAGGTGCTAAAGGAGCAATGAAAAGTAGCAGTAGAACTTGTGCGAAGTTGGCCGGGGAAACACTGCCTCCACACCTAGTAATCTGTCGCCAACAGTGGTGCACTCGCATAGCTTTGTTCCGGTGGAAGGGTGTGGGTGCTAATGAAATCACATTTACGTAACATCTCGTCTCGGGCTACCGCTTGCTTACTGAGTTTTATCCGCGCTAAAGGGCATACCAAAAATCACTTATAAAGTTTTGATTACCGTTCCAAATTGTCCCCATAACTGAGTTTTAAGCTTAAACGACTGTACCGAAATGTTTGGTATGGTAGTATAGTTTTAAGCTAGCTAAATTGCAGCAAACGATGGTCTAATTTAATTTTATAAGGATACGTTAGTATACAGCAGGACAGGAACTCCACGAAATTACTTAATCAAAAGATATGTTTAAAAGTATTTATTTTTTGGCATAAATTCGTTTTTGGGAGTTCATCTTAGAAGAGAGATAAAATAGCATTGCTACAATTAGATTTTTTTTTAAGAATTCTGTATCACAATGTTTCTATTGGTTTACGTAGCGCACACCAGAAACCTCCCAATCATGATTGAGGCATGATTTTGTACCTCATGAATGTTATACCTTTGGAACTATAAGCCGTAGCGGGCTTAAATTTTCACATAATATATATTTTTTTTATTGATATATAGCCAAGCGTTTAGCCGCCATCTCACCTGATGGAAAGTCAAGATAGACGCTTGTCTATCTTGACTTTCCATCAGGTTCACGCTTGTCTAGAAGAAATTTATTCACTCTACTCTTGAAGACTCCCAGGTTGTAATGGTCGGGGAACACAGACTCAGGCAAATCATTCCACTCCCTTGCAGTACGCACAATAAAAGTAGTTTCAAATCGCTTTTATTTTACTAAAGCGGATATCCTGACAGAGTGGAATGGATTCTCACTGAGCGAGTTTCAATCACACTTAGCCTATTATTTGCCGTTTCTCAAGTAAATATCTCGAGGGTCGAGAAAGAAACTTTAATTATATTCTATCCGAATATATGATGTAGAAGTTGTACCTCCAGTATTTTCCCCGCGCCGCTACGTCACCGATTTCATTTAGGACTTACCAACATCATGGATATTAATATTATAACATGGATATCAGCGTTCCACAGCATTGCATCCAATCATCGATGCCCTCGCGAAAATATAGCGACGGAGGTTTTATCGGATAGGGTTGTCACGTCAATAACCAAAGTACGGTGAATTGAAACAAGCAAAATTTTTTTCTATTTTATGCAATAAATTTGTTCATGGACACATTTCACACAGCGACATCTGGCCCCATACTAAACATAGCTTATAATATGGGAAGTACGTAATTGATAGAATACATTTTTTTTTTGTGAATACATATTAACACCCAGACACAGAACAAATACTTATACCCGCGCACAAAGTATTGTCTTCGGTGGTAATCGAACCCTACGACATACACAGCGCGGAAGACACATGAAAGCATTTTGATGGCTCCTTTAGTTATATTATATATTTTTGATTTTTTGTGCGTATGTATAAATACATAATAAATACTTACCCTCCTTTTAAATCCAGTTTATTCTCAGTAGTCTTTCTATTTCCCTCAATATTATAATACGTTCTTACCGGTGCTAACTGAACGACGCAGAATGCGGTTTTTGTTTTGTTTTGTATTTCCTGTTCCTATCGTACCTTATTTTTAATTATGTACTGGTTATTCTCGTGACATCCCTCAAATTTAGGCCGTACTATTACCAAGGAATATGTAATAGTACAAGCCAACGCCTATTGTTTAGCATAGGTGCAGGTTAAAAACTAGTGTGCGCACAGAGTAACCTGTTAAAACTCCCTGTATTATCACCCCTATCACCTTTATATGGAGGCTAACTCTACGGACTGACTTTGTGCAGAAGTACTGAAGTCGGTTTATTCTTTTTTTTTAATAATTCTCATTCTTATGATTACGCATTAATACCTATAGACGCTAAATTTGTTAAAGTACTCGTACATCTGAATACATGATATATTTTTATAATCAGACATTTTTGTAGAGTACCTTGTACATTCATATTTTCTAAAAACTTATCAATCATTTGGAATATATTGTATAATAGTAATTTCTTTTCATTTAAATGTTTTCATCTATATATTTGGTTTTCCGAATATAACAATTAACAGACATTTCAATTTACATTTTTTCAAGCGTTCATATCAGGTTTGCCCGTGTAGATCAAAGAATAATTGCTTTCATTGGTAATTTGTGCGTATGTTGTAGAAACACGCAAATTACTAATCAAATAAAATTTACCCCATTGATTAGGCTGAATGAAAAACACACACATACCCGCTTATAACAACATACACACACTCGCAATATCTTGCGTGATTATTCATTAGTTTTAATATGATTCATTAGCATGTGAACTATCACATGTAATCTATCAGTGAAATCGATTCTCACTAGGGAAGAGAATCGATTTCACTGATACATCGATAGCGATGGCGCCTCCCGCGATTAGTAATGCAACTCTTGTCCACCGCTTCCTTGACACACGTTGTGCATCACAAAACAAGTGATTAACACTTGTTTAATACATTGGATCAATATTGTTTCATGAGCTAGTATTGTGTCATCATCATTTGGCTTTTTTATCTACGACAGATGATACAAGCGGCCTCAGGTAGACAATTAGCAGGCACGTTCTCTCGTGGCTGAAAATACTCGACTCATTCAGGTGCTTCCTAACCTGGGAGTAAAACTGATATTATGCGAGGGTATAAGCTGGTAATACACCATTTTCTTGATGATATTTAAGGATGAAAATGTGTCAGTCAAAGTAGAAGTTATAGAGAAGTTAGTAGAAGGGCAAAAGTTTCAGTTTCCCTAGCATAGGGATAACAAGATTGAAAAGGTTAAGAACCACTGGTGTAGGGTAAGTGAAACTCGTGTTTGGGGTCCACTTATGAGATAGTAGGTCGTATTATCGTGTGCGATTAAACCATCAGTCTATTATTTTTCTGAGTCGCGATCAATGCGTACGTGGATACACAGCTCAGTAGCTAGTAGCTCTGCTATCTGCACTGTAGATTTTGGATTCGATTCCCACATAGGACAAGCATTTTTGTAACGAACATAGACGTTTGTTCTGTCTGTGTCTGGGTGTTAAGATATGTTATATGTATGTCTTTACAAATAAAACTGCATAAGTATTGTTTAAGTTATCTGGTTCTCATATTACAAGCTATGCTTAGTTTGAGTTTAAATGAATATTTATGATATCATGAATATTTATTTTTATTTTTTACAATAGTAATTCAATTTTCAAGGACATCCACTTAAGGGTTTATAAATTTTAAAACTATCATGTTCATGAACATAATTTTTCGAGTTCCTCTTTAGTAAGTTCTGAAGACTTCAGTTAACGTGATCATTACGCATGAAACTTCATCGAAATGTCGGGAGTTCACAAGACTTGTCAAATATCTCTAAATCATGGTACTCACTTAAGGATGTCTTTGTCTTTCAGGTCTGCTAGCGTCAGCTACTTTATATTGGAAGATTTTCCTTGGCTAACGAGAACAATATGTAACAGGTGTTGTAAAACGTCAGCAGTAGATCTTGAAGTGAGTCTAATACTGAAATTAATCCTATTTATGGTATATCCAATGTTTACTACATGGTTTCATAACTTACAGAACTGGTATGTAGACATTCAGACGTTGCGCTATTTTGTTCAGAATTAGCCGTAAAATTCTATAAAATATACATAAAACTTTACGACATTATCAGATAGTAATTTTACCCAAATATGTTACTATATTATTATCACCTCGTTAACCGAGTAGCATAACAGTATTTATTTCAAATACGATTTCACACTCTGTTTTCACATATTGGTTATGTCACGGTTTTAGAGAGAAAAATAGTCCGCAAGTCAAAAATGATACAGTTGAAATCGACTTCTAAGACACGGTATATATCAATATATTCTAATATATTGCAGCCATAGAAAAATACACTGGATTTCCAAATACGAATACGTTAATATATGCGTGTAATAAATGTTTGTAGCCCAATATTTGCCGTCAAATAAAATACCGTAATCAAAACTAGAATATTTTCATCCGCTACATAAAAGCAGACCGCAAACCAAAACACTATAAACAACGAACAGGAAAAATACGAAATAAAAGGCTGTACTATCCTAAACTTTCACGCAAACTTGTACGTTCCAGAAATATTACGGGCTTGCATATGTGAGTATGCGAAGTTCGAGAATAATAGCACTCACGCTTAAAAGCTTTTGCGGATAATCTTGTCGTTAATTATTAGGTAATAGCCATTATCCTGTAATGAAACTCTATTATAAACGGGAAACTGGGAAATATTTTGTATGAAGCCGAGTTTTAAGCGCATGTTTAGCCGCGAGATGATTGTAAACACGTCATTTGCGCCGCGTGCTTACCATCAATTTGGGCGATGTATTGAAAATATACTGAATGGATGGTAATTTATGGAAATTATAGTTTGCGCATGGAAACATGCCGTACTCAATTTCCATTACCGGACTCAGTCATTATTATGATGCTTAT
Organism: Aplocera efformata; assembly: GCA_921293045.1. Taxonomy (NCBI): domain Eukaryota; kingdom Metazoa; phylum Arthropoda; class Insecta; order Lepidoptera; family Geometridae; genus Aplocera; species Aplocera efformata. The sequence continues at coordinate 3,989,467 of OV121061.1, forward strand.
ATAAGACTACGTAAGAATCGGACACCTAAAAGAATGATGATTCAGGGTCAAGAGAGCGCCATACCAGCGCTTCAAGACAGATTTCGTGTTTCTAACGAAGTTTTTGAAAAAGATAGCATTAATGGATAGTATACAATAGTTAATATCTGTGCGGGGACCGCGTGAGCGGAATTAAGACTTGAAAGTCAGTACTAGCAAAGTGCTAGCCAAAGTAGAAAACAGAAGTCAAATAATTTTGTAATTTTCAAAATAAACTACAATATATAATAGTATAAAAAATATTATAGATTATGGAAAATAGTTATAATCTACTTAACTATAATTTACTTACTGGAACAGTCAAATTCCCCAGGGTTCCCGATATCCAGACCAATAATTTTATTACAAAACCAAATATTTTTATTTAAACAAATATCGAGATTTTTTCACATATCGCGTTTTTACAGTTACTTGATCATAGCAAAAATGTTAAAGTTGATATCTTTATAAATATTATATTTCTAACGCCAATACCTTGATACTTTACTTCTATATATTTCTAGCCAATTTCAGCTATTATGAACTGCGCAAATTCTCAAAACCAATATAAAACTTTATGTGGCAATGTGTAGTAAATTAACATTCTGATAAAACAGTTTGATAATGGCAGAATGAGGAAATCTCGAATGCGGGAAGACTTCCGTTACCAGCTAATTTGGTTGAATGCAATTTATTGTTACACGATTTCGTTTCTGTAAAATTAACATTGATAATTATTACTATTTGTTTAATAAACAATATTGTGGAGTATTGTAAGAAGCGAAAATTGAAAATTCACTATTAGTATTATCACCGACATTCAAGCTTCTTTCTTGAATCAAGATGCCAATTTAAACATGCAGTTATAAAAAATTTAAGTGTCTGTTTGTAATGTCACATTAACAGCTTTTTACTAATGCATTTGAAAGTTTACACAGTACTTTTAACAAAAAAACTATTTTTATGATTTTTGTTTGTCTGTCTGACCGTCTGTGTGCCTGTCTGTCAGTCTGTCTGTTTGTTTTTTACGGGTAATCTCAGAAACTGCTGGGCCTAGTATGACGGGACTTTCACTGACAGATGATTTTATATGGAAGACATTTATTTTAGAAAAATATTTAGTGATCCGCGCAATAAAAATTGTTAAATTCGACGCGACGAAATCGCGGGGATCAGCTAGTTTATTATAATTCAATAATCTGCGTTAGTTAGGAATGCTATTGAAACGATATTCTTAGCAACGATGAGGTGAGCTCAGTCATAGAAATAATACTAGTACGCCTACGTTTAAAATAACCTAGTAGGTAGAAGAAACTGCATTGCTGTCTTTGATAAATGTACCGAACAAGGTCAAATTTCATATACTCTGTATACTCAATTAAATGAAATCTGACGTAGTTTTTTTTTTTATTATTTTTTATGCGAATTTGTGACCGAACGAGCTGAGGGCCCACCTGATGGTAAGTGGTGACCCTCGCCCATGACAACAGTAATGCGTGCGACTCAGTATGAGATCCAAATCTTTACTGAGTTGTTATATCCCCGAATAACAAGTTACATAATTTGCCTATCGCACGACAAAGTTATGAGCCCAATAACTTACTAACTTGGACTCCAAAGTTCGCGAACTTCTCGGATACATTAGCTCTCTGCGAGTTGCATTAACTTACTTACTAAGTAGGCACTTACTTTACATGCCTAATTTTAATGCGGCTACTTAATGTTATGGTTAGGTACATGGCTGATTATCATTTTGGCTCCTGGTGGTGATAATTAGAAACATTAATTTACGTGTGCATTTGCAATATTTGCGTTGCACTGCCCGTCAGTGCAACACATGCCGAGTTAGGTGCCTTTTGACTCTGGAAAGTAGGTCTACTATTTTAGTAGAAAGAAAGAAAGAAAGAAAAAGAAAAATATATAATATTTTATTATATATTTTTTATTATTTTTTTCTCTTTTCACTTGTTATTTATAGTTATGTTGTTTATTATTTATACCTATTTTGTGTGTTGTCAATAAAATCTTTTTCTTTCTTTCTTTCAATAATTACTGACCGTGAGTAACATTATGTAACAAATAAATAAAATGGATTTGTCAGTTTTTGATGTCCAAATAACAACTTTTTACTGAATGCATTTGAAAGATATACACGGAACATATAAAAGTAAAAATCAAGTTTTAAAATTTTTGTCTGCCGTTCTGTCCCTTTGTCTGTATGTTTGTTCCGGCTAATCTTCGAAACCGCTCTACCGATTTTGATGGGACTTACACTGAAAGATAGCTGATTTTGTAAAAAGAAATAAGAATTAAGATTACGCAAAAAAAATATATCGCGCGGACTAAGTCGCGGGAACAGCTAGTCTAATAATATAGGTAATAATTTACATAATTAGATAGAAATTCTTATCTAAGGTCACCTATATTCATTCCGGTTCACAGTGATATACAATAATTACTGACACACCTTTTTATCAAAGTGATTAATTAACATTTCATTTTTTGAGCGTTCCGAATGATGAAACAACTACATAATAATTCCGTACATCCGTACATCATTCTGAATCAACCTATAATGTATCACGGTAACCTTCCACTGGAAGGATACCGGCCTACTTTCATGATGTGAGATGGAATGGACTTTGATCTACCACGATAGGGTTATCCTGGGTGGAAGGTATTAAACATATTTGAACTTCTGCCTCTAGTTTTCGAACATACCAATTGCGCAAATTAAGCATGTACTTAACTCATTGGAATATCTCTGAATTTGAATCAGGCCAGCGCGCTCCCGTACGTACATAATAACAGTCATAAAGGAACATATTATTTTCAATCTATATAATTCTTTATAATACATACACAGTAAGCCTTTGCCTAATTACCTTAAATCAACCTTTGTATATTGATAACGTAATCAAAGGTAAGTAACTTAACAACCCAAATCAAAAATCGTGATTGAATGATTTAGTTCATTCATTAATGCATATTCATAAGACTTAGCCCACTTATAACCTTTTGTTTCCATTATTCCCATTCAATTATAAAAGCTAACACCGTGAAATAGAGTTTAAAGTTCGCACGTCATGGTGGAAGGTACTCTGTCGGAGCTTGGCGCATAATTTCCAAATGTCACGACATTAGGTCTACCTATTATATTCACCCACGCGCCCATTCAGATGGAAAACATGTGTGCTAGAGATGCTAGACCTGTTTAATACCAACGGAGACAATTTTAATAAAATTTGATATTTCACCGCAACGCAAATGAGATTTTAAATGAGGCTCGTACAAAAAGCATTTTCCTTTTCAACTATACATATACTTACGACAGTTTTATTATATTTCGAAGTCATAATCCGTTGAATTCTTTAAAGAACTTACGAACATAAATATTATTAGTTTATTAGTACTAGTATTACGATATATATAGTTGATAATGTTATTTTTTTTATTTTTTTTTTTTTTTTATGGGAATAAGTGTCGGAACGAGCTGAGGGCCCACCTGATGGTAAGTGGTGACCCTCGCCCATGACAACAGTAATGCGTGCGACTCAGTATGAGACCCAAATCTTTACTGAGTCGCATTCACTCTGCTGCGTCCATCACTCGAGACGGGGATGATATGTCTCATGCGCATGTGATTTCACCGGCAGCCACACCCTTCCACCGGAACACAGTAATGCAACCACTACTGCTTGGCGGCAGATTCCAGTTGTGGTGGCAGTACCTCTCCGGACGAACTTGGCACAAGCTCTACTGCTACTTTTGGTTGCTCCTTTAGCACCACCCAGGGGGTACGTGTAGGGAATCAAAGGGTACACACCTACGGACGCGAGCAACTGGACCCCCCATATTGGTTGTATACTTTTAATGTTACTTATCTAAATCCGATAGAACAAAATAAATCTTATGGTACGTACAATTCATAAGGGTTTAACAGTGTTCCAAGATTTATTGCTACAATGAAAAAACAAATCTCCATTCCACGATAAACAACTTAAGTAGCCTAATGAATGGCAGTGTACAGTAGAAATGTTTTCTAAAGAGCTAATGAGTAACTCATTAGTTTGTTACACTCACCTTTCCGCTCTAATGGTCTCACATTGTCAACAGCGCCCACCTAACCAAGGCTGACATTTCACAACACTATGCATGACGTCACTTCCTACTTGCACTCCATTCATAAATTATCGATATCGAGCAGTCACAACGCTGAATGCACTAATAATTCTAACGTCAAATTCAAATCACTGTCACGGCTTACTTTCAAAAGTTTTTTTTTTTTTATAGAAGCGTGTGTGCTATTCGATGTGCGCGCGAGTTTAGAACCGAGCACGCGCCGAAGCCTCCGCTCGTCGCCCCCGCAATATTCGGAGCGTGGGCAGCCCGAACTGTTAGCTTATGCCGAATTTGCGTAATAAATTATTATAAAATGACTACAGTCAGAAACAAAGTTCTTGTATTTTATAAAACGACCGACAACAGCAGGGGACCGGATGAAAATGGCGAGCTTTCTTTATAAGTGTATGTTAGAATTTTAAATGAGAATCGAATAATGCATTCGACATAAAAAGCTATCGGCATCGGCTAACAATATTATGTGAGCCGGTGCGTTGGGAAGCGACTTGTCTCCGAGCACCTTGTATGGTGAAACAAGTTCGTCCGGAGTCCCACACGTTCGTACTTTTTGTCGCTCTGTGCAGGAAAGAGGCGAGGATCTTGGACCAGAGTGAGCTGACCCGCCGCGTCTCTCACTGCTGCAAACTTGTGCAGTCAGATTGCAGTAACAAAAGGACGGCCGTGTGTCTGGGTGGGCTGGTCGGGAATGAGCATTGCACGGGTCGTGTGCTTGCTATCCACGTATCGTCCATACATTCGCAATGGAACCGTCCGCAGCTTTCAACTCATAATTAGACGTCTCCTAAGGAGAGGCAAATATTGTCTGGGAATATCCTAGGAGGGTTCCAGCGTCTGCATAACAATATACATACTTGAACTCCCCAGTTTCCTAACCTGCTTAAAAATGCATAGGCTTTTGCTTAGTCGTTGCAATAAACTTGACAATTTTATATTACCGATATGTTATCATAAATTTAATTCAAATTAAATTTGGAGATTGTAGAATACATAGAGAAATAAAATTATTTATTTATTTATGAAGCATAAACGCCATTTTAGCACAAAAGCCACAATTGGTTAATGGTTGGTGGTTTTTGACATATAACAAGATGTCTTTCCAAACTAAAACAAAAAGCAAGCTAAAGGCGTCTTACAGAAATAAAATGGCACACAAACCACTAATACCTGAACAACTTCATGAACATATGAAAACTCGACAAGCCTATTTTACCTCTGTATTGTAGTCAGTTAAAGTTTTTCTGTTAGATAAGAAATAGGTTTCAGTATCTATATCTTATACAATATCTTACATAAGAACTTTCAGGTCTGATTCACGAATACCACTGTGATGAGTGTCTTTTACAGAAAACGTGATCATTATCTGTAACCCGTAAGTTTTGTACTGGCTGTTGGATTATTATAGGAAAATTTATTGTATTTGAATAGTATTCGTGAGAAAACAAGAGCGGCGATTAACTTACCTCTTGTCACGTCTAAGTTGCCACAATAGTGAAGCAGACAAAACGAAGAACAGCCTATCGAGTCTCTGCCTAACCCTTCGATAAAACGGCGCAAATTGATGCTTATAATTGTCGATTAAGAACATCAAGAACTTGTGTTAGAACAATATAAAAACAGTTTTTCTGAAGATGGCCACATCGCAATGTTAAATGTGATTTGGGCCCCTAAATCTAGCACGCAATTTTTTCCGAGGATTTAATCAAACCAGACACAAAAGGCGTCCCATCTATTAGTAGTAGGCATATAGGTACTTCCTTTACTACAAACGCTAGAACAAAAGGCTTTTGTTTTAATCCTTTTTCAAACTGATGAATCAATTCCACGCTTGAAAACAAACAGCTGTATGACACCGTATGTTCGAGAGCGATTCTGAGTCACAATCGCATTTATTGGCAAAGTCCCGACATCTCCCGACGGATTGTTCCAATTATGTGTCTCTGCACAATTTTACGGGAACCGTCAATTCAGACGAGTTTATACTCTATTGTAACGCAATAAAGTGCGGATGATTCTACGTGGTGTTACGCAGAACCCGGTTCCCATCGTCAATTTGCAATATTAAAAACACTAATTGCACTAACTATTATAATAATTGCGATTGAAGCTATGTTTAGTGTTAATTAATCCTAATATATAAAACACAAAAATTGTTTCTACCTTAGTCCGTTATAGACTTTGAAGTCTTCCAACGGATGTGCCCCAAACCGGTTTCATTAGAAAGGCAATAATGCGAAGACAGTTTTAGACCACTAATACAATGCATGAGGCACAAAATCTATTTAATTTATCCGCCGGGTATCCACTAGTATTCGATACCTTTAATATTGTGTACTATTGGCCCAGTGGTACAGACTTTCAAACTCCGCTCAAAGGTTCAAATCCAGAATACACGATTATTATTTATGACATGTAAATAACGTGTATTGTTGGGCACAGATATTCTTAGAGGCCTTGATTGGGTACCGGGCACAGGGCTTTTTGTTTTCGTTAAATTATCTTGCTTGTAATTAAATTCAAATAATAATTAACTATGATTCACCACTGGAGATGGTTCTGCGCAAAGATCACGCGACATGATAATGTTCGTACATTTCTTATCAAGTGCGTAATAGTAATATATAAATAGTTATTGTGGTTTTGTGCCAATATACGCGAAGCTGAAATGAAAGAGTGCAAACAACAAATCAGGTCTACTTAAATTGGAAGTTAATACAATTCTACCCATGTCCCCTATCCAACCGATGTAACCCAAACCGGTTTCATTAAAACAATGCATTAGGCACAAAATTTATTTCTTTTTCAGCGTAGTAGCACACGCAGGGAATCCGCTAGTTATTTTTACAATAACTAAAGATCTGGTTGTCATGTTTCAAGTTATGCTTAGTTTGGAGCTGGATGGCACTGTGTGAAATGTCCATGAATGCCTTGGTATGTCAGTACCATGGTATCCATCGAATCACAAATATGGGTGGTTTTGCAGAATAATTTTATGGATCTGATTCTACGCCTCAGAGAATGATACACGTTTGAGAAAGATATTAATAAAATACCTACTAGAGGTCGCTTTACGATTTTTCACCTTGCTATTTTTTCTTATTTAATTTATTTATCTTAGGATGATAAGTTAATATCAGGTCTATCAATAGTTGAAATTGTAACTTTCCAATGCTTTGTGCTTTTATATTTATAGAGACACAATTTATTAGTGGGTGCAGCGCGATGCTACAATACTTAAGTCTTCTCATACTTTATTACCTGACTCGTATTTCTGTTGTTTATGGATCGCGGTAACCACTTAACATCAGGTGGGCTTATGGTTATCCCGTCTATTTTGTAACTTTAAAAAACAGTAGGTATAAAATAAATTATCGCTGTTACTTATAAACACCTCTCAAACATCTCTCAAAAGTTGAGAAGCGTTTCAGCAAATGATCAGCAAAATACACACCTATAAACCTGTCTCAAATTTGAGTAACGGCTAAGTAAATGTCAAAACTAAACACCACCGCGACCTAGATAAGCGCTTGATGAGATACAAGATGGCGGGTTTTATTTGAATCAGTTGATCGAAACGTCACAAAAAAGTTGTTGTTTATGATTTGTAATATTATTGAAAAATGGATTTCGACAATCTCCTTCGGGATCTCCAAAACGACGTAGAAGAGTTAGGTAATTTTAGGGCGCCTACGGCTAGGCACAGGAAGACATACAGAGCTCGTATAAATCCGCTACACGATTTGCCAGATGAAGAATTTAGGTTAAGATACCGTTTTAGCAAAGAAAATATGTGCCGCATCATCGAAATAGCGAGACCTGATCTGCATGTTGATACCCGAGGAGGCAGTATCCCTGTAGAGTTACAAGTAATGGCAGTCATCAGATATTGGGGCTGACATGAGATTCAAGAAGACGGCGCTGACATACACGGCATGAGCCAGCAGTCTCTGTCGCGCTTGTCGAATAATAATATACACAAATAAAAAAAATATAAATTGATTTTTCATATTTTTTATTTTCAATTTCCAATATTCTTCCTACATTGACATTATCCTCAATCTTCTTTCATGCATCTCTCTTTCATTCTTCATCTTACAATCATGCGCTTCTTTTCTTGATTGGCTAGCGAGGACGAACAACTGGTGCTCATGGCTCTCGCTACAGCATTCGGACTTGGATCTGTAAAAAAAGAAAATAATAATCTTCACGACGGATGATCCTAAGGGTTCACATTTTTTATACTATTTTAGACAACTTATCCACTAACGCAGCGCTAGGCGATATATAAGAATAAATAAATACCTTCTGTTCACTGCAATTGATGGAGCGTGTTCTTTTCATTCCTTGCTTGTTTAATCACAACTTCTTCTGTTCTATGGCTTCGAATGGCTAGATCACAACTTTTTTATTATTTTTTTCACATTTTTTCAGTGATGATTTGATTTTTGAAATCTTTTGATTTTGAAGGATATAGAAATTTGAAAGATATGACACTACCTTGTCACCAAAGATGCAAAAATCTTAGTTTTGACTTCTGTAATCGTTCTATAATCGATTATTTTATTACAAATTTTTCGTCCGCGGCAAACCTTATGGTCGACCGTTCAAATTTAGTTTATCTGTATCTAGCTCAACTGATCAACAGCTAAATAAGGTTTATAGGTAAAGAAAAGTTAAACGGTATTTAACGGGTTGAGAGTGATTCAGTTGAGAGGTGGCTAAGTAATGATTAACGATTTTTTTATAAGTAAGGCTGTATATATTTATGTATGTCTATTTCTCGTTAAATATCCGGAACTGAATTTAGTGAATGTCACAGAAACAATGCAGTATTGTGCAACCAAACTGCAATTAATATGAGGGAATCATCGTCATTACTCTTAATTATAAGTGCTTAGTAACTAGCCTTTAATGAACAGTGTGAAAAGGTTTGTTTGTTGTTTAGTGAGAAGCGCTTAGGACTAAGCTTGCTAAGATGTTCTTTATAGATTATCTAAGTTATGCACCTATTCGCCCGCTCAGTATTCAGCTGAGTGACCGTTTAGCTATGCACTTTAAGCTGTCAGTTCTGTCTGATAAGCCATGTCGGAGGCGTTCGGGTGGCTTGAAAACTAATACCAGATTTAACCACTTACGAAAGTAGTAGAACTGAACTAACCTTGCTTACTTAGCAGATCCCGCTTAGGTATTAGCGAAAATGCCTCATTAGTTACCTATAACTAGCTTATAAAATTTATATCCTTATTTAAATAGGAGCATTATGACCTTCGGCGATAAATTCATCAGTTACAAACGTCAGTCGTGTAACCCGATCCATTGGTTTCCGTCGACTCCCGCCGGTCCCTCGCATTGGTTTGACAACTCGAATCGTTCGTAGAACACAGTTCCGTTAAGCAAATGTACCTAATTATGCGATAAATATTGTTTACTTTGACCCCAGATACGACCCTGCGATAACTGGGAATTGGTGTTATTCGTTCGGTGGCTGCGTTGGGGACAACTTGAAAATGTGCTTAAAGTGACAAAATGTGGTTTTTATTGTGTTTGTGTTTAGTTGTCACTGTTTATGGATCGCCGAGTGAGTATCGTGTTTATTTATGCCGTCCTTCTTGGGGATTTTATGATTTGCAAATCTGTGCGTGGTATATGAAGAGGTTATTGAACTAAACATCAAAAAATGCTTTGTAGGTAAACTACATTAGAAATTTGGTACGCTATAAATCTGGTATAGTTATGGAACTTCACAAAAAAAAGTATTTAATAGTAACCAACAACCCAATCACTATTAACTATTATATTCTCTAAGATTTCTCGTCCTCTCAATTCGGAACTCTTACCTACACCATAAGTAATAGAAATATAGACAAAGGGTAGGATACAAACTTAAAAAAGTACGTCTATTGTACCTACCCTGGTACCTAGTTTCTGATCTAATTAGTTGTATCCTATGACTAAGAATCTCTCATTCTCTTAATTAAGTGAAGAGCGGAATGATCAATTTCATCCTATTAAATGAAACCTACGTAAGATTTTAAATATAATTGCACCTTTTTACCACGTACCTGAGTACCTATCTAATACCATAAGAAACTTGTACTTAGGGTACCGTTACCATACGGAAAAAACGGAAACCTTTTAGCACGGATATTAAAATACTATACTAGTATTTTAGTTTTGCCGTCTGTTTGTCTGTCCGTCCGTATATTACTAGAATTTACTCACAGACTAAAACACAAATGAAAATTGGAAGGTAGACTATAAGTAGGTACCACTGACAATGATGTAAAGATTAATACAAAAAAAAATAACTTGATTGACATCAAGGTATTTTTTAAGTACGTAAATATCAAGAAAAACTCAACGATATTCAGTTTTAAAATCTTATATCAGTTTTATATTCATTGTTAGTGCGGAACCCTAAATAACCGAGTCAATATTTTTCTAGTGCTTAGAGAAAAATTTTCTTTGTGAAACCACTTAATTAACGACACTAAAAGATAGGTACTTTTGCAAACCCTTGAAGAATTAGGCATACGGGTATCATTAAGATAAATTACTTATTAGTTCCAGTTGATATATATTTAAGACAAGGTTTTTTTTTCTGAGGGCATAATATAGAATACATGTAGAAGATAAAAATAGTCACCTCCAATATTTCTATACCTATTTAACTGCACAACCACGTCACTTGAAATTGGATCGTATCATCCGTAACGTGACCTTAGCGGTCGTGTCGTAGTTCAAGTACGCGTCGTTTATCGTTAATCTTTCATTCAATTCCAAGAGTAGTGAAAAATTGTAAAACCTTACAGAAAATAGGAGATTCTCTTATTTCCAGATTCATTAGAACCAATTTATTTGAGGTAGATACATAGCTAGAGGAACATTGCTTATTTCGAGGGAACTTAGCATATCGACTAGCAAAATAAAATTGCTATTCTAAAAAATATATGTATTAACTTTATAACAGAGACGCGATGGTAATTTAAATCATCATCATCATCATCATCATCAGTTATCTAATAGTAGAATATTGAAACTGGCTGGAAGGTCCTGGAATTTGAATACCCGAACCTTCTGTCATTAAGGCCTGCCATTTTTGCCATTGCCGGCATTTTACGGAATAAATTCATTTACACAACTTAATTAAATTAACAATTGTTAAATTGATGCCATGTACTAACTTGTTTATTCAAATAAAAATTATTATCATTATAGATCGAACGATGTGGGGTGGCTGGGGTCTTCAACGTGCATCGATTGGACTCCCATGTACGCACGTTGTTCAAGGAACTTAGTTTGATAATAGCCCTATTGAATGACAATATATTTTTATAACTTTAACGACAAAACAATAAATGTTATTTTTAGTTAAACATATCAAAGTTTACGAGGTCATTACACAAAAAAGCATTGAATATTTTTTATGGTAGCTACTTTTAAAACTGTGTAACTTAGCTACTAATAAATTTCATTTTCTATGGTTAAGGGGTTCGCATTGAAATCACATGACAAATTTAAATTAAGCCAACATTTTTTAAGTTACAAAGTATGGATTATTGGGGATGCTCAAATGGGGTTTCATTGAATTTCGTCATTTTTCAAAAACATTAAATAAATCAGGCATCAATAAAACCTCTCATTTATTTAAATGAGACTTACATTCATTCTTCACATACATCAGGCAAATATTGACGTAGATGGATATCATAATCATCGACTTAACCCTTGAATTATACCTAAAATGAAAATCTTAATATATATAAATTACGTGTCACGATGTTTGTCCGCGATGGACTCCTAAACTACTTAACCGATTTTAATCAAATTTGTACACCGTGTGCAGTTTGATCCAACTTGAAAGATAGGATAGCTCACATCTCAATTTATGATCGCAATATTATCATATGACAAAAACGTTAGCCACAGCAACGCGTGGCCGGGTCAGCTAGTAGTTTAATATAATTAACATATTTATAATCCTTAAGTAAGCGGATAGGTTCTTGTAACCTATATAAAATACATGGTAGTTTTAGTTTTAATGTTTACAAACATAGTAAGTAACATTCTCCAACAAAGCATCACATATAAAAAAGTAGCAAGAAAATAAAAGTCATAGAAATGTAGACGACTATTCACTGGTAAAAAAAAGATGTGAAAGAATCATTCATTATTTTTAGTCAACACAACTGACAACACTAACTTGTAGCGTCTGAAATCCGTTTATTAAATGTAATGATGAGCCTGCTGGGGCTCTTCATCAAAAAATGATTTCATATTTGGAATAATATTCCGAGCGTCATATTTATCGTTTATAATAAAGAAATATTGCAATAAATTATACCAAGCACTCAAAAGTAATCGAATGACATTTCAATAAGGCGACCGTAGTTCCTATTTTCGCCGTTTCACAGATAATCAAATACAGCTCGTGGGCTTACGTGACGTTCGTTTGTTTGTAAACAAAATCACCCCGGTCAATCTTTTTCTAATGTTTTGCAGCGAAAGTTATTACAAAATTACCTTAAATAATACAATTTTGCGTGATTTACAGATTCACTAAAAGATCCGTACATATGTGGGTCACCGTCCTGTGCACGTAAGTAGAATTTCGATACTTCATTTTCATATTTCACTGGAAAATCCTTGGCACGGAGATAACTATTCACTTTCACAATTTGAATTCAGCAATAACTTCTGCGTTTCAGAATCTGAAAAGTTCCGCTATTCGCCTGATATTTTCTACTACTATGAGTATAAAGTAAATGTCGAGACTTACTTTGCCGGCTCTAGCAATAACCGATCTACGCTAGATGTTAAAGCAGTGGTAAGTAGTTTTAACATTTCTGCACTACTACAGTGTAGGCCCTACCTATTACTATTACCTGGCCTGTATTTATCTTCTAGGACTAGGGATCTGCCAGATCTGTTGAATTCCTTACTGACAGGAATTTACTTATTAACTATTAAATTTTTTAATTGTTAAAAATAAATTGTTAAAATTTTGATTCATTGCTTCGATGACATTAAATTTATTGATATTCATTTTATTATTTTTATGATTGCTTTATTTATGTTTGAATGTGTACCTAATAACTTAAAATATTTGAATTACTTACATATTTGCATGCCCAAATAATTGGCTAAACATGTTTGGCATCAATTTTAACTGCTCATATCTACCATCTTTCATGTGCCCATGTTTGAAAACTAATAAATGATTTATGATTTAATCAAAATTTTATCATTATATGCCTAGTACTGCCAAGAGTTAATAAAAATTACAGGTGCTATCTGACTTTTACAAATGTATATAAGTCTGCAGACGAGACTAAACTAGACATGCTCTGTTTGCAGACTAAGATCCAGTTTATAAAGCCATGTGAAGGCTTGCTCCAATTAACTGATGTGGCTCTAATTGATCAGGATGAGAATTACCCAGTGGAACGAGCAGAAAAATTTGTGCAAGCGGTCACTGCCAAGGACCTTAGGTATGTTTTTATCAGAATAATAATATAAATGTGTGTAATTGTCTGTATATGTTTGTTACTCCTTCACACCTAAATGGCTAAATGAAATGGTCTCATGGATTTGCATGAAACTTGTTATGAAAAGCTCATACCCCATAGATTACCACATACACTACTTTTTATCTCAAAAAAGTTCCTAGTTCAAAATTCCTAGAAAACCACAGGCATCACTGCGGGGCGCAGCTCTTCGCATGTTGCCATGCCCCATCGGGACGGGCATGATCAAAGCATTTTACGGATGAAAAAAAAATGTATACATTGAACTGCTAAAAACAATTTCAGAAAACAAATATTTTGATAAGTTTTATCAAAGTTATGTTGAATTTTCTAAGTGATTCATGTGATGTATTCTGAACTTTTTATCTCCTTTCTTCCGTTATGTGTCACAATCAACCCAGTTAATATTATAAACTGTTTTTACTTTGATGTTGATAATTTATCCGAATTTGTATTAGAATAATACTGAATAAATATTTTACTACTATTAAAAATCTAGTTGCTGGCCGCGTGCTACAGCCGCTTATTTAAAGAAATAAATAAATACATACTAGCTGCGAGAATAAAAATAGCCTAAGTATTATTCCAGGATAAGTTATCCTGATCCTGTCAGTTTAGTTACATAATAAGAGCGTTTGTTTGTATGTTTCAGATTCGCGTTTCATGATGGCTATATATCCGAAATATGTCCACATTCTGAGGAGGAAGACTGGGTGCTTAACTTCAAGAGGGCGATCCTGGCGCTCTTCCAGAACACTATGGATCGGTTCGACATCAACTATAAGGGTGTTGAGGTAATTGGTCTCATTCACAGACTACTGTGGACTTTTTTTAATTAAATATGTAAAAATTCATGAACATTTCCAACAGCGCCATCTATCTACAGCACAGAAGCCAGAGCTACTACCAACTGAGCTATGAGGCCAGTCAATAGTAGTAATGGCTCTGCTAAGCCAATGTTAGTACTAACTTATTGTAGCTACGAAGCTTCATTGTTCACAAAACGAGGCATCCTACTAAATTTAAAGAACAAAGTCTATGGTTTATTTTTATTTCAGCAAGATATCCACGGCACATGTAACATCGACTACGTGGTGCGGGGGCAGGAAAACACCAGTCTGATACTTGTGAAAACACGCGATCTCAGCCAGTGCACCAACAGATATAAATATATGTCTATACTGCAGACTGTTCGATACGATTTCCAGAGCGTAAGTACCTCTCCCTGCCCATCAATCGTATTTTTATTAACAGTAAAATGTTTGTGCACGTATTATTTTCTCGTAGTTAGTGCACCAAAAGATTTAAACTCCTGCAACATCATTCATTATAGTTCATAGTTAATATTTAACCGCATTTGTCACGATTTCCAGCGCGTAAATGCCCTTACAAGCAGTGTTTATACTGAAGACTGTTTGATACGATTTACCAAGCTCCAAGTACTTCCTCCATTCTGAAATTGTTTCCTTTATGACACAAATATTTATTACATTTCATAGTCAATATTTAACTGCATATGTTACGATTTCCAGCGCGCATTTGCAGACTGTTTGACACGATTTCCCAAGCCCTAAAGACTTTTTCCAGTATGTAATTGTTTCTTTTAAGACACTAAACTATTTAGGTGATTAATTGAAGCGTTTTGTGTAACTATATCATAGTCACTGTGCCAAAAGACACTATTCTTATTCATTTATTTTTGACTGTTCCTGACAGAAATTTCAAACCTGGCCCGTTCTAAAATCGGAAAGCAAATGCCGAATCGCAGTCGACCACCACATCTACAAAACGGTGAACTGTCGCGAACGCCATCTGTTCGAACCTTTTTCTGGGAGAAATTCTGGCGCGATGACAACTGTCATTCAAGATCTCACGCTGATTAAAGAGGAGAATAAAACAGATATGGAAGTTGTTGAGGTGCAACCGCAAGGTAACTTTATTCTGGTTATACGACTTATGTGCTAGAACTGGCCTTTTTATTTAGACTGTGATATTGTGATAACTAAATAAGAATAAAGCTTTGCCAAATTTCATGTTATTTATTGTATATTTACCTTAACGTCCTTTGCAGCTTGGACTGAGATCGACAGACGCTCGAACCTTCTCCACAATCATATACGTTACCTTGGAGACGAAACCGGAGGATTGAAGTCTGCGAGAGAGATTCTGAAACTGCTTTGCATGTAAGTTATTATACTAGCCCTATGAGATTTACCGTCGGTATTTTCAGGGACCTTACAAATTGTTTTCCACTGTTTATGCACGTTAGTGGAATAAATAACTTCAATCTACTGAGCAGAAGGCAGGGCTGACTTAACTGGCCGCAATGAGTACTAAATCAGCTGTGAAGCCAAATAAGGCAGTCAATCTAAGAGAAGTAGACAGTCTACAGTGACAATAGACAAGAGAAGTAGAAGTGCAGGGCGAAGCTAGTTATACATACTGCTTATTGTATTACTAACTGCGCCCTGCGGTTTCACCCGCGTAGTTCCCTTTCCCGTAAGAATACGGGGATAATGTAGCTTTACATTACTGAAATAATTAAAATCAAATTATGAATTTACTCTATAATCAGTTCATAATTAATTTGAGCTAAATAACAAAAACCAATATATTGTAATTAAAAGAATTATAATATAATAGATTGATTTATAGAAGAGTAACTAGTTTCTATAATATTATCTGTCTTCTATTTTAAAGACAGCGAGTGTTTCAGACGGAATTTAAATATTGGTATATATTTCGCTGAGATCACAGATATTTTGCAGTTAAAAGATATTGCCTATAAACTGAACCATTGATGCATTAATTATAGGGTGAAGGACTCAGCAGACGAAGCGATCCGTTCGACAGTAGATGAGAACATGGACAGTAGCTCGACCGTGGGACTTTGGGGCAGGTTGGTGCGATCCGCGCGCCCTCTACATTACCCCGCACTCTCACAGCTACTGACGCGCGCACCTTCCATATGCGCAGGCGCTACGTGAGTATATAACCTGTGTTTGACGGATTTAGTTAGATCAACGCCATCTATGTAGTCAACTATGAACTAGGTATAAGTGGACTGGCAGGAATCGTTTAAATCTTCGATTTTTTTATGAATAGCATTGTTGAAGCATGCGTAAGCTTTACGTCTTTTTGCTGAAGGAATAGGCAATCTAAATGTCAGATATTAGCCAATACATTGAAAAGTAGCCCATACTTGAATTTTATTCCCATAATTTATCGATAAGGTAAGGTTCTGAGCATTAGCTCATATTATAATTAAAATAGTTGTAAGTTTTTAGAGTTCCGTGCAGTAATGAATCCAATTATTAAGCTAGTAACTTCTGTCTGTCCTACCTTCAAAGGGCATTATATTTTGAACTATAAGCCGTAGCGAGATGCAATTGTCGCAGAGAGTTTATTGCCGTGACGGATATCCTAACGAATATGTAAAATATAATTGGGGATACCTCGTTGTGTGAGTTCACACTTGGCTGTTCGTTTCTTGCTTATTCTTCCCTGTTGTAAATCCTATAGGGTATGAAGCGCCAAACTTAATAATAATAGTAATAAAAGTGTGATCTTGTAGAGCCATATTTATTTTAATAGGGTGTTAGGGGGTTAAGATTTTTGAGATTTCAATTCAAATTTAACGAAATACATATTTCATTTCAGGAAACACATTCTGGACGCCCTCCCGTACATAGCAAGCACTGGGTCCGTTGAGCTCATCAAGGATATGATAATGAAAGACGCCGTGGACAAGGAGACGAGACACGAGTGGCTCATGTCTATGGCTATGATTCCCAGGTAATAACATTTTCATACTGAGAAATATAAATAAATATTCATGATCAAACTAGGCTAAGTTTGAACTATGGGATCTAGATTACTGATAGAGTACCTTACATTGTATATTTTTATAGGATTAAACTGACAGAATTTGCGTTTTTTTGCAAGTCACTAAAAAAAATCATCACTTTTTTGGGATAAAAGTAGCCTATGTGTTAATCCAGGTCCCTATCCATCTAGGATTACCTAGACCAGTTCCTGAATATTTTTGGAGATCCCATACTGTTTTCTCTTTCACTCACTCACTTTTTATATGTAGATTTTTTAACCCAAATTTTTGACATTTCCGTACAATATTTAAAATATATTATTTCATGCAAAACCAAATGATCTCCGTATCAATATGTGATAGGTAGAATGGAAAAACACATAGAAATGTCCGGGGTTCGATTCCCGACCGGGAACAACTGTGTGGTTAGCATGAAACTTCTCGGGTCTTAGATGTTTGTGTCCATGCTACCTGCGACACAAGGACTCCTAGTTTAAGGTATAAGTGTAAGCGTATATTTTTACTTTTGTGTATGTAACTGTATTGACATTATAAACGTTTGTTTGCAGACCTAAAATCGAAATGATAGATAGTATGCTAGAATTACTTCAGAGTCAAAGAAACGATAAAGTTATTAGTTTCACGGTGTCCTCCATGGTCCATTCGTACTGCAGGTCCAGCGGGAAATCATGTAAGTGAAAGTCTTCAGAAGCTTTTCTTTTTAAGTTAAGTTTGACGGCTCCGTGGCTTAGTAGTTGGTAGTAGCCCTGCCTTCGAAGCGAGGGGTCCTTGGTTCGATTTCCGGCCGGGGCACACTTTGTGTGGTGAGCATAAAGTTTGTTCTCGGGTCTTGGGTGTTCGTCTTGTGTTTCTGTTTGTCCATGCCATCTGCGAAACAGGGAATCCTAGTACCGAGGTATGAGTGTGTAAATGTTTATGTTTATGTTTATCTTGCTTTAAAACACTTGTTAACATGTGACGGCCGCAACGCGACTTGGGTCTTCTCATAGGGGCAGGGGAAGATTTGAGTCCTATTGATGTTGTATACAGCCGTTAATAAAATAATAACACTTAATATCAAGTAGATCATCAGCTCGTCCCGTCCTTTTTATCACATAAAAAGCAGAAAGAGACAAGTGCTATTGCATACTCACAAAAACCACGTATTATTTCGTTTGTCTGTCTGTGACACAATTTACAACAGACCAATAAGATCCAGTATGAAAAAATTTTGAGAATTTAATAATGGCGTATTAACATGCATTTTCGCCACAAAATGTATATAATGTATGCGTGTTTAATTTTTTTAAATATTATTTCTTTATTGCAGTGCGGGAATGTTGCGAAGAAGAAACACCAAGGAAAATTGTAGAAGAATTCCATTCAATTGTCTCGGCGATAGTACAGAAAGGAGTTATAAAAGCTAGGGATGATAGGATGAATGTAAGTATTGATTCAATTTAATACTTTGGTTAGTTTATTAACGCAGGTTAAAATGTTTCAACAGTAATACTGGAGTTTCCGAGTCTACTTTACCTAGATCAATTATAACAGAAAGAAACTAAACGAACACAACACACATTAAGTAAATTAAGATACAAAAGAAAACAATGAAACTGATTGACTTGAGAAAAAAAATGTTTGTGTGTGAAACGTAACCCTCGGGTGACGGGCGCAACGGGGTGTGACTTGGATCGTCTCATACTTGGGTCGTGGAGGATCTAGGTCGTATTGCTGTTGTGAAAACATTTTAAAAAAATATCAATGGTACAGTGCAGAAATGAGTTTAGAATTAGGAACTCTCTACTAGATTTATGGAAATAATATTGAAAAGACCTCTTCTATAATTGTTTTAGATAATGATCGCAATCAAAGCCTTAGGCAACATCGGCGGCTACAAGCAAGAGTTTGCGGACGTACTGATGAATCTGATCGGCGATACTTTAGTGCCCATACCGATTCGACTGGCGGCTCTAGACGCGTTCAGACGTACGCCCTGCCTTGAAACACGGTAATGGTTATGCAATAAGGAGATACATAAAAAATCGTGCGGCCATTTTGTAGTGACATAGTGATGACGCACTAAGATAGTCCACTGTTCCGGTGGAAGGGTGTGCCGGTGAAATCACATGCGCATGAGACGTATCACTCCCGTCTCGGGTGATGGACGCAGCAGGATGAGTGCAACTCAGTGTTCTTATAATGAGTCAATATCCAAATCTTATACTGAGTCGCATTACTGTTATCATGGCCGGGGGTCGCCACTTACCATCAAGTGGGCCCTAAGGTTGTTCTGCCAATATTTAAAATAATAATAGAGAGTTTTACCTAAAAATAAAACTTACCTATTATTTATCCTAATATATCCGGAATCCATTTATGAGTAGAAGCCTTCATCCTTTTCGCGTTTTGTGCTCTAGCAACACTTCCTTCCTATAGGTATAACTATGCCTCGGTGTGTGTTACGTTATCTGTGTGCGTGAGGCGACTACGATTTCGCGGGCTTGAGCGAATGTTCCTCATTATACTCATGAATGATGTACCAGGTAGGGATTACCTGGATTCCGGATATATTAGGATAAATAATAGGTAAGTTTTATTTTTAGGTAAAACTCTCTATTATTTAGTCCGTTTATATATCCGGAATCCATTTATGAGTGACGTGTTTGTTATCTCCTGGTATGTATCTATCTATGTAGGTATGTATATAATATATGATGACGATGCTATAATGTGTAGGTAAGTAGCTAAAATAATATGTATATAAGCTAAGGATTTTTATGTCCTAGCGTCAGTTCTGGCAATTAGAAAATAACGCATTTGGTACATAGGTACATATATTTATACTTTCTCTGATTTTTGCATACAAAAATAAAATATAACTAAAATTATTTCTATTCGTCATTGAAAAACAATTTGCAAATCACAAGTAAGGTATATATAACAGAAAGCATAAGGTCATTGTTCTGCACTGAAAAAATTTGACAGTGAGCTAGACGTACATTGTTTTGCATTAGTAATCAATTCTTTCTGGTAAAAGTTCCGAAAAGTATGCTCGCTTTTCCAATTTCCAGTTTCTAGTATTTTATCAATAGGAAAACTCTCAAGCCAATTTAGGGATGCAACCGCTGAACGCACAGAACCAGGTGTAGCATCAATATTAGCTTCCTTTAGTACAGATTTTATCCAATTCGCTATCATAGTCCTGGAAGCCGGTTTTGGCTCTCCTCTAGTGGTAATAAATAATTCATGGCACTTACATACTTCACGGCGTTTACACGATACCTCCAGAAGGCGACGTATCCAGTACACGCAGTCGAGATTCTGGCTTGGATTTCTTTTGAGTCGCCATCCAGATTGCCTGTGATTGGCACTGTCGGTCTTGGATCCAAACTTAGGCCACAGTACCATGTAATCGCCTTCGTCTAAGAAAAACTCAGGGTTAATTCTCAATAATGTTAGATCATGTACACGGCGCCCAGAGGCAAGTAAAAGTAAAATTGCTGTCCGTCTAGACACTTCATAAAGGTTGTCGATATCGGGAGAGTTCACACTCAAGTACTGTAGTACCAGTCTTGGGTCCCACGACGGAGGCTTCGGTGCTTTTTCCTTTGCAACTGAAATTGCTTTTAAAATATGTTTTATAAAAAAATTTGAAGATAGATCTGAATCAGAGGTGATATTAGTGAATGTTGATATAACCGACTTGTGAACCAATATGGTTCTGTACGCTAATTTTTCATTATTATGCAAATGTGCTAGAAAACGAGCAACTTGGACCGGGTTAGGATTTTTGTGGTTTACGGAGTTTGATGCGCACCACTTAGTCCATTTTCTCCAGGCCGGCATATAAGTGTTGAGTGTGGATTTCCGCCAGCTTGAAAATAAAAGTAGTTTCTCTTGCTCAGACCAATCTTGTATTAGTTCATTCCACCCGAAATCAACCAGGCTTCCAGGTGCAGATTCCGGATCTGTGGTGGATGAAAGCCCGTTTGTGTGTCCACCAGTACTTGTGGAAGGTTCGGAATGTGATACGGTTTTGACAGTGCCCGCTGTTCCAAATCCGCCTTCCAAAACACTTTGTCCCATTTTGGTGCAATCAGAATGTAATGCCCCCGTGCTGTGTTCAAGTATGCCAATACTTGCGGTATCAAGTTCGGCGGAGGAAATAACCAGGCCAGATCGAAGTCCCACCGTAGAGAGAACGCGTTGTGATGAACTGCCTCTAGATCTTGTTGATTCGTTGACACATACCTTTCGACCACGTGGGCTGTTTTCGAGGCAAACAGGTCCACCTGGGGTTTGCCCCACCTCTGGAATATCAGTCTGGTCGCTTGACTTCTCAAGTGCCATTCCGGGTTGGGTTTCCCCCGGGAAAGGGCGTCCACTTCGCTGTTGAACCGTCCCGGAAAGTACTGGGCTGTCAAACAGATATCGAAATTGTCCATTAGATTGACTAATTGTATTGTTAGATCTAAGAGTTGTTTCGACTTCGTGCCGCCTTCTTTGTTGATGTAGGCTACGACTGTTCGGTTGTCCGTCTGTACTAGAACATGACAATTTTGCATTTTGAGATGTGTCTGTTCCATTACTGCATAGACTGCGTAGAGCTCTTTCAGGTTGACATGCCATTCTTTCTGCTCGTGTGTCCATCGCCCTGACATCTGGATTTGATCTAGTTGGGCACCCCATCCCACATCGGATGCATCCGTTGTAAGAATGTGAGATATTGGACTCTGGTGGAGGGGTAACGAGCTGCCTATCGAGTTCAACCACCACTTCATGTCTTGCATCACGTGGTCTGGTACAGCAAGCATTCTGTGTGGGTGTTCCTTGGACAGGTGCCGCATGTAGTATTGCATGGTACGGCAATGTAATCGTCCCCTGGGTGTTACAAAGCTGGCAAAGTTGAGTCTCCCCAAAAGGATCTGGGCCGTTTTGAGGGACCAACGGCCTTGGACTAGTCGATGCTGAAGTGTCGTTTGTAATGTCATGCACTTCTGCTCCGACAAGGACTTGGTGTTCAGTTGTGTGTCCCAGACTACACCGAGAAACTCGAGTCGCTGACTTGGAATTAGTATCGATTTCTCGAAATTGATAGTCCAACCCAGTTCCTGCATCAGGCGTGTGGTATATGCAATGTGATCGCTTAGAACTTGTCGGGATTGATTTACCAGTAAATAATCGTCGAGATAGACTACGCACCTTATGTTTTGAGCTCTTAGGTGTTCCGCTACCCAGTTGGTCAGGAAGGAGAACGTCTGAGGCGCTGACGACAAACCGAAAGGAAGGGAGGTCATCTGAAGAAGCTGGCCTCTGTAACTGAGCCTCAGGAAACTCCGGTGCTGTTGTTTGATTGGTAAATGAAAGTACGCCTGGCTCAGGTCCAACTTTATCATCCAATCCTGGTCTTGAACAAAACTCGGTAAACGATAATGGCTGAAGAGTTGAAATTTTTTTGTTTTTACGAATTGGTTCAGGTTTTTTAGGTTGAAAATTGGTCGAAGGGTTCCGTCGGTCTTTGGTGTAAGAAAAAGCGTTGACAGAAAGCTCGGTGTATACTCTGCTTTCTCTAGTACTCCTGATGCTATCATGTCTTGTATCTGTCGATCCATTTGATAACTGCTTTTCGTTTGGAATCTTTGTAAAACCAGTTGGTTGGGAAAAATTAAGGGTGGTTTCATTAGGAACGGTATCTTGAGACCACGTAACATCTTGCATAATATTGGCGGCGCCCCCAATTTTTTCCAAACATCTCGATATAGCTTTAGACAGCCCCCCCGAAATTTCCGCGAGTCATGCGCGACGGTTTTTGTTAGTCTTTGTGAGGTGAGAATTTGAGTATCGTTTCTTACCTCGGTGATTCTGGTATTGACTTGTACTTGCCGGTCTAAGCGAGCCAGTAGTTTGCTTCGGGGCGTGGGTTGCCGATTGGTTCTTCTTTCCAATGGCATTTTGACGAAATGTTTCGTTTGTCTGCCGGCCTGTGTTTGTGGTCGATCTCTGTTGGCCTCTGTTGAAACTTTGAAGTTTGGGCTCTGCAATTTGAGAAGATTTTACAAGTTTTTCGGTACCTCCAACTTTATTCAGGTATGAGGACAGATAATTCTCCTCAAACAGGTACTCGGTGCTGGGGGGTATAGCCTGAAGTGCATCGCTATGAAATGGATCTGGTATTTTCTGCAGTAAAGCGTCTCGTCGCAGCTGTATGTATTCGGATCGCCTACCGCAAATCATTTGTAAAATGTCTCCAGTAACATTCATGTATTTAGATTCTCTATTGAAGAGATTTTGTACTTTTTCGCATAATGACGCGGGAGTAAGCAAAGATTCATTTTTACACGACCAGTCGATCAATTCTTGTAAGGTAGATCTAAACTCGTCTTTTTGCAATAGCATAGCATTTGTCATTGCAGCAAAGGACCTTTCTACTAGGTGAAGCCTATCCTCATTATTTGAAGGTTCAAATCGGCGAAGCTCATCATTTACCTTCAGTTCAACAAAACCGGGGGTAGTAGTGTATTTCTTTTGTGTATCGTAAAATCTCACTAAATTCCATTCCTTGTTTTTAAAACGTTGTAACTCAGCCAAACATTTTAAACGATTTTCGTTGGATGCAGGAAAAACAGGGTCTTTGAGGGTAGTTGTTAATTCGGATAATTTTAATTCCGCCCGAGGTTCCTCACTGTTCGATGGAAGATTCAAAGCAATCTCATCCGAAAGGTTGTTCAGGGTCATTGGTACCGCATGGTCTTTAGAACAAGGGCCAGGCCCCCCGTCGATTGGACCGGGTATTTGTGAAATTACCGGTGTGGGAACATTGCTTATTCCCGAGGTAATGAGACTTGCCAAAAAGGACACCTGCTGTGATAAAACATGGATTTGTTCATCTCTTACTTGTCCTCGTTTTTTGTACTTCCTTGGTTGAATAGGGCGTGACTCCCTCGATGACGCTGCCGACGACGATGATGATGACGACGACGAATCTTCGCGGTTTCTTTTCCTTGATCTCGAACTGTTCTCCTCGCTGTTGCTCTCCATGTCTCCGATGGAAGGAAGATTCTCGGAAATATGAAACAAAAAGAAAAAATTACAATATTCCGATTCTGTGCTAGGTCGTGCGCACGCGGCGAAAGACGACGCTATAATGAGGAACATTCGCTCAAGCCCGCGAAATCGTAGTCGCCTCACGCACACAGATAACGTAACACACACCGAGGCATAGTTATACCTATAGGAAGGAAGTGTTGCTAGAGCACAAAACGCGAAAAGGATGAAGGCTTCTACTCATAAATGGATTCCGGATATATAAACGGACTAAATAATAAAATGTTTTTAGATCTTGAAAAACGTCGTACATTTGCGTTTAGGTTCGTGTATACATTTTTCCATTGTAAAAATGTATTGACTAGTTACCACGGCCTAACCAAGGAGTTCCGCTGAGGAAGCACCACGCCACCAGTACCAGAAAAGCAGGATGGCATTGTAGAATATAGTTATTATTTGTTAATTGTGTCAGTCTTCTAGTATCTGTGTTACCAATCAATTGTATGGCGAATATTAATTGTAATTTTAAAATAAAATAAATTTTTAACGATTTCCACGATCGCCGATACTTAGTAAAAATATTTTATTTACAGAGAGTATTTCCTAGAAACGTTCAGAGGCGACTATGTGGATATAGAAATACGTATAGCTTCGTACCTGCAAGTCATGAAATGCCCCGATTTAAGTACTATAAGGAAGATCTTCCACGCTTTGAGGAAAGAGCCAGTCAACCAAG
Organism: Aplocera efformata; assembly: GCA_921293045.1. Classification (NCBI taxonomy): domain Eukaryota; kingdom Metazoa; phylum Arthropoda; class Insecta; order Lepidoptera; family Geometridae; genus Aplocera; species Aplocera efformata. The sequence goes on from OV121061.1 coordinate 4,014,761, forward strand.
GTATGTAGCTACTTATTATCAACTTCTGGCTCCATTCCCAATGTATTTGGGGTCGGCGTAGTATGTTTCTCTTCTACGAAGATCATTCAGCCCCTTTACATTCATATCATCCCGTCAATCAAGACATTTCTTGCATCCTTAATCCATTAGAACTCTGTTCAGAATATTTTCTTACACAATCTTAAATAAATTCTGCTCTGGTTCAAATGACACTGAAAAGAGATTATAATTTGATCTATATCAGTGATTATTTCAACAATTAAAAGTTTTGCCATTGTAATAAGAATTATTTTCATTATTAACAAATACCACCGGATTACCTGGCGTGTACAACTACGCTACGCTAAAAAAAGAAATAAATTTTGTGTCTAATCGGTTGGATAGTTTCTAGTTTATAAGTATATAAGTGTATAATAGACATGGGTAGAAACAGTTTTTTTGTTTTATATATTAGGATTATCGCTTATTAATTATTAAACAATATTAATTTTGTAATATTTGAAGCCATGTAATACAGAAAATACTTTGGGATTTTACTACCTTATAACATTCTATCAAGAAAATTTTCACAGTTGCCGTAATATGGCTGCGCAATCTAAAGAGTCTAATCAAATTCCTTCTATAAAACAACATATCTTATTGTAATAATTGGTATTGTCACAGCTGCAACATTCGTGTGGAGCCATCTGAAGAACCTAGGCGAATCCTCACTACCGTCTCGAGTTGAAATCCAAGGACTTCTGTCGGGTAACACTATGCCGAACTTGGAGGACAGTCCTGACTTCAGAATGTTCTCGAGGAACTACGAACAGGGCGTGTTCTTCGATCAATATAATGCTGGTGAGTTGTTGTTACATTGCCTCAAACGTTTACTGAATTACTGCTAAGCATTAAAACTAAAAGAGTGTGATGGCCCAACGGCACAAACGCCGACTTTCAATCTGAAGGTTGCTGGTTCAAACCCAAACGTGCACCAATGAGATTTTTCACTTGAAAAATTTATGTTCGCAATACCACGTTCTCAACAACAGTGAAGGAAAACAACGTGAGGAAACCGGCATGTCTTAGAACCATAAATTCGAAGACATGTGACATCTACCAATCCGGATTGGGCTCCCGTGGTAGATCAAAGCCCATTCACTCTCAATTATTGAGAGTAGGCTGATGACCCTGTAGTGGGAACAATAAATGCTGTTACGGTATTAAAACTATGTCATTCCAGAGTTAAAAATCCAATTCTATACTTTTAATGTAGACTTATTGTTAACTTAATTTTAGATTTTGGTTATTCTCTTGGTTGTACATTTTACTGACGCTAAAAATTAAGTAAGTTGTGAAAAACACTTTTGGATCGGAATAAATATTACGTATGCTCATGCGCGCTGGCAGCAGGGTAACCCCCCTTACGAGAAAAGAAAGATTTTTGGGCAGCAAGAAATCCCCGAGTTGCAATGCGAACCACCGACCACAGAGATTATGTTTTCGATGTGCGAAGCATGTTCAAATATCCCCGCGATTTGAATTTGCTATTAACTTATTGCCATCACACACATTATAGTTATATATAACTTATATTTTTAATATATCAGTTATCTAAATAGTTCCCATACAAGTTTGCAACTAGATGGCGCTGTGTGATATTTATATAATATATTTATACAATTGCGTTAAAATTAAGTAGAGATGGCATCAAAAACACGGCTTCGTTTAAAAATTATTTAAAATGACTTGTTACTTATTTAATTACGCCTTTTTCGCATCCGTAGGTGGTAACTACGAAGCGAACGTTATTTTCTCTCCAGACTCGTACATACCGAGGTCTTTGTCGCTAAACTTGACTGTTGACATGTTCGGCGAATCTATTAACATTTTTGAGGTAAGTACTATCTAATGTTGTACCATTTTTATTACGGGAATGAGCTATCATTCCCATAATACGGCCCATGACGGCTCCGTGGCTTAGTTGGTAGTAGCCCTGCCTTCGAAGCGAGGGGTCCCGGGTTCGATTCCCGGCCGGGGCACACTTTGTGTGGTGAGCATGAAATTTGTTCTCGGGTCTTGGGTGTTTGTCTTGTGTTTCTGTGTTTGTCCATCCATTTGCGACACAGGGAATCAGAGTGCAGAGGTATGAGCGTGTTAACGTTGTTGTTGTTTATTATTAATAAATTGTCATAGTTACAATTAGTGTTTATTTTAGTTTTACTTTCTATCCCAAAAACCGTCAAATGGTCAAATATTTCAGATGAAAGCCCGCGCCGAAGGCTTCGAGCGATACTTCGAAGGTTTCTTCGGCAACAAGGGGCCATTCAACAAGGACAAAGTAGTCGAAAACATCAACAACCTCCGATTCATGCGGTCCACCAACGAAGCCGACGAGATGCGAGCGAAAATCGACGACTTGAACTACAAAAACGAAGCGCTCAAACACCGTTTCCCCATGGCGGAAATGGCGGTGAAAGTGTTTGGGAATGAAATATCGTATTGGAATGCTGAAGGCGACGATGAGATATTAAAGACTTTGGAGAGACTGAATCCTCAGTTGAGGGTTTTGGAGATACTGTCTGGAAAGGTAAGGAGTTGGAATGTACAATACAAACATCGTCGTCAAACCGATACTTGTAATTGAATCCACGACCAGCGCAGAAGGCAGAGCTACAACCGACTAAGCTGTGAGGCCAGAGAGCAACAGAAGTTCAGAAGTAATCACCCTCTAATTCTAATTCTGGGTGGGGGTCAGTAGGCTTGCACTGACGTCATTGCATTGGCTCCCTGTTAACTAAAACCCTACCCCAGCCAGCCCAACTCCTTAAAGTACCGGAGTAGGACTCTGGGTTGGCAGCACTGTTCCAGCGCTTGCTGTGGTGTGTTAGAGTTTATCAACTTTTGTACCTGCCTGTCTTGATTCTGTTTTTAGTGGCTACGCAATCACCCTCAAAAACGTATATTTTTTCAGGAAATCTCGTACAACAAAGCGTCCCTATTCCTCGACACTACCTTCTCGGTACCAACTGGTTGCGGTCTACCTATGAACATGAACCTCATGGGAACCAGCTATGTGAACACCAAGCTGTCGGGGACCGTTGTGGACAAGTTGCGGCAGTCTGGCAACTTGGACTTCGAAGGGAAATTACGACCGAGGTAAAATTGACTTCTTACATAACATACCATACCAGCCTCTAATGTTCCCACTGCAGAGACACCGGCCTACTCTCGATAATTGAGAGTGAATGGGCTTTGATCTACCACGGGAGCCCAATCCGGATTGGTAGATGTCACATGCCGTCGAATTTTTTGTTCTAATACATGCCGGTTTCCTCACGATGTTACCATATTCCAGTACGGCTAAACTCCGCATTCTTTTCAGTGTGGCAGTAAACGTAGCGGCAACAATGAGTGTGGTAGCAGATGGTCTTTCCGCCTCTGGGATAAGGGTAAACTGGCGTCTTTACACGGCTACCGGTGTCGAAGCCAAGCTGTCAGTGCGAGGCGCGGGCCGTGTCAGACTAGACTTGGAGTTACCGGACGACAAACAGGAGATATTTGCTGCCAAGTGAGTAGAAATCATAGGATGAATTGATTGAAGGATTCTGGTCTTTCTAGTCTATTCTTGGAACTCAGAAACTAGCGTGTGAACTGCAATAAAAGCTTCGTGACAGCTGATAAACTGCTGCTGGCGTCAAATCTTAATTATTAGTACTTACCTTATATTAAATAAATACAAATATCATCGCCTTAGGGTTACCCTGTAATGATGTAAAACTGTTGTCTAAATAAATAAATAAATAAAAATCAAGCTGTCAGTGTGAGGTGTGGTAAGTGAAGTGAGACTTGACTTGCTGCTAAATGGGTGGAATTAACCTAATTGAAGGATTCAGCGGGTGAATCATAGTAATGATCCTACTATAAATCTGGAAATGGCCACTTAAAAGAATTCATGTTATGAGTTATGACAGGAATACATTTTGACAGTTTTCTATGGAAATGAGTAAAATAATTATATTATTTTATAATAGGTGTTTAACGGATTCATAAAAAGTTACTCCAGAAAAACTTAAACAATTGATTTTGATTGTTTTTGAGAAATGATTTTCTGAAGAATGAGCTGTTTAAGGCCTGTTTACTCTTAGATTAGTGCGAGTGCAAGATAATTACTGATTACTAGTCAAGAACACGTTGCACTTTTACGTGTTAGTATGAGCTGTTTCGTGCAAGTGTTTAGTAATTGATACTTGAAACGATATGACATAATATCCGTCATAATGGATTAGTGCGAATGATTAGTAAAGTACGGTGATCAAGAGCGCGTTATACTTATTGCGCTACCGTACTACTCACATTGCGAGTGATTACTAATTTGCTACACACTAATCATAGCGTAAATTGGCCGTTATTGTGTTTAGTACTAAGCACCTATACTGATTACTGGCAATAACCAATTACTTTTATTGGCAGCTAAATAGTAATGAATATAACTTCTTTTACTTTATATAACTTTTGGGGGTCCCGTTGCTCGCGTCCGTAGGTGTGTACTCCTACACGTACCCCCTGGGTGGTGCTAAAAGAGCAACCAAAAGTAGCATTAGAACTTGTGCCAAGTTCGTCCGGAGAGGTACTGCCACCACAAATGGAATCTGCCGCCAAGCAGTAGTGGTTCCATTGCTGTGTTCCGGTGGAAGGGTGTGGCTGCTGGTGAAATCACATGCGCATGAGACGTATCATCCCCGTCTCAGGTGATGGACGCAGCAGGATGAATGCAACTCAGTAAAGATTTGGATCTCATACTGAGTCGCACGCATTACTATTGTCATGGGCAAGGGTCACCATTTACCATCAGCTGGGCCCTCAGCTCGTTCCGTCATAAAGTCACATAAAAAAAAAACTCGCATTATACGTATGCACTAATGACTCTCAATAGCAACTAATAATTTGCACTAGAAGTGCTAACCGACTTTTGACCTTTTCCCTCAGGTCGGAACTTATTATCCTTCACGGTGAAACAGAACATCAACAACAAGGCCTGAACCAGAACAGAATAGAGCAGAACACGTGCAGTTGGTCCACTTTCGATAACGCAATTGGCATCAAAGTCTGCGCTTCGTATCAGGTATAAATTATAGTGAGCCAGTATTTATATGGGGGGGAGTGGTGTGGCGTCCTCCACTCCATACTTACCTTGTTTCTGTTACAGATACAAGGTAAGTATGGAGTGGAGGACGCCACAGACTGAATATAATTAGTATTGATTATCCTGTCAATATAAATGGTTTTCTTGCCATAATCCCTAGTCGATTATTAATCCCTAGCTTTCGTTATAGCATTTTTAAGTCAGGCCTTGGTTTAAATTAACCTGCCATGAAAGATGAAAGTCAACATTAAAGGTTCTGAAGTTGAAAAAAAACTTAGATGACTGCAAATACACTTCAGAAGTAAGAACATGTATTATTTATTGGTTATTATAGATATCAATGCTTACACACTCATACCCCTATACTAGGATTCCTGTGTCACAGCTGGCATGGACACACAAACACCCAAAACCTGATAACAGACCAATAAGGCTAAGAAGCCGTCACTGATCAAAGAATCTTGAAAAAAATTGTAATACTTGATAATATTTAAATTTCATATGTTTCAGTTTCCAAACATGACGAACTTACGGAACGCACCTTACTTCCTAATGAGCGGGCCGGCGAAGTACATCCTATCGCTAGAGAAGGCAGACACCTCCGCCAGAATATACACGTTCCAATACAGTTGGGACAAGAACGAGACAACTAGTGTTCTCGGTTTCTCCTTCGACACGCCTAACAGCAATGTAAGTATTGTGTTCTTATCTTATCACTCTTGCCACTCTTGATGGGGTGGGTGACAAAGCCTGCATTCACGTCCCGCATTATATGTGTATTGTGAACCGGATAACATAAACATTACACACTCATACCTCTGCACTAGGATTCCCTCTATCGCAGATGACATGGACAAAAACAGAAACACCAGATAAACACCCAAGACCCGAGAACGAACTTCATGCACACCACTCAAAGTGTGCCCCGGCCGGAAATCGAACCCGGGACCCCTCGCTTTGAAGGCAGAGCTACTACCAACTAAGCCACGGAGCTGTTCGGGGAACCGGAGTTGTTTCTGTAATTCTTTATTATACACAAAAAAAAGAAACGTTTACACAAGGTATTCAAAAAAAATATGTAACAAAATTAAAAATTGAGGACAGAGAGTTGATTAAAGAGGTAGGACAGTAAAGAGGAGGAGTATTAGTGTAAAGAGGTACACAGATAAAAGAGGATAAGTTAGACGAGTTGTTTTGCTGTTCTATAAGGGTTACAGTAATCTTGGTGAGCTGTCAGCTCGTGCCATAGCATAAGTCATATATGACATATGTAATATCTTGATTCCAGGAGAAACGCATGTTCAACGCAATCCTAAGCCTATCAAACACCTCAAGCACGGCCGCGTTGACCCTCCAATCAGCAAAGAGCACGATAAAAGCCAAAGCTATGTACAAGAATATACAGTATGACAAGTCTTTAGAGGCCAGTTTGGACGTGGATGGGAGGAAACAGTTTGATACAGTGATGTCTATAAAGAGACACGATATCAAGCATGGGTTCGTGTGGATACCCCACGCTTATTGGGTGGTGGATAATGATCGAGTGGCCGAACTTTCTGGTAAGGCTAACCCTTGAATTCTGCTCTTTTAAAAACATTAAATTAACGTTAATGTTGAATGTTGCAACCTACTGTCAATCTCACTTGCATTATGTTAGTCAATGGTATAAATGAATTTTGAAATAATTATGTGATGGAAGAATTATATTTCATTAATGTTGGATAATAAAGTACGTTGAAACTTAATCTGAAATCATACAATCGATTTAAAATGCAGTATAATTAATACGAGAATTGGGCCAAAAGCCTTTTAAATTTGAGGCCAGTTTTTGATTGAGTCAATACAACGGGATCGAATCTTTTTGTCTTCTTGTCAAAACGACTTTTTGTCAGTCTGTCATGATTAATATCCTGTTACTAAGACAAAAACATTTTATAAATTTGATTACTCTCGTTGATTTCTCTCGTTGATTGCTTAGGGTTGGCACTGACATATTCTTAACAATTAAAACTAGCAAACCACTCAAAACTGACTGTATCATGATACATCTGTGTGCATGTAACGTGCCTAAGACCTTGTGACACATCAGATGCACGAATATTTTTACTTTTATACTACATGTAAATGTTGAAGGTAGTTTGTGTTGTATGTGACATTCCTACTAACTGTAATTAATTAGTTAATTTAATTATCTGACATTTCATAGATGATGTATTACTAATGGTGAAAAATCTAGCAAATAATATAAATACACCTAATCAAGGACCCTTATTTGCAGGTGTAATAAAAGTTAAATCCAAAGGGGGCATCACACAATGCGACATACAAGCAGACTTTCAGACGAAGCAATTGGCAAGCCACCTCATCGGTTTCTACACGCTGAATGGTCCAACACACGGAACGAAGCTGCAATTAGACTATCAGTTCTACAAGAATCCGAAACAGACTATAAAATGCGAAGGTAAGTTTTTTTTTTAAACTGATAATGCTGCAGTCGTCTTACCAGTAGGACTTATTACCATGACAATGTTATATAACTTTTGAATGAAACTAACTGTGCGTGGTTTGCCATCCTAAGGGAACAATGCACTTTTTCGGGATGAAAAGAGTCAACAAACACAAATATATATACAATTTTTCGCCCTTATAATGTTAGTTTGGCATACTTAATGCCGACCAATTAATGCCAGCAATTGACTATAGGGCTACATCAATTCTATTTATAAACCAACTTTCACAACTCTAAAATTATTGGGAATTTTGTTAGTCCTAAGTAAACAGGAAGTAACACTAACACAATCAGTGCGGATGTTACACAGAGAGTTTATTTTTATTCACATCCGTTGCTTTGTACTTACCGCACACTAATGCCTTTTTATTTTTGTTAATATCTCTTGCTTTAAGAACTGTTGCTTCAAGAACATTTAATATTAAAAAATACCAATTTGTTTGTCTGGGCAAAGTCTGAATTTGATTTTTGGTTGCTTTCAGGGTTATACAGTGAAAAAGCTTCAGGTTACAGGCGAGATATGTATGGTGAGCTTGCGATGCAGTTTACCGCATACCCTGTATATGACTTCTATGCGGTTGTTAGGAATTATGTGAGTATTATCCTTGTTTAAGTTCTGTTGAGGCAAAATGTCAATATGTTGAAAAATATGTATATCTCTGACGCACAAAAATTAAATCTGTGCAAAATAATAATTTCCTTTGCTAGCTCTTATTGTATTGATACCACTGACGTGGCAATTTTTGTGTTTGACGTATATTTGCGTAATTTTTTCATGCCGCATTTTTTTCATTTTTCACAATAATATTTTGATTTCTTTTTCTGTTTCAGAAAACTCAAAGCCACGTGGATCTCAGTTTCAACGTCAGTGGTTCGAAAGAGACAAAGCTAGATCCGTCCTTCTCGTTCAGTTTCATACGGTTTGACAAGCTGAACGGAATGAAGCTTGACACGAGACTGACGCTGAAGCGACCGCGCTTGATCGATATGAAGTTCCAGTTTGAAGGAGTAAGTACCATTATTATAATACGATTAATTTTATATTGGAATAAGGTTTTTAACTGTCTCAAAAAGAGAATGTTTTTCGGATTTAAGATGTTTTCTGTATGTTTGTTGTTCCATCTTCGCCAATTTGGATGACTGTTTTTGAATTTGATAGGATGTACCCTCTAGGTCGTGCGATAAATATTTCATCGCCAAGAGCGAAGAATAAGCGACCAAAGTATTGAAATTGATTAGGTATATTCTTAAGTCAGTTGTTTTTTATAACAGTAACTTGTATGTTTTGGCGAGTAGTGATAATTATTGAATTGAGATAATCTATCTAGATTAACTGAAGAGTTTTAGCTACAGAATATATATATTAATGGTACCTCTTCTAAAGAGAGAAGAGAAACTTCCCGCTCCTCTCATAGTTAAAATACCCCTCCGTTGCCGGTACATCGCTGTATAGTTCGTTATGGTTCATCTGTATGATGTGTGCATTATTGTTGCCTGAAATAAATGGATTATTATTATGATAGAACGTAAACCAAGATTTACGGACAGCATGTACACAAAAACATGACAATGGGACAGCTCTACATACTCTGTATAAGTAATAGTAGGTAAAAACCTACACACAGTCCTTGTAGGTCCGGGGAACTCCCTAAAGCGATAGGCTCAAATTTTGAATATTCTCTTAGTACTGAACCCGCTGTTTGAAATATCAAAATGAATGTTTAACGTTTAAAAAAAACAATTGCCTCTTTTAGTGATAATAAATCGGGATGCATGGATTTTTGGGAGCATAATTTTTGAGTTCTTTTTATAAATTGGTTTTCTGCACCCTGCATTTCCATTGGGCGAATGGGGACTCATTTGGGGAACGGGAGATTTTCGCGCAATGCATGTCGTTACATTATTTGAATTCCTTTCGTCATTACCTTGATTGCGAGAGAAAATCCGCTCTAATGATAATTAATGTCAACTAGATGGACGGATAACTAGTAAAAGCTTTTACAATTCAATTAACAATTTGACTAACGTGACAATTTTTTTCTTAATTTGCAATGTTCACAGATTGGACCGAAATACACAGCGCTGGCCCTTCTAAACTTCAACCCAAAGTCTCGAGAAATTCTTATATCTGGGTACCTATTCTACCCGCCTGGTACCCAGCTCTTCATAGACTCCCAGCTGAACATGACATTGCCGACCCTGCATCCTTGTACTATCAGCGCTAAGGTTCACGAGAAACAAACTAATGAGTTTCAAGTAAGTATTGGTGGCGATTTTGTTGGTGCCAAACCAATTAATTAAAACAATTAATATGTTTTAGTTAATTGGTTTAAATTAGATAAATATTCACGGAAATTGCACTCAGCGCCATCTAGCGTTAAGCTGATCATAGCTTGTACTATTGGACCCAGATTACTGTTAGAATACTTATATAGACTTTTGTGTGTCAATATATACATATAAGACATGTTATCACCTAGACACGGAATAAACATTCATGTTTGTCACAAAAATGTTTGTGCTGGGTGGGAATCAAATCCACGATCTACAGCGCAGAAGGCAGAGATACAGCCAACAGAGCTGTAAGGTCAGTCGTGATGAAACGTAAACTAATTGTTTAATCATCTTTAACATCAGTTGCCATGTAGTAGAATCCATCTTTGTCAGTAGAAAAAGAATAGCAGTCTTCCCCAGACAAACATTGTTGCAGTCAGTAGTGCTACTACGAAAAGCTACAAACATTTCGTTATAGGTAAATGCGTTCGGAATTTGGTTCACTGGAACGGACTTCAACATAGACGCGAGTTACCAAGATCTATCCAAGAACAATATGGCGTCGCATCATTTGAAAGTGTTGATAAACAGCAGCCATTTCAAGAACATAGCTATCGATGGGAGATTCACCCAGGACAATCGACAGATCACGTTCATAGGAGAGGTAAGTGAGATGGATTTGATTACTTCGCCGGGGAAAACGAGGGTAAATATTAATTTTAGAACCAACTTTCCTATCGGCCTCTTAAGTTCTTCTCTTATCATCTTCAACTGCTTAATTTGCCTTTTCATAGTATCATCTCTTCCTTTTAAAACGGGTAACATTAGATTATTGGTGGATTCAGGCGTTACAGTGCTAAGTTCATGTTAAAATGTTCTGGAAAGAGCGTTATATTTAGTACACCTCCGCTTATCTTTTGTAATTCCCTGCGATTTGGTTCTACTTCCTACATTACTGATGGAAAGACGATGTTTCTGGGAAACCCATTTATTAAAAGTATAGCGGAGGTGTAATAAATATTACCGCCTTTTCAGACCATTGGGTGACATTAGATTATTGATCGGGTAGGGTAGGAACAGACCCGTAGCCCCAGCGTCAAGGTGTAGTGCAAGATCACCAAGGGGGTTTTAGTGTGTATTCCCCCAACACTGCTATTTCTTAGTGTTGGGGGTGTGTCACACACAACCCCACGCCTACATAATTTGTTAAGATTATGTAGGAACAGACAAAATATTAACAAATAAGACTAGCTTAAACATGAAAACTGACTCAGTTGACATATCTAAGGAGGTCCTTGTACACTCCATATGCGCACGGTTACACTTGTGCGTGTAACTCTTCACGTGTTCAAACGATACTTGAGATCTAAAGGAATAAATAAGTTTCATTACAATTCCTTTAAATACGATATTTCAAACAGCAGGTTATATGCTTAAAGTTTTGTCTTTTATGAACAGATAATCAACTCCTTATTCTCAAATATAAAATGTGACCTTGAATCCGACAGTGTGAAGTAGTAAATCCTTAAACGTTCAAATATATAATATATTCAAAGTTTAAATAAGAATTCTTCTCTTTTAAGCTTTGAATGATCACAAAACTAAACAAAATTGTATATAAAATGTGCATTTTATGTCTATGTTTGACCATTGGTTACCAGTCTTCTTTTCGTGTTATTAAGTGACTCTGGTGTCGGAGTTTTCAAACCACCCAAAGACCTCCAAAGATGAAGTGATTAATATCAGAAAATTTACTTTAAATCAAAGGCATAAAAATTCCTGAGAAAATTGATTACAAAATGCAAAAAAATATGACTGCGGGAGCAGTCAAATTCAATTATCGAAAATTTCAGACGCAACTGATTGGAAGAAGAAAATTAGTTGTTATCGCCGCACTTAGAGTGAACTTGCCCTTAGCAAGAAGACTATAGAAGACTATAGCATGTGCATTATTATCGCTTTGTTTCTCAGGGTGAATACAACGACGCCCAATATCGCACCCTGATCCGTTACGTGCTACTGTCCGAGCAGAATTTCACGACTTACGCTGAAATCGACATCAACGGAAAGGCGTACAGCATCAACCTCAACGCAGATCTTAATAATAATACCAACGTCAACATGGATATACACTTCGATCAGTGAGTTGTATACAGTTTCGTAAACAATGAGTAGTATGTTCGTTACTTCTTCACGCTCAAACGGTTCAACGGGTTTGGATCAAATTTGGTACCAGGATGGCATATATTCTGGAATACAGGCTTTTGATCCCGTATACATCTAACACCGCAGGTCGCAACTAGTTATATAATAAATTCATTGATACTTTTGCAACTGATTTAATAATTGCATGGTTTTCTATTAATTCGGTTTTAGTTCAGTTACAAATTGATAATATATTTTTGGAGCAATCACTTGTTATTTCGTTTTAATCAAATTTACGGTACTCAATGATTCTAGGCTTCGCGACGTCCACATATCCTACCAACGCTGGGCCTCAGCGGCTCAAAAGCGCTTAAGCGCTGCATTCAACTGGGACGCTAACAGAGACCCCTCGCAAAAAGTCAGCATTGACGTCCAACTTGACAATAAAGGAACGTGGCATCACGCCGGTCACGCGACGTTGTACTATCCCGGCCGAATGGTGAACGGAGAATTCGAGTTCTTATTGAGAGGTGAGATAGTGTTTGAAATTGTAGGAACTTGTGCAAAGTTCTCCCGGAGAGGTACTGCCACCACACCTGGAATCCGCCGCCAAGCAGTAGTGCTCACATAACTGTGTGTGAAGGGTGTGGGTGCCGGTGAAATCACATGCGCATGAGAGGAAAAAGTTGTTAAATTCAACAGGTATCATAATAAACTTTGTCCCCAGATTGGTACTGCGAATGGTTCATACGAATGGGCTGGTCCAGAGCGGACAACATCCTGTGGAAAGTGAAGATGTACTCGGAAGCGAGGAATGAGACGGTGTACGCTCTGCTTTCTAACATGAACACGCCGTTCAAAGGCTGGCGGGATACTAGTTTTAACCTTATGTGAGTAACTTTTTATTTAACATATTTACATACATTTCACAAAAGGCAAGCATTTGTACAAGCCAACCTCACCGGAAGATAGTATGAAAGTTGGCTTGGTAAAGATTTAAAAAAGCATACCTAGTTGCAAACACAAGACTAATAAACGGACCAAGGCACGTGTAGGGACTCTGAGGGCACCACCAACTTCGGAAGGTTTTAATTTAAAACTCCAATGTTGTACCGCCAGGTGGCGCTACCATGACAACCTGCAAGCACTTAACGGAAGCATGAATTGGCAAGAAGACTACCTTGCATTCAGTCTACTGGCCGACTATCTGTTCCAACCGAACGAATTCTACGGTGAAATAAACGCCGTAGTCAATTCTACCATTAAAACTCTGCCTAAGGCTTCAGCGATAGCGAAACATAGGGCTATTTGGAAGAAAAGTGCAGACACACTGCTAAGTTTTCAAGTAAGTTTTAGTTTGTCCAAGATTTTATAATATTCAGTCTACTGGGTTAAAATTGGGTGGGCTTATCTTTCTGCCAGTCTCTGTGTATGTTTGTTTACAAGTGTGTAATTACTCTTTAAAGGCAACGCAACTCCAAAAGGAACGAGGAGGACAAAAAGAAAACTTCTTTTTAAATCTAATTTTGAATATGGAATATGCCTTTGTCTAGCCTTGATGGAGTTTCGTGGATCCTTTACCAGGGTCATCAGCTTTAAACGCATTTTTTTAAAGTATTACGATTTTATTTGCCGCTATTTACTTTAGTCTTAACTCCTAATTTACATATACAATAATAAATATTTATGGAGAAATTTATTTTTTTGTAAAACTCTTTGTGGCAGTACAACGAAGACGGATTGCTCATGATCAATTCATCCTGGACTTTAGACAGAGGACGAACTGAAAACAACATCACTGGTAAAGTGACTCTACTTACTCCTTTCCCGGTAAGTTTAATCCTTATGAATGAACTTCACAAATATTTAAACGAGATTTTTCAAATTAATATAGTTTCAAAGTCAAAAACAATATTAATTTGAAAAATCCACCCACCGCCCATTGATATTCAAACTTCGATTGGTGATAACAAAAGCTCTGAATGTTTGCTTACTGACAATTATAATTGAATGTTAAGAGTATTTACTATTTTTTTATATTTTATAGGGTTACAAAAAAGGATTTTTGAAAACGGAATTCGTGTTGGGTCATAAGCGAGACATCAAGGGTATTACTTTATTGGATTTGGAAGAAAAAGTCCTGAAAATATATGTCAATGGTAAGATTTCCGTTACATGCAAATTAAACGGGTCTTTTGAAATATCGGACACCCACTTTTCCTTCTTCCCTTTCTGGGAGGAAGTCCTGATTTTTTTGCAATACTGTCTTAACGTCAGCTAAAATTGAACTAAGCCAAGCCTCCGCCATTCGCTCCTAATAATAAAACAACAACAAAAGAAAATTTGCCGCCTCTGCCTTGTATCCCGCCTTGTACCACAAAACGCAGTAGACGCGTAAACGAATGGAAAGGTGTACTATCGCTTTTATTCGGCGCTAACACAATACTAGGGGAGGCAATTTCTCTAGGGATTTGAAACAGACTATAGTCCAGTCACACTCATTACATAAAAAAAAAACACTGTTGTGTGGTGTATCGTTATTTAATCCGCTGCTAAGCATTTGTATATGTTTTACAGGGCACATGCGTCGAATAACAAATTGTATGTTAGTCGTTAACGTGACTAGTCCGGTCACAGAGTTCACCCACACCACAGCTAGGTTCGGATTCGTGGAGAGTGACAGACATTTGGTGGCTATGGTCGTCACGCCAAACACTACCACTGGTAAGTAAGGCCGCAAAACTATAGGTACCTACAGTTACAGCTTGATTTCTCTCGGTTTTTGGGTATTATGTTGTTGTCTAATTGAAACCTAGTGCTACAGTATTCATGTTCTTACTTCGTTACCTGCAGCTTACGACTTTACCAGAATAAGGACTTTTTTTAAATATTTTAAACACAAAAATGTTTCATTATAGAATACAAAATGGCTCCGTGGCTAGTTGGTAGTAGCCCTACCTTCGAAGCGAGGGGTCACGGGTTCGATTCCCGGCCGGGGCACACTTTGTGTGGTGAGCATGAAGTTTGTTCTCGGGTCTTGGGTGTTTGTCTTGTGTTTCTGTGTTTGTCCATGCCATCTGCGACACAGGGAATCTTAGTGCAGAGGTATGAGTGTGTAAACGTTTATTTATTTATTATAGATTATATTTATTATATAACAAAACTTCATGTCTTTTGCAGGTATCGAAATACTCTTGAAATTGCATTCTATGCAAGATTTTCATGTATTCGGCCATGTGGCGCTTCCCATACAGTATCTTAACAGAGCCATGGTAACGGCTAAGAGGGGACAAGAGGAGGTATGTACTTGATACTAAATATTTAGTGTATTATTTACTATGATGATTTACCCTTAACTAAAAAGTTTTATAACTTTCATAGCTTCATATGGCATGTGTATCATCTTATTGTCATAAATTTCTTGACCATAGAAGTTATATTGCGTTATCAAAGATTATCAACTCTCTATTGTAGCTTAAACTTTCCGTTACGTTACGTTAAACTGTCAATTTTTGAACAAACTGGAGCTTGAAAGAAAATTGGGGTGTTTAACATTATTTTAATCAATTTCTAGCTAGATTTCCGCGTAGGCTGGAGTACAATGGACTTCGGTTTCACGGGCATCTGGCAGTGGCGGTCACCCATCAACTTCGTGTACGTTTACAAGCTGTACACACCCCTCGAAGGGTTCGAGGAGAATGGACTGGTGCTCAAACACGTTTTCGTACAGGGATTGGACACGGAGTTGTCTATACGACTCTCCAAACACAAGGTATCAAGTTAAGCCACTTTCAAGGCGGTCAGCATTTGGATAGGGGGTTATTATTGGAATTTGCATTCGTCGCGTGCTCAAAAATATTAACCAGTGCCAGAAATTTAACAAAAGGCTCGACTTTTTTAATTGATATATTACTTACTTCTTGTTCCAATCAGGGTTGCCATCAGTAGCCTCGAATAAGTCTGTGTGGTTTGAAGGAACTGAGCACTGTTGAACTGAGTACTGTTGAATGTCGAGACTAAGCATCTTCAAGTCATACCGGCACAACGACATGACCCATATTTAATGTTTTCTATTTGTATTGCTTGAAAATGGGACACCACTTCACACATCACAGATTATAATAATACTTCGCCATATTCCACTTCTTGAGCACTTGCCTTCTTCTTCTATCGAGTCGATGTTTCATGCATTATAATGTTTTAGACCAGTAGATTGCACCATCTATCGCGTCCTTTGTGCAAACCATAAGGTCGTCCATAGTTCAGGTGCCAAGCATTGATAGTACTTTGCTCGCTACCAGTGTATCTGCGAAAACGATATGTTATGAATTGTGATGTGATTGAAGCGCGTGTGGGAGGTTTTTACTCCAATCTCAACATCATGTTGTTCCACAGTTCGGCGTAGCGATCCAACTGATCGACAACGGGAAGGGTCTCCTGGACGTGCTGTCAGAACGGTTCCAGCACGGCCAGTCCAACCACAACATGTTCGTTGAGAACTTCGATACAAGCGCTCGCGTCGTTCTGGACACTTTATACTATCCCACTGTGTCGTTCGATGCTCATCTTATGAAGGCAAGTAATATTAAGTCATGTAACTGTCATATGGAAAGGAGACACAGATCTTGTAGATGTGTCACTTCCCAAATACACCATTTATCCTGCCTCGTTTGATGCAGTACCGTTCTTACCTCGTTGAAATACAACCTATTCGCTTCGCCTCTGCCCAGGGGCGGCCCGCTCATACGGCGAACGGAGCAGTCGCTCCAGGCGCCAAATCCTAGGGGGCGACACTCACAATTGGTATAGGTATATAATATTATTAGGAGCAAACAGGAGAGGCGCCATAATTCTCGCTTCATTCTAAAATTTACTTCGTTCCGGCGCTGCCTCTGCTTTCATAATGTGAACAGCTAAGGAATGGCACACTTTTCCTGAAATTGCCGGCATGTTTTTCCTGAAAACAGATCTGGCCTGATCTGAGCTGAGAACCTGGACCTCGTAAGTATCTTCTAGACCTTCGTGCTCCATCATCGACCTCATCATCACTCAATATCAGGTCAGATTAAGGTCAAGCGAAGGTCAACCGCAAAAAAAAACAACAAATTACACACTTATATCTACACTAGGATTGCCTGTGTCGCAGGTGGCATGGAGAATCACAGAAACAAAAACACAAGCACACAACACCTGAGAACAAACTACACTCGTCATACAATCGAATCGGGAATCGAACCCTCGCTTCGAAGGTAGAGTTACTACGAAGCCATACATATATTTATTTTGGAATTTTAAATAGTTGGTTTTCTATTACAGTTTGTGGGAGATGGAGAGGAAGATATTTTAGAAGCAAACGCCACGCTTCACTTACCCGGGAAACCACCAATCGTTTTAACTGATATATTTGTTCTTGAGGTATGTATTCTAGTTCAACATTTCTCAACTGATAGATTCCTTTACAATCTTCTGCGTTAATATTCAATAAATAGCCTTAATTTAATTAACCTGCATTTCATTCACAACACTGATCGAAGCTGAGATGAAATTGCGTAACATACCTATTTTTCATGCGCAAAGAACTATCCTTTGAGACGTTATATCCACACAGTTTTTTTTTTTTTTTTATGTATATGGGTGACGGAACGAGCTGAGGGCCCACCTGATGGTAAGTGGTGACCCTCGCTCATGACAACAGTAATGCGTGCGACTCAGTATGAGATCCAAATCTTTACGCATTCATCCTGCTGCGTACATCACTCGAGACGGGGATGATATGTCTCGTGTAGTTATTATTTGGACCGATGTTATCTTTACAGGAATATACAGTGATGAAGAATACACTTAACCTAAGGACTCCTTTCTCATCAGTGAGCGAACTGAAATCTATATACACTGTGGATATAGTCATGGGACAGTCGTTTAACGTAACCTGTTTGGTGCTGCTGTATAATGGCACTTATTGGCACGAGGTAAGAATTATTTTTAACAGACTTCTAACAGATTTTTAACAGTTCTAAATTCAGCTGTACGTTTTGTCTTTAGTATCTTTGACAATCATGGACCTAGTAGAATATTTTGTTTTTTATTTGAGTGTGTTCTTCCTATTTGGATCCATAGAAATTTCATAGTAATATTTCACCCCTTAACGTGAAGAAAATGCGAAGAAAGTAATTAAGTCGATTTATCCGATGCTTAAATCAGATACATATTATTAGATACTTGTATTAAACAATTGGTTCTGATCATAATGTAGCGATGAAATTACTTTCATATGGTATGGTTAAATATAGCCCTAATTGCAAATATTTGTATTAACTTTATTTAAGTATATATCACTCTTCCCTCAAACTCAATCTAAGCTTGTACTTATTAATTAATTTTTTTTATCGTGGAGACATCTAAGCTTACATCAACATCCAAATCATTTTAGTATGAAGTTTATCTCACTGATTGGGCCAAATTATTAAGTGTTATAAACTGGCGCAGTCGGTGGGATAAACATTCGATTCTGAAATACAGATAATATACAAACATTTTCGATTTAGATATCGTCAAAAATTTACTACGAATACGAAAGCGGGGAGGACGATACATACCAATCCTACATTGCGTCAGTTGGCATCGCTACGCCATTAGCCGTACTACCAGCGTTAGAAGCGCGCGCTGCTGCAAGACTGGAAGACGCACTTTGGAAGATGTCGGCGGATATCGCTATGCCTTCATTCGTCGTCACTGCTCTTGCCAGTCTAGAGGTAAGACACAGTTGAAATAAATAGCACTAACAATCCGCCCCGTGTTCGCACGGATAGCAGTACCTACATTATCGTAATGTCGTATCAGCCTGTTGTGTCGAGTAGGTGTAAAAAACAGATACAGATGATATAATTTAGTTTCATCAGAACACCTATTTTGTTACTTACTAAAAAGGTTTTGATGCATGCTTTGATTTAACCAGCGAACTTTGGACTGCAAAACGACGACAAATTACTTGGCCAACACGCTCCAATACACAAAATAATAATAAATCTTTTGTCAATGTAGCTAGATGACCCGTTTGTAGAAACCTCTGGCAGCCTCAACCTGACGTCACCGTATCTAGAGGACTATTTCGTCAAGATGGAGTTTAAAAAGGATTTCTCGGACGTGGAAAACATGGTCGGCGGCGGAATTCAAATACAGCAGGGCAATCAGAATAACTTCGTAAGTATACTTAATTATGAGCATAGCGCATCTGGCAACACCAGCTTATTTGTAGGGTTACACAATGTTAGGGTGAGGATGTTTAAAAGGAATCCCATCTTCATTACGTATCCCTCTTTCTATAACATAAAGACGCACCAATTTTACAAGTACTAGTTTTAAACTTAGACAAGTAAGACGAGCTAAAACATGAGTTTTACATATCTGTGTGTAGCCAGAAGCCATTTCCGAGATATACGAAATAAATAAATATACAAGAATTGCTTGTGAAAAGGTCACGAAAGAATTCCACCCGTAAAATTTTGAAATCCTTAAACTCTCTTTTTAGTATTCATTAATTAACTTGCTTCCAGCTATTCGCCGACGTGACTTGGCGGCCGCCCCCCTCCCGCCACATCCGGTTCAACTCGCGCGGCGCCCTCGCCCCAGTGTTGTCACCCGCCACTCTAGCCTTCCAATACAGCGAGGAGGAATCCCAAGCGCTGACCATAGACTTCAACACTGAGGATTTGTACTACTCTGTGAATGCAGACAGACGGGCTGATTCGATCAGTGTGGCTCTCAGCACGCCGCATCAAGGATATAGGTCAGTTGGGGTACCTAATGATCTAGTGTAAGATCGAATCATTCACACACTCTAGAGATCACCCCGGGTGTTTGCGCATCGCAAGGTTTCAAAACATCTTCTTCCCGCGTACACTGTTTGTGGAATTTTCTTCCTGCTAAGGTTTTCCCTAAACTGTTGTACGAAGTTCTTCAAATAGGACGTTTCAAAATACATACAGATTAGGCAGCGCGCGTTTGATTCCCTTGGTATTGCTTTGCCACAGGCTACGGTAACCATTTATCAGTAATCGTAAACTTGTTTGCCATATTAGAACAAATACAATTTATAGAGAAAATTTACTGGATTGTACCACTATTATATCAACGAATTTATTTACAGGGCTATGAAAGTCATAGCTGAATTCGAAGGCGACGATATCCGAGGCTCTTTGGTGACTGATTCTACGGAGTACAGCATCAGCGGCAAAATATTGAATCGAGAACCCTTAGAAGTAAGTGATTTTTTTTAATTATTTATAAAAAAGTTATTATTGCCGAGTATTTTAAGAACATCAATAATTGCATTTTTTTTTGTAAGAAAAAAGCAACATTCATAAATAATAAACGTTTACACACTCATACCTCTGCACTAGGATTCCCTGTGTCGCAGATGGCATGGACAAACACCCAAGACTCGAGAACAAACTTCATGCTCACCACACAGTGTGCCCCGGCCAGGAATCGAACCCAGGACCCCTCGCTCAGAATGCAGGGCTACTACCAACTAAGCCAGTCGTCGAAACTCCAACTTTAACATAATATGTCTCCACAGGTATCCATAATGCTAGTACCGAAAGGCCAGGGCGAGACAATCACCGCCCGTATAAAGTTTGAAGCCACTCCCACTGTGTACACGCTATCTGCTCACCTGTCTGGAGCCACCACGGCCACTCTACACGCCAGAGCTGAAATAGAGAAGGTGTTCACCGATATCAACGTTAAAGTAAGTCAAATGATTGTCGTTGGAGCTTCAGGTGCCCTAATTAGCGTATAGTTTTTGTAGAAAAAATATCGAACCTGTCAAGCCAATTATTACTTTTCATTGCTATGGCCAGGCTAATGGGATTTTACCAATTTTATCTTTATTTGTATCAATAAGGGTTCCGAGGTTAATTGAAGTTTGGTTCTTGTTATCTTGGCGATAGTTACAAGAACTAAACATAAACTCAGTAATAAGAACGCGACATAAATACAATAAAAAAAAATATATAATATTATTATAAAGGTATAAGATAAAAAAAATCCTTTTTAATATATTAAAAAGGAATTTTTTTAAGAATTCAACAAAGTTTTTTAAATTTGACCTAAACCTAGTGTAGATTTAAGTAAAATTCAATAATCTGTTGTTCTACTTTTGTCTATAAAAAAAAAAATGTATGTGCCAACAGGTGGACATTCCCGAATCAAAATACAAAGACATATATTTCAAATCTCGAGTCGACAACCATCCGGATCTTCGTAAAGTGGTCAGTGTGCAGGCAGCGACGCCATTGAAACGGTTGAGATTCATCAAGGGAGATACAGACTTTGTGTAAGTTCTCAATTTTATTAACACTATTATAAAGGTACCCTTTGATGCCCTTCACGTACCCCCTGGGTGGTGCTAAAGGAGCAACCAAAAGTAGAATATGTGCCAAGTTCGTTCGGAGAGGTACTGCCACCACACCTGGCATGACGGGCATAAAAAAATCTCTTGGTTTTAATTAGGTTCTCGTATATCTTTTTAGGTTTGGACCAAAGACTGGATATCTGATCTGCAAGTATGAACTGCCTGATATGAAGGGGGAAGGTGATCTTAAGTGGAGCTTCCTAATTGGAGACTTATTCATACGGGTAAGAACAAGTTTTAATAGGTTGAGACATGTCGTAGACCTTCGGGCGCACATCGGCATCACATTCCTCGCCAAAGTCTTAGTCAAAATGGAGAATTCTCATTTATTTTCTTATACCAATATTTACCCCACCAGGCATTAGGAAACCAGTTGGTGAAGGATCTCCATAAAAGCGTTGACCTAGACATATACTTCGGCAATACCACCTCTCCAGATATGATGCAGAAAACCGACGCTGGCTTCAGAATGGATTTGGACAGGATATGGCAGTAAGTGCAATTTTTGGATTCCTTCTCTAAAATATTTATTGAACACACGCACAATAATAGATAACTTAACGTTACGTGTATACATACATACTCCTGCAGTAGGATTTAGACAGACGCCCAAGACGCGAGAACAAATTTTACGGTTATCACACAAAGTGTGCCCCGGCCGGGAATCGAAGCCGGGACCCCTCGCTCCCAAGGCAGGGCTTCTACCAACTAAGCTACGGAGTCTGTAACAAATAATTCCTACAGGATTGGTGCGAACGCCTCGTTCGGCTACATAATGAACCAGCGCGTCAACTTGCTCCTCAACATTATCCTTCCCAAGCCCAATGTTGACGTTCACACGCTGTACTTGGACGGGTGCATGGGGAATCAAAACGATCCGAGCAAAACATTGGAAGCAGAATACAGGACTGACGTCACGAAAATTGTCACGGGGATCAAAGGAAATGTAAGTGATACTTTATAATCCAGTACAGTGCCAACAGGTGGACATACACGAATCAAAATACAAAGACATATATTTCAAATCTCGAGTCGACAACCATCCGGATCTTCGTAAAGTGGTCAGCGTGCAGGCAGCGATGCCATTGAAACGGCTGAGATTCATCAAGGGAGATACAGACTTTGTGTAAGTTTTGGGGGGTCCAGTTGTTCGCTTCCGTAGGTGTGTACCCTTTGATTCCATACACGTACCCCCTGGGTGGTGCTAAAGTTGCAACCAAAAGTAACAGTAGATCTTGTGCAAAGTTCGCCTAGAGAAGTATGAATGAATGAATACTTAGGGATGGTGGTCCATGCCGCCATAGATGCAACCAAGATGCGTTTGTTCTTGTAGGCCGAAATTACTGCTTATCATCAGGTGGGCTATCAGCTATAAATTTCTTCACATACGATATGTAGTGATTTATTTGGGTAAACTAGGTAATTAATACCTAAGAAATCGCTTTAAGCGATAAGGCCGTCCATTGTGCATTGCTTTATTTAATACTAGCTGCGCCCCGCGGTTTCACCCGCATAGTTCCCGTTCCCGTGGAAAATACGGGGATAAATTGATTTTATATTTTTCGTTAATTTTCCAATGTTTTAATAGTTATTCTGCTATTCGGGACGGAAACAAATCCAACAAATCAAAAACCATGGCAATCGGTCCAGCCGTTCTCGAGTTATAAGTGTTGTAACAAACACGACTTCTTTTATATATATAGATTTTATAGAAACCTCAAAAATTGTAGCCTATATGTTATTCTGATGTATAAGCTATATTGTGGTAAAGTTTCATTCAAATCCATTCAGTAGTTTTTACGTGAAAGAGTAACAAACATCCATACATCCATACATCCATACTTACAAACTTTCGCCTTTATAATAGTAGTAGGATAATGTAGTTCGTAATTTTATGATTTTAATTTAAGGTGTCATACATTAAGAGTACAATCAAGAGTATAGCTATCTATCTAAACTAGGCCGGGCCTGTATCATAGGCATCAGTCCCTTCCTTTTACTACAATATAACGTAAATTGAATCTGATTAGGCAAGTATTTAATTTAATATAAACTAGAAATAGTACCGATAATAAAACTAACAAGCTATTTCGCAAAACAATTGTTGCAACCCATCTATGATCAGCTCATTGCAACACTTCAGTCGCATAAACTACCTCCTTTATCTCTACACACAAATTTCACAGGTAATCATTACCGATAATTTCTAACTAACAACTAACAAGCTATTTCGCAAAACAATTGTTAGCAAGCCATCTATGATCAGCTCATTCCGTGTTGGAATGAGCTGATCATAGATGCCATAAACTACCTCCTATATCTCCACACACAAATTTCACAGGTAATAATGCTACCGGAGAGTTTCGACACAAACTCCACAATGACATGGACATCGTCCACCGGATACAAGCACATCGAGAACAAGATCCTCTACCGGTGGGACTCGAACGGGTCGAATCATGTGGACTACGCTCTGACGTCACCGCTCTATGAGAACATAACGACTCTGCGGGCCCACGGCTCTTACCAAGTCGACATGGTGCACGGATACAAGATTGTCAAGTGAGTATTATTACTTCCACAGCAGACCCAGCAAATGTGTTCCTGTCCTTACAATTTGATAATCCCATAGTCAAAAGTCCATAGTCCCAAAAATCCCATAGAAAAACGCAACTTCAGTTTTTCTCCAATATCCGAAATTTCACGATTAGGTAATCTACAAAAAGTTTTTTTTTAAATTCCATTTCTTAAACAAGACAATGAACGAAAATAAACGATGCTTTCAATGCCGTTATTTTTGTATGTTTGTTACGCCAATTGTGATCCGTTTTGAATGATTATTTCTTTGTTTGATAGGATCTACCTTCGAGGTGATCCCATAGAAATTTCATCGATAAAATTCACCTTTAAAGGCGAAAAAATAGAAGATAAAACTATAGAAGTAATCCAACTATAGAAGAAAACCAGATATTTCGTATTCCATTATTTTTCGACAATGATTCCGATAAAAGGGTTAGGGTTCTATGATATTATAATAAAGTTCTCATGACTTTTTACTCTCTCAGGGGCGAAATGTTCCAACCGGGTCGCAGTCAAATTGGAGAAATCGACGTTCGCTACGGAGGCGTCAAACATACAGACGGGCATTTCAATTTCACCACTCCCTTCCAGAAGCTGCCATGGCTGAAGTCTATTTTCGATGTGAGTATATTTTGTTGTAACCTTCTGGTGGTTTAAAAACTCCTTCACTACTCTGTGCCAAATTACATCCAGGTCCGTTCTGCCGTTCTGACGTGATTGAGTAACAAACATCCATCCATACATCCAAACATTATCGTTTATAATATTAGTAGGATCGTGAAAATGCATGTGCCTTTTTGTTACAGATAAATAATGTAGAAGAGCATTCTGACAACAAAGTGGATCTATTCTGGCCAAACAAATCGGCCTCTGTGAACACGACACACGTGTACTCGAAACTGGACAGCGGGTTCACGCAAACGGGAGTCATATCTCTGTCGGTGCCGCTAAACTCTCAGCATTTGGTCAACACTGAATATTATTATGTGCAAGGTAACATCAGAAACAGCAACATTTAGCAGTAGAACTTGTGTAAAATTCGTCTGGAGTCGACCTCCTCACGTTGGTAACCTGCCGCCAAGCAGTGGTGCACTCGCATTGCTGTGTTCCGGTGGAAGGGTGTGCCGGTGAAATCACATGCGCATGAGAGAACATCCCCGTCTCTTGTGACGGGTGCAAAGGGGGTCTTCTCATACTTCGCTCGGGGCGGACCTAAGGCGTATTGCTGTTTTCATGGGCGGAGGCAAACTTCAGGTGGGCCTTCCACTCGTCTCGTCTCGTCTAATCTCTAAACCAAAAAAACAGCCTAGAAATAATCAATTAAATTTGATAGTTTTATTTAGAAAATGTGACGGAACGAGCTGAAGGCCAAATATCAAGGTTTGTCCATAGCAACAGCAATACGACTAAGATACTCCCCGACCTAAGTCTCATGTTGCGTTCATCGCCCGAGACGGGGTAGCATCTCATACGACTGTGATTTCACCGACACTCACATCCTCCCACCTTAATAAAACCTTTTACTTGATTTGACTCATACTAATGTGTACGAATTCATCGGCAGCTTGTACCGTACAAGCCTCTAATGTTCCCACCGCAGGGACACCGGCCTACTCTCGATAATTGAGAGTGAATGGGCTCTGATCTACCACGGGAGCCCAATTCGGATTGGTAGAAGTCACATGTCGTCGAATTTGTGGTTCTAAGACATGCCGGTTTCCTCACGATGTTTTCCGTCACCGTTTTGAGAACGTGGTTTTGCGCACGTAAATTTTTTCAAGTTAAAAAACTCTTTGGTGCACGTGTGGGTTTGAACCAGCAACCTTCGCATTGAAAGTCGGCGTCTATGCCCCTGGGCCACCATGCTCTTATAATTAAATTATGTATACTTTTAGGCGACAAGACAAGCAATGGCAACGCCACTATAGATTTCGACGGCGAACGTTTCGTGAAGGGATCCTTCAACCAACTGCTGAGCAAGAGTGAAAGGAGTTTAGACCTCTCCACCACTGACATAGAGGTGGAAAACGCACACACCCCTGTTGGAGTGAAGTATATTCATGAATACGATGACAGCGGTAATATTGTGAGTACCTTTAACTTATGATTGAACAAAATGTTTAATATTTCTATCTAATCTTTAATTTCGTTCACTAATGACCTTGAATGTCCTTGACCTTGATCTGTAGCTCTCGAATATTGGGTGTTTGTGTTGTGTAACTGTGTGTGTACAATGCGAAGTATACGGGGCTTGATTCCAAAGATCTCAACCGACAAACTTTTGTGATATTCAGATAGATAGTACAAATTATCGAATGGGTAAAAAGGCTATAGAAAATTAGTTTATCTATTCCAATATGTTTTATTATCTATAGCATTGGCCTCTCAGCTCAGTTGGTAGTATCTCTGCCTTCTACGCGTAGATCGTCAGTTTAATTTTTACCCAAGTAAAGTATTTGTGTGACGAATAAAGGTTGTGTCTGGTTCTTAATACTTCTGTGTGTAAATTATAGGTACAAAGTATTCTTAGTTATGGACACACTATTTTTTAAACACTCATACCTCTGCACTAGGATTTCTGTATCGCAGATGGCATGGACAATCAGAAACACAAGACAAACACTCAAGGCCCGACAAAAAATACATGTTCACCACACAAAGTGGGTCCCAGCCGGGAATCGAACCCGGGACCCCTCGCTTCGAAGGCAGGGCTACGAACAACACAGCCACGGAGCCATCTTCTTCATTACATTTGAAACATTTGCAGGATGTGAAACAAGCAACGGTTTTCCATCTCAAAAACGCAACAAAGTTCAACGTGACCGGCAAACTGGACGTCTTCAATTACGCCATCGGCAAGAATGTCAAGCTGACGGCCATACACGGGAACCGAACCTGGGCCTTCGACAATAAGTACGAGTCCGTCGACAAGGATTTGAAACAAGGCAGTAAGGTGAAGTGGGCAGAGAACACCTGGGTGGCGTATGATATACACGTCACCAATATGACGACAGTAAGTGAATTTGTAATTCTTTAGTAGGAATGACGGGTCCGACTTAAGCTTACCGTAGCCGCATAAATGTGGTTACACGGAGTAGATCTCTATCTGAATTTTAGAGTGAAGTGATTCATCCCGTGATGGAAATGATTTCAAAAACATATTTTGTATTTTCCAGGTTGAAACAGAATCCCAACAACTAATAATGAACGTATGGTGGCCATTGCGTACCTTCAATTTAGTTGCATTATACCATCTCCAAGACACATTGCTCGATGGCAAAGCAACTTTGAACTGGAACGTTAAAGAAGAGAACAAGACGGCCGAATTGAGTGGTGTTTGGGAAAGTCCGCCTGCTCCAGAGGGCAGCTTGCATAAACTCGACTTGGCACTTTCGCATCCTTCGTTCAGTAAGGTAATAAAAAGAAGGACCAAGTTATAAACTACTAGCTGACCGGGCCACGCGTTGCTGTGGCTAACGTTTTTGTCATACGATATTATAATTTGCAATAAAACAATATTGCGATCATAAATTGAGATGTGAGCTATCCTATCTTTCAAGTTGGATCAAACTGCACACGGTGTACAAATTTGATACACAAAATCGGTTATTGTGATTAAACCATGATAGCTAGATATATGTTCTCGCGGACTTTTTTGTAGGTCTTAATGGGATCTACAAACCCGTAGTACATCATTTTGTTCTATTGTCAATAGTTTTTGCACCGCACGCAAAAATAGGTTTTCGATTTTACATCATGTGTTACAAAATAGCAATTTTTTAGGAATCCCTAATTTTGAAAAAAAACATAGCCTATAGCCTTCCTCGATAAATGGACTACCCAACACTGAAAGAATCATTCAAATCGGACCAGTAGTTCCAGAGATTAGCGCGTTCAAACAAACAAACAAACTCTGCAGCTTTATAATATTAGTATAGATAAGTTATCTAGTTCCCGTTACAAGTTATGCTTAGTTTGGGGCCAGATGGCGCTGTGTGAAATATGTACATGAATATTATTATTATTATTTTATCAGCATTCTGGTAGCCATATACAAGCTAAACAGTTTGGGGTACTGTATGAAATGTAGATAAATATTCATTTATCATTATACTTCCAGGACGTAAACCTAAAAGGGCAGTACCAAAGCACACCATCCATAATGTCCAACATATCGCTAGAACTCCAGTACTCGGATTACGAAAACGAATATCTAAAACTCCAGTCCCTACTCACGGATAATTCGAACGGGCCGGTGCGAGACTACTCGTTCGCCCTGACCTGCACGCACCCCTCAACCAACCTGGACTTGGACATGAAATCTGACGTGAACATCCACAGCCGCTGGTACTATTTCAGCAACTTGTACAGGTTCCAGAAGTCGTTGTTCTATCGGAAGATGAGAAACAACAGGTTGCTTATCGATATGAACAACAGTTTGGTTAACTGGGAGGTGAGTTTTTCGTAGTTACATCACTGTTAATTTTCTAATATTTTGTCGACTAGCTGCGCCCTCGGCGTTAACCGCAGTTTATGTAGGATATAAGCTATCCTGGTATCAAATTTCATCCAAATCCGTTGAGCCGTTTGAGCGTGAAGGAATAACAAACATACACACGCAGATATACAAACTTTCGTCTTTATAATATAAGAGTTACTAGTTATCAAAACCATCAACTCGGCAGAATTGATAAGTTAAAAATCACCTGCCATTTATTTGTAGTAGCAACGTCGGGCCAGCAACGAAGCAAGTGAAGCGCTTACTAAAGAACATGATCAAGGGTACGCGTGCTTCCGAAAAAATATTAAGGAATTATTGAAGGATTTTTGCTTGACGCAAAAATTTAAGAATAGTATTACTGAAATACTGAATGAAGAAACGATTAGCTTAGAATGTCCTGGTTTAGTTTTTGCTTCCGTTGTGGCTTTGCAGTAGATGATGCTCCACTGTCCAAGCGCTAAACGAAATAAAGAGTTTTGTTAGACTATTGTCTTACTTTTTATATTTTCAGCGTGCAAACGAAACATATTTCTACAAATTGAACGGCACTTGGGATTTGACGTACCCGGATTACAAAATAAAATCATTCGTTCTGCGCCCCACCGGCAACGACACTGGACTAGCAACTCTGTCTATGTACGACAAATCTCTCATCGCACACTTCAACTCTTCTGATGGTAATTGTTTTTATACAACTACATTGTAATTATTGTATGTATGTTTGCCACCGATTTCAACAAGTTCATCAATTCGGCTGTCAGTTTTTTTGTATGTGTTATACGCAATAGCTTCGCTAATTATGGACCAATTTTGTTGATTGCTCCGCATCGTTTATTTTCGTTGTAGTCGCATAGAAATTTCACGTATAAGTTACACCCCGAAGGCGCAAAAATAATGTATAAAAAGTCGGTTTACTCGAATATTTAAATGTTTTCGGCTGTTTTCATAATATTTTAATACAACCAAAAACTTTTTTTTATTTCATAACCAATCTCCTTCCAGATATCTCATACCATCTAATAGGTCGCATAATCGACGCTCGCTCCGCCAAATTCGACGCTTGGAGAAACTTCGATGACGTCACAACCGTCGACTTAGCCTCATACATTCGTCTCAACCATTCCCGCCTGATGACCAGCAAAATCGCGTGGCGACCACAAATATTCGCAGAAGTTAAATCTACAGTCGTTTTCACCTTGAAATCTATGTACGGCCAAATAAATGACACTCTAGTAATATTGAAAGAAGCGCCAATGGAGGCGCATTTAGCGCTGAAAAACATCTGGTCCGACGCCAAACCCAGACTCCGAGACTTCTTGATGGATCTCAACGATTTACTCGTCATCAAAGACGATTTGGACGAATTCGAAACGTTCCTAAACCAATCGTACAACAACAACGATTTCTACGTC
This sequence comes from Aplocera efformata, assembly GCA_921293045.1. Taxonomy (NCBI): domain Eukaryota; kingdom Metazoa; phylum Arthropoda; class Insecta; order Lepidoptera; family Geometridae; genus Aplocera; species Aplocera efformata. Next base: position 4,044,722 of record OV121061.1, read on the forward strand.
AAAAATGTCGTCGAATTCACATATGAAATACTCGACGAAATGACGATTAGGAACCACTTAGAAAGTCTACCTGGAATCGTCAACGATATGTGGGGAATGATGGGGAACGCCAGCAAATCCATCAAGGACAGTTTGACCTACGTCGTAGATTCAATCAAAATGGCTTATTCAAACTTCCTACAATCAGTCAACAAGGTTTTAGAAGCGGATTTCATGGAGCTCGTCTCGGAGCGATTGGAAGCGATGATAATGCAGTATGACAATTTTATTCGTGACTTGCACATGAAGCTATTAGAGTATTGGGAAGAGACTTGGGTGAATGCTACCAGTAGACTTGCTACTTACTGGCACGAGCTGCTGAAGTCTATAGAACCGTTGTTCTTCAAGATACTTCACTATACGGAATCGTTTGTCTTTACTATTGGGAAGGGGATTATGGATTTCTTCTACAACAGAACGCAGGAGCTGACAGATTCGCCGTATTTCAATTATGTGTCCACGTTTGGACATGAGATGGACAAGTAAGTATAAATACAGATTGTTAATTATTTAGACTATTTTGAGTGAGATGATTATAATTAATCTGATAAGCGCCCTTTTGACTAGTATGAGCTGGCTGATCAAGTGGCAGATCAGTTGACGGAGCAAACATTTAAGGAAATCTGATTGTTGTCATCTTAGCAAATGGATAGGTTGTTTTGTGGTGACTAATCTGACGTAACGACCTAAAAATCCACCTGATCCTGAGCAACATGATACCTAAACTAATTTAACGAAACATGATTAATTTTCATTAAATCGTGATATTGACAAACTGTTTTAAGATGATGTGACATGCATATGAAAGGAATGACAATATGTAAATTTACAGATATTTAAATGTTAAAATTTTGAGTGCCGTTACGTTCTATGCGTTTTCAATGCAAAACACCAGCCGCCTGTCAATATTAGTTCTACCTCAAGATATTTTTGCCATTTCAAGATTTCCAAAATGGATGTATATCATAACTACGATCAAATATTATATATGGCATATTAATACTATACTTTGTTTACAGAATTTACAAAGATATTATCAACAACGACCTAATAACGAACATAAAGAAATACAGCAAAAAGATCTGGACCACCATTTGGAATAAGATCGAGAAATACATACCTTTCAAGGACGAAATCTCACAACTGTACGCCGAGTTCAGGAACGCTTGGCAAAACTTCTTGAAGACCAAGCACGTTGTTTACGTTATAGAGAAGGTGAGAGTCGAAACTTGTAAAGGCTTGGCGAAGAAGAATTTTTTTTTTTTTTTTTTTTTCTGACCAAGTTGACGGGACATTTTTGCAGCCAACTTATGTGAAGTTATCTTACTTAATATCAACTCGTGATCGACGATGACTCCTAAAAGATTTTTTTAGGAACTCATACGAAGTAAAGATTTTTGTATGTGCTTAAATATTACCTAACAGAATTGTATGAAAATATGTCACTGTCGTTGCTTAAACTTAGAGAGTTCCACTCAAATATATTTGTGTTTTATGTATTTCTGCAGTGCCAAGAGGCGTACACTCGTTTGAAGTGGTGGTACGACTATTTCCTGATAGGGGAGGCTATTGAAACCGTCGGAGAGATCATCTACGCAAAACTCACTGACATGGCCAAGACTGCTCTCCAATACGAAGAGTTGTAAGTAAATGATAAATTGATTTATCACTTCTAAATATTATTTATAGCTTATCATTAAATTAATATTGATGAATAATTAATTGTATTAAAGTCAAAGTCAAACTCATTTATTCCTTTAGATCTCAAGTATCATTTGGACACGTCAAATTCTCCAGGCACATTACATGCACACAGATATGTCAAACTAAAGTCAGTTTTCATGTTTAAGCTGATCTTATTTGTTAAGTTTACGTCTGTTTCAACCCTTACCGACCAACCCGAGGGGAAGGGGAATGATAAGCTATTTCCATCACAATAAGGTAATGGTCCTGCTACTGTCTTGTAATTGGTAGTATATTCGTTTTCACGTTGTGGACCAAAAAGTTGTCAAATCAAAGACAACAACTTCTACTACAAGTACTTTCACAATTTTAGGCACCGCACACCAAAAACCAACTTCATCTTCGACCCTCGCGTGGGTGAAATCCTTCTGGAACAAAAGCTGCCGTTCTCCTGGCACGCCTTCAACAGAACGCCGGATTTCACCGAGATAGCGGAGTACAAGGCGGTCAGAGACTTCTTGGACGAATGGCTCACAACTAACAAAAGCATTTGGTCGTACTATTACGAGATCAGACCATATATGGACTTGAATAATATACTGCCTCCTTTTTCGGGTATGTTATGATTTCAACTGACTTCCGAGGGCTGTTACCCCAATTCTCCGTCATTTGTGAACCGATTAAAGTTAATTTTCAATCTTAGAAAAATATTTTCAATCTTTTTTATTTGAAAGGATATTTTGTAACTCTCAAACGGGTGACCCGTTGTAACTCTCAAACGGGTGAACCGATTTGGGTGCGGTTTGGTTTTCGAGCGATGTTTCTTAGACATGTTTTATCAAAATCGGTTCAATCGTTTCAAGATCATCAGCTCTGGTATTTCACCGAGTCGGTGATTTTAACATTTTCGTATAATGAACTTGTAATTAGCCACTCGCTAACTTCCAGGTATGGCAATGATGACCGGCCAAGGTACCTTAATCACGTTCGACAAGCGAGTGTTCACGGTCTCCGAAGCTGGCACGTTCTTGCTGACCAAAGACTATAAAGCGAACAACTTCACCCTTCTAATGGAGAGCAACGACCAAGGGAGATACAACCTGGTCATCCTGACGAACAGGAATTTGATCCACATTGATTTGTACAAAGCGGTGAGTTATGCGTAAACTGTTCTGTTCGTAAACTTGTCTGTAACTGTTTCTGGACAGAGTATTATTGATTGCATGAATTGCAATCGGATAATTTTATTTCTAATAATACCAGGTGACATAAACATTAAGATTTAAACAAACTCAGCATTCGGCGAGACTTGGCGATAATAAGCCCATCTTCTGAACGGATGTTATGTGGGATGCAATTAAATATAATAAGTCGTTACAACATAAAGTATCATACTTTGACAGTTCCGGTTGAAGCGAGGGTTTCCGTTCGATTCCCGGCCGGGGCACACTTTGTGTGGAGCATAAAGTTTGTTCTCGGGTATTTGTCTTGTGTTTCTGTGTTTGTCCATGCCACCTGCGATACAAGGAATCCTAGTGCTGAGTTATGAATGTGTTAACGTTATTGTATGTACAAATAATAAAAGTTATCTCATTTGGCCAAGAGAAGCGCTATGTCGTTTGTCGACACCGTATTAATACCGATTCACAAATTTTCATTTCTATATTTCTAGCAAGTTTCCATTGATTCAGTGGTGGTCAGTCTGCCAGCTTTGGCCGACGGGTGGCTAGTAGACAGGCAAACCGACAGACTATCAGCGGAGGGCAGTAGCGGGTTGACTGTCCAATGTGACACGAGACACAGGACATGCAAGCTGACTGTACAAGGTAAGCAAAACTCAAGAACAGTGCCAATTTACTACAAAATCAACATGTCACTACAGAAGACGTGCCGAATATATCTGGTCAAGTTGTTCAAACTCAAACATATTTATTCCTTAAGATTGCAAGTATGGTTAGGCACAAATATTTCAAATTACAGTCACTGTATTTTTTTTTGGAAACTTAAAGTCTAAGCACACATTTTTTTTTCCGGATGGCTCCATTAAAAAAATATCAATATCCTAGGTCCTAGGTCCTAAAAAATTAGGTAAACCATACCTAATTTTTTTCAGTTATTCTGTTTTAACAACCAAGTTATTACCGATTTTTTTTAATGGGACCAACACGAAAAATAATTAAAATTATGCGCGTAGACTTTAAGTTTCCAAAAAAAAACAGTGACTGTAATTTGAACAAAACAAAATTACGTATTGTGCTTTCCTGTGAGTTCTTGCTTTGGCCGTTGTATACCAATGTGGATGTATCTTTTTTATAAGGGATGACTGTATTGAAATCGGTTCTTTTATTGGATTTTTTGAACCTGTCACTTTATCATTTATCTCGTAACCAGGTTGGTTCTACGGTACCCTCGGCGGGCTGCTTGGTACTTACAACAACGAGCAATACGACGACCTGCAACTATCCAACAACACTTTCTCGACCTCCGTACCCGACGTCAGCCACTCTTGGAACCTCCTGCCTAGTTCCACGGTCATAGAGAACAAGGAACACAAGAATGATACGCAGTGCGAAAAGTTCTTCGCTAATAAACTGTCACCGCTGCATCCTTGCTTCTCTGTGGTAAGTCGAATCATATTAAATGCATGTTCCTGCAGTTCGCGATTTCAGACATAACTTATTTCTGTGGCGAACAAAGGATAACGTATTATTATTATATTCGACGGCTCCGTGGCTTAGTTGGTAGTAGCCCTGCCTGCGAAGCGAGGGGTCCCGGGTTCGATTCCCGGCCGGGGCATACTTTGTGTGGTGAGCATGAAGTTTGTTCTCGGGTCTTGGGTGTTTGTCTTGTGTTTCTGTGTTTGTCCATGCCATCTGCGACACAGGGAATCCTAGTGCAGAGGTATGAGTGTGTTAACGTTTATTCATATATGCTTAGTTGATTGTAGCGCTGCCTTTGCGCAGTTTCTGCGCTTTGTTTTTTCGATTTCTACTCAGTATAAACATTTGCGTGACGAATATAGATGTTTGTTCTGTGTCTGGGTGTTAATGTGTATGAATAAAAAAATACGATATAATAAAAACAGTTATTTTGTCAGTAATCTGGTTCCCATAGTTGGTAATCAGATTACTGACAAAATATGCTTAGTTTTGGGTTTAGATGCCGCTCTGTGTTTGTCTGTAATTTTGGTATTTTATATCAAACCTGGTATTGGTATTGGTACTCATGTTGCGTTCGCCTTATTGTACTCCGGTGGAAGGATGTCAATGCCGTTGAAATTACACAGTCACAGAGCATAAAAGTTTTTGGTGTAAATTTGCCCTTTTTTGCTCTGAATACTCTTTCGAAAGGATTTTAAAACCTAAAACCTATGTTACTTAATAGCATACGATTCAATGAGAATTAACTAGGTTTTTGAATTTCTTGTTTCTGTTTCAGATTGACGCGACTCCGTTCTTCACGGAGTGTTTCTCCGGAGTGTCGGCGTGTGCGCTTGCGAACGCTTACTTGCAGTTGTGCGCGCAACAACACATACCGACACATGTGCCCGACCACTGTCAACAGTGAGTTTTTTTTATTTTTATATGTGAATGAGTGACGGAACGAGCTGAGGGCGTAACTGATGGTAAGTGGTGTCCCTCGCCCATGACAACAGTTAACAAATGAGTGTTACAGTATTGCCAACTAATATTAGTGACAACCCTGTGGGTACCTACTGATATCTTACTTCTTACTTGTATTATAAAGGCAAACCTTGTATATGTGTGTGTGTATGTACACGCGTGTTTGTGAGTACGTGTGAACCTGCCCGCGTGCGTGCGTGCGTGCGTGTGTGTGTGTGTGTGTGTGTGTGTTTGTTTGTTCAGCCTTCACGCTCAAACGGCTCAACGGATATGGATGAAATTTGGTACCAGAATAGCTTTTATCCTAGATTAACACATAGGCTACTTAAGACCCCGGGAACATATAGTGTTCCCCTGGGATGCACAAATCATTCAAATTTTTCAATGTTTCCTAGGTGCACGACCCCACAAGGTGACGTCATAGAGGAAGGCGATTTCCGCAACTTGGATTATGTGCCTAAATCCACAGACGTGGTGTTCATCATTGAAGCGCAATACTGCAACAAGAACATTAGGAAATCTAAGAACATGGACCTGTTTGTGGAGGCCTTCGACACCAAGCTGCAGGCGAACGGACTCTCGGATAATAGGTCAGATATATACTAGCTAAGATGCCTAGAAGGCAGAGCTACTTTGGCAGCAAAGCCACAGACAAAAGCTAGTGAACTGTAAATGTGAATAATCAATTCCTTTGTATTTGTATCTCATAGCTCCAAAAGGGATGGAAGGATTTTATCATATAGACCATGACCATGGGCGTACCCAGCTTCTGGCCTAGGGGGGCAAGAATTTTTTGGTTGGATCGTCCACGGGTTTTTTCATACACACTACAAAATCGCTTCTTAATTTAAATTTCCAGGGGGGGGGGTAACAGCCTCCCTTGCCCCCCCTGGGTACGCCCATGACAAAAAGACATAGACACTCATTTATTTGATGCCAACAACACTGTTATACAACATACCAATGTTGGTTGAATATTTTGTTGTCATGGTTTAAATCGGTGTATCGGGTCCAGGGTTCTTAGCTACGCCTATTAAGATATTTTTATGTAGCATATATTTGATTATTCTTTCGTTTTCAGATACGCTATCGTGGGCTTCGGCGGGCGTGGCATCTACCGCCGCCCCCGCGCTCTGTACGTCAACAACAGGGTGTTCACAAACGCCATCGAGATATCGCAGCACTTCGATAGTTTCACTATTGGTCAGTTAAATTAATATTCAAGACATTTCACACAGCGCCATCTACTAGCAAACTAGCATAACTATGGGAACGAGATAACTGATAGAATCACACTAATGTTATAGAGGTGAGTGTTGAGTGTGTGCGTATGTTTGTTACTCCTTCACGCTCAAACGGATCAATGGATTTGAGTGAAATTTGGTACCAGTGTAGCTTATATCTTGTTACTTTTGGTCCCGGAAATCAGTTAATACTCTATGCATAATAATGATCAGTTAATACTTATACAAAACACATTGTCACACAAATGCTTGTCTAAATGGGAATCGAATCCACGATCAGCCAGCAGGTAGTTACTACTAACTGATGATGAAGGATTAGCTTCATTAATGAAAAACATGATAAAACTTGATGCAAAGATAAACTGGATGCAAAGAGCCGAAGACCGGGCTAAATGGTGCTCACTCCGAGAGGCCTATGTCAGCAGTGGACTGAAATAGGCTGATGATGATGATGAAACCTGATGAAATGTAATTGTTTAACAGAAAAGGCGGATCTGTTCCGCGGCAACAAGACGGCGCGCGCGGACATGTTCTCAGCCCTGAGCTTCGCGACCGAGCTGCCGTTCCGAGCCGGCGTGTCCCGCACCTTCCTGCTGCTGCCCTGCACCAAGTGCGACACGCTGCACATGAAGGTCAGTACCTCTGGACCTTACTGAATGAAGGATGCGAAAGTGCCAAGTCCAATTTATGCAAGCTGCCCTCTGGAGCAGGCGGACTTTCCCAAACACCACTCAATTCGGCCGTCTTATTCTCTTCTTTAACGTTCCAGTTCAAAGTTGCTTTGCCATCGAGCAATGTGTCTTGGAGATGGTATAATGCGACTAAATTGAAAGTACGCAATGGCCACCATACGTTCATTATTAGTTGTTGGGATTCTGTTTCAACCTGGAAAATACAAAACATGTTTTTGAAATCAATTCCATCACGGGATAAATCACTTCATGGGCGTACCCTAGGGGGGGGGGCAGATTTCGGTCGGATCGTCCGCGGCTTTTTTGTCTTACACACTACACAAACACACCTATATGAAACATTAGGTATATGTAGTGTAGTGTGTAGGGCAAACAGCCGCAAATGATCCTGCTTTATAGGTAGTTCAATAATAATAAGTAAATTTTCTTAATTTAAATTCCACGGGGGCCTTTGCAAATAACACCTAAATCCATATGCAAGTAAAAACAAAATATCTCTTTGTTCTGGCTAACATCCGAAAAGGCAAAAAAATATTATAGCTTATTATACAGTTATGTTATGTCATTTAAGTTGATATCACCCCCTTGCACCCTGCTGTCGGCGCCCATGATTGACTTGAGTGTAATCAAACCCACTACAGCATTAGGCAGAGCTGTAATACAGTAATGGAAGCTCCTGTGATGTTCCAGGAAATCCTAGGTGCTTAGTAACACTGTAGTTCTTGATATTTGCAGTTGGACTACTCGACGATCTACCACAATCTGATCGAGAACTCTGTAACCCTCCACATCCTCATGGACGATGACTTCATGCTGTCCAAGAAACGCGTCGCCAAATACCTGTTCGGTAAGTAACCTCTCAGTTTCATAGCAGTTTTTGGGGGGTCCAGTTGTGTGCCCTTTGAAGCCCTACACGTACCCCCTGGGTGATGCTAAAGGAGCAACCAAAAGTAGCTGTAGAACTTGTGCCAAGTTCGTCCTGAGAGGTACTGCCGTCACACCTGGAATCTGCTGCCGAGCAGTAGTGCTCGCATTACTGTTTTCCGGTGGAAGGGTGATGGACGCAGCAGGAATGCAACTCGGGTTCGATTTCCGGCCGGGTCATTGTGACCACACAAAGTGTGTCCATCCATTGATGAATGTTTTGTGAATTTATCAATGTTAATCATTAGTAGATGTTTATTGTTTCGATATTATTTCAGGTGTGGACAGTTCAGTAGCCTATACAAATAAAGACTATGAAAGGTTGGTGGGCGACCCCGGACTCAAGAAACAAGTCAAACTGCCCAAAGAAAAACTCGGGTTATGCACATCGCTCGCTTTAGAGACCAATGGTAAGATTCTTATATCAACTAACTGCGCCCTGCGGTTTCACCCACCGTAGTTAGTTCCCGTGGGAATACGGGGATAAATTTATTTTATTCTTTCGTCAATTTTCTAATGGTTTTAATAGTTATTCTGCTATTCGGAACGGAGACAAATACAACAAATTAAAAAACCATGAAAATCGGTCCAGCAGTTCTTGAGTTATCAGTGATCGAACAAACCCGACTTTGTTTTATATATTGTATATTAAGATTAATGTATCCTGTTACTTATTTATATAAATGATATATATTATATGCAAAGAATATTTCAAACTTACGAAAAGAGGAAGATTATAAAGTCTCTGATGGCCGAAAGGAATTGGATAATTTCTTTACATTTTTAACAATTTAACCATACAGGGGATTTGAGATTTTTTTAAACTGATTTTATTCTTATTCCTAGGTACGATATTCGCGGGCGCAAAATTACAAGCGGACCGTCCGACCGTGCGTCGCTTCTCGTCCGTCGCAGGCGGCAGGATCGCGCAGTCGGCGCAGCCGTGCGGATCCGCGCCGCGCTGCGAGTGTCGCGAGGGTGCACTGCACTGTCGCCTATGTCAGGACACGCAGCGGATGGTAACTAACACTTTGTAATTCTAAACTGCAGTCGGCGCAGCGGGATCGCACAATTGGCGCAGGCGGCGGGATTTTAGTCAGTGTAGCCGTGCGGGCGGACCCCCACCGCACTGCGAGTGTCTGTTCTGTTCTTTGTTTTTTTTTTTTTTTTTGGGAGAAGTCCTATGCGCCAACGTCACGTCACGTTAGGCTTGCATATTTTGGTACATCGAATGCATGGTAAACCAACATCGAAGTTTCAATTATACTCGATTCTTCGGATTGAAATTATGCGACTTACAACTTTTTATATAAATACTTATGAGTTATTTTCTTTTCAGCTGGACATGTCATTCTTCAACACAGACGACATCGACGATCTTATCGACATGGCGATGGATCCGCCCACTCTGCCCGCGTTTAGATGATCCACACGAATTTGTAGTCAATGATTAGTTATTATGCAATGTAAATACATTATTGTAAGCTTATATTTTAAGCAATAGATGAAATAAATTTTAATTAATGTAATCCTGGGTTTCAATTCGGTATTGAATTAAAAACACAAAAGATTTAACAATTACCTTTTTTCCTAGCAATACTCATCATAATCATAACATAAATAGATGATTGAATAATAATATTATATATCATATAATATTTTTCACTCTAGGCTGTGTATGTATACCGCCGTCGTTCAAAGTTGCCGCCGCCGCCGTTGTTAATATAATATTTTTAATTTTTGCACGTGCGGTTGGGACGGTGACTCTGTGCACACGTGACGTGACAGTGATCTCGACAGTGATCAGTCATGATATTGTGAGTAAAATAACGTAATTGATTACGTAACACAGAATTTATTCAGACGGTACACTACATCTTATTTGCCGCTAAGCATTATTATTAAAGCTACATTCACACCGGCACTAGCAGCGAGAAAAAACTGTAATACGCTTAGGGCCAATTCAGATCTGACAGATCGGAGAGCAGTGCATTTCTCACTGCCTCCATTCCCTGTTCTCCCAACTCTATTAACGGGTTTCAGAACTGACCCCATCACTCACCAGTCATATCAGTCACCACTGTCTTTCCTGATTTAATGTCGAGAAAAACAGTGTAAACTCAAATCGAAACGAAACGGTGCACCCTGGGTGCACAAATCTGTATACCTAACTATCGAATAGTATTGCCTGTCTTATCACTGTTGTTGTATAACATACTTTTTTTAGAAGAGAAGTGATTATGTAAACCTTGTTATTAACTTGCTAATTAACTTTTAATGTTTTAACCCAATGATACCACTAATATACCTATATATATTACGATCATATATATACCTAGATATATTGTATTACGATCATAGTTACCCGACGTTTAAATTTTTTTTAAACAATTTCAAAAACTGAGCAGTTTCTTAATTCGATTGTATGTTTTTTTGTATGTATGTTAAGTGATCATTCCGCACATTATGAATCAATTTTGATGTTTCTTTTTTTTGTGTGATTCGTAGGTTAAATTTTATCGATACGGTCGACCGGTCTTTGAAAAATCAACAAAAATGAAAACGATATTTTCGTTTACCCCAAAACCTCGCCCTCTCATTGGAGCAGTGCGTTTAGTTGGCCTACCCATTAAGTGAAATAAAATGGTAGGAATGATAAGACGGTGTTTTTTTTTCGATTTTAATCAACCATTTGATTTTATTATCATATCTCAGTTCTAGGTACCTAGGACACGCACATAGCGACGGAATGATATTTTCTATAAAAACATATCAGAAGTGACTTTTCGCGTAACAAAAAATATGGATAACATTTTTTTTCTTGTGCTTACTTTTACTGATAACCAGCTTAATAAACAGAAGATAATTAATGTAATTCAAGACCACAATTGTTAAGCTTGGGTATTGTAAATAAAAACTTCAAGTGGGATAAAAACATAGTCTATAATCAACTATTACAATTCCACTAATTATTATAATCACAGCACTAATATTATTTTTCTAACTAATATAGATGTTTGAAACTTATTACAACAAAAACACTTAAATCAATAAATAAAATTATTACTACTATGTGCGACTCCAGACTATAATCTAGCTGTGCCAAATTTCATCCAGGTCCTTTCAGCCGTACTGGCGTGATTGAGTAAGAAACATTCATCCATACATTCGCGTTTAGAATATTAGTTATAATATTAGTAGGATTATAGAATAGGAAAGTCCACGTACCTAGGAAGGATGTTTTATATATAGTAGTAAAATATAAAAATCCTCAAAATTGTGCATATTAAAACGGAACAATTAGCCTAGGATTTAGGATATGTAGCCAAAATTACGAGCTGAGCTGAAGACCCACCTGATGTTAAGTGGTTACTTCCGCCCATAACAATAGCAATGCGACTTAGGTCCTCTCCGACGGAAGCCTGAGAAGACCCAAGTACCCCGTCGCACCCGTCAGCCGAGATGTTACATCTCATACGCATACGATATTTAAATTATATGTAACACTACGGAAATTTTATTATCATTATTATATTCTGTTTAGAGTCAGTCTAATTTAAAAGAACGCGACTCTCTACCCTTTCCTATATTTAACTGACTGTAGGTAGAATACCATAGCAATATTGGTATATGTAGAAATAATTCACAATATGTTACTTTAGTTCAATAGGACATTCAGTATTTAGTCTAGGCTCATATTAAAACAGTGAGTAATTTTTATTGAGGGGACATTTAAGGCTAGATAGAAAATCGGATTGGATTTGTATTTAGGAACTCTACTTGGACCATTTATAAGCGGTCACAACACCCGCAACAGCCAACACAACAATCGAAGCCTTGACAAAGAGATTAAACAGAACCGTATTCTGCCCTCCTACAGAGTTCACGATGAGATTGTTCATGATAAACACTTGCTTGCTCTCCTCGATCAGAGCCACTTTCTCATCTTCGGTTAAGGTGGCGGCCACTTGGTTCATAGCCTCACGGAAATCTTTCTTCAGCTGTGGAATATCAACATCAGCAAAGTCTGTCACTTTGTCTTTGTATACAACGGCTTGTGCATTTTCTGTAACAACATTTTGATGGTTAACACTTAGGTATTGGTTTTGGGGGTGTAGTTGCTAGCGTCCGTAAGCAAGTGCTCATTAAATCCCTACAAGTACCCCCTGGGTGGGTGGAGGCTAAACAAGCAGTAGAACTTGTGGAGAGTCAAATACTTCACCCAGTGAAAAACAACCTCCACACATGGTAATCTGCCGTAGTGCATTCGCATTGCTGTCATCCGGTGGAAGGGTTGGGGTGCAGGTTAGTTCTCATGCACATGAGTTGCAACTAAAATGCAACTTTTTTCATAAAGCAGCTACCTTTTGAGGATGAAAGATGGAATTGATCTAACTGCTTAATTGCATAAATTGTCATAACTGCAGACTTCCAACACTGCATGTGTAGGCACTATAGCTATTAACTTACTCTCTCCAAAGATCTGCCTCTTCTTAGCCAGGATCTGTCCTCCACTAAGCAGCCCGAGGTACATGTGATAGACATATGCTATGAGCAGTCTGGGACTGTCCTTCTCCAAGTCCTGCAGATGTTGAATATAGTTATCTAGCGCCGGAGCGCGCGGTACAGACCGCCAGTCGTCGCCAAGGTAGTGAGCGAGATCTTCTTCAAATGCGTTTTTACTGGAAATTTAAGAAGCTATTAACACTAAAATCAATATATACTTACACATTCAGACCAAGGGTTCTGTATTTGAACCAATTGTATTTTTAAAAGACACCTGCTTTTATCCAAATATATAAAACACAAAAAATGTTTCTACCTATGTCCATTATATACTTTGAAACCATCCAACCAATTTGGCTCAAATCAGTTCCATTCATTAGAAAGGCAATAATGCGAAGATGGTTTTAGACCACTAAAACATGCATTGGGCACAAAATGTATTTCTTTTTTTAGCAGAGTAGCACACACCAAGTATCTGCTAGTATTATATAATAGCTCCAGTGACAACCAGTAGTTAATGACAATGGTCATTAATATGTTTACTTGTGTTTGTAAAAGTTGATTTATTATCAAACTATACTTCAGATCTTAATGAGTTTCAATCATTATTGCTTTGGCCATACTAATTATTCAACTTTCTTTTTTAATTGACATTTTCATATGACATTTCATTCTTAATATGCTTTCAGAGTAAAAGAGAATAACCATGTTATCATAACTATTATATAATACACATTCAAGTTCAAAGATTATTGAAATATTTTGTAGGGATTAGTTATTAACATACCGATACAGGCATTTGTGAACAAATAGTTTGTTGAGGTCGGACATGTTCAATCTTTCTTTGGCATCTTCGAGAAAGGCAAAAACATGGTAGAATATGAAGATACCGCCTCCCCATACTTTTTCATCCCTCAGAGCTAGAAATATATAAAGTATATGTTAGCAACACTGTGACGATTTTCAATTAATAATTAAGCATTATGGTTATACATGTTAGCATACAAACATAATGCTTAATTAAATATAATAAAAATACATTTCTTCAAGAAGAGTTGTTATTTCAGACTTGAAAATGATGATTTCACTCATACTGCTTATTGCTTTGAATCATGAGAAAAAATATGCATGGAGTTGGTGTTACTGACATATATATATATTTTATAATTTGAGTATTTTGTTTATAAGATATGAAATAAAAAAAAAGGAACTTAATGTATAATTAATTAAAAACTATGGGTATTGTGATATTCAATTTTTTTTTTACACCTCATACCTCTGCTCTAGAATTCCCTGTGTCGCAGATGGCATGGACAAACACAGAAACACAAGACAAAGACTCGAGAACAAACTTCATGCTCACCAAACAAAGTATGCCCCGGCTGGGAATTGAACCTCACTTCGAAGGCAGGGATACTACCAACTAAGCCATGAAGCCGTCTGTATATTTTGTACTTTATTACAATAAACGGAACTTATACCCACTAGAAAAGATTAGATCAAAACCTAGTATCAATCTCATGAAACTGTGGGTATTAATGTGATATTTTGTTCTTCATTGCCATAGACACTAAATCACTAGGTTGTATTATTACGTTTATAAACTAATTGTTCCGGATTTCTCATGGTGCGCTAGAGCTGGTGTGAATTAAAAGTAATTTTCTTGTATGTGTGCATGACCGGCATAAAGATGTGCGTTCATCTATATAAATAAGTTAATAAAGTTGTTGCTTAATGACTTAAAAAGATTAGATTACTAAGTAAAATAATGTAAAAATGCATATTCATTGACAAGCACAATTTTTACAAAAATAGAAACAAAGGCAATTTTGAACTGATTTTGTACTGTTTTGTACTTACAAATAGCGAATTTCGCGTTGACCAAAGCGTCACTAACATTGTGTATAGATCTTGTGGCTTTACGCATACGCGTGGAAAAAAGCTCTTCGCCTTCCGACATCGCACAATATTTATTTATTCTTATTAAAAAATTAAAACGTCAAGACAATTTCTTTTACAGGCGACCGGCGAGCAAATGCAGACAGGACAGACAAAATATTTGACAATTGACACAGACTATGTTTGCGATTAAATTTAGTACATGTACCAGCTCTCAGTGTTACCAGATAAGAGGTAATTATGGATTACCTATGGAGATGCACTGTATTTTTGAACACGATCTACGGTAATGATCTATTACCGTGTCATTTTCCACTGTATTTTATAAGAATTTACGTGTAATATATATAGTCGAATTAGAATCCAAAATTATAAAATGTTTAAAACAAATTAAACATTTCCTAATTGGAATAATTGCTTCCGCTGTTGGGGAAATCCCAAATATTTTACTGCATTTGCTTGTCGGTCAGGTCATAATCCAACAAAATGAAAAAGATTATTTATTAGTTATTCACTAAAACAAATAATGTGTTGTAAATTAAAATAAACCAACGAAACATGATTTAAAAAATGAATTCGTAATTTTATAATCAAGAAGTGGAACTTTTAAAATAATAATTTATATGTAATAAAAAATATCAAAATTAATATTGTATATAATTTACATTAACACGCTAATATGCACTATAATTTAAAATGAAATCTAAGGTTATTGAACTTAAAATACGCAGTTACAGTCTGCTGACACGGTAGTTTAAATTTTTTATCTGGTAGCACGGACTGCATGTCTGCCAGTGTTTCCACTTTCGAATTTGATTTGTTCCTACTTTGTTTAATAATTAATCCTAAAATTCCCTGATTAAACTCTGCATTTCTTGGTTTAAGGTGCATGACCAAAATAAGAACAAAATTTCATTTAATATATAAAAATAGCGCAGAACACCTAAAAAAACATTCATCAATTAGTATAGGGAGACCCTGTTGCAGGGGGGGGGTCATGTTGCTCGCATCCGTAAGTGAGTACCCTCAGAGTCCCAATACTTTCCTGCGTGGTCATAAAACAAAAAGTTGTAGTAAAACTTATTCTGCAATGAAAAACAATAAATAACAAACCAACTATTAGTCGGATGTTCTCTATGTGAATGAAAATGTAATAAATAAGTGTTTTCACACTCATACCTCTGAACTAGGATTCCCTGTGTCGCAGGTGGCATGAACAAACACAGAAACACAAGACAAACACCCAAGACCCAAGAACAAACTTCATGCTCACCACACAACGTTTGCCCCGGCCGGGAAAAGAACCCGGGACCCCTCGCTCTGAAGGCAGGGTTACTAACAACTAAGCCACGGAGTCGTCCTTAAACCTTATCTTTTTTCTTTCTTTCTATAAAAATAAAAATAAAATTAACCAACTTCAACAGAAGTTCTCAATTCGATGGTATTGTTTTTTAATTATGTTTATGCTGATTGTGAGTTGACAAAAGTGATGAAGAACAATCATTAAATTTAAGTATAGTATGTTTGGATTTGGTAAACTCAGTAAAAATATAACTCTCAACTCAGTAAAAATATAAATTATATATAATTTTTAAAACAGTGCTTTGCTATCCGTTTTCCATTATTTCTGTAGGGGCAACCCTGAGCCTGGCGAAGCTAAAAGAAAAGAAGTTACAGAATTACTATAATTTAAATGTACATTTTAACATTAACTTTCTCGTTGTTACCCAAGCATAAAAGTGCCGGCCAATTTTTATAATTTTACTGGTAGTATTTTTGTAACTGTATTATTGCATGCATGCAGTTATAATAAAAAGCAGTAGTAGCAATTTTTTTGGCAACATTAAACTGGATCGTCAAGTAATAAACAAACACTTCGCAGCCTTCGCACCGACTTCCCCATCTGTTTTGTCATGGGTGACTCAAAGAAAATCAAGGTAACCTTTATATTTATTTTACCACATTATCTCGTTTATTGTACATCTTTAAGAAACTAGTATACTATAAAGAGTTAATTTGAAAAAAAAAGTATATTAACGACTTTATTTACAAATTGATAACATTATCAGTTTGACAGTTCCCTAAATAACTTGTACCGTACATAACCTCTTCGTCGATAATAGTATCGGTAATATTACGAAATCACGATGGCCTTTGACTTGAAGAAAGAGGAAGAAGTGAAGGACTACATAGAGAACCTTGGCATCGAGTATCGGTTCGGTTGTTATAAGGAAAAAAAGCCTGAAGTGTGTCATTTACTTGGCGATTATTTGGAATCGATCAAGAAAGATTTCGACAAAGCTTCGAGCGTGTTCAAGACCAACTGCCTTGATTACAAGTTCGGTAAATCATGCCTGAAGATCGGGAACTATGCTATGGTGGGGCGAGGGCGGGAAAAAGGGGATATGACAGACGCACTGACCTACTATGAAAAGGGGTGTGAATACAATGAGCCTGGTGCTTGCTTACATGCAGGCTTGATTCTGACTGCTACCGGATCTGGAGTTACCATAAAGAGAGATGTTCCTAAAGGTAAGACACTTCTAGCAGTTGCAATAAACTATCTTTAATATTCTAATTAAACATTCAATATGGAATGAAAAATGTCACTCTCCATATTATTTTTGTACAGGTTACAACTATCTGAAGAAAGCGTGTGACAACAATGATGACAGAGCCTGTCACTACCTGTCCGGAATGTACATGACTGGAGTACCAAAGAATGTTGCAGATTTTAACCCACACAATTCTGAGAAAAACAAAAACATTGATTTCCTCATAAAACCAGATTTGAAGCAGTCCTTTGAATTTGCAAAGAAAGCTTGTGAATTTGGCAATATGTATGCCTGTGCTAATGTCAGTATGTTCTACAAGAAAGGTGATGGTGTTGAACAAAATCTTGAGGAATCTAAAAGATTTTTTGAAATTGCAACCAATCTACAAAAAGCACATGAAACTACAAAAGAGTTGAGATTCCAACAAGGTCTTGATGGAAAATGATGTTGACAGCATTGCATTAGAGATAGTTTCAAAAAGATGCTTGCAGAAAGACATGTCATTTATAAAATATTCAATACAATAATATTGAAATAAGTAAATTGTGTATTGTTGTCTATGTATATAGTTAGCATAGTTGTATTACTGATTCTTCCAAGATGATTTCTGTATTTATATTAATGTAGAATGCTCATAATATAACATTTCTTTTCATAGAATTAATAAACTAAACTTAGTTTCTTGGATGCAAAGCGATGTAGCCATAAATGGCAACTTAGTTGACACTACTCTGCATTTTGGCAGAAATTGTTGGACTGTTGACCTAAGTTCTACTTTTAGACTATATGCAACTCATGCATACACCTAGATTATGTTTTGGCTTTACCATTGAGGGTAATGCCTGTTCTTCGCCTTTACTAATTCTATAATGATTTATTATGTATTGTGTTGTAGGTTAGATACTATGTTTAATATATTACTGTTGCAAATATTGTTTTCTTTGTTAAACCTCTATTTGTTGAATGATACTACATATGCTATGCTTGCACTCATGTATCTGAATGAGGATTTCCTGTGTGGTAAGCAGGTGTCATAAAACTTATGATTCAAGAACAACCTTCATGCTTTCGACACAAATTTTGCTAATCATTGATTATTAGCCTAAAATTATATGAACTTGTTTCACTAATCACAATCAGTTCCAATGTTGAACATTGGAGATGGTGCCAAGTATATTCTGATTGTGTTGACTTAAGAGTTTGATTTTTTTCACTGCTCCTAGGAATTGCAGACCGGAGTAAAGGGTCTTGAAAGACAGACATACGGACAACGAACTGATATGATTTCCGTTTTCTTTAGTTTTGAGGTATGAGATGTTGGAAATAAACAATCCTAAGTTAAGATGTTCTGAAAAGCGGTAATATTTAGTAGACCTCTGCTAAACTTGATGAAAAGATGGGGGTTTACGAAATATTACTACCTTTTCAGTACATGGCCTTCCGCAACGTAATGCCTAAATCGTTCAGTTAATACGTTGTTTATTGATCAAAAGATTATGATCTTTATTTACAAATAATAAATTTGTATTCGTTTTCAACCTGGACATTACTACATCGAATCTCAAAATTAAATCTATAAAACGTTCTTCTATCTATTTGAATCTATAAATATGTTGGCTGTAAATTGTAGAGACGATCTTATAGGTGAACACTAGATGCCGGCCACGGTTGCGGGTTCAAAGCCTGTTTGTGCGAAACTGAATGCATTTAAAAACTTAATTCTTAAACATAATCACGATATAACTGATTAACATCAGTTGAATTCGCCTAGATCGGCATCATTGGCGGGTCAGGGTTCGATGATCCGGCGCTCTTGGAGAACCCTGTTCAGAGATGGGAATCTACACCATTCGGTAGCCCTTCAGATGCCTTCCTTGAGGGGCAGATCGGTGGGGTGCCTTGTGTGCTGCTGGCTAGACATGGCAGGAAACACCAGTTTCAGCCCAGGTACCTAGTTCCAAACCTTCCTATCTATTAATGTCCTCAGTATAGGGAGATTGACAATTTGTTTAGAAGGTTCATGATATATTACATCTTCGTCAGTGTCGGTTTTTGGGCGCCAGTAGCCACTTACCATCAGGTGGGAAGCCAGCCAGTTCAAATAGTAACATAAAAAAATAATTGTGATGAATAATGACCATCTCCTTTTTGTTGACCCCAATCCCCCTACCCCTAGGGTAGGGGGATCGACGTACGACGACGACGTCGGGTGAATCCTCGAGATCATGAAAACTTCTATAAACCTAAATAAATTAGCAGTGGAACTTGTACTAAGTTTGTCCAAAGAAGTAGGTACTGCTATTGTTTTTCCACCAAGCAGTGCGTGTTCCGGTAGAAGAGCGTGGGTGCTGGTGAAATTTCAAGTCGGATCATAGCTGTTTGAATAAAACTATTGTGTGTGTTTTATCCCACACACGTGTCGACGGTTTCTACGCTATTAGACGGAAAAGAGTGGTGTCGCTGTTTCAGATAGAGAGTGCGCGGTAACTCCCAACAGTATTTTGAACATTGAAATTGCAGCCCGGAATGTATCATGCACAGGCATTCAAATGGGAATCGTTCTCTTTTACATTTGTATCAGTATTTGAAATAAATAATTTGGATTAAATGTATTCCCAGCGACATAAACTACCGCGCCAACATCTGGGCGCTGAAGAAGGTTGGGTGCACACACGTGCTGGCTACCACGGCCACCGGCTCCTTGGTGGAGGAATATGCGCCGGGCGACCTCGTCATACTCGATGACTTCATTGACAGGTAATAAAGCGACTGGAATCCAATAGGACAGGAGTGGCAAAACAGTCGATCGCGGATATTAGTCCAGTCGAACGTGGCAAGGCAAAAAATATATAGGACTGACATGTTTTCAGAACTTGGGGCCGCAAATGCACTTTCTACGACAGAACCCGTGACGGGCCCGCCGGCGTGTGCCATCTGCCCATGAAGCCTGCGTTCTGCTCGCGGGCTCGGCAGGCGCTCGTCACCGCTGCCAGGGCTAGGGGCTACAAGCACCATGACAGCGGCACTGCTGTGGTCATACAGGGACCGAGGTTTGTATACCTTAGGAGTATTTATGAACTTATTTTACACCAAGAAAAACTTAAATCTATTGTCAGAGTAATTTATTAATTATACGTCTGGCTAGAGTCAGCAGGGCTGTATACTTTTGTGCCAATATTAAGTTAAATATCATAGCAAACTTACACATTGAAAGATAAGTTCAGTTGTTGCTTGAAGAAGTATTAAATACAATAGTTAATCATTTATTAATTACAATAACGAACATTCACAATTCACAATTATGTGGTGACCTAAATGAAAGTTCATAACGGTAAATATTTGGACAGATTCTCAAGTCGCGCCGAGAGTTTGATGCATCGCCAGTGGGGCGGGCATCTCGTCAACATGACCACAGTTCCAGAGGTAAGTCGAACACATACAGGCTTACTGGTAACTAACGTATTACCAAGGTCACAGGCACATCAACACTAACTTTTGTTCTATAACTTTTACCCAAACGAATATTATCCCAAGAATAATATTTTTTAGTACTAATGGGGATTTCTATCAATTATTAGCTCTATGTCTTGGAAATGTAATTGTATTCTGTCTTTGTCTGTGACTGCCTACATAGTTTTTGGGGTTATGAAGATTAGAACTGCGAACTTGTTTTTTTTTATGGTAAAATTGCCAGTCTTGTGATCCAAAATCACCATTTGCGTTAGTTACCAGTTACCCTGTATATCTACGTACTTGTATTGGACGACTCCGTGGCTCTGTGGCGAGAATGCAGTTTGTGGTGAGCATGAGAACAAACTTCATGCTCACCACACAGTGTGCCCCGGCCGGGAATCGAACCCGGGACCCCTCGCTCCGAAGGCAGAGCTACTACCAACTAAGCCACGGAGTCGTATTCTTTCCATTTGCAGTCACGCGTTCTGACCGTTTATTTTTCATCCGACCTAACCGTTTGTCTACACTAATATTATAAAGAGGAAAACTTTGTTTGTATGTTTGTTTGATTGTACTGAATAGGCTCAAAAACTACTGGACCGATTTTAAAAATTCTTTCACCATTCGAAAGCTACATTATCCACGAGTAACATAGGCTATATTTTATTTTGGAAAAAAATAGGGTTCCGTAAGATATTTGGGTTTTTCGGACACAAGGTGTAAAAAATCAACCAGAAAAGTTACTTATTTTGCGTACGCTGCCTAAACTATAAAAGATAGAACCATAAAATGTTCTAATTAATTGTAGATCTTATAAATATCTACAAAAAAGTCCGCGACACACTATACCCATCTATGTCGAGTGAGGCACAGCAACCATTTTTTTATTTAAAAATCTTGAATTTTTTTTGGACCACATTTAAACGCGTTTATTTTACTCATGCTATTAATCCTTATCAAAATAAATGATTTCATCACTAAGAACAGTTTATGGAGATAATATTTGGTCTTTGAATGATTAAAATTGGACGTTTGGTTTTGAAGTTATGGCGAAATTAAAATATGAGCTATCCGTATCTTAAGATCAACGGTCTACGTGCTCTATTCGGAAAAATGGGCCTCTTGGTAAGTTGCTGCAAGACGCGTCGTTGGTAATATGGGATGAATGCACCATGAGCCATAGAGCTCATGTGGAGGCCGTGGACCGTACTTTAAAAGACCTCCGAAGCTCTGCTAATGTCATGGGTGGTATCACTTTTGTATTTGCTGGAGATTTCCGACAAACGCTTCCAGTCGTCAACAGAGGTACGCGAGCAGATATTATGAAGGCATGTTTAAAATCGTCTCACCTTTGGACATCTGTTCAACATTTGAATTTGCGCACCAATATGAGAGCTCATCTACATGGAAATACGCATAGCAATTTTCCACAACAGCTGCTGAAACTTGGAGAAGGAATTTTTCCATCTTTAAATTTGGGCACCGATTATGCGGTTACTTTGGATGAGTCTCTAGGCCAAATAGTCCATAATTTAGATAGTCTGATAGATGCTATATATCCTGACATCGAAAACTTACATCAAAATGATTTTCGTTGGCTGTGTTGTAGAGCAATAGTTTCTCCCAGGAATGAAACAGTCAACGAAATAAACAGTTTAATTATGCAGAAAGTACCGGGTGAAGTTAAGTGCTATAAATCCATAGACACCGTCACTAACATCGAGGACGCTGTGCACTACCCCCAGGAATTTTTAAATTCTCTGAACCCCGCTGGGCTACCACCTCATGAACTGTTGTTAAAAGTTGGCACGCCGATAATGCTTCTCAGAAATTTAAGCCCCCCCAACATGTGTAATGGCACGAGACTTCTTATAAAGGAGCTAAAAGATAATTTAATAGTAGCGAAGATTATCACCGGCCCTGCAGCTGGTGAATTAGCTCATATACCAAGAATACCCATGATCCCTACTGATTTGCCTATACCCTTCAAAAGGCTCCAATTTCCAGTTAAAATTTCTTTCGCACTAACGATAAACAAATCCCAGGGCCAAACATTCAAATTAGTAGGAATTGATTTACGAAAAGAATGTTTTACGCATGGGCAACTTTACGTTGCCCTATCACGGGTCGGGGCTCCCAACCATCAGTATATTTTGTTACCTGAAAATAATTTAACGTCAAATGTTGTTTATGGAGAAGCTCTACAATAATCGCTTTAGTTATCTATCCTTAAACAACGGGTTGCGCTCCGGGACTGCCGGCAGAAGTGAAAACTTAGTATTAATTACATTTAAATATTTTCATCATTAACAACTTAACATACACAGAAAGACAATCTGTGCAGCCTGCGGATAATGACTGCGTCGTCAATGTTACTGTCGGTGTCTGTGAATTGACCTGGGAATCATTTTGCTGACCGTGTCTTTCCTGGGTAGGCTTTTTGCAGCGGTAACCGACATCCACGCGGGCGGAGCCGCGGGCGACCGCTAGTTTGTAATATTAAAACTCGTATTTCGTTTTATAGGTAGCTTTAGCAAAGGAAGCTGGTTTGAGCTACGCGGCGGTCGCTGTGGTCACAGATTACGATTGCTGGAGGGAATCTGAAACTTCGGTCAGTATTTAAACACCAAGTTTTGAAAACGCCTTTGTATAACACATGCCTATTAACCCCCAATGAAAAAGAAGAGTTTGTAGTGTGTACTGTGTATTTGTGGCATCGCAGCTTCCCAACGAATGGACCGATTTTGATGTGGTTTCTGTTTAAAAGCTGACGTGGTCGAGATGGTCCTTAGCTATAACTTATAAAGAGTTCAGACCTTTGATGTTCATCGGTAGATTAACAGGACACAGTCGGTGGTTCATACATTTCTTACCTGGCAGCATCTGATGGTAAGTGGTAACTGCCGCTCATAAACAACAAACCGACTCCGGTCCTCCCCTACCGAAGGATGAGAAGCCCCAAGTCGCATCGCGTTGCGCACACTAAAACGAGGATGTCACGTCTAATGCGCCAGAAGCAATACGGCACCACTGCTTGGCGATGGATTGCCCGGATTGGCTTTCCTCGGGTCTTAGCAAAGGTTCTACTGAAATTTCGCACCACCTATTTAATGTTTACACTTTTACACACTCATACCTCTACACTAGGATTCCCTGTGTCGCAGATGGTATGGACAAGCACAAGACAAACACCCAAGAACCGAGAACAAACTTCATGCTCACCACACATAGTGCCCCGGCCGGGAATCGAACCCGGGACCCCTCGCTTGGAAGGCAGGGCTACTAGCAACTAAGCCACGGAGCCGTCTAAATTTAATCGTCGGTAACTGTTATTTGCAGGTGTCTGTGAACGAAGTACTAGAGATGTTCTCGAAGAACGTAGAGAAAGCAGCTCAAGTCATCATTGACGCTGTGCAAATATTAGCCGCTGATACCGACCTGTCGTACCTGGACGCACATGAGGTAACCTTTCTCTTCACCAAGCATTTAGACATATGAGAAGCTTGCCACTGTTCTACACTAGCTTATAGAATAGAATAGAATATTACTTTATTGTACACAAAAGTAATCATACAAAAATAAATACAACACATAGGTGGCACAATGGGCTTTTAGTTCAGATCTAGGTTGTCTGTCATTCAAAAATTATTAAGTATCATTTATAATTCTTATAGTAGTATTGGCGTCAATCCTTAACACAAATAAACAAACAGACCTCCGACTCAACTATTTTTCTCAGTTTCTTCAAAATATATTATGTTTGTACAGCTGGCTAGGTCAATATTTTATTATAATTATGTAGAATATCCATACTCTGTGTAAATTTGTATTTAAATGTGGTTCCAGCTTTTGTACTGTAACTACAATATTATTTATGAAGCTAATATATAATAGCAGATTAAAAAAAATATAAAAAGTGAAACATTTCTCTGGTTCCTTTATTTCCATGCCAGAAAGAAATAAAAAGATCCCAATCTCAACCATTATATGTGTTGTCTTTTTCAGGAGCTAGTTTCTTCGTCCGTGATGCTGAAGGAATAGTTTGAAGATATACCAAATGTTTTTTTTTTTATTGTAAGGGTAATATATAATACATCGTTAATAAAACATTGCATTTATAATAGCCATTTTATTGATCACAAATAAAACGATCAAACTGTCTTATCACACTAATTCCACGCATTTGCCAAACCTAATTATCCAAAGGAATATTAATTTGCTAAAATTGTTTCAAAGTCACCACTGTACATTACTCATCAAATTGACTCCAAAAAGGATGATTACAGAGTTCTATCTTAGGCCTATCGATCAGTAAGAAACGATAACATTTTAGCGCTCCAATTTGTGAGTAGTGAAAATTAAATCTTAAGTCACATTAAGTTAAGCTTGAATTCATTGGAAAGACTAATCCCACTTTGAAATGTGAGGGAGGCTAGGGAATCTGACAGAAGGATTTTTCTCCCACGATTATTTTCAATTTGATAAAAGTAACATCGAAAACACCCTTGTACACAAAACAGTAGATTTAAATCGGAATTGATATCTACTTATCGCAATGTAAAAAATGATCCAATGTTTTTCACAAATCACCCTTTTTGTAAATCACTACTTTTTATACATATGCTTAACATTGAAAATGGAGAAATCACTTACGCCTACAAGGTTTACGTATTTCAAAATTGTGCTCCTATTGGTTTGATTCATCCAAAACCTATCATAATAATTAATCCTAACATTCATAAAAATCTACTTAAAACATAAATCTTGTAAAATGCTCCTTGTTGATGATCCTGAAATTAAAATTTATTGTAAGATAGTGGATCGTCAATAAAAATAGCAAGTTGATTTGCAATATTGGGACGTTGCTCCGCCATTCATTGCATTTCAGCCGCAATAGCAGCGTTGCTACCGCTCGCATTGCCCTTGTATTATAAGTATAGTTTCTTACCTAACTCCGGTCATATGTTTAGTTTTTACTCCACGGGTTGCGGCCGTGTTGTCCCGGTATCATGTCCAGCAGGTACTGACGTTGTGCCTCCGCCATTCGTTGCATTTCCGCCGCCATAGCAGCGTTGCTACCGCTCGAATTGCCCTTGCCGGCTGTGGAGTTTTGTATAGGTATAGGCAGATATGTGATCGCTCCATTATTGCCACAATTAATAACTTAGGAAGAAGATATTTGTTCAAATATATTCTATCAAACATGTTCTTACTTCAATGCAGGGGAATTAAGATTCATGATTTAATTCATACATAATAAAGACACTGATAGGTATTAATAAAAACTGTAGGACTAGAATTTAGAGTTATACCAGAGACCTAATTCTCATATTAATTTAACAAATATCTCCGGATCAAATATACATGATGAAAATAGATCAAAAATCTAAAACTACACCTCTGAAAAATAGTGCGGTTTGTATGGTGCCTACAATACTTATATAATATTATAAAATCCCTCAAAAATTGTATTTAATTCCTTACAGCATTGAGAGATTTTATTATGATAAAAATGCTAATTAACAATTGTTATTATAATATTACAGAAATTCTAAATGAAGATAACTCAATGAATTAATATAAAAGTTTAATTAACAACATTTTCTTAATGTGTAATTTGATTTTTATACTTGTAGCTTGCTGTTTTACTTGTGAAATTTTGGCGCACCTAATGGTAAAGCCTGTTGTGTCTCAATAAAATTAGCCACCTTACAAACATATTTATGTCAAACTTCACAATAGTTTATACTGGTTAAGTATCTCTTTATCAACTCTGTAGAATTCAACTGACTGATGAGGATCCCAGATCCTCGTGCGTGCGTCGCTTTTGAGAGTTGTACGTAGCCGTGTCTCTCTACCTATTATTCTGTTGGTACTGTTAGCTAGAGATAATGGTTAGTGTGCATGCGTAGTAAAGTGATGGTGTACGTACATCGCTTACCTAGCGCCGAGGCCTGCGCCATGGCTAACTGGTAAGTGTACAGCAGCGGCGAGAACTGCATCATGGCTGCCGCCGCCGCCGCGGACATGCCACCAGACCCGGCGCCCGCGCCGCTCAGACCTGCGACACAGTTAACATTACATCACTATATACTAACCAGACTGTAAAGCCAATATAACAAAGACATTCACACTCCTGCAATAGTGTTGCAGGTAGTTTTGACACATGCAAAGGCGTCCAGCTTTAAGGCAGGATTACTGCTTAAAATACTAAACTTAGCAACCCATGTAGATAACAGTGTCTATTATAAAGGCGTTAAATTAGACTAACAGAAATTATTTTCTTGAACGTTACGGAACTAAATAACCTTACCTTGCATGCCGCGCAGCAGTTGATGCTGCAGTGCTTGCATAGCGGCCGCGCTGTGTTGTTCGAACGCCATCTGAGCCGCCGCCGCCGCCGCCAGTTGCTATTCAACAAGTAATGCCAATCAGAATCAAAGTCTAAATACTTTTGACGCCAGTATTTCAGTTGGTAACTGTACTAATACTGGTGTCACGTCAACTTGCATAATGTAAGGCTCATTTATGTAAACAATAAGAATTCCAATGACATCCCACTAGATAATGCCAGGACATTATCTGGTAGGATGTCATATTGTGAACAACAAAAACAATAAGTTTAACAGTGTTACCTGGTGTTGTTTGCTGTTTCCTTGACTTGTGCTACTGGACGATGAGCCTGCAAGAAAATAAAGAAATATTAGCATACACTTGATTTGTCCGATTCATTACTCATTATCAAACACAAATTATGGAAAAACTAAAAGTGCATGGGATTTTTGCCACTACGTCGTAGACTGTAGGTTACCGTCAAATTGTAAATCAAAACAGGAATCACATCTATCGGGTCAGCAATTTTTTTTATTAACTATACGCCTTCGCATGACCTCAGTCTCACCTAATGTTGAAGTCGAGCGAACGTCTAGATACCCATTTATTTGCCTTACCTTAGCAGCTAGTAATATTATAATAGTGCGTACAGACACTAAGACTTACTTTTTCCTTTCTTAGCGGGTACGTCGTTGGGCTCAGCCCGCGTGCGCTCCGAGTGGTGACTTCGAAGGGACTCCGAGGATGAAAGCGGTCTGGAACATACAAATGTGCTTTAAGATAGAAATATGTATCGAAACAGCGGGAGTAGACCTGGGCCAGGCATGGCCAGTTCTCCATACAAATTATTTGTTCCATGTCCATTATCTGGATATGGATGAATAGAACGCTAGTCGAGGAGTTTTAGAGTACAACGCAGCAAATTTCAGAGATATAAGTTATGTAGTTGTGACATATGTGCTCTCAAAACTCACTTATATAATACTGCGCAGTACACATACAGTACTCATCACGGCGTGCGGTAAAGCATTTTGACTTTAGTACAGGCGGACATTTTTTAAAGTAATTTCATTTAAGAGTTAGTATTAATTATAAGTATGTATTTACAAAAAAAAGTACCTACTATATTTATTCTATCAGTTATCTAGTTCCCATATTACTATGCTATGCTAAGTTTGGGGTCAGATGGCGCTGTGTAAAATATATCCATGAATATTTATATTAACTTGATTCAAATAATGTTAAAAATATGGTTTACATAATTTCTGGATAATGAGTAACTGCGAGGCCCAAACTAGGCGTTTAAGCCTTAACAATCACGCAGATTAACATTGTATGATAATGTGAATCTGCGTGAAGGTGTGTACAGTGTAAAATATCGTAAGAGACATAAACTGACCTCGGCGCGGGAGGGTTCGGCTTGGCGGCGGGAGAGGGCGGGGCGGGGGGCGCGGGAGGGGCGGGGCTGCCGGCGCCCACGCTCGGGGTGGCTGCTCCGCTGCGGGACCGCGATGGCTGTACACAAACATCATCATTATATTCTACTAGCTGCAGCTATAATAAATTGAAAGTAATTTTTAAAGTAGTTCTTATGGAGAGATAATTGGAAAAATTCAAGAAAATAATAGATACTTTTTTTTAAGCACTTTTGCTACTACGTATTTCGTTTGACAGCTGATTGACAAATTGTCAATCAAGACAAGACAACGTCTATCAGGTCAGCTAGTGTGAAATTTATACTTGTTGTAAGGGGAGTGGTTGCTGCCCGACGGGTGGTCTCACCTGCGGGGCGGGGCGCGAGTGCGCGGGGGGTGGGTGCGGCGCGGCGGGGGCCGGCGGGGGCGGGGACGCGGGCGCGGGCCCGCCCGGCGCCGCCAGTCTGCGTTCTATCTCCTGCTCCTGCTGAAGCGCGCGCACGAACGCGGTTTTCAGTCGGGCGGTGTGCTCCGCCTGGGAAACATATACACAGTTTATGTAGATCACTAAATGTAGAGATTTTGTAAAAAGAATTCGCACCTCATGTTAGGTTAACTTCACTCATAAGTGATGCAACTCCCCGACCTAATTACGAGAAGACTTCAAACGCTTTTTTTAATTACTCGTTACGTGTTAGAAGCCCTAGCAAGCTATGCGTCACAGTCCCCACTCAACGTCACGAAATCTTGATCTATCGAGAGGTAATTAAATTTCAATACTCAACACTTTTGGTTTCATCAGGTTTCTGAATTGCTTCCCACTATGGAAGGAAATTAAACGACGTATTCACGTCAAACCATATTTATTGAGCCTCTAGCTTTGACTAGTAGGTCAATATACGACCCGTATCGACCTACTCTACAGATATGGTATACGGTCGCACCGTGCGGCACGGTACCTTGAGCGCCCGCTTCACGTTCCCGGAGACGCAGAGCTCGCACAGGCGGCGCGCGCACGCGGCGGGGTGCGGCGGCGTGAAGGTGGCGTCGAGCCGGCGGGGCGGCGCGCGCTCCCAGCGCCACACCGGCGTGAAGTCGCAGCCGCACTGCGCGCACACCGCCGGCACCGTCGACCGCGGCATGCTGCAAACGGTAACACGACCACAGTTATATCAGACTCAAGTTTAGGCGACCGCGGCATGCTGCAAACGGTAACAGTTTTACCACACTCGAGTTTAGGCTTCTTCTTTCGTGCCAGTCAAGTTTGGGTGTGTGTATGGGTCGTCCCGTCATTTAGTCACATAAAAAAATGCCTTTGAAAGTATGAACTCAAACTAATTTATTCCTTTAGATCTCAAGTATCGTATGGACACGTAAAATTTCACACATACAAGTAAACATATTCATGAGCATATAACATGTCACAGAAGTTCCTTAGGCACATTTTATGCGTTATATGTCAAATTACAGTAAGTTTTCATGTTTCAGCTAGTCTTATTGTTAAGTTTCATCTGTTCGATCGCTATATTACCCCTCTATTCAGATCATCAAGACAGAATATATTATCAGCACTTACATTAATTTATATAGAACACAAAATGGATCTTTACGACTCACCGATCCTCGTTAGTGAGGTAGTCGACCACATGTTCCAATCCCACGAGATATACAAAGTCAGTGTTACTCGGGGACGGGATGAAGTTCATCTCCGGTGGGGGCGGTTTGGGAGGAGGGATCTGAAATTAACAATATATTTAAAAGCAAAGCTTGTAATATTTTTTTAATGTGAAATAGTGACAGAACTAGCTGAGGGCCTACCCTCAGATAAGTGGCGACCCCCGCCCATGACAACACTAATGCGACTCAGTATAAGATTTAGATCTTACACTGAGTCGCATTCATCCTGCTGCGTCCATCACCTGAGACCGGGATGATTCGTAATTCAACACCCACCCATAAACCAACAAGTTTACCGAACATACATATAGAACGTCGTATTCTGGTTGTTTATGGGCGGTGGTTTAGATATTACAGCTGCAGCGATTTCGGGACATCGTGATCTAGGGCGCGTATTGTTGCCCCGCAATTGTTGACTTTAACGGAGAGATTTATCAATTCTTGTTGATAATAAGTAGAATGGTAGCTTCTTCAATTCCATCGTTATGTTGCTAATAATCAGCTATCAATATCAATATATCAATATCGACCATAACATTGGTAGCACAAATAAAATGAGGGTAAATCCAAACCTGTAGCAGAGTCTTCTCGAGCTGTTTGCGCAGTGCGAGCTTAGCGGCCGCTTGCCGCTGCGCCGGCGTCTGCGTGTCTTCTGAACTGCGGGAGCTCGCCTACAACAAACATTACCCACTCAAACTTACATCACACTGATATGATAAAGGCGACAGTTTGTAAGGATTTGGATGAAATTTGGTACTAGGACACAGGCTACTTTTTATCCTTAAAGAGTTGTAGCGTAGCATACACATTGTTAATGTACCACTTAGCAAAATTAGCGACGAGTCTTAGCCTTGGTCCCCCCCGCGGGTTCCCGCCTTCTCGGGGCGGGGGGGCTTAGTAACCGTAGCTTGGTCACCCACGGTGAAGTTATGAGGGACCCGGGAGGGGCTGCTCTTTTAGGCTTTGCCTGCAAGCCAACTAGGACCGGCACTGTAGGTGGCAGTGCCTTATGATGGAAACAGCAACTGAGGCGGACTGCGGTGTTGCATGGGCAGCACCACATCTGAAGGAGCCGCGGCGGGAGTGCCTAGTTTCGATAAAAAGATAACGCTTTGTGACTCTCCTCATGAAGCAAGGGAAAAAAAATAAGCTGTATCTTATTTTTTTCCTTTGAAGGTAGTTTTGAAATAGGTTCAAAAAAGAAAGCATGTTGGCAAATCTGTCCCCACTTATTTAATAGGCTCTTATATGGAAGACGCACGTAGTAACTTGACACAAGTTTAGTTTCCGTTCACTCTTTTGGATCTTTTCATCCAAAAGTTTTTAGAACAAGCGCGCAAATAGCTATTGAAAATATATAAATAATATTTTTGCTGGTATAAATAGTGAAGTGAAATCACATTTCCATACTCACTGCATCGCTCGTGCTACTTGTGACTGAAGAGTTATCCTGAGCAGGCTTGCAATGAAAATTGTACAGTTTATATAAAAATCGTTATTAAACTGCCATTTAGCTATGCAAATGTTTTTTCCTATAATTGGCAAGCACAACAACCTTGTAGAAGTGACAGCTCTTTGAGATCTATTTTTTTTTTTGTATAATTATGAATGGTGCAACATTTTTGTGCCGAGGTTTTTGCAACAATTTTTAAATGCCTTTAAAATCTCGCACGGCAAATTATATAAAATAACTTTGCCACAACGTGACAGCAATATAATGCAGTGAGAATTTTTCTGTACCCAATGTCCATTTACCTACTTCAAGGTTAATGTAAGAATTCAAAGAATAATATTTGAATTACCTTCGAGGAAGCATGCTGGGAAGCGGGCGGAGGAGCTGGAGTTATGGTGACGGATGGAGTGATGCTTGCACCGCCACTTGTAGAAGACTGCAACAGTAAACATCACATTTCTATTTATTAAAGTGCAAGTTTGTATGTATTGGTATATGTATAATATAACATACACACAGACACACGGTATGTGTGTGTGTAGTTGGTAATAACCCTACCTTCGAGGGGTCCCGGGTTCGATACCGGGGGCACAATTTGTGTGATGAGAATGAAGTTGGTTCTCGGGTCTTGGGTGTTTGCCTTGTGTTTCTCTATGCCCTCTGGGACAAAAGGAATCCTAGTGCAGGTATGTATGTGTAAACGTTTCAGCGTGAAGGAGACACAAAAATCACATTGGATATAGATGAAATATGGTATCAGAATATCTTAGATCCTGGATTAATATAGACTCCGACTTAAAACCGCAACACCGCAACAGTAACACCGCAACGCGCAGCTGGTTACTAATATTTTTTTATACTAAACTAGCGCGACCGCGTAGGGGTGGAATTATTGTATTGCGGCATGATGTTTAACATTACCTGGGTTTTCAGAATAGCGAAAGGCTCCAACTAGGATCTCGATCGGCTGATATGTCCTCGCTCATACCTTAATAAAGCGTGTATGTGTGTGCGACCAACCACATCACTTACCGGGTGAGATGGTGATCAAGGAGCTTTGCTATCAATGCTATGAATAGTACCTGTCGATACACTCCTGGGGTCAAAGTGGCTCCTCCAGGCAGGCTGGAGCCACGTCGGCTGGATGAAACGCTACCGACACCCGCGGTAGAAGCAGAATTACTATTCGCTCGGGCAGCCTGCAACACAACAAAATATGTAATTTGATAAACCAACAGCGTCATACGAAATCTGCAAGATTTTGCGGATTCATGTTGCTCAATTCCGTATCTCAGTTTGAATTATTATCATTGAAGTATTAATTTTTTCTTTAATGTGTTTCATATGATTGCATGTGAAATTCTACAATAGGATAATTTTTACAGCCTCAATCTTAAACACACTAAATCCATATAAAGTCAATATTAGACAAACCATTGTGTGTTTGTAGGTCTTACCTTATTCTGATGGGCAGGAGGAGGGGCCGGTGTAACTGTGACTCCGGGTGGGACGACACATCCGCTCCCGGCCAGAGCCGTGCCAGTGGTGGTATCCTAAGCAAACATTGTATTAGTTAGATATGCCACAGAACTCAATATAATACCAGTTACTAAAGATAACTGTATGAAGGCATCAAACATATATTAGGGGTTGATGTTGCTCGCGTCTGTAGGTGAGGACCCCATAGTTCCTACAAGTGGCCCCAAGGAGCAACCCTAAGTACAGTAAACTTGTGCCAAGTTTGTCCAGAAGTAGGTGCCATATTGTACGCCCAAAATGAGCTTACTATTATGCCAAAAAAACTTAATGTTTGCAGTTTCTACAATAAATATTTTCTGAGTTATGCAGTGTTTCTGGGCTGTTTAGCAAACACTCTTCGTGTGCATCATGCAATTTCTTATCAAACTCAAAAATCAACTTCCATACATCTCGATTAAATTCCAAATGGGGAAACCTTTTATAACAATATCTGGCTCGCTTCCACTTAGCCGGCGGCTCGCCGCGACTGGCCAACCAGAGCAGGACAGGATGGGTTTCCTCTGCGGGAGTTTGAACAGGTTGGGTATAATACCTTAGCCAGCGGGAGGCCGGTGGCTTGTTGCGACTGGCGTATCTTTCTGAGCAGGACGAGACGTGTTTCTTCTGCGCGTAGCTTCTCTCGCAGATTGCGCAGCCGTCGGTCCCGTTCCCATATTTCAGCGCTTGATAGCTCCTGTGAACATTTGTGATCATGATTAATGAATCATGATTTACTTAAAAATATAATATAATAAAAGGTAGTATGTATCTTACAAATTGAGCTCTGTGGATATTTTCGTATTGTTATCTGCTGAATCAGTAACGACTCACGCAGGTCTATATGGTGTTAAGAATAATCCAAAGCCCATAACAACAACAATCAGGTCAGCAGTAACTTTATAGCAACTTATTGGTAACTTAGAGGATATCCTATTTAATGAAACAGCAGTATTTCTGTGACAGAAATGGTTATTGCGGTAGTACTTCCCCGAGCCCGGCGCAAGATGTATATACCCGCTGTTATCGTCAAGTTCCCGTATGCACTTCAAATCGTACCTTGTGACCTTGTAGAGATGACGGCAGAGGCGGGTCGTTCTCATCATCAGAGTCTTCCTCGTCGCGCGGCTCGCGTGGAGACTCCGGCGCGGGACACGCGCTCGCTGTTATGGATACGTTCACTTCCCTCGAGTTTAGCTTGCTGCTCACATCTGCAATAAGATTATAATTTTTGTAAATTATTGAATGGTTACATGATTCTTAAATATATTATATGGTCGTAAATACTACTTTAAGCAATAAACTTTTCTAAACCAATCACTAGTTACTACATTTCAGTTGAGTACAAATGTGAAAGTTTGTATGTATGTTTGTTACTGCTAAACCTAAACGGCAAAGAACACTTGTCAGTTTTTTCTATAGTGTCATATTGACTTTTTATCTGCGGGTATACCGCGGAGCGCATTTAGTACAAGCTTATTTACAAGAAATTAGGACTGTTTCTGTATTTTGGATGAAAATAACGTATTTACCAGAAAAAGGGGCAGTGGTGGGCATGGATGGCTTCCTGTGCGGAGGCGCAGCGGGTAAAAGAACGATGTCCGGACTCTCTGCGTAGCTGCGTTGCTCCGACCGCGGCCGAAGCACCCGCTTGCCGCTAGAGCCCTATTGACAAGTACTACAATGAAGACCCAACAGTACACAAATAATAAATGCTGTAACAAAAAGTATTAAAAAGAACTAGGATTCCTTGTCGCAGGTGGCATGGGCAAACAAGACACAAAGTTTTGTCTCCACTGGGTATCAAACAAGAAACCCTTTGTTTAGGCAGGGTAGCTACCAAGCTTAGGAGCTGTCCTTAGAATCATCATAAGAATGTTTTAGGTACATTTTTTTACAAAGGTTTATTTACAATTATTTTTTTTTGTATTTAATGGACATCAATAAACATTTTCGACTTTCTGCTGCACCCAGAGTCACTTAACAGTTACTTAAAGCGTCCCTTAGTGTAGTAGTCCCTCTTAAAATCTAAGGAGTGCCTTAAGTAACCATAAAACATCTCTGAGTGTGAATATTTGACTTTATCAATACAAGATGTAATGAGTTTGACATGGACTAATTGCATATTCTTGCATATTGCATGTGCATAATTCTTCTTCTTCTGTGTGAGTAAGAGGCCAACCTTAGTGTCAGTGTATTTAAGTCACCCAAAGGCCTCCCACATAGCCTAACAACGAGAGTAGCCGGGATCAACATGCAAAGAGGAATGCATACTTTAGATCTATTCGCATCATAAAGACAATTTTTGGTAAAATTCATATTGAGCCACATATTTTCACATTTTTGCTGCTTAATGTCACATCACTAGTATCTAATCAAATCAAATCATGTAAATTACTTACCCTTTCAATCTTTTAGGAAGCATTGTAAACATAAAATTTGTGTTAAGACTTATAAGGTTACATAGTGTAAATGTGTCATAATTACTCATTCTGGTGATAACAGTTATTATGCTAATATTTTTATCCTTGTTTGCAAGACTTAGTGGGAAAATTAACTTATATATTTAGCTATTACTTCAATATTATAAGTGATTTAGTCTTGTAGGACAATTAATAATTTACTTTATCTGAAGCTGGCGCTTCTTATTGATCTAGTATAGATACATTTAGAAATAGATATATCAAAGGCTTTTGTATTAATAGATTTAATTATACACTATCTAAACTAAGCATAGCTTGTACTATGGGAATGTATCAGTCATCTACATGTGTGTCACACAAGTAATTTTACTGGGTGAAAATCCACAAAACCAACAGCACAGAAGGTAAAGTTACTATCACCTGACCTGTGTGACCAGTCAAAATGAATGAAATTTATAACAATATATAAATCTGTGTAATAACTATTTGATTATAATAGATGATGGAACTTCATAAGGTGAACTGCATGCATACACAATACCAGATTCTTATCAAAGAAACACTAATGCACTCATCCTAAAATGATGATTTAATTAAAAAAATGGATAGATAATTTATTAAATTGGCAGATTTTAGTGTTTAAATTATGATTGATTGTAGACACAAGATTTGATTACATAAAATTATCTACCATCGCACCCAAAAGGTCTCATAAGTGAACTATCTTAAAAATAATATCTGCCATTCAGAAGCAAATTGGGTAACTAGGGCTAAACATATATTGGTTTCTAGTCTTTTCAAAATAATGTGAGGGCACCATTACTTAGCAATATTAATACTTGAATAAATAAATAAGTACTTACATGTGGAGGTGGCTGTGCCGGTGTAATTGTCAGACCACTGGCAGTGAGAGCCCTCAGCTCACTCAACTCAGGAGGCAATGACCTGTCCAAGGGAGGAAATCTACATTTCCATTGTATCACAACAATCAAAACATAAACAAATTCAATATATATACATTATTTTACAAAAACTAGATATTACCTCACGCTAAGGTCAACTGCGGAATCATCGACGTCCATTGTTGTACACTGGAATTACACGAGAGAAATTAGGAAATCAATAAATCTATTTTTACCGAAAAATCGATAAAGTTTGTATCACATTTTGGGTAGCGAATAGTGTAACAACCAATAATTCGACGGAGGATATAGATTTTAAAAGGATTCTGGTTCCAAAATGGGTATCTACAAATTATTACATCGATCTCATCAAATAATTTCGTGCACACGCATGCATCTACCGGGACGACTAAATTGACAAGACAATGGTCAGCACGGTACCTACCTTTAAAACAACACGTTTTTATTGATTCTTTACGGTTACATATATCTCAAAACAGGACACAATTAATCACATTACTACACGGATAGGATTCGCAGTTAAACAAACACACGCGTTGAAAAAATGACACTAGCACAAAAATCACAATACACATCAACTCAACTCGCGGCCATTTAATTTTTTTTTTTTCATTGATATTGATTTTGATTGGAATGGATTGGCGGTTGGTTCATCCAAACATAGTAGACAGGCAACGTATGGGGTGCTAATTTAGAAAAAAAAAGGGTGCCCCTCAAAAAAAACAGGTTCTCCAAAAACTCGATGACTCCGTGGCTTAGTTGGTTGGTAGTAGCCCTGCCTTCGAAGCGAGGGGTCCCGGGTTCGATTCCCGGCCGGGGCATACTTTGTGTGGTGAGCATGAAGGTTGTTCTCGGGTCTTGGGTGTTGCGCAGCCAGTAATTTTTAACACTGGAACCATAAACATGACACGGATTCCAAGGCTGTACAATACTGCGTTGTACATTAATGGGTCGTGCATTATGTTGCTTGTACATCACTGTTGTGTTGTTTCCCATTTTTGGTTTACATTACATTTGTTAGGTTATGCTTTTATTTATGTTGTATGAATTAGAAACTGTATAAAGTAGGTAAAATGCCAGGCCCAGAATTATTATCAAGTCAAGGACTTCGTCTTGATGGCCGAAGACCCAATGAACTCCGACGGATAAGGTGTAAACTAGGTGTATTTACTCAGCCCGATGGCAGCGCATATTTGGAACAAGGAAATACCAAGGTTTTGGCTGCAGTCTATGGCCCTCATCAGGCAAGTCTTAATTCTATGATACCTAGTTAGAGGACTGCTTCGCTATTTCGTAATTGAGACAGTTTCTGTTAGAAGTGGTGGGAAGATCACGTAGAGTTCGGCAATACTTTGCTGTTGCAGGTTTGATTCTGCATAGATAAATGTTACACCATTAAGTATATCAACAGATATAAACATCCTAACAACTTTAAGAACTGATGACTCTAGAAACGACATCAAACACCAAAATCAGTCACTAATATTTATCTGTTATATCTATGATTGAAAATGTATTAATTCTTTTTATGTAATATAAGTAGCCTAAGTTATAAAACATCGGCTATCTGATAGTGAAAGTCCCATCAAAACTGGTCCAGCCGTTTTGGGATTTTTTTAATTCATTATGTACCATATAAACTTTCAAATACATTTAGTATTATGTTGTTTGTTGTAATGTACATTGACATTACATCCAAATACTTCAATGTTATTTATTTGAATCGATGTAAAATTTACTTGTTTTCATGAGCTTTCATAACACTGATTCAGGTATTTTTCCATTAGAGCCTTATACTGACTAAACAAACATTTTTCAGGCATCAAAATCAAAAATGTCAACAGATGGCGTTGTTGTAAACTGCCAATACAGTATGGCCACATTCTCTACAGGTACTAATAAAACTAAAATTATCTTCAGAAAAATTATTACTAAAATTATTCTTATAATATGAAATTTATGAATAACAATTAACTTACCAATATATTCCATTCTTACAATTTCAGGTGAAAGAAAGAACAGACCAAGAGGTGATCGCAAATCTATAGAGATGTCCCTCCATCTGAAGCAAGCACTCACAGCAGCCATCAAGACAGAGTTATATCCACGCTCACAGATTGATGTTTACATTGAGGTTTTACAAGTAAGGAAAGTGCTTGCCCATGCACATAATCTACTCCACCATACCCCCTCAGCTATCTCACAGACTAGTTGCTCAGACCCCTTTGGATGTAATAGCTACCTATTAAAATTTACTGTTTTATACAGGCAGATGGTAGCAACTACTGCGTTTCCGTGAACGCTGCAACCTTGGCACTGATCGACGCCGGTATCCCGCTGAAGGCGTACGCGTGCGCGTGCAGCGCCTCGATGTCGTGGCGGGGGGCGGAGCCCGAGCCATTGCTGGACGTGGGACACGTGGAGGAGGCCGTGTGCCTCACTGTGGCCTCTCTGCCAAGCACTGGTGAGTATTATGCTACCTGTGTAGTTTTACTCAAACAATAATAGACCGAGCATAGGTGGCTCTCTTTCTGGTACAAGTGAACATTGTCCTGTCTCTTTCTAGTACCTTGACAGATATAAGAAACTGGTCTAACTGGCCTGAATGAGTATTCTGTTGAAATATGCAATATTTTTAATGAAAATCTTAACCTTTATCATTGGTTTCAGGCAGCATATCCCTTCTGGAGTTGTCACACCGGCTCCACATAGAGTACTTTGACTTGGTCCTGAGCAGAGCAATGCAGGGATGTAGAGATATTGAGGTAATTAGGAATTAAAGCTTGACAGTTTAATCAAAAATTTATTAAAGTTGACGAGGCGATCTGATGGCCCACCTGATATTTAGTGGTTACCGCCGCCCAGAACAGTGATACGTACCTTTCCACCGGAACACAGTAATGCGAGCACTACTGCTTGGCGGCAGATTTGGCGGCTGGATGCGAAAGGAGCAACCAAAAGTAGAGAACTTTTCGTTGCTCCTTTCGCATCCAAGGCACACATGTATTCTAAGGGCCATCTACAGACTTGGTTGGCAACTTGGTTTCCCAAATAAGATATTGGTAAATGGAATCTTTCTGTTACTATAAGTTTTCATACTTTGGTTAGCTTAGCTTGGTAAATCACCACAACAACTATCCTATTTTTCATGTTCTGTAAATCCTTACAGAAAATGAAAAATGTGTAGAATGGAGTTTATATATCATGTTCGCCGATGTTGTACATTTTTCTTGGCAAATTAAAAATCTTCTATACTTCACAGCTCTGTTTTACCAAAACCCTCTTCCCCTTTTCAGGTAATATTAGACAAAGCTGTAAGAGAACACATGGCAGACGGATGGACGAAACAAGAACCAGCGAATGTATGAATAAATTATATTTTTTCTAAATATTGACTTGTGTGATTTCCTACAAATTATATGATACTCAAAGTTTATATTAGTAGTCGGAGAGAGTGATGTTAAGATGAGTAATTATTAATTAGGAAAAAAATCCTATATTGTAAATGATGATCATAAGATTGTATTGTTTACAGATGACACCTGTTTTATTTAAATTGGACAACTCGTAATTTACTGCTTAATGATAAGAATAAAAAATGTGTAATTTGTTTTGCCTAAAATAGTAGGTATTAACGTTAAAAGTAAGTATGATTTGTTAGATCTCTTGGATACCATAACGATATTTTTACTTTGACAATAAGCAGTGAGCATATTGATGAATTGTCGAAGACTGTTCTTTAGCATTCGCCGTTTAAAGACCTGCCTACTCACACACAATGCCACAAGGGTTGTTTATTTCAGTTACTTTACTTTTTACAGCAAATTAAAATATCCAATATCCAATAAAATTACCAAGTCTGTACAAATTTAAAATAATTTTCTACACTAAAATGAAACAATGTCCCATAGACTTACATATTTATTAGAGATCTGAACAAAATAAGAAATTAAATTAATATGTACAGTCTATGTTAAAACTAACTAAATAAGAGGTAAGTTAATAGGTACACACATGCATCCTGAATGGTAAAGAAAAAAAATATTAATAATGAAACATAACATGTTTTATGGCAAACAAAATAACGACAACAGTCAGCGAAAAGTTAGCGTAACAGCGTAGTATTTTGAAATACGGAAAGAATAAAATATCTCGGATGTAAATTCAATCAGTCCACATCCGTTTAAAACATTGCACAGTTACAATAAATAAAGATACTATATTGTTTTTTATAATTTCTTTTAACTTGTCCCAACCGCCAATCAAAATAATCTTAACCAATTAGTGCTTGCAAAATTAAATAATCCATATCTTTATCAAATGCCGGCGTTGAGCTTTATGTTGTCTTATATGAGACCACGGCGGTTAAATGGTTAATAGGTACACACTGGCATGTACAATGTTAAAGAAAAAAAATCTTTATAATGAAAAATAAACATGTTTTATGGAAAACAAAATAACATCAACAGTCAGCGAATAGTTAGAGTAACAGCATACTGAAATACAGAAAGGATAAAATACCTCGGATGTAAATAAAATCAGTCCATCCGTTTTATAACATTGCACGAGATACAATAAATAAAAATACTATACTTTTTAAAATAAATAAAAGTACATAAACTTGTACTATCAACGAAACATCTCCAATTAAAAACTTAATAAAATATTGCTACTTTCAAGCTATATTAACTATTATATTAAAAATAGTAAAAAACTCTGCAACACCAAGTCACATTACAATATCAAATACAATATTGTATATAAGTTTATAACACAATAATTGCACTCTAACATGTCCGTGTAAAAGTCGGCTCAATATATTATGACATGAAAAACAACTACGGCCCATCACATAAGTTTCGAATGATAAAATTTATCCACGACAATTCTATCATTCTACTCTGTGGCAATAGGCTATTTTAAATACGGATAATATCTTAATCAAACACCGAGTTGCTAAGGCACTCCTACTATACAATATAGGAAAATTTTTATGCGTAAAGCAAAAATACACTGGGATCATTAAATAAAGTAACTAAATAATGTAATTTCGTTCACCTATGCATGATAAAACAATCAATTCCAAAGGATACCTTAACTTACGAATAATACGAATAAATGTTTGTCGTCACGTTTCTATGGCGTTTTTATGCTATGTTATGTGGTAGAAAAGTCTAAGCGTGGATTGTGAATGTGGGGACTACTGCTCGACCGCAGTCTTTTGACTAGGCACGTCCGCCGACACATCTGGAACAAATAACCAATGTGATCTCATCACTGGACACGAATAGTACTGATGTCGTTTACTTGAAAATGTTGAATATAAAATGCATACCATTATTCGTCTTGTTAGGCGAATTTTGTGGCGAACTGTTCTGCGATTCGCTTGTGCTGCCCTCTGCGTCGTTGGTCTCGCCGGCGGAAGACGTCGCCTGTGTGCAAAATTTTGTTTTAGACACAGGTTTAAAGTTTATTTTAAAAAGTGGCGTTCTTATGTAATTTTTTAAGAATTCAACGAAAATAATATATTTTGACTTTGAATAAGAGAGAGAGACAAGAATGGCGGTGCACTCACCCGTGGCCTCATGTTGTTTCGCAGCGGTCTCGGCTTGGGTCCCTTCGGCTCTTTGGCCGGGTCGAAGTGACAGTCGAATATCTCAATCAGTTCCTTTATGTCCTCCTCCTTGGCGGACACGGATAGAGACCTCAGTTGCTTCTCTAGCCCTGAAAGTTCAACAGAATATATTAATAAGTGATCGAATCACAGTTTACAGTGCTTCCCATGCCCATAACATCAACAATACAACTTACACAATACAATATTTATTTTCAACAATACAAAAATACAACTGTTTAGTTTAGGGTCTAAAGTATTATGCGCTTAACCTTTGTATCCTGGATTTATGATTTCTTGTGTTTAGACGCCAGTGCTCTTTATTCCGGCAAAATAAAGTTACATACGCAAAAGTTAAGAATATGAATTTCAGTATAACATACTATAATTTTTAAATTTTTAAAATACAATTTTATTTACTCGACTATATCCTGTATACTTGTTGAAGAAAACCTACGACTAAGACTTATCGAATTGCTGATGTTGTGGGCGGAGGTAACCATTTAATATCAGATGGACCTTAAACTCATTAGATATAAAAATTCAATTTCAATTGGTATATAACATGCATAATATGTGTTACCTGCAAGCTGGTTCTGTTCCCAGGAGGTCTGCAGCTGCGAGTACAGAAGGCCGGCGTCGGCAAGCAGGCGACGCAGCTGCGTCACGCGCTTGCGCTCCGGCCGCGCGGACCGCAGCAGCGGTGCGAACACCGGCCGGAATGTGTTCTGTCTGTTAAAGACCAGAGACTTTATACAAGTGACTGATTAAAAAGAACAGAGGCAGTCATGAGGACTGCCGACAGATGTGAAGACTCAAAACAATGAAATACATGTATACAGGCCGCTATACTACGCGTCGCTAGTCACGTGCATGTCGAGGTCATCGGTGACGCGAACCCAAAGTTTCCCCTACCAAAAATGGCTCGACTAGTCGACTAAATAAATTTTCACTTCAAAAATATAAAAAAAAACTCGACTTCAATAACGTCGTCCTTTATTTCTCGTTGTTCGCACTTGGCTAACAGAGAGTACTTGCACAGACATAACCTTGTAGCCAGGATCATCCAGCAACTTGCATTCAAATAGATCTTGTAGTATTTGAAGTGCTGTACTAATTTCTCGTTGACATCACAATCCCACATGACGTTAATCTTGTGAAGGCCGAGGAAGAAAAGTTTATCAAGAACCTGGTCTTGGCCCACAAGATAACCGCCGTGCGGCTTGTGGATTCTACGATTATCGTCCCATTAAAAGTTCCGGTGAACGGACTTATAGCGAAGAGCCTCGATCAACATCTGAAGAGGGTCTCGGCTAGGCGTTTGGATAAGGGCCAGATACAGAAGGCAGTACTCCTGGACACGGCACGCTATAACAGGAGGTTCCTCTCTCTGCAGCCCTAGCCACCGACGTTTGGTCGTACTCCGCGGACAGTGGTTTTCCATTTTTATACACAGTAGAACATCGATAATCCGAAAAACGTTTAGTAAGGCGGTGTCGGATTACAGTACTGTTACCGAAGTACCTACCTTATATTCCGCGGTTTTTTTATTAAAAGGACCATGTACTATTTCGCCCGACTTGACTGATTTCTACTTCGTTGTATTAACTTCTTCCGAAAATTTACGGGAATAGTCGGGAATCGAAGAAAACTGAAGGAACATTTTCTATGGGATTTGGCCACCATATCGTTTGATAGACGATGTCATAGTGAATCAAGAAAAGAAAACATCTGTCGGGTCAGCTAGTGTATTTATAAAAATTGAAAACACGCTCAAATACGAGCTCTACGACAGTAATGAAAAAACACCATCCGTTATCAATTATCATATAAAATGTTACTAAGACAATATGGTGAGCAAAAGTGATGGTGCACCGAACAAGTTGCAACATGCATTTGACGAAGATGTGCCGTAATAAACGTGTTTGATGTATTTTAAAAGGCATGTCGGATTACAAGGATTGCTGAATAAGACAAGGTCCCGAATATCAAGGTTATACTGTACAGTATAACCTCGAAAACCCGGTTATGTTATAGTAATTTTGTAGCG
The DNA here is from genome assembly GCA_921293045.1 of Aplocera efformata. NCBI lineage: Eukaryota > Metazoa > Arthropoda > Insecta > Lepidoptera > Geometridae > Aplocera > Aplocera efformata. Next base: position 4,088,743 of record OV121061.1, read on the forward strand.
ATAAATGAGTATATTGAATAAATAAAGTGTCATAATAATATGATCTTTATTTCCATTCAAGCACATACAATAAGATACAATAGGTTTAAAAGACCTGTTTACACAAATTATTACAGGATCTACACAAAATCGTACAAAAGTGTTGTAAAATCCTACATATCCTCCAGGGAACAAAGCATACCTACGGGGCCTAGGCATACAACCAATAAGTACCACTTAGGTACTTTTATTGGTCATATGCCTAGGCATTCATTTGAGTGATGAATGATAATTATACAATATTAGGATAAAATTTAAATTAATTAATGAGTATGCATTATGACAGCCAATAGCAGAGAATGGAAGAAGAAATCTAACTGGATAAAAGCAGGTAAATGATAATGAGTATGCTTAGATTACACTAATAGGGTTTTTTTCACAAGATTACAAATTTATTTACCGTTACACAAAAGTTAATTAATTTTAGCAATTATAAAAAAGTAAATATTTAATAATTACATTTAGTAAGGTTATACTTAAATTATTAATTCCTAATTAATCAAAACTACATAAGTATTAATCGCGTATTAATATGAGTCAAAGCAGAATAAATAATTAAAATATAGGAATACATGTATGTATTACCAATGGCTAAACCTTTATTTATTTAAAATAGAATAGAAGTATGGAAGTGTTAGTGATGACTTATTTTGACTGGTTATCTAATGTATGACTTTTAGCAACTTACTTTAACCAATGACATTTACATTGTCCTCTTTGAAAAATTAAAGATTAACGCAGTCTCCGTTTCTTGTTCTACTATTGCCGGCATAATTCGACGTGTGTCTGTCCATTGCTGCTTGATATAACGACTTTCGTGCTGAGCAGATGGATGTGCGCGTTATGCGAGCGCCAATAAAACAACAAAGGTTGCACGAGTCGTGGATCAATCCACCAGTATGTGGAGCGCGCGTCCAACGCATATACCAATAGTGTACGCACCCTAAGAATCACCCCGTTTTAACCAGCTTTTTAATCAAACTGTTATATATTTCCGAGCCAGGATGCCATACACATTCAGAGACATACAGATGACATCATGTCATCTTTCTAAGTAATCTCTGTGAAAATATTTACCTCTCAAGCAGTTTCTTCAGGTTGTCCAAAGCCTCGAGCTCGGTGTGAACGGGCCGGGCCCAGATACGGGCACACTCCACCATGTCCTGGGAAGCTGAGCCTTCGCCGCTACCGCCCACTTCTTGTTGTTCTCCTGGTGAATAGATACAAAGATTGGAAATGAAGATAGGTCTTGTCATTAATTCCCCAGATTACAATCAATACGGGCACTACTGCTTAGAGGCAAGTTTTGCCGCCAGAAGGCAGTAGCTTCGCTTGTCGCGACATCAAATGAGTAGCATAACTGTGGTTTTTCTGAACAAGGTGCTCTTCACTTGAAGACTTATTAGTCAGGCATCGTGGCACTGAGCGTTAATGCAGTCATTGCAATAGTAAAACAATGTTCATTCAGAGTGGCTTTAGTGATAATTAAATCTTTGTGTGACTTCTTGACCTGATTAATGTTATTATTACCTTGCGCCAAGTGTTCTAGTATCCTATAGGCGGCGGTGGCCCGTTCCAACGCGCTGTCCACAGCTAGCGAGTCGGCGTCAAGCAACACTCGCGCCAGCACTCGCAGAGAAACGCTCTTGACAGTGGCCTTGCACTTGTCCGAAGCTAGGGCATAGCTGTCGGCAAACCCGGCCACAATCGACTTGAAGCGGTCCAGCAACTTGTATCTGGAAACAAGAGGTTTTTTATGTTACCAAACTATAGGACTAAGCCGTTGTCACATACGCCTTTTGCATTAAGTTCAAATACCAGTGGTTATATTTAACAGTTACAGGGGCACTAGAGTTCTCTGTGCCATAGACAGAACTCTCTCTAATTTGTATAGAAGCGGTCATCTATGATGTAAGAGTTATATGATGCAGATACACAACATCAAGATTAAGTCCCAATGAATAAACTATTTGCTTATCATACAGTTTGCCTAGGCCTGTGATTGAACCTGGCACCCTGAGCCAGTCTGTACTCAGCGGTAATTTATATCCATACTGAGGTTTTGCCTGTTTGTTCTGCACTATTAAACCAATAGACCATGAAACTGACTTACCTAGTAAGAGCCTCCAACAGCATAGTGGGGCTGAGGCGGCGCGGCTCGTGGTAAATGAGGATGATGCTCCCGTCTCCCTTCTCCTTCTCCAGCCAGTCCAGGAAGTCAGATAAGGCAGATATCTCAGACTTTGTTTTCAGAATCTGTTGAATTATTATAAGGTGTAATTAGAATGTATAGGGTCTTTTTAGCCTATAATGTTACCCCTGCAGGGACTCTGACCTCGTCTTAATAAGCGAGTATATATAGCATGGGAGCTCAATACTGTATGGAAGAATGTCACATGTCATCGAATTTGAGATTTATGTCTTTGTTTTTTACCGTTTTACGTGCCGATACCCGCCAATTTGTTCAAGCTAACAACTCATTGGTTATCAACCTTCGGATAGAAATTCAGCAGCTGTAGAACATAAAGTGTAATACCTATGTGGTGACGTGACCTTCTCATTTATTTATATTGTTATTTATATTGTTTATTTATTACACACACATCACACCTCATATTACACCTCATATTACAGTCGGTTACAGTTGACATGACCTGCGCACTAGTCGCGCGCATAATGTCAGAACTCTTCTTGGGTCAGCCGCGCGCGCAATGACAACTGTCAGCGCCGCCGCGCGCAGGCTTCAAAAGGTCTCTTCTTGTCTAGCTTTCCTCGACGCAATTTTCCACAATCTAAATTTTTATATTCTGTTTGTTCTACTTTATAATTATACCTCGCACCTTCATAATTGTGTATATAAATTGTGTAAATATATTTCAAGTCAAAAATTGAAGCATTTCATTGGTTCTACTACCACAACCAATACCACACCTAATAACAGGTAAGTAGGTACTTAATATTGAACATCGCAATTTTGTTTGAAATGAAGCAAAAGTTAATAATTTGGGTGAGATGGATTTAGTTTAATTAATTTGCTGGCAAACAGGAAATCAACATATGATAGCAACAGGATGCAAATCAGTTTTTAAATGTTACTGATTTTGTACTAACAGTATCACCAATGATTCATTCACCGGTGACTTGAACTTTTAACCAATATACACTTAAACATTGTGCCAGACAGGAGCAGAAATAAATCTTAAAACATTACGAGTAAAAGTTAGCTCGACAATGCATAATAATATGATGGATGTAATGAAATGTTACTCTCCACCATATGCGTACAATGACCAATCATAATCATGAATCGACATGGTGTTAAACTAAATTATTTTAATGAAACCTGGAAACCTGAAAGTTTTTCTTTTTTTGAAAAGGAATATATTGCAATAGTGTCATCGCAATACCGACGCTACATCGCATGCGCATTAGACGTAACATCCCCGTCTCAGGTGATGGGCACGACGCGGTGCGACTTGGGTCTTCTCGTGAGGACCAAAGTCGTATTGCTGTTATGGGCGGAGTTAACCACTTACCACCAGGTGGGCCTTCAGCTCGTGCCGTCACTTCATCACATAAAAAAAAATCTTTAATACTGCTTGTAGTGATCGTAATCCTTATGTATAAAGAATAGATATATCATTGTAATACAGACGCTACAATTAACAATGATAATGGCTTGCCTTATGAGTATTGGTATCCTTTAACATGCGGTACCGTCCCACAGTGACGACGCGCACGTTGTGACGCCGGCGGGCGCCCGGATTCAGATCTCCGTAAGGCATTATGTATTGAGAGTAAGTTTGCTTCGGAGTATACGCAGCAATCTGGCATATCTGTAACAAGAGATGAAATTCTTTGCAATTTCCTATTTGTAATATAACTTGATGTAATGAGACTTTACTGGCGGGGTTGCGTTTCACATACTGTCACTGGATATCAAGCGACTATTCCTATTAATTTATTTGTTTACAAGTTTCTGGCTTCAATAAGGCCTTACAAGTTTACAATTCTGCTTAAGCCTGACTGTACAGGCATGTGAATACATAGGAATCAAAAACATATTATATAGCATGTCAAAACCAAAACTTTTTTTGACATGTCAAAAAAAAGTTGAATAAAGAAAATCCATTTAAAAATTTCTCAGCAAGTCACATCAAGTATGATTTAAATCTATAAAATGTCATAATATTAAACTCATAGAACCAATGATTAACCAATTCACATGTCAAAAAAAAGTTGAGTAAAGAAAATCCATTTAAACATTTCTCAGCAAGTCATATCAAGTATGATTTAAATCTATAAAATGTCATAATATTAAACTCATAGAACTCAATTGAAATTTTCATGGCCAATACTTTAATGTCAATTTTGTAGCAGGTTGCAATGATTTATTTTTATACTGAGGCCAAACATTATTTACATAAATAGCTTGCTTGATGGAATAGGTTTTTATATTGAACACATAAATAACAAAATCTTCTAGATTAAGTATTAGGAGTACAAATAAGTTTCCGCCGTTTTTTAACACAAATTAAATATTTATTGTAGAAGAACGGTAATATATTATAAATTTATTCAAAATATTGCCCATCACTTGCAACCACTTTTTCCCATCTCTCAGGCAGCATTCGAATCCCACGTCTGAAGAACTCCTTGTCTTTTGAGGTTATCCACGAATCAACCCAATTTTTGGTATCCTCATAAGATGTGAACCGCTGCGCCGTCAGAGCATGTGCTACGGACCGGAACAGGTGATAATCGGACGGTGCAATGTCTGGTGAATACGGCGGGTGGGGTAACACTTCCCAATCAAGTGTTTCCAAGTACTTTTTCACGGGAGCCGCAACATGTGGACGAGCATTGTCATGCAGAAGAATAATTTTTTCGTGTCTAGAATAGTATTGAGGGCGTTTTTCCTTCAGAGCTCGGCTCAATCTCATCAATTGTGTTCGATAGAGGGCTCCAGTAATTGTTTCGCTCGGATTAAGCAACTCATAATACACTACACCTAGCTGATCCCACCAAATACACAGCATAAGTTTTTTTCCGTGAATATTCGGTTTTGCTGTTGATGTTGACGCGTGGCCAGGTAATCCCCATGATTTTCTTCTTTTTGGATTGTCATAATGTATCCACTTCTCATCACCAGTTATGATACGATGTAAAAAACCCTTTTTTTATGTCTAGCTAGCAGCATTTCACTTAAGCATAATCGGCGTTCAATATCTCTCGGCTTTAATTCGTACGGAACCCAATTTCCTTGTTTATGAATCATTCCTAATGATTTTAAACGATGTGAGACTGCTTGCTGAGTGACTTCTAATGTTAGAGCAAGTTCTTTTTGTGTTTGAGATGAATCTTCCTCCAATAATTCCTCCAATTCTGCATCCTCGTAAATTTTTGGCCTTCCACTGCGATCTTTGTCTTCTACGTCGAAATCACCATTTTTAAACTTTTGAAACCACTCTCGACACGTTCTCTCACTCAAAGCAACCTCACCATATGCTTCTACGAGCAATCGATGCGCCTCAGCAGCAGATTTCTTTAAATTAAAGAAGTAAACTAATATTTCCCGCAAATGACGCTTACTTGGCTCAAAGTTTGACATTTTCAACTTATAAAAATTATATTTTACCAATATTATTGTAAATCAATGATATTAATAGGTTATGTTGTTCTTGAATGTCCAAACTATTTTTTAAGCCGGTTATCATCTGCGAAAGCTAACCGAAACTCCGTGCCGCGCCATCTACAATAAAACGGCGGAATCTTATTTGTACTCCTAATAGTAACAGTGAGTGACATCACTGTAGCTAGAATTTTGGTCTGTCTAAATACAGGACATCAAGAATCAATTTGTTTAATACCGAAAATAGCACGAATACATCTTTTCTGTATTACAAAGACATGGTCAATTAGCACTACGACCCCATATGAGTATTCGCTATTACGATACGGAAGTATCGTAATAGCGAATTGACATATCCGTAATAAGCTATGACGTCTTTGGACAGAAGAAGTGCTATGTCTCAGTGGATACACTATTGATGATTGCTGGAACACACGTTTGGGTGCTTGGCGTTATGTTTTTAACTTGGGGGTAGAAACCCGGGCATTTTTCCTACTACCGTGTTATGGCTTTCTATGGAAAGAAAACATCTAGAGACAGCCATACATGAACTGGAAGCTTCAACTCATTAAGACTTAGATGTTTTCCAATAGATAATCAACAGATCATATAGATCAATTCCATAAAAGAACATCTCATGTGCATATAACTTCGATTGTATTTTTTTTTAAACAGGTAGATTTTACGCGACATATTGTACTTAAAAGGAAAAGATTCAAGTCGCATCACGTTGTGCTCGTCACCCGAGATGGGAATTTACGTCTCATGCACCTGTGGTATCACCTGTACCTACACCCTTCCACCGGAAGCTATACGATAGCATCACTCCTTGGCGGCAGATTAATAAGAGGCAGTACTTCTCCGGACGCACTTGGCACAAGTTCTACTGCTTCTTTAAGTTGCTCTTAACGAACCACGGTTTACGTTAACACTACACTAAAGGATTCTCACAAAAGGACGCGAGCAACTGGACTCCCAAAAATTACAATAGATAGCTCCCATATGAACAATGACAGGTAAATTTTACGAAAATGTAAAAACCCCCGTCTTGGTGTACTGATAGTGTACTGATGAACATCAAATGCCTCAACGGACCTTCATAAATTATAGCTAAGAAACATCTCGACCACGCCAAATTTCAAGGGAAAAAACCGCATCCAAATCGGTCCATTTGTTTGGGAGCTACGATGCCACAGACAGATACACAGTACAGACAAAAAAAACACCCCTTTTTAACGTCTGGTGTTAAAAATAGCAATATAGAAGGGCGGTAGAAATGGGTATGGGAGCAGTACTTTTTCTAGACTAATTCCGTACAAACATGTCAACTGCCACAAAAAAAAAAAAAAAACAAATGTATTATACCTTGCTTAAAAACAACATGTATCAATATTGAACTCAATTCGGGTTCAGAGTGCATGTGAATTATTATGACTGTAGAAACGCGAGCACAAATTCTCTAATAGAATAAGTGTCCTCGCGAATTGAAGATGATTTGTGAGCACTATTGCACGTCCTATTTGAATAAGCAAATACTAAGACGTGTTTGAAGGGGGAAGCTTGTTTTCTTGCGACTGTTTCACACTCAAAACAATACGCATAGAAAATCACCAGCCTTTCATTAAAATTACCGGACTACGGCAACCCAAAAGGAGAGAATTTCAGCCAGTATAATATATGTATGTTCATCTGTTCGCGCATAATTTATGAGCTATTTATCATTTGACAAATGAGGTATCGTAAGAAACGTCTTGATCGTCCGCTGGGTAGTAGATAGCCGATTCAAGACAACTTTATGGAAATTATCAGGAATGGCGGAAATAGTTCGAATCAGTAACTCGAAAAATATCTAATATTTTGAGTTGATCCATTTCAAACCAACTTACGAAAAATTATATATTTTCTCTTTATAATATATGTTTTAAATTGGGTTCTTATGGGTAACATTATTATGAATTATAATCTTTTTTTTATAATCTCATTCCTGGCTTAGGCCCTAGTAGAATGTGTAGATATCTTGAAACGGGTTAATTTAGAGGCCCCACGAACCGGCAGCCATATTTCAAACAGAAAATGTGTTTCCTTACCACACTGTCGAACAATCGATGGCCAGCATTCTTGTTTATATATAATGTTCAGATATTACAATGGCGTTCGATCCCAATATGATTATATACCCTGGTTCTTTGGCCTCAGCCAAGAGCAACCTACGAAAAGCCCTAAATGGCTTTGTTAAATTTTTTCTGTGTATTTTTTGTGTATTCTTTTAATTCCTGTTATTTATTAATTTGTATTATTCTTGTTATTCTTTAGTTGTAAATGTATTGTTATAATAATGTTATCAAAAGGTTATCAAAACTACCAACACTATCAACACGTTCACACAATGCATGCTGTATCACTAGTACTAGAAATTACATTGTTATACAATTGTCAGGTCAGTGTATATTTCTATTTATGAAACAAATAATAAAAAAATATTCAAAATAGTAATAAGTATTGTTTTAAAACTTATTACATTCTTCTCTCCAATTATAGCTTAATAATTTAACTCTATTAGAGAGACTTTTCCAAATAATAATAATAAAATCGGTCTGAGACTAGTAGTAAATTTTTATTACGAATCTTGTTTACGGTTTTTGAGAAGTCAACTTTTAGTATTTAACACTATAAATTTTATTTTTATGACCGACCATTCATTATTCTTAAAATAGTCTGGTGACTAATGACAATACAACAACCACTCGACTGCATTTAGTGACTGCTATACCTACATTTCTCAACACAACATATATGTATTCTTAAAGTATGTATAATCTAAGAAATACACAGATTATGGCGTAATTCATGTAGCAGTGACTATACAAAATGCTTATTGATCATTCATTTATTGATCTCAATTGACATAATGTATTCCTACTAATATTAAAAACGCGAATCCAAACGATGCATGAATGGATGTTTGTCCATGAATATTAAAGACATTGTGGTGATAATTACCTCGTCAATAAGCCTCCGTCCAGTGGTGTCCATGTCCCAGCCGACCAGCGAGTACTTGCCAGGGGGCAGGCCTGCTGGCTTCTCAGCAAGCGCCGGCGGGAGCTCCACCGGCGCCTCCACCTCGCTTCCATTCACCTTCGCCTCGGTAACCATTGCCATCAACGCTGCTTACCTAACTGCCGGGGGAGTTTATTCTGATTAGTGCAATTAATTTGTTGGTTGAGGTCAAAATTATTTCTCTTATATATTCTCTATTTGCCATCAGAAGCAGATGATAATTTATAAGCCATGTATTCTTTACAACCAACTTCCGGAGGAGGTTATCAGTGGGATTGATTTTTAGTTAACCTCGGTTCTCAGTCATTTAGGAACCCATTTTGAACTTGTACCAGTTATTTAGAGAAAGTATACTCATATACACAGACACCACTGTTGAGATAATTGAGGTATTGGCAACATGGAAATATAAATATATTTCAATCTGAATCACATATAGAACCTGAAGTTCTAATAATTGTAAAATAATGTTACAATATTTTATTTTATCAGATGTTTAAATGAATAATAAATTATCCAAAATTTTAATATAAAAATTCCTGTATTTTTTACCTAAAATGCTTTCACATGAGTGTTGAGAATATGTGAAAGTTAACTGATTTTAAGGATCCCATGCTTGAATTATACTTGCTGAAAGTATAGGAATTAACTTATACAATTTCATGGGGACCCTCCCCATGGAGGGTCATATAGTGATTTGAATAAGTGCTAACATTAGTAATAATAATACATGATATTGTAGGTATACATATTTATTTAAAAAAAATTACGTTTTCAAAAAGTTTTTAAGGAATTCGGAAATAAAGTACTTTGACTTCATGTATTGTTTGGACAAGAGGTAAACAAATCAAACATTTAATTTCCAGTTCACCTTTAGTTGCATCAATATGATTGTTTACATGCATAAATAACCTTCAACCTTCTTATAAATGTACCAATTAGCTATCACCGAAAGAAATCAATTTTGAGGGTATCCCGAAATATGTACAGGTTGGGAGACTCAAGTTCCGATTTTATATTGAAAAAAAATGGAATCTTTCTAAAATTGTCTTTCTAACAATATATAATATCACATTAACGCGATGAACAGCTAAATAACCGGACCGGCATGAAAAATATCGATCATGAGAGACAACAAATCGTAAATCGACTGGCCATCTTGCCATCTGCTTGCTTACCAAAAATAATGACACATCACATTTGATCACATTCTTGAGTGCCTGTTATGCAGAAATATCCCTAAAATAGACATTATTTAGCAAAAACAAAAATGTAGGACACGTGGCGGTCTTCATACATTTGCCCCACCCAGCTCAACAAATAATTAGATAATCAACTCACCAACAAGTAATTGTGACGACTAAATGTTGATAAACAATTATGGCGTAAATAAAACGCTCTACAAGAATGCGAAAGTGCCGAAAAGTAAATGAAAATTGAAGTAAAAATATCACAAAATCTCAGCACGTGTGCGGCAAATGGCAAAACCGCAATAGTGCGAGGACAAACACATAGTTTGAAAATTGCTTGTTTGCTTGTGATTGCTTGTACTCGAGCAATTTGAAGATTCGAGTTCTTAATATTAAGTTAAAAAAATTAACAATGACATGCATCATTGTTAATTTTTTTACACATACATTTCAACTATAGTAGTTTAAACTATCTTTACATATAATAAAATAGTAAACTGGCCGTGTATATCTGATTAAAGATTTTTATCTGGGACTGGGAGACGTGGTGTTTTCTTACGTTCTATAACATATACTTAGGTATGCGCGTTAGGTAGGTAGGTAGCGTTATGCGCGTACAAACATACAGACAAACATAAAAAAAACCAATGGTGTTTTCTTACGATCTAAAAAAACTAATGGTGTTTTCTTACGTTACTTAGTTTTCTTACGAAAACACCATTAGTTTTTTTTTTATATTTATCTGTATGTTTGTACGCGCATAACGCTGAAAACACTGATAGCAATTAAAATCTAGGTGCTTTCACCAAAATGGACCCGCAAAATAAAATTAAAGTGTGAATTAAAAATTTTGAAACGTTGATGACATCCCATATAAACTTATTACTTACCAAGCTGCCTGTAAAGCACCTCATTTGCTAGATGGATAGTGATGGAGAGCTCCACGGGGATAACGCAATGGCCGAAGCATAGATCAGCGACAGTACATAAAGCTTGCGACTGTTGATTTCGAATTTGCTGGTATTTTCTACATCACTATCAAGATAAATTAGTGAAAGTCTTTTCAAGAATATGCAGCTCAACAATAATAGCGAACGAACTAATATTACGGGAGAATGTTATGAATCGATGCTTGCTAGATATCTAAGACACAGCCACGTCTATAGGGGACATCCTATGTCGCTGTATGGTATGATAACTTTAAAATGCGAACGCATAATGAATTACAATCATTGGAAATAACTAAAATATTGCGGCAAAATCTCTTAATTGATAACAGAACATCTTGCAGTATTTGAATGAGTCCGACCTAGCGTAGACGATGGTTTGGGGATGTTTTTGGAAGATTCATTATAAAAAAACACCGAGTGTGTTTTTTTAATGTTAACGATATGACGGGACAAACTGAAGGCCCACCGGATATTCAGTGGTTTACTCCAACCATAACAACAGCAATACAAATTAAATACTCTCCAAGCGAAGCAGAAAAAGGCCCAAGTCACCTTCCGTTGCGCCCCTCACCCGAGACGGGATTGTTACATCTCATGAGCATGCAAATGCACGACTGTTTGAAGGCAGATTACCAGGTGAGGAGGCCATACTTCCTCGGGCTAACTTGCATACGTTCTACTGCTACTTTTATGTTGCTCCTTTAGCACCACCCAAGTGGTACGCATAGGGACTATAAGGGTATTAATCTACAGATGTGAGCAACTAGACCCCCCAAATCCGTACGAGAAAATCATTTCTCACCAAAGTCATGTTGGCCCAAATACGTAACCAAAATAAAGTTGCTACATTGTACATGGAAATACAACCGCCCATACAATGTTTAAAATCCCATATAACTTGGAAAGTACGGAAAGCCCAGTTTGCAACATTTATAGAATCAGCGACAAAGCAGTGATTGCTACGTAGATTAAGGGATGACTTCACCCGTACAATGACAACCCGTAAAGCTGTTAAAGCGGTAGAAAGAACTTTGCGAGTCAATAAACAAGATGATCGCCCTATAGGTGGCGATTTCTCCTCTGTGGTGATTTTAAATAGATATTACCGGTAATACATCGAGGAACAAAATGAAAATAACGCACGTCTCTCAAGAGTCTGTGGCGCAACGTTATATCTATTCATTATTTTTATTAAACAGATTCAAATTGTTACAGATTTATAAAGTTTTTTTTACTGACAGATTACAACAATAAAAAAAAATCTGGGTGTTATTTTACTTAACCCTAAGGCTTAACTTTGTAGCTAGTGTAGTGATTAGATAAGTGAGAGTGATTTTTGTACAAATAAATATCATAACTAATTCACTCTCAATTATCGAGAGTAGGCCGGTGTCCCTGCAGTGGGAACATTAGAGGCTGTTACGGAACTAACTCACAAGGATATCCACAAAACTGTGTTTGATATATCAAGACTTGTATAAACGATATAATTTAGTTTTGTAGTGGCAGTTCAGATTTATTTCCGAGTCAATATATACATATATGATATTGATTATACTTATTTTTATAAAATAAATTCTTCACAGTGTAATTCTAATCATTCTTTGCTATACGTAATTGCATCTCAAATGTCGTTAATGTTTTATGTAAAATGAAATATAAAAATAATTAGTTTTTTAGAATCAGAATTAGATAAACCATTTTAGTGCATACCTTTTTTATTTATTTTAAAGAAACCATTGGCACAAAATAACAGCTTAAATGACAGTACCAGACCTTAATATCTTATATTTCGAGTAACAATGCCACAAATTATAGGTATTGTAAATGATTGCTTCTATTTACCAATTAAGTGTAAAAAAGGACGTCCCTATACTTGTTAAAACATTGTTGTGCGTTCGGAATCGAAAGAAAGAAGTTAAACTAGCGGAACTGATCAAACATTAAAACGAAATGATTTATTTTTTATTTGTTCTAAGCTTATTATAAAATCAAATAAAATTAAAATTCTTTTTTCTTGATTTTGTTTTCTTATTCTGTTTTACTTCAATGATTACTAAATTCGCGTCAGGAAAGTAGCAATTAACAATTTATAACAAGTGAACGCACTTAGTGCTGCCAACACCAAAATAAGAGTTGTTCATTTGAGTTAATTATTCTGCATAGCAAGGTATAGCCGGCATTCCAAATCATCATAATATGATATTATCATTCTTATCCCCACATTTATTTTTAATGACGTTTATAATTACAGTATGATATTGTATGGAAACACTTTTTTAACCGACTTCAAAAATTCGGAAGTTTACATATTTTACATTTTATGTATGTTCGGGCATAACTCTGTCATTTATGGACGGATTTGCAAAATTCTTTTTTTATTTGAAAGGATATGCTTTCAGATTGATTCCATAATATTTTTTTTATCAAAATTAGTTCATTATTTTTTATTTTTCTTTTTATCGCGGGGCGCACTTCATGTTTGTACCTCTTAGCGTGCCAGTTCGATTTGAACTTACCCAGATTATAATAACCAAGAAACAATTCAGGCCACTTTCTCTATTTTGACGACTTGCACTAAGTTACAATAGCAGCACTGGTTTTGACAGCTTACCTGACGAACCTGATAGATGATGACACACCAACATAATTTGCTCAACAATCCGAGTAGCTTAGTGCTGCCAACCTCATGCTTCCAAAGCTAAAAGGCACGCTTTCTTTTTCACACTTTCATAAATTCAATTATATTATTCAATCAGAATATACATTATGATGTCTATTTTTATTCATGAAAGCTTATGCCAGGATTTATTTTAAAAACCAACACACTACCAAATAATGTTTACGATTAGTGCGTTTTAGTAACTTGATTTTGCACTGTATTAACTTGATTTGCCCTAATAAAGATAGATAGAGTTAGCAGCCCAGTACCAGCCGCGATTAAAGTTATGATAGTAGTGGTGTGCTATCCTCCCTTTTTTCGTTCTTTCATAATTTATTTTTAAATGTATTGAATTTCTGTTATAAAAATACGTTGTTTAAAATGACTGAGAATATACAAGAATACATGGATCAAATTACCTTAGCCAGAACGGAAATCAGGAACTTGAGGTAAACCTTAGATACTGGCATATAACGGACACATTCACTGTAATAAAATACAATTTTTATCTTACTTTCAGACAGCAACTAACCGCTCTAAAACATGAGCACCACAAGGAAATCAAAGCTCTAAAGAATATGCTTGAAGGCTTACGCTGTGCAAGTTGTGCCGAGATAGGTATATCCACTATATTGAGTTATTGCTTGTGAGAAAGAAAAGAACTTTTACTTTAATGAATTCTGTAATTTCAGCAACAACATTAGTGACAAATCACAGGGAGCAAGTCGCCAACAATCCAAATGCTGACTGTATTCCATTTCGGCCTATAGGAATTATCAAAACCACATTTCAAACTAAACGTGGGGTACCCCGACAAACGTCAATCATGGCCAATTCTAAAGGCACGGTGGAGATAGATACTACAGTATTCACAAACCCTGACCATGCTATGTATGGATTGGAAGAGTTCTCTCATATGTGGTAAGATTGAATTATTAAAAATAAACACATTCACTGTGTTACAAGTGGGATGACATACACATAATACTTTGGTTTGAATTCCAGTAAAAAGTTATTGGTGTCATTGGACCACCCAACTCAGAATTTTCATTATCAAAGGATAAGGGGCGCATTTAACGAAGCCTACAATATTGGTTGTTGGTCTTATCATTAAAAAGGACTGTATTGTCATTTGAAACCATAAAGTAAAAGTGAGCCAGCTAGATGTGGGCCTATTCCAGAGTGTGCTAGCTGCACAGACTTCCGATGCAGCTATCATGCTTTATAGGTCTACATTAAAGCTGGTTCAGGGTCCATACAATGTAAATGGAGTGACCGATGGGACTGTCATAGTCTTAAGAAAAAAAAATTTGAATAAAAAAAAATACAGAGTTGGAATTTTTACAGTAGGCTATAAATCAAAATAATTTTGTTAGTAATTTTGTTAAAATATAAAATAACACCTAAATCTATCAGTTGATTAATGATGGATTTAGGTGTTACTTTGCAGAAGTCTATGTTAAGATGATCTGAAAAGGGGCAATATTTATGACTCCATGAAAAGAGACTGGACCAAAATTCAGTTTTGTTGCAGCTGTTGAGTGAAAAGCTTCTGATGTCTGTAGAGAGGTGAAACATTGTGTTGATTCTATTTTTGAATAATTACTATTTGTATTGTTGAGTGTGTACAAAATATTATACCTTTTCAGATCATCTTTTTCTTGTCTGTTTGTACCAAGGTTTGTTGGCTATAATAATTTACCACCAACCATTCCATATCTTTCCAGGATAATGTTCCACTTCCATCAAACAGAGAGCAATAGCGTCCCAGCGATGGTGTCGCCGCCGAGACTGCGCGGCGCGAGGCGCGGTGTATTCTCAACGCGGTCTCCGCATAGACCCTGCCCCATTGGACTGTCACTTGTGAAGATTGTCAAGATTGAAGGTAAATGCCACTCATTTTTAGCTTTTTTTTCATATGCGTATCGGTGGCCTTCTACTTTTGAAGAACTACCCTCAGGGCCGTCTCTAACCTATTGAAGGCCCTGGTCACATAAGGAACACATAGTTGTCAAATTGAATTACTTACAATATTCAAATAAAACTAATTAAATTATATAAAACCAATAAAAGAAACATAGTTAATACTAAAATTTCTTAAGTTTGGGGATCTAATTCTTATGCTGGAGGGGGGTGACTAGGCCTACACTGACTTCCCGCATAAGGTTTAACAATGGGAAACCATGCACAATACATATGCATGGTCTCCCGTTGTTAACTGTACCCTACCCCAGCCATCCCAACTCCCTCATGTACTGGAGAAGGACTCTAGGTTCTTGTTGGCAGAGCTGTTTCAGCGTTTGCATTGTTTGCAAATATATTGTTTGGCAATGAATTGGATACTAATAATGCGGAAGCGGAAGCAAAGAATGTAAAGTATTGAAATCTGTTTTCTTCGATTTTTAAATCAGTCAATTACTTTATAACAGCTATGAATATTTTTTACTACAAGCAAACTGCTATCTGCTTTAGCATGTTGAAGCCCTATAATTGATATCCTTAAATAGATAAACTAGTGAAAATATTTTTTCAGGAAATAAGATCCACTTCCTAGGCGTAGACATGGTGAATGGTACCCCAGTGCTGGACATCAAGCCGTACATACCGCAATACGACCACCCCTCGGCCATTGGCGTCGGCGACTTGTCCGACCGACCGCAGACCGAGGGTACAAGCGACGTGGCCGAAATGATGGCGAATTTAAACGTTAATAATGGCGCCAGGTAATTTATTTTATCGACAATTTAGTGGGCTGAATTTACCTATAGCTTGGACATTCCGCACATCTAATTCCAAATAGTAAGATCCTACTAGAGGTAGCGAAAATAAATCAACCCCCCTAAATCAACTAAATGAGTAAAAACTAGAAAAAAGTTTTCCAGTAAACAGACCCTTAAACTTCAATATTTACTATATCTTTTATTTTTATTTTCAGCGTGAGCTTCCGAACGTCCAACCCACTTGGTATAGACACCAGTAGCCCTCTACCCGGCTCACCCTTCGAAGAGATCCTATCACCAGATGCTCAAATACCATCACCGGAGTCAACAGCCAGTGGTGAATTACTGGACTCCAGGGAGGAGTACGAGAGAGGCGCTCCAGACGGCCAAGAGCATTTTACTCCTCAGTCTGCGCCATCTGCAGACACCGTCAGAATAGCACCTTGGATATCTAATCCACCTGCTCAAGTATTTGAAGTGACTTTTACTAGTGAAGCATATGATAGGTTGGTTGAGTTAATCGGAGACCGAGCACCAATTTTTAAGTCGAACATTCAAAGCCTGCTGTCAGAGGATCCAAGGTCCCATTATGTGAGGACGAGGTATCCTGATCATGAGTTTAGCTGTGTGCTCGAAGATTTATCTATAAGTTGTATTTTTGATGCTGGTTCTTCAATTTGCACCATAATTACGGTCAGGAACGCTGATGATATGTAGCGTCTAAAATTGTTATATATTTGGGCATAGATACCGACTACATTGTTTTTTTTTTTTTCAATCAGATGTTGACATTGACATTCGATTTGTTCCTACCAAAGTAGCGCCATCTGGTATTGATGTTGCAAACATGGCCGAAAAGCTCTCCCCTATGCCTATAACAAAAGCATATTACATCTTAGGTCTTCTTCTACCAAATGGGAAGAACCAAAACGCATAGAGTTGTGCCCATCACTGAAAAATGAGGATCGATTTTCTCGATCGAATATAACCCAAGCGAACTTGGCACAAGTTCTATTGCTACTTTTGACTCTGTTATTATTACGAATTTGGCAAGATTTTATCCCTATTTTGTTGTTTTTTTTTGTTTTACCGATTTATGGTTGCAAATATTATGACTTGAATTTGATTATAATGATATATTTTATGAGTAAGTAATACTCGCCTTTATGAAAGGCCTATTTTAATTTAATTGTAAGTAATTATTGACTAATGATTTATGTATTTATTATTATTCTGTCGCACATTAAAGTTTTTGGACACAACATGTTGTTTAAAATTTAAATAAAATAAAACTGAATAGATTTAAAAATATACGTATATTAAAGACTTGATACACTTTTTAATACTTAACTTGTGATCCTTACCTACATGCTAAATTTGTCAAAAAATCTTGTTAATATTGAATGGAATTAAGACTTATCACAGTTTTCTGTGTCCTCTCTTAGAGGAAAATTTTAATATACTTTGGAGGCGCGCGTCTTTTCTTGTCGCTACTAACATTATATATGCTTTTTAAATTAACTGTTCTATATTTTCTTATAAAACAACATATTTCTGCCCGATCCGAAACCACCGACGGATTCAAGAACATCCAATTCAAAGTATCTCAATTCAGCTCCTTTCAAATCTAATACTTTCGTGAGTTCGTTCCATTCCCAAGAAATTACAGGAGACAGTTCCGTCCAGGTTATTCCGTCTACAGAATGACGATATTGGATTTTTAGAAACGTCCCATTTCCCGCGTCTTCTCTCGGGGTGTACTCTATTTTACTTAAAGAATATGTGTCATTCAGATCGAAGGAAAGCGATATTTTGTTACCACTTTCACGATGCGCTTGCCAAGGTTTGTTCCAATCTGTATGCCACCAGTTGCAATCAGTTTTAGCCAAATTGCATACTTCCTGTTTCTTCTGGCATGGAATACTGCAAATTACAGTAACATTCTTTACTGTATTTTTAAACGGTTCCTCTTTGGTCTCAACGACGATCACATAGCTCCATTTGGAAACCCCTTCGCTTTTCACAGATCTTATTCTGAAAGCGTGTTTCGATGCATACTTGAAATCGTTGAAAGTAAACTTGACTCCCAATATGTTACTGAATATTGTTTCCCCATCTCTTTCTATCTCATAGTAAGAAGCGTCATTGTTTTCCCATCGTAAAGTGATTGAAGTATCTGTTGTATCTTCATCGAATGACGTGAAATACCTAGGAGCCTTTAGGCTTTCGATCACAGTTGAATTACTTCCGATTATTTCACTTTTGTTGGAAAATCCCTTAATTTTGATTCGTATTTCAGACTCTGTGACATCAGTATTTTGTAATTTGATGAGCACAAACTTTTGCTTCAACGTTTGATTGATATCAAATTGTTCCAAATACGGATTCACGATAAAATTCTTATCAAAATAGTAAACGTTGTCACTGTTCTGAAATTCTTCTCTAGTGTTCACCTTGTCAATATTAACGTGGCTCTCTTTAATAGTAGCTTTTATCTTTTCAACGTCTTCGGAAGCTATGATCTGTAGAATTGTTTGTCTCTCTTTGACCATACCTTTGTAACTTCCTGTTGTTTTGTGTATATAAATTGAGAGATTTCCTCTCTCATTAGATGCAGGGCCAACGACATCAATGATAGTTTTAGCATACCTCTGATCTAAATATTCTGAAGACTTGCCATCGTCTTCGTAAACTTTAAACATGGTTTTACCATTTGGATACACGGATAAAATTCTGCAATCTCTATTGATTTCGTTGGGATTATTATTGGCGTTGACCATCGGTACAATTGCACCATCTCTAATAAAGACTGGAATTTTCCATAACGGGATTTCTATGTTGTTGTAAATCTTACCACCTTGATATTTGTCACCGGTGAACATGTCGATCCAAACTTGACTAGGATCGGGTAAATAAACTCCATGGCGAACTGGCCCGTTTGAATTTGTTATGTTAGCATACACGGGAGCGACTAACATGCTTGGACCCCACATAAATTGGTACTGAGAATCCTTAGTCAACGCTGACTTTTCTTCTGGATATTCCAGGAACATTGCCCTTATCATTGGTAAGCCTTTAGTAGATTCGTAAGCAATTGTATAGTTGTAAGGCATAAGCATTGATTTCAGTTTGAGATAAGCTCTGTTAATCCCTGTAGCTATGTTATCAAAACTATACGGTGTCTTCTGCTTATTACCCCAACCGTCCATATTTAACTGCAGTGGAGTAAATGTCTTCCACTGGAAATCTCTTATGTTAACATCTCTATCTCCTCCTCCATAGATTCCATCCATATCGGAGCCTACGATTGGAAGACCAGATAACCCTGCCCCAATGTATGTAGGAATATGAAAGCGTATATATTCCCACTTGCCTCCAGTCTGGTCTCCGCTCCAAATGCCTGAACATCTCTGAGTGCCTGCCCATCCATCGACCATTATGATCAATGGTCGTACCTTGCCTTGTGCCCTAGCAACGAATATGTTTTTAGCATTTTCAACAGCATTGAGACCAAATGAGTAACCATCCCCTATCCAGGCTACATCACATTTGAGTGCAACGGTTCCCACATTAACTTCCTCACTCAAATCCCTTTCTCCTTTCTTAGGATGTTCTGGATCTTTTGGTTCCAAGCACGATTCTGTCCACAAAGCGACTTCGACGCCATTCAAATTCGCATATTTTATGAACATTTTCAAATTCTCAATATCTCCTTCTAAAGAATCCGTTTGGCCATAGCCTGATCCGTAGCCATCGTTAGGAACGAACCAACCTAATGGTATATCGTGCCTCTTGTATCGGTCTATCATAGCTCTTGCTGAAAATTGGTAATTATTATTTTCGCCATTTAGTGATTCCAGGACTCCCATTTTATCTTTTATTTCATTAGGTTGATATTTTTTGTAATATTTGCCATCTTCAAAGAGTATAGCTTTGTTGTCGTCTGGTGATACTTGGACCCAATAATCGCGATTGAAAGTGTTCAAATGAGCTTCGTAAAAAGCGTATTCTGGCATGAATATTGGCCTTCCAGTGAGCTCATAATAGTCATTCAAAATATATTTTGGCTCAGCATTGATGAAGAAAAATGCATCGTAATAACCTTCATCATGGTTTGTTTTAACACATTCCTGATTATTCAAACCAAAGTCGTAACATCCAACTTGCCAGGTGTTTCTCAAAACACCATAGCCTTTTGAGGACCAGTAAAACGGGTTGGGAGATGTGACGCCTCCATCTACCCAGTTGTTAGTGTTGACGATGTGTATGGTCTCTCCTTTATGTGTGAATCTACCGTTTTGCATTCCTCCACCGAAGAAATGTTCGTCTTCATATTGTTGCAAGGTTTGTGCGCATGTGGAATGATTGTAATGTATTGGTTCGTTTTCCTTCAACGCCCATTTATCATTCCTTTTATCGTGAACTGCGAATGTTCCTTCTGTTTTGTTAAATATAATTTTAATCTCACTTGTCTGTAGGATATAATGTTGATCAACTTCTTTGATAGTAGAATGATCGAATGAAACTTTGCTATAGTCTTCGACAGCTTTATTGTTGATTTTAGCCACATCGGTTGCATTGTTTGGCATTGGGTAATCTAGGAATTCACCTGATGGCGACATGTAGAACCGAAATACATGGTTGTTGAGAATGTTCAAGGTGGCGTATTCGCCGGTTTTGTATCGAATCTTGTAGTTAGTTTCGGATTTTTCAAAGGATGCGATGCCTCCTAATATTTTTTCTTCACCGGAAGCCATTGCAGTGATAACCCCAAGAGATCAGCAATAATCTGAAAACAAAAAATAGTTAATAATTTCTTGCTAAAGATAATATTATTTATGAAGTCTCACATAAATAATATTGTCTATTTATGTAATAAAGTAACCTCACCTAATCAAATCACACGTCTTCCAAGCCCTGATTTTGAACACAGCATTGGTTTCATCAAACTTATCGTACCATTATATAGAACGATGGCTATCGCAGTGCCCTCCTTACAAACAAAAGAACATTATTTATGTTTACCCAAATCAAATAATGTGAAGTGATTACGACAACCTATGACGACAAAGAAGACAAAAAAAAAAAACTAGTCTGAGGAAGCGCAGATTGGTCTATTTATTTATTCAAAACAGAAGTTTCAAAAAGCAGAAGTTTAAATTAAACAAAAAATCTTACTTAGTGATATCAAAAATTAATTATAACAAAAAAAAACTAAAGGGTTCCTTTACCCTTTCCCTTATGTTAGTTTCCGCTCTTGCTTAGCAGCGTGATCGAGACGGGAGCAAATGACGTAGTGGAAAAAATGCACTTTCTGTTTTTCGATAGTATTCTAAATTTAAGGGAATTTGCTAAAAAAAAATTCGTTTGTATTCCAATACTTTTCCTGACATTTGTGAAAACAGCCAAATCGGCCGAACCAATATTTAGTTTTTTCGAGGGCAGTCGATTTTTATATAAATTGTACTTGATACTTGGGGTATTTTAAGTTTAACGCCTATGTTTGTCTATCTGTGGTCTAGTGCCAGTTTGGCGTTTTGATCTTAGTTTTGTGACAAAAAAGGCGGGAAAATTGTGGAATCGTTTCCAGCATCATAGCTTTGAATTTTGTGAATTGATTACAGTGACTTTTTATGAGTTTTGGCTTACTTCTAAAAATACTATTTCAATATCATTTTATAGAAGCACCGAAATAAGTTGAGGTGTTCATACTTTTTCTAAAATTATTTGTTTTTTTCACCCTAATATTGTCCTACTAGATACCTACCTACTTACATAAAGCAACATTATACCAATGTTAAAACCTAATGTTTGCACAGTTGATAAAACTAAGAAAGTCTAATGCAATACCTATGTTTTTACATCATGCTCTTTGTTCAGAACCTATCTAATAAATAAATAAGTAGGCCTCACCTACAGTTAAGATAAGTAGGTACTTACTTAGTTTAAATAACAAAAGCCTACCGCGAACTAAACTATGTGAAAACTAAACTCAGTGAACTAAGCTAAGCTAACCAAAACTCTGAAATCGTTATTTTTGCAAGGATTCAAAAAAAGAACACTCATCCAGATGCACATCCTGTCCACCAAAAAATAAGTTTAGTTTAACTACGTTAGCGTTAGTTATCGCCTGTTAGCACTCGGGTGTGTCGAGTTTATCGGACGTAATCGAAGAACACCTATGACGAGAATTCAGAGTGGATTTCACTGGTTATATGAAAGGAAGATTGATTATTGCTCATTTTCTAAGGAAAAGACAATGCAAATTTTAAGTTGTCCTATTGTATAACAAGAGTATAGTTTCATGAGTTATTATTATTAACAATAATGCGCACGATGCACAATCAACAAACAACACAAGCGAAGAGAACCAGGGAGCGAAGTAAGTGGGCGCTAGCTTAGTTAGCATAGCTTTAAGTTAATTTAACTAAGTTTTGTAGGCCGATTTACCTAGCTATTTTACCTAACTTAGGTTTAGCTGGCATAGTTTGCAGTGGACGCACAAGTACGAAAAACCGCCTGAGCTGTGCAAGCTAAGTTAGTTAAGTTCCGATTAATGAAACATGTGGTACATAGTAAAAAGGTAAACCATTTTATACGGTCACAGTTAAGGATCGTGGTGGCCCAATGGTACAGACGTCGGAGCGTCTGTACCATTGGGCCACTACCATTGGATCAGACCCTTCCACCGGAACACAGCAATACCAGTGCACCACTGCTTGGCGGCAGATTGTCAGGCGTGGAGACACTACTCTGAACGAACTTTGCAGTTGCTCCTATGGCATCATCCAGGGAGTAAGTGTAGGATACTAGAGGGTTCTCGCCTATGGATGCGAGCAACTGGATTATCTATAAAGGTACTTAGTTAAACAGATGACTCTTTTGCCATGGCTTTGAGTCTAATCTAAACCCTAAACCTACATTTCATTTTCACTACATTTAGCATACATATTGTTCGACTGGCAACATAATGCGTGCAGTGCTAATGACGTGGATTTCACGTCCATACATAGGACATTATGTGTGCTGCGCGTTAATCATGGAGAATAAATTTTAAGAACAAAATATTATGGAAATATGACTTATTTCCAGTCCGTAGAGTGAGCTCAAAATAAAACAATTATGGTACCTACCTATACCATATATTTCATTAAATAACATAACACCATCTTTGAAGTTTATCTTAGACAGATAGACAATCACTAATCATATTATCAGACTAAGGACAATTAAACAATCGCAAGCAACTGCAAAAAAACCATTCACGACACGACATCATCCATTCACACACTTTGTAGACTGTACTTATCACAGATAATCTATATATATAAAAGAAAGTCGTGTTAGTTACTTCACTTATAACTCAAGAACGGCTGAACCGATTTAGCTGAAAATTGGCAGGGAGGTAGTTTAGAGCCAGGAGAAGGACATAGGATACTTTTTATCCCGTTCGACATCATTCCCGTGTGACTTGACATGTAACGTCAGTCACTATAAAACGTGGTATAACAAAAAAGAATCAGACTTGGAATAACAAAATTGACGTATAATGACAGCTATGTAATGACGTATGGATGACTATTTGATATTTGTAAGAAATCTATATATATAAAAGAAAGTCGTGTTTGTTACAACACTTATAACTCGAGAACGGCTGGACCGATTGCCATGGTTTTTGATTTGTTGGATTTGTTTCCGTCCCGAATAGCAGAATAACTATTAAAAACATTGGAAAATTAACGAAAAAAATAAAATCAATTTATCCCCGTATTCTCCACGGGAACGGGAACTATGCGGGTGAAACCGCGGGGCGCAGCTAGTCTGATATAATTATGTCAAGTCAAAAATTGGCGAAGTAAAGATGCAATAATGTGATAGCGTAATAAACAAAAAAAATATTGCTATTGATAACCTTGAAGTTATTAATTAGCAAACTGGAGTTTACTAATTAATAACTTCAAGTTTATTAGCAAACTTTTTTTGGCTTTTTTTGTCTTTAGCCACACAAATTCTGCCAATGTCCGAGTTAAGATACTTTCACAAGTTTTTCTGCATTTTCGGCTAATCAAAACAAAATACGGCCAGTTTATTTCGCAGAAGTAACAAGAATAACAATTTGAACGAAAGTAAAGATATAAAAATATTTGTTTGACATTGATATTTCTCTACCGCGATGACGTTATGCTGACAACTTTATGACATTTTCGTTAATCATTGTTTGTTGGCTTGCTTTGCTAGACGCTGCGATTTAGTTTTTCTCAAATTACATCAAATTTTTACAATATAATTGTGTAGTGTAGCAATTTTCTGATCAGCAAAGGTGAGGATAATAGGATAATCTTTAATATATCAAAAAGTACCACTGTCTTTACAAATCGCCTTGTCATCTTGCCATAACCTTACCGCCCGGTACAATTGTTTTTTATTTCAGATGTTTCTTACTCGTTCCGAGTATGACCGTGGAGTCAACACGTTCAGCCCGGAAGGGCGGCTCTTCCAGGTGGAGTACGCCATTGAGGCCATCAAATTGGGATCAACTGCCATCGGGATATGTACCTCCGAAGGTGTAGTCTTGGCGGTGGAAAAGAGGATCACATCACCTCTTATGGAGCCAACCACGATCGAGAAGATCGTAGAGGTCGATAGACATATCGCCTGCGCTGTATCAGGACTAATGGCGGATTCTAGGTAATATTAGTCACAACTGCCACTATTCAATGGGACTTGGGTCTTTGTATGGGAGAACCCAAGTCGCAAGTACCGCTCTAGCTGGTGGATACTGTTCAACACTAGGTGCATCTTATTCTTCTTGTTATTAAAACATTACAAAATTAAAACATAATTTTTTTAGTTAATTATTTAACCATTTTTAGTTTCACGATAGATTTTAGCCCACTTTCCTCTACATGGCATACAGTTTCAATCACCCAAAATTGTGTAGTGTTATTGATGAAACATTTTTACTGTTTACAGAACTCTGGTGGAGAGAGCCCGAGTAGAGTGCCAGAACCACTGGTTTGTCTACAATGAGCGCATGAGCGTGGAGTCCTGTGCCCAGGCTGTTTCGAACCTAGCTATACAGTTTGGAGATAGTGATGATGACAGTGGCACTGCCATGTCCAGGCCTTTTGGAGTGGCAGTCATGTTTGCAGGTAAACTGAAATTCTCATTGAATTCAACAGTAAATGAAAAGCCAACATTTTTTTATATAGTCATTGAATAAGGTTAAGAAAAGTTTTAAAAGATACATGGATTTACAAAGTTTTACAAAGCGACCTGCCCTGACTTCACACAGGTGCAATGTAGATACTAATGTGGGACAGTTTCTCTACTATAATATGCATGCTACATATAAACCTTCCTCGTGAATTACTCTATCTATTGCTGAAAACTGCATTAAAAAATATTATGTAGTTTAAAATATATTAAATATAAAAAATATTATGTAGCGTGCAAACAGTGGGAGTGGCTTTGTTTTATACTATGTAAGGATACATGGATACACATGTTGTGCTGAAATTGTAAAGGGCTTGTTCTGCATATATCTCGGTGGCATGAATTGAACATGTTTAGTGAGGTTGTCACTGGGTTGTTGTTGTTTTTTTAAGAATACATTGGATATATAAAAAAATCACTTGAACATCTTTTTTGTCTTTGTTAAAGCCTTAAAATTAGGGGAATATGTGTATTTGGTAATTCTTAAAATAATGATCATAGTCATCATGATTTTTGAGTTTCTAAAATAATATAACTCTTGTTTCTAGGTATTGATGAGAAGGGGCCGCAGCTATTCCACATGGACCCCAGTGGTACATTTGTTCAGTACGAGGCCAAGGCCATTGGTTCTGGGAGTGAGGGCGCTCAGCAGAGTTTAAAGGTAATAAAATCTGGTTCTTATGTAGTAAATAACTACATGTTTATTTCTCATAAACACCACAGAGTTCCCTTACAGAGATACAGAGATTTAACTTCTTCTGGGTTTTTATCACATTGTGTATGTATATATCTCCTTAGACTGTTGATACTTGTTGATGTTATCACACTGTTTAATGTTGTTAGATAACTTATGGTACAGCAGCACTCCCTCAAATAAAATAGTTTTATTGCCATATCATAAACTCAACTGTCAGAGTGATTTTAACCCTTAACTTGTATAAGGTGACAGGGTTCTTAACAGTAATAAATAAGAATTAAAGTTAAGAATCTACTGTTTCTTATAAAAACAGTGGGAATGTTATTATTTTGCTATTTGGCTTTTCTGACCTGAGTCGTATTTGTTGTTTATTGGTGGCGGTAATCACTTGAAAACCTGTGGGTGGGGAAAACCTTCATTGGTACCCGCCCCCCCTTTGGGACATTGGACGGGTTATGCCGGATTCTTACCGGCTAAAATCACCACGGTCCCTTCTAGACGCCCATTGCTGGGGTTAAGGGAACGGCTTGCACTCTTCTGCAGCCCCGTTCCGCGGCTTCATTCTATTGAATCATGATTTTGATTTCAATACTGTCAATAGTTAGGCAGTTGGTCTCTTCCTGGCCTCTTTACCCCTAGGCCAGCAATGTGGTCTAATGTCATAAGTAAGTATTTATTAGCTTACTGACATTAGACAAATTACTAGACATTTGAAAAGAAAATTACTGAATATAATTTTTTTTTCAGGAGGTTTACCACAAATCAATGACCCTGAAGGAGGCTATAAAGTCTGCCCTGACCATTCTCAAGCAGGTCATGGAGGAGAAGCTCTCTGAGAACAATGTTGAGGTGGTCACCATGACCCCGGGGTCAATGTTCCACATGTTCACCCGAGAACAGCTTGCTGAGGTCATTAAAGATATACCTTAGTTTGGTCAGGATGTGGTTTGAATGGTTGAATGAAACTCATACTAATTAATTGGAACAGAAAATTGTTTGGACTGCGTTTCATTTTTCTAAAGTTTTAGCTTAATATATTTTCCCCTTTAAACTATAAAAAGCGACAAATATTTATGCTTTTGCTTTACGAAGTGCAATTAGGACTGTTCTAGTGATTTGTTTGTGAGATATCATTCAACCTAAATGTATGTTTTAGAGTAATATTTGAAGTAAATTGTTGTCTTAATGTAGTATTGTAATAATTATTTAACATTAGTGTCCCTGTAGGCATCTTAAACTGAATTCTAAAATCATCTTTGATAGCTTTAAGTTATTGTAGTCGTTTTACTCCATATCAAACAGAACAACTAGGGTGTAGTTTAGTTTGGTCTGACGCTAACAAATTCATCACCATTTCCATATACATTTTAGTAGATTTATTTACAAACAGTGTATTTCTTGTATTGGTTTATAATTTGCGATGTATTTTTGTGGTATTTTGATTTGGTATAACAATTTATATTCAAATGTTACTGGATTGTGAAGAATGGTTTGGATCTATCTACAGTATATGTTGATTAAATTAATGTTTATATATAACATTGTGTATTATTATTTAACCATATATATAGTCTTGTAAGTAGGCAGGAACCTAGAAATATAACATTGATTAGATTATCTAAGAGAATATGATTAGAACTTGTGTGGTTAGTTGGAAAATATAGATATTTTATCGCCAAGCAAGAGTGCAGCGGCTTTGCAGTTCTAGTTAGGGTGTGGGTGTAGGTAAAATTCCGGACACAGGCGTGTCATCATGTCCGTTTCGAGTCCGCTATAGCGCGCTGGTCCCGAAATTCTTACATCAACCCATGCTCAGGGTAGATCGTTTTGTAACAAAATATTGTAGTAGGGTAGTTGATAATATCCCAAATGATTGCGCATCAAAGCGGGGGTCCCATACCTTGCGTAGGCGTCAGCAGCGATGATGATGAATGCCTATTCTCGGGTCCTGAATGTAAGTGCCATCTAGGTATAACAAAGCGAGCGTGCGCATACCAACACTCTTCAACTCGCACGCAAACAGCGATAGTTTATATTCAGCAATACTTTATACCACAGATGATAGCGGCGATACCAGAATTGCAGAGTGAAACAAGTTCAACGAGAACTATTCACCAAGATCTCTCCAAGCTCCGATTGGGAAGGCAAACTGTGTAAAGATCCGAGAACTTTAGATTAGACACCTATTTTTAGTGCCTGTGCAGATGACGCCATATGAACTAACTGCATGGCGAACGCATAAAAAGAGTTGAAATGAATATGGGTATTGTGTTCTATTGGTTGACCAATGATCATATGGGTAGGCGTTAAGGTGGAAAAATTTGGTTATTTTATTTCATTAGTGATCGAAAAAACAATTGAATAAAAGAGATTTGGTCGTAGGAACATTTTTTGCCACTTATCGACTGTCTAATTCTTGTAGATGTGGAACGTAGACGCGACAGTGATAAGCTCATCGCCTTCGTTTTCCCATTCAACTTTGTTATTTTTTTCCTAATAAGCTACCAGATGTAACTTCCTTAATTATATTACTAACAAGCCAAATTTCCTCTATCTTGATTTCTATGGTCTGAATTATTGTTCTTTTCAAATTTGTATTAGGGTCACGGTATTACCCCACTTTCCTCCCACAGTAGTATTTCCATTTCCATTTTGGTAGGTACCTTTTGTTTGTGTAAACTATTTGTAACAGGAAGATAAGTAAGTAAAGTTATATGTTTTGCATGTAGAGCACTATTTTTGTTGTTACTTCTAATGAGATAAATGAAGATTTCACATTTGAATGCCTTTTATTTACTAAACACAGGTCCAATTAATCGAATTAATTAACGTCAAGATATTTTTTCCTTTACCGGAAATTAAATTTACAGGATTCGAACCCAAGATCTGAGCGACTGACGTTACTGATACTTTTTTTGAAATGATAACTTGTGTTGGTACTTTTTTTCCCGACAGGGGGGTGCAAGTGAAACCCATTGCACCCTGCTGCCGGCGCCCATAGAGAGCAACAATAAATGTGTTAATAAATGTGTGTTAATTTTAAATGTGTCAGTCTGTTTTAGTAGTATTATTTATTTTCAGAGGCAACACAATTAGTGGAGTAAAATTTATTATTTACTAGCTGCGCCCCGCGGTTTCACCCGCATAGTTCCCGTTCCCGTGGAGAATACGGGGATAAATTGAAAAGATTCGATCGTCTTGGTCGCGGCATTATTAATTAAACTTCACTTCACCTAAAAACTTAAATTTTTAACCATACCGAGTTTTATAGTTCACTTCACTGTTTATACGAATGGGCAATTGGGCAATAATGTTAATTATTTATTTAATAGAAATAGTTTTATTATTGATTTCTTACAAATATCAAATAGTCATCCATACGTCATTACATAGCTGTCATTATACGTCAATTTTGTTATTCCAAGTCTGATTCTTTTTTGTTATACCACGTTTTATAGTGACTGACGTTACATGTCAAGTCACACGGGAATGATGTCGAACGGGATAAAAAGTATCCTATGTCCTTCTCCTGGCTCTAAACTACCTCCCTGCCAATTTTCAGCTAAATCGGTTCAGCCGTTCTTGAGTTATAAGTGAAGTAACTAACACGACTTTCTTTTATATATATAGATTATAACAAAATTGAGCGTAGATTAATGGAGTATACAAGTACCTAGTACTAAATATTTTAAACGAGATCACAAATAACATGATTATTACGGTTTAAACTACTGTTACATATACGAGTACATTGTATAATATTAATATATTAAAATTGTAAAAATGGAACACATTTCATTGAAAAGGGTTGGTATCAGAACCTATGAATGATTTTTTTTTCCTAGATCTTTCTGTATCATTGCATCTGCATCCTAGATATAAAGACGCTTACATAAATTCACAGATTATGCGTTATTTCGGATTTTATGAACGAACTATAGCGAGTATCAAACATGACGTGCAACGTATAACATTCTTGATACATGATGACAGTTTTAATTTTTTTTTTCTTGGCCTCGCACAGTTTTAATTAGAATTTTAATAAATGTTTTATCAATCTATTCGTATAGGCCAGATTGTAAACTTATGTCATCTTTAGATGATAAAGCTATATTTTTCGATTGTCACATTTTAGTTATGGGCAATGTTAGATATTAACGACGAATCAAATCGAATTTAATTCAAAATGAAAAGTTTAATAATTCGAATTCGATGACAGTTCTTTTTCACTTCTTAGAAAGCACAACTACATAGGCAGTGGTAAAAACTGCTTAGTTCCGCGAATTGCTCGGGGTACGGCCTTAATGTTTTTTTAAGGTTTAAGGTTTTCTAAAAGATGAACTCTGTATTGAATAAAGGTGCGGATTCACAGGTCCAAATATATACCAACCCAATTAATGATATTGAACACAGTCACTGATTGACAGCTTAATAAGGGTACCATTGTTACTATTTACCGTTATGTGGCTAGTACCGTAGGTACCATTATAAATACCGGTATACAAATTCATAACCACTAAATACTATTATAGTGTATTGGAAACAATGTAAAATAGAAACTGCTAACTTTGGTTAACGTCCAGTTCCTATATTTGACTAACGGTTATACTTTTAAGTAGGCAGATAACTCTTGCCATTGTTCAATTGTCAAAAATTAATGAAACTTTGTTTGCTATTGTAATATCGACACGGTAATCCGTAAGTTGAATATAGAAACTGAGAATGAATGTCTGAGATATGTAGGTAAGTTACACATTATTAAAAAATCCTACTTAAAGATACTTAACCAAATTAGGCTCGAGCTCCAAAGGACTGACATTTGGCCCCAGTCTTTCAACAGGGAAGCCGTTTCTATCCACGATAAATTTGGAGAAATTCCATTTGATAAAATCCCCTATTGTACCGCCCTGGGTTTCTTTCAAAAACTGCCATAAAGGCGCCGCTTCATTCCCATTCACATCGACTTTTTCAAACAGATCAAATTGGACGCCTTTTTCCTTTACGAACTTCACTATATCTGAAGCAGACCCTGGCTCTTGCCCGTTGAACTGGTTGCACGGAAAAGCCAGTATACGCAAACCTTTCTTGTGGTACTTTTCGTGGAGTATGTTCAGCTCTTTGTAGTT
Organism: Aplocera efformata; assembly: GCA_921293045.1. Classification (NCBI taxonomy): domain Eukaryota; kingdom Metazoa; phylum Arthropoda; class Insecta; order Lepidoptera; family Geometridae; genus Aplocera; species Aplocera efformata. The sequence continues at coordinate 4,120,032 of OV121061.1, forward strand.
GGTTTCTGTCAGACCGCACTGTGAAGCTACGTTAACGATGAGTAGGACATAGCCTCTGTACATTTCAAGGGACGTTGGATTTCCGTAAATATCGTTGACAGTGAAACGGTACACTGTTTTTGACAGCAGATAATCCTTGGAAGATATGAATTTGCTGGAAATAACAAGTTGGGATGAAATTACATGTAACTTGCTATGGTTACCTGCAAACTTTAAAATATCTACGTTAGCTGTTAAAGTATAGGTATGAACAAAGCTGATTCTGACCAAACTAAACGACATTTATCTCGTTCCGTTTCAGGCAGAGTAAAACAGTCCGCAATAATAAACCAGTTGTTTATTTTAAGTCTTGTTTCATGTCCACAGAATCGACAGTTACCTTAGTGTTAGCAAAGATAAAATAATAAACACAAAAAATAAGTTTTAGTAAAAAATATATTTATCAAAACATGCTTATAATGCAAAAATGCTGATCATGCATTTACACCAAAACCAAATATAAAATTCAGTTCAAACATTCTATGTACAGGTTATATATACAGGTAATAGGTCTAAAGGGTGATATAAACCCACTCACTTTAGACCATGGAAATGTCTAAACATATGCACAGCTTCAAATATATCAGTAGCCAATAAGTCAGGGTTCTCAAACGCTGCGAAATGGCCGCCATCATCTACAACAGTCGTTTGGAGGTAGTTCTTGTATTTCAGCTTCAACATAAAGTCGGTTTGGTAAACTAGTTCGTGTTTGAATTTTATTCCCCAAGTCGGCACGTTTGTATGGATCCTGTATGCAAATAAAAAAATATATATTCTATGATTGAAAAAAGTTGTTTATTATTTAGTTTAAATAACTCATAATAAAAAATATTCATTTTTTGTTTTATAACAAGTAGTGAATTCCATCGGAAAATAATTCTGAACAAGCTGTCACAAAAAGTTAAAATGTAAATTAATTTTAATTTCACTGAAATACGTTTCTGAATAAAAGGAACATAATATAAATGGAACATAAAAAAAGTCTAAGGGACCCTATTTAAGTAATAGGGTCCCTTAGACTTTTTTATACAATTATTTTTATCTGTTGGACATAATAACTGTATCTTCTGAATCGTAATTACCAAGGCACAGTAGAAACACCTTAATTGGTCGTGCTAATATTTAATTTTAATAGGCACAAACGCATTAGCCAATTTGTAAAGACCCTTATTATTTCGGTTCCGGTTTATTCGGTAACGTTAATCAAAATGTAACGATATCTACAGAGAGTATTGGTTAACCATTATACAAATGTATTTTAATTATTGACCCTAATTAGTATGTTAGTGGGATACGACTTACCTGTCAAAAATCATAGGAATTGACCGGTTATTCAATGTCTCGGCGTAAGTCCTAACACTGGTGGTGATACTGTTTGTCGCCCAGTATATCATGACATTGTCCAAAAGGCTGGTAAGGGAGTACTTTTCTAGAAGCTTTCCATCGTAGGCCTTTTTGAATTCAGGGTTGGTCCATGTTGAGAATTTCTCTAGAATGTACGCGGCTAAACCGATCGGCGAATCAGATAGCGCAGTGCCTGTGGGTGAAGTATGGTTAGAACAAATTAGTTCATTTTACGAAAATGTAATTTGTAAAGGAACCATCTCGACTACGCTTTCAAACAGAAAAATCCGCATCAGAATTCATTCGTTTGGGAGCTCCGATGTCACAGACACATATATATATTACAATGCAAATTTATAACACCTATTTTTGTCGTTGAGTTAAAAACGAAATAATACCGATTTCGACACTTCATGAGGTGGAAGTTTTTGTCCAAATTTCTTCCTACTAAACCACTTTGGTAGCACTACATCAAATAAATGAGTATAAAGTAAAAAAATAATCATCTTGGTTTATAATTTATTATTAAGAATGCAACGTAAATAATGATTTTAGTCTGTCTGTTTAAATGCACCTATGCTTATCGGCTGATTACCAGGTATGGTGGCAGTACTTCTCTGGATGATTCTTGCAGAAGCTCTGCAACTTTAGGTTGCCACGTGTAGAGATTCTAGACTTAAAGGGTACCTACAGACGCGAGCAACATGGACTAAGTCACAAGTTAGCTTCCTTAGGGTTTATATAGTATATAACTTACCAATAGTATCAGGTTTAGTTGCCTGAATATGCATGTATCCACTTTCTTCTAAAGTCCTTGCTATAAAGCTTGAGTATGGATACAATCGGTCGTTTGTCTCTGGGCTGTCAACCCACGCGGGTGGAAAGAAGCTACCTAAAATTATGAAACAAAACTTTAAACAAAATCATGACAGCGATTATTCTCTTGAGTATTTTTTTTTATAAACACTTCTGTATAATATCGATTCTTTTGAACAGCAATACGGCTTGGGCTAATGGGACCTTGCGTAAGCATAGGAAGATTCAAGTTGCAGTTGTTACTTCACCTGTTATTTCACCTATATCTTTTTAAAATAAACGTGGAACAGGGAAGGTCCTAAAACACTTCCTCAAGCAACACCGAAATTTGATTCCATCGGAACCTCTGATTTATTCAATAATTTAATTTGTCTTGTCTGTTTCTAGTTTTTTATTTCTTGTTATTTTTTAGGCTATGTAAGCCATAATTTTTGAGAAAACCAAGTGTTCCGTAGTGTTTCTAAGGCCGAATAAATGAGTATTGAGTATTGATTATTGAGTATTAAAATATCAACTTACCTAAAAAGTGAAGCAAACCAGCCACCGGATTGAAAACAATGGCTGGGAAGTTGGTATGGAATCCTAAAACGTTGTCGGGGAACAGTGTGGCCATGATAGAACCGACCGTGTGCCCCACGTCGCCGCCTTGAATATAGTACTTCCTGAATCCGAGCCGTTCCATTAGGTTCCTCATCACGACGGCCATTTCCATTGGACCGAAGCCGGGGCGTGTTGCCGCCTGGAGTTGAAAGTTTTGTGGCACATTAGTAGCCATCTATTGGTGGATCCATTATCTCTTACCCTGGTGTATCAGCTTGATTAATTTGACAGCTGTAGTTATAATAGTTTTAATCTAATAAAATGATACCCAGAAACAGTCTCTTATGTAAATTTAACGAAATTATGGGACTGACATGGTCTACAAAAAGACCCCAAAAATAATAATAATAAAGAATAAAAAACAAAAAATAAATAAAAAATTAACGAAATTATGTTTGGAATCATTTTAAATTATTTTAACTTGGAGTGGTCCTGGTGTTCCTGATTCTTGAATAAAATGAAATGAAATTAAAAATTCATGTGGTCAAAACGGCAAATTGTTTTTTTTCTTTAAAACATCATTAAAACGCTACAAGCGATACATAACGCTCTCATATTCATACCTATATATGATACCCTGTCGTTGTTGCCTCTTACTACTAGAATACCATGTCGTAAGTACCAAGAACACACACAGTCACATAAGATGTGACAATATTTCAAGGTGTTCATAAAAATCAGATTTTAAATCATATGCCTCAAAATCAGAATCCAAATCATTTGACCATACAAGGTAAAAATAAATTTTTGTCTTGAGACAAATGCTAACATCACAAATGTTTACACCGGAGGAGATAGAACCCTCAATCACCTAGCCAGAGGCGTTTATTATTGCCTTCGCAAGAAAATGGCGCTGCGCTCCGATCCTTCCATTACGAAGTTAACTTATATCGGAGAACCCGAACACAGGTAGACCTGGAAGGACATACTCACATCATAGACCCAGGTACACTTTACACTGCATATAATACTTACATCGGAGAACCCGCATTCAGGTAGACATGAGAGGACATACTCACATCATAGACACTACACTGCATATAATACTTACATCGGAGAACCCGAACCCAGGTAAACTTGGCACAATCATTTCAAAAACGAATGTCTTCCCCTCTCTGGGCTTCAGCAGCTTTGGTATGATATCATAGAACTCCCTGACAGAGCCTGGCCAGCCGTGCATCATCAGAATAGGCACCACTTCATACTGAAATGAAAGCAGGAATTTGGTAACAATCACGGTACATTACAGGTATGGCTATCCAGTGGTTTCGATTTATATTTATTAGATACACATTACATATTGATTAAAAAATAATTTAATCATTTCTTATTGCTCTTATTCTTATTTTCAAAAGTTGATTTACTATGGCGTAAGCTTAAACAGCAAAACCCTAATTAAACACAAAATTTAATACAAATCGTTAGAGCTGTTTCCAAAATACCCTAAATGAATAAATATATAAACAAGTACTTCTCATTTAAAGTAATAAGATAAGTACCTCAATATTCTCGTTCTTGGGAGGCTTCACATGTATGAAATGAATATTCAGACCCTGGATCTTAGTGGTGAAGTGATTGTATTGGTTGAGGAACCGTTCACGTTCCTTAAAGTTGTACTTATTTGCCCAGTAGTCTGCAACTTGGGATAAGAAGTTACTGTTGAATCCATATGAGAAGCCAGCGTTTTCGAGGGGCTCCGGTAGCGGCCTACGGTGGAGCAGACGCTCTTTTAAGTCGTTTACAATCTGTAAAGTTGCAACAGAACATCATTTTATAATCTGTTATTAAAACGTAACCACAGAATTGGTGAATGTAGAATCTTAGGAATTGTCTAATAAGGAAATAATTCAAACTAAGGTGTATCCTTCCATCTGTTTAGCCGAATTTATAAGGATCTTTATTTGTTCCAATTTAGTAGAAATTATTAATTACTCCCTTTAATTTATATTTAGTTCTATGAATAAATGAATGATTTAAATAACACTATATTTTAGTTATAAAATAAGTTAATTTACTAGTATTCAATTTGATGTTGTTATGTAAAGAGTGTGGGTATGGGTGTAACCACAGAAGCATGAGATGTGACATCCCCATCTCTAGTGACAGAGGCAACAGGCTGCAACTTGGGTTGTTACATAGTCAAGGCAGGAGGATCTAAGTTGTATTACTGATGTTGTGTTCGCAGGTAGCTTGTAGCTAGTTCCATTGCTATTGCTATAAAAGAAAATAATTGATTGGAAACTTACCGTATCTGAGAACTCAATCTTATATGGTTTAACGGATATATCTGGTTTATCAGGCATTGGATATTTTCCCCAGTATTCATCCAAGATCACTTCAGGTAGTGGTGGCTGATCTTGCACCATCCCGTACACAAGGTAAGCCGTAACCGCTACACACAGGACACTGAAAAATGCCATTTTATTCATCTGAAAAAGAGAGTAAATTACTTTATGGGCTGAAGTATGGATGTGCACCACTTTTCATACTATATTCACAGCAGTAAAAGAAACCTAACTAGCATGTCAGTGATTTGGAGGCATGTCTGAAAATCAGTGCGCCAAACATAATGCCTTTCAATGCAGCATGCATTATGAATCTTAGCATTATGAATGCTAAGATAGAGCACCAACTTTTGACCTGCCCTAAACTTATATTTCATTATTTTTATGTTACAAGTACAAACTTGAATTTTGTACTTTTTGCTTTGTGCTGAAGATTGATAAGGGGTTCATGTGTAAGAAGATTCACTTACCATTATCAATGATTCTTTGTTCTTTCCATCTTGTTTCTTACCGCCGTCATTTCCTTTGGCTTTTTTAGGGGGCATTTTTTAACATTAACAGCTACGCCCAGGTTTTTTAATCGGCGATTTTCAGGATCTGATTAAGAGAAACAATGTTTATTTAGATATGTTTTAAAACTCAACTCATCAACGGAACCCAAACATGCAGTATTTTTTTAATTTTGATAGGTTTTTTTTACACAAACAATTCACCTTATGCTAAAACTTAAGTAGTTATCGTTAATTCTTCCTTGACCTTCAGTACAGGCCGGCCGGTGGCAAGCTTGCCAACTAGTTTTTCGGATATTGCAGTTCTGGTAAATTCAAATCCATTTGAAAAGTTACACACTCATACCTCTGCACTAGGATACTCTGTATCACAGATGGCATGGACAACAGAAACACAAGCCAAACACCCAAGACCCCAGAAAAAACTTCATGCTCATCACACAAAGTCTGCCCCAGCCGGCAATCGATTAAATAAAAATACAACAAATACAATATTAAATAAAAATATGTATTTGTTCTTAATCCACTTTTTTAGGCCCTACTCATAAAATTTACTTAGAGTTAAGTCTAATGAAAACAAATGTAGATCAAGTGGACCTATTTCCATCAAGAAAATAACTGCATAAGAAATAAGAAATGCTAATGCTAATCATATCCCCAACTCTGATACGTAAGTTAACATTTTTATTATAATTACTTTGTTACATATATCATTCAAGTAAAACGGTTGGCAGCACTCTCGATTCGTGACGAAGCAAAAGCCGCCGACAATATTCGGAGTTGATCGATCACCGGATTGTGAATGACAGTGAGGTGTACGAGAGAGATGTTGAATAATCCATGACAATGTAGCTAGAGCACTTAATAATATTAGTAATTAATTACTAATTAATTAATTAGTTACTAGGATTACTCTTGCTTATTTAAATTATTTTGAGCATAAATCATGCATCTAACTCGTTGATCTTATCGTAGCGTTATAGTGTACTTAGTGTAATCGATACCAAGCATCGAACGATTAGTTCGATGCTGAAGTACTCGGTATCGAAACGAAGTAATCGAGAACTTAGAGATCGAGAAATTAATATACTCTTGTCAGATAGATATCAGTGGGTCACAGTCATAGAAGCGATAAAATAACCTCAATACACGGTTCACGGCTTCAAGAACGTTGCAATTTGCTGTCTGTATTCTTAAAGCTTTAAGAGTAGAGACGCTATATCTTCTGTAATCCGTGGGTTCGTATCCTGTGAGCAATAGGCTTCATAAGAACGAAAACATTAGGTTCCGGTATTAGAGTACACGCTTTCTACCATTTTGTTTAGGTGCATAAATGAAAATTGTTTGTTAATAAATATGACAGGTACCTACATTACTAACTCTATTCATTGCCCATTAGTATCTATTAAAATAAGGTTTATCCTCTTTTGGATTGACTTTACAATCATCATAGCCCCTAATGTTTTTTTTTTATTATTGTTATTTGAGATAATGACGAAACGAGCTGAGGGTCCAACTGGTGGTAAGTGGTGACCCCGCCCATGAAAACAGAAATACGACTTTGTATAATTTTTGGATCTTACACTGAGCCGTATTCATTTTGATGCGTCCATCACCCGAGACGGGGATGATACGTTTCATGCGCATGTGATTTCACCGGCACCCATACCCTTCCACCGGAACACAGTAATGCGAGCACTTCTGCTTGGCGGTAGATTCCAGGTGTGGTTCCAGTACTTCTCCGGACGAACTTGGCACAAGTTCTACTGCTACTTTTGGTTGCTCCATTAGCACCACCCAGTGTGTACTGGGAATCAAAGGGTACACACCTACGGACGCGAGCAACTGGACTTTTCGCCGTTGTGTGCATACGTGTATAGTATTATTATATCGGTGGCAGTGGCGGTCTTAGGGGGTGGCAAGCAGGGCAACCGCCCGGGGCCTCGCTTTTGTAGGGCCTCGCACCCTCGCAGAACAACCCGTTTTTTTGTTTTGATGTAGGTACTGCAGCTGTCTTTAAGAGGATGCTGACTGATTACCAGGAGCCCTGTACACTTCCAACTCACCTATATTCCTCATACGCCAAGTGCCTCACAAAGATCTATCGCCCGGAGCCTCGCAATATCTAAGGCCGCCCATGATCGGTGGTATCGGAAGGATTTCATTTTTTTTCATGACCTCACGAATATTTTGTCAAAATTTTGTAATAAGTAAGCGTGATTTTATCCTATTTGATTATTTCGTGGCGTTTGTTTGCGCTGATCAGCGGATTTTTGTGTTCGAACATAGTTGTTACGAATGTTGATTAAAAAACAAACTCAGTTTATCTATACCTAATTTATTTATTCGTTTGCGGACAAACGTAACGAAGCCTTACAGAAAAAAAAATACAAATACTCAACTCAATGTGCTCTCTCAATTATAGGTTACCACAGCGCTTAAAATAACTAGAAAAATTGCCTTCGTTATTTTCAAACGGATTTTATTGATACTGGTAGGTAGTTACTGATAATGATCATTAAGATATTTTATTCACAGATATTTCTTATCTTAATCGTATTGCGATAAGGGGGGGGGGGGGGATCTTAATCGTATTGCGGTTCGTCCCGTCACTTCTGTTACGTAAAAAAATACAACCTATTTACTGAGGTGTGAACGGAAATGAATGGAATCTCAAATGAACGCTGTCACAACGCCGCCACAATCTGGCCGGTTTAATTGAACTTGTGGGGCCAATAAAGGCCTTTTTCCTTTTAATTTTTCCACTGAACCGGATCAGGGGATAGGGCTGCGACTTCTTATTTTTTAACCTAATTCAGGTTAATAATTTGTTGGTCAAATACATGATAAAAGAAAGTGATGCCAGTGGGGACAAGAAGGCTGGCTCGTTCCTCGTCCAAAGATTATCTTTGGCGTTCCAACGCGGGAACGCAGGAGTCTTATTGGCACCCTACTCCACGATCAAAATTTTCTGTTGTAGAGTAATTTTACTTCATAGTTGTTTGTTTTATGTAGTTGTTAAGATAATGATGTATTTTTATTTTTATGTGTAAAACATTAAATAAAAGAAGTTGGTTTGTTTTTCAATTTTTAAATTAGGCACTTGGTTTTTAGGTACCTACATAGCTTTTAAGTAATTGACTGCCCTAAAAATAGGATAAACCGTTGGATTTTTTCAAGAAAATAGGACCTTGAAGTTATGAAATTAAGCCATTGGACATGAAAAGTTTTTTACATCAAAATTTAAGTTACCTACTGAAAACGGCAAAAAAATTCTGGTTCCGTTTCACTCCAAAGTCAAACAGCGTACATTTTAGAACTGAGGGACAACTGGAGTCAAATACCCTATACATAGGCAGGCACAGATAATACAAACTTAGGTAAATCAGACTGACTTAAAATCGAAAAACCAAATTCAATACTTTCATTCTCTATTTTCGCCAAGTGTGGAAGTTTTTGATTCAATTCGACGACCACCATTTAGGCCTCCCTGTCTGTTAAAAATATTCTTCAAAATCGGTTCATATTGGCGAAGATATCGTATTAGAAAATATCGTAAACCACCGCTCTATTGACGTGAAACATATATTAGCATTGGCAGTTAAACTGACTCGTATTACGTGACAGTAAAATATACATCAAACGTCATGATTGACCTTTGGTATATCGCATCAGCTGGACGACCCGTGATGGCCAACCATAAATTTTTTTTTAAGTTTTACTCGTTTGTTATCCTAGACATATTATTATTATATCTTTAAATAGTATAAAGCAAAGTCGCTGTTTTCGTGTATATATTACTTATTTTCGTGTGTAAACCGTAAAATATATTTACATTGCCAAATTTGGCTAAACTTACGAGATGATCAGTGATGCTTACTACGGCATTGTATTACGACCTACGTCACACACAACAAGCGCGCAAATATTTGTCTTCGCTATAAATCCGAGGATTATTAATCTAAAAACATTATTGGTACTTATCTATATGACTGCGAAAATAAAATTACTGAGAGTGAAAAATTTTAAAGGGACGAACAATCAGCCGTACAAATAAATACCATTATTATATAAGATACCTATTTATATGCACGAATATTTATTTTTTAAATACATGCAATTAAGTAGTCAAATTTAGAACCATGGAGATAATATAGAACATGGAATGGTTCTGAATTTGAAATTATTGTCAACCCTATTGTGCTCCCGGCCAAGCCACGCTTTCAGCGCGCTATCACGGCTCTCAGCCTGTCACCATTTTCCCATTTTTCCCGCAACACTCCGTTCCATTTTCAAACGCAGCTTCCGCACTCTTATTCATGATAATTTGCACTGTATTTCTATGAGTTATGAATCAATTTCAAATAGAATGCATGGTCACTTACATTACTCCAGTAGAACGTGGATTAGCAATGCGGTTTTTCGAACGAATCCTCTTTCAGCAAAATTGATGATGGAATTGAATATTGGTTATTTATTATTTAAATTAATGTATTATTTATCGGCCGGCTCAGGCAGCTGTGGTCGAGTGAAATGAACTGATAATGCGCGATGGGTGCACGGCACCGGTGCCCGCCGATAATATTTCGATAATGCAGGATCATCATGATGTTTTAATTTTTTGTCTCAATGTTATTTTGATATTGCTAGGTAGGCAATGACATAAGTCAGTAAAAACTAGAAGATACGTGAATAGATGCTCGGGCGTCATTAAGTCTATGAATACAATTTGCCCTCAGTTACGATCGGATCGGAGTCTCTGAAGGACGTCAAATCTAATACACGGACAATAAATTGTTGTTGTATGCGTTTATCTCTTTCTGTTTTAATCGACATATATGTTTATGTAGGTGTGTAGGTATTTGTTTATCTGTAGAACGTGGCGTATCTTCCTAATTATTTGATCACTAGGTAGTTGAGTAATAACAATAATTACTTCTTGTCATATCTCCTACCTAGTGACATACATACGGTATGAAGGTGGATAAGTTATCTACCTACTACGTAGGCAAATAAAACACATAAGTCTCGCATGGTGAGAGTAAGCCTGTGTCCGGGCATTGGGAACAATAGAGAGTTAGTACTAAACTGATTGCTACATACCAAACAAATACAAACCTATAATAAAAATAAACAGCGAAATCACTTCCTGGTGGACTGATTTATGGTTTCTTGACGGCGAATGAGCAAATAAGGTCCAAATTAGTCGTCATCATCACATCACTAAGCGTTATTTTGGTGTTAAGTAATGTTCAATGATTATTATTAAAAAGTCGACACGGGATAACAACCTGTCACAGAAAAAACACCAAATTCGCGCTGCTTTTATCGCAACCGCAAGACACATGGAGTGAACTTGCTATTATTAAACTATAAGGCTTTACAAATTAGCTAGTAGGTTAGGTAGGTGGGTGACGTATACTTATCAGTAACTACGTATGATATAGATTCTCGTTCATAGGAGTCAAGCCACAAAGCATATCCTAAATGTTCATAAATATGTTCAGGTTAATCGCAAACTTGGGTACTTACGTACTTCGTTCTCCGAGTCTGAGTAGTGTTAGTGAAAGTAGGGTATTGATTATAACAGAATTTGCTTCTTGCACAGAATATTGCGACGTCATTTTTACATACCAAATCGGTTAAGTGTGGTTCAGACTCTGAACAGATCGCATACTCTGTGAAAATTAAATTAATCAGCGCGCTTCTGCAGATGGCTCAAACAATCTCGAAGAGAACCTTTGGTGATAGACACACACACAGGCAGACATATGTCGTAGGATTGGTAATAGGTTTTACGGTAAGGTTTTCATTTAAGTGAAAACGGTACAGGGGCCGTAATTTTTATATACCAAGCAAATATGCTGTTATTATAAAAAAAATGAAAATTTTAAATTAATCGTCAAGCAACTATCGTCGTCTTTTGCTTTACTATTGTATTAGTTTACCTAATTTCAGTAGCGTTGATGAAAAAACTGTCGTAAAAAATCCTTCATGCGACATCTTTCTTAATGTGAATACGACCTTAAATTATTATAAAAATATCAAGGAAATGTGGAGTTTGAAATTTTCTACCTACTACGCGAGATGCAAAGTTTTCCCGACGAATAAAAAGGCAGAGGTTTGTAACGTCCCTACTAAGTAGGTACAATTAATTTCTAACAGAGTTGGCCGCTTACTCATTTAAAAAAAAAGAATAAATTTGTACTCAGTTTCATCAATTAAAAAGCGTTCGAGATACAATTGTAAAAACAAAGCTCGTAATGTACCAACCTATCAACCACAGAAAGAGATGTCACATTTCTTACGGTCCACGGGAACGGCTGAAGGCTATCATTTCGTAACAGCCTCAAGTTCCAGCGAATCCCACGATTATCCAACAAACCACCTTCACAAACCGAATTCTACTTAATTCCCTAGTACTTAGGGTAGAGTTTGGAAGTAGCCTTGGTTAATACAAGGGTGAGCCTAAGTGGGTTTAGATAACGTCACAGGTTGAGCTTAGCAACGAGTCTCGCTTGACGCTCCGCTTTTAGAGGGATGGGGATTTGGCCCATAATGGCTAAGATTTAGGGTTGTCAAAATAAACTTTTTTTAAAAGATTTTGACGTTCTATGTTTTTTGCGAACGTAGGTGAGAAGCAATTTCTATGAGTGCGGAAGAGCAACATAAAGCAGCAGTAGAACTTATGGTTGACGTTTTCCGATAGAACGGCGTTGGTGCCGGTGAAATAACAGGCGCATATTACGTTACATTCCCTTCTCAGAGTGATAACGCAATGCGATTTGGGTTTTCTCATTCGGTCAGGGGGAATCGTATTGCTCTTGTTTATAGGCGGTAACGACTTAACATCAGATGGGCCGCTAGCTCGTTACGTCACTTTAAATCACAATAATATACGTTACTGCCAACAGGTTTTCAAAAGTGATATGGTTAATAATTAGGATTTGAATAAGTTTTAATTTTAATATATTTTTATTTCATACAAGGGTAGGTACATATGTATGTTTTACTAATAATATAATATTTAGAAGATCACCTTTTGTTTATGACAAATTAGACACAGGTAGGTAATTATCCCATCTTGATCCCTTGGAAAATTAGAATTATGAATACTTGATAATGCAAAATCAATGGCATTTGAGAAAGTCCTATTAATAACTTTATTAACAACTCATAAAATCGCAAAGACAAAGGTCTTTTTAGGATCATATTCGAAGACATGGAGACATATGTCAGACAAATAATGAAGATGACATAGTGAAAATAATATCAGCTTCTTGGACAACCCTGCGCAACTCGTTACGTAGCAGGCCTCAGAGTCATCAGATAAGGGCGGGTGCTCAAGTTTAATTGAATTCGCAAAGTTCCGCCACCCCTAGCGCCCGCGCGCTCTGATTGGCGCGGCGTCGGCACCCGTCAAAGACATTGTTACCGAACTCTGTGCTAGGGCTGTGCTATGTATACCACGTGACATGAATGGACTATTAATGGATATTCGAAGTTTGATGAAGATTGTATACAAATTAAATTTTAGTCCATTGCAATTTCAGTATTTACTTGTTGTCGCAATTTCATAGTACTTTAAGTGGTACTGTGTAAACGTTTGTTTACTGTGTAAATATTTGTTACTCCAGCAGTAGGATTCCCCGAGGGCATATAAAACGCTCGACACAAACTGCGAAGATTTGAAAACAAACTTCATGCTCATCACACCAAATTTGCCTTAGCTGGGATTCGAATAACTGCATAGTTAGCTAACTAACCAACTTAGCTACGAAGCCATAGCTAAGGTGGTTCTTTTAATAAAAAGTTCCTGGGCTCGATCTAACTTTGCGTGATGAGTGTGAAATGTGTTCTAAGGTCTGCATGTGGTATAATTTATGAGTATTACGTTACCACAATATAAAAATAAATTATGCAAGTCAAATATGAGGTCTTTCACCACAATTATAATTTAGGTACCAAAAGCCTACCACAAAAACTTAAGTTTATTACAATGATCATGACGTGTGACGAAGAATGCATTCCGCAATTTCTTCAGTGAGCAAAGTTTAACTCTAGATTGCACTGTAAGCCACTGGAATACAGTTAATTTTCTTGTGTAATTTTGGTGGTTTTGATGTGGTTTGCAAGGTTATGTGACGCCATCTTGAATTAGTTCCACTTTGAAACGAGACCGGATGCGCGGCACTTGTAGATAATCCGCACATTTTGGTGCAGTTTTGTAAGCAAGACAATGGTATTCCGTGATGGTCACTTTTGATGTTCGAATTAACTCTTAATTGACAAAATGGTGGCAGGATACTATCATCATAATCAGTAATAGTACAAGTATACCTAGGTACATACAAAAACTTTTTAAGTAATGCGCAAATATAAATTATCTGTACACTTGTAATCTCGAAGCATACCTACATTGAAATATTTTCAGGTAATGCGCGCTCAGCGATTTTAGCTGAAGGTTTTTATCACAAATCATCATTACGTATCAAATCACGTAATAAAATTTATTAATTAGTATACACAGAGTTCCTAATGATGTTTGGTACGTGGAGAAGATTTGCCGATAACCCCAAGCTTAATTACTTAGACCCAAATGAATACTTAATTCTCAAAATGATCTTGACACAAATATCACTTTCTCAACACTGATATCTTGTACAGTTGATTCGATTTCCAAGTAGCAACTTAGACATAAAGTGATTGACACTACTGAAAATAATTTGAATTTGAAGGAATGTTGCTTGCTTTAGGTTATATCACAATGCGACTTATGTTTTCTTATACTTGGGTAGGAAAAATCATTCCTATTCAGCAAAGCTATTATTTTAACATTACAAATAAACATTTCAATTTTTGTTATTTGTATAGATAGATACAGATTTACAAGTATATCTACTTAAATAGATATACTTGTAAATCTGCACCGGTAATTTGCAATCATCATTATTCTCGTTAATAACCTAAGTCTGAGTGTAATCTAGTTACGGGACTACCAGTGCGTGGTACAATTTGTTCGGGCTGCTGTTTAATTAACACTCGTGATAGTTAATTTTCTAAGTGGGCGCCATAATCCATTTTGGTTATTGAGTTTTGATTTATAAGGATGGTTCTTCTATTGTATTTTTTACCCGACTGCGCGACGCAAAAGAAGTTAAAAATACAACCCAAGAGCAACATTGTTATCTGTCCGTATATGGACTTTTTCAACTGCCAAAGGAGGAGGTAATCAATTCGTGTGTTTTTTTTAATGTTTGTTATCTCAGATCTCTATCGCATATTACAAGCTATGCTCAGCTTGGGGCCAGGCCCTGTGTGAAATATGACCATGAATATTTATATTTATTTATTGAGTATAGAGTTTGGCTTCTTAGTTACATAAAAGTGTAGGTTACACTTACAACCTACACTTATAAGAGGATGGTCAAAAATCTTAACTACGAATCACATATCGTACTCTTCTCTTTTCTGAATAAAATTCTCTCCAAAACAAAGAAACACGAATTATTCTTGGTAAAATGAAAGTTATTTAAAAATGCGTGTTGGTATTGTGAATGTAACGCAAGTAGTTCAGATCTCCGCGCTACTGTTAACGTTTAATTTCCGTATTCAAATAGAACGACTGCTATAAATTTTCCGCTGATCTAATAGCCAGTAGAAAATGCTCGTTACTAAGATACATGCTCGGGATTCTAATTTCATTGTGATGATGGCAAAATATATCTGTTGGAAGTCCTGTGTGCTGTGACGTAACTCTATGTATACCTATACATAGCTTTCCTTCACCGTACCACGTTCGTAAAAGAAAATATCGTGTCTTAACCATCAATTCGAAGACATATGACATCTACCAATCCGGATTGGGCTTCCGTGGTAGATGGCCGTGTGGCCACGGTGGTCCGGTTCCGTGGTGGCCCACTCTCAATTATCGAGAGTAGGCCGGCGTCCCTGCAGTGGGAACATTAGAGGCTGGCACGGTACGGACATGTCATAGAAATTTTGGTTCTAGGACATGCGGGTTCCTCACAAAGTTATCTTTCACCGTTTCGAGAACGTTGTAGTGCGCACATAAAGATTTCCAAGTGAAAAGCTTATCGGTGCACATGTGGATTTGAATCAGCGATCTTTAGATTGAAAATTTGCGTCTGTACCTCTGGGCCCCCACGCTCTCTGTGGTGATACATTACGGGGCAATAAACTGCGTCGAAATATCGGGAGTCAACAAAACTCACAAATCATGGTAAATATCTCGGTAACACGAATAATAATGTTCATAACCATGATAGTTTTAAAATTTGCAACCCGTTTTTCCTGTTATCGTATATTATTTAGGTATCCATTAAGCCAGCAAAGTATGCAGATTGATATTGTTACATTATTTGCACCAGTGATAGGTTACGTCCAATAAATAATCGCCCATTATCTTTGTTACGGCACGGAACATAATTATAACCTCAACTGATTATGAAATCACGCGGTCTAGTACTTTCTGCGTCACTCAAATTATTACATTTATATCATAGAGGTAATTAGTAAAAAAAATATTGTATGATGACCAACAATTCTCGGGTTTTAGATGTATTTGTAAATAAATCTATATTAATATAATAAAGGTGAAGCGTTTGTTTGTTCTTTTGTTTAAACGCGTTAATCTCTCAAACTAGCTCTTGGTTTAAAAAAAAAAATTTTTGTTTGACAAAGCCACATTCATAAGGAAGGCTATTACTAATTTTGCATTACGCTTAATTTCTTTAAGTTTTACGCTGGTGAAACCGCGGGGCACAGCTAGTAATATATACGACTCCGTGGGTTAAGTGACCCGGGGTCGATTCCCGCCTGGGACACACATTATTTGGTCAGCATGAAGTCGAAGCGGTCCTGGGTTCGATTTCCGGCCGGGACATAGAACAAACAGCTTTTGTCTGATGAGCGAAAGGGGGTTTGTCTTGTGTTTCTGTGTTTGTCCTGGTGCAATCCTATCCTAGTGCAGGGGTATGAGTGCCTAACCACAAAAAAAAAAAAAATTGTTTATGCCGTAAGTGTTTCGCATAATTGTCGAGACAAATGAAATGAAATTGACACCTTATAATTTTCTGTCCATTTTGTCACTGTGTCATGGCCACAGCAATAATATTTATAAAAATACTTTTCATAAATGAATGAAACGTGTACAAAAGTACCTGTGTACGTTGGTGTGAATAATTTTAGAGCTATTTACATGTTGCTTATATTTTCGTTGATTCAAAAGTGGTTTTATGCTTTTAATCTCTCTATAGGTTACATAGTCTACACAATATAAATAAATGAATTTGATGCTTCTGTTTCTAATGTCAACAATAGCATTAGAAAGTACATACGGTACTAAACGCAACAAAAAAACAATTTTTAAAATTTTTGCCTGTTTCTAATATGACTTACCTATGTATATGTAATGTGCAGGAGCTCCTGTGACACGTTATATGCTCACGAATATGTTAACTTGTGCTTGTCAAGTTGACGTGATATAGCGATACTTGATTTTATTAAATGCGCAATCTAGATTGCAAAGAACTCATGAAAACAGGAAGGCATATATTTAGATATATTTTCAGCTATGTTATCTGAAAATAACTAACAAAAATTGCAATCCTAATCCTAACAAGTCCTAACTAATATTATAAGTCAATTTGTTTGTTTGTTACGTCGATGATCGTCATGAAATTTTGCATTCACGGAGCATAAAACCTAGGTTCTGGAAGACCTTTCATCCAGAAATAAATTGTAGTTTAAGAATATACATTACCGTGAGTGGAGCCACAGATACTAGTACTTTGATATAAGCCTTCGGCCTTAAGAAGCCTGTAATGATTGAGAATTATGTAGTGAGCTTTAAAGTGGGTTAACAAGCATGCAGTCATTAGTCAGATAATCACACTTATACGTGCGTAAGTATATTTATATTCTCGTTAAATAATGAATAGGAAAAGAATTGCAACTTTTTGTTAAAATGACCAAGATTGCGTGAAGTCGTGTACAATTTATCATAGTTATATTATAAAGGCGAAAGTTTGTAGGTATGTGTGTGTGTTTGTTTGTTACTCCTTCACGCTCAAACGGCTCAATGTTTGGATGAAATTGGCAAGCTTATATCCTGGATTAACACACAGGTTACTTTTGATAACGGAAAACCGCGATTAACACCGCGGGGCGTAGTTAGTATTTTATATATAAGTTAGGCCGAGATACAATTCTGAGTAGAAATTTAAGTTATGTTGCAGTAAGAATAAACCATTGTCCAATGCCCAAAACGAAATAAACTGTGTTCAATAAATAAATATTCATGAACTTTTCACACAGCGCCATTAAGCAGAGCTTGTACATTTTTATTAGTATAATGATTTTTATTGGACTTACATGCATTAAATATACACTCGTGAGCAAAAACAAAGATTAGGGATGACTATGGGAGCCAAAATACTAATCTAAGAACGTGGACTTTCAATCCCATGGTAAATTTCAATTCAAAATTCTGTCTGAATTTTTAATTGACTGATGAGTTTTTCGCTACAGTTATGTATGGTTTTTTTGGTTTTGGTAGGTACTGGTTGGTGTTGACTATGAAGTATTATGAACGCGTTATAACCGGCATTGCATTTGATGAGACTAGAGAAAGCAAGATATATTGAATTACTCAATGTTATGTTACCTTCAGGCAAATGATAATAAAGTCTTGACGGCTACTTCCCGCTCCTCATCTTTCCCATTTAGGGTCACGCTTAAAATACCTACCAGAAAATTTCGTTTGGACACTTTTTTTTATATTTCAATGTAATTATGAATAAAAAAATAACTAATTTGAAATTACGCACACATACCTCTGCACTAAGATTCCCTTTGTTGCAGTTGGCCCGAGAATAAACTATACGCTCATCATACAAATTCATCCCGCGACCCCTAGCTTCGAAGGCAGGGCTACTACCCACTATAGGGGCCGTCAATTTAAAATGTCACAGTATCACATGACAAAATAAATTCAATTTCTTTCAAATTATTATTCTTATCGTATAATCACAAAAGTCACAATTTACTAGAGGAAGATTTACATTTTTTATGTCCTTCATGAAACGTTCGTTAGACACTTAACAATGTATCTGTACATAATTTTAGTTACCTAATATTTATGTAGCTGACATAAATAGTGTGAGGATAAACGCTGGTCAGTCGTTGAGCATACGCTGGCCCTCGAGATACAGCTTATAGTAATTCGGGGAGTCTGATTCGTCTACCACTGTTGTCAAGTGCTCTTGCATTTATAGCATGTAGTTTAGTATAACTGCAATTTAACCAGGTTTGTCTGCATGAAATCGTGTTGTACGATAAGACGTCATTTTTTTTAAAACATTTTCAAGTAATTAAAATATCCTACACGTGATCAAATGATCACGTGGAAGGGTGCCAAGAATACCGGCTGTACCTCACGTTGAACGACTCAAGAAAATAATTTTTGGGCGAGGAACGAGCCAGCTTATTTGTCGCCAGTGGCATCAAGTAATAACTAATCAGTTGGTAATTATTATTACTGAAGAGTTTTGTGGGTCGTTCCCGCTGTCCCATAGTCTCAAAATTAAGGCCTAAATTTTATTAATCTAATCACATTGGGAGTGATTACCCTCCTTCTACGAGTACATCAGAACGCGGATTTGTGCGATATTTGCTTGCATGAAGTTTGCAATGATAGGGTCATTCTATTCAGACGACGCTGTCAGAAGTTGCGACAAATAGAAATAGTTTACAGAAATCTCAAATCTCAAGTCAGGAAAGTTGCTTTTCCCTTGATGAGTTGAATCGTTAGGTCGTGGTAACAGGTGTACTTTCTTGTAATATGCATTTATTTCAAATCCATTGTATCGGTTTAGGGTTTAGTCACCTTTTAGGAAAAATAGATCATTATAATTTCATTTCTAGTATACTCGTAAATATAGCGTTCATTTGGTGCGTGCAATGATATTACGACAGTTAACGACAAGTATTTCTCAATAAGTGATTGAGGTAAACAATCACTAAAATACAGTAGGTATGTATAGAATGGTTTCGAAATCGAAATCACGAGTTGTCTGCTTCCGAATCGAATTTGAGATAATAATCTCGATTGGCACGATAGGCTGCGTTAACTGTTGTGTTTTGTGATTTTGATTCTTTTAATGTTTTTTTTTATGTGAATTCGTGACGGAACGAGCTGAGGGCCCACCTGATGGTAAGTGGTGACCCTCGCCCATGACAACAGTAATGCGCGCGACTCAGTATGAGATCCAAATCTTTACTGAGTCGCATTCATCCTGCTGCGTCCATCACCCGAGACGGGGATGATACGTCTCATGCGCATGTGATTTCACCGGCAGCCATACCCTTCCACCGGAACACAGTAATGCAACCACTACTGCTTGGCGGCAGATTCCAGATGTGGTGGCAGTACCTATCCGGACGAACTTGGCACAAGTTCTACTGCTACTTTTGGTTGCTCCTTTAGCACCACCCACGTACCCCACGTGTAGGGAATCAAAGGATATACACCTACGGACGCGAGCAACTGGACCCCCTAATGTGTTATTTTTTTATCGTGATTTTGATAAGTCGCACTGCTCAGCTGGTAGTAGCCTGCTGTCTGTGCTGTAGGTCATCGGTTCCATCCTCACTCAGGACAAGCAAAAGCCTGGGCCATCTGACAAGGCCATCTGCGGCCAACATAATGATGACAATTAAAAAAAATTATGACTAGCATTTATGTGACAAACGTAAATGTTTGTTCTGTCTGGGTATAAATAATCTATTTACAAAAAAAAATGTACCTATATAAGTTTCAGTTCTGTGGTTCTCATAGTACAAGCTATGCTTAGTTAAGGTCAAGATGGCGTGTGAAATATCAACAAAATAAAACCCTTTAATAAAAAAGGGTTGTGATAAGTATTTCTGTGGTTTTGTGGTATATTGTATCAAAACTAATGTTATAAATAGAAATAAATTTATTGTTACCTTTATAGCGAAAACCCTCGACTAACATCTAAAGAGGTTCTAGCTAGACGGCTCGATAAAGGGCCAAATACAGAATGCAGTACTACTGGACACGGCACGCATCGTCAGGAGATTCCTGTTTCTGCAGCCACCGACCGCTTGAGTTTATATGTATTCCGCGGTCGGTGGTATTCTGTTTTATATATTTTTTACTACGTTTTTATAGTGTTAAATAAATAAATAAAATATAATATTTATTTATTTGTGTATTGAATGTAATACGCAAATTAATATTCATGGACATCTCACACAGCGTCATCTAGCCCCAAACTAAGCATAGCTTGTACTATGAGAACTAGATAGATATAATACATAGTTTATTTACTTATTATTTTGTGGTAAAAGTGTTTCAAATGAGTAATAAAATATGGAAGAATAGTAATAAATAATAGTTTACATGATTTAATAATAATTTATTCCGATGCCTCAACCCAGTTCGAAAAACTTGGCGGGAACTAAGAGTGGTATGAATCTGCAAGGATTGTTTAAATAATGATTTTATAATGCAGGAGTGGAATGTAATAAAATATCTTCGCATACTTCGCATACACAGCAATACTATAAATTCGTGTTAATTATCTACTGAAACAGTCTACTTTCATTTTAATCCGCTCCAAAAATACATGACCTCAGAACTACCTGTCGATTTTACGTAAGAATATTTTATTTAATTTGTGGCTACTTCCTATCACCTAATTATTATTACGCAAGTACATTGTTACATAACTTCACATCGAACTGTAAAAAGTAGGCTAGTTTAATGTTCAATGGTGTTATAATATATATCATTATGTTCATGTTTGTATGAACAATAAATGCGTTGTGCACAACATACTAAACGTATACTAAACGTAGATCAGAATTAAGGAATAAACTTTATTACTTATTGTCAAGAAAGGACACTAAAGAAACAAAAATAAAAACTTATATTATGCTTATTAAGAAACCTAATCACAGGTGTAGTAGAAGGGTGAAATCACAGATGCAAGATACGTAGCATCCTTTACACGGGTGATGGGCGCAACGGGATGTTACTTGGGTTGGAAGACCAAGGTCGTAATGCTGTTGTTATGGGCGGAGGTAACCACTTACCATCAGGCGGACCTTTAGCTCGTCCCGTCATATCAGTAGACAGACAGATCAGTTTTGTGAAGGTGTACAATATATTATCTCTTATTATTTCACTTTAACATAGTAAGTAACTTCCCCAAAGGAATGCCTGAATCCATCATTTATCTTAATAAATAAGTACCTACAGGATCACATCACTCGTTATTTTACTAAGTTGGGATAAAAATCAACAAAGAAATAAATCTATATAAATAAATATCAATGTTATTTTAATTTGTTCCGAAACTTACTTTATACTGTAGTAGGGTGTTCTGGGGACGGCTGCGAGGGTTGCCAGCCCCAAAAATTCTATATTAATGATTTTATTACGTGGTATTGCAACGCAAGCCGGGTACAGCTGGTAATAAATAAATATTCATGGACATTTCACACATCACCATCTAGCTTCAAACTAACCATAGCATATATTATAGAAATTATTAACTCATTATATAAATTCAATTATTTGTAAATACATTCATATAATACAAAATAACACCCAGACACAGAACAAAAATGTATTTTCGGCACAAAAATGCTTGTCCTCAGTGGGAATTGAACCCTCGACCTACTGCGCAGAAGGCAGACATACTCCCGACTGAGTTATAAGATCAGTCAAATTTATTATACAATACACATGTCACATCGGAATTAAAATACCCTTTTGAGTATCCGATCCGATTCATATGTCACATCGGAATCAATAGAATAATTTTAGAGTATCCGATCTGATAACTATTGGAAATATGAAAGCACCACATTACAGCCGATCTAGATGGAGAAGCAACCTTGACCGATGTATAAGGTATTAATGAAAGAGTTACAATTACATGATCGTGTACGTAAGTAGGTGATAGTGAATGGTGTTTGCCGTTACAAAAGATTGGTACGATTCTGTCGGGACAGGTTACTTGAGTGCTAATAACTGAGGGCTTAGTCAAGAGAGCAAGCGGGGAATATTATAATAGCAAAATTCCTCTAATGTATTCCGCTGAGACGTTTTTGGGGGGTCCAGTTGCTCGCGTCCGTAGGTGTGTACCCTTTGATTCCCTACACGTACCTCCTGGGTGGCGCTCAAGGAGCAACCAAAAAGTAGCAGTGGAACTTCTGCCAGGTTCGCCCGGAGAGGTACTGCCACCACATCTGGAATCTGCCGCCAAGCAGTAGTGGTTGCATTACAGTGTTCCGGTGGAAGGGTGTGGCTGCCGGTGAAATCACATGCGCATGAGGCGTATCATCCCCGTCTCGGGTGATGGACGCAGCAGGATGAATGCGACTCAGTAAAGATTTGGATCTCATACTGAGTCGCACGCATTATTGTTGTCATGGGCGAGGGTCACCACTTACCATCAGGCGGGCCCTCAGATCGTTCCGTCACTTATTCACATAAAAAAAAGACGTTACATGTTAAATGAATCTTCTCATACTTCGTTAGGAGAACTAACCCAACTTATGCAGTATGTAGAGTCGGCCACCTCTAAAACGCTACCTCCTGTCACTTAACTAGTTACATCTATTATGTAAACATAACATATCAGCGTTGTTTTTACAGTGCTATAATTACAGAAATATGCAAACAGACACGACCAATCATCGATGAATTTTAAGGGATAATCGCTTCGACACAATAGAAAGTGTTGCCAATTGTGGTGTCATAAAATAATTCCAAGACAACGCCTGTAAACGATTAGAAATCGAAAAAAGCTGTGATTGTCATTCCTAGACGCTGAGAAAATATGACTGATAGATGTCTCATTCCAAGAGGCGAAGGCTTGAATGGAACTTACAGGGAGAGGCTAGACCAGCAAAGGATATTGATAATGATGATTTCCTTAAGCGTCCCATTGAGCTAAAATAGAATTTAGCAGATTTCTGTGGCGGCAAATGTCTGGTACATTATTTATGAACGGAAGTTGAAAGTACCGAGGCTTGCGAAAATTCTCCCTTTTCTTCTTTGTTTTGCAATTTCTTCGCCGATTGTGTACTAATTTGGATAGATAATTCATGAAGAAACTACACTTTGAAGAGCGAAAAATAATAGATGGAATTTTAGAAGTCGGTTTGTTTGATTTTTTAATCTGTGAGCTCGTATAAGTTGTGAAGTTGTACTTGCAATTTACTGTATTTTATACATTAGCAAGTTCATCTGTTTCTACATTATGTATGTGTGTGCAAATATATTAAGCTTTATCATTTATAGATACATTACGTAAACCGTCACGAGGAATGAACATCTAAGTTGAAAATGAAACATTAACTGCCGAGACGTTAACTGTATTTTATGTTATCTAAGCCCTAATAAGTCTACTTTCATTATGCAAGTCCACAGACGGAACAGGTTTGGAACTAGATTATTGTTAAGTTGATGTATTGGACACTAGCTAGACGGTAGTTGAGTTACCGATGGTATAACTTGTCTGCATCTCTTGCTACACGAGATAATTCTCAGACATTACTTAAGTAATCTGCATAATTTAAAATGTTAAAAGCTCTATAATTAATATTGTAGTCTTTCATTGTAAAAGGGATTGTAGTCGCGAAAAGAAAGTCATCCTTGACTTTCTATAATCCCATTAGGTTTCTTGTTTGTTCTCCCTGTGAAAGGTACCCTCTCCGACCTTTGACAGGTAAACTTATATAAGAACGGGTGATTGCGTAGGTAGATATTTATTTTATTGTAATAAGTGACGTTCCCAATTATTTTTGTGTTTTGAAGAGAAAGAAAGATTTTTGACTTTAACTATTAATTGGCATTCCAAACGGCGCTATCCAGCCATCTATATTAAGCATAGTTTGTACTGTCAGATTATATGACTCATACAATACTTTAATATGTTGTCACACAAATGTGGGTTCTGCGTGGGTTGACCCTACGACCTTCACCGCAGAAGGCAGAGCTACTAAGAACTGAGTGAAGAGGCCAGTCGGTTAGTTTAGTTGCTAAGGAATATATGGATGTTAACGATAAGAAAATTATTCTTTAGATAGGCTTTGGGTGCCGGCGAAATAACATGCATGAGACGTAACATCCCCGTCTTAGGACACGGGCGCAACGGGGTGTAAATTGTAGACTCATATTTCTGTCGGGGAATATAAAATGACCTTCCAAATCAAAAAACGCAAGTACACACTTAAAATTGTCAGTTTTAATTTGGAATAAGATTAAAGATAATTAATATTGGTGATATAATGCAACCTTTCGCAATTTCACCAAAAATATTCGATTTGCAAATAAATGGTTCAATTACATTCTGTGTCCGTTTGCAAATTGGAAGGCTTGCACAAACTTAAAGTCATTTTATTTGTTTATTATTTCCGCTGTTCAATTTCTAATTGTATGGCCTCACAGCTCAGTTGGTAGTAGCTCTGCTTTCTATGCTGTATATGTATTGTATGTACAAGCTGCGCCCTGCGGTTTGAACCCGGTTGGTCAGCCTACGGGAATACCTACTTAACTTTTTGTATTAATCCAGGTTATGAGCTACCATTTTTTCAAATTTCATTCCAATCCGTTAAGCCATTTCAGCATGAAGAGGTATCAAACATGCGTACAAACTTTCATTATTAGTATGATTAAGAAAAAAAGTAGTAGGTATAGTTTGTACTATGGGAGCTATATATCTTCAGATATTTATCTCCTACAGTACAAACTTGCTTAGTTTGGGGCTAGATGATGTTGTGAAATGTACATGAATTTTAATTACTTACTTATTAAATTATGAGTAATTAAAGTTCATATAACTCTAAACTATTATTTCTGTATGAGTTACTTTTTGTTTCGTTTGTTGGACGAATACCACAAACAAAGCTTAAAACGCAAAATTTTGTAAAAATTACATCGTTACAGTCTGACCAGTAAATGTACTAGAAAATCCGGTCTAGGCAATGGCAATTTTAATAATTTTATTATTTATGTCACTTTTAACCCACTTCAAAAAATAGAGGTTTTAATTGTGAACTGATTTGAATTGTAATTTTTTTATTTGATAGTGAGTGTCTCACAGGTCCCACAGAAATTAAATGAAGTAATTCTCAGGGCGATGGCGTAACTGATGAAAGGATCGAAGCTGGTTTATTCGATTTTGAATGAGTCAATTTATGTTGGATAGGTACTGCCAGCAACAATAGGTAATTTTATGGCATTCATTACAATATGATCTAGGAAAGCTATTTCATAACTCAATCGCACACGAAGCGTCTATAGCGTAGCTAATGGGTCACCAAATGGTGTACCGCGGTCCGGGTCCGGACCGCCGATCTATTTTGTGCGGACTTTAAGTAAACAGTGACTTGTATTGCTAAGTACGTAACGTAATACAATGTATACCGCTTTGCCTTTCTCCAGGATTTCATGACAATAACTAGCGCCAACTTTATTTCAAACTTTAGACAAATCGTTAAATTTTTAAACATATAAATGTCATTTTTGACATTTATATGTTTAAAAATTAATTGATACATTACACTTGCTTATATAATAAACTCAAGTAGAAACGGGTCACGATGATAATTGTATTTAAAAAACCGGACCCCTGAAGGAACTAGTTGGTGATCCTGAGCGCAGCTTAGCTGTTCTTTAAAGATCATCTACGCTAAGCAACTTTCGGCCCGGTCAATAGTTGGACTGGTAATCATTTAGTGGCGTTTGAGCTGATCGCTTTCGTGCTTCAGAGGGCACGTTAAGATGCCGGGCTTGGCTACAATAGTCGTTTAGCCATGTCGCCGGCCTTCAGGTGGAAAACTTCGACACCAGAGCTGGCCACTTGCTCACACGTATGAAGACTTAATCACTGTGGTTTTTATTATATATATCTTCGTCATGAGTTTCAAAGAGTATTTACTGCAATATATGGCTACTGATTCAAATGAAAGTGAAAATAATCATGACAGTTAGATTGAATTCATGAAATAGAGGCTTAAAATGCCTATAAAGAACGACCGTAAACAGCGAATGGAATTATATAAAACTAGCAGCCCGTCCCGGCTTCGCACGGGGTAGTGACATAACTACAATAGTTGGACATATGCTACCGCGGAGTTTTTTGTAGACATTATGATGTTCTTCAATATTGTTGTACATTATTTTGTTCTATCGCTAATAGTTTCGGCAGCGCATTCGACGAAAGACATTTTAAGACTCATTTTTCTACACCTTCGGTTACATTGTTCAAATTTTACCAAGGATCCCTAATTTTTTTCAAAATGAAATTTAGCTTATGTCAAATTGGAAGAATGTAGCATTCTATTGGTGAAAGAATTTTTTAAATCGGCCCAGTACTTTTTGAACCTATTCATTACAAACATACAAACATAGGTACAAATCTTTCCTCTTTATAATATTAGTGTAGATTAATAATTTACTCCGAGAAATATCAGTTATTAGTTATAAGTGTCAGTTACATCTTTCAACATTTGACATTGGAATCGAATGGTTCTAAAGGAGCACGTGCATATGTTCGGAATCGGACCGGACGGATTAAAGGATTTATTCTTCATTGTATCTTCATTATAATAATCTATACAAATAAATAAAATTGAAGTGATGTGAGTGAAGTTTTTTGTAATATCACAGCTTTTTACTAAATGCATTTGAAAGTATATACCATACTTATAATAAAAACAATGTTTAAACTTTTGTAATGTATCGAAAAAAACTTTATTTCTTTCCATTTTGAAAAAGAAACATCCAAATCGTCTACAAAGGCGAAGAAAAAGTCACAAGAAAGCAAAGATGACCTATTATTTTTAGTTATTTTGATTAACAACCAAACTATTGAAACAATTTGATTTCAAGAATCTTTTAAATAAAATAAGTTTTATGAAAAGGATATGCGTTCAGATTCGTCCCATTTTAAAGCTTTTAAATTAGTTAAATGACAGAGTTGTGAGGTAACAAACATTGATAACCTCCTCCTTTGGAAGTCGGTAGAAAATAAAGATTCACGACCATTTTTATTAGCAAGTTTGACCTCTTTGTGTAGGTAGTAGGCGTATGATCGGAACTAGTTAGATTGCTTTAATGAAAACCAATAAAATTCACTATGATTAATTGCGCGCTTCAAATCAAGATTTGTCAGTGCCGCAAGCTAAATTACATTAAAGATCACCCGTCACTTTCAAAGGATAGGTTATCGAATATTGCGACAAACTTGTCTTCGCATTCACATCCTTGAAGAGCACGGCCTTACTTGACTGCGGTGAAGCCAAAAGGAAAGGGTTTACCTTTCATTGAGCCAGATCATACTATTCCAGCCTCTAATTCTCGCACTACAGGCATACCGTACCGTACCGTACCATCCTCTAATGTTCACACTGTAAGGACACTGGCCTACTCTCGAAAATTGAAAGTGAATGGGGTAATCTACCATGGTAGACCAATTCGGATTGGTAGATGTAACATGTCTCCGAATTTATGGTTCTAAGACATGCCGGTTTCCTCACGATGCTTTCACACATTTTTTTCTAGTGAAAATCTCATTTGTGCATGTGTGGGTTTGAACCAGCGACCTTCAGATTGAAAGTCATCTATGCCCCGGGGCCAACACGTTATAGGTGTACAGGTCTACTCTCTAAGCGACGGTAAATTTTTTTATTTGACTAAAGTGATGAGCAGATGGCTCATGATGTTAACAACAAAAATACCACTTAAGTCTTTCTCTCATCGCGCTGCACCTGTCAAATTACTATCAGTATTTATGATCAACCTTAAAATTCATTATTTTAAATAAGATCATGCCTGTTCCGTGGCTTAGTTGGTAGTAGCCCTGCCTTCGAAGTGAGGGGTCCCGGGTTCGATCCCCGGCCGGGGCACACTTTGTGTGGTGAACATGAAGTTAGTTCTCGGGTCTTGGGTGTTTGTCTTGTGTTTCTGTGTATTGTATGTCCATGCCATCTGCGACACAGGGAATCCTAGTGCAGAGGTATGAGTGTGTTTTGTTTTGTTTTTGTTCCAACCTGAGAGGGAGCAGCAGGTTGATTAGATTTTGTCTGTTCCTATCCGTAATGGAACCCAGGACCATTAACTACGGTACTATCAATGGTCAGACAATTAGAGGGAAGTGGTTACGGGACTTCCCCTGTAGCGGATGTAATCTTATCAAGTTTGGGCTCGTTAGACACGTTTCGTGATGACAACGACTATTCTGTTATAGTTATTGTCATATAATAAACAAGATATGCCCCACGGTTCCACCCGCGTATAACTTAAAGAAATCATTAAGAACAGACTTATCCTTTAATAGTACTCTTTGATTCCCTACACGTACCCCCATGGTGATGCTTAAGAGCGACCAAAATTAAGTGGAACTTGTGCCAAGTTCTGTTGCCAAGCAGTGCCAGTGCTCGTATTACTGTGTTCCGGTGGAATGGTGAGGGTGCCGGTGAAATCACATGCGCATGAGACGTATCATCCCCGTCTCGGATGATGGACGCAGTAGGATGAATGCGATCTCAATGTAAGATCCAAATTTTATACTGAGTCGCATTACTGTTGTCATGGGCGGGGGTCGCTATTTACCACCAGGTGGGCCCTCAGCTTGATATGTCACATAATCACAAAAAAAATAGCATCATTCCGTCCGTATCTGCCTCTTCACGATGTTTTCCATCATCGTTTCGAGAACGTGGTATTGCGCACATAATTTTTTCAAGTGAAAAAACTCATTGGTGCACGTGTGGGTTTGAAGCAGCAACCTTCAGATTGAAAGTCGACGTTTATGCCCCTGGGCCACCACGCTCTCATTCCGTAGTACTTACGTATAATTAGCCATTACCCCAGCGCACGCGGATAAAGCAATTCGAATGCGCTTTTTCTTCCGCCTTACTTTACTAATATCAATATTTAAGGCTAACCGAGAACTTTAGCTTAAAGCTAGATAGCCTATAGCCTTCCTCACGAATGTGGTTATAATTAAAAATAAAAAAAAATCAGATCGTAATGGTAGCTTCAGAGATAAGCGCGTTCAAACAAACAAACTTGTCAGCTTTATTATATTGGTATACCTAGATATCATTAGGCTTTAAACAAGGTTTTAGTGACGCCAATGCTACCCATTGTGCCACCGTTATTATTGCTTGTTATTGTTTCTGTACTGTTATTAGTTTTCAAAGTTTATCTATCTAAATAAATATGTAATGATGAAATTTAACACAGCGCCATCTAGCGTCAAACCAAGCATAGCTCGTACTATGGAATACTTATCGACATACATATTAATCTAGACATAAAATAAACTTTGTTTTCGTCACAAAAATGTTTGTCCTTGGTGGGAATTGAACCCACAACCAGCACAGAAGGCAGAGCTACTAGAGCAGTCCATATACAAATTGAAGTGTTTTTTGTGTTAAAAGTGTCGTAGAGATTTGATGTACCCTCTTATGTTAAGTGGTCACCGTTACTTTAACGCAACGCGATGCGACTTATTCTTCCTTTGCCATGTCACATAGTTTTGTACCCGTCATTCTAAAGCATGAGGATGCAATTTTTCATGTGCCTGTAATTTCACCGGCACCCCACAACCGGAACCAGAATACAGCAATTTACAAGCTTTCACAAGTTCTACATATACTCCAGGTTGTTCCTTTTGCACAACCCCTAAGGTTTTCGAAGTTTAAATAGATTGTCAAATTTTGCAACTTTTTCATAATATAACATTCAAATTTAGGTTGGTAAATAAAAAAATGCATTTTTAATAATGAAAATGTATATACACATTTTTTCCAATGCTGCTATGATATATCTATACATATTGATTTCTATGGTATAGTCAATTTCCACTCATCTGCTAGATCAATATAGAAACTGCAAAATCAATCTATAAATAAAGAGTATGTATATACATTCCAAATTCAAAATGAGCAGTTGATACAATTAATTTGTATCATTATCAGGCCCAAGCTACCCTTCTCAACGGTATATCTGTTAAGTGGGAGGGACGGTATATAACGTATGGAGTGCTACCACTAACCACACAACCGGTCTTCGACATCGACGAAGACACACAACAACATGAAGTATCTGGTGAGTTGAAAAAAAAATATATCGAGAGTGCAGTGACATTGTGTTGTGAAGTGATTCAAATATCGGTTACGCGGTACATACCTAAAGTGCGTTTTTACAGTTCAAATTTAGAATTCCAAATCGTTCTAAATTCGCAAATGTGTCGGTCTTTCGAAAGTGACAGGTTGAAAATTCGTTTTACGTTGAGGGTACTTTCGTTGTAGGGTAGGATTAGGTTTGGTGGTGTACTTTCCATCAAAAGATGGCTGGTTCAAATCCAGACGTGCACCTATGAATTTTTCGCTAGAAAAATATATGCGCGCTGGTTTTATGTCCTAGAACCAAAAATTCAAAGACATTATCTACGTACATTGGAATAGGCTCCCGAATAAAGTCTGTTCACTCTCACTTGTTGAGAGACTTACATTAAGAACTTAAAAGCTGGTTGAAAACGGTTAGTAAAATCTCATACACAGTTTCCAAAGTTTTTGCATGACTTGAAAGAAATCGAATTTCACAATACGCAACGAATTTCTTTGCAAATTAATAAAAAATATATATTTTTTAATATAATTATGCAGTCCAAGTAAAAGCCACTGTTCATTTTTTTATACACATGAATATTTTAGTGATATTTTGTGCAGAAGAGAAAGTCGTAAAACAATCTAGTAGAAATGCATTTTAGTATGTACTTACACCGAAATCTTCACTTAAGTAACAGTTACACACATAACACAAAATCAACTTCCCACGCCACGAGCCGTAAACTATAATCTTATCTTAAAAAATGAAAGTGTAACATGTAATCATCTGACAATACAACAGTTTTTAAATGGCCTAACATGTCTTGTTATGTAAACAACTACTTATTTTAAAATTTCTTGTCCAAGTGATCTTTATATTTTTTTTCAATTTACTCGCAAAATTTGTAAATCTTTATGACACAAGAAAGAGCGCTAAAATAAGTTGAGTTTACCAAAGAATATTTTTAATACATATAAAGATGTAAAAAAATGCAAATTAATAAGAACGGGAATAGAACGTGTGATAAATATTAACTTAACCACCTGTATCGCAATCTTCAAATTACACATGTTTTCATCGTAAAATATTAATTCAACTTTAAAGTCATAGAAATAGTATAGACGAAGGAGAATTTCATACAAAATTTTGCTCAAGCGTGAAGCCATAACATAACTAATGTGTGCGCGTGAGTTCCATATAATTACACTGCCACGCAATCTTACGAATTATGTTGACAGATCAAATTCCGCCAAAAGTAACGAAAACTAAATATCTTATCTTTAGACCATAGCAGCCCATTAATAACAAAGTTAACAGAGTTTTTTTTTTTTTTTTTTTTTTTTTTTGAAGTGACGGAACGAGCTGAGGACCCACCTGATGGTAAGTGGTGACCCTCGCCCATGACAACAGTAATGCGTGCGACTCAGTATGAGATTCAAATCTTTACTGAGTCGCATTCATCCTGCTGCGTCCATCACTCGAGACGGGGATGATATGTCTCATGCGCATGTGATTTCACCGGCAGCCACACCCTTCCACCGAAACACAGTAATGCAACCACTACTGCTTGGCGGCAGATTCCAGATGTGGTGGCAGTACCTCTCCGGACGAACTTGGCACAAGTTCTACTGCTACTTTTGGTTGCTCCTTTAGCACCACCCAGGAGGTACGTGTAGGGAATCAAAGGGTACACACCTACGGACGCGAGCAACTGGACTACTAGGTTTTTTTTTATATACTACTGATGTGGCGGTATGAGCTAACCTGATAGTAGGTGGTTACCAGCGTCCGTAACAATAGCAACACGACCTAGATCATCACGTCGCGCCCATCATTCGAGACGGGGATATTACGTCTCATGCACTTGTGATTTCACCGAAACCCTTCCACCGGAACACAGCAATACAAGTGCATCACTGCTTGGCGGCAGATTACCAGGTGTGGATGCTTCTCCGGTCAAACTTGACACAAGTCCTACTGGTAATTTTAGTTACTCCTTCCTTACCTCCCAGGGGGTACGTGTAGGGATCCTAGAGGGTTTTCACCCACAAACGCGAGAAGGCAACCTAACCCCCCAAAAAAGTATTCTCAGCGTATGGTAATTGTGTTTAAAATAAAACTTTACACGACAAATGAATAATAACACATTACGCAAATTCATTACTTAAGCATATACCTGTATATAGTACAAAGATTACCTACTTTTATAATTGAATTAGCGCAGTAATAAGACCATTAATTATGTTCCTCTATCGGAAACTTGTTACATGTTCAGAACATAATCATTATACCCGGTGTTTGACTCGATTGCGCATATTATGTGAACGAAACTAAAATTAATTTAATTTATATCTAATAGTAGATTAATTAAAAAACGTGTATATTTAGGCTTATAATACATTTTGCGCTTTGAATGAATATAAGCCTTAATTGAGTCTATCTGTTTAATCATCGATTAATAGAAAGTCTATCGATTTTCGAATCAAAATACTATCCGATCCAATTTGCTGCATTTGATAAACAACGATTTAAATAAAGTTTACACACTTATACCCCTGCACTAGGATTCCCTGTGTCACTGGTACGAGTAGTATGGACAAACTCAGAAATACAAGACAAACACTCAAGACACAGATCTCCTGTGACACTATATACGTTCACGAATAAGTTTACTTGTGTGTGTAAAATTTGACGTGTCCAAATGATACTTGAGATCTAAATGAATAAATTAATTTAGGTTTTGAGTAATAAACATTTACAAATAAAATGAAATGATCGTACGGACAGCTAATTACGTCAAAAACTGAAAAGCGTAACTATTAAATGGTATTATAGCATAGGCCGTGTTAAGTACAGGTTATTTCCGTCTCTGTGTGGAAATAGAATTTTCTTTTCACTTTCTTCGAGACGAGAAAGCACAAATTACAGCTCACGAGACATAATTGCTAGTGATATTCTATGTAATTTGCCATTATGTAAACTCTTCTATTCTGGTATAGATTGACGGGAGAAACAGCATGGATTTTGTACAGCGGACAAAAAGTTTCATTCAAACAAACATGAGAATACAATTTACATAAAAATAATATTTTCAGGCATCAGAATAGAACTTGTCGTGTTGTTTATCTTTTATTATAGTTATTTTTCATTCCATTTCATGAAATAACAGTCAAATAACGTAAAACAATAATTTAGTCTATTTTTGATTAGTTTCCTTCATCCATACAATGAAGAAACTCAACTTTAGGTATTGGAGAAATTATATGAATATCACAGCATACGAATTAACGAAACAATAATTAATTGCTAATTAATAATGATACATTTTCATGGACATTTCAAATAGCGCCATCATAGTTCAAACTACGCATTAATTGTATAATTGGAACCGAATTACTGGGAATACATGTTCACGTTACAAACATATTTATCTGTGTGGGAATCGAACCCACAACCACGCAGAAGACAGAACTACTACCAGCTGACCTGTAAGGTACGATATCTTATGTTTTTGGCACTCAAGTAACTTGAGCTAATTATCAAAAACCAAAGAAAAATATAAGTATTGTAGTAATAAAAACTTTCAACACCTCGCAGTTTAAATGACTCGCCAAAATTAAACTGAGAAAGAAAAAACAGCATAAAAAATGTCGTGCTATGTTAAAATTAAATCGTGCACTCATTAAACTTTTTCGCATATAAGCATGCTCTACTTCACCCAAGGCGCTCCACTTTCCATTTCTGTCGGTGATTTTACTCATATTTGGACACACGGATATTTTTAGCCCACAATATCTGGATCGAGCGCACGCGTTGATGTCTTTTGTATGGATTAATGACAATGTCTCAACCCCCAACTAATTTATTCCTTTACTAGCTGCGCTCCGCGATTTTATCCTGGGTTTTCCAGGATCAAAAGTAGCCTTGTATGCAAATGTATTAATCCAGGATATAAGCTATTCTGGTACCAAATTTTATCCCAATCCGTTGAGCCGTTAGAGCGTGGATGAGTAACAGACATAAACACATACACAAATAAATACAAAGTTTCTATAATATAAGTGTGATATTTCGTGTATTAGCCGTTATGAGACGTTAAAATTAACACGCACAAGTAAACATATTTGTATATATACTTATATTTATATATAACGTGTCACAGATTCTTAAGCACATTACATGCAAAATTTTAAAACTGGTATCAATGTTTTAAGCAATATTTTGAGTATCCACTTCATTGGGTATATTTAAATACCTATTAAAAGTAAAGTTCCGTGTATTACTTGCGTTATTACCAACATGCATTAATCAGCAAAACAGAAACATATTTGCATTCGTCAGTTCAAGAACAAGCATTAGGTAATTGTTATTGCAAAATTCAAGATTTTGTAACATTACATTTTCTACAACTTGAGTAAACTTCTGGAATATTCTCAAGAATATGAAAAGTGTCAAACATGAACGTAGAAAGTGTGCTGGATATGTATTAATGAAAAACAATAGACAGACGAATATGGAGAGCAAGATCCTGATTCCTCAAGTTAACTGTAATCCGCAACAGAGGTCACTATGGCTATAGCACAAACAATGCCTACAGAATGTTTGATATCAGGTTGGGCTGTATTGGTACTTGTAAACACCCTCTATTGCTCTACCAAGATGAGCAATTGAGATTAGATATTGGTCTAGATTGGATTTTCTAGACCTAACTAGATTAGATTATGAATTTAATTTCATATGCGTATTTAATGATATAAAGCCAATCTTCTAGATAACCACCACCAATGTTTTCACCAAAAACATTGTTTTTAACAATCTATGAAAAAGGTGGTTCCCTTTGATTTCTACATATTGAAATGCACTGAGCATTTCAATATGTAGTTAGGAAATGATCCAGTTTCGTGCATTACTTCAATGCTAATTAATTGAATTTGTATATTTGCCAATGTTTTACTGCCGTAAAAACCATATTACACGGTGAAATTTACTACATTCTCGAACCGTAACCGTAACGGGTTACCAAACTGAGCCTATATAGAACCAGTTAATAGTTGTGAGATTACGCTTGCTTGTAATTGTGCATGACGATTAGTGGTCAAATGGCATAACTGTGCTTATGCAATTAACGTTACAGGCCACTTTTGTGTGCTCATCACTGACATACAGTTTCATTTGATATATTATTGGGTGTCATAGTTGATTTGAGATATTGATATAAACTATCAACTTATATAGAAGATTGCTTAGTAATGATTGATCACACTGACATTTTGATATGACTTCATGTGCCGAGTCATTTTATAAATTGTTCTTTTAAATACTATAAAATGAAATTAAAATATTTATGAAATAGAGATTTTCGATCACGTCAGTTTGAAAGACTGTAATAAATGGCTTTGTAAAGGAAAATAAAGTAGAAAAATACTTATTACTTAAAAATTCAAGAGAATTCGGTTGTTTACCGGATAATTTAATTTATAAGCATGCATTGATAAAGTTTTGCCTAATGATGTTGACACGTTCAAATGAATGTTAATCCACATAACAAATAAACATGAAGAAATAAGAATACGTTAACGTGACATAAATGCTCTTATAATGGTCCATACATAAGAAGGTGGATTAAATGCTGACGATGGATCAACGGAGAGGTTATGTAACGGTGTTATTACATGTGATGTGATGTGTGCTCAGTGATTACTGATTACACACTGAATGTGTGAACGTCACGCGATGTCAGTCGTGGGATGGTCTTCCGTGACGCCTACATTTGAATCGTCAATGTATATTACGGTATTGAGAAAAGTATTGCGGGTTTTACACAAAGCTTGTGCCAAAATTGGAACTGATGTACACTACGTTCGTTTAGAATTTCAAGAAATTGCAGTGATAGTAACTTTACTGCGAGTTAGACAGATAGATAGATGACATTTTATTGCACACCAAATTAAGGTAACAATGATTTGAATATACAATTTTAAACAAATGAAAGTTGACATAATTGGTGTCTTATCACCATAAAGCGATCTCTTACAGACAATCTTTTGAAGGATAAAAAGTACTGGAAATGACAAGGGCCATTGGTGCAAATATTTTCATTCTAAAATGTTAATATAATTTTAAATTATTATATATACTTATATATTAAAAAAGTGAGTTTTCCCATACCTATGTAATATTTCGTCGAGTATTGTTTGCGTAGGTCAAAAAGCTTACTCATGTAAGTATGGCGTGTTGATATCTCTTTCTTTTGTTTTGTATATGCCTCTATATGAATATCAAGTATACTCGTAACTAACCAAAAAAGCTTGCTATAAATATTGATCGGAATAGATAAATCTACTCGTATTATCAAATAGACCGTAATTTATGCTCATGAATAATCATAACGTTAGTAAAGCTGTATCATCATCTCACGTTAAATGAACGAGCTAAACGACAGATATTTTGCACCTTCATAATTGTATAGAAAGTTTTAAACATCGCATTTCCGATTACTAGATAAGAGTCGGCACTAAACGTCTATATCGACTATTAGAGCAGGTTGTAGAGACACTTCCTAGAGAAACCTCCGGGTTTCCTCTAAGGTCACTGACTCCAAAACCTGTTAGAATTCTATGCACTTTACCGGTACACTTCCTAAATACGTCGTTTATTTAAATTAGGTTTTACTTTCATCGGGGGGCTGGCCTTGCTTATGTTGAACTTGGCTTAGAATTTTGATGAAGGTTTAATGTGTTTTTTTATTATGTAATTAAAGGCTTGAGTTTTTGATTTGTCATATAGCTAAGTATTGATATTATATTTAAGATCTTGTCACCAGTGTTGTGCAATAAAGTTGTTTGTATTTGCATTTTACTAATTGGAGGAAATTATAGGTACAACTGGGTTATTAACCCGTGAACTAATACATTATGAAATTAGTTTAATTTTTTTACTCAGTAAGTATTTTTATTATTTTTCCTACGATTTATCTAGAAGGTTGATGGTTCCTTAGCTTAGTTGGTAGCCCTGACTTCGAAGCAAGAGGTCCCGGGTTCGATTCCCAGGTGGTGAGCATAAAGTTCTCGGGTCTTGGGTCCTTGTCTTGTGTTTCTGTGTTTGTCCATGCTACCTGCGTCACAGGAACCCTAGTGCAGGGGTATGAGTCTATAAGCGATTATTTTTAATTTTGTAAAACTCTACTTCACAATACTGAACTAGCAATAGAAGATATCATTTGTATACAAACTTTGTACAAGGTTATATGTTTTAAAGAAACAAACTAGCTCTAATTTGCATAAAACACTATTTTAATCAGCGCTAATAAATTGTACCTCATAACATTTTCACGAAGCATTGCATGGCATTGCACCATTACGTCATAAATCGTCCTTAAAAGGATTTTAAAGTGTTATACGCCTACAATTCGAAAGGTCCTGGGAACACAAAAATTGTTCTATGGTCTTGGGTCCACTCTCCGGCGGGGACCACCATTTTTGCAATGAGCACAAAGATTGTTCTTGGGTTTTGGATGTTGGTATTGTGTATGTTTGTCCAGCCATTTTGACACAGGGAATCTTAGCGTACGATATGAGTGTCTAAATTTTTTTCTTCTTATCAAGGACAATTTTATAACACCTTACTATAATATTGTGCTTATTAAGCAAGCCTACTTCATCTCAAAACTGGGTTGTTGGATCAAATGTGTTCTTTTGCCAGTTCATAAACAGACCATGAAATTACTGCTTTGTTTGTCTTGAATATGATTTGTAATGACTTACTTAGACGGAAAGAATAAGCTTATCAACTATTCTCATTATTATAACCATTAAAAATGACAAACAAAACAATATGTTGAACTCACAATATGTCTATTGTAAACTTAAAATTTATGTTGTTTTCTAATCAAATTTTGGCACTTCCAGAGAAAAAATAGGAAAGTATTATTATAGTATCTTCATTATAAACTATGATTTTATAACCCGGTTTCGTAATCTGCCAATTCCCTGGCCTGGTTCTAATTGCAACCAGTGACTTTTGAATATATCAGTGATTATTCTGTTTACAATTCGATTCTCACTAATATTATAAAGACGAAAGTTTATATGTATGTGTGTGTCTATATTTGTTACTCCTTCACGCATAAGCGGCTGTATGGATTTGGATGAAATTTGTTATAAAGGTAGCTTTTACTGAATTCCCGTGGGATGGCAAACCGCGGGATGCAACTAGTTCACTTTAATATTGGTAGTTAAAATATAAAATGTCCTGCATCTGATAAGGTATCTACGAGGGTTATTTAGGTTGCTAAATTCTGGTCTAAATAAATCTAGACCAAGTTTCGACACGAATAGAAGAAAACTTTAAGTATTATTTTTACAAGATTTAGGTTTCCGCTCCCGCCACCGCTTTCTTTGTGAACCCACTCATCAACTTATTAAGTTAGATATGAAACCCGACATTAAATTCACGCTCGTGCCAGATCGTATCGACTACCTAATTGAGATTATGCAACTAGGCGGGTAACTAAAGTAATATTGCAGTTAGGAAATACATGAAATGTCAGTAATTTGACTAACTATGTACCTGTGTGGCAATGTTTTATTACAGTTATAATTTTCAAGCTGATCGAAGATTGATTAATCTTGTTCCGATAAATATATAGAAGTTATCTAAGACTAAATATGTACGTAGTAAAGACATTTGAGCCGGTAATTCTAATAAACTATGACTTGATTACCATTAAATTTTAACAAAATAAAGTCTCTAAGTTAAAAATCACGGCTTTATCGTAGTTCCTCTTCTTTTCCAGCGTAGCGATGATAACTTGATAATGCCATATGCTGTTAGTGACATATTTTTTACAGTCAGTTCAGAAGTTCCATAGCTCTCTCTTACATGCAAACGATGAGTTTACTTGCTATATTTCTGTAAACAACACTACGTAACATCATGTTTCGATTCTTAAGGCGGACGTAATGAGATATCTGATAGGTATGCAAAGTCTCATTGCTGTATAATCTTGTTTCGCCAGATTTAGAAAGCAAAACTTACTATTCTAAGACAGAAATGTTACAAAACTAGATCAACGCTTTTACTTAACTTTAAATTCAAATTGCGCGTACTGTAACGACATTATAATCTTTTAGGATCTGAGTAACATCCTGCTTTCACTGTTGGCGACAGATCGGACTTTTGCCAACATTGTAAGTTTTTATTGCAATGGATGTTAAAAATATACTCAGTTGTTATCAACAACTGATTGAGACGCCTCAATTCCTTTATTAAATAATAGGACGCGGTTGCAAATCTTTAAAATATGCCCGAAATATATGTGGATACAATGGATTACAAAACTTTCAAAATTATTTTAGTTTTAATATACGCGAGCGAGGCTGAAGTACTAACTCTGTGGCTAAAGGAAAGCCTAAGTTTAGACTATAAATGTAGACTGATGGTAATGACGTTATAATTTTCTTTGATCACTGACCGTTTGTTCTGAAATATTAAAATATCGTGTCGGGCTTCATTTATATACAACAGCGTAGTCTTTAATGAGATTAAACTAATGTAAGTGATTGCTGAAAGCTATTTATTTATATTTTTTCTTAATTTGCCCACAGGTTGTTTTAGTGGCAGCTCTGGCCGTTGTGGCCTTTGCCAAGGAGGAGAAAGGCGCACAAAAGGCGGCGGCAGTCGAAGATAAGAAGCAAGAAAAACGTGGCATCATCGACATCGGCGGAGGTGAGGGCGGATATGGCAGCTATGGTGGCAGCTATGGCGGCGGCTATGGTGGTGGCTATGGGGGTGGAAACGAAGGCCACAGTTTCGGAGGACAAAGCTTTGGTGGCCAAGAAAGTCACGGTTTTGGAGGACAAGAAGGACACAGCTTTGAAGGACATGCGGGAGGCCACAGCTTCGGAGGCCAAGAAGGAGGCCACTACGGAGGTCAAGGATTAAGCCAAGGTCATCAAGAATTCGGATCCAGTGGTGGAGAATGGAAGCCCATTTCCAGCGGAGGCAACGATTATGGCCACGGACACCATGAGCACGTGAAGCACGTGGAAGTCATCAAGAAGGTCCCGGTCCCATACACTGTCGAGAAACACGTACCCTACACCGTTGAGAAGAAAGTGCCTTATGAAGTCAAGGTCCCTTACCCCCAACCTTACACTGTAGAAAAGAAAGTCCCGGTCACTGTTAAGGAGTACGTCAAATACCCCGTCTACGTGCCAGAACCATACACAGTTGAAAAGAAGGTCCCTTACGAAGTCAAGGTTCCAGTCGACAAGCCTTACGAAGTCAAGGTCAAAGTGCCCACCCCTTACACCGTAGAAAAGAAGGTGCCTTATGAAGTCAAGGTCCCCTACCCTCAGCCCTACACCGTTGAGAAGAAGGTGCCCGTTCCCGTCAAATACGAAGTCAAAGTGCCCCAGCCTTACGAAGTCATCAAGAAGATCCCATATGAAGTTAAAGTGCCAGTAGACAAGCCTTACCACGTGTACGTCGACAAACCTTACCCAGTCCACGTAGAGAAACCTTACCCAGTGACAGTTCACAAGCCTGTTCCTTACGAAGTCAAGGTTCCGGTCGACAGGCCCTACAAGGTCGAGGTTGAGAAGCCCTACCCTGTTCACATTAAAGTGCCAGTCCCGAAACCTTACGACGTGTACAAGAAGATCCCTTACACCGTGGAGAAGAAGGTTCCTTATGAAGTGAAAGTGCCAATTGACAAGCCTTACCCCGTCTACAAGGAGGTCCCATTCCCCCTAGTGAAGGAGGTTCCTTACCCCGTAAAGACCCATTACCCGATCTACTTCAAGAAGGAGGTTGAACAGCACGGACACCACGAGAGCTATGGACAGCAACAGGAAAGCCAGGGCCACGGTTGGCATTGAGTTGTTTATCGACGCAGTCACCAGTACCTTATAGGCTAAGCTCCAAAATGTGATCATTAGTATTGTAGATCTAAATTTCGCTCACGTGTAGGTTGTGTTCGCTGGCCACCGCATAGCATCTGGGGTTCGATTCTCACCGCAAAACCACGATTATCGAACGAGACGTACGAGAGAATACGATCCCTGATAGGGTGCGCGGACGCATAGTGTAGTCTGTTATTAAATGTTTAGCTCATACTGCTTTGTTATTATTGTATATAACTTGTGGATACGTGTAAAGTTGAGGCTGATTTGAATAAAATGTGTGAAGTGTTTTTTGCTTTTCGTATTTGCCTATCCTCTTTTCACAACAGTTGATAGCTATTGTATAGTATGTGGATTAATAGATGCCACAAACGTTCACAGTCCTTAGGGCCTGTTTTTACACAATTGTCGTACTGCTAGTACTAGAAGGGCTCTTAAAACTATGGGCATATTGTGCAATTTATGCAGATAGGGTACCCACGGACATTTTAATTACAAGCAAACAAGATAATTTAGTCATCATGGTTTGTCAAACTACAATAAATTACCTATAAACAGCTTATTATGAGAAATATTATCGATTTCTGAATAATACCTTCGTAGTCAATATATACCTACCAAAAGCCTACTCTGGTTAGCTCTATTTTTTAGACGGCTCCTTGGCTCAGTTGGTTGTAGCCCTACCTTCGAATGAAGGGTTCCGGGTTCGATCGTCACGCAAAACTGTGTCCCGAAACTGGGACAAACTGGGGACACAGTTTGCATGGTGAGCGTGAAGTTTGTTCTCGGGTTTCTGTGTGTCTATGCCATCTGCGAAACAGGGAATCCTAGTGCAGGGGTATGAATTTGTAAAAGTTTATTTATTACGATCTATAAATATTTAGATAAAAATAACAAGTACCTGATAAAAAAATCGAATAAACAGAGTTCAGTAGTACTAGCAAAATGTTCCATGAAATACTTATACACATATAAAATAATCATTCACACGATTGGCGAATATATCGCGAAGCAAAATAAAAAAACATACAGCCGAATTAGATTCGTCTCCTTATTTTAAAGTCGGTTAAAAATAGCCATTAGACATGACTTGGTTCTGACACAATTTAGTTTTCGTTTAGTTTTGCTATCAATTAAGCAATACGGTTAAAGCATAGTTATTACTAAACTTAATAGGCTAATTTAACCAATTAAGTTTCAAACCATAATTTTCGACCTGAAATAGTAGAAAGTGC
Source organism: Aplocera efformata (assembly GCA_921293045.1). Classification (NCBI taxonomy): domain Eukaryota; kingdom Metazoa; phylum Arthropoda; class Insecta; order Lepidoptera; family Geometridae; genus Aplocera; species Aplocera efformata. The sequence continues at coordinate 4,162,947 of OV121061.1, forward strand.
AAATTAAATACAAATTATAGCATACTTATTGTTAATAGCCGAATTTAGCAATACATTTTAATAAAACGCCATTATGTTTAAGTCTAGTTAGTGATATTAAAGTAGGACACGACTTAAATTTATATAATCCGTGGTTCTGGCTCCGTGGTTTAGTTGGTAGTAGCCCTGCCTTCGAAGCGAGGGATCCCGGGTTCGATTCCCGGCCGGGCTCACTTTGTGTGGTGAGAATGAAGTTTGATCTCGGGTTTGTTTCTGTTTTTATCTATGCTATCTGCGACACGCGGAATCCTAGTGTAGAGGTATGAGAATGTAAAAAAAAACAAATATTACAAATGCGAAAGTTCGTATTTATATTTGTTAGTCCTTTACGCCTCAATGGCTGAGCGGATTGCGATTAAATTTATTATGAAGGTACCTCATACCCTGGATTAAACCATAAGCTATTTTCTATCCCAAAAAATTAACCGCGGGTAACGGCGCGGGGCGCAGCTAGTATAAGATAATGTAGATTAAGAGTGGGTAGTAGAAAGTGCTCCAAATAACATGGTTGCACACTTATAATTATATAAGTAATTGAAATAAAACAAAACAATACAGCGAGACTTTCACAAAGTCAAAATCATTAGAGCAACACAAATAGGAATGTGATCATTATACTTATGCCATCATATCTTCGACTTAAGTCCTATGTGAGGTGCCTAGGCACACACACATTTTTAGCAGCACCGATCCGCGACTTTTTTATGTAACAAAAGTGACTGGACGAGTTGAAGGTCCACCGGATGTTAAGAAGTTACCTCCGCTTATAATAACAGCCTGTTCGATCCTGCCCGACCGAAGTATGAGAAAACCCAAGTCGCACCCGAGAACTGGATGTTACGTCTCATGCGCATTAAATTTCACTGGCACCCACACCCTTCCACCGGAACAACGCGAGTGAACCACAGCTTGGCGGCATTACCAAGTGTGTAGGCAGACTTCTCTGGGCGAATTTGGCACAAGATTTACTGCTACTCACTTGCTCCTTATTTTTTTGTGTGATACTTAGACCAATCACAAATATCCAAGATCTGAGAACAAATTTTACCAACCCTATAATGTTTTGCCCGTGCCCCTGGTTAAATTACGGTCTCCGTTACTGATATAACTCAGCTGAGCAGCAACTATATGAAGAGAGTTTTGGAACGGAAATCCCAGTGTCACCATAAAAAAAAGTTTATTTCTTCAGAATAATATCTTAATATGGCAAGACTTAACTCATACCGGTGTTGTAAGCAGAAGGTACCTCTTAAAATCAGATGGACCACTTTATACTGGTTCCTTAAAATTATTTAACAGAAAACAAATTTATCCAAAGCTTTCGTTTAGCAATCAAGGTCTGTGAATGTGGAATACAATCGACAATAAAAACCATTCACCGACTTGAATTTAAAAGGTGTTCGTGAACATTTTACTCTCACACAGGACCACCGTAGTGTAATGAATATAAATTGCGAAACAAATGAATAAAATATATTTACTTTTGGACCACCTGTGGATATTTTCTTATTTTATATCTTTACTTTTCGTGTTACCGAGATATTTACCATGATTTGTGAGTTTTGTTGACTCCCGATATTTCGACGCAGTTACATGCGTCATGGTCCCGGGCAAACTAAAGTCTTTGCGAAGGGGAGTGTTCGCACACTAATGTTCATAATAATAATAATGTTCGAATAATAATGTTCATAACCATGATAGTTTTAAAATTTATAAGATGTGCTTCGGTCACTATCTTTGATACTGACAACTTGATAACAAGATTATTAATTTGTAATACTAATATCATAAAAGCATAAGTTTTTCTGTATGTATGTTTATCACTGCTTTACGCCTCAATGCCTGAACGGATTTAGATGAAATTTGCTATGAAGTAATCTCATACCATGGATTAACAAAGACTTTTTAACCCGAAAACTTGAAGTGCATTTTTATAGACTACCTAAAACACAACTTTTGACAGCTTTTTCTCAACCTCTTATGTTGATTTATTAACTTTTTTTTTTAAGTGAAAAAGTGACGGTACGAGCTATGGGCCCACCTGATGGTAAGTGGTGACCCTCCGCGGGGTGAATACCGCGGTGCGCAGATTGTAAAAAAAAATATTTCCATGGAAATTCCACACAGCGCCATCTAGTTCAAACTAAGCAAACCTTGCATTAAACTAGATAACTCATAGAATACTTATTTAGTAGTTTTTATAAAAACATACATTATATACAAATGATATTATTGATTAATTAGGATTATTGTACTGAACCAACTGAAAATATTAGCAGAGTTATTGGTTACAATACAATGTTAGCGATGAATCCAACACTTGTCGTGTCTACACTCGCGCGGCCCATTGAGGCTACCTTCGGGAAAAAGGCATAAAATCTATGATTGTATGAGTCATCATTACATTAGTAATAGAAAATACAGTACAGAAATAAAAATAGTTGGTGAGATTGCATTTTGAGTTTATTTTATTACGCTTGAAAAATACAAGGCGATATTCGATGGGTAATTGCGTTAGTAACTGTGGAACACAGGGACGGATCAGAAAAATAGTAGATTAAATTATTTATTGATGTGGAATATCTATTGATAAGCCTTGGCAGTAAAACAGACGAAACGTGACGGCAGACGGCACGCCGGTCTCTTGTGCCACCATGTTTCAAATCTACCAGGTGACCCCTGACGGCCATTTCCAACTGACTTCCAGAGGAGGTTATCATTGCGTCGATTTTTTTATGATTCTTTTGTTCTTCGTTATGTATCAACCGATGTGAAAAATTATTATTTTTTTATTTCAAAGGATATGGTTTTAGATTGGTTCCATAGAAATTTAATTAAAACCGGTACAAGAGTTTGATGGTTAAATCAAAATAACTAGAAAAATTATGTCATCCAAGTAAACGAAATTGCATGTATGTGACAGTTTTTCGTCAGGTCGGCTAAAAAAAACCATCACTTATGAATAGAAACCCTTAGTCTTCAAGCTGAGACGGTGTCCTATTGACCACATATTGTTATTGTAACTCTTGCAGTTGTTTTCTTTTTCTTAATGTTAGTATTTAGGTTTATCTTATTTTACTTGTATACTGTTTTTTGTGTGTGTGTGTCAAATAAAATATATTCTATTCTATTCTATTAGTCCAGCACTGGTGGGTTGTAATTGGTGCATTACATGATCAGATAAGGTGTTTATGCACCGATGGCTATGAGCGGAGCCTTGGACTGGATGTGTAGGTTTGGACGACTCGCGTTTGTACCTATTTCGAGGGAAAATAATGAAAATTAGAAGCATTTTGCCTTTGAAATCGGAGTAGTGGTTTGATAATGAGAGAACTTATTTTTAGTTTTACCACCATCCAAATTGGAAGTTTTCCGAAAATCTTTTTTAACACTTAGTGTTTTTATTATTATTTTTAGTGCCCAAAAATGGCCACAGTGCACACAAACTATTTTTAATAATCGGATTGTTCCTTTTATATGGAAATTTTAACGCCCTAAGGGGGAGGGGGGGAATTTCTATGGGAACACTTCGAAGATACAGCCTTCCATTTCAAAAAAGAATCATTCAAATCGGTCTGCAATTTTAGACGGGAAGGTCTGAAGGACGTCGAACTGGACGTTAGGTGATTACCTCCGCCCATAAAAACAGTAATATCACTTAGAGCAATATGACCTAAAGTGAAATCGCGCAACAAGCATAAAAAAACTGGCGAATTGCGAACTATCGTTTGTTATCGGTTAATTAAATACTCCGCTGCAGTGTAGAGTGGTAGCACATTTCAGCATCTATATTGTATAACCCAATTACCTAAGCTAATTACTATCAAATAAGTTATAGAGCTGTGAGCTAATTGGCGCGTGCCGGTAGAAATATTTTATACTTCGCTTCTTGGTCACTTCCTAGTTGCAGCTTAGCTTAGCTCGCTAGACAAGCGAGATGTACCTACAGCTGCTTTTATATTAATTCTATTTCTAGTGTACTTGTAATTACTATCCATAGTAATCTACAAACTTAAGTTTTTTAATTTAATTTTAATTTTATGTACAATATTCCCTTAATATTATTATGTTAGTTTAGTTACTCTAGGACACTCTTGATATATGTATTGGAGGCGGGCGCTGAATTTGCTACGCAGTTTTTATAACTTTAGAAATGTAATCGTTTTAACCTGTTTTTCTTCCAATTAATATTATTATTAATACGTTAGTCTTATTATAATTGTAAATGCTTTCACACTTATACCCCTGCACTCAAATTCCCCGTAGTAAGCATGGAGCAACACAGAAACACAAGACAAACATCCAAGACCCGAGAACAAACTTCTTGCCCCGACCGGTTATCGATCCCGGGACTCCTCGCTTTGAAGGCAGAGTTAATAGCAACTAAGGTAAGCCGTCAATAAATGCGTAAGTTTGTTTGAGCATTTGACGGCCTTACTTTTCTGCGCTGTATGTCGCGGGTTTGACTCCCGTGACATGTCAAATAAACATTTGTGTGACGAACATAGATTTTTCTATCTACGACACAGGAAATCATAATGTATGAATGTGTAAGAGTGTTTAAGCGGTTTGCAGCTGGCAGCATGAAGCTATATATTATCCTACTTGTAAGCTATAAGCCAATTTCAAAAAAGGAGGTTCTCATTCCACTGTATGTAGTTTTTAGTTTGTTTGCTATGTGATTTCTTCGTCAATTGTCTATCTATTTTGATGCTTCTTTTTTAAATTGATACCGTGCTATAGAAATTTCATGACGAAATTCCTCCCTTAAATGTGAAAAATTAGGGATAATGTCAGTATATACGATTTAAAACGTTTTATTTTACTTGCCATGATGTAGCGATTCAATCATCTTTATACGAATAGTTCTATTGGCAACAGTGAATGGAACATTCTAAAAGTTCATACGATTGCTCAACTTAAATGCAATAATCGATACGAAATTCTACTGTAATGATTATGAGGCTTTGTTCCCAAAATTGGAACGACATTAAATGCTTGGAGCGAGAGTTGTGCGTGCTTAGGCATATTACGCTATTTCTATATCAAACATCAATTCTTTATTTATATTCTCACATCGCCATTAATCAGATTAAATAGAAGAAATCAGTATAACCGTACCTAGAACCTTCCTAGATATCCAAGCAGGGACACCGGCCTACTCTTGATAATTGAGAGTGAATGGGCTCTGATCTACCACGGGAGCCCAATCCGGATTGGTAGATGTCACATGTCGTCGAATTTTTGGTTCTAAGACATGCCGGTTTCCTCACGATGTTTTCTGTCACCTTTATGTTTTCCGTCACCGTTCTATATCAAACATCAATTCTTTATTTATATTCTCACATCGCCATTAATCAGTATAACCGTACCTAGAACCTTACCTAGATATAAAATCAAAAATATTATTATTTAATATTGTGATCTCATCTTTAGTAATACTAAATGTTTATAAAATTTGTATAATTTTAATAGAGTTTTGAACAATTTTTTTGTTGTGATCCTGGTGTGTGGGTTGATTGAAGATAGGAGTGAAACGACCGTCTCACTCGGTAGCTAGTTTATTACTAATTTGACAGATCACAATCATAACAAACAACAGTTGTCGGTAGATACATACAGTTCATCCCTCCAACATTAATTTGGAAACCTGCAACAATTACAAACAAACAGGTTCTCATTTTTACAATTATGTACTATTAAAATACTCATTTAAAATATTGTTTATAGCTAATAATAGCTCAATTATATTTATTTTTCTTAATAAAAATAAAATCCCAATTTTCTCCTTATAACATCAGCTATCTGCCAGTGAAAGTCCCAGCAAAATTGGTCCAGCCATTTCGGAGTTTATCTTGACAGACACAGTCAGACAAAAAAAAATTAAATTTGATATTTTTGTTATAAGTACCGTATATACTTTAAAATACATTTAAAATTTAAATTGACGTTACGGTGTTATGTTGGACGTTACAAACCAACAAATATTATACATTTGATTTATTTGTAGATGTTAACATAAAACATGACACAGAACAAACATCGAATTAAAATGAAGCTTGTCTTCACATCTGCAATAAGTTAAGCCACTCAGTAAATAGAATAGTAGGAAGCGTGCAAGCGACTAGCCTGGAGCGTCTACTCCGATTTGTGTAAAGCAAACCACTCACACCCCAACTTGTAAGATGACATGTCGGCCAACAAGTTTGGTGAAAAAATGATTTATTTAGCACACTTATATAATGACCACTGCTGCTGTCAAAATACTTATCACACATTATAAAGGCGAAAGTTTGTATGTATGTGTGCATGTTTGTTAATCCTTTACGCTCAAATGGCTTAACGTACATGAATGAAACTTAGTATCCTGGATTAACACATGTGCTACTTTTGATCCCGGAAAACCGCGGATAATACCGCGGTGCGAATTTATATTTATAAGTCAAAGTCAAATTCAAAATACTTTATTTCCGTCGAATTCTTAAATAAATACTTACAAATTTCTACTTTAACTTTGACATAACACAAATACTCAAGACTTACGAAAAAACTTTACGTTCATCCCACAAAGTTTACTCAGACCGAGAATCGCACTCGGGACCCTTCAATTCAAAGGCAAAAAGTTGATAAGATATAACCATAAGGTATATGTTTATATACATAATAAATAAACGCTTACACACTCATACCCCTGCACTAGAATTCCCTGTGTCACAGATGGCATGGAAAAACACAGAAACACAAGACCCGAGAACGAACTTTATGCTAACTATACTAAGTGTGACCTGGCCGAGAATCGAAACCAAGACCGCTCGTTTAGAAGGCAAGTCTACTACCAACTACGCTACGGAATCGTCAATAACTGGTATAACTTGTATAACAACAAAGTGCCAACAAGTTGCCGAGCAAGTTTGGACATGAATGGTTTGCCCGCAGCTGCAATAATCGTCGAGCCGGAGTAAAATCTTCACTTCCACGTGTTACGCGACGCCTGCGCTTGCGCAACGTTTCCACTACTCGTATATCTGCGTTTAGGCGTCATTAATAATGTACGCGCAAAAACTCTCAACGCAATCATATCGACTATTTTAATGATTTATATCTCCATCTAAGTTATTTATTATGATGGATAGACGATAGATAGAGATAGAATTTTTGTTGGTCTAGGAAGTTCTGCTACTTATTCTACTGCTAGTAAAAATACCTAATCCTAATATATAAAACACAAAAATTATTTCTAATGTTGTTAAAAAATGCATTAGGCACAAAATGTATTTATTTTTATACTAGCATGTATAAGAAACTCTGGGCTATTGAAGTATGTACAACACGCTATATAAATACATTATATATATAAAACATATACTACTTCTCGAGGCCCATATAAGTAGTTTAGATAAACTAGAAGTGATAAAGTATCATACTTTAAAGACCTCTCTACTGATATTCGTTTCAACCTAATTTCTATGGACCCCTTTGCTTTTTATCATCACAAACCTTAACACTAATAAACCAATTTCTTGAAGGATCAAAACCATGCCCAATCAAACAACATAAATCAACTTAAAATACGTCTAATCAGATCATTGAAAAATGATTATCAAATCGTATGCACTTTTTTCCACCACACATTACGTTATCTGTCGTATTTAATCAGTCGGATGAGATAAGGGGTTGAAATGGGGTGAAGATATTTAGGGGCGGAAATGTGAAAGGGAAACAAATAAAAGGTTTGGTTTTATTGGCTTAAATATGAGAGTAATAAAATATGCGGTAATTCGGTATATCAGTTTATAAAAGAAAAACTCGATTTTCTTGAGAATGTTTCACATACTTAAGACAATCGAGAGTACGACTTTCCGCATGAAAACACGGCGAACTAACAAAGGTAAGTTTTTTAAGATTATAATGTAAAAAACTTATCTTTATTGTTTAGTTAGTAATTCATATAATTATATATATATTTCTTAAAGCTTATTATAATCGACGATGGCATTTTGCCTGCAATGTATGTAATTCAAATTGCAAAAATTATCTAATTAAAAATTTACACTATTTTGTAATGTTTTATCTTTATATAATTATTTATGAGGACACAAACAAGACAAAATAATATAACAGACAAGATCAGAGACAAGATGTGTATTTCGAGTTTTAAATCAATTATCTGCTTAGACCATTCTCACAGTTCATAGAAATGTTCTCTATCTGGCTTCTTATTACTCAAATGAAATTATATTGTTAGGTAGGGCACCTGTTTGATACAAATTACCTTGTTATTTGATCAAGAGATTACAATACCTAAACTGGGCGTTCTCACATAAATACTAAAATATCCAGAACATCTCTGTTTCGTTTAGATAATTGTAATATAATGGTAAGCCATTATTGTCTTTGTTTTTATAATATTGTATTAATTTGGTAATACTTTTACACCTTGAAACTTGATTTAGATCATTTTCTTGTGTCTGTTAAAGTTATAGGATAGGTTAAGAATATTAATTTTTAAAAGTGACATTTTCATGCTTCTTAATTATGACTTTTTATGTCTTTAGCCACAGAAATTCTGCAAAGTTAATAACTATAATATTTTGTAACTGATAAACAAAATGTTTTGTTCTACGGTTTTTGCGCACTCTGAAAACATAAGCGCTGCGCGTAGTGTTGGATAAATAAATTAAATTTTTGACTTTTCTTCTATTTACTTGGGTGGTGGATACACTTGGTTTATAACTATATTATTTAGTCATTTAACAATAGTACAAAAACATGATTCAGAATTACTCGTACATAATATTAACAAGACTAAGATACAATATTATAACCATGTCGTAAACTAAGTGTGAACTCGTATTTTAAGTAACAGTTCTTACTTAAAATACGAGTTCATGTCGTAAACTAAGTGTGAACTCGTATTTTAAGTAACAGTTCTTACTTAAAATACGAGTTCATGTCGTAAACTAAGTGTGAACTCGTATTTTAAGTAACAGTTCTTATTTAAAATACGAGTTCATGTCGTAAACTAAGTGTGAATCCGTATTTTGAGAGACAGTTCATACTTAAAATACGAGTTCATGTCGTAAACTAAGTGTGAACTCGTATTTTAAGTAACAGTTCTTACTTAAAATACGAGTTCACACTTATTTTACGACACGGTTATAATATCTGTGACATGGTTATAATATCTTAGTCTTGTTAATATTATAATATATACGATAAATCCTAAATCATGTTTTTGTATAATATTATACTATTATTAAATGACTAAATAATATAGTTATAAACCATGTTAAACACCGATTCTATTAATATAATGTTCAATTAGTTTATAGCTGTTGAATAAAAACATATTTACATACCATTTACTAATGTTGGTTTGTTAGGAGTCCGCCTCATTCCCGGAGTATGTTGATTGCCTGATAAATAGCACCTGTGCTTTCGCGTCGCAGAGCTACATACTTATGATCAGACAGAACGTGAACAGGGTAACGCGTTAATACAAGGGTAACGGGAAACAGCTAGTACTAACTATAAGCAATCTGTGTCATATGGATTGCATGGTCACTGTAAACATCTCTACATCTCGTTGCGTTGTGAGTATTGTATTACGTCGAAACTAATTTGATTAAACACAATGAATTTGGTAGTAGATCTAATACGATTTTTCCACCTTATTGCTAATTACACAATCAGTCTCAGCGCCAAGGATACATTTTGTTGCATTTTCCAAAATATTTTTTTTTTGGAATTTGTTAACCAAATTGAAACATTTTAGAGTTAGACAAGTAAAAATAAGCAAAACATGTAGTTTCCCTATAATTTTCAAGATATTTTAGTTCCCGCTCTAGCCAATTTGTAAGTCTACGAACCACCACAATGTTAGAAATGCTCACATTTCGGTGTTCGCCCGAATTAGCTGTTTATCGCGATATCCATCTAATATGAACGAATTCTGTCCGTTTGTTTAATGGTAATTATTTCATTATTTGTGAGTCCTATTCACTTCTATTACTTCTTAACAAGCAATTAAAATTCGGATTACGTCGTAAATTCTCGTTTATGCATTTTTAAACCATTTTTAATGTATATCTGGATAATTCGTACTTTTCGAATATTAGTTAATAAAGGATCTTCGGGTGGCTTAAGATCTCCAAAATCAGAGTGAGTTGGACTCTTACACGAAAATACGAAGTATGGCTATTAGTTACTTCCTTGAACTGCCGCAGGAAATTTCATGACTCCTAACTAATATTATTATATTGTATAAAAGCGAATTTGAGTTTGTTTGATTGTTACGCCTTCACTTCTAACTACTCAACAGATTATACAGTAAGTACTTTTCATCCAGAAATAATTGTCAACATCTACAATACACTAACGAAATTGGTATGGACACAGCCGATATATTTAAAATCTAAAACCTGTTGCTACAGATATTAGAAGTGTTAATAGTATTATTATACATTTATGTAAATAACGGACCATTTGAATGTAAAAAATATTTATTAATAAACTTGTATTTGCAATAATTTCAAAAGGTTGCTCACATAGTTTGCGCAGGCGTCAAAGCATATACGAGTATAACAGATAAAAGCTGTAGCACAGGCTATGGCGCAGGTTAAAAATGATTAGAAATCAAAACCAACGAGGGAATTGCGATTTTATAATTTTTATTTGGTTTCTTATCTGAATTCTTGTACCTCCTGATGTCGTTCGACATTATTCCGGTGCGTATGATATTGAAATAATATTTCTAAATGCTATAAATAATATTGAATCGATTCAAAATGCACCAGTAGCATATCCTTGGTTAATCTATCAACAAATACTTCATCTTTCCACTCCACCGTTCACGGCCCAAATGTATCTAACATAAACTTAAGATACAATCTGTTTCGGTGCATTTTATACAAATATTTGAGGAATTTGCTGTTTAAATCTTTTTACAGACTTTATAACTTATGTTTTGTTTTATTTATGTTTTGTCATACTCTAAAAATCAGCTGCTATTCTGTTAGATATTTTGGATGCTACTGTTGAATTTCTCTCAAGTTCTTTAGGCAAAGTCTCATTAGTAGCACGGCGTGAATTTTTGTATATATGTTAAGATTAAGCTTCCATGGCAAATCTTTGAAGTTTTTATTTTAATCATTAAAGTCTCACGTATGTTAGTGAGGATAAATTAAATTCTAGCAGCCTGTTTACGAATTTTCTCCCATTTTAATGATGATATGAAAAGGATGTCTCCTGTATCCCTTTATAAGAGAGCTACCTAGCAAAATGTTTCTAGGCTATAGTAAAACTTGCCACCAATTCAGCGGTATCATAATAATGTGTGAGATCCAATACAGGAGCTAGATACACTATCATATACATTTTTTTATGTGTAGAAGTGACGGGACGAGCTATGGGGCCAGATGGCGCTGTGTGAAATATGTTCGTGAATATTAAAGTCTTTTTTCTTAAAATACGCAAGTGAAATTGCAATTATTCGACAGCGGACATCAGTATTAAGAATAACATTTTTTACAAACATAAAAAAGTCCATTAAACTGTATTGGGTCTATTAGTTTTTTGACTGGAACTACAAAAGAGACTAACCGATGTCCCGGCATGTTATCTGTTTTTTGCAGCCGCTGCAGGCATCAATGATTTAGTTGTTCTTAGCCCTAGCGGCGTCTTTCAATTTAGTGGTGTCGATTTTAGATTCGATAAGTATTGGCGACATAGTTTTTCTTTTTATTTTTTTAATCAGTTTCGATCAACCACCTTTATAGTTGGGTATTGAACTAAGAACATCTCTCAATAAGTTAAAAATGGCCATAACTATAGCTTTGTGAGCTAGTCAGACGGGATTGACCAGATATGGTTTATTAAAAGAGTCATTTAACTTATAAATACCTATACCTATTTGCTAGTAATTTTTTTTTTTCAGAAGCTAGCTTAGCTGTAGCAATTCCCAATCAGAGCAAAGATTTGTGTCGCGCAAACGGATGTTTCTTCTATGTCTGATTGTTAACGTGTATTATATTTATGTACTTGTAAAATGTAATGTATTATGTATTTTCTATTAGTAACCTTATTCTCACAGGTAATGATTTTATTTTATTAGTTTTTGCTGTAATCATATTAATACCTTACAATGTATCGTACTAGGCTCTAAGCGTTACCAATGCGGATACACAGGTCTAATCTCAACAAGCTAGAGTAAATGGGCTTGTATCATCAGCGGGTGATAAATGTCACATGTCTAAGAATTTGAGGGCCCTCCGTTCTCGTCAAAAGTCCGTGTATGGTAGTCAAGGCCATCGCGGCCCTCAACATATTGTCCATTAAACATTACAATGGATACAAAGACCTTACAATGGAGTATGAAAAATAAATATTTTCTATGAAGCCTGACCTTTGACTGATATTTTCTTGTAGGTTTTATGTTCTTTTTTATTTATCTGCCTTAATTGGGTTTTTGTATTGTGTTCAAAGGTGAGTTATAAAAGACTGCACATAAAAAGATAATTGGTAATAAGAAACATCTAAATGAGCATATGATCTAATAGCCGATGCTATTAAACTCACCATAACAAAGCTATGACAGAACCGACCTGTCGTCATAGGCGCCCCCTGGGGGTTGAAATGTAAAGCCACCCTAGAGAGCAGAGGGTCTCCATATTAAAAAAAAAACAGTGATGTGATAAGGATTTGTTGCTAAAAAGCTTACTAACATAATGGTCTACCTTATTCATCTAAATATGTATATTGTTAATTTATATGGTTCGATTGGTTTGTTTCCCAAGTTACCGCATTTTACAAGAATATATCAAAGGATATTGGATTCTTAAAAAATTCTTGAACTCGTACCTACGATCTTGTTACGATCACGTGTTCCGTCTTCTTAATACTGTGTTTGCCGCTGGTTCAACTCTAATTTGAGTTAGTTTATTTTCGTAATAATCATTTTCCTATCATCATCATTGTTCTTGTCACTGGCAATAATTTGCAAGTTTCGTCTAGTGCTGTAAAGAAAATGAAATATATCATAGAATTTTGGGCATAAACCAAAACTATGCTGTAACAGAAATATTTATTACTAAAACGACCTTAAACTTTCAGATAAATAACTCCATTATTAAAAATCTCCTCGTTTTATAAATCAATTGGCTGTCCCAATCAGCGGAACTGGCGTTTTTGTCCTCTCTCCCCAGGGGGCGCTACTGCCGATAAAATGACAAAATTATTTGGCTCCACGGTTTAAATGGTCATCATTGAGTTTTAAACGTCTTTGTTTTGGATTATTTATGACATTGTCGAAGTTTTTTGGAGGGTAGAACGAGATTTGCTACTTGTGTTCATTATTAACGGCTTTATAAAGTAAATTAGCTACTCTACATTTTGAAATCTTTAGTTTTGTTTTTATTTATAATCATACTAATTTGAATAAAAGCGAAAATCTATTTTATAGGTTAACAAAAAGTTTATGTATGTTTGTTATTTCTTCGCGCTTCAACGCTGAACGGATTCTTAGTTTACTTTTTATCCCCAAAAACAGGAGTAATTTTGTGGGGGCTTTAAAACAAACACAACTCCTTTAACCGCGGGGCGCAACTAGTACCTACATATTTATTTGTGTTGATTCTATTGTTTTTTCTTGCAGCCACTGGTTTAATATAAAAAAAATACATTTTTTTATTTTCAGTTCAAAGGCAAGGCTCACGTTTGGATCAAGCATCAATATTTTTCAAAAAAGAATTCATAGGTAGTTGTCCTGGTAATATTGTTGTATTGCTGTTGTCATGGGTGGAGGCAATACATAACATCATAACATCAGGTGGGCACTCAGATCATCCCAGTACTTCGAATAGCATAACCATAAAGCATCTGATTTAAAAATCGATTAAACCATCTTATACTTTCACCCATTAGGGGTGAAATTACTTCACCCCTAATAAGGGTTTCTTTGGGACCACCGAGGTACGGGGTGTAACTCGAATAAATTTAATCTAAATCGAATAACAAAATCATTGAAATCGGTATACAATTGGCGAAGAAACCACGATAGAAACATACAAGAAAACTTATTTTTTTGAAGACGCTTAAAATATAAATCATTAGATAAATAGTCGTGGAGTCTAACACAACTCAGTCACTATAAAAAATAAAACAGTTTCACCAATTTTCTTTAAGCATACTCGTAGATATGAACACCAGATTTCGTTTTGAATGAACTTGCTTTCCTCGCATAAGTGTGAAAACGTTTATTAGGGTTGTATAGGGCAATTTTAATAGCCAGCATGGCTATATGCCACCCCACTGTTCCCGAGACCTTGTTTGGTACTGTTTATTGTAATCAAATAATTTGGGATGACTTAGTGTGGATAAACCTTTTACCTAAATACGATATACCTTTTACCAAAATAAAACCACCAAAATCTTGGTGAATACTAAAAAAAATATTTTGGAGCTTATTGAAATAAAAATGAAAATAGTTGCGTAATTCAATTTTATAATATACACAATTTATAATGTATAATATTTGTTTATATTATATGTATTAAAACCTAAATTATTTCCTATTAATTTGAATAAAAACGGTCTTTTATCAAATAAATGTGTATTCACCCTCTGGGGTGATGGGCGCAACGGGGTGCGTCTTGGTTCTTCCCATACTTCGACTGGAGAGAACCTAAGTTTGTTGTCATGGTCGGAGGTAACCATTTAAAATCCTGGTCCTTCCACATCCCGTAACAATTGTTACTAAAAAAAATATTAAACAAATGCGTATCCATACTTCCATTGTAGTAATATAATATCCATTAAGGTAACATTACCGCATAGCTGTGATTTGAGCATCCCAATTACGTGATTATTTATGTGTGACAAGTCATTCAACACTTGTTCCATAGCAGCTCTGTGTGACCCCTACCCAGTATCCAATCACTACATTTATTGGTTCAGTTGAAATATGGCATGGTTAGTTGGGGAAGCGGGCCAATTTATAATGGTTATTTTTGTGAAACAGATGTGTTGACAGGACGGTTGTGGTCTATTGTGGTAAATAGTGTTTATCTGTTTACGATCCTGGCAAATGTGCGTATAATGAAGTTGGGTGATTTTATTTTGAAATTGATAATTGGATATTCAGTGACTGCGCAGTTTATCTAATATACTTAATTTTAATTTAATTATACAATGGTAATGTTTGCAAATAAAATGAGTTTACTTAAGGCTGAGGAAGCTCTTAATATCATGTGGACTGTCTGCTTATTGGCCTAACATTAAGATTAAAAAAGGTTCTGTTAGGTTTGTGGATAGCAAAAGTCTACCACTTTACTTAGTTGATATTGTGCGCAATAGTAGATACATAAATGACACAGTTTGAACAAATGCCATGCAAGTTATATGACCACACGGCGAGCCCCGTTCCTCGCTGAATTTCGGTTTTAAAAAGCTCGTTGACTCGAAATATGAATTCTCGGGCTCTCGTACTTACACCGTTTGAGGTTTTTGCCTAAAACTGTTATTACGTACCAGCCTCTAATGTTCCCACTGCAGGGACACCGGCCTACTCTCGATAATTGAGAGTGAATGGGCTCTGATCTCCCCGGGAGCCCAATTCAGATTGGTAGATGTCACATGTCGAATTTTTGGTTCTAAGACATGCCGGTTTCCTCACGATGTTATCCGTCACCGTTTTTGAGAACGTGGTATTGCGCACATAATTTTTTTCAAGTGAAAAACTCATTGGTGCACGTGTGGGTTTGAACCAGCAACCTTCAGATTGAAATTCGGCGTTTATGCCCCTGGGCCACCACGCTCTGTAAAAAGTTTCTATTATTATTCAAATTATTTTGATAAGATAATTCGATCTACAATATTTTATCAAGGGGTTAAACTATTGACATAATCTAAATTAGTAATTTCAGATGCCTGTTTCGATAATGTATGACGCATGCACTCTCATCGGTAACAATTCGATTCTCACTTCACATTAAACAGACAAATCTAAATCTTCCGCGTCGCTATTCTTGATTGACACCGTTTTGGGGTACCATTTTTTAAACAAAACCCAAGGGATTATGGTTGAGAGACGCCACGCGACCAAATTAACTTTATGTAATCCCTGTCATCGATGGTTTGCGGGAACGGATTCAGGGAAGACAGTTTTTATTCAGATTTAGATATACAGATATTTTGTAATGTAATGACTTGTATGATGATAATTAAAATTAAATTTTATAGAATATAGGTACAAGTTCGTTGTTGCGCTGTCAGGGTCGCAACCTAGGAGATACATAGGAGGAGCCAAATCACATTTTGACTAAGGAAGGCTTGAAATAATAAAAGACTGTTTTTAAGAACGTTTCTTCGAGGTTAGGTATAATAATGGAAACTATATAATAAGAATATAGCAGTTTTAGGCGCATAAACCTAAAACGATGTAGGTAGAGCTCAAGAATTTATATTCAGATTCATTTTGGTCGACTTTTAGAAATATGCAAGTTGCTCATAAAATCTTACTATGTACACTTCTAGAAGTTTTGAATTTAGAAGTACAGCAACACAATATTCTTCTTGTTATTTGTGGCCTTTTGTGTGATTTATACAACACAATATTTTTGCGCGTTGTTTTTGACCTCTTGGTCTGACATACGTTTGCCTGTCTTTATTGACAGTCAGTTGTCAAAGACATTTTCGCGCGTATTAGCTACATTCTGATAGAAAGAAGTACACAAAGAGTTATTGCCGAATATTCCAATATACAGTCTAACTTTTATATTCTTGTTTCATTACGAACCTTCTTCATTATAATATAAACCTTTTTAAATGGCACAATCAGTCCATCCATGATACGTTTTCGAACGAACAACATGTAATTTTTTTTTAATGTATATAATAATAATAGATGGCAAACAATTTCTGAATGCGTCCCAAACAGTTACTGTTATCTCGAGCCCCATTCGCTAACGAGTCGTTTTTAATAGTTTAATTCGGATTAGATAGTGTCCCACGGGTGGTCGTTGTGACCCGATACAGGGGTGCTCCCTGGTGGTCTCTATGACCCGGGGTAGAATAGGGTAGCTCCCTTGGCGACCCATCCGACTGACAGGTTGAGAACTTGACTGCTGTTTATTAGATTTAGTTTTAGTACTGTCACAACTAATGCGCCAGTGTTATAAATCTTCTTTCTAATTGACTTAAAAAAGGAGATTTTGAATTCGGCTGAATACATTGAGTAACATAATAATAGATAAAAAATACTATGGTATAAAATACTAGCAAATTTTAACCAGTTATGATGATTCTTTTTGTAAATATATGTCTCCCAGCGACTCGCATTGAAATTTAAGGAGAAAATTCTACAAGGGTGAAAAGTCGGAATTGAAGTCAGTGAAATATTTATTTATATCTTCACTTGATATTAGTTTTACGGTCCCGTAACCACAGGGTAGAGCTTGTTGATTATCCTTGATTAATAATAGTGTCTTCTTGTTCTAACTATGTAAAAAACTTCTTAATTTTTCGTTTGATTAAGTGGCCAACTCTACTGTCCGAATTTCCAAGCCTGAAGACCGCCAATATGATTTATGGACTAGTGGAGCCGAATCGAACATCGTAAAATGACAAACAGCGTCTTCTAGGTCCAAACTAAGCATAGCTTTTACTTTGGGAACTAAATAACTGATAGAATAGTAGTATAAATAAGATATAGTACTTTTTTGTAAATTTATATATACAATCACCTAGACACAGCATAAACAATATAGTACTTTTTTGTAAATGCATATATACAATTACCTAGACACAGCATAAACATTTATGTTCGTCACAAAAATGCTTGTTCTGAGCGGAAATTGAACCCATGACCTACAGCTTAGAAGGCAGAGCTACTACTTCTGAGCTATGAGGCCAGACAAATATTGCGTACATGACCATTTTAAGTTCACAATGTTTTTGCTACAAAAACACCATTGTTGCAGTTTGTTCTAGATTAATATCAGCAAATTTCGAATTGGAAGATCTTTATCAGTCAGTTGTCTTTTTATGATAAATTCACAAGTAAATTCACAAGGATCGGTTTAAGGTACGCGTACACTGGTGTACAACGACCACTACACTTATCGCATGAATCTCTTTAACCCTTATGGGTGAAATTTCACAATGAAAATTCTATGAGATATATCTCGTAGGTAAACCTTACCCCTACCTAGGTGTTATGGAATTTCATGGATTGTTGAACCCCTAGTAGGTATTGAAAGCATTGTCAGTCTTTTTTACCCGTCTGCGTCAGGAGGAGGGAATATGTGTAATATATATACTTTTTTGTCACGGTCTATAGCGTAAACGGCTTGATGGTGTTTTGCTTGAAAGGTCGGAAGATTCGTCTTAATTGTGAGAGTGACATTGGTTTTATAAAAATTACTAAAATTAAAATGACCGATTATTTGGCGTAATATTCTGTAGTATTTTTTTTTCCTCACAACCTGTCGAGTGGGGTATCAAAATACAGGGTTTTATGCATGGCTTAAAAAAATACAACTTATAATCAAGAATTTTTTACGCATTCGGGTTTTTTGTTTCTTTTTTTCTATAATTTCTTGGAATCGATATTAAAATCAGTCACGTTTTTCTCCCACGAACCCATGACCAATCGATCTTAAATATGTCGTGCGAATATCAATTTAGGATCAACGCCAACTCCTCCTTTGACCACACACAAGTAAACATATTCGTGAGCATATAACGTGTCACAAGAGCTCCTTAGGCACATTACATGCACACAATAATGTGAAATTACAGTCGGTCGGTTAAAAGTTAACGTCTATTCCAGGAATATACTATATTTGACATTTGATTTTCCTCCACTCCTTGCGAGCCAATACCGCGCGAGCTTGCAATGATCCAATTCTTTGTTCGGGCGAAAGAGGCTTGCAATGACATCCCAAATAGGTATCTTGTGGCAAACCAATCCTGTGGACGTTCATCTTTACTGAGCAATAATTTGAAAGGCGTCATATCAAACAAAGAAATTTGTGGTCTCATTAAGCTATTTCAGTGAGTCCTACAATGTTGTCCTACCATAAAACAACCATGCGCAAGTTTGCGATGCTATCATCCCCTGTCTGGTTTTTGTGTGTTGGTATTGCCAATACCAAACATAGAAACAATATTTAGTTAAATTCAAACATATGTATGTCTATACCTTGACGGCTCCGTGGCTTGGTTTGCCACTGGAAGCCTTTCGATAAGAGGCGTCCCAGGTTCGATTCTCGGTCGGGAAACGCTTTGAGCGGTGAGCATGAATTTTGTGCTCGGCTCTTGTTTGCCTTGTCTTTCTGTTTTGTATTACATACCATGTGACACAGGAAATCCTAGTCCAACAGAATGAATGACGTTTGTTATTATTATGTATGTCTATAGGTACTAATTGTTGGTCATCATATAATACTTCACAGAGCATGGTGGCCCGGCGTTCACGGTCACGAGTTCAAACTCAAACGTGCACCATCATATGTGCGCAATACCACGTTCTTGAAACGAAAAAAATATCGTGCGAAAACCGACGTTTTCTTATTTTGATGTCACCGGTACCCACACCCTTCCACCGGACATAGCAGTGCGAGTGCACGCGACTGGATGGCATATCCTAGAAACAAAAATTCGAAGACATGTGACATCTACCTATCCGGATGGACTGCCAGGTTATATTAAAGCCCATTCACTCTCACTTATCGATAGTACAAAAGTTCGTAAGAAACATAATACATAAGTAAAGCAGCATGAAATTTGGGTTTAGAAATAAGTAATGTAATCATTCGAGTACAATATTATGAAACTGAATTAAAATTACCTTAATTCACTCCCCTTTCACCACATGCGCACCGCTGTTTAATTATATTCCTTGTTGTTTAAAAGCTGAATTAAGGGGGTTATTTCAGCCTTAACTTTAGGGCGAGCCCCTAAAATTAAGGTTAAGTATCGGGCGGCCTCGTTAAATTAAGGGGGTGACACCCTGAGGATGTTTTGACCTGTGATTTGCAATCAGGTACCCTAATGCGATGGTATTAAGGCAGTGCCTTTGTAATTTATAAAGTTATAGACATTGGCTTTGTTCTTGACTACAATTGTTTATATAAGTTTTAAATTGTTAATAACACTATGATTGAACGAATGAATGAATGAATGGAAATAGTTTATTGCTCAGTAGCTCGGTAGCTATACCTTCTGCGCTGCATGTGGGTTCGACTCCCATTCAGAACAAGCAAGCGTGCGACAAACGTATATTTGTTCTGTGTCCTATCAATATCTATTCTACGTACGTATTTACAAAAAAAGTACTGTATATGTATTCTATCAGTTATCTATTGTAGTTCCCATAATACAAGCTGGGCTTAGTTTGGGGCTAAAGGGCGCTGTGTGAAATGTCCATGAATATTTATATATGTTAATTTCAGAACAGTAGCATTGCCGTACATCAGATGTTAATCGAATCATCTTTATAAATCATTCATCGTCTAAAAGAGGCTCTAACAACGCTGGTTCCCGCTCCGATCAGGACATGCGGAACTAATGAAAAATTAACCACCAAGCCACAGAGTAACTAACAGTTTCATAACAACGTCACAGAATAGTACACAGTAAGAAACAATGCTGCAGAATAAATAGCACTTACTATAAAAGAACATTCTGAATACTTGATTGCTGCTATTAATTATGCTCCGTGGCTTAGTTGGTAGTAGCCCTGCCTACGAAGCGAGGTCCCGGGTTCGATTCCCGGCCGGGGCTCACTTTGTGTGGTTTGCATGAAGTTTGTTCTCGGGTCTTGGGTGTTTGTCTTCTGTTTCTATGTTTGTCCATGCCATCAGCGACACAGGGAATCCTAGTGCAGAGGTATGAGTGTGTAAATAAATATTTAATTAATATCATGGACGTTTCACACAGCGCCGTGTTAACAACTAATCATGTTATAATACTCGTATAGTGCGCTTTTGTAAATACTTTTATCAATCATCCAGACACAAAAAATCATCTTTAATTTTTGACATTTGGCTGGCCTCACAGCCTTCTGCGCTGTAGTTCCTGGGTCGATTCCCACTCAGGACAAGTATTTGTGTGACGAACATATTCGTTCGTGTGTTTGTTTTGTGTCTGGGTGTTAATATTGTATATTTTATGTATACTTACAAGAAAAATAGTATAGTATAAGATTCTATCTGTCAAAACGGCGTCAATATATTGGCACGAAAACAAAATGATAGTTGCATTTCCACTGGTACCGCAACGGACTCCGTGGCAGCTACGAATCATGCCACAGAATACTTTAATGTTAATATACAGATGCCACAGATTAGTACCATAATTACTAATTGAAGAGGCGGCTCGTGAGTGTTGCCATATCATTATTTTAACGATCAGGATTTGTGATATACTTAATGGAGTATTTTACGCTCTTTTTCCCGTATCAATATGTCTTTAGTATGGTAATTTATTCTTGATATATAGCTATCAAATCGTTTAACAAACCGATAGTCGAAGATATCTTAAATGCGACAGCCTACACTTTGGAGAACTACCGGTATTTTTGTCCAATAAATTAAGTCAAACTGAAAATCCAAATACTTTATTTACGTTGAATTATTAAAATATACGTGCGATTCATTATTTGTAATTAATAGTCATTATTTTAACCTTCACGATCATGCGTTCTCATTACTAAGTTTAGCCCTTGCCTAATAAGCAGGAAAATTCAACATAATAATATTTTTCATACAAATGTACATAATATTCTCGATAGTACCGTAGAACATAGACGATACATACAAAAAAGCTACTGATCTGTTAAAGTCTAGGAATGTGGTTTACGAAGCATTGCTGTTTTCTAACATTATTCCTATAAGCTCTTAGAGTTACTAAAATGACAAACAAACACATTGCCATACCATTTATAGTTGAAAAAGAGAGTTTTACGTGATCCAGCTCCGTAAATAACGTTTTTACATGTACATTCAAACCAATTATAAAGCTTACAGCACCATACTAGGCCAGGCTGTGAAACTAACACAATTTATTAGGTGGGAAACAATCAATCATAAAGGATTTACTTTAAAAAACCAGCAACGAGGTCAATTACCATTTCACCACTTGCATCTCGCAAAAACTTAACACTCGTAAACTAAGTTGAGAACGCATCAAAATACCAATCGGGACATTGTGCAACAGACACCAAGTCATGGTGAAAATCATAATACACCGGTCTCACCCAAGCAAGAAACACCGTGGAATATTGTCGTATGCACTAATGACGTGCTTTTCTGCGCTTTAATTGCGATCAAACAGGCAAACAGACGTATCTTTACGATCCACAATACTTTAATACTAACTGGGTAAAGTTGAAAATGGTTTAATATCGATTTGAAAATAAGTTAGCGCGTCAAGTTTTGCTGCATCCGTTGCCATGAAAAATGTATGAACGCTCATTTCAAAAACTACGTAAAAAGCGAGTATTGAAGTCGATTTTGATCTGAACTGAGTATCATAACAGACCTAACTAGCCATAAGTGTAACCGTTGTGATATAGGAATTCTAACGTGGGATGTTCTTTAACCAAACAGGCTATGGGAAACCAGAGCTATGAAATATGTGGGCATTGGAAAACGTTTATCAAGAAGAAAATCTGGCGCAATAATTATTAGGCTTAAACCTTTCAGCACTTCAACCTTCTGGTTGTAGTGCTATTTTTAGCAGAGATTTTTTTACATTAGCTGAGATATTATTGAAGAAAGCTAACATATTTTTGGTGAATCAATACGGCGATAATAAATTAAATTTAATATGATTTTACTTTGCGAAATAACAAATCGAGGAACAGACGTAACACTTATTTTTAGCCTATCTGTATCGGGGAAAACTAAAGGTCCATTAATTTTTTGGTTAACTTTTTCATAAGATGAAATATGATAAATAATCTACAAGGAATTTTCATACTGTATATGAATACTTTTAAAATCTAATATTGCATTTAAATAAAAAAGAAAGTTCACGATCTTAAATTAAGAAAATGCAAAGATATTTGATCACATCATGGCATTCGCAAACAAAGAACAAACTGCATAGAAGAAATTGCACGTCAAAACGACGAATTTACAAAATACTTCAGTGCCAATATTGTCTTCTCCAGAATTCCTTGGTTTCTCAACAGCTAACTTTTTTCCCCTTTCCCATAGCGGTCGTTGTTTATGGTCAGACAATCGAGGATTCTAAAAACGCTCAGTAAGTAATATACGGAGAGCAGGAAATAAGAGTGGTTCTCAAAAATTGTGAAAATAAGCAATTATGGAATAGACATGCAATGCAATGCTTCCTGTAACTTCAGTAGTATAAAAAAGTCAGTCGTTAGTAGTATAAAAAAAACGACTCGAGAATAAAAGCGCTTGCAGCGTGAATTGGTCGGTCTTTATAAACAACTATAGGGTAAGATTGTGCCGCATTCATCGCGGTCAATTGGTTGAGTGACATTACTGACCGCTTCCGTGGCGATATTGACTGTTTTGTTCATCCCAATGATAAATCACTTCTGAAGCCTTCTGGGTGGTCTTGAAAGGACTTATTTATGATTGCACTACGTTACATGACCGTTGTTCAATCTAACACAAATACTCATAGTGATTTAGACTTCCCTCACAGTTACCTGGATTTATGAATCCCATCTGCTGCCCTGACAGAGTTATGTACCTATAATAGTACCTATGATAGTGCATCCTATAATACATCTCTACCAATCTATTCCTCTGCATAAGTCTACTTCTGCATTTAGTGTCGGTTTATATGTGATCCAAATAAAAATATGTGTTTAATGGCTATCAAAGATTTTTGTTTTGGAAACATAGGAATTGATGTACAATATTAGCTTTTATATATTTGGTTTTCCGGTACCCCTGGGAACTGGAGTTAAAGTAACAGTCTAGAAAGAACATAGTTTGGTCTCTTACTCTGTGGTAAAATACCCTCCAGTAGCCGAACGCGCGTCGGTCATTCCTCCGGACCATTCGCCAATCATATCGAGATATTTATGAGTTCGGGAATCAGGGGCAACCTAAAAAATTCCAGCGACAATACGTCTGACCTTTTTATGTCTTCTTCCCGTCTCGCATTTTTCTGGCAAAACTGATTGTTTACCGGAAAAAATTACGCCTGTTAGTCGAAACGTTTCGCATAAATAAAAGATGTGGTATCGGGGAATTTTGATTCGGTAGTTTTTGTCACGCAGAATGTCGATTGTGAGCGAAATAACAAAAACTCGATCGTTGTAGAATTGAGAAGGGTACGTGGTGTCAAGTGCGGGAGATTTATAAAAGCGGTTTTACATCTCGCGGGATTGAGATGTTTTTGTTGGGTGAGCGCGCTACACAGATTTCACACCCTGTTTCTGTAGATTTATTAGGTTATGGGCCCAGGAAAAAATCTCGTTGAATTGTTGGATGAACTTTGAGCAGAGCCGCGTACTATTTTTATTTTGGTTCAATTACTACAAACTTCAAGTTGTCAGCCGTCAAAATTTTCTCATACTGTTTGTTTTAACAAACACTAAAGTTTATTGTCGTTTTTGACAAAACCAAGTGTTCCGTAGTGTTCCTAAGTCTGAATAAATGAGTAATATAAGTAAAAGGAATCGTATGCTGGCCTGTTTATGGAAATTCTGTCAAGTTCCAGTTGAGTTACATTACACAGATGGTGTGATACACAGACAGGAAAGTCTCGTGATAAGTGCCACCTTTTACATCGGTGTTGGAACTAATAATAATGAAAGGTCTGAAAAACTGACAGTAATGAACCAGTGAAACAAAAATGAAACATAATTCCTTACCGAAATACTCAATTTTTCATTTTCGAGAGCAAAACAAATTGGTCCAAATGGCCAGAACATACTTCCGGGCAGTAAATATGCGAAATTGGTCCAAAGCCATGATCGCGTGTCCAGAGAGGTTTTCACACATGTTGCCTAAGATCGCCCTACAACCAGTTATTTAGATATCGGGTCTCCACGCATTACTTGTTGACAAGGACAAACGCAAACAGAAATATAATTGTGCAAACGAGCGAGGCGAGCTTAGTGAAGAAATTAGCCCAAAATAAGGATTTTTTTTTTAATTTTACCTTTGATTTAAGTTTTCGAGTTAGTATGTAAACATAAATGACAATCGTAAAATATGTAAAAAAACTGTCAATCTTATTGAAATTGGGTGTTGCTTCCAAATTCTATCAATTACAACATATAACTTTAGTTTCCTCTCCTTACCAATTCGCAAATCCAAACCGTGGTTGTATCTATAGTCCATACCACCTGCGACACAGTAAATCCTAGTTCAGGGGTATGAGTGTGTTTGTTAGTTTGTTTATTTCAAAATCATACTCGTATGTGACGATTAAAATGTTAGGTCAACAAAATTAAAACATTGTCCTCAATATATTGAAAGTTTGGACACATGGCCGTGTAAAGGCGGACAATAATTGTTGTTCAAACTATGCCCACTGTTGGCACTCGCCAACCACACAAATTGTTCCTGGGACGAATTTTAAGGTATTTGCTTCAATCATGCCTTGAGAAGTTCAATGACCTGGAATACGTCATAGAATTTGATACGATAATTTCATGTTTTTTTTTTCTGGATATGTTACGCACTGACTTTGCGTAACATATCTAGAATCGATTTAAAACAAAATATAATGATCGATTCTGTTAACATAAGCCTTGAATCGATTTCAAAGATTATAAACAGAAGAAACGAAATCATAGCATGAGGCAAATCGGTTCTCACCAATCATTCGGATCGGAACAAGGTGTGAAAATTGGGTTTATTTGGTAATTGCTATCATTTTGATGAAATAGCGTGATCAGGCGATTTTGGTAAAATTAAATGTTATTTTAGATACAGTTGGGATGTTCGATCCGCTTCTACGATTACGAAGACACAAAAAAAAATAAAAATCATAGGCGAACGAAACAAGAAAGAATAATATAACACGAGCTACGTACGATTAGGACTGGCACACCGAGGTTCCGTACCACAGATTGTATTTATTTTTCAAGGTATTTGCAATTGCATTTCTACTAAATTTCTGTAAATTTTCAGCCCGCTACGGCTTATGGTTCAAACGAAACAGCTCTTCAAAGATAGAGCAGACAGACCGAAGTAGGCTTAGTAATTGGTTTTCCTTTACAATTTGTTTACGGAACCCTAAAAAATATTATTTCAGTTTCTGTGGATAGTTTTCGGCCTCATAGCTCATTGGTAATAGCCTTCTGCGATGTAGGTCGTGGGTTTAATTCCTTCCATTTGTGTCATAAATATGGAAGAGGATCTTGTATTTATCACAAAAATGCTCGTTAAACATTAATATTTGTTTTGTGGATAATATGTATAATATGTCATATTTTTTCTTTATTCTCCACTAGTATAGACTGTGTATGTATACCGCCGTCCTATGAAGCAACACATGATAAAACTCCATCCTAAGGTTGTCTGGAAGAAATCGCTTTCAGCGATAAGAGCGACCATTGTACTAAATCTAAGTATATTTATATGAATATTATGTAAATTTTATGGTGTACAATAAAGTGTTCATTCATTCATTCATTATGTATGCATATACAAAAAAAAGTAAAATAATATAAATATTCTATCAGTTATCTAGTCTTACAAGTTATGGTTAGTTTGGTTCTAAATGGCGTTGTGTAAAATGTTCATAAATATTATAAAAAGAATTGCAGACGTCGGATAGGTTTGAACAAGTGCCAGACTTAGTAATAAGAACGCGTGATGAGAACCATCACATATTAATATTGTATTGCATTATAATATAAAATATAATAAATTAAAATAGGGTCAGTTAAATTAAAATAATAATTAAAGATATGCTCTAAAAAATTAAAACTTTGGCGCGAACGAATTTGCGGTGAACATATATTATGACATACTCGTATTTGGCGTAGAATAGGCATAGACCAAAACAGTGTATTCTGTACGATCAACTTCCTGTCAAATTAAAACGAATCAGCTCACTGAGCTGGTGACTCCCAACAGAAGCAACAAGCGTTTTGCGAAATTATTCTAAAGAAGCGATTACGTCAGATTGGCCACCCTGACTATTAGTGGATAATTTTTGCGTGTTGGCGGCACTGGCCGCAGGCGGTCGGCTGCGCACGCGACTGACGCGGGCCACTGGACCAATTACTTACATGCGAGTTAAAAGCTTCTGGATTCATTCATGTGACTTGTCTACCAACTTAACCTAGCAGTAGTGCCAACTGTATGCGCAGCGTAATTACGAAAAAGTTCTTATGCTTATTATTATTCCACTTTGTTTATTTGACTATCGTATTATATACATATTATAATTAATAAATAAATTTATATAAAAAATATTTTAGTAAAACATACATTACACGAAGAAACACAGACCACGGAGTTTGAGCTGCGGTTGGTGGCTAGGGCTGCAGAGACGAACCTCGTGACGATGCGTTCAGGAGTACTGCCTTCTGTCTCTAACCCTTGACCCATCCGCTTAGCGAGAGCTTCTTAAAATGTTAGTCGAGGCCTTTCGCTATAAGTTCGTTCACTGAAACGAGTATCGGGACGATAAGCACTAAATTCATCTCCCACATGGCGGTGATCTCATTGGCCAATTCAAGGTACTTGCTAAGCTTGTCCTCAGCCTTCACGATATTGTGTCATTTGGGATACTGATGTCAACGAGTATTGATATCACCATCTTATTATTATTATTATTACAGGTGATAAGGCCCCACTGACGTCCCATAGGTGTATTTTGTGCAATGTGGTGGCAACCCTCGTGGCTGGTCCTAACCCCATCCAGACTAACTTGAAGTAAGGAGGAAGGAACGGAATTTAAAAAAAATAAAGTTTGCACTAGGATTCCCTGTGTCGTAGATGGCAAGAAAAAACATAGAAACACAAGACAAACACCCAAACCTGAGAACAAACTTCATACTCAGCAAACAAAGTGTGCCCAGCCGGGAATGACCCCGGACCCCTCACTTCGAAGGCAGGGCTATTACCAACTAAGTCACGGAGTCGTCTACCACCTTAACTGGTTCTGTCTGTTCTAGAACAAGCTTTCGCCATCGTCAAACGTTTATATACTAAGACGACGGTTATATACTACCAACTCAGCTGTGGAGCTGTCAAATTATAAGTCAGTTTGCAACCATGTTGCTCATATTTAGAATTTTCACTGCCACATCACGTCCACGAGCGACCCTTATCCCAAATTGGATCTCGCCGATAAATTACCCCAAATATGTTACAAAAAATAAAAATTCAAATTAATCACGAAAGTAAACAAAATTTTGGTAAAGACGCGTCAAGGGAATCACCTCTAGTTATGGAGATGGGACATAATGGCGTATGATCGATACAAAATCGATTACGTCAAAATTCACTGCGAGATTGCACACTTTTTGGTTTGGAATTATAATAGAGCAGGAGCCGGGGGACACGAACTTACGTTATTCGGTCGAGTTTTGATATAATATAAGAGTGAACCATAAAGATGCTTGCAGGCAATGACAAGTTGAAAATCAAGGTAAAACTATTTGTAGCTAAGTTTTCGTCTACAACACGAAGAGAATATTCCCAGTCTGCGACCATTGGTACCAGTAAACTGTGTAAATCGTGCTATTTATCATATCCTAACTTCATAACTTATATTATAATAAATGCGAATGTGAGTTTGTTTGTTACGCTTTTTACTATCCAACTATTAAATTTTGCATACACGTAATCAGCGCTACAGACAAGGACATAGGGTATCTGTCATCCAAAAATAAATGGAATGAAAAGCCTACAACAACGCGAGTCATGGGCAAAAACTAGTTATTAAATAATGAGAACGGTCAAATCCACTTACTGTAATTAACAATTTGATGTCTTTGTCAAATTATGATTAGTGTTCTCACTGATTTGAAGAGTTAATTAAATCCTAAAGATTTAAGATATTGATTTGGAACAACACTGTCTACTGTTTTTAAATGCTTGAGCTTCGGCATCATTAGATGCATACAGAATGTTACTGTTATATTTTTGGGCGAGAAAATGTCGTACGCATTGTGGCCACTGGCTCCTGTACATAAATTGCTGAAGCCGGGAGGCAGGCCGTATAATGCAGACGCAGAATTCGTTATATTCTTATAAATATTCGGAAAGCGACGGGACCGGTCGGCTGCGCTTTTTGCTTAGAACCAGCTCGGGTGATGATTGCGCTTATATTCACTACTTTATTCAGACCAAACGTAGTTGTACTCGGTTATCGGGTGTTTGTCTCGTGGTTTCTATGTTTTTACATCCTATATGCAACACACAGAATCCTAGAGCAGAGTATGAGTGCGTAAATGTTGAATAGTAAAAAATAATATGGTCACGTTTCTTTGTATACATTCGTATTTCGTTACTATTGTAAAAACAAACATGAAGATTGAGATACTGAATTGTATATACACACTCGTAGGTAGCAAGTTATAATTGTCTGGTTACCATGTTATAAAATATGTTATGAGAACAAATAAGAATTAGGGTCGTGGTCGATGTCAAGCTTATTTTATTTGTGAGAAAAAACACACTGATAAGTTCTCTTCTTATCATGTCTACGTTGCCATGACAGGTTGATTACCATAAGCGGAAAAGTGTGTGCAAATCCATAGCAAAAAGCCCATCTTTTGCGTAATAGAGCTTATATTGCTTCTAAGAAAATGTAAATTTGATATTGTGAATTTTCTGTTGTATGAAAATTGTTTTGAAACTTGTTTGGTTTGTATTTTTTAATGTACGGAAATATTTAACCAAAAATGAAGCCTTATCTTATCAGAAACTTAGGAATGACTTTATTGAAATTGATATACAATAACAAAAAAATATTTCATATTTTATCTTTGATGAAAAAAATATCGGCTGCGTAAAGAAAGCAATCTGTTTTCTTTTATATAACAAAAGTTACGGGATTAGTTGAAGGTCCATCTGATATTAAGTAGTTACGTTCGCCCATAACAACAGCAATATGACTTATTCCCCCCGACCCAAGCATGAAAAGATCCAAATCGCATCCCGTTGCGCCCGAGACGAAGAGGTAATGGTCTCATGAAATAATGAGGTATTTTGTGTACAATTGTTGTAAATATTTGGAATGTCAATGACTGACCGCGTTCGTTTTTACACAGCCCGCTCAGTGATGAATACACATTCTTTCAACTTTATTATCACTAACTGAATGTTGTTATTTTAATGAACAAGTTTTTATTTAACAATTTAATAAACCGCCTGTAATACATTCATCCCTTATTTGCCCATAAGGGTGGAATTTCTTAATTAAATTTCTATAGGACCTCCTGGCAATGTTTACCAAACAAAAATATAATTTCCTAAATCGGTCCACATTTTGTGTCATGTTTCTTACATAGATATCAGATGGCGCTTGTTTAGGATGTCAAAAGCAAACTGAATGTCAATGTCAACATTCGATCAAAACATTTAAATTTTTATTTTTTTATGAGAGCTCCGTGGCTTAGTTGGTAGTAGCCCTGCCTTTGAAGCGAGGGGTCCCAGGTTCAATTCCCGGCCGGGGCACACTTTGTGTGGTGAGCATGAATTTTGTACTCTTGGGTGTTTGTCTTGTGTTTCGGTGTTTGTCCATGCCATCTGCGACACATGGAATCCTAGTGCAGAGGTATGAGTGTTTTAATGTTTATTTATTTATTTATCTATATAGATACCAGATTCTTACCTACACCTCTCGATTTGATGGTAACGATACCGCCAACTTATTTATGTAACGAGTTGTCATTTCAAACCAACTTCAAAAGGAGGATATATTAAATTCTGCTGAATTGCTACTGTTATTAGTACGTTTTTCTCACTATCTTGGACTTGTAAATCGATTTTTATGGTACTCTACTAAAATGCACCCATAAAAAAAATATCTCTTATAGATAGCTCTAAGAGACATTTTTAAAGAGGGTAAGAAAGTATTGAAGATCGTTTATTCCATTTTCAAATCAATCGCTTGCACTATCCCTAGCACCCATGCGTCAGAATTGATTCCCGCCTACGCGCGTGACAGACAGACAGACAGCGGGATTTCACGGGTAGCTGCGCACACGCTCTCATTTGTCATAACGCATCAATTAACTGGCACTAATATTATTATAGGAAATGTTGGCAATTAAATATAAAATTACGTATTTTGCTTTCCTGTGTCAGTTTTCTTCGCTCATTGAGGACCGATTTGGATAATTTTTTAAGTACCCTACTTAATAATAAGAGGTAATAAATAGTATAATTAATATAATAATATTGAAGTTGATTATTTGATTTTTTAAAGAGACACTTGTTAAACTATGTTATTAAATGTTGTTAAATCAAAAATTCAATGCTTTCGTTGAAGTACAAAATGACATGCCATGTCATCAGTGATGAGTGTCGTATTTTAATCAGTCAAATGAATGCTACACAAAAACAGAGGACAATTAATTCAAAGACAAAATTGAGCGGTCACATAGTTGGATATTAACGGCTGAGTATTATCGGCATGTGTACGAAAGCAAATTACTTTGAATTATAGTTGTTTTGTCAACTCGTGCGCAGGCAGGTGATGGAAGGGTGCCGTGAGCCTTGGGTCCTGATAAACTGATTCAGATAATGTGCGGTTGGGCACCGGCTTTTTTGACAGATAGGAAGACGGTTTTTTTTTAAATTATTTCGTTGGATTCGGAAGTTTTTTAACAATGGAAGATACCTTGAACAGGGTACGTTGCCATTATTATTTCATTTCATTTTGTTCAACAATAATGAACGATAGGAACACTGTTACGTCATAAATGTTGGTTAATATAGATAAAAATTTAATATTAAAATTATTTACAATATTAATAGAAATACATAATTAAGTTAGAGATCCAACAAAATTTCATAAAAAAAAAACAAAAACTTTCTTAATATATAGCCAAGCCGTCACTTGATGATATATAAAATTTAAAAAAACATTTTTGTTAAATTTTTATAGATAAACAGACACTGATCCTGGGTCCACCTTCCTACGACTAAAATCCTCGTCTTGGGATGCGACTTGGATCTTCTCATACTTAAGTCAAAACTCCAGCTTATTCCGTCACTGGAAAAGGACAACCAACCAAGGTCAAACCATATCTGGAAAGGTAATATTTCACCTCGCTTCTTTAAACTTTGGACATCCGCAAAGTAACACAAGTATTAATTAACTAAATAAGAACAGTTTCCTCCTGACTTCGCGTCTCTGGTCCGCAAATTATTATCTGTGGCGGCAAATGAATGCGTATTGGAAATCACGTGCTACAATTCATTATAAGTAAGATTACAAAATCCCGGCCGGTAATCCAGAACGAATAACCCCCTTCCGTTCATTAACAAATGAGAGACACAAGCAATCGTACCAATCCTCATTCCTGTGAGAGTTATAATAAGCGATTTGTAGCTATAAATCTTAATTTAATGTGTACTGTTCATACTCTCGTGGCTGTAATGTAAGTAGCGACATCTATGACAACAGTAATGCGACTCAGTATAAGATTTGGATTTTACCCTGAGTTGCAACCTACTGCGTCCGTCACCGGAGACGCAGATGATACGTCTTATGCGCATGTGATTTCACCGGCACCCACACCTTTCCACCGAAACACAGTACTGCTTGGCGGCAGATTCCAGTCCAGTCGGTAGGTTCATTTTGAAATTATGTATATCATTTATTTTAGAATTTGAATGTACGAGTATCATTAAAACAATTAAACTATTTTAATGCGAGTAATGCGAGATACTTTAATAAAACGTAGAGTATGGTAGAGTAGTAGAGCGCCTTGTAACCATTTCAATACTCTGAGGTTCCGCCAGTGTTGCCACCAATAAAACAATAAACTTCCGCAGCAAATTGCCTAAAATTCGGGTAATTGAGCCCTCCTATAATTTCACGTAATGCTAATGTTTATTTGTAAGTTCTCAGTACAATAAACCCTGTCGGCGTTTGAGCAACAATGTTCGATGAGTATTTTTTTAAAGAAATAATGGAATTTTGGTTATTATGTCGCGTATTTTTAAATATATACACCGTTAAATATAACAAAAATGAATGAATGAATGAATGAATTGTATCACTACAGAATTATATCTTTATCTGACAAATTAATAGCTTCATTGTATTGAATTATGATTATTGTCAACATAATTAGAAAATGCTTGTAGAATAGTAGTATAGTAGTGACTAACTAGCGAAGTATCATTAAACAAAAATAGAATCACATAAGAATATATTATTAAACCGTTATTTATTTATTTATTTTTTATTTATTTAGGACTCCCAACACAAGATACACTGAACATGCAACTTAAAATAATAAAAGGTCTTAAAAAAATAAAAAAAAGGTTAACAATAAATAAAATAAAATAATAAAAGGTTATCAAATACCATGAGAATATGTAATCTTAAAAATAGGCATACATAACAATACCCAGTTGGTAGAGAACAAACAACTATACACGTCACGCAAATGCTTGTCCTGGGTGGGAATCGAACCCACCCAGAATAATATAATAACGAATATTTCGAAAAGAACCTCTATTAGGTAATTATTTTCAGTATTTATCCAATAGTAATTAAAATTGTAGACAAACTATTAGTATCTTATCAGCGTTATAGGTATCATATAAATACTTAAGTACCTCATTTCAAATGATTAGTCTAATTGAAATACTTACCATGATTTTTGAGTTTTGTTGACTCCCGATATTTCGACGCAGTTACATGCGATTCACAAATCATGGTTAATATCTCGGTAACACGAATAATAATGTTCATAACCATGATAGTTTTAAAATGTATATAGTCTAATTGAGTTTATATTTACTGATACACTGGTGCTATAAGATTTTAGCTATTAATTTTTCTGTTAGATGTCCATATAAAAATAAATATAATAAATAAAGTGAATTTTACATTCCTCCAAAAAGATCTGTTGTAGCCTAATGTCAATGGTCTGTAAAAAAAAACTGTGCTCGCGCCAGGCGCGTGTCTGGTCGCGTGAGCATCATTACGCAAATAAACGCCGTGTTATTTTGTGCGCGAGTGTCCGCGGGCGATGCAGTTCTGACCGCGAGTGTACCATAATGCCGGCTCGGCTACCGCCCAAATTGTTATAGTATGTATAGTTAGCGAGAAAACACACAACAGATTTTTAAAAATAAAAACACTTTTTGCAATAAAAATTTAAATAATAAAAACACAGTTACAGAAGTAATAATTTTATAGATTTGGCGAATTTATATTGAAAAGTTTTAATAATTTAATTATTACCTGATTTAGTTATATTTATTTGACAATTGAAATTGATTTATTAAAAAAAATTTTTAACTTTATATTGTATATAACTTTATATATAACTATATAACTATAATATTTATATATAACTTTATATTACATTTATTTTTGTAATACAATTTTTGTCAATATGTATCAATTGACCATTAAACGTTCTTTACCAATAAATACTTATGACTTATTATATAATAGTGTAAATATCTTCATTTTCAATTTGTAGTACGCACTATATACCTAAAGTATGCCATCTCTAAAACTTAACTTAATCTAAAGCGTAAGTTCCCCAGATTTTGGAACTTGATTAATATAAATGACAAAAAAAAATCGATCTGTAAGAGTATATTACTTTGAAATCTATCCGATACCTGAATTTAGTTATCTAACAGTAGTTTTAGATATCAAAAAAAATAAAATATCCCAAAAATTTTTTGAGTTTTCGAATAACTTTTGCTACCGATTGTACTTGGTCAATGTCTAAGTAATCAGTAATGTTTAGGCCACGAAGTAAGGAGGGTCAAAATTACCATCTCATTTTTACCAATTTCACCATTCTACCAATATTTCATTGACAATATCCCATGGGCATTTGATAATGCAAATAATTAATTCCAGGGTTACGAGCTACGCGAAGCGGTGCAATTCAGTCGGAGTTTTTACAGTAATTTAAATTTACTTTATTAAAGTAGCTTTATTCGTGGGAAAAAATAGGCGTGTACTACACCTTGGCGGCAGATTACCAGGTTTGGTACTTCTTCGGACGAACTTGGCACAAGTTCTACTACTTAATTAGTTTTACCTACCACCTGGGTGTAGGTGTAGGGTATTTACCCACAGACTCCAAAATTTGTTGATTCATAACTCTTGATAACTTCGAGTTCTAATCAACAACAAAAAAAATAAGCTTGACTATACTGTATACTCGTTTCGAAAGTACGCGCTTCAAACGCGTGGGTACAGGTGCTCGAAATGCCCAAAATGCCCCCAATTAATTACACCAAATGGGCCCAATCATATGCTACAGCAATGAAATAAATATCCTAAAAGTTTGCCCCTCGGGCATATTTTGTGCGTTCGCAATTTGTATGGGTGTGGTCATTCTGTGTGCGACTAGCGAGTTTACAAGATTAATAAAAACCGTTTACACACTCATGCCCCTGCACTAGGATTCCCGACACTGCACAAAACCCGAGAACAAACTTCATGATCACCAAACAAAAAGAACACATAACGCCCTCGCTTCGAACGCAGGGGTACTTACTACTAAGCTACGGAGCCATCTAAATTAGATTATTTTTGGAACGGTATGTAGCTCGAGTTCGTAAGTACCCTCATAGTCTCTGGTGTCTCCCGGGTGGTGCGAAAACAGTAACCTAAAGTGGCAGTAGAACTTGGACCAAGTTCGTCCAGAGAAGTATTGCCAGCACATCGGCGATGGTATGCATACCATGATTTTAATGGTTGAAGAAACTCAAAATTTCTGTATAAACAAATAATTGTATGTGTATTTGTTAATGATTTAAATAATTTTGTTGAAATTGTTTTATCTAACTCTATTTGACATTTAAAAAAATACCATTTGCGTTACTAACTATAAGAAAGGACTGACAGCAGATAAGAAGAAAATTTTGTATCACCGATATAATATGAAATAGTAAAATTCGGGGACTGAATTTAATCGTGTTACCCGCTACTCGCAACTTCTACGCTCCAACGCTAAAGGCATGTGCACCCAAAAAGCGTAGATTAAAATATCTCATATGACAGGTGACAGTTCATTGACAGATGACGTTTAAGAGTTGCCAGTTTTTGTTTGAACAACTTTGTTTGGAATTGATTTGCTCACATGCCTTATCAACGAGGCATGTTTAAGCGTGCCTCATGCAATAAATGTTTTGGATAATTAATTTAAAACAAGGCATTAAGGGTTATACACTCATAACTCTGCATTAGAATTTTCTGTTCCATATGAAACATTTATGCAAATGTTATCTCTATTTAAAGTTGGATTATCTCGCTTAATAAAATAATTGGGATTTATTGCTAAGATACAAGTGGTACTCATTACGTGGACATTACACCATGTGGACGTGATCATTTTTAGTAAAAATGCCGCCCATTGTGCATCTATCTATATTTCCAACTTATTTAATACTTTTTTCACTGTTGTGCAATAGAGAGTAATAGAGATCTTTCTATCCGTTTCGAGGAGGCACAATTAAACCAAATATTTGGCATCACCCATCGAATATTTGCAATTTTCGCTTAAAATTTTCAGCCAGAGATGAATTAATTAAAATTAAAATCATGTAAAGTATTTGTGGAAACTACGACTAATTAAAAGCCATGAAACAGCTTTTCAAATTAAAATGTAGGTAATACCATTTAAGTATGTTTTAATGCTAATGACATGACACTCTAAAAGTTACAGGTATATATTTATTTAATGTAATTATTAAATTACAAATGGAAATTCTGATCCGGAAACAATTGATCCGTTACACTAATTACTAATTCATATTGCTTTTGTACCTACATTCCCTTAATTAGTTGACCAACTATAATATAATAGATAATTCATTTAATTATTAATACATTAGTAAAACTTAACGGCTTCCTAAACCGCTGAGCTTTATCACAAAATAGGTAATTATTTAAAGAGGCAAGGTGTTTCTGTTTTGTGACGTTTTCATTTACGCGCGCGGCTAAAAGAGTTGACAAGTGTAGTCAAAGTATGGACATGACAAGTTAGTCATGTCCACAGTTGGTTTTATGGCTAATTTGAAAATAATTTGTCAGATATTTTGGTTTGATTAATATGATTGACACCATCCATATAAATAAGAATTAGAAACTAGAACTATAACTTTTGGAAGTCCATGTTGCTCGCGTCCGTAGTTGAATACCATTTGAGTCCCTAAGTTCCCCCTGGGGGGAGCTAAAGGAGCAACCTAAAGTAGCAGTAGAAGTTGTGCCCCCCACACAGAGGCGCACTCGCGCCGGGTGTGGGTACCGGTGATATTACAGGCGCATCAGACGATACAACCTCGTCGCAAAGTGACGTCACATTGCTAAGTATGAGCGGCAGCAACCATCTATAACAGGTGATCACAATGCAAACATTTAAAAACTAGTAAGAAATTCTATTTTGCAATATATTTTTATAGACTATGAAAACAAAAGTTTCTGATTTCGTTTAAGTTGGTTGGTAGGTTGGTTGGTACCTTTTATCCCGAAAAAGTGAATAGAGTTTTTTCCTATCCTCTCATGTTGAGTTTTTAACAGCGAGTAACACCGCGTGGCATAGCTAGTGGTCCATGAAAGTTTTAGCTTGTCAAATGAAATATATTTTCTTTGAAGCTGGTTGATATACCTATTACTGGTTCATTATTATTTGTGTCACCTCGCAAAGACTTCAGTTTGCCCGGGACCATGACGCATGTAACTGCGTCGAAATATCGGGAGTCAACAGAACTCACAAATCATGGTAAATATCACGGTAACACGAATAATAATGTTCATAACCATGATAGTTTTCAAATTTATATTACTGGTTCGTATATTTTCCCCTGAATGTGATAATTTTAGGAAAACCTAAGGTTCCCATCTTTGAAATTACATTCACGCTATAACACACCGATTTGATTTGATTGGATTAAGCAAGTGTCAATAAAATTAATTGATTTGTAATCAACGACCTTTTACAACTGAACCGAAACGATTCCATACAAACTACAGCCCATTCTGTGGCACGACGTATTCAAATAAAAAACGACATTCCAATGCGAATCCAAGTTATCTATTAGACACGCCTTCCCTTCGAAGTCGTATAGATTATGCATGCCTGTCTCTTTTCCTCTAGGGCTTTTTGTATTATCTGTCTCTATTGCTCAATTCATAGTTTGCTAATGGAATAAGAGCGTAAAGGGGGTTTTCAATTAAGTCCATACATTCCTGAAAGCTCGGAATGTAATCTTGAAGGTTTACAAAGTATGCCGTTGCAATTTTTTATGTGAAATAATGGTTAATTGAATTAAAGATTTATTGATGAGGAAATGTTGAATAGATAGTGGATAATAACTTTTTATGTGATGACGCGATCATTCAGACTAACTGATGTTAAGTGATTACCACCGCCCATAAACAACAGCAGTACAAAATAACAAAGATTTCCTTTGCCACAGGCATGAATAATGGTGATGATAGTGATAACGAAGAGAAAGTGAAAATGGCGGATATAAAAACGTTTCCAAAATAAAACATTTTCCCCTGCATTAGGATTCCAAGACAAACACCCAAGAACCAGAACAAACTCCACGCTCACCATATCCCGGCTGTGAATCGAGCCCGGGACACTTCGATTCGAAGGCAGAGCTACTACCAACTAAGTCAAGGAGCCGTCGAATGCCATTGGGTTGAGCTTGTGTCAGCAGGAACCTAACTGCTGACCACTTGTGACTTTTTTCTTCGCCCGTTGTATACTGATTTGGATATTTCTTTTGTTCAATGGTAGGGTGTACTAAAGGCGAGAAATTAGCGATGAAAGTATTGAAGTCTGTTTCATTAAATCTTTTTAATCATTCACTGTCGCCGTAACCCATATTTTAAATTAATTGAAACTGGATTACGATGAAATATCAACTCTAATGCACCCGTGCGAAACTGGGGCGAGACGCTAGTTATTAATGAACTAACTAATTTTCGTAGGCAGTGACGTGGTCGTGTAAGACAGTTGTTAAAATTGGCACCTACCTATGTTTTTTGTCTTTTTATTTTTGTAGTAATTGCTACCTCCAGAAAGGCAGATGTGTGTGACGTCGTTTCAAATTTTACATGTACAATTTTGGTGAGTGCGCTAGATTTGAACTTGGCGCATTTTTAAGATGGGTGCCAATGTCACAGCTTAGTGGGTGGCTCTGCCCCGGGTTCGATTCCCATCCGAGACAAACATATGTGTTGCTCTGTATTAATATGTATTACGTGTATGTATTTACACGAAAGGTATCTAGATAATTATTCTATGAGAATTACACAGGCGCATGAGGAATCTGGTATATATATGCTTAGTTTGGAGCTCCAAAGCAAGCATGGCGTTGTGAGAAAGAAGTGGAAATCCGTAGAGCCATTTCCAAGGTCATCAGCTATGAAAACTTTTTAAGAGACTTTTATATTTGTTGCCTTAAAACTTTTGTCCTGTATATAAAAAATATCATATACGTATATGTTTTTTTTCAGCTCGTTCCGTCACATTCGCATATGCGAGTATGAAGCGAATAATATTGTATGCGAGGTAAGTGGTTATCTACGCCCATGATAAAAGCAATCCAACTCAGAAGTAGACTTGACGATGATCTTAGACTGAGTTGTATTCATTCTGCTGAGTACACATCCAAGACGAGGATGGAGCGACTCATCCGCCTGTGTAATGCGAGCACTACTGCTTGGTGGCAGATTCCAGGTGTGGTGGCAGTACCAACCCGGACGAACTTGTCACAAATTCTACAGTTACTTTTTGGTTGCTCCTTTTCACCACCCAGGAGACACGTGTAGGGATTCTAAGGGTACTCTCCAAAATAACAATAAAATTAAAATATTCTTGTTAAAGCCCCAAGTCATCACTCACCGTGGTCTCATTACGCAATGTCCAGTAATTTGTCTGTAATTTGAGGGTGCCCGCAAACAGATTGTCCAGATAGTGGTCACCGGACACGATCATACGCCAAATATTGTGCGACCGGTAACACCTGGGTTTGACAATTGCAACTTTATTTTTATGAATTTTAGGGTTCTGTTCATATTTGCAAAATAACAGGTAGTTAATAATCCGCTTTAGTGGGAATTGGCATTTATTCGTGATGAATGAATGATTGTTAGTTCTCGCCAAGTAGTAGCGCTTCCTCGCAATGTGCAGTAATTTGTCTGTAATTTAATGGTTACACAGCTTATTCAGATAGTGGTCGCTGGCATAATCATACGCCAAATATTGTGCGACCGGTAACACCTGGCTTTGAAAATTGCTACTTTATTTTTATGAATTTCAGGGCACAACCCTGAAATTTACAATTGCATAAATCCTCTTTAGCGGGAACTGGTATTCTTTCGTGATGAATGAATGATTGCCAGTTCTTGCTATGTAGTAGCGCTTCCTCGCAATGTGCAGTAATTTGTCTGTAATTTGAGGGTGCCCGTAAACAGATTTTCCAGATAGTGGTCAGTGGACACGATCTTCGCCAAATATTGACTGGCATTGGTAAATCAGAGACAATATTTCGGTTCTTTTCGAAAGATTTTTAGTTGTTTTCAAACGGAACCTGCTTCACCTGCAAAAGACTCGCAGTTGTCAGTTGAATTGCCAACCAGTTGACGTGGTGAGTATAAATTCACGATGAAAAGGTGCCCCTGTGATCAATTTGTGGTCATTTTGGTCCTTTTATGATACAAATGGACGGTGACCTAATTTTCTGAGTGTAAAAATAATAAAATTTACAAGTTTTGTGGTCACTATATACTGTTGTATGTAAATACGGAATTGAAAATATTATTCGTTATGTCCCACCTGATATTATACGGTACCGTCTGTTTATTAAACAGCCATACCATATCCCAAATAGCTGAATAGATATCAGTAAATAATACGCTATAGATTCGTTTGATTCGCACTAGGATTCTTACTGTCGGGCCAAACACTGGGTAATTGGTTATAAATTTACTATTAAAAAAAAAGCACATAAAAGCTATGGTAAACACCATTATTTTTTATTCTTAATGCGAATAATTCGTCTGCAGGGATGGCAATCGCGAACGATGTCGCTATTTATTTTATTTTGCTTTATGTAGGAAACAAACAATTCCTACATTTGTTGCCTAAATAAATCAAAATAAAATAAAATAACGTCTGTACCCTCGTTTCACGCTCTCCAACTCTTGCATTATGTATTTAATTTTTTTTTTTTTAAAAAAAGCAAATGATATCATAGAAACTAAATCGTAGCGTTGACAAAACAATAACACAAGATTGAAAACTTGATAATTTAAAATGTTTCCGCGACAAAATCAGACCGTTTCGGCTGATGGTACTTATTAGCTGTACGGTTAGCAAATACGGAGGGGCGAGAAATAGGTGGGTAATGACAGTGTCCCTTTGTTTAAGCACCATGACTGGCATCATCTATGTCCTGTCCCGTATGGTCTAAGGTAGAGGGGGCGGGAGGTTTTTAATACCAACCAAGTACAATTCGTACTTTCACTCTGACGCTACCACGTATTTAAGTAATTTAACAAGCAATATGCTCTTAAAGTATATGTAATGGGGCGTATACTTATTTAGTGTAAAAACTTACTTAAAAATTCACTAATTCTGTGAAAATTTAAGCCCGCTTAATTTGTTAAAAATATACAGATTTACCTCATGGGTTTACAGCCAAATCCTATAATCAACTAACAGATCAGAATTATACGATTATCCTTTAAATTCGTTTAAGATAAGGTTGACTGGTAGATGTTTTTAGCCCGCCAATTTGTTTAATTTTAAGTCCTATTAAGTGTTAAATTAATGCACTTAAGTATTTTTTAAATTACAATAATTTATAGAAAAGTTTTTTACCCTGTTATAATTGGAAATGGTTTTTTGTATGCATTGTGCTAAGATTAAGTTAGATATACTTTAGTGAGATAATTTTTATGCGTATCTTACTTTGTTTAAAATATAGATTTATCTAAAAAAAGAAAATAAAATGGAAAAGAAAATTTCGATTTTAAAAACGACACGTGAATAGAGATAGCGATCGCACCATATTTTTTACACCACAGTAAAACACACAGACAGACGGGCGTGTCCCATGACGCTGAGCACACTTCACCACAGCAATTACTGGTTTACACTCGATATGTTACGTGACCTACCGTGTCACCCCCAGGACAACAGATAAGAAATACTAGAAATTTATTATTTTAATGTCAGTTTGTGACAGATCGGTTAATAATAATAATAATATTATAATAAATCTTTATT
Source organism: Aplocera efformata (assembly GCA_921293045.1). Classification (NCBI taxonomy): domain Eukaryota; kingdom Metazoa; phylum Arthropoda; class Insecta; order Lepidoptera; family Geometridae; genus Aplocera; species Aplocera efformata. The sequence goes on from OV121061.1 coordinate 4,205,401, forward strand.
TCAGGCTTCTTACATTTTTTGTATAAATACTAAAAACAGGCCCATATAATTAAATATATTGTTAAATGCTCCTGATGTTGATCAAACGGCATTATTTGCCACTTTCATAATGTGCGGTCAATTTGGGCATTATATTTCTATGTACCTTCTAAAAAAATTCTAAAGATTAAGATGTTTTTTTTTTTAAGATGTTTTTTTTTTTCTATGGTTTACCTCCCTTGTATGTATAGACGCGGAAAAGTTTCATTGTAAGTTTTTCCACGTCTGTACTCCATGGAATGGAAATTTGTGGAATGGAGTGTTGAAAATTTTCCATGGAAATTCATGCAAAAATTTCAACACTATGAACAAATACTTGACTGTTTTAAAAAACCAAAAACCGACTTCAATACTTTTATCTTAGTTCTTGCTTTAGGGGCAAACTGGAACATCCAAATCGGTCTACAATGAGCGAAGAAAAACTCACAGGAAAACCACTTAACATCAGGCGGTATGTAAGCTCGTCCTGTACATAAAAAAGGCAAAACCTTGCATATGAGTGCTACCTTTTGCGTGTAAGTAATAAGCTTCATACAATAATAGTTTATGGTAAAAGTCTTATCTAAGTTAAAGCGACGTATATTACGCCGCTAGAAGGTTCTAGAGACTCACAGACAAAATAAAATTTAATTCATTTTGCATAATTGAACGCATTACAGGCCTTCTTACACCTAAAGCAATAAATCATTTTTATATTCTACTCAAAGTGATATAACTATAATAGCATTTTATTATTGAGTAAAATGTTTATCTTAATACAGTTCATGCGCTGCATCATGTATCCTGTATTGTCGTTAATAGAAGACAGTAAGTATGTAAGTACAAATAAAGGAAAGAAGGTAGGTACATCTGGTAGAAATTTTGCAGATGTGGAGCGTGTAAATAAATAAAAAAATCTTGGCTGCCATATTACTTGTTGGAAAGCCAATGGAAGAATATGCAACAATGGACAACTATAAAATAAAAAGATACTTGTTTTTGAAAATTTTAGGTTTTAGTGATCGGAAAAGGCAGACGCAAAGTATTCCAGTGCCTTTGCATTAAGCACAATAAAAGTTAGAAGTAAAAAGGTATAACAAAGCTTTATATAACAATAACAGTTTTTTCGATAGCGCTAACATTAACCAACTTTAAACTCAAGTTGAACAGCACAAGCTGAATTTCATTATATGCGATGAAAACCAGTTTTACTGCGAAATAATTACACGGTTGAGACAAATATAGCGTAGCGAATGTGATTTCTCACATAAATAAAACTAAATATAAAACCTTTCCTTATTAAGCGTTAGGATAACGTCACTAGACCTAAATGAAATAAAATTTTAAGAGCCCGTTTGACATAACACTTAAATTCTATGAACAAAGCTCCTACACACCCATAAACGCTATACGAATTATCTATTTGACAGTCTTGCTCTCCGCCCCGCGAAACACCAGAAATATTCACTTGCCAACTAACATTTACTTACGCTTAAACCTTAACACAAATTAATAAGGTTTACAATAACTTACACGAACTGTAGCGGCGGAATCTACAACGACCGGCTTAGAAAGAGCTCCACAAAAGCGCCCGTTCAAAAGCTCACTAGTATCCGGCGGGGGGTCGTAGAGGCCAACTTATACCGGGCGTTCTAGTAGGTATGAGGGAAGTGTGAAGAAGCTAAGAGGTGTATCGTCCCCACCGTTCCGTTTCGCGGTAGGCGGGGCGTCCCGGTCCGCAGTTACAAGCGGCTCGACGCTCAGAGCTAGCGCGTATATCGGAACGGAACGCGTTCCAAATTCAAACTGGAACCTCGCGGTCGTTTTGAATTTCGAGTGATATTCTAAGGGACTCTCCGATTGGACTTTTTTAGGGATTAGTGTTGTAATGAGTTTTTCGATATTAGCAGAAGTTTGCTGTTTGTGAATTTTTGGTAAGTTTTGCAAACCTCTTAAATTAATTGTATTATTTTACATATATATTTTTTATATTTCAGCTATATATATTCGCTTCAATAAATCTATAGAATCGATAAATATTTTAAATTGGTTTGTAGAACTAAAGAAAATAACTGTAAACCAAGCAAATAATAGCGATTTTAAAATAAGCTCTACGAATATGCTACGACAGATAACATCAACCGCCTCAGAAAAGACATCAACGCGCTCACGTCAACTTAATATCTAGTCCACGGCAAAATTTGCACAGATTAAATTTTACCTTATTTTACGATATCTATGTTGTTATATAATACCAATTTTAATATTGCTTGTGTTATACGCAAAAGAATACCAATAGTTGTTTTTTGACATAACAATAAAAGACTAAGCTTAAATAAATACTGAGTATTTATTTCTCTTCTTCTATCTTATTCTTCTATGTTTATGCCACCATTTGAACATGGAACAGACTCCAGTCTTTAGTCCATGTTAAAAAGATGGTTAGTTTAACCATAGTTTACTAAATATTACCAATTTAATTGAATGGATTTTGGGGTGTTAACATCCATCTATATAGAAAACTATCTAAAAAGTATTAAAGGATCTTGTTCTGGAGAAGATCTGCCATTATATCTATGTATGGGTGCCTGTAAAACTACCATCATATCTGGGTATGGGTATGTGCGCGGTATGACTTGGGTCTTTTCATGCTGCGGTGCGGGTAGGCTTGAACATTCCGTTGTTTTTGAGACTAGTTAAACTTAGCCATCGACTCACTTTATCAGTTTAACCACATTGAAAAAAACTTATTAAATGGTGGCTAATAATTTTAGTTTTTCTAGATGTTGGGGATACGACATGTAGGTGGGGAATAAATTTCTTCTATGCCTCCAAAGATTTAATAAGGGGTTTTTAAGGCAGATTATTCTACATAAATCATAAGCTGGTTATCTGCATCACCAGAGGCAATGGTGTAGCCTCTAGTATCTCAGATATCCAGCAACGGTAGCCTCTTTTCATCACGTTGCATCTTTGTTAATTAATAGCTTTACAGTACAATTAGTAGCTTTACCTTCTGGGCCAGGTCGTGGGGTCGATTTCCACTCGGGATAGACATTTGTGAGAGGAACATAGATGTTTGTACATTCCGGATATTGCATCAGTAATATCATTTCTATAGTACAAGCCATGCTTAGTTTGGGATTGGATGACTTATTGTAAAATGTTCATGAATATTTTGTGATTTGTTTCAAGACTATTGCATGAAAAAAGATTAGCTTATGATTTTTTTTGTATAATAATGTTTATACGCATCTTTGTATATAGTCAGTGTACAAGAACTATTAAAAACAAAATAATAATTAATACAAATAGGTTAGGCTATTTAGCATGTAATTAAAAATTTAATTAAGATATTCATTTTGCATGTACAAATTAGCTCTTAGTTGTATAAGATAATAAGATGGTAAATAAAGTACAGTTATATACAAAACTGTTGTCTTAATTTCTATTGATAAATAATCATTTTAAATATGAAAAAATGATAATGTGATATAAAAAATATTTTATCATTTCCCTTAATAATATATTTAAGCGTTGAAGCCAAGTCGCATGCCTCTAGTTTAAATTCCAATATGTCAAAAAAACAATCAAAATAGAGTTGTTCAATTGACAAAATTATGTTCCCAATTCTATGACAATACAGGCTTAAACTTAACAAATAAGATTTGCTAAAACATGAAAACTGACTATAATCTAATGTGCCTAAGGAGCTCCTGTAACACATTATATGCGCAAGACTATGCTAGCTTGTACGTGTAAATTTTGACATATCCAAACAATATATGAGACCTAAAGGGATAATTGAGTTTGAGTTACAGTATGGTGAATTATTTTCAACTTAGCATTCGAGAATATGTTATAGTTGCCAATTTTCATTCAGCCTCTTAAAGTTAAAATAAATAGAAGAAAAACCCCTTTTTTAAATTAAGGTCTAAACCCTGAAACGAAATTTAAAATTTAGAAATTTTTTTATAAATCGTATTCCCGTAATTACCAGGTTCTCGATTATTGGAAGTAGGTTTGATATCAGAGTATTATAAAACTGAAAACGGCTCAAACACATATTTTGAAAGAACCACACAACAAAATAAACACATTAAATAGGCATTTTAGAATTTTAGTTTATCAATCAACTAAAAATATGATTGAATTAAGTATACAATTGGGGAAGAGCCATCGTGACAAATGTGTTGACAGTGAAACGACGATGATTCCTCGTCAAAAAAGAAAATGTGGCTGATGTGAACAAGCCCACTTCAATACTTTCATACCTAATTTCTTTATGAAATTTGTATTGGACCACATTAAAGGTACACCATATCATATACAAAAGAATGATCTAAATCTTCTTTTCGCATAAGAGGCCCACACTGGTGTAGGAGTTTTAAAGACACCTAAAGCCTCCAACATGGTTTATCGACCATTATATAATATAGAATAGCCGGGACCGACATCTTGACGTGCCCGTAAACGTATCGCGTAACAAACATAAAGCATACAGCCGAAACAAAAGCATCCTCCTCTTTTTTTGAAGAAGTTAAAAATGATATAGAAATATAACGTCTATCGCCAACTGTACTCATACTATAGTTACGAGTATATCGGTGTGACCGTCACGCTGCATCCCTACCGTGGGACATCTCATTATACAAATAACTGATTATTATCAATGTTATTATAACTAAATAATGTTTATTTTCAAATAATAACCTGATATTATGATTACTGCTGTATTTTATCACTGTTGTGAACCTTTAAGGAGTTGTAAGGTTTTATTTTAATGTGCATATTTACTGGGTTCATAAGAAGATGAAGAATTAAATTTAAAAGTAAGCTTATAATCCGTTGATTTATAAAAGATCCTACACACTAAACATATTTGGCTATTTTGCGGGTAGATTATTTTATTTGTACATAAATAATAATGCATCGCGCGGTCACTGGTATGGTGAATAGGTTTAATTACAATTTTCGCAATACAAGAAATATAAAAATAGAATTGAGGAAATACATCTTGGCTAGTATATATACATAGATACGTTTTCAGAACTAATGTAGGGTACCAAAGTGACGGGATGAGTTGAAAGGCCACAAATCAGACAGCTGATTGTCAAATTAAATCAAGACAGGACAAAATCTCGGCTCATCTATAACAATACGAATATGGTTGAGTTTAATTTATGAGACGTCAATTGGGGTGCATAATTATGCACGAATAAAATAGTTTTGGCTCAATGGCGCTTACACGGAGAGGCCTATGTCCAGCAGTGGACTGAAATAGGCTGATGATCATGATGAAAATACCCTAGGGGTTTAAGTCAAAATAAGAAGTCATTGAAATTTCAAATAAGTTCTAAACCTCAAAATATTAACACCCAGTATTTTAACTTGTTTTTTTTTTGTCGCATACGCTATCAGGTTATAGCTTAGAGAATTTTCTCTGTACATTCATGTAACCGCGAAACACATACTTATACCTTAAAGCTTTAGCTGTTTCGGTTAACTAATCAAAGTACAACGTCAGGCATCAAGCCATCCCAACAAGTACTTACAGCCGTCTTCAGCACCTTCAAGCCCAAATTGGTGCTAATTTGGTGCTAATTTACCTGCCTTCAAGCAGTTTCAACGTGTTTCATGCTAATTTGGTGTTATTTTCACACTTAGAGCTTCGAAATTGAAGGTTGACAGACCCTTAGCGATTCCATTGAAATACTAAATTAAACAGATTTGGATATATTATGGAATAAATGGGTAAAGCTAACCTCCGTTTGGGGTTTCGTGATAAATCTTCCCCATTTAGGGTCAGGGTTTGCTTCCTCCTGGGTTGGCCGGTTAGGGTTAAAATTGACGTAAACTTAACAAACAAGACTAGCTGAAACATGAAAATTTACTGTAAATTGACATCTGTGTGCATGTACTGTTTCTAAGAACACGTTATATGCTCACGAGTATGTTTACTTGTGTGTGTAAAATTTGAAGTTTTGCAACAATACTTGAGATCTAAAGAGATAGATGAGTTTGAGTTTTGAAAGATCGCCAAGTTAACTAATTAAAACGGTACAATTTATTATATCGGATTCAAATAAATTGATTTTCTTGAATATACAATTTATTTAAAATGGACACTGGCAGAAAGTAACAAAGAGCAAAAACCACAAAAATGGAAGCACAAATTCCTAATTTCAATTCCTCGCAGTCCGAGCCAATGAACTGAAACTGAAGAATACCTAATAAGGGGTCCTCTTATTGGAGACTAATTGCGCCGAATTACAGGGCGTCGGGCGTCAGAATTGCGAAGATTGGGTGTTAAAAAGTGTAAAACCTCTAAATACGGTGTTAAAATGTTGCTTATTATCGTCTCCAGGGCTAACACGCGACGAATTTCAGCGTGGCATCTCATTATGACACTGAATTGCCGCGTTATTATGTCTAAGTAATTCGCGGTATATAGCTGATGGCAGTTGTGTTACGTAAGGTGTAAAAAATTGCATAATTTATAATATTATATTGACCAGCTTTAGAGATTAGGGTATTGACAAGGGGAAGCGCTCATGAGGTAGCTTGCTTAGTTGTTCTTTACATATCATCTAAGTTAAGTGAGCGTTTAGTAGCATTTGAACTGAGCTGAACACCCTATGATCTATTGTACAAACACATAAAACCTAGATTTTAATAATCAAAAAGATTTAGTTAGAAACGTGTGTTTAAACTGAATTTTTTTAGTAAAATATTAAAGTTTGACAAAGCCACATCATGTGAGATGAAACACGTGTCGATACATTTTTGTAGGTACATATTAACAACCAAACGCAGAACAAAACATCTACGTCACACAAATATTTGCACTGAGTGGGATTCGAACCCACAACCTACAACGCAGAAGGCAAAACTACTATCGTCTAAACTGTGAGGCCAGATAGCAATGAAATAAAGAGTGCTTCCGCATAAGTCTTCCCTGAAATACATGGGTAGCTTCAAGATAAATGCCAAAAGTTATCTGTAGAGTACAAAACGCACCAGCAACTCGCAAAAGTCAAAACTTATTTATAGCTCTAGACTCCAAGTATCGTTTGGACGCGTCAATTTTTACACGCACATAAACGTAATCGTGCGCATATAACGCGCATATGCTTAGGCAAATTACATGTACACATATATGTCAAATTACAGTTTACATATGTTAGCTAGTCGTATGAGTTATGATGTACTGTCAATAAGCGATGACAGCTCATCGAGTGAGTTAAAAAATTAACATCACCTTAAAAAAAGTTAAAACATCAGAAATAACTATAAAACTGAACATTTTACAACTCAAAGTTAACTTTACTTATTCGGCTAACTCACAGGAATTCGTCATGTTTTCAAAATTTCTAATTAAGCGCATAACAACAAGTATGCAAAACCAAGTCGTTATTTAGTTTGACATCATGAAAATGGCGGAACGTGGAAAGGTAATATTGCAGAGGGCTTTGTATTTGCGTAAATTTTACTTTACAAAAGCTGTCAGAAGCATCTACAGACCTGGGCCGAGGGATATTGCGTATATTCTGACACATACCTCAATATAATGCATATACAATAATAGGTTACTTAAATAAGTTCTCATACCGATAAACATGATTATGACATAAGAAATAAAAATTAACTTATGTTGCCAGCTACAAGACAATAATTATTTAATTTACAAAAGTAAATAAATAATTTAAAATAACATATAATTGATTATTAATTTAGGAGCCAAGCCATTTAAATAAAAAAATCTTAGAGAAAAAGATACTACCTAATGTGGTTAAATGTTAATGTTACCCTTTAGTACCTAGTAATTTTTATATTTTGTATTTTTTATAAATTTGTTTGACCTGACCTATTTTTAACTGATATATTTTTTATTACATTATTACTGGTTTGATTTTTTAAAAACTGTATTTTGTTTCATTATTACAATTTAGCCTGCTGAATAAATAAGTTTTGAATTTGAAAATATTCCCGTCTTGTTCTTTACAGAATATAAAGATTGTTCTTTACAGAATATACATTATTTATAGAAGCGCCGGTTATGAGCACCAATATTTGTACTCTGTGGTAAATATTAACTCTATGACACAACCTCCAATTTGCATTTTCGTGCGACATGAAACTGTTTTGATACTCACGGTTTAAAACACAAAATTTTTAATGAATTCGCACAAAATTTACATGCATCAGGCTTTAAGGGTTTAATTTCGTTCGGTGCCCCACTTCTGTAATTAACACGTAGGTACCGTTGGATTATGACGTCACACAAACTTTATTGTATTACGAAAGTTTTATATCGTGTTAAATTGAGCTGATGATGACCCGCGGTTTTCCGAGAGTTTCCTGACGATTACAAATATACCAAAAAAAAGAATTAGCAAAATTGGTCCAGCCGTTCACGCGTGATGCCGTGAGCAAGGAAAAAGGGATTCATTTAATTATAAGGTTTACAGTGACGGTATTAATAAATGGTTACCTCCGTCCAAATCATATAGAATAGAATATGAGTGTGTAAACGTGTACTTCTTTTGCTGACCAAAGAATTCCTAATTACAAATGTCATACGCCATTACACTTAATACAAAGCTATTGTTGTCAAAATCACGAAATTTCAAGCATCGGCCGATAAAATTACTATGTAATTACCAAACTCTTTGTGATTGAATAAGGTTCAATGTCGGTTGATTGTTTCAATGCCATAGGGTGTTTGAAATTAATGTGGTAGGCATCTTGTTGATATAATTGGCAAATGGCCAGGAGCTGTGCTCGTGATCATATCCGAATTATGGTGTATGTATTAACTAGCTGCGCCCCGCGGCGTTACCCGCGGTGTAGAACTATCATAGCTTATATGTTAATCCAATATATAAGCTATAACGTACCAGCCTCTAATGTTCCCAGTGCATGGACACCGGCCTACTCTCGACAGTTGAGAGTGAATGGTTATCCGTGTGCATGTAATGTGCCTAAAGAGCTCCTGTGACACGTTATATGCTCACGGCGTAACTGTCACGTTAATTGTTGACGTGACTAAACAATACTAGAAATCTAAAAGAATAAAAGTTTAGGTTTGTCCACGAATTATTATTATTATTATTATTTCTCATTATTTATTTTCATTCTCATTTTATATAAATTTGTCACTACAAAATTCATAAAATAAAAATAAACAGTATAAAAACATTATAGTAAAAATATATTAAAACGGACGACCACCGACTGCGGAGTAAGACCCAAGCAGTCGGTGGCTAGGGCTGCAGAGAGAGGAACCTCCTGACGATGCGTGCCGTGTCCAGGATTACCGCCTTCTGTATCTGGCCCTTGTACAGCGGCCTAGAGAGCCTCTTAAGATGTTGGTCGAGGCTCTTCGCTATAAGTCCGTTCACTGAAACGACTATTGGGACGATAATCGTTGAATCCACGGTGATCTCGGGCCAAATCAAGGTACTTGCTATGCTTGTCCTTCTCAGCCTTCACGAGATTAGCGTCATGTGGATTATTATTATTATTATTAATTGAAAAGATACGTACTATAATACATAACTCCTCGTTTCCCAGGTGTCGGGAACGCCTACAAACAAACCGTAGGGGGTCCGCTTGTGTGGCGCTATGCAAATACGTTCTGTGTAGCACTATCTTTATCTCGGCCGCTGTCACACCGAACTGTAACCACGATCTAATTACCTACGTGGAGGGATAGAGCTTCGTGTTTTATTGTGGCGTACAATCGAATGAAGACTGGCGTTGGTTAGTTGCTTTTAGGTTTTAATTTTATTGCGCTCGTATTTGTACTTATATGAAATCTGTGCCGAATAAAACATTATTTATTTTATAATCATGTTAAAGTCGATCTTATGTCTTATACGATGATTTTTCACCGATTTCAAAAAAGAACGAAGAAGAACCTCAAATTAAAAATAGTTAAATAACTATAGTTGACACTAAATGAGTCTAGTCAACAAAAGCAATCATTAGAAGCACAAATCTTTGACATATAATATAATATTATTTTCTTAATAATAAATATTACCTTATTAAATTATTAATTAAAAATTCATAAGAAAGACAGACAGACTGTCACTGACTTCACTGTAGGCCTACTAATAGCTATTCCTTTTGAGTGGCTAAAGACACAAAAAGCCATATATAAGAAGAAGAAAAAGCTATTCCTTTACTATTTGAGTACAGAACCTTTAAAAAGTATCAATTATTATCAGAACTCAATGGAAATGAAGATATGTGACTTTGAATTTGACTTTAGACATAATTTATTTTGTAGAGAAAACAAATTTGTTACACTACAGTGCAACGTGCATCCCATTACAATATCGACAAGCTGTGTCTCGGCTGACTAGTTTACACCTAATGAAGATATATTCATCCTTAGCACATTGTGAAATACGCGATTTATCTCACCAACCCAAAAACACAGACAATAAATATTAATTAGTCAATTTAATTAAAATCTGTCAGATTTATATTCATTGGAAGAATTAGGGTGATTAATAATGAGAATTGTAAAATGACAGAATTAAAATACTATGCGGATAATTGCTAATTATAAGTATAAAGTGATTAACTGACCGATGGTTAAGGTACAGACTCCAAGGTTTTGAGTTTGAATACAGCCCAGAGCATTTATTTGAATGCACAGTCCATACCATGGTTATTTTCACCTAATATAACAAACCAACATACGATTTTTTCTTCCATTAGCTACTTGTCATATTGATTATACCTCGGGATGTGACTCGAGTCTTCTCGTAGTTAGGTTGGGGAGGACCTAAGTCGTATCATAGTTGTTATGGGCGTAGGTAACCACTTAACATCAGTTGGGGGCTTCAGCTCGGATCGTCACTGAAATTACATAATAATGAAAAATGTATTAGACATAGCACTATTAATTGCATTTAAATTGTTGGCACAATTCAAAATTTATGAAAAATATACTGGATTTAACGAATTTATTATGATAGTCGAATGATTAAAGAATTTTCACTAGAAAGTACAATTAGAAATTGTATGTATCACAAAATTACTAAAAATGTATGCATGTGTGTGTGTATGTTTGTTACCAGGATAGCTTACATCCTAGATTGACACAGGCTACTTTTGACCCCGACCGCGGGTAACACTGCGGGGCGCAACTAGTGTGTTTACAAAAACAACATCTCATTCAAGCGGAGTTTTGACTGACATCCACAGAAGCTACGCGAAGACTGAAACAACGATATCTGATACAAAACATATCCCCTCCCCCGCGGGTCTAATCGAGTACGATCGCGTAAAAAATGTTTTAATTAACCGCAGAAGTTGGCAAAGTGAATATTCTTGGAAAACGTAGCCGTCAACTGTTGAAGACCACACCACGATATCTTAACCCGTTCGACTAAATTATACGCTTTGACAAAAATAAATGGCCGTGGAAACGAACGCGTGGGTTCCGTAGCTATTTTAATTATTCTATATTAAAAAGATTTTTTTTTAGTCTGTGACTTTTCGCAATAAAAAATATAATCATATTTATACTTTTAGATGACATTGGATGTTTTTTTAATTGTTATAATCATTGGATGTTTTTTCATATTTATAATCATTGGCTCTTTAATTTTTATAATCATAAAAAATATAATCATATTTATACTTTTAGATGACATTGGATGTTTTTTTAATTGTTATAATCATTGGATGTTTTTTCATATTTATAATCATTGGATCTTTAATTTCTATAATCATAAAAAATATAATCATATTTATACTTTTAGATGATATTGGATGTTTTTTTAATTGTTTAGCATCTTTAATTAAGTGATATCTGTTTGTGTTAAATTGAGTTCTGCGTACAAAAGACTTTGTTGTTAGAATACTAAAATAAATTAATGGAAATATACATTATACTAAAATACAGCTCAGTTGGTAGTAGGTCATGGGTTCGATTCCCACTCAGGAAAGGCTCGTTAATAAGTGTGACGAGCATATAAGAGTATGTTTGTTCTGAGTCTGGGTATTACTATGTATCATTATTATGTATTAACGAAAAAGAAACTATTTATGTATTGTATCAGTTATCTAGTTATTATATTACAAGCTATGCTGTGTAAAATGTCCATAAATATTTATTAATAAATTGATTGCAATAATTAGATACTTGAATTTAATTAAAAAATCCATTGTACGTTGCAGTAAAGTATGTATTTATTAGCTTCGCTACCAACTTAACGACGCTAAACTTAATAACCAGCTAAGGATATAAATAGGCGCCAAACTTAATTTATTTTTCAAGCAAACATTTTATGTTCTTTTCAAAATGTAGGTGCATAATATTTTATAGCTCAGGCGGGAATTTCAACTTCAAGCTTCATGCAATTATTATTCCGGTGGATGTGGGTGCCGGTGAGATTACAAGCGCATGAGAAATTATATTAACGCAAGGCGATGCAAGTTTAACTCTACCACTTAATGATGTTCAGTGGGCTGTCAGATCGCCCAGTAACAAATATTTTTTTTTAAATGTCTCAAAATTTAGTCTCTTCCGTCGTCTTTCGCTTAAGTCACACAAAAACCGTCTTGGTACCGTCGACTAAGATGAAACTGGCCAAAATTTTAAAGCATCAATGGGAAACGAAAAACGTAGCGTCCAATTGCACTAAATATTTATACGGAATTAATTTTCCGTTTGCGCACACGGCTGACGAAAAAAAGGCTAAAAGGTATCCGCGATTGTGGGTAAAAAACAAACTAGTGGTGAATTGATTAGCATAAACCGACGCCTCGGACCTCCCACAGGTCAGCTCTCAATTAAGCCACTTGTCTTTTCGCGCTCGCCTGGTGTGGCAGCGGCCTTATCACGATCACCCGCTTGCTTTTGTGTGGCTTTCCCATTATTTTATATCGTTTTAGAAGCAATTTCTGTGTGAGGCTTTTGTGGGCGAAGCTTTATGGCGAGCGCTGTACGGAAACAGTCGCCTGCTTTTAATACGAAGGTTCAAATCCAAACAGATTTTTTTTTTCAGTTGAAAAATTTACGTTCGTTTCGTAGCGGTGAAGGAAATCATCGTGAGGAAACCAGCATGTTTGACATATGACATCCAGCAATCCGATCCACGCTCCTGTATTAAAGCCCATTCGAATTAACTACTCATAAATATATTTGTATGAATTTTGTCAAACCTTATAAGCTATTATTCTAGTACATTTATTTTGATAATTTTATTAACTTTATTCAATGTGTGGCAAAAAACATAATTTTAATAATCGAAAACTTTATTAACAAAGTAAAAATTGCACCAACATTTCATATAAAAAATATATAATATCGTACATGAAATACAGTCGCACACAATCAAACCACTTAAACCATAAAGTTTATAATGGTACATTTGGCACTGTTTTTGCGTCTACAATTAAATTTACCTTGAGTTGAGTGAGTTTGAATTAATATATTATCTTGAAAAGGTGTAAGCAGGGAAGGAATTCTGGGTGACTACTTTTGTTTAGGAATGTATATTTTAACTTCTTTTTTGAGTAGACAACACGTTGTTGGTCGTAGATGGCTTGACAACTTTACGAGAACTTTTGATGAGAGCGGGAGGCCCTCAGTTGTGTATACTTTTACTGTGTAAAAAATTAGATGTTAATTAATGGATTCAGTTATTACTTTGTTAAAGTCTATGTTAAGATAATCTGGAAAGGGGTAATAATTAGTACACCTCCACTAAACTTCTAATAAATGTTTTTTTTGTATTGAATTAAATTATTCAATAGAATCGGCACGTGTTTTCAGTTTTTTTCACGAGGTATTTTCAGCAGCGTTAAGTCTGCTGTCTTAACTCTTTCTAACAATCTAATTGAAATTGTATATTTAAAAGTAAGACTATATATTTCAGCAGCTAGATATATAAACATTCTTTAAGGAGTATTGTAAATATACATTATATATATATTGATGACCCTAGAAACTCAACTGATATCATGGTAATTTCTTTGTATTAAAGTATTTTAGCTTTAATGCAAAAACGCGTTGCAAATGAGCCATTTCTTGTCTACACTCCACCACAGACAGATAGACAGCACAATTTGACGGCTGTTTAAAACAAACGGCAGTCAAACTTATAACGGGATGTTATGTGTTTTTAGATCGGGGTTAAAAGTAAGTTAATAACATATTAAATTAATTTGTGATTTTATTTTAATGCAAAAGTCTTATCTGTTTTCACAAAAACATAGCAGTTGTTTTCGTTACCCATTGTATTTCCCGGGCGTTGTAAAAACGTTTTACTGTAAATATATGCACAAATTAGTTTAATCACGCAGCCACTTTTCACGCAAAATATAAATGCTCAGGTAACTATTGATAACCCTTGAACTTCTCATAATTCAGTAGGAAACTTCATACTTACATCATGTGAGCTGTCAAACCGTTCCGTCAATTAGTCATATGATGAAGTAGCTGCGCCCCGCGAAGTACCCGCAGTTGGCTATCCTAGGGGAACCGTATATTTTACCGGGAAAAAGGAGTTTATTTCAGACCATAATCTATGTCTGTGACAAATTTTATCTAGATCCGTTCAGCCGTTCTGGCGTGAATGAGTAACAGACATCCATCCATACTTACAAACTTTTTCATTTATAATATAAGTAAGATGACGTGACTTCGACCAACAATAATACATCAATGCATCATAAGAATAAGAATAAGAAGAATAAGAATATATTTAATTGTTAAACTGTGTATACAAAGATCTTATAAGTAGTAGTTTATGAAACAACAGTTTGTCCTCTCGGACGTACAATATATCAAAAGAGACTCCAAACAAAAAAATAATGAGCTTACCTGTTTTAACTGCAAAGTATTCATTAACACTATAATGAGCTTTACTAACTAGCCATTTTTTCAGTTTATATTAAAATATAGTTCCCTTCAATTGCTTAAAATCGATAGATAAATGATTATAAATTTTGATGGCAGTTACATATATACATTACATACATAATAATTACCCGAGAACCTAAAACATACTTCATGTTCACCACAGATATATTATCTATACCAGATCGAACTTGGGACTGACAAGCTACCTAAATCCATTAATTAGGTAGTTCATTATAATTTTAGGTTGTTTTGTATGCATTCTAGGTTTGGGTTTTCCCTTGATTCGACTCGTTTTATTTCCAGTGTTAATTTCTTGAACATTCTTTTGTTAATAAATACTAATAAAAAAGCTTGCAAAAATGGCTTTAACTATCCGCTCATATTATTTCAAGCTAGATTAATGTGTGTCTAAATAAATATCGCTCAATTCTCGTACATGCGTAGTCGAGAAATATATCTACTTATCTATCCACATTTATAAAAATCAATTGCCGTGCGTTAGTCTCGCAAAAACTCGCAAATGGCATAGCAAATTTGACTGATTTATACTTCATTGTATTCGTAATTATCAGGACTAGGTTGGTATATTTTTTTTTACAATATTTATTATTAAAAAAGTGACAGTCGAAAGTGCATTCAATGTGCTTTTTACCTCTGCATCGTTTGCCCTACCAGCCTCTAATGTTCCCACTTCAGGGACTTTTTGGTTCTAAGACATGCCGGTTTCCTCACGATGTTTTCCTTCACCGTTTTGAGAACGTGGTATTGCACATAATTTTTTTAAGTGAAAAAACTCATTGGTGCACTTGTGGATTTAAACCAGCGACCTTCAGATTGAAAGTCGGCGTCTATGCACCAGGACCACCACGCTCATCTGCGTCGTTTGATTGTAAAATTGTGAACCAAGAAAGAAAACATCTGTCGGAACAGTTAGTCGCCTATATTTTTGGTAAAATAACCTTGATTTAATTTCTGGCATACCGTAAATGGCGTGCTACGAGCAGCCATAACTCAAACATTTTGTCGCGGGATATTATTGTGCCCGTTTTTATAATTATTTTTTGATACGCTCACTTTGAGTTTCCGTGTTTAAGTAGAATTGGGTTTAGGCGCCTTTTTATATGGCTGTGTATAAACACTTTGTTTAATATATTTCTGTTAAAACTTATTTGGAGCTGATTCATAATTTTAAAGGATAGAATTATTTTGAAACCGTACCAGCCTCCACTCCACAGCACATGTTCCCACTGCAGGAACACCGGCCTACTCTCGATAATTGAGAGTGAATTTATTTTGAAAGTTCATGGTAAATAAAGATTTATGACTGAAACTAAATTCAGTTATGACATGAGTTGATCGATTTTGAAAATGTGGTCGCTCTTTCGCTTAGTAAGTATGAAACAGATTTTCCAAATTTCTGTTGATAGCCCTCGAACTCTTTGCTACGAAGGCCTTTGAAACAGAGGGTTCGATTCTCGGCCAGGACAATCATTATAATATATGTGATGATTAAAGTCTGTTCTCGGGTCTTGGGTATGTGCATTCTACGTGCACACAGGGAATCTTAGTGCAGAGGCATAATTGGGCAAACGTTCTCCTTATTTAACAAACGACTGAGAAGTTTTATTTTTTGGATTATCACCAATCCATCCTTATTATCATCATCATCATCATCATCAGTCCACTGCTGGACATAGGCCTCTCTGAGTAAGCGCCATTGAGCCTTACTCGGAGATCCTTGTTATAAGTAGCTGAATTTTTTAAGGGTTCCATGCGTCCATGCGTCCTTAGATACTACTCTTATATTCCCTGCACGCATCTCCTGGGTGGTAAAAGCAACCTGAAGTAGCAGCAGAACTGGTGCCAAGTTAGTCCAACTGGAGAAGTATTGTCTCAATAGCTAGTAAGGGGAAAGGGTGTGGGTACCAGGGAAATTACAGGTACTTGATGCTTAAAATCCCCGTAGAGTGACGGGCTCAACGCGATGCGACTTGGGTCTCGTACTTTAGTAGAGAAGACCTAGTAGAGAAGACGCATTTTATTGTTTGTGGCAGGCAGTAACCACTTAATCAGTCTGCTTGTACTGAAATTTTAGTCACATAAATAATCTAGTTACATGGTTACCGAGGAACAGGGAATAATTGTCACTCATTCAGTTTTCCAAACTGACACAAAAGACTCCAAAGACTGTTCATTAAAGTCAAAGTCAAAGTCAAAGTCAAAGTCAAAGTCAAAGTCAAAGTCAAAGTCAAAGTCAAAGTCAAAGTCAAAGTCTTGATTAAAAAAAAAAAAAAAGTCAAAGTCAAAGTCAAAGTCAAAGTCAAAGTCAAAGTCAAAGTCAAAGTCAAAGTCAAAGTCAAAGTCAAAGTCATTTATTCCTTTAGATCTCAAGTATCATTTGGACACGTCAACTAAGTTACACAACTCGTATTCTCACTGCTCCATTAATATGCAGTTATTGGGGTCGTTATGAGGCAAAATCTTTATTTACAATTAAAGCTCACCAACAAAAGGGCTCTCACTAAACTTTTTGCTTTGAAAATCACTTCATTTGCATACTTCCCTAATTTTCATGCGTTCACGAAGTGTGGCCAAAGCCTAAACACCGAGCCTCGTGGTTTAAAGTGATATTTGCGTGTGACCAGTACCTATGTCACAGAGGTGAAATAATGTACACGTCTCTTTGGTCGGCAACCAATTATATTTACGAGGACCTAAAAAGAAGTGGAAATTAAAGAAATGGAAAAGCCGATTTTCTTCGTTTCATCCCTTATTTCTCGCCCGGTAAGGGCTATATTTTACAAAGGAAACATCCAAATCGGTATACAACGGGCGACGAAAAAAGTTTTTTTTTTTTTCAATCAAACTTCTTGTTTATTTTTATTTTTTACTGTATTGACGGGATCAGCTAAAGGCCCTCCTGATGGTAAGCAGTTACCTTGGATGACATATTTTTTCCAGTTATTTTTTTAACTACCAAATAATTTTTATCACATTTATATGGGACAATGTGAAAGCATATCCATTCAAATAAAAAAAATATTGTAGTAATTGTCGATAGATCCAGTGTTTTGTTTGTAAGTCCGGCCGGGGATCGAACTCGGGACCCCTCACTTCGAAGGTAGGGCTACTACCAACTAAGCCACGGAGCCACATTACATTACGAGTTCACAAGTCACAACTCATGGTAAATATCTCGGTAACTCCAAAAACAATATTCATCTTTCTTCTACTATCATAATAAAATCAAATAGAAATACTGTCATGTCGCCTTGATTTTTTTTACTCTTTCACGCCAAGACTACTGAGCCGATATGGCTGAAATTTTCAATATAAACAAAAATCGGGAATCACGCGTAGGTTATAAACTCAAAGTCATTTATTCCTTTAGATCTCAAGTATCGTTTGGACACGTCAAATTTTACACACACAAGTAAACATATTCATGAGCATATAACGTGTCACAGGAGCTCTTAAAGCACTTTTTATGCACACAGATATGTCAAATTACAGTTAGTTTTATGTTTAAGCTAATCTTATTTTTGAGGGGTCCAGTTGCTCGCGTCCGTACGTGTGTACCCTTTGATTCCCTACACGTACCCCCTGGGTGGTGCTAAAGGAGCAACCAAAAGTAGCAGTAGAACTTTTGCCGGGTTAGTCCGGCACTGCCACCACGCCTGGAATCCGCCGCCAAGCAGTGGTGGTTGCATTACTGTGTTCCGTTGGAAGGGTGTGGCTGCCGGTGAAATCACATGCGCGTGAGACATATCATCCCCGTTTCGAGTGACGGACGCAGCAGGATGAATGCGACTCAGTAAAGATTTGGATCTCATACTGAGTCGCACGCATTATTGTTGTTATGGGCGACAGTCACCACTTACCATCAGGTGGTCTCTCAGGTCGTTCCGTCACTTACACTCATAAAAAAAAATAAAAAGAAAATTACTATCCCCATAGTACGGACAGCAGCTAGTAATACATCGCAGATCGTGTCCATGATGCGTTCCATATTGTTGCTCTACGCAAGTTTTTGGATTTTCACGGAGCGATAACATCGTTTTCCCGAACACGCACCACCTCACTTAAATCCTGATTTAGAGCCGCATCATATTTTGATAAGTATTTTTAATTTGAATAAATTATGATTTAAGCGCCCTATCGCATAATGGGCGGTTGTAATCACAACCGTGGTGCGTTCATGCTGTTGTGTCACAGTTGAATTGTGGTTCGGTCGGATCACGAAAGGAAGTAGTCTGGGAGCTAGCAGCCATTTTCATGCAGGGTTTTTTGAGTCCCTTTGAAGTGAGATTATAAATGGTGAGGTTGAGTCTTTCCTAGTTTAATTCTAGAGGGCAGCTATCCTGCGGTAATGTACTAAAATAATATAAATCCACTAATTACGTTATATGAAAAAGATTGGGTTCCGCGCAACTAAAATATGAAACGTACGAAGTCGCGGGAAACAGGTACTAGCTGTACTAGCTAAAACAAAAAAAAAAGGACTGCTAGAATATTTATATAAGTCTAAATAACTGATTGCATACTTGCATAAAATATTATATCAGTTATCTAGTTCCCATACTTAGTTCGCTTAGCTTAAGCTAATTTATTTCCTATGCTTAGTTTATGTATTTATTTAAATCTAAAAATCCCCCACAACACTATTTTTATAAAAAATGTAATGTAAGAAAATCGTCATTGGTTTCTAATCCATTACAACTCAAGGGGAAGTGCGATAAAGATGTCACGTGGTATTTTTGGGTTTCGACAGATTTTTCATACAAGATTACCAAATTTATGGCGGAACATATTTTAAGTTCATAGTTTAAAACCTGCCGGAAAAGGATTAAAAATAAGCCAGGACCCAAAAATGGGGTCAATCATGCGATTTGGCACTTTGAAATTTCGTAAAGTATGTACCTCCAAAAATTATTGTGAATAAATGTTTTAATTTGTTTCAGGTTTTCTTGGGTCAAGATGCCTCACACAGGTATGTTATTTTTTAATATTGCTATGACATGATTTCTAAAACTAATAAGATGAGTGATTCCCACGCAAGGGAAGACTCAAATCGCACTGCGTTAATAATAATAATAATAATCATTTATTCACACAAAAACATATTGTACATATTAACATTCACACTTAAATTTTGATGTAACATTGGTATATCGAATAATTATATAAAATAGTATAATTTAAGTGGTGATGGGTGATTGCTAGCCCCCACACTAGGATTAGTTTACCTCCTTCACCATAAAACATGAAGATGAAACGTCTCGGGAAGACCCAAGTCACATTGCGAATAACTTGCAAGATGTTTTTGTATAATATAAAAATATTCAGTACAGAAAGTATGATATAGACGTAAAGTGAATATAAATGAATGTAAAAAAAAAATAATGTCAAACAGAATCAATGGGGAAACCAAGAATACCTAGCCAATGCTTCCCGCACACGCATTGTGTTGCCAGTCCAATAAAGTTTCTCCCAAAAGTAACAAAATTGAAATTTTATCTTAAAGAGACTGAAAGATACATCTTCGCACACTAGAGCCCGTTCAACAACACCATAGACGGGGCTGCAACATTTTGAAAACAAATTCCGTTCTAGACTTCTAGTTTTATATTAATAATATGAATAACTTGTTCTTGGACGGCTCCGTGGCTTAGTTGGCAGTAGCCCTGCCTTCGAAGCGAGGGGTCCCGGGTTCGATTCACACTTTGTGTAGTGAGCATGAAGTTTGTTCTCGGGTCTTGGGTGTTTGTCTAGTGTTTCTGTGTTTGTCTAGGCCATCTGCGACACAGGGAATCCTAGTACAGAGGTATGAGTGTGTTAACGTTGTTGTTATTGGTTACACTAAAACTCAACGTCGATTTAATGTCGATGCCAACTAAAAACCATTACTTTTACACAATAATATGTATCGTTGAACACAAAACCGTACAAATTTACGATCCGAACTAAACGTTATCACATCTGGTTTCAATCGTTACTTTTACGTCCCACAATATGTATCTCTTTAGAGAATCAACTCGGTAGCGGAATACGACAAAACTCAGTTCTTAATTATCATTAACTGGGCACATTAAGAAGCCGAAAGGCCGAGGGGACCATTGCTTATCGAACGGACAAGATTTTACCTCACGCACTGAAATCATAAGCGTTTCAAAGAACCCCTTGTCAGGGTTGTCACGTAAAGTTGTGGGTAAGTTGTCAAAATATTAGGTAGCTGCTCCGCGGTTACCCGCAGTTGAAATGTCAACATGACATGCGACTAAAGTGATGAGACGATGTGCAGGCCCGCCTGATGATAACTGGTTACCTGCGCCCATAAAAACGCAATACTACTGAAGAGAGTATGGGAAAAAACTGTCAGAATTTGTGTTTTTCAAGTCACTTATAATATAACAATACTTTAGTTTTTGGGATAAAAAGAGACTAGAGTTAATCCACATCCAAATTTAGACGTGAAGGAGTAACAAAAATATACAGACCAATTTTTGCATTTATAATATTAGTGCTATTGAGTAATATTTTAAAACTAGAGAGGCAGGCATATTTAGGTAGTGCTAGCATGAGAAATTAAAGCTATTTTATAACTGGCAGCAACAGCCATTCAAGATAGTAATGATTTTCATAGCGGTTTAAGTATATCAGTTGCATATATACATAAATCGCTTATGAGAATCTAACCTGTTTATTAGTGTTTAATAATGGAGCCTTTACGTGAAAGTATTTCGATGATTAAAATAGTACATAGTTAAGTAAATTAAGATTAATTAGATTAAAAAACCTTTTATATAATAATAACTTCAAAAAGGAGGATATTGTAGATTTGCCAATATAGTTTTTTTTGCATATTTGTTACTCGATTTCGCGAACAGTAGACAGATTTGGATGACTGTTTAAATAAAGGTGTTCTTTCGAGGTAGTCCCATAGAAATTTCATAGAATAATTTCGCCTCTTGAAGAAAAATAGGGGATTTAAGTATGGAAGTCGGTTTATTTGATTCGTTGATTAGATTCTCGTTTAAATAACGATTTTATTGCTAATATAAAAGTTGTAGGTATTTTATGCGATTTACAAAACATTGCGAGTCTTGTATATCGCACAAAACACCTACAAGTTTATTAAGTAATCTAAGTTTAAACGATCACCCAGGGTGTTTTGAAAATAAGGAGAAGATCGTCGTCAATAAGGATAATAAATAACTTATTATTTTGGAGAAATACTTCGCCGAAACATCAGCCCAAAATTATTGAGTTTTTTTTTGCGTTATATTTGACATCTCAAAAAATCACACTGACAGCCCTGGTGTCATACCACCGTCCCCAAAACCATTAACGGTAATTAAGAGAATCGGACCCGAATCTGTAGTATTGAGATGGTATCGGAGCGGGCCCACCCAGAGATCTGTGGACCAGTTCTAATACATTATACATGCTTCTACATCACTAGCTTATTAACATCTGACGCCGAATTTACCGCTCATGGTAGGCACCTACTGTCTTATGGTGGCGCATCGCGGTCGGAATGCGCTTGGTTAAGCTATAATGACAAATGAGCTGTGTTGTATGAGCTTAGTGCTTGACCACACTACTTGCTAGAAATGCTTTTCAAACGGCTTCCAAATGTTATCAATTCGGTTGTTTTTTTTTACCTCAGATCTCCGTCATTTAACAACAAATTAAAAAAATATATTTAACAGCAGATGCTTTCTGTTTTTGTTTCAATAATTTCTTGTTAATTTAACCTTAACATAATCTACGAACTTACTAAATATCTCACATACCTACTTCATGTAACTGATAACTAACCAATAAATAAAATAGTCTATTATTAAACAAAATAGTATTAATACAGGAAATACAATAATTAGATACTTTTTGCATGACTCTAACCAAAGTTTAGTCAAAAATAGCTGAATTTTATTAAAAGTTATCATAATTTTCCCAAGTTATGATTGAGATCTTGGCAATATAATCGCTGTTTAAAACTTTAGCAACATTAAATTCAATCGACCTCATAAAAAAGTCTCTTAAACTAGAAAATATAAGCATAAAAATGATACACATCTCGCATATAATAACTTCACGTGATAGTATCGTAGAAATAAGAATTATCGTTTCTGGGATTCGAACCCACACGTAGTTTCCGGCTGTCATTTAGTTTAAGATTTTATAGTTATTGTTAATTTTTACATTAATATCTCTTTAAATATATATTTTTGGATATTAAATTGATTACAGATTACAAATTAATTATTAATTAACGAGTGTTACACGACACTTTGATCGTGTCATTCGACAAGACTGTATGTCAATAAATTTACTATTAACTAGCTGTGCCCGCGACTTCGTCCGCGTGGACTTAGATCTATCCTAGCCTAGAGGATAGAAATATAATGTGATGCTTATTATGTCTGTTCGTTACTATTATATTAAAATTTTGTTATAATTAAATCTCAAAATACTTTATTTCCGTTACATTCTTACGATATTACTTGGGATTTGTTAACTGGGAAGGTTAAAGACTTGATTGGATGATGAACTACGTAAGTGAAACTGCAACCATTGCAAATGTATACAATAATGCTTCTCTGTAAACTATACTATAGAAGTCGTCTTTTCAGGATATTTCAGGAACGTGCGCATAAAAATTATTTGAATTGCTAAGCCAGGAAAGAGCTAAGTATGGCGGACCATGCAAAAAGCAACTCAATATTAGTTCTACGTCTGATACCAAAAAAGTTTCTTCTTGTTCTTTGTTTCTGGTCACTGCGGAACATAGGCTCACCAGAGACTGAATGCGTTTAAAACTAAATAGGCGGTTGATTGGAATGAGAGGAATTCTCTAAACTCTTGACTTTCAATTTGGTGCTGTAACATAATTTAGGAAGACTTAAATTTATAAAAGAGCAATGGGCACTCCGACATTTAGTTTAATATATATTGTATGATGGGAGTCCAGATGCACTCAAGAAATTTAAACATTCGATGGAATAGTTGGTAGGGTCTTATGGTTCCGCGGCTATAGGCGGAAACCTTTCGCTGTCAACTATGGTTTCATCCATGATTGGCAGTGGGAGATCTTGGGTGGCAGCTCAGTCCTTCTGCAAGGAAGTAATCTCGCAGAAGGAAGCAGCCGAGAGTGTAAGGGAGGGAGAATCTCCTCACTCTGGTAGACGCAGGAGAGTGGGTCGGCGTAGGCAGGCGCATGAGCGCCGTCTGCCAACCTAACGGGAATTTCCGGGCGGTAGATCCGGGGAATCTGCCGTCCAACGGATGAGGTCCTCACCGAAGGTTGGCGTGTTTCGTGTTCCGGGCACGACACTATAGGGAGGTACACATCGTGTTGGGGTCCCGATACGCGAGGACCAACGCCTCTGGCCGGCCGGGTACGGCCGCTACCGTACCCGTAGCCCCAGCGTGAAGGCGTAGAGCAGGAACTCCAAGGGGGTTTTATTGTGTATTCCCCCAGCACTGCTATTAATACACGCCTCCCCAAGGCGTAGGGTATAAGCAAAGTATTTACCCCTTGACAAAAAAAAGCTTCTTATTGTTCCACTTCTCTGTTAATAAAATGCCATTCCCATTCCCTGCCATTCATTCACTCAATGCCATTCCCTGGGACACTGCTCAATGTTGTATCAGTGTTGTTAGATCATCATACACATATGAAATAAGTCCTGAAGTAACAAAACAGTGTTAAATACAGTGAGAAATAAGTCCCCCGTACCGATCTATTGGATCTAGTTGCTCGCGTCCGCAGGTGTGTACCCTTTGATTCCCTACACGTGCCCTCTGGGTGGTGCTAAAGCAGCAACCAAAAAGTAACAGTAGAACTTGTGCCAAGTTCGTCCGGCGAGGTACTACCACCACACCTGGAATCACACAAGCAGTAGTGCTTGTATCGTGAGATGTATCATCCCCGTCTTGGGTGATGGTCGCAGCAGGATGAGTGCGACTCAGTCTAAGATCCAAATCTTATACTGAGTCGCATTACTGTTGTCATGGGTGTGGGTCGCCACTTACCACCAGGTGGGCCCTCAGCTCGTTACGTAACTAACTCACAAAAAAAAGATAGCATAGCATGGTTTGGCCGCCATCTCACCTGATGGAAAGTGAAGATGCGGCCGACGATGGAGCACGCTTGTCTAGGAGAAACCTATTCACTCTACTCTTGAAGACTCCCAAATTGTAATGGTCAGGGAACACAGACTCAGGCAAAGCATTCCACTCCCTTGCAGAACGCACAACAAAAGTAGTTTCAAATCGCTTAGTGCGTATTAATGGTATTTATGTTTTGTTATTTTTGTTATTTTTGTTGAGCTGCATATTCCTTGATAGACTTCCGCTAATTTATATTGATACATTTGCATTATCTGTGCTGCATCTGAATGTACAGATAATATCAGCAAAATCGAAAACAAATGTCGCAAGGGTTATTTAATTTCACCCCTGATGATGATGATGATGATGTACCCTGAGGATGCCGTATGTCCGGCAGAAAATAGCCGCATAGGTAAATATGCGGCTATTTTCTGCCGGACATACGGCCATTGCGTTACTCCAGTGTACTGTAGGTCTCCGTCAAGTAAATGACTCGTTTGATAGGAAGCTTGGTACTCGTATTTAAGATACTGGTTACCATCAACCTTTCGCAGTTCAAAGTACAAAGAAAAACTAAACTACCTTTAAACTAATTACCTAATTAACTAACCTAAACTAAGACTAAACTACGACTAAACCTGTCATCTGCCTTCAAGCGCCTGCTCATATTCATATTGCAATACACCGAACCGCCACACCGAGTGAAGAACGCAGGACTCGGCAGGCGCTTGTAGAACGTTTAGTAAAAAAATTAAAATTTTGCATAAAACATTGAATAACTTTTGATTTTGTGGGTCGATTTTGATAAAATAAACGCTATTCACTATTCCAGACTCAGCTTAACATTTCTTAGTACCTAGATTTTGGTAACTATCTATGGTTTTTGCGTAAAGTGCGCACAAACATACAGACAAACAGACAAAAATTTCAAAAATTGTTTTTTTGCGTTCTATTACTTATTCTTAATGTCTCCCAGTTATTATTTTGTAAAAATATTCAATGTACAGACACGGCAAGTCTACGATTTTATTATATGTATAGATGGTTTTTAAAAACTTCCAATTGACTGACCTGATAGCTCAGATGGTAGTAGCTCTGCCTTCTGCGCTGTAGGTCGTGCGTTCGATTCCCACTCAGGACAAGCATTTGTGTGACCAACATCAATATTTGTTCTGTGTCTGGGTGTTAATATCCTACTACTATTATAAAGGCGAAAGTTTGTAAGTATGGATGTATGGATGTATGGATGTTTGTTACTCTTTCACGTAAAAACTACTGAATGGATTTGAATGAAACTTTACCACAATATAGCTTATACATCAGAATAACATATAGGCTACAATTTTTGAGGTTTCTATAAAATCTATATATATAAAAGAAAGTCGTGTTTGTTACAATACTTATAACTCGAGAACGGCTGGACCGATTGCCATGGTTTTTGATTTGTTGGATTTGTTTCCGTCCCGAATAGCAGAATAACTATTAAAACATTGGAAAGTTAACGAAAAAAATAAAATCAATTTATCCCCGTATTCTCCACGGGAACGGGAACTATGCGGGTGAAACCGCGGGGCGCAGCTAGTGTATTATAAATAGGTATTTACAAAAAGTACTATATGTATTCTATCAGTTATCTAGTTTCCATATTACAAGCTATGCTTAGTTTGGGGCTAGATGGCGCTGTGTGAAATGTCAAAAAAATAACAATATTTTAACTCTGGTGGGTTTCAATAATATACTTCTATTCGCTTCAATTCAAGGTTACTGCCGTAGACTATTTCTGTACAAGGTACTGTTTCTATGTTTGGCCATGCCATCTGCGACACAGGCGAATCTTAGTGCAGAGGTATGAGTTTTTTTATTCATTTATATAACTTTATAACTAAGTGAATGAAATGAAATCACAAAACTATTTTACACGCTACGCTACATCAAAAGAGAAATCCCAAGATATGTGACGACTGTCAACGTTCAGTGAATCGACTTTTAACGCCAAATTAGCTTATTGGGCATGGGGATTAGGTGGTTACTGACTATTACCAGTAGACTAGTATGGACATTTCTCTAATTAAAAATATTACTATAGTTTGCTATAGTTTCCAGTAGGCATGTATATTATATATACATTATGATTATAGCAAGTATTTTACTATTATACTATTATAATATCAAGGTCATGAAATTTCATATTTGTCTGTAGTTACACCTGAATACCCCGTATAATTTCCATACTATCCTGTCCATTTGGTTGTCTGGAAGAAATCGTTTACTAGTGATAAGCGATTTCTTTCACACAACTAGATAGTGATACTAGTGACCGCCCTTTGTACTGTTTTATTGTTTCTTCTTTATGACTTTACTTACTTTTTGTAATAATGTTTTGTTAACCTTATCATCTGGTGTACAATAAAGTATTATACATCTATCTAAGTAGGTAAGTTAATATTTTTCAAACAAATAGCTTAGTATATAGTATAGGTATCCCTTTAAGGATCTGTATTTAGCACCACCGTCTAAATCAAATCAAGACAATCTAAAAGTTGCAAATTTACAAAGCGCAAGCAATGGAGTATAAAAAAAGTGGCAGGCAAATAATGTGAAAAATTTATAAAGCCTTAAAACCGACAATGTGAAAAAGTTAACGTTCAAAAAGTGATGTATCAACTCAGTTTGAAACCACTTGCAGGTTATAATAGAAATTTGTTATAATCTTTTTTTATTAAAACTTGTCGGTTCCAAGTATTTTTTGGAGTTCAATGGAAGTAAACTGGATGCAAAGAGCCGAAGACCGGGCTCAATGGCGCTTACTCGGAGAGGCCTATGTCCAGCAGTGGACTGAAATAGGCTGATAATGATGAATGGAGTGAATTTTTTTTTTATTTTTGACATAGGCATGTCCACAGTAATCTAGTTGTAACGGTGAATCGAGTCCATATCAGACGAATCTTATACATCAGATTCGATTTTCTACTCGGATGTTTACAACTGTGTTACAATTTTGTATCGTAAAACTTTATTTCCTTTTATTATTCTTAATTAATTTAACTAAAAAAAACTAGTTTAGGACTCGTAAACATATAAACGACGGAAAACAGGGTGTAATCTGTTTCGTAATTGTGGTTTCATATTGACTGAGCATTCCCTCGTACTTTATCACCACAATATCTATTTTTTTGGTGATATAGTACGATAATATTTATGACATTCTTGGCTGAGGGCCTAACAGATTATATGTGGTTACCGCCACCCATAGACAACAGAAACACGAGTCAGGGCCTACCTTACAAAAGTATGAGAAGATCACGTAAGACGCATGAGATGTTAGGGAGATGTAGCGTCTCAAGCGTCTGTAATTCTGCTGTCTTGTCTGTCTTACATATACCCTGACTTTTATTTCGGAGAACGTTGCTTTAAATACAGACGTGCTTCAAAAAAACCACGTTCTCCAAAATGGCGAAGGAAAGCATCGAAAGAAAACCGGCATATTCTAAAACA
Source organism: Aplocera efformata (assembly GCA_921293045.1). NCBI lineage: Eukaryota > Metazoa > Arthropoda > Insecta > Lepidoptera > Geometridae > Aplocera > Aplocera efformata. The sequence continues at coordinate 4,233,920 of OV121061.1, forward strand.
AAACGATTTGAAGACATCAGCTAATTGGAATTGGGCTCCGTGGTGAATCAAGGTCCATTCACTCTCACTTATGGAGAATAGGCTTTCGTTATCATGCCCTACCTCTTATGACGTATTAATTAACGTTTAATCTTGTGACAGGGATATCTTAACAAATTCATTCCTAAAACATGTATTCCTACCAAAAATCGGGTGCGGTTAAATCAAAAGCTTATGATTCAGCTCAGAATCAGTTGTAGACCAAAATTTATCGACTAAATGAGTTCCCGGTTAACCTGAACAAATTTTCTCATATAAGTATGAAGAGTAACTTCAAGGTATATTATTCATAAACGAAGAAGACAATGAATACTTTGTTGCCAAGAAATAAAAATTTACCCAAAGGATATTGTTTTTTTTTTTAAATCTGCATATCATGCTCTTATTTAATCAACCTTGATTTTATAAGGAGTCATGAATGGGCACCACATCTGCTCAATCTTCCTGCACTCCTTAGGGAGGAGGTTCTCTGGCAGTTGTTCTGGTGGTAGGACCTTCCGTGCCCTAGGCTTGGAGAACTTCATGTCGTCGTAGTCCACTCCGTGTTTACGCCAGGCCACTACGAAGCCAGTTCCTGAAAAGTAAAGGAACAAATAAAGATCTATTTTTTTATAGTGGGAAATGCATTTTCTTCTTCAGGTCCGGGGGAAACTAAAAGGTATTATGTGGTTCCCGGGAATTAAATAGAATGGACTTATGCTGCTATGCTGTGCTACGAACATCGTCATCTTTGTACTTCAGATGGCTACACCACTCACGGATATATCTTTATATAATAATACATTACATTTAACATACAATCGCGATTACTTATTGCTATTGTTTTAAGTTTGGCTTTTGTTGCATGTTAGTTTGCAAAGCCTACACTAAGTACTGAGACTTGTGTTCTAGGCAAAGCGTGACTTTCAGAGTTAATTACAATTTAGCCATCTGCGGTTTTGCTATTATACTGCTACTATTATAATTATAAATGCGAAAATTTGAATGGATAGCCGTTTGTTAGTAAATCACGCCAGAATGTCTGAATGGATCTGGATGAAATTTGGCACAAAGTTAGATTATAGTCTTTCTAATATATTATAGATTAAATTAACAGATTGTGATTGAATATTACAATAATTCATAATATGTATAATCATTTGTCGCTTAATGACATATAAAATTAAGCTTCGTTAAAACCATTTCCACCGGGGCTAAGGTAATCTTAGTTATCAAATCTTATATTCCAATTGATTGATCTCAAACACATCCCTATGCTATATAAGCTAAGCATGCTATACAAGCACACTTCTAGTAGAAAGCATCCTCGAACTTTCCAAAACCAGAAGGTTCTAGAAAGTGGTATGAAAAGCGACTTACTATCATATTTTTCCATAGCAGCAGCCCTGTAAGTTCCAACAGTGTAAAATTTCAATTTCTTCACCGCGTCTTCACATTCTGCACATCGGCATCGATCCATTATGAAATGTATGAAGGCAGTTAATAGACACCTCTCAGTTTCCTAGCTACTACAATTAGCACTGCCGTGAATATAAACAAGATTTTATAAATAATGTAAAAATACTAGGCAATCAAAAGCTCTATAAAAATTACATGATTTACGAATTAAATATGAATGTCAAAGTCATCAATAGACATTTATCTGTCATACATGTACCTAGGTTATGAATTTTCTTTGGTTGGTTTTGCTTGAGTGACACCGTTTAATATATTTTTTCAGTCTGAATACTGTTAACCTTTATAAGATCAAAACACATTTTTTTATGAAGGACCACCTGATGTTTAGTCTTTACCTCCGCCTATTACAATAGCACTTAGATCCTCCTTGATCGAAGTATGAGAAGATCCAAGTCATACCCTGTTGCACCCAAGTTGTACCCGTCACCTGAAACGGGGAGTTTACGTCTCATACACATGTTATTTCACCGTCACCCACTCTTCTACCGGAACGCAGAAAAGCGAGTGCACCACTGCTTAGCGGCAGATATACAGATGTGGAGGTAGTACTTCACTGGGAGAATACCATACCAAATGAATCATGCGTCGCCTCTACTTTCCGTACATCACATCACGGACTATTCCAGCGGACGATGGGAAACTGGAGTGTCGGCAGACTAACCAAACGTAATATAAAACGTAACGTAAACGTAAACGTTTACACACTCATACCTCTGCACAGAAACACAAGACAAACACCCAAGACCCGAGAACAAACTTCAATCATCGAACCCGGGACCCCAGGCTTCGAAGGCAGGGCTACTACCAACTAAGCCACGAAGCCGTCGTAAAATGTTGACCCACTTCCGGAAAAGACAATTTAAACACTAAATGTAACAACAAATCACAAAAATATTATATGTTTATTATATGCATTTCAGCATAAATAACACCTTCGAAATTGGCAACTCGATATCGCCTCCAATTGTCGGCGTAGTAAAATCAGTCACAAGCTGTTATGTCTCCCATAACATCCCCGATATATAGCCTATATGTCCGCGGAGGCAAAAGGTCCAAAACTCTTTACGACTGGATTGTAAAACTGGAAGCGTATTACAGCGATGCGTATTAGAGATTAACGCAATATCATAAAATGTAAACATTTATAAGCAACAAAGGCTAGCCTATGCTGCCAGGCTTTGATGGAGATTATTATCAATAAGGAAATGCTTACGCAATCTCATGATAAATTTGTAACCGACCTGCTCATTTTATAAGAAATTTCTTTAACACGACAATAAACATATTCGTATTGTTGTTACCTACGGCCATACTCATACTTTTGAGTATACAACTCATTTATTTTCACCATAGGATCATTTGTGAACACTTGGTTATGTCAAATTTACAATTACATTATATTGTTACAATAATTGTGTAGGTCGGTACTATCTTATAATTAAAATAGACGGCATACGGCTATGTATTTAGATGGTTACCTACGGCCATAACAACAGCAATACGAATATGTTTACCACCACGAATACTTACCACCGGCAGGGCCTTCAGCGCGTTCCGTTACTTCTACACATAAAAAAATTAAAAGTTACAAGGTTGATGCCTGGATCACCCACGGTGAAGCTAAGAGGAACCCGCGAGGGGCTGCTCCTTTAGGCTTTGGCTCCAAGCCGAATAGGAGCGGCACAGTAGGTTGCGGTGCCTTATGGGGGGCACCGCAACTGAGGCGGGCTGCGGTGCTGTATGGGCAGCACTGCAGCTGAAGGTTAGGGGCCGCGGCGGGAGAGGACTGCCGGTATTACGGTGCGCCGCTCTCCCTACCTTCCGCGGCCACGGCGGGGTCGCCACCGCTGGATGGCGGACGCGGTGGGGCCGCAGGGGAAGAGGAGTGTCGGTATTGCGAGGCGCCGCTCTCCCTATCCTCTGCGGCCGTAGTGGCAGGCGACGGGGCCACAGATCTGACCCGTCGCATGGGGACCTAGGGCGTCTAGATACGGGGTCGTCTGACGCCCTTTCGCTGACCTGGTCCCCGAGGAGGTTGCGACACGCCACGTGTCCTGGCGTGTCGCAAATAGAGGAGTGGCACTAGATGCCTAAGAGTGATGGGTCCGGAAACGGACAGCCGCGGCGGGTTCGCGGATGTGTGTGCTAACGTTCCCGTGTTCCCGCCACCAAGCGGCAGAGGAGGACACCGTGGGGTTTTAGTGGGTCTAGTCCCACATAACCGCTCTGTCTCCCCGTGGCAGGGCGGTATGCGAGTGCATTTCCCCACGAAAAAAAAAAAAAAAAAAAAGGTTGATGCCTGGATATTTCTGGTTTACACCAAAGTATGCAAAGCGATTTCGGTGGTGTGGAAGTTGGTTCGTCATCATGTTTGATGGAAGCAGCTGTTTCACAGTTTTTTTTAAGTGTTGGATCGTTTGTATTTCAGTTCTTTTTTTTACGCCATGATTTCTGACTTGATTTGTGTGAATGTTTCATTTTCAACGGATTACTTTTAATGCCGTTATCATACTATTATCCCTGAATTACCTAGCGAAATTTATTTATATTTATTTTATTTTCAAAGCTTGTTACTATGACAAACTAAAGAGATAGATAGATAGATAGATAACACTTTATTGCACACCAAAAGATAACAATAGCTTAAAGGTGACATAATAGGCGGTCTTATCGCTATAAAGCGATCTCTTACAGACAACCTTTGGATGGACAAGAAGTATTAGAAATGAGAAGGCGCATTGGTGCATCTATATTAAATCATACTAAATTTTATATATAATTTAAATAATATACTTACTTATATAAAGAGCTTACTTTTGAATCTCACGATGGATATAAGTATTAAAAGATGCCACAGTCACACTAAGTTTAGGTATTTCTCGATGTAGCCTGCGGTTTATTGCCATTATTAAAATATACTTTGGGGTGTCAGACGTTAGTCAACATGATAATGGTCATGTTTTGGGTAATCCCAAAACCATGTCTAAAAATGCTTCTGTGAATAAAGGACGCACGTTTGCCCCACTATAGCATCCAATAATAAACGATTGAAGTCACTTTCTTAATTTTCAGCAACAGTGTTGCTGTTGTTTATCCGGACAAGGTTGGTTCTTAACTGTAGCAAGTAATTATTCTGCTAAGCCTGTTTAACTATAAAGATTTTTACCGTGCAATGGTGTATATGCAATATGCAACATTGTTAATAGTTAGATCTACTTAGATATACTTTTATGTCCCTACTTAAGTTGTTGATCACTTGCCTTATATTGTTGATTATCAAGTTCGGATTAGCATCCACTTATTATTTAATTAAAAGTGGCCACAATTTTGTATTGCTCTATATTCTAATGAAAAATAAAAAAAAATTATGCCTTTTACTTTAGATCGTGCGGTGACCACGATTAATAATTTATCATTTATTTATATTCCATTAAGTAGCTTTCCATTAAATAGTATCATCACCAAATTGTTTAGAATGTGATTTAATAAAAGTCTTCTACCATATATTGTCACTACAACTTCTTATAATAGTAGAAAAAGTATTATATTACAAATCACAAAGGGGGAGCCATGCGGACATTACAACCATAATTGAAAATACAGAAATTTAAACAATGAAATTTAGAGGGTGCAGCGTAAGCGCCATATAATAACATCTCTGTGATGTTGCACTCATTTGAATTAAATAAATAAATTACAGGATAATACAGAAAGTTTTTATCCACACACTTCGCATGCAAAGTCTGCATAGGCTAGTGTAAGATAAAAAGCATTCTACGTGTAAGTTTATCTCGGTAGCAATATAAGTCCAGTGTTCTCGGTTGAACTTTTACGAGGCATGCCCAATAGCATTTTAACTTGACTTTTATGGTTCAAACAGACCTGAGAGGATTCGCCACAGATTTGTTGATGCTTTCAAGGCTCCATAGCTTAGTTCGTAGTAGCCCTGCCTTCGAAGCGAGGACCCCGGTTTCGATCACGGCTTCCAGACTTTGTATGAAAATATTTTGTGATATCTTTTTACATAGTAATAAGGAAAATGTTATTCCATATAACTTACTTTTTAAAAGATGATGTTTGTGAAAAGAAAGTAATCCTTCCATTAGGGGCTTTTTGGTTATTCTTCCCCATGAAGGGTTGGATAGGGTTTGAACAAGCGCTAAGCTTAGTATCAAGAACGTATTATCGTGTAGGTACATTATTTTTAAATTTATTATACTTCCATGTCATTTTAAAGAATTCAACGCAAATAATGATTTTTAACTTTGTATGACTTTGTTTGAGCGTAAAGTTTTTTCTCGGGTCTTGGGTGTTTGTCTTGTGTCGCTGTATTTGTCAATGCCACCGGAACTCTGACACAGGGAATCCTACTTCAGGGGTATGAGTCTGAAACGTTATTTTTTATCTACATCTTTTTTCAATCTACCAGCTGCGTGAAAATACAGATTGTCATTATTTTACGGTGTCATACCGTACCGTACGTGCCATTGCCATTTTACGGTGTCATACCGTACCGTACGTGCCATTGCCATTTTACGGTGTCATACCGTACCGTACGTGCCATTGACAATACTTACGGTGTATGTTACGGTTAAACAGAGAAGTAAAATGTACAAGAGAATAAAGACATTTAGATATCCGTACACAATACGATTTTACCGTTCACGGTCATTCTAAGTCGAATATCGTACTGTAAAGTTAAAAAACCGCACAATGTTGCTGTCAGTTATTCTCAACAATTTAAGGTTAACTTTGAAATTTTATTACTTTTAATTAATCTGACATTGCATTATGTTTAGTTTGTAGCTCCTTTAAAATTTATTTACACTAAAATAATTAGATTAAGTTGTGAACTTTATCTACTACCTATGTAGTATGCTTGGCATTCATAAGTATGTTTATCTTTTTAAGTACGTGGACAAATAAATTTAATTGAATTAAACCTAAAATAATTCTAAATGATGAAAATTAAAATATTTGCAACTTAAAATATTACCAGACGGCAATGTGCAAAATGCTGGCTGCATTGCCGCGTTGGATAGCAATGCTTATTCGCTGTGCAAAATATAAGCCAGCACTTTGGTCACTTGTTGCTTTGACCAACTCTTTCAAAATATTATAGACTAGCTGCGCCTCACGGTGTACCCGCAGTTTTCCGGGAATTTTCCGCGCATCTTTCATTAATTGTTTCTTTCATAAGAACCTTCTCCTAACAATAACAATCCTGCATCCGGAATCCCTGCAGCGGGAACATTAGAGGACATACAATATGTCAGAGTGGATCTTTTGGATCAGTTATTCACACATATAATGTCAAATTAAAGTTCGCTTTCCGTCTGTATCCAATATACATTTTTTTGGCTGGCCTCACATTTCATTTGGTAGTAGCTCTGCCTTCGGTCTAGGGTTCGATTCTCATCATTCACATTCTCAGGGCAAGAATTTGTGTGACGAACATAAATATTTGTTATACATATATAATTCATATTAACACCCATACGGTTTCATTATGAATTATATATGTAAAGTAGTATAAAAGCTATCAGGTATCTAGGTCCCATAGTACAAGTTATGTTTAGTTTGACGCTGGTTGGTGCTGTCTATGAATATTTATTTCTTTATATTATTAAGTTTACCATCAATAACCAATTTTCTCAATTCAATAAACTTTTTCAACAACTATTATATAATAGATATACTATTGCCGCAAAATTCTGAAAAGTTACTTAAGTACCCAATTCCGTTTGCAGTCGCCTCTTTTCATCTTCAATAGTTCTAGGAATCTGCATACACTGATCTAATGAATCCATATATCGAAACTGTCGATTCCCAGAACGATTGCTTCGGCCACAGACTACATTGCTTCGGCTGATGTGATCTAGCCTCTCTGCGATACGATAATGGATCCCCTGGCTGAACCATCTCAATTCTACATATTCTCAGAATAAAGATCGGATTTGAATGTCCGGCTTGTAGTCATTACTGAAGCGGTCTGAAAGAGGAATCGTAAAGTAAAAGTAATTTGCATCGGAATCATTTCGCGACAACAGGCGTGAAATGGCGTATTGGCGGGAGCCGGCTACCCCTGAAAACGTCGTAAATACAGATTGCTACGAACAAATTAGAACGGTAATTTTATAGCATTAAGGTAATAAATCGCGTGGCGTTCGGCGATTGTTTTATTTCTTTATAATGGAATTTACGGTAGCTGTTGAGGCGTTGGTGCTTAGTTTTAAATAGGCTGTTACTAGAAATCGGATCAAATAAGATTAGTGCCGAAATGTAATTATTTATTTCTTAAATAGAACGGGCTTGACTAATTACACTAATTAACATTCCAATTTTAATAATAATTATAATGAATGATAACGAAAATATTTACAATTCTAAACTATTACTAGACGGCAATGTGCCCAAAATGCTGGCTGCATTGTCACGTTGGATAGCAATACTTATTCACTGAGCAAAATAAAAGAAGAAAAATATACCTACTTTGGTGACCTGTTGCTTTGCCCAGCTGATGATACCGGAACATTTACCGGAACACAGCAATGCGAGTGCACCACTGCTTGGCCGCAGATTACCAGGTGTGGAGGCAGTACTTTTTGGACAAACTTGGTCACAAGTTCTACTGCTTCTGGACATAGCTCAGTTGGCTACTCCGCTCCGCTGTATGTCGTTCGATTCCCACTCAGGACAAGTGTTTGTGTGACAAACATATATGTTTGTTATATATGTCTTGGTGTCAATATACGGAAGTATTTACAAATAAAAAAATTATAGTAGTTATCTAGTTCTCATAGTATCTACAAACTATGCATAGTTTGGGGCTAGAGGGCGTTGAAATGTACATGAATAATTTATATATGGTTTTACCCGCGTTTTTCTCGTTTCCGTGGAAACAGCGCACGCAAAAATAGGTTTTCGATTTTACACCTTGTGTTACAAAATAGCAATTTTACTACGGATCCCTAATTTTAAAAAAACATAGCCTATAGCCTTCCTCGATAAATGGACTACCTAACACTGACAGAATCATTCAAATCGGACCAGTAGTTCCAGAGATTAGCGCGTTCAAACAAACAAACAAACACTGCAGCTTTATAATATTAGTATAGATTTAATTCTTCTTGGTTCTCCTTTAGCACCACCCAGAGGGAGTATGTGTAGGTACTCAAAGAATACTCAACTATAGAAACGAGCAACTGGACTCCCCAAGCCACTATGGCAGAATAAAGTATTATAGTAAAATGTTTTAAAATGGAATAAAACGGAGCTCATCACACTAACTCCCTGACGTTTGTAATTTTAATGCATATCAGTTTGATTACCGAGAAATTAACGCTACCGAGGCGCGCACTAAACACAAGATTGAAAGCCATAACACTATTTATTTGCACTTAATTTCCTACATAGTTTTACAGCAGTTTAAGTACTCAGCACAGGTAACGGTACAAACAAATTATTTTCATATAACTTGACTGTATTTGCAAAGAGCTGAAGACAGCTCTATGGCGCTCTCTTCCTATGTTCAGTCGTGGACTGATGTAGGCTGATGATGATTCATGTATGCACTGCATTGGATTCTACAAGACACTTCCAAATATAAGGGATAGACACTTCCAAATTGACGACCCCGTGGCCTAGTTGGTAGTAGCCCTGCCTTCGGAGCGAGGGGTCCCGGGTTCGATTTCCGGCCGGGGCACACTTTGTGTGGTGAGCATGTAGTTTTTTATCGGGTTTTGGGTGTTTGTATTGTGTTTCTGTGTTTGTCCATGCCATCTGTGAAGGGACAGAGAATCCTAGTGCAGAGGTATGGGTGTGTAAAGGTTAAAAAAAATATATATCTATAAGGGATATTATATTTGGAAGTGTCCTGTAGAATCCAAGGCAGTGTATACATCGAAGAATCATCATCATCCTATTGCTGGACATAGGCAATAATATTCTAGAGACATCTATGGGCCATTTCCGGCAAAAAGTAAGCGAATGAACTTTAATATCATCAATTATAGGTTACGATGGAACCAACATAATCTCAACAAATAAGACTACGTAAAACTGATTGTTATTTGATATATCTTCATCCATATAATATGCGAAAAAAGTTCTTGTGACACATTATACTCGCAAGAGTGTGTTTACTTATGTGTGGTACTTTGATACGACAAAACAAAACTTCCAATGAGATCTCAAAGAATAATTAAGTTTGGTTTGATGGTTTTAATGGCACTCATACTTGGTACTAGGAATTCCACCTGCGTATTGCAGGTGGCATAGATAAATACAAAACACACATCCAAGACCCAAGAACAAAATCATAGTTCAGAAAGTTCGAAAAGTATTGACTCCGATTGTGAACTCAACGCAGTCATTGCTTTCCCACGAATAACTCAACAATTTACAAAATTATTAATTAAAACTTTGATTTTTGAGACGGAAAGCCTTATTTGCCTGTAATTTCACTTGCATTCACGCCGCACAAGCAATAAATGACTAATGTGAGTGCACTACTGCTTGGCGCAAAAAATGAGCATTAAGGCTCTACTTTTTTGTTTATGTTCTACTGCTTCAAAAATAGTAACCGTCCACCTAAAAACGTCATTATCAAATTTCAGATCTAGTTGCTTTAAACAAGGTTGCATCTATTTAATATCTCATAAAACTCACTAAACGCAAGATAACAATTTCTATTTTAATTGGAAACATAAATATTGTGTATCAGAACGATCTACATTTTTTTTTATAATTGGCAGGCAGAGGATGGGGAATTTGGCAATCAAATAAATATTAGCCGTAATAGAGGCAGGTGGGGAAAGAACGGCACGATAAAACGTCACACAGTGAGGACTCAGTATTAAGTTAAATAAAAAAGTATTCAGTAAACATATTCTAGGATTACAATGGGGCTGGAAAAGCTGATGATTTAATTGATATTTTGCTTCTTTTAATATAGTTTATAATATTTTATTTCTCATATTTTTGACTCTCCAATCCATGGTTTCTAATTAACTTACATTTGCCCAATTTGCCCAGTTCTTGATCTATAATAATTATAGGAGAAGCCAACTACGTAAATTTTATAGTTTTAAGTTTTAAGCAATGATGAATAAGTTTAAATTAATTGAAAAAGATCGTAGTTTTAAAAATGTATACTATATCTATTTATGGTAATATTATTTTGTTTGGTTCCTGATGCGGAAGTCACATACGATTGTCAGACATGACTAAATGATGTCATCAATCCTTTCATGCTTACAATAATTCTACATAACTGAGTGGTTTCTTTTTTACTGTAAGTGTATTTTCTGTTTCGTATGTGCACTGTGAATTGGTTTGCAATAATTTAACTTTTTGAAGACTCTTTTGTCAACAATTGAGCTGTAATGAAGACACAATAATTTGTTTTTGTATTAAGTCATTAAGGTTGTTTCGCGCGTCGGTGAAACCCATTGAATTTTTTATTTTTGGGAAGTTAATTTACGTGTATGTCGCCACATTATGGGGGAACAGTAAGTAAGTTGTCAATTGAAAGAGAAGATTGCGATTTAAATTCCCGTTATGATCGAAGTTACAACGCCTTAATCAAAAAACTGTGTTACGTTGATTTTAGAACAAAAAATATACAAAATTACGCGTAATTATAATATTTAATTTTATGTAAGTATTCGGAAATAAGACTTGGAGAAACTTCGGAACACATAATCGAACCTCCTTAATACCATGTATATATTGTTGTATATTAATAAGAAGACATGATTTTGTATAGTACATATTTATTCAAAAAAGAGATTTTTAGGAAGTCAACGGCAATAAAATTTTTGTATATTGCCTTTGACTTTGACTTAGACATCAAAAAAAGCCTGGTGTTAATATTATTCCTCGCTTTCAGGTCAAGCTGGCGTCAACCAACTAGGGGGAGTCTTCGTGAACGGGCGCCCCCTACCGGACGGCGTGAGGAAACGGATTGTGGAACTGGCCATCATGGGAGTCCGCCCTTGTGACATCAGCCGGCAGCTCCTCGTGTCACACGGCTGCGTATCCAAGATACTGACCAGGTTCTACGAGACGGGGTCCATTAGACCCGGTTCTATCGGGGGCAGCAAGACTAAGGTGAGAGGTCTATTCCCGGTTGCCACCACCATCTCCGCCACTGGGGGCAATCGATAAAAAAAAAATTTCATCACAACCCGCGGTACTTTTCTACACAATTGTTTACTACTCTCATAGAACGGAACCAACACTTAGGAGTATCTATCGAGTAAAAATAAACGAATAAGCTGCGAGCGAATCGATCGGGTCACGGAGGCAACCAGTAATTATAAACTATAAAATTATACCGGCAACTTTCGGCTTCTTGAGCTGGCCTTTCGACACGGACCGAGGGTCACTAACTCAAATTGTTGATGAGGTTCCGCACATGTTATAAAGTGATGTTTCGATGAATCTTCTAACCAGCGATTTTCAATTAAATAAATAAATATTCATGGACTTTCCATACAGCGCCATCTAGCCCGAAACTAAGCATTTAATATGGGAACTGGATAGCTGATAGAATATTTAAATACTTAGTACTTTTTTTTTGTCAATACCTACATAGTTACAAGACATATTAACACCCAGACATGCATGCAAATATCTGTTTTGCTGGTTAAACGAGCAATTCTTGTACCTATATTCATTTTTTACACGTATCTCGGAAACAGCTGTAACGATTTGGATGAAACGTTGTGTTTATATAGGGTTTAATTGTTTAAGTTTACCTGTATAATGGTATTTTTTATAATAACGCATTTTTTTTTACTAAAATATAATTATGGCCCAAGTACTTTTAATTTAGAAAGTCTGAAAAAAATATTATTATTTATAGGGTTAAAGATTTATCATCTCTTAGCAAATGCTTTTTAATTAAATATAGTATTGCTATGTAAGTATAATATATCACTATAAAACCTAACTTTTCTTCAGATTTTCATTACTGAACATAGATAGACCTTTCCTATTTGCCACGTGTTTGGTTCTGTGTAACCAAATCTAAGGTTTACCAATGTATCTTACAGAACCCAAATGGAGCTTCGGTAAGCGTACAGCCGACCTCACAATTCGGTGCGCCAATAAAACGGCCGTTTGTTCGTACAGACAGACGCCGACCAAAAATTGATTACAACAAAATACATTCGAATCGTTTATTGGTGCTGTTATGGGAACGTTTAATTGACTACTAATCAACGTTTGAACTCCCGACTGGTAGTAACTGTTGGTTATTCTTTGGTCACCCAACATCGGCTAACTTCTCGTAACTGCGGTGAGATACGAAGAGAAAAAATCTCATGAGTATTTAATTATGACATCACGCTTTGTGTTTTCACATTTAGTAAGAAATCTCGCTATCATATAATAAATAATAATGTATCATATTATAGTAAAGTAACAAAGTTACATAGGGCAAGTTTTTCGTAGTTTTGTAACGCTATAAGTTTCATAATTTGTTTTGATATTATATTATTTTTTATTTCTGCTTGCTCGTTTACCTTCAAACTCAAAGTCCAATTATTATTTGCACTTGTGTTGTACAATTAGATCTGAGAAGGTACTTAGGCTTCAACATGCGTCAATGTTAAATTCTAGCCGATTTTTTGCTGAAGTTTATATCGTATTAAGCGACATTATATTGAAATGTCATATTATTTTATCATCATAATTACTATTACTCATCTAAAAAATCTTTTTTTTTTAAATCTTTATTAAAGAGCTTAATCTTATGCGATTATGTCGCTCTGTATAATCAACAATAAACAAATAACACTAATTCTAAGAAACGTTGGTACTGGTCATTGGAGCAAACAAAGGCAGTACAACACTCTTCCAGTTTAATCTGGAAAAAGTGTCAAACCACTATATTTGCATTCACTTAATTTGAACGGTAATTAAATTATGTATTCTGATCCGAGAAAAATCTTATCTTATACAATGTATATAATAATTTTGCTTCGTCTGATTGAGGTCTTGACAGAATAACGTTACAGTCAATGGAATTTTTTAAAAGTTGTTTGCACTTGTCAATTCGGAAAGCCTCATTATGGACACATTCCATCAAAACATGCTAAAAAATCTAATTACATATCTTTACTTTCTATCAGATTTTTTCTCGCGGGTAGTCGTATCTCATCCTCAATATGAGAATTTTTTTCAATGTACATTTTTTTTAAACTCATTTGTTTATAATCAGAACTCGTAAAGTGTTAAGTGAAAAAATATACACGGAACTATGAATTATGCAGCTAAACAGTAATTATTTTGGCGGTACTTACGAGTCGGTTAAACGTTTTATTTCGGGTCATAAAGGCTAACGAATGGTGCGAGGTCATCCTAAATTATTAACAAAATATTGATTGTGATACATTATTAAGAAGTTTTGTTTTTAGGTGACTAAAATAACGGAACGAAAAACCTCATACTACACCTATGAGGTTTTTACCTACTATATAAATATATTTTAACACCTACTTACGTGTTCAAGCAATAAATATACTTTGACTATGACTTTATGAAGTGTGACATTTCCATTGTGAATTGTGTTTTTATATAACCTTGTTTTTTTTTTGTTTGTTTATATTTTTTTACCATATGATTGTGTTGTGTACTTGTTTTTGCTGTGTGAATAAATCATTTCATTTTTTTATTTCTATTGCTGGTTCGTAGTTGTGTGGGTCAGTTTCATCCTCATATTGCCTCCCTAATTGAAGTATGAGAAGACCCAAGTCTCATCTCGCTGCGCCCGTCACGTCTACACGGGGATATAACATTACACGGGAGATTGATACCTCGAATGCTCTATAATCCTCCTAATTCACGGACACTGGAATATAAAAGCGAGTGCCCACTGGTGATGGATTACCAGATTTAGCAGTCCTTCTCCGGACGAACTTGACACAAGTTCTACTATTAGTTAGGTTGCTCGGTAGCTGCTTTAGAGATACGCATAGGGATTCTGATACCTACGTAACGCATGCAACTTGCAGGTCCCTTAACCGCATATTCTGTAAAGAAACGGCCCTCTACGACTAACGCTTCAAATGAACCATAAAGGTTCAGACGTTCCAGGTAATTGGGTTTCTGTAACCAATCTAAATGTAAAATAGTCCTAAAAATAGCCTTACTGGTGTTAGCAGTATCCTCTGCCCATAATGAGAGCATATTTGTCTTCTTCTTCTTGTTGTGCCAAAACCAATTTTGATTATTCGAATTTGTATGGGACTTGGTGTTTCCGGTTTGCTTAACGCGATTGACCATAAGGAGATATATTTTTTCAACTATTCTTATAATTAATATGTTTAAAGGGCGAGGATTTTATATTTTGCAGTTTTATGATATGTCTGAAGGTAGAAATTCTGTCGTCCTCGGCTGTTTTGTTTTATCTTTTTACCCGACTTAAAAAAGCAAGAGGTTCTCAATTAAGCTGATTTTTTTTCTATGTTTTGAACGATCCTTCTTTAATTTAATAGTGACGATAGTATTGAAGTCGATTTATTACATTTTGAAATCAGTCAATTATTCCAATTATTCTCTGAATTTTAAAATCAAATTTCCAATTGGAAAAGACGGAATCCCAAGATGGGTTTACACGTTATTAGAAGCATATTATGCCCTAATTATGCATCCAAGCCCCGACCAGAACAAATACACCCATAAAAGAGTATTAACTAAAATTCAGTGTGAAAGTGCCCCACCCAGTCGTAAAGAGCCTGTGTCGGCCTCGCTAATTACCTCAATACGACCATAATACGACCATTGACCATAAATACTGGTTATCCATCATAAACGCTATAACTTATGGCCGTAAACTCGGATGCAAATCTTGGATTCTGAATATTTTATTTTTATCCGACTGTCGAAGTGTTTTTATGTGGGCGCTCTGTTTGTATGTCCATAGAACCTTGGTCGGTTTGCGGAAAGTATTGTGCTAGATATCTTCTATATATCGTTAAATTGCTGTTAAAAAGTCGATAGTTATAATGGGGGAAAATTGACAGAAGTTGTGTTTTCCTCAAGTCACCATAAACAAGTGAACCGACTTTTCTTTCATCCCTTATTTCTGACTCTTAGGTACACTTAAAAAAAGAAACATCCGAGTCGGTGTACAACGGGCGAAGAAAAAAATTACAGGAAAGCAAAATACGTTATGTCTTTTTTCAGATATTTTGATTTAACAATCAAACTATTGAAACGATTTTGATAGAAATATTATGGGACCAATCTGAAAACATACCTATATGACGGAGATCTAAGTTAACAAAACATTTGACTGCTAGTTCGTCGAACAGAAAGGGTGTATAGCATTAAATATCTTATGAATAAACTGTTTTTGATTGTAAAACCAATTAAGTAAATAAAAATAAAAAAATAGCAGGCCTACTATTTGCGTTAAAAGTACGCTGGATCTGGCAAAATCTAAAAACCACTTTCAGTAACTACACAATAACACAATGTTTCACGAATGAGGCGACTCTAAATGTCGCTAAATCTTTTAAAACTAAGTTAGTAAGCCTGCCTTCGAAGAGAGGATTCCCGGGCGGAGCAAGCATTTGTGTAACGAGCACGATGTTTGATTATGTGTATTCAGTAACCTCAGTACCTACGGGCAGGGGCTACGACAATTTTTGTAGCGTTAAACTTAGAGACGCGGAATTCATTCATTTTAATTTGCATAACAGGACATTAACCTTAAAAAAATTCGACCATTTCACCATATATTTCAACATATATTCAATTTCACCATATGTGGCCTAGCTTAATGTCTTAGATTTTAAATATATCACCGAAATTGGAAGCGATTTGAAAGTTTACTAAAGAACTGTTAAAATTAACGAACGCGGTGTTATTAAAGTTTAATTGCTATTAGAAATGGAAGCTCTCTCTGTTACGAATAAAAATGGGAATAAATGCTTCTGTAGCGATCACCGATTATTAGAAAAAGCGTAACCTCTTAGATTGGTTGTATCTGTTGTGTCCAGCGTTGCCAGATGGGTAAAAGTAAGAACTTCGTACTTTTTGAGTTATTGTACTTTGAAGCTGGTAGGATTTCCATACATATTTCAAAGTGACTAACAACTGTTTTTATTAGTGCAATAAGCATGGTGGCATTGGTCAATGAAGCACCTTAAAATCGAAAATGTGAAGCCAAGTTTATAAGATGGCTCAAATTCAGAAATAGCTCTAATACATTACTAGCCATACCACACTGGTGGAAAGCCAAGTAAACGAGAGAAAGAACATAAAAATAGTTTTCATATGGGAATAAAAATTTCAAAACTGCTCAAATTTCAAAATTACACAAAAATAGAAAAAAGGCACTTCCACTAACTTTTTTAGATTCGTTTTTTTCCAGGGCCTCTTTCGTAGGATTTACTATAAATCATCTGGCAACGCTGTTCGGAGCGTGAAATCGGAGGTTTTCGCTATGTGTAACTGAGGCTAGCGGTAAATATTTACGTTCCCATGTCGTGTGTTCCCACACTAGCAATTTGTTCTAGTTACTATCACAATAACATATTTATATCCGTAACATTTAGTAGATCATGTGGATACAAACCATAGCAGTAGAACAAGGAAAATACCGAGCAAGTGCGATCTTGCTCATCAGTCATAGGTACTATCAATTCTATTTATATATTTATTAAGATATCGCCAATTTTAACACGTAGGTATTCTGTAAATAACCCGCTACGGTTAAGGTTCAAAAGATCAGCTCTATACAGAAAGAACAGAAATTGCTTTTAGAATAAGTAGGTATAGGTGTTTGGCAGGCCGATGCAAAGCCTGGGGGGTGTTAGATCACCTCGAGGGGCACATTTCGGAGCTAAGTTGTCCTAGCCTAATGTCTTAGAATTTCTAGATAAGTAAAGTAGGTATAATTTCCCAAAATTAAGGACATTAATAACTTTACTAGCTATGCTTAGTTTGGGTCTAGATGGCGTTGTGTGTATCCATGAATATTTTTTTTTTGTTTGTTTGTTTAATATAATTACGGAGCCATCGGAAGCCAATGTCGAGTGCAACTAAAACCAATGCAATAATTAAGGAAAAACTTCATAAAACTTTATATCGTTCACAAAATCGTATAAAATAATTTAGGAGGTGCCTTTAAAGTTATGGTTTTAACCTTATAAAGTCGAGGTCCGGTCGAATCGGCCAATCAAACAATTTTACAATTTCGGGTCTGTTTAATTATTTTGTGCATGAGTTTACATTTTATTGGTTCGGCAATTATAGAGGTTATCGGTTTTGTACCTCAATTAATGGAATGTAGGTACTGAGTCTGAGGTGCGGATGATTCGTCATGCCTTAACAGTATTTTTAGAATTCCGTACGTAAACGGTAAAGAAAACCTTGCAACGTTTTTTTTGTATTTGAATAACTGACGGGGTGAGCAGAAAGCCCACCTGGTGGAAAGTGGTTATCTCCACCTATAACAACAATAATACGACTTAGGTTCTCCCGACCGAAGCATGAGAAGACCCAAGTCGCACCCAGTTGCGCCCATCACTCTGAGACCCGAGACACTTCTTTTAATCCTGCAAATAACTTAGAAACAAAATGTTGAATAGTCTTATTATTTTTAATGTCGAAGCGAGGTACATAACAATATGTACCTAATCACTTCGTTATATTAGGAACGTTGGATGTAATATGGCAATTGACCGTTCAACCTTTCAATGTTATTGTCACAGAGTATAAACGTTCTTAGGTGAAAACTGCATGCAGTTCTTTATGACCAATTAGGAAGTACGCGTCATTGAAGTTCACAGTCATTCGTTACGTTGTTCTGATTGGCTGAAAACATTGTATGAGACTAATTTAATGTCTACAGTGCATTTTAACATCGTAAATGTTCTGTTCTGCCGGTCCATTGTCATCACAGGAAAGTCAAGTCAAAATCAAAGAGAAAGATACTTATTTCGTTTCAATGCATTTATTTTATGTTAAACATCTATTGGCAGTAATACCATTCGTATGACGTGACGGCAAACATCATGATGCTCATTTGTCGTCATGATACAATTTTTTTTCCTAAAATCGTCGATATGTGACTGTCACAACTCAGTTGGTAGAGTTCTGCCTACTGGTCTTTAGGTCGTGGGTGCGATTCCCACCCAGAGCAAACATTTTTGTGATGAACATGGATGTTTGTGTTGTGTCTGGATGATAATTTGTATTCACAGAAAAATAAAGTACTATTTAAGTAGGTATTGCATGTATGAAATGTTTATAAATATTTATTCAATTGAAAAATTTAATTCTTATACCTTCCCCATATTCGTATGTAAGTATTCAAAGATATAAAAAATAGCAGAAATTATAGTCCGGATTAATGATATAGAAACCTACACGTCAATTACCAAACACACGGAATTCGAAACGGACTATGTTCATTACATGAAACCGTGCACGAATTAGCAATTAAATGCAATTCGTTGGTTTGAGCTCCCGGCATGGACAAAACTTGGGCCGCGACACCATTTATCAAAATAACATGTTAATATTCTAAATTGTCCAAAGAATTATTTTATGAACGCTCATTTGTGGTTATCTGGTATAAATCGGGTAGATCTACTACCGGTCATGATGACACTGTAGATAAGGTTTTTTTTTTTCAACAGACTTAAGAATCATTTTGTTTCAACGTAAGTTTATTGTTTTTTTTTTTTTTTTGAATATCGATTTTTTGAAACAAAACATTTTTTAATAATGCTCTTTACAGCAGTATCTGTTTAGCATTATTTATTTATTAAATATTTTATCTTTCGTAAAATTTCGTGTTAACTGTGCTTATCTGTTTGGAATTCCGTAATACAGATTTTAACGAGCACGGAAGGTAAAGATATAAAATTGTTTAAGTACTATTTCCTGTCTTTAGTAAGCACGTTTTTGTACCTAAGCAAATGTTTTATAAGATGTACAAAATAAACTTCTTATTCGGTTTTAAATAGCTCGGATTTATAAATATAAATTTTAGTAAGAACAAATTATATATTTCCCAAAATTAGACTTAGCTAAGTGTGCCCTAAGGTTCCTGCGGTTTTATTATACACGAGTATAAGTATAGTTAATTTGGTAAAATAATGAAAGTTTTACAGAACTTCAAACGGTTATTTGGCGTCATATAATTTAATTAACAATTTAAAATGAGATTAAACAACTATTTTACTATTGAAAATATCCGATAAGCATCGCTCCCTGACATGCTAAAGTGACATTAACAGCTTTGTCAAACAATATAACGTGGCATCTATTATTAGGGCAACACGGACACTCGTGTTTTTAATTGCAACACCGAAGCGTTGTAATTTTATTTTTAATCTATGGTCATCGCGATTTCTGGAAAATGATAGAATACAGTTTTTGATCGCATGGTATCTGTAAACAAGGATTTTAATGTAGAACAGTTACTGTTCCTGATGCCAACGACACAGGATCATACATATTATTATTTTATTATCTATATTTGTAAAGATTTATTTATGTTATTATTATTATTATTCATTTATTTAAAAAGATTATATTTTTTGAGAATCGCTTTTTTTACAAGTAATCATTCTACACAACACCTACTTTAAACGATACATTTTTGTATATATACATTTAATATTTTATTTCGCATATCTCTGAAACGGTTTTAACGAATTGGATGATTTTTTTGTTTAGATAGGTTTTTTCTGTTTATCTGTTTTATTCTATTTCGTGTAAATACACAACTTTTTACAAAAAAAAAGTGAAGATGGGTCGCCCAGGTACTTTATATATTTGATACAGGATTATATTTGATAAAAAAAGATTATAACAAACCAATAGATTATTTTCCGTAACATAAAAGTTTCACAACCGATAGAGTTATCGCACAACGCACGCAAATACGACAAAGCAGCTAAATCTTCTAAAGACCGATAAAATGTCCATATCGCCAATAATTTCCAATATGTTTTATAAGCCAGCTTTACGGTATTAAGAACCGAGTAATAATATTGACAATATAATCCAGAAATACACCATAAACCGAACGTTATCGGTGCAAATCCTACTTAAGTTGTGAAAATCCCGAGCGATCATACTATGCTAAAACGACGTTTACGGGTAGATGTTTATGCTGTATTTATGTGTATTTAATGGATTATCATATTTTGCACGATAAAATAGTGAGACCTAATATAGCGGTGTGCACAATATGCAATTTTACTATTTTATGACTTTTCCGAGACCAAACGTTGTTGTGTAAAAATATTAAATAAAGCTCCCTGGAGCCGGATTTCAATAATGCGGTAAATTAAAAAGTGTGTAATGGGTATTAAGGTGTATGATACTCGTAATATTGGTTCCAGTAGCAACCCAGACTTGTGTTTATGTTAAGTATTAAAATATTGTAAAATTTAATCAAAATTAATAGTGAATAGTAGTTTCTAGAAGTTTATTTCTAGGAAATCAATGGCAGCGAGCACTATATGTCAGTGATATGAAGTTTATTGTGGTTCATCCTACCGGTGAAAAATACAGTGTTACCGTCAATTTCTTAGTAATTTTTTTTATTTACTTTGATTCAAAATGCGATACGACTTGTCTGTAGGGAAAGACATGAATTGTCTTGTGGTTGTTGGTGGGCGGTGGATACCACTTGATATCAGATGGGATGTCAGTTCGTTCAGTCTCTTTGGTCGAATTAAAAATTTATTTAAATTTTCAGCTGTAACTTTCGACTGCAAAGGATAAAAGTACATTGTTACCTGTAAGTTCTTGATGCCCAAGATATAGGATCATAGATATAACAATTTTTAATTACCAAGTTCACTATATCACAGACCAATGAACAAATTCTTGCTAAGAATAAAAAAAGGATCAAACCATTTAGCTAAGATATTAGGCCGTCACAACCGTACATAAAAAAGATGTACACTTGATATATTAAAATTTATCGAATTCCCGCCGCCTCACTATTAAGCCACAGATAACATCCGCGATAGCTTGACAGTTGACACTTGACAGGTGCGCCTCGCTCCCATGACCCTACGGTGACCAATCGCGCCATTATCGTTACAAATTACCCGCGATCGCTCCGATTGTCCACAGAACGACCTAATTACAACCTAATTTAAAATTATAGTCGTGTTCGATTTTCGAATGTCATTTATCAAGATTTTTTATCGATATGTCTAGGAACATATCAAATAGATTTCGTTAAAATCATAGGTTTATAACACAGATTTTGAAAGTTGTTTGTTCAACTAGATTTTTTTTTTATTCCACCTTATTATAATTAACAGTTTTGTGTGAACAAATTACTAAATAGTTGATGACTAAATAGTTTCATAATCCCTATTTCATAAGGACATAAAATACATTGTTGTTATCATAGAAGTAAAATAAAATATTGTACAAAAGGTCATGTGAATTAATCTTGTATGGAATGCAAAATAGCTCTACCATGGACATTCCACATAGCAGGAATTTTGCTCGTCCTTGTGTAAATCAGTCCCTTTCACACTGCAATAACACCATATTATTATAGTTATAACGAAGAAGCTTTAGGATTAGCAGTTAGGGCCGGAACAGACATAATCGTAACAAATAAGACTAATCAAAACATTATTTTATTTATTATAACCCATTAGAACGGCCTAAGACAAGAACACTAGTTAAAATAATAATTACACTATACAATAATCAGAATACAAATACCTAATTATTTATCATTTAATGTCAAATACACTTCAATGTTAAAATAATAATGTCACATAATAAAATTAAGAATTTAAGTTTAGAAATAAGGAATCATCCCTTTGACATAATATTTTATTATACATTATAATAAGAACAACTTTCATACGATTTCCTCGCAAAAATCGAGCACTCCGTTTTTATCGAATTCAATTCATTAGTAAACATATCACATTCAGGATTTTGGCTCAGGAAGGAATTAAACGCGCTAAGGGTTTATGGTATAGGTGATATAGCATAGGCGACTGTTGAGTAAGCAGGCACCAACATTAAGTTGTGGCTACTAAAACATGTTTTTTTTACTTGTCCGAGCTCCTCGAACGAAGACCCAAGTCGCACCCCGTTCCATCCATTACTCGAGGCGGAGATGTTTACGTTTTATGCGCATGTGATTTCGCAGTCACCCACATTCTTCCACCGGAACACAGCTATGCGAACGCATAACGGCTTGGCGGTAGATTACCAGGTGTGGAGGCAGCACTTCTCCGGGCGAACTTTGCACAAGTTCTACTGCTACTTTTCGTTGCTCCTTCAGCACCACCCAGGGGGTACGGGTTTATACCTCACTTACGGACGCGAGCAAAGGGCCCACCCGTTGTTATGTGTAATTCGTGCATGCAATGTGCTTAAGAACTTTACTATTTACGTGCTTACTTACTATTTACTTTTAGTTTGGATAAATATTGTAAATAGCTCACCATTGGTAAGGATACAGGCTGCCTATCCTTTTAGACAAACAGGTGAAACTGAAGCATTAAGTGTATCGACCAAGGCTATCAATGTTCCATTAATATACGATTACTTGCAAAATCATTTGTCTTTTAAGATCGGTACCTGCGGGCGCAGATGCAAGCGCTAATATCCTAGACTTCGGCTTCCGCGGACATACCCTATAATTACCTACCTCATAACGGACAAATGACTTTTTGCCCGAAAAAAAGTCACCTAGCCACCACACCTGCAGATTAACTGTAGAAATGTCTTCCTCTTATTAATATCGAATCAATCCGTCATTAACGGGTCTCTCACGCCCTCACATTATCTCTCACCCCATCAGGAAGGTGAAAAGTCTAATAGAAATCCGTAATAAGAAAGGCTAATCGTACACGCGCTGGACAGTTACTGGTAGCCATTTTGCGGCGTAGCGGGCAAAAACTGATATTGGATGTGTCAAGGAATGATGGATGCGTGCGGGGCGACCGTGCAAAAACCGACGGAACGGGCCGTGACGCGCTACTGGATTACGAACCAACTGAACTTATGGTAATACTTGTCAGCTGAGAAAGCGTTCCAGATTATTAGTTGATACTTAAAGCTTGGCTCTACGAAAAGAATCGCGATTTCGGTTTCAATAATATACATTGTTTGCATTAATTCTGAAGCTAAGTTTAAAACTTCAAATTTGATAACGAACAGAAATATCAGGACGTAATTTTATGTGATGTTAATTTACAAGCCAAAAGCTTGGCACTACGAAAAGGATCCCGGTCTCGGTTTAAGTAAAATTGTATCTATGGGCAAATTTTGTTGTCAAATTCGACAGTTATTATTAATGTTGTTTTGAAATTAGAATGTTCTGCAGATCGATTTTGTACGTATAAATATGGCAGGTATTCATAAGGACACCGGTCGAGAGCCTTTCGCTCTCACCAAAAGCCGTGTAAAGTAGTCAAGGCCATCTGCGCCAAAAATGTAAAAAATGTCAGCGCCACACAGGTAAGTTATTTGCTTCGATCTTTGGAAAAGCTACAATGCGAACAATGTGCTATGTGACACGCTCTGACAAATCAACACATCATGATTTTAACATTTAAAATATTATTATTTAATATTTGACATTTTGTGTGACGCTGCTTATATAGATAACTTTAATTGTATTGTAATATGATGGAGAGGCGAATAGTTCAGAAAGCAGGTTTGAGCTACGCTATTCACTAACAGTGGATCGTGGCATCTTGATTGTCGGTAGTTTGAAGCATTATGCCAATCATACAACTTTCTTAATAATTGCGATTATATTTCAAATTCGAATGCCACCAATTTTCATTTAAATGCTACGTTCACCGGTCCGTCCAATTTCCGGATTCTCATAGCATCTGTTTGATAGAATCAATCGATTACCAAAACGCGTTTAGAAATCCATTACAATTAGTTTTTGCCGCCAAAACGAAGCTTCTTTTCACGCGTGTGGTTTTAAAAATAATTATAGGACTTTTAAGTAGCCTGTCAAACTTAATGTGTAAATAGTAGGTTCCGTGTGGGGTGTGGTGAACCCATCCCGTCCAAGGCGTCAATTTTGGCGGGAACTTATAATTACGCCATTAGATTCGATCGATATACTATAGAAGAAAAAAAAAACTATTGAACGGTCGATTTTGGCGCCTTTTTCTTTTTCTAATCGAAGGGTGCGTTCGTGGTTGCACTGTAATTATTTTGATGCGTTCAGATGCTGCTGTCAAAATATTATTGATTTTTACGCTAGGATAGTTCATCAAAATAAAAAATATAAAAGCATGGTATTCACTTATTTTGTACAAGTTAGATAAAAACATCTATAAAAAAGCACTTAAAAAGTAGCAGGTAATTCTTTAAACAGTGTTTTTTTATTTTTCCCCTACGCAATAAGGCTATTCCATAGTCTGGATTTAATTTTTAACACTGTATTTTATTATTATGTTACTTAAATAATATACATTACAGTTAAACTTCAAGAAATTGGGCGGGCAATATGACTCGAATGTATTAGCACCATAATGTAACTCAGTGGGTATCTACCGGAGAATGATAGGTGACGCCACGGTAGACCCAGAAAAAGGTGGCGAGTAGATCTGGATGCATTCGAGCCACAATGGTCGAATATAGATAAACACCGAGATGCGTAAAATGAACAAAGTGGAGACATTTACCCAGCAGTGGGACAATAAAGGTTTAAATTAAAAAACAACTTGCATGTTTTTAGTAGAATATAATTATAGATCTACAATATAATTGCAGATACTTATTTAAAAAATAACTTAGTTAATAAACTAAAACTCTTTAAAAATGTATTAATAAAACATCTCTGAGATACCCAACTTCATATATTTTATAATATTTTTTTTTTCCTTTTTTATATTAAATCCAAATCCGCCATTTTGAATAGTTCCCAAAAATTCATAGCCCAGTAACCAGCGGACGCTTCTAACTATACCCAATTTGTCAAAATGATATGTAGAAAATTTATGTGCGAACAGATGAAAATACATTGGTAGGTACATACGGGCAGAAATCATAACCCTACTTTTACCTTCGCCGTAATCGGGCAAATGTAGAATAGCGATGCGGAACCCTTAATGTGCGAGCTTGATCGCACGTAACCGGTTCATTATTAAACAAAAAATATATGTAGGAATTTCTCATTAAGTAGTTACACGTGTATTTCACCACTACACTTCATACAGCAATAACAACTAAATGAAAATTCGTGCGAACTGTCAGCTGGTTATAATGGTTTAGTACGTCGGCTTTGCTCATTAGACTGTGGTCAAGTGTCCATAGATAACATCAGATTCGATTCCACTACCGGGGCTATCTTGCTTAAACTAATATGGATATAGTTATTTGGGAAGTGGACTAGTGGGTTTGTGAGAAACTTCATAAGTATGAATTTATCGATTACACGAGAATATTTGCATCTTAATGTTTTGTTTGCGGGCATAAAGCGGGTCACAAAGACTATCATCATAAATACGTATCTTACACGCTAACACATGTAGGTACGTACCGTACCAAAGGAATAGTCCATAACCACCCATATTGCATTTGACTGGTTTAGTCAAAAGCTGGCTACGTTCGAGGGCGTAGAGTCGCAATTTTCAAGACTTCCAAAAGAGGTTATCAATCCTCAAACTTATATACGAACTGATTTAAATTTTTTTTTTTAATCTGCAAGCATATAGTTTCCTATTGGTCCCATAGATATTTTATCAAAATTAGTTAATACTAATAAACTACTTACAACTACTTAAACTACTTACAAAATAACTGCAAAAAAATATGTCATCCAAGAAATTCCGTATTTTGCTTTTTGTGATTTTTTTCTTCGCGCATTCTGGAACGATTTGGATGTTTTTTTTAAATGGTAAGGTGAGAAATAAGAACAGAAAGTATTGAAGTCGTTTTTTTATAATATTAAATCAGTCAGTTAGATCTTAAAATATTGTATAGCCAAGTATTATAAGTATGTCATACAGCGTACTCACATTTGCGGTACCTACCTGAGTGAAACTGTCCAGCAAAAAGCCGTATTTACAGCTTATGAGGAAGCTTGAAAGTGTGAACGCAAGTTAATGACTTATGATGATACAATGTAATGCTATCGACGATGATGAATCCGTTTCCAGCCAATGCGTTTGAGATGTGAAAGTTATCACACAATTTGCAGACACCGTTTAATGTTTGCCATCATTTGTGATTATTGATGGTATTTTTACTGTTGGTTTCAAACTATAACTAAAACGAATTGGTGTTTACTACGAGCCTAAATCTACGACTTTAATACAGTAAATTAAATTATCGCCAACGCAAGTTATTGATTTAAATATAGAATAAAATAAACGCGTGCGAAACCGCGGGTAGTGTGGTAGAAAATAGAGATAACAGATAATGCGAATGAACTCTGACAGAAATAAAAAGAGAAGAAGAAAATAATTCACGCGTTAAAGCTTTTGGTCCCATTTTCTCATTTTCAAATGTCA
This sequence comes from Aplocera efformata, assembly GCA_921293045.1. Classification (NCBI taxonomy): domain Eukaryota; kingdom Metazoa; phylum Arthropoda; class Insecta; order Lepidoptera; family Geometridae; genus Aplocera; species Aplocera efformata. Next base: position 4,260,919 of record OV121061.1, read on the forward strand.
TTATTTCGCATAATACGTTCCCATTATTAATACAGTTCTTTTTAATTCTCCACCAATTATTATACTCACGTCTAACTGTGTTCAGATAAAAGGGTGTGGGTGCCGGTTAAATTGCAGGCGCATTATATGAGATCGCCGTCTCAGAGTGGCTTCTACTACTTCGGTAACAGAGATCCAGAACCATATTGCTGTGAATTTTAAGCGAATCGTTCCGAAACATTAATCATAATCATTATCAAAAAACAACTAAACTTACAGTGAGTTTCTCCTTCCAGCAAGTGGCAACCCCTACAGTTGTCAAGAAGATCCTCCGCCTGAAGCAGGAGAACCCTGGAATGTTCGCGTGGGAGATAAGAGAGCGGCTGCTCAGTGCGAGAGTGTGCGAGCCGCATTCAATACCGTCTGTATCATCCGTGAATAGAATACTGAGGAACAGCGGACTGGCTTGGAGTGATGATGAAAGACATGGTAAGTTTACCTTTTGAACCAACTAGTGACCCAGGTTATGAAATGCTATATTTTTTATGTTTATTACCCCAGAAACAAAAATCGATTTTGAAAATTCCTTTTGTATTTGAAAGGACATACTCTCAGACTGGTTCCATAGAAATTTTATCAAAATCGGTTTGATAGTTTGGTTGTTAAATTAAAATTACTGAAAATATGTCTTTCAATTAAAGGACATTGCGGGTTTTGCTTTCCTGTGACTTTCTTCTTCGCTCGTTGTTTACCGATTTCAATGTTTCTTTTTTTAAATGGTAGGGTGTACCCCCCTAGGGCGACAAGTATGGGATGATAGTATTGAAACCATTTCTTTAAATCAATCACTTATTACAATACATAGTAGGACGATTCGAACCTACACGCTAAGATATAAATTTTGCGCAAGAGGGTAGACCAATATGTCTGCCAATGATGTGCACACCCACCTTCGGTTTGAAACTGTGTCAAAAATATCGGGAGTCAATAAAACTCACATATCATGGTAAATAACTCGAAAAATAATACACGCTAAAGTTCCGTACAACTAACTGTACACCGACACCCACACCCTTCCCAAAACTCAGCAGCGCGAGTGCGGTGGATTACCAAGTGTGGTGACAGTACTTGTACGGGCGAGCCTATTATCTTTTATCAACTCGATGGTAAAATATTGCTTACAAAATCTTCCACCTGTTGAATATAAATAATCTAACGCATCTGTAATTCTGTATTACCAATCGTCTATTAACTATTGTAAGTACCTAGTTACATGTCCCCAATTAATTCAATTAATTTAAGTTATTATAATTTACGACACAAATAGGTATCACCTGTTTGGGTATAAACGTTTGAAATGTATGTACTACTAATTACAAACAGTTTTGTTATTATGATGCTATAATTTAATCTCAGTCAGGTGTAGGCAGCACCTTCTTATATATCTAACTAGCGACCCGCCCCGGCTTCGCACGGTTAGTAAAGCATCAGCGTCGTCTCAGAAACTACCCGTGCGTTGCTAGTTGCCAGTGTATAATATTATACATATAAAATCGTCCTCTTGAATCACTCTATATATTAAAAAAATCCGCATCAAAATCCGTTGCGTACTTTTAAAGATTTAAGCATACATAGGGATATAGGGACAGAGAAAGCGACTTTGTTTTATACTATGTAGTGATTCTGGATGATCCCCGCGACTCCTTTATTCCGACTCTATTTATAAATATTGCCTGTTTTGTACTTGGCGACAATTTGGAGACAAAGATTTTTTAAATCGGTTGATTTTTATTGATTTCAATCAAACACACATAAAAAAAAATTTCAAGGTTGTTTTCAAAGACCTAAGTCATATTCCTAGAGATATCTCCAGAAGATATCATCTAACAACAGGAAGACCAAGATTAAGATTGTCGTTATTAACATTATATCTTCTTTCCAGAACCGTATCCATCATCTGAAATCCCAAATCTAATGGACTACATGTCGCTTAAAACATCTCTACCACCTACTCCACTGCCGGCCCAAAACCCGCCATACTTCGCGCACTCAGCCGTCCGTGTTCCGCCGCCCCAGCCTTCTGAAGCTCTCTACGACAGACGGCTGGCTACCTCCTGGCTCCTAGCCAACCAAGTCCAAGCCCAGGGACTCCTAAAACCGTACCCGATATCGCCCTGGCAACGCATCATGGTTCCGTACGATACTAAGTTCAACCCGTACGCGATGCACAGCGACTTCTTCAAAATCAACCAAGACGTCAAGTCCGAGAATTCCGAACATATCTCAGTGGAAGCGAGCGACGATAGCACCGATCGACCAGAGACAGAAGAACAGGAGGCAAAAGAAAAGAAAAAGAACCCGTATTCGATCGAAGAGTTGCTTAAGAAGCCGGAAAAAATGACTAATGTTAAACCTATAGTTTTTCCTAATTTCCTCCGGCAGCCTAGTGGAAATATGATCGACATTCAAAGCCATGAGAAGGATTCTAGTAACCGAAGTTCACCTGCCAGCTACTGTTCTACTCGGAGCGTCTCTAATGATTGTTATGCGGAGTCAGTCAGTCCAGAAATTAAGACTAAGCATTGAACACATTAGCCAACGGTTGACATTTGTTTTTAAACAAGCATTGGTTCATAATAAAATATATAGCCAGTTGTTGCGGTCATTGTGTTCAGTAGTAAATTTGTATTTCGTTGACTAATATGAAAACAATTCCACCCTAGCATCAAATACATTGCTAGGCGATCCGACACCTAGTAATGTATTCACAATATCAAAATCACATTGCTGTATTCACAATTTCAAATTCACATTCCCGTATTCACAATTTCAAATTCAGCTGTCATATTACAATTGCTCACGCAGTATCTCATAAAAAAAGCACTATCAGTTGTTCTTTTAATGATATACATTTAAAATTAACATTAAACGTCATCAAAATTATTATTTACAAAGTTTATAATACTGAATTATCGAGTAGGTAGGTACTGTTTGTATTAATAACTCGACTCTATCCGAAACCTACGAGTATCATTAGAGTCTGGCTGCAACCGCGTGAGTAACATTACGTGATAATTCTCGTATAAATTATGAATACTCCAAATCACGTTGGTTTTCATAGCAAATCATAGTAATCAAATACTATATGAAATAACTAAAATATATATAATATAAAAAAACTATTAAAAAAAACACAGTTTTTGAAACAGGTGAGCCTGAATAAACTGCAGTTCAAAAAAATATATAATTCCTGTTCGTTTAAAATCCATCCTCGCAGAAAAAAAAAATGTTTTTTGACATTTGTTGTTTGTTTGCTGCCATACTTAAATATAGAGTTCAAGATAATGTGCCCATAAAATATATATTAGTTAATTGTAAGTTAAACCTTTAGAATTTAGCATAATAATTCCATCAATCGTAGGTATTAAGTGAACTTATTCAGATTTAGGTAGTGTAATTAATATACCAACTTAGTTGTGTAAATATTTTCATGTATAAGTAGTCACCGTGTATATAACAGTTAATAATAATTATTTTTTTGTTATTTATGATTCTGTGATATTCTAGATATAAAATATTAATAACTTTATAAATGCATACCATTTCCTTTAAAGACACTGTCTCAATATAATAATCAATAATATTTATTAATTCTTGCATATACGTACGTCTTAGTAAATATGTATAAAACTATTTGTTTATAAACTTCCGAATAATTCTAAGGACTGTATATATCTAGATAATTAATTATACTTAGTAAATAAAAATAGTGGTTTATTTATCTTTAGAACCATTTTGGTAGTACTTGTTCCTGAGACTAGCGATATTACCTGACTAGCCTTATATGGTGAAACGTATGTAAAGGTTAGTGTAAAGTAGACTGTAATATAATCGATCTTTTTATTATTGAAGCTACCTTATCCTAAAACACATTTTGAAATATAAATTGGAGAAAACTATGGTTCAAACTGTTAAATAAACCAAATAATAAACAAAACTTGTACTTTCTTAATATCAAACCCTCTTTCTTTCCCCAATTGCCCCAACGATCTGGTCGTTGGGGCAATACTCGGCCCGATATAGCATGTAACAAAAAAAAAATCTGTGTGAGCTTTACACATTTCATATCTTCACTGTTACATAAAACTTTGAAATGGCTTAAATTGAATTGTTTAAAACGGAATGTATGATACATTCTGTTTTCCCCAAGTCGAACAAGAAAAAACGTAAAGCATTCCCTAGTATTATATTAGCGTTTTCATTTTACGATAAATCTGGTTGCTTTATAAATAATCGTTCGTGTAAAAACAATTGCGGAAAGAACTCACCGTTATTACCTCACATAGTGCAAGTGTAACCCACATGGTGAATAATGGTCTATTATATAGGATAACTCTTCATTGAACAGGCGTATGATATAATTATCATACGTAGCATGGCGTAGACTTTGCATCGTAGTTTTATCAGAGTACAAGTTTTATTTAGGTACAGTCCTTGTTTTCTCAACAATCACATACGACCTAGAACTTGCTATTTAATGGGTAAAATATAGGGGAAGTAGTATTTTTTCAATGTTTGTAATCATTGAAAAAAATAGATATTAGGTATATGTTATTTTGCGTTACATAGACTATTTAACTAATATAAGAGTTAAATATGTGTACCTACCTAGTACCTACCTAATTTTACCTTACCTAACTACGTAAAACAAATCTAAAACGGTGTTTCCTAGTAGGTCGATAAAAATGCAATTCGGTTACCCCAGTATCTCGATTACAAGGAAAAGATGTCGTGTGGACTAAACAGTACCAACATAATCGTCCAGTATCCGAGCAAATGTATGAAATTACAATGTTACCGGCGCCGTAGCATTTCCATATATTAGAATTTCCATAATATATCTATTATGGTGCGATTTGCATACGATATGAGCAATTATACACGCCGATAGCGGCTAATTTTATTCGATTTGAGTTATTAGAAAGGTGTGTCAACCCTACAAATTACTTAAAGCCTTGCCTGTGTTACTTACCTAATTGGTAAGTACCGAGAATAACACTTTCCTAGACTTTCTATTTCCAAAGTTACGAGATAAGCATTTCCTAGGAACCCTAATCCTTTTTTCTTTTTCTAAAATATTTTTTTCCCGTAGAGCCTTTAAACGGTGGGTTTATATATTCATGAAAGGCCATCAGCGCATCAGCATTGCCTCTGGTGTTGCAAATGTCCATGGGCGACGGTGACCGTTTTCCATCAGGAGGCCCGTCTGCTCGTCCCCCTATTCCATATAAAAAAGTAGCCTTAAAACATTAGCTATCGGCCAGTGAAAGTGCCGTCATAAACAGTCCAGCCATTCCGGAGATTAGTCGGAACAAACAAACAGACGGACAAAAAGTGATTTTTGGTTATAAGTACCGTAAGTATATAATTACTTAAAAAACTGTTATTTTGTCATTACAAACAGACACTTCAATTTTATTTATTTGTATAGTTAACATTTAAACATCATACAGACACACAACGTTATTCTGGGAGGAAATCAAAATCGAATTGAATCTAAATCGAATCACAACCTACAGCTGCAGCACAACAATACGATATCGTAAAAAAGACATATTTTCATTCAATTTTAACATTTTGCTTCAACCTGCCAAATCGACTTTAGTCTTACCTTAAGGCAACAAAATCGACATTTTATTCGTAAATTTTACTTAATATCATTCTAAATCAATTACATTTTTTCGATTATTAAGGAATACTCCGAAACAGCGTGGAGCGCTCTCGCTCTTTCGCTTGATTCGTTTATTTACCGCCAGCCCAAACTCGAGTTAGAGAGAATTCAACTCGAGTTAACTCGAGTAGTAGTTCGTTAGTAAGTCGAGTTGACACATCTCTTGAAATTTCCGTATAGTTTTATCTGTGAATTCTGTCTGCTAGGAGATCCTGTTCTCTCTCATATGAGTTTACAGTAGACTTGATAGTTTTTTATTAATAAATACGACGATATAATTACGTGTTGGCCACGCAACTGGCTGAATAGTTCACGAAATTACAGAGATTTCTTCATATAATGGAACACGATAATTTGGCCAAACAGGTATGAATTCCTCGAGTTCTTAACTCAGTAATTGAGCTGCTTTATTTGTAGTTATAAAATCATTTCTACTGTTTCATTATAGGCCGAGGAGGTAGAAGCACTAAGCTCTATTTATGGAGATGACTGGAGAACTGAAAGTGAGGCCTCACGGTCCTACAGCATCAGAATAGAAGATGGTAAAAATGAGGTGCTCTTGTATGTGACAATGTCAGAGGATTACCCTAGCTTAGCGCCCCCGAAGTATGAAATATCAGCGCCTTGGATGGACAGGAAAGCGAAGGGACTGCTACACAGTGCTTTAGACGAAGTTTGTTTGTAGGTATCTACTTTTATATATGTGATTTTTCTTAGAAAATACAAGCAACTGATTTTAAAATCAAGTAAACCCTTTTTATACATTCATCCCCTATTTTTACGCATTTAGGGGTATAATTTTTTAATCAAATTTTCATGGAACTGACTGCAAAGTATAGCATAAACACTAAATAAATAATTATTAAAACTGGACTACGAAAAAAATAACTATTCAAGTCAAATTTACTAAACAAAAAAACACATAACCCTGCTCTTAAACCTATACAATACAATACACCCTTATGCAGGCCTAGTCACCACATAGACTTAGAATTAGACTCCTGCTCTAGAATTTAATGTGTAGCAGGTAGTAGGTAGCAAGAACACACACAGTTATGTGACACACTCGGAAACAATTTTCATGCTCATCACACATATGTTGCCCTGCCCAGAACACACAACCTATAGATGTGTCATCCAGTCACATTTATTGTATGATTTTTCAGGGAAAATGTAGGTGAAATGGTGGTCTTTCAATGGGTGGAGAAAATCAGAGAAACATTACAGACAATAAAACCACCTGATGAAAAGAAAGAGAGAAAACCTGCAGCCGTGGAAGAGTTAGACTTGAAATTGGTAACTATCACTATTTGTTATGTAAACTAATAAACTATTACAGGATAGACCACCTGATGTTAAGTGCTTACTGTTGCCTGTTAACAACAGCAATACAATTACAACAGTGGTAAACTCGCTGTGTTCCGGTTTCTGGTGTGGGGACCAGTGAAATTACAGGCACATAAGGCGCTGCCTCCCAGTTTTAGAGTGGCAGTCGTAATGCAATGCAACTCACTTCACCTCATGCTTCAATAGGGCGTCGTTAACCACTTAACTTCAGAGCCGCCAGCTCGTTAAGGACACTTATATTGTATAAAAAAAAAGGAAAAAAACCCTATACTTTGAATATGGAACCTTATAAACTATTATTAAAGCATACTATTAATTTTTTTTAAATTATGTTTTAGTTAGACATAAACTGTCCGGAAATAACCCACGGAGAGGTGATTATAGATAGAAAGAGCTCATTCCAAGGACACGCCGCAGAAGTACACAGCATGGATGACGTCAAGTAAGTAAAATCTTATTATATAAATACAAAAAAAATCTGCTTATGTCTATTATAGACTTTGAAACCAACCAACCGATGTGCCCCAAACCAGTTGCATTAGAAAAGCAATAATGATAACTAAAACAATGCACTTATTTTTTTAGTGTAGTAGCACACCTAGTATCCGCTAGTATTTGATAAAATACAAAATAACTGGAATTAATATATTAATTATAAATTAACAATACTTGATAAAACATAAATGTTAAGCTCGGTAAAATATATTTTAATGGAATAAGACGTCCAAGGGGCTTAAAATTTCAGTTAGTTCTAGAAAAGGAATCAAACCCCACCCAGGATGCTTATTGTGCAAGATAGATTTTTATGGTCTGGGTGGGTAATTGAAATAATGCATGTAATGTATTTATAAAAAGTACTTTAAATATAAGTATTGTATCAATAATCTGGTTCCCATACAAGCTTTGCTTAGTTTGGGGCTAGATGGCGCTTTGTGATATATAAATATATTAATTAACTAATCATTACATAGTATAAAACAAAGTCGCTTTCTCTGTCCCTATATCCCTATGTATGCTTAAATCTTTAAAACTAGGCAACGGATTTTGATGCGGTTTTTTTTTAATAGATAGAGTGATTCAAGAGGAAGGTTTATATGTATAATACACTAGCAAGTCACCCCGGCTTCGCACGGGTAGTTTCTGATACGACACTGATGCTTTATTAACCGTGCGAAGCCGGGGCGGGTCGCTAGTTATACAATAAACTAATTATATATATTTTTTTAATAATACCACATCTATCTAATCATTCTAATATTGTTTCAGCGCAATGCTATCAAAACTGAAACAAAACAAGAAGATACTAAACGCGACCCACAATATGTACGCTTACCGTATAGAAAGGAAGACGGCTAAGGGGACCAGTATGTTGCAAGATTGCGACGATGATGGGGAAACCCACGCGGGGGGGCGGATGCTGCATCTACTGCAGATACTGGACCAGAAGAACGCGTGCGTCGTTGTTTCGAGATGGTAAGTTAACTTGACACCGGTTTTCTTGCAGACTAAGTAGGTATACTTACTATCATCACAATGTCAAGGTCGATATTTTCTATAAAATATTTGCTGCTAGCTGTGCCCCGTATTTTTACCCGCCGTTGGCCACCCTACGGGAATACTTCACTTTTTTCGGGATAAAATGTAGCCTATGTGCCATATGTGGTACGGTTTATTCGATTTTTAAATCAGGCACTTTACTATTTTCAGGTATGGAGGCATACAATTGGGTCCAGATAGATTTAGGCACATCAACAACGCGACGCGGCAGGTTTTACAGCAAGCAGGATTACTAAAGAAATGACATTAGGCCTTCTGTTATTTACTAGACAAGTACAAGTAAATAGATACAGAGGGCCGAGGTTCTCAGTACCCCAAGTCTTCAGCTTCAGCGTGGGGAAATCTGCATCGGTACCAGCCCGCGCGGGATGTGGGATGGGTTATGCCGTATTCTTACCAACTAAAAACCCCACGGTGCTGGAACTAAAGGAACGATTTGTACTCTTCCGCGGCCGCAGCGTCATTCCTCTACTATTTGTGCCTCCTCATATTTATTTTATGGCAGTGTTGTTGCAATACCAATAATTTCGCCATCGATAATAGACTTTGAAAAACAGTAGATAGCGCAAATAGTCCTATCGAAACTGCGAAATGCTGCTTTACTATAGTGTGTGAATTACTATTACAACTATTGATACAATTGATTTTTAGCAATAGTTTTACTTATTACTATCGATAGATTCGATACAACTATCCTATCGATAGTATGACTAATTTTCAAGGACACGATACTATCCATAGACTATCGCTATCGTAACAACAATTTTTAAGCGCGTACTGGAACACGCACGCCTAAGGACCTCTGTACCTATTTTTTTTGTGCAACTATGCAATCTCTTTATATTTCATGCTTCATGATGTACGACTAACAGCCAGATCCTATAATATACTAACAGATTACTGGAAATAAATTACCATTGCAATATTGATTATCTGCAAACACTTTATGATGGGTGTAGTAGTAGTTCCAATCTTTAAATACAGGTAAAAATGTTACTATGGTGATATGTTGCAGTAATCTTTTAGTTGATTATATTTGCATGTAAGAAACTGGTTCTATAATCTACTCATTTTCATTTATTTCACTGTAGGAACCTTATGGTACTCTTGGTTACATTAAATCTATATACATATATAGCATATAATTAATGTAAAAATTAAAAGTATAACATAGCACTAACTCTTTGATCAGAGCTATTAAAGCAGACAAGCGGAGGAACGTCAAAAATTATGAGGAAACAATCAAATTAAAATATACCTAATAATAAATTAATGCAATGTCAAAGGATTCGTTACTATAAAAAGGCATTGTCAAATTAAGATTATATAAAAATAAAATATAAAATACAAATAGATTACTGAAGATTGATTACCATAGCAACATTATATTCGTACATTAAAATAGGCCCTATTTTTCCAGTTTGTGATGTATCTAAATGTTAGACTTAGCTTAGCAAACACTTTCTAAGTGCATGTACCTAGTTATCGGACTGACGTAGAAACATACATACATAGTAATTTTGAATTTGCGCAAGGAAATGTATATTTTATGTGGCTATATTAGTGAATGTTTATAAACTTATATAAAAACAAATTAGACCAGGATCTTATTATTATATCACCTATCATTATGTATTGATCAACAATTTCAAATATTTTTTTTGAAGAAAAAGTTAGATGCAAAAGATACACATAATTTACCTTTATTTACAAATAATAATAATATTGGCATGATTTTATCTTTTTTGATTTCTTGTATCGTTATCTGTAGTTTTCACTGTAATGCATTTTTTGTCCATGAACTTTAGGAGATCCTGAAAAATAAAATTAGTTTTATAAAATTGGATTGGATATATTTTTTTTTAATTTTACTTTCTTTTATCAATTTAGGTAGGCGTAATTTATTTTCAAATTACAGACGCATGCGCCATTATATACAACTTGGGTATATTCATACTACCAAAGTCGTTTTGCTGTTGATTATGAGCGGCAGTAAACACTTAACACCAGATGGATGGTTTCCCAACCAGTAACACCTCATCATCACACTGTTACTGGTTGGAAATTTGGTCCAGTTCGGAAACGAGCGCAACGTGATGAGACTTAGGTCTTCTCATCCTTCGGTAGGGGTAGGGGAGGACCGGAGTCGTTTAGCAGTTGTTTAAGGGCGGCAGTAACCACTTGCCATCAAGCTGTCAGTTCGTCTCGCCACTTTAGTAACAAAAAAACAAACTGGCACAACTGTACAGTTGCATGAATTATGGATTATATTACCTTAGGATCATATCTGTGTCCATAGGCCACGAGATCTTTGTGTATATCATCTATATTGATAGGTTGATAACATAGTATAGCTTCTCTCAGCCCGCGTCGCGATGTTACGTAGTTGTGAAACGCTATGTGTAGCGGGACGCGGCAAGAATGGACCTAATTGAAAATTTGTCCTAAATTAGTGATTATAATTTTGATTTTATATATAAACATTTTTATTGGGTAAGTAGAATATTCCAGATTTTTCTAATATTCAACTGAGGCGCTGAGTTTCTGAACTCATTTTATTTTTACCCATAACAAAACAACAGCAACACTTGTCTAAGCAAACTCGACACATCCGAATTGAATAGTTCTATTTCGGCAGTAATTTTTTTTGGTGTGTTTTTGTCTGTTCTGTTACAAGATTGGAATAGTTGAAATTGATCCCGCTTTTTGGTTTTCTGCTGTCTGTATAGTGACTAAATGGCTGGTTTACCACCAGGTGGGCCCTCAGCTCGTTCCGACACTTATTCACATAAAAAAATGAGTTCCACATTCAATGACATCGTCGGGCACAAATCGCGAGTCGTGATTGCTCATCAAACCACCAATGATAACTCATGGATTATCGCCCGATGAATGTCAATCGACTTTTTTTTTTATTTATCTCTGCGTTATCTCCCTAGACATGGAACTACGTACAAACAATCCCCATTACCTTGGCTTTTTCTCTCTTCTGGAACACCCAATCATCAGGACTACACTCAACTTCTTTTATAACAGGGACATCATTCACGTCATAATTTTGATTACCAATTTGTATTGCATCCAGTAGTATTTCTTCCTCGTTACTCTTTCTGGGTTGCCCTTTTGTCTCCTTTTCTTTTCCATCCTTCTTAATTGGAGTTTTCAAAGTCTTTTTAGGTGATAGTATTTTTCTTGGCGTTATTTTTCTATGGTAGCCTTTACGTGGTGATTCAAGGGCATGAGTTTTTTGGATTTTACAGGGCGATTCTTCGGAGTATGGTTCTATGATTGGATGAGTTTGGTTGTAAATGTGTGAGAGAAGTTGTATTGCTGTTAAATAAAAACAAGGATTTTGTATTAATAAAAATAAATATAATATGTTAGTTGGTAAACACATCATATAATGGCTGGATCGATTTAGCTTTTCTTTGTAATACTTACTCAAATAAGGAATTTAGGAAAAGATTTTTTTTTTATTTATTGATATTTTAGCCACTGCTTACTCCTATGTTGTTTGAAGACAAGTAGTGAATGAAGACAGGTCAATGGAAATAAATACAAATAGTAGACCTTTAAATAAAATTATACTGAGCTAATGTAATACCTTTAAACAAGCAATTCTTGTATTGTTGTCTTGTTTAGGTAGGGTTTTACTATATAAGCTTACCTGTTTAATTGTATTTCTTGTAATAACGCATATTTCTACAAAAAAACGTATTTTACTGAAAATTGAACACAGCGCCATCTCATCAATTTGTGTGGTACTTGATTGGTAATAAACTGTTACTTGAAAAATGTATAATTTCAGATAATATGACGAGCGAAGCTCGGTCGCCTAGGTACTTATGTTTAAGAAGATAAAATAAGGAGGTAATTAATTGTCTTACCTCGTTTTCTTTTAAAAGGTTTAACTCCAAACTTATCAAGCTCTTTATGAATTTCTTCTAAGGTCATCTCTTCGTAATTAGGCTTAGGGGTAACATCATTTGTTTTGATAACATATTCACTGTTGCTAGGAGTCAGAACTGTGTTCAATCCACTGCCGCTTGGTTTTTGTGGCGTAATTAATTCGTTAACCCTTTTATGTTTCACTGGAGTCTTGTCTGTTATATTATCTACTTCATTAATAGCATTTATATTATCTTCCCCTGAATTATTCTTATTGGTGGATTTTCTATAACTACTTAAAGCCGATAGCCCATCCATTATCGATATACCACCAAACAGAAAATTATCTCCTGGCCTTTCAACCTTAGACTGATGCATTGAATAATCTAGTTCATTGTCAGATATGACAAACACTTCAGAAGCTTGACTGCAGTTGGATACATCCTTACTCTTACTTTGAGAATTTTCTGTAGAAGACTTGGAAACACTTACACACTGTTTAGAACAATCATTTTCATCTGCTAAGTTATCACAAAGTTCATCATAGTCAATTGAAATATCACCTTTTTTACCAAGACTACTGTATCGCTGGGAAGTTTTAACTACTTCCATTTCAATGGCATCTTCTTCATCAGTATTTGTACTATGTTCACTCTCTTCTTTAAAGTCAACATATTTATCTTTTATTTGTAAATCCTGACTATGTTGTTTACTTTCTGGATCTGAATTTTGAGTCAAATCAATATTGTTACTTTCATTATCTTTAAAAGTTTTACCTTCATAAATTGGGCTTTGAGTTAAATCTATTTCATTACTTTCAGTATCTTTTGAAGTTTTAGTTCCATAAAAAGGGCTTTGTGCCAAAATAACACCCGGACTTCGATTCTCTTCAGAATTAGTATCTTTATAAAAGATTTTGTTTTCGGACGCAAGTTCGTCATTGTTGTCAGAATGATTATGGACATATTCATCAAAAAAATTAATATTATCTTGGCTAGTCTCAATATTTTGTCTTGGCGTGCAAACTTCTTCTTGTGTTAAGTCTAAAACTTCAACTCCTTCTCTTTTCACATTTTGTGTAAGATGAAGATCAATATCACTTTGGTTATCATGGAATGAAATATGAGTTATTTCGTCCACTGCTATACTTTGAGAGGCATCAAGAACCTCATTATTATCCTGAGTAAGTTTTTTTTCTCTTGATACTCTTTGCTTGCATTTTTCTCTAATAAAACATTCATATTCATCAGGGTCGATTATTATTGTATCATCAGCAGACTGCTTCTTGGGATTTGCTTTCAGACTTACAAATGGTAACTCCTCACTGGTATTAGATGATTGTGTCAAATCAAAACATTCGTCATGCACTTCATCTTCAATAGTATCAATTCTGATCATACTTTGATATACATTTTGGCTCTTTCTACGATCAACATTACTTACTTCAATGACTTGGATTTCTTCTGTATTGATACCCGGTGTACCTGTTTTGAAGTCAATTTTACTAACATTTTCATCAGTATCGTTATGATAAACTAAAAGTAAGTCATTTTTAATATTTGTTTCATTGTTGATATTTGTAGTTTTGTCTGAATCAGGTATAGCTGTGATATTTTCAGAAAATTGAGTAAGATCAATTTCAACTTTTGTTTGTACATAGTTGATTGGTCTGGAAACACAGCTGGTGATTTCCATGAAATCATTAGATTTCCGTTTAGTTATGTTCCTTGACATCTGTGAATTTGGAGTCCTATTTGCATGATAATTTATATCCAAATAATGGACTTCTACACAATCTGTTATCTCCATAACATCATTAAATTTCATTTTTGTTTCTTCTTCAGATATTTGTGATTTAGTATTGAGAGGTATGGATTGGTTTCCCTTTAATGTAGAACATTCTAAATCTTGATTACACTGTGTTAGATCCATAACATCATTGCTATGAAAGACCACAGGAACTTTTTGGGATGTCAAAATATCTTTTTGTGTCTCTTGAGAAAATTTACTTTTATCATTGTTAATGACAGATGAAGGTTCATCATCAAATATATCAGGAGAGCAGCTTCTGTAATGATTGGCTCTTTTATTTGATGTGTTGCTATCTTCGCCAATAAATGTTTTATTACAGAATATTTTTTTAGATATTGGATTTACTTCATCTATTGGGCAAACAGAATCACTTTTACCACTAGGCATATCAGGAAGTTTATTTACACTTGAATTTATGTCCTCTTTTTTATTTTTTATGATATTTTTACAATTTTTCAATGATCCACTCAGAAGTATGTCCAACTCATCTTGTGAACATTCAATTTCACTAAAATTCATGTTAATAGGCTTACTAAGCCTAGGGCTTACTGGTCTTCCTGGAATTTCAGACCAATCTCTAAGTAAACTACCAGTTGAGTTTGATTTTTCTAAAAGACCATCTACATAAAATGTATCAATAGTTTTCAATACATTATAAGCTGCATTAGTTGCTAAATTATATAATGGAATATGAGTAAAGTCTGAATCACTAAGTCTATTTTTTGTATGTTGAATGTTTTCAAATAACACTTGAGAATACTTTTCAGATATAATTTCTTTCTTTACTTCTAAAGCAGTTTCCATCAACTTGTATTTTTTCTGCCTCTTCAATCTTCTACTACCTGTTGCAGTTATTTTTATATCTGGTACCTTGAAACCATACTCAAGTAATGTAGTTCTTATTTTACCCACTCGGTCTTGAGTGCTTAGTGATTGAGATGACTCAGGGTTTTTACCAAGGGCTGAATTATTGGGCTGCAGTGATTTCGATAGTGCAATAGCTAGCTGTAGCTGTTCTGAGTCAACATCTAAGCCTGCATGCTTGCAAACCGTGTCAAAATCCTTAGCATATGATACAAGTTCCTTTTGTCTTGATTTTATAGCAGTTCTTATATCCTTCTGCCCTCGGATCTTCTTTGGAGCTTTTTTAGGTTTACTGGGTTTGGCTTTGCTTACTGTGTTTCTTGGACCAGACATTATCTTTGGTTCTTGAAAATCTGATAAGCTCTCATCCATAGCAGACTTAGTGGTAAAATATTTGCTGCATACTGTCTGTGCACTTGTATATGCTCTGGTGAAAAATAAAACAATTCATTTTAATCTAACTTGTTTATTACTTCTTTCACATTCATGATAAAATTAATTTAAGCTATATATACCCGTCAGTCGCTTCACCTTCAGTGTTCATGCTTATTTGTATGGTAAATCAGGTCTACTTTGTTCTTTCATTTCCTTTCTTAATTGGTCACTAGTTCTGGTCGGCAAGCCACCAGCTATCATTATTCGCCTTTCCACCTCCTCAATAGGATCTTCATAGAGATTTTCTATAGCTGTTCTTAAGTTTTTCGTCAATTTCGAAAAACTGAAAACAATTTAATCATGTAACATAATATAAATATAACCTCAAAATTGTGACACTTCCAGAGACATTATTTGGTGTACTTACTGGAAAAAGACTCCGCAAAGCATTCCTGTACCTATTACACCGTATGCAATCAAGTTTCGAAATTTAGCGGCGGGAGTTCCTTTTATTTTTCTAGGTTTCCATTTTGACGTATCTACACCGATCGCCATTTTTATAAAACATTCCGTTTGTCATGTCCGATGGATAATACGTCATCCGTTCACATACAAAAATAATATGATTTGAAATCAAAACGAATGGATCTACTTAAAATTAAATGTGCCCTTACTTTGCACAAGTTCTATTGCTACTTTTAGTGAAGCTGCAAATGTATAATTTAAAATAAGTTCTCTGTAAACAATTTTATTTGATTCAAATAGAAATGTTTTAATCATTTTAATTATTGTAAATGGATCGTTATTGTGGGATTTATGCTGTCATGTCATGTCAATGTCACAAACAAAGTGTTTTCTATCAAAATAAAACAAGAATTTCTTCAAAGCCATAAAACAAAGATCAGAACAGATTTTCTTCAAATAGAAGAATAGAGAAACATAAGTGTGAACAATAGAAAAAATATTCTAAATAAATGTCGTTACTACAGAATTTACCATACAAAGAATATAAAAAAGCCTTAACCTTATCGGCACAAGAATGTGATAGACTGGCGTTTTTCGCAAAATTACAGTAAGTGCAATGCCGCCTACATTAACTAAAACGATAAGTTTATCTCGATGCATAAATCAAATATACACGTATTACTAGTATCCAGATCTAGAAGAACATACGAGAAAATCTGTACTTTTATCAGGTTGAGAAGTTGCGTTCAAATAATTGTTACAAAAATCATTTTTATAAACATGCGATTCAGATTCACACACCGTTCCGTAGGATGGACGTTAGGGTTTCATACCGATTGTATTTTATAGATAACATTTGGACATAACCATAATAACTCAATTTTAACAATATAAGCTTGGTACATCTTAAGGTTCAAAAGATTAAAATTTAAAGGTAGGGCAGATAAACTTAGAGGTCTTAGTTACCTTTAATCTAAAAACAAATACAAACCTTCCTACATATACCTATTATGTTTCACAGAATGACATTCAGTGATGAAAAACCGGGTGAACGGCTAGTCAAGGCCCTAGACCGGACAGGCTGCACATATGACAGATTCAATCAACTCTTGGATTCACTGAACAATGATTCAATTCCAACTTTATATAGACCGCAGACAAAGCTAGCAATAATGATAGCAAATGAGAGGTACACCCATTTGGCCAACCTAGCAACACCAGTGTTGGATTGTGAGCTGATCACATGCATATTGGCGACTTTGGGCTTTCTGGTGCTGACAGTAAAGAATTCTAGTAGTGAAAAGTTGAAGAATTTCCTGAAGAATATCTTTGAAATGATACCAGAGGACTCATACTGTGAGTACACATCCTCCCAAAGCCAAAGCACAAGTCCAGCACTCATAACTACAATTTAGTTGCAATAATAATAATGCCTTTATTTCCAAAATGAAATTATTTAGCTTATGAAATCATTGTAGTTTGAATTAGCGGGTTTATAAGATATCCTTTTGGGCAATAGCCTCCTTCAGTGACAGAGCACAATGGAGAGATCCATTGTGCTCTGTCCTGTGCAACTCTGATCCAGTATTGCCCCAAGGTTAGACTAATATTGTCCTTCCAGCATGTTATGTCCCTGTCTGCTGGTACCATCTCTTGGATACCAATAGGTCACTTGTTTATCTTACATCTTAGCATATGTCCCATCCAGCTCCATTTTAAATGGTCTGTTACTTTCTTTTTTCTGATTTTATGACTTAGCCTGATTCCTATTAATATGCTTCTTTCCATCGCCCTCTGAAATTGCTATTCCATGACTATTCATCAGAGACCATGTTTTGCAGCCATATGTTAAGCAGGGAAGAATGCATGTGTACATTATTTATTATTTATTCATAGTGTAGTCATACCCTTTATAGGCATACTTTAATTGTTGTACTTCATTATTTTTTTTCAAGTACCAGTATTCATGGCATCCATTTGCTATTCTTTTGTTCCAGGCTTCATATTCTATGCTGGCCATGGTTGTCAGATATCCAACACACAATGCATGCTGGGCGTGGAGTGTCCCACTGAGGATATTCAGCTTCAACACTGCATCACCGAGAACTTCATCCTGAGAGAGATTGAGAAGCGCAAGCCGGAACTTGTTGTTCTGATAATGGATATGTGCCGGGTATCTTTAGATCGGTAAGTAGTCAAAGCCAAAAATCTTTATTTTTTTTATAAAAATTACTTGGGCACACAACCTTTTTTACCTGCAAGATTACGTCGTCTTAGTACTAAATTTAGCTGTTGTTCAAACCCTATCCGACCCTCCATTGGGGAAGACATACTTACACCTAGAAAATTGAAATAATATTTTAGTATTATTAAATTGTTTTGTTTGTTCATAGCCAAGTACCTTCTCGAGCTAAACAGATGGACCAATTCTGATGGTTTATTTAATGGTTCTTAGTCATGTTCTTTTTTCTTTTATACTGAGCTGAAAATCCACCACTTAAGTTAGATGTGTAACATCACGGCATGAGAAAGGAACATGCCGTCACGGCATACGAGTCGGTTTTTTATTAGATATATGCCATCAAAAATTCTTGTTCACTTCCAGGACAGACAACCCGAAAATCTACGCAGCCATGCCCTCTGTTGAAGACTACACCGTCCACAAAAACCTCCTGATCAGCTACTCGGCGCAGTCCACGCAATCTGCTTACGAAGTGCTCCAAATCGAATGCACTTCGTCCACTGAGCTTAACAACGAGGAAACCTATGAACTGCAGACAGGTGACATGGACAGAATTGTGCCGGGTTCGAGTCTGTATGCAAATGTTCTACGCCAACGTCTTGGAGAAGGAATAGACGCCAGCACAATACTGGACAAAGTACATGCTGGTAAATTCTTAGTCAGGCATTTATGAACTTAACTATGTGGCCAGTTGCTTGCGTCCGTGGGTCCCTTTGAATCCCCACACATACCCTCTGGGTGGTGCTTAATGAGCCATAAAAAGTAGCAGTAGAATTTGTGCAAAGTTCGCCTGGAGAAATACTGCCTCCACAACGTGTAATCAGCCACCAAGAACTGAAGTAATGCAATTGCATTGCGTTGTTCCGGTGGAAGGGAATGGATGCCGAAAGCACAAGAGCATTAGACGTAACATCCCCGTCTCAGGCGCCCCGGGGTTGCGACTTGCACCCCGTTTGTTATGGGCGGAGATAACCATTAATTACTTAAGGTGGGCCTTTAGCTCGTCCCGTCAATTCTGTAACATATTGGATAAATTTTAAAACTATCATGGTTATGAACATTATTATTGGTGTTACCGAGACCATGACGCATGTAACTGCGTCGAAATATCGGGAGTCAACAAAACTCAATCATGGTAAATATCTCGGTAACACGAATAATAACATTTTGGATAAGTTGCACACTTATATACTTACCCTTAAAATGGTAATGATTTCAGATGTTGAAAAATCTATAAAGAAACAGAGACCTATAAAAGTGCAATGTGGGATGGAGAAGAGATGCCTTTACGATCCTGCTATAGGTATGTGCGTTCAAAGTATATCTTAGGAGATAAAACAACACCAATCTGTTTTTGCCCAACTGCGCGACGCAAAGAGTACCTAATGTGTTTATCAGCCTATGTATGTTTGTTCGTTTGTGGCGATCTGGAGACCAAACGCGTGGGCCGATTCTTACGTCAAGCCATTTGTGATAATCTTGCGAGTTTGTTGCTAAATACATGACAGTAATCGAAATTCAATATGGCGGCAACCAGACGCCATTACCAAAAATGAAAGTCGACTAATTATTTAAGTGATGTATTATTTAAGTGATGTATAATTGAATAAGTATTTGATAATAACTTTTAGGTTTCTGTTATTATTTTTTCATTTCGAATCACCATTTACGATCTATGACGATTCAAAGTTGGACATTTTCACTTAATTTTTGCACGAGTTTTAAGAAAGTTGTAATAAATTCTTTTTATATGGTTGCTAAGTAGGTTTTAATATAGTGGGAAATAGTTATCAAAATATATGTAGTTTTTTTTTCGGGGATCCTCATTTTAGGAGTGGCGTAACGCAATGCGTCTTCTCATACTTCGATAGGGGAAGACCTGACTCCTATTGTTACTCATAATTTGGCACAGAGATAGATATAGTCTGGAAGCACATTGCTACTTTTTGCCCCGAAAAATAGTACGGTTCCCTTAGGATGGCTGTGGGTCGCAGCAAGTGTACTGTATATTGATTGGCAAAATTTTATAGCAACTAATGTTTTCAGGTGCCATGGATGTGTTGAGCAGTAACATAAAGCAGTATTTACATACCCAACTTGGTGAAATATGTTGTACATTCGCTTTCTAATATTATAACATAGGTACGAGTTATTATGACAATAATAGAGTATATGTTAAAATAGTATAGAGATACATGTCTGAATGTGTTGATGTAACCGGGGGATTCCACAGGCGAAACATATGGATAAAAAAAATGTTGTAGAACAAACTAATGTTGAATGTTACGGTGGAAACCCACAGAAAGTAATAATGAAAATCTAGTCATTATGCCTAAGTCGTTAGAATGTTATTCAATTATATTACCATTAATTTTAATTCATAGAATTAATATTTAGTAGATATTTACAAAAAATTGTAGTAAGACGCTCTCATATTGTAAAGTTGAAGAGATGTTTTCAAATCAGTTAATCTCCTAAGTCTGAACTTTATTAAACTGGGGTAAATATATAAACTTTTTCTGGACATTCCGTGGCTTAGTTTGTAGTTGCCCGGCCTTCGAAGCCAGGGGTCCTCGGGTTCGATTCCGGGCCGGGACACACTGTGGTGAGCAAGTTTTGTTTCTGTTTGTCCATGCCATAGGACACAGGGAATTCTAGTGCAAGGGTATGTGTGTGTAATGTGTGTTTATGTACCAGTAAAACATTTAAAATAATGCATTAAACACGGTGGCAGTGCCGAGAGCGCGGCGTGGCAACCATGTAGTGTGTGGGGTGAGGAAGAAATCTTTTCGTTTTACAATATGAGGGCGCCTTAATTATTAGTTCACGTGTTACGAATATTAGTGAATTATCACATACTGTTTATTCCCAATGACCACTACTTGAGGTGGCTGGGCAAAAAAAATAGATATTTGGCGGTAATTATTATTATATGCCAATATAGAGTAGAATCGTTTCATGAAACATAAATAAATAACACATGAATAACAATAAAACTGCATTTATTACATCCTTAACACATGACTGAGTCGTTAAACTATCACATAAAGTATTTCATATTGTTATACGAGAATTATCAGGTAGTTTCATGGCTTCTGAGTGCCTCTTACAGGCACTGAAAGTACAAAACTCTTAGTTTCACGGTTCAGAGTGAACTTTGGTTAGAGGTGAAAAACATTAAATACGAGAATTCAAGAACTTGTTCCGAGGCAAACATACTCAGTTCTTTGGCTTTTCACTAATTCTGCTAATGACATCACAAGTTTTTAAGCATAATATTCAATTGTGTTGTTAACATACAACTGAAGTAGACTTTGAAATCTGTAATTAACCCTTCTTTTTTTTTAATTTTTTTAGTACCACTTTTGCTCTATTTAAACAGAAAAACAGGATGGCTTACTTATTTTGTAGTTATTTAGCATTTTAGTGTGGCATCACTGCGACATGTCACAGACAACGCCACAATTGCCCCTGTAAAAAACCTACCTATTATTATCCCTTTCGTATTCATAAAAAGTAAAAGGGATAACAATAATTACTTAGATTTAGAGATTTTAGGCGTTGCCGCATGATAATTCCAATAAATAATATGATTTTCAGTGTTGCAAACTATTTTTTCATGATACTCTGGGGTTGGAAGTGGTTGACTATGTTCACCAACCAGCTGTCTTCGACTCCTTTAGTGAACTCCCGGATAAATCTGTAGTTTAGTATGAATATCTTATCTTGTAACTCAGGTTGTGCACTGTAACAGAAATAATAATTTGACATTTTGATAAAAGCTGTACGACTTTACAGGAATATAAGAAATTATATTTAGTTCTGGCAACATTCACTGGCGTAAGTGCGCTCGTGTTACGAAACCGATGCCACAACCACAATGCCACGCAAGTTATCATTCGAGCGAGAAATACAAAAGGGTAATACTGTATGTCTTATCGTTTTAATGGGCAACGCGGTAGGATTTGTATGAAGATTTGTGTTCCACACAACGTCCGCCAGGGGCGTTTTAAGTGACTTCATACAAAATACAGCCGCGTCGAAATCTTCGTTCGAACGCAAGAAACGTCAACAAAGTCGTATATAACTTGGGGTACAGAACGAAAGCTTCGTTTGTAGACTACGGGCGAATGTTTCTTCGGTTCTGTACGACGTTCGTACAACTAGTACGATTTCAAATTGATCAAAACTTCAGATACTTACCCTAATGTGATTGGAGGTAGATCATCAGTCTCTTTCAATTGCCTGAGCCCTTTCAAGACATGGTAGCACATTGTGATTTCCACCCAGCGCTTATCTGAATCATCAAACATCACTCCCACCTGCAGAAAATTTATATCCACAAGTCTATAAAGTCATAGCACACATCTGCCTATAATTTGACACAAGTGATCCAAGTTTACCTAAAAATTTTGGTTGATACATCCATATGTATCAATCAAAATTTTTAGGTAAAAAATTAATGAAGAAATTTTACTCTATTAAACAATACATAAGAAGTAATGAAAACTTGTATTTGTCAGTCATCAGAAAGCATCAGTAAATCA
The DNA here is from genome assembly GCA_921293045.1 of Aplocera efformata. Classification (NCBI taxonomy): domain Eukaryota; kingdom Metazoa; phylum Arthropoda; class Insecta; order Lepidoptera; family Geometridae; genus Aplocera; species Aplocera efformata. Next base: position 4,283,726 of record OV121061.1, read on the forward strand.
GTAAGTTTGGTGTACAAAAATTATTGTTAATTTTACAAAATTGTTTTACACAGGGAAATCGAACAAAGCTAGGTTGTCCAGGTACTATAATATATTATAGTTTAATAATATATATATATACCATTAGCTGCATATGGTGGTTAAAAATTACAAAAAAGAAATTGAAGGTTAAAACATAGCCTATGTGTTAATCCCGAGTATATGCTATCTTCATAACAAATTTTAACCAAATCTGCTCAGCGGTTGAAGTGAGGAGTAACAATCATACATACACACAAACTTTCACATTTATTATAGTAATAATGGTACCACAAGTGGCTTTAACAAAAGCAAAAAGCAAAAGTAAGAGTGAATGGGCTTGGACTTAAGCCCATTCATCTACATCTAATTTCTTATAATTAATAATTTTTTTTTTTTAATGAATTACCACCAGAGTTACCAAAAACTAGGCTATTTTATATAAGTGGATTATTAGTTGTAAACATTTACCTGGTATGGGAAAGCATAAAAAATATCATCCTTATTTATAGCTAGAAGCTGCCTTTGTGACACTGACAACTTGGATACTGCAGCCTTGAGTGCATCAATAGCATCCTTCTCCACAAGACCCTCAAGAGATTTGAAGTCACTATTTTGTAAGGCATCTGAAACAACCTGACAGGGGACTTACATAAACATAGCCTATAGCAAACAATAACAACAACAACAGCTCTTAAATTCCATGTATCCTAGGTGGTAACTCAACACAATAGTGGTCACAAATGATTGCCCTGGATAGGGAACCTGGGTACTCCATGCTTTGTTTGATAGGTGAACATTTAATCAGCTACAAAGCCAACAAGGACCATACTAACCTGTACTGCATGTTTTGAAGCGTCTATAAACTCATATAGGCGAAAATCATTATCAAAATACGGCCTGATGATAAGGTTAGCAAACATCCAATTCTTGACAAATTTGATGAATGATGGCCAAACAACGGGGGGAAATTCCATTAGCTGCGGCAGTTTTCGTGTCTCCAGTCCTCGGTCGTCCGAATAACCACGAAATTGTATAACAGGACATGTTGAGGTTACAGGTATAGGAGTGAAAGTTTTCTGCGCAAATCGATCACATAATCTAAAAGATTGCCTTGTCAGGACTTGCCTTATAGCTAAATTCATATTTTGATAATTTCTACAAAATAATTATAGTGGTATTTGAGAAATCCTAAAAAATATGAAAATAAATTCCTCACAAACAACACAAATTATAAATTTGTTCTCACTTTCACTCACAATACTATTGCTGTTACCTAATGTCAAATTTATCATAGAGCTCAAGCTCTATTCGTCTAAATTGTATAAAGTAAGTTAGTTTATTGTAAAAGAGAACAGGCTTCTTTCTAACCAAAATACGATGCAACAAACCGTTAAATGAAGTGGTTTCGGAACAAAAATACCCATTCAGAAAGTCATTTACATTTTAAAACACCAATTGGCATATACACAAAAATCCATCTAAAGAAGAAACTGAACTGAAGGCATCAGAAATTAATCAAAAGTAAAAGCAAAAGCAAATTCGGAAACTTGATTGTGAACATTACCTGTGGACAGTTTATCGTGAGTTGAGTTTATTCTAGTCTGTGGAATCTTCTGATTTTATCTGCACTGTTTAGCCGGAAAATATTATTTTATTTGTTACATTGTTACAATACATTCTCGTTAATTAATTATAGAAACAATAACTTCTCACGAACATGGACGATCAAGCATGTCCCCGTTGTAAGACAACAAAATACCGAAATCCCTCACTGAAGTTGATGGTAAACGTGTGTGGCCATGCATTGTGCGAAAGCTGTGTTGATTTGTTGTTTTTGAAAGGTAAGAAAACTGGGAATACTGGTAGTATTTATTTTGTAGCGAGTTTAAGTAACATTATTTTCAATGCAATGCAGTTGTGCCCGTGTTGTCATATTTTTATTATAGTTAACAATTTTTTATAGCCTGCAACTACAAGGTATTAATCAGAAGCGCTGATGGTTCAGTAATGGTTTCAGTCCTAAGTTAGCTAAGCTTAAGCTAGAGCTGTCAGGAGAGAAAAACATAGTGCGGAAAGCTTAGCTTGATGAGGATTAATGCCACGGTGCAAGCTCCCACTTTTACTTTAAAAATCTGCTACCAAACATTTTATAGTGTGGTCCAGCAGCCTAATTTTGGAGTAAATCCCTGTATTTTGTGACTACTCCATTGGTCAATTCAGCACTCCATTGGTCAATCAGTATTATAAAAATGTATCTTCTCATTGAAAGATATTTTTATATATTTAGAAACATTTGCAACAGCGCTAAGCATAGCATGTACTATGGAAACTAGATAACTAATAGATTTTGGAACAAACAATGAAACAGCGAGTCGGAAGCTGACTGGTTTATTCGTATAGGTTGCCTACCCACATTAGGAATCACAAATATACCCTACACTTTTCCCCCTTTTAATTATCTAATTTATGATAATAATTAATAGTAGTTATAATAATGTACCTCTTACCTACAGTTACATTAGAAGCAATGACTTAAAACTACGGGAATCAACAACATGTCTATTATATATTGGAAAGTGATACATATGAACTAATAAACATTTTAAATAATACTTTAAGATAACATAACACATGAAATTTATGTTGTTGATCGGAATGACATAATATTCTATTGTTTGGCTCGGTTGTATGCTCGTACAGCGCGAGCTGATGCACCCTGCGGCGGCGGGGTCGGCGAGCGCGCGCGCATGTGTGGCGCCGCTGTCGGCGACATCGTGCCACGTGATGGCTACCCGAGGCTGGCTTCATCCGACCCCTCCTCCGCTGCATCTTCGAAAGTGCCGTCGGCATCGCTACCTGACCTCAAGGGGCTATCCCGAACGCCCGGAACGTTGGAATGTGGGCGCGACAGGGAAAACCTACTCTTCCGTTTCGGATGCACACTTATGACCTGATCCTGATGTCTATGCCATTGCATCCCGTCTCCCACCTTTACTTTATAGGAAACCGGCCCCGTTTTCTGGGTCACGTTCCCTTCGACCCCTTTTTGTCCCTTACCCGAGTAACCGCGGAGCCACACGGGTTCACCGAGCCCGATGTCCAGGTGTTGGCCGCCCTTGTTGGCGAGCTGGCGCTGCTGCTCGGCGTGCACGCGCTGCGCCACGTCCGGCCGCACCGCGTCCAGGCGCCCGCGCAGCCGCCGCCCGAGCAGCAGCGCCACGGCGGGCGCGATGCCCGTCGTGGCGTGTTCTACGTTACGGTATTGAAAAAGAAATTTACACAACGCTTGCGATACATTCTCGCCTTCGTATATTGCCCGTTTTACTATTTTTTTTATAGTCTTAACGGCATTCTCGGCCGCCCCGTTCCCTTGAGGTCTGTACGGTTCCGACGTTACATCACACTGGCTAGTCCAGTTCCAACACTCCCCCTTTTTAAGAAGGTTGTGTAGAGGATGTAATATTATGCTTAAGCTTGGAATTAATTTCCCATAATAATTTAACAAACCCAAAAAACTTTTTAATTGTGTCACATCATTCGGTTGCGGAGCGTTAAAAATCACCTCTAGTTTGTTTGGATCGGGATGGAGACCGGACTTGTCTATAATGAACCCTACGTACTTCACATAAGGTTGCATAAAAGAACATTTATCTAGCTTGACAGTAAAGCCCATGTTACGCAATCGTTCCAACACATCACGCAAATTTTTTAAATGGTTGTTCCTGTTGGAACCTGTAATGCAGACGTCATCAAGGAACACTACCATGTTGGGGATGCCCCGGAGGGTCTTCTCCAAGATTTTTCGATTTTTTTCTGGTATAAAAGACAAACCAAAGGGAGTGCGGCGATAAGCAAAGTTACCTACGTGTGTGGTTATCGTAGTATATTTTTGTGAGTCATCTGTAAGCATTTTATGTTGGTAACTATTTTTTAAATCATTTTTCGAGTACTCACAACTCCTCTCCCCTATCCGGGGAAGGGGATACGGTTCCCGTTTCAACTTAGGATTGACAGTTATCATATAATCCCCGCAGATTCGTATATCGCCGCATTCCCTTATGACTGGAACTATCGGCATCCCGTAGTCCGATGACTCGACACGGTAGATAGTGCCCTCGGCCTCCAGCCGCTCGAGCTCGCGCTCGACGCGCGCGCGCAGCGCCAGCGGTACCGGCCGCGCGCGCACGTACACCCCCACGTCCTCACTTACATGCAACCTAATGTTTTTCTTACAGGTACCTAATTTATTTGCAAACACTTCCGGAAATTCCGCCATGAGCCGGTTCACAAATGGATCGCTCGCCTGATCGGTCATTTCGTGCAAATTGATTGAAATATTTTTTATCTCTAGAGCGCGCATCCACTCTCTTCCCAAAAGAGGGCGTCCCCTGTTTTTTATGATATGAAGTTTAAGTCCCGAAGCCGAAACATGATCAAAAGCCACCTCGACACATATGAAACCGAGCGAATCCATTTTTGAACCGACGTAACTTCTAATATTTAACTGGGCCGGTTGGATCACCTTGTTTGTAAAATAACGTCTATAAAAATCTTCACTTATGGTCGAAATCCTACTACCCGTGTCGACTTCAAATTCAAAAGACCGGTGATCCACCAGCACCTTAACAAAATAAGGGCGATCACCTGTACCGTCCACTCGGATGTTGAAGAAGTCCTCGCTCTCCTCGTCGCTCACATAATTCTGTCGGGCCCCCGCACGGCCCCGTTTACACATCACTTTTAAGTGGCCTCGCACACCACACACATCACAATTATATTGTGTGAACCGGCACCGGTCCGCCCGATGCGCCTTACCGCATCGCCAACAACGCATGTCCGTCGTCTCCTCGCCGGTGTAGCGGGGCGCCGCCGCGGCTGCACCGCCACCCGCGCCGCCTCCGCTGAGCGCCCGCTGCCCGCGGCCGCCGCCGCCGCCCGCTCGCCTCGCGCTCGCCTGATGCAGGCCTTCGCCCGCCGCTGCGCCGCCGCCGCCCGTAGCCTCCGCGCCTGAGGTCGCGCCCGTGACGGCGCCGCTCACCTCGGCGTGGCGCTCGGCTGCCTCCAGCGCCAGAGCCAGCTCCACCGCTTCCTTGTACCGAATGTTTTTCTCGGCGAAAATTCGAGACCGCATTGCCTCGTTGGCTAACCCCGATACGAATTGATCGCGGAGATTCACCTCTAAAGTTGCACCAAAATTGCACGTGGTGGCAAGGTGCTTGAGATGTTGCAAGTATTCCGTTAGAGACTCGCCGACATGTTGCCTACGTAAGCGGAACACGTGGCGCTCGGCGATCTCCGACCGTTGAGGTTCCAAATGATCCGTTACAAGTTGTACCAACTCAGTAAACGTCTTCGATTCCGGGTGCGCCGGGGAACACAAATCACACATTAACGAATATGTGGCTTCCCCGACCACGGTTATTAACAATGACACGCACAATTCCGTCTTGATCTCATTGAGCAGGATATATTGTCTCACACGTCGAACGTACGCGGGCCACTGTTTAGAACTTAGGTCGAACGGTTCTAGCTTACCAATTGGCATTGTAAATTCGAAAAACTATTCGCTTTGTATATTTTTACACACGTAAATTCGCCTCGTCGCCAGTGGAACAAACAATGAAACAGCGAGTCGGAAGCTGACTGGTTTATTCGTATAGGTTGCCTACCCACATTAGGAATCACAAATATATTATACCCTACAGATTTAATATAGTACATATACAGAACAAACATCTATGTTTGTCACACAAACGCTTGTCCCGAGTGGGAATTGAACTCACAAGCTGAATTGGTGTATTACACAAATATAAATTACACCGAATAGTTAAATACTATACAATTCTATGATTTCTTTCAGGCTCTGGCTCATGCCCTGATTGCAATGTGCCCCTACGTCGGAGCAACTACCGCGTCCAGCTATTCGAAGACCCAATGGTGGAAAAAGAGATAGACATCCGCAAACGAGTCCTTAAGGATTACAATAAGAAAGAAGAGGATTTTGCAACATTACGAGAATACAATGATTATTTGGAGGAAATTGAGACAATAATATATAATCTAACAAATAATATTGACATTGTGAATACTAATAAACGAATAGAACAGTACAAGAAAGACAATAAGGAATTGATAATGAAGAATAAGGTCAAAATTGGTAAGAAATAATTAGCTCTCTTTTAATTTTTGTTACAATGGTGACTGGATGAGTAGAAGGCCTAACTGATATTAAGTATATTCCTCTGCCTATAATAACAGCAATACAACGTCATTGCACCCATCATCCGAAACAGGTTCAATGACTGGTGTAATGTCACATACGGCGCATACATTTACCTCCAAAATAAACAGGTTTAGACACTTATACCCCTGCACTAGGATTCCTTGTGTCGCAGATGGCATGGGCAAACAGACAAAAGCGAAGACAGGGCTACTACCAACTAAACCGCGGAGCCGTCACTAACTTAGTCACGAACATGGGCAGCGCGGTTGAGACACAGGCACGACCAGGCGTGGATATGGCGCGGTACGACAGTACCGAGTACCTCTTTATTCCACCGCCATTTTGTCAATTTGTTTCTAACAATAACATGTTTTTTTTTTTTTTTTTAAATTCTATTTTTTTTTTTTTTTAAGGGACTTTGGTCTTTCATAAGACTATGTCAGTCCCATCGGTCACTCCATTTATGCTTCTATGCGCCCTGGACCAGCTTTAATGTAGACCTATAAAGTATGATAGCTGCATCAGATGTCTGTGCAGCTAGCACACTCTGGAATAGGCCCACATCAAGCTGGCTCACTTTTAACCTTTTAAAAATGGTGTCCCTCAACGACCTGGTCCGGGCACATTCCACTAAAAAGTGATAAACATCTTCCCTGGTGCTACATACATCACAATTGGGATTATCCATTTTCCCCATTAAATGTTTAAAGCTATTCAATGGCATGTGCCCGGAACGCAGCCTGTGGGCAACAACAATTAAATCTCTACTTAGTCTAATATTTGTAAACCATGGTACATGAGGAGGTTCACATTGCATTGTTCTGTACCAAATTCCCTTCTCCCGCGAAGCAATATCAAAGTATTCCTTCCATTTAACACTTATTCGTTTTTTATATTTGCTTAATAATTCCGAATATTCAGATTTTATAAAAACTTTAGTACCATTTGATATTGCTTGTCGGGCCAGGACATCTGCTTCCTCATTTCCACGCACACCAACATGCGACGGTATCCACTGGATTACCACGGATGCTCCCTCAGATATAAGCATCAGGACTTTACTTAAAATATTATAGGCAATCGATGCACCTCTGATGCCAGAGGCGCATCGAGCCAACAATAACATGTTGAATCCTAACTTAGCGTAATCCTAACTAATATCATAATGCGAATGTGACTTTGTTTGTTTCCCTTTCACGCCTTCGCTACTGCAACAATCATCATAAAATTTTGCAAACACATTGTTAGGTGTACAAAAATTCATCTAAAGGGTATTCAAAAATATTAAACGAAATTCCGCTAACGTGAGTAAAGCCGGGGTCAAAAGCTAGTAATATTGTAAATGCGGATGTCAGTTTATTACGCTTTCACGTTTGATCGATCAACGAATTTGATGCAAATTTTGCCTACACATTGTCATTAAAACAGAAATGCGCCTTAATCTATTCCACAGGCAGGGAAGAAGTGGAACTTGAAGAGATACTTGAAATAGAGAAGCAAATGGAGGAACTCCGTCGAGCCGAGATCCAGCGGTTAGAGCAGGAGGCGAAGAAACAGAAGATTAGAGAGAAGGAAGCGCTTATAGATGAGCTGATGTTTGCTGACGGGGATGCCAAAGATATATTAAACACGTTTGCACAGACTATTCAGAGTAAACAGGAGGAGGTGTTACCGCCCGCACCAAAGGTACCTTTTTATTTATTTAATTATCAACCCCAACGAAAAAGAGGGGTATTATTAGTTTGTAGTATGGGATGTGCGCAAGGAGATGATCACTTTTTAAGTACCATCAATATGCACCAAAAGATTTGAATCTATGTTTATTGTGCGTACTGCGAGGCAGTGGAATGCTTTGCCTGAGTCTGTGTTCCTGGCCATTACAAACTGGGAGTCTTTAAGTGTAGAGTGAATTTTCTCTTAGACAATCCTGCTCCATCGTCGGCCGCATCTCCACTTTCCATCTGATGAGATGGCGGCTAAAAGCTTGGCTATCTTAATATATAAAACAAGTCGGGTTTGTTCAAACACTGTCGGGTGTGGTATGTGTGTCCGTCCTGAACAGCAGAATAACTATTAAAACATTGGAAAATTTACAAAAAAAATAAAATAAATTTATCTCCGTATCCCGAGAACAGGAACTATGCGGGTCAAAGCGCGGGGCGCAGTAAATTAATAAAAAAAATGGATAAAACGCTAAAAATTTATCTGTTACAATCATCTGTTACAATTTTTGTTAGTTTTAGTTATTAGTTGGTTTTTAATTGTACCCATTGTATATTACTGTACACTTGTGACATAAAGTAAAATAGTCTCACTCAAAAAATTACGCTCAAAGAAAGGGTGGTCTGGATGCGCGAGGGCCGTAGCAATTGATACTCTTGCTACGTGGTCTTTTGCGACCTGTGAAACAGGAAATCCATGTGGAGTATGAGTGTGTAAAAGTAATAACTCAATTTTCATATTTATTGTGTTACAGGTGACACAATTCTCCACTGGAGTGAAATTCACCAGGGGACTGGGTCCGGACTCCATTCCCGTTATAGAAGAAGGACCATTATATAAGTACACACCCCCGCCTGTACCAGACCGGATTGGTCCCAACGCGCCTAGTCTACAGGATATTGTGAACTTAGGATACCTGCAACATGTCAGGTTAGTATTGAAATCTCATCAATTAATAGCTTCTGCATGCTTTTGCCCCTGAGAGGCAAACATCCAGTAGCATTTTTTATAATAAAGTACAAGATGACAGTGAAAAGGGCAATGCTGTGCAATTTGGGTCTTTTCATACTTCAGTACTGTACTGTAGTCATTGTGGTGTTGTTTCTGGGCGACAGTAACCACTTAACATCAGGTGTACTGTCACCTTAAACAAATAAAAGTTCACGAGTGAATTTGTACTAATATTATGACTTTTATAATAAGAATAAAACCGCAAACAGTACCTAGATCAAGCATGCATACTAAAATGCTTAATTTAGGTCCTGTTTGAGGTTGTATTCTGTCTATAACCGGCCGATTATGGATAATCGAGAGTGTGGCTTTGATCTACTACAAAAGCCCAATCTGAAATAGTAGATTTTTGGTCCTTGGATGTACTGCTTTCTGCACAATGTTTATCTTCACCATTTTGAGAGGGCATATTAACTCTTCCAGTGAAAAACTCATTGAAAATTATTACTAACTGTCTAAACTTTTTTTTAAATATTGTTCACAGAGCAGAAAACGAAACAGAGAAAGCTGGTGGCTACTCGTCCACACTTCCTTGTCTCCGAGCATTGCAAGATGCTCTGGCTGGCCTGTACCATGCCAGCTGACCGCTGCCCAATGCAAACGAAATTATTAACATCGAGTAGCTAACCAACTAAGCTGATTGATTGTGTTGCCATGAAACAAAATTAATATCAACTTTGACAGCTCTAATATTATTCCTGTCCTTACTCCATATGACAGAGAACGAGAGGATAATTTGGTCTGACAGTAATAGAAATAGTACCTTGATATTAGCAGCTAATTCATAACTTATGTAATCTGTGGCAAAAGTTATGATTAATTTGTGAAAAGGTTGAACGCCGATGTAAGGGTTATGCACACGCGGACGTACGTTGGTAAGTGAAATTTAATGTAATGTGAATATTTTTGATAATAATTTGGTTTAGCAAGCGGCAGTGGGTGCTGGGAAGTTTGATTAAATATACTAATCAAATTGGAATTAATTGAAATTGTATGCAGCTAGATCAAATCCAGTTTATGTTTGTGGTGATATCATTCATGTGATTTTTAATTTGAAAACGCTCTTGCTTTGTTTTGAGCACTTTAAGATGCCTAGCAGAAGTATTATGCTTGCTAATGTCTTAAGTACAAGAATTATCAGAGCAGGTAAGCTGGAAGGAATGAGGTTAATATTTTTAAATTTAGAAAGCACCCGGGTTAGAAAAATTGGAATAAAATAATACAAATCTAAAATGCCTGAAGTCTATTCGATATTGTCATAACAAATTCAGAACGCAGTGAATTCGATATTGTCACAGATTACATAATTATTGTCACGGATTAATGAAATAAATTCTGAAAACGATATTGTCACGGATATTATATTACTGTGATAAAAGACCAGTGAAATAACTGTTTACGTGATAACTGTAGCATATGTGACGAACAGGCGTGATACAGATTTTGTTCTACACTGCGTGTCTGGTATGCTATGGTATACAATTTTATGCCTAACCATCCTAATATCTCAAGTTTGTTGGCAGCAATTCATCGTTTTTATTGAAAGAACTTTTTGACAGATAGCGTTGTTATATCATCTGTTAGTTGGAGATAGGAACTTGACTTGAGTTCAAACTCGGTGCTAAAGGTTCGAGATAAAATAGCATTAGTTTTATATTAATTTATCTTGCGAGAAGTAACGCAACAAAAACTGTTTCTAATTTAAAATTGTACAATGCGTCAAGTGTATAAGAATACATTAATTTTATTTGCAAACTAAGAGTAAAGTAGGTATTATGTTATTTTAGTACATATTGCTAACAGCAAAACCCTATAATCAATTAACAGGTGACTGTAAATAGCAACACTGTCATCTGTCACAAATTTTATTGTTCTTTTTGACAGATAACAATGTTGCTATACCCACGATATTTTGTTAGTAGAATAAAGGGCTTGGTTGTCAGTCGCCTTTTAGTATTGAGTATGAAGGCAAAGTTAAGTTTACAGTCATGATTTATTTTTATATATTTATATGAACCGTACGATTACGTAGCAGGGTCCAATCTAATACAATCATTTTGAAAAGGTACTTATTAAAGCACATATTAAACTTTTAACCGCCAAAAATTGTTCTCAGAACTTGCCTCGACCGACGATATAAAAATATTCTTAACTAATTATCTTGGCTTGCAGAATTAGCAGCAATTGATAAACTTTTGTTGATATTTGTATCACTGTCTTGTTTATGAGATGGATGTTTTTTTTTTATGTGAATGAATGACGGAACGAGACGGGGATGATACGTCTCATGCGCATGTGATTTCACCGGCAGCCACACCCTTCCACCGGAACATAGCAATGCGAGCACTACTGCTTGGCGGCAGATTCCAGGTGTGGTGGCAGTACCTCTCCGGATCAACTTGGCACAAGTGCTACTGCTACTTTTGCTGTTACTTCCTCCTTTAGCACCACGCAGGGGGTACGTGTAGGGAATCAAAGGGTACACACCTACGGACGCGAGCAACTAGACCCCCTAAAATGTGTCTTATATTTTAGACCATGACAGTTAAAGAGTTAGTTCTTAGACGCAATTTTTGTTGGATTATTTTTGTAAACTGTTTCGTGGAACCCACATGGTGATAAGTGGGTCATTGGGTTCTGCCTAGCCTAAAGGGGCAAGGCGTGTATCTATATATGTGTTAACACTTGTTACAATTCATGTCTTAGGATCAATAATTTTTAGACATGTGACATCTACCTTGGGATTGCCAGTGAAGCCCATTCACTCTCCCTTGTCAAGAGTAGGTTTGGGAAGTAAAGATGTACAGTATGGTACTGGTTACAAAATTAATTATCCATAGATAATTGGTATTTGTTTCAAATTGGACGTAGTTATGCAAACAGGAACTAAAACACAGAATGTTACATTCGAGATAATTCAGTTTTAAAGAATAAACTTGTGTAGACCACAATATGGGTTAGTTCCCGTGTGACCTACTTATATCTATGCTAAGAGGCGTTAGTTGGCCAAAATCTTTTTTGAGCATATAGACACATGCATATAGAAATATGCTCCGTATGCACTTAACTCCATTTCAACCAAATTGAAGGTTGGTCTGTTTGCATAACTAAGTCCAATTGTTGTTTTGCTTAAATTGTTTACATGCCAAAAATCTCATTAGCAGGTTCTTATGGACTTTGTGTTGAAGTGTATAACATTCCTATGTATAATTTTAGTAACTTTTCGTTGGTGCCGATTTTGTTGATATCGAACCAAACTAAAACTTAATTCAAACTGTGTTTTTGAAGTGTCTGGTGGTCGAACCATGCCCTAGCCTTGGTGGTCGTTGTCTAAACGAGAGATTTGAGTTCCTAGTTTTGAATTTTGCAGCTTGATTGACGCAGCATCTGTCAGTATTGCCTTTTTTTCCGTGGGTAAACCTTCATCGGTACCCGACCCCCCCTTGGGGACGTTGGACGGGTTATGCCGGATTCCTACCGGCTAAAAGCCCCACGGTCCCTTCTAGACGCCTATTGCTGGGGCTACGGGAACGGCTTGCACTCTTCCGCGGCATCTGTCAGTATTGCCTGCCGCTTTATATTAACAGACTTATAAAAGTTATCAGATGCATTTTTGCTTAAGTTGCTCAGGGAAGACTTGCAAGCCGCGAATTCCACTCCCTTGCAGTCCGGATTAAAAAAAGGACTCAAAAAGTTTAGTTAAAATGTTTACACGTGAGACCGGGCCGGATATAGGGTCCCTGTTTTAATAATAAATTTTAGTTTAGTTTGATGCCTACAGAATCGACAATTGTTTAATTTGGTTTTGTCAGTATTGTTGAACATGTATATATAATAGCTTTGTAAATAATTTAATAATTACTTATTAATAATTGTTTAATTTGAGTACTTGTAATTTGTTGTTTTTTTTTTTTTGTGATAATAAAGTAGCTAAGTGATTTTTCTTTCTGTGTTTTATTGCGGAATTTAATTACTACGTACTTTAAAAGTTTTGTATAATATATACAAAGATATGTTTAGAGCTGAAAAGTTTGTTTGTTTGAACGCGGTAATCTCCGCATCTACTAATCGAATTTGAAAAAATATTTTTGTATATGATAGCCATGTTCATGCGAAAGGCTATCGGATATCTAGTATTACACTAAAGTTCTTGGTTACCCTCAAATATTGATATTTGTAAAGTAAGTGGAAGAAAAAGCTTGGAATCAAGGGCGGCCTTTGATATTGCGAGGCTCCGGGCAATAGATCTTTGTGAGGCACTTGCCGTATGAGGAATTTAGGTGAGTTGGAAGTGTACAGGGCTCCTGGTAATCAGTCAGCATCCTCTTAAAGACAGCTGCAGTACATCAAAACAAAAAACGGGTTGTTCTGCGAGGGTGCGAGGCCCTACAAAAGCGAGGCCCCGGGCGGTTGCCCTGCTTGCCACCCCCTAAGACCGCCACTGCTTGTAATATCGAATTGCTTTATCCGCGTGCGCTGGGGCTAATTTTATATAAATACCTTGCACTATAAAGATAAATATTAAGTCTGTTCTTAGCGATTCCTTTGAGTTATACGCATGTGAAATCGCGGGGTCCAGCTAGTCAATATATATAACACCATAGCTTATACATCTAAATTACTTGTATTTACACTTTAACTCTATGTATCGCAGTAAACTTGAAGCATATGATGTTACGTCTGCGTCTCGGGTGACGGGCGTAATAAGATGTGATCTGGGTCTTCTCTTACTGGTCGGGTCGTATTGCTGTTGTTATGGGCGAAGGTAACATTAGGTATCCATTTGAGGATCTGTGTTGCCCTCAGTCCTTACACAATGTCCAACAATGTTCTTTTACCTGTACGGGGAAAGATCTCAATATGGCAACAGTAATGCTATTGAGGTAGCCAAATTCTACAAAAGCCTTATTTAAGTTTGGAATGTTGACTCGAAAGAAGAAGAATAGATGGGTAGTATGTAGCTATGTCCAAAACAGCAGTTGACCTTGTGACAAGTTCGTCCGCTGAAGTTGATTTTCCTCACAGTTCAGTTGGTTGTCTCTCCCTTCTGCGCTGTGGGTCGTGTGTTCGACTACGACCCAGGACAAGCATTTGTGTGACGAACATACATAAATGTTTGTTCTGTGTCTGTGTTAATATGTTTTACATTTAAGTAATCAGTTAAGTATCTAGTTTCCATAGTACCTATCCACTTACTATGCTTAGTTCGAGGCGTTGTATATAAAGACTATGAATATAATATATATAAGTACCTACTGCCACCAGCAGTGGTGTATTAGCATTGCTGTCTTCCTGTGGAGGGGTGTCGGTGCCGGTGAAATAGCAGACGCATGTGACGTTACTGCGCCGTTTCAGACGGGCGCGAAGTGACCCAAGGACGAGGTCTTCTCATACCCCAGAAAGGGTCACTTTTCCAGATTCACTTTTCTGTGGTTTATAAGCGGCAGTAACCACTTAATATCAGCTGGTTTGGTTCAACTGGTTTCGTTACCTTAGTCACAAAAAAACTGACCAAAACTCCAGTTGGTTGTAAATAAATTCCATCACTCTAGTTTAATCCTAGCATGGTTAAGTATAATAGGGTATATATACACTGACATACAAATATTATTTTACGATAACAAGTAAAAGTGCCGACGGAGGTACTAAAGTATGACAAATAGTGTGCACTTTGACTGCGTAAAGGCTAGTGCATTATGAATGCAACAGGAAAAGTGCAAGAAAACTGGTTATGTGGTAATGTATGAATCCACTCGAAATGATTTTACATTTCTGCATGTACGGGCTTCCAAATACCCCATTTTTACATCCAAAGTGAAGGGAACCCTTTTACTAAAACCTATCTACTACTATGGAGGTCCATGTAGGATACTTAAAACTAAATAATCAAATTTATCGTATCGTGTCGTCAATCAAAGTCGTGGTCATGCGTTAGTCTCATTAAAACTGGAAAATGACTACACCGAATTGCTTTTTTTTTGTTTTGTTCACATCGTTATTATATTGGCTTAGGAATAAAATTGAGAAGAACCCTACTTATCGAAATCTAAAATATCGAAAAAGATATTTACAATCAAATCAATTTATTATTAATTAGGTGGTACGAAGTTCGCTGGGTCATAGATGATTAATTTAATGTGTGTTAATGAATTTAATTTAATGTGGTTCAAATGTCACTGATGTTCATACCAGTTGGCATGTTTTTAATCTATTTTATTTCACGTCTGAGTGGCGCGGTGGTTGTGTCGGATAGCCGTTGCTCGCCAGGTATTACCCGCGCAAAATTACATACCAAAACAAACTTTTAAAAATGTATTTACTGATCGGAATTGTTTGGTATAAAAAGAGTTTTTATGATGCAAAAAGCAATACTTAGTTTCATTTAACTAAATAATAATAATTTAGATAGCCCGAAAAAAGCTTATATATATTTTTTGAATATTGTGTGTTAATGTTAGAAGATAAACATATGTAGCATTGTTACAGTTTAAAAAAAAAATAGTATAATAATAATTACAAAATACATTATTTTCATAACTAGCATATTATTTATTCCACCTTGGCTTAAATGGGCAATGCCCTTTTACAGTAGCTCAACTTGTAACATGTAACAACAACACAACATTAATTTTATTGTATAAAACTATGTTAAAAAATTTTTGCATTGTAGTATTTTTTGAATTCGAATATATTGTTTGTTTCTGGCATAACATTGTAATAGTGTATGAATTTATAACAATTTTTTTTACATAACCAAGTTTTACACACTAAGGGATGTAAGTATTCAAGTTGGTTTCTTCGCTTCTTAAATCAGTAACTTTGGAAAGTGTTTATTATATTCAACAGATGTCGCAATGTTTGGTCACAAAAAAGTCAAACACAAATATATTTTATCATCATGAAAAACACCTTTACATTCCCATAGAACGGCTGAGCGAGCGCAATGTTTGTGTGCGTGTATGTTTGCTCGTCTATAATGCGACGGCCACAGAATAAGCGACAGTTTCTACCAGTTTACGTATCTGAGGTCATCCGTCCCAGTAAAATATTCAACGAATACCTTTGCAATGGAATTGTTTGAATGAATTGACTAAGCTTACACAGAAAAGCTATAATAGAGCTTTATTTGTTGCTTAGTTATGTGGGACTAGCTTTTGCCAACCTCACCTCACCCAGGTTGCCTAAGTCTACCCTATTGATATTATAAACTGACTGGCCTCATAGCGCAGTAAGTATTAGCGCTGCCTTCTGCTCTGTAGGTCGTGGGATCATTCCCCTCTCTAAGGATAAGTATTTGTGTGATAAATTTAAAAGTTTCTTAAAAAAATTATTTGTTTAAAAGTTTCTTTGTTTGGGTCTTAATATGTATTAAAAGCGTGGTGGCCCAGGGGCATAGACGCCGACTTTCAATCTGAAGGTTGCTGGTTCAAACCCACACGTGCACCAATGAGTTTTTCTCCACGATCCCAAAACGTTAACGGAAAACATCGTGAGGAAACCGGCATGTCTTAGAACCAAAAATTCGATGACATGTGACATCTACCAATCCGGATTGGGCTCCCGTGGTAGATCAGAGCTCATTCACTCTCAATTATCGAGAGTAGGCCGGTGTCCCTGCAGTGGGAACATTACAGGCTGATATGGATGTATTATAAAGTATTATATAATTTTTCTATCACTTAATTAGTTCCCATAGTACAATCTATGCTTAGTTTGGGTAGATGGCGCTGTGTGAAATGTCCATGAATATTTATTTACTATTAGTTAAAGCTCTACAGTCATTACATATAGGTATTTACTCTTACTGCTTCAAACGTGTTTTGCTTTAAAATATTTAAACTTAAACCATGAAAGAACGCTAATATTCTGTAATCTCACGCTGAAATGGAAATTATTTTTCAGAAGACACTTTTGCTTTGTTTTAAAAGGTTCTGTACTTACTTTAAAATAACAAGAAGGCGGTTGATGTCCATATCTTAAAAATTGTCTTCTAGTCACTAGATGATGACTATGGTTTGTACCACTTTTCTTTAAGGCTATTTCTAAAGATGACCATATCTGAATTTGACCACTTCGTGTACTGTCCGCTTTGTGTACTGTACGCATAATCAACTAAGTAGTACTCGAAAATGTAAATCTTGTACCGCAATACCTAATTCTACATTTAATACCGTTATAAACGACAACACATTTTGTAGTTTTCATGGTCAATTTTGTCCACTGAATATTTTAGTTAACTCACTCCATTACAGAATCTTAAACCAACAGGAAAGTTTCAAAACCAGAAAGAAACGGTCAATCTTAATTTTTGAGTTTTAGTAGTAGACTAACGACCCGCCCCGGCTTCGCATGGTTGTACAGTGTGTGACGTAGGTCGTAATACAATTCCATAGTAACGTAGTAGCACTGATATTATAATACTAGACTAGTATATCTCGTATGGTTTAGCCAGCATTAACAATATAAGCGCCCAAAATATATTTATCTGCATGTATTCCGGAATAAATCTCTAAATGTGAAACCCGTATCAAACGGCGTGGTTTATAAGAAGTTAGCGAAGAAACAGATATACCAAAACAACGACTTTGCTTTATACTATTTAGAGATTAGTAGATTCCGCCTTCATAGTTCCATAGGCTTAAATAGATAATAAAAGATGTCACAAGTTCCTATTCTGCGTCAAATATTGTGACTTGAAGATGGCAAATATATCCCTCAAAATGTACTAAGATCAACGGCCGACTGGCTATACTTTGTCAACACCCCCACACTCCAACACAAACACACGCATGCAGACAATTTCTCACAAACAGGTAATTAAAATTGTAAACAAAAATTTTAAGTAGGTTTATCATCAAATCGATGCTCACGTTTGAGAGCAGTTAAGTAACAAGATTGAATTAAGCATGTAACTATAATCAATACAATCAATCAGTACAAAAATATTCCTGATATTTTCCTGTTTCATTCGCTCACCGCTCACGAATTTACGCGAAAAATCGTGGTTTACTATTTACTAGGTAAACAAAGGATGCAACCCGTGATATCAGGGGATGGTGGTATACAATTAGCATGTGGAAACATCGGCGCGCCCGCCCTGGGACACTCTAATTGGCGTTGTGTAAACTCGCCATGTTATCGAAACGCCGAGGGCGGGCGGTGGATGGGGTAGGTTAGTGTGGAAAGTCCCTTTTTATAATTTTATTTTTCACCATGATTCGTTACACCTATCTTATTTTTAACCAAAGTGACGATACGTTATTCACTCTCAATTATCGAGAGTAAGCCAGTGTCCCTGCAGTGGGAATATTAGAGGCTGGTATGGACGGACGAGACGTAGTGAAGGCCCACCTGATGTTAAGTGGTGAAGACCCAAGACGTACCCCGTTGCGCTCGTCACCCGAGACGGGGTTGTTACGTCTCATGCGCATGCAATTTCACTGGCACCCACGACCTTCCACCGTAACACAGCCATGCGAGTGCACCACTGCTTGGCAGCAGATAACAAGATGTGGAGGCAGTACTTCTCCGGACGAACTGTGCACAAGTTCTAATCATCGGACGACGAGACGTTCGGCGGTGTACCACCCCTACACAGTGGAAATCCCTCGGATTCGCACAAAACGGTTTGAGTCCTCCTTTTTAATCCGTACTGCAAAGGAGTGGAATTCGCTGCCTGCAAGTCTTTTTCCCGAGCGGTACAATTTGGGTATGTTCAAGAAAAGAGTGACTAGGTATTCTCTAGGCCAGCGTGTTACATCTCGACCGCATCATCACTTACCATCAGGTGAGATAGCGGACGAACGATGGCCTATTTATAACGGATAAAAAAAAAAACTGCTACTGACTACACTATCTACGTTTATTATGAGGAACTTTTTATAGCTTTTATAAGATAAGATTTCTAACACAAGTAGAGTTCTTTAAAGCCTATAGTTTAAGCCTATAGCCTATAGTTCTTTAAAGCCAATTTTAGGTTGAACTCTTCAAAGTCTGTCTCCACACTTAGCCAACGTTCTGAAACCGCCCGCCCAGCGCGCTAATATTGACTTCTTATTACCGAGCACCGTCTCCGTACACAGGGTGTACTTACACGACACGTGATTAGATGAACAAAGGATTATAATGAGGTAAAATAGCTACACTATTTCATGTCATTATAATACTTTGTTCTTTTTCAAAAAATAATGTATATTCACTCGGTGTACGTATATTCCTTTACGGGAATTTTTTTCTTGTTATGAATAATTTTCTGATATTACAATAAGACAATTACTTATTCAGGTGAAGGTGGAATTCTTAATTTGACGAAGACTACAAAAATCTTGTTTGATTCGTTAATGGCTGTTAATGTTACTTTTCAGTTTCTTCCCCTCGGGTTGGTCAGTTAAGGTTGGAGCAGACGTAAACTTAACAAATAAGACTTGCTAAATCATTTATTTATCATAAATTATGTTATAAGAACCACTTGAGTAACAAAGATGTTATTATGTTGTGCTTGGATTGGATTAGCCCTACTTACCGGACTACTTGAGAACTGTGTCTCAGCACAGAATTTCAATCAGATCATGAGAATTTACTGTAATTTGACATATCTGTGTGCATGTACAATAATGTGAGTAAAGAGCTTATGTTGTACGTTATATATCCACGAATATGTTTACTTGTGTGTGTAAAATTTGAAAACATCGTGAGGAAACCGGCATGTCTTAGAACCAAAAATTCGACGACACGTGACATCTACCAATCCGGATTGGGCTCCCGTGGTTGATCAGAGCCCATTCACTCTCAATTATCGAGAGTAGGCCGGTGTCCCTGCAGTGGAAACATTAGAGGCTGGTACGGTACGGTAAAATTTTACGTGTCCAAATGATACTTGAGATCTAAACGAATTAATGAGTTTATTTTTGAATTTATCAAAGAAATTTTAGCTCTGTCCACGAAGAGCACCCTGTATCAAGTCCAGCACACGTATCACCGTATAATATGCGTTTTAGTGCAGGTACTGCGATTGTCTCCGATATGAGAACTTTCGAACTTTGTATAATTTCGCAAAATATGCGTACTGCGGGCGTGTAGATAAAATAGAAATTGGATTTCAGATTTCTGCTGTCTGGCGTTTGTTTGGATTCGGTCGAGCCAGCAGGATAGCATCAGATTACCATTTGGTAATATGCTGTATTAAAAATAAACTAATTTGAGTTAAAGTAATGTACATTTTTGTTCTTTATAAGTAGCCTCTAAGATATAAGTATACCACCATCACCAGATATAACGGGATGTTTATTTTTTAAATTTTATGTGTAAAGAAATTTATGTTTTAAATATTCATTTTACTAAAATAACTTAAATCAAATAAGGTGAGGAAGCAAGTAATATTTTTTACAAATCAACCTCATTGGTTGATATGTAAAAAATGTGTAAGAACTCAATATGATTTTAAACAATTATACAAAAACTTAAGAATCCCGGCGGTTTTCCACGTTAAGTTGTAAGTTTCCAAACATACATACATATCAATATAATAACACCCCCCTTTTGGGGGTTACACATATAACTCGAAAAACCGACTTGAAACTTAATCTCTTATTGTAATGGACCATGAATCCTATCATATGTACATCCTATCATATCCGTCTAAACCAGTTCTCTAATAGAAAAGGTGTGTCTAAATATACATAGATAACAAACGCATAAGAACTTCCTCCTTTATTGAAGTTGGTCAAAAAGCGAAAGAGTCCGTTATATCCGTTTATAAACTTAAAACCCACAGATTGACTTGTATCTAAATGAAAGTAAATTATCTTTTGCTTCTCGAGATATTGCTAGAAACTAAATTGCCTCTATAAATTGGATTAACATTTAGGTGTAATCAAATACATTGAGACAACAATAACTGTACATAGAAACTAACTAACAAAGCCAGTCAATAGTTGTAAATACATAATTACCCCGACATTTAAACAATAACCGCTGTCGGCCATATTGTTTTCGATGACGTTTAGCCGCCATCTTGGATCGGATGAAACAATAGCTTAAACAATGGGCCCGTAAGTTGATATGAATGAATGATGCATGCCAATATTAGACCACACAGTGAATACGGGCATAAAGGGGGCCTAGACATCGAATGTTTCGAAACGTGGCGATATAACAACTGACTTTTCACTTTGGGTTTAACAAGAAAGAATTAATAAATACAAATTTTAACAAAAAAGAGCTAGAAAATAGCCTTTTTCTTTAATTGGTAATGCAATAAAATAATACAATGTAAATATTTTTTAAAAATCTTGAATTATATAGGTTTATTATGATTAGTTTGATATTTTTTCTACTGTAATCTGTTAGTTGAATATTTAAACAGTCTATAAGTTATTCGTCGTTTGTTTTCGGGTCTTGGTTGCTTGTCTTGTGTTTCTGTGTTTGTCCATGCCATCTGCGACACAGGGAATCCTAGTGCAGAGGTATGAGTGTGTAAACGTTTATTTATTTAATTTTAAAACTAACATGGTTATGAACATAACATTCGAGTTACCGAGATAATATCGGGAGACAACAAAACTCACAAATCATGGTAAATATCTCGGTAACTAATAATAACATAAATGTCCGTCGCTCAAATGCTTGTCCTGGCTAGAAATTGAGCCCAAAGCCTACAGAACAGAAGGCAGAGCAACTACCAACTGAGCTATGAGATATCAAGATCTGATAGAAGATTGCGAGACGAATAACGCCTGCCAATCAAAAGGCAGCAACAACAGAATTCCGACTTTTTCCCGTGACTTTTATTGCGCTCGTAAATCAGAGTTCCGTACGGAGTAAACAAATTAATATGTAGTAAAACTTAGAATATTGACGTACAAGTTTACACTAGGTTTTATAAAGACAGATGGTTCTGGCTTCTACCGCTGAGTGATAGGAAAACATGGCGATGATTGAAAGCTGATACAAACCAGTATTTTGATAAATAAATAGAACTAGTGTTGGGAACTAGGTGGTATTTCATGTTAACGCAGACATTGAAGTAAGGATTCGTAGGAAAGGTTTTTATACTTTTGACGGCTCCGTGGCTTAGTTGGTAGTAGCCCTGCCTTCGAAGCGAGGGGTCCCGGGTTCGATTCCCGGCCGGGGCACACTGTGTGGTGAGCATGAAGTTTGTTCTCGGGTCTTGGGTATTTGTCTTGTGTTTCTGTGTTTGTCCATGCCATCTGCGACACAGGGAATCCTAGTGCAGAGGTATGAGTGTGTTAACGTTGTTGTAACGTTGAAACGTTGTTTCTGTGTTTAATTAGGATTCACAAATAAACCAATTAATTATTTTTGAGAGAACTAAAAAACTATAACTGGAATTGTTGAAATTTCGACGGTCGGTAGCGACCTCACAGCTCAGTTGTAGGATTCGATTCCCACTCAGGGCGAACATTTGTGTGACCAATGCCCCTTCTCATTTCTAATACTTCTTGTCCATCCAAAGGTTGTCTGTAAGAGATCGCTTTATAGCGATAAGACCGCCCATTGTTTCACCTTTTTATTAATTAATATTTCTAGTTTTAAGCTATTGTTATATTTTTGGTGTGCATTAAAATGTTATCTATCTATCTATCTATTTACAAAATTAAAAGTACTATATAAGTAACCTAGTGCCCATAGTACAAGCTATGCTTAGTTTGAAGCTAGATAACGCTGTGAATAACGCCAATAATATTTTAAAAAAAACATGAAACACTAAAATTGCGTTAGCGATATTTAAAAAACCAAACAAAAATGTTCTATGGAACATCCCTAACATCAAGAATCAGTTCAACGTAAACGCGTTGCGTTCATGTGAACCTGATGTTGTTATTTCGGCGGCCGGTGTTGACGTCTAGCCAGCTGAGAGTCAATTATAAAGGCGTAAAATTGTAAAAATGCCTTTACGACTTTACCTGTCTTGTCGGATTGAATAATTTATTGTGACTACAAAAATGCATCACATATTGAATGCTGGTTTTAGTACTTGTTTTTAGCGATACAACGGCCCATTTTCATAAATTTTCATTTTCATTTTCATAAATGTAACGCATTGCAATTCTATTTTTTTATAAATAATTGAATTGAATTATTTTTTTTTTAAATAAAGAATTGAATACCACCACCAGATATATGTTCGATCCGGTGCATGAATCAAAGTTTAAGTTCATATCATGCTTTACAAACCCCAGTCGGATTGTGACTGTGGACAAATTGTGTCCTAGATACTAAATTAAGGTATCTTCAATACATCAGTAGCAGTAGAACTTGTGCCAATTTAGTTCAGAGAGGTACTGCCACCACACCTGGAATCTGCCGCCAAGCAGTAGTGCTCGCATTACTGTTTTCCGGTCGAAGAGTTTGGGTGCCGGTGAAATCACATGCGCATGAGACGTATCACCACCGTCTCGGTTGATGGACGCAGCAGGATGAGTGCGACTCAGTGTATGATCCAAATCTTATACTGAGTCGCATTACTGTTGTCATGGGAGGGGGTCGCCACTTATCACCATGTGGGCCCTCCTCGTCACGTATACAAATAAAAAAAAAAACTTTATCGTATCTCCAAATATACATTCGATGACATATGTTGATGTTGCATTTTCATATATTCACTGGCAGAACAAAATGCAGCATCAGCAAAAATATAAGCCAGTACCTCTGAGGGTAGAGTAAACAAAAGTATTAAGACAACTTTCTATGAATAAAATAAAAATAGTACAAGATAATATCTGCGTAACTGGCGTATGCCTTATTATATTCCTAATAACAGGAACGTATTAACTTGTAGACCTAAGTAAAGATGGACAGGGCACAAATATTTATATTTAATTTGTCATATGTGGTCTATTTATATTTAATTTTGACTTGTTCTATTTAGTCCTGCACAAACATAAAAAACAAAATTGATGATTGAAATAATGGAATAATTGAAAATGTTGAAATGACAAAAATGGAAATTATTGCAAGTGTCCAACTTGCCATCATTTCCAGATACATAATATGTACAATGTACCTGGAAATGATCCATCCAATGTACCTGGAGTGGCCATCTGCGACACAGGGAATCCTAGTCAGAGGTTGAGTCCTAGCGACCCGCCCCGGCTTCGCACGGTTAGTAAAGCATCAGTGTCGTATCAGAAACTACCCGTGCGAAGCCGGGGTGACTTGCTAGTGTATTATACATATAAACCTTCCTCTTGAATCACTATATCCATTAAAAAAAACCGCATCAAAATCCGTTGCGTAGTTTTAAAGATTTAAGCATACATAGGGATATAGGGACAGAGAAAGCGACTTTGTTTTATACTATGTAGTGATATACGGCTGTGACTATGTATAAATGATATATTGAAATTATTAAACTTGCTCTGACTTGCTGAAGTGTTTTGTATTGACGAGCTGCCTTTCTAACTTTTCTTAGCTCTACCATCCAATGTCTTAAAGACATTTATAGATTATTCATTTGTATCTGTATCGACTCTTTTATGTTATTGTTGTCTGCTTTCGGATATCAAACGTAATTGGCAGTTATATTATAGGAGATTTGTACTTGCGACTTATACCATCCCTATTCTCTTCAGATTAGGGTTACTTTCGCTTGAAATAGCATTGTTGGTTAGGTCAAGCTTTTAGAGGATTTGTATGGAATTTGTCGATTTATGATGTATCATATCTGTTTTTGAGTTTTGATGCCATTTGGAATATCTAAATGGAATCGAATTGGTTATATGCTACCCATGACTGGCTCCACAGCTCAGTTGGTCTTCTGCGTTGTAAGTTTTGGGTTCGATTCCCACCCAGGATAAGCTTTTGTGTGAGGACATAAATGTGTCTTGATTTCGGATATTGATTGTACTAAGGTAACAAAATTATTTTGTCTTCTAGAAACGGTAATAATACTTTATTTCCAAAAAGGTCTTAAATTATGTAGGTTCACACTATTATTTAAAGTAGAAGTATTATTCTAGAAACGGTCGTGAGGATGTTTTTGAACCAAATATTCGATGACATGGGACATCTACCAATCCGGATTGGGCTCCCGTGGTAGATCAAAGCCTCACTCTGAAATATCAAGAGTAGGCCGGAGTCGTATAGTTTACAGAGAATCATTATTGTAAAATATACATCTGCATTGGTTGTAGCTTCACTTACGTAGTTCATCATCCAATCGAGCCTTTAACCTGCCCAGTTAACAAAACCCAAGTAATATCTTAAGAATTCAACGGGGAAATAAAGTATTTTGAGATTGACTAATAACAAAATTTTAATATAATAGTAACGACCAGACATAATAGGCATCACATTATATTTTCTATCCTCTAGGCTGGAATAGATCTAAGTCCACGCGGACGAAGTCGCGGGCACAGCTAGTCTATAAATAATTTAGTAAAACAATGTCAAGTAGCAGCCTTATCTCGCTAAGATTACTCGCAGTTCCAATTGAGCCCGTACATTTGCCTTGCCCATTGAGCTAAATCCTAGGAATTTCATCCAATCCGCTATTTTAGGAGATATTGTCAGTTTTGAGTCATGCAGAGCATTGATACAACTTGATTAGGTCCAAAATGATTGCATCCTCTTGAGTTGATTCTTCTTTCGTGTGAGTAATTGGACCACTTTGGTGTATGGTGAAGAAATAATACAAACGATACGTTTTGTACGTATCATGGTATTCTGCCGCGCATGGTGGCAGAAACAAATGAGCTTAGTATAATACAATTTAGTTTTACAAAGATTGAAGATTGGAGGCAGAAAAACAGCGTGGCTGAGCCACCCCTTATGTAGAATATACATTCTTCACTTTCATTCTTAATTTATCATACCAGATATAATAAATACCGCTTAGTAGTAAGAGCTACCCTTTTAGGACAATGATGTCTCAAATAAATTGATAAAATAAACATAAACTCGACTTGAAATTAAAACACCTCTTGTTAAAACCTTGTTCGGTAGTTAGAAATCGGTTAGTATTTGTGGATCATCCCGTCTGCAAAAATGTTAAACTCAATCGACAAAAAAGAAAATTTTGTAGCCACATTCATTTGAACGTTGAGTTGAGACGTTTCAAAAAAGACAACACGTTTCCTGTATTCTCATGTATACTTAAACATTCCACATTCTAAAGGAAATAGAGTCACATTCCTGGAACTCACCACTATTTCGTAGCCTTAATACTTTCGTAATAGAGCTTAATTTGAGAATTAAAGATCGCAATTTAAATTCTGATTGGTATTGCAATAGTAACATACCTTAAAATTCAACTCTACATTGAAAGTTTAGAGTTTAAATTCATTTGATGGATTGGTATTGACTGTTGCAATTTTACAACTATAACTCTCCTGCCTTTCATCAACATTTCCAGTTTCTTCATCGTCAACTGCATAAGGTTCATAGTAGCATATCATTTTATAATCATCAGCACTATGTGTAATTTCTTTCACCATCTGCCGGCTCGTCTGATCTATTGCAATTACAATTTTACACCGATCGTAAAGTCGGAGAGCAAAATGGCTGACAGGTAATCCTCTATTGTTACGGTTTTTTACCCTCCATGGGTTTTTTATAGGGCGGCTCTTAAATTAGTTATTATGTGAGAGCTGGCAGATTTTTGGAGTGTTATTTTATGCTGTTTTCGTTTATTCTTTCATACATTTTTAAATTATAAATGCATTATTTAACTCTTGTAAATCTTTAATACCTAATTATTGTCTGTTATTATTATCAGTTTTCGGAGACATTTATTATACAATTTTTTTGTGTTGTGATTGTCGTAATATTAATTAACCAAAAAATTTTAATCTTTCATGGGCTGTAAGATTAATATTAAGTGTTATTATATTATACCCTCTAAGAGCTGTTGATTCTGTTTTTAATAAATAAATATATAATAGTTGAACAGACTTTTAAGTTAAAACCTAAAGATATGTTGTGGGTTAACTCACATGAAAATGTAAATATAAAAATTTGCATTGAAACATACAGGCACTTAATAAATACACAAGAGCTTTGGCTGTGACCGTTGTCATAACTTAGACTTACAAAGCTATATTATTATAAGAAAATAAAATGTTTCCAAACGAAAAATGTTTTGTCCTTGAGTTGGTTAAAGCAATTGCTACAAGATATTTCAATAGTGTATTATTATTTAAATATAGATTTCTTTTTATTGCATTTTATTCCAGCTATGTCATTAATTTCATGTTCATAAATAATGAAATAATTAAGGAATTTTTCATAGATAACTATCACAAGTGACTCTTGTACTAACAAGAACACTTGAACTTCGTTTAAATCGAAGCAATAAATCACGTCATAAAGCACACCCTTGTGGTAGTCCAAATGGTTATGATAATAATCTACATCTGTTTCAATTCAGTAAACTCTAAGTACCTGCCGAGTGAGTGAATAAGATAATGTTCACAATTAATTATTCAAAAACACATTATAAGTAATTATACTTGCAAATATTTCATAGTCAACTTGCTAGAAGCTGATTATAAATCTACACTTAGATAATCTCTTGCAAGTTTAAAACTTTAATATATGAGCTCATTTTGCTTAAGTATGCGCGTTTATTTTGTAAAAGGGATAGTGATTTCCGTAATAAATAAAATTGTATGACTTAAATCCCGACTCGATCAGAGTCAAATCAATTTCAAAATAAATGTTAATATTTTTGCGTATTACCATCCTGAGCACACATAAGCTTCGAATTGATGGTAGTATTTTTCTGTAATTTAAATGCTACTACAGGTTCTCGTTTGCCCTTCTCGCTATTTTTACGAGTACCTACTTTACGCTAAAGTGCAAATACAGTGATGACGGCTTAGGAAGTACGAAACTATCATTTAGCAGTTATGTCTGAAGTGCCATGTGACCAGACTTTCTCAAAATTTAAGTTTATTGTATTAGTGTCTTTAAATTCTTTGCGAATCTTGCGAATTTAATCGTTATCAATTATAAGGTTTGAGGTTCTAAAAAATAAACAGCTCTACATTTTGGATCATGCTGCACAATATTTTTTTTTATGACTTGACCGTCTTCCGAAGTACCGTTGAACTGAACGTTTTAAATCCCGTTGAACCTATGCTTCGAGAATGGAATTCGCAAGATTTTTTTCCGTTGTTGTTACAATAATGATGTAAAATGATGATGCCACGCGTGGAGATGTACCTGATGTGCATTTGCTGATAAAGGGAGCTAATTTAATAAAAGTACAAGAATTTAAACAGCAAGAAACAGCGCCGATGCGTTCCAGTAACCAAGATTTCAAGACGCGTCGACACGCGGAATTCGCAAGGAATTTCTCCGTTGCGTTGACAGACGCGTCCGTGGTAAGGGTTCGAAGGATGAACTCGTGCACTGTATTGCATCTACACGCCCTCCAGTGCGACCCTTCCCCTTTACGGAGAATCCTATGGAATACTTACAAACGGCTTTTAGCAGCCAGTCTGGTTTTGTGTTCCAATGCGCGCGGTTCGCGACGCGCTCTCACCGACCATACAAAATATTTTTTCGATTTTCGAATTACGATTCTTTATTCTAATTGTCGACCAATCATGAGTTTCGATTTGAAATTGGAGCGGTTTCACCGCGAGTGAACTTTTTGAAAAGTTTGTTTTAAAGTTTTTTTGAACTTTTTGTGGTTTTGTTCTGTGGTTTCTGTGTTGATGTTTTTATGATTTTGTGGTGTTTTGGGGTGCTTGGAAAGTGACCTTTGGTGCAATTTGTGCAAGATGGTGCTTCTTTGGAGAATTTTGATCTCTCTGCTGCTGCTGGTGCAAGCTGTAATGGGAAATTGGTGGTAAGTTGTAGATACATCTATTGGCAATTAATATTAAAAAAGGGAAAAAAGTCAAAAGCTTTTCGCATAAGCTTATAGGTACCTTTGAGGAATGAGTTTCAAAAGTGCTATGATTAGTAGTTACAGTGTCTTATTAAAACAAAAAAAAAAATGATTTGTATTTAAAAGAAATACTAGACACGGCGTTGTATGAATTTAGTAAAAGATCTTTTACGTAGTACTATTTCTATAATTTTTAAGCACTACTAGTAGAACAACACGGCTTAATAAGTGTTTGTTTTCAATTTAATATGATGTGAAAGTGTATGAATAATGTATGTACCAATTATTTAAGAACAAAGTTTTATACGTATTTCATTTACATAGCCTAGGGTTCTTGGCCAGTTTTTGAGTGGCCTTTGACAAGTTTATTAATTACTTATTTATCAATTTAAATATAAATGTAGTATCAGTACTCTAATGTTCTTACTGGGAGGAAACCGGCCTATTCCTACAAAATAATGAAT
The DNA here is from genome assembly GCA_921293045.1 of Aplocera efformata. Classification (NCBI taxonomy): domain Eukaryota; kingdom Metazoa; phylum Arthropoda; class Insecta; order Lepidoptera; family Geometridae; genus Aplocera; species Aplocera efformata. The sequence continues at coordinate 4,313,025 of OV121061.1, forward strand.
AGGTTCTAGATCTACAGGGAGAGCTGGTTATTCCTAGAAGGCAAGTAGAATGACCCCATTCGATATAAATATATTTTTTCAGCACCACAATCGTGCTATCTACAAAAATTCAAAGTGAACGAAAAAGATCATCATTTACATTTAATTCTTTAAAAAATACTTTGACATGTCACTATTTTTATATTATAAATATGTTTGTCTTATCCAACCCTCCAGGAGAGAACAATCGAGAAACCCCTAATGGAGGGATTCCATTATTTTACGCGATTATGTCGTTACGCAATATTTTTTCAGATCCAATATTATCCAGCTAAAAATGGTATCATTTCCGGATTTAAACTAACAACTTTAGGACTTAAAAAAACAGTAACAACATATAGAATGAGGTAAACTTGAAAAACTGATTTAAAATAATCACAGGAAAATCTAATTTAGCGATTACGTAGTTTGAAATATATTCTTTCAAATTAATCTATATACAAATTCTTGGATCAAACGCTTCAGCTTTGAATATGTTTACATTTTCAAATAATCTGCATAATATTTGTTTAAATCGACTCCCTGCAAATATTCTACAAGAAAAGGATTGTTTTTGTAATTAAAAATACCCACATGAGACAGGAAGTTCCGTAGTGAACAAAGAACCATTCCTTGTGGTTTTTATTACATGTTTAGTTTTCAAATAGGTGTATTGGAACACCTGGGGTGTTCCAATACACCTATTTGCATCATTTATCAACTCAGCATTGCGTGCACCCAAAGGCATTGTAGACCTTTTTAATTAATTCTTCATAATTGTTAATTTGCGACTATGGTAAGTTCAGCCATATTCTTAAACACATGCAAAAAAAGATTATAACCATTATTAAATTAATAATTAAGGCACATTATAATTAATTATTATATTAACACTTAAAATGTAAAAATAAAATAAAACCGTACTTTTTTGTTATAGACATCACAATATTGCGTCACAATTATTTAATATTATTATTATTCAGTTGATTGCGGCTAATAATTTTAAATACTTAATTATTTTCATGTCGTTTTTTTGTAAGTGTTTAACGAGTCTGTCAACGGACTCGTACATCATTAAGAATTGAAACATCATTTCCACGTGGTTCAGTGTCACTTTGATCCGCGGGTTTCCGCTTGCGTACGCGCCGTTAAATGTATTTATACTTTGAGGTGGATTAGGGCTGTCAGAGCGATGCACCTATTGTTCTTTGGATGTAAAATAAGGATGCAAATTGTCTCAATTTGGAGATTTCAGAATAAACTCACTTTTCACGTTTACATTCCAATGCAATTCATATTGTGAAAAGCCCGTTAAGGCTCTGTCATTTTATGTAAATTTTAGGATGTTTCTTAGTTCCGTTGAGTTTGAATGAATGCTGGCTGATTTGGATCTAGGAATAATACTAGTATAAGAAAGAGGTTGATTTTTATGAAGAAAGAGGTTAGTTATTCCAACAACGGAACATAAGACCCAACAACTGTACTCGCATATTACTCTCATTTACTCATTAATGTGTTCGACGGGACATTCCAGTTTCATGCAATGAGATGTTCCTTCTTCAGGTCTAATTGAGACGGGTGTTACTGTATGTGACTCAAAAAAATATGAAAAATTAATGTTTTGACTCTGTGTCTATTTCAATCTCGTTGCTATAATTTCAATAATAAAAAAATAAAGATAAATATTTTTTTTATATTGTGTGGCAGCCCTATTTATTCGCAAAATAACTTCAAACGTTATGCTCCTTTTTGTAAACATGCTAAGCAGTTTGTTAGCGATTTAGTTTTGAGCTGGGGTATTTACTAAAGTGAGACTATTTCAGGGTCTTATACCACCCGTTTAGGTCTTGAGAGACAGTAACTCAACTTTTTTGACAATTTATTGTTTCTTACCTTTTTTCTATTCTTTCTTACCTTTTTTTTGCTTCTTGATCGAGCGAGGGAGAAAAAGATGACTCTACATAGGTACATTGGCAATTGCTGGTATGTATGTAGGTTTGTCTTACCAAAACTCCCACACGATATGTTTAATTGTATCTCTGGTATATATAATATACTTACCATAGATATAACTATAGAATAGCCAGAGATCGAAAAAAAAACTACATATTTTTGTGCCATACACAAATCACAGAGAAACATATTCATTGAGGTAATGACGATGAATTATTATTTGTACTAAAGTTTATGAAAAAAAAAAAAACATTAGCGAACGTAATTAAAATTCACATCTTGAGCCATAAATGGCCTAATGAACATAAGCTTTGTTTTTTTACCTTTTTAACTGATGATATTATGAACCAACAACATCACCGATTTGGAGCTAGCGTGGGAGATCTTAAAATACACGATGATCCGATTCTCATTAAAAGGTCAAAAAAGAAAGGAGTCGTGGGTGTTTATTCAGCTAATTAGTGCTAAAATGGAGATTAATAGGTCATTATGTAAATTTACAGAGTTAAATATGAAAATGGCCCAAGTTAGGTGATGTGAAGGCGTGGAATCAGTCTTAATGCCGATGTGATATGCATTTGATTCTAAATTCAAATACTTTTTTGCAGACTATGCTGATTCTATTGTTTTAAAACGTTCTAGTTTTTAAATCTTTACAGCATTCGTTTCTCTCTATATTATACGATCTAAAAGAGACAGCGATAACTTGGGAGCTGTCAAAGTCAATTATTATTTGGTTGGATAGCAATAAAATCATATTGCATTTGTTTAACCATAGGTATAAAAAAAGCCTTAATTGTAAACTGGAAGCGGAATTGTTATTGTAACTGGAAGGAGCTGGAAGCGGGATTCGTTCTGCACCCGATATCCATTTAATAATTAGAAGTTGAGATCTAGGTTGAGATGTTCGATACCAAAGTTGGTACTTACGCACACTAAAGAAGAAGATACATGTAGGTTTTATTATCAATTAGAATGTTATATAAAACACATACATAAGTTTAAACAATGGGTCGTTAAGTGGCAAATAGCTTACACGTCCACTGTCTAGGTCGATTGTGTATTACATGTGCACTATGCACATAATTTTCAGAAAGCGTCGATACAGATTCCGCTGTAAAATAACAATGAAAGGTGAATTGGCGGTCTAAAAATCGGAAGATGTATGTTTAAATTGTTTTCAACGCCAGTTTCTTCAAGTCTGTTTCACGTTTTCAAAATAATCGTATGTATTTTACAACTACTAAAATCGAGGTTTGTTGCCATCGCGAATCAAATCGATTCGCTCTGGCAAAATAAGGAGAGAAACAGGCACTAAGTCGACCCGATTCAAATTCCAAAATGTTTAAGTTTAGTTTAGCGCTTGTTCCTATCCGAATAATTTTAGATAATTATCTTTATTATGAAGACTACAATTTCTAATTACGTACTACAAAGTTAATCCAGTAATATTTGGACAGCGATAGGTGCACCTAATTAAACGCCTATTGTATAATTGTTTACAGTGACAGATGTCAAAACAAACGGTACTGTTGACTCCATTTAATTAGTACAATTACGGATTATACATTAGCGTTTGTTAGATTAGAGTTTTATGTACTTTTGATAATAATGGAAGTATATCGTGTGATTTGTTTAATATTCATAAATTGATTTAGCGACCAACGAATAAAGAAAATTATTTAAAAACATTGATTTCCTGTCTTATAAATCATTTCAAAACCTCAATGATTTTTCAAAAAATGAATCTTTAAGCAGGAGGTTCTATGTTCCACTGTATTTTTTTATGTTTGTCACTTAATTTTTCCGCCATTTATAAACTGATTTGGAAAATTGTTATTGTATTTGAAAGAACATGCTTTCGATTGGTCGCATAGAATTTTCATTAAAATCGGTTCAATAGTTTGGTTGTTAAATCAAAATAACTGGAAAAATATATGTCATCCAAGTAAACGAAATTGTGTATTTTTCCACTTTGAAAAGAAGAAAGAAAGTCGTTATTTTTCGATTAATAAATCAGTTACTTGTTTTAAAATTATGAAAGACTAGCTATTGCCCGCGACTTTTCTCGTTTACGCATGCGTTAGGCAATCAAGTTATTTGTATTTGTTCATTATCATGAATTGCTATCTGGTTATTTTGTAGGCTATATGGAATCACAATCGTTCACGAAGTTATTGCGTAATAAATATATCTTAAATCAAATTGAAAACTAAGGTTTTCAAATTGATTTTCGAGGCTGTTAACAAATGATTACTATCCATCTATCTTTCTGCTATGTCCTATCAGTATAGTCAGGATTAAAAAGCTAGATCAGTCCTTCTGATAACAATGGAGGGGGAGATGAAACTTTTTCAATTCGTTAGACATTCTGCGAGTGTTTTCAGTTATTTTTCAATATCTATAAAAATAACTTTGCAAATGACAATATCGATCCCGAAACTTCATACAATCTAACTAATAACAAAAGCAATATTTTCTTCTGTCGATTGACTTTTTTCCCGTAACTTATTCGCATTCCTTTTACTTAACCAGCCAATACGATTCGTATAAAAATAATTTATGGTACATTGTTCTGACAATGGCCTTATTTGTTTCTTTTGGGCGACCTCGCGTTTTGTCAAAGTGATTGGACCGGGATAAATCATCCCGGGTTGTTATCAGCATTTTACCTACCGTAGATCGGCTATCCTGAAATAAAGCATTGTGTTTGTGGGTCAATTTTGCGAAAATTTATTCAATATTATTATCGGCATCATCCTAATATTGATATTTAGTAGTAGTAGACTCTGTTCGTCCGGAGAGGTAATCCACACCTGGTAATTTGCCGCCAAGCAGCGGTGCTGTGTTCCCGTGAAAGTTACATCACCGACTCGGGTCTCGGAATATGTCTCGGGTGATGGGTGCATCGGTGTGGTTGGGTCTATTTTATTTTTGTTATGTATGTTTCTATCGAGGTGTAATAATAAATAAAGAGTATTCATTCATTCATTCATTCATTCTTCTCGTACTTCGGCCGAGGAGAACCTAAGTCGTGCAGTTGTTATGGTTAAAGGTAACTTCATAACATCTAGTTGGCCTTTGGTCCGTCCCCGTCCCGTCTAGTCCAGTCACTTTTGAATTTTCCACAAATTAAAAACACAAGGATATTTTTTATTATTGATCCGTGGGTTCACATGGGTAACTTTAACATAGGAAAGCATATAGAAATCTTTTAGAACTAAACCTTAAAACTCCAGATAGTTGAAGCGAAAGGACTTGTCTGTACCTTCTGCTAATATCAGCAGTTTCTTCGGCTTCGATTCAGGATTTCGTACCGGTTACCCAGACGAACTCTGTTCATACAGTTAGTTCTACTGCCAGTAACTAATTATATTTTATTCTGCAATCTTCATTCTCTATAACGGTGTGGCGACATAAAACCCTCACTATAAACCCGTCAGTTTCTTCATTAGACGTTGTGATCCCAATTTACTGATCGTAGCCGGAGCCGGTGGCGGTTACTAGTAATTACTTATCCATATTATTTGACAAGCCTGCGGACTACACAGGAGATATAATATACTATTGATCTTTAAAAGTCGCTGTTTTCGTCCGTTTGTTTCTGCGTCTTCTTCTAAACTACGTAATAGATTTTGATAGGGTTTTCACCATCATCAGATAAGCACTATCCGCCCGGGCGGTGATCGTTTAGTGACATTTGAACTGAAAAGTTCCGTGCTTCGGAGGGTACTTTAAGATGCCGGTCACGGCTTTGTGATATGCCATGTCGGGCGCCTTCGGGCAGCTTGAATACATCGAAATCAGGGTTGTATTGTCATCTTTCTAGGAAGATTGCGTTTGTTCCAAATGTTTTTGTTTCCTAAATAAATACCCCAACAGCTGATTGCTGACCTGAGTTCTCCAAAGACAACTCATATCATATTGCAGAGATTGCATTTTTTTTTGCAATTTCTGCAATATGATATTTGTAATATACAACAGAATTGCAATATTGTCAATTTAGCAAGGATTATCTTATAGTTTAGTTTTAAATTTAATTGTAATATACTAAAGTAAGGTAAACTTGACAATGCCCCTTTATAGTAGCATCAACTTTTTATAAAAAAAAATAATAATAATCTTAAAGTGTGTTCTAACTAAATGTCTGTTTCCATTTTAAATGGCTCAGATTTATGTTTATGAATTTTGATGTGAACAATTTGTATTTTTGACTTAAATTAGACTTAGCCAATGTACTATAAGCTTCCTACGGTTTTAATATATGACTATCAGTATGAGAACGATAGTTTTCGATCTGAAAACATAGTATTTTCTAGTCGTTAATGGTTATTCCCTTAAGATATAGGAGCCATCATAAAGGTTTATTAGCTGAATTTTAATTAAATTAGGGTTTAATGACCGATAATTATTATGTTTACTGGCCGTTAAAGCATGCCTTCGGGGTCTTATTAACTATTAATAAGAACCAGAAAACCTGCTTAAATGCTTGCTTAGGTCATTATTTGTCTAGTCTGGATCTTATGCTCCGGTCGTTCAGATCGTTAGAATTCATTGATTATGTCGTGAAACATTAATTAAGCTTATACACAGTGACTTGATATGGGGAGAAAGTAGAAGAACCCAGAAAAATAATCATTCTCCTATTTTCGTCTTTATTATAATTCTGAGTTTGGATTAATAATGGAATAACAGGAAGTATAATGATATTTCAAATAGTTGACTGACTAAAAAAATCGAATAAATGGACGTTGATTTATTTATTTTATATGAAATTTCTATGCGACCACCTTGGAGGTATACAATTGGCGAATAAATCTCGTAACAATCACAAAAAAACATACAACCAAAATGGATTATTATGAAGTCTGTTAAAAACATGATTGGCCAACTACGCACATCTGTCAAACCTGACCGTTGGCGCCAAAATAACAAGCATACAATCAAACATGTTATTTGAAAAGGGTTCTCAGTAACACTGTAATGTCGCAGGGGGGCTGTTTGACATAAAACACGTGTCCAGCCATTATGTTTGATATCGACTTGAAACTAAGCTGATGTAATGTCCAAAATATTATTAGGAAGACTTGACTGTTATGTAAATAAGTTTATTGTTATAAATTTTAAAACTATTACTTATTTATGAAGATTATTATTCGTGTTACCGTGTTAGCGGCGACGCGGTCGAACGTACAAAACGAGTGCGTAAGAGGGTAGACCGATATGTCTGCCAATGATTTTGCACACTCCACTTCGCAAAGACTTCAGTTTGCCCGGGACCATGACGCATGTAACTGCGTCGAAATATCGGGAGTCAACAAAACTCACAAATCATGGTAAATATCTCGGTAACACAAATAATAATATTTATTGTTGAAAAACGTTTATGTGTAAGATTTCAAAGAGCTGATGACGAACTGGGAAGATTAATAGAATAGTCGATTGCCATTAATAATATTATGTAAGTCTTCTATCATTGTGCATGAGGGACGGACGGAATATACATTTAAAAAACGTAATTTTTAGCCATGATTTACATATTTAAATGTACATTTTTTTTATATTTTTCTCAATTTTAGAAGTTAGGATCGATCTAGAAGTTGTGAACGACAATAACAAGTCATAATACAAGTACTCTGTTTCCAGGTGGAGGGTAGTAATTCTATGGTACTACAACTCATGCGTGGTGGCCCAGGGGCACAAACGCCGACTTTCAATCTGAAGGTCGCTGGTTCAAACCCACACGTGCACCAATGAGTTTTTTCACTTGAAAAATTTATGTGCGCAATGCCACGTTCTCAAAAACGGTGACGGAAAACATCGTGAGGAAACCGGCATGTCTTAGAACCAAAAATTCAACGACATGTGACATCTACCAATCCGGATTGGGCTCCCGTGGTAGATCAGAGCCCATTCACTCTCAATTATCGAGAGTAGGCCGGTGTCCCTGGTACGGAACTACAACTCAGTTGGTTGTAGTTCGGCATTCTGCGCTGTAGGTTGTAGGTTCCACTCCCATTCAGAAAAAGCATTTATGTGGCGAACGTAGATGTTTCTTCTATACCAGCCGCTAATGTACCCACTGCAGGGACACCGGCCTACTCTCCATAATTGAGAGTGAATGGGCTCTGATCAACCACGGGAGCCCAATCCGGATTGGTAGATGTCACATGTCATTTCTTCTGTGTCTGTGTGTCAATATGTAAATAAGATTTTTTTTTGCAAAATAAAGTATTAATCCTATCTAGTTCCCATAGTACACTGCTTTGTTTGAGGCTGATGGCGCTGTGTAAATTGTCCATAAATATTTATTTCTTTATTATCAATTCCTTGGGCTGGTAATAAATGCTTCAGGTTTAGTCTGACTCTAGGTCAAAGCGTTAGTCTAATTCTTCTTCTTCTTATCGTGTCAATGTTTTTTACAAGCTAAATGATGTCGCGATAAAATTTTACCACCTCAACAGCTCTATTGGTGGCTTGGTACAGATCATCCAATGTGCAGGTCGCAGGCCACAGGGGGCAGACAAGTAAATGGGACATGGACTGAACTGGAGCTCCACAATCGCACCCAGTTAATGCTAAAAGCACTAAAAAAAACTACAGCAAAAACACTAGAAAAATATATTTTCGATTTTTTTCACCCCTTTTGCATAATAAGTAGGATAACCATATCATCCTGGGGAACACGGCACATCTCTCAGATTGCGTCGGATTTAATTTGCCGTCGCAATGTATCAAATAACACTAGCTGATACAATCATTTATAACGTCCTAAACATTTTAGCTAGGGTTGACACTTAAAGTTTAAGTCAAAATTTTTAATTTCCTTTGTATGCATAAAAAAGAATTTAAACGTCACTTTTTTAAATAAAACACGTATCAACGGGATTACGCGATCTCATCCCTAAGTTAAGCGCTTGTTCTAACCCTATCCATCCCGTCATGTGGGAAGAACGAGCAACAAGACATACCGAAAGTAGAGCTATGGGCAAATGCTAGTGCACACTAATGTATAAAAGCTAATTATTTATTTTGGTTTGATAATATAAATATGCTTTCATTGTTCAAAAATTGTAATTGGCTACACAAAGATTATTTAGAAATTATGAGAGCTCTTGTATTCAAAGCATTAAATTGTAAAACGCAGGAACGGATTAAAAAAAAATAATATAATAGAAAAACCTTTCGTATTATAATTATTTTTTACTTTAATAAACCTTATGTATAATTAAAATGAATGAGAAACAATCATCACAGACCCAATAGTGGTGATGGTTGTAGTACGACATTAATATTCCTAACTATTAATGTCGTAACACAAGTATTGGAAGACCCAAGATGCATCACATTATTTTTATAGAATATATATATATTTAGTTGTACCTGTAATATAACTGGTACCAAGGTGTCAGTGATGTAACTAAAAAATGGGTACGGTGGCAGTAGATACGTACTATCCCAGACAAAATAAGTACATTCTAGGTACATAGGTACATTCACATCTTCTATGTTTTGCTGATGTTCAAATATTTCCACACGCCATGACAACCCTAAAAGCCTAAGGGCTATTGCACATCGCTGGCTGGCTAATTTGGTGATGTTATACAAGTTGGCTGACTCTTTAGGCCGCCTATTACAATATTGAACGATAGTGATGTACTAGAAACTTTCTAATCAATAATATCGAGTTTAATAGTAATATCTAATATCGAGTAAAAGAAAAAAAAACTTTTTTGACCATTTTACGTGTACGTGTAAATATTTAAAAAATTTAGGCATTAAAGCCTTGAAATGGAAAGTGTCTTATTGTAGAAAAATGTAAGTAAAATTAAGGTTTGAGTCATATCGTATAAAACAATGCAGTCCCAATTATATTTAAATTTCTTTAATAAGAACTACGACCATAATCTTTTAAGCCACATATAATTGTATCTCTAACAATTATCCATGTATCATACTTCGCTACCGTAAAATTAGTCCAATCATTTTTCTTTTATTGCTTCATATTGGCTTCATATATTAAAATCAAACCAGTATTTGAGTTACTCGCACAATGTTATCTTTTATTCAATCCATTCGATTGGACGCTGGCAAAAATACAGTATCGATATATTCTGTTATATCAAAAACTCAACATCATATTCGTATCACAATGTAATTCATCGACACAGCCACCACTGCATGAATATTTAATTTCACCCCTTCGTGTTTATTTATTGGTCGTATATTTCATTGCCAGGGGGTATATGCGTAAAGGTGCGTTTTCAAGACCGAGACATAAAATCGCGATCGGGAACTTTCAACAATCGATTATTGAAAAAAATACGTTTTCACACTCGTTTTTGCACTCAAACCCCTGCACTAGAATTCCCTGTTTTGCAGGTGGCATGGGTAAACATAGAGACGCAAGACAAACATTCATTACCCGAGAACAAACTTTACGCTCAACACAAAGTCTGCCCCGGCCGGGATTTGAACTCGGGATCCTTTGGTTCGAAGGCTTAGCTACCTACTTTGCTACGTAAAAAATAAATATTGGTTTTAATGTTATTAAAAACAGATATATCTAACAATAGATATAAGTAACGTTCTGAGACAGAGGAAACTGAATTGAAATTTATTTTTAGTCGTAATGTAATGTGGGTAAAACTTTGAGACAGCCCCGTATAAGTCTATAGTGACTTAGTTAGACAGATGAATCTATTGTGCAAAGTATTGCCTTTGAGTCTTATGCTAAAATCTCGCTGCTTAAGCAAAAATGTTATTGGACTGTCAACATAACTTGTAAGTTTACGTGGCATCAGTGTAATTACATAATTACATGGGACTCGCGCACAACCATTGTTTATCTGTTTATCTATTGTTACTGAACGGTTTTTTTTTGTTTGAGTTATTCTTCGTCTTGTCACACTAATATTATAAAGGTGAAAGTTTTTATGTATGTGACACCTATGACATGTGTCAAACACACTTTGTAATTCCTTCACGCTCAAACAGTCAACGTATTAACATGAAATTTGGGACCACAATAGCTTATAACCTGGATTAACACAGTTTTTGATCCCGGAAAACTGCAGGTAACGCGCGGCGTAGTTTGTTGTATAAGAATTAAAAGAGGGAAATAAACCTGTAAAGGGAAAAGGTACTTTATAGAACTGAGATTTAAAACCATTATCATCTTACAAAAGGAGCCAGTCAGCCATGGGAAAAATAAAATGTCAACCGTTTTCATAGGTCTATTTGAGTGTTCTGAACCCACATTGTGTCGCGCAAATTTAAATCGGCCTTAAACGGTAAAATCCACTCTATGCACTGTCAAAATTATTGCAGGACTAGTGCTACCCTTGCAAACTTGTGATCACGTTGATGGTAGTGATTATCTACCAAATGAGATTCTGTTGTTTATATTACAACGGTTGTTTGGATTTTGTACAAAGCATAGAGCATAGAATCTATGAACCAATTGGCAAAGAGTATACTGCCAATTGGCTCATAGATTCAGTAAAAAGTATGGGGTTTTCGCCTTGAATTGTGACAGATTTGATATTAATATAATTTATTCTAGCCAATATTTTGTGATATTCATGGTAAGTTATTAATTTCAACTAAAAGGGCAAAACGTGAAAACTACCAAACTTATGAAACCATGATTCAGCGCCGTTTAACTAAGAAACTGAGCTTTCAAATCTCGAATTTATTATACAAAGTCAAACTTAACGTTACGGAACGAAAATATTAGTTTAAAGAAACTTTGCGTTCAGAAACTTTTGCTATTGCGATGTGTTTGTGGGATTTCTTGTTTGAGTTTCAAAAATCGAATCGCTGATAAAATTCAAAATGGCTGACTAAATACGATGACATTTTATTGGTAAAGTTTTTGTTGTCTTTATTCCCTCTGTATTGTTCTCATTTGATCCACGTTTAGTATTTTATTTAAAATTGCAAAGTCTAATTGGTTTACTAAATTACTTTCGTTTTTTTGGAGTATTACTTGTTGTAAATAAGTTTAGTAATACGTTCAACTGTTTATTGTTTTATTCCTATAAAAAATAGAATAAATTGATTCGACTACCATCGAAAAATCTATGCCGCGTTATCTACCTTATATTATTTAACTATACTTTGTGATTTGGAGTTAAATTTTAATTCGTTCACTTAATAAATAGTCAACTTCCGCTTAGTAAATACAAAAAATGACCGGAATTGATCAATAAAAAGGAGAAATAACGACGCCACATTATCAAAAATCTTCAAGGATGGTTAATTTTTATTTTGAAACGCCATCCAACCAGAAAATTATACCTACCCATGACATAATGGGTCCTTTTATGGGAAATGAACCCGTGGTTTTGGGGTGATTTTGAACCGTTATTTTTGGGATAAAGTTGTTATAACATTATCTCAAAATAATTATGTTGCCTAAGTATACGAAGATTAAGTTCGAATTTCATTTAGCAAAAATATTTTTGAAAAATTTTAGGTATCCACTTTCTATGGCCTATGAATACGCTTTCTATATTCTATGTTTTGAGAACTAATCTTTTTGTATAATTACGGCAAAAAAGATATTTATTCTTTTAAAGTAACAATATCTTATAAATATAATTCATAATAAAGACAGTGAATTCTTTATTTTCAAATTATTATTTATTATTTTAATTTTTAAATAACATTTTGGATTTTTGAAAGCTACAAACGAAAGTGGCTCTTTATAAAAAAAGTGTCAGGAGGTAAAATAAATGTTACCTGCAAGTCTTAGTCGTAATACAACAATTAAAAACAATTTATGTACAAGGATAACTTTCCCATCTTCGATAGAGGTAACTAATAAAAGAACACAGGTTTTTTATTTATTTTATAAAAATGTGTAAAAGGTAGACCACCTCTGACTTTGGTAGCTGAAATGAAACGACCGTCATTAATTTTAAATGATGTCAGTGGTTGTCAACAGTTGGGCCAATAACAACTTATTGTCGTTTTTTAATCATTTCACACGATTTATGCATTTTGATTTAGGTCTTCGGATTAATTCAAGATTAATTCGACGTATTTGGAAGTGAGGTCAGTTTGTTATTTTTATTTGAGACAGCAATTAACAAACTGCTGATGAGTAATTTGTTTTCATTACGCGACAAGGGTTCTACGCCTTTTGAAAGAGTTTATGTTTATTTTTGGATAATTACTAAAGAATCAAGATTCAATTGATTACATGAGATTTTGTATAACGCGTATTTTTTCTCTTAATTGGATATGCTGGCTCTCTTAAGCAATTTAGCTCGTATTGTGAAAGGTATTTTTTGACATAAAATCATCAAGTCGACAAAATAAGGTAGTTAACATAAATTTCAATCTGGGCCCGTTTTCATTTTTTACTTACCTACTTGATATTTAAATATATTGTAGAATGACAATTAAAAGCAGATAATTAAATGTCGCCCAAAGACATTAAACTTGAATCACGTTTAATACTTAAGCAGGATATTACTGTAAAAGATCAGATTCAATCTATTTTGTCGTTTTTTTTTTTGTAAATTTTTATCAAGGAGGATGTCAACCCACTGCTTCAAGTTTTTATTGTATCGTTTTAAGCAATTTGAAGAATATATTGAGATGATATCATTTAAGAATAAACTTATGTAGTTATCCTTTAAGTGAGACGGATCTTGGATTAAGTTCAAATAAGACTAATTATGCATAAAATACTCAGTTTATGGATTTTATAAATTATTTAAGTATGGATTATTTTGATAAAAATACAGATAAATAAAAAGATAATATACAATAATAACCATAACAAAAAATTCTCACATAAGACTGTACAATGGGCTGTCTTATTGACAGTAAGCGATTTCTTCAATACGTCAATAATATTTAGGCATTTACAGATTATATGAATCAAAACTATACTAATGACTGAAAAAAATAAAATAATGGGGGACCATATAATAAAAAATATATATTATCTGTTGACTGGATGTTCAAGACCGTTGAGCAAGAATGCATTCAATATAAACTACAGTAAAATGATACTTATTTAGTTGCTGAATAAAACATTAAACCTTTTCAGTAATCCGAAACCAGTCAATATATAAAATTAAATATAATAAAAACATCAGCACTCGATGCATGTGGTCTTTATTACTGATTTTATCACAGAATCGGTTGAAAAAAAAAACAAACTATTATTTGCTGGACTAGAGACGGGACATGTTTTGCTGTAGCCGATGATATGCCGAACAAGTTTAGATTACAAGTAAGTTAGCTTGGAGATTCTATATGTTTTTTTAAGATAAACAAATGATAATGCTAACTAATATTATAAATGCGCAAGTGACTTTGTTTGTTTGTTACACTTTTACGCTTAAACCGCTAACCTGTTTTTTTGCACCAATGGAAAAATACATTGTCAGCGAGTAACATAGGCTATATTTTATCCCCGTATTCCCATAAACGGGAACTATGCGGGTGAAACCGCGGGGTGCAGTTAGATATTTCATAAACTTAGACATGTTCAAAAAATCAACAAACAAATGACTAATCCTAACTACTATTATAAAGTGAGTTTATTTGTTTGTTTTGGTCTTTTGAGAACTACTAATAATAATAATAGGCAGAGTTACTACAAACTGAGCTGTGAGTTCATAAGCAGGATTTCCTTTACTAAAGGCCTAAAGGCCTAAAAAAGCCTAAGAAGGGCCGGGCCGAATTTCAATTTATTACCGAATCTTCGGCCAGCTAAGCTGCCATATCTATACATGAGTGCTTCTGGTGATACGTAGGAAACCCTATACCGATACGTTGGCAAATGTGCATTTAGCCTTAAGTGACTCGTCGAAAGCATCGATACATTTAAATCGAGAGTTTACGATCGACGACAGTTTAAGCGATTTTATATTCACCGTTCGATCGCAGCGATTAAGTTGCTGGCTTCAAATATGTAAATACAGAGGTTTGAGTAGAGTTGTATTAAGACGACTTTCAAACCCTGCTTGGTAACTGTGGAGGTTTGATCTCAATCTGAGACTTCATATTTTCTGTTTTCTGAAAGTTCTTGACGGCTTTGTGGCTAGTTGGTTGTAGCTTCGAAGCGAAGGGTCCTGGTTTCGATTCCCTGCCGAAACACACTTTGTATGGCGGGCATGAGATTTGTCGTTAAGATTGTTGATTGCATGCAACTCAGCGAATCCTAGCTACACTAGGATTCGCTGTGTCGCAAGTATAGGTATAGGTGTGTAAATGTTTTTTGTTTTGCTTTTTTTTTCAATATATGGTTTCCTCACGATGTTTTCCTTCACCGTTTCGAGAACGTGGTATTGCGCACATAATTTTTTCAAGTGAAAAAAACTCATTGGTTCTTGTTTGGGTTTGAACCAGCAACGTTCAGATTGAAAGTCGGCGTCTGTGCCCCTGGGCTACCACGCTCTCAAAAAATGCTATGTTTCAAAAAACAGAATATGATTGATAACTTTGAGTATGGAATCCTATTAGTATTCCATAATTGCAGTGATCCCTTGCTCGATGTAAAACTGTTTAATTGACTTTAATGATACAACATGATTATATATGTTCAGTTTCTTTTAGAAAATCTCAATTTATTCCATCGCATACCCACTAAGCAATATTATCTTCTGCTACTCAATAAAATACTGTATCTGACTGGCTATCCCGTAGACGGTAATCGTATATGTTTATCTGTTAAAGCTTGTGGTTTAATCACTGATAGAATCTCTTTATAAAGGTATAGGAAGCAAATAATATAACAAAATGAAAAAAAAAAAAAAAAAAATTGTTTCTTTTTATGCGGTGGCGGATGGAACGAGCTGGCGCCCCACCTGATGTTAAGTGGTTACCGCCGCCCATAAATAATAGCGATACTCGGATCCTAAAGACCTAAGTCGCATTGCGCAGGTCGGGGGTTTGATTCCTAACCACCAAAAATTTGTGTACACATTTGTAAACATTGGACGAGAATTATGATGGTAAAATTCTCATCGTATGTTTGTCCAAATGTTTTGTTTTTCTCGCATGTACAATAGTATTTTTTTTTTACCTATTTTTTTATATTTTTAACTTTTTTTAAATGTTTTACTACTTAGTTGGTATTTTCTTTTTTTTTTTTTTTTTTTTCGTGGGGTAATGCACTCGCATACCGCCCTGCCACGGGGAGACAGAGCGGTTATGTGGGACTAGACCCACTAAAACCCCACGGTGTCCTCCTCTGCCGCTTAGTGGCGGGAACACGGGAACGTTAACATACACATCCGCGAAAGTTGGTATTAGCCCTGCCTTTGAAGCGAGAGGTCCGGTTCCATTCCCGGCCGGGTCACACTTTGTGTGGTAAGCATGAAGTTTATTCTCGGGTCTTGGGTGTTTGTCCATGCCATCTGCGACACAGGGAAACGTAGTGCGTAAACGTTTAAAAAAAATTATAAGCATATGTGACATTATGATGACTGAGCTATAAATAAACTTGCATTAAAATCCATAAAGTAGTTTTTGCGTGAAAGAGTAAGAAAAATCTATACATCCTCACAAACTTTCACGTTTATAATATTAGTAGGATTTTCCCGCGCATTCCGGGATTTGCGCGGGAAATGTACCTTATATTTTGTCCCCACGACAGGAATTTTCAATCTGCGATATGAAGTTGAGCTTTAAACTCGGAAAGCAACAGTTATTAAGAAGAATGCAGATGTTTGGAAGGCTAACGCAGGGGTGTCACTATTCTATGAACACGAAGCTACCATGCGTATTTTCCTGATTTTAAGTGGTGGATAAATATGCATGGATATTTCACACAGCACCATCTAGCCCCAAACTAATCAAAGCTTGTTCTATGGGGACCAGATTACTGATAAAAGTATTGTTGTACCGCCGCCTATAGACAACCGAAATACAACCCTTCCCCGAAGTATGACTAGGAATAAATAAAGAACGCTTCATATACATCAGTTACTTAACATCAGTTTTGCTGTCAATTCCCGCGGTTTTTATTAGTCTACTAGCTGACCCGGCCACGCGTTGCTGTGGCTAACGTTTTTGTCATATAAACGATCATAAATTGAGATGTGAGCTATCCTATCTTTCAAGTTGGATGAAACTGCACACGGTGTACAAATTTGATTAAAATAGTTAGTAGCTAGTAGTAGTAGTTTAGGAGTCCATCGCGGACAAACATCGTGACACGTAATTTATATATATTAAGATATATTTATACAACTTGCATACACTCACACACAAAAAGAGAGAAAGACACACAAACACATGCACACACACATTCAATGTACGAACTTTCGGCTATATAATATTAGTGTAATATTATTTTGACTTTACGTGTGCCAACCCTAAGTTCATGAATAGAATAGTGCATTGCCGACGCCGAGCACGTTATCGGGCCACAGCAGCGATGCTGCAGTCAAACTGCGAATTGGGTGCTTCGCCAGACTGTCTGCAAAAACTTTCCAAACATTGTTGTTACTTTCTATAGGCTATTACTGTAACATTCTACAGATCTTACGGGGAAATGGCACGGAAGCTGGAATAAGCTTATGGAGAAATATAATACGATTTGCGATTTTTTTGATTTTTTTCATAAATGAATAAACGATTACACACTCATATACCTGCACTAGGATTCCCTGTCACTGGTGGCATGTACACAACACAAACACTCAGGATCCGAGAACAAACTTCATGATCACCACACAGTGTGGCACCCAGCCCTCTCGTTTCAAAGTCCAGCTACTAAGCGAGTTTGTAGTACCACCCCCTGGGTGGTGCTAAAGGAGCAACCAAAAGTAGCAATAGAACTTGTGCCAAGTTCGTCCGGAGAGGTATTGTACTTCCACCACATCTGGAATCTGCCGCCAAGCAGTAGTGGTTGCATTACTGTGTTCCGGTGGAAGAGAGTGGCTGTCGGTGAAATCTCATGTGCATGAGACGTATCATCCCCGTCTCGGGTGATGGATGCAGCAGGATGAATGCGACTCAGTAAAGATTTGAATCTCATACTGAGTTGCACGCATTACTGTTGTCATAGGCGAGGGTCAACACTTACCATCAGTTGGGCCCTTAGCTAGTTCCGTCACTTATTTACATAAAAAAAAGGATTTATCATCACATTATCTCATTACCAAATCAGTCTTGGAAATTCACATCAAAATAAACAAGATGTTAATGAACGTACTGATGAACGTGTTAATGAACCTACCTCCAAAAGTACAGGACATCGACCATTAAAAACAACATTTCCAGCAAATAATAATTAAATATTAAATAAAGGCTTCAAAACCACTTAGTAATTAAATTAAACTTGTTCCTACCGAGCTATTGAGAACAACACAGATTCAAACACAGTACGCCGGCCTAGAATAATGAAGAGTTATTATTAACCGGACATAGCGTGAGGAATAGTTTGTATGGGGAAACCACAGAATGAGTAACAGTTGGTATACCGACGGTTTGAGATTATCTCTTTAATGCAGCTAAACTTGGCCGTATTTGAGCAATAATTAACTTGGATCAACTGGATGCGCGGGTAATGTTGGGACACACTTAAAATATAAGAAGGACTAGAATATATTTCATGGATTGAATGTAGCTTAGCAGAAGTTCATGATAATTATATTGTATTCGAGCGTGGTGGCCCAGGGGCACAGACGTCGACTTTCAATCTGAAGGTCGCTGGTTCAAACTCACACGTGGACCAATGAGTTTTTCCACTTGAAAAATTTATGTGTGCAATACCACGTTCTAGAAACGGCGACGGAAAACATCGTGAGGAAACCGGCATGTCTTAGAACCAAAAATTCGACGAAATGTGACATCTACCAATCCGGATTGGGCTCCCGTGGTAGATCAGAGCCAATTCACCCTCAATTATCGAGAGTAGGCCGGTGTCCCTGCAGTGGGAACATTAGAGGCTGATACGGTAATCAGCAACCCTTTTTCTCTCTTTTCATAGGGCGTGATTTTGTCATTTTGAAATGACAAAATCTGCAAGTCTGAAAGTAGGGCTAAGTACGACGGCTAACTGAGTGTTACTGGAACTGTTCAGACTTCTTCTGCTCTTCGTGTAAGTGGCCAACTTGGTGTCGGAGTTTTAAAGTCACCCAAAGACCTCCCCCTTTACTAGTTCACTAGATAGATAATACTTTATTGCACACCAGATCCAATTACAAAATATACAGATTATACAAAAAGAAAGTACAATGGGCGGTCTTATCGCTAGTAAGTGATTTCATCCAGACAACCAAATGGACAGGATAACATGGAAAACAAATGGGGTATGAGGTGTACCTGTGATTAAAATTGAGACTTTTCTAATATAAAAATAGTAAGGTATATAGCCTATAGGTACTTATTACATATACTATTATACTTAAACTAAATAAAGATATATTTATATACTACTTAGTACTACTAACCGATTAGAAAAATCGGGAGCGATATTTTTACGAGTCCTCTGTTATACTGGTCTTTAATAGTCTGTGCAATGCAAGTCCTGTTCGTGGACTAGTATTGTCTGTCCCATCTCTAGTAGCCGGGGTTCGATTCCGACGGCTTTTGTTCTTCTTCTTATGATATCTAAGTCGCTAAATTGAGTGTTTCTTGTTTGTGGGTTAATTTAATATCGTTTTAGGTTATTTACTTATAAATTCAGTGTTGAATGTATCAACTGCCGGGTACAATTATTACAATTTATTTATTAAGTTCCATTTTTAATTTTGTCCTTTGTTTAGTATTAGACTCTGGCGGAATACTCGCATTCACTACTGCGTAATGCGTTTTCTCTCTTTCACAATTCAAATTATAATGTCAGGTAAAAAATGTTTTTTTCGTTGGAAACCTTGCTGTTAGGTATTACTACACGTTTTTACAATCTATATTAATGCACTACATCAACTAATTGTTGACAACCAATTTTAATATAAAGGTAACTTTAATAAAATGTTTAGTCATTGTTGCAACAATTTAATCACAGTCAAATGACCACGTTATTATTCTAAAGACTTTTTCCAGCGACACGCCAAATACGCCACAGCCGAAAAGTAAAAAAAAAAAGTCATTATAGGGATCTTACCTGCGCTCATCAAAATCTTCCCTCTCTCTCGCACAGAGGCGGGGCAGCATAAGTGTATGATTATAATTACAGGGTTCATGCAAAAGAATGAAAGGCTATACGTTAAGACTGATTGCGGGTTAAAATGATTCATAATGATACACCAATTTCCTGGTTCCGTCAAATCCTTGCAAATGATTTTGGAACATAATTGCTATGAGGTTTCAGATACCGTTTTGCGTATTAGCCTTTATTATTCTCGGTATGTTTTAACCTCTAATTTGTTATAATAAGAGATCAATCTCAATTGCAAATAAGGCTAGGGGCCTTTTCAAATTGACCCTACGTTTAAATTTCTATAGTAAATTATTATCCTACGAATCAAAACAGTCACAAAGGATGTTTGTATGATACAAATGTAAGTCATTAGCCTATTTTTGGCCATTATTCTTTGAGAATTTAAAATATGTCTATTCAGTCTTGTATGTCGAGAGTTGTCGAGCGTGAAGAAGTAACAAACATACACACACACAGAAACACATGATACAAACTTACGCCCTTATAATATAAGTGTGATGGTAGATATTTATTAATAATGCGACACAGTAAATGCCAGTCTGTGTAACAGTTCGCAGTATAAACGTAAACGTAAACGTTTACACACTCATACCGCTGCACTAGGATTCCCTGTGTCGCAGATGGCATGGACAAAGACAAACACCCAACATCCGAGAACAAACTTCATGTTCACCACACAAAGTGTGCCCAGGCCGGGAATCGAAACCGGGACCCCTCGCTTCGAAGGCAGGTATACTACCAACTAAGTCACGGAGCCGTCAATATGAGTGTAAAGTGGGTCACAACGTTATAACCTCATTTATATTATCATTGTTTTAGTTCACATATTTCCCGATTAAGAAAAGCACGATGCCGTTCACTACTCAGTCTACCATTTGTTTACTTAAGACAACATAAGTAGGTACTTTCTAAATCGAGACAATCGGTTGTCGAGTGGATTGGCTATAACTAACCTCACGTGTGCTTTGTTTTGACTGGGAGCTTTTTACTTGTTGGCAATACTGTTGCATTTCAATTTAACCAACGTTACTCAGGTGTCGATTTAGTTTTTTTATTGGGTCATGATTTAGTAGACGTGGCACTGCGGAAATAGGCGCATTTAATATCTCGAAATTATATGCAACCAAGATTTTTTTTAAACTTTTACACACTCATACCTCTTCACTAGGATTCCCATGCCGCAGATGGCATGGATAAACACAGAAACACAAGACAAACACCCAAGACCCAAGAACAAACTTCATGGTCATCACACATGTGGCCCGGCCGGGAATCGAACCCGGGACCCCTTGCTCCGAAGGTAGGGGGACTTGGTAGACGTGGCACTGCGGAAATAGTGCCTATAAATAGGCGCCTTTAATATCTCGTAATTGTATGAATCAAAGTCGTTTTCGTCTGTGTCTTTCTCCGCTAACTTGAACTACGCAACGGCTTTTGAAACAATTTACATTATTATTTTTACGTTTTATTTTACAATAAAAAGCGTTATTGTAAAAGTAAAATTTACAATAACGCGGTTTTAGAATATTTTCAATAGTGATTTGTTGCTTGACATAATTTTCTAATTATAAATTGTTTTTTTAAACCTATAACAATAATATTGACATAATAAAGAGTAAAGATTTTATTTTCTGTAATTTCGTAATGGATATAGGTACTCAAAAACTACTTATACGATTTATATTTTTTAAAAAGTAGATACTTTATTTGCTATAATACATTATCAGCAAATAACAAAGATAAGTAGTATTTTATTTTCTTTACAACATTAAATTTACGAAAATTGCAATAATGAAACTCAATGTATCAAAAATTTGCTATAAAAGTAATTATTTGGCGTGCGCTGCGAGAACTATTATAAGAATGTTGTAATATTTTATGTATCATCATAAAATAATTTACAACATTTTTATAAGTAATTATTATCCATGAGTCCATGAGGCTATTAAAGTTATGTCCCAATAACCGCTTCTTCACTTTATATTGTAAATATATGTGCGCAATAGAAACGGTGACGGAAAACATCGTGAGGTAACCGGAATGTCTTAAAACCATAAATTCGAAAAAATGTGACATCTACGATTCCGGATAGGGCTCCCGTGGTAGATCAACGCCCGTTCACTCTCAATTATCGAGATACCGGTGTTCCTGCAGTGGGAACATTAGAGGCTGGTACGGTAACCGCTTCTTGTTCAACATGGATAAAATCGAAAGACGATGACATTTGTATCATGATATTAATCCTTATCCTTTAAATTATTCGAATCGGACCTTTCATTCGGATATTACGATGGTTATACAAATGCTAAAATTACGATGGTTATACAAATGCTAAAATTAAGAAAAAACTTAAAAACAGCTTAGTGCCCCTTCTTACTCCCTGTAATGTAGGAACAAATAACTGAAATTAAAATACTCCACAACAGAGTCGACGTGTTTCATCCCTCACGAGGCGTTACCAAGACTGCACCTAAATATTTCAGGGGCAGTTTAGCGGAGATGTACTAAATATTATCCCTTTTCAAATGATCTTAACATCGACATCCGCAAAGTAAGGACTGAACCCATAAAAAAAAATAATTATTTAAATGTTTTTCGGGCTATTACAATTTAAAATTTTTAATAAAAAACATCGGGCTATTACCATAATATGGAAAATCAATGCATGCGTTTACAAGTGATGCGCTTACCAACGAAAAGGATTGTTGTTTATATATAATACATATATGGATTTATTTATATTTAAAATTAATGAATTTGAAAACACGTATTTATCAACAAATGTAAACAAAAACTCATTATTTCTATATGCTTAAATTTCTCGTGACATCTTGACAAATGAGTGGCTAGTAACGAGATAGCAGGCAAGTAAAAAGAACTTTGTGTTTCTAAGGACATTAACAGGATATTATTATCACATCATTAACAACAAACAAATTACGTCACTTAGCAAGTAAAAGTGGCAACCTTTATCTAAGAGGATGCTTTTAACAAATCTATATGATTTACTTTCGAAATCTTTATCTATATTTACACGACACTGGCCGACAAAGACTAGAATGTTAGACAAACTATCATAGAACTTCCTTTTCATAGATCCGTGAAGTGTATACAGATCAACCTAAACTGGCCATTCCAGCGTCTTTAAAACACCTTGGACAAATAAGAACCTGTTGATGTGAAATTGTTTGATATACGGTCAAAGTTTCGGGCTAATTTGAATGCAACGGAAATGCAACTTAATCTTATTGTTTGTAAGATTTTAAATTCTTTGTATTTGGACGGCATATTTAATATTTGTATCGAATAATGTAACAACGAATAATTAGAAATATGTAAAAAAATGGCTTCATTTTGTAATCTATACTTAATATAATAAAGAGAAGAGTTAGTTTGTTTGAAAGCGCTAATCTCTGGAACTTACAGTAGGATTTGAAAAAATATTTTTGTATATGAGGAAAACTATAGGCTATCAGCATTACGATAAATTTCTTTAAGTTATACGCGGCTATATCCATATGGATATACATCCTCAGGGCTCTATGTTGCACGCGTCCGTAGGTGCGTTGAGTAGCATATATACATAAATACGAGTACCAAACACTTGTACTCGTACATCAATGATCGTTACGCAAATGTTTGTCCTTGGGGGGAATCGAACCACCTTGCTGAAGGCAAAGCTTCTACCAACTGCTACTCAAACACGGTAAAAATGTAAACAAAACTCAAAATTCAAATATCTATTACAGCCCAACACATCAATTTAATAGTTAACGTAACAGTAGCGATAATTATTTACCTCCCCATCAGATAGCAACTAATAGCTAATCTGTGCCATGAGCTCGTATCGCAAGAAAATTAATTATTTCTCGCCGTTATCTAAACGAATGTAGATTATCCTATGAATATCAGAGTAATGAATACGCGGGCTAAATTACATGAATTATCATTCATCATTTAAATGATATTATCAGTTTTCATTCCACTGATGCCAATCAATATATGATGATACAATCAATTATGAATTATTCCTGTTACCATGACTACGATCACATTTAAAATCATAATTATATAGAA
Source organism: Aplocera efformata (assembly GCA_921293045.1). Classification (NCBI taxonomy): domain Eukaryota; kingdom Metazoa; phylum Arthropoda; class Insecta; order Lepidoptera; family Geometridae; genus Aplocera; species Aplocera efformata. The sequence continues at coordinate 4,337,212 of OV121061.1, forward strand.
TATATCAATCTGCGTTCAAACTATAATATATAAATTATTATGTAATATTCATGGACATTTCACAGCCTTATCTAGCCCCTAAGCATAGCTTGTACTATGGTGACCAGATAACTTATAGAATACATATATATCAATTTTTTTTGGTAAATGCATATTAACACCCAGATACAGGATAAACATATATGTTCATCACACAAATGCTTGTCATGAGTGGGAATAGAACCCATGACTTACACCGCAGAAGGCAAAGCTACCTACTGAGCTATAAGCTACCTACTGAGCTATAAGCTACCTACTGAGCTATAAGCTACCTACTGAGCTATAAGCTACCTACTGAGCTATAAGCTACCTACTGAGCTATAAGCTACCTACTGAGCTATAAGCTACCTACTGAGCTATAAGCTACCTACTGAGCTATAAGCTACCTACTGAGCTATAAGCTACCTACTGAGCTATAAGCTACCTACTGAGCTATAAGCTACCTACTGAGCTATAAGCTACCTACTGAGCTATAAGCTACCTACTGAGCTATAAGCTACCTACTGAGCTATAAGCTACCTACTGAGCTATAAGCTACCTACTGAGCTATAAGCTACCTACTGAGCTATAAGCTACCTACTGAGCTATAAGCTACCTACTGAGCTATAAGCTACCTACTGAGCTATAAGCTACCTACTGAGCTATAAGCTACCTACTGAGCTATAAGCTACCTACTGAGCTATAAGCTACCTACTGAGCTATAAGCTACCTACTGAGCTATAAGCTACCTACTGAGCTATAAGCTACCTACTGAGCTATAAGCTACCTACTGAGCTATAAGCTACCTACTGAGCTATAAGCTACCTACTGAGCTATAAGCTACCTACTGAGCTATAAGCTACCTACTGAGCTATAAGCTACCTACTGAGCTATAAGCTACCTACTGAGCTATAAGCTACCTACTGAGCTATAAGCTACCTACTGAGCTATAAGCTACCTACTGAGCTATAAGCTACCTACTGAGCTATAAGCTACCTACTGAGCTATAAGCTACCTACTGAGCTATAAGCTACCTACTGAGCTATAAGCTACCTACTGAGCTATAAGCTACCTACTGAGCTATAAGCTACCTACTGAGCTATAAGCTACCTACTGAGCTATAAGCTACCTACTGAGCTATAAGCTACCTACTGAGCTATAAGCTACCTACTGAGCTATAAGCTACCTACTGAGCTATAAGCTACCTACTGAGCTATAAGCTACCTACTGAGCTATAAGCTACCTACTGAGCTATAAGCTACCTACTGAGCTATAAGCTACCTACTGAGCTATAAGCTACCTACTGAGCTATAAGCTACCTACTGAGCTATAAGCTACCTACTGAGCTATAAGCTACCTACTGAGCTATAAGCTACCTACTGAGCTATAAGCTACCTACTGAGCTATAAGCTACCTACTGAGCTATAAGCTACCTACTGAGCTATAAGCTACCTACTGAGCTATAAGCTACCTACTGAGCTATAAGCTACCTACTGAGCTATAAGCTACCTACTGAGCTATAAGCTACCTACTGAGCTATAAGCTACCTACTGAGCTATAAGCTACCTACTGAGCTATAAGCTACCTACTGAGCTATAAGCTACCTACTGAGCTATAAGCTACCTACTGAGCTATAAGCTACCTACTGAGCTATAAGCTACCTACTGAGCTATAAGCTACCTACTGAGCTATAAGCTACCTACTGAGCTATAAGCTACCTACTGAGCTATAAGCTACCTACTGAGCTATAAGCTACCTACTGAGCTATAAGCTACCTACTGAGCTATAAGCTACCTACTGAGCTATAAGCTACCTACTGAGCTATAAGCTACCTACTGAGCTATAAGCTACCTACTGAGCTATAAGCTACCTACTGAGCTATAAGCTACCTACTGAGCTATAAGCTACCTACTGAGCTATAAGCTACCTACTGAGCTATAAGCTACCTACTGAGCTATAAGCTACCTACTGAGCTATAAGCTACCTACTGAGCTATAAGCTACCTACTGAGCTATAAGCTACCTACTGAGCTATAAGCTACCTACTGAGCTATAAGCTACCTACTGAGCTATAAGCTACCTACTGAGCTATAAGCTACCTACTGAGCTATAAGCTACCTACTGAGCTATAAGCTACCTACTGAGCTATAAGCTACCTACTGAGCTATAAGCTACCTACTGAGCTATAAGCTACCTACTGAGCTATAAGCTACCTACTGAGCTATAAGCTACCTACTGAGCTATAAGCTACCTACTGAGCTATAAGCTACCTACTGAGCTATAAGCTACCTACTGAGCTATAAGCTACCTACTGAGCTATAAGCTACCTACTGAGCTATAAGCTACCTACTGAGCTATAAGCTACCTACTGAGCTATAAGCTACCTACTGAGCTATAAGCTACCTACTGAGCTATAAGCTACCTACTGAGCTATAAGCTACCTACTGAGCTATAAGCTACCTACTGAGCTATAAGCTACCTACTGAGCTATAAGCTACCTACTGAGCTATAAGCTACCTACTGAGCTATAAGCTACCTACTGAGCTATAAGCTACCTACTGAGCTATAAGCTACCTACTGAGCTATAAGCTACCTACTGAGCTATAAGCTACCTACTGAGCTATAAGCTACCTACTGAGCTATAAGCTACCTACTGAGCTATAAGCTACCTACTGAGCTATAAGCTACCTACTGAGCTATAAGCTACCTACTGAGCTATAAGCTACCTACTGAGCTATAAGCTACCTACTGAGCTATAAGCTACCTACTGAGCTATAAGCTACCTACTGAGCTATAAGCTACCTACTGAGCTATAAGCTACCTACTGAGCTATAAGCTACCTACTGAGCTATAAGCTACCTACTGAGCTATAAGCTACCTACTGAGCTATAAGCTACCTACTGAGCTATAAGCTACCTACTGAGCTATAAGCTACCTACTGAGCTATAAGCTACCTACTGAGCTATAAGCTACCTACTGAGCTATAAGCTACCTACTGAGCTATAAGCTACCTACTGAGCTATAAGCTACCTACTGAGCTATAAGCTACCTACTGAGCTATAAGCTACCTACTGAGCTATAAGCTACCTACTGAGCTATAAGCTACCTACTGAGCTATAAGCTACCTACTGAGCTATAAGCTACCTACTGAGCTATAAGCTACCTACTGAGCTATAAGCTACCTACTGAGCTATAAGCTACCTACTGAGCTATAAGCTACCTACTGAGCTATAAGCTACCTACTGAGCTATAAGCTACCTACTGAGCTATAAGCTACCTACTGAGCTATAAGCTACCTACTGAGCTATAAGCTACCTACTGAGCTATAAGCTACCTACTGAGCTATAAGCTACCTACTGAGCTATAAGCTACCTACTGAGCTATAAGCTACCTACTGAGCTATAAGGCCAGTCAATGACTGATTAAAAAAAAAAAACGATTCAACACTTTCCCATTAAGTATGAGACAATCAGAGATCCGAGACGGGGATGTAAGGTCTCTCATGCGCCTGTAATTTACCCGCCATATGTTTATGGCGTGTTCCAGGGGAAGGGTGTTCCCTTCCACTGGAACACAGAAATGCGATTGCGCCACTGCATAGCGGCAGATTACCAGGTGTGGAGGCAGTATTTCTCCAGACAAGAACTTTATTGCTTCTTTAGTTTTATCCTTTAGCATCACGTGTAGCACTCAAAGGGTATTGACCTACGGGGGTGAGTAACATGAACCCTCCAATATAACATCCCAATCAGTCCACAATTGTTGATTTTGCGTAATAAACATAAAAAAAACATACAGCCGAATTGAAAACCACTATTTTTTTTTTATATTTTGTCCCACTACACAATGACGGGTCCGTAGCTTATACTGCCTTCGAAACGAGATTCCCGGGTTCGAATCTTGTGTGATCCACATAAAGTTTTATCTTTTAATAATTTAAATTTAAATTTACTCTATAATTTCATTTACTACAAGTCAAAATTAATTCTATTAGTCAACTTTATCAGAATCTTTTACTTACCTTCGGATTGAATGCCAGTGTCCTTACCACTGCTCCACCGCGTTCTCAAAGTGTGCAGTGTATTTGAAATGTAAACTTTTTAATATTTTTCATAAAAGGGGTGTTCTACCCTAACAATTTGTCTATCTGTCGGTACATCTTTTGTATAGTGCCTTGTATTGTAAAATTCGCCGAGGGTTGAGGCTATTTAGAATACACACTTATGCTAGCGGACGTGTCGTTGCATTCGTTAGGTTCTCACTTATTGATAAGATGAAGCGGTTTTACACAGTAATCGTAGGCTACTTTTATTTTAGAATTAGAAAGAAAATAGGGATCAAAAACAATGTTAAATTCCAGGCAGACGAAGTCACGGGAACGAGTTAGTGATAGTTAATTTTGGCTGGAAACTGATATATATATATGTGTGTCAAATAAGCTAAAACTCTCTTTGTTTCATAGAATTCTGTTTTCCAACTGGCAATAAACCGTATGATATATTATAAAAAAAATAATCTATATTTTTTGATGTAACACGAAATAAAAGGATTATAATAATATGGAATATATACACTTATATCGACAAAACACTTCGATAATGCATACGTGATTTAGAAGCATACTGTATAATGTTTGTTTGATACATCAAGATTTAAGATGTCGGTTCCGGCTAAGCCATGTTGGCGGCCCCCGGGCGGCTTGACAATTCCAACGCCAGAGTTGGACATACTCACCCGAGAGAAGTAGACGAACGTAGAGGTGAAAATAAAAGAAAAAAAAAATAACACGGACTCAATTTGGCTTTCCTGTGATTTTTTTATTCGTCCGATATACCGATTTGGATGTTTTTCAAATTGGTAGGGTGTTCCTCTTAAGGGTAAAAAATAAGGGAAGAATTCGTTGTATTGAAGTCGTTTTTTTTCGATTTTTATGTCAGCCACTCGTTAAATTGAGATTCAAACATAGAACACTATTCTTTGCGGCGCCTTTTTTCATTCTACCGTAAAATTAGACGGTAGAATGAAAAAGGGTTAGCCATCTCTCACCACCCCACTCATAGCACGAGAATACCATGAAACCATGCATTACCATCATCGCAACAGCTCCGCATATGAGGGGGACGGTTACCCGCGGCATACCAGGTAACGAATAGCACATATTATAAGGAGAGTGAGAAAGGAATCGCTTATCACTTGTTAAGTCTACGTTTTAAGAGACCGGGGCAAACTTTGTGATGATGAGTGTAAAGTGTTTCCATACCCGTGCTTAAGATAGATCCTAGAAATCAAAAAGGAGATCCTAGTGGCACCTCCCCCTTTTTTGATGTCAGTTAAAAAATCAGACGTCCCGCGTTTATTAACATCATTTCCGACAAAATGTTATTGACTGTTAATCCCCGTACAATGCCAGGACCCTCGAAAGTTATGTACACTTTGTCGGCAACCGGCGCGCCGGTTTGTCCAGGTTTTTTGTGCAACACTCTGTTGACAGGTCGGGGTAGTTGGATCGTGCGGTTTTGATAATAGCAATGGCTAATGCAGGCTATGTTTATGTTAGTATGATTTTTTTTATGTCCCGAAAATAATGGGATATTCCATGATAAATTCGGAAATTGGTAACAATTTTAGCTATACATTCGGTAGGATCTTTGATCTAGGTAAGTATTTGAAAGAAAGAACATTTTTATTTGATACATAACATATATGCGGTGTACAAATATGTGTTATGCGGTGTTATCTTCAACAATAACTTGTAGATACAAATATAACAAGCTATTGTTGAAGATATTCCCCGGGACCGCTTGATTTCTCGTTACCGCATGATCAGCTTCTCCATGTTTCCTTGAAATTTGTCGGTATATCCCAAATATCTTAGTATTCGATGGCGATATATGTTATTCCTGATTTCTTGAAAAAACCGATACAATAGTGTGAAAAGCAGTCCATGAAATCCGGAGAAGATATATATAATTAAAAATATAATATATTATATAGTGCGTATGATTTCTTGCTAATCTAAGGTAAATTAAACAAACAAAAAAATATTTAAACATTATCTCTTTGCTTTCGTCACATTACATCTCTTTTCAAGGAAAAGATTATACAAATAAAAATGTACTCAAGCTCAAACAATTATTGTTTGTTTTACAGCATATCGATCGTCGAAATTGTTATCAAAGTATCAATACTGTTTCCCTGGAAATCGTCAGAGGTTACAATGGCAGCGTTTAAAACATTTTTTTGTCCGAAGCTGCATCGTGTCGGCTCCCTATGCGAGGCCTATAAATATTGATGTCCACAGTATTCTCAAATACGGTTAATTTGTTTTAATTTAATTAACATTATCTTAAAATCCTTCCTTTATACCACGTACCTGCAAGATATGGAATGAGCTTTCGTTGGAGGTGTTTCCAATGGGGTTCAATATGTATAAATTTAAAAAGAGTGAAGAGATTTATAACTGATAGGCACCGCGTTGGCAACACTTCAAGTGTTGCTAGCGTCTATAGGCGACAGTAGTTTACCATCAGGGGGGCCGTTAGCTTGTGTGCCTCATCATTCACGTAAAAAAAAAAAACAATTTCTCTCTCATTCTATTCGCTCTAAAACGATGACAAAGATAAATCAATTTAGTAGATAGAAAATTCTTTATGCACAATGATTAATAGCACAGTACACAGTAAAACTAATGCTAGGAAGCATTCTCTTCCAGTTGAACATTTGGGTATTGTAGAAAAGGTATTTTTTAGGTAACGTACAGTTAGATTATAAAACAAAACACGATTGCATTGATACATTTGCATACTATTACTATTATCAGTCAATATGACAAAGGAAATCCACCACTTAGATAGAGTAGCAGTAGAACTTGTGCCATATTTGTCCGGAGAAGTACTGCCTCCACACCTGGTAACCACATGGTAACCTGATCCACAAACAGTCGTACACGCTCGTATTGCTGTGTTCCTCTGGAAGGGTGTGGGTGCCGGTGAAATCACAGGTGCAAGAGAAGTAACATCCTCGTCTCGGGTGATGAGCGCCACGGGAAGCAATTCTATCGCATCTCTGAGATGCAATAGAGAGATCTCTAAGTCTTATTGTAACTATTTGAGAACAGGTGGGACTTAAGCTCGTCCCAGTTAAAAAAAAAATATTACATTCCAATTTACCTATATTCGGTAAAAAATAATAAAAATTCCTTACTTTGCCACCAATTAAATTGTCTTGTAATTTTATTATAAACTACACAAGCAATGGCACGAAAATTCAGGTTGCATTGTTTACATCCAATTACAATGCAAGCTCAACTGACTAAATAAATATAAGCCAATTAGCGATGAGCTGTTAATTATACTAACCAATACAGTTGAAAAGAATTGTATATTAGGTTACGAATATAAAGAAATTAAATGTAAAAGCCGGACCTGGTATAGCGTAGCAGTTTCAAATATTGTCTCATGGTGGCCACTGACGAAACAACTATACAGTCTCAAGTAAATAAGTTCCACAGTATTTAAAGCTCTTTAACACTACTCATTGTAAATGAGCTGGAATGTTTTTAGTAAATTTCCCTTCGCATAGGAGAAAAATCGAAGAAAACGAGAAGAATAATTGTGGACCTCCTCTTTTTAATCAGTTAATTAACTTGCAGGATGCATATTTCGTAGACTAGATAGGCTATTTATATAAAAATTATATAAATAGGTAAATATAATATATGAACCATAATCATTTTTGATCGGGACAAGCATGGACAAGAAAATTGCTATGGACAAGAAATAAATATCGCACAAATGCTTCTTCTGGGTGGAAACGAACTTACATACAGCGCAGAAGGCAGAGCTACCAATTGTTTTTTTTTTTTGCCTCAGTTTTCTTTAATTAATGAACCGATTTTGAGAATTCTTTTTTATTTGTAAGCTTCTTAAAAAGGTTTGCTTTCAGATTGGTCTCATCAAAATCAAAATAACGTGAAATAATTTCATCCAAGTAAACGAACAATTATGCTTTCGTGTGACTTTTTTTTCGCCCGTTATGTACTATTTTGGATGTTTCTTTTTCTAGGGCGAAAAATATGGAATGAAAGTATTGAAGTCGGTTTGGACAACGTTTGGACCACGCTCTCCTCACAAATAATACAAACTTTACCCGTAAGTATATGTTAAGTAGGTCCGACTAGAGGTACCTACGTTTGTGACACAGTTACTACCCAGGAGATGTGAATTGGCCGTGATGCATTCTCTCGCTAAGTGATTCTAAGGTGGTCCCATTTGCACCTTTTTGCCTTTGGAATGGGCGGAATGAAACATAAAATTTTAAAGAAATTACATTCCACACTTTTTTGGTTCCGTATCTAAAGAGTACGTCTGGCTGTCTGCATGTTCTAATTCTAAAGAGCTGCAATGCAAGTTTCAAATTGTAGGTTGGAGTTTTAAATTTTCATCGAATATGTATATTTATAGAAATAATAAAAAATTCAGCTAGAGGTCTCAGGTTTATTATTTTTAACCGATTTCAATAAATAAGGAAGTTCTCTTTCTGTTCCTTTTCTTTTTATGTTTGTATACTGTGGACCAGTAATGACGTTTTTTTATTTGAAACGGTTGACATCCGATGTGTTTAAAATGAAATTTGAAGGCAAATAAATCACCCCAATTTGCGAAAAATAGGCGATGAATGTTGATATGACTTTTATATCAGTTACTTATTGACAGGCATAGGTTTAATATTAGGGTTACTAGGGTTAGGGGCCTTGAGTATCCATTAAATTATAAATTATTATTAAACCCACTTTTATTAAGCACTTTTGAATTTGATAGAGGTTGATGGATTGATACATATAACAAGTAATTGATACATAATTTTTTCAAGTGAACACTCCAAATTGTTTACTTGAAAAAATTATCACGGTTTGAATCAGCGACCTTCAGCTTGAAAAATCGCCGTCTGTGTGAAACACACGCTCTCCATACATACAACTAAGAGAATCCGTTTTATTCGCAGTTTGAGATGCAAAGGCAATAAGTTTGCATTCGTGGAATGATTATAAGTTCGTGATGATCTACGCTAAGTTATTTCAAGCTATTTGTTCCATTAAACAGTGTGGGTTCACACGCTTCTCTATTACCACACTTTTATCACAGCTCAGAGAGATAGCTGGTCCATTCCTTACCAGCCTCTAATGTTCCCACTGTAGGGACACCGGCCTACTCTCGATAATTGAGAGTGAATGGGCTTTGATCTACCACGGGAGCCCAATCCGGATTGGTAGATGTCACATGGCTTCGAATTTATGGTTCTAAGACATGCCGGTTTCCTCACGATGTTTTCCTTCACCGTTTCGAGAACGTGGTATTGCGCACATAAATTTTTTAAGTGAAAAAACTCATTGGTGCATGTGTGCGTTTGAACCAGCGACCTTCAGATTGAAAATCGGCGTCTGTGCCCCTGGGCCACCACAAAACACCAAGACCCGAGAACAAACTTCAAGCTCATCACACAAAGTGTGCCCCGGCCGGGAATCGAGCCCGGGACCCCTCGCTTTGTAGGCAGGGCTACTTCCAACTAAGCCACGGAGCCGTCAAATTTATCTACTTGAGTTCAGATTGTACCAGCTGTTACCGAATAGCTAAACTACCGATATGAAGTAAGATTGGATACTAAACGGCGTTTGTTCGCCATTCCAAAAGGTCAAGTGAGCGGATATATTGCCATGCAAATACGGCGTTTATAATTAGGGAATTCACGATACAACCGTTTATGGATAAGCGTCCATATGGGAATGGAAATGAGGATGAATCTAATCGCCGCGTGCGAGAATGGCATTATCGATCGATAAAAGCACGGTGTCAATAAATTAAAAAAAAATGTTTAGTTAAAAATTGATTGATTTAAAATATCAAAGAAAACCGGCTGCAATAATTTCTTCCCTTTATTCTCACCTGTAGGTAGGTTTCTTATTTAATATGGTAGGGTACCATATTAAATAAGAAACATTCAAATTGGTATACAACGGGCGAAGAAAAAGTCTCGAGAAAACAAATACGCAATGTCGTTTAATTGGATGCCATATTTTTTCCAGTTATTTTGATTTGACATCCAAACTATCATCAACTAAACCAATCTGAAAGCATATCTTTTCAAATAAAAAAGAATGTGTTGATAAATGAAGGAGCACTAAGGTAAAAAACATAAAATAAAAATAATAAGGTATATTAATAGTATTAATCGTCAGGAGGTTCCTCTCTCTGCAGCCCTGGCCACCGACTGCTTGAGTTATTCCGCGGTGATCCTCCGTTTTTGTATATTTTTTACTAGAATGGTTTTATACTGTTACTGTATACTGTTTATTTTGTAACTAAGTAATATATTATTTTGTTTTAATAAATGTAATAATAAAGTGAAATAATAATAATAAATATTCGCTACTTTTGTTGAAAATATTGTTTGAATTAGCAACATTAGTCGTACGTTTGGTATTTTTTCTATATTTCTGACGTAAATTCCCTAAGTACAATGTTACCACAATATCATGTACAATGTTACCACAATATCATACAGTTGCACAAACTGTATAAAACCAGTTGTACCCAATTAGTTGATCAAAAACTATGTAATTACGCAAACCAATTACATTTTGTCCGGTTCCAAATGAAATTAGTTAATGAAAATGAAATTAGTTGGAGCTTATCGACTACTGACACTTAACTGGAATAGACGTGTTAAGATTATTATAGACAAACATTTATTATTACATATACGCTGGAAGGATTGAAATTTTTTAATATGTTTTAGTAACCGCAAAAAAGGCTACCACTCAGTATTGTTGCATCAGCGGTATCGCTAATTCAGTGCTGGTTTTCTAGCACTATAGTGTGCACGTGCATGCGACAACAGTAATAGACACGCTTTAAATATAAAATTCTTAAGAGAACTACAAACTATATTTATGTATGAAAAACGGGGATGTCGCATGCACCTGTGATTTCAACGGCGCCCACACCTTTAACTAATAGCAGCAACACAGCAGTTCGAGTGCAATATTGCTAAGCGGCAGATTACCAGGCGCGGAAACAGAAGAGCAACTAGAAGTTCGTTCAAAGAAATACTTCTTTGAACGAACTTTTAGTTGCTCTTTTGGCAAATTATACTTTTAATTCTTTTGTGAATCGTGAACAAGTTCTTAACTTATCTTGCTTCAAGCAGTAAAACAGAATGCATATTACTTAGCCACTAAGTGGCCAAAAGCCGACAAACTTCTCCATTGTAATTTCAGCTTAATGTCATATCAGAAAGGCTTTAGTTTGATAAAACGACATTGAAAAGATAATGAAGTACTTGCCTTTCACGTTAATTTGATCTGTTGCCGTCAATCACGATTTAAAAATAATAATATACTGATGGAATATTAAAACTAATAATTTACTTGATCGACATAAAAAAATAATTGGTCAAGGGCGATTCAGAACCTACCGAAGGTACTCCAAACTATACAAAACTATACATTAATAACACAATATATTATTTTAATTTTCTCATGAAAATTTTTTAGGACTGCATCGGTACACAATTTAATAAAAAAGAAAACAGTGGCACTCCGGGAGTGTCGACAGAAGTGAAAACAAAAGCAGATTACACTACAGATATTTATAAACAGAGGTGTTGGTAACGGTAAAGGTAACAGTTCGCGAGTTCAATCATTTTTTTCCATCTCAAAAATACCCAAAGCGGCTACAGATGTTTTCACTTCAAAAAAAAATACATTCATTCAAATCGGCAATGACATCACGTGACAAACAGACACAAAAAAACATGCAACCGAATCGAGAGCCTTTGCCCCCTTTTAAGTAAACCAAAATACCATATAGAGATATACCTTCATATACATATATACGAAAAAAAAAAATACTATGTAGTTTGACTTTGTCATCGCCACTCAGTGGTAGGTACTTTCGTTTTTCCATTTGTCAATTTAAAGGCCCACGTTTTCCCGTTGCACCCCCATCTAATAAACCATTGATGGTGCAACCACAAACATCAGGGGTGGGGTTACGATACAGGGGATGTTTTACGAGCAATTTCATTTTACGGGGAATCAAACTTGAAAAATGACCATATTGAGATATGTGCTACGAGACTTATTATTTTGACGAAAAAGTTATACAAATGTTGAATTTTTAACGTTAAATAGAATATAAAATTATAAGGCACTAACGCCTTATAAGTTTAAGCAAGATCACACTAATATTAAAAGGGTGAAAGTTTGTATGTATGTGTGTGTATTTGTTACTTCTTCACGCCTAAATCGGAACGGATTCAAGTGAAAACTTAATACTGCTTTCAAACCCGGAAACCCGCGGGTAACACCGCGGGGCTTAGCTAGTGCTAAATAAATGCTTATATCTCAAAACTATTTGTATTAAATACATGACATAATTTATGTTCTGTCTTAGTCTGGATAATCGAGAAAGACTACTTCTATCATGCATGGTGTGCATTGAAAATGGAGAAACATATATATGGAAGCAAAACACTCTTTGGTACGCCTGGGGATGACGCAGCCACCTTAGGGTTGAAACTTAGCGTCCATACCACTTGGTTACCACCACCGATCTCCATATTTAATGGGTATACTGAAACCAGAGAACAAGAAAGAGTCAAATTATATACTTATTTGACTTTATTTTCTCTGGAACCATATTTCAATAACACGTTTGTATTGTTTGGCCGCTGTAATTAACTAATAAAAATTTAGTTTCTTGGACACTCGTGGTTAACAGCGCCAAAATGGCGTTAATCAATTAGACACCAAACAACAGTTGATGACCAACATAAAAGATACCTATCCAGTGTATAACTTATAGAGATTATAAATAAATAAACATTCATGGATATTTCACACAGTGCTATTGAGCTCTAAACTATGCATAGCATGTACCTACTATAGGAACTAGATAACTGAAAGAATACATTGTATAGTTTTTTTCCCCGGTCACAACAAATATTAGAGTTCGAACTCACGAACTACAGCGCAGAAGGTATTACAATGAATTACAAAATGAGTCTACTTCCTACGCCACTTCAAAGTAATATAAAAAAAAATGGTCGTGGGAACACCCCAAATCCCCTTTGGTGTATAAAAAACCAATACCACGCCACCGTGTCTAATTTGAATTGTGAAAAATGAACCACTCAAAACAAAAATATGGGACCACCCCGTATCTACCACCATAGACTTATTTTACTCCTGCAGGTATCACCGTTCTTATAATAATTTGTGTTTTATTCCAAATCAACTTTATTATTATAGACTTAATGGGAAAAAGTGACGATATTCTACTTGTAAATTAATTAAAGAGATTTAAATCTAGACTATATATCCAATAATGTTTTTACTCTTATATCTCTGCACTAGAATTTCCTATCGCAGGTGGTAAAGATCAATTTGATACAGATACTCAACAACGTCCAAGATCTGAGAACAATGTTTATATTCACACATAAAGTTTGTCGAATTATTGCCAATAACCATCGTTGGGAATTATTCGGTTCGTCTCGGTCGAGGATCGAATTTGAATGATTTTTTTAAATTTGACTGGTAGTTCCAGAGATTTTCACGTTGAAACAAACAAACTCTACAGCTTTATTATATTAGTATATATTAATCTTTTAAACATTACTCAGAAAAGCATTATTCATTATTGTTATTGTGTATCAAATAAATTGTGTTTAAAAAAAAAAAAAAATTTGCCGGCTATGCGCGACTTCGACTTTCTAAGCCAGGGTTCCATACCACCGATTGTAGAAGTATATTTTGTTGTTTGTTGCCATAAAGATGTTCTGCGATTTGCTGCAATTCAGCTAGCCATGACTTTAAAGGTGGAACGATTCCCGCCCAGGACAAGCATTAATTTGAAGAACACAAATGTTTGTTCTGTGTCTGGGTGTTAATATATATTTGTAAAAGAAGTACTGTAAGTATTACTAAGTATTGTATCAGTGATCTGGTGATCATTACAAGTTTTGCTTAATTTGGTTCTGGTGATGTGTCTAATGTCCATTCATATTTAAAAAGCCTTTAATAAAATATTTATAAGACTATTATAATTTAAAAATCTTCCTTACCAAATCTCTTCATCTTAAATTTTTTAGGAGCCTAGAACTCATTTAACTGACGCGTGTTTTACAAAGCGAGCTCACCATACTCTTCACAGATACGTTTTGAAAGCTATTACCGACAACTCATAAAACTACAAAATTCCCAACACTTTCTGGTTCTCGTATTTTTTCCCATCTCTCAAACATCCATAATATTCCGTGCATCATTAAGTTTTTATCAGACGCGACTTTTTGACGCCATCAGACCGCCTATTGTTTTTTATATTTTTGCACTAGGTTTCTCTGTATCGCAGGTGGCATGGTAGAGGTGGTTGCGACACGCTATGTGTTCTGGCGTGTCGCTAAGGCGTGACACTCGATGCCAAATCGAGAGGGGTCCGGAAACGGACAACCGTGGCGGGTTCGCGGATGTGTGTTCTACGTTACGTTGATGTGGTTTTAGTGGGTCTAGTGCCACATAACCGTCTTCCCGTGGTAGGGAGGAAACCGAGTGCAAATAAACACGAAAAAAAAATGTGGCATGGAAACACAATACAAACAGCCAAGCCCCTTAACCAAACCTTACGCTCATAACATAACACAAAGTCTACCCCGGCTGAGAATCGAATATTAAACTGACTTTGATTAACTTAGATCTATCCCAACCTAGAGGATAGAAAATATAACGTGATGCCTATTATGTCTGGTCGTTACTATTATATTAAAATTTTGTTCTAAGTCAATCTCAAAATACTTTATTTTCGTTGAATTATTAAGATATAGTATTACTTGTTATTATTATTTTTTCTGTCCTCTGTGTTTGTGGATTTGTGACTACAATCGCGACTTAAAATCGCGCTCCACAAAATGCAATACCACCAGGTATTCGGGTGCACGCACCTACATTATTGCGCCGCTGAATCGTAAAGTCAGTCTCTATTATAGAGGGTGTCAGTACCCAATTTATTTTTTCCCCGCAGACGTGGACTCGTAAAGACACCCGTCTGGTACCTGTCTCCCCATATTATTATGTGGGGTCCCGGGAAAAGTCATTTGTTAAAGTTGATTCCAAACCGAACTATGCAGCGTCTCTAAAGGAAACAAATAAAGGCAAGGTTTTCTTTTTGCGTAGCTAATATGACACGGCGAGCTGAAATTCGTAATGTTAAGTGGTTACAGCTGCCCATAAAGCATTCAGCATTCATTTTGTACCCAACTTTTTAGTAGTACTCGTCTTTATTTCCTCTATATAATATATTATATTTATTATTCATATATATATCATTCATCATATATAATTTTCATTTAAATGTGACATCATAGCCTACCAACCAACCACACACACAACACATATTCTATGAACCTTTCAGCCTGTTACAGCTCATACAGAAATGGTTGTAAAGGTATTCCGCGGGCATTATCCTGTTGATCGGCATAATATATATCCTGACTTCGAGTTTCACACAAAAAGCTTCGTCCTAACAATCTGTGATAAACACCATCCAATCTCCCCCGCCAGTTTACAGCCAAATTAAATGTGGTTTTAATGCTCTCATAAACGTAATGGCATCTTAATAAACCCATGGAAAATACTTTATGGTACTGTCGAGGACTACGAGATATTATTACGGGGAGCTTATTATGTTAAGTAAGTTTTGATTTGAACTTTTGGACAAGCTACATCTTATTTTATTTTTGCATTTTGAAAAAAAGAAGCCTACTCGATAAAATAAAATAAAAAATCAAGTCAAAATATCTATGTAAAAATTTTATCATATAAATTTTTTTTTTTAACATTCCACGCATATTGCATGCCCGAAAACATAGACACACGTTATTGAAATAAATAAAAAAAAAAAAATCTACAAAGAAACTGAACTATTTAATCAACAACAATCAGGATATTTGAATGGTCTTCAAACAAATTATGAAATCCGATATACAAAGTAAAGAGTGATCCATCAAAAGATTCTGACAGATGAATGCTGTGTCTTTTGTTTGGCTTGAATCCCGGGGTACCATTTGAGATTACTCTTAACAAAATCTCTAAAAGGGTTCAAAATTTAATATCAAATTGAGGTTTTGAAGGAACTACCAACCGCTCTGAAGCCAGCTAATATGATAAATAAATAATTAACTTCGTGGGTACCTACCTAAGTTAGTGGTAATATAAAACCACTTCATCCCTAGTGCATCGTGACGGTGCCACCGGCCAACAAGCGCAACCCGTACCAGCCTCTAATGCAACTGCAGGGACACCGGCCTACTCTCGATAATTGAGAGTGAATGGGCTTTGATCTACCACGGGGCCCAATCCGGATTGGTAGATGTCACATGTCTTCGAATTTAGTGTTCTAAGACATGCCGGTTTCCTCACTATGTTTTCCTTCACCGTTTCGATAACGTGGTACTGGTTATATCAAAATTGTAAAATTAAAAGGCCCGATTTTTCACGCCATATTATGTCCTTAAATATTTTTTTCCTCTAAGCCTCTCGAGTGGTTCATAATACAGGGTTTTATAAATGGCTTACAAAAATATATACTCATATGTTTAAAAGTAATTCAGAATTTTTGAATTTGAATTTCAGAATTCAGTCATTTCTTGTTTATGTAGTGGGAGTGTTTCTACACTCGTTTGCACGAAATTATTCTCTATTCTATTTCATTGTACATTTCAATCGATTTATTAGGATCACGGTAAGATATAATTTTCGCATTCATAAATATCAATTTGAGAACCGACGAAGATCGAAATTATAGGCTTATGTTCGGAACTAAAGTGATTTAAGATCTTTAGTGGGGTTACACACCCAATGGATTAATATTGCTTATTAAATTAACTTGCTATTCGTGGACTTGGAGGTACGAACTGGTTTAATCAAATGTCAGTCGTGAATTGGGAAATTAAAAGGCCTGGGATAACTTGACAATAAAAAATAACCTCTGACCCCTCATACCCCTGCTCTAGGAGTTCCTGTGTTGCAGGTGGCATGTACAAACACATAAATAAAAGACAAATAGCCAAAACCCGAAAACAAACTTTACGTTCATCAAACAAAGCTTGCCCCGTGACCTTCGTGACCCTTAGCTTCGCAGGGTTACTAAGCTACAAAGCCGTATTTTTTTTGGGTTTTATCATGAGTCATGACACTGATAACTTAACTAATAATACCAATTTACTAACATATTGTAGCTCCTGCTTAAGAACTTTAGAAAAATTTTGATAGATGGCTCCGTAGAATATTTTTTAGTAAGCTTGCTTTCAATGTGATTCGGTTCAGTCCCCAGCCGGAACAAATGTAGTTGGCCTGAAACACCCTTAAACCAATTGCTTAATGTTTAGTAAGATCTCAAGTTTTGTTTGGAGAATTTATAATTGAGTAAATATACTCGACCATATATAAAGTACTAGCTGTGCCCTGCGGTGTTACCCGCTGATAAAAATCAGAGACACTCCGGGAGTGCCGACAGAAGTGAAAACTTGAAATTTTTGAAAGTGCTTCTCCGTTCAACCCGCAATTTTTCTACCCAATATTATTTTTACCCGCAGGAAATATTTAAGTTGACGTGGGGTTCTTTAATATAATTTATGAAGATACGTTTAGAAATTTGATGTTCATCAGTACATTACCATTACCCAAAGTCGGAGGATTTTTACATTTTCATAAAATGGTTATAATTTTCCATCTCATCCAAAACCTGGAAAAATATTATAACAGATGGTTTGATGTACGACCACACTAATGTTTTCTCTATCAGTGTTATTTTGGCGCCATTAAATCAACATAAAATACTAACCAATTGAAATTTATTATTTTAACACCTCCAATTATTGTGAATTTATTGCAATTTGAACAGTAGATAAATTGAATTAATTAATGGGTGAGGTTATATTGCAAGAAAGCTTCGTCGAATTGCGCACCGAAACAATAACAATGTAAACATTTAGGGCTTCATCATCGTTCTAGAATATTAAAATAATTAGACAATTCATGGACTTTTCACACAGCACCATCTAGCTAAACTAAGCTTTAAAGCTTGTACTATGGGCTCAATTATAAATTTTGGATTTTTTCCCTTCCTCGCTCCAAGCTTTTAGCTCCAAGAGCTTTGCTCTCGGAACAAAACTTTGTGTGCTAAATGAACATTGTTCGAACTTTCGATTCATCATGATAAATATAACGGTAACACGAAAAATAAATTTTGTTCGCGGGTTTTTGGTAATTACCCAAGACCCGAGAACAAACTTTATTATTTTTCAACGTCTTGTGTTTCTGTGTTTATCAATAAAGGCAAGGGTAAGAGTGTATTTTTGGATTTTAATTATAACTTCCTTATTTCTAAAGGCTAATCTAAACGTTTACTTACCTGACTATAATATAAAAAAATTATATTATAGTCAAGTATATAAACTGTGTGAACGCTGATAGTTAAATTATTCAATTCATGTTCAGATTCACGCCTTTTCCCCCGAAGCTGTAGGCAGGGCTTCGCCGAGAGCTTTTTACCAATTATAATAGTGAAATATACAATTAATTACAATTAAAACTGTTTATAGCTCAGCCCACACGTTCTCTAAGCAATAAAACTGAATTACGACGTAATATTAGGTTAATTTCTCATATTTATCGTTAATGTGCATAATTATGTGTATAATTATTAAATGTTTGGTCGTAATAAATTGACATAGTTTTGGAAATTATTTATTTGCGGGGATGCTTTAATTAGTTTATGTCACGAAAGTTCCTTTGAAGATTTCTAAAAGAATTTTCGTTTGATCACAATAATTTGTGTTTTTATAAAACTGTTCTGTTACAAGCGGTCAATTAATTCAGAGTAAGACGGAAATGTTTTAATTTCCGGTAATTTTAACAATGATTGACTACTATTGGGAAATACTGATTCGATAATAACTGATAATACGTTTATTATCCAACTAAACTAAATTTTTTTTTAGTTATACCTATCCAATGGTAGTTTCCTAGATATACTAAGTAATATTGTAAATGTGGATGTGAGTTTGTATGTTACACTTTCAAGCTTTAACTACTCAATCGATCATCATGGCATTTTGCATACGCTTTTCTGGGGTACAGAGAAGGACATCCATAAATTACTGTTTAAAAATGCATACATACGAATGAAGCTGCGGTCAAAAGCTAGTCTCTTAAAATGCGTATGAAACAAAATATGTGTAGGTAAATTCACGGGACTCAACCCACACACAAAATTTAAAATATAGGGAAATTCAATAAAAAAGGCTTTTTTCAATGGGATTTTGTTGGTATGTGTGGAAATGGTCCAGTTGGCGTCCGTAGGTGTGTACCCTCTGATTCCCTACTCGTACCCCCTGGGTGGCGAAAAGTAGCAGTAGAACTTGTGCCAAGTTCGTCCGGAGAGGTACTGCCACCACATCTGGAATCTGCCGCCAAACAGTAGTGGGTACATTACTGTGTTCCGGTGGAAGGGTGTGGCTGCCGGTGAAATCACATGCGCATAAGACATATCATCCCCGTCTCGAGTGATGGACGCAGCAGGATGAATGCGACTCAGTAAAGATTTGGATCTCATACTGAGTCGCACGCATTATTGTTGTCATGGGCGAGGGTCATCACTTACCATCAGGCGGGCCCTCAGCTCGTTCCGTCACTTTCGTACCAGCCTCGAATGTTCCCACTGCAGGGACACCGGCCTACTCTCGATAATTGAGAGTGAGTGAATAATGTTCCTTCACTTATTCACATAAAAAAAAGCTTGTCAATATTGTATCAAGGCAGATCAA
This sequence comes from Aplocera efformata, assembly GCA_921293045.1. Taxonomy (NCBI): domain Eukaryota; kingdom Metazoa; phylum Arthropoda; class Insecta; order Lepidoptera; family Geometridae; genus Aplocera; species Aplocera efformata. The sequence continues at coordinate 4,357,110 of OV121061.1, forward strand.
GGTAGATCAAGGCGTGTCGGGTCAGGTTCAATACAAAAGTTTATTTTTTATTTTTTTTATGTCTCATGCGCATCAAAAATATTATCGTGTCTATATTGTGTTGATGACGTCTGAAAGCTCAGGTTACAGCCAATATAGTAGAGTTTTACTTAACCATAAAAGAGGTTTACTTTTTCCATAAAAATGTTTATAGGTTTTTCAGTTTATTGCTATTGCAACATTAAAACTGTAAGTAACGCTACTGTGCTGTTACAATAAGTAGCTAAATATAGAAGAAATGGTTTGTTAAAATGTAATGTCTGGTGGTAGCTTTATGTTATGTTTTTATATAAATGGTATAAAAACATAACATGTTGTTGTTATATAACTATATATAAAAACATAATATGTTGTTAGATGTAGTTTGAGTTTTACATTATTAAATTGTCTGTTTTTAATCTATATATAATATATAAAAGAAAGTCGTGTTTGTTACAACACTTATAACTCGAGAACGGCTGGACCGATTGCCATGGTTTTTGATTTGTTGGATTTGTTTCCGTCCCGAATAGCAGAATAACTATTAAAAATATTGGAAAATTAACGAAAAAATAAAATCAATTTATCCCCGTATTCTCCACGGGAACGGGAACTATGCCGGTGAAACCGCGGGGCGCAGCTAGTAATATATATAGAATGTTGATATTACTCTCTATATCTAAGGATGAATTCAGTATACTACTCTCGGTAATTGTGAGTAACGGGCTTTGATCTACCACGGGAGCCCGAACCGGATCAGCAGATGTCACATGCCTTCTAATTTTTGTCCCGGGGCACACTTTGTGTGGTGAGCATGAAGTTTGTTCTCGGGACTTGGGTGTTTGTCTTGTGTTTCATTTATAACTACTTAACATGAGATGGGATGTGAGCTCATCCCGTCAGTTTAGTCACATAAAGAAAAAGGTATATCCCTGTGTCTCAGATGTCATGGACTACCACAGAAACACAAGACAACATTATGTGTGGATTATATTCAACTAGGTATCCAATTCTGATTCTAATTCTGAGTGGGGGTGGCTAGGCCTGCACTGACGACTCGCATAGGGGTGTATTGTGCATTGTCCCCCGTTGTTAACTAAACTCTACCCCAGCGATCCTTTATATATCGGAGAAGGACTCTGGGTTGTTGTGGGCAGCACTGCTTCAGCGTTTCTTCTGGTGAATCAGGTCCAATTAGGTATATAGGTATCAGTATTTTATTTCCCACATTACAATATACTAATAGTTATTTAGTTCCCATAGTACAATCTTTGCTTGCTTTGGGGCCGCTATGAATGAATGAATGAATGAACACTTTATTGTACACCAAAACATATACATAATAGTCGTTTACATAAATCTACTTAAATGTAGTACAATCGGCGGTCTTATAGCTGAAAGCGATTTCTTCCAGAAAACCTTAGGATAGAGTTTTAATATGTGTTGCTTATAGGACGGCGGTATGTGCAATGTCCATTTTTTTAATTGTTTAAATTTGAACCGGTTTATAAACACCCAAAATTCATTAGCAATAAAACGCGCACCGTGAATTACTAACACACCTTTCCACCCCTCCACCCCGTGACTCATTGGTGACGAATGAGCAAGTGGGTATTTTGAGTGATCGTCTAGTCATAATAGTCTTTCCGTTCCGTACCAGCCTCTAATGTTCCCACTGCAGGGACAAATATGCTTTTAAATCGAATTAAACTTTTTGGAGATATGTACCAATATAATTAGTTACAATGTGAGATACAGACTGACAAACAGAGCCGTTCAACTATTTAAACACCTCATTCGGGGGTTATAAATCGTACCCTTAGAATGAAAGTGACCTAAGTCAAAAAATGCAATTTTTGGGAAATCAGCAATGAAGTTTTCAAAAATGTATATACAATAGTTCAATAAATTTAAATATATCTCTCCCGTGTTTCCGTAGAATTTAATGATATTTTTGCGGATTTATATATTTTTATTTTAAGGTTATAAAGTAAGGCCTTTGAAGGTTACTTTATAGCAAAATTTAAAAAGCAAAATACAGAAACTTGTTGAAATTTTCATTCTAAAGGTGCGAAATGTGCATGCGCATAAGTTTTCTACAGTAAAAGTTAATTCAAACAATAATGACAGAGAATTCGCAATGAACTATACAATGAATAGACAAAAAGACAAAATCATAACACCATGTAAAACACTATCGCGGAAGTTGAGGACAATAATAACTAAATGGGCCATGAGCCTATTCTCAAGAAGTGACATTTCACAATAGACCACAAACATTTTGCTAAGTATACCCAGTAGATATATTTGTCACATAATGTCGTAAATTCACGACTTTTTACCCCGAAACATTTACGAAGAGCCCCAATGGGTGACTTTTAACTTTATGGGATATTCGGAATCAGATAATTAACTAATTGAATTTTTACTCATACCATTTTTAATCAACATTTTTAGCAGTTTCGGGGGGTCCAGTTGCTCGCGTCCGTAGGTGTATATCCTTTGATTCCCTACACGTACCCCCTGGGTGGTGCTAAAGGAGCAACCAAAAGTAGCAGTAGAACTTGTGCCAAGTTCGTCCGGAGAGGTACTGCCACCACATCTGGAATCTGCCGCCAAGCAGTAGTGGTTGCATTACTGTGTTCCGGTGGAAGGGTATGGTTGCCGGTGAAATCACATGAGACGTATCATCCCCGTCTCGGGTGATGGACGCAGCAGGATGAATGCGACTCAGTAAAGATTTGGATCTCATACTGAGTCGCGCGCATTACTGTTGTCATGGGCGAGGGTCACCACTTACCATCAGGTGGGCCCTCAGCTCGTTCCGTCACGAATTCACATAAAAAAAAAAAAAAAAAAAAAAAGTCTCTTGTATGTGACAAAACAGATTTAACAAACTGAGTAAAGCGCCAAAACATTTTTTTAAGTATTTATGCTTCATTGGTGTCAGTGTTTGAAAACGTTGAATATAGTCTATGAGCCGTAGTCGATATCATAACATGCCCGATATCTCATGGCAGATGACCCGTGAACTGGTAAATATCCTAACAATTATTCAAATATACAACTGTTGGTACGGAACCCTCGATGTTCATAGATCTAAGCCGGTTTTTTAACAGGTTTTAATTAATATATAATAGCTTATTTTTAAGAAAGTAAACGTGGTACGAGACAAAGAATATAAGAGATTACATGTCAGTTGTTAAGAATAGTACTTGTTATAAACTGTCGCGTCACAGTTTGCAGGTAATTAGCCTGGATACCGTTATCACAGGAAGGCGACTGTTGGTCCGGTGACGAAATGTTCATAGTTATGAAAATATTAGTGATAGTCCAAGAAGCCATATATTCCTAGGACACTTCAGTATCGTATGATCTTTTAGGTATACTCAATACTCATTTATTTTACAATTCGGAAAAAAAATAATTATTCATTACAAATATACCTAAGTACATTTCTAATACATAAAATTGTATACTGAAAGTCAAAAGTCAAAAGTCAAACTCATTTATTCCTTTAGATCTCAAGTATCATTTGGACACGTCAAATTTTACACATGCATGTACACATATTCGTGAGCATATAACGTGTCACAGGAACTCCCCAGGCACATTACATGCACACAGATATGTCAAATTACAGTCAGTTTTCACTTATGAACTGAACTTTACTTATGAACGTCAGACATTTTATATTCGGTAATTAATAAAAAATAATTATAATAAAAAACATACAATTTTACCTCTCGTGGAACATTGGTTATGTCAAAAGATATTATGTATAAAAAAAATATTATAAATTTATACACTGTTACAATGATATACCAGAAACAGACACAAAAGAGTTCTAATTAAAAAATACTACAAAGCAAAATGTCATAACTTAGTTTAATACATACATACATATATATTTAAAATAAGAAATTTGAGAATATTGAGAAAATCACAAAACCTAACTGCGTGAAAAATTCCAAGTTATATTTAAACATAGCATTTGTATATTTTGTCTATGCCATCTGCAGCACGGAGAATCCTAGTGCAGAGGTATGAGTGTAGACGTTTATTCGACTTGCAACAAAAACCACCTCATTTTATAAATTAGGTATTATACAATTTTTTTTAATGATATAATATACATTTGTTTACACATAAAAATAAAAAAAAAAAACATCTTAGAAGACTACTTATGAAGAACAAAAAAGAAAAAATTACAAAGAAATACTAAATACAATAAAAAATAATAATAAAATATTATAATAATTACAGGTACTATTTTAAATTACAATATTCGATTAAAGCAAAATATCCTGCGATTGATTTAAATTAAGCGACTATTTTATTATGGGATTGAAAGAGAAAATCGAACGAACAAAGATCGAAGCATTATACATTCCTTTCCACCTTCTGTTATTACTTGGCACTGCAGCTTACAAAAACTTCGGTTTACAACTCTCTCAATAATATAATATAATAATATAATATGCGTATTCCTTTCATACAATAACTGTAAGCGTTTTGCATAATCTTTATTACTTTTAGCGGGTGGGTGAGAAAAATTCTTTACAATTTACAAGTACTTGAACGCCGATCTTAATACGTACGTGTAGAGTTCAAAACCCACTGGTAAGTGTTGATTTTTGAATTAAAGCTAGGTCTTATTAGCAGGAATTGTAAGAAGTTTATGTAAGGTTTCTTTTAGCAATTTGCAGTCTTTTGATACGCAAAATATTTCATTATATCTCCCAAATTCCGCTATAATAAATTTATAATTTTAATTTAGCTGAATGACACTGTTTTACTAACTATTTTATTGTCAAATATGTATTACATAATATATTATATACAAGTTAGAAAATGTATACGAACGTATAAGTTTTGAATGTACAGGTTTGAATGCCATTCTTGGCGTTCAAACTATATAAAAACAAACAATTGTGTGTAAAATCGAATATAGAATATTAGTATTCATTAAAAGTGACGCTAACAAGAAATAAAAAAAAAAAAATAAAAAAGGATATAAAATATTTTGACTTTGAATATACTTTCATCACTTAGGGGTGGAATTTCTTCATGACATTTGTATTGGACCACCTTGGAAATAAAACCTAATTAAAACGATACCATGTTCATACAATTTTTTTTTAAATACGCCGGCTTTAAATAGTAGTTTAATAATAAGCTTTTGCCGGTTTAGTTTAAATAAAAATTTGTCGCTTTAGCAGACACAAAATTGGTCGTCGATACACAGTAATATCCAAGAACCACTATACAGCAGCCATTGTTTAATTATATTTTATTTTTAATGTAACATTTTATTTCTATTATTTTAAGTATTTCTATGACGCAACTATGCTTGTCTATTTTAATTTAGTTTATAAGATCCAACTATTAGTATTAAGATTCTGTAACATTGTAATGAAATTTTAAATTTGACATAACCAAGTGTTCGCTATATGATCCTACGGTGAAAATAAATGAGTATGAGTATGAGTAACCAAAAAATTATTAACCAAACTTAATATTAGCTAAAACATAAAAACTTACTATAATTTGCATTATGTGTTCATGGAATGTGCCTAAGGAGCTCCTGTGACACGTTAGGTATATGCTCACGAAAATGTTTATAAGTACTATAACATGTGTAAAATTGGACGTGTGAATGATTCTTGATATCTAAAGGAATAAATGAGTTTAAGTTTGAGACAGAAAGTCTGCATTCGTACCCCTGGGAAACCACCTACCTTACTACCTGGTTCTTCTTGAACTATCGTCCATTAGTTACACTACATGGTTCTGTTGATCACACGTTTGAAGCTTTACTTTATCTGTTCTTAGAAATTCCGTCCTAAAGGATTTTGAACGCAATGTAATGTGTTGTCTTCGTATTACTGTCGATCGCTTATAATAGAAAGATATTGGATTTTTGAGCACCAGTGAGTGCTTTTTTTTTATTTAACAGACTGCAAAAAAGAGGGAGGTTTGCAAAGATTACCATTTCACGGGATTTCGCCAATTGTGGACCGGTTTATATGATTATATTTTAGTTAGACAGGGTGTACCTTTGAAGTGGTCCCATAGAAATTTCATGAAAAGACAATAGTGTTATACTCTTGACGACTTTGACGAGATGTAACGTCTCTTGCGCCTGTTACTTAACCAGCACCAACACCCTTCCACCAGAACAACAATACGAGTGAACCACTGCTTGGTGGCAGATTATCACGTGTAGAGACAGTACTTCACCAAGTAAACGTTTACACACTCATAACTCTGCACTAGGATTCCCTGTGTCGCAGATGGCATGGACAAACACAGAAACACAAGACAAACACCCAAGACCCGAGAACAAACTTCATGCTCACCACACGAAGTGTGCCCCAGCCGGGAATCGGACCCGGGACCCCTCGCTTCGAAGGCAGGGCTACTACCACTAAACCAAGGAGCCGTAACCAAGTGAACTTGTGAATAAGGCTTTTACGTTAGTGTAGATGAGAGATAGTCCACTTTCTTTTTCCCTTACATCTGAGAGGTAAATTGACTAAACCGAGACTAAACTGCTTTAGAAATAAGTACGTTTGAACACAACTAAACCAACTTTCCTGAACCTTTAAAACATTCACGACAAACACATTTACATTCCATTCATACTCGCAAATAATAAGGAAGCTTACACACGAACAATTGCAGGTAAGGGCGATTTCACGCGCCGCTACCTTGCAATGTCTGGGAGCGTATTAGGAATTAGACACAGTTTGCGACAAAGACGCCAGTTGTATATCTCTATTTTCCTTGAAATCATCTACTGAGAGTTCTTCGATTTACTGCTATTGGTGCAAAATCTGCGTAGAATTCTTTGAAATATTGATGGTTTTGTCTTTTTTGATAATTGATGCGTGGTTGCAACTGGCGGAAGTAATCACAATTATTGTACATTTTAAAGGCATTTCTATAGCTATAAGTTTATATGGTTTTATATCTTTAATTAATCGATTTAAACTATAAATAATCATAAACTTATTATTTATAATCAACTGTAGTTTTTCTAAATAATTTCAAAAGTATTCAAAAACTAGTATTTCAATCAGTTTTTTCGAATCACTTTCACGCCGCAACTACGGGACGGATTTGGATGATTTTTTTATAAAGGTACCCTCATACCCTAGATTAGCACATATGCTACTTTTTATCAGTGAGAAGTCAGTTTTTTCCCATCGGCTAATGTTGAATTTTAATCGCGGGGCGCAGCTCCTTGTTCTATGTAATTGTTATATCAGTAATGTGTTTCCCATAATACAAGCTATGCTTAGTTTTGGGGTAGATGGCGCTGTGTGACATGTCCATGAGTTTTATCTTTTAGTACCGGATACCGGTAAACAAAAAAATGAAATACATTTTGTACCAAATGCATTGTTTCAGTGGTCTATCATCTTCGCATTATTGCATTTCTATTTAAACCAACCGTGGAGTTTTAGTGGTTAATATCACCACATAACCTCTCTGTCTCCCTGTGGCAGGCCGGTATGCTAAGACATTACCACGGAGAAAAAGGGTGGTTTTCAAGTCTATAACGGATAGAGGTAGAAACAATTGTATTTAATGTATATTAATAATTTAATATTGGTTGGAATATTCACCGCTCAAATTGACTTTCCCAGTGCTATGGATGTCATTGATTTCCAACAAAATGTAATTGAATCCAAGTGCACCGCTGTCGTTGATAAGCTCACCCGCTCACACACTCCCGTAAATATTTACTCGGGAGATTTTTGAGTAATTGCCTAGACGGCTCGTGAAGGGCTGGCTTATGACTATATTGTTCTAAATTAGCCGGAATAAATAAATCACATTTATGCTAGAGTCAAAGAGCGTGGTGGCCCAGGGGCATAGACGCCGACTTTCAATCTGAAGGTTGCTGGTTTAAACCAACAGTGGACCAAAGAGTTTTTTCACTTGAAAAAAATTATGTGCGCAATACCACGTTCTCAAAACGGTGACGGAAAACATCGTGACGAAACCGGCATATCTTAGAACAAAAAATTCGACGAAATGTGACATCTACTAATCCGGATTAGGCTCCCGTGGTAGATCAGAGCCCATTCACTCTCAATTATCGAGAGTAGGCCGGTGTCCCTGCAGTGGGAACATTACAGGCCGGTACGGGATGCTAGAGTCGTAAATTTTTATATTTTTGTTCTTTATAAGTAGTTTTCAGGATTATGATTTTTTTTTAAATTTTTATTTGTAATTAAATTTATTAATCTAAAATAAATGTAGTTGACACCAAAATTAAATAGATAAGATCTGATTTCAATTTCGCCAGCTCAAATCCTTTTCGCAGGGGTTTCGATCATTGTTGCTACCTCTGAACTAACATTATCACCTAAATTTAACTAAAGTTCGTCAAAGAGAAGGTATGTTTTTTTTTTTAAATTTTCGCTCTTGTCTGTTTGAGAAGCCGGATGCTTATCATTTAGCCGGACCACAGACATCCCCATTCGTGGCTCGGTGTCGTCGGTCGCGGCTTTACCAGCCGGTGTGTAAACAACTTTACAACATTATTATGTGCGCTAACGGACCGCTTCAGAACTCGTTATATTTGAGTGATAAAAGTATTGATTGATGTGGTTAAAGCGCTTTTCCATTGTAATGAAGAGTGATTACTGAATCAATTTTTAGGGTTTCGTGGCCAAATAGCATAAACGGATCCCTTGTTTCCTTCTGTCGGTGTGTCACAGCCATTTTACTCATTAAGTATATATGTATTTATATAAAAAAACGTAATATAAATCTATATAAATAATATATATAAAGTTCCCATAGTACAGTTATGCTTAGTTTGGAGCGTAAATAAATGTCCGGCGAGAGTATTTATTTTATTACATGTCATATTGATAAAAAGCGGTATTTTTATAGGATAGTTGCGCCCGTGGTTATACCCGCGGTTTTCCAAAAAAGATCTGCGCAACTTTCTTTTTTTTTTTCTTTCATAAGAACCACCTTCTCCTGACAATAACAAACAACAAAAAAGAATTTGCAAAATTGGTCCAGCCGTTCACGCGTTACCAAGGGAAATAGGGATTCATAATTATTTTAATTTTAATTACAACTGTTATCACCTTTATTAAAGGCGAAATAATAATAAATTAAAATTGTGAAACAAAATTATAGATCCTAATAAAATTTAAATTTGACGGCTCCGTGGCTTAGTTGGTAGTAGCCCTGCCTTCGAAGCAAGGGGTCCCAGGTTCAATTCCCGGCCGGGGCACACTTTGTAAGTTATAAGAGCTCAAACTCGAATAACTTATTCATGATATTTTAAACAAAATTCTGGAATATTTACTAAGATCATTGAAAAACCTTACATATATTGTACTTAAAGCATTTGAATTCTTTTATGCAAATCGCAGGTAGTTCTAAAACAGGAACGCGAAACGAATCGGTTGGCAAAACTATTAGTCAGTGTTGCCAACCTGATGGCGCGGGGCACGCAATTCTTTCGTTACTTACGTATAGTGGTAACATTGAGTTATGGGCAATCGTAAAAATAATGAAAATTAATGCAAAGGGAAATGTGTTATTAGGAATTACAGTAAGTGATAGTTTCATATAAACTTATTTTCTTCGGCTTAAGGAATAAGGAACTTAAGGAATGTCATCAGTAATTGCCTAAACTTTAGTATCAACAGGCTTTACTATTGAATGTAATAAAAATAAAAAAGGGGATTTTCGATACTAACAATTTTCCAATTAAGTAACAGGTATTTTTTGTGTTTTAATTGTGTGACTATGTATGGAATCTGAATAGGCTGAGTAAATTTTCATGCTGTTGTACAAATGTATGTAAACCAGACCGTAAACTAATAAGAGTTAAATTTTTAGTAGTAATATTTGATAAATTATGTAGAAAGTACTATTAATTAAATAAATACAAATTCATTTTCATAATGACCTACCAAGCGCCATTGACCCGCGAATGTTAGACTCGCAACCCCATTTAAACATGTTGAATGCACTCTCCTCCATCTACACGTGCACTCAAGGTCCCGCAACCCTTTACACATCCTCTCTAGCTTGCAATTAAAACGAAAAACAGAACGAGACAACTGCACATCCACTACACACATCCGAGCAAGACAAAACACCTCATTTACTAAAGCACTTTTATTTCCCGGAGGTCGTCGGCCAATCAACGTACTCTGTGCGCCCGCTCCGCATTGGCCGGTTTGAATAGAGAATATTTTTTTAAAACAAAGGAGGGTAGGTAATAGCGAGTTTTGTTTTCGAGTGCTCCTTATTTGAGTGGCGGAGGTCGTGCGCAGCGGACGTCTCGAAAGCTAATTACCTTATTTTCTATTGTTTCATTGAGCACACTCTTGTGCTTTTCTGCTTCACGATGTTTTAACATTGTTATTTTATTGCGCGGAACTCGCCTCTTGAGATGAGATTACAAAACAAGCAAATTAGCCGTTGTTTTCATACAAACCATCCTGTGTTTGCGAATCAGGAACTGCGTAGTTTGACGTTGTTTGAGTTCAAATAGAACAGGATTCTGCGTCTTCGTTCATTGTTTGAGATGCAAATTTAAAAGGGTTAATGAACACGCTAAGTTGTTTAACCTACATAATTAATTGGGAAACGAAACAATGGGTTTCTTATTCAAATAATGTGAGTCGACATTAATAAAGGGTACATTTGATTGCTCAAATTTGTATAATAACTACCCATGCCTTAGTCAAATCTTAAATATTCCTTTGATATTTTTTATGAAACTATAGTGACGGGACTTGACCTGATGTTCAGTAGTGACCGCCGCCCGTAAACACCAAATAGAGAAAGTGTGTCTTTTACTTTAGACAAACACAAAGATATATAAAGGTGTTGGTGCTGGTGAAATCACCTGCGCATGATACGCAACATCCCCGTTTCGGGTGACTGGCGCAACGGGGAGGGACTTAGGTCTTCTCATACTTCGGTCGGGGACGACTTAAATCGTATTTCTGTTGTTACGGGCGGAAGTAACCACTTAGCATCAGGTGGGCCTTCGGCTCGTGCCGTCACTTATGTACAATAACATGAAAAAAAAACTAAATCGTTTCCTAATTGTCCGAGATATCGAGCTGACAATTCGAACCAGCTTAATAACAGCGTGGTGGCCCAGGGGCACAGACGCCGACTTTCAATCTGAAGGTCGCTGGTTCAAACCCACACGTGCGTGCACCAATGAGTTTTTTTCAATTGAAAAATTCATGTGCGACCAATACCACGTTCTCAAAACGATGACGAAAAACATCGTGAGGAAACCGGCATGTCTTAGAACCAAAAATTCGATGACATGTGACATCTACCAATCTGGATTGGGCTCCCGTGGTAGATCAGAGCCCATTCACTCTCAATTATAGAGAGTAGGCCGGTGTCCCTGCAGTGGGAACATTGAGGTTGGTACGGATAAAAACCTTGTTTTTGTTAATTAACTGTCTTTGTTTCAGGAACTTAGCAGCTCCAGGACCCGCTCCTGGAAACAACTCCTTGGAGACGTTCTCAGCTCTGCACAAAGAGAGCTGCCACCGCCTGGAGTACCTCGTGGAGAGGCAGAGACAGCTGTGCATGCTGTCGGATAAAATGATCCAGGTACAACTGAGATTCGAACTCGCGCACCGAGGGCTTTGTATCACCTATTGCAACATGTAGAACGAGCAAGTGCAATTTTATTGACTACTAAACTAACTACTAACTACTAACTGACTACTAGTAGGTAAATTGAGTACTAAAATGGTCTGCAGTTTTAGTATGTACATAAAATGATAACATTTTGGTTAATTTTATTAGCTAATTCCCGTTTGGTATCTTTCCCATTTGGGGACACGCTTAAAATACCTAACAGAAAGTTTCGTTTGGGGACTTTTTTATTTTTCATATTTTTATTCTCGTTTGGATCCCTTTTAGAGAAATCCATACTTTGTTTCCCGTTTGGGGACCTTCTAGTTAAAGTTAGTACAGTCAGGTTAATAACACAAAATTACAAATGATAATTGATACCTTTACGAGTTCTAGTACGTTTATAAACTAAAACTAAAAGTGGTACTAGTACTACTTAAATACCATTGCGCCCGGAGTTTTATTTATTTTCTGTGCAACTTTTTAAATTTCGTCTCTTCATAAAATCCCTACTCAGATTCCAATGAAAATTAAAAATTAATTATTCAAACAGTTTAATCGAGAGTAGGTATGTATTATTCTTATTTTCGCAAAAATCTGATTTGTTGTCGGTGTTTTTAAACTACCAGAAGTTCTCCGACATGTCTTATCGATTACTATAGCCGAAATCATCTTAATATGAAGTACGGAAGCTCTCAAGCCGTAACGGTCACCCATCCAACTATTCCATTAGAACGTTAGAAAGCCATAACACAAATAACAGATATATTTTTAATCGAGTTAACCGTAACCACCGTTTCTGTTGATTGTTTTTACAAAGTATGGATACCATAAAATATCTATAAACGCAGAAGTACCATCTATTGAATTTGATGGTCACCTATCCAGATCTTCGATATCGCATTTATAAGACTTTTTAATAACCTTGACTAAATTAATTAGAACCGCTTGGGTTAATTGAGTGGTTGAATGCTGCAGGCTGTAGTAAGTATTATACAAGTAAGTAAGTACCTACGAGCTCACTTCTTAAGATTGTGTACCTAAAAGCTAAAGAAATTCCTAAGTGTTATAAAGCCTACAATGTTAGTTTGCCTGCCTTTGGATGTTTCGTATATTCTTAACCGTAAAAGTCAATTGAAATTTTAATTGGATCTTTTCGCAGTATTTTGCAGTAGTAAGATGGGAAACCACAAAACAAGAAACAATAAAAAAAAAATATTTGAGCTTAACAGTTATATGCTGATAATCAAATCAATCAAATCAAATAAACATTCATAGACCTTGAAACGAAGCACAGCTTGGCACAAAACAAGAGATGTTAGTTAATCATTGACTGTTTGTCCTGTGTGGGAATCGAACCGACGACCTAGAGTTTTTACTTAAATTTATTAAGTTACTTAACTTAAGTTTTTACTTAAATTTATTACTAAAGATATTTGTGAAATTATTCTGTGAGAATTTCACTCGTGATGGAATATTGCTCAAAAGATGCTAGGTGAGGTACTAAATCGTATTGCTTTTTAATTAAAAAGCCTCACCTAATAAAAAAACCTTGGTACCTGGTATGAGAAGACCCAAATCTCATCGTTTCTACGCCGCGAGAGTAAGCGGATGTAGATATGTAATTTAACGAGAATGAATAAATGTAATTTAACCGACATTATGTAATTTAACCGAGAATCAATAAATGTAGTCGTAAGAAATTAAATTCACGGGATCATTGCAATTATATTTACAGGTTGGTCCCACTACCTATAACCACAATGTCGTTCTTAATAAATATTTATTTAAGAAGTGGAATTTAATTGATATTCCTACCAGCAACATTGTTTTCATTCTGACTATTAGCGCAAAATCCACTGCTGGCAATAAAATTGCTGTTTTATTCACCACTTTTGTATAATTCTCCTTTTATATGACAGTTTTGTAGGAGAAGGCCCTTCTATGAGATTGTATTTATCAGAATTATTAACAAGTTTCCTTAAACTTGTTAATAATTCTGATAAATACAATCCTTAATCCTTATTAAGACCACCCAAGTACAAATATACTTTGTCCTACTAAATATAACCTATAGTTTAAGGTAACCTATAGTTTTTTTTTTACCTTTAGTTTCTAGTTTTTCTTTAGTATGACATAGGTACAGAGCCCAGTGGTGTAACCCGCGGTTAAAAAATCAACATGGGGCGATAAAAAAAAAGTGGCAGAAGTTTTTTTTTTGCAAGTCACAACTATTTATAAATCAAATAAGTTTGGAACTTAACTGAGAAATATAATTTCTTCAAAATTTTCTATATAAATTTACATGAATATGGTATTAATTCGCAACTTTTATTGTATATTCATCTTTCATCTCGGTCTTAATGTTATTCACACGATATCGACAAATTTATCGAAACCATTCAACGTTATTTGCCATTTTGATATCTCAATAGCCCGATTTGCAGATGTTACGGGTGTGTTTTGAATTTTTATTGTAGTTTGCACTGTTTTTAAGGTTACTTTGTTGCATTGAACCCAAACGGTAATGTCAGTATTGGTAAACAATCCTAAATACCATAGATGTGTTACTGAGGTTATGTTGCTCGCATTCGGAGGTATCCTATAGTCCTTTTCGTGTCCTCCGGGTGGTGCTAGAAGAGCAACCCTAAGTAGCAGTATAACATATGCCAAGTTCTTCCGGAGAATTACTGCCACCACACCTGGTAATATACCGCCGAGCAGTGTTTTGCTCACATTGCTGTGTTTCGGTAGATGGGTGTGGGTGCCTGTGAAATTACTTACTTACTCTCAACATTCAGGCGCAACGCGATACGATCTTAGTCTGTCCTTTTCTTTGGTAGGGTAAAACCGAAGTCGCTTTGGTGTTGTTCACACTCAAGTTGTATTATTTGTATTCGTCATCTGAGAATCGATGAAGGAAAACCCTTGTGCCTGTAATTTCACCCGCACCTTCAAACCGGAATAGAAGAATGTGAGTACACGATTACTTTGTGGCTGGTATGGGTATGATCTACGTCTTAGTACCTATATGGTGGCAGTACTTCCCCAGGCGGACATGGCAAAGGTTTTACTGCTATTTCAGGATGATCCATTCGCACAAACCAGGGGACACGTTTAGGGACTCTAAGCGAAGTCACCTACGGACGCGAGCTAAATGGTTAGTCAAATTTATTGGCAGCGCTGTCTCAGTAGCCTCAGAGTTGCACTTGTATATTCCAGGTCCTGCAGACGGGTGCAGTTCAGGCAGTCGAAGAATGCCAATACCAGTTCCGCCACAGCCGGTGGAATTGCAGCACGGTGGAGAACTCCACTGACATCTTCGGAGGGGTTTTGAAATTTAGTAAGTTTCACCTCTCTTCTGGAATCAAGGATGAATAACATCCTTGTATCGGGTGACGGGCGCAACGGGATGCGACTTAGATCTTTTCACACTTAGGTCTGGAAGACCTGTGGTAACAATTTACATAAGGCTCGTACTCTATTACCTTCAGTAGTATAAAAATAAATGAGTTTCCTTTAGATTAATGCTAAGCGGGCACTACTTTTCAGAAAAATCCTTAGCAACAGAAAGTCGAAAAGAAAGTAATTCCCATTTCTTGCTTTCGTCTTCCTATGGAGGGTCGGACGGGATTTGTATAAGCGCTAAACTTAAAAGTGAGAAAAAGTTAAAGAACGCATGGTCTTGTAGGTACATATTTATTTTAAAAAGTGACGTAAAGTACTTTGACAAAGCACTGGTGCACTTTTATTGCTGTGTTTCGGTGTTAAAGTGTGGGTGCCGGTGAAAATACTGACATATGAGTTTCATCCCATCTCAGAGTGACGGGCGCAACGCGAGGTGACTTGAGTTTTCTCATACTTGGGTAGTAGGACCGGAGTTGTTTTGCTGTTTTCTAAGGGCAGAAGTGACAATTTAACAAGAGGACAGTAATTAGTAACAATAAAATAAATAATTGTAAGTTGTTTCTATCATTATTGTACGGAAACTCTAAATACCGTTTCAAATGTAGCAAACAATCTTTATGTTACATTTTGTAGCAATTCTAAGAGCAGATTCTACATAGTCAGGTCACTGACCACAAAAATCCCGTCCAAACGACATGAGCTTTCGTCCTCCCCATCATCACATATTCCAGTACCACTAAACTGTGGATGCAAGATCACGATACACTGGTCCTGTGATAGTTTACAATAACATGAGCGGTTCAGTCAGCACACGAATTCTGTTATCGGCGTTTCAAAATAAACAGGAGAATCCACGAATTTCTATGATGTGGTTTTGTTTCGTCACGTGGAAGTACTTGGAAAGAATGATGTTCAGAGTTTATATTCCTGAAATATATTTTGAGAGAATTATATTCCTGAAGTATCATCATCACCTGAAATATTGCACGTACTACTTATGGTATTGTTTTATAGGGAAATTTTAAGAGAAATTATGGTGTCCTTTTATCTTACCTTAGGGGAGAAATCTGGCGAGATAATTAACTGACTTGAGTACCTAAAACAATAATTGGAAACGTCACTTTTTTAAATTAAATGTGTACCTACAAGATCATGCGTTCTTATTACGAAGTTTAACATTTGTTTAAACCCTATTCTACCCTCTATGGGGAAGAAAGAGCACAGAATAACTATCTATGATCGTCATACAAATGTTTGTGCTGGGTTGGAATCGAAGCCACGGACTATGAAGAAGGCAGATCTACTACCAACTGAGTTGTGAGGCCATTCAAATATATGTACAAGAAACGACTTCCTAGATTTCATCCATACCGTAATAACTATTAACCAATCTTGGAAATTAGATACGATCTTGTTCTAAACACGAACCTTGATTGACGTCTTCACACAAAGGAACACCATGCACATTCCCTGTTATACAAATGTCTAACAACTTTATATTCCCTGGTAGATGCTCACTTCAAAGAGGTATCAAGCTTTGAACTTGAGCTATGTTTTGCTTTATATTTAGAGCAGGAACATAATGTTTATTTTGCCTTGAATTTTGATAAAACAATGTGTGCAACTATACACTAAGTTTGGAGAATGCTTTGTTAAATATTGTTATAACCTCGTTGCGTTTGTTTTCAATGGCAATAATATTATTTTATTCTATCTTTACAATAGGTAGACATTTCATCGATTATGATAATTGTTAGTTTTTGTTATTTGTTTTTAACTTGGCATATCAGTAGGTACATAGTTATTGTAAGGCAGTTTTTATACATTTTTAAATAAGTGAGGTTTAAAAATCGAACAATCGAGCTGCAGCACTTCAGTTTTGGTTCCTACTTCTGATTTTTTCCTATGGGTCCACTTTGGAGGTACAGAAACTTATTCTGAAGTTGCTGTTCTACAAGTCTCTAGTCCAAACCCACACGTGCTCCAATAAGTTATTCATTGATAAATTTATGTGCGCAATATCACGTTCTCAACACAGTAAGATAATTGGCATGTCTTAGAACCCAAATTTCGAAGACATGTGACATCTACCAATCCCTATTGTGCTCTCGTCCAATAGATTTTCTTGTTTTAATTCATGTGCGACTCATTTGCTTTCAGAATCTCGTGAATCGGCATTTGTCCACGCTCTCTCAGCGGCAGCTCTTGCCCACGCGGTGGCTAGAGCCTGCAGTCGGGGTGAGCTGAACGAATGCTCCTGTGACTCCAGAGTGAGGAAGCGGACACCGCGGCACTGGCAGTGGGGAGGCTGTTCTGAGGTAAAAACCTTGCTATTACTTACGAAGAAAACACTGGCTTAACGTATCATTCAACATTCGGCCTAATTCTATTTAACTGAGACCGAAAATTGCGAACCAGTGAGTTAAGGATTTAGAAGGACTACGGAACTTTTAATGGGTACCTGCATTTGGCACTTGAACTTATTCTGAGCTGAAATCTCAGTGCTACTCTCACTCTATGTTCCAAGCTCGAACGATTTCTTAATGAGTTCTTTTTTTCCATCTTTCCGTTCATCATTCAGCATGAGTTTTTGCCTTTTCAATGACGCTGTACTAGGGCATGTGTTTGGTGTGAACTTCAGTAATGCTCCTGCGATTTGAAATTTAGGAAGCTTGCTACGTGTCCTCTCGTCGCTCCGTGTTGCCACATCTGGGCTCTGTCTGACACCCAGCATGTCACTGATATTTCTCGGTGATTCAGCATTATGCTGAGTTAGGGACTCTTTTGGCCCACCCAACACCTGATTCCGTTATCCCTAATATAATTTATATTGTTTGATAATTTGTACCGTATTTTTTATGGGGCTAAATAAATAATCTTACTCACTTAAGAGTTACATCGACAAATAGTAAGGGGAAATGTTTGTTTTGAAATTTTCAAAGCAGTTACCTTTTTCTTATCCAGTATCTGTATAAGATCTTTTTAAAGTACTGGCCACTCAATGAACAAGGCTTTCAATTAGGAAACCGTATTTTTATTTTCTGATTGATTACATGTGTATTTTTTTTGGGTTTCAGGATATCAGATACGGCGAGATGTACAGCCGTGATTTCGTGGATTCCAAAGAAGATAAGAACACTGACGAAGGACTGGTCAATCTACACAACAATGAGGCTGGGAGAAGGGTAATAAATTTGTTTTTGTCTTAGACTAGCATGAGAATTTTTAATTCTAAGTATCAAAAGCACTTGTATCTTTAAAAAAGTCAGTAAATGCTACGTGCAGAGTGCTGGCAGGTCAAAGCGAGACATTCGATGTTAGTGATGCTAAGCTTTTTCAGCTACTCGTAGACCTCTGACATCGCTCAACGACTCTTATAGCCGGGACCGATATTGACGTGCCTTACGAAGCAGGGAAGCACTCAGTTCAAATGCCGCTAAACGGTTACACCATTAAACTTTTGACCGGATCGAGAGTTGGTTAACTTAGATTATCTGTAAAGAACAAATAGTTATAATAGCGTATCTTTATCTAGCTGTTCCCCTCAGTGTTGCCCGCAGTTTAAAAGTCAAAATGAGACGATGGGAAAAATCTGACAGAAGTTGTGTTTTTTGCGAGTTACAAAAAATTACTTAAATTTTCGGGATAAAAGGTATCCAATGTAATGAAGGTAGCTCATTCAATCTTAATTCCGAGTATGAGATAGCATCATAACAAATTTTATCCAAATCCGTCCGGCCGTTAAGGTTTGAAAGAGTAACAAACATACAGACAAACTTTCGCATTTGTAATATTAGTATGTTTGCAGGCTGTTAGAGGACGTATGCAACGCGTTTGCAAATGCCATGGCATGTCAGGATCCTGCTCCGTGAGGGTTTGCTGGCGACGACTTCCGCAGCTCAGACTGGTTGGAGACAACCTAGCCACTAGATACGAAGGGGCTTCACATGTTAAGGTAGGTACAAAAATAGATTATTGTAAGATAATTCTAATCTATAATTACAAAATTTTTGAACTTAAATTACTTTTTCTTTGACGTTGACGTTGACACCAAAATTTTTAAATTCCAGGTGGTGGAGAGAAAACGAGGCAAGAACATACGGAAACTGAGACCTCTGCACGCCGATATGAAGAAACCAAACAAAACTGATCTGGTGTATTTAGAAGACTCGCCTGATTACTGCGAACCTAACGATGAGTACGTATACAAATATACTGGGGGTAGTAACGTTTATTTATTTAAGTGTTAAAAAATAAGTGCCAAGTTCGTCAAGGGAAGTTCTGCCACCAATCACCATACATGGTAATTCGCCGCCAAGTTGTAATACACTTCGTTGCTGTGTTCCGGTTGTTTTACTTAATCTTAGAGAATGGAAAAACTAATGTACGGTTTATTCTTAGACAAGCGTATTGTGCTCAAGATCATCACTTGCTATAATAATAGATACAATTTTGCCTATAGCCGAATAAAATTCCTTTCTTGGTCACAGGCTTGGAATCCTAGGCACTCGAGGTCGTACTTGCAACCGTACTTCTGCTGGCCTCGACGGCTGCCGCCTCCTCTGCTGCGGGCGCGGCTACCAGACCAGGGTCAGGGACCACGAGGAGAAGTGCAAGTGCAAATTTGTCTGGTGCTGCAAGGTTCAGTGCGAGATTTGTCGGTTCAAGCGGGATCACCATGTTTGCAACTAGTTCCTGTATCTCCTTATAAGTTTTGAAAGTGTTTGCAACTAAGGCAGTTTCGATAGATTGTTATGGATTTTATACTAAACGCAACGAATACGGAACATCGATTTGAGAATATTATTCGATATTTATAATTTGCTAGCAGAGTTTGATTTATTGACTAACCTACTACAAAAAGTGACAATGCTAAGTTCATTCATAGACTCAAAATGTTTTGTTTGAAGTCAATACAGACAAAATAAGTTTCTAGAACACATTAACTGTGTTAAAACAATACATTTTTGATTAATTAAGCTTACATATTATTCACCTATTGTATAAAAAACAACTACTTATGCCCCATTAATATTAAAAAATTTAAGTTGTCATTGTTTTTATTGTCAAACACACAATTTTATTTGAATCAATTTTCTTTAGAAACTATTTACGTTGTTGATGAATATAATTTTAAAATTTCTGTAAATATGATTTATCTTGTTCATTGCTTTATTAGTAACACCATTCAACTGATTGACTGAATTATTTTTAGGGGTTTTAACCAACTCGTTTAATTTCTGAAAATAAGCTTTAAAGTTATTTACAGTATTACTAACTTATTTAATTTTATCATGTACAAATGTAAATACTATTTTGTAAATCTTAAAAATATAGTAATGAACTTTTCTATGGTCTTCATTTAATTAGATGCCATTTCTAATTGTAAATATTATCTTAATTTAATCTTATACTGTATATTTATTTTTCTTCGACTTTCAAATAGAATGTAAGTATTATGTTTTAATGCTTACATTTTATATACATATACTTCTGTTGACACAACTAGTTTCAGTTTAAGTCATTAACATTCAATTACATATTTTTATATCACTTTTTACAGTTACAACAAACATCTGATTTTTTACAGGATACTCAAATCTTTTTTAATCATGCCATATGTTTTGCATCACTTAACTGAGATTATCTCATTTTTAGACATTTATTATAATCTATATCTATTATGTACTTAATTTAATAATGAATTTGTTTATCTACCTCGTGAGGAAATATTGTTGATGCCAATTAATGTACGAACGTGTCTTCTTTAGGTTAAAGTGCATCTGTTGTAAATAGCTTTATCTTTAGATTAAGTAACTTATTGCATTAGATTTTGTGATAGCTTTATTCCTTTTTAGCATTTAGTACATGGTAGTCTTTCATGTTTCGTGAAATTAGATTTTTATAATTTTGTATATATTTTATAGTGTTATGTATAGTATTTAAAGGTGTGGTCTCTTTCTACTTCTTTAATTTAAGTTCTAAGAAGGCTAGTAGCTAGTAGGCTTTGTTTGTCATTATCTATCTTTGTAAGTGATAGGCTATTGGATTTCATAAGTCGCTGTCATCTGAACAATATGCAATGCAGTTTATCAACTAGGGTTATCGCTTTTGTTTTGTTGAATTAAATACTGTCTAAAAAATTGCAGTGTGTTTTTGGCTAGCAAGTGTTTCATTTTGATGATCTACAATAATCATCAAACTGGTTCTATACAATACTGTCAAGAAAAGGTAGTTATGTAGGAACTTCTTTATGAAAATCATCTGCTCTATAGCAGACCTGATGATTTTCATCTCCTAATAAAAACAGCTCTCTACGCTTTTATTTTGTACCAGCGACGCTTGTTATGCAATAAGACCCCTAGACGCTTTAGGCAACTACTGCGTAGGTACTCTTGTAAAATAATTTTGTTAATGCTAGCAACCCGATTCCATTATTTGGAAAGATGAATATTGATAGTGGACCGGTAAGTTAGAAGGAACCTGTTCAACTGAGAAGCGTTATTAACATATGAGTGCATAGAAAATAGATAAATGCTCAGTTCAATCAATAACTAGAGGTTAAATAATCCTTTATTGTTTTCTGAAGCTAGTTTGAGCCAGATCCTATAGCCATTAAGTTGTTTTTAAAGGTACCACGTTTATCATAGATAGTAATCTCAATATTATAACCGATCAAATTATCATTTCAGTCAATGTGGACGATATATTTAATAAAATACTGATTATAATGATAAGAATAGTTTTTAGGAATTTGATTATATATGTTACTATTTGATGTATTGTAAATGGGATAAAGTAAATGTATTAGATAACAATATGTATTTCATTGACTTCATTTTCAGTATACCAGTTCTTAGCGGTGCAGTCGGGTAAATCTGCTTTGATAAAATAATAATGTTGTTAAATGCTATAAGGATGTCTTGCTTCATGCAAAAATATTTCTAAACTAGATGAAGACAAATTTCTTTAGATCAAAGGGCTTTGACAAGGAAGGAGAACTAAATTAAAATAAATCGGTTACAATTAATAATTTATTTCCCGTATTATTTACAGACCAAAAGGATTTCCTAGCCATGGATATACTCGGGGACAGACGTTGCAGATTTGAACCCAGTAGTCCATCTGAAAAAAATCACTCATTAGGTTAAAGCTTGATTCAAGTCACTTTAAACACTAAATTAATTTTTTTTCGTATTTGATAGCTTGTGATATCAAACAAAAGCTTATGCATATTCTATGGAATCATAATCAAGATATCTTAAGTTAGGCATGTAAAATAGTAACATTACTCTCGATATCAGAGAGTGCATGACCTGGTGAACTTACATTGTTGTGCTCTGATGTCAGAGGTCCGCAGCTGGATGCGGGGCAGGTGGTGGGTGTGACAGCTCTGCAAGGCTTACTTCTGTACTCATTGACCGGTACGGGGTTTTTGACCCAGTCGAGTACTTCAGCTGAGTTTACCTAGAAAAACATGTTAGGTTCATTAATCACGTGAGGCTCGAAAGAGGGGGGAGAACGCACGATTTCTACCAGTGCGTGCCCTTATCTCACGGTTACCAGGCAATGATTTCCCCGCGCGTCGTGTATTAAAGATAATATTCAGAAAATTTGTGCCAAAAAAACTGAGTAGTTTAAAACATCATCCTGAGGGGAGGGGGTTAAAAAGTTGCTAAAATATATCACCCGATTATGACCCTTTACAATGTGTGAGAATAATGACACTCATTTGTCACTCATATATCAGTCTAATAGATGAGGAATATTAACGGGCCTAGTTAAGAGCCGTGAGATAACTCACCATAAAAGCATCAGGTAAGTGATTCACTAGATCCATAAATCTGATCAGGGCCTCCTTTACGCCTGGGTAGGCAGAGATGTACCACTCGTGAATGTAGAAACCAAAGGGGGCTCTGTTATTGAGGTAGTGGCGTTCGAAGTTTGTGACAATGAATTCGTACCAAGCATCAGCATCAGTACGATCGGGACTGGAAGAATAACAAGGCTTATAAAAACATCATACAAAGCGGATATATAAAGTGTATAAATCAGTTTCGAGTTGGAATGTATAAATATGGAAAATATAAATATAAAATGTGCTATGACTTACACCCAGAAACAAGCATCCACCATAGAACAAGCAACACCATTTAGATCCAGCCACCCAACCATAGGCTGGACCCATACACCAGGGATACTTGCTGAAGGGCATGGAGGAATCTGGCAGTCTTGGGACGAAGCGTAGTCCAGAGTGTAGGGCCAGAGACCAGGGTTGGTATATGTTATAGATGGCCATGAACTGTCATAGGTAAGGCCATAGTCTTTGATGATCTGGAAGCTGTTGTTACCATTGAGCTGAAGGAAGGGGAGTCGAATACCTGAAAATAACAATTAATAGTACATGTTAAGCTTTAAATTTTCTAAGATTTATTTTTATTTTTTTTTATGCATTGATTGCCAACTTAACTATCTGTGTAAAGTTTAGTTGTAAAATAGTATTATTAGTGAAGTATAATAAAATATCCTGCAGGAGAACATAATTTGCATTATCATAATAAATACAAAAACATGTTCTAAATTATATTCACGTGCATTCGATCATTAAATGTATGATACCTACTTCAATTATCGTACGATCATTATATTTCCATTATCCAAAATTTTCATCTTACCTTTAAGACTTTCAATAGGAATATTAGCGAAATGCGACATTTGGACCCGCTGGTCTGCAAACTCTAGCTTCATATCTTCATAGGTTGCTTCAGCCCAGTACGTTTGCGGTGTCTGATGACTCACGGAGTGCAGGGCGATCTCAAACCCTTGGTTGTACAACTCATTGATGAGCTGGTAGTTAGTATACTCATGGTTGACATAGAAAGTGGTTCCGATAGGGCAGCCATTCGAGTTGGCGCGATTGTAAAGGATGTCGCGATAGGTTAAAATATTGTTGATGTTGATGCCATCGTCGAAAGTGAGAGTTACGAACTGAAAGATATGAAAAAGGAACCGGTAAAATGCAAGTTCGAATCGTAGGTAGAGAGTTCTGCAATCTTTTAAATCATCGGGGTATCGTATTTCGTATCTCCTATTTTTTGGATATCTTCAATGTCTTTCATCGCAAGTACGGAACCAAAAAAATGTTTATTATGATTGAATAATCGTCGTTACAAAAAAACTCATTAGCAAAATTTTGTGTCAGATTTATTGCCATGAAACATCTTCATCTAGGTATATCAAATTAAATTCACGTATTGTAATATTAAATAAATTTTGACTACCTCACAAAAAATCCAAAAATTCGTTATGAAATTTTATTTTGATCAATAGTAACAGTAATTATTTTATTAACTTCACTTGGAATCCGACGTGTAGAAACTTCTTATAACATCTCTAAGATCTACTTTATATTCAACGGAAATAAAGATAAATTCCGTTCAGTTCACAATTAGTCTAACACCGATGAAATCGTCATTATGATTGAACTTACCTGAGGAACATCTCTAGCTTGTAATTCTCCAGGAATATCTGTAGATGAACACCTACAATCAGGCAATTTGCACAACTCCTCATCACACACATCCGCTAGTTCTAGTTCTTCGCCAAATGCAAAGGCAAATACCAGCAATATAACATACCACTTCATTTTGAATCACTATGAGAACAATTTTATTATCTGAGGGTTTGTTATTTATATACGGCGCGTTAATATTATCAGGCAATAGAATCAAATCAAAATTATCGGTCTGAAGAACTAATATCCGGATTTAGATAATAGTGGGGAAATTGTAATCATTGTTTGTGTCTAAACGGTGCTTGCTATTTTTGGGAAACAGATCATTTATGACGTCATTATCTTGGAAAGGTAGATTCCCTCGACCAGTGATTTCACGAAACTTTTATAAATTCACGTGTTGGATGTCCTTAATAATGATAAGTTTGATTTAATAAATAATTAAAAAAGAATTTGAACATAAACTAAAACCCACCAAAATGACTAGCGATCAATAAGTTTCTATTATAGTAGGAGATATAAAGGGATGAAAGTATTGAAGTAGGGTTTTTAGCAAAGAATTACTAAGTGTAGGGACTTGAAGACACAGCTGATGTTAAGTGGTCTTCTCCTTTGTCATTGATGACCACGACACTGTTGACAGAGTGGTTGTCATCATTTGAGGGGTGGTGGAGATTCGTCGCCATTCGTCTCGTACCTCAGCTTTCAGTAGTTACCTCCGCCCATAGCAACAGCAATACGACTTAGTTTCTACACCCAAGTAAGAGAAGACCCAAGCTGCATTCCGTTGCACACGTCACCCGAGACATGGATGTTACGGCAGATTACCAGGTGTGGAGGCAGTACTTTTCCGGACAAAAGATCAGAAACGTAACCAGTTTAGATCAGGCCGTTCTGTTAGGAATCCATGAAGGCCTCGAAGAACCGGCTGTGCAGTTGTGATTGATGGCTTTGTAGTCTTAACTGCTATGCACCAATCTTTTCCGTCAGGTCTTTTTTGGGAAAGGTTTTAGATACATCCTTTATTCGGCGTCGAGGAAGTACACCCGCTCTTTCGCCGCTTTTGTTTAATTGTTTATTGTTTTTAATGTACTTGTGCCGTATTGTTCCTATGTGTTATTGTGTCGAAATAAATGTTTTATCTATCTATCAATATAATATTAAAGTTACTGAATAAATAGTTTAGAGATGGTTTACTACCATATTTAAAACGGTTCATGTCTCTGTTCTTAGTCCGAAGTGCCTACGCTTCTACTGTAATGATTGCTTGACGATAACTTGAGTACCGTTTATCGTACCGTCATGAAATTTTTTCACGTACCTAACAGTCGCTTGTCGAGTTCGGGCGAACATAGCTAATAATAACTATTTTAACTACGATTTAAAATATCTACTAAGTTGGGAGCTTTCAAGCGCCAGGGAAATATACAACATAGTTGGTCACTTACAACAGAAGCATAGGAATAAGTACTTATTATTTTATGAAAAGGCCTTTTATTACTATACTTTTGTGTTACTCAGTTAATACGGAGAAAAAGAAAGCCAAGGTTAGCCGAGTTGTTCGCGGGAAAACAATGACGGCATCAACCTCACCACTTGTCATGTTTATGTTCCCACGATAGTGAAAACCACAACGTGAAGTGTGTCCCTTTTCAGGCTCAGCCGACCTCTTTAGGGAGAAAGGCGTGATACATATGTATATATTTATGTAACCTGTAAAATGCACAAAAGTTGGTAGTTTAACTTTTGTGCATTTTACAGGTAACACCTAAAAAACGAATATCAGGTTAAAGTTGAAACTATTAAATGAAACAAAATTGACAATAAATCATTTATTAGTCGATATAATTATAGTCCAAGAGGGTTTCCGAGCCATGGGTATACGTTTGGACAGGTATTGCAGATCGAGAAGTAGTATTGTGCGTACTGAAAAACAAACAAAATGTTATGATATTTTATGAAACCTTATTTGATTATATGCTTGTTTAAATGTGAACTAAAAATCAAATGATAGTTCGAAATCCAGTCTTTGTATTGACGATAAGATCCACATCTGGAATCTGCCGCCAAACAGTATTCGTTGCATTTCTGTGTTCCGGTGGAAGGGTGTGGCTGCCGGTGAAATCACATGCGCATGAGACGTATCATCCCCGTCTCAGATCGACGGGCGCAATGCTATCCACACTCACACACACGGAACACAGCTACGCCAGCCTACTGCTTGGCGACAGGTTACCAGGCAGGGTGGTACTTCTCCAGACAAACTTGGCATAAGTTCTTTAGAGATTTAGATCATTTCATTTTATCAATCATTTCATCAAATATTCAAATAACTTAAACTAATATTTGTACATTCAGTGTAATCCTGTGTTGGGTGTCCTATTAACAAATTAAATAAATCTGCATCCCATGTTGCAAATGTCCATAGGTTTGCTTGTTTGGCTAATAATATAAAATAAAAGCTTACTTGATTATGTGAAGAAGTAAGAGGTCCACAGTTGGTTGCGGGGCAGGTGGTTGGTATGGGGGTATGGCACCCCTTAGTTCTATACACATCTATAGGGACAGGATCTTTCATCCATTCAATCACGTGTTGTGAATTCACCTGAAAGCAATAAAAATGTCTGAGTAAAACATAAAATAACTGGTAATTTGTAATAAATATATGTATCAAAAAGGTATTATATATGTATCAAAAAGGTTAATTTTAATCACATTTAATGGCATTTAATTTATTTAATGAGTACATAAAATATTAATGTATAATAATGTGGTTAAAATAACAGATTGAAATAAATATTTTCACGCCATATAGTGCTAAATTAAAACTCTATCGGTCTTACTAATATCCATATAATATTGGTGGTTTAAACCTAGTCTTAAGTAAGTCCACGTTTCGTAATAAGACCGTATGGGACCAATCAATGGGCGTCTGTACCCCTGGTCCACCACGCTCTCTAATTGGAAACAGTTGGGACAGTGAACTGCAAATATTTGAGATAAAATTTATAGGACTTACCATATAAACATCATTCAGGTTATTGATCAAGTCTAAAAACCTTGTCAACGCTAACCTAACAGCAGGGTAGACGGCGAGGTACCACTCGTGCACGTAGAAGCCAAAAGGAGCGCGGTTGTTGAGATAGTGACGCTCAAAGTTGGTTAGTATGAAACGATACCACTCGTCTGCATTGTCGAGATCTGGACTGGAATTGAAAAAGCATATTGAATCATTTGACTGCTCAAATGATTCAATATGAACTCGACGAAGACATTTTAAACAGCATTTGGAAGAAATTAATAATTAAATCTTTAAATATTCATGGAAAATGTACGCAGTCATTTAAACCCATAGCTTGTAATATGGGAACTAGATAACTAATAGAATACTTATAAAGTGTTTTCTTTCTCTTAATAAATACTTATATTAACTGCCAGATACAGAACGAACATTAATGTTCATCACAAAAATGCTTGTCCTGGTGGAAACGAACCCACGACCTCCAGCGCAGAGTTACTGAGCTACGATACCACAGGTGAAGTCAAATGATGCTTATATAGAATTTTTTGAATACACACAGAATAAACGTTTATGTTCGTCACACAAATGTTTGTCCTGAGTGAGAATCAAAAGCACGACCAGTGTTTGAAACTGTACTGTGAGGCTTGTCAATGAACGTGTAAACGATGTACGATTTTTTATCAGTCATCCAGTTCCTATAGTACAAGCTACGCTTAGTTCGGAGCTATATGACGCTGTGTGTGTCTGTCAATATATATTTATTTACAGCGCCCTCGCATTAAGTATATATAAAATACAAACTCTGACACACTCATTAGGATTCCTTGTGGTAAATTAAAAACACCCAAGACCCGAGAACAAACTTCATCCTCACCATACAAAGTGTGCCCGGGCGGAAATCGAGCCCGGAACCCCTTCAAAGGCAAGGCTTAGTTGGTAACTAAGCTACGGAGCCGTCTGAAAACTTAACTTACATGAAGAAACAAGCGTCAACCATGGAGCAAGCGACACCGTTTAAATCGGACCAGCTGACCATAGGCTGGACCCACACGCCAGGTACACTAGCTGAAGGGCACGGAGGAATCTGACAGTCCTGGATCGAAGCGTAGTCCAGGGTGTACGGCCAAAGTCCAGGGTTAGTGTACGAGATGGTGGGCCAGGAACAGTCGTAGGTGAGACCGTAGTCTTTTATGATCTGGAAAGAGTTGTTTCCGGAGAGTTGGAGGAAGGGACTGCGGACACCTGAAATAACGAGAAATACATTTTATACATATATATTGAGATGTTCATAATATGAATAAACCTTATTGAAAACTTTTTTTGGGGCCCTGTTGCTCGCGTCCGTAAGTGAATACCTCCAGAATCCTTATACTTGTCCTCCTGGTGGCGCAAAAGGAGCACCTGTATACCTGTACTTCTTCGCACTAACGAACGAAGGTATTAAATAAATGAATGAATTTATTAATTCACCTACGGACGGGAGCAACCCGTACCAATTATACTAACCGGAAATAGCTTCAAGAGGAATATTGGCGAAGTGTGCCATCTGAATCCTCTGATCGGCGAGTTCCTCTTTGAGAGTGTCATAGGTCGCGTCGGCCCAGTAAGTCTGGGGGGTTTGATGGCTCATGGAGTGCAGGGCAATTTCAAAACCATTGTTGTAGAGTTCGTTGACGAGCTGGTAGTTTGTGTACTCATGGTTGACGTAGAAAGTAGTGCCTGCAGGACATCCGTTGGAGTTCTTGCGCCCATACAGGAGGTCACGGTAGGTCAAGATGTTGTTTATGTTGACTCCATCGTCGAAGGTAAGAGTCACAAACTGAAAAATTTGTAAATAGACAGTCAACGTGAGATTCAATCAGAGACAATGCTTCTAAAATTACTTATTCTGATTCATACCATCCGATGTGTGCATAAAACTTAAACTTTATCTTTGGTTTAGGAAGGTTAGTTGAAATTCTTAATAATATTTTGAATTGTGAAATAAGTTTACTAAGCTGTAGGAAATGTTACTTTAATAACACGCTTATTAAGTTTTAGTATTTCAAACTAATATTTTTATCCCAAATTAGTAATAATGTAAACAATTAAAACTCGTTACTTCTATTCGTCTTCAAAATGTTACCTTATTTGTTCACTGATTACTAATATCTTTGTTATATCATTTGTACTAATCATTGCTGATTATATACATGCTGATTATATATATGTCAGATTAGGCTTCCAAAAACAACGTTATATTATAATTTGTTATTCCTAATTTCAGGTAAGAAATATTAGATTGTACGCTTCGTGTGAGGCGTGAGTTTGATTATGAATACAGCCTTTCATGTTTTACTTTAGTATGCGTACTAAGTAAAGAAAAAAGAAATCGTACTCATTGAATGGAAATTACAAAGTTTATAAACTTAACTTTGTTTTATGAAAATAATCTGTCATCGTAACTATCAGAAAATCCTTTCAATTATTCAAAGAATTCTCCTATTTAAGACATAAAGAATTTAAGACATAAAAAAATATGGTTATTTCTTACGATTTTGTTACATAGTTTATGTTTTTATATGTAAAATATAAAAAAATATTGAGAATTTTTGAGGTATTTGGTGTTTGCTTGTTGATCAAGTAGCATAAGTTCCTATAGACTTATCTTTTTACTGTTTTCACGTATATACTGTTGCCGAACCCAGTTACATAATCTATCCAGTATTTAGTATTTTTTTTAATTATTTTCATGTTTCGTTGTGTCACAATCATAAGTGACGAGTAAAACGTACCTGCGGTGTATCCCTCGGTGCCAATCCTCCAGGAATGCTAGTGGAAGAGCATCTACAGTCCGGTAACTTGCAAAGCTCTTCATCACAAACATCTGCAAGTTCCAGCTCTTCTACTTCAGCCAGAACCACTCCCACAAGAAGGGCAAGGATTATACCTGTCCACTTCATTTTCGCTTCGCAAAAGTGACACCGCATAATCCATTGAAGATTGAATATATACCCTGATTGGATCTGAGCATTGTCTTGTCTAATCTACGAAATTATCATTGCAGTGTGTCAGTAGCACTGTGATTACTGAATGTGTTTTACATATTTTGCTAAGTTTTGCTCAACATGCATTCTTTTTACACTCAATTGATATTGACTTTGATAGTTGTGTTGCGTTTCTTCATGCATGTACTACTTGTATTAAAAAGAAGAAGTACTACTTGTATTGTTTGACATTTGTCAAACAATACAAGTAGTACATGATCATTTATCAAATTCCTAGATATTCACTCTCCAATAGATGCAACAATGAAACGTTTGAAATTATCAGAACTGATTATAAAAATATGTATATGTATATGCCTATATGTTTAGGAGATATCCACAGGCCACAGATCTGACCCCTCGCAGGGGGACCTAGGACATCTAAACCCGGGGTCGTCTGATGTCCTTTCGCTGACCTGGTCCCCGAAGTGGTTGCCAAGACACATGGCGTGTCGCAGGAAACAGCAGGTGTGGCACTTGATGCTTACCAAAAGGGGTCCAAAAACGGACAGCCGCGGCGGGTTCGCGGAAGTATGTGCAAACGTTCCCGTGTTCCCACCACTAAGCGGCAGAAGAGGACAACGTGGGGTTTTAGTGGGTCTATTCCCACAACGGCTCTGTCTTCCCGTGGCAAAGGCTTTACGAGTGCATTTCCCCACGGAAAAAGGTAACCTAAATTTTAATGTGATTTACGTCAGTCAAAGTCAAAATACTTAGTAATCGATGAATTCTTAAAATATGATTATAATTTTTAAATAGCGCTTCAAGTAACAAGCAACTTTGTGAAATAGCATACTCACATTGCTATGCACCCGCCGTTGTCGCATTCAAAGATAATAAACAAAAAATGTCTTGCATCTATAATTTCCGTTTCATTCAACATTTGATATAATCATATTACTGTCACGCCAAAAAACAAAGTTTCTCAGAAAACGTATTTTCAGTGGCACTCAATTTCTGTTATCTAAGATTTCGTAGAATGATAACAACTTTGATTCGAAATCGTATTTTCGAAAACTCAATTATGGATTTTGTTATCTGTAGTATATTTTGATCTATGCGTACCTTTGATAAGGTGTCGATATTTGATTTCGTTGTCTGATAATGATGAGTGGACTAATCTGTTTTAGGCTATAGATATATATATATATATATTAGTAATGACGGTTTTATCTGGGAAATAATTTAAAGTGAGAAACAAATTCGGATTTTCCATTATATATATTATATATATATTTATTATCCATTATATATATATATATATATATTGTATATATATATATATATAAATGCCTATATATATATGCCTATATGTATATATATATATATATATATATATATATATATATAGTAAGTAGGGTATTCTTGGTATACTACCTTAAAAGTTATACTATTAGTTATACTACAGGAGAAACTTTAACATCAAAAATACTTATTGAAAACGCCAAGAACATAAGTGACAAATTTATGGAAACACACAATACGATGTATTTATGATATTTGTATGGGAAGATAGTAAGAGAGGAGGAGCCTGTATTTTGGTCCGCAATGACCATAAATGGAAAAACTTGAATAAAATTGCAGACATTTCAGTAACCGGAACTTTTGAATGCTGCGCAATCGAGTTAATTGATTACAATATTGCTGTGTTGTGTGTATATAGAGTACCTAAATTTATAAATATTGAATTGTTTATGAAAAAGTTACAAGTAGTTTTAAAAACTCTATCTAAAAATAGTTACGATAATATTTTAATAGCCGGTGATTTTAATATTGACACTTTAAAACGAAATAACTTGACTTTAGATTTTGAATGTTTACTATTGAATTTTGACCTCAAACTTGCTTTGAAACAGCCAACAAGGCTTAGCAGTCAAACTTGCATTGACAATTTTGCGCATAATTTCAAAAAACCTTGCATTTCTGAGGTTTTGGAATTTGCACTATCAGACCACACAGCTCAGCTTATCCAGTGTCCTAGCAAACATGTAGCTCTATTAAAATATTGGCGAATTAGAAGACGAGATTATTCGGTCGACAATTTAGAAAAGTTTGCACGCATAGTAAGTAAGTTGACCTTTTCAGAATTATACAGTGAAGTTAATCCTAATAAGGCATATAATATTTTCTATGAGACTATAAAACTATTTTATGATCTTTGTTTTCCTCATAAGTTAATCATGATTAAAACCTGTAAGCCTGTGAAATGGGTATCTAGAGGAATAAAGCTATGTTGCAAGAAAAAACGAACTCTTCTTTGGACCTTAAGAAAAAAACCTACAGAAAATAATAAAATTGTATATAAAAATTACACAAAAATTCTCAAAAAAATTGTTAAATTAACACAAAGAGCACAAAATAATCATAAAATAAAAACATCAAAAAATAAGTCTAAAGCCACTTGGAGCATTATAAATAGTGCAAAAAGAAGCATGCCAACAGATTCTATTTACAAAATTAGAGTAGATAATAATATTATTACAGGTCCAAAAGAAATTGCTAACGCATTTAACGATTATTTTGTAGATAAAATTGTACCAATATCTAATGCGGGTAAGAATGTTTCTTCCTTAATTTCCCGTCAAATGAACTCCATCTTCTTAAGACCTTGCTTACCAACGGATATTATAAAGATTATATCTTGTCTGAATAATACGAAAAGCGTTGGATATGACGACATTTCAACACACGTTTTGAAGTTCATAGCTGACAGTATTTGTGTACCCATAAGTCATATTGTAAACTTATGCGTTGCGTCAGGTACATTCCCTGATGCATTAAAAATATCAATAATTAAACCTTTACACAAAAAACAAAGTAAGGAAAGTATTGGCAATTATAGGCCCATCTCATTGATACCAGTAATATCAAAAATTTTTGAAAAATATTTTTACAATTTTTTTTATAATTATTTCGAAACAAAAGGCCTTCTATGCAAAGAACAAAAAGGGTTTCGAGAAAAAAAAAGTATTAATATGGCTCTGTTTGATTTTCTTTACCGTGTTACGAGTAACATGGATACGAGAACTCCAGTCTGTTCAATATTCTGCGACATGACTCAAGCATTTGATTATGTGGATCACAAAATATTATTGCAAAAGCTTGAAGTTTACGGTATCAGGGGTAATTGTTTAAAACTCATTCAATCATACTTAGAAAATAGAAAGCAGTTCACTAAGATAACTTATATTAACAAAAATACCAAGCTTGAAGAAAGTCATATTTCTAATGAACGGACTATAAAATATGGCGTGCCCCAAGGGAGTGTGTTGGGACCACTGCTCTTTCTGATCTATATTAATGACCTTCCAAAAGCAACTACTCAGCCAATGTCACTATTTGCGGACGATAGCACAGTAACAATTACATGTAATCATATTGACACATACATAAATGACATTAAATTTGCTTTGACATCTATAATAGAATGGATGAAAAATAACAATTTAAAAATTAATATAAATAAGACTAAAATAATGCACTTTAGGCAACGCGATACTGCTGCTTTGAATCTTGACATTGATTTTAATAACACTTTAGTAGAACAAGTTGACTACGTTAAGTTTTTAGGACTCAACATAGATAAGAAACTTAACTGGAAAAGCCATGTAGAATATGTGTGCAAGAAATTAAACAGTTTAGTTTACATATTGTATAAAATTAATCCAATAGTTAGCGTTGATACACTGCTCATAGCATACCATGGTTTGATTGCGTCAAATGTAAGATATGGTATACTATTTTGGGGCAACTCCACAGATATTGACACGGTGTTTAAACATCAAAAACGATGTGTACGAGCCATGTTTAATCTGGAAGTGACGGACTCCTGCAAGCCTTACTTTAGTACATATAAAATATTGACAATACCTTCATTGTATATTTTTGAAACAGTTATGTTTGTCAAGAATAATCCTGATTTATTTTCTCGACTTTCTGATGTAGTTATACGTAACAGACGTGATAAAGCTCGAGTTTTTGTGCATAATTCTAAGACCACGTTGATGCGCAAGAGTTTTTTCTGTTCAGCTCCTTTCATTTACAATAAGCTTCCGGAGTCGATAAGAATGCTACCATGTTTGCTGTTTCAAAAGAAGCTTAAAATTTTACTGACTAAAAAATGTTATTATTCTTTAAATGAATTTATGACAGATAAAAACTTGTTAAATTGATAGTACCTACCTTAATTTTAATTCATATGACCTACGATTATTTTTTTGACTTAATTTAAAATAATTAATTTTTGACTTGTTTTTCTTTGTTTTAAATATTTTCAAATTTATATTAAATAATAGTTTATAATGATTGTGACTCATATTATAATATTGCATGCCGAAAGGTAGAATACATTGATACTAATAATAATATTGACATCTTATATACCTACATGTATTTCAAGCAATAAAGTATACTTTGACTTTGACTTTGACTTTGACTAATTTTAAAGTTCGCCATTAAAAAAATCATCTAATCAGTAACAAACATAAAAAAAGACAAATTGAATCTGGATTTGAAGTCTGTTAAAAAAGAGGATACCATGGATTAACTTATTGCTACTAACTCAAACATATTAAAATTGACCTCATTTTAAGTTTATAATCATATTTTTATTACTTCGAGAATTATTTGTCCCTATACAGAGTTATATAATATATTCTTATTATATATAATATAGTTATATAAATATAATAATATATATATAATTATATTCTTAACTTTCGCGATGAGCGGAAAATAAAATCCCTGAAATTATATTGTTTACAATAAGTAAACAGTGGCATCTATGACCCAAATGTGGAACTACACTGTCAAATAAAACACAGGACGCTACTAATAATTTTAGAATTTAAATTAAGCTTACCTTTCATGTAAAAAGTTCCATTTTTATTAAACAGATGGCGCTTTATTGAATTTTGTTCTGAAAACCAAATATTTTCATAGTTAGTACAAAGCATCCGCTTAGGCTAACAAGGCATTTTGGGGTTTTAAAAATCCTATTACTTAAAATACCTATTGTTCACCATTACAGACTCAAAGGTTGGGTGGAAGAAATTTCTTGTCAGGTTAAAGCTTGCTTTGCTTCATATTTAATATAAAATGTAATATAATATTTATGATATTTAATTTATAATATGATATAATAGATGCCAGTGAAATAACTGCTCTTGAGGCGTAAAATCCCCGTCTCAGAGTGACGGGCGCAACGTGACGCGACTTGGGTCTTCTAATACTTTAGTTGGGGAAGAACTGAGTAGTAATTTTGTTGTTTATGGGTGATGGTTACCACTTAACATCACGTAGGTCCCATCACTTGACTCACATAAAAATGAGTATTATTATATGATATTTTGTGTACAATAAAAAAATACAGAATTACCTTCTTTTGTTCATGAATCTTTTGAAGGCCAAGATTTTCAATATGTTCCTAAGATTATAGCCATCAAGATGAAAAGTGGCTCATTAAGGCTGTGCATGTATACAGAGAGCGTGACGGTTCCGGGGTACAGCTGCTGAATTTCATACCGAAGGTCACAGGTTTTGATCCAGAAGCACAAATGAGCATTTGCGACATTTACCTATCCGGTAAATGCTCCCATAATAGATCAAAGCCATTCACTCTCACTTGTCAAGGGTAGACCGGTATCCCAATGGCTAGAAGCTGATACGGATAAGTTGTTTTGTATAATATATATTGTATTATTATATATTTACAGTACCTGGGCGACCTAGCATAGCTCTATTTTTTGGATGTATTTGTAAAAAATATGCGTTTTACCGGTAATCTAATACAGCAAAGCTATGCTTAGTTTGGGGCTAGATGGCGCTGTGCAAAATATCCGTCAATACTATGCCGAAGATCTAGAACAAATGTATTGAAATAGATCATCAATAATTTTCCAAGCTTATTTCAGTCGTTGGGTATTTTGGACGCCTTAGGCTTGTAGCTTATTGAAAGATATTTCGGGATGATATTTTAGTGAACAAGTACGTAATTATTTTACTATGAGTTATTAAACAGATTATAAAATGTAAGTAAAGATACATCGTTATTAATAAAAGGAAAACGCTGTAGGATTAAAATAAACAATTGATTAATTATTACAAACAATTGATTAAGTATTACAGATATTTAATATGCATTATATCACGTAATGTTTACACACTCACACCCCTGTGGCGATTCCCTGTGTCGCAGGTGGCATGGGAACCGGGAACAATCTTTACGCTCATCACGCAAAATCTGCCTAAGCCGGAAATTAACCTACTATGCCACGGAACCGGATAGACAATGATAAGTATTCTATCCCATATCTAATCTCCACAGTACGAGCTATGCTTGGTATAAGGTTAGATGGCGATATTTGAAATGTCCAAGAAAAAAAAATTATAATGAACTTCTTCTCTTAAGGCTCAATGCAGTATATGGATTGAAATATCTATGTGCTGTTTTATTATGAGCTACCTGCAGAATAAGTCTTCCAAGCAAGATGTTTATCCTCTCTTTGAACGTTCAAGGAGAAACTCAAACATAATCTACAAGTTTTGTAGTGTATACGAAGTATGTTAGGTATCCTTGTAAAAGTTCGATAAGCGGCTTACAGGAAATACGGGAATACTAGCTATGGTTTGAACTTGAATAACATATCCAGAATATACTCGAAGATTCCTGAAGAAAATTAAATATTGTATGTATTTTAATATGAAGTTTAACAGGAAATTGAAGGCTAAAGAAGACAATCGTGATATTCTACATTATTTATGCGCGACTCCTTAATTCGTAACATAACCCGAATGTACTTGAAGATTGCTAAAGAAAATTAAATATTGAATGTATTTAAATGAGTACAGGAAATTGAAGGCCAAAAAAGCGTGGCATTCAACATTATTTTTGTGCCCTAATTCTTTGTCATTTATCTAAAATAAAAGTAACCTAAGTTACTCCTGATAACATCAGCTATCGAGCAGTAAAAGTCTCGTCAAAATATATCCAGCTATTTTGGAGATTATACATCGATGATATATTTGTTTACTCTGAGACCTCGCTGTCTCATTGGATCAGTGCGTTTAGTTGGCCTGCCCATATTATGGTATGGTATGCTTGTACCCCTTCTATGTGCCAGCACAGTGTCAGAGCGGTCCTGCCAGTCTTTGAAGCCTGGCTGAGAAGGAGGTGGAACGTCACCTATAGGCTGACTCGGATACTTACCGGGCATGGATGCTTGGGCCTGACTCGGATCCGTCGCGAACTGACGCCGGTTTGCCACCACTGCGGG
This sequence comes from Aplocera efformata, assembly GCA_921293045.1. Taxonomy (NCBI): domain Eukaryota; kingdom Metazoa; phylum Arthropoda; class Insecta; order Lepidoptera; family Geometridae; genus Aplocera; species Aplocera efformata. Next base: position 4,395,027 of record OV121061.1, read on the forward strand.
GGGGACCAGGATTCCGCTCAGCACACTCGAGGAGTGCCCTTCATGGGAAGCTGAGTGACGAAACCTGATGAGCCGGATCGGGCAAGATCTCTCTCTTCCAAGCGTAGTTGCTGCTATGCTGGAAGATGAGGCGGCGTGGAGGGCGGTGGTCTATTTCTTATAACTCTGTTGTCCCCCCCCAGGGCAACCGGTGTATCTGTAGCAAATTCCGCTTCGTCAACAAAAAAAAACAGGCTGTATCCTTTATAGGCAAGAAATAAGGAAAGAAAGAATTCAGGTAGGATATTTTTCTATTTTTAAAACAGCCACTTGTCGGTATAACAATTTTATAGTTTCCAGTGGTTCATAACCTTGAAGGAATGAATAGGTACTAGCGTAGAGAAGGGTTTACACCTGGGACTGGAAACTGAAGGGATTGTGATGCCGCGGTTTGGCCGTTACGAAACGGGTCGGTAATATCTAGACTTATTGTTAGGACTGTTTGTTTATTGGGTTGTTTAATGAAATATTATACTTTGTTATCGAAATTATCTGATTGCTGAAGCTTAGCTGGTAGAAGCTCTGCTGTCTGCATCGTTGCGGGTTCGTTTCTCACTCAACACAAGCATTTTTGAAGCGTTCGCGGCGAAGCTTGGCGTACGTTCGTAACAGATCATTTGAGTTAAACAACTCTCCGGTTGGTCGGTATTTCGATGAGTGACCGTTTAGTGGCATTTTGACTGAGCGCTTCCGTGCTTCGGACGGCACGTTGATGTTGCTCGCGGCTATCCTAGTCGGTAAGCTATGTCGGAGGCCTTCGAGTGGCATGAAAACTCCAACAACACAGTTAGCCACTTACTCACACGAAAAGAAGTACAAGCGTTTGTCCGAGGAACATACATGTTTGCTGTGGCTGTTGTTAATAAAGTATAGCTCATAGGAACTGCTCCATATTTTAGTGTTTGTATCTAACTTGGTTCTGGGTTCGATTCCCGGGGAAAGTTAATTTTCGGGTCTTAGGTGTTTCTCTTGCGTTTCTGTTTGTCCATGCCACTTGCGATACAGGGAATCCTAGAGCAAGGGTTTTGAGTATATGAGTGTGAAAACCTCTGCACTAGGATTCCCTGTGTTGCAGATGGCATGAAAAAACACAGAAACACAAGAGAAACACCCAATACCCGAGTACAAAGTTCATGCTCACCACATAAACTTTGCCCTGAACAGGAATCGAACTCGGGACCCCTCGTTTCGGAGGCAGGGCTACTACCAACTAACCCACAAAGCCGTCAGTATCAAAATAAAACTTTAATGCTAGGTATTTTGTAAGTATTCATTAATCGAGAGGCACTTCTGTCTGAAGCCACAAAAAGACCATCCTAGCTACGCGTTGAGCGCTTTATTGTGATCTAAATTGAATCTAAAGCCAATCAGTTTCAGCGTGATCGAGTGACCTTACCCTTGCGGTAAACATAAAGGGTATACCTATAATACCTTTAAAGCGGATTCTTTAAAGCCGATTTCTGTTCTAAATTTATTGCAATGTTCGTTAGCTATTTTACGATATAAGTCGTATTGGAGATCTAATGGGCGAGGGTAATCACTTCACTCAATGTAGGCTTCCAGCTCGTTCATCACTTAATAGAATAAAAGGTTACAGTAGGCCTTATTAATCATAACCATATCTTCCAGGCAGACTTCGGGGCGGAATAATTAACTTAAAATATTCTGCCTTAAAAGTTAAGTGGCTCTTAAAAGTTTGTCAGAAAATATATAACTGAAGCATCAGGGGGTCGAATTGCTCGGGTCCATACCCTCAGAGGTCCCTAGGGCACGTGCCTTTGGGTGGTGCTAAAGGAGCAACAAAAAGTAGCAGTAGAACTTGTGCAAAATTCGTCCGGAGAAGTACTGCCTCCACATCTGGTAATCTGCCGCCAAGCAGTGGTGCACTCGCACTACTGTATTCCGATGGAAGGGTGTAGGTGCCAGTGAAATCACATGTGCATGAGACGTAACATCCCTGTATCGGGTGATGGGGGCAACGGAATGCGACTTGGGTCTTCTCATACTTTGATCGGGAAGGACCTAAATCATATTGCCGTTGATATCGGCGGAGCTAACCATTTAACATCAGGTGGGCATTCAGTTCATCCCGTAACCTTAAATAAAAAAAATCTTAGGCGTCCAAAATATATTTAATCTAACAAATTGAACCCCAGCCAAGGATTGGAACCGGGCACCCTAGCGTCGAAGGTAAGGTAAATACCAAGTTAGCTACGGTACCGTCCAAGTTATCAGTTTACCCTGATTAAAGATAAACCAAACCTTCACTAACTTGAGTTTAAGAGCGGAATAGAAGGTGGAAACTTTGTGAGCCATTGTCCACAATGCATCTCCCGACAAGACGTTGGCTTAGCTAAACTTTGGGATACTGTTCCTTTTGTTAAAATAATTCGATATTTTAAGCATAAGATATACCATAATATTTTTAGTATGCAATGTTATGTTATGGTTAAAGAAAATTTAGTTCACAGTGTTCCCACGTCACAATCTCTAACAGATCTCATAGTTCAGTTGGTAGTAGCTCTGCCTTCGCTCTGCTCTGCTCTGCAAACATAGAATGTTCTGGGTGTTAATATGTGTTATCTAAAATCATCGAACCCACGACCAGAACGCAGAAGGCAGAGCTACTACCAACTGAGCTGTGAGACCAGTCAATAAAAACAGAATGGCATAATTATATGACTCAAACAAGATAATTGAGCCACATATTCTTCCTCAAACCACCTCCAAATACCAGGCAAAGAATATCCTTCCAAAAGTTTCGTCCAAAAAGTTTCTTGCACCTCTCAACACCCTCAACCAATCAGAGACGAAGAAAAAGTTACCGTCCTTCATATGCCATCCGTCGCATGTTCGTATCCAGTCGTGCAAAAACTCCACGAATAATTAAAGGGTGCCACTGTGGAGTTATCCGTTACCCTTGTCATGGGATGACGGACGAGACAAAAACATAGTTCTCAAACAGAGGTGTACTAGGAACGTAGCCCCGGGCACGAGAGCGCAAACGAAAATATATTTATTTGTGCCAAGAAACAAACACAGAGGCAAAAACTTACAATATAAATAAAATATAATCATAAAATAAAAATAATAATAAAGGGTTTTTGACAACAAAGGTTTCGCCTCAGTGAATGATAACTGCCACAAAATGGCGTCCAACTCAGTACAACAGTCCAGTCTAGTCCAGGATTTGGGTGAAGCACGTGGTTCAATAAACAATATGTTGGTACTTCTTCGGTTCTTTGAGGAGTTGGGCTGGCTGGGGTAGGACAATGCTACTCGGGATTCAGTGCAGACAAAGTCCCCGTCTTCCCCAGAATTAGAATAATTATCGGTATGTTGTTTTTATGCTGGCTTTGCATTATTTTGCTACTACGTGCACTACTACTAAATGTCTTTGGACAATTGATTGTCAAATTGTAAAACAAGACAACATAAAATCGATAGATGTGAGAATATTGCGGTGCATTTGGCTGTTGTTAATTAGACTTTGAAACCATCCAACTGATGTGCCCCAAACTGGTTTGATTAGAAAGGCAATATGCGAAGCTGGTTTTAGACCACTAAAACAATGCATTAGGCACAAAATGTATTTATTCTTTTAGCACATGCCGGATATCCGCTGGTGATTATTATAATAAGTAGTCACAATTGTCATTTCTAATCCCTGAGTTAGACCCTGGTCGTGTGAACACAGCCTTTTTGTCCGTTCACCCTTTGCCTAAGCCGTTTGTACGCTGAGAATTTTTGTTGTTCACAATTTTGTACATGCCTTTAGCTCGCAGTGGAGTGACGATAATTGTTTTGTGTTGGAATTATTTTTGGAATAAAATGGGATGAAGATCTATTTGTTGTCTCAATTTCGTAAGCTTAACTCTAAGAGATTGGAGAAAGGTAATAATGTTTAACCTATGTACTTGACGGTTCCGTAGCTAAGTTAGTAGTGAACCCGCTGCGAAGCCCAGGTTTGATCCTAGGCAGATAAAATCACAGGCGCATGAGACGTAACATCCCCGTCTCGGGTGACGGGTGCAACGGAGTGCGACTTCGGTCTTCTTATATTTTGGTCGGGGAGGACCTAAGTTGCATTGCTGTTGTTATGGGCGGAGATAACCACTTAACATCTGCTTAGCCTCCAGTTCATCCTATCATTTCAGTTACATAAAAAAAGGTAAGTTCACCATTACACAGTCATAGTCTCAAAATTTTGGCAGCACAATCCTTGCCGAACCGACGTTTACGAATGACTGATCAAATCGAAAAATCCACTATCACTATCTGTCAGGGACGCTATTGGAAGACATACCAATTTTCTCGAATGTTCGACATGACATTTTGACAGTTGATTAACTCGCTTTTACAAGTGGCTGTGAAACCAACGATTGGTCACGATTTACTGAAACGAAACTAAAAAACAGCAATGCAATGAACGGAACTATTCTGAATTTATAACAGCCTTCAAATTAATTAAGGCTTAAACAGATTTGTTTTAGTAAAATATTCATTAGTGATCGGGCTTGATTAACCCTCCGAAACTACAGAACAAATACAGTTATTTAAAGTACAGTCAACGTCACAGATAATATAATATCTGTAGATATTATATTATCTGTAGTAGTAGTGAAGACGTTGTATGCTTAGTTATTTTATGATTATACTATGTGTATAAAAAAGTAATAAGTATACAATAAGTTTACAAATTTCATACTTTTCAGGAGGTACGCCTGGATACCCATATGGTTTCCCTATAGTGTAATTCTGACCATTTGGTTGTCTGGAAGAAATCGCTCATTCGCGATTAAATCGCCCGTACTGTCTAAGTATGAATGTTTCGTTAAAACTATCATCTGGTGTCAGATCACAAATCTGGTATTTACGTAACATTAAGGGTACACCGTATATTTTGTGGTTCCTCGTACATATACGAGATTAGTAGTCTGAGATGATATTTTATCTAATAACTTGAGCCTATAAATGCAATACAGTATGCATTCAGATACCTGGCTTTCAGCCCACGGTGTAGTCTTGTTGCAAATAAAAGAGAATTTTGTATCAGGAGGAGAAATATATAATTATTCTTCTGATCTTCGGTAGTAGATAGGTCGGCGCTGTGGCTGATCATTATGAAGAAAAGGAACCAGTCTTTTTTTTTCTTTCAGAATGGACGTTAACAACAACAAAGTTGTATGCTTAGTAGAAGACCTTGCCAACTTTGCCCGGGCTGAAAGGCCCCAGTCGACCCAACTCGCTACATAATGTGCCTTGTGCAGCGCCGCCAGGCGGTAACTGCCCGAACTACGTATCTGAGATGAATGCAAAAATAGAGATTTAGTTCAAGCGATTTAACATAGATGGCGCGGTTGACACGTTTTTTACGTCTGTCACATAATCCAAATCGTCTCCCCCTACACTTATATTGGCCTGTGGTGGATTTAATATTATATTTGCTGTATTCTATCGGCAACACAAATTATTCGCTCCTTGGAATATAAAATGAACTTATTTCTTAAAATTTGTTTCTTTTTAGGATCTCACAATAGTCAGCCATTTTTACATTCGCACTTTTATGATTGAGGAATATACTTTTACAAGCGTTTTAATTGTATTTTGCAAGTTGATAATTACAATTAAAAAGGCGCTAAAAAGTAGCTAATACTTTGGTTTTGAAATGGAAGTCTATGGAAACTTTCTCCCATTCTCACCTAATCATTGGGATGAGCTTACTTTTAGGTGTATAGAGACCTCAATTTGCGAGTTGCGAACAGTTTAAAACTAGCGGCCTCGGCCTGGAGTGATGTTTAAAACAATGTTTGGACTACAAAAGGCATGGACAAGTTAATAACATTTATCTAATTTTGTTTTATATAAAAAAAATATATATATATTTTCAACCGACAAATTGTAGTTTTGGTACTAGTTTGTTCGCAATCTTAATGTAACTAAGCATGCTTTTTTGCAATATTTTTGTTTTAATAGAAATTAAAATATTTTATAAGTACATGATGATATTTTGGGATAAATCAATAATAAAACTGTAGAACTCGGAAAATATGCAGGAACGTTTTTATTGGCCACCATTTAACCAAAGCCAACAGTAGATAAAATAAGGTAAAGGTGTGTTCTCACATACTAACAGTACATGATTAGTCTCATATAGGTAAGGGTTACTACTACTACTTGCTCTAATATAATATGTACTATAGTTCTTTAAACAGTAAAATTGTCTTCTAAATACTTTGGTATAGACTTGATCCATCCCGTCTCTTCACGGCTACTTAACAAACAGTTCACGTAAATTGTTTGTTAAGCAATGGTGAATTCGGACTATACAATAAAAAGTAAAATTGAAAATACACATTCTTATAAGCTCTTCAATAAGGTCTTGCTTTCCCATAGATGGTAGCTATACGCATGAACCTTTCTATACTATCCAAAAAAACAGAAAGCCGACTAAAAGGTAATTAATGTCAATAAGATATTATGTTTTCTTAATGATGTAAAGATAGCAAAAAAATATGTGTCACCGTTCTGTCTCTATCCTAGTTCTGTTCTTAGTATATAAGTTTTATATAACCCACATTAATCAACCCATAGATAGCAGATTAATAATTTGAACTAGGTATATTGTTTTGACAATGCAAGATTTCTAGAAATTACATAATGAATATTAAATATAACGTTATAAATGCGAAAGTGAGTTCACTTGTTTGTAAGGCTTTCAAGCATACACTAATGAAGCGATTTTAAAAATTCTTTCACCTATGGTAAGCTACAGCGAATAACATAGGCTATATTTAATTCCCGTATTTCTACGGGATCTGCGGGTAAAACTGTGGGTGGGCAGCTGGTAGTTGTAAATAAATGTATGACATCTCCACGTCTTTTTGTTCCGCCATGGGATCTCAGAGCTACTTTTATGAAGTTGGTGTTTAGTGTTAAATTCCAACTCTATTACATTACTGCCCGGTGGCCATTACAGAACTAACACCAGTTTATGATAACCAGCTTCGTGCAGTGTTTACTGTATTTACTGTCATGCGGAAGTTTGTTATAGATATTAAACAGCTTAGTTTGTTATAGATATTAAACAGCTTAGTTTGTTATAGATATTAAACAGCTTAGTTTGTTTGCTTTCCGGTTTAAAATTTTAGTTGGCATCCGAGAACTGAAATCTTTCTTCTATTTCTTAATAGATTTGCATGTTTATGCGAAAATTATGTCAGAGCATCGGCATCGCTTCTGGTAATTCAGAGGTCCACCAAGACATTTCCAAGTGATATACGAGTATAAGAATTGAAAGGTTTTTTTGACTTTCCATGGGCGAGTACCAATTTCCATAAGGTTGCCCACCAGATAGTAAGCCAGTTATAATTAAAACTAGCTGTGTTCCGCGGTTTCACCCGCGTTTTTCTCGTTTGCGTGGAAACAGCGCACGCAAAAATAGGTTTTCGATTTTACACCTTGTGTTACAAAATAGCAATTTTATTACGGAACCCTTATTTTGAAAAAAAAAAACATAGCCTATAGCCTTCCTCGATAAATGGACTACCCAACACTGAAATAATCATTTAAATCGGACCAGTAGTTCCAGAGATTAGCGCGTTCAAACAAACAAAAACTGCAGCTTTATAATATTAAGTATAGATATACATATTATAACTTCAACAACCAATACTTAGTAGGTATATTGAAGGTATTTCATATCAGAGCGTCGAAAACCAGGTGAGTGATTACGTAACTTGTGTTATAAGCAATTTTAATTAAATTGTCAATTATACATGATATAACAAAATAATTTAACTAACCCACATCAGTCTAGACTGAACCACGTCGTCACGGTTAAATCATTATTCTCAAACCTTAAAGAAAAAGGAGGGATCAATAATTGGTGGATTCTCTTTTATTCTCCGTATCACAAGTAATATCTGTCAATTTCCATCTGCCAATCGAATCTTTGGGGACAACACTGATTCCATAAGTGTTGTGCCATTTCCCGTTTCGAGCGATTTAAACCGCAGACCGTTCCGAATGACCTAGATATGCTTAGCTGACATTCCGTTTGTAAATCGTAAAGTTTTTGGAAACAATGCCAAAAAGAGTTTTTTAATTAAACTAATTATTAAGTACTGGGACAGAAATAGTCTTAATAATCAGTGTAGACTTAATAATTCACTGAGTGAACAATTCTAATAATGATATTTAGTGATAATGGTTGCACGATATAAGCTATGAGAATAAGTAAGGCTTTTAATGAGTTTTGCCTACATGTTCTTGACAAATAATCTAATTTAAGCAACGCGATGAGTTAGATGGGTTACGGTTACATTTGAAACTGGCACTACTCCTGGTTAAGTAGTCAATAAGCCATGTCAGAGGCTTTCGGGTGGTTTCAAAATTCTGACAACAGAATTGGCCACTAACTCTCACGAACAAGGAAGGCAATGAAAAAATATGCATATAGTATGCCACAGAAGAGCTAATGCAGTTTGTACACGATGTATCATGATGATCCTAACGGATCAGATGATGATGATCACGTTTAGATGGTACGGTAGGCATGTAGCTTGCTCCATTAACAGGCCCAGTCTCAAGCGCGGACCTGTAACATAACACATGACATGATTCAACTATATAAAGTCTCATAATAAAATCTTCCGATAAAACGGAGGATCCAAGTCGTTGTTACTGTGCACAGGGATTTTTTTTATGTGAATGAGTGACGGAGCGATCTTAGGGCACACCTGCAGGTAAGTGGTGACCCTCGCCCATGACTACAGTAATGCGTGCGACTCAGTATGAGATCCAAATCTTTACTGAGTCGCATTCATCTTGCTGCGTCCATCAGCCGAGACGGGGATGATACGTCTCATGCGCATGTGATTTCACCGGCAGCCACACCCTTCCACCGGAACACAGTAATGCAACCACTACTGCTTGGCGGCAGATTCCAGATGTGGTTGCAATACCTCTCCGGACGAACTTGGCACAAGTTCTACTGCTACTTTTGGTTGCTCCTCTAGCACCACCCAAAGGGTACGTGTAGGGAATCAAAGGGTAAACACCTACAAACGCGAGCAACTGGATAGAAATACAGAAAATTAGATACCCATTTGATTTAATATATCCTCTGAACTGCGTGTGTGATGTGTAAAAGCTCCATTAATTTATAATTCAATTTATGTTCTTCTGTTGACTTGGGCTGCCATAATGTCCAGTAAACTGGATAAATATCGACTGTATAAAATATCACGAAAAGACTATGCGTTTTCTCACCGTAAAATTGATTTCCGCTCAACGAATGCACTAGCAATTGTGAGACAGCCATCAAATGAAAACCACTCTTGGCTCTCTGAGATAAGGACTATTTGCTGACGTCCGAGAGGGGCCATTGCTGAAAGAGCTTCGCTGGATATCGAATTTACTAGTAGTGCGAAGAATAGAAGGCGAATTGACGGGCCAGGAAATGATGGACGATTGTACAAAACGTTTTGCCGACGTGTTTGACACTCTGCTGATGGTGGATTGAGAAGAGCTACTTTTCTTCATATTGCACATATTGAAACTGGGGAATTGTTGAAGATAACACTATTATAATGCCATTTTCTTGCAAAGTGTCTTGTTCTACATTCTAAAAATACGTTTCATGTAGCGTTATAACTGGTTTGATAATGGCATGCTTGCATATAAGAAATAAACACCACTGATTTTTGTTCTCCTTTATTTCCAGTGAGTACTCACTACGGACGCGAGTAACGGGACCCCCCAAATTCTATCACTAAGTTAAACAACGTTTAAAATGGCCCTTGCTTGTATGAGGAAATATTAGTAGCTTACTAATTGCAAGCGAACCTCCGTGCCTTCGGTTCATATTAAATCAATATCGGTACAGCCGGTTCATAAACTAAGTTCTGGGCATCCTGAAACTTATCTTAATTACAAGCTTTTATTTAACTTGCAATGTTCGTATGGATGTATGACCAACTATCCCCAACTGATTGAGAACAAATGTTGCATACATGAATGAAAAGACAAAGTTTGTTTTATGTACTATGTAGTGATGATTATATTTTGAGATATAAAACGTATTTTCATACATAATGTTTGGGTAGCTCTTGACTTGAAGTGAAAATCTCTGTAATTCCGTGACCTGAGTCAATCCTATAGAGTTTCCGATGCCAAACATGCCGCGCCCAGACTAGAGGTAAATATTTGAGCGAATATCAAATTATCTAGCCTTTTGTTAGAATACGAGTATATCAAATATTATCTACACGTTAAAATGGACTTGATCTTGAATAAAATTATAGGTTGTGGAATATACCGTACCAGCCTCTAATGTTTCCACTGGAGGGACACCGGCCTACTCTCGAAAATGTTTGTTCTGTGTATGGAAGTTAATATACAGATATGGATTTACAAGAAAATAATACTACTAAACTATTATATCATATCTAGTTCCCATAGCTATGCATTTTATGGGGCTAGATGGCGCTATATGAAATGTCCATGAATATTTATTTATTTTATATTTACCTATTTATTAATTAATAAAAACTATCAACACCTTATCTTGCCCTTGTCGCCTTTAATTTCGTTCATTAAAGTACATATAAACCTTTATACCAGCAAAAAAATTTACCGTCAAACTATTATTAACTATGTACTCTTCATTCAAATCGTACACACCTCTATATGAGAAATACCTACTTTGTAGAAAATACCATTTTTTTTAATGACGTCAATTAGCTAACCCTGCATTGTCATCCAAACTAACTCTTTTCATCCCAAGGTTGTCTGGACGAGATCGCTTCATCGCTATGAAGATAGATATAAGACCGCCCATTGTACTGTGTGTTATGTATACACTTTTCTTTTTAATTGTATTTTTATAATGTACATTAAATAATTTTTCATTCATGTATGCAACATTTGTTCTCAATCAGTTGAGGATAGCTGCTTTAAAATTCAGATTGTAAGATGTGACCCATACATCCATACGAACATTGCAAGTTAAATAAAAGCTGTCGACAAAACTCACAAATGATGGTAAATATCTCGGTAACACGAATAATAATGTTAAGTCCGCTTCTGTAATCACATGCTGTCAATGCCAACTGCGACAGAGACATCCAGGGCAAAGGTGAGGGAGTTTTATTATGACTTGATTGATAATGTCTCTTTCTCTTTTTCTTTCTCTACCTCCTTGCATGTGTATGTGTACATACAAGGACAAACACACACGCACACAAACACAAGTATAATAATATATCTGCGTTGGTGTGTGCGTATAAGAAGGTGGGGCGTTATATTGTGTTTGGACACAATCCTGCAAAACGCTTAAAGTACAAGATTATAAGAATTCAGTTTGTATATAAATTACTAACGTGATATATTTATGACGTTTCTGAAGTGCGCCAGAAGCTCATAACCGGACCGGTTATCCAAGCCACAATTTATCGAAGCTCGTGCTCAAACGATACCCTAAATATTTGATACCCTGAAAGAGCTTATCTTCTGCCGTCCAATCAGATTTATTTCCGTCATAGTAATGCCAGTTGAGTTATTTTTCTGAATCACCGCGGCGCTCGAAGGCCGCCATTTCTCATTTTGGCCCGAAGTGTACAAATTACCAGTAGTTACCACCGCACTAACGTTCAAAGTTAGCGCTTACTGTTGTCTCATTATTCATTTTAAGTTTTCTTGAGTTTCAGGTAGGTATTTATATTTTTTTTATCCGAGAAACAAGTGAACAGTAAAATTGTTAACTTATGAAGGTAACTGTGGGACCCCAGGTGTTTCTCCTGTCTAGATTCACATTTTGACAATCGGCTATTAAACGATTTAGTAGCAAAAATCCCATCGACAAACATGGTGAATGTTTTTTCCAAATTCAGACTGTTTACGTTAGTTACGTTTAATTAGAAAGACAACAAAAAATATTAGTCAAATCGGTGCGTGCACCCTGAATGAATGATTCGTGCGTTCTGAAGTGAAGTGATTTGAAACTAATTTCCGAATGCAAATACAGGGGTCTAGGTGCCGAATATGATTTTGTCCCATTCGGTGTCGAGACCCTTGGTCCGTGGGGTCCTAGCGCTATAAGGCTTTTTAAGGAAATAGCAAATAGGTTAGTCGACATCACAGGAGACCGAAGAGCTGGCAGCTACCTCGGACACAGAATAAGTCTAGCTATTCAAAGGGGGAACGCTGCCAGTATCTTCGGAACCTTGCTTAAAAGTAAAATCTGTATAAAGGGAATCCGTTATTGTCTGTACGGATTAGCAAATACGCATTTTTTTTAATAAAATGTAATCTGTGGATTTTGTGATGTAATAAAATAAATATATATCGATGTGAGCAAGTGAAGTTCATGGTAGTGGTTCTCAATAATGTAGAATAATTCACGCTTCTTCCGTCATTGCCCGCGCCTAGCGAGATTGTTTAGGCAATGAGCATGGTTGATGTTTGCTAAGAATTTACTCACGGTTACTCAGCGTGAAAATTTATCTAGGAAAGTAATTCACATCACTTTGAATTACTTCCTTAGGTAAATTTTATCTAATTTAAGTAGCTTTGTCTCCTTTTCTAACTTTCATTTGGGAAATTACTGGAAATAATAATACATATTTTAACTGGTTAATGGTTTTCGATAAGGATTTACTCTTGGTGAACGTGAAAATTTTATTAAAAACGCGATTGAAACTGACGCGTAAATGGACAGTTTCAAAATATTTTAATAAAATAAAATTATTTTACTTTCTCATATGTTCAGTGAAGACACGCAAGATCCGAGAACAAATTTACGCTTTTACTTCACACAACAATTGCCTGGGCCGGAATCGATAAAGGGACCCCTCGCTTCGAAGGCAGGGTTTCTACCAACTAAGCTACGCTGCGGTTTATCACATGCATGCATGCATGCGTTTGTATGTGTGTGTTTGTTATTCTATCACGCTCAAACCCTGCGTGTGTGTGTGTGTTTGTGTCACGCTCAACCGTATAAAAATATATTATTTGAGCTATAATATATTTTATGCTGAATAATTAACACATAGGCTGCTATTCTTCCTGAAAGACCGTGGATAACAACGCGGGGCGTAGCTACTTTAGTTTAGCTAGCTTATTTTTTTACGTAATTTAGTAGGATGCGGCAATGTCCTCGCCCATGCGTCGCATCGCTTCGTCAACATAGTGTGGTTTGACTTTAGTTCAGATTAAGCTTTAATGGCGAAATATAGCACATTATAGGTACTCACGTTTGCGCAGAGTAGGTTCCAGAAACGGATACTTCAAACTTGAGGGGCATGATTGATCGAAATATTGCGTGAAAGTGGATTATTTGAAGGAAAATTTTGTAAACAACGCGATGTTCGCTTGATTTCACTTTAATTTTTACGATTGCTATCAAAAGATGCTATCGATTGTAAACAAACTCTTTTAAAATTGGCCGAAACATTTATGGAGGAAAGAAAAGTTTGCGTAAATATTTATAAAATCCCGCGGAGTTCAAATTCGTTCAACCCTTGAGGCGTCAAGGAGTAACAAACATACATAAAGGAAAACTTTCAGATTTATAATATTATTTAGTATGATCTACAAAAATGTAATCGAAATAAAAGTAATTTAATAGTCGAACCCACGTCCTTCTACGCACAAGGCAAAGTTACTGCCATCTAAGCAATAGGGCCAGTCAATAATAGTTAATTGTTACCGAGTCAAAATGATATGCCGCAGTATTTATTAACAAAAAATCTCGCCCGCGCACTACACTTCCCCTTTTTAATAAAAATTTAGTGATATGCATTAAACGCCCAATATCTATCAAGAAAATGGCCAGAGGTTAATCGCTGGACATTTTTGTTGTTGTATTTTTGGTATTAAAAAATAAAAATGTTGCAAAAAAAGGTAATCTATCTATAAAATGACTGTAAGTAATTCCCCCGATCCCCCAGTATCGAATCAAAGATCGATCACAGCGCTGTGCAAACAGTATTTAGCAGCGAGTGTAATTACCCTGCTCAAGACGAGAGTACTTTAGCTAACGATCAGCTCTAATTAGTGCTTGAGGGTTCTCCAATTGATTCTGGTATTTCCGGTGTTTGGCAGTAATTCGACTTAAGGTGAGTATATCACCTGTAGTTTGAGATGATGCATTTTGAGCACATCGATGCATCGTGTTAACATTAGAGGCCCCGAGTGACCTAATTAATGAATCAGAGTTACGAATTAACAATAATTCACTACGTAGATCCGAGATGGTTTTTCCAGATGCCTTTAATATTCACTTCGGCCAGATTCATCTTAAGACAGTTGATATCCTTAAGAAGCCGGATGACATTGACGTGGTAGGGCAGTTTATGAAGTTCCCTCGCCACGAACGCAGGCACGTCGTCCGGGTCGGTCTCCTTCGTCAGCGTGATAATCTCCTGGAGACTCTTCACGCCTCCTTCCCTCCGGTGAGATGGAGCGAGCGAGCCGAGCGTCTGGAACAGCAGCACCTTGCCACTGCTGACGTCCTCCTCCTTGAAGTTGGACTTGCAGATCTGCACGATGCTGACCTCGTCCATGGTGTCGACGGCGTTCTGTATGAACGCCAGCAACTCGTTCGCTATGAGTGGTTGCGAACCCATAGCGACACGGGAGCGAGCAGCGGTTAACAGCCCCGCAGATCGCGAATTAATTAAATTCAAGGCTGTGCAGCGACACACGTCCGTTTCCGAGCGCACATTGCCGCAATGTATTAGTATGTGAGTAAGTGACGGAACGAGCTTAGAGCCCACCTGATGGTGGTGACCCTCGTCCATGACAACAATAATGCGTGCGACTCGGTATGAGGTCCAAATCTTTACTGAGTCGCATTCATCCTGCTGCGTCCATCACTCGAGACATGGATGATACGTCTCATGCGCATGTGATTTCACCGGCAGCCACACCCTTCCACCGGAACACAGTAATGCAACCACTACTGCTTGGCTTGGCCACCAGATTCCAGATGTGGTGGCAGTACCTCTCCGGACGAACTTGGCACAAGTTCTACTGCTACTTTTTGGTCAAAGGGTACACACCTACGGACGCGAGCAACTGGACCCATTCTATGTGCTTGTATTAAAATAAATATTATTATTATAAGAAAATCGACGGCTCCGTGATTTTGTTGCTAGCTACCATGGTTTCGAAGCGAGGATCATGGCTTGGATTGTCTCGGTTCTGGGTGTTTCTGTGTTTGAAATCATCAATTCTATTATCAGCAAAAGAGAGAGAGAGAGAGAGAGAGAGTGAAAAGAGATTTGAATATTTTATATCTTCGTGTTTTAATCACTTTGCAAATGTAAGATTTATAGATTATACAGACAATTTTCTTTTAAGAATTCAGCAGGAATGTTCGCGCAGGAAATAAAAGATTTTGACTTAATTTCACTAGACTATGTGGCTAAATAAAATAGCATTCAAATACAAAAAATAATAATGTAATTGACCATAAACCATAATACCAGTACAAATTAACAGGTGCCATTCCACCTTAAGGCAGGCATACACTCCTAAGTAGTGAAATCATTTCAGCGTTCTTAATGTCGAAGCAGTGCCTGGCGCACTGTGTCGGCACTCTCGGCACACCACAATAAATGGGCTTAACTTTATAACTTTAGCTTATATTGTTAGTATTTGAAATTGGCATTCTGATAAAATGCGATTTCAATAGCTGATGAGTATGAATGAATGAATGAACACTTTATTGTACACCATAACATTTACATAATATTCATATAAATCTACTTAGATTTAGTACAATGGGCGGTCTTATCGCTGGAAGCGATTTCTTCCAGACAACCTTAGGATGGAGTTTTAACATGTGTTGCTTCATAGGACGGCGGTATACATACACAGTCTATACTAGTGGAGAATAAAGGAAAAATATGGTATATTATAACTCAATCACTTAATACTTAATTAAATCCGAATACACAATATAACATATTTAAAATATAAACTAATACATAATACAAATAGATATTGATAATAGAGATAATGTGCCTACACAATAAAAGTAACTGGAAACATAAAAAAAAAAAAAAATATTTACTACTAATGGATATTAGGGAAATGTTTCATAAAGAACTAAACTCGACCAACTGACAAAAAGTGTTGCTTCAATTTTTCTTTAAAGGAGTAATCACCGGCAAAGGTAAATATTAGCGTTATGAATATAATTTTTGTTTCGTTCGATTGTTTTGACTCGACTTTTGGTGTGCATCTACCTCTGATCATATCAACTGATTCTGAGGGGTCATGTTGATCGTATAGGCGAGTAGCATAGCACTGGTAAGAATCTTCACACTCCCGATATTTTGACGTAGTTGCATGCGTCCCGGGTATACTGATCTCTCGTTAACTGCACAAACTTGAAAAGTAATGTTCATAACCATGATAGTTTAAAAATATTTATTGAAAATCTTCAGAGAGATTGAATATCTTTATATGAAGAACGTGTTACCCGGTTGGTACGAAAAGAGTAACCCAAAGCAGAAGTAGAACTTGCGCAAATTTCGTCCGGATAAGTACTGCCATCACACCTGGAATCCGCCACCAAGCTTTGGTGCACTCACATTACTGTGTTCCAGTGGTAGGGTTTGGGTTGAAATTACAAGCGGATGAGACATCTGCCGTGCGATGCAACTTGGATTTTGGACTTATTATACGTTGGAGTCATTTTGTTAAGTAGTTAGTGCAGCCCATACTTGTGTATTGTATGTGTGTGTTAACATTAGGTAGGCTGTTAGCTAGTCCCATCACAATATACACATAAAAAAACCTCAGGGCTTTCCGTATTTGAATTTCTGAATCAGATTTCCGGTTCGCGTTTTCCGAACGCATCAAATCCATAAACAAAGTCTATTAGCATGAAATACACGCACACAACTATTCGATTTCACCCGAATGGATTTTTCCTAGAGGTATATTTAGAATCAAACAAGCGAATGTACGTGAAGGTTATTTTGTGACCGAATTCTTACTTCTTTAGTTTGAAGTTGTGCAATTTAGAGTTGCCATTTTATCGTATAACGTTCATAAAATGTGGAGACTTACAGATAAAATGTGTAGGTAACTATTAGAATAAGCGTAGGGCGGTTCACACACATCGCGGCAATTTTATAAATTTTAAAATTTTTATACCGTCGTATCTTGTAAAGAAAAGATTCGATTCGAATAATTTTAAGAGGAATTTACATTTACTTAGTCGACCTTGATTAGGAAACTGATATTAACCTTGCATACGAAATTCATATACATGAATTTTATCCAATTTAGTTAGATAAAATTTATATCATGATACCTACAAATGGCATCTTTCTTCGGTTTAATGATACAGGGGTTGTTTTGACTAATTTGAAGAAAAAGCGGTTATTGTGAATGTAATACTATAAATAATGTACTATTATTTTATATATTATCAATAGTTTACACAGCGCACGCCAAATAATGATTTTGATAGGCAAAAATTTGATAGCTTGGGCTACTAGTATAGAATTATTATATCTGTGGCTTGAGTAACATTATTACAATTTTAGAAAAATATAATATTTAGTTTATATTATTTGCTGATCATGTAGCTTTCTATAATTTAAAGACTTTTTTGAATCAGTTGTGTAGTTTTGAAATTTACAAACACAGCATATAAAATACAAACCTTTTCTTTTATTATAACACTAGCTGTGCCCGCGACTTCGTTCGCGTGGACTTAGATCTATCCTAGCCTAGAGGATAGAAATATAATGTGATGCTTATTATGTCTGTTTGTTACTATAATATTATATTATTATAAAATTATGTTATAATTAAATCTCAAAATACTTTATTTCCGTTAGATTCTTACGATATTACTTGGGTTTTGTTAACTGGGAAGGGACTTGATTGGATGATGAACTACGTAAGTGAAACTGCAACCATTGCAAATGTATACAATAATGTTTCTCTGTAAACTATACTATGGAAGTCGTCTTTTCAGGATATTTCAGGAACGTGCGCATAAAAATTATTTGAATTGCTAAGCCGGGAAAGAGCTAAGTATGGCGGACCGTGCAAAAAGCAACTCAATATTAGGTCTACGTCTGATACCAAAAAAGTTTCTTCTTGTTCTTTGTTTCTGGTCACTGCGGAACATAGGCTCACCGGAGACAGAATGCGTTTAAAACTAAATGGGCAGTTGATAGGAATGAGAGGAATTCTCTAAACTCTTGACTTTCAATCTGGTGCCGTAACATAATTTAGGAAGACTTAAATATATAAAAGAGCAATGGGCACTCCGACATTTAGTTTAATATATTATATATTGTGTGATGGGAGTCCAGATGCACTCAAGAAATTTAAACATTCGATGGAATAGTTGGTAGGGTCTTATTGTTCCCGCCTGACCGCGGCTATAGGCGGAAACCTTTCGCTGTCAACTATGGTCTCATCCATGATTGACAGCGGGAGATCTTGGGTGGCAGCTCAGTCCTTCTGCAAGGAAGTAATCTCGCAGAAGGAAGCAGCCGAGAGGGTAAGGGAGGAAGAATCTCCTTACTATGGTAGACGCAGGAGAGTGGGTCGGCGTAGACAGGCGCATGAGCGCCGCCTGCCACCCTAACGGGAACTTCTGGGCGGTAGATCCGGGGAATCTGCCGTCCGACTGATGAGGTCCTCACCGAAGGTTGGCGTGTTTCGTGTTCCGGGCACGGCACTATAGGGAGGTACACATCGTGTTGGGGTCCCGATATGCGAGGACCAACGCCTCTGACCGGCCGGGTACGGCCGCTACCGTACCCGTAGCCCCAGCGTGAAGGCGTAGTGCAGGAACTCCAAGGGGGTTTTATTGTGTATTCCCCCAGCACTGCTATTAATACACGCCTCCCCAAGGCGTGGGGTATAAGCAAAGTATTTACCCCTTGACAAAAAAAAGCTTCTTATTGTTCCACTTCTATGTTAATAGAATGCCATTCCCATTCCCTGCCATTCATTCACTCAATGCCATTCCCTGGGACACTGCTCAATGTTGTATCAGTGTTGTTAGATCATCATACACATATGAAATAAGTCCTGAAGTAACAAAACAGTGTTAAATACAGTGAGAAATAAGTCCCCCGTACCGATCTATTGGATCTAGTTGCTCGCGTCCGCAGGTGTGTACCCTTTGATTCCCTACACGTACCCTCTGGGTGGTGCTAAAGCAGCAACCAAAAAGTTACAGTAGAACTTGTGCCAAGTTCGTCCGGCGAGGTACTGCCACCACACCTGGAATCACACAAGCAGTAGTGCTTGTATCGTGAGATGTATCATCCCCGTCTTGGGTATGGTCGCAGCAGGATGAGTGCGACTCAGTCTAAGATCCAAATCTTATACTGAGTCGCATTACTGTTGTCATGGGTGTGGGTCGCCACTTACCACCAGGTGGGCCCTCAGCTCGTTACGTAACTAACTCACAAAAAAAAGATAGCATAGCATGGTTTGGCCGCCATCTCACCTGATGGAAAGTGAAGATGCGGCCGACGATGGAACACGCTTGTCTAGGAGAAACCTATTCACTCTACTCTTGAAGACTCCCAAATTGTAATGGTCAGGGAACACAGACTCAGGCAAAGCATTCCACTCCCTTGCAGTACGCACAATAAAAGTAGTTTCAAATCGCTTAGTGCGTATTAATGGTATTTATGTTTTGTTATTTTTGTTGAGCTGCATATTCCTTGATAGACTTCCGCTAATTTATATTGATACATTTGCAATATCCGTGCTGCATCTGAATGTCCAGATAATATCAGCAAAATCGAAAACAAATGTCGCAAGGGTTATTTAATTTCACCCCTGATGATGATGATGATGATGTACCCTGAGGATGATTTACCTATGCGGCTATTTTCTGCCGGACATACGGCCATTGCGTTACTCTAGTGTACTGTAGGTCTCCGTCAAGTAAATGACTCGTTTGATAGGAAGCTTGGTACTCGTATTTAAGATACTGGTTACCATCAACCTTTCGCAGTTCAAAGTACAAAGAAAAACTAAACTATAATACCTTTAAACTAATTACCTAATTAACTAACCTAAACTAAGACTAAACTACGACTGAACCTGTCATCTGCCTTCAAGCGCCTGCTCATATTCATATTGCAATACACCGAACCGCCACACCGAGTCAAGAACGCAGGACTCGGCAGGCGCTTGTAGAACGTTTTGTAAAAAAATTAAAATTTTGCATAAAACATTGAATAACTTTTGATTTTGTGGGTCGATTTTGATAAAATAAACGCTATTCGCTATTCCAGACTCAGCTTAACATTTCTTAGTACCTAGATTTTGATAACTATCTATGGTTTTTGCGTAAAGTGCGCACAAACATACAGACAAACAGACAAACAGACAAAAATTTCAAAAATTGTTTTTTTGGGTTCTATTACTTATTCTTAACGTCTCCCAGTTATTATTTTGTAAAAATATTCAATGTACAGACACGGCAAGTCTACGATTTTATTATATGTATAGATATAGATTAGTGTAAAAGAAGTGTAAATTATAATACCATTGATTCGGCACACAGAATGAAGTGAAACATCATTATAACATTAGAGACGTATGTTTTGTTATGATTTCCCCGAAAGTAAGGCCATTATGCCGCTAAGACCCGAAAAAGTTTCCTGGAAAAACATCAACATCGTTAGCTAAGGCTTACCTACATTGGAAATAAGGATTTTATTATATGTATTTCAAAATCAAATTAACAAAAATAAATCATAAACTTAGCAACTAATAAACCGATTAAATAAAAAAAAATGCCTACAACAAAAAAATGGGTAGGGTGCCAAGAATAATGACTGTATCCCGCGTTAGACGCCGAAAGATAATCTTTGGTAAGCCAGCCTTCTTGTCCCCAGTGGCATCACATAAAAGAGTTGATTTTTTTTTAATAAATGATTTTGTAGTCGATCCCCATGGTCCCATAGTCTCAAAACCAAGCGGCGTAAATATGTAATCACCTGAAAGTATTTCATATTTTCGTCGCTTGATTTTTTCAGCAGCCTCCGCAGCAGCCCCAGCCTTGCTCTTGGTTCCGTTGAGGTGAGAGGGGGCTATCGTGTCGACACAAGTTGCATCCCACAAGAGCGCTCGTCCCCGCTCCCAGGGTACCAAGGTCATACCATCTGGCCTCTTGCCGTCGTCTCGTGCCAAACCGGGTGGTTCTAACACGCTGGGCACGTTGATGGTGGCGAGAGCCCGCCTCACGGTATCATTTAGTGAGCCATGGTGGAAGAACCTGCCTGCACTTCTTTGACATGAGAGATCATGGTGACCGTGTTGATCAACAGCGCTGCCACATGTGCAGCGATGGGGCTCGCAAAGACGGGTGCCGAGTCTGAGCCCAATTGCCACCCGAAAAGAGTGGTTGTCAAACAATGTCCCGATGGTTTGGGAAGGAATGGCATATAGCCATTGTCCAGATTCCCACTCAGAGACTGTTAGAAGGCGGGCATGCTCACGGTCACTGATTGAATTTTGAAGCAAATTCTCGAAAATTTTATTTACCAATGGCAAGTCCCACAGTTTTTGTTGATGAGTTTCCTGTGGGATGTCATCATTGGGGCATAAAAAATTCCAGGCTATAATTGCCTCCTCGCTGTAATGAATTTTTGGTGAAATTGATTTTATTATTTGTCCGCATAAGTCCGAAACACTGTGTATGGAGGACAAAAAAGCCGGTAAAGCTACACTGGGAATTTTGCGGAATAAAATTTGCACTATATTACCTACCTGATATATTACTCATGTAATTAAAATATAATTGTGTGACGAATATAAGTATGATCCGTGTCTGGTAGTAAATATGTATAAAAAATACGAAAATTACAAAATAAAAACACAAAAATAGTGTATTCTATCAGTTATAGGACCCATAGTACAAGCTATGTTTAGTTGGGGGTTAGATGACGCTGTGTGAAATGGTCTTCGCTATTCGTGAGAAAACAAATAATTAATTCCCCATTTGTTACGTTTACATTTAGAAGCCGTCTTTATGTTATGAACTAGGAAATGTATCACATCCAGTGGTTGCTCTGTCATCGCACATTGCAGTACCCTGTCGGACATGAAAAGTGTACTTATCTTCCATACCCGGGAGTCTTGCAACTTGAACGATTGGAGTTGGTGTCTTTGAATGGAGACAAATTGTGTTTATCGAAATATTTCAGTCACCGAAACTTGTTCAGTTGATATTGTTGTGAACAATAAAAAAAGTTTCGGAGTCTGTGGATTGTTGTGATATTTATCGGATGCATGTATAGGAATGTGGATATCATGCTATGGCGGGAAAAAGTATTTACAGATAATATAATTAACAGCCAAATCTTTTATTTTATTCATGCACTAGCTGTGCCCGCGACTTCGTCCGCGTCGACTTAGATCTAACCCAGCCTAGAAGATAACAAATATAATGTGATGCCTATTATGTCTGGTCGTTATTATTATATTAAAATGTTGTTATAAGTCAATCTCAAAATACTTTATTTCCGTTGAATTCTTAAGATATTACTTGGGTTTTGTTAACTGGGCAGGTTAAAGGCTCGATTGAATGATGAACTACGTAAGTGAAGCTGCAAATGTACAATATATTTTACAATAATGCTTCTCTGTAAACTAGTCGTATTTTAAGGAACTTTCAGGAACGTGCGCATAAAAATTACTTGAATTGCTAAGGCGGGAAAGAGCCAAGTATGGCGGAGTGTGCAAAAAACAACTCAATATTAGGTCTACGTCTGATACCGAAAGAGTTTTTTGTGCTTTGTTTCTGGTCACTGCGGAACATAGGCTCACCGGAGACTGAACGCGTTTAAAAATACTCATACTCATACTCATACTCCTTTATTTCCACCGTAGGATCATATAGCGAACACTTGGTTATGTCAAATTTAAAATTTCATTACAATGTTACAGTACTATCTTATAAACTAAATTAAAATAGACAAGCATAGTAGCGTCATAGAAATACTTAAAATAATAGAAATAAAATGTTACATTAAAAATAAAATATATTATAATTAAACAATAGCTGCTGTATAGTGGCATTGTCAAGAAATTAATAATACATTAAAATTTCAACAATACATAAGGTATGATGGCATGTCAAGTAAATTTAGATGTCAATTACAATTTAGATTAAACTAGCTGTGCCCGCGACTTCGTCCGCGTGGACTTAGATCTATCCTAGCATAGAGGATAGAAATATAATGTGATGCTTATTATGTCTGTTCGTTACTATTATATTAAAATTATGTTATAATTAAATCTCAAAATACTTTATTTCCATTTTTCCAGGTTTTGTTAACTGGGAAGGTTAAAGACTTGATTGGATGATGAACTACGTAAGTGAAACTGCAACCATTGCAAATGTATATAATAATGCTTCTCTGTAAACTATACTACAGAAGTCGTCTTTTCAGGATATTTCAGGAACGTGCGCATAAAAATTATTTGAATTGCTAAGCCGGGAAAGAGCTAAGTATGGCGGACCGTGCAAAAAGCAACTCAATATTAGGTCTACGTCTGATACCAAAAAAGTTTCTTCTTGTTCTTTGTTTCTGGTCACTGCGGAACATAGGCTCACCGGAGACTAAATGCGTTTAAAACTAAATGGGTAGTTGATAGGAATGAGAGGAATTCTCTAAACTCTTTACTTTCAATCTGGTGCCGTAACATAATTTAGGAAGACTTAAATTTATAAAAGAGCAATGGGCACTCCGACATTTAGTTTAAGTGCGCACAAACATACAGACAAACAGACAAAAATTTCAAAATTGTTTTTTTGCGTTCTATTACTTATTCTTAACGTCTCCCAGTTATTATTTTGTAAAAATATTCAATGTACAGACACGGCAAGTCTACGATTTTATTATATGTATAGATATAATCGTAATAATATTTAATTTAGTAATAATTTAATAAATGGGCAGTTGATAGTAATGAGAGGAATTCTCTAAACTTGACTTTCAATCTGGTGCCGTAACATAAGTTAGGAAGACTTCAATTGATAAAAGAGCAATGGGCACTCCGACTTTTAGTTTAATATATTGTGTGATGGAAGTCCAAGTAGGGTCTTATTGTTCCACTACTCTGTTAATAGAATGGTATTCAATGCCATTCCCTGGGACACTGCTCAATGTTGTATCAGTGTTGTTAGATCATCATACACATATGAAATAAGTCCTGCAGTAATGAAACCGTATCAAATACACAGGAGGGGTGTGGCCGCATGGTTAGTGTTCAATGCACTGGTATAACGTTGCCCCACAGACTCGAGCTCTTAAGAGATGCGTTAATTTCATCAACTTTTGTATCTCAAGATATTACCGGTAATGTCCATTTAAAATCACCACAGAATAGCATGGTGATATATATATATACAGATAAAGACCTATAGATATCGCTTTAACTGCTTTACGGGTTGCCTTTGTGCACTGATCCCATACTACTAAGCACAAACACTTTAAACCTTTGCATTATCGCTATTTCTAGAAATGTTGCAAACTGGGCTCCAAGTTTCAAGTTCCGAATTCCAAGACTTCCAAGTTTTTGTGATTTTAAAATTTTTATTGGTGGATTTAGTTTCATGTAACAATGTGTATAGCTATTTACCCGATTAGGAAACAGAGGGAGCAATTTTATTTCGGTTGCGTATTCGGGCCAAGATGGCTTTGGTGAGAAATAAGTCCCCCGTACCGATTTATTGGATCTAGTTGCTCGCGCATCCGCAGGTGTGTCCCTTTGATTTAGGGAATCAAAGGGACACACCTGCGGATGCGCGAGCAACTAGATCCAATAAATCGGTACGGGGGACTTATTTCTCACCAAAGCCACGTACCCCCTTCAATTATTGATTAAAGTGATATATATAGTATATTATACTATAGTTTTGTTTCAATAAGTTATAAAATAACTAAAATATTCATGTCATGCGTGTCATAAATATTTTTATATTATCAATAATTAACTTTTTATATATTAATATAAAAAGTAGTTATTCCTCGTTATGGCTATTCATAATGCCATATATCCAATCTATATAAGGACTGACCGCTGTGCAAAATACTGCGAACGGTGGATTAGGGTTTATTTCAACACAGACTCCTATAATTTTTCCATCGTAGAACAGTGGGCCTCCAGAGTCTCCAGGTCTGGCATGCTCGTCCTTCTTATCACAACTTGGTGCTAAACATATGCATTGTGCGCAGACACGCTCATCGCCGTAACATGTTTTGATGACTCCTCGCCCTATTTGAAGAGGTTTTGTCTGTAATAACTCCATTAATACTGTCTGGTTTTTAGCATTTGATAAGTAGAAGATGCCGTAGCCTGCATACTCGATTGCAAGACCGATGAGTGATCTGTAATCTACCGCTGAGATATTTCCAAATCGATTCATTGGTACCCTATCTATCTGTATCAGTGCGATATCATTGGTTGTTCTTGCAAGTGAAAATCCAGGATGATTAAACACTTTTTTGATTTGGCTCGTCGTGGCTTGCTCCGGCGATACGGTCATGTTGCCATATTGCACTAGTGTTACGAATGATTTCATCATCAAGTCTACTCTACAATGAGCTGCGGTTAACACCCAGTTGGCTGCGATAAGCGTTCCCGAGCAAAATCTTTGCGGTTTTGTTAAAAGGTTACAGATTAAAGTTATAACGTAAGGGTATTTTTGATCAACATCGTCCTCGCCATCGTAGACGCGAGGATGTACGTTACTTCGAGCCATCTGCGCCGCCGCAAGCAACACAACTCCTATCTGCCATGCACTAACCATAATCGTATTACTTACGATTCAAAAATTTTCGACCAGAGTTTGTTTAAATATATACAACGGGTATTCAATAGCCTCAGTTTTGCTCATATGTATTAAACCCAGTTTCAATAACATATATACGAGTAAAACATTGATTTGATGTAATGGCGTCGTTCAATAAATATTATGTTTATTATTCTCGCGCCCCATAAACATATTTCGCAATAACGATTGATTTCACACGACTACAATAGAGTTTAAAATAATTGTGTTACATTTATAGGGGTGTTAGTGGCTCACTTATCATCTTGGTAGTCAAAGTCAATCTCACCTGCTCGCGGTGCACCCAGCTGAATAGCGAACGTGGCTCTGGCGTTTACCAGTTCCCTGGCCTGTACTGTGGTACCTGGGCCTGACTCCACCCAGGGTAATTCCTATGGTGTCCGCTGGTGATAGGATTTTGTTTCCGCCTGGCTAGCGACCACCATCGGGTCGTAGTCAGTCGCAAAGCACATATGAGTGTGTTCCGGCTGAGAACCCGAGTGCCAGTTTCCCCACCTCTTAGAATGGCTTTTTCCGTTGACCTTAAGATCCATTTTGATTGCGTAAATCAGGTTGGTATATTCGGGAGTGATAATGATTGTAAATAATACTTTTTTCCCCTGTTTTAATACTAATAATTTAGTTTTTAATACTTTCTTCCCCTATTTTGAGCTCATGAGAAATTAAAATATCACGGAATTAAACACATAAAAAAAACATCCTTATCACAATATTATATTCACAATAATTAGCAGATATAGCGTAGCAAACATACATCCGAATTGAGATTCTCTTATTATTTAAGTCGGCTAAAAAATGGATTTTAGATCAGATTTATAGCGGTGATTTACAATTTTTAAAACATAAAAAAAACCCTCGTTGCTTATTACCGATTTTATTTTTCACCAAAATAGGAGACACGGCTTTTCAAATTAGACAAAAGTGGAACCAATTAAGGTATCTTACTACCTTTTTCTATGTTCCAGGTTCCATCTCAGTTCATTAACGACGATTAATCAACACAAACGGCCCCGTCCGATCCCACTAATGTACTAAACGGATGTTTAACTAACTCTGAAGAACCAACCTTCAGGCTCAGAGCTCTTTATTTCAAATCTCTCGAAGAATAAGAGGACTTAAAAAAATTTACTACTTGATGGGGCGAGCTTTTAGCCATCCTGATGTTAGGTGGTTGCCGCTCAAGAACAACAGCAAAACAAGTAAGGTTTTAAGTATGTATAGACGAAGTATGAAAAGTCGAAATTTGCATCGCGTTGCGCCCTTCACTCCGCGACGGGGATGTAACGTCTGATGCGCCTGTGATTTCACCGGCTCCCACACACTTCCACCATATGACGTTGCATCGAAGCGACAGGCGCCACGCGATGTGATTTGGGTCGTCTCCTAATTCGGAAATGGAGGAGTTGAGTCGTAATGCTGTAGTTTATGGGCAGCGGTGACCACTTAACAGACCATCCTGTCACGATCATCAAACAACACAAGTCTAGAACTTAGTGCAGGCCCTGCGTGCCAAATCATAGGCCATCCTTATGTAAAAAATATTCTTTATTGTAAATGTGTTTTGTAAATAAGTTTAATATCTTAAGTTCTTAAAGTTATCATATTAAACTGCCTGAAGTATGTATTTTTAACATTTAGTAGATAAGCCATGTAGGAGACCTCCGTGCTAATTAAAACTCAGACACCAGATTTGGCACACAAAGAGAAGAACAAAAGAAGCTCCGTGGCTTAGGCAGGAGTTCTGCCTTCCAAGCGAGGGGTCCCGGGTTCGATTCCCGGCCGGGGCACACTGTGTGCGGTGAGTATGAAGTTTGTTCTCGGATCTTGGGTGTTTGTCTTGTGTTTCTGTGTTTGTCCATACCATTTGCGATATAGGGAATCCTAGTGCAGAAGTATGAGTGTGTAAACGTTCTCCTTTAATATTAGCAGAGCAACAACAGCAGTAAGGCCGGTTCAGATTTCAGAACCGGTGACATTTAAGTGACAGGTTCCAAGGTGAAATTCCAACACCCCTAATATATCCATATGGAAGTATTTAAGCTTGTTCATGTCAGATCTGTCCGTGTTTACACGGACCGCGAGCGGCTCTTTCCGTGTCGCATCTGCCAAAATATTTTTTACAGTTGCGCAGTACTTTCGTACTATTTATGTTGCGCGTAAGCGTCCCAAACATTAGACCCTTAAGGCACAGATAAGAGATATTGGATACAGAACTCAAGGTTGTTCAAGGTTATGTGTGGAGAGGTACCACACGAGCTTAAGTAACCAAGTGATATCAGGCAGACCGCCTGATGTTTGTGGTTATTTCCTCAAATAACAATAGTAACACGACTCAGGATTTCTCTTTTTAGTATGTAGAAGAAGAAGGTGCAAGTCACATCCTGTTGCATCCGTCACCCGAGACGGGGAATTAACGTCTCATGTTCCTGTAATTTCACCAGCATCCTGACCTTCCACAACACAGCGTGCATGTGTACAATTTTTTTAATTTAATAATTGTGACGAGGTGAGATTAGATTTTAAGTGGTTACCTCGGTCCATAGCAATACAACTTAAGTCCCCTCCGACCTAAGTACGAGAAGACGCTCTTCGGCGGGAGATTACTAGGTGTTGGCACAAGTTCCAATGCTATTTTATGTTGCTCCTTTAGCAGCAAAATCCTTTACACGAGTAGGGACTTAAAAAGTACTCTTATATGTAATTTAACATGTATCATGCCAGCCTCTAACGTTCCCACTGCAGGGACACTGGCCTACTCTCGATAATTGAGAGTGAATGGAGTTTGATCTACCACGGGAGCCCAATCCGGATTGGTAGATGTCATGTCTTCGATTTTTTGGAGTCTAAAATTTGCCGGTTTCCTCACGATGTTTTCCTTCACCTTATCGAGAACGTGGTATTGAAGAGAAAAAATCATTGCTGCGCCTTTTGATTTTGAAGTAGCGATTGAGATAGCGACCTTCAGATTGAAAGTCGGCGTCTGTGCCCGTGGGCCACCACGCGTTCGTCTCAATTCAACATGAATATTATTTTATTAACTTAAAATTTTTTACAAAGTACATTAAACATAGCTACGCAAGGACTCATGTTTTAAATCCCATAAACAAAATTCAGCGCGCTCTCAGTGGTAGCGGCGTTACTGCTTGCTAGTAATATCGTTAATGTGCCTGAAGGGACCACGTTAAGATAGGGAAAATGACGGGAAAGATATTTTTATTGCGTAGAACAGCTAAATGGACGTTTATTTTAAGTAATGAAAGATAATAGTGATCGTTTACTGAGTTTGGCTTTACTAACGCTTGAATAGTTATCATAAAGGTAATGTAAAATCCAGCAACATAGGGGTTACTTTTATTGTAATTTTTTTTATTAGGTACTTTTGTTGATGTACATCCACTTGGCACCGACTATTGACCAGTGTTTTTGAGGTTTTGGCTCAAAACGGAACATTTACGAGAGCTTGGGGGCTACAAGAACGTGGCCCAGGGGTACAAACGTCGACTCAATCTAATAGTTTTAATCTCCGTGACTCCTTGGCTTAGTTGGTAGTGGCCCTGCCTTCGAAGCGAGGGGTCCCGGGTTCGATTCCCGGCCAGGCACACTGTGTGGTGACCATGAAGTTTGTTTTCGGGTCTTGGGTGTTTGTCCATGCCATCTGCGACATAGGGAATCCTAGTGCATGGGTATTGTAAAGGTTGATCTTTGAGGGAAGATGTCAATGAAACTCGGTGTGTTTGCTATGACTGATTTAATACCCAAATCTACCCTCACTTCCATATCATCGAATACCTACCCACACAATCCCCTTATCAAAAAAAAATAATAAAAAAAAAACTTTTACAAAATACATTTTAAACTATTATTTTATAATATAAACTATCCTTACAACATTTTTTAAATTAAATAAAAAATATTTAAGAATAATAATGTTGCTTAAAAAAAACATATACACCTAGTAATGAATGTTTCCAGATTATTACTATTTTTTCTTAAAGAGGTTTGGCTATTTATTTTTATATTGTATAACACATATATTTATAAATATAAACTGCATAATGATTCCAAAAACACTTCAATACCTTTAAATTATTTAACCCTTTCATTCTATATTTTAATTCAATGCTCATCAAAGTTGCTTCTAAATACGATTACAATAAACAAAGATTAGAATACATGCATAATCACATAACTCATATTATGGTCATCAAGTACCTACTTTGTTGATAACAAATGCATATTGCACATATAAAAAATAACGTTTATAATAGAAATAAATGTTATTTTTGCATTATAAAGTGATAAATTAATGAAATGTAACATATGACAATTATTTAGGTATTTATTATTATTTATTAATTTTTTTTTTTATTTTACATAACATAACCTATTTATATTAAATTTATCTACTTTGTTACATAAATAATATGACACTGACACAGTAAGTTCAGTAATTTGTCGTGTTCCTTGGTCATGCGAGGATCAGCGACGTGATGGCACCGCACCACCACTGGATAGGTCCACCGATCAGGAGGTATCACTTCCCTGCCAGAACGAGTGCGATAATTAGATGAATGAGTTTGTTGACCTTGAATACTGGAACCGGAACTATCAGAAGAGTGAGTCGCGTTTCCAGTTATAAAAAGACACGAAAAAGTAAAAATTAGTCAAATAACGGAATAGTTATATCGCACAAATGTTTGCAAAGTGATACGAGTGTAATTACAAAAGTTACGAGATGGAATCTATACTCAGGCCGCCATCGCCATTCTTGTTTGAAAATAATCTGGCAAATGTGACATCTGGAAATCAGATTCCCTATGGGAGCGTAGGTTCGAATCCTACCGGCTGCGCCATGTAAAGGTTGATCTTTGAGGGAAGATGTCAATGAAACTCGGTGTGTTTGCTATGACTGATTTAATACCCAAATCTACCCTCACTTCCATATCATCGAATACCTACCCACACAGGTATGAGTGCGTTAACGTTTTTAAAAATGAGATTTCCATCTCAAAAAATTAAGTGATTTATACCACGTTTTCATACTGGCATATCCCAGAACCAAACATTTGGAGATATGTTACATCTACCAATCCGGGTTGGGCTCTCATGGTAGATCAATGCCCATTTTAGAGAGCAGGTCAATTTCTCTTCATTGGAAATATTAGACATACGGACCCCTATTATTGTGAGCCCAGGACATTGGCCTATCCACTTTTAAAGGGCTGTATATTTTGAATCACAAACTGTATTTATTTCACAGAAAATACAAAAGATCAGATGCGACTCAGTGTAAGATCCAAATCTTATATTGAGTCTTATCGCATTACTGTTGTCATGGGGGTCGCCATTTACCGCCAGGTGGGCCCTCAGCTCGTTCCAAACATAAAAAAGGAAGATTTCACCAGTTAAAGTCTGTTTAAATAATTGCATTAATAACAGTAATAGCTATGCCCCAGTCTTCGCATTCTTTAAACAATAATTTCTCAGGTAAAAAATTACTAGGTGTTAACAAAACAATAGACGCGTCACGGAAGGTCATCACAACATAAGTCCGCCAATCTTAGGCTGCGTCACAAAGGCAAGAGCTTTGCTTAGTTCTTAAGGTGCGTACCGTACCGTACCAGCCTCTAATGTTCCCACTGCAGGGACATCGGCCTACTCTCGATAATTGAGAGTGAATGGGCTCTGATCTACCACGGGAGCCCAATTCGGATTGGTAGATGTCACATGTCATCGGAGTTTTGGTTCTAAGATATGCCGGTTTCCTCACGATGTTTGCCGTCACCGTTTTGAGAACGTGGTATTGCGCGCATAAATTTTTTAAGAGAAAAAACTCATTTGTTCACGTGTGGGTTTGAACCAGCGACCTTCAGATTGAAAGTCGGCGTCTGTGCCCCTGGGCCACCACGCTCTTAGTTCTTAAGGACATGTTTTCTTAATTCTTATGTTTTAAGTACTTTAGTCTTACAGAAGACTAATGGGGCCATGTAATAGGAGGGAGCGTGGTGGCCCAGGGTCATAGACGCCGACTTTCAATCTAAAGGTCGCTGGTTCAAATCCACACATGCATCTAAGAGTGTTCTCACTTGAAAAAATTATGTGGGCAATACCACGTTCTCGAAACGGTGACGAAAAACATCGTGAGGAAACCGGCATGTCTTAGAACCAAACATTTGAATTTATGTGACATCTAACAATCCGGTTTGGGCTCTCATGGTAGATTAAAGTCCATTCACTCTCAATTATCGAGAATAGGCCGATGTCCCTGCAGTGGAAACAATGGAAACATTAGAGGCTGGTACGGAAAATAAGGAGGGAAAATCACACAGGAAAGTACTAGACATGGGAATGGATGGATATGACGAAAGAGATAGACCAAAGCATAGATAGCTGGCTTGCGCAAAAGACGATATGGGTAAAAAAGGAGTAAGTACTGAAAAGACGGCTGATAGAAGAAAATGGAAGAATAAAACATGTTGTACCAATGGACATGAAGATGAAGATAGTCTTGTAGCGGCACGCTACAGAATACACAGTAGTTGTTTTGCTGAATTGTAGAAACTGTAGCTGTTGGCGGCCGTCGTTTCCCTCCCAACAATAGGTGAAGGTGAACACCTTACTGTGTAGCCTATATAAGAATCATAGTATACCTAGTCTTATGGTCTGTTTATACAGTCGTACTGTTGTTTACGTATGCTAAGTAACAAATTAAATTTGGATGAGCTGACATTACCCCAACTAAGATAAAATAAAGAATTACACTTTGGTGCTAGATGCCGCGTTGCGTGGCTATTCAGACTCGGACTTAATTCTTTAGATCTCAAGAATCGTTTGTACACGTCAAATTTTACACGCATATTTTCGTGCGCATAGAAGTATCTAATTACATACAGTATTCATGGTTTAGCTTAATTAAATATTACATTACAATGTTCATGTCCTGGTTTAGATTTTATTTCTGTTCCAACCCAACTTACTAACTTGAGGGGAAAAGCAGGCAAAAAATTCTAGTCACACAGGCACATCACATATCGGCTAAGCGTGCAGTTTAGCAAGCTACGCTTCACGGTTCGAGCTACGCTGCCCAATTATCGTAGCACCAATCAAATATCTTGCCAGTGGGGAACGGCCTTATTATTCGCAAAGCATTCAAACTGTCACAGAATACAAAGCACTAATGTTCTGACGGAAAAAGGGTTTCCGGAAAATGATATATGGTCTGCGAAAGGCGCGTTACGCAAAAAACAGTCGGTGGAGCTTTTGTAAACAATAAAGTTTCCCCGCGCATTACAATATTATGGCATGATTTTTCCTTTGTATTTTGTATGAAGCGTGCATTCAACATCATTATGAAATGAATAGTGGACACCCGGCATGTGCTACTACGCTAAAAAATTAAACACATTTTGTGCCTAATACATTGTTTTAGTCCGTTATAAACTTCCGTTCTAATGAAACCATCCAAGCGGTTTCATTCAAGGCAATTATGCGAAGATAGTTTTAGATCGCTAAAGCAATACATTACGTACAAAATGTATTTCGTTTAGCGTAGTAGTACATAATCCGGGTATCCGCTAGTACATAATAAAAGGTAATGATAAATTATTATTATTTTTTAATTAGTCGCCCAATATTATTGAAAAAATTAGAATATTTTAATATGAAAAGTAGAACTGACTAAATTTGGTGACTTAGCAAAATCCTTGCCGTAACTTCTGATAACGACGCCCACTAAACATAGCACGCTGTCATACTTCTATATTTTTTTTTTATGTGAGTATGTGACGGAATGCGCTGAGTGGTGACCCACGGACATGACAAAAAAAAATTTTTGTATCGACTTTGGTATCCCAGGAAATTAAAAAACGAAATCGTGGTATTTTATTGTTCAATTAATGATTGCAAAAAGAAATAGTACAAATAAAGGCGAGAACTATTTGCATGACCTAACGTCTAGTGGTAAAGCAGGATATCGCTCTTGAAACCGGAGTTCGAACACACTGCCGCAGAGAATGTCCAAAACAACGACAGCCAATTTTCAGAGCAAAATTTTTGACGTTGAAAAATTTAGCCACAGGATTTGCTGATGTGGAAGTGGACTGGTTGGTGGCGCGACGACTTGCAAAAGTTGCCTCGTAAAAAATGCATACAAAAAGCCGAATGGACGTTCTTATTTACAACTCTTACTGTGAAAGACATACATGCAGCAGTGAACTAGAGTCTATTTCGTTAATTGGTTTGATTAGAAAACAGATTCTGAATTGACTTCATCATAGTTTTATTGAGTCACGACTAAGAATTACAATGAATAAGTCATTAATCTAGATTAAAAATTAGTCCTTTGGATTTAAAGTCAGGATTGATGCATTGAATCAACACGGAACATATTATGTATCACCGTACTTTATTTTGACTTTGACAGAATGAGCTGACAGTGACAACTGACGTTAAGTGGTCATAGGCTACTCATAAAAACAGTCATACTACTCCGAACCTTCTGTACCCCAATACAGTTCTGTGCTCAAGTCACATCTAGTTTAGTATGTAACGTCACACGCACCTATAATTTCCATATTTATCATCATTTTGTAATTTTGCTCGCTCATTTCCTTAACCGTGATCCAGATTTGCTCCAGTAGGAATTTGTCGGTGACAGTCGCCCCATCTGGCGTCGCCTGCATCCGCAATTTACTTCGTATAAAAATGAAATTAATTTATTTGCAATTTGAGATCGTAAAGGCTTTGAATGGGAAAATAAAGATGTCCGATAAAAACTCTCTTTCCTATGCGGATGTTTAGAACAAATAGCCAAATGATGGAAGTGAAGGAATGTTGAATTTTGGAGCTGATTTTTTGCAGTTTAAATGTTTTAGTCTGGTGGTCGTTTGGTCTGATAATAACGAATAGGGTAATAACACGCTTAGCAAATACAAAACAACATAATTCAAGACAAACACCCGAGACCCGACAATCAATTTCATGCTCAATACATAAAAGGTTGAAGAGCGTGGTGGCCCAGTGGCATAGGCGCCGACTATCAATCTGAAGGTCACTGGTTTAAACCCACAAGCGCACCAATAAGTTTTTTCACTTGAAAAAATTTATGTGCGCAATACCACGTTCTCGAAACGGTGATGGAAAACATCGTGAGGAAGCCACGAAGCCGTACATACTTGTAACACATATTAACCAGACATACAACAAACATTTTTGACACAAATGCTTGTCCTGGGTGGGAATCGAATCCGCGAACAGAGCTACTGCAAATTAACTCAGTGGAGCCAGTAAAAATAGATCGTTCTAATGATTTGAGGATTGGACAACAGGCATGTCCTGATCCGCAATCTCTTTATCCAGAGATGCTAGGTATAGTACATATAAATGATATAACACCAATAACAAATACCACCTACCCTATCAAATAGCAGGGGATAATGCAACCTGAGTCCGCTTCTATGCGGTTATGGGTAAACAACAAGCGCGTTTACTTTCAATTTCATGGCTTTAATCGAACCGCAACCACAACCATATCCAGTTACAAACTACGCCATTATTCTCTGGGGCAGCTAAGCTGATTTGATAACTTTGAAGAAGGTGATATTTGAATTGATATCGATACTAGCTTTTGCCTGCGGATTCGGTCGTCTATGCGTATATTTTGTCAATAAATTTATTTCTGGATAAAAGGTACCATATTATATAAATCCTTGTAATTTCACAAAAAGAATAAAACAGATCAGTATACAACGGGCGAAGAAAAATGTCACAGGAAAGCAAAGTACACAATTTCTTTTACTAGGATGACATATTTTTCCAGTTATTTTGATTATACAACCAAACTATTGAACCGATTTTAATGAAATTTATATGGAAAGAATCTGAAAGTATATTACTTCAAATAAAAAAAATATTTTCCATGCTGGTTGATAAACGATAAATGATGGAGTTCTATAGTAACAAACGTTAAAAAAAATACAACCAAATACTCCTCCTTTGGAAGTCGATTGAAATATATCACGCAATTTGAGAGAGCGTGATTGTTCCAACCCACACGCGCACCAATGAGTTTTTAATTTGAAAAATGTATGTGCCCAATACCACGTTCTAGAAACGGTGAAGGAAAAACATCATGAGTAAACCGGCTTGTCTTAGGACCTAAAATGTGACATCTATCAATCCGGATTGGGTTCCCGTGGTAGATCAAAGATCACTCTCAATTATAGAGAAGGCCGGTATACCTGCAGTGGAAAAATTAGTGGCTGGTATAGACGCAATTTTGGTTCAGGATAGGCTATAATTTTCGATAAACCACCCCTAAGTGGGTGAACAAACACAACGTTAACACACTCATACCTCTGCACTAGGATTCCCTGTATCGCAGATGGCATGGACAAACACAGAAACACAAGATAAACACCCAAGACCCGAGAACAAACTTCATGCTCACCACACAAAGTGTGCCTCGGCCGGGAATCGAACCCGGGACCCCTCGCTTCGAAGGCAGGGCTACTACCAACTAAGCCACGGAGCCGTCTACATGCCATACGTAAGAAAATATAAGGTCCTGAGCTACGTACTGATTTCATTCTCGCGTAAAATTAATTTCCAATACATAATTAGCGGTTTGTGATATGCCTAATGCCTCTTCATAAAAGTCAAATCAGGCTTATTCAAAATGCGCCGCGCTGCGATGTGTCAGAATCAAATTCCCTTCACATACCCCCTGGGTGGTACTAAAGGAACAACCAAAAGTAGCAGTATAACTTGTGCCAAGTTCGTCTCATGACGTATCATCCCCGTCTCAGGTGATGGACGCAGCGGGATGCGTGCAACTCAGTGTAAGATCCATATCTTATACTTAGTCGCATTACTGTTGTCATGGGCGGGGATCACTTATCACCACGTGGGCACTCAGCTCGTTCCGGCACTTATTCACATATTAAAAAAAAGTTAGGACTGCCCTCACAGCTCGGTTACTTGTAGCTCAACAATTATTTATGTTACGAATTGTTGTTTGTTTGTTATGTTTTGGTGTTTGTTACGCGTTCAGGTGTTATTAGTATTATGTTTTTTTACAAAATAGATACTATATGAGTATTCTATCAGTTGTCTAGTTCCCATAACAAGCTATGCTTAGTTGGGGACAAGATAGCGCCATTATATGACCGTGCCAATTAGCCAATTATGTCCGTGAATATTTATTAATGTTCTTATTTTAAATATAACGACGCCCCCGTGGCTGAGTTGGTAGTAGCCCTGCCTTCGAAGCGAGGGGTCCCGGGTCCGGGCATACTTTGTGTGGTGAGCATGAAGTTTGTTCTCGGGTCTTGGGTATTTGTCTTGTGTTTCTGTGTTTGTTCATGCCATCTGCGACACAGGGAATCCTAGTGCAGAGGTATGAGTGTGTAAACATTCAAAGTTCAACGTGGTGAGGCATCGACCGAGCGTGGCGGGTTTTAATAATTGAAAAGGTTTTATTGTAATGCTGCATGTAACGTACTAAAAGCTAAATAATAATAATAATAATAGCTACATGACATCGCGGTGACTAAATCTTTACCTCGAGATATGTTGTTAGCGTACGCCCTCGCGTCTATAACGGCGAAGACGATGTTGATCAAAAATACCCTTACGTTATAACTGTACTCCGTTACCCTTTATCAAAACCTCAAAGAACTTGCTCGGGAACGCTTATCGCAGCCAACTGGGTGTTAACCGCAGCTCATTGTAGAGTAGACTTGATGATGAAATCATTCGTAACACTAGTGCAATATGGCAACATGGCCGTATCGCCGGAGCGGTAGATTACAGATGACTCATCGGTCTTGCAATCGAGTATGCAGGTTACGGCATCTTCTACTTAAACAATGCTAAAAACCAGACAGTATTAATAGAGTTATTACAGACAAAACCTCTTCAAATAGGGCGAGGAGTCATCAGAACATGTTACGGCGATGAGCGTTTCTGCGCACCATGCATATGTTTAGCACCAAGTTGTGATAAGAAGGACGAGCATGCCAGACCTGGAGACTCTGGAGGCCCACTGTTCTACGATGGAAAAATTATAGGAGTCTGTGTTCGAATAAACCCTAATCCACCGTTCGCAGTATATTGCACAGCGGTCAGTCCTTATATAGATTGGATATATGGCATTATGAATAGCCATAACGAGGAATAACTACTTGTTTTAGCGCATAAGGTATAAATATTTTTTATATTATCAACTAGCTGCGCCCCTCGGTGTTGCCTGTGGTGAATAACTTTGCACAAGTAAAAAATATAATATTTGAAAAAATATTCAAAAAGGACTATGACAAAGAGAACGACATCAAACTTTTATTTGAGACGATGAATATAACTGAAAAATAGTCGTTACCCATCCAGCATCCAGCGCAAGCAGTTCTGAGGGCATAAACAGCCAATAACAAAAAATTAACAGTGCCCAAATTAATTGTGACTTACATAATATAAATTTGTGGGCTAAAGCTTATGGCCTATTAGTGAATCCCTCCAAGTCTCAAGCTTTGATATTAGGTAGCTCATATATGCTAAATGTCTGTGGTACTCCTCCCCAGGTTGTTTTTGATAACATTCCTATTGCTTATAGAACACCGCTATAAACTTGGGAGTTATTTTTGACTCTCACTTATCGTGGACGTCTCATGTTAACCTGGTTAGTCAGCAAGTAAACTTTACATTTCAATCTCTTAAGCGTCTTCAGAAGTTCTTACCTTATGAAACTAAGATATTGCTTGCCCAAACACTTCTTTTACCCTTTCTCGACTATGCTAATGTCTGTTTCCTAGATGCCACGGAGGAACTATTAAACAAATTGGAGCGTCTTCAGAACTTGTGCATCCGTTTTATTTTTGGCCTGCGCAAGTTCGATCATGTTTCCGCCTTTAGATCTCAACTTAAATGGCTCCCAATCCGCCGTCGTCGTGACCTTCACGTTCTTTCATTTCTTTTTAAAATTCTTCACAACCCTTTATCCCCTTCTTACCTTCGTGAGCGCTTCGATTTTCTTATCCGGCGTGGCAAGCCGTGTAGATCTATGTATTTTTTTTTGTGTTTAATTCCGTGATATTTTAATGTCTCATGAGCTCAAAATAGGGGAAGAAAGTATTAAAAACTAAAGTATTAGTATTAAAACAGGGGAAAAAGTATTATTTATCACTCCCGAATATACCAACCTGATTTACGCAATCAAAATGGATCTTAAGGTCAACGGAAAAAAGGTGGGGAAACTGGCACTCGGGTTCTCAGCCGGAACACACCCATATGTGCTTTGCGACTGAATACGACCCGATGGTGGTCGCTAGCCAGGCGGAAACAAAATCCTATCACCAGCGGACACCATAGGAATTACCCTGGGTGGAGTCAGGCCCAGGTACCACAAGGGAACTGGTAAACGCCAGAGCCATGTTCGCTATTCAGCTGGGTGCACCGCGAGCAGGTGAGATTGACTTTGACTGCCAAGATGATAAGTGAGCCACTAACACCCCTATAAATGTAACACAATTATTTAAAACTCTATTGTAGTCGTGTGAAATCAATCGTTATTGCGAAATATGTTTATGGGGCGCGAGAATAATAAACATAATATTTATCGAACGACGCCATTACATCAAATCAATGTTTTACTCGTATATATGTTATTGAAACTGGTTTAAATACATATGAGCAAAACTG
Organism: Aplocera efformata; assembly: GCA_921293045.1. Lineage (NCBI taxonomy): Eukaryota > Metazoa > Arthropoda > Insecta > Lepidoptera > Geometridae > Aplocera > Aplocera efformata. Next base: position 4,434,625 of record OV121061.1, read on the forward strand.
AGGCTATTGAATACCCGTTTTATATATTTCAAACAAACCCTGGTCGAAAATTTTTGAATCGTAAGTAATACGATTATGTTCTCTGTGGTTATAGGAGTTGTATTGCTTGCGGCGGTGCAGATGGCTCGAAGTAACGTACGTCCTCGCGTCTACCTCGGTGAAGACGATGTTGATCAAAAATACCCTTACGTTATAACTGTACTCCGTTACCCTTTATCAAAACCTCAAAGAACTTGCTCGGGAACGCTTATCGCAGCCAACTGGGTGTTAACCGCAGCTCATTGTAGAGTACACTTGATGATGAAATCATTCGTAACACTAGTGCAATATGGCAACATGACCGTATCGCCGGAGCAAGCCACGACGAGCAAAATCAAAAAAGTGTTTAATCATCCTGGATTTTCTTTTGCGAGTTTAACCAATGATATCGCACTGATACAGATAGATAGAGTACCAATGAATCGATTTGGAAATATCTCAGCGGTAGATTACAGATCACTCACCGGTCTTGCAATCGAGTATGCAGGCTACGGCATCTTCTACTTACACAATGCTAAAAACCAGACAGTATTAATGGAGTTATTACAGACAAAACCTCTTCAAATAGGGCGAGGAGTCATCAGAACATGTTACGGCTATGAGCGTATCTGCACACCATGCATATGTTTAGCACCAAGTTGTGATAAGAAGGACCAGCATGCCAGATCTGGAGACTCTGGAGGCCCACTGTTCTACGATGGAAAAATTATAGGAGTCTGTGTTCAAATAAACCCTATTCGACCGTTCGCAGTATATTGCACAGCGGTCAGTCCTTATATAGATTGGATATATGGCATTATGAATAGCCATAACGAGGAATAACTACTTCATTTAGCGCATAAGGTATAAGACCAAATAATTTTTATATTATCAACTAGCTGCGCCCCTCGGTGTTGCCTGTGGTGAATAACTTTGCACAAGTAAAAAATATTTGAATAAATATTCAAAAAGGACTATGACATAGAGAACGACATCAAACTTTTATTTGAGACGATGAATATAACTGACAAATAGTCGTTACCAATCCAGCATCCAGCGCAAGCAGTTCTGAGGGCATGAACAGCCAATAAATTAACAAAAAATCTAATAACCGAAAGCAAAATATGTTTTCATTAAAGTGCAACATTACGGATATAAAAGGAGCTGAACCGACTGGCGTTGTCTATCTACAATGTGACAATTTGATTTCAAATAAAATAAGTAAAAAAATTTTTTAAAGTTTTTTTCAATTTTAACAGTTTATTGTAAAGAAACAATAATAATACAGATAATATCCTAAAAGTAACTTCAACTTAAATTTAATTTATTAAAATAGTAGGGTGTACTTCCTAAGGGCAAGAAATAAGGGATGAATGTATTAAAGTAGGTTTTCGATCGAAATCAGTCGAAATTTTTCGATTGCCTACACTTATTGTGATTAAAATTAAGGGAACCTTATAACCTAGGCAACTTAAAATTGGGTCTGTTTGAACGTGTAGAAACAAATTCTCTGTTTAATCCTGCTGAAAAAATAATTCAATAATTTCTCTCTTCAAAGGGTAACTCAACGTTTCATTTCTATTTAGTCTTTCCTATTCCAATAGAAAAAGTCCAGACATAGATGGCGGAAGAATACGTAGAATATTCAATTTCTGGACAAGAATATTGTCGAGAAAATATAGATAGTTGCAACTGTATTTATTTTGAGCTGCACCAAATTAATAAGCTCTAAATAAGGAGCAAATCAAACGAGTCCAAACTCACATGTTTATATTCAATTTCGAAAAAAACTCAGAATAAAATTATCACTATGCGTGGCTTTTGTATTCGTTATTGTAGATTTGATAACACAAATAAATAACAGCTTGTATGTGACGGCTCTGAGGCTTAGTTGGCAGTAATCCTGCCTTCGAAGCAAGAGGTCTCGTTTTCGGTTCTCGTTTGGGACACGGTCCTCGGTGTTTCTTGTGTTTCTGTATTTGTCCATGCCATCTGCGAGACAGTGAATCCTAGTGGGTATGAGTGTGTAAACGTTTATTTGTTATATATGTGGCAACACAATAACAATAATATATCTATTATTGTTATTGTGTTGCCAACGTCCGATAAAAAATATTAGTGTAGCATTATTCGCCGGAACTTATTGGTAATTATCATTGTATAAGATCGTCCTAGTTATCGAAATTATATAAAATAATAAAAATAATATAATATATAATAATTTGTATATTATTTTGTATATTGTATATTATTTATTATATGTATATTATTCTGAAGGAATCCATCAGCCGAGTTATTCATGAGAAAATAAGGACGGTAATAGTAATGGTTCACCACTGAAAGTGTTACTCGCAGTGTAAAAAAATCAGCGAAATAACACATAACATAATGTGAGACAATATAATATGAAAAATTTGAAAATAACCTCAAAGCTTTTTTAATAGGTAAATGCTATTACACTATAAACGAATATTTGCAGGATAATTTTGTTTCAATCTCACGAAAGCATTAACATGTGGTTAGGATCTAACCTATTAGATGATAACCACACAAAAGTGTACAATAAATTGTAAGTGCATTACAATATTGCAACGCTCTTGCAGGGTGCATTTCGTTAGTTTACAACAAATGTCTAGTATATAACACTAATGTAAATGATGCAATAAATAAATAAATAAATAATAGTCCAGTGATTGGTCTCCTCTACAGCAGCGTTTCAACGAATACCGACTTCCGGATGCAAAAAGTCCTGAACGATTGCTCGGGGTGGTTGGAATCGATAGGAATTGCTATTAGGAACTCAGCAGTCGTTTAAAGACGCTGGTTAAGGTGATTTGAATTTCACTGACGCTTGGAATCAAAGAACATCGCGTATTTAAGCGAGAGTTTACACACACGTTTGCACACTCACACTCATACTGATGCACTAGGATTCCCTGTGTCGCAGATGGTATGGACAAACACAGAAACACAAGACAAACACCCAAGACCCGAGAACAAACTTCATGCTCACCACACAAAGTGAGCCCCGGCCGGGAATCGAACCCGGAACCCCTCGCTTCGAAGGCAGGGCTAATACCAACTAAGCCAAGGAGCCGTCAAATAGCATAGTCCTTGCAATATTTTGTTGGTTATAGCACAAGTGAAACTGTCAAATCTCATAGTCAATGTTCAATTGCTAATACAAACAAGATTGCAAGAATTATTTTGTATATTTATCATTCTTCTACTGGCCAAATTCTTTTACACACTTGCTCATGGAAAGTTATTGATACTCATTTGAAATAGACACTGGCAGAATTTGTGTGGCTAAAAACACAAAAAGCTTTAATGAAGAAAAGTAATAAGTTTTAGATATATACCTACCTATACCTATGACGTCGTATAGCTGTAGAGCCAAGAGTGTCAAGACTGTCAAATTCAATCACTGAAGTTTTTTTTACAACTCAAGTGACGGGATGAGCTGAAGGCTCATTAAATAGTTACCTCCGTCCATAATAACAATACGACTTAGGTCAAGTGAGACGAGTATGAGAAGACCAAAGTCGCATCCCGTTGCGTTCGTTACTGAGTTAGTTACCGATCTTCGGTTCTTCTCGTCCATATTTTACCAGCCACCACAAGTCGTCGCTCCTCCTGGGCGGGGGGCGCCCTACATTACGTTTGCCTACACGCGGTCTCCACTCGAGAACTCGTTTACGCCAACGGTTATCGGTTCTTCGGCGTATATGGCCAGCCCAATTGTGGGGGTTAGGAATAAAACACTTTCTTGGACATGTGGACTGCATAATTTTCTTTCTACAATGATTGATTTCCAGACATTTCAGCTTGGAGAGAGGTTCAATCTTGGCCAGTATTCTTGAGAGTCTTCTTGATGTATCTTCGAAATTGTCACACTTTTATCGGTCAAATGCGCTCTTTATACGCCAAGATTAAGCCTCTCATAATCTAGCGAGACAAAACGACTGTGGGTGAGCGAGACGGACGATCGGTGCGCTCGCTCACTCATCGCATAGTGCGAATTAAATAAAATTTTCTCTTATCTTAGTTCTAAAAAGTATATACAATCATAATCTATGAGTAATATTTACATCAGGAACATATAGTATGATGTAGGCGCGAGATATATTCAGCCCAGGCCTCATCTGTCCTTCACACCAATGCCACTTCAGCTTGCTAATCCTCTGGGGTATGTCGATAACTGTGGTCCTTTGTCGGATTACCTCGCTTCGGATTTTATCCTTTAAAGTGACCGAGCATACTATCTTATTTCGGCCATATAGCAATGTTGGAAACCTTGAGAAGATGGTCATCGATAACGTGGAAGAAATGCGACCGCGCGGCAGGTCGCCGATGGACTGATCAAGTTTGAGGAAGGCACGTTAAATTTAACGACGTGGTGCGTGGTGGCCCAGGGGCACAGACGCCGACTTTCAATCTGAAGGTCGCTGGTTCAAAACCAAACGTGAACCAATGAGTTTTTTCACTTGAAAAATTTATGTGCGCAATACTTCGTTCTCAAAACAGTGACGGAAAACATCGTGAGGAAACCGGCATGTTTTAGAACAAAAATTCGATGACATGTGACATCTACCAATCCGGATTGGGCTCCCGTGGTAGATCAGAGCCCATTTACTTTCAATTATCGAGAGTAGGCCGGTGTCCCTGCAGTGGGAACATTAGAGGCTAGTACGGGTGCACATGATAGGAGTCATCAGTAAAATCACGTCACAGTGATCATGAATGAAGTCCTGATCACGAAGAGGAGAATCTAAATATACAATTCTTTATTACCACGGTCGTACTCCTATATTCTACGTAATCAAGCCATGAAATTATAAACGTGATGGTACCAAGCTCATAAATAATATGTTTACGTATAATCGTCTTATAACTATACGATTATCGTACCAAACGCAAGATACCAAACGTAAGCAGATTAATACGAGACAACTATTACTTAGCGGTGGAATTAGATGACTTGAGATGTACAGTCAGGAACAAAGCTCAATTGTCATAATTGTAGCCATTTTGATGTGCTAGATTCAACATACATTGTTTGTAACATTGCGCTGGGATCATACATTGTTAGTTTGAAACATTCGTACGTGTGGAGCGGAATTTACCTAAATTATTATTTATGAAGATTTCCTGTGCTACGGGAAACAGATAAGGTATTGATAGAATACATAAACTACTTTATTTTGTAAATACCTATTTGAAGTACCTACATTAATACCCAAACTCAGAACTATCATCTACGTTTGTCACAAAAATTGGGCTTGGGTGGGAATTGAACCCAAACCTACAGCGGTAAACCTCTGCTTTCGGTGCTGAACAGTCGAAAAATCAATGCAATGTTTTTATTTTATATTTAACAATAAAATAAAAACATTGTATTGATTTTTTAATTTTAATATAATATACTAATAATTAATAATACTAATATATTATATTAAATTAGTAATAATTCAAGATAATAAATAGAAGTTTCACGGTAATATTGTTACGAACTGGTTTAAACCTTAAACTGGCTTGGAACGGTTATTGGAATCCACATTATATATATAAATACTTCAGTGAAATCTATGAAGGTATGTGAAATTATCGATGACACAATAAACACTGGAAATATCTCGAACCGGTATTGATACTTGTCAAGCGATACTTGAGATGTAAAGAAATAAATGAGTTTGAGTATGATTTGAGTTGAGTTTGATTGTGATAATAATAAAACAACTATTGGGGTTATTCGATAGAATAATTGTTTTTTGACTGGAATAAGTATGTATATGTTGTTTTCCGCACATGGTCTTGACTTTAAGTTTAACTTTATGACGTCTTCTGATGAGAGCGAAAGGCCCTTGACCAACTTACAACTAATATTTATTATTATTAGAAGAAATCTTAAGACACCACTTAAATATGGCTATCTCTCTCTTTGATCTCGGCTAATGAGAGGGTGAGCAACATTTATTTATCAATTAAGAATCACACCACGCTCTCCCTATCCCCGTATAAAGCATTATTATAGTATATAACATGATATAATATTGTTAACAAATGATTTTGAAGCTAGCTGGATCGTCAGTAATTCACAATTTTTGCATTAAGTCTATAGATTTTTGTGCTCAGCTGTACATTTACTTTACATAGAGAAAAGAGGATTATTACCTTCGACTACATGGACATCTACATCTACATGGATTACCATCAAAGTAAACATTTGAAGAAAATTGCATAAAATACATTTACGTTTAGGTAAAACTTATAGCTTTTGTTGAAAATACTATCGCACTATTGTAAATAATGTACCAAACAACACAAATTCTCAATTATGAGCTCTATAACAGCTGTATAAAGGTTACATTTCAACGTTCTTTGAAGACGGTAGGTAAAACATTCTAAACATTCTAAAACTTAGATGTTTGTAGTTTGAATACAAACTCTAGTTTATGTAAGGGATTTGCATAGTGTGATTCTTTGAATCTATTAGGTAAGAAATATTTTCAACACAGTTTAACAGTTCAACACAGTTTAACATTAACAGTCTCTGTTGAAGGTCCTGGATTCAAATCCTATAATATGCTTGGGCTTTTGGTGAAGAAATCATCTTGTATAGTATTGGGGTCAGGGGTGTGGCGGTGAGGTGGGCATTTGCTCCACCAGGGCGCGGCTGGGTAGTTCATAAAGAAAGAAGAGAATGAAACGTTTACACATCCATACCTCTCCACTAGGATTCCCTGTCGCAGATGGCATGGACACACACAGAAACACAAGACCAACGCCCAAGACCCGAGAACAAACTTCATGCTCACCACAAAAAGTGTGCCCGGCCGGGAATCGAACCCGTGACTCGTCACTTCGAAGGCAGAGCAAGTAAGCAACGGAGCCGCCTAAATTACAATATGAAAAAAAAACTGTTTATAACACTCTTATAATTCTCCAGTGAAAGTTTCATCAAAATCGGTTAAGCTGTTTCGAAGATTACAGGATCAAACAGACAGAGGACAGACAGAAAGACCAACATTTTAATAATTGTTATTTTGATCTAAGTACCGTATAATTTTCAAAGGCATTTAGTAAAAAGCTGTTATCTTGACATTACAAACAGACACTTAAATTTTATTTATTTGTATAGATTAAAATTATGACATTGGTATTAAAGGTTCTTAACTCTGAGATGTGTACCGATTAAGTTACAACAACATTCATGATAAATTGTCAGACCACATCTAAAACTAAACTGAATTAAAAAATATAAGGTAAATTATACAAAAACAATATCATATTACTATAATAGCTTTACACAAAACATAGTAATTATATACAAAGTCACCAAATAAATTTAGGTCCCGAAAGTGGCGGTATTGGTATTTTTTACAAATTCTTCTAAGGGTTCATATAATTTATTATTATCAGTCAGACAGAACAAACATCTATGTTCATCTCACAAATATTTGTTCTGAGTTTTGATCTACAGCGCAGAAGGCAGACCAACTGAGCTGTACCAGACATAATATATAGATGATTCTATAGGAAATGCTTTTTATTTCTATGATAGTAAAATTACAAACTTGCGCTGCTCGGATAAAGTCGCAATAGCAGAAGCCAGAATTTTATATAAAAAAAAAACTTCACTTTGAAGTGTTAAACCAAAAGGTTTCAGTATGAAAAGTTGCAGCGCTAGCGCCCCGGGGCATAATCCCAACTAACAAGACCGGCGTTCCTTGAGACGTATCACTTGTACAGTAGAGGCAACATTTTTGTTTTCAAGCTGTCTTCCTAGTGAAAACCTACCGCCCATTTCGACGTGGTCCACCCAGGCAAGCTTCCTGCTAAATATAATTTAAAAACAGCCGGTTTCCGGTTCAGTTAGACATCAAATCTTGTACATCACAGTATCATTACAATTCTAACATGCAACATAAGTTTATTATAATAGGTGTGTGAATATGACTCCGCCCCTTTTTGTCAAAATAAAACACATTTGTTCGCTTACAAAATTAAAAAAAAAATTATTGAAAGTATGCTCCATCTGCAGCTACAACCTTCGCCCATCGTTCAGGTAGTTTTCGTATTCCTTGCTGGAAGAAGTCCTGGTCTTTTGAGCTTATCCAGTTGTCAATCCAAATTTTGATACTTTCACATGAAGTAAACTTTTCTCCAGTAAGGTCTGTCTGCATCGTCCGGAATAGGTGGTAATCCGAAGGAGCTATGTCTGGTGAATATGGCGGGTGGGGTAACACTTCCCAGTCCTGTCCCTCTAAATATCTTTTTACGACTTCTGCGGTATGCGGTTTGGCATTGTCATGCTGAAGAACTAATTTGTTATGTCTATTCACCCATTCTGGTCGTTTTTCTTCTATGGCTCGCTTCAAACGCATTAGTTGTCGTCGGTAAACTTCTCCATTAATAGTTTCAGAGGGTTTGAGCAACTCATAATATACAATACCTTTCTGATCCCACCAAATACAGAGCATGACCTTGGCACAGTGAATATTTATTTTTGGCTGTGATGGGCCTGGTTCGCCTGGTTTCACCCAAGCTTTTTTGCGTTTAGGATTTTCGTAGTGTATCCATTTTTCGTCTCCTGTGACTATCCGATGCAAAAATCCTTTTCTTTGCTGTCTTTGAAGCAGCATTTCACAAATGGTTTTCCGACGTTCCATGTCTCTTTCTTTTAAATCATGTGGAACCCAGTCACCGGCTTTTTGAATCATTCCCATCATTTGTAAACGCTTTGCAACAGTTGAACGATCAACATTTAATGCTGCAGCTAATTCTGATTGAGTTTGGCAAGAATCTTCCGCCAATAATGCTTCCAATTCAGCATCTTCAAATTTTTTTGGTGGTTTTCCATGTTCTTTATCCTCAGTACTAAAATCGTTATTTTGAAATCGTCGAAACCATTCCTTGCAAGTTGTATTAGACGGAGCATGCTCACCATAAATCTCCACAAGCAAACGATAAGTTTCCGCTGCAGTTTTCTTCGCAATAAAATAATGTAATAACACTTCCCGCAAATGACGTTTATTTGGAATAAAAACCGACATTTTCGAAAAGGTGAGAACAATTGTTGCTTACACTTCAACCAAATATCATAAAATGCGTTAGATAGCTGACATTCAGTACTATCGAATACAAGTATGGTCATTTATTAGTACACGTAAACAATACTAAAAACGACATCTGTTGAGAAAGGGCGGAGTCATATTCACACACCCAATATTAAAAGTAGATATATGTATACTACCTTTATAAGGCCATTCCTTTATCCAGCTTTTTTAACTTACCTTTTGTTGTAAGCAGAGTATTTACTCAACTCTACCTACTACTCTATATACTCAATATTCACGTAAATTTCACTCGTATTTCCAACCAAAACACAAAAGTCACTGAACTCGTAAAGAGTTGCCTCGACCAAGAAAATGGGCAAAATGACGAAGCACCGCCATCTATTAGCAAGATAGTAAACAGTTAGAGCGGGACAGACGATAATTTGTAAAGATTTGAATGTGGAATACCGGAGTTGGAGACAGTTTCTGTTGGAGTTACTATTTATATTTCATTTCAAATAATTTGAAGACGTTCTTGGGGTAGGTTGTCCCGAGGGATAAGTTAAGGACGTCTTGATACTAAGCCTTTTCTGGATGTTTCTGGATGTTTTTGTGACAGTTAACAGGTAACAGGTGATGTAAGTTAGGGTATAATAACCCTAACATTGTAGAACGAAATCCGGGTACAAAATTACTATGTTCATCGAGTTTTTAATCGAACATATATTTGTCGAAGTGCCTATCAAAAACTGACCGTCAGAATTCTTAATTAAAGTAATATTATTGTAGTTGATTATTCAATAAAAAAATCGTTCAATTGTTAAGTATATAATCTACTTCACAGCAATATACATATGTAAAGAACTTGAAAAATTTAGGGTACTGCGTAGTTAGGCGCAACCCAGCCAGGTTGTAGCCAGGAGGTTACGGCCAACGATTTTTTTTCGGAAGAAACAATATTTTTTTTTTAATAAAAAATTCTAGCTACCACTTTTTGACACTGGTCAACAAAAATAAGTATAGATTAAAATCTCAATGAACGAAGTAATCTTGGCGGCGGATCTTAGACTATAGGTACACGTATTCCGCTCTCATCAAAATCCCACGTATGGTTGTCAAAGCCTTCTGCAGCCAACAAATAAGCAGACTCAAAAAAAAAAATACTAGAAAATTCATTTCATGGTTGAATTACGGAACTACAAGACATAGTTCTGTTTAACTAGAAGACCAATTCAGATGAATTCACTTCCGATTTGAGCTAACTGACTTATTTACGAGCTACATCCACACATTCACAATCTATAGGTAGTGACTTGTCACTTAGCGCTACCGTGAAACTTGCAACTTTAATATGAGTCTTATAAAATTTTGTTTTAACCGTCTTCCGTATGGGTTTTACCTCGATACTCGGTTATCTATCAAACAATTCGGAAAAATCTTTTTGTTATTTGAAAGGATATGCTTTCAAATTGATCCTATTGTAATTTATAAAAAAGCGGTTCAATTGTATGATTATTAAATCAAAATACATTTACATTTATGTTATCCGGAGAAATAAGGGATGACAGTATTGAAGTCGTTTTGTTTAAGACTTTTTAAATCATTCACTTGTATATTGTAACTGATGTGATGGTACGAGTATGGCCTAAATGATTTTAATTGGTACTCCGTCCATAACAACAGTAACGACGAACTATGAGAAGACCCAAATTGCACCTCTTTATTTCCATTGAATAATACTGATATTTTATTGATTTTATATTTGCACCAAAAGCACACTGTGTATCATATAAACAAAACAATATCCACCATAGTTGGTGGTCAAGTGATACTTTGTGGAACTCTATTTTACGATGATCAACGGGGTGCGACTTGGGTCTTCTCGTACTTCAGTCGGGGAGGACCTAAGTCGTATTGCTATTGTTATGAGTGGAGGAAATCACTCTATCACAATCAATCAATCAATAAATCACATCATAACGTCAGGTGGGCCTAAGCTTGAGTACGAATTTTAGTTTGTTGAGGTGAAGACGTATCGCTCGTGTCCGGAAATATCAAAATTGTGTACAAAGGACTTTTACCCTTATTAGAATCACTTCCGACCTAGAGTGGTGTGCGCACTCATTACAAACAAAAATACAATTAACTTGTCTGACGTGTACCTCGCCCTCCTTTACCTCAAATTGAAGCGGGACGGGCTCCGGAACGCCAAAATAATTCATCCTTGTCTCGCAACACTGAGCTCAGAAGCCGCCACAGAGTACGCAACAGTTTGTACTTCGCAACACCCAGTGCACCTGCACTGAATCGGAGAGACCGCGGGCAACGGGCTGAGTCACCTAGGCGTCGCACGGACTACCGGTTATCTTATTGTTTATTACCCGGTAAGAACGATCATAATTAACTAAAAATGGTGAACAACTGCGCGGCATGTACGGAGCCTGCGGGATTAAACGAACGTATGGAATGCTCTAAATGCACTAGTTACTTCCATCCCTCATGTGTAAATATAACTGATTTAAGAAAATTATCACAGTTAGCGAAATCAAAATGGATCTGTCCGCTATGCCAAACCAAACTACCTAGAGGAGACAATTCTAACACGCCGCTGCGCGGCGCGTCTGCGTATGCGGCCACCGATAGCTGCGATCACGCGAATGTGACTCATCGAGACGGATCCCGCAAAACGGCTCCAATGAGCCCGCTCATGTTAGGAACAAGCTCTCCAACTACGGACTCTCAATCGCTAAACGCTCTCACCGCCGAAATTAAATTACTCCGGTTGGATGTAGGTGATATTAAGACGGAAATGAAGTCTCTTACTGAACATATGACTAGATGCAACATGCGACTCGATGAATATGAGAAAAACTTGATTCAAACAGAGGACAGAATATGCCAGTTGGAAGAGCAGTCTTCGATCATCATATCCCTGCAAAACACTATCACTCTTCTGAAGGAACAGCAAAATTCTCGCGCTCAATCGTTACTAAAGAATGAGATCGAAATAGCAGGGATTAATGAAAACCCAAATGAAAGCCCAATGCACATAGTCCAAGTGATAGCACAAAAAATTGGAGCTCCCCTAGACGACAGAGATTTGGAACACGTAACACGCGTGGGACCTCCGCAACGACACGGTACCGGCGAATCTCCAGATACCCTCATAAGCAAGCCTCCGCGGCCACTCGTGGTTCGTTTCCTCCGGCGTAATCAGCGTGATGAGTTCTTGAAATTAGGGAAAACCAAACGTAACTTGAATTGTTACGATATTGAAGTGTCAGGCCCTAAAAGGAATATCTATTTCAATGAACGACTTACCCTAGAGAACCGCCAGTTATTTCGGATGGCCCGCCACTGTTCCAAGGGATGTGGCTACAAGTACTGCTGGGTCAAAAACGGAACAATATTCGTTCGTAAACAGGACGGCAACCCAGCTGTCCCTATTAAGAATACCAACGACTTGCATCGGCAGCTCGACCCCACAGCGGAATTTGAATCTGCATAGTAAAGTACCTAATTTTAATAATCCTAAATACCATTTTAAAATACTAAATTGTTTAAAGTACTGTTTTATCTACAGCGTCACATTATTAATTATGTTAGTTGCTTTCTCAAATTTATATGTACACACACAGTTACACATTTCAACACACATTCCTTGCCACTCACTTATTCACACAATACATCAAATTCATGTAACCTATATTTACAAAAACTATGGTAAAAATAATTTCCTGCTTAAAATGACAACATTACTTAAAATAAATTCAATCTCAGATTTTCTGTTTTACAAACACGGGTTCGTTTAGTGTTTCTAACGACATTGACGAAACCATACTTATTAATTGTCATATACTTGAGTCTCCAGAAACTACGAAGTATTTCTTTACAACTCAGAAACTTAACTTCAAAATACTATCTCTTAACATTAGGAGCCTCCAGCAGAACTTTGACGATTTTGTGGTAACATTAAACCGAATAAACAGTGACATCGACGTAATCGTGCTGACAGAGTGCTGGTTGGCCGATGCTATGATCATTGATACTCTACCTGGTTACAACTCATTCCGTTCGGGTACTCCACTCAACAAATGTGGTGGTGTTGTTATTTATGTGAAAAATGTCCACAGTACTTCTGTCTCTACACCTCATATTAGTGACGCTGACTGCTTGTTAGTCTCCATAAATGGAAATATTTCTGTCCTGGGAATTTATCGATCCCCGTCCACATCTAACATAGAACCTTTCTTGGAGTCACTCGATTCAGTCCTAGGCAGCAACCTCAATACACCTCGTATAATAGTGGTGGGAGACATAAACATTGATATTTGTAATTCTTCAAATAATCTATTTCAGGAATACTTATGCCTCATGGCTTCTCATGCATTACTTCCAGCTATAACAAAGCCAACGCGAGGATCTGCTTGTTTAGACCATATTTTTATAAAATCAGATACTAACTCACTGGGTCTTGTTTGTCGGTCAGCCATCGCAGATCATGACATAGTCATGGCAGGTCTATCTCTCAAACCACGAAATAATACTTGTCTTCGTCACAGAACAAAAATAGACTTTGATGCTGTAGTTGCTGAAATGAAATTAACTAGTTGGGTAGAAGTAACTAATGACTCCAACTTAGAAAGCGCTGTTGCCTCATTTTACCAGCTTATCAACAAGACTGTAAGTAAAAACACGACTACAGTATACATTGGCCGTAAATTAGTAACCATGAAACCCTGGATTACTCCAGGACTAGTCAAATGTATGCGACATCGAGACAAACTGCACCGTGACTCAAAAGCACATCCGGATGACCTTGATCTTCATAAAATTTACAAACGGTACAGGAATTTTTGTAACAACCTTTTACGTAAATTAAAAACTGAATATCACAGAAAGCAGCTAGAACAAAACAAAGATGACCCTAAAAAGCTCTGGAAGACAATAAAAAATATCTGCTATACCACTGCTCATGGAAGTGGCTGTCTTGAACTGCTTGGTAGCAATGATAATCCAAAAGCATCTCTTAATCTTTGTAACCGTTACTTTGCGTGTGCAGGTCGGAAGCTGGCCGATGACATCTTAAACAAACTTCAAAAGACGCAAGAATCATTAGTTGCCTCTTATAGACCCCGAAGATGCATAGCACATTCACTGTTTCTTTATCCTACCCATCCAACAGAAATAACTAAAATCTTTTCTAAATTTAATAATTATAGTTCACCTGGTCTTGATAAACTTTCAGCCTTACTACTAAAGAAAATACTTCCTTATATTCTTGCTCCACTAACACATTTATTTAACCTAAGCTTGGAGTCTGGAACATTTCCAGAGGTTTGGAAAGTTGCAGCTGTGTCTCCCATCTACAAATCAGGTACAAAAGATATTCCCGACAATTACAGACCCATTGCTCTTTTAAGTATTGTTTCAAAAATCCTGGAAAAAATCGTTAGCAACAGACTCGTCCCCTTTTTAGAAAGTCATAACCTTTTGTCGGATAAACAGTTCGGGTTTAGAAAAGGAAAATCCACTGAAAGCGCAGCTTCAACTCTAGTTGATCTTGTTAATACATACATTGAAAATGGGCAAAACTGCTTAGGCGTCTTTATTGACTTAGCTAAAGCCTTCGACACCGTTTCGGTTAACTTACTTCTAAAAAAGTTGGAGTTTTCAGGAATAAGAGGTGTGGCACTAAATTGGTTCCAAAGCTACCTAACTAACCGCAAACAATGTGTTAAAGTGGGGGACCACTTGAGTGAATCAATTTCTATCGATTTTGGAGTACCGCAGGGCAGTATACTTGGGCCTACTCTCTTCATTCTTTATTTAAATGATCTAGTTGAGCTTCCTTTAAAAAGTGCCAATATAATCGCTTACGCAGACGACACCGCCATATTGTTCCATGGAGATTCTTGGGATCAGGTCTACTTCCTCGCTAATGAGGGTATCTCACTAATGTCACGGACCCTAGACACAAACTTTCTGACGTTAAATGTGGCTAAAACCAAATATGTGGCTTTCTCGAAGACTTCATCAAATAGACCTCCCTCTAACTTGAAACTGAAATTTCACTCGTGCTTACAATATGGACGTGATGAGTCAAACTGTTTATGTAGTCTTATTGAACGCGTACCCTTTATTACATACTTGGGCATTAATCTGGACGAGAACCTTAACTATAAAAAACATATATCAATGCTATCAGGCCGTGTTAGAAAACTCATTTATGTGATGAAGAAGCTTCGAGACTGTACACCTTCAGATGTCTTGAGAATGATCTATGTTTCTCTATGTCAATCGATTATACAATATTGTGTCTCCGTGTGGGGTAGCGCAGGAAAGAGTTACCTTATACAGCTTGAGAGAGCTCAGCGTGCTTTGATCTAAGTTACACTACATAAACCAATGCGATATCCTACTGATGACTTGTACAGAGACTTTAAAGTACTGCGAGTTAGGCAGCTCTTTATTTTGATAGCTACTGTCAAAACACATAGAGGTATTGGGTCCCGAGACGATTACAAGGAGCTTGTGGAAAGACGGGCATACCGAGTGCCACTTCCATGCATAAAGTCCCAAATGGCCAGGCGAAGTCCATCTTTCTCTTTACCCCATACCTATAACAATGTCATAAAATCTTGTGATATTAAAAACTGCACCACTTTTGTTTGTAAGCGCAAAGTGCGCGACTGGCTACTTACACTTACCTATTGTTAAACTGAAGACCTTGTTTAAGTTATTTATTTATTTATTTATTTATTTATTTATTAAACAGATGCTCCACAACTTACAGCTTGACCAAAACGTTGTGTGAGCTAAGATAAAAAGCGAATACATAAAGACATAAAGTAACTCATCTTATCGTAAAATAAATCAACCTGTGGTTCCTGAGCAATCATTGCATTTAACAAAGTGAGAGCTAGCTAGTTATAGGCTAGCTATCTATTAAGTAATATTCAATCTAGTTAAAATAAAAACTACTCAATCATTCATCCCATCTCTCCCATTCAATACCCGCATGAATACATCACACACCCATACTCACACAAATACACACACACACACACACACTCTCTCTCTCACACACACACACACACACACACACACACACACACACACACACACACACACATACACACACACTCAAACGCACACACACAACTCACACACACATATGACGCTCTTAATTTGTAATAACTATAATATCATTAACATCTCTTTTCTTTTTTCTGTTTTTTCTATCATTTATGTAATTTTGTGTACCCTAATTGTAGTCTTTTGTATAAACCTAGGATAATTTGCCTCGCAATTATTAATTTAAATGTGTAATAAGTCCAGTGTCTACAACCTCGTACTCTGAGTCCCAAGACACAAGCTTTTAACGAGCTTAGTTTGGGATTCTCTGTTAACATACTGTGTTAGATCCTATTTTTTGGCAAATAAATTATTCTATTCTTATTCTATTCTTGTCCCGTCACTTTTGTTACATAAAAAAAACGAGCGATTTTAGGTTCAGCTTTCGACGAGGCAATATCTTGAGTCAATACTCATATAGATGTTTCGTAGTATTATAGTAACATACGTCTTGAGTCTTCCCTGAGTTTTCTGAGTATTACCGTTAATTATAATTATTAAGTCAAAATACTTTATTTCCGATGAATTCTAAAAAATACTTCGAAATTTCACTTTAAATAAAGTTCAGCAACCTATCCATGGGGACCCTCCATGGGGAGAACAAGCAAGAAACCCCTAACGGAAATATTACTTTCTTTTCGCGAGCATACTAAATTTCCTACTTATACCCAACCAGCTGTTTTCACAGTAGACCCGTGTGACGTAATCCCTGACGCCGAAAAGTCTGCAAATCAGAGGTCAACATACAGATAAACGTGCAAACCGGGTTGTTTTTCGTCGCCTCATGTACTGAACAATGGGCCGGCTATGAAGAGTGTCTCTTAAGAACTTGTAAATTATAGATCTTATGTTGAAAATATCGTTGCTTCTGAGTTCAGTACCGAAAATATCGAAGCAGCTTCTTACTTCTTGTCTGTTTGTTTCTCTCGGGTTGGTGGTTGGTTAGAGTTGGACCAGACGTAAACTTAACAAATAAGACTAGCTAAAACATGAAAACTGACTGTAATTTGACATAACTCATAATTATCTATTATAAGTAGTGTTTTATGTACATAGTCCTTACAACTATAGTAAACTAAAAATAACTACAATTAATGTAATATAATAAAAGAAAAAATGGCCAAAGATAATTTTTGGGAGAGGACCAGCCAGCATTTTTGTCCCCAGTGGCAGAAATAAGTTGTTTTTTGAATAAATCTTAGTTCATAACATTTTACATAAATGTAAAATCTCTGACTTGAGGTAATGGAAATGCATTGATGAATTTACAACACTGGACAGATCATCACAAATTATAGCTTAGAACCATCTCCAATAGTTCAACTTTCATAAAGAAAACCACATCAAAATTGGTTCATTGGTATGGGAGCTAAGTCACAGCAGACCCCAGATACACATATCAATAGTCAGTAGATAAATGAGTGACCGTTTCCGTGTTTTGGAGGGTACGTTGAGATTTTGGTTTCGGATATAATAGTCGATAAGCCATGCCGGAGGTCGGATAGAGTTTGAACACTCGCCAGATATATATATTATACATTTATTTATTTAAAGAGTGGCGTTCTCAAGTGTTTTTTAAAAACTCAAGGGAAATAAAATTATTGACTAAATTTGAAAATATCAATATAAAAGTTGGCCAATGGTACTTCACTTCATAGGAACTGTTTTACATTACATAATATTTTTTCTCAGCCATTATTTTTCATTATTGTTTCAATTGAAAAATGCATGAGCGCACAAATTGCAACGGAATTTTAGCACGATCATAACCAATCTGGTCCTGACGTATAATTCACGAGAATATTTCACGGGATTTTATACGTGATCCCGTGAAATATTCAACGGAATGTCGCGCAGCGGAGTCAAATGTAGTAGGTGGCTCATATTGAAAATCCTTGAGGTTCCTATTTCAGTTTTATAATGCAAGCAAGTTTGTATGTGATGATTTAATGTTATCGGAAAACGACATCCCGTTACTGAGATAGTTTCACATTATTGGACATGGTTTTACTATAAATAAATAATAAATATTCATGGACATTTCACACAGCGCCATCTAGCTCCAACTTAAGCATTGCTTGTAATATGGGACTAGATAATTGATAGAATAATGATAAAGTTTTTTTTTGTAACTACACGCTTATAATACATTTTAACACATTTATGTACGTTACACAAATGCTTATCCTGGATGGGAATCGAACTCACGACCTACAGTGAGGTAAACAAAGCTACTTCCAACTAAGCTATAACGCTACTTAATTACAATATTGTTGTCTGTCAAAAAGGTACACTCATAATCTAACAGAGAACAATGATGTTATAATAGTTTAGCTCCAATCGTATTATCTCTTAGAGGATTATATGGTCTGGCTGTAAACCGATAAGCTAATAAGATTGTCATAATAATCGTTATTAGGCTTATAAAATTTTGTCGCACATTTTCAGGAACGGAAGTTTTGTGAGTTTCGGATAAAAGAGGTATATTTATATTTCTCAATTTTATACCTTTCACATAGTCTAGTTTTCGCAAATATCTAAATGACATATAAATAATAAAATGACAGTGGACAAATCGTGTATACAGACAAGCATCAGGTAAACATACATCCAGGACAGGTCTTAAACCAGCGAAATTAATTTGACAATTTCAGGATTAATGAAAATTACACTTTCTACTCAGTGTAGTGAGTGAGCGAGTAGATACTTTACACATTCACCACGCACCGCGCACCACGCGCCACGCAACCTATACCTCTTTCCCTTTGATAAGGTTTTTTTGTTACCTGCCTACCTACCACCTGATGTCCTCTCGTATTAAAGTATGAGAAAACCCAAGTTGTATCGTTTTGCGCTTATTACGTTAAGACGGGGATGTAATGTCTCATGCGCTTCTAATTCCACCAACACCCGTTCACCACTGTGTAGAGAAGAGAAGTATCAATCACACCACCAGGTGTGATTGATACTTCTCTAGATTAACTTGGGACAATTTATACTGCTAATTTGTCTCTCCTTTTGCACCACCCAGAGGACACAGGTAGGTCCCTACCTGTGTCCTCTGGGTGGTGCTCTTAGGGTACTCACCTACGGACGGGAACAACATGGGCCCCTAAGCTTTAGGAAAACGAAAAGTTAACTTTTTAATTATTTATTAACACTTCAAAGTGTGCAGACATAAATAGTCTCGCGCGCAGCTAGCAGCGCGCACACCGCGCGACCTCGCGACGCTTAGTTGAAACTAGGTGTTCGATCCAGTTCTCATAATAGATTGTGAACTTGACTAAATTTAAATGCGGGACTAAAGTTAGATAGGATGCGCGTCAGATGCAGCCTTCAGAATTCATCTCAACGTGTTTGAAAATTGTGATCTCGGTAGTAATTTCCATTCAGTAACTCGGAAATTGTCTTAGAAAACTCAAATTTAATAATTCGTTTAAAAAACAGCATTTATGATATTATTTATACATTTAGCTATTTTAAACAATAGCATTTGATAGTACTTATTTATTTATGAACTAAATTGTATTGCCATAAAATTTTAGTGTGTATTTATAATTTTAGAGTAATACAAATAAATTAAATTGAATTGTCTGTTTGTAATGTCAAAACTCATAACTCACGGTAAATATCTCGATAACACGAAAAAAGGTTTGTTGTCTCTGAAGGTTACTAATATTGCTCAACCAGCTACGGAGTCTACGAAATTTTGTAGACCCTATCTACGAAATTTCGTAGCTTCGTAGAATTGCGTTTGACCGACCAACACTGATGCAAAAACAAGAGATTAATTTTTTTTTCATTATTTTACTCCTAACACATTTTGCATGCCCAATTATTTTTTAGAAAAGCTTATAAAAGTAAACACACGGTACTCCTAGCAGTAGTCACCACTAAATCAATTTTTGTAAGCCATTATGCTTTAATTTTCTAAATTTGTTGTATATGGTTTGCCCACTACACTAAATAAATTAAAAATTGTCAAACACAAAGCTAACTCACAGAAATGCCAACTATTCAAACCGCAAGTGTCATCCATTCATTCGAGTATGTCAAATTATAGCGTAATTGCATTCAATTATTAAAGCTTAGTCTTGTGTAGGGAAAATTTGTGTGTTCTGTGCTGGTGAAAAGTTGCATCTAAATTAGTGCTTATAGAACGTCGCTTTAAGCTTAATTAGGAGGTATAATGAATTCATGCGACATGAGAAAACATTGATGTATTCAAAACAGGAAGATTGGAGATTAGCGATAAGGCCAACCATTTTACATTATTATGTAGATAGATAGATAGAAAACTCTTTATTGTACATTGACATAAAAACATACTAAGAGTAGATATCCAAGAAATGTGAAATAAAATGGGCGGCCTTATTGCTTAAAGCAACCTCTTCTAGGCAACCTTTGGACGGAATGGAATATACAAGAATGATAAAATACAGTTTTGGCTTCAGTATCGATTATAGACAGCCCTGCAAAAAAAAGCAAGCTTCTGAGTACAGAATTGGACCTGTTACAGTTTCATTGTAGATATATTCATTATAGATTCCTTGTACATTTATTTCTCTTGGTGTACAATGAATTATTATGTATTATATTATATGATAGCTCTTTCGGAGTAGACTGATGAATTCATACAGTATGCAATATATAATATCCTAATGGCATTGTAATTTGTGAAGAGGTTAAGTACACAAGCAATACGTCAATCACGACAGGCACATAATTCCTTTATATTTATTTGTCTTCACCTTTGATTCTATAAGACACGTCTTTGCAATTATAGAGTATGTTCCTGCTCGTCAAATATATAATATTTCATTGAAACAGTTCCTACCGATTTCAATGCCAAATGTAATCTGTGTCGCAAAAGATGTCTTCTGGCAGTGTTGTTAGTTTCGACGCAAATTCCAGTAAAGCTATTGTTAGCTTTTAACAGCCCCAGGACTCCTTTTCAAGATGCAAATCGAAAATTATATAATAGAAAAGGTTTCACTAAAAAGTTATGTAATCCCCTTCTGTAGTTGTATCTTGTTTTTAATACATCATTGTATAAGATGTACTGTTTTTATATGGAACTGTTATTTCGTCTAGACTCAACCCAAATTAACTTCGTCTAAATAACATAGTTTGTTCATTCAACATTTCCTGAACATACATTGCTTATCCGAAATGTAATTTCCCACCACCGTATTCTTGAAACGGCACACAAAACAACCATTAATACAAGACCGTCCGTCCGTCTGTACGAAACATTACAAAGTCATTAGATGATATCTGAGCCCAAGTCACGTGCGTAGCTTTGCTTGTGTATTGCTGCCTTTTTTCGCCTGCAACCCTAATAGATGGGCCATAAGATACGCGTCTTCCATTTTTTATGTAACAAAAGTGACAGAATAAACTGACAGCCCCCATAATGTGGATTGACTACATCCAGATTCTGACAACCCCTGATTTTAAGTGGTCCGTAGTAAAAATAGACTAAACCGGCTGCAATACTTAATATTTGCACGAAATGTCTATAAAATCAACTATATTCTAAATCGCTCAATTACTGCCAAAGATATCGCGTAGCAAATATTTCATTTATTTTAAGTCTGTTCAAAATAAGGCTCTCTCCAACACCTCCGAGTTGATGCGCTTATCACTTTGAAACGGGGATGACTCGTCGCATATGCACGTGATTTCACCGCTACCACATTTTTCAACCGGAACACGGCAACACCGGCAGCAACTATTCTGCCGCCAATTAGAAGTGGTTTTAATCGGGCGTCTGCGTTAGAATAGGCTTTATTAGTCTTACTAATATGTCGTTCATTTTTAGTTGCTACTTACTACCGTCGATTTTCAGTCAGCCTCGGTGAAGATGTCCTTCAGCGGGAACGGGTCTCAGTCAGTATTTCAACAGTCAAATGAACTGATCCCGCTGTATTCGTAGCCTTAAGCAGACAAGCGGCAGAAGTCGCGACAGGAATGAAAAGTACACTCATTAGGGCACACGGAAGCAAACTGCCAATTTATTGAATTTGTACAGAAGATTAGCTGTTTCAACTACAGGATGACACCGTGTGGGTGTTTTGTTGGTTATTAGCACCTCCATGGAAAACGTTTCAAGACTTCATAGTAGCTGAAATTGGCTCTAAAAAACTACGAGTAAATACAACTATCTTGCGTTAGATATGTAATGTTTTTATTAACTTTAATATTTTTGCTTTGATTCTGTAAGTGTCAAAAGACGATTAGTGGAAAAGTTTGGATAAAAAAATAACTATAAAAATAGTCGTTGTGAAAACAATATGGTCTGGATCTGGACGATTTTAATTTTTCATATTTATTTTACTAATTATGCTAGATAACTATCTTCTGTTATACCACTTGGTCACAATGCTTTTAATAAAGAAAGCTCAGTTTGGTTTTGAGACTGATGATCTAAATAATAATAAATTAGTACATAGGAAAAAAAACTTGAACATAGTTTGCTATACTCACGATAAATATAAACAAAATATTTAGTTAACATTTCAGCCTATGATTACCAAATTTCCTTAATAAATACCTATTAAAACTGTTCAGAGTTTTACATTTATGAGATTTCTTTCTGAAATTATATCCGCGACACGCCGCGGCAATATGGAGATTTTAAAATTGAAATTTATATGCCTTTAGGAGCAGTTAAAATGTAACGTAAAGCTGTGGCTGTAGATTCAGCGGGCTTAGAACTCTTTTGTTATCCATCCGTACTAGCCTCTAATGTTCTCACTGCAGGGACACCGGCCTACTCCCGATAATTGAGACTGAATGGGCAGGAGCCCAATCCGATTGCTAGACGTCACATGTATTCGAATTTATAGTTCTAAGACATGCCGGTTTCTTCACGTTCTTTTCCGTCACCGTTTCGAGAACGTGGTATTGCGCATATAAATTTTTCAAGTGTAAAAACTCATTGGTGCACGTGTGGGTTTGAAGCGACCTTCAGATTAAAAGTCGGCGTCTATGCCATGTAAACATTCAAAAACAGTTCCACTTGCCTATCGCTTTCTTGGCAGCCTTTCCAGCCTTTCCACAAATTTGTGGAGAAAGATTGCCATAACAACATTGTTGTGTCAAAAAATGTAGGTATCTTTTGACAGATAACCTTTGTTGCTGTTGTTGCTGTCTCTCGTAATCTGTTAGAAGATTATAGGGTATGGCTGTTAAAAAAAATACATTTTTAATTAAGATGCATAATTGTTTTTAGTACATTATGATCCTAAGTAACCCTCCACACATCGTCTTCTGCCGAAACACATCGTTAGCTTTTTAGGGTTCCGTACCCAAAGGGTATTTAAGGAGGCTCACATACAAAAAAAAAAGTTTATTTTTATTTTTATTTTTTGTTCGCACCGTAATCGTCTTACTCTCACTTGTAGAGAGTAAGCAGATTACCAATCAGGTGTTTTTATCGTTTTTATTTACCGCTTTTACCGCGTGACATGTTTTCCACGCCCGAATTTTCATACCGTACGTTTGCTACACACTCATATAATTCTAAAATTGTGTTTTTATTTCTGCACCTGCGTCTGAACCCGTTAAGGTGATCGTTTTTGCGTTTTATGTTAAAATTCGGTGTTATACCACAACATAATGTCGCTGTTTCTTTTAACCCTTAGTTTTGATCAGGATCAAAAATTAATTTAACCAATTTTCCTCACATATCATTTATTTAGCCAAATAACAACTTATGTGATATAAGATGCGTTAATATGTATTTACAGTTTAGATTTCATGTAACAATAACAATAAGTATTCAAATTGAATTGAAATTATATTGGTCAAAATAATGTTATTTTAAAATGTCAATACGTCAATGCAAAATTGCCTTTTATTTATCTTAATAAAATGAATATTCCTTTAAATAAACGAAAAAGAAACGTATATGACCATAATCCCGTCGGAATCTCACATTTTTGCGGGGAAAAGTCCTTATCTGTTTTCCGGGCCTGTATGCGAAATTTCATGATGGTTTGATCGGTTCAGTAGTTGAGGCGTGAAAGCGTAACAAACTAACAAACAAACTCACTTTCGCATTTATAATATTAAATATATTAAGTTAGGATAGGATAGTACATTCTCAATTCCTACCCGTACACGAAGAGCTGGGCGCAGAAGGAGAGCTTATGGCTCTCTCCAGCCTCCATAACAGTGGCCTTAGGGAGGCAGGTTCGGGAGCCTGTCTTCCACAAAAATAAGGCCGGAGATGGAAGCGTGTGGCGTGTTCCCATGCGCTTCTCAAAAGCAGCGTTTTACAACCCAAAGACGGGGTATGCTATTGCAGACCAGCACCGCCAGAGGCCACGGAAGAATGTTCGTGCCCGCGGCCTCTAGCACTTCGGTGTGAGAAGGAACACCAAGGGGTTTAGTCGGTTCGAGTCCGACATAACCCTTCCGCAATCCCGAGTGCGGAAGGCGTATGCGCGGGCATTCCCCATGTAAAAAATAAAGGATAGTACATTCTGTGCTGTAGCATTTGAGTGCGTAAAACGATGATAGTAATACAATGTAAATACTAGAACACAGAATCCTATCGGCGAATAAGGATCATTCCTTTCAGTTTTAAATCGGTTTTTCAAACAAGGTTATCAATAACATAAAAACGCTTAGGGAAGGATCGCCTTAAGTTCGTACTTCTTTTTAAAAATAAAATAAATGTGAATTTAGTTTTTAACTCTGGTAATAAAACAGACTAATGAGTAATTTAGGTCAAAAAAACGAAGCTGATTAAGGCTGGAATATTTATTCTTGTTTCAATATTAATTACCTTATGAGTAATTACAGCTGGAAAAACCGAAAAAATATTTCTAAGTAAATTTTGCGTCTGGAGTTTTTGACATCAACATGAAAATCTTATTTCGTAATTTGCCTATCGAAATGAATACGAGGCTAGTACTTATCACCCACATTTATCTTCTGAAGCATAGAAGTGTTATTTTGATGATACTAGTTGTTCTTGACTGACATGTGAAAATGTGACGGTACGAGCTGAGGGCCCACCTGGTGGTAAGTGGCGACCCCCGCCCATGACAACAGTAATGCGACTCAGTATAAGATTTGGATCTTACACTGAGTTGCATTCATCCTGCTGCGTCCATCACCCGAGACGGGGATAACACATCTCATGCGCATGTGATTTTACCGGCACCCGCACCCTTCCACCAGAACATAGTAAGACGAGCTCTAATGCTTGGTGACAAATTTCAGGTGTGATGGCAGTACATCTCTGGACGAACTTGCTTGTGCAAGTTCGTCCAGAGATGTACTGAGATGTTCTACTGCTACTTTTGGTTGATCCTTTTGCACCACCCAGGGGGAACGTGTAGGGAATCAAATGGTACACACCTACGGACGCAATAAACTGGACCACGCAAGTAACATTCATCCAAGTAAACGAAATTTCATGTTTTGCTTTCCTGTGACTTTTCTTCGTCCGATGTATACCGATTCGGATGTACCGACCACCTTTCGCGATTATAATTTTATTAAGATAATATAACAAAAGGAATAAACCATTTCACTTGGCCTCACTGGTGGTGCTGCTTGGTGGGGCGTGGTGGAACCACCCTACATAATACACAACCTTTAATAAATAAATCCCGCCACGTAACAAGATCACCCTAAATAAATATCACGTTGTTTCGATCGAAGGGTAAAAACTATTTTCTGGGATGCCCTACCTCCATATTAAAGTGGAGGACTCTACTGAGTGACAGTTCCATCCTAACCCTTGTTTATAGCTCGCAGTTACAACGTCCGATACGATTGCAAGACTATTTAACTAGCTTAATCTCAAATTTTGTTTGACTGGAATTGGATTCAGATTGACTTATCATATTTCGAGATATCCAAATAATAGTATGAGTTAAATATTTGATCCTATCAATTATAACTCTAATATGTCCAAATTGTAACGAAGTTAAAAACAATCACTGCGAGATTTATTATATGGTTGCAAAATTAGTTCAGGTAGGCATTCGCAAATGTAGTATCGTTAGGCATGGTATTACATCGATTTTGTCTTATTTAACAATAGGTATCCAAACAATAAAATACGATAAAAGTACTGATTCGATTCTAAATCGATTCATCGAAATTTCGATTACAGTACTGTACAGGTTTGAACCAAACACCAACTGATTGGGTAGCAGAATGTAATAGCACAGATTATGAACAGCTTCAGAAGTAGAGAGATCATATCACAATAATGTAAATAAACTTCAAACGGTTAAAATGGTACAATCATGATTCATATGATTAAGAAATCAAAACATTTCATTGCATAAAATAAAACATGCAAGACTTTGAAATAAAAATAACATCACTAAACTTATATGTCCAGTTTTTGGGGGTCCAGTTGCTCGCGACCGTAGGTATGTACTCTTTGATTCCCTACACGTACCCCCTGGGTGGTGCTAAAGGAGCAACAAGTAGCAGTAGAACTTGTGCCAAGTTCGTCCGGAGAGGTACTGCCACCACACCTGGAATCTGTCGCCAAGCAGTAGTGCTTGCATTGCTGTGTTCCGGTGGAAGGGTGTGGGTGCCGGTGAAATCTCATGCGCATGAGACGCATCATCCCCGTCTCGGGTGATGGACGCAGCAGGATGAATGCGACTTAGTGTAAGATCCAAACCTTATACTGAGTCGCATTACAGTTGTCATGAGCGGGGGTTGCCACTTACCATCAGGTGGGCCCTCAGCTCGTTCCGTCACTTAAACACATAAAAAAAAATATGTAAATACCGATAACAAGAAAGTCACACCGTGCAATCGTGTCGTAACCTGTAATGAGTATCAACAAACGCTACGGTTTTTATTTGCTCAGTAAATTGAGAAGGTTAAGAGTTAGTTTGTTAAATTGAACAGAAGACAGTGAGCCGTTGTCGGAATTAATGCTGTGTGGACAGGAAGTGAAACTGCGAGGACATGAAGGGTATTTTGGAAGCGAATTTATTAACATTGTAAACTTTATTGACAAAGCCTTGAACACAAACGCAGTGATGGTATTAGTTTTTCATTTGACCAAATTGAGCTGAGAGCCCACCTGATGCTAAACGTTTGCTTACAACCCAACGCTTCAACACCTGAGAACAAAATTTATAGTTACCATCCAAAGTTTGCCCCGGCTGGATCGAACCCGGGACCCCTGGCTTTGAAGACATATACTGACAACTTAGTCATAGGGAGGTCTTGAATCAAACATCAACAAAATACTCAGCGATAACTCACCATATATATCAGCAATTTGACTCAGAAATATAGATATAATTTTATATATTTACTTCATAAATATGTATTAGTGTATTATTAGTACTAAGTACTATCAACACCAAATTTTTTCACAAAACACAAAAGTTAGGTGGTGGAGAAGCGTTTTTGCGTAAAGTTCGCCTTTGGAAATTCATATTTGTGCGATAAAGTATATCTTATCTAACTCATTTTAGATAAGATATATTTTATCGCACTTTACTTTATAAGATATGATTTTCTAGATCAATCTAAAAGATATTGCTATAACGTCCAGAATCAGGACAAAAATCAGGACTATATCCACAATTTAATCCACAACCCTGTAGGTTGTATGCATATCGCAATGGCGAGTGTTGCCAGTATTGGTGTTTACAGTTATCCGGTGCAGATAACATTATACATATCCAGATCACAGTTGTGAACTCCTGAACATTGCTTAATTTGGTGGTGGAAAGTTTGACCCTTATCATCCCCTTCTGACCCAAATGAAACTTAGCTTGAATCAATTAAGGTAAGTTAAGATTTGTATCTCTCGTGTAGCCTTCAATGATATCAATGGTCTCTGATTGAAGAGATAACATTGGTTTCATGATGAGTAAAGATGCTTCCATTCTAATCCTATTTCTGTATATATACAGAAATAGATCATCATCATTTGGTTACATCTATAAAATATGATTTTAGTGGCGTTGCTAAAAGGAATTTTGTGGACACTTTTTCACGTAGCTGAAAAGTCCTACTCGGGAGAGGGAGCCACGATAAGTAAAAATTGTTCCCATTGATAATGTACATAATTGCTGCAAACCCGTCCATGTGTGCGTCAGAAAATATTCCTGATGCACTGCAGAAACGTTCAGAACGCATTATAATAATGGACGCGCAGGACATTTCAAAAATTTTACGTGGTGAAAAATCACAATATCTTCTTCGTACAACATGTCGGTTCCTTCAAAGTATTTTCTCGAGAGCGTGGTAATTTCTCCTCGCATGAGAAATAACTTCGTTATAATTGAATTCTTGGAAAAGCTATTAGCAAATAGCATAAAGCTAGCTTCGCGAAAAATAAAATAAATTTCTTTGTTTACCGCAAACGTTGCATGACTGTACTTTATACATTTAATAATCATACACAAAGTGAAAAGATAATGTGAGCATCTCTTTGATTTATTTTTGACTGACTTTAAAAAAAGAATTTTTTTCCGCTGTAATATTTTCTTTATATTCGCTAAGCTAACAAGCTAAGTTCTTCCTCTACATTTTTTTGAAAATAAACATTTTTTTTGAAAATTCTGATGGTATTTTATTGACCGATAACATTGATGATTTTTCATGATAATGACATTGAATAGTCATAAAATCAATCATTTTTAACAATTTTTATTTTCTACGATATATATCTAATAAAATAATTTCATTAACAAATTCCCATTGACTTAGGAAAAAATTGCCGAACTAAGCAATAAGTAATTTAATCAGGGGCTGCGCGGGTCATATAGCAAAGTAAAATACTGCGAGAAGGTATCCGATGCCCAATTGTCGTTCAAAAACAGGTAAGGCTTACGGGTCACCGGTGCACTCCACGGCTTGATTGAGTAAGTAAGCGGCGGTCACCGGTGACCCCATAGCTTCTAATGTGTTAATCACAATTAAAATATCAATGGTAATACCAGTAAAAATTGTACTTACCTGAAACAAATATACCTATTGTATTAAACCAGCATATTGTAGCAAGTCGACTAGAACACGTCTATTTCTTAGTCCAAGCCAAATTACTGTCATAAGCTAAGCATGCTCATTATTAATGCAAGCACTAAAAGGATAACACTAAGCATAATTGTTTTCCAACACAACAATTAGTGCTAATAAAAGTTTTGAATTTGCAATGTTTGTTCTATTTTCTATGAAATTAGCTGTACGACCTGGTTATTTCCTAATTATTTTAATAAGTAAGAACTGAAATTGTTAGCAGAGAGGTTCAGAGTAAGGGTATTGGGCATGATTCGAATGTATAAATCAAAGACTTGGATTTATCTTCCATATCATTAAAAAATATTAAGTTTAAACACATTTTTTTAAGTGGGATCAGTTGACAAAGCAAAAATGCATCAATTAATGATCTATTTTACGAATATATTCTACCTCTGAGGTCAAAATCGAGGATGACAATTTTATAAATTTAAATCAATATATTCTTTAGTTTTATCAGATAAAAGCAACTCTTCATTTTAATTAAAGGTATTCTCAAATAAGTCTAATCGCGTTTCTATGAGCAATGAATGAGAAAGTTTCTATGAGAAAGGAATGTTAAATTAGACTAAGACTCGTCAGTCACTGAACACGGTTTAGACCTGACATTTTGATTTTCTCGAACACTGATCAAAGTAAACTAATATTATCTGTGTCAAAACTGGAAAATATTCCAGTTTTGATCCAGATAAAGTGGATTTCTTGATGTTTGTCAGTCTTTCCTTTTTTACAAGACGCTTTGATGTAGAAAATTGTAATTTGGCAAGCTTGTGAAAGATTTATGCCAATATACGAGTCAAGTGAACACAATTTATTTTGTCTAGCCTGTATTGGATCCGAAAATAATTAAAAACAACATTTTCATAAGAGAGACGTATATAATATTAGTAAATAGCATGACTATGTATACTCGTATAGTCGTAGATGACGTATAAGTAATTTGCAGATATATAAAACACACCTCGAATAAGACCCGAACACACTATTTTACGGTTAGCTACACAAATGCCTGGCTGCGATCTTTAGCTTACATAGCCTAAAATTAATGTTACATACATTACATAGCCTACTTAGCTTAAATATGCAATTTCGTTTACTTGGTTGACATATTTTTACAAGTTATTTTGATTTAATATCCAATCTATTGAAACAATTGTATAATATTTATGGGACCAATCTGTAAGCATATCCTTTCATATAAAACAAAAATACAAATCAGTTGATAAATGGCGAAGAAATCGGTGAATATACATAAAAAAATAAACATCCGAATTGATAACCTCTTATTTGAAGTGGGTTAAAAAAACAAGATCGCTTCATAAAAAATCAAGTAGCTAGGCGAGTTCGTATTAAGCGGTGTTGTTTTGGTGGACAAAAAGTCCTTCGTCTATATAACCCCGAGATTAAAGCATGTAATCTCTGATTTCTTCCACCCTCAATGATCGTTTGCCGATACTTTGGCATCGCAAATGTTTGTCTGCTCTAATGGTCTC
The DNA here is from genome assembly GCA_921293045.1 of Aplocera efformata. Classification (NCBI taxonomy): domain Eukaryota; kingdom Metazoa; phylum Arthropoda; class Insecta; order Lepidoptera; family Geometridae; genus Aplocera; species Aplocera efformata. The sequence goes on from OV121061.1 coordinate 4,465,358, forward strand.
TAGTTAGTGGTTGCTTAATCGGTCTTTGTTTACTAAACTTGACCGGGTAACAAATGCCTGAATCTTAAGACTTCGTAGATAAAGGTTATAATCCTGTGGAATTCAATGTTTGGTTTATATTTGCATTTTTTTTTAATTTTAATTTTTATTAATATGACCGGAACAAGCTGAAGGCCCACCTGATGTTAAATGGTTACCTCCGCCCATAACAACTGCAATACGACCTAGGTCCTCCCCGACCGAAGTATGAGAAGACCAGACTCAGTGTAAGACCCAAATCTTATATTGAGTCGCATTACTGTTGTCATGGGCGGGGGTCGCCACTTACCACCAGGTGGGCCCGTTCCGTAACATATTCACATAAAAAAATAAATTATTAATATAATATATAAATACATACTAAACTGAAATATTTTATAAACATATGTACACCTTCTTAATCATATACAAGAATATACATTCATATACATGGTGCTCAATAATATTTATATTATCATACACATTACGGACAGTCGAAAAACAAAACATGCCTTCTGGCGCAGTTGCAACGTTTATCTGCTCATATCCCTGTGTCGCATTGTAACCTGGTCACCTTCAAAAACTACTATTAAAGCGACTCAGTAAGATATTGCGAATTCGACGGGCGAAATTTATTCTAACTTTGGTAATTTCCGTCGATATAAGATCTACATTTGTAAAACTTGAGCTAACTTTGATTACATTCTAAGAGTCTTAAGAATGTACACAACCAAGAGAGTGAGCATTGAATCAGAGTTTCGTTTTGTTTGGACTTAGTTGTTAGAGAATTTGTATACATTTATGTTTTCTTACAGTAAATACACTAAGTTTTTAATCAGTGCGTCCTACCTGTCATGACCTACGGTACCAAAACGTGGACACATCCACCAATTCAAAGTCGCTCAGCGGGCTATGGAGAGGGCTATGCTCGGTGTCACTTTGAAGGATAAAATCCGAAACGAGGTTATCCGACAAAAGACCAAATTTTGGGCTAAGTTTGGGGCTAGATGGCGTTGTGTCAAATTAGTTGATGGTTCTGGTAAATACGCCAGTTCACGACCAAACAATTGGTTTGTCGTTTTGATAGCGTCACAATGGTGGCATGTATACCCAATGTCAAGGTGTATTTGATCTTTGATCAGGTCACATCTATATAGGAAAGGAGGATAATCATAATCATAATTATCTGTATTAATAAATATATAATTGCAAATCAGTCAGGTACCTAAATATACATATTCTAAATTGTAAAAAAAAAAATCTGCCATGGCTAGAAGTAACAACTAACCCAAAAATCAAGTGCGTTATTTATACCCCCATTTTGACCCCTTAAAGGGACCTTGAAAACTACCAACAAATTATTTAAGTCCAACCTCGGACCTTTTTGCTCCCAAAAGATTTAGGAAGTCAATAAAGGTTGTGTTTTACACCGGACCGGTATCTATCGTCTACTAAAACATTCGAATAGCTTCATTCGTCTTCTTAAGGGTTAAATTGGAGGCTACGCTGAATGGTTGAAAAAATTGGATATGGGACAAACAAGAGGTCTCAGACGAAAATATATACGAGTCACGTTCAAAGTCACTATTCATTTGAGACCTTGAAATGTTCCCTTTAGTATTAGCCTTTTTTTTTTTTTTTTCGTGGGGAAATGCACTCGCATACCGCCCTGCCACGGGGAGACAGAGCGGTTATGTGGGACTAGACCCACTAAAACCCCACGGTGTCCTGCTCTGCCGCTTAGTGGCGGGAACACGGGAACGTTAACACACACATCCGCGAACCCGCCACGGCTGTCCGTCTCCGGACCCCTCTCATTTTGGCACCGAGTGCCACGCCTTAGTTAGCGACACGCCAGAACACATAGCGTGTCGCAACCACCTCGGGGACCTGGCCAGCGAAAGGGCGTTAGATGACCCCGTATCTAAACGCCCTAGGTCCCCATGCGACGGATCAGATATGTGGCCCCGTCGCCTGCCACTACGGCCGCAGAGGATAGGGAGAGTGGCGCCTCTCAATACCAACACTCCTCTTCCTCTGCGGCCCCACCGCGTCCGCCATCTAGCGGTGGCGACCCCGCCGTGGCCGCGGAAGGTAGGGAGAGCGGCGCACCGCTATACCGGCACTCCTCTCCCGCCGCGGCCCCTAACCCTCAGATGCGGTGCCGCCCATACGACACCGCAGCCCGCCTCAGTTGCGGTGCCCCCCATAAGGCACCGCCACCTACTGTGGCCGCTCCTAGTCGGCTTGGAGGCAAAGCCTAAAGGAGCAGCCCCTCCCGGGTTCCTCTTGGCTTCACCGTGGGCAGCCCAACCACGGTTACTAAGCCCCCCCGCCCCGACAAGGCGGGAACCCGCGGGGGGGGGGCCCTTTAGTATTAGCCTGCTAACTGGGCTTCAATCAGACGCTCTGTCGGTGTTGGTAGATATTATATATATTTTTTATGTAATAGAAGTTACGGGACGAGCTGAAGACCCACCTCGGTGGTTACTTTCGTCCATAACAAGAGAAATATGACTTAAGTCCTTCACGACCGATGTATGAGAAAACCCAAGTTGCACCCTGTTGCACCCGTCACCGTAGTTGAGTAAGTTACTTCGCCAAGAGTGCTCCTTCATTAATTGTGAATGCAAGACTGCCAGGTCGGCTATAAATGAAATCAGAAAAAGCACTATTACAATCTTGGCTTAAAATAACATTGTAAACATGCCATTGAATAATTCCTTAGATACCATCTTAATGGAACCCTCTTTTACCTCGGGATGCGTTTGAGTTCTAAATAATGTAATAGTTACTTACTTTATGTTTATGTTATTACTCGTTGTACCATAGGTTCTGGAAATCTGTAAAAGCTGGATTATTTTTACAGATTTTTTGAGTTAAGCAACTCTTCGCCCGGTCAGTACATGGACGGGTGACCGTTTAGTAGCATTTGAATTAAATTAACCGTTAAGATGTTGGTCCGGCTATTCTAGTCGATAAGCCATGTCAGAGGCCTTCAGGTGGCTTGAAAACTCCGACATCGGAGTGGGTCACTAACTGACAAAAAGAAGTAGCTGGTATAGCATCTAGTAAGTGACTGCATTCACGGCTTGGTAGGTAGTGGTTCTGCCATCTGCATCGTAGGTCGAGGGTTCGATTCCCGCCCAGGACAAGCATTTTTGTGACGAACATACATGTTTGTTCTGTGTCTACGTTAGCTACGTGCTACAGGGTTCTCACCTACGGATGCGAGCAACTAGACTCCCCAGATTGTAGATTTTTTTATGTGAGCCTTTTCTAAGAGCTCCGTACCAGCCTCTAATGTTCCCACTGCAGGGACACCGGCCTACTCTCGATAATTGAGAGTGAATGGGCTCTGATCTACCACGGGAGCCCAATCCGGATTGGTAGATGTCACAAGTCATAGAATTTTTGGTTCAAGACATGCCGGTTTCCTCACGATGTTTTCCGTCACCGTTTTGAGAATGTGGTATTGCGCACATGAAATTTTCAAGTGAAAAAATTCATTGGTGCACGAGTGGGTTTGAACCAGCGACCTGAATTGAAAGCCTGCGTCTGTACCCCTGGGCCACTTCGTTCTTTAAGAGGTCAGTCATTAAATAATGCCTAAGATGTGTTCAAATGGTGATCCCTACCGGGTGGTACCGCACTTGGGGGTCTAAGTGCGTTATTGCTCTTAAAGTCTAAATAATATAATACCTTGAGGTTTAGTACTACGCAAGGTTAAATCGTTACCCGCCTTTTAATGTTTCCTTTTCAGGCACAATCCACTCTCGATTTACGATAATGAAAGGGACACAATGAGCTTTGTAAGATTGTCATAAGTGATATTGGGTAAATATAACTGAGTAATTTTTTTTTATTATTATACCATTTTTATTTTAACAGGAATACTAACTGGATAAAATTATCATAAAAGCCTATCAAAAATTTACAACTTTAAAATACAAGTCTAATATTTGACATAGAGTCCCTTTTTTTTTTATTGTCCAGTGTACTGAAGTACACTATGATATATATGTCAATATGTCAAAAATAACAAAAACAAGACCTCGACAAGACAAAAACATAAATATTCATTTCCAAGATTCAGGTTGATACTCTCCATAATTGAGAGTGAATGGGCTTTAATCTACCACGGAAGCCTAATCCGGATTGGTACACGTCACGTGCCTTATAATTTTTTGATTCTAAGACATGTCGGTTCCTTCATTGTTTCGAAAACATGGTATTGCGCACATAAATTTTTCAAGTGAAAAACTCATTGGTGCACCTGTGGATTTCAACCAGCGACTATCAGATTGAAAGTCTGCGTCTGATCCCCTGGGTCACCACACCATTAATAAATGTATGTATTTACAAACAAATAGTGGGCCTCATGTAATAGCAGGTCGTAAAAGCATGACGGCATAAGTTTGCCGTCACGTCATAAGAGTCGGTTTTACTACTAAGGTGCGTTGATGTTTAATATCAAAAAGTAATATAGGTATAAGTATTCTATCAGTATGGTTTACGTAGTATAAGCTATACCTAGTTTAGGGCAGGTGACGCTGTGTGAAATATCCATGAATATTTATTTACTTTTACTTCGTGTCCATCAGTCCAACAGCCATGTTTTGAGTGATATTTTTTTTTAACGTTAACACCCTCATACCTCTGCACTAGGATTCCCTGTGTCGCAGATGGCATGGACAAACACAGAAACACAAGACAAACACCCAAGACCCGAGAACAAACTTCATGCTCACTACACAAAGTGTGAATCGAACCCGGGACCCCTCGCTTCGAAGGCAGGGCTACTACCAACTAAGCCACGGAGCCGTCAAATATTGTCACACTCAGCCCCTTAAAGTAAAGACGATTGTTTTTAATTCCACAAGCAACTTCGTATACCTACTACTTAACTCTGATCGTGACAAAGAAATCTGTCTCAAATATTATTCCCCCCAATTATCCCAGACCGTTCTTATTGCCAAAACAATAAGGCACAAGGTCGTTTGGCTTAATTAAGGGGGATGTTCAGAGACTTCAAAGACACCCCAAGCTTTGACTTGTACCTCGTATATTAAATGTCAAGAAATGATTATAAGCGCTATACGCACGAACGCGTTATGGCAAAATGCTATTAAAAGGCACGTGACATATATAATAGGACCTCCTTTTAACTCCCTCAAGCGTACGAAACGATTTCTTGCGTTCCCGCTCGATATTCTGGGAGGGGTCCATGTTGCTCGCGTCCGTAGGATAACATTTTGAGTCCTAATGTAGCAGTAGAATTCTGGCCAAGTTTGTTCAGAGAGGTACTGCCACCGGGCAATCTGCCGTTAGGCACGGGGATGAAGCACGCCAATGTAAGTGCACCAGGCATCACATACCCGTTTTAGAAAGACGGGCGCAACGCGATGCAACTTAGGTCTTCTTATACTTCGGTAGGGCAAGGCCGGGGTCATATCGCTGTTGTGGGTGGACGTAACCACTTAATATTGGGTGGGTCGACAGATAGTTTCATCGCTTTCGTATATTAAAAAACTTACATTAAAAAAACTAGGACTGCACTTTTATCGTATCAAGATCAAGCCACATCTTCAATCACATCGATACATCACCATCATCATCATGATGATCATCATGATCATCATGATAGACTTCGATATTTACCATCTAATTTACTCTCTTTTTTCGGTGCGTTGAAATAGGCGTAGAATTAACTTCATACTTTATATTCCGCGAAAGTAATTAGAAATACCAAGCTTAGCATCGATTGCATAGCTGTTCTTTACAGATCATCAAAGTTAAGCAAATTTCGGCCAGGTCAAAAGTTGGATGGGTGACTATTTAGTGGTATTTTACTTGAGCGCTTCCGTACTTCAGAATAAAGTGCAGGTTCCAAGTTTTTTAAGATTTTTTTTTTTTCTTTAATAGCGATTATTTGTTTTGGACTTTTACTTATGTTAATTCAGTTACGATTATTTTACACATCACGATAGTTTTGTAAACAGTACAGCGCCCATTGATTGTAGTGCACATTATTTCTATTCATAACCCAAAATTTTGAAATTCCATTTTACAGTAGGTATTTAAAACTCCCAACTTGTTTAATTTTGCAGTTAAATACCAAAAGTTCATACTGAAAATTCTCGCATGCAACCAAAATAGACGATTTTAATTTACATCTCTTGGGAGAATGGCGTGCTGCATCTAAAATAGAAATGGCTATCTAACTTTGGTCATGACTGTCAATGAAATATCCAGGTGTACAGACAGCAGCAAAGTTTGATGGATTTATAAAGTTTCATACAAAAACGGATCCATTAGGATCAGTGTCCATCTGTCCGTATGTCTGAAAAACCTTTTATTCAGGACCAGCTTATTGGATCGAGTTGAAATCAATACCATGTAACTTTTACTATATAATATACCATATAAGCCTTTAATGTTCCCGCTGTAGGGACACCAGCCTACTCTCGATTATTGAGAGTGAATGAGCTTTGATCTACCACGGAAACTCAATCCGGATAGGTAAATTTCACGTCTCCGAATTTTAGGTTCATTTTGTGGTATTGCACATATAACATTTTCAAGTGAAAAACTCATTGGTGCACATATGGGTTTGAACTAACTACCTTCAGATGGAAGTCGACGTCTACGCCTCTGATCCACCACGCATAATTTTACCGACAAACTATAAAATAAAAATAAAAAACTGCATGCATTTTTCAATATTCTATTCTTCTACGCTGTACGTTGTGGATTCGAGTCCCACAAGTAAAGTACTTACTATAGAAGTATTTTCATTTGGTAAATTCTAAATTAAGTATTTTCAGTTATATAGTTCCCATGGTAAAAGTTATGCTTAGTTTCGGGCTAGATGGCGTTGCGTGAATAGTTAATCAATAAAAAAATATTTAACAACTCAGCTCACACGAAAGATTTTAATTATATGGGTTAGAAGCTCTTTAGCATCAAGTATTTTACCTTTTTTATATCACAAGCTATTCAAAGAAGCTGAACACAAAAAGTATCAAGACACTATTACAATTACTCGTATTTTAATAACCAAGACCCAAGTTTTTTGTTTCACTAACTCTACAAATAAGATTTATTGATTTTGTATGTTTTTACGTATACTAAGGTTTGAGTGGTTACATCTCGTCAAAATATTCAGAGCTGATCGATAGTACTCCAATTTATTTCCACCAAACATGTCTACGAATCATCTCGCACAGGTATATAAGCTTTAATAAAAACAAAAAAGAAATCGCTTTGAATCAGGATCGTCGTTGTTGCCTCAAAGGAATAATAATAAGAATTCGTTTAAGAGCGTTTGAAAAACATTTGTTTTGGTACAAAATATACGCATGCTAACTTAAACATAATTCTAATTATTATTTGGCGCAGCTTGTCTGAGTGATCTGTACAGATAGTTTGAGTTGAGCAGTATAAGTATCCGCCCGGATAGTTGATGGGTGACCGTTTAATGGCATTTGAAATGATCTTCCGTGCTTCGGAGGGCACGTTGAGGTTCCCGGCTATTACTAGCCGATAAGCCAACCTTACCCTATCGAGTCCTTTAGGCGATTAGAAAATTCCGACACCAGAGTTTGCCACATACTCACACGACGAAGAAAACTGAAACACGCGTTGATCGTTCATCTTTCCATAAACTACCATTGACAAAAAACTTTATTTCCATTGGATACTTAAAAATACTTGGTAACTTCACTTCTTAAAATAGATCTAGTAGATTAGGCATTCTCACTTAAGTTAAGCGCTTGTTCAAACCTTATCCTACCCTTTATGGCGAAGACTGGAGTTAGAACTGGCGTTACAAAGTACCAGGCGAGCAGAAACTGTCAAGAGTTTATATAAACTACAAGCTTTCAAAGTCTCAATCAACATCAACTAACTATCAACACACTAAATATTGCAGGCATTCAAACTGCAAACATGTAACGCAGTTGGAGGATCTTCGTCTCTAGAGAATGATGCAACCTAAATGGAATTGGCTATATCTCTTGCTTGTGTTGCATGTGTCTTTGTAGCCTCAGATATATCTCTGATTAAACTAGATGCAGATATACACAGCGGTCGTGGCGGGACAGTGACGATTCAGAGGCGTTGCGGGGTCGAAGTTATATGGAATTAAATGAAAATTTATTGCGTACAACATGGTTATACATAAATCACATGCGCATGAGACGTATCATTCCCGTCTCGGTGTTGGACGCAGCAGGAGGAATGCGACTCAGTTTATGATCCAAATTTTATACTTTCCACCAGGTAGGCTCGATACGCCACATACTCACATAAAAAAACAATAATATTTAAATTTCGCTAATTTAATAACAATATATACCTATGTTTATCAAACGAATCACAGCATCATTTTTTAAATATTATATTATTTAAGTGTAGAGTGTGAAACTGTGTCGAATATCCTGTTAATAATTAACTGATTTAAAAAAAATAAAAAAAAATAACTTCAATTCTTTTATATCTTATTTCTCGCACATACGGGGACCTTTTTAAAACATTTTTAAAAGAAACATCTAATTCGGTCTACTATGGATGAAGAAATAAGTCACAGGAAAACAAAATATATCAATGCATTGAACCAATTCTACTGAAATCAATCTGAAAGAGACAAAAATTCGGAATCGACTGATAAATGACTGAGTTCAGATCAAAACAAGGAAAAAAATCTGGAATTGATAAGATTTTAATGAAATGTCTATGGGACGGGACTAATCAAGATTATAAACAAAAGATTAATTAGATTATGAGTTTAATAATAAATAATTCCAAATCAGTTAACAAATGAAGTAGTTCGGAACAAAAACAAAAGAAAAAACCCGAATTCATAAGCTCCTTGTTTGAAAATAAAAATTAAACACCTAATTAATTCTAGGACGTACTGCCATTGTTCTCACTACGATAAATTACTTCAAACATATTTTAGACTTTAATCAATTTCATATTAAAGTGAGTGAAATATAAGTGACGTTGATGGGTGTGTAATTAACGCGACCTTTTATTCCAAACCCCAACTATCTCATCTGCTAATTGTAGCTATCATTACAAACTCTATTGTAACTAACGTGGCTAAACGAGCTGCTTTGATATCTGAATAAAGTAGTACTGACTTATTATTACTGACTTATGACTGACTTATTGACGACTCCGTGGCTTAGTTGGTAGTAGCCCTGCCTTCGAAGCATGGGGTCTCGGGTTCGATTCCCGGCCGGAGCACACTTCGTGTGGTGAGCAAGTTTGTTCTCGGGTCTTGGGTGTTTGTCTTGTGTTTCTGTGTTTGTCCATGCCATCTGCGGCACAGGGAATCCTAGTGCAGAGATATGAGTGTGTTAACGTTGTTTTTTTTTTTTATTTATTAATAACAAAACGTGAATAAAGCGCCATCAATTCTCTTAACAGTTTCCGTAATTATCTGTGTTTTTTCTGTCTACAAATCAAGGGGAGCTAATTTAAAAGTACACCCGAATGATTAAAAATGTAATTATTCAAATTGCTTCAGGTTCAAAGTTGGTGAAGATATAAACATACAAAAAAGGTCGGATTTAGAGATTGAAGTCTGTCAAAATACGGTTTAATCGCTTTGAATCGTTATCACTTGGCGATGAATTGTACCTTGTCATGCGTCTGTAATATATGTACGAGTATTAATTATTAGAAGTGTTTTCAAAGTTTATCCAAATCATGAAACCATCTGCAATACCTCCAATTTTTTGTCTTCATGGCCGAAATTATTCCTCGAAATTTCTTGATATTCTGTCTTGATAAAAAAAATCATAATTCACCAATTATAAGTCGCGTTATAATTGGTGATGATATGGATTAATAAAAATACACAAGTAATATAGTATAATTGGTACCCTGCTCCTTTGATTGACGTCGGTTAAAAATACGGTTTAGGCATCGCATTGAGACAGAGATCCGGTCCAGTACCTGTAATAAACTTTTATTATTTGAAATATTGTCACTTTATTATTTAAACAACAATCATGAATCCATCTCGACTGTATAATACAATACGACAAATTTAAAGTGAGGTTTACGAGCGTGTATTGTAATTCCCCCGACCTCCCAGTCAAAGCTAAACTAATATAACCGCTTACCTACTAAATTTTGCAGTCATTTCAACGTGCCCTCGAGTGGAGGACTATATTATTCGTCTCACGAGATCTTAAATTAAACGGATACATATACTACAAATACGGATATTGAGCTACCTTTGTAAAACAAACCAACAAGTAAACCAAATGCCAACTTTGATATCAGATATTCCCAACCCGCACGTAGGACCTCCAACATTTATACCTACATTATATACTCATTATTGGGACTATGAATTACATCATTTATCAAAATCGTGGAAAAATAATGGATTTACCAAGAATTATTAAACAAACGTCAAAGATAAATTAAATCTTACTACTACAAATGCGAAAGCTTGGATGGTCTGGTTTGTTACTCAATTACTCCAGAACGGGTGCACGGATCTGGATGAAATTTGGCAGAGAGATTCTGAAATAGCACATAACTTTTTATCCCGAGACAGTGAACTGATCCCGTAGGATGGCGAACCGCGTGCAACACCGCGGGGCGTAGATAGTATATTATAGATGCGAAAATTTATGAAATTTGAAAGTTTCTAACTTTCATTTGTTATTTTAACTACTATGCCTAAGGTATATAATAATGCCTAAGGTATATATGATATAATCTATACTAATATTATAAAGCAGTGTTTCTTTGATTGTTTGTTTGTTTGTTTGTTTGAACGCGCTAATCTTTGAAACTACTGGTCCGATTTGAATGATTATTTCAGTGTTGGGTAGTCCATTTATCGAGGATGTTTTTTTTTTTCAAAATTAGGGATCCGTAATAAAATTGCTATTTTGTAACACAAGGTGTAAAATCGAAAACCTATTTTTGCGTGCGCTGCAAAAACTATTGACAATAGAACAAAATGATGTACTACGGGTTTGTAGATCCCATTAAGACCAACAAAAAAGTCCACGAGAATATATATCTAGCTATCATGGTTTAATCACAATAACCGATTTTGTGTATCAAATTTGTACACCGTGTGCAGTTTGATCCAACTTGAAAGATAGGATAGCTCACATCTCAATTTATGATCGCAATATTATTTTATTGCGAATTATAATATCGTATGACAAAAACGTTAGCCACAGCAACGCGTGGCCCGGTCAGCTAGTTATGTATATAAGTTAAGTTACTAAATATTATATCTCCTGTAGCTTTATCCTGGTGGTCGAAGCATAACAAGTAGTGAGATAAAAATCAACATTGGAGCCTTTTGTCTCTCAGTATCCAGTCGAAATTAAAACGACTCCCCATGGACCAGACCTGTACCGCAGAATATGTAATAACATGTACTGGAATGATTTAAATGAGGCAATTTCTGAAAATTATAAATGGATCCCCGTATTTTTAACAGGGAAATTAAATGTAATCATTTGGGACTCTAAATGCGTAAATGTTATATGCTTTATGGCTCGTTCTGGTAGTCTGACCAGTGATGATGGTTGACCTTAACGTATGACTTGACTTGCTTAAAAGTTGCTTAAAATACTTTTAATTATAATATTGTATAATGTATAGAATATATATGTTAAGTAACTTTTGGCAGCGCTAAAAGTTTCCCCTCAACTGCTGGCTAGCTATTTTTTATATGAGGAAGTGACGTTACGAGCTGAGGGCCCACCTGGTGGTAAGTGGCGACCCCTGTGATGGATGGTCATGGTGGATCTTACACTGTCGCATTCATCCTGCTGCGTCCATCACCCGAGATGATGATACGTCACATGCGCATGTGATTTCACCAGCACCCACACCCTTCTACCGGAACACAATAATGCGAACACTATTGTTTGGTGGCAGATTTCAGGTGTGGTGGCAGTGCTTCTCCAGACGAACTTAGCAAAAGTTCTACTGCTACTTTTGGTTGCTCTTTTAGCACCACCCAGGAGGTACGTGTAGGGAATCAAAGAGTACACACCTACGAATGAAATGGAGGAAATACATTCTTCTCATAGCAAAATACGTATATTATAATATGATTAAATTTGTATAAAATATTTAAATTGCAATAGGGAGAGCTGTCAGATTTTGACAGAACGGTCATGACGTCTTATTTGACAGTTGCCAACCGTGAATTTATTCAAGTTTTAATGCTTATGAAAACATTGTGCTTAATTAAAAGTTATTTAAATGTTCAAAGTTCAAGGCCCAATTAGCAGTTTTATTATTCGATTTTCAAAAACAAATGAGCATTAAATGTTTTTCACAGTCTTAAACTCCACTCAAAGGGACGTTGTAGTATTAGAAAATTAAAGATTCAAATTTTTCATTTTCGTTTGGATTCCTGAAATCATATCATCTCAAAAATTTGTGAATTAACAGTCAAATCAGTCTCATGCTATCAACACTTAGTAAAATAATTCAACCAATCACTGTTTTTGACAGGCTACTAAATATTTTGAACTGATCCTATATAATCCAAAACGAAGGCCGCATTTCTATCATAGCCTCACAAATCCCAACACATCAAGTAATGCTTCGAATTGCTTTTGCAAATTTTCCAATATTCCTGGGAGTAAAATTACAAAAAGAGTTATGCTGCTTAGTCGAACTTAGATGTGGTTAAAAAGCTCCACAGCTGGCGACATTCAGAAAATTGGAGCACTGTTTCCACTGAATTTATGAAGAAAACCTTTCTATCAAGAAAAACTTTATAATAAGCTTTAATGCATAGCGCTATAAGATTCAAAATTATTAAGCAATTCTCAGATCTATTTTAATTTCTTGTACCTTTACCAGTTCTTAGATCCAGGGCGAGAAATTAGTGGCGGACTTTCGAGATATAAAATTATTTATGGTTGATCTTAGTGGCTTTCCGGTCGATTCTATAACAAAATTGGTTGTTTTATTAAGTTAGTATGACTAAAGTGATAGTGTAGCCGAAAGTAGCGCCACGCGTCGCAATGGAAAATGTTCTTTTTACAAGCTTTTATTTAAATTCTAATTCCAATATGGCGGATCATCCAAGATGGCGGACTAGTTATTGTATTTCTTCTGCACTACCACAACTACTATTGGTATCAAATGAAAGGGCTTGCTGAGGAGAAAACGAAAAAAAAAAAAAAAAAAATTCTTTTACCATTAATTTGTTTTAACAATTATTTTCATTCCTATTGGGTATGTAGTCAACTTTGGTGTCAGCGATATCAAGTCCGGCGGTGCAAAATCTCCTTGACCACCCACTCTGAGCAAGTATCAACATTTCAACGTTTGGGTTGATACTTGCCCAGATAGCAGCAGACTAAGTGAATACCCTCAGAGCCCCTAAAAGTTTCCCTTTTGGGGAATCTGTAATCATCTACAGATGCGAGCAAGCACCCAACACTTTTTTTACCTGGTCCATTCGCCTACTTTTTCTCTTTCCAGCCCTTTGTACCTCTGTGACACTAATGAATACGACTGCTAACGAGCAGATAATCTTGTAAATTATGAAGTAAGACATTCCATTAGTTGGAAACGTTCATCATTATTGCTTATTACCGTGGAACAAAATGAGGAGATCCATCAATGTCACTCAAAAACGTGTTTTTTATAAAAGGTTTCCATTAATGTGTGATTTCTGATTGATGGGGATGGATCGAATACGAAGTAATTCCGAAAGGTGAAAAACTGCACTCACGCTGTTTTATTTTTGATAAAATTAATGGTTCTTTCTTATACTTTTTTCTGCAACAGATCCATACTGTCACGCAATTGATTGTTGTAGGCGGAAATTGAACCTAAAGCGCAGAAGAGAGAGCTATACCAACTGAGCTATGAGTCAACTTAAACTTGTCACATGCAGATGGATTTTTTCTTAGTTGCTCAAGAATTGCAGCTACATAAATTTCTGTAGTTATTAGAATTCAATGGTAAAAATATTTTATCAGTGATGACTTTCACATATAACACAACGTTTATTACATTGATTTTATTATTTTATTAAGATATCCGCCACAATAACCCTTTCATGAGAATATTTCAATAATTAAACTACAGCTCATAGTTCAGAATATTAAGCCTTTATAGGCACAGTTTTCATAATCAACCTACAAATTAGTGGCTTAGTTAATAGTAGTCTTGCCTTCGAAGCGAGGGGTCCCGGGTTCGATTCCCGGCCGGGGCACACTTTGTGTGGTGAGCATGAAGTTTGTTCTCGGGTCTTGGGTGTTTGTCTTGTGTTTCTGTGTTTGTCCATGATATCTGCGACACAGGGAATCCTAGTGCAGAAGTATAAGTGTGTTGACGTTGTTGTTATTGTTAATTATGTAGATAGATAACCATAGCAACATTGTTATCTCTCAAAAAGTTACATACATTTTTATGATTCTAAAACAATGTTGCTACAATAATTTATTTTTATACCTACGTTAATTGAATATAGTAACTGGCAATAGGATTATCTCTATCCCTTGAATAAAAAGTTTTTTACCCTAGATAAGTTTGGGTTTAAAAGAAAATTTCACAATATTGGTGAGTTTAAAAAGGGACTTCGAAATAAATCTTATCAAAGCATCAGATAAGCAGTGATTTTAAACGAAAAGCAGGTTGAGAAATCTCCGAAGATAAATCTTCAATTTACGTGCAGAAACTTCGGGGAGCGTACATCTATTCCTCTTGTACCGTATCCGAAACAGTTTAAAACGTAAAAAATGGCTAACCATTTTCGCTAAATCTGCGAAAATTATACGAAAATTATTTATTGATTCAAGTTAGGAGTTTACTTTAATTATTCACTTAAGTGGAACCTTTATCCTAGAAAAATAAAAAGTATGCCCTACTAATTTATTTCCCCTCGTAATTTTTTTTTATTTCCTCACGCCTCTGATCTTAATATTATAATGTAATCAAGTATTTAAATAACTCCACACAACCTTCTCACCTTCGGCGTAGAATAGGTCCATTATACAATAAGCAGCACAATAGTTTGTACAGATTAGTGACTACGCAAATTATCTACCAACGCGTGGCGAGTGACTAGTAATAAATTAGTCAAATGCCAGTCGAACCTACTAAACGAGGGTTCATTGCATAAACCATTGGTGGACATTGATAGTTAATTATTTAAAACGGTAGCATCTGAGCGAACGAGTATCGCTCGCTTTTTTGATTTTTTAAGAAATAATACAGTAAACTTTAACAGCAAAGACAAAGTAAAAGTCAATCTCATTTATTCCTTTAGATTTCAAGTATCATTTGGACACGGAAAAACCCTAAACACAAAATTTCATCCAAATCATTAGAGCTGTTTCAGAGGTACGCGAAACTGTTGAAATGCTAAACATTCATAGTAGTTTTGGAACATAACTTCACATTATGTTAAAGATATTGCTTTTATATATGGAACATATTCATTAGTTTCATTTTGCATCAGTAGGGGCGCTAGCTAAGCTTTCTTCCGTTTCGTCGTGTCAGTACAAATTACTGTTACAAACTATTATGTATTTAATTTAATTACAAGAGAAATAAATATTTATGCAAGAATTGCTCGTTTAAAGTAATAAGATAAGCTATTCTTATTTATATTTGACGGCTTACATAACTCTTAATGTGATTTGTATAACAGTCTAGATAGTTCTAGAATATGTTAAGCTAGTCATTTCGAGACGGCGGCAATCCTTGGAAACGCAACATTCACCCCAGGTGTGGCTCTATCCTATGACAAATTGCTGCTGGCATCTAAGGGCATTAATTAGTTAATGCTATACTTTGATTTTTTTCATATTTTTAACACACTTATACAAAAACTTCCTTTTTAGTGAATTAGGTTCAATGCTATTCTTTTTGTACGTTTGTTACATACGAAAAGAATAGCGGATTGATTTGGGTGATTCCTTTTATTTAATAAGGCTACTCTTCGAGCTGGTCTCATAGAAATAGCATAGAAAATTTTCGGAAACGGGGATGAAAATATCGGTTTATTCGATTTTTAAATTAGTCAATTATCCATGTATGGTTTTATATCTGCTAACGCTATAAAGATTAAATTTTTGCTTTTGGAACTTAGGATGACAAAAAGACATGAAATACAAGATAGACAGACAAGACGCTTAAAAAATAAAACTAATCACGCAAAACAAAAACTTTGAGAAAAAAATTATTACAATTTAAATACCATTATCCCTTATGTTTCTGTTTAAAAATCCAAATTCTTTTGCAACGCGCGAGGAATAATGTGGGAAATTTCGATTTCATTTTGTACTACCTAAGTGGCAACATTTTATCTATCTAAGTAAACATTTTTTATGAGAATGGCTAATCGTCTTGTCATTTTAGATACATAAAAAATATAAAAATAGTATTATATAAAACAAAAAATAATATTTGAAATCACTGGCTGGATAGATAGCTTGCAATGTGTTGCAGACCTTGTAAGCACTACCTAGGAGCTGAAATAATCTAGGTCACTTTTCTTTAGATCTAGATTGACGACGCGGTATGTTGGAGGTTTTATATGGAAGAAAGTGGAAAGAAGAGGACTGCGGAAAATATAAAATGTTCTGTTTAAAATATATATCAGCGACTTCACACACTTAACAGACTAAAAAGGAGGAAGTTCTCATTTTGAAAGTTTTTTTTTTGTATTTTTTAGATAATTATCTTCGTCAATAGTAAATAGATTTCAATTAATATTACTTTTACACGGGTTGACAATAAGGGAGGAAGATACGCAGATAATTAAATATAAACTTTATCATTATTAAGCTGTTTTTAATACTATTAAATCAGTTACTACTGGAAGGAAGGGAGTTGAAATAATATTCAGAATGTAAGCATGCTCTTACGTTATAATTTTACTATTATTGTACCGTTTCAACCTTATATTACATTTTCAAACAAATCTCTAAATGTTTTTTCACCAAAGCTGGTATGTTCATACTAGACTCATCTAAAAAACTATTCATAAAAAAATGTCTAACAAAAATCCACAGCGCTTTGAATGCGTTAAAATGTTTGTTAGAATCTAAAACAATGCAACAAAAGATAAAAATAGTTTCAATTTAGATGGACATTCGCTAATACTTTCGCGTGAAATATTTCGATTGAGGGATTTGCTATATATGATGTGGATATCTATTGTGTTCGATATGTTTGTTTACACTCAACCAACTAGGCCAGGGAGTCACTGTCTAAAAATGTACAGTCGGTAAGTAAATACAGACGCCGACTTTCAATTAGACGGTCGTTGGTTTAAACCCGCACGTGAATTTTTCACTTATACAGATACATCACATTTTTTTAGCCGATGTCCCAAACCTTCTTCAAAAGATCAGGTGAGATAGAGGTCAAACGATGGCCTATAATGAATAAAAAAAAACCTCTCTTTTCGCTTATGCTTATCGCTGGCGCAGTGAGAGTGACTAAAATGTCACGATCTCACAGTTGTCTTCTCCCACATACCTAGTACATAAGTATATAATGAACGTATACAGTTCATTATATACTTGCACCATAACATATTATTTACACATTATATATTTATTACACATAATTACATGTCACATTCTCAGCATACACACATCACATGCGCATGAGACGTATCATCCCTGTTTCGGGTGATGTACGCAGCAGGATGAATGCGACTCAGTGTAAGACCCAAATGTACTATTGAGTCACATTACTGTTGTCAGCTTGTTCCGTCACATTTTAACACAAAAAAAACGCCTAGCGCTATGTTTCTGCCGATCGTCAGCTGTCTGAAATCTGAGTCGATCTGCAGATGATGCGCATGGCAACAACCAGCTTCGTGCGCCCGCGCAGGCGGCTGTCGGAATAAATGTAATCGTTATTAATTAATGTAGCTGCTTTATTATATTTAGATACTTCTTCGCCATGTGCGGTTTTTTCTTTATCCTTATACCACACACGTAAACCCGCAGACAGATACAGTTACACGCAGAATAATTTTGATTGGCCAACGTTTGTAGCTATTATCCATCACAATATTATTTTGTTTATTTGATATGTGCAAGTGATTAGTGCAAGTGCTGGCTCGAATCAAATGCAAACAATTTTTCCACGAACCCCGAATGAGATTAACGGTGCGAGCTATGTACCTGTCGGTTTAATTCTTTTTATTGGAATAGTTCACTTTATTTATTGTGTATATAGCTTTATATAGCTCAAAATGGCGGTTTTATCTATTATATATTGTACAAATATGAGAGACATCAACGCTGACTTTCAATCTGGAAGTCACAGAAAAATTATGTGCTCAATACCAGTTCACAGAACGGTGAAGGAAAATATCGTGAGGAAACCGGCATGTCTCGGAACCAAATCGAAGACATGTGACATCTTATTTAGGTCATTCACTCTTAATTATCGAGAGTAGGCTGGTGATCCTGCAGTGATAACATTAGAGGCTGATATGGATACTATTAAATATTATCCATATCAGCCATATATAAATATTTATTACTGATATAAATATCAGAAAATTTCTATTAATATAAACGCCCCCATAAAATTGTCAAGGACATCGGAGGCAATAAACATGGTCCTTAAAGAAATCGATTTAGCTACATAGAAACTACAGCAAGAACTACATATATATGTATATCTGTTACTACTTATACACAATAAAAAAAGTTAATATCCATTTAGAAACTTCGTAATCTTTAGTACCGCTTTGTAGTATTCTACGTCGCGTTATTAGTTTAGTATATTACTAATTAGTTTAGTCTACGTCTAAGTGTATATCGGAGTAAAAGCGGTTTACCCACTAATTTATTTGAGATTTTGTAGTAACTATTGTAGTTTATTAAATTAAGGTTGTTTTCTAATGGTCTGTATTTTACGAGTACGGGATGTAAGTCGATTAATTTATAATAAATAAATATTTAATTTAAAAAAAAACATAAAAACTAATTTGGCGGCTCCGTGGCTTAGTTGGTAGTAGCTCTGCCTTCGAAGCGAGGGGTTCCGGGTTCGGTTCCCGGCCGGGGCACACTTTGTGTGGTGAGCATGAAGTTTGTTCTCGAGTCCTGGGTGTTTGTCTTGTGTTTCTGTGTTTGTCCATGCCATCTGCGACACAGGGAATCCTAGTGCAGAGGTATAAGTGTGTAAACGTTAACAAGCTTTTAAAATAAAAAATTAAAAATTTACAGCTAAGCCGTCATTTGAATGTAGCGTACCCAAAATGGCTTCTGTACTTAGTGCTAATACTAATAGATATTCTGTGACCGTACCATACTTACGTTGCTCACTTAATCTCTAAAGAAAAACTTACCACTGCAAGCTCGGCGTTAGCGTAGTTAATCTCGTCTTACTGAAGCTAACCTATAGAGACAGTAGTATTTTGTGCGCGTACCGATAGCGTGGCTTTTTGAACTAGGTGATGTAGCCACTGTCTTGATCTTATATACTCGTAGTTGAGCAATATAACTCATCCTTACATACAATAGTATAAAACAAAGTCGCTCCCGCTGTTTGTACGCTCAGATATTTTCAAGGGGATGGTTCATATGTAGTATGCATGTCTTAATAGACATACGTAGAGAAGGATAGAGTAGAGAAACTGCCACACATTAGTATCTCCATTGCAACCGTGCGAAACCGAGGCTTGTTGCTAGTTATTAATATTGTAAAATATCATTTCATGCACATTTCTCAAACTGCCTATTCTGGTCATCATATTACTAAAAATTTGAGTCACGAAAATGTTTGTAGAAAAAAAATAACAAAAAAAATTAACGCCAAAAAGTTCTAAAAACATTCATTTTTTTCTATAAAATTACCGCATTTGCAATGCCCACTTAGAAAAATGGGTATACACATTTAAAAATTAAAATCTCGCAAACTTTCCCTAATAACGACTTACCTCATTAGCATTTATCACGGACCTTCAGAGTGCTTAAAGAGAAAAACTGTTATGCCGAAAAGTTGAAAACATTCCATTTTTTGTCGATGTTCAAGAAAATGAGGGTTATGCGAAATGCACTGACACCAATCTGCGTATTCATCATCAGCCTGGAGTAGCCCACTATTGGACATAGACCTCTCCTAGTAAGTATCATTAAGCCTTTGTCTTCTATTCCTACCTTCTAGCTTCAGCTCTCAGCTATCAGCTATTTTTATATCAGTTTATTGAGATATTAATTAGAAAAAATATTAGTTTGTTTACAATTTCTAAAACCATTATGACTATGATAATTACTTTTCGAGTTATTGATGTTTGATATTTAATATTGATATTTACTATGATTTGTGAAGGTAAAATTTCAATTACTAGATTTGATCCACACAAACAAAGTAAGCTAAATAAAACCGTTTATAATGGTTTCACTTTTTCGGGATGAAAAGAATGTGTTACCCAGGTCCCATCCAGGTAATGTAAAAATCAATATTTTTGAAGATATGCTGTATTTTGTCTCACTTACCCATTATTAAATTTTAATTAGATTTTTTTAATCCACTTTTTGTACTTTTCCTTACAAAATTTCATACATTTTCTTTCATACAAACCTTTTCCTAACACAACAAAATTAGAATTAGCCAAATAGCTGTTTGGAAGTTATGTGCTTAAATTCGGCAATTGATTTAAAAAAGATAGGTGTTATAAGTTTGTAATTTGTATCTGTGGCATCGTTGCTCCCAAACGAATGGAACAATTAAGTGCGACGCCAGAAGAAAAAAAACAAAAAAAAAAATGGAACAATTTTGAAGCGATTATTTCCGTTCGAAAACTGAATGATCGAGATGGTTCTTAGCCATAATTTATAAAGAACTGTTAATGCGTTTGAGTATCATTAGCCAAGCTTAATTTATAAAGAACTGTTAATGCGTTTGAGTATCATTACCATTACACCAAGATGGTAGTTTTTTACATTTTTGTAAAATGAACTAGTTATTTATCAACAGGAAAACAAACTCTAGTTATCAACACGTTGACTACGTCTCATCGTGTTCCGTTGTCAGGAAACCAACGTATTTAATATTCGAATAAACCATCCGCAAAACCGGAAGGACTTCCGTAGTCATTCGATGTTGCCTATTCATTGCTAGTCAAAAAAGGTCCGTATCCCAACTGGGTCCATTAGGGCCTTACATAATAATGTTGTGCTATTTGTACGCAGCATAGTGCAAAGTAAGAAATATAATAGTAATATTTTTTTTTGGGGTTCCAAACCAGATTCCTGTGCTTGTAAATACTTTTTATTGTGACTGAGTTTGTTGTGGATCTACTTGTATCCTGTTCAATGTATTCCTATGGACAATATAACGAAATATTAATAAGTTTTATTACTCACTGGACCCCTAGAACGTAACATACACAGTTTTCAAATCTACATATAGATTATCCCGCAAAGCAGTGTACTTGTATTTCTATGTTCCGGTGGAAGGGTGTGGGTGCCGATAAAATAACAGGCGCATGAGACGTGACATCAGTGCGTCGGGGGACGGGCGCAACGGGATGCGACTTGGGTCTTCTCATACTACGGAGTGGACCTTAGTCGTATCACACTTGTTATGGGCGGAGGACCACTAAACATCAGCTCGTTCCGTCACTAAAGTTACATAAAAAACACGGTACTCAAGCAAAACGTTTTAAAACTGAGCAAGCGAAGAGTCCGCTCATTTCTTGACCATTATAAAGTTCACATTTGCCAACCGCTCAGAACGCTTTAGCAAAATAATATGTCACGGAGATTAAACAGTCTGTGACAAAAAACCCTCATCCATTCCACTTCAAAATTTTCGTAATTCACACTGGGGTCACATAAGATTATGTATTGTTTCAGAGACACCGCTAAAAATAGCACTCCAATTTCCACCCTGTCGGCTGTCAAGCTAAAACTGCCGCTTCTATGTTTGCATTTACTCTGCTTTGAGGCATTAAGAAGCTTTAGACATGAATGGCTACGTGCCAAGTTTATGTGATGGAAAAATTAAGTTTTTTAAAAGGCAATGAAAATTGTAGTGGTTTTGATGGACGTTAATTCAAGTTTCTTAACTCGGAGATGTGAATGTGTGAATGTAGATTTGATATAATTTTATGCTTAATTTAACGTTATCATATTTCATGAGTTCTAAACTACTTCGTTTCATCATGGCAGAAGTCATCTCGCGGATTTTTGGTGAATGGGATGAACACTATAATAATAATAATAATAATAATAATTAAAGTATTATTTTGTAGTGAAATAACATGGGATTTAGAACAAATTACATGAAATAATAATAATAAAGTTTACTTGCTCATTAACAAAGAAACTTATAATAGAAATTCGTTACAAAGTCAAAAAGAAAAACCAATTAACTGAACTAACAATTGTTTTACGTAAAGCAAGCAAGTGTACTCATTAAAGCCACAACCAATATGATCGCTCCATACGGTGAATATTTTTTGATATTGTAATTCTAAACATATTAATGTCTACGTAACCCTACGTTTTGCATTAGTCCGCCATGTTTAGTGTACACACTAATGTGTGCTTTGTTTTTGGTGTGAACTAACCTTTTTGTAAACACCTTTAGAAGGGAAGTTAAATAAGTGAGGACAACGCGAAAACATTAATGCGCCTGCTGAGTACCCAACTTTGTTAAATAACTCGCTCGACATCACATTAGTGCTGCCAGATTCTGTGGTTATATCACCTACTTACTTCAATTAACACTTATATTAGGTGGTTAATAGCTAAAGTGGTTCGTTACCGGCCGGAGCAAACTTTGTGTGGTGAAGGTGGTCTTGGGTTGTCTGGTTGTATGTCCATTTACAAATGAAAAAGAAATTAGTTAATTCTCGGTTATGATGAAATACCCACTAAGCGTGGTGGCCCAGGGACACAGACGCCGACTTTCAATCTGAAGGTTGCTGGTTCAAATCCACACGTGCACCAATGAGTTTTTTCACTTGAAAAAATTTATGTGCGCAATACCACGTTCTCGAAACGGTGACAGAAAACATCGTGAGGAAACCGGCATGTCTTAGAACCAAAAATTCGAAGACATGTGACATCTACCAATCCGGATTGGGCTCCCGTGGTAGATCAGAGCCCAGTCACTCTCATTTATCGAGAGTAGGCCGGTGTCCCTGCAGTGGGAACATTAGATGCCGGTATGGACCCACTAAGCTTTTATAGTTCTGTGGCAGTTTAATAAGTCCTATAGTACTGATAAATATCCTTTTGTAAATAGAGTTTATCCGCTTTTCTTTTGTAATAGAGAAAAGTTGTAAACGCGCTTCCTAAAAATAAGTATGTACCGTACCAGCCTCTAATGTTCCCACTGCAGGGACACCGGCCTACTCTCGATAATTGAGAGTAGTAATTGAGAAATAAGTATGTAAATAACTTCAATAAAAAAAGTATAGTCCAAAACCATTTATTATTATTGGGTCAAATATCTTGGCTGAAAACAATATGTAAATAGATATATTAAAATACACATGATTGAAATTGCGTTCGTTTTTTTGTATGATTTATGTAGTTGCTATGTACCTACAAAAGGTACTTCATAAATAAAATTATAATAAACTACTTTGTGCTACTCTTACTGATCCCGCCTAATGAACGGCGCAATCCTTTTTTTTCACTGTTTATATTGCAGTTTTTTTTTAACAAAGTTAACCTTATGTAACCATGGCAGTATTTCACGTAAAATCAACGGATGTTGCTTTACAAAGCACAGGTACGCTGCACGTAGAATGCTGCTTTTACCTATAGCAAGGTGCGCCTAAGTATCAACGTCATCGATTGAACTCCATTCATAGATGAACCATTAGGTTTATTGACGACCTCAAAATCACCAACACACTAGCTATCAGTTTGCGTTGATATTGGTTCGCTGTTTGTGTTCTGCTGGCTCTACCATGGGGAAAACTCTGGTAAACTTTTCGACATTATCCTAGCAAAATTTGTTGTTCCCCGAACCGCAATAAAGCGCATTCACACATCATCGCTCCTTGGGTATCTTTCCTAACTCGCTTTACTAGATCTTTTCTCCGCTGAAGGTGCAGGCTGTGGAACGCGCTTCCGCCGGAAGTTTTTCTCGAATGTTAACATGGAAGGTTTGAGGAAAACGTCAAAAAAATACCCTGCAGGGTTGACGACGTACCGGCAACGCCACTGGTACAATACAATACAGTACAAAAATACTTTATTGTAATATGAATTAATTTTAAACAAAAATGTTTAATGGGCGGCCTTATTGCTTAGAAGCGATCTCTTCCAGGCAACCTTTGGATGGAGAGGAATGTGTGGCTTGGATGGTTGGTGGGCGGTATACTGGTGTTGCAGATATAAATATGGTGAGCACTTACCATCAGGTGGGCCGTAACCCTGTTTTCCAAAGTACAAAATAAAATAATGAAAAAAATTATTTTATAAAAAAAAAAAACGATAAATTTTTTTGCAAGCAGTG
The DNA here is from genome assembly GCA_921293045.1 of Aplocera efformata. Taxonomy (NCBI): domain Eukaryota; kingdom Metazoa; phylum Arthropoda; class Insecta; order Lepidoptera; family Geometridae; genus Aplocera; species Aplocera efformata. The sequence continues at coordinate 4,489,847 of OV121061.1, forward strand.
ATGCGCACTAATTACTGCGTTCCGGTGGGTGGCGGTTAAATCACAGGTGCATGAGACATAAGAGTAACATCCGTGTCTCGCGTGACGGGCACAACGGGATGCGACTTGGGTCTTCCCATACTTAGGTCGAGAAAAATCCTACGTATTGCTGTTATGCACTTAACATCAGGTGAGCCTTTAGCTCGTTTCGCCTCTTCAGTAATATAGATAAAAAAGGCTTATCGTTGGACCATAAACCAATCAAACTTGACGTGTGTTCGTATCAAAATCCTTTGATCAGCTTTGGAGGATCTACAGCCTTTATCAAATAAATCATGGTTTAGTAATCAAAGCGACTACCCCTTGGAAGGGGTCAAGTATCGTAATTTTTAACGAGATTCAATTTGATTGTATATAAAATTTAATGGAATACTCCTTTTGAATTGTAGTACAAACTCAGAAAATCCTTTTATATACATTTATGTTCGTATTTTATGCTTTACTTTTATTTTTCAATAGTTGTGACTAGTTTTATTTACTTGAATTAACCTTATATTATATTTTATACTTACTTTTTAATATTTTATACTTTTTTTTTTGCATTGTTCTTGACGGAACGAGTTGATGAGTCATCTGAATTTTAGTGATATAGACAATTCAACGCAGGTCCCTATAAAGTATAAGAAGATCCAAGCTGCATTGCGTTGCGTTCATCGCTTTGAGACGGACTGTTAACGCCTCATTTGCCTGTAATTTCACCGGCCTTACACTCTTCCACCAAAACACACCAACGCAAGTGCACCACAGCTGGCGGCGGATTTCTTGGTGGCAGTACTTCTCCGGACAAACTTGGCCCAAGTTATACTGCTACTTTGAGCCTAAATGTTGCAATTGGAGAAGAAATATTGCCCGTTGAGGCTCTGCCTATCCCTTCTGGAAAAAAATATGACAAAACTTGATATGAACAGTCGTAATGGAACTGGTAACAAAAGGTTATTTCTTTTTTGTACGCAAACGCGAATATAGGCAGATTTTCATGATTTTTTGTAATTTGATGGTTATCCATTGTGAGGTAGTGTTTACTGGGAAACTTTGTTACTATATTACAATGCACTTTGTAGAACAGAATTTTTTTTTAAATAAAAATATAAATGTTTTAAAAAGACGTAAAAAAGATTATTTATTATTCGGCTTTTTTAACGTTTGGAGCGAAAGATGTTCTGATGTCAAGTGAAGTTTTCTATCCATAAGATAAATACTCGCACAGAAGAAGTGTCAAGACAAGGTAAGAAGTTTTCAAGTATAATAATATATCTACAAAATCTACGCATACTACTAGGCATACATACCTACTACGCCTAAAATATGTATTGAATTGAATGTGCAAACACAAGGGCAGCCTAAGATATTGCGAGGCTTGAGGCGATAGATCATTGTGAGGGCTGAGGAATTTATTTGAATTGGAAGTACACAGGCCCCGGGCGGTTGCCCTGCGTGCCACCCTATAAGGACGCCACTTTGCATCCTGTTGACCGATCATCGGAACGCACAAGACATATTTTTTTTAAATATTAATCAAGCAATGGCAGTTGAGCCAACCGGTCACCTGATGGAAAGTGGTCACCGTAGCCCATGGAAATCAGCAACACCCAATGCAATGCAATGCGCTGCCGGCCTTCGAAAGTTTTAATTAACCCGCTTTTTAAAGGACCCCATATCGTAGCTGGGTGGAACCGCAGTAGGAAGATAATTCACAGCCTAATAGTGCGCGGAAGTAAATATCGCGAAAAGAGCGTGATTATAAAACCCCACCCATAGATTTTATGCCAAAATATTTTTGCGGTATGTGCAGTGAACCAAAGTTATTCGAAATTTATCGACTAATATTATTTTAATTAAAACACTATTGGAAGCTTTTTCAAAGGTACTTCGCCAAAAATATGCAAATGTAGTCAAAGAAGTTCTACAGGATTTTATATTTGTATTCAAAAATATATAAGAAATACGCTGTCAGTGCTTACAAGTAGCAATAGAACTTACTCCAACTTCGTCCTGGAAGTACTTATCCGTACTAAGTACTTCTCAGCAGATCTTGAAACGAGTTCACTGCTACTTTTGCAGTCTCAGATTGACAGAAGCAACGCAATGTGACATGGGTCATCTCATTTGGCCGCAGGGTACCTGCGTCGTTGTAATGCGTCTATCTATAGGCGGTGGTAACCACTTAACATCACGTGAGCCACGGTTGAATTAACTCACGAGTTAATTCAGTCCTTTTCATAACTAAAATTACACTCAAAGCCAACCATCTGAACCCGCAGCTTTAGGGTATTTCCAGACTTACAATGATAAATTATATTTGACCAAAATAATAAGGAGAAGTAAATTCGACTATATCAACAACATCTAAGTACAAGTTATTTTCTAACTTTGGTTGAATAAGCTTTTGTTGTTTTCAACGGTAGAAAATTAATGGCTTGCAGGTACTATGATAAAATCTTTATACAGAGTGTCTTTATGTTATAATTCAAAACACAGAATTTCTTTTACAATTTCGTGCTAGATATTAATTTTGTATTTTGCAGTTATACCAGTGCGATTTTTTTACAGGTTTTAAAGTCATTTCAAATGAGATATACGGACATTTACTGATAGAAAAAAATCTTGATAAAATGCTTCTACAACCAGATTGTGAAAAAGCATGTTTTGGACGAGCGTTATAGCTCAATTGGTAGTAGCTCTGCCTTCTACGCAGTAGGTCGTCGGTTCAATCATCAGGACAAGCATTTGTGAGACCAACATAATTTTTTTTTCTGTGTCTTCGTCGTAATAATGCAATAAAAGTATGTATTTACAAAATAAAAGTACTACGTGTGTATCCTATCACTTATCTCGTCCCCATATTACAAGCTATGCTTAGTTTGATCCTAGATGGCACTGTGTGAAATATATCCATGAATATTTCTTATTGCAAGTCTTTTCTGAAATTCAGAACACCTGGGTTTATAACAATCAAGCGTGAGATGACGTTTGACTCACATCATTTAAGCAAATGCTTGTAGAGGTTAGCCGTTGACAATCATGCTGGCTCGGCACACTAAGGCATTCACATCCACATCAAACATCCACAGTGACATCTACCAAACTGATCTGTCACCGTTCATTGATAACAGAGGCTCAATTCTTATAATTTTTTGACCAAGAGTTATGCATAGATTTGTCATACGCAATATATAAATAAAATATAATGAATAATTTAATAAAGGAAGCGTTATCGTTATATTGATAAAACTCTATGGTATGATTATAATTTGTAATATAATTTGTACAATATAAATCAACTTTGTATATTTACTGATGTACTTAAATTATCTCTTTAAAATTATCTATCACTGTTAACTATTGTTAATCTTTTGATTGATCATCAGAATTGAGGCGCCATAGAGAACTCCGACACTAGGGTTAGCCACTGACATGAAATGAGAGAAAATGATGATGATATTGACAGGAGAACGCAACCTTAATTTGAACGATTTTTTATTATTATAAAAAAAAATGGCTGGTCTATGTCCTGAACATTCAACGGACGGTGAAACGAGTTGTAAAAAATGCTATTTGGATAACTTTGGGACACCATGTACTCGTATACTGGAATACAATGCGATCAATTTCACAAATCACGCACATTTTGTCCAATCTTTTTGCATCGTTTGTCATGGTGTATCTGACAGATTGCTTATTGTACCAAAGATGTAATCTCTGTATTTACCATTTTTATTTAAAAGTAGCCCTTCCCCGCGACATCGTCTGCGTGGAATTTAACGTCACTTACCCATTTTTTTTTTATAAATGTTTAGCATGTGTGGAGGCAGTACTTTTTCCCCGTTATGTTTTTATACTCCTGGAGTGACGGGATGTTCTGAAGGCCTACCTAACGGTAAATGGTTACCGCCACTCATAGAAAACAGTAATTCAATTCAAGTCCTCTCCTATCGAAGTATGAAAAGATCGAAGACGCATGGATACATTGAGAAGAGGATGTTACGCCTCATACTTATAATTTCACCGGCTAACAGCAATGCGAGTGCGCCACCGCTTGGTGGCAGATAACCAGATGTGGTAGCAGTACGTCTATAGACGAACTTGGCACAAGTTCTACTGCTTGTTTCAGTCCTTTCTTTGATGGTATTTACCTACGAACGCGAGTAATATGACTCCCCAAAAAGAAAGAATCTTCTTATCTCAAGCCATCAAATCAATAACTTTAGTGAATTCTATACAAATCACGCCGAAATTAACGCAACTCACTTTTTTCTGTTGCAGATTCCCCCTTCCTAACCTTTTTGGTTACGAAACTGCAGCACCGGTTCAATTCGAAGATCTCCAGCACGTTGTCTTTAGGCCCGTTCCTGGGGGAGAATATAAGTGCTTCCTTTGACCCAGATATAGGAAATACATAGAAAATTGATATTTATATGGCAATCCTAATAGATATCATGTACAACGTAATTTACCTTTATATTATTGGTGTTATAGCTAACAACTAACTTCTACCAACTTATCTATGTAGTTATGGTAGAAGAAGTATGTTTCCAAATCCCCAACTTGATCAAAGTTTTAATGAAGGTGTATAAACAAGTTATCCTTACAAGTTTTCGTTACTTTTTTGAGATAATATTGATTTTTTTTCGCCCTCAATTTTGTCATGAAACCTTGTAGATACACCCGATCAAATAAGGAAAAAAAGTATGTCGGTTAAAAAGTCCACTTAGTGAAAATCCATTTTGAAATCATAGTACCATTTTTTTTCCTCCTATCTCGACAGATTCAGCGGTTAAACTTATAATACAAAGAGTTTTGTAGGTGGAGGTTGAATGTTAAATTATAGGTAGCAGTGCTGTAATACAAATAAAATTATGGCAACAAGCTCTCCATTAGTCGCGCCTAATTTCAGTGTCAGAATTTAACGCAAGGCGCGTTCAATTCTGATAACAATCTCTGATAACAACTGAACTGTGATAAAAATCTCTGGGAGATCATTATCACAGTTCAAATGCCAATGGCCGGTCACCCACAAAAATATTGACCGTGCGGTCAGTTATTTTCGATGACCTTAGGTGAGAACTTCACCATGGGCTATTCATTTTCAAAAAATTTTTTTTTCATTTTCACATAAAATTTTATTTTCAGAACTATTCATTTAATTATTATTCGTCTTACATTATTTGATTTCTTCTGTTTTTCGTTGTAAAATATAGGTTTATTTGCTAGGTAGTGTTCAATCTTCTTCAAGTAAGTTGACTACAACTTACTATACTATTGTAATAGTAACTATACTATTGTTTGTGTTGAATTAGTTGTAGGAGCATTAGTTGGCTTTACTTTTGTTGTGAAAGAAATAAGCCTAGCCGCTATTTTTATCTATTAGCTGTCGTGATAAATTTATCATTCAAAAATGCATAAAAGCAATAGCTAAAGCCATTGTTATACGTGTTTATTCTTAATGCGAAAAGTTATTCTGCAGGGATGGCAATTGCGAAGGAAGTTGCGGGTACAGGTAATATAATATAATTATACGATCGTAAAATTCTTACTGCAAACATACTGCATACTGATTGATATTTACCTACTTCCGTACCAGCCTCTAATGTTCCCACTGCAGAGACACCGGCCTACTCTCGATAACTGAGAGTACTGTAACTGGGCTTTGATCTACCACGGGAGCCCAATCCGGATTGGTAGATGTCACATGTCTGCAAATTTATGGTTGTAAGACATGCCGGTTTCCTCACAATGTTTACCTTCGCCGTTTCGAGAACGTGAATGGCGCACATAAATTTTTCAAGTGAAAAACTCATTGGTGGACGTGTGGCTTTGAACCAGCAACCTTCAGATTTAAACTTGGTGTTTATGCCCCTGGGCCACCACCCTCTCGATATTTACCTAGTAACTGTATAATTCTTTTGCCCTATAACTCCTATGCCCTTTGAAAATTTCCCCCATTATGATGGTAAACAGGGGAAGCCAATATGCAAATACACGTGATATTTAAAGCGCATTTTTTGTGAGAAGGTTTTTCGTGTTTATTATATTTAACGTGAAAGGTTTTCATATATCCTTTGACCCACCCAGGCCTTTTTAAGTGCCTAAATACTTTATTAGTCGGAAAATCCCACTCTAGTCGTTTAATAACTAAAACTAAGTACTAGATTCATGACCGGAAGTCAAAGACGTCAAACGAAATAAGAAACACACATCCGTTTGACTAAATGAGTAAACAATCAATACAATATATAAAAAAGGCTTTGTCCTGAATGACTGACGGATCAACGCATAGCTTAAACCGTTCATAGTAGAGACCTGAAAGTTGGAGGGTGTGTTCTTAGTATGACCAATTCCGTGGTCCAATCTACTTCAAATTTTGCATAAATTTTGTTCAACAGTATTTTTTTTAGAATTTCATACATATACTAACAACAGATACAAATACAATACAAACATTTATATCCGTCAAACAAATACTTTCCTGAGTGGGAATCGAAACTACAATACAACATACAGCGCAGAAAGCATACCTACCAACTGAGCAATGAGGCCAAATTTATATAATACTATACCAGTTAGGCGCAGCTAGTTTGAAAAAAAAAAATTATGCATGAATATCTATTGTAGATACTCGTATTCCTACCAACAGTATCTTTTAGTGTGATCACGACCATGAAAATATAAAGGAATATTTCGTCCTAACATTCACCGACTCCGTGGCGCAAGGGTAGCGCGTCTGATTTCAGATCAGAAGGTTGCGTGTTCAAATCACGTCGGGGTCATACTACGAGAAACAACCTCCAACTTTTTTTTTTCATACATATTTTTATAGATATTTTAAAATATTGATTAATATGAAGACACATCTTATTTTAACCCAACTAAAGGGTGGGTGTTTTAAATTTATTTCTTTAAGACTCTAAAAGAGTCTTTAATTTTTGAATTGCCTCACAGTTCAGTTGGTAGTAGGTCTGCCTTCTGTGCTCAAAACCGTAGGTTTGATTCTCATACAGGACAAAAAATTATGTGACAAACATAGGTTTATTCTGTGTTAATAATATAGTATATGTTTATTTACAAAAAAAAAAGTAATAAACTATAAGTATTCATCTCATCTATCAGTAATCTGGTTCCCATAGTACAAGCTAGGTTTAGGATGGCGCTGTGTGATACGTATTTAAGGAAATGTATTTATGTATTTATTTTCATTTTCACTTTCAAAATTACTAAAGATAAATCTTTCTTTTGAACCATATAAAGTAGCTGGTTTAAATTATATACAAAATGCTTATTTTTTATATATATATGTGTGTTATAAGATTTTTTATCTTTGGTATCATTTCAATAATATTCATTCTAAACTAGTATGAACTAACTAGTAATTCTAACTCAGTATGAGATCTATATCTTTACTGAGTCGCATTCATCCTGCTACATTTATTATTATTAACACCCAGATATAGAACAAATGTCTATGCTGTTCTCGATGGAAATTAAACCCATTACCTACTGAACTGTGTATTCAGTCAGTTCTAAAGTAGGATTACAAGTGCGTAAACGCGTTAGTGTTATGATTCCTGGTAGCCAAATCTTGTCTACTTTTTGATTTGTTCATAAAATTCCATTGTCGACTGTTACTTTGTAAAGCATTTGAAAATTCGTTAATAGGCCTTCCTTTGTCACTGAGTTTGAATGAAAAATAGCACTGCAATGCACACAGGACTAATGTTTATGTATTCTAATAGGCTGCATGAATGGGACGTTGTTAGGAATGCATGAAAAATGAACAGAGGTAAAAATACTGTTGAAATTTTTCACGATGGAAAACAATTCCTCTGGAATTGCATAGGGTATTATGATTGGAGAGAAAGTTTGTTTTAAACATTTGCTTCTTGTCGCAGTGATTATGTAACCTGTAGTGATACCACAACGCCTGGATTGGAAACCGGCCTTTTATGTAGGTGAGATTAACGGAAAGTGCACATTTTTTAAGACAGCATTAACTTTGTTCTCAGGTCGTGGTTGTTTGTGTTTTGTGATTATGTTTGGGGCCATGCCACCTACAGGATATCTTTTTTTTTTTTTATTTACGTTGGGAAATGCACTCGCATACCGCCCTGCCCCGGGGAGACAGAGCGGCTAGTGGGACTAGACCCACTAAAACCCCACGACGTCCTCCTCGGCCGCTTAGTGGCGGGAACACGGGAACGTTTTAACACACATCCGCGAACCCGCCGCGGCTGTCCGTTTCCGGACCCCCCTGTGTTGGCATCAGGTGCCACTCCTCTGTTTGCGACACGCCAGGACATATGGCGTGTCGCAACCACCTCGGGGACCAGGTCAGCGAAAGGGCGTCAGACGACCCCGTGTCTAGACGCCCTAGGTCCCCATGCGACGGGTCAGATATGTGGCCCCGTCGCCTGCCACTACGGCCGCAGAGGATAGGGAGAGCGGCGCCTCGCAATACACTCCTCTTCCCCTGCGGCCTCACCGCGACCGCCATCGAACGGTGGCGACCCCGTCGTGGCCGCGGAAGGTAGGGAGAGCGGCGCACCGTTATACCGGCACTCCTCCCACCGCGGCCCCTATCCCTCAGCTGCGATGCCTCCCATTCGACACCGCAGTCCGCCTCAGTTGCGGTGCCCCCCATAAGGCACCGCCACCTACAATGCCGCTCCTAGTTGGCTTGGAGGCAAAGCCTAAAGGAGCGGCCCTCCCGGGTTCCTCTTAGCTTCACCGTGGGTGACCAGGCCACGGTTACTAAGCCCCCCCGCCCCGACAAGGCGGGAACCTACGGGGGGGACCTACAGGATATCCTAGAGCAGGGTATGAATGTGTTAACATTTATTTTTAAAATATTATATATAAACAGCAACTATAAATTGTTCAACCACGACTTTCATACAATTATGTGATTACAATCTTGAGAACGACAAAATGCTGTCTCCTTTTAATGTCCATAAAATAATGTCTACATGGAATTGTTTGGAGTAACGCCAACTTTTATTTCTTGAATTTTAAAGTTACACCGCCGAGTAGCGTTTTAGACAAGTTAACTACTTGAAATGATTTGGTTCTTTTAGAAAATAAGAGAGCAAATACGAGAGTGGTACGTACATACGCTGATTTTCAACCGAAGGGTAACTAGGTCATATCTATTTGAGCACTAATATTAACAAGCTTTAGGTGTCTAAAAGTTTTACTTCTTGAACACTAAGCTCTAAGTTTAGGGGTCAAGTTGCTCGCGTCCGTAGTTGAGTCCCACTGGGTGGAGCCACTAAAAGCAGCAGTAGAAATTATGCCAAGTTTATCCGGATAAACACGGTCTATACACCACCAAGTGCATTCGCATTGCTGTATTCAGATAGAAGAATGTGGGTGCCCGTGAAATTTTAGGCGCATTTTACATCCCCGTCTCGGGTGACGGTCGCAAGTTTTTATTTTAGTTAAGAATTACCTAAGATGCTTTTAAGCAATGTTTTTTTTATTAACTCGAACTTATCACGTCTATGTTTCCACGATAGTGTAATCCACAAGATGAAATAATAACCTCTTCAAGGATAAAGGCGTGAATCTATGCACAAATATGTTTGTATCCAAACGATATTTTGTAATTAACCCATTCACACGCTCCTAAGAGTAGAAACCAAAGAGAATTTACTGTCTAGCCTTTCCCAATACTTGACACAAGAGGATACTCAAGCGGTCATTGACCTGTCTTCTATTTCGCAGATCGAACGGGCTCAGTTAGAAACTGCAAACATACATTTATGTGTTGTATTTCTCAGGGGATTACGCTTAGCAAACAAATGTCTTGCGATAATTTACAAAGTTAATGCAGCATAGGACACGGATTCCTATATCGCTCGCGTCCGTAAGTGTACTCTCAGAGTCTACACTTAAACCCTGGTGTGACAGGTGCAAAGTAACAGTAGAACTTATGCAAAGTTGCGGAAAAGTACCGTGTGAGTGCCGGTGAAAGTACACACGCATGAGAAGTTACAACCCGTCTCAGAGTGATAGGAGCAAGACAATGCAGTTAGGCTCTTGTCGTACTTCGAAGAATTCGATGAGACTTTGAAGAAGACGATGCAATTAGGCTCTTCTCATACATTCTGGTAGCGTACGACCAGATTCTTTGACCAGATATCATAGGCAGCACATCAGGTGGACAGTACTCGTCATTAAAAAACTAATGATTCAAAAAAGCTATTGACAGTTCAGCAAGGCATAAAAATAGCTAAAATTGTAGTGTCAAAAAATAGCTGTTATGACGTCAAAGCCAAACATTTTCACCATAGATGAATTCTTAAAAAGTACTTCGAAACGTCATCCTATTAAAATATATAACTATCTACGAGATCAAACGTTTCTATTACAAAATTTAGCGCTTGTTCTAACTCCAACCGATTCTTTATGGGGCAGTAGAACTTGCGCCAAGTTCGTCTGGAGAAATACTGCCTCCACACCTGGTAATCCGTCGCCAAGCAGTGGTGCACTCGCGTAGCTGTGATCCAATAGAAGGGTGTGGGCGCCGGTGAAATTACGGGCACTTGAGGCGTATCACCCTCATTTCAGAGTGACGGGCGCAATGGGATGTGACTTTGCTCTTTTCATACTTTAGCAGCGGAAGACCTTAGTCATATTTGATAGTTGCGGCAGTAACCACTTAACATCAGATGGGCAGTCAGGTCGTCCCGTTACTTTAGTCATATAAAAAAACCCTTAAAAGAAAGTGATCCGTCCATCACTTTATTTTCGCGAACAATCCAAACTTTGAGATATCGGTAGATTAATAAATAATGAATGAAAACTTTCGATTTAAAAGGGTTCAACAAAAAAATACCACAATTTGAAATTCAATTTCGCATTTCGGCCTCAGCAAAGTGGGCTTACTTCCTCCGCATTGAAATAAAATCTTCTGGTTCCTTTGATATATAATGCAGGAGCATCTTAGTAGCTCAAAGTTACCCAAAGTGATGGCTAAGGATATTTTTGGGTTGATAAGTTGTTAATGAAAATAGCTGTGTTCGTTATTTATGAAGCTCTCCGAAGACCTTCTTACTTGAATACATATATACTATTTGTGTGAGTACCGTTTTTAATTTATCACCAAACTTTGGGCCATAATAGTAATTGTAAGATACTACCCTGGGAAACTTAAGCTTTCTTTTTTGAATACGTGAATACATAGATTTATTGTTGTATCTGATTTAAAAATCGAATAAACCGGCTTTGATACTTTCCAAATATTTTTTTTCACCTCAGAAGATGGATTTCTTTCCTGAAATTTCTTTGAGACTGTCTCAGAGCTACACTTTAATACAATTCAATTAGAATAGATAAAGAATAATCCACAATTCGAGAAGAAATTACGTAATAACCAAACAAAAAAAACCTACAGCTGAATTTAATCTCCCCCTTTTTTTGAAGTCAATCAATTACTGTAAGTGGCATTTTCAATTTACAAACATTCATCAACAATTCATTTTACCTTTACAATAAATATTTTAAAACATTTAACCTTGGAAACATTGAAAGGTTAAATGGAATTAAAATTTTGCAATCAAATAAAGTCCTCTTTAAGAAACTCAATCAGTTTGTTAATCGTAAATAATCTATATGCATAATCTTTCTGTTTTGCAAATTAACATTGGTTACTGGCTGAATTTTAAGCCTTAAAATTTTGCTTTTAAATATAAAAAAAAACACGACGAATTCTCATTAGTTCGCTGCCAAAACAGAAGACCGTGATGCAACTTGGCAAACGTCGGTGGGACGTTACCAACAATGATAACAGACCTTTTATACCCGTCTATTGCCAAGTGGCAGAAATATGCCTTGTGCTGTATTTAGAGCACTCGTAATGAATAAAACTTAAAAACTTGGGGATTCGATTCAGCGGCAGGACTACACACGTGAGACATTGTTAAATGTTCTATTAAAGTTATTACAAACGACAAAGGATCTTAATAAAATCGGATATCTACACTTACATTAACAATAGTAAGTAACATGAGTTGGTGACGCAACATAATGTAGTTGGTTATATATTTTTCGCCTTCGAAGCGAGGGGTTGAGATAAGCCAATTGGATGATTAAATATTCCATAGTTTCACAAAAAAACAAAATATAAAAATAATCTAAGAACTGAAAAAGAAGGAAGGGGTTTCCGGCTGTTTTTTCATAGGCATGATTTGCATGATCTTGGATCTTTATTATATTTTAGGAATTGAAAAACCTAAATAACTAATTAATTAATAATTTGGAATTTATTTAATTGGAAAACCATCATTTATACATACTTTATCATGCAACAAAATTTCTATGATTGCCTCGCTGGTTCCCATAACACAAGCTATGCTATGTCCAAGGCGTTGTGTAAAAATTCCATGATTTTACATTTACCTCTATTATAAAGTTAACTTAGAAACGATACGTAATTATTCCCAGAGAAAGTTATTATATTTAAAAAAAAAAAAGAACTTTTGCACACTCATACCTATGCACTAGGATTCCCTGTGTCGCAGATAGCATGGACAAACACAGAAACACAAGACAAACACACAAGACCCGAGAACAAGCTTCATGCTCACCACACAAAGTATGCCCCGGCCGGGAATCGAACCCGGGACCCCTCGCTTCGAAGGCAGGGCTACTACCAACTAAGCCACGGAGCCGTCAAATTTTTATCCAACGCTTTTATAATAACATCGTTGGCGCAGTAAGGCAGCTCCTACGACTGGTAAATCGAAACGTTGCTTAAATGACCTCGTGGGAATTAGAAGCTTTGTTATCGTATTTCAATATTTTACACGGTTTTATTAACTTGACCGTGCCATATTTTTTTACGAAGACATCATATGTTTTTGCTTGGGCTAAGTTACGTGTATTTTGGTGAGTAAAAATTTGATATTGGTTTCTGGTTTCAAAATATTAAGTAAATATCTAGTATGGTATATCCATTATCTCTTTGTAACTGTTAATACTAAGACCTGAAAATTTTGTAATCAAATGCATTAAATTAAATAAACTTGGAGAAGATTTGAATGAATTAATGAATGAATGAATACTCTTTATTGTACACCTCGATAGAAACATACATAACACAAATAAAATTAACAAAACAATCACAAAAAAAGAGGTTACAATGGGCGGCCTTATCGCTAATAGCGATCTCTTCCAGGCAACCTTTGGATGGAAAGAAATGAAAAATGTGAAAATTTGGTAGGAGGTGCACCAAAATCAACATGAGTCACAGGCAATTCCATAATTTAAATAAAAATTAAGCACAAAATAAAAGCTTATATCTTACAAAGAACTCAGATTGTACTATAATAACCAGGTAACTGATACAGTATTGTTATCCTTAAATAACAAAGTCCTTGTGTTTGTACGCTTAGATCTTTTAAACTACAAAACGTATTGTAATGCAATTTTCAGCAATAGATAAAGTGATTCAAGACAAAAGTTTACATGTAGAATACATTCATATTGATAGTTTGATTCATAAGTTTTACAATAGTATCATATAAAAAAAAGATAATTTTACGAACCAGCAAAAATAATTAGACATGTATACGATAATTAGTATAATTTATTCGTAAATGGTGCGTTTGTGAAATCTAAACTAGATCCAAACTTAAATTAGAATTGCCGAATAAGCATTCTGACTGAATTGTTTGTATTTGATCAAATGATTGATTTGAGGTGGTTGCTCAATTAATATACGCTAACTGTTGACTTAGAAATGTAAATAGGTTCATTTAACTTCTTGGTAATTTTGATTGTATTTGATTTGAGCTGGTTGAGTAATTAATTCTTTGATGGAGACAGGCCATAACCGAGTTATTTATGAAAGCGCTGGCGATAGTTAGTCGGCCTGTCCGTTAAGTTACTGTATCTTTGAAAAGTACGTACTTTCTTACGTACTTATAGAGGGTTCAAATTATCACAGACTACGTGTTATTACTCCAATATTTGTAACAAATATGACATATTGGTTATGGATTGAATTGCATGTAGAATAAAATATTTTTTTGTGGTTCCGATTTATAAGCTAGCAAAGCCTGGGGCATTGACATGAGAGAATTAAACAAAATACTAAAACTTAAAACTAAGCAACAAATAAATATCAATATTAGGCGTATTTTATTTCCTGTGCGCCTTAGAATTATTAGCATAATTTATATCTCCAGTTCAATATTAGAGAAATAGACATTTCTTAAATATCTTTGAATATATAATACATTCAACGCAATCAATATATTTAAATATTAATTTTGTTTATAAAGTACCTAGTCGGTAGTACTTAAGCCGGTTTACCAATATTTCCAGGGAATCAACCATATTGTTTTATTTCAAATAAATACAACACCGATCCATTCACTCTCAGTTATAGAGAGTAGGTCGGTGTCCCTGCAGTGGAAATATTGGAGGCTAATACGAAACACTGGCACACAGCGCCATCTAGCCCAAGCTAGGCATAGATTTATTTATGGGAACCAGATAACTGATATAATACGTGACACAGGGTCACCCTCAGTTATCGAGAGAAGGCCGATGTTTCTGCAGTAGGAACATTAGAGGCTAGTATGGAATGGAACACTGGCACACAGTGCCATCTAGCCCAAGCTAAGCATAGCTTGTACTATGGGAACCAGATAACTGTTATAATACTTTGTGTTTTTTATAGATATTAGCACCCGGATATAGCACAAACATAAATTTATTGTTACAACATACAATATTCTCATACAAATTAAATCATACCCGGTAAAATTTCTAATAAAGCATTTAAATTTGTACATCGTGTTTAAACATCCATTCCATTTTCATTAACTCCAAAAATCTTTTCACTGTAAATATTTTGAACATTCCAACTAAAAGATGGATGGGCTTAACGGGCCTAATATTCTAAACCCTGCCCAAATGGAGTCCAAATAAATGAAACGTCAGCCCTTATTTCCCTGTTCAAACTTCTACTGAAATTACTCTAAATTCATGTCCGGAAACATCAATCTAAACTCAACCTTAAACAACATTCACCAGCATCCAAAATTCAGTGCGAACTATTACTTCTACACTGAAATACCACGCATGCTTGCAAAAGTAGATACGTTTGTTTGTGTGTAGGATTCCATTTGGATTTGAAGGTACTTCGTTAATGTTCCGCTTGACAGGTATTTTTAATTCAACGCTAAAGTTGTATGTTGGAATCATTAAATGTTCCATTTCGCTTTAAACAATAAAAGTCGTGTAAATTAAGGGCGGAAACAGTTATTTTCGGCACTGGTAACGTGCACACACGTCAGATTTGAAATTCATTGATTCTGATAAAAAAAAGTTCTTCGGTGTAAAATTTAAACCACAGATGCAGAAAACATGAGTTTTGAATATGTTTGATTGATATTAGTTTTACTTTTTCTGTGCCATTTTGGAGATAGATATTTCTAACCATCCGTACAATGAAAAGTCGTGTATTTTGTGTGTAATTTGAGAAGCAAGTTTCCACGTTGTATCTCATTATTATAAAATCACAAATTTTCATAATAGATATAGCGATATTGTAGAAAAAATTAAATTCAAAGAAACAAATTAATTACAGGTTTTTATAAAAGAAAAACTTAAACATTAATCTTAACCTTAAAACGCTTACACTCTTATAACCCTGTAATAATATTCTCTATATCGCAGATGGCAAGGACAAATACAGAAACACTAGACCAGATAATAATATAGGGCGACTACCAATCTAAGCTCACATAGCTCAGATTTTTTTCAATTTAGAAGGAAAACAAGAAGGTAGAACAAAAAAAAACCATTTAAGGTTCAGAGAGAGAGAGAGCGTAAAACGGCACAAATATAAAAGCCTTATTGAACTTTTTGGGGTTTAAACATATGGGCTATAAAGGAAGGCAAAAATATTTATTAACATGTTTCCAAGCTCCTTAGAAGGGCAAAGCAACAGATGATTAAGGTTAAGAGTTGTAAATATATTTATTTTAATCATTAGTATTATGAATTTCTCTAATTTTATTAATGACTTTTCAATAGATGATAATCAAGTTACTTTGAGTCTGTTATGTTAGAGTTGTAAATATTTTTATGTTGTTAATTAATATTATAAAAGTTTTATCATTGCATTAATAAAATGACATAATTAACTGACTGTACTTCAATTTAAATAATTCTTAGTAGTATTAAACAGACATAAATATGTCTGTTTAAATTATATTCCAAATTTGCAGAAATTTGGCTCCAATTTGTTGGATACACCAAGAACAAAGATATGACGAGGGTTAATTTAACTGCCCGTTTTGGAAAACTATGATAATAATATCAAGTTAATGAAAACGTTCACTTGGAGTTAATAAGTTAGTTAACTTATAATAGATCTTTCCAATTTAAAGAAAATTCACGTACTGCCTTATTAGGTAGGTGCACCTTTTTATATCAATCAATAAAACTATTTATTTGTATCTAATAGCATTACAAATTTCTGAAAACTATTTTAAAATAGTGCCAACATTATTTCAGCCTTTAAAGCGTGTTATAAAAATGAGAAAAGGAATAATACACCACTAATATTTAAAAAATATCTAATATATTTTCACATTTCATGCAGTTGTTATCAGAATGTATCCGAAAACCAGATGCCATCCGTTCGTTCCACTACCGTCGACACATAAAAATATCATTTTCATGATAAATGCAAAACGTCTTGTCTAGCTCTAGAATATTATATTAGTAGAACCATTTCATGTTTCAGTTCTCAGACTTTTATCATTTATCCAAGCAAGAATGAGAATGACAACCCTGTAAACTGAAAGGGGCCTCTTCCAAGAATGATTTATTAAGATAATTCTCACGTAGCCTCACATGCCCTAAATGAGACGCAACAACCACAGCTGATAAAATAAAGCTGGTTCACTTTTGATTAATAAAAAAATATAATACATAAAAGAAAAAGTCTACTTTCACTGCTAAATGTCAATTTATTGTATATAAATGTTATATGTGTAATTTTTTTTATTTTGATTTGAGGAAGTGACTGAACTAGCTGAAGGCCCCAGTGAATTTCAACTCATTCTGAGTCGGACTTCACCTGAGTTAGGGTACATCCCCGTCTCAGGTGATGAATACACCTCTCGTGCGCCTATGATTGCACTGGCACCCACACCCTTCCTCTGGAACACAGTAAAATAAATATAGAACATTAAACTATTGTTTAATGCTTATGAATATACAGAATCGCAGAAATCGCTATAAACGATTGAACTGTTAATTGAATGTTTATATTTTTTTTATTTTTTACTAAGATTACCATTTAAGTTTGTTTATTTGTATTGCTGTTTTGTATAATCACGATTTTCATTATCAAACCATATTATTTATACGGTTTTTTACAAATATGGTTTTATACAATTTATATAAATGGCAATAGGTAATGAATTATCAAACTTATGAACGTCGTACACAAGTGAAATGAAAATGTAAGTGAGACACGCAGTGATTATTTCGATGGTCTGTGACAACCAAGTTATTTTGCTACTTTATCAAGGCCCATTAGTTGAAGACGCAACTTTTGTTCAACTTTAGGGTACATGTTTACTCGAAAGGGTATGAGCTTTAAGTTTTGTTCGAAAATCAGGAACAAACATTCCCCGCGGGAAGATGAACATGACACAACTATTCTTATTGTTTGGGTAAGAAATTATTATGAAACTTTTCACCTAAACTCACGTTTTTGCCTCGGGGTATTCAATTAGTTTGTCTTGTGGTTCATCACGTCCTCGTGTCTGTGTTTTGCCATTTTCATGATTAAATATCAAAATTTCAAAACAACAGAATGTGTTATTTTTTTTTGCTTAAGATAAATTATATATAAAATAAATTATTAATAATGATAGGTAGGTTTAATATTGAAAGGCCGTTCAAATACAGTCACAGTTAAATTATGTTTATTGCTGTATTCTACCCTTGGGTATGGAATATTTCAGTTAAACAACACTTTCATATTCATATTCATATTCATTTATTATTCACCAAGGAATTAGGTACAATAAGGTCTTATAGCTATATATATCCGCCAAATCCTACCTTTACAGGCATGTGAATATACAGAAGTCTAAAATTATATTTAATGTCAAATTTAAATAATTAATATGTCAAAAGAAATGTAAAAAAAAAAAGAAGAGTAACAAAAAAAAAAAAAACATAACATGCCAAAAAGAAAAAAAAAAAAAAAAAAAAAAAGAACTTATAATCTATAGTCAAAAAATTCGTGTATACTATAAAAACATTTCTCAGCAAGCCACGTCGTCAAATGTGATTTAAATCTAAAAAATGTCATATTCTTGAACTCATAGGGAATTTGATTGAAAATTTTAATGGCCATTATATACACATTATTTGATGTCAATGTCAATTTTGTAGCAGGACGAAATAATTTATTTTTATATTGAGGACGAACACTATATTTACTTAAATTGTTTACTTGCTGAAATAGGCTTTTATTTTTATACACAAAAATACTTACATCTAGAATAAACAGAGATGTCACGGTTAAAATTTTGTTCTGTCTAAATAATGGTCTACAAGAATCAATCTGTTTAATACCGAAAATTGCACGAATACATCTTTTCTGTATTACAAATACTTGGTCAATATCTACACTTCTACCCCATATTAGTATTCCGTATCGTAAAAGCGAATTAACATATCCGTAATAAGCTGTGATGGCAGCATCTTTAGACACAAGTTGAGCTATACGTCTTAGTGGATACACAAAACTATTGATTCTTGAGCAGACGCTTTCAACATGTTGTTTCCAAGAGCACATATTGTCAAATGTAATCCCCAAAAATTTTATACTGGAAATTTCTTCTATAGCTTGTCCACAATTTTCAATCTTTAGTGCAATACGTTTCCTATTTTTAGTCTGAAATTGAATAAATTTCGTTTTACCTATATTCACTTGTAAGTTATTATTAGCTAGCCATACCATAGCAGAATTTAGAGATTCGTTTATACATTTTTCATAAGTTAATTTGTTCTTTGCTTCAACTACAATAGTGGTATCATCTGCAAACAGTATACACTTGTTGTTAATAGCTTTCGGAAGATCATTAATATATAATAAGAACAGCAGGGGTCCCAAAATACTGCCTTGTGGAACACCATGTTTATTTTCTAAATATTTTGATCTGAATATTTCTACTGTCTTGGTGGTATGATTAAGTTTTGATAACTGAACACACTGAGTCCTGTTATGAAGATAGCTTTTAATCCAATCATAAGCTGGTCCTCTAATACCATACAAATTTAATTTAAACAAAAGTCTTTTATGGCTAACAAAATCAAATGCCTTACTCATATCTATGAATAGTACGGATACTGGATTTTTTGAGTCTAATGCATCTGTAACTGATTTGACCAAATGAAAAGCAGCTAATGACGTGCTTTTATTCTTGCGAAACCCATTTTGTTCCTCTGTTAAAATATGTTTCTTTTCCACATAATCATATAACCGTTTATACATGACTTTTTCTAGAATTTTGGCAAAAATAGGTGTAAGTGTCACGGGTCTATAGTTGTCCATTTGGCACTTATCACCTTTTTTATGCAAGGGCTTGATAATGGATATTTTAAGATAGTCTGGGAAAACACCTTGCTCAAGCGAGAGATTCAACACATGTACAAGAGGTGCCACAATGTTTCGAATACACATCTTAACTACGTCAATACGTATGTCATCATAACCCACTGATTTAGAGTTTTTGAGTGACAGGATAATTTTAATAAGCTCATCACCGTTTATGGGATTTACATACATGCTATTTTCATGGCAGTCAATATACGATTTAATGTCATCACATTCAATGTCAAAAGTACGATTTCTATGGGTAATGTCAATAAAAAAATTATTAAATGAATTTGCAATACTTAAAGGGTCCGTTACATCACAATTATTTACCATAAGTTTATTGATTTCATTATTCATTGAAATATCAGAAGTATGCTTTTTAATAATGTTCCATACTGCTTTACCTTTATTTGTTGCATTCCTTAGGTAAGTAATGTTATTATTTTTCTGTGATACAAGAAAACATCGTTTTAAAAGTCTTGAATAATTTAAATAATCAAATTTATCACCTTTGTTATGTTTGTTGTTCTTAAATTTAAGATACAAATTTCTTTTCGTAATACAGCTTTTTTTAAGGCCTTTTGTCAACCAACGTGAATGTTTAGATATTTTTTTTCTTTTGACTCTTGTTACTGGAAAACATAGTTTGTAAAATAGACAAAATGTATCCATAAATTTTTTAAACGCCTTACTTGCTAAACTTTCGCTAAACACATCTTGAAAATATATACTAGACATGCAACTCATAAATTTTCTACAATTGTCTTCTTCGTAGTCCCTTTTATATTCGTACCACCAATCTAGTTGGCGTTTTTGACGGCGCCGACAGGCAGTCCATTGGTATGTTTGGGCTGTGTGATCCGAAAGACCCAGGTCTTCAACTGTTGCAAACCCGTTTTCTATGTTTGTAGCGATCTGGTCTATACATGTGCATGATTTGTCAGTGATTTTGGTAGGTTGGCTTATGATAGGTTTCAGATTAAAATTTTCCATTAAGCTTTTGTAGTTGTTTGCATCATTCGACTGTTTAAGGAGGTCTATGTTGAAATCACCACAGATAATAATTTTTTTTTCGAGTATTTCTACATATTTGCATTAATAATTCTTCAAACTTTGTCATAAACAGTTTTACATTTGATGAAGGAGTTCTATAGATGCAAACTATCCTTACATTGCCGTCGATTAAGTCTATACCACAAGCTTCAAATATGCATGGTTCACACATACACAATTTAATCGTTTTATATTCAAGATCATTTTTCATAAGTATAGCAACACCTCCTCTTTTTGAGTTTTTCCTTGAGTAGCAAGATGCCACTTTGAACCCTCTTAATCTTAAATTATTTTCAGTCCCTTCAGTCAAAAAAGTTTCACTAAGGCATATTAAGTCAACCGCCATTCCTTTTTTCTCTAGATGTAAGATTGTGCAGTGCAACTCTTCTTTCTTATTAAGAACTCCAGCTATGTTTTGATGAACTAAGCCCAAAGATCGTATATCTCTATTAGTCTCGAAAAAACTGACTGGGCTCAACTTGCGTATACTTATCAGTCATCTGTTTGTGGCTCTGTGTTACTTTCGGTAGCTCCATTGGAATATCATCTTTAGTACTCCAGTTTCTTTTAAGATGGCTTTTAGCATACAAATCATTAGCTATCCTAAAAGCAACAGTATCAGAAATGTTCCTGGAGTAATAATACTGATTGTGACTGAAACATTCCAAATCTAATACATCACAGTGACCAAATTGGTTTGAGATAATGTTAATCGTATTATTTAAACATGTTTCATTTAGATATATGTTTCGTGGAACTTGAGTTAGTATAATATTTGTATTTTGGCACTGTTGAATCATATAGTATAAGTTGGCGTAAAAATTCTGTGGATTTTTGTCATTACTTCCGGTTATCATTACAATAAAATCATCCTTAGTCATATTCTTTGCGAGACTCTCAGCTGAACGTAGTACGTTTTTGGTGTCAGCACCAGATTTTATTTCTCCATAAATATCAAAAAAATCACCATATTTCGATTTTAGTAATTTGACTACATGTTTTCCTATTTGATCAGCCAGTACAATAATTTTCCTTCGACGTAGTCCACTCTCATTTCGGACGATAAAGTCATTGAGAAATTATCATACATCAATTAAAATATTTCCTTTAGAATAATTATAATTTTTATAATAGAAAGGATAAATAATATAACATGAATTTAGTTAGAATAATAAAATAATTATTTATTAACAAAGTAAGTTTGGCTCTTCACACAAATAAAAAAAAATATTAAAAAGAAATTGGAAATATATGTAAAATAATTTATTAATTTCTTAAAAATTAAATTAACTGCAATGCTTTAGTGAGCTTCGTCCTAAAAAGCACCGATATGAAAGTAGATAAGACCTGTTTTTTGTTACCAGTGGCAAAAATAGTTTTTAAGCGCAAAATTTTAAAGTTATACATGTCAATACAAATTTATTAATTTAAATGTGAGATATTACTATTATTTGTCAAAAATATTAAGGAAGTTATGTGTCACCCGGATTTCATCACGCACGTCGGATTAGCATGCATGCGTATTATAATAAACTCGCTATTTATATCCATGAATACCAGGTTTCTAGGGTATAATACGCATGCATGTTAATACCACGTGACCGTAACTAAAATGAAGTGGCTTCAAAACTTATATGCAAATATGCATTACATACATGTCCAGATTCAGTGGGTATCATGCACTTATATAGCATTAAATTAAAATTCTATATAAATCGTAGAATCTTACTCCTATATATTTGAGAAACACCTATAAACCATGCACTTAAATAAAGTGCTTTTACCATAAAGAAAGCTTTGAGCTGACGTACTATAGGTACAATTTTACGTTACTATGCATATTGAGTGCTTTTATGAGAATATTCACTTAAATCGACCAGTATTCAGGTACCTCGTGAAATTTTACTACCTATTCTGAGTGATGAACACATAATAGATACAAAGTACTTGGGAAAGTATAGAGAATATTAGAAAAAGCTTAATTACGGCAAAGATTTGTAGTTTAAAGTTTTCAGATTTCAATTAATCAGATTTCTTTTTATTTTTGATATCAGAAAGGCTTTGCTGCTCGCAATTTTGCCACTATCCTCGTAATTTAACAAGATAGAAGATAAGAAGAAAATGAAACAAATGAAATACTAATTGAATAAAAAAATTGTCTGGAATAAAGAGAGAGAGAAAGAGAGTCTCATAAAATTTTTTTTCCCTCTCTAATTGTCTCTAAATTTTCTCCCTTATTGATCTCATAAAATTTTTCTTCCCTCCTTTCCACGTTATGGTTCCAATGGTTTAATTTTAATGTTAATTTTTTAAATAAATATTTTGTAACAGTTTAATGTCATGGATATTAAAAGTCACAGAATCTTTATTTACTTTGAATCCTTAAACAATACTCGGAGACGTCTTAATAAAAATTTACATACGTGATCAGTATATATATAATAATAGAGTACATATTTATTACTTTTATAATATGAAAAGACTATTATTACTATTATTAAGTATCATTTGCAAATTTTTTTTTCTTTAGCATGCATAGAAGATTGGCGTTAATAGTTTTGAATGAAAACAATTTTAACTTCCTTATTATTTTTAATATCCTGTTATATTTTGTTGCTTGATCCGCAATAATGTATAAATTATAAGCAACTGCGTGTGAATTGCTTTATGTAGTTTTATTTAATTTTGATATTGGTACTGTATACACACTTATTTATTTATTTATTTATATATAGTTACATCAACAAAGCGAACACTAACACAATGCTTAAAAACGATTACTACATTGATAGATGCCAAGTGTCACCTCACTTACAGATGTAAACCTCTTTACAATTATACAACAGGGTTTACATGAATAGTTAAAAAATATTGAAAATCAAATATAAGTAGTTATAAAAATTTAAATTAAAGTAGTTAAATATGAGACTTTATAAATATATTATATATTATATTAATGAGTACATATTAATGAATACTCCATTACAGTGCCTCTAAATAGAATTTGAATTTTTTGAAGCAATTTGAGAATATATCAATTTCTTGATATACTTCCACATCGCGTCCATCCTTGTCTTCCACAATTGTGGCGACGCTGGTGTTGTGGATTGCGTTATATTTTTTACAAATTCTATTTAGGGGAGAATATTGACCCAAATTGGTGCGAGCAGCTCTAGTCACAAATGGAGTATATTTTTTAAATCTAGGTAAATTTCTAGGAACAGATAAGTTGATTTGGGCCAAAAGATGAGGACACACTTACTCCTAAGAATTATTGTTCTTGTAAAAGTGCGTGGAGTAACAGAGAATAATTTAATTAAAGGCTTCATGAATTGAAATTAAATATACGGGACCATATATTTTTGTTATATATAAAATAAAAATAAAATATAATAATATTTTACTTTATTATCTAGATAATTAAAATATTTTTTCCTAGTGTAAAAGTTAGGTAGTTTATTAATAATTGCTTAATTTCCGTAATTGGGTGTTTTGCTTTAGTGCGCTCCGTCCTTAAAAAGATCCAAAAAGGAAAGTAGGTAAGTGGCAAAAACAGCTTTTTCCGTGCGAAGTTTGCAACTTCAAATGTTTTGAGAGGTTCGAAAAAGTTTTCAAGGCTTGCTTTGTTTCAACATTTTATCGAAACAATATTAAATAAAAAATATCATGAACTAAAATGTATAGGTAAATAATGATGATGAATTTGGATTATTATTGCTTTTCATTTTTTTTGTATACGTATAACGGAATTAGCTGGAAGCTCACCAGATATTAAGTAATAACCTTCACCCATAACAACAGTAATACAACTCAGGCCTCCCCCACCTGAAGTATGAGAAAATTCAAGTCACATTCCGTTATGTCCGTCAGCCGAGACGAGGATGTAACATCTCATGCGCTTGTGTTTACACTGGCACCCACACCCTTCCACCGATACATTACTGCTTGGCGGCAGGTTACTAGATTTGAAGGCTTTTCTGAATGAACTTGGCACCAGTTCTACGGCTACTTGAATTCATTTGTCAAACTGAAAATTAGGCGAAAAATCAAACTGTTTAACAAACTAAAAATATATAATATATAGTTTTAGATCATTTTAGAACTAGGTCATTTTCTTGGCATTCAAGTTAATTAAATACCTAGAACTTAGAACTTAGAACTTCAATACAATCACACAAAATCCGAGAAAAAAAATTAAGCATAAAGTTGATATCGTTTTTGCAGCCATCTAGCATAAATTATAAATAATTTTTTACTATAAATAGGTTGGCCAAACGGTACTTGAGATACAAAGAAATAAATGAGTTTGGGTTTGAATTCGATTTAGATATCTAGGAAATATGGAAATAATATAATCTGAAATGTATTTTTATCATCAACCTTTAAAAATAATTTTTAATTCATAATTTATTTCCATCATTTATAATTAGGAGAAGCAATTATATTTTATTTTCTTTTATTTATCTTTTATCTTTTATTTACTGAAGAAAATAAGCATTTGGAAAACAAAATTATCTGTTATGTGTAACAAGAAAATAAACTAACAAAACAGTCTGTATTCTAGATCTGTATCTGGGTTTTATTACCTCGAGAACATAAGTACTCGGAAAAACCGTCAAAATTATCTGTCCTTTCTAACAACGGGAAATATTCGAGTTGGTATAAAATCTGGAAGTGATTTGAAAAGAAGTGACTCATTAAAAAATCTAACGCAATTGCGTTTACCTGAATGATATACTTTTTTCAGTTGGTTTAACAACTAAACTATAGAAACGATTTTGATAAAATTTCGATGGGGCCAATCTGAAAGCAATTAACCTTTGAAATTAAAAAAATAATTTAAAATCGTGTTGATAATTTCCTCTAGAAGTTCGGATCAGGCTTATCTCATAATTTACAAAGACAAATTGTGATAAGAGGGTAACTACATATATAATCTATAAAATGGCCGTAAAGCAAAAATTAGTAGCAAAAGTGCCGACAAGCAAACAAATTCAGTTTTATTAAAGTTAAAATAGCCTCTTTTTATAATACATATTGTATTTGCTCAATAGCCTAATCTTCATTTGCCGAAGCAACCGACATGGCGTAGTTAAAATGGCTCTTGTGAGTAATGAGCGTGGATTTCAGAACGCAGGTTTTATGGCTAAAATTTAACGACGCTTAATATTCATCAATAAAATTACTAAATGCGTGTTTTAAGTCCCATTCTACCGCTGAACATAGGATCAATGAAATGTCATTCATTTTACGATACTTGAGGTTGACATAAAATGGAGTTTTATGGCTTACCACACTTCACCACGAAAGGGTGTGTCGGCGGTTAACTGTTATAGCTCGTTTTGGTCGTAAAATTTCATATATCTACTTGTTGATAAGGGCCTATCAAAATCTGCAGTGGCTTAGATAATCTCGACTGCCTAAAAATACTGTGGAATTTTCTTATATTCTCTCCATTTTTTATGTCACAAATGTGACGGGATTATATGGAAGCCCACCTGATAGCGTGGAGTGTTTAAACCCAAACAAGCACAAATAAGATTTTCACTTGAAAAAATTATCTGCGCAATACCACGATCTCGAAACGGTGAAGGAAAACATCGCAAGGAAACCGGCTTGTCTTAGAATCAAGAATTCGAAGACATGTCTACCAATCCGGATTTTGCTCCCGTGATTCACTCTCTATATTATTCATTCACTCTCAATTATCGAGAGTAAGCCTGTTCCATCGGGAATATTAAAACGCTGATATGGCACCTGATATTTAATGGTTCCTCCGTTGAGAATCTAAGTCATATAAAAGAACTACTTTACATAATTATTTCTTAGGTTCTCAATTACATTTTATCACATTTAAGAAATCTACTATATTAAAGTTATAAAAATTATAGATGGCTTAATATTTATTTTAACAAATGCAATTTGTTTAATGAAATACTTGCTAAAATCAATTTACTAGCGTATATCGGCTGATATAGTATTCCTTGTAAAGATATAATACAAATTAATTGATTTAACATATATGTGTAGAATTTATTGATTATATAATTATTTCATTTGTAATAAAACAAGTTAATAACTTAGTGCAGATCCTGTCATAACATTTTTCTGTAAACAATTGTATTGTCAAATTGAAATAAAAATATTATTATTATTTCACATTATTATTTTTATATCTCATTATTATTTAGATCATATTATTTTGTAAACCAGTATGTCACGGTTCAATATATTTTAAAAAGCGTCTACTAAAATGACAAACAAACTTGATATAAAAAAATAGAAAAGAGGAAAATAGACAAAGACCAGTAAAAACTTGATATAAAAAAATATAAAGGACAATTCACATTAAAAATGAATGAATGGAACAAAAAGGCGTTCTCCGAAATATTTCGTTCAGAGCACCCTCAAAGCGTTTGTTACAGGTGCGTCAACAACATTCACTTTTTGTCCTTTGAAATAGTCCTATCGGGGTGAATTGCATTTTAGCAAGCATGCAGGCAGTTGAATTTGTTGGGACGGTAATATTACTTTTACAAGGAACGCTTGTTCGGCTTACAAAAAGAAATGAGTTTCTATTTGTTTATTTACATTTCACATAGCGCCATATAGCCCGAAACTATTATGGGAACCAGATCACTGATTTTACCTATATAATTTTATATTTTTGTATACTCAGACAAAACAAATATTAATTTGGTCACACAAATGTTTGTTCTGCTTGGAAATCGAAACCACAACCGCAGAAAGCAGAGCCAATTGAGCTGTGAGGCCAGTTAAATACGAAATATAGGAATTTGAATACGAATTATATATTACTAGCTGCGCTCCGCGTTAAAAAAGTCAATAAGCGACATTGGAACAAAAGTGTCAGAAGTTGTGTTTTTTGCTAAAAAGTCACTTCTTTTTTTTCAGGGTAAAAAGCAGCCTATATGTTAATCCCAATAATGTAATCGAGGTCCCATCCCACCCAGGTAATGTAAGAAATTTACAACTCGATTAACTCTCTCACTTATACCAATGTACCAATGTACCAATACCAATGTAAAAAAAATTAGGTTAACTCCATATTTTAACCTAATTTTTTCACTCATTGGTACTATTTTTCAAACATTTTCATTCATATAAACCTTGTCCTCATAATTGACAGAGATTTGAAATAAAGCCCTAAACAAAAAAAAAACATTTGATTTCAGAACCTCCTTTTTGAATGGATCTAAGCAGGTTTTGCCAAAACTTTCTTCTTGAACCAGCCACCGTTGGATTGAAATGCAGCGTTACTGGGTTTCCACAATTTCACATATACATAAAGTAATCAGGTTATTTTGTGAGTTATCCTGTTGTTGTACCTATAATATTATTTCCCTTGTTATTACAAAACGTTTTCGGTAGAAGTGAAATCGTCGTTCAATTCTTAAGTACGTCGTTATTAAACGACGGAAACCTTCTTAGAGCCATAACGGACACGCAAGTTTAAACATCTCTTCATAAGTTACTTTAAAGAGCACGATGAGATAATTCTAATATAGGCAGGGAAGTTCTGAGTTGTATTGCTACAGACAGAACAGTGTCGGAACAGACGTAAACTTAACAAATAAGACTATCTAAAACATGACTGTAATTTGACATATCTGTGTGCATGAAATGTGCCTAGGGAGTTCCTGTGACACGTTATATACTCGTGAATATGTGTACATGTATGTTTAAAATTTGACGTGTCCAAATGATATTTGATATCTAAAGGAATAATGAGTTTGGCTTTGACTTTGGCTGTTTCCAGTTATTTGACAAATGTTTCTATACATTCTAGACATTTCTTTAGATATAGGACTGATTTGTAAATTAAACCGACAAACCCAAATTACGAAACTAATCAATTTATTAAAATTGATTAGTTTTACTGCCATGACTATAATTATTGAATTTCTATTCCATTTTAATTTTATTATTTTTTCATTTATATACATAGTTACAATAGTACAATATCGCTCCACTATTATTGCAACTCCCTCTGGTTAGCATTCTAATAACCTCATACCCTGGATTAACACATTAGCTAATTATAATCCCGAAAAAGTGAATTAAGTTTTTTCCCATCGTCTTAATATGACTTTTAACTGCGGGTAACACCGCAGGGCGTAGCTAGTAATTTAATACTGTCTGTTGCAATATTCCTAGTTCCGCTAAGCGCTAAATGCCAGTATTACGCGGCTAATTTCGAACCGTTTCAAGCTTAATCCATGGCTTTGCTTGGCTTTTGTGCCAGCCTGTGTATTCCAGTGAGTCTCGGATAATTCTGTTTTCTAAACTACGTGTGAAGTGTTTTAAATACGCTTATTATTGAATTCCAGTTTATAGGCTTGGACTTTTAATTTGTGTTGAAAGTTGGAACGAGAGAAACAACAGCAATATGATCCTTTCAAGACACAAGTCACACATAACAAAATGCTTTCGTTTCACAGGCACCTACACCCTTCCACCGGAACGCAGCAGCGGAAGTGCTGGCGCACTTCTACCGTACTAGTTCTACCGTTAAACAGGCCACTGTTTGACGGTAGAACTGGTACTGTACTGGTACGGTAGAATCTGACGAAGGTTCTACCGCTACTTTGGATTGCTTTTTTAACACCAACAGGTGGACACTGGTTCTGAGTGTACTCTCCTACGGAAGCGAGAAAGAATATTTGTATTTTAAAATTGTTTTCGCTTTTGTGAATTTATTATTATTCTATCCAAAGGTTGTTTGAAGGCTCTTAATATTAAGGATACTAATTGTACCACTTAATTGTTAATGGTTTTCTTTTGTGTTCTTTTCTATACGGTGTAAAATAAAGATATTATCTATCTGAAATTTACTGTATTCGTAGGTTGCATAGATATATCCAAACAATACAAAAACCGTATACTAAAGCCGGGAATCGAACCACAGACCTCTTGAAGTCAGGGTCACGACTACAAAGTTAGCTCCTTATTACGAATTCCATGCAGCAGTAACTAGGCAAAGAAATTACTTGACTTGAGTTGACAACTTGTAATTTATTCAGAGCACAATTTGAATATTAGACGCGTTTGAGTAGTGTGTGAAAATTTAACTACTAATTCTGAATCTGAGCTAGCTAGAACCAAAATTCGATAGAGATTTTCAAAAGTCGTCATCAGTCTATATCCCAGTCCCGGTCTTCGCTTTCAGAAAATAAACTTTCACAATCTAAATTTATTTTTATATTTGTGGAGTTTATCGCGTAATTACCTTATTTTTGACAGCGTTTTCTAATCATAGCAAGCTGAATTCTGCGACTGATTTTTAAGCAACCTAAATCCTGGTTTCATTAGAGGACTGATGTCATATCGCTGATGTCTATGGGCAACAGTAACCACTTAACATCATTAGCTGCATTGTCAGCTCACATATCAAAAAAAACTAACACTACCCACACTTTATCAAACAAACACTGGAAAAAGATAGCTGGTTCTATTGCTACTACTTAAGCAGTACTTGAGATTATTCCAATAACGTCTTAAGAAATAAAAACAATCTGCCAAAATCAGGCCGTAGATTGATTTTTGAGTCCCAAAAAAAAACTTTGCAACATTTTTAAGAAACTCCGGGGAAATTGTTCGGAAGGAGGTTGCTGTCGGCAAATTTACATTTTATTAATCCTTGAAAGACGGGATGAGCGCAAAAACAATATAAAAGATATCGCCTTTTACCGATCGAAGTTTTAAATTTTCTTTGGGGAAACTTGTACGCACAAACATTTGCAGCAAAAACAAATTTTGTTCTAAGTTTTCAAAATGAGGTTGTTGGCGTATGTAAAATGTCCAGAATTTCTCTTTTAACAGAGTTGTTAGAATGATATGGCCATTACATTTGTAAGCTTTGTATTTTGAGATCAATGCATGTCTGATATTGTTCCACATTTGAATTATTTTAATGACTACACAGACTATACTATGTTGGTATCACGCCGGCAAAGATGAGGGTATCAGCTATTCTTTTAAATTAGGGCTCAGGTTGATCGTGTCCTTTGTTATCTTTGTGTTGTTTGTTGTACCCTTTAGTATCCCTAGACACCCTGGGTGGTACCAAAGGGGCCACTTAAAGTTCATCCGGTGGTTCCAGTGGAAGAATGTGGGTGCCGGTGTAATTAAATGTGCATTAGGCGTAACAACGGACACAACGGGACTAAGGTTTTCTCAAATTTCGGTAGGGAAGACATTTCGTATTGCTGTTGTTATGGGCGGAGGTAACCACTTAACTCTCAGAAAAAAATGTTTTTTGTATGTTTTGATATCTTAGACAATTGTGGATTCATTTGAATGTTTTAATAGAAATTTTAGTATACAATTTTTACCGTCGACAACGAAAAATATAACATGAAAGTATTGAATGTTTAATCGATTTTTAATATGTTATTTAGACGCATTGTTAAGATTTGGGCAAACAAATTTATTTTAGCGACATAATGTTGTAACTGTTTTATCTACTACACCTAGAGCGATTTCACACCTAACGGAGCGCAGCGTAGAGCATGCTCGCCCATCCATGAGTACTGTCAGGTGTACATATATGAAAGAACAAGGCAGGCGAGAGACTCTTCGCTATTAATTGTTTTTAGGCAAAATGTCACAGTAGATAGATTCTGCGCTGTAGATTGTGACTTTGATTGGCCAAACATTTGTTGAACTTACACAGATGTATATTTTTGTGTGTTATAATATGCTAATATTTACAAAAAAAATATATCAATAGTCTGGTTCCTATAGTATATAGTACACTTCGTTTGGACCTATATTTCACTGTGTAAACTGTACATGAATATATTTATTATATATTTAGAATGTCATAATATTTAAACCATTGCTTGGTAGGCGTTCAGATTACCTTATCTTTCAATCCGCGGTATTAAATATCGTTTTCTGACAAAAATTATTGTAGTTCGACTTGCTCACGTCCGTAGGTGTGTACCCTTTGATTTTTACACGTATCCCCTGGGTGGTGCTAAATGAGCAACCAAAAGTTGGACTAGAACTTGTGCCAGGTTCGTCCGGAGAGGTACTCCCACCACACCTGGAATCTGCCGCAAAGCTACTGCTAGCATTACTGTGTTCCGGTGAAAGGGTGTGGGTGCCGGTGAAATCACATGCGCACGAGACGTATCATCCCCGTCTCGGGTGACGGACGCAGCGACTCAGTGTTAGATCCAAATCTTATACTGAGTCGCATTACTGTTGACACGGGCGGGGATCGCTGCTTACGACCATGTGGGCCCTCAGCTCATTCCGTCACTTAAACATATAAAAAAAATCTTTTTCACGACAAAAAGCGTAGATTCGCTTCGTTATGCTACGTCAGGTCTGAATTATTTCAGTTTTCAAATCTAATACTTAGCTATCTGGTTATTCACTGACTCAATGATACGCATCACGTAATATCAAAGATATAATACACCCTAAGGACATAGTGGGGTGAAGTTTAATTAGGTAAGTTTAGGGAGCTCGGGGTCTAGGGTTCTCAACTCATTAAGGAAAGAGATAATATGATTTTGATTAGGGTAAACGGTATAAGTTTCATATTATCTGAATACATTTTTGAAGATTATCAACAGAATCTTCGTACGATTATCGACTGGCTTTTTCTCAATATTTTTTTTTATATCTGGGCGACCACTCTTGTTTTTTATATTGCTTTTTTATACAAAACTTTCT
Organism: Aplocera efformata; assembly: GCA_921293045.1. Lineage (NCBI taxonomy): Eukaryota > Metazoa > Arthropoda > Insecta > Lepidoptera > Geometridae > Aplocera > Aplocera efformata. The sequence continues at coordinate 4,522,281 of OV121061.1, forward strand.
TTTTAAAATTGATACAATTTTACATGTAAATTTAAACAGCCAATCCCTATCTGAATACAAAATTTAATCCAAATCGCTTTCCGTTATACGCATAATAAATCAAGATATAAGAGAATTTCTCATTAGAACCGAGCCTATCCGTGCTTCGAAGGGCACGTTATATGCGAACCCTTTGTGACATTGAATAAATGTAGCGTTAGATATTATCTTATTTTATTATTAATTATCTAGTATTTGGTTTATTTTCAATTTCTGAATGTCACATTAATTAGATATTATGTGTATAGTAACCAAGTGTACTTTAAAGTTCCTACGGTGCAATAAATAAGCATGAGTCCCGTCTTTACTAATCGATAAACCATGATGGAGGCTTTTAAGCGGCTTAAAAATCCGAAATCAGAGTTGGCCACTTACTCATACGAAAGCAATATACCAATATAATCATCTGCCGCGATTCAACCAACGTCTTCTATCTAAAACTTCTCTGCAAAAGAACAACATCTTACGAAAGACAAAAGAACCTAATCCTATCTACGAGCTATAATAACGATAAGTTTTATTAGCCCGAAATACTCGTATGGTACTCGAAGCAACGATTGAGCTAACCTTTTAGGCTTTCAGCACATTTTCTAGGATATCTTCTCATCTAACTTAGTATCGGCATAGAAAGGAAAGTCCTTAGTCTACCTACGTTCACATACCGTACCGATTCGTATAGATCTTCTATATGAAGGGAATTATTTTTAATATTATAGCAAGGTAAGGTAGTATAATCCGGAGATACTTGGAACAACTTTTACGCTACTTTAGGTTGCTCTTTTTACCCCAGGGGCACGTGTAGGCCCCCCCACGGGTTCCCGCCTTGACGGGGCGGGGGGGCTTAGTAACCGTGGCCTGGTCACCCACGGTGAAGCTAAGAGGAACCCGGGAAGGGCTGCTCCTTTAGGCTTTGGCTCCAAGCCGAATAGGAGCGGCACAGTAGGTGGCGGTGCCTTATGGGGGGCACCGCAACTGAGGCGGGCTGCGGTGCTGTATGGGCAGCACCGCAGCTGAAGGTTAGGGGCCGCGGCGGGAGAGGAGTGCCGGTATTACGGTGCGCCGCTCTCCCTACCTTCCGCGGCCACGGCGGGGTCGCCACTGCTGGATGGCGGACGCGGTGGGGCCGCAGGGGAAGAGGAGTGTCGGTATTGCGAGGCGCCGCTCTCCCTATCCTCTGCGGCCGTAGTGGCAGGCGACGGGGCCACAGATCTGACCCGTCGCAGGGGGACCTAGGGCGTCTAGACACGGGGTCGTCTGACGCCCTTTCGCTGACCTGGTCCCCGAGGAGGTTGCGACACGCCACGTGTCCTGGCGTGTCGCAAACAGAGGAGTGGCACTAGATGCCAAAGGTGATGGGTCCGGAAACGGACAGCCGCGGCGGGTTCGCGGATGTGTGTGTAACGTTCCCGTGTTCCCGCCAATAAGCGGCAGAGGAGGACACCGTGGGGTTTTAGTGGGTCTAGTCCCACATAACCGCTCTGTCTCCCCGTGGCAGGGCGGTATGCGAGTGCATTTCCCCACGAAAAAAAAAAAAAAAAAAAAAAAAAAAAGGGGCACGTGTAGGGAATCGGGGAGTATTCACTTAAAGCGCTACGGATTGATCAATTATCTTCACTACTATATTATTTTCTAAGACATCTCACAGAAGTATGAAATTTACTTAACCGTTCTATATATCGATACCCGATACTACCCCCATCGATTCTATCTGGTTTGTCTTCTATGATTCCACATAAATATCGAATCACGATGGAAAAGGATATTTTTTCAGCTTAGAGAAGGTCGTTCGTCATGACACGATATACCAGTGAAATAATAAAGCTTTTTTGTATTTTCTCGCCTAATGGCTCTGTGATTTTTCGCAAAAATGTTTTCGCGGGTAAATATGTTGCAAACGGGTGGATTAATGTGTGTCGTCTGTCTTTTAGCAGTGGCAGCATTTGCATAGAAATATGTTTTTTATGACTCACCTGACACCTCAATATACGTATTGAGGTGTCAGGTCAGGAGAACTCAACACTGCGAGTGTTGGGTCCTCCTCTACCGAAGTATGCAAAGATGCAACTTGCAATACAGTAAACCCGTCACTGTGAACGTCTCATGTACGAGTGTCAGGTACATTATGTCATGACGTTTTCTACTTCTTCTCCTTTCGTGTAAGTACGTGACCAACTCTTGTGTAGGAGTTTTCAAGCTGCCCGAAGGACTCCGACATGGATTAACGACTAGTACAGCCGGGACCTTTGTCTTAAAGTGTTTTCGGAAGAACAGAATCGCTCAGTTCGAATGCCACTAAATGGTCATTTATCCCAGCCATCCGTAAGTTGTACTGTATATTTTAGAAACGGCGTTGTTTGTCTGAAACAATTCAGATTTATACAGTAGGCTTTCTGATGTCGTTGTTAGAAACAGACGCGACCAAGCTTTAGCGTGTGTTCGTAATTTCAAGACCACTTTGATGCGAAAAAGTGTTTTTGTTTGGCTCCATTAATTTTCAATATGCTACCTCAGTCAGTGAGACTGCTACCATGTTTGCTGTTTAAAAAATACTCATAAAATATAATAACGCTGAAGACTTTGTTTGTTTTAACGTGCTAATCTATAGAACTATGAGTCGGATTTGAAATATTCTTTTTTGTATATGATAGCCACATTCATGAGGAAGGTCAGGCTACCTAGCATTACCCTTAAATTTCTTTAATTTATATGTGGGTGATACCGCGGGGCACAGTTAGTATTTATGTAAATAGAAACACGTAAAAATACATTGCAAGAAAAACCTTGGAGCCCAACATAGAATGAGGCTAATCTGGAATAATGTTTGACAGAAAACATACGATGATTAAGGATGTATACCAGAAAGTGATCAATCACAAATAATTTATGTTCCATTACTCCTGAAAGGGAGATGACGAAAAAATACGCAAATATCTCTGAAGGGAACCAGAAACCAGATTATTTTTAACAAATAATGGAAGTTCATTATGGTCTACTTTCATTTTTATGGCTGGTTTCGCTTATTATTTTGTCTTTGAATACAGAGATGGAATACTTATTTTAATATAATATTAATTCGTTCGTAGAAGGTATAGTATTTCAACCTAAAAAATATTTATTTCTTTAAATCTAGTTTCGTTTGGGCGCGGCAAAATTTAAACGCACCTGTAAATATTTTCGTGCGCCTAAAACATGCGAACGCCTATCACAGCAGATACTTAGGCACAAGTAACTGACTGATAAAAAGATCTATTGTCAAAATAAAACACATTTGTTCGCTTACAAAATTAAAAAAAAAATTATTGAAAGTATGCTCCATCTGCAGCTACAACCTTCGCCCATCGTTCAGGTAGTTTTCGTATTCCTTGCTGGAATAAGTCCTGGTCTTTTGAGCTTATCCAGTTGTCAATCCAAATTTTGATACTTTCACATGAAGTAAACTTTTCTCCAGTAAGGTCTGTCTGCATCGTCCGGAATAGGTGGTAATCCGAAGGAGCTATGTCTGGTGAATATGGCGGGTGGGGTAACACTTCCCAGTCCTGTCCCTCTAAATATCTTTTTACGACTTCTGCGGTATGCGGTTTGGCATTGTCATGCTGAAGAACTAATTTGTTATGTCTATTCACCCATTCTGGTCGTTTTTCTTCTATGGCTCGCTTCAAACGCATTAGTTGTCGTCGGTAAACTTCTCCATTAATAGTTTCAGAGGGTTTGAGCAACTCATAATATACAATACCTTTCTGATCCCACCAAATACAGAGCATGACCTTGGCACAGTGAATATTTATTTTTGGCTGTGATGGGCCTGGTTCGCCTGGTTTCACCCAAGCTTTTTTGCGTTTAGGATTTTCGTAGTGTATCCATTTTTCGTCTCCTGTGACTATCCGATGCAAAAATCCTTTTCTTTGCTGTCTTTGAAGCAGCATTTCACAAATGGTTTTCCGACGTTCCATGTCTCTTTCTTTTAAATCATGTGGAACCCAGTAACCGGCTTTTTGAATCATTCCCATCATTTGTAAACGCTTTGCAACAGTTGAACGATCAACATTTAATGCTGCAGCTAATTCTGATTGAGTTTGGCAAGAATCTTCCGCCAATAATGCTTCCAATTCAGCATCTTCAAATTTTTTTGGTGGTTTTCCATGTTCTTTATCCTCAGTACTAAAATCGTTATTTTGAAATCGTCGAAACCATTCCTTGCAAGTTGTATTAGACGGAGCATGCTCACCATAAATCTCCACAAGCAAACGATAAGTTTCCGCTGCAGTTTTCTTCGCAATAAAATAATGTAATAACACTTCCCGCAAATGACGTTTATCTATACATATAATAAAATCGTAGACTTGCCGTGTCTGTACATTGAATATTTTTACAAAATAATAACTGGGAGACGTTAAGAATAAGTAATAGAACGCAAAAAAACAATTTTTGAAATTTTTGTCTGTTTGTCTGTATGTTTGTGCGCACTTTACGCAAAAACCATAGATAGTTACCAAAATCTAGGTACTAAGAAATGTTAAGCTGAGTCTGGAATAGTGAATAGCGTTTATTTTATCAAAATCGACCCACAAAATCAAAAGTTATTCAATGTTTTATGCAAAATTTTAATTTTTTTACTAAACGTTCTACAAGCGCCTGCCGAGTCCTGCGTTCTTCACTCGGTGTGGCGGTTCGGTGTATTGCAATATGAATATGAGCAGGCGCTTGAAGGCAGATGACAGGTTTAGTCGTAGTTTAGTCTTAGTTTAGGTTAGTTAATTAGGTAATTAGTTTAAAGGTAGTTTAGTTTTTCTTTGTACTTTGAACTGCGAAAGGTTGATGGTAACCAGTATCTTAAATACGAGTACCAAGCTTCCTATCAAACGAGTCATTTAAATACTTGACGGAGACCTACAGTACACTGGAGTAACGCAATGGCTGTATGTCCGGCAGAAAATAGCCGCATATTTACCTATGCGGCTATTTTCTGCCGGACATACGGCATCCTCAGGGTACATCATCATCATCATCATCAGGGGTGAAATTAAATAACCCTTGCGACATTTGTTTTCGATTTTGCTGATATTATCTGTACATTCAGATGCAGCACAGATAATGCAAATGTATCAATATAAATTAGCGGAAGTCTATCAAGGAATATGCAGCTCAACAAAAATAACAAAACATAAATACCATTAATACGCACTAAGCGATTTGAAACTACTTTTGTTGTGCGTTCTGCAAGGGAGTGGAATGCTTTGCCTGAGTCTGTGTTCCCTGACCATTACAATTTGGGAGTCTTCAAGAGTAGAGTGAATAGGTTTCTCCTAGACAAGCGTGCTCCATCGTCGGCCGCATCTTCACTTTCCATCAGGTGAGATGGCGGCCAAACCATGCTATGCTATCTTTTTTTTGTGAGTTAGTTACGTAACGAGCTGAGGGCCCACCTGGTGGTAAGTGGCGACCCACACCCATGACAACAGTAATGCGACTCAGTATAAGATTTGGATCTTAGACTGAGTCGCACTCATCCTGCTGCGACCATCACCCAAGACGGGGATGATACATCTCACGATACAAGCACTACTGCTTGTGTGATTCCAGGTGTGGTGGTAGTACCTCGCCGGACGAACTTGGCACAAGTTCTACTGTTACTTTTTGGTTGCTGCTTTAGCACCACCCAGAGGGCACGTGTAGGGAATCAAAGGGTACACACCTGCGGACGCGAGCAACTAGATCCAATAGATCGGTACGGGGGACTTATTTCTCACTGTATTTAACACTGTTTTGTTACTTCAGGACTTATTTCATATGTGTATGATGATCTAACAACACTGATACAACATTGAGCAGTGTCCCAGGGAATGGCATTGAGTGAATGAATGGCAGGGAATGGGAATGGCATTTTATTAACAGAGAAGTGGAACAATAAGAAGCTTTTTTTTGTCAAGGGGTAAATACTTTGCTTATACCCTACGCCTTGGGGAGGCGTGTATTAATAGCAGTGCTGGGGGAATACACAATAAAACCCCCTTGGAGTTCCTGCTCTACGCCTTCACGCTGGGGCTACGGGTACGGTAGCGGCCGTACCCGGCCGGCCAGAGGCGTTGGTCCTCGCGTATCGGGACCCCAACACGATGTGTACCTCCCTATAGTGTCGTGCCCGGAACACGAAACACGCCAACCTTCGGTGAGGACCTCATCCGTTGGACGGCAGATTCCCCGGATCTACCGCCCGGAAATTCCCGTTAGGTTGGCAGACGGCGCTCATGCGCCTGCCTACGCCGACCCACTCTCCTGCGTCTACCAGAGTGAGGAGATTCTCCCTCCCTTACACTCTCGGCGGCTTCCTTCTGCGAGATTACTTCCTTGCAGAAAGACTGAGCTGCCACCCAAGATCTCCCACTGCCAATCATGGATGAAACCATAGTTGACAGCGAAAGGTTTCCGCCTATAGCCGCGGAACCATAAGACCCTACCAACTATTCCATCGAATGTTTAAATTTCTTGAGTGCATCTGGACTCCCATCATACAATATATATTAAACTAAATGTCGGAGTGCCCATTGCTCTTTTATAAATTTAAGTCTTCCTAAATTATGTTACAGCACCAAATTGAAAGTCAAGAGTTTAGAGAATTCCTCTCATTCCAATCAACCGCCCATTTAGTTTTAAACGCATTCAGTCTCTGGTGAGCCTATGTTCCGCAGTGACCAGAAACAAAGAACAAGAAGAAACTTTTTTGGTATCAGACGTAGAACTAATATTGAGTTGCTTTTTGCATGGTCCGCCATACTTAGCTCTTTCCTGGCTTAGCAATTCAAATAATTTTTATGCGCACGTTCCTGAAATATCCTGAAAAGACGACTTCTATAGTATAGTTTACAGAGAAGCATTATTGTATACATTTGCAATGGTTGCAGTTTCACTTACGTAGTTCATCATCCAATCAAGTCTTTAACCTTCCCAGTTAACAAAACCCAAGTAATATCGTAAGAATCTAACGGAAATAAAGTATTTTGAGATTTAATTATAACATAATTTTAATATAATAGTAACGAACAGACATAATAAGCATCACATTATATTTCTATCCTCTAGGCTAGGATAGATCTAAGTCCACGCGGACGAAGTCGCGGGCACAGCTAGTTTGGAATAAAAACCGACATTTTCGAAAAGGTGAAAACAATTGTTGCTTACACTTCAACCAAATATCATAAAATGCGTTAGATAGCTGACATTCAGTACTATCGAATACAAGTATGGTCATTTATTAGTACACGTAAACAATACTAAAAACGACATCTGTTGAGAAAGGGCGGAGTCATATTCACACACCCAATACATCTTCATCCCTTATTTAGAAGGGATTAAAAAAAATAAAAGTCTAAATCGCCCTACGGAAAAAGTCACAGGAAAGCAAAATACGCAATTTGGATTACTTGAATGATAAATTTTTTTCAAGATATTTTGATTTAAAAACCAAACAATTTTTTTTTATTATTTCTATTATGCCTGTAAGTAGCGGAATGAGCTGAAGGCGGTAAGTGGTTACCCCCGCCCATGACAGCAATCTAACTCAGTATAAGACTCGGGTCTTAGATTGAGTTGTATTTATTCTGCTGCGTAGATCACCCGAGACGGGTATGTATCGTCATGCGTCTTTAAATTCACCGGCATCACCATTCCAAAGGAACACAGTGATCTGTGCACTACTGCTTGGCGGCAGATTCCAAGTACTACACTTGATATAGCCATGCCTCTCTGGACGAACATGGCATAAGTTCTTCTGCGATTTTTAACCGACTTACAGAGGTGGAGGTGGATATGGTCATTTCTATAGATAAGGATTTTTTTATATGTTTTCAGATTGCCTATAGTATTTTATTTAAAATCGGCATTTCTAATTTCAAATAATCATTGGACGGAAAGTTTCTTAACCTAGATGATTTGTAAAGAACATCTAACTTTGCCACGCTTCGATTAGTCGCTAGTTCGTGATCTTTTCAAGGGACTTCAACTGATCGAAGTTGTAACTCGCAATTCAATTTAATGTTTCAGTCTGTATCAGCCTGTAATTTTTCCACTGCAGGGACCCTCTCTAATTGAGAGTGAATGGTAGATGTCAATTAACATCGAACTTTTGGTTCTAAGACATGCCGGTTTCCTCACGATGTTTTCCTTTCGTTTCGAACGTGGTATTGCGCATATCCATTTTTCAAGTGAAAAACTTATTGGTGCACGTGTAGGTTTGCACTAGCGACTTGAATATCTGCGTCTATACCGCTGGGGCACCAAGCTCTTGGTTTTACTTTATCTTTAAGTAAGTACCTATAATTATGACAACGACAATTTTTCTCTTCAGGTTTAGGAATTAATAATACTTAAATGAAAGATCTTCATAACGACTATCACTTTGCGGACCGACTTTATCATAATTTAATTAAGTGTTTTTGTTTGTTTGCGGCCACGTGCCAAGTACAACTCTTCCCTTTGTTAACATTCTTAAAGAAATATTGCAATTTTCATTATTGAGGTCGGGAATAATTAATTATAGCAGTTGCTCGCGTCCGTAGATGTACCCTTTGATTCCCTATACGTACCCCCTGGGTGGTGCTAAAGGAGCAACAGAAAGTTGCAGTCGAACTTGTGTAAAGTCCGTTCGGAGGTACTGCCACCACACCTGGAATCTGTCGCCAAGCAGTAGTGCTCGCATTACTGTGTTCCGGTGGAAGGGTGAGGGTGCCGATACAGACAGATAGGCACATAGCGGTCAAACTTAAAAACACCCCTCTTTTTGTGTCGAAGGTTTAACAGGCGACTAAGTAGTTAGTAACCTTACGTTTAAACAAAGTTTGTCCCAGCTGGCGAGAGAAAACTTGAAAGTTTATGTTGTGTGTCCCCTGAACTAAGATTTCCTGTGTCGTTGTTGTCATGAATGTGTGTAAGATTGTGTATTTGATGTTTAATATTTTTTATATAATTATATTAATATGGTGTTAATATGTATTACGAGTATACGTATATAGTTGCAAAAATACTATGTTAGTTTTTTATCAGTTTTCTCGTTCCCATAGTACAATTTATGCTTAGTTTGGGGCTAGATGGCGAAACGTTCATTAATATTTATCTATTATAAAATAACCTTAAATAACTAATATAAAGCAACAGAAGAAAATACCATATAAATTCAGTTCAAAAGTCTTTCCGGAACCCCAAAACAGGGCCATTTCCTCATTCGGTGATTTCTAAGCTCATTCGTCATTTCATTTCGACGACTCACGGTCCAAATACATTATCCATTGTGGAAAACTGTTTGGATGGAAAAGAATCAAATTGCAAATGGGATGCTTGGTGATTGGGGTATGAATGATTGCTGGGGTATAGACATAATGCGTGTTGAATCGAGCTAATTTGTTATATTACTACTCCGTTTTATGTAAGCAAATGATTATTGAGCGTTTGAAGGATCCCAGATTTACATTAGAATTGAATATGAAATGAGCTATCTTTTTTGTATTTTTGTGTCGCGTAATTGTTTTTATATCACCTGTGACACAGGTAATAATAGTGCAGGGGACACACATAATAAGTAGTCTAGTGCATAGGTGAACAAATAATATAAAATAATAATAATTTATTCTTAAAATTTCACACTCAGCTTTCCCATGCTCAGCTTAGTACTAACACTTTGTTAATGATACAACATTTTATCATTTTTTGTGTACTCAGGCACAGAAAAAAACCTATATAATTATTGAAAAAAAAAATTCTCCTGGAACTTGAACCCATGGCCTACAGCGTAGAAGGCAGGTCAACCGAGCTGTATCTCAGTCAAAAGTAACTTAGAAGCACAACTTTTGACAAGCTATATCGCTTGATTAAACTCCCGATTTTAATAAATTTAATAAACTAAATATAATAAATTTGATTGTCTGGGTAAAACTCGTATATCCGGGTATACCGGGTTTACTCGGGAACTGCGTCAAAATATCGGGAGTCAACAAAACACAAGTCAGGGTAATATCTCGGTAAATCGTATTTATAAGAAAGGTGTTTCAGGCCGAATGTTCATCACATCATGCGATTACATATGTTCACATCGTTTTGAAATACACGATGTCAAAGGGTTTTTACCAGGCTTTGTATGGAAATTCACGCTTATCATTAGCCCTATACTTGTTTTGACTGGACCTCTATTGAGACCTTTTTTTTACGGTATAGAAATAAATTAATTAAAAATAAAAAACAAAATTACAATAAATTTAACAATACTTTTGAAGATTTATGACGTTGCAGATTGCTCCTTAGCTTTCCATATCGTTAAAAAGTTGCTTAATTTCATGTTCATGTTGACTTAAACTAAACTTAAACTAAATGTTTGTTAGTCTAAGTAAATAAAAAAAAAAACATTAGTTTCAAACCTAAAAATAGTAATTAATCGAAAGTTACGCTCTAAGGCTAGTTTCTCAATCGACAACGACATTATTTAACGACGTCAGGCGATTAAATCTAAGCCGAGTGTTTGACACAGATCATTCTCGATTGTCGACAAATGGCAAGTGTCAGCAATCCGGAACGTAAAGGCCTGTCCAGGCATTTCAGTGAAGTTGCGGTGCCGATATTATTGAAAGCCTTAGACAAATTCAAAAGCATTATATTAAATTCGAATACCTGGATGTTTGTGGTGTGTTTCTATGTTTGTCCATGCCATCTATGACTCAGGGAATCGTAATGTAGGGGTATGAGTGTGTAAGCGTTTATTTACTAGCTGTTCCCCACGTGGAATTTACTAATATTTTTGCGTGGAACTATAATTCTTTTTTTCTTTTTCTAAAATAAAAGTAGCCTCAGTACTTCTGACAACATCAGCCTGTGAAAGTCGCGTCAAAATTTGTCCAGCCGTTTCGGAGATTAGCCGGAACAAACACAGAGAGATGAGAGACAGACAGACAGAAAAAGTTTTCATTTTTTATATATTTCCATCCATTTGTATACCGTATATACTTTTTATATTTTATGCGCTTTACCGTATACATTTTGAGAATACACTGACGTATTTTTACGGAGCGGAATCCATGACACGACAAAAATATCGCCATCACAAATTCACGTTCAAGCCGACAGTGACAAGTATAAACGCGTTCATAGAGAATATCTGAACAATTGTCACGGTGGCGGTACTGTAGCGGAACACCACTGAATTGTCTGAATAGGCCTTTAAACCAGAGATCACTGATGACAACCGCTCATCGGGTCAGGCCGGCAGCGATGCAGAATTTACTTGCCTTTTGAATGCAATGCAGTTTGTGCGATTGAATTACACGGGGCTGTGCTTCGCCTGTCAGCTGCGAGTGAGCGTTGATTTTTCGGTTTTGTCCCCGCACACGATATTGAAGAGAATTTTATTTTGAACTAGTTGCTCCCCGCTAATGAACAAGGGTAATTAGTAAACAAAAAATTACATGTATGAATCCATTTGGGCTCTTTCTTTTATGAAACGATAGGTACAATTAGGGACACATGATTCAGGGACAAGTAAAAGCTATATTTTGATTATATTTAGTGAGAAAGAAAATATTGTTAAGAGATCTTTGCTTGTTTGGCAGTTAAAGGTAATTCCCAAAAGTCCAAAACCAAAATTATTTTCACTAATAGGAACCTACATTATGGATGTGTACGGGATAATCTCTGAAACTGATAACACGATACCAAAATTATTTTCACTAATAGGTACCAACATTATGCATGCGTACGGGATAATCTCTGAAATTGATAACACGTTACCAAAATTATTTTTCGTGAAAGTTAGCCGCGGGCGTACCTCTTGTCTGGAAAGAAAATTACATCCAATAAACGCGCGTCAGACAATTCAAGTCACTCTCATTCAGGCAATTTTGTCCGTCCAAAAAAAATTATTCTCATTTTGTATTCGGAGAATTAATTCGGAGAGTTGTTTGGGGCGTTTGCGCCACTCATACATATTTATGAGTGCTATCGTTGACTTATATCGGTCTTTTGACGCCAATATTTTGGGGTCAATTGTTTGATTAGCTTATTTATGGGTTAGAACCTTGCAGAATCCTTGAAGGTTACAAATAGGTTATTTCGAATAAAAATTGCCTTAGAAGAAAATGTGAGATATGAAATATGGTTGTGGGAATAATACACTTTGAGTTATCTAAGCTTTGAATCTCTAAAGGTACTATTATATTCAACAAATAAAATTTTTCGCGCACTTATTTTAAATTAAACAATATTATTAACTCGTCACAACAAGACTTATTTATTTCACATACACCCAATACCCGAGAACAAACTTAAATTTGAATACTGAATACGTTCCCCAAACGGTGATCGAAGCCGGAACTCCTAATTAAATTAAACTAATTTAAAATTATGTGTAATTATGCTGACATCTTAAAAAAAATTCTTGGTATCGTCCAAGAATTCAACAGAAACAAAGTATTCTAACTTTGACTTTCAATGTACTACAATAATTTAAAGTAGAGCTTGCAAATATATCAGCATCTTCAGCTCTGGCATAATCTTGGATCTAATTCAATCTCACCCACAGTTACTCAGTTCCAAAAAACACCTAAAATATAAAAAACACACCGCGCCACATAACTTAAACACCCTACATTATGCTTTATCTTACTCCAGACAAAAACCCTTTACAGTGAACGCAAGCGATAATACTCTTTATTCCAAAGTGTGTAAGGTTGGTTAGGTTAGGTGTACGGAATACCCGGAACCGTAAGTGTGCTTAAAAAACCGCTTTCATTTGTCACCGGCAGATGCAGCCGTTGAGCCAGGGTTTTGGAGAAAAGCGATGAAATTTCTTATGTAAACCGTCGTATTTTCTCCATGATATTGTAAGCTCTTATTCTGTTCTGAAACAACTTATTATTCGAAACGGCTACGTGCCTTGGTAGCCATGCTTCCCCCACGTCCTGCTTTTAAATCCCGTGTTCGAATCTCGCTCGGGGCAAACTTTGTGTGATGGGGAAATTAAATTCTTGGGGCTTGGGTGTTTGCTCATGCTCTAAGATGATCTCAATAAGGTAAATAGTACCCTATTATTACCCTATAGGTGTTTCAGAAAGGTGTGAAATGTGCAAATGTGTGTGAAAATCAGCATTCAAATCAAAAATTTGTTACTATATTTTTTACACTGTATGTTATTTTTTGGGCAGCCCTAATGAGCGGTCACTGACTGCGCTTATCATTCCGCACTCACCCACGCATGCGGTTACATACATCTATCCCCTAGGTTGAATCCCTAATGCTTTTAGGGTTGAACCTCGTCCAAGTTTACGTTAAAGTTTGACTTGTGACAATATCTTGTGACCTAACATGCTGAGGATTGGGAAACCTGGTGGGGTGAGTTCTAGATCAATCTAGGTATGCTCTGTTTAAGTACACCTTTTTTAAACACCTTGTATAGTTTATTGAATGATAATCACGAAGCGCTCGTAGCGAAGCTTACTTAGATGATCTTTACGGATCATTGGGGTTAATTCACTCTCCGTTCGGTCTGTAGTTGGATGGCTGACCGTTGAGTGGATTTGAACTGAGCTCTTCCGTGCTTTGGAGGGCATGTCAAGATGTCGGTCCCGGCTGTACTATTCGATAAGCCATGTTAAACACTCACAAGGAAAGAAGACCAAAGATACACTTTTTCTACTAAGTGGGCGATCGAGCTACGCTCTGTCTTTTATGTAACAAAAATGCGTTTCTACAAGAAATACAATTATATAGGTCAACTTGAACAGCAAAAACATTTTTTTTAACACAAAATTTCATCCAAATCGTTAGAGCCATTTCCAAGATATGCGAAATAAGCAAATAAACAAGAATTGCTCGTTTTAAGTATTTAGATAAGATAGTGTAAGAAAAAGATCGCAGAACACGAACTACATAACTTCTTTGGATTACCCAACAATAGAATCGACACCCGTTAGCCTCTACACGAGTCATCTTGAGAAGCGTAAGATGTTGCCTTGTCGAAAGTTTAGCTGAATTACGTAATATGATACTGGGCGTTTCATGAAATGGATGGATAGGTTACATAGGAAATCGTGTTCTATATCTACCAAAATGAGATTGTTTTGTTACAGGAGACGGCTCCTTGGCTTAATGGTAGTAGCCCTGTCTTCGAAGCGAGAGGTCCCGGGTTCGATTCCCGGCCGGGGCACACTTTGTGTGGTGAGCATGAAGTTTGTTCTCGGGTCTTGGGTGTTTGTCTTGTGTTTCTGTGTTGGTCCATGCCATCTGCGACACAAGGAATCCTAGTGCAGAGGTATGAGTGTGTAAACGTTTAAACGTTTACAGTAATTTAATAAATTAAGAAAATCTTTTATTGTTAACAGAAAAATGGGAATGCCACTAATCATGGTAAAGGTATACTTTGTACTCCAAACCTTTAGCTAAGCTTGGCAGTTTTTCCCTAATTTGACTGACAAACAGTTTGATCGATTGTCTTACTAATTAACTAACTGTATTTAACTATCAGATTACTGGGGATAAATTACCATAGCAACATTATCATCAGTCGAAAAGGTCCAAATATGTTTTGACAGGTGACAATGTTGCCATGGTAATCTATTTCCAGTCGTTGTTGGTTGATAATAGGGTTTGGCTATGTCGTATTACTGTTGTTATGGGGCGAACAAAATCACTTAACATTAGGTAGGTCTTTAGCTGGCCTTGTTACTCTTGTTACATAAAAAATATCTGTCTTTAAGTGTGAAAACCAGCGCAGCACTGATATCTCTCGGTGCTGAGATAGTGACAGTGGCACACCCAACACCGATGCCGTTATGTTTTTTTACTGACTTATTTTGTACTGACTTTTTAATTGAGCTAAATATTTTATTTTCTTTCTTTCCTCTTTCTATACAGTTTCTTTCAAGCTTTCGACTTCACTACTTGATAAGTGGTGAAGTTAAAAGCTTGTAAGAGCGTACGCCCTGTCAGTGGCCCCACCGCAACTACCAGGTGATTGAGCACTGTCCTTTGACACGGACCAGAGGAAAAATTATGCGGTTTTTGCGAATTCCGAGGTAAGTATTATGGATGTGACATTACTTTATGCCTGTGTGATTTTAATGGCACACATTTGCACTGAATTTTGTTTTAAGGTATACATTTTGTTTGTGACTCTATTGTTTATGTTTTCACCCAATTTTCTTTTCACTTCCTTCTGGTTATTGGACTCAGGAAATTAAAAAAAATATATTTTCTGTCAGTAACGTGAGTACCTTTTGAAACCCTGTTCATCGTGGAGAAATTTAGTCGCATATCGCCCTGCCACGAGGAGTATTATTTTCATCTACTAAAACACCACGGTATCCTCCTTTGCTGCTTAGTGGCGGGAACACGGGAACGTTTGCACATACTTCCGCGAACCCGCCACGTTTCCGTTTCCTGGCCCCTCTCTGATGGCATCGTGCGCCACTCTGTTTGCAACACGCCAAGGCAATGGCGTGTCGTAACGGGGACCTGGCCAGCGAAAGGGCGTTAGACGACCCTTTGAGACCCTACAATAATCTAGTTAGTTCTAAAGTAACAACAAAAACTAGCAATAGAACTTTTGGCAAGTTCCTCTTAGTAATTTCTTTAAGTTACACAGATAGTTATTATATATAAATAAAATAGTTTTCCATTAAAAACTTTATGAAAGTAGTAATCTTGTTGCTGTATCTCGAGCTATTATATTATATTTACAAAACTCAATAAAAAAGAAACTCGTAAATATTTTTATTCGCAAACCAAGAAGATTACAGGATTCGACATAAACTTTATTTTTACTCCAACACTCGAAGATCAAAGACTGACTTCCGAAACGATTTGTGCCGTAAATAGCCCCAACTGCATTTTCCTTTAACTGCAGCTAATGGTAGGTAATAAGCATTTGCTTCGAGTCGACGTAGACTGCTTGCGTTGCAAAGTAATCTGACTTTTAAGTTGTTTTATCTGTCTTATTTGTTTCCAACATAGAGACAAATAAAACAACCTAAAAGCCTGTAATGTTCCTACTAAAGGAACACCGGCCTACTCTCGATAATTGAGAGTAAATAGGCTTTGATCTACGGAAGCCCAATCAGGAATGGTAGATGTCGCATATCTTCGAATTTTTGGTTCTAAGACATGCCGGTTTCATCGCGATGGTTTCCTTCACCGTTTCGAGAACGTGGTATAACTTTATTGCGCATACTATTTGTCGTCAATCGTTCTTCAGACAGGCTACCCGCTTAGCAGTGCACTCACATTGCTTTATTCCGATGGAAGGGCGTAGGTGCCGGTAAAATACATCCCTGTCTCGGGTGACGGGCGCGACGGAGTGTGACTTGGGTCTTCGCATGCTTGGATATTAGAGGACCTATTTTATTGCTGTTGTTACGGGTAAAGGTAACCAATTAACATTAATCCGCTCGTTCCTTCACTTTAATAGTATGAAAAAAGGCTTGGGTAATTATTTTTTTACATGTATGTTTATATGTATGGAAAATTGAGAGATATTAAACTTTGCAGCCTACTAACTTAGTGCCGGCATATTACTTATACTGACGTAGCTTAGTTGGTAGAAGCACCTTTGAAGCGCCCTGAATTTGATACCCGGCTGGGACCGACATTATGTGATTAGCGTAAATTTGTTCTCGGGCTCTTGTGTTTCTGTGTTTGTCCATGCCATCTGCTACACAGGAAATCCTAGTACAGATGTATGAGTCAATAAACGTTTAATTTAAATTTAATTACAAAATTACAAGTACCTAATTTCACGCAATCTAAAAGTTGATTTTTGAAAGTCATTAATTAAGAAAGCTTGTGTTACCTTATTATTGAAAGTTTAATTCTTAAAACACCTGTTTCATTACACATGCTTATGAGAACAACAAAGTTTTAAATTAATCACAACACGCATTGGGATTTTCCAAACTTTGACACGCCATTTCGCCGTACTTACGTTTATAAGGCGTTACTTAAGGTTAATTAGAAATACCTTAGCGATTAAAATGACGTTCTAAGATATTATTATATTTTTTTTACTAATCACTGATCTTCTAAAAAATTATTATATTTAGTTCGATATTTAAATTTAAAGTTTAATATTTTTCTTTGCATTGTATATCCACAATATAAAACGTGGCTTACAAGGCTACATTCCTTCTTGGATAAAGAGATGGATCTTTTCTACAGATGTTTTAATATTATATATCTATGCAAAAGGAAAATATACATAACAAAAAATCGATTGCTCAGGTTTAAAGTTGCATTATATGAGATCGTGGTGGCCCAGGGGCATAGACGCCAACTTTCAATCTGAAGGTCGCTGGTTCAAACCCACACGTGCACCAACGAGTTTTTCACTTGAAAAATTTATGTGCGCAATACCACGTTCTCGAAACGGTGACGGATAACATCGTGAGGAAACCGGCATGTCTTAGAACCATAAATTCGAATACATGTGACATCTACCAATCCGGATTGGGCTCCCGTGGTAGATCAGAGCCCATTCAGTCTCAATTATCGAGAGTAGGCCAGTTTCCCAGCAATGGGAACATTAGAGGCTGGTACGGATATGTGTTCAGGCCCTTAGCGAGAGCATACAAAACTTCACTACATTCAATAAAACCTAGTCTAGCTCGCTGTAGATTCACTGCTCCGGTATTACGAAAGTTTGTTCCTTATTGATATAACTAGAATGGAAGCAACAATAGATGTTTGTGTTTGACTCAGATTTATGCTTCAAACCTAGTAAGGCGCCGTATATACTATAATGGTGTCTAGAACTTGAAATGGCGTGATGTGGAGTAACCAATGCGGACAATGGATTATGTAACTAACTATTATATAACTTAACAGAATATTCCACCGTCATATCGACCCCGCCGGCGGGTCGAAGAATTGGTGACATAGTTTTTCAGTAATTTTGATTTAACAACCAAACCATAAAACTGACTTCGATTAAATTTTTATGGGACCATCTAAAGCATTATCCTTTTAAATAAAAGAATAATTTTCCAAATCAGTCAATAAATTAGACGGCTCCGTGGCTTAGTTGGTAGTAGCCCTGCCTTCGAAGCGAGGGGTCCCGGGTTCGATTTCCGGCCGGGGCACCCTTGTGTGGTGAGCATGAAGTTTGTTCTCGGGTCTTGGGTGTTTGTCTTGTGTTTCTGTGTTTGTCTATGCCATCTGTGACACAGGGAATCCTAGTGCAGAGGTATGAGTGTGCAAATGTTTTAAATGTTTAATGACGGAGTACTGAGGTAACAAAAATGTTTTAAATGTTTAATGACGGAGGTAAATGTTTTAAATGTTTAATGACGGACTACTGAGGTGAGGTACTACAGGATGAGCTGAAAGCCCACCTGATGATAAGTGGCTACTTCCGTCGATAACAACAGATATTCGAACTACCCAAGTATAGTCTTCCTACCCAAGTCGCATCCCGTTGCGTTCGTCACCCGAGACGGTATATATAATATAAAACTGGCAATTTTGTGCCCTCGTGCCGGATTCAAACAAGCGACCTTAGAATACACTTAGCACTCACTATGTTCCTCATTTTTAACTTTACCTGCAGAAAAGAGTAGAGATGCAAAATAATGTTATTCATTTCATTATTGGTATGATTATTTATGACTGATAATTTATGTATCTGTTTCAATGTTGAATAATTTAATGTTTACATTTTGTGTTTAAAATAAAATGTACTTACATTTTATTTTTTGGTTACGTATATGACTATTTCCGACCCAATTGTGACATCATTTGTGAATAAATGAAATATTAACATTCAAAACCAAAACGCAATCACAAGATACTGAGTGCGATGTTATGAACCTGGTGTGCTGATGAGTCAGTAATTTCGACTCTATAACTTACAAACTTCCAGAGAGTTCCGTAGAATGTTCTCGAATATTCCATTCCCGCCGATTACCGTCTGCCTTCATTACACGAGCGATAAAGAGCGGATGTCATCGCGTGTATTTGTTTCACCTCCTCATTACAAAGGATGAATTGGCGACTCCACTGAAATGTTCCCAGTGTAAAGTTACATCAATTGAAGACGCGAGATCGAAGGCCGAGATTCGGTAGATGCTTAGAACTACGCACTTTATTAATGCAAAAACTACGATTATAGTAACGGAGTTTGCTGACGGTCTACATATTTAAATATGTGTAAGCCGTCAGCAAATTATGTCTGTAGCGATGCAACTTAAGACTTTCCATACTTCAGTTCAGAAAGACCTGAGTCGTAGGTCGTCTGGAGAAGTATAAGTTATAAGTCGCATCGCTTTGCACCTATCACTCTGAAATGAGGATGTAACATCCCAAGTGCCTGTAATTCCACCTGGTACCCAGAACCTTCCACCGGAACACAGCAACCCATGTTCACCACTTTTTGGTTCTCCAAAAAGTGGTGAACATGGGTTCACAGCTTCACGGTGGGGGCAGGTGTAGTGGTATTACTTAATCCAAGCTATGCTTATCACCGAGATGCAAAAAGTAACCTACTTTATATGTTGACCTAAAAGGTCGAACATAGCCTTATCCTTATAAACGCCATTGATCACTATGTTCAGCTACACACATTTACATTCTTCCAACCACCTGACCTCATAAAATATGCAAAATCCAAACCAGATGGTGCCTACTGTAAAAAAAAAATTATTTTATTCTTCTTAAGTGACTGGACGAGCTGAAGGCTCTTAAAAACAGCAATAAGGTCTAGGTCCTGCGACCTTAGTCTCATCCTGTTGCGCCCATCACCCGAGACAGGTTTTAACGTCTTATGCACCTTTGATTTCAGCACCCACACCCTTCCACAACACAATAACCAGATGTAGACAAACTTGGCGCAAGTTCTACTGAGTTTAGTTAGATTATAGTTCTAATTTTACATCATTTAAACAATGTTCATAAAGCACAGAGTATCGCTCCAACAATTCCTATTATGCAAAACGTGTTGTTGACTCAAGAAGCTTGAGGCGCCAATCTTGATAAAATAAAACTCAAAAGCTCTTATCCTATTCAATATCACGTGATCGACCGAACAACTTCTAAAATGAATGAAAAACCTCCTTTAGATCATATCAAAGTTCTGTTATAAAAACCGTCTTTCAGCATTTTGCTTCGAAGACTGGGAGATAGGGACGAAATGGTTACATTATTTTGTTTTGCTGCTGTCATAAGCGAGCTAAGTGAGTGATTTAAGACTGTTCACTAACAGACAGCTTTTGGGGGGTCCATGTTGCTGCGCCCTTTGAGTACCCATACCCCCAGTAATTTTACCGGCAATAAAACCCTCTTTAACACAGCGTGGCTCTGTACCAGAGTGGTGGTAGATAACTAGGCGTGGTATCAATATTCTCTATCAGAAAACAAATTAGTCGATTCTGTTAACAAACATGTCTCTGGTTTTTGCCCCAAACAATGTTGCTTACAGTTTGATCGGTAGTTATGACCATCTCCAAGTAATAGAGTGAAGAGCTCCAAATATCTAGACTATCCGGTTGCTGTGGCTTACTGCTATGAGCCGTTGATATTATTATTAGTATTATTATTAAAAAAAACACCCTTTTTAGTCCTGAAGGTCAAAAAACCGTAATACAATAGGACATAAGTACCTAGGCTCCTACACAAATTGCATCCCGTTGCGCCTGTCTCCCTAGACGGGGCTGTTCCGTCTCATGCACCTGTGATTTCAACGGCGCTCACAGCCTTCCATAGCACACTATTGACTGATACTGACTGGCTACAGATTACCAGCTCTTGTACCATGCACCTGTGATTTCAACGGCGCTCACATCCTTCCACAGCACACCAATACAAGTGTACCACTGACTGGCTACAGTTTACCAGCTGTTGTATCAATAATTTCCATCAAAAAACGAGTCAGTCGATTCTGTTAAAAAGTGGCAAACTTGTCTCTGGCTCCTGCCCCAAAAAATGTCGCTTATGGACAGTTTGTCGGAAGTTATGACCATCTCCAAGTAATAGAGTGAAGAGCTCCAAATATCGAGAGACTACCTGGCTAATGTGGCTTTCTGCTATCGGCTGTTGATATTAAATGAAATGGGGCCTCGATCAGGTCGGGTATTTTTATAGCCCTTAGTAGAAAGCCTTTTTGCAGTATGTTTCTTTTTATCATGTGGTGTGGAAAATTATTTTCGCCAGCTGGAAATATCGGAAGCAAATGATTCGGATGTTGTAAAGATTTCCTTTTTTTGATACAACGGGAAATCGAATAAATGGCTAATAAAAATGTCTGCGGCCAATTTTATGTATTGATTGATTTGTCGTTGAGGATTATACTACATAATATAGTACATATTTTTATATTTGCTACGGCATAAGTAATATAATTAAATTGTTTGAATTGTTTGATGACAGGATCATGTTCGCGAAAAGTAATGAAATTCCTTCCCAATGGAAGGTCAATAAGGAAGCTTGATCTGGTAGGTAGGTACTATAATTTTTCAATACTTCAATGGAAATGAAAATACATAAACGCCTGCTACATAGACCCAGAAACAGAACGGGATGGAAACTTATCAAACTGTATCGAGAGACTTCTTTCGTATGAGTAACCGGCTAATTCTGGTATCGAAGACTGACATATTGACGTGCCCTCCGAAGCGCAGAAATGCTCATTTCAAATGCTACGGTCACCCATTCAAGTCCTGACTGGGCCGAGAGTTGCTTAACTCAGATGATCTGTAAATAACACGTACCCAAGCTTCACCCGAGCACTTTCAGATACGTTAAACAACAGTGACAAAGAAATTGGAATACAGAAGTATCAAGAAACACGACGCAAATTCACGGAGCATTCGAAATGAGATCGGGAGAGGCAGTGCGTTTTTAATTAACATTTTGTTTTAAACCGTCCAATGTACCTAAGGACTTCCCTACACTAACTCAAACTCAAACTTATTTATTCGACTTATCCTTGAGATAATACACGCTGTTAAGTCAAAATATACAACCAAATTTTATATGTTATTAGTTACCACGTGGTGTTACCCGCAGTTGAAAAGTCAATATGAGACGAGGGGAAACTGACAATACTTGTGAATTTTGGAAATTATAAAAAAAAAATACTTCGTATTCAGCCGTTGAGGCTGAAATTTGTCATGAAGCTGGATTAAAATATAGGCTACTTTTTATCCCGAAAAAAACGAAGTATTTTTTTAGTGATTTACAAAAAGTACACGTACTGTCAGGTATTTTCCCTTTTCTCTAAACAGGAAGTAACAAACATACAGACAAGCTTTGGCATATATAATATTAGTATGAAGAAACGAAAAGAAGTAGCAGTCAAGAACGAACGGTGATTACGGTGTCCATGATTCTCCTCGAAACTCAAACTTTAAACTCAATTAAATGTTCCTGTATGTATTTGAAATTGAATCATAAACTTCAAAGATAGGTTTGAGGGATCTTATTATATAATAGTAACTCTTAGCACGCGTACCTTATCAAAATCCTTTAACCGTAAGTTTAAGGTTAAAATTTAATGATACAAAAATGTTGTTTTGTTTGTTAAAATTATGGAATAACTAACTGCCGCACTGCGGTTTCACCCGCATAGTTCCCGTTCCCGTGGAACATATGAAGATAAAATATAGCATGTTACTCGCTGATAATGAAGCTTTTCATTGGCGAAAGAATTTTTATAATCGGTTCATTGGTTGAGGCGTGAAAGCGTAACAGACAAATAAACTCACTTTTGCATTTATAATATTAGTTAAGATTTATTTCACCTTCTGAATTTGCATGGCGAAGCGTCCTTAGATTACTTGGATGAGTGACAATAATAATAACAAATTAAAGAGCCTCGAACCATCTAAAGAGGCTCTCGCTAGGCGGCTGGATACAGAAGGCGGTACTCTTGGACACGATACGCATCGTCAGGAGGTTCCTCTCTCTGCAGCCCTAGCCACCAACCGCTGGGTCTTACTCCGCGGTCTATATTCGGTATTCTATATTTTTTACTACAATGCTCTTTATTTTATAAATAGTATTAATTTTGTAGTAAAATAAATAAACAATAAGAAATTTAAATGAATAAAGTGTGATAATAATAATGATCAGTGATAATAAAAACCGTAAGTGCGTTTTTGTAGCGTTTTGTGTAGCCGAGCCATTAGTCCGATCTCTCATGGGACAGAGACAAAATAAAAGCGACAAACTTGGCCGTGGTTTCAGACCGATGTAAATGAAACCGTTGTTGCAACTTAATTTTCTTATTAATTTGTCAAGACAGCTTTGCATTCGTTACTTTTATCTGCACCATTTATTTTGAGTCCCTTCATTTAAATATTTATCGCGACTTTTAAATATTCAGTGCTGTATTTACATATGTTCGGGCGGAGGCAATTTTAAGAATTAACAGTCAATTAAGTAGATTAAGAGATAAAAAAATAACGGAAATTTCTTGATATTAATTAAAAATATATATAATATATAACTATTCAGTTATACAATATTTTTACTTATAAAATACTCGGCAAATTCACCGATTTTAATTATTTTTCATAAATATTCGGAGTTTTCATAACAAATATTGCACAATATCAATAGTCATTTCACGTAGGTCCAATTTATGCATGGCTTGTACTATGGGAACCAAATAATTGATATAATATTTTTAATAAAAATAAACTCGTTTTAATTACAGGAATGAACCTAATATGATTAAAATACGTAAGTACATAAATACGTACTAATATCATAACTGCGAAAGTTGTATGTATGTTTGTTATTTATTTACTGATAACTGAATGATCTAATTGGCTGATGAACTGATTTAGCTCATAATCAACACATAATCTACTTTTCATCCCGAAAAAGTATAATTTTTTTAGTGACTTGCAAAAAAATACAAAATCTGTTTTATCCCATCGTCTCACGCCTCTACATCATAACACCGCGGGGTAGATCTAGTATAAAATATTCTTGAATCATATTATTGTATAATATAATATACTCTAATAACATTTTATTTTTCTTACTGAAATATCGAAGCGTAAATCCCTTGACCTGAAACTTAAAGACACGCAAGAGTTCTTCAATAATCTTTGGAAATCTCTAGAGATTCGCCATCTCGCCATATTCCTTTTCACAAAGCCAAGGGTTATGTTTGCTTAAGGATTTAGGAATGCCTTTTAAGGTACCGTACCCAAAAGTAAAAGAAATTCTGGTTGTCTGCTATGCTGACAAGCTGTCTGTATTCTGAGGGTACAAATTACAATATACCACGTTCACGAAACGGCATGTCTATAAACCAAAATTCGATGTCGTGTTACAAATAGGTATAACATAATTATAATTTAATCGGACTTACTTAATTTAACAACTATTTTTGATTCCTATGATTAATAATCCTCGAAAGTATGTTCGGGGCATAATTATGAAAAGATATCTTTGTGCCACTAAGAAGGTAATCACATTGTGTTCTGGTTCAAAGCATATTGAATACGGGAAACTACAGACATCGCAAGTTCTGGCATTTTGCGATAGTACTGGGTCTTCACTTAATTAGAAAGCTCAGGTTACAAAGGTTGGAAGCCACTATCCAATCCAACGTTGGCGTTGCGTGGCGCAACCATCGGCTACCGAGTGAGATATTAAGTTATACTATGTATTTAATCGCTTCCAAGACACAAGCCTTTATATCAGAGGTTTATGTAGAAAACTTAAGCAACTCTTGTACTAAGTTTCCGTTCCAAACACCCAAGACCCGACAACAAACTTTATGCTCAACACAAAAGTTTGAACAAGCTGTAACTGAAACCAGTGTTACGCTTCACATTACGCTTTGTATGGGACACAGAAAAAAAATTATGCTCATCACACAAATGCTTATCCTGGTAGAGAAACAAACTCACAATCCTAGAACAACTACCATTTAAGCTGCAAGGCCAGTCACTGTTATTTCTTGTTACTTTCTCCAAACTTTAATCTAATACCTATTAATCTTTATTCGGTCCACATGGACCAAGGGGTTAGTAAAAAAAAACTTAAGATATAAGGATATTAGTACTTATTAACTGGAACAGATAACGTTTTTTGCGTCATTTTATACATTAAGGCACACTCAAGTTTATTGGAAATAGTGTTAACGATACACGACAAAAATAAATTCATAAGTCAAGCCACAGGTGCTGAAATATTGATATCAGAAAAAATATGCATGAAATGGCGTCTTCATTTATTATTACTTCCTGCCACGCCGTCACAAAATAATTCTCAGATCTCCCTCGTCGAAACCTTCCCCTAAATCCCCGTCAAGTTAATCGGGAAAGAAAATTCATGCCGTCACAAACACTCTACTGTCACTGGGAATCTTGGAGACCAATCACGCTATTATGAAAACGCTGAAATGAAAGTTCCGATTTTATGGTTCCGCGCCAGAAGGTCAAACGAATCCTTATTACTAACTTCATTTGTACAATCCTCGCGTAAAATGGCTGTATCTTTTGATTATCATTTAAGAGTATTTAAAGCCTCTAAGAAATTTATGCAAATAAATTAAAGTATCTGTTTGTAATGTCAAAATAACAGCTTTTACTAAGGTAGATAAGATACGCTTAAAAAACAGTTTTCAAAACTTTTTTGTCTGTCCGTCTGTCTGTTTTTTTATACCGGCTAATCTCGGAAACGACAGGACTGATATTGACGGGATTTTCACTGCCAGATAACTAAGCAGTAACTTAGCTTTTTTAATATTATAATAGAAAAAAAATAGGGTAACGTACAAAAAACTCGTTTAATTTCACGCGAACGATTTAAAATTCAGTTTCGATTCAGTTAAATGTGAATTAACACCTAAAGTAAATACAAGAATTGACGTCCTGTTAACTGAATTTAACGACGGGCCATCCAACTCATTAATCTAGTCCCTTTATGTCTCTTTTTGTAGACATCTATTAATTTGTCCTGTCTGTTTTTAATACGGTCTGGTGAATCAGGTTTTTTTATACTCCTAATGTGACGGGCCGAGGTCAATGCCCACTTGATGGTAAATGGTTACCAGAAATACTACCTAGGTCCTCCGAACGAAGTCGCATCCCGTCTGAGTGGATGTAACCTCTGATGCACCTGCGGTTTCACCGGCGCCCACCGGTACACACTTGGGCTAACTTGGCACAAGTTCTACAGATACTTTTAGTTGGTACCACTTAAAGGGTACGTGTAGGAATACTAAAGCATTTTCACCTAGGAACGCGAGGAACTGGATCCTCCAACATGAAATGTAAGACAATAGTGTACAACAACATCTTATTTCTGGGCCGGTATGATATGACATAACAGTAAACAATTATTATCGGGTGTTTGTTTTGTGTCTCTGTACATGTCATCTGCAATACAGGAAATACGGATGCAATCCATACCATATGCTGGGGTATTAGTGTGTAAACGATGATTTTATTTATTTGCAGTTTTTAGTTTGGATTTTTGTGTTGAACTATTATTTCACACTTTACTCGTTTTTTTATATATTACGAGCTTAAATGAACTAAAAAGCGATGATTTTCAGCCAAAAACCTTGGAATCAAGCCTTACTTTTATTTGTTAATATGCCTACCTATCCGAAAATGCTGCGCAAAA
Source organism: Aplocera efformata (assembly GCA_921293045.1). Classification (NCBI taxonomy): domain Eukaryota; kingdom Metazoa; phylum Arthropoda; class Insecta; order Lepidoptera; family Geometridae; genus Aplocera; species Aplocera efformata. The sequence continues at coordinate 4,548,924 of OV121061.1, forward strand.
CACCCCTCACGTACGGAAGTAAAGATTTATGATCCCCCATTTATCCGAACAATCCTCGAGGATGTGTGGGTACTTACGGTAATCCATCTGAGATAAAGTATGATTCTTGCATCTTTGTTTCTAATTAATCATGGTTGCTTTGGTTTGGATTTTCGGCCTATTTTGTTGAAGAAGCTGGTTAAGTCACATTGTTGAAATATCTCCGTCTTAGAGTGACGTGTACAATACAATGGGAATTGAGTCTTCTCATGACTCAATTCACATTGTAAGAGGTAGATCTGACTTGAATATTTTTTGTTTATCGGCGGCGGTAACCACTTAACATCTAGTGGGCCGTCTCATCCCAACACTAGTAAAAAGGTATTTTCCCTGTCATCACTCTGTGCTCATTAGCAGAAGCTTGAGTTCGTTGTGGAAATAAAACCTACGGTATGATCGACAGATCATAATGCTAACATTACTATTATTTTTAGCTATCGATATTATTTGAATTCATCAGCATTCCACAGTAATGAAACTACAAAATTACCTTATATGAAGCCAGAAGTATGGTTACAGAAACTAATCATATTGGATATCTTCAAAGGTTAAACGTAGAATATTTCTTACCTTTGACCTCTTGGAACGGTTTTTTTTATGAAAACCTTTATATGGTCCTGTAGTTTAGTTGGCAGCAGCCTGCCTGCGAAGCAAGATCTCCCGGGTTCGATTATCGGCCGAGCACGTTGCTGCTTCTGTGTTGTCCATGCCACCTATGACTAAGTTGTATTATTGTTAGTGAAAAAATACGAATAATCAATAAGATTATTTCAACATACAATTCAGCAAACACCGCAAGTTTGGCAAGATGGCAGTTGAATAATGAAATACATTGTCATCTTGAACTCCCACGTGGTATTAATGCAGAACAACCAAAGTTTCTAAATAGCAGGGCTCATAACCGGTTCTGGAATAACGTTAGTTTCGGTTATATACCGCATAACTTTCTTACAATTACCGCGTTGTGAAAATACGCGGAACTAAACCATAACGATATTGGTTACCGGTTATTGTTTACCGGTTATTAGTGAAAGGTTTTCATACCCAAATTAATAGGTTTAACAAGTTTTAAACCAGTTTATATACCGTTATCTATTATAAACCGGTTAAGCAAACAACTGAAACAAGTAACAATTTTCTTTTAGTGTTGGGTTTAATGACTGAAATTGGTTAAAAGTTTAACTGGTTTCCAAACCCTGTTTTAAATGGAAGCTTGCTAATGTAGTTAAATGTATAACTCTTAAAATGAATTGAGGAGTTATACATTTAACTACATTAACTTTACAGTCCAAACGCATATTTTTCAGTTAAAATGTACCTGAAAATATGCCTTTGAGAAACCCCGCTCAGTCTTCTTATTTTTGTTTGAGTAAGTGGCCAAGTCTGCTGTCAGAGTTTTCAAGCTACCCGTAAGCCTCCAACACGGCTTATCGACTAGCATAGCCGGAACTGACACCTTGACGAGCCCTCCAGAACACTGAAGCTCCTAGTTTAAATTCCACTAAATGGTCACCTATCCAAGTAATGACCGGTCGGAGAGTTCCTTTACTTATCTGACCTGTAAAGTACTAGTAAAGTCTAATCAAGCCTTGCGATGAGCACTTTGAACCCCGATTAATATCTATTAAAAATAAGTATTATAGTTTCTCAGTTACGCAATGCCATTCAATGTAGAATGTCAGCATTTTGGGCAACGCTGCTAATTTATTGAATTATTGATTGAATTGTGCCCAAAACACTAAAGGCGTTACCCTGCTGGATAGTGACGCATAATCTGTGAACCAGGAAAGTTCCAGCTCGTAGGACCACTCTGAAAGTTTGAACAATCATTATTTTACCTACCAAATTATAAATTTGATTGGATGATCACTCATTGTCTTCTTTGCTATTATGTAAGTACTTAACTAGCAAGACAAAAAATTTAAACCGTACCGTACCAGCCTCTAATATTCTCACTGTAGGGACACCGGCCTACTCTCGATAATTGAGGGTGAATGGGCTCTTCTGATCTACCACGGAAGCCCAACCCGGATTGGTAGATGTCACATGTCATCGAATTTTTGGTTCTAAGAATTTTTGGTTCTTCACCGTTTCGAGAGCGTGGTATATAAATTTAAAATAATTTTTTCAAGTGAAAAAACTCATTAATTCACGTGTGGGTTTGAACCAGCGACCTTTAGATTGAAAATCAGCGTTTTTGCCCCTGGGCCACCGTAATTCACGCTAATTCGCGTTAATTTTAAACATATGGCAAGTTTTAACATACATCTCATGAAATAGGTCAATCATGGTTCGCTTTTATAAAATTTATTGAATTGTGAGGAGCTGAGAATATTGCTCTCCTGATATTTAGGTCAAAAGGGCGCGATATATTGAAACGTTACAGCTGAGTGGGAGAAAAGACAAGTAGATTTCTAATCCTTCGATATTTGATCCCAATTTCCAACCTCCATCAAAATTGAAATTATAGAAAATCAACTATTTTAGTTTGATCAAGATTGTAAGAAAACTGTAAACATAAAAAATACTAAGAATTTAACGCAACAAAAAATTACGTTACTCATTATTTCATCAAGTTTTTATAGAACCATCTCGGATCTCTTTAACAGATACACGCTATCACATGTAAAAATTTCAACTTGATCAAATTTAGCGAAACAAAAAATTACGTTACATTATTTCATCAAGTTTCTATAGCCATCCCTGATCTCTCCGACGGATACACGCTAGCACTTGAAAAAAAAAATAACCAACTGAATCATTATAATTATTAATGCGTTACAAACAAAAAAAATATTTTAAACAGAAAAGAAATCTCTTTATTATGAAAATTCTTATTCGGTTAAAAGAAAGGATTTATAGGCCAAAAAATTTGTTTCTTTCTCGCGAAAATAACGAGCAATTTTCAATTTTGTTTTCGAGCGTACATCTCGTAATGCCCATTGAGTTCTGCCAATTAATAGGTAACTTCACTTTTTACCAAAATCCCCATTAGCCATTCTGTAGCGAAAAATGACCAATTAGGGACTTAAAAAAAATAGCATTTCGGGGATGGAAGTTTCAAACAATTTAGTTTATATTTCAATGATTCCTCTTATCTCAGACTAAACATTCAAATAGACAAAGTTCGACAATAGCGTATGACCGTTTCTATCATTGGTGCATTCTTGGATTTAATCAGCGACTTTCACATTTAAAGGTTTTTGAGGTGCTCGTGGTGACGTTTACCAAGAAGTTACCAAGTATCTCAGTTAAACAACTCTCCGCTCAATCATTAGTAAGATGGGTGACCGTTAGTGCCATTTGAACTGAGTGTTTCCATGCTTTGGAGGGCACGTTAAGGTTTTGTATTAACTATAATCAATGAACCATATCGAAGGCCTTCGCGCAGTTCAAAAACTCTGTCACCATAACTGGCCATGATACAATATAAAAAAAAAACGATTTTTTTTCGCGAATTGATTTAGTAAACTTGACCTAAAGGTGAAACGATCACAATAGACAATTCCGGTCGCTAACCCCATCGCAAACAGCGATGCGTCAGCAATTGGGTATTTTGTCTCTTTTACGAGCCACACAGGACCCTGGTTCGATCTCCGATATTTCTCTGATGGTCTTATATTGCGATTGTACGTTTTATGCTACCCCTTGGGTCAATGGTTTAAATTATGAATTTCATTTGAATTATAGAGTTTTATTACCAGAATACTGGCCGGACCAGAATAGTTTTACCGGGCAAAGAGTTCTATTATTCACAAAATATGGTTGTATGCGCAATGAAAATGTTGGGTTACATAAATAAATATTCATGCACATTTTACACAGCGCAATATAGTTTGAAACTAATTAAAGCCCGTAGTAAAGGAACTAGATTACTGATAGAATACTTATATAGTACTTTTTGTAAGTAGATACTTTTTATAATACATGTTAACACCGTGTTAAGATGGGGATTTTGTTTTCAGTACGTCCTCAGAAGTACTACCAACATACGTGGTAATCCAAATAGAGCACCGACATTGCTTATGTTCGGCGGTAACAACTTGACTTCAGGTGCACGCCATTACAAATTACCAATTAATTAATTTACAAGTAAGTATGGTATTCTTGTTGAGATTGTATTTACTTCGTAGAGCTTACTACGAAGCTACGCCGCTACGAAGCTACGGCGCTACGAAGCTTTGGCGCTACGACACTATGCTACGCCTTCCCACCGTGAGTTTTCTGTTCAACTATTTAGGTTAAAAATTGTGTTTTCTCTAGTTCTTTGCGTTCGTTTAGTTAAAGTTAGTTCACAAATCAAAGCGCACGTACCAGAGTTAGTAGATAAAGCACTATTACTTGGTCCCGGAACTCATACGTGTCTTATTACGGCGATGCAGTTTCTTCGATGTAATAATTCTTTTGAACTACCTTTGCTTTAGAACATTGGTTAGAAAATCGTTCTTACTGTTATATAAAAGTTTGAAAGTATTATGCCCAAAATATTATGAAATTGATAAGCATTTTTAAATAAATCTCTTGTTAACAGTAGCTTTTTTGGTTATTAAATGTACGCTAAATGTTTTTCCATGAACTCAGATATTGTTCATTAAGAAATGCAAATCATTATTTTTAAATGTAATAGGTGTGTGAATATGACTCCGCCCCTTTTTGTCAAAATAAAACACATTTGTTCGCTTACAAAATTAAAAAAAAAATTATTGAAAGTATGCTCCATCTGCAGCTACAACCTTCGCCCATCGTTCAGGTAGTTTTCGTATTCCTTGCTGGAAGAAGTCCTGGTCTTTTGAGCTTATCCAGTTGTCAATCCAAATTTTGTTACTTTCACATGAAGTAAACTTTTCTCCAGTAAGGTCTGTCTGCATCGTCCGGAATAGGTGGTAATCCGAAGGAGCTATGTCTGGTGAATATGGCGGGTGGGGTAACACTTCCCAGTCCTGTCCCTCTAAATATCTTTTTACGACTTCTGCGGTATGCGGTTTGGCATTGTCATGCTGAAGAACTAATTTGTTATGTCTATTCACCCATTCTGGTCGTTTTTCTTCTATGGCTCGCTTCAAACGCATTAGTTGTCGTCGGTAAACTTCTCCATTAATAGTTTCAGAGGGTTTGAGCAACTCATAATATACAATACCTTTCTGATCCCACCAAATACAGAGCATGACCTTGGCACAGTGAATATTTATTTTTGGCTGTGATGGGCCTGGTTCGCCTGGTTTCACCCAAGCTTTTTTGCGTTTAGGATTTTCGTAGTGTATCCATTTTTCGTCTCCTGTGACTATCCGATGCAAAAATCCTTGTCTTTGCTGTCTTTGAAGCAGCATTTCACAAATGGTTTTCCGACGTTCCATGTCTCTTTCTTTTAAATCATGTGGAACCCAGTCACCGGCTTTTTGAATCATTCCCATCATTTGTAAACGCTTTGCAACAGTTGAACGATCAACATTTAATGCTGCAGCTAATTCTGATTGAGTTTGGCAAGAATCTTCCGCCAATAATGCTTCCAATTCAGCATCTTCAAATTTTTTTGGTGGTTTTCCATGTTCTTTATCCTCAGTACTAAAATCGTTATTTTGAAATCGTCGAAACCATTCCTTGCAAGTTGTATTAGACGGAGCATGCTCACCATAAATCTCCACAAGCAAACGATAAGTTTCCGCTGCAGTTTTCTTCGCAATAAAATAATGTAATAACACTTCCCGCAAATGACGTTTATTTGGAATAAAAACCGACATTTTTGAAAAGGTGAAAACAATTGTTGCTTACACTTCAACCAAATATCATAAAATGCGTTAGATAGCTGACATTCAGTACTATCGAATACAAGTATGGTCATTTATTAGTACACGTAAACAATACTAAAAACGACATCTGTTGAGAAAGGGCGGAGTCATATTCACACACCCAATACTTTATTGGGATTTAAACTGGTGTAGGTAAATAAAAACATGGCAGGCAAAACTATTGCGAACTGAGCTGTGATGTCAGTTATTAGAAGCTGGTAAAGGTGTGGTCTACAATCTAGGTCTATGTATAAAACATGTCTATTCATTTTAACTTCAACGGTCTATGGTAAAATGTTCATACAACTTTCAATGAAATAACTAAACTAAGAACAAAGGTCATATTTAAACAAAACTTATAAGTAAATACGTAGGTTATAATAGAATCATAAAGTCGTGCAACACGTCCATTGGGGGAAATTCTATTTAGAATAATCTCGTACACGAGTAAGACGATGATCGAAAAGTAGCATAATGATTTGAGCAGCAGTAGCATAGTGACTAAAATAAACAATCTTTTTCATATTAAGGTCATGCTATATGCATAGCTATATGCTAAAGCATGACCTATCATTACTTTAGCAAGTGACAGGTTCAAAAAATTTAAAAATACTTGTTTGAATTTTTGCCCGCAGGTTGCCACACCATTCAAAAAAAAGAAACATTCAATTCAAATCATTCCAAAAGAAAAAGTCACACGAAAACAAAATACGCAATTTCGTTACTTAGATGAAATATTATTTCCAGTTATTTTAATTTAACAACTATTTAACCGACTCAGATTAAATTTTTATAGGTTCAATCTGAAATATCTTTCAAAAAAATGATTTTTTTTCCAAATCCGATTTTAAATGACGGATATTGAGATAACAAACATAAAAAGTTATAACCGCCAACGAAAGTTGGTCGAATATAGCTGTTTGAAAGGTAATAATCATAATAATGGTAATAATAATAATAATCAAATATTTCATACATTATAGTGTGCTTTCCCAAGCTTATTCAGTCATTCGTTTTTAGTATTTATGTAATAACAAAATTACATAATACTAAGAGATTTGGCGAATCTTAATTTTGTGACATGAGATTTATCGGTGAACAACAAGATTAATCGCTACTCGTGAAAGTCCATCTCCAAGTGTCAAATAAAACACGTAAACTTTTTATCGCGACTCAAAAGTTTTATTAATTACTTGTAATTGTGGAACTTGATAGAATTAACCATTTTAATGTTGCGTCTTTGTTAATAATTGGACACAACTATATACATTTTGCTTTCTTTCTATCCTTACTTTAAATATTACTATTATTTACGAAGGTCTCTTAATTTTTTTAAAGATTGATAAAATCATCTCTATCATTAATTATAACCTAGATAAAAATACCAGTCATATTTTGCATTACTATCTACAAAAATACTGACCAAAACATGATATATTTTTAAATGGAGACATAATTTTGAGTATACTTCTGATAGCCGAAATTCTCAAGGCATCAAAAGAAAACGACAAGTTTAAAAAATGTCATGCGATAGTTAGTAAAAGTCATCTCGTATGCGACATTTACCTATTAATACGCCAGTACATGTAAGGGATTATGGCGGGAAGTGTACATGCAGTGTTGGGAGTTTTAGAATTAAGTGGCATGTGTTTTGTTAGTGGACCTAGCACGAGTTTAAATAGGACAAAATGTAGGTTAAACTTCATTTAACTGCAATTTAGTACCTCAAGTCCAACCTCTACAGCTTGTAGGCAGACAATGTTGTAAATAATGGTGAGCATTTGAGGTTTAAAGGAATTTATTACCAAGTCATCGACCATATATTATAAAGTCTGTCTGTCATACATTTCAAGTATGCATAGATTAACAATCGCCAAACTTAGTTATAAGAACGCGGGGTCTTATGAATAGATTTGTTTGTTACACAATTGACGTTCCCATGATTTTTTCAACAATTCAACGAGTAGATTGTTTACTTTGACATATAAATAAATATGGCTTTATTTATATGGAAATACCTTCGGTGCTAGTTAAAAACTATGTAACGGCAAAGTAATAAAAATAATATTAATAAAATAATTTAAAAAATAACTAAAGTTGTAACCGACCGAGGTAACGATTTCACGTATCAATAGTAATTTTCTACCCGGAAGAGTTAGGCGACATAAACAAAACACAATCCTTAACCCTTAAAACAGGTTGGATAAGTAATTTCGTAGGAAACCCCCAAATATGTATCCTGGGACTGTCCCTTCCTCATAAATACAATTCTGTAATATACGTGACTTAAGCTAGGGGTTTGCATTCCGCCAAACAAACTTCAACATTAAAAAGGGAGGGTCACGGTTGATTTTGCCGTGTTTGGTATGAAAGAACCAACGCATGGGGCAAAGCTTAAGTAATAATGTTCTCACATTATTCTTGTTACTACCGTTGTTCTAAATTAATTTTTATGGGACAGCAGGATGAGAACTCCTACTTGATTGTGGATTATGATGTATACAATGTATTTGTTTCAAGGGAAACAAAAGCGGGGTAATTTTAAAACCGGAGATTTATCATCATATTAACATTATAAATCCGAATGTTAAACCATGCAAATATCACACACCACCATCTACCTCTAACTATGCATAGCTTGTACTATAGGAACTTAATAACTAAGAGAATACTTTATATTTACTAATTATACTACTTACTAATTACTACAGATTATTTGATTGGATTACAATACATAGAATTTTTTTATTAGTAACTACTTACTAATTCAATTTTTCTATGTTTGTTACAGCAATTCTCAGTAATTAATTGATTCCAATCAATTAATCCTTATAATAGCAATACAACTCAAATCTCTACCAATGTATGAAACCAAAGTCGAATCTTGTTGAGTCCGTCATTAAGAGGGATTGTCTTATGTCCCTGTCATTTAATGGGCACGATCGGGAACTCAGTCATGATAATATGTCAGACTACTGCTGAAAATCCTCTTCCATTATGATCACAATTTTATTTTGTATGTTTCTTAAGCTACTCGCATATTCCACCCATTGTGAAGCAATACAGAACTGTTAGAAATACGGATTCCTTAACCGTAAACGCGAAAAAAAGGATGAATGATTTTTTTTATTATGTCAAAGTCTATTATTAAATCAATAAATTGTTAAATTTATTTTTCGTCACGCTTACCCTAATATTATTATTAATTCATTCAACCCATCGTTATAAATTTATAAATATCCCAAAATTAAATCTCAATAAACACAGGCTGACGTCAAACAGGATAAAAGTTTTAATGTAGGTAACTTTCTGTCAGTTTGTCAGTTGTCAGATTCAAACATACAAGGGTTGAAATCCAGGAATAAATAACAAAGCATTACGTTGTAGCTACAATACGTTGTCGAATCAGATGTTTTTGCACGGCGAAAAACAAACCAAGCAGTGGAGTCAAATTAATCGTTTACTCCAATCTACATCGGAGCCCTCATAACTTAACTTTATCTAGGACAAACTGAAAATATGACTGCAATCGATCTTCATAAAATGCAGACGATTTTAAATTGGTGTAGATTCGTCCACGTCTTCCTAAAGAATCGAATATCCTTCCTCATTTTGACAATAATGCATTGTTAAGTTCCTTAGAATAATAACAGTTAAAAATCAAACGACGTAAAATTGACATAAATCGCGTATGTTTTATTGCGTTACCTAAGTTGTTAGAGCAACACACATCTTATATAACAAACCCACAAATTTTACATGCATAATTTGACTTTCATCGAGTAAGAAACTCGATGAAAGTCAAATAGTAATAGACATAATTAATAATAATTAATATATACATAATTAATAGACCTGACTTGGGCTATTCTATTTCCATTATATTCAATTAAATTAAAAACAACTCAAAAAGTTAAAATGTAACAATGTAAAGCTTCCTTGAACAATTAATGATTTCTTTATTTAACGAGAACATAACTTATTTGAAAGTATTGTAATCTAATATTTTGAAACACTAGCGACTCGCATCTGCTTTGCGAGGGTCCCATACAAAATAACATCGGTGTGCACCGGGAACAATTTCTGTGGAACAGGCTGTCATATCTCGCCACCACTTTCATCGCATAGAAAAAACCTTTTAACATAGACCAGTTTAGGCTAGGTTTACTTTAGTTTTTGTGTACGGGAACTGCCAACAAACAGCGAGTGTGACTTGAGACGTCTAAGCGGGCGTCTCAGTACCCCACCCAAGTCTGAATATTTTTGACGTTCCACGCGGTCAAACGTTCCAAGTTACAGTTCAAGTTATATAGAAACATTTATGTACCCAAGAACAATCGCTAGAGGTAATTTATTGGCCCATACAAAATTCAGCTGCGTCGTCATTCGACTGAGAACGCTACAAAACTAGTCACAAAAGGAGTCTACTCAGACTCATTAATCGTTCACGTTTTACGCATGAGCCGGTGACGCAGCGTTTGGCGCTGCATTACCAGCTAACGGAAAACTGCTGTGAATGATCTAATAAACTTGAATTTGATGTACACACGTGAACATTATCATCATGTTCTCATAAAATGTGATGATCGTAATGTAAACACTAGGGATAAAAATAAACTCGCACGGTCTTATTACAAAACGAGGACTAACTTTAGTTATAGGTTTAAACCAACAATATCCACGTAATATTGGTGATTTAAACCTAGTCTAAAGTTAGTCCACGTTTTGTAATAACACCGGCTGTGCTTTAATATGGTCAGCAATAATTTTAGTGGTTAATGTGTTCGCTTTTTTAACAAAATCACGAGTAAAATACAATTACTAGCAATAAATAAGTTATAAACTTTTATCAAAAGTAACCTTATTTTAACAATTATAAAATATCAGATTACCTGATAAGCTTGGGAATGATTTTGCTCCACTTTTGACGTAGAACCGAATTCGAGAATATGTAATACAGAGGCGTTTTTGTCTGTTTCTTCCCCTCGTGTTGGTCGATTGGTAAACTTATCAAATACCACGTGTGTGTAAAATTTGACATGTCTAAACGATATTTGATATCTAAAGGTTTAAATAAGTTTGAGTTTAATAGAGTTCAGAACAAGACCCGCATACGCCGTCGACCCCCGCCACGCTCGCTGTGTTTTTAGCTTAGAAATACAACTGCGCTACGTTACGTCGCTTACTCTGCACCAGTTTAAATTGTCACTTAAAAACGCTGCTCGTTCAACACTGTGACCGTAGAAATGTCATGTTCTTGCGAGAACATCTTATTTCAGCTCCAACGCGGTGTCTCTAAGAATCTTTCGCCATTTTCCACCCGATATTTGAACTTTTTTAAAATATCCTAGGGATATGCATGAGGAAATAGTAAAATGTCTCCACGGTTTGAGTCACACTCGGATAATTTTCAATGAAATATGTGAACATAGAATTTGATTTTTAGTTTCATATCCGAAGAGTAATGGACAGACAGATTCATAATAGGAATTCTTTCACTGTTACATTCTGTATATCCTACCCTTTTAAGGGCTATATCATTAAGTTGTAAGCGGTAGCGGGCTAAAATTTTGCTGCATACACCTAAAAATACAATAACTGGTGCAGTGGTGCGAGTTTGAATCGCACTTAGCCTATTTTGGCAGTCTAACAGAACTAATGACGATATTCTTCAAAAGTTACGTACGTACGATTACATACATTTAAAACGTTTCAATATATTTTAATTATTCATAAATTAATTTTAAATCCTAAATTCCGAAATCATTACAATATTTTTAATTATTCATAGATCATTTCAAATCCTAAATTTTCATTCTTAAATCCTGAAAAGCTTTTCATATGAAGATGCGTAGCGAGGCATTACTGTCTACTTGTGGAAGTATGAACTGAATAGTAAAATTTGCACACAGCAATTTCCCGCCAACACCGGAAGTATCTGCGACCTGCGTTGCTGCCATTTTGCGCAAGATGACAAGGATGGCAATCGCATTGTTAGCTTCAAAAATTTTGAACTTCTACTAGTGTTTTATCCCAAATGCACTAATTTAATTGAACAACATAACCCAGACTTGTTGCTCGCGTCTGTAGGTGTGTACCCTTTGACTCCCTACACGTACCCCCTTGTTGGTGCTAAAGGAGCAACCAAAAATAGCAGTAGAACTTGAGCCAAGTTCGTCCGGAGAGGTACTGCCACCACACCTGGAATCTGCCGCCAAGCAGTAGTGCTTGCATTACTGTGTTCCGGTGGGAGGTCATAGGCGGGAGGCCCTCAGCTCGTTCCGTTACAAGATGTAAAATAAAAAAAAAGACCGGGCTCACGCCACTCGAACGTTTCGTCGATGTGCTAGAAAGAAACAGGACGCAGACACCGTCTTTCTATTTCATTCTAGCAACGAAATATAATTTCTATACAATATTTAATTTCTATACAATGGTAGGACTTGGACGCTATAGGCTTATTCAATGAAAGTCTGTCTAAAGAACTCTTATTCCCTTTAAAATTGAACTTATTTATTCCTTTAGATCTCATTATTATCTTATTGTCGTTCATACATAACTTGTACTTTGGGAACCTTACTTACTTATTATTTATTATTTATTTGCAAGCTACACCCGAACACAGAACCAATCCAAATATTCGCTACACAATTATTTGCCCTGCGTGGGAATCTAATATACCTCACTACCTACAGCGCAGAAGGCAGACTTACTACCTGTATTTGTTAAGATTAGATTATGTATGTTTCAACACAAGCCGACCAATTTTAAGTTAACATTAAAATGTGCCACTCCAAAGGCTATACGTGTATCTAAGGTAACTAAGGTAACTTACTTCGCAGAACAAACGATCTAAGTCAAACTACTCATATCAAATACAAACATCCCTTCAACCTAAGCCTTCATGAGTCCATATGAGCCTAAAGTCAGGTAATGGGCTACTTCAATGCAAAAACGAGGGACGTACTTGAATTTTAAGTGGTCACAGATTCTTTAAAGCAGCTGCTTCACTCGATACATCTATGGAAACTTGTCATACTAATATTATTAATACAGAAGTTTGCATGGATTGTTTGTTACTCAATCACACCAGAACGGCTGAACGGATAAAATCGGGGACAGAGATAGACTATAGTCTAGAATAGCACATAGGTTAACACCGCGGGGCGCAACTACATAGTTTTATATACTAGTATTACATATGCGAGAGTTTGTCTGTTTGTATGTGTGTGACTCCTTTTTTATCTCAGCGGATTAACGGTTTTCCGTTCGCCTCAAAAATGTTTGTTCTGAAATCGAAACCTCTGGCGTTATCTCAGTTTGTAACTGTACCTCTGTGCATAAGGCAAAGGTACAGTTACAAACTGAGCTGTTTGGGTGGTTGGTTGGCCCTGGCCTTTGTTTTCTTGATTTGGAAATCTTATCGTGGAGGAGCACATTTGAACCAATGAGGAATAAATGTAATGTATGTGCATGATGTAGACTTTATATGGATTTGATGAGTTTTTGGGCGTTATTCGGGGGAACCGATTCGAAGGTTGAATGTATGAGTTTGTTGGCTTATTATAAAACTTAAAAAAAAAAAAAAAAATTTGATGATTATTTTATTTTCTTTTATAGAAAACTCTCTAGAACACTTACAAAGAAATCTTAATTAAAACAATTAAGTTTTTTTACTCTACTTTTAAAGCGGTCACTTGTAGCTTATTAGATTTAAGGTTATAATACAATTTAGTAAAATCGTCTTTAATCTACTTTAGTCCAATCTCTATGGGGCGACTCAAGTCGCAATATATTGCGCCCACCACTTCGACTGATAAACGTAAATAGATCTCATGTTTCATTTACCAACCCCCTTCCAAAACGCAGGATAAAAACTTACCAAACTTAGCACAAGTTTCAAGACCAATTTGGATGTATCTTTTATTAAAATGGTATATTGTAAAATTATATTATTGTAAACTTATTGTTAAAGCATATAATTTGTCTAGTCTGTTTCTAGTTTCTTATTTCTTGTTACTATTTAGGCTATTTAAGCCATCATTTTTACAAAACCAAGTGTTCCGTTTAACCAAACCCAATTTATTCCTAAGGCTGAATAAATGAGTATTGTTTTTCTTTGTTTTAATGATAATTGTTGTCTTGTATGTATATGTGAATGCATGACGTTACTAAGTGATCTTCTTGTACCTAAGGTAAATAAATAAACTATAAACTATGTAAGTAAACTGTTGAGTATTGAGTATGTTGTACCTCTTTATGGCGAGAAATAAAGAATGAAAGAACTGAATTCGGTTTTTTTTAATCAGCCAATTATTCTTGTTCCTTTCGTACCATTCAATGTTACAAAGTCTTCAAACAGCGCAGCGGTTGTTACAGTTCTGTGTATAACGACTAAGTGTGAAGTAATGCCAATTTTTACGAGACATCGCCGACTGGAATACTCAATGAGGCAGCCCTGTTATATAAAACCTTTTATTTGATGTTGGGAATATTATTTTGTTATTTTTGACCCCGGATATGAATTCTTTCAATTTGTATATTTGGTGTGTGGATTTAATTTTTTGATATGTTTGGGTCTGTATTATTATCGGAACCTTTTGCAGGAGATATTTAGGAGCACGGACGAATGAAGTGAGTAAGAGCTTTGGGTTGATAGTTTTGTTTTACTTGATGATACCATAACATTTTGGGGGGTCCAGTTGCTCGTGTCCGTAGGTGTGTACCCTTTGATTCCCTACACGTACCCCCAGGGTGGTGCTAAAGGAGCAACTAAAAGTAGCAGTAGCACTTGTGCCAAGTTTTCGGCTCTGTGGTTTGTTTGCCCTGCCTTCAAAGCGAGGGTTACCGGGTTCGATTCCCGTTTCCTGGTGAGTATGAAGTTTGTTCTTGGGTCTTGTGTCCGTTTATGCTATTTGCGACACACGGAATCCTAATATGGGGTATGAGTGTATAACGTAATTATTTTATCTCTTGTCATCATGCTATCTAGCAAAACAATAACTTGAAACAAAGCATTAAAGGAAAACGGTTCAGTTTCAGCAACAAATCCTTAAGTAATTAATCTTACTATGTTTACCGCAAGTTTAAAATCTAAAGTTTAAAAGCTTGTTCCTTTGAAAACTATTTTAATTAAAAACCCCGAATAAATAACGGAGACAAAGAATAGCTAGGAACAAGATAACTCTACGTCCGGACCACTAGAATGGACGAATACCGTTGTTATTCGTAATTATTAATTACTCGTATGAATATCTATCGTTACTGTATTTTTTGGATTAAATAAATATCTAGCGATCCATTTGAGAGGAAAAATCTCCCCCGTAGTCAAAACTTTTAGGTCAATTGCTTATTAAAAGTTGTTATATTTTCAAATAAAATATTAATGTAAATTGTTCTAGATGTTGCGCAAGACCGGTCAGATGTAATTATCTTCAATGTTTTTATGTATAGTAAGAATGTAATAAGAAAAAAAATGTTTGCTAAGTAGTATTATATTCCGATATATATAAAAAAATCTTTCCTTCTCTCTCTCTCTCATCATCATTATTATTTTTACATTTTCACGATGATATAAAACACTTGTTTGCTTAGAACTTGGTCTAAGTAGCTTGTTACATAGTAGATAAATAGTCAGTTTCAATCAACTTGTAATTTTTTTTCTTTTTTTTTTCTTTTCACTTATTATTTATATTTATACCTACTTTTTGTGTTGTAAAGTCCTTTCTTTCTATGGATTGCGCCTTGAAAAAAAGTCTTGCGTCTATTAAATTATGACAACACGTTACAAATCATGCGATTCGTTCGGTTCCCATTCGTTTGTTTTGGTAAGTGGAACAAGATAACAATCTTTACGAAATTAAAACATTCTCCTGAAGGTATTTTCGCAAATTGCCCGTTTATTTTCACCTTAACAAGAGCTTTCATTAAAGCCGGTATCCCGTGTTTTTGTGACTAATTCTCGTGTATAATGTCTGTGTTATTGCATTTTTCACTTTATTCTGACTACGAAAGAAGGGATTTTTTTTAAGTTACTAAGTATCTTGAAATTGATGTCGTTGATCTTCTGGTAATATTATTTTTGGTATCGCACCCTTAAATGAGCTTTTACTAAGCCTACCGTATCTTTGTTCTGCCTATTAAGAGCATCTTCGGAACCATAAAAAGTTTATTTTATATTAGGCAAACAAGTAAATAGATATTTTATACCAAGTTTCGAATCCGGAGATTTAGGTCACACGAAGAAATTATTTTTGAAAGAAAAAAGATTTATTAACGGACGATTATTTGAAAGAAAGAAAGAAAAATGATTTTTAAGAAATTATATTGGTTAAGGCGTACTACACTGTTAACGATTAAACGTAAAAAATATATTTATGATAAAGCGCCATGGCCTATAGTCGCTTTATATTTTTGAAAAAAAAAAAAAAAAAAAAAAAAATAAACTTTGAGTACCTAACATTTCCAATAAATAATATATTTTTTTGTAACAATGAAATCACATTTCACTGCAAATATCCCAGTAAATTTTATTTAATTGTATTCCATGGGTACTTGTAGGGATAGGGAGTTTTCACCAATGAAAGCAAACAAATGAAGCACAAATGAAAGCAAACGAAAGAGCCCCGAAAGAGTAGGCAGTGCCGTAAAATGGTCAATTTCACATTGTGTTAGCACTATCGTCGCGAGCTTATCACCTTATCGTTAGCCAACATCTCAGTTATAACTACCTTGCCGTACATTCCTTAGTAATCCGCCGACCAGGACATAATACCTACAAAAATAAATAATAAATATTCGTAGAGATTTCACACAGCGCCATTTAACCCCAAACTAAGCATAGCTTTTCCTATGGGAACTGGATAACTAATAGAATACTATTAGGAGTACAAATAAGTTTCCGCCGTTTTATTGTAGATGGCGCGGCACGGAGTTTCGGTTAGCTTTCGCAGATGATAAGTACTTTTTTTGTAAATATATATTAACACCCAGATACAAAACAAACATTAATGTTTGCCACACAAATGTTTGTCCTGAGTGGGAATCGAACTCACGACCTACAGCGCAGAAGGCTATACGCTGAGCTATTAGGCCAGTCAATTACCAAAAAGTCTTTTTGAAGATTGAAATAAATAAAAAAGACATTAATTCTATTTCCGTATCCGAGACAATCGAAATCAGGCACGTCTAACGAACTTTACGGTCTCGGCAAAAGGAACACGGAAAAAACAAGGAAGGGGAAAATGTAAAAACAAGTATTTTCATTCGCAAAGTATCATAATTCCTGTATAAGGATGTTATGAGATAATTTTTTCAACCGTGAATTCCAATGAATGGTCACCGACAATAGGTCGGTTGTATGACCCATTGTCGTGTCTCTGTGGCTTAGTGACGGCTCCGTGACTTAGTTGGTAGTAGACCTGCCTTCGAAGCGAGGGGTCCCGGGTTCGATTCCCGGCCGGGGCACACTGTGTGGTGAGCTTGAAGTTTATTCTCGGGTCTTGGGCGTTTGTCTTGTGTAGGTATGAGTGTGTAAAAGTTTATTTATTTATGGCTTTGGATGAAAACACCTCACTCTTCTTTCGTGTGAGTGGTAATTCCTGGTGTAGGAATTTTTAAACTCGTCAAAGACAGACTCTGACTCTCTCTCTGTAACTAGTTTCACAAACAATAAATATCTTCATCTCTAATCTTATATTAAAAAAACCTTAACATAATCTCTCTTCCTTGAGCGTATCACACTTTTTTCAACTGAAATATCTATATCTAAAATTCACGTTGCTTTGTTCGCTAGCAAGTCGCTGGCAACCGAGTGTCCTTGAATTTCTATCGTAAACAATAGGCGTATCAAGTGGCATTTATCGTTTGACCTTGAGCAAGCACCGACCTTGTAGAGAATGGACAGGCAACGTCGTAAAAATGACAAATAAATTTTGTATATTGATACAAAATTTAAAAACCACCACAATTTAAGATTTAAGTATCTCTGGAGATTAGCTCCAGAGCTCAAGTTATCGGCTTGTTTATGCCACTTATCTTAGTTAACTAAATACCTCTGTTCAGTAGTTTATAAATTAAAGTTTTGTGTTGTTTATTATAATGCGGAGATTGAATAAATATGTTTTCGCCTCTGTTAATCATTCTAAATCAGTGGGGTGGTTGGGAATTTGAATAACTGTCTACCCCAAGCAAATAATTTACTACGTACAAACTGCACTGCATACCCCGCACTAGGATTCCCTGTATGCCAGGTGGCAAGAATAGAAAACAGGAACACAAAAGAACACCCAAGACCTGAGTACAAACTTTACATCGTAAAAATGGCGTCAATCAATTAGAGTAACTTTCGGTTACTATTTATTTACAAAACGCTAGTTACAAAACGTGACTCGATATACTTTCAAGATTATCCAGAGATAATGCGAATGTTACAAGGGTTACAGCGCAAAATGGAAGAATATAACTTTGTTTCTAAGTGAAGTTCAGAAATTCTATCAAACTTATGAACGAGAAGTAAAGTACGTCTCACTTTACTTGCGTTGTATGTAGTTACCTACTAAATATTCTCCTTGTTCTAAGTCCAACTTCCGCGAACTTACGTCAGAATAACATTCATTTCTTGTTATTATACGTATTGTAAGTGCGTAAAATCAGACCAATGTAGCGATGATGGCTCAGTTGGTAGAGACGTCTGCTTGCAATGTATAGATCATAGGTTCGAATCCAACAATCAGTGAGCTTTTAATAACCATAAATGTTGTGAGAAACTCAGTTGATATAACCACCTTCAAATCGGAGATCTGTTGCGAAACCACTGAGTTGTATTCTGTTATTATTTATTGTACCCAAAAATAGATTTCAGATTAAATTTATTTAGCCAAATAATAGCTATATTAAATTATTTTTAGAATCTATTAATTACTAGGGTTATTTTAACTTAAATTATAAATAACAATATTAAGATAACAAACAATATGAACATATTTTAAAATAAAAACACAATGCCTACTACATAAAAAAAAAATATCCAAAATATAAATATTATAATATTACTAACATCATATTATGAACAAAAGGGAGCTTTACTATGATAATTAATATAATAGAAATAGGGAATAATATTATGAGCTGACTGAAATGTATGTTTGCCTAATTTAGAAATATATATTTTTGCCTCTAATTCTATAAATGGCACAATAAAGAACCACGGATCTTTTCAAATAGTGCCATTGTCGAAAGCCCAGTAAACAAGTATATTAAGCATAATGATACTGATGTTATCGAATTCTGTAACAAACAAATGTTACCTAATATATTTTTACTGTATTATTTTCTAGTAGCTTTCGAAAATCTTTTGGGGTTGATGTGTCACAGGAGCTCCTTAGGCACATTATATGCACACAGAAGTATATGTACGTCAAATTACAGAAGGGTTTTATGTTTTAGCAAGTCTTAGTTGTTAAATTTACGTTTGTTTAAACCCTTAACGAGCATCCCCAGGGTAAGAAACAGAAGAAATCCCTCGGAGAAAATCTGATTTTTTATAGTACTATTTCTTCTTTGGTAGGAGAGGAACTGACTCGTATTGCTGTTGATTGCTGTGAGCGGCGATAACCACTTAACATCAGGTGGGCCGCCACTACATACTGCGATAGCATAATAAAAACTAAACAAATTTACTAGCAATATCGGGTATTTGATCTATCAGTATTATTTTTGTATAAATATAATGTTTTTGGTGTGTGAAACAGCAGACAATTTAGTGAAACAATTTGAAATCTTTGTTTAGACAGTATAACAAGGACACTTTGATAAGGGATCGAACAAAATATTATTTGACATATTTAATTAAATTCTTACACTTTTGTGTGAGTAAGTGACCAAGTCTGGTGTGAGTTTTCAAGCAGTGCGAAGGTTTTCGTCACGGTTTATTGACTTGAATAGCTGAGACCGACAACTAAACGTGCTTTCCGAAGCACGGAACTGAAATTACTTAGGTTATAGCTGTCAACCACGTTGATATAAATATCGTAAGGATATCAGCAAGTCCAAGAAATAAAACATGTTATTATTTTTATATCATACTAATATTAGAATGGCGATAGTTTGTATGTATGTGTGTCTGTGTATGTCTGTATGTTTCTTACTCCTTCACGCTCCCAAAACGAAAGTACTTCTAAGTTCTGGCTACTGGTTGTTGCTCCTTTAACACTACCCAGGGAGTACGTGGAGGGATTCCAAGTCTTCTCACCTAAGGACGCAAGCAACTGGAAATTTCATTCATTTATCTTCGTTCCATCTTCTCTATACATCTTACACAAGTTTAAACTCAGTTCTAACGTTCAAACCAAAGCCAATTTACTGCAGTCACGATGTAACAAGTTACGTTGAATTTTCTACACTCCCTAATTGACCCGACTCGGTCCCTATAAGAAAACGGCGAGGGGAAACCTACCGTCTGACCGCGGGGCAATTTTTCGCACTATTTCACCTGTCCGCCGCAACATTTGCCCGTTTTTACCCTACTTTCAAAGATATCGTGTCCCTAGATGGATTTTGAGAAGACGAGAATAAGACTGAATTTTCCGTGTCTTTTATTTTGAGTATCTTAACTTTGAACTATAAGTAACAAGAGGATATCGCTCGATATACTGACCACCAACATGCTAATCACTAATCTGTAGCCTGAATCCCCAAAATTCAGGCTTGTGATAGATTTTCTTATACCGAATCACGAAAGCCCGAATTACTAAAGCCCAAACACTTGCTCAAATACTTTATTCATTAAAACATCAAGAGCCTAGGGTTTACCGATCGTTCTTAAACCTGCAAGTTTAAATGACAACTGAAGCCACTTATCTAACCTAAGTAACAGGCTATATTTTAAAAGCTATGTTAAAAACTTGGTATGCTAGCGCTTCTAGTACCAACATACTTGCAGAACTTCCTTCCAAGACCCGGGTTCTATGTAGGTCACTTATTTTCGCCGTTGATTGGCTAACCACGGAATGGTGTCGAATCGTAATCATGTTCAAACAAGTCGAAACTTGGCTTCTTTTCTCACCTTTTCTGAGAATTCCAAATATTACGGCGTTGCCCTTTCAGATGAGTTCTTGGTCAATTTAGTTCGGTACGTGTTGGTTTGGACCGCTTTTGGAGGTTTTTCTGTATTTTGGAGGGAATATAAGTATATTTTATTTTAAATTAATGTAATCGTATGTTTAGTTGGTAACTTAGAACACATACCGTACTTATCTACCAAGTTATAAGTGCAAACACACTGGCAGACTCTCGACAAGCAAGAATGGTGTATTTTTGTTGCAGAGACGATCGTGTCTCTAATAAACAATGATACAACTTAAGATACCCGTTACCAAGAATGAGAAGCTCAAGCGCATTCTGTTGCTCTCGTCATCGAGAACGATGGTGTAACGTCTCATGCGCCGGAACACAGCAATATGAGACGTTACATCCTCGTCGTGACGGGTGCAATGGGATGCAACTTAAGTCTATTTATACCAACTTCGGTAAGGGAGGAGCGGAGCCATATTGCTGTTTATGCGATGTCTATTCTACATATAAACCTTCTTCTTCAATCACTTTATCTATTGCTGAAAACTGCATCAAAATAGTTGCGACTTTGTTTTATACTTTTTAAGTTTGAATATACATACAATATACGTACTTTGTTTATACGGACTGAAATACAATTAGTATGAAACTTCAAACACAAATTGCACGAGTAAATTTTTATGAGCTAAACCATCATATAAAGAAATATTATGCCAACAAATGAAGAGGACATCACGAATTAATTAGCAGTCCTCATTTATCATGACAATCGAAACGGGCCGGCTACATCCATTAATGTTCGGTTAACCATCTCATTAGTGCACGCTAGATTTGGAATTATGCGTAAGACGCGGATTTGTTGTCTGATGGAAGCGATCAGCATTGTTTACAACTGTAATTGTAACGCACTTAATCATAATATAACAGCAATGAAGACGTTGAATGTTTTTTAGTTAGAGAATATACAACGCCTGGATTTTGAAATGCTCATCATCTCATAAAAATATTTCGTCAAGGCATAGAGAGCGTCATGCCGTGTGCTGTCATATTACACGAGTGTGTTTACTTTCAAGGCATACCAATAGACGTTTCACATAAAAAATTGTCATCAATCATTGACCAACTAGCGTTCAATTTTTATATAATCCCCTTTGGATTATATAAAAGCTTCCATGGTAAATTGAAATCCATTCATTCTTGCATTTCTATCGACATGTCTATCGAAGTATGAGCCTAGACCTTAATAGCTCTTGTTGTTTGTAATTTAGAAACATGAACTTTGATTGCAATGTAATTAGGTATTCATTTTTTTGTATCCATACAATACATACTCATACGAGTGTGTATTGTATGGATACGTCAAAAATAATACGCGCATAAAATAATGTAAATATATTTCGTGTCAAAGAAGCTCTTTAGATACATAACATACACACAGGTATATTAAGTTAATGTCAGTTTTCATATGCGAGCTAGTCTTGCTAGTTATAATAAGTACAAATATCAGAATAAAATAAAGTTATTATTATATATTTCTTAGAAAGTGTGTATTTTACTAACAAACTCTCAATCTTGGCAACCTTACTTAGATGTGGCCCCATCATTTCATCGATAGCCTTTGTCTTTGCATTGCGAACATCAGCTGATGGTACGGTATCCATTTTGTGCACATCATTGTTGAAGCCAATGATACCGGAATGCTATTAAGGCAACCCAACTCGGTTACACGGTATTATAACCTATTTGTGCGATGATTAATTGACATTTCAACGAGAACTAGACAGACGCTAATCTCATAAGATTTAATTAGGCTCGTTAAGCCCAGATTCCTCGCACTAATTACAAAGTTTCAAGTAGAATAACTTGTGAAAACCAGATACTTTAAACGGACACGTTTTACGGAAATAAAAATACCAGTGAATTAGTCCTTGATAGTCCAACAGTCAATTCAAAACTTACCTTAAAGAATTATTTATTTACTATCTGTACCCGAGACTTCGTTTGCGCATTGAATATAAGAAATAAATATTATTAAAAACAATGGTAAATTTATTCCTACAGTTTATTACTACTACTAATTTCCTATATTTCTCGTTGTATAAACTCAAGTCATGCCAAGTTTCATTTGAATTCTGACAGGCAGACAGACATGAATTTACAGCCAAAAATACAGTTTTGGCTTCACTATCGAATGGATCGATTTTGATGAGGTGATTTGTGTTTGAAAGCTGACGTTGCCGAAACGGTTTAAAGCTATAATTTATAAAGACCTGTTTAGGCGTTTGATGTTCATCGTTACTGTTACCCCAAGTCAGGGGCTTTACATTATAGTAAAATGAACTTGCAATTTTGTCACGAGTGGAGCCTGGGTAAAAAGTAATTGCTGTATTAAAAATATAATTGTTTTGCTAATTAATTTCCGTCTGGAGAATTTTCGCTAATTCAATTTGATATTCCATTCTTTTGTTTAATAAGCTTGTAGCTAAATAGCGGCCACGAGGGTAATTCGAATATTTATTTGCTCTTTAAGCAGAAAGAATAATTTATTGATACTGTTAAGGTTTATCGTATCTTGCCATAAGTACTGAAATGTAGAAAGATTTTTATTTATTTATTGTTTTTGCAAAGTATACAAATATACCTATTTATATAAATAAAGTATAACTATTTATACAACAAAAATTGAGAAATATAATTTTGGGTCCATGTTGTTCGCATCCTTATGTCCCCCGCACCCTCAGAATCCCTACACGTGACCCCCAGGTGGTGATAGACGAGCAACCCAAGCTGTAGAACTTGTGCCAAGTTCGACTGGTGAGGTGCATATTACCACCAGGCCAGGCCAAGATGTGGTGCACTTGTCTTGCTGTGTTTCAGTCAAAGGGTGTGGGTGCCGGTAAAACTGCAGACGCATGAGAGTTACATCCTTCGATAGTCATTTTCATACTTCGGTAGGGCCGGAATGGTTTTGCTTTTGTCTATTGACGACTCAATTAAGATCTATCATATATCTAGCATACCATATTCGTATAAAAACTGAAGAAATGGCTAATTAGTAAAGCTCATTACAGTGTTAATTAATATTTTGACATAAATTAGCTCTTTTAATATATTGTACGTCCCAGAGGACAAACTGTTGCTTCGTAAACTATTTTAAGATATTTGTATACACAGTATGACAATAAAATATATTCTTTTTCTTATAGTATCATTTCCATTCGAGAAATACAAGCATCATGGGCCCTAAATATAAAAAAGGTAAAGAAGGTCGTTGGCTTTCATCTACCCCAATCAATTGACACGTGCAATGTGACTAATATGTAACAAACGTAATGTCAAACATAACCAACGCGAAATAATTGCATTTCGTCAGTCTCATACAACATGCATGAGTTGTATGCAATAAGCGGAATTAGTTGAACAACCAGACGTACACACAGCTGATAGAGTTTACAGCTGGTTTATTTCCTATAAGAGTAGATTGGATTTGCTTTGCAAATAGTAACTAGACAAGTAACAGAAACTAGACAAGTTTAATAATCGAAAAGTAACCTAGTTCAATAATTTCGAAGTAGCAAAATAAGCAATTTCGTTTGCTTATTTTGCTACTTCAAAAATATATTTCCAGTAAACTATTGAATCGTTTTGATAAAAATTGTATGGCATCAATCTGAAAGCATTTCCTTTTACATAAATAAAAAAAAAAACCCAAATCGGTTGATAAATGAAACATAAATAGGTGAACATATATTAAAAAAATATAATTATCCGAATTCGTTATATCAACCATAACGAAATGATAAATAAATATTATCAAATAACAAATATGGTTAAAAATAATTAACAAAGGGATAATTAATAAAAGGCTTAATTAATAAAAGTTATATACATTTAACATTTATTGTTAATTACTAGTAGGTTTTGACGAGTTAACAATGTATTTTTACCTAAAAGAATAAAGTATAAGTAATTAAATATAATGGAACATAGAAAGGCAATGTTGCATACATACCTTGAGCGTAATTAAGAAAAATGTACAAAAATACAAAACAGAAATATTCAACTACTATACTTAAACCTTGATCTAAAAGTCAAGTATCTGAGTTACATTGATAATAATAACAATATAAATATGTACAAATAAATATTTGAACAGTTATTTTTATTGGTGATCCTCATAAAAATATTTCAGAATTATTTAACAAATTGAGCTCAAAAAATATAAATTCTGTTCTAGCTATTTCATTTCAGCCTGTGCTACCGTCACTGGGCTATATTTTGTTTATTTAATTGGCTTTGTAGCACACTTTGTAATCTATGTCCAAGTCAATTATTTTAACACGTAAAATATCTGTTTCAAGTCCGAAATATTAGCGATCTCTTTCAAAAATAGACTTGCTAATACTGTCCAAACAATACTTGAGATTTAAAGGAATTTTTATAGTTTTTAATTTTAATTAATTTAATTAATTTTAATTTTGAATTTTAATTTAAAGAAAAACTTTGTGTTTAAGTTGATAGTTTTGTTTATTGTCTATTAATTCAATGTCTAATAATTGCTTTCATACCTACGTTTCAAGAGAGAGTAGTCTATGTTAATTAATACCCTTTCGAGTCACAACACGTACCCCCAGGGAGGCTAACGGAGCAACCTAAAGTAACACTAGAACTGCCAAGTTCGTCGGGAGAATTACTTCCTCCATACTTGGTCATCTGCCGCCTAGCAATGCTCCACTCGTATTCCCGTTTTCCAGTGGCAATTACAGGCGCATGAAACATTACATGGCGATGTACGGCTGACGGGTTACAGGGTGCGAATTGAGTCATCTCATGCTTGGGTCGGGGAGCACCTAAGTCGTTTTGCTGCTAACTACTATTAACCACATCAGCTCGTTCCGTCACATTTATAGTATAAAATAAAACTATTTAAAAAAAAAATCAATAGTATCAAGGTCTTAAATTAGCATCGCCAAAGAAGCAAGTAGAAGTTTAGATGATACACACTAGACTAGGTAAGATAAAGGCCCATTGATTTCATAATTAACGATTACCCTCATCATATAAATTCAATTATTTAAAATAAATCAGAATGAGTATGAGTATAATTGGGCGAAACCCACTCAATTATGGAACTAATAGGGATAGCCTTTATCTGATCTATTCTAGTCTGAATCTGACATCGACGATCTTTTTTTATTAGCCAATATAAAAAGAAACATTTGATTGTATAAAGTATGTTCATTAAACAGTCTAATTTAAGGATTTGCATAATAACGTGAAAACAGCGCGATATTAACATTCAAAACTCGGAAACTCATTCAATATCGGATGAAAATGAATATTCCTCTGGAACATAATGGAGGCGCAAAGATTTTTTGCACGGAGAAATATTCCTAAATTGGAGTCAAAGGCAGGCCAATATTAAAATTTCGCGTCGAGCGCCCAGAATATGAAATAATTAAAAAGTATAGGCTTTCGAATTTTTGTTTCTTAAATAAATGTAAGTCTTGTCCGGTCTATTCAAACAGCAAAACTAATGTATTGTACTAACAGATTAATGGGGATAGGTTTTTTATTCATGCGACTAAAGTGATAAGACGAGCAGACGGCCCGTTTCATATTAAGTGGTTCTTCCTCTACAAGTATGATAAGACCCAAGTTGCATCGCGTTGCGCGCGTCACTTTGAGACGGGGATGTTACAACTCAAGTGCCTGTAATATCACCGGCACCCACACCCTTCCACCGGAACACAGCAACGCAAGTGCATAACTTTATAATATTAAATTGTAAAGATATATACAATTTAACGTCATAGAGGGTTAGACATTTTGTTATAAGCATTAGTAGAATTATATTTCCCAGGTTAAATAGGATACAGTTATAGGATACAGTTTAAGCTTAAGGAAGAGGAGTTTGAAAGGATTAATCAGGATTAAACCGTAGGATTAATCATTTAACACTTGATTATGTCAAATGTACACTTACATTATGCTATTACAATAATTATGTATGTAGGTATTGTCTTATATTTACAATAGACCAGCATAGTAGCGTCAAGGAAATACTTAAAAAATAATCCAATTATAATGTCACAATTAATATAGAAGGCGAACAATATGAGGCAGTTAAATAGTATGTGTCCAGTGGAGCCTTCATAATCTGCGATCATAACAACACAAGAAACTACGACTCAAGTTTTTACCAAAGTATGTTAAGACCTATATTTTTTTTGCGCTCGTCACTCTGATACGGGAATAATAATTTTCCACTGTAATACAACAATACGAAAACCTATAATATATTAAATATATTTTTTTGTTTATGCAATAGCTTCCATGAACATGTATGAGGATACCGTTAATCGTGCATTTTAATCAAAATTTTCATTTTTCCCATGCTTTTATTACATTTTGACAAATACAAAACTCTGATGTATAATGATGGGAAAAATTAAGTTTTTTCTTGATAGTTCTTTCCATAGATTCCATTTGGTCAAAGAGGTTACATATATTATATAGTAAAACTATTGAAAAATGTCAGTAATTGCGCTAAAACCAACCTTATCAGTTGAAGCTGAGGACTCATTATCGCCCCCCGTTAGGGTGTTAATATAACGTTGGCACTCTAGGCCTATAAAATATTATGGAACAGTTAATCATTCGAATAAAATACTTTTTTAATTACCCGGAAAAATATTTCCTCAGTGGGCTATTCAATTTTCTCTTAATAAAAACGTAATTTTTAATAGCTTTCCCGCTAATTTATTCGGGTAATTCCCATGGGCGCTGTTACTTTGTTTACGGCGTAAGTATACTTAATTGATTGGTATGTAGTAAAGGAGGGTATAGCTTGAAATTACCGACGATGGCTTACGTATATTATGAGGAGTAAGGATCCCTGAAATTCAATTAAAGAAACGTTAGTTTTATTATACTACAGCAGTGATAGGACTCGTTGAAGGCCCACCTTATAATAACATTTCCTCCCAAGTATGAGTAGAACTAAATCACATCTCATTGTACCTGACCCCCAGACGGAGATGTAAGGTCTGATAAGCCTGTAATTTCACCGGTACTCACTTCTACCGGAACACAGCAATGCGAATGCACCATTGCTTGGCGGTGGATTACCAGGCGTGGAGGCAGTACTTCTCAGGACGAACTTGGCACAAGTTCTTCTACTTGTTGCTTTTTTAACCCCACCCAAGGTCGCGGCTGTCTTTCCTCTTACGCCAAAATGTTAATTCATAGATCTCGTCTCAATGAAAGCACAAAGAAATTAGTTACAGAGAGCCTTATAAGCACATCAAAAGACGCAAAATTGGTGTAAGCTTATTAAAATGCAAGGCGTGGTGAGCTCGTATTACTGTATTCTAGTGGAAGGGTGAGGTTTCCGGTGAAATCAAAGGCGCATTAGACGTTATATATGAAGTTAGTTCTCAATTTATTAATGAACTATATGCGCCCCCGTCGACATAATACCCGCGGGTTAAAAACTGTGAAAAGTTGTGTTTTATGCAAGTAACTAAAAAAATACTGAATTTTACGGGATACAAAGTATCCTGCTTGTTAATTAAGAGTGTTTCCTTCATAACAAATTTTATCCAAATCCGTTAAGCCGTTGAGGTGTGAAGGAATAACAAACACACCCAGAAAAACTTTTATTATAATACTAGCTACGCACAAAGCGTTACCCGCGATTTTCTGGGATCAAAAGTAGGCATAGTCTGTTAATCTAGGTAAGCTATCCTGGTACAAAAGTTCATCCATATCCGTTGAGCCGTTTACTAATGTCGGAAAAATTATATATTTTTCCCAAATAAATATATTTAAGATTCTAGATTTCTTATCAAAAAGGTAATTTACATTATTTTTAAAAAAGCACAGATTTCTATTTGCAAGATGCTTTGTCCCACGATGCGTTCTATTGAAAGCTCTTCGCGTTGTGACAAGTCGTGTCCGTAAACATTGAGAATTAATACTTATACCTATAAAAAATGGTACTTGATAAAGAACTGAATAGGCATGTTTTATATGATACCCTTTTTCATATCAGTCCTATGTCAATAAAACCGTCTCGTTCATAACTTCGTATATTGGTTCTCAATCTCAAGATTGTATAAATTGATGAGGTGTTTGCTTAACATCGATGACCTCAGCTGTGTAGCTGGTTTAATTCCCGCACGGCAAAAATGTTCCGAAGGTTATCAAGGTACCCTCTTATGGAGGTTCGAATAGGAGACTAGGCAATTAGAGAAGGTGCATACGCCGAATTTGATATATATTATGTAAAGGAAACCCACTCTGAAATGCGAAAAATTGGGATAGAATTGACTGATTAAAAAAATCGGAGTCTCTCCTCTCTTAAGGGACGAAAAAAAAACATACAAATAGTTATACAATAGAAAAAAGCCACAGGAAAGCAAAATACGCAATTTCATTTTTCGGACGCGCCGATGAAGAAAGTTCCCATTTAGCGAAGTTTTAAAAGTTATAAATATATTTCTTATAATGTACATACATCTAACATTAGATTAAGGTATTTATCTATGGGCCAATGTACTTATTTGTAAGTTCTTGTTGCCTGAAATAAAGATATATTATTATTATTTACTTGAACGTCATTTATTCCAGTTATATTGATTTAAAACCTAACTATTGAACCGATTTTGACGACATTCTTATGGGACCAATATCAAAGTACAAGTTTTAAATCGGTTGATAAATAAATGAGATCTGAGGTAACAAACATATAAAAATACAACTCTATTGGTAAACTCCTCCTTTGGTTGAAAGGTAAGGAAGCCGAAATATTTTATTTTCTCCTTTGGTTGAAATGTAACGGAGCCGAATTATTTTATTTTGAATCTAATCACGTGTTATATAAATTATCTGAAGTGAACTGCAAAAGGTTATCATAAAAGTAAATGCAATTTTTGCTAATTCCGACAAAACTGCTCACTTACAAAAACAATATAATATAACAAAGAAAGTAATACAAAAACTAATTAAGTTTCAGCTAAATGAAACACCTGAATACATTGTATTCTAGACTACACGTCATACTGTGTAGCTGTAAAGCAACGACGAGCTCAGACGAAAAGATAGAACGCGACTTAATTGGCGACTTATAGTTGTCTCTTACTTGTACTTATTAATCTCAGTGTAGAGTCACGTAGGGGACCCACGATGGTCCCATCCGTAGGTGAATACGCTCAGAGCCCCCGTTCCCCGGGTGGAACAAAAGGAGCAACCCAAAGACGCAGTAGTTTGTAGTAGTAGTTCGTCCGGAGAAGTACTGCCACACCTGGTATTCCACCACCAAACAGAGATGCATTCGCATTCCTGTGTTCCTATAGAAGAGTGTGAGTGTGGGTGCCGGTAAAAGTACTTGAGGTGTAGCGGACGCAACGTCCTTAGTCGAATACTACTCCCCTACACGACCTTAGTCGTATTTGTGTTGTTTAAGGGGGGCGGTAACCACTTAACATCAGATGGGCAGTCTAATCTAATTATAATTTCTGGGTGTGGGTGAGTAGGCCTGCACTGACGTCCCGCATAGGGGTGTATTGTGCATTGCCCCCGTTGTTAACTAAACCCTACCCCAGCCATCCCTACTCCTTCATATACCGGAAAAGGACTTTGGGTTGTTGTTGGCAGCACTGTTTAAGCGTTTTCTCTGGTGATTCAGATCCTATTAGTCGTCTGTAAGCCTGTTCTTACTCTGATTTCTTTAGTGGTTTCACAACCCAGTGTTCTTCTCTGGTACATGAAGGAGATGGCTGGGGTAGGGCACAGTTAACAAAGGGAGCCAACACAAAATAAAAAAAAAATACACATTCATACCTCTGCACTAAGATTCCTTGAATACGGGGTGTATTGAATGCTGGACGTCAGTGCAGGCCACCCAGAATTAGATTGTATTGCTTAATGAAGGAATTGTATTGATAAACAGGCCAGTAATTTATAACATAAACTCATTATAATACCTAGATACTAATAATCTAATAAGCTTGTGCCAAAGCACGGGTTTATTAGCTTATTAATAACTAGCGACCCGCCCCGGCTTCGCACGGTTAGTAAAGCATCGGTGTCGTATCAGAAACTACCCGTGCGAAGCCGGGGTGACTTGCTAGTGTATTATACATATAAACCTTCCTCTTGAATCACTCTATCTATTAAAAAAAACCGCATCAGAATCCGTTGCGTAGTTTTAAAGATTTAAGCATACATAGGGATGTAGGTCAGAGAAAGCGACTTTGTTTTATGCTATGTAGTGATTTGTAGCGCTACAAAAAATCGCGCCCGCCAAATTTCTCTCCCGTCTTACGAAAATATAATCGCGTTCGTTACTCCACTACGTTACTTTATATTAAAATACTTCCATTCCAGCACCGCGAGCTTCAGTGCTATACCACAACCACACACTGGTAGAAGCGAATTCATAAATGGTGCTTTTTTATTTACTTACTCCGTGGCTTAGTTGGTAGTAGCCTTGCCTTCGAAGCGAGGGGTCCCGGGTTCGATTCCCGGCCGGGGCACACTGTGTGGTGAGCATGAAGTTTGTTCTCGGGTCTTGGGTGTTTGTCTTGTGTTTCTGTGTTTGTCCATGCCATCTGCGACACAGGGAATCCTAGTGCAGAGGTATGAGTGTGTTAACGTTTTTTTTGTTTGTTTTGTTGTTTTCGCCAAGGATGGCTTAAACCACTTTACGAGGGCTTTTGGTAAAAGCCGAATCTTTAATTTTGAATATTGTAGATAATTTTACATCAGGGCTGTTGACTTAAGAATTTGTTTTATTTAACTATGGAGCATTTCAAATTTTATTTTAATTGAAAATCTTTCCAGGGAATTGTTTGCTTTTCGAGTTATGTTGTTGGCCCGTGATGCTCTTGATAACTTTACGCAAATTCTCAATGTTTTTTTTTTTAATTAATGTCATTATATATATGAGTTTATCTTATCACTTTGTATGCAATTTAGAATTCAGTTTATGACATTTCTATCTCATATAGATCAAGTTATACGTCAAATAAGTTGGGAAAATTTGCAATACAAAAATATTTTATGTCAAACTGTTTTACAGAATTTTGGTTTCAAATAATTGAAATATCAGTTGTTTAAATAATTGTTTAAATTTAAAAATAACAATCCAGGTTGTTCTTCAATCTAAATATAATAATAGAAATGTTCAATTGTGAACAAAATTCAAGCAGTTATTGAAATTATTTCAGAAGATGAAATAAAGTTTTAGTATTTGAAACATTTCAAACCGATGCTTCTATCAAACTGATTTGAACATGTTTTTGCAAGAATATGTCACTAAACGAAAAATCCAATAGTTCGATTGAATAGACCTAAAGTGATAAAAAGCGCTACAATTTATCTGGAAGCATCAGAATTACCGATCCTGTTGGAATTTCCATTCTTTATAGCCATGTTCACAGCAAACTTTATTATTCATTTAATGCGGTATATTAGAGGTTATGAGGAGGTCAATGACGTGAGTACTACACGAGCTTATACGGGTATATTCCGACTCTTAGCTCAAGTGATGAGAAGATGGAACTTACGCACTGGAAAATTTAAAAAAATACATTAAAAAGATAATTTCATAATCTGATGTGTGGAGTGATTGCTTATTTTTATGTCGACTGACTGAATCGAACACTGACTGAATTGCAACACGGGCATAGCAAGAAAGAAAGGAAAGATGATTTATTACCTGAACTTAATATTAAAACTAAACTATTTTTTTTTAACGTAACGTAAAGTTTACACACTCATACCCCTACACTAGGATTCCCTGTATCGCAGATGGCATGGACAAACACAGACACACAATTCAAACACCCAAGATCCGAGAACAAACTTTATGCTCACCACACAAAGTATGCCCCGGCCGGGAATCGAACCCGAAACCCCTCGCTTCGAAGGCAGGGTTACTACCAACTAAGCCACGGCCATTTATGTGAATGACAACAGTAATGCGTGCGACTCAATATGAGATCCAAATCTTTACTGAGTTGCATTCATCCTGCTGAGTCCATCACCCGAGACGGGGATGATACGATGATACTACTGCTTGGCGGCAGATTCTAGATGTGGTGGCAGTACCTCTCTTGACAAACTTGGCACAAGTTCTACTGCTAGAAATAGTTATAGCAATGTAATAAAAAAATATATTGACATTAATATAATATATTATTATATATTGATATTATATTCATTTTTATTTCATTTAATTTTTTCCACTTTGACACTATGTATATCAAATTTTTTTACTTAAGGCTAAGATTCCTGCAAGTAACATCTAATTTAATTTTTAAGTTAAGTGTATAATCATTTTGATCATTTTATTTTGATTATTAATTTTTTTGAATAATAAACCACATTCTCAAAACGGTGACGGAAAACATCGTGAGGAAACCGGCATGTCTTAGAACCAAAAATTCGACGACATGTGACATCTACCAATCCGGATTGGGCTCCCGTGGTAGATCAGAGCCCATTCACTCTCAATTATCGAGAGTAGGCCGGTGTCCCTGCAGTGGGAACATTAGAGGCTGATACGGTAAGCTTTTGTTATCGTTTGAGTAACCTAGTACAATTAAAAGTGGTGGTACGGGTCCCTCTGTATTCAAATGGCATCAAGGCTATTTTAAAATTCATTCATTCCTAATAATAACAATAAAATGTTTACGGTTTCTCCCACACAAGACCTTCTCAAAACCTATGTTTTATTAATAGATGTTTTTGTAAGCTTATCATGTTTTCAGAAGCCCCATGTTCAATCTATATCGAGGTCACCGAAAGAATCACAAAACATTTAAGGTAAACATGTAAATGAAACGAGCAAGTGCTGTTAAAAAAAATTAGTGTTTTTTGGTAGATTGGCAGATCCCGATTTGGCTTATGTTAGATTTCATCTCATTCTTTGTCGTTGTAGGCTAGTCTACAATAGTCTGCAATACAATAATCTACAATACAATACAATAGTCCTTTGCCTAAAAATAATCTAAATCAAAATCAAACAATTATAGGGTGGGTACCTTCATTGAAACGATTTTTTTATGTTACTATCTTTATTTGTCAAATTTTCTTAAAATTATAACTTAGTAATTAAGTAATAAATTTAACGTTTTACCTGTCTCTACAATAGTTATAATTCTGTGAAAATTAACATGTTTATAATAATTTATCTATTTAAATTACATTAAACTGTATCAATAAAAACATTTTATAAATAAAATTGCAGTGTTATCAGTATGATTTACATTTATTCTAATATTTACACGTCATATTTACACAATAATGTACAATTTATAAATAAAAGTTATTTTGTAAAATGAAAACATTTACTACCTATATAATATAATCAAAGTCAAATTTAAAAATCTTTTTTAGTTAACAAAAATGTACTGTATCTACTGAAAGGTAACAATGCTACTTTTGTAATCTATATCATGTGTTAGTTGAATATATAAAACTGTAAGTAAAAGTGCAAATTTCTTAGAAAATTCAATCTGAATGCGATTAATTTATCTAATTAAACAATTTTATAAGCCGCTTGGATTATAATAATATGAACTGGTTCTAGGACTAGTAAATAGTCAACATTGTATCAATAAAATTAAATATATATCTGTGTATAAGCTAGCTAATTAAAAATTATTCCCCTAACCTTTCTTAAGAATGAAAATGCAATGAACTATGATTTTCTAAAATATTTTTGACTTAACTATATGCTTCTACGAGCAATCGATGCGCCTCAGCAGCAGATTTCTTTAAATTAAAGAAGTAAACTAATATTTCCCGCAAATGACGCTTACTTGGCTCAAATTTTGACATTTTCAACTTATAAAAATTATATTTTACCAATATAAAATCAATGATATTAATAGGTTATGTTGTTCTTGAATGTCCAAACTATTTTTTAAGCCGGTTATCATCTGCGAAAGCTAACCGAAACTCCGTGCCGCGCCATCTACAATAAAACGGCGGAATCTTATTTGTACTCCTAATAAAAACTCAATACGATAATATTTTGTTTTGACTGGCCTCAAAGTTCAGTTGTAACTCTGTTTTGTGCGCTGTTATAAGTCGTAGGTTCGACTTCCTTTCAGGGCAAGTATTTCTGTGACGAACATAGATGTTTGTTCTGTACACAGATGTGTACAGAGGGTATTAATAAGTAATATATTTATGAATAATGGCGCTATGTATAATAATGTTTATGAATATTTATTAAAATTAATTTATTTAAAATGGTTCGGTCACACAAAATGATCTATTTCAAATGAATTGTTCACACGCATCACTCTGTGGGAGTAGTGCGACTCTTTCCGTTTCATAAATCGGACTCGCATGCAACTTCGATCTTTCCCAAGGTCTTTCAATGCCTAAGTAGAGAGCAAGCTTTACTTTAATACTCTTATTATTAGTATACACTGAACCACCATTTGTTGGAGAGGACTTAAAAACCACGAACAGATTTATATTTACGGATTGCAATCCATCATCTCAACTAACCAAGTTTCATCTCGAACATATTTTCCCTTTGATCTAATTTGCCAAAAGATGAGCAAAATAATAAGCTTCGTTTACCGAAACCCGGTTCGTTAAAGATTCATTATAAGCAAGCTTCCTTGCGATCCTTTGGGTATTCGAAACACACGTTGAAAGGTGTAAACCACACGTAATGTAGGCAAATAGAACATGTGATACTTTTTCGTTCTAATTACCTGATACCTGCGCAATATGGTGAATGTTACCCCAAATATTTTGCTCGTTACGAACATTAGTATTCCTTAGAAATTCAAATCTTTGATGGAACTATATGTTTAATTAAGTATTTGGGTCACGTGCGCTACTGCGGGATTTATTTAAGGCTCTTTTATTGACTGGAATCAACGTTGTAGGCCACGGGCGTCCTTGAAAGGTTGATGCGAACTTTTGGAGAAAGAAGAAGGCTTTCAATCGCCTTAAAGCATTTTTTTACTATAACAGCAATCCGACTTTTAATCTGAAGTTCACTCGTTCAAACCCACAAGAGCAACAACGAGATTTTCACTTGAAAAAAATATGTGCGCAATACCACGTTCTCCGAACGGTGAAGGAAAACACCGTTGTGTCTTAGGACCAAAAAAATTGTAGCAAAAATTTACCAATTTTTGCTACAATTTTTTTGGCGTGACATCTAACAATCCAAATTGTTCTTCCGTGGTAGATCGAAGCCTCAATCACTCTCAATTACCGAGACAATTCTGAACGTTTCGATTAATACTCGCCCAGAATAAGCGGTCAAGGATATTATTCGAGTCGATGCAAAGGCAGTGTATACGTCTTTAATTTGGTTTCCATAGTGGGAACCAATTTAAAAGACTTATAAAAAAAAAAATCAAGGGATATAGGTTGATGCTGCAGCTACATATTTATCATTTATATCCAAAATTTGTAATTACTCCACTCGATAGTTAAAGGATCAAAGAATTCGTGACGTTAAGTGAGAACTATGACGCATCGCTTGCCGGGGAGGAGGAAGCCCTGCCTTTTGAGGTCCTTTCGCTGTGTCACATAATGTCCGTTTACGTACAACGTATTCACGTAAAACACATGGCCGAGTTCACGACACAGCCATACTCCATTTTTTGTTCTGTCTGGATGACAAGAAGACTTCCGTGTAGGTAGCGTATATCTCGTCATCGGGAACCCTGAGAATATCTCCATCTCCAAGGATATTTTTTGGGGTGTGAATGAAGCACTGATAAAGCGCTGTTGATCGTTGTCGTTTTGCTATCGGTAAAAGCCAGAAATTAAATAATAGTTGATTCTTGCAGCTTAGCTTGCATACACTTTCAGTGTGATCCAGCACTAAATATTGGGTGTGTGAATATGACTCCGCCCTTTCTCAACAGATGTCGTTTTTAGTATTGTTTACGTGTACTAATAAATGACCATACTTGTATTCGATAGTACTGAATGTCAGCTATCTAACGCATTTTATGATATTTGGTTGAAGTGTAAGCAACAATTGTTTTCACCTTTTCGAAAATGTCGGTTTTTATTCCAAATAAACGTCATTTGCGGGAAGTGTTATTACATTATTTTATTGCGAAGAAAACTGCAGCGGAAACTTATCGTTTGCTTGTGGAGATTTATGGTGAGCATGCTCCGTCTAATACAACTTGCAAGGAATGGTTTCGACGATTTCAAAATAACGATTTTAGTACTGAGGATAAAGAACATGGAAAACCACCAAAAAAATTTGAAGATGCTGAATTGGAAGCATTATTGGCGGAAGATTCTTGCCAAACTCAATCAGAATTAGCTGCAGCATTAAATGTTTATCGTTCAACTGTTGC
The DNA here is from genome assembly GCA_921293045.1 of Aplocera efformata. Taxonomy (NCBI): domain Eukaryota; kingdom Metazoa; phylum Arthropoda; class Insecta; order Lepidoptera; family Geometridae; genus Aplocera; species Aplocera efformata. Next base: position 4,586,185 of record OV121061.1, read on the forward strand.
AAAGCGTTTACAAATGATGGGAATGATTCAAAAAGCCGGTGACTGGGTTCCACATGATTTAAAAGAAAGAGACATGGAACGTCGGAAAACCATTTGTGAAATGCTGCTTCAAAGACAGCAAAGAAAAGGATTTTTGCATCGGATAGTCACAGGAGACGAAAAATGGATACACTACGAAAATCCTAAACGCAAAAAAGCTTGGGTGAAACCAGGCGAACCAGGCCCATCACAGCCAAAAATAAATATTCACTGTGCCAAGGTCATGCTCTGTATTTGGTGGGATCAGAAAGGTATTGTATATTATGAGTTGCTCAAACCCTCTGAAACTATTAATGGAGAAGTTTACCGACGACAACTAATGCGTTTGAAGCGAGCCATAGAAGAAAAACGACCAGAATGGGTGAATAGACATAACAAATTAGTTCTTCAGCATGACAATGCCAAACCGCATACCGCAGAAGTCGTAAAAAGATATTTAGAGGGACAGGACTGGGAAGTGTTACCCCACCCGCCATATTCACCAGACATAGCTCCTTCGGATTACCACCTATTCCGGACGATGCAGACAGACCTTACTGGAGAAAAGTTTACTTCATGTGAAAGTATCAAAATTTGGATTGACAACTGGATAAGCTCAAAAGACCAGGACTTCTTCCAGCAAGGAATACGAAAACTACCTGAACGATGGGCGAAGGTTGTAGCTGCAGATGGAGCATACTTTCAATAATTTTTTTTTTAATTTTGTAAGCGAACAAATGTGTTTTATTTTGACAAAAAGGGGCGGAGTCATATTCACACACCTATTATTTCATAATGATAAAGTAAAATATTAATAAAAGTGGCTTTAATTTTTTTAAAGCAGTTTTTGAATGATTGAAACCATAGTGAGAACATGATAGGGTAATGCAGATGATAGATTAATGGTAGGGCAGATATGCGGCTTGTAGGTAAAGTAAATGTACGAAAAAAAAAAAAAAAAAAACGTTTACACACTCATACCTCTGCACTAGGATTCCCTGTGTCACAGATGGCATGGACAAACACAGAACCACAAGACAAACGCCCAAGAGCCGAGAACAAACTTCATGCACAAAGTGTGCCCCGGCCGGGAATCGAACCCGGGACCCCTCGCTTCGAAGGCAGGGCTACTACTTCGTTAATATCATATAGTATGCTTTTAAACAAAGTTGTTTCACAAACAGTTCAAGTACAACTTATAATATTGAAGAAATAGGTTGGTACGTTTGCTTCAATTCTCTTATTGCTTATCGTATTAAATTCATCACGTTAAAATAAATTTACTTTACAAAACGTCTTTCTTCCCTTCAATACCTACTAAATACAAAAGATCGATTTGTCAATATTTACAATACACTTTGCCGAAATTAGAAGGCCATTTTGATAGGTACAGTTTCTACAATAATTTTGAAAATCAACTGAAAATAATAGTATGTTATCAAAAGATTATATTACATCAAAAAAGTGTGAATTGAGATGAAAAAATACTATTTTACGCAATAATTCATGTCAGTTGTTACAGTTTGACAGTTTTGGACTGTCAACTGCTGTTATTGCCTTGCGGCTTATGTGCTGCAATTTTGCAACACGACGCGTTGCGGTCTGTCGTGGCTGTGTGCGTGAGCCTTTATGACACACACAGCAAGCAAAAGAATTTTGTATTCCTTAGGGTTACGTCATCATTTTCGTATGCTAATGCCATTTACTTTCATCTGTGTACTTGCTTCAATTAACATCTTACACTAGATATTAAAGTAGTCTAGTCAACATTTTAACATTTTTTGATTCTGTGTTAGAATATGTAATTTTAAAGCTTATGTCAAAACAGACTTTTAAATATATAAAAAAGGAGTCTAGTGTAAGATAATAATTAAAGTAAAGCAATTAAAATGGCATTATTAGCATACGAAAAAAACATTTTTTGCTATTAGATTCTTGTAGCGTTAATAACGTGGTTTTCCTTATTAAAACTATTATATTCATAAGTGATTCTGCATTACTATAAATATACAAAATACTTATTTAGTATGCTACCTTATATGCTTAAATAAGAAATAGAATACGAAATTAAGGTAGGTGTCTTATAACGCTTATTTATTGGAAAATGAGATCTAAATTCTGTGACAGAAACTATACCTACGTTTAATATTTTCGGCATTTTTTTTACAATTATAATAAATTTATTTAGCTAATTTATTTACGATATCTGTAATAATAAATATCAAATCTAGTTTATCAACAGTATCTTAATTTTCTATACATTTAAACATAGGTTTGATGACGTTGAATACATACATAAGTTCATAAATCACATATTAATATTAAAGATTTCATACAGTTTAATTAATATTAAACATATTTTAATAATTTGGGTTTTTTCAAGTAACATAACGATAAGGTCGTTAAGTAGAAGATAAAATACCAATGCTTGTGTAATCACTGGTATTTTATGTCTTTCTAAACTTCTTACAAGTTTCTGGAAATTTTTAGGCTATTATTAACCTAAAATAGCAAAGTTTTCGTTTGATAGTAAGATCTTAAAGACTGATGTACTCAAGATACATCATTGTCATTGTGTTGCAGAATTGTCTAAATTAGGTTTTTTAAACGGATTTTAAATATAATTGACAAAATGACAATAAAATACAGGTAGACTCGGAATGTTCAATTGAAATTTTCAGTGTCTCAAATTACTGACAGCGATCAAAATATCGATTACCTGTTTACAATTACAACAATTAATGATTGGCAAAACTAATTAACTGTCACTGGGAAATTTCCACAGAATATAATGGCACAGAGTAAGTAGATAAATTTCCACAGAATATAATGGCACAGAGTAAGTAGATAAATTCCACCGGGTTGATCCGTGGTACTCGTACAAGCGCGTCTATGTGTGCGTGTGCAAAAGAAACCATGTGGTGTACGGGTCATAGAATTAATATAAGTCAAGAAGCTAAATACTTGCTCTCAGTGAGACAGCTCCGTGTTCTATGAATGAGCGAGTTTAGTGGGCAAGGCCATGCCTTTGAGTTTAAAGCTACAATTTTGCATTTTTCACTCAACTCTCTTGCTGTTTGTTTAGCTTCACCAATTACCGAAGTTTTATATAACTTTATGCTTCATTGTTGATTCTATACAGGCCGAACTTCTATATTAAAATCTGGCTTTAATGTAGAGTCATAAGGTCGAACTCATATATGTATTCACTACCACATATACTGTCCTTTCTATACTGTGTGTAATTTTCATCTAAGTCCGTCTACGGTGCTGGTGTAAAGGGTTGCAATTGTGCAGTAAAGTGAAATCAGTAGGTTCACTGATAGCGCGCAGGGAGACGCAGTGTTCGCGTTGCCGTGCTGCATAGCCGCTGGATGCTCGCCTGTTAAAAAAGAAAAAAAAACATTAAATTCTCATACAAAAATACTACAATATTAGATAAAAAAATACATTCGCACACTGCCACCTAGTCCCAAACTAAATATAGATCAGATTACTAATAAAATATTTATATAGCATTATATTATAAAGACAGACGTACGTATTGATACCAAGCCTCATGGCAAACATTTATGTTCGTCACACAAACTCTTGTCCTAGGTGGGAATCGACACCACGATCTACAACGTAGAAGGCAGTGCCGGCATAAAAGAGTATCAAGCCGTCACTTCATACCTACGTCGTTTTACTACCAGGCAGACAAAAAGGTGTTTAACATCAAAATAAAATGGTTGGTGGTAAACAAGTTAATTTTGCCTCTGTCGGAGATCAAACCTGGTACTCTTTGTTATGCAAACATGTTGTTGTTTGTTACCGTCATGAATAATGAGATTTCGGAGCGAAGCAAATTACAATTAAAAAATTGACTACATGAAAACTTTTTCTATGAATCAAAAGTCGTTTTAACCGACTTCAAAAAGGAGGAGGTTATCAATTCGGATTTTCATTATGTATTTTTTTATGTATGTTCACTTCCGCCATTTATAAAAGGTTTACTTTTATTTGAAATTTTCTTTTCTTTTATACCAAAGAAATTTTATTAATGTCAGTTCAAATAGTTTGGTTACAAAAGCAAAATAACTGAAAAAAATATTTCATCCAAATATACGAAATTGCGTATTTTGCTATTATGAAAGTATTGAACACGTATTTTTATTAATAATTTGTTTATTTAACAGCTGATTATGGCGCATGAAACTGCGTCGAAATATCGGGAGTCAACACAACTTACAAATCATAGTAAATATCTCAGCAACTCGAAATGTAATCTGCGGACATTATTAATGTTACTTCATTAATGTCCCTGTGTTTTTATATTTTGATTTTATAATGGTTCTAATGAATTTACCCAGGGGGTACGTAGGATTCATAGGGTTCTCAGCTACGAACACGAGTAACGAGACCCTCCAAAATTTACAGTATGTTATTAAGCTTATTCATTAGGTAATACATTTCAGCCGTCTTCCAATAATTATGTATGAAACCTCCTGAGGGTAATTGGATATTTTATCTTTACATAGAAATGTATTATTGAAAATAATGTTGACACGTGAGCGCTACTTAACCAAACGAACGAACGAAGAATTTTGTGAAGTACGCGAACGATGAGTCGAAATAAAAAAAAAATCGAGCGATGATTGAGCATCATCATAGCGTTTGACCGTTGAGTCTAGTCCAATTCCCATATTTAACGGACATCCAAGGGAAGATGAGTATTAGGACAGATAACTAAAACATGTCAATTTTTTTTTTTTTTTGACAACAAAGTTGTCAAAAAAAAAAAAAATTAAAACTGCTTTAATTATCTATAATACTTACGGATATCCGTTAGTTTTATATAGGAACTGAACATGAAAATATTATGAGATTATCTATTTTTACATAGAGGATGGAACATCACTGTGCATTTCTGTTAAAACTGTTTAAAAGGTATGTATTCATCAACGCGGAGCGTTCTCATAGAATATGGCATTTTTTTTTTTGGTTTTGTTTCCTTGTGAACTATTTATTTTTAAATTTATTGTGTTTAAGTGATGATTTGTGACTTTTGTTGACTCCCGATATTCGGAGAGGGTAGACCGATATGTCTGTCAATGATTTGCACACTCCACATCGCAAAGACTTCAGTTTGCCCGGGACCATGACGCATGTAATTGCGTCAAAATATCCGGAGTCAACAAAACTTACAAATCATGGTAAATATCTCGATAACACGAATAATAATTGTACTCTTCATAGAATTAGAGACTAGTCTTAACAAGTTACGACATGTTTAAATTGTGGCGTAGGAATATTCACATATAAAAACTGACATTACTTATGAGACACCCTCTGTATGATTTAGATACTTGTTTGTCCTTTTTGTAATCTGTCATATTTCGTTCTATATTATTCTGGATAACTTTGTGCTTAATCAGTGATATCACTAATGGGAACAATTCATGAATATTTATACTACACTGATCATCACATCTGATTACAATCAAACGCAATTTATTTGTTTATCAATTAAAATGCGCACTGAACATTCGAGTTCTCACTAATTACCTTATTAGGATAATGAATGAAAGCTTTGAAGTTTAATCAAACTTTGTTTTTTGTTTTTTAACTATTGATGGTTTTGCGTTTAATATTCTACTTGTTTCGTGAGTGCACCCGAAGGCCTCCGATATGACTCATCAACTAGTATAACGACATCTTACCGCGCCCTCTGAAGCACGGAATCGCTCAGTTCAAATGCGACTAAATGGTCACCCATCCAACTTCTGACCGGGCTGAAAGTTGCTTAACTAAGATGATCTGTATTAACAGCTCAGCAAGGTACACCACAAGCGTTTTCATATTAAATCAACTGAGGTTGAGTGGCTATGAAACCAAAATATTTTAGATTTGATCGTTTCTTCCTGTTGTGTCTTCTGAAGATATTTTTTACCCGTTTCCCTACACATATCAAAATATCATTTATTTTCAACGAAAAGGATGAGTGAATAAAGCAAAAATCAATTACTATATGTAGTGTAAAACTATAAAGAATTTCGTAAATAAAAAATTACGAAGCAAGTGATTGTTTCGTTCACTCAGTTTTCTCAGTCTCTCTGTCTTCAGTGAAATCCAGATCTCTACGACTATATATTTCCTCTTCAATTCTTTTCAAAGGCGAATTGGAGAGGATTTCACTAGAAGATCTATCTCAAGCAAAATACCGATGACTTGTAGTGATGTTGTACTCACTATTCTTAGTCTTACCATTTATAACATGTACGTTGACATACGCAGAGTCTGCCATCGTCGGCACACAGCTGTAGTTCCCGCTGTCACTCGGCAGCAGCTTCTCAATTATCAGTCGTGACGTCAGCTGTTCCGTCCACTCTGTCTTCAGCCGAACCCTGGGCTCCTCGACTATGTCGTTCGTTTCCAACTCCTTATACTCTATAATGTTTCCTCCTGGAAAGAGAGAATTGCTTAAGAATATTGCTGCAGCATTTTCAAATGTTGTTTAATATGAATGATAGATAGATAGGTAATAACGTGACTCAATGGGCGGTCTTATAAAGCGATCTCTTACAGACAACCTATGGATGGACAAGAAGAATGAATGCTTAGCAGCTAGAAATGCTTGACATGCTTACGCACTCATACCCTTGCACTAATATTTCCAGTATCGCAAGTGGCATAGACAAACATAGACACAAGACAAATACCCAAGACCAGGGAACAAACATGCTCACTACACAAAGTGTTCCCCGGCTGGGAATCGAACCCCGGACCGCTTGTTTCGAAGGACGACTCTATGGGTAAATCAAATAAATGTCTGAATGATTGATAGATCAATATCAATGTGCTTATCAGTTGAACTTTTCACAGAATTGTGATATGACACCCTCAGTGTAAGGTTCTGAATTATTTGTTCATTAAGCTTTTGGTGTATATATCATTTTCTTGGAAGGCTAGAAGCAGTGAGGCTGTTGTAGTTCCATATAGATGTTTTTATGCCTGTGCAACATAGGTATTTTTGATGATCAATAAAGTTTTACTTAGCTACTTATTTACGTTTTTAACCCCCAACTAAATAGAGATGAATAGATGAATAAATATTTAAGGACATTTCACGTAGAACTACTTTTTTTATGTAAGGGCAGACGCCATCAGTGGAATGATTTCGATTCCTTTTTGGGTGGCAAAGTTGCTTGCGTCCGTACTACTCTCAGAATACATACGTGTCCCCAGCGTGGTGCAAAAAAGCAATCCAAAGTAGCAGTAGAACTTGCCAAGTTGGTCTGGAGTAATACTGCCTCCGCACCTGGTAATCCGCCGCTAAAGTGCGTTGCACATTCGATAGGAAGGGTGCCGGTGAAATTACAGGCGCATGATTGATATCCCCGTCTCGGTTGAGACGGCAACGAGATGCGACTTAGATCTTTTAGTACTTGCGTAGGGGACCTAAGTCGTTATTGTTGTTTATTGGCGTCGGTGACCACCTAATCTGAAGCTGACAGCTAGGTGCGACACTTTTTTTTTCCGCATAAAAAAACGACTGCTATGGTTCGGGAACAGTGGAAGAAAATGAGTAAGTAATGAGAACGCATGATCTTGTTGGTACATATTATATTTATTTAAGAAAACGTTGACGTTTCCAGGTATTTTAAAAAAAAATTCAATGGAAATAAAGTCATTTGACTTAACTTTGAAAAGAACAGAGGCCTGTTCCCTGCAGTGGGATCCAATGGAATAATAAAAACAATATTAGTGTAATAATATCACACAGCGTCATAACACTTCACTTCATAACACATGCCTCCTTTAAGTAGTAACCTACTCCGAATACATTAACTAAAGAGCCTCATTTATGATATTATGTGTTTAGCGCGTTTCTCGTTCGTACAAGTTGTGTCCTAATTGTTAGATTATACAGGCATAATTAATATTGGGCGTATGTGCCTCTGGGCCACCACACTCTTTACTCTCAATCATCGTGAGTAGGCCGGTGTCCCTGCAGGAACATTAGAGGCTGGTACAGATACGGAATTAATATAACAGAATGTTTTGGTCCGGCATATCGTGGAAACAACAGCGGTGATAGACTTACTACTTGTCATTTCTACGTTCGCACGATTGTGTTACTTACTAGATAAGGTACTTCTTCTTTCGTATAAGCGGCCAACTCTGCTGTCGGAGTTTTCAAGCCGCCTGAAGACCTTCCACTATATCGAGACAGCAATTGAACGTACCCTCAAACAAAACATTTTGGGCTGTATTGCTCCTTGTGAAATGTCCTGAATATTTATAGTTATCTTATCACATAAAACACAAAAAAAATTTCTACCTATGTCCGTTATAGAATTAGAAACCACCCAACCGATATGCCCCAAACTTAATTCATTAGAAAGGCAATCATGCGAAGATGGTTTTAGATAACTAAAACAATGCATTAAACACAAAATATATTAAATTTTTGGCGTGGTAGCACACGCTGGGTATCCGCTGATTTACAATAAGTCCCGTACTCACCCTTATACCAGAAAATAGTTCCAAGGTCGTGAGGACCTTGGCTTAAGATGCAGGTCAGTGTCAGGGAGCTGCCAGTCTTAACATAGAGGTCCAAGGGGCCCAGGATGTTCGCTTTTGCTTCTGTGGACAAAACGATTAAATTATTCTCCGATTAACACAAGTTTTAGGTTTGCATGTTATTTGCGTCCATTGATGACTACCCTCAGATACGTGTGGTGCAAAAAGATAAACTCAAAGTAGCATCAAAACTCCTTTGATTCCTCCGTAGCTTAACTAGGGGTCTCGGGTTTGATTTTCAGCTGGGCAGAATTTTTGTAATAATAACTGCCAAACAATAAAAAATATATTTTTTTTATTTTAGGCAACGTGCCGGCAACGTCACTGATGTTGCAGATGTCAATAGGCGACGGTGACCATTTACCATCAGGTGGGCCGTAAACCTGTTTGCCTATTAATAACATTAAAAAAGTACTAATAAAATACTATTAATGCAATCAATGATACAGAACTCTTTGTGTGAATTAAAATCACACTTAACCATATATTTCGCCTTTCATTTAGGTAAATCCATGACATCATAAGTACATAAGATACAGCCTGAGAGGATTATAATAATTGCTTATGCATCATTGATGGAATGGGCAACTCAGATTAGTGACAGTCCATTCTCAAAAAATAATCAGATAATACATGTATCTACTCTGTATCTAGCCTCACAGCTTGGTAGTACTGCCTTCTACGCTGTAGGTTCTGGGTTTGATTCCTACCCAGGATACACGTTTTTGTGTCCAACATATGTGATGGGCGCAACGTCAACACAACTTGGGTCAGAGAGGATCCAAGTCATATTGCTATTGTTATGGGCGGAGGTAAGCACTTAACATCAGGTGGTGGCTCGTCTCGTCATTTCAGTAGTAGAAAAAAGATACATTTATGTTTGTCTGGTTTATGGTAATGCGCAAAACTGTAAAAATCTATTCATTGTATCCAAAACGGCAAATAGTAGCACGATGAGTTGATGTCAAAGTTGAAAGAAAGAAAAACACGGATTAGAGTATTGTATAACGACATCTTAAAGTATTCGCCGGATCACAGAAGTAGATGTCTCGGCTCGAATTCCACTATCCGTACCAGCCTCTGATGTTCCCACTGCAGGGACACCGGCCTACTCTCGATAATTGAGAGTGAATGGGCTCTGATCTACCACGGGAGCCCAATCCGGATTGGTAGATGTCACATGTCATCGAATTTTTGGTTCTATGACATGCCGGCTTCCTCACGATGTTTCCCTTCACCGTTTCGAGAACGTGGTATTGCGCACATAAATTTTTCAAGTGAAAAAACTCATTGGTGCACGTTTGGGTTTGAACCAGCAACCTTCCGATTGAAAGTCGGCGTCTATGCCCCTGGGCCACCACGCTCTTTTGAATTCCACTAAGCGGTCACCAAATTTAACTACTGCCTGGACAGAGAGTTTTTTAAGTTATATGATCTACGAGTATCATCATCATCATCAGCCTATTTCAGTCTATTGCTGGACATAGGCCTCTCCGATTAAGCGCCATTTAACCCGGTCTTCAGTTCTTTGCAAGTCTTTCCTTCCGCAAGTCGTCGCTCCACGACGGGTATATAAAACATCTATCCCTACGTGGGGAAAAACGGGGGGAGTATTTTGCCGTTGACCCTTAATAGCACCCTTAGTTGACTTGATTATCCGCAATTTTCAATCGAAAACGTATTAGCTTTCCGTGATCGATTTGTATCTGCCACGGTACCCGTTAACAAAAAAACCTATTCACTCTCCCTTATTAGAGATTGTCTCTGTGTATATAATGAAATATAGTGAAATAATTGATTCATCGAATTCTTTATGATATTTCTATGATATATTAGGTGCAACCCTATCAAATTAAACTTGAATTATCCAGATCGTAAAAAAAAACACAATTAAAATTAATACTTCTCTATTTTATGAAGTCGGATAAAACCTGCCACTGATACGGTTCGCTATCACAATACAATTGCAAAATAGTAGTTTTCTTTCAGAGTATTTTAGATGGTAACATTTTGAATAGAAAGTGATTTATAACATTAATCTGTGCTTTCACTCAAGTTTAAATTTAATCCGACAGAAAGTTCCAAAAGTCGCCATGACCCAAGACGGCAGCAATAAAACCCATGGTGTAATGTGACTATCCGAGTTTTGTAGAAACGAGGAAAATTGCTGAGGAGACCGCAAATGGCTTCACGAGCCATTAAGTGTTTGAGAAATGTCATCATAGTATTTTATTTCGCTCTCGCTAGCTTTAGGCTGCCTTTCCACCGGTTCTGGCGGATCTGGATCATCTAGATTGGCCTCACAGCTCACTTGTACTACCAACTGAGCTGTGATTTTTGTACTCTAGATGATTTCAAGAACGAACATTAGTGTGATAAACATTGGTGTTTTTCTGTGTTTGAATGTGTGTCTATATTCTGTGTACTACTACTATACTACTACTATATGAGTATTGGAAATCCGGTTCACGTGCTTGGTATAGGGTTAGATTGTGGTATGTGAAATGTCCATGAATTAATCCATACTTATTTTACTATTATAATTATTTTTTACATAACTTAAAACATTATTTCTTTGGGAAGGTCTCATGTCAGACCATCTAAAACCATCTATGCACATACTTCTATAGCCGCTTAGTTCAGCATTCATCTTTCTCACTGCTTTTCTACCTCAAATATTTCTAGTGGATAGACACCCTTCTCTTACCGCATTGCAAATGTTTTCTACGACAAAACTGAATTTAGTTATTTTTTGAAATTTATAACAAAATTTTTCAACGCTTTTTCTTTATATAAGATTCTAAAACCGACTTTTTAGCGAGAAGCATTTTTCATTGAAAGCCCACTTCAAAAGACTACCTTGCAAACACAATTATCTTTTCATTAGATCTGAAATAATATCAGCGACCTACATTTGAATTTCAGATAAGGCAGACAGAAAAACTTAGCATACAGGTACATGTTCAATTATCCTCTCCATACGAAATTTAAATAAGTTGTAAAAATCTTAAATAAGTGAAAGGATGCTAAGAATATACGGTTTACGTAACGATATTACGCATGAAACATTATTTCTTGGAAGAGAAATCCCATTTATTCGGTGTATTTTATCGACATGATCCCGAAATAAACGACAGATGTTAAGGTATTAAAGTGAAGAGTCTACCAGCGCTTTAAAGTTCTTCACGCACGTAGGATAATTTACAAACGTGCGACATTACATCAATAAGTTAGTAGAAATATAATGGAGAAAGAGGGAGAAACAAGACATTTATTCACACAGACTGCACACAACAATGAAAAACACAATAAAAGGGAAAAAAATAATACGAACAAAAAATTAAAAGGAATAATTAATGTGTGGAACGTTGTCACATACAGGGTTGTATAAAGTCCTGTACTCAGCACGTGCTGCAGCAAGTTACAGCGCTGATTTTCAGCTCAAGGTTATGGTGATGAACGAAAACATGAGTAGAAGACAAGAAGTAATAATAATGACATGGTATGACCTAGTTCGATTTAGTCATGTTTGTAACTTGCATGACCCAGAAATTTCCTATCATGTTTTACTACCATTTGCGTATGAAAACATGTAACCCTTAAAAATAACGCTTTGTGGCCTATTTGAATTTTTGCGGGTACCGTTTTGCCCTCGATATTGCATCGGGTTTATGTCTACCTGTAGAAAAATCCTTATCTCGTGGGTGAACGAGATATTTTAGAATATTGCGTGATTATAATATTTGGTGGGTTTTTCGTGATCCCTCTACATTGTTATCTGAGAATTTGAGATCCTAAGTACGTACTAAAACGTTCTTGACGAAAGATTATCGATGTGCTTCATAAGCATGATGTGAAAATGCTTGTGTTGAAGAATACTGTTCTGTTCCATAAGTTTTATTTAGTTTTGTAGTCATTCTGTCCATATAAATTTACAAAAACCTTTATTTTATTAGTTATAAATTGTAAGTAAAATAATGTTAGCTTGCATGCAAGTCACCAATCCCATGTATTTAAAAAGTTTATTTTTATTTTAGTATTTTTTTATAAGATGTTAAGTGGTTACATAACAGCAAGACTTGGGTCCTCCCAACCGACGTATGACAAGACCCAAATCGCGTCTCATGCGCATATGATTTTACCGGCACCGACACGCTTCCACCGGCACACAATGCAAGTGCACCACTGCTTGGCGGCAGATTACCAGGCGTGGAGGCAGTTCTTCTCCGGGCGAAGAGGATTTAAGTCGTATTGCTAGTGTTATGAACGAAGGTACCACTTAACATCAGGTGGGCCTTCAGCTCGACTCATCACTTATGTTACATAAAAAATACCTCTAATGGTTACACAGAACAATTTCGAACTCACCCATTATAGCATCATGTTTCACAACATGTGCCCTTAATTTGGCACTAGGACATGTTTTCCACGGTATCCACACATATTTCAATATTCATGGGCCGATATGAGAGACCGAACCAAAATATGCGAGCTGGAATTAACGCATGTTGTCTATGGAAATATCCATGCGCAAGGTTCAAAATTCATGATAATAATGCCTGTTTTGGTTATCAACAGACGTTGTACGGAGGAGGTTATCAATACGTGTGCATTTTTGTTTGTTTGGTAGCTGAGAACTCCGCCGTATATCAACCAAGTTTTAGTTTTATGTGAAGAGATATAGTTTCAGATTGGTCTCGTTAAGGTATATTAAAATCGGTGCAATAGTTTGCTTGTTAAATCAAAATAACTGGATAAATATATCATAGAAGTAAACGAATTTGCGTATTTTGGTTTCTGCGACTTAAATTTTTTTCCGCCCGTCGCATCCCAATTAGGATGTTTCTTTTTTTAAATGTTAGTTGTACCCCCTAAGGGCAAAAAATAAGGGATGAAAGTAATGAAGTCGGTTTCTTTGATTGTTTTAATCAGTCACTTGTTACAGTATTTATTAGTACGATACAGTAGGGTTGATAAAATCGGTATATACTATTATGTATATGTAGGTAATATTTACCATAGCTATTATACATTTTCTTAGCTAATTAGCATTAAGTATCAGCTCGGCATGTGTTATGCAGTAACTATTAATTTAATGATGCACTTGAATTGAATATAATATATTATATTATCATTATGGTAGGGTAGTAGCTAGTATAGCTACGCCCCGCGGTGTTACCCGCGGTTGGACTTCCTACGGGAATCGTACATTTTTCCGGGATAAAAAGCCTATGTGCTATTCCAGACTATAATCTATCTCTGTGCCAAATTTCATCCAGGTCCGTTCAGCCGTTCTGACGTGAATGAGTAACAAACATCCATCCATACATCCAAACATTTGCGTATATAATATTAGTAGGATACGATGATATATATATAAGATAACTTGTACTACTCGTATCCTCCTATAATCTAGCCTTAGGTATACGTTAGCCGGAGGCCACCACGGTCCTATATGCAAACGAATCATTAACGCCCCGCTGAACATTAGAGTTTGATAATTAGCGGCTAAACTAGTACCCTAGTTTTAAGAGCACGATATTCTATCGATACACCCGTTTCAATTAAAATAATGCTCTGAATGCTCTGAGTTTAAGTTTTGGGTGGTCCAGTTGCTAGGGTCCAAGTGAGAATATTTATACTTTGGACCAAGAAAAACCGAAGAAATCAACAATCTGGTTCCTACCTCTCCTATCTGGTTTTGGGGTTTCCAGTTGCTGGCGTTCGTACCCTTTGAATCCCTACACGTACTCACTGGGTGGTGCTAAACGAGCAACAAAAAGTACCAGTAGAACTTTTGCAAAGTTTGTCCGGAGAAATCCTGCTTAGCAGGGATATTAGCAGTCGTATTGCTGTGTTCCGTTCGAAGGATTTGGGTGCCGATCAAATTACTGGTGCAGAAACGTAGGATCTCCGACTCGGGTGACGGACTTACTTGAGTGGGGAGGACCTAGGTCGTATTGCTGTTGTTATCGGCGGAGGTAACAACTAAACAAGAAGTGGGTCTTCAGCTCATTCTGTCACTTAAATAGTATAAAAAAAAACTTGCCTAAGTGGTGTTTACACAGGTATGCCAGTTTCTATGTACAGTTTTATGATACAAATTATGTTATAGACAGACAATATAAGTAATTGGCTCAGTAGGCATTCAAATCTCTTACTCGGGAACATAGTTTCAAGATTTGTGAACCACAGATTATCAAAAGGTTAAAATTTTTGGACAAAGGTAAGGTTGCTCCTATTAATTCAAATAAGAACTCTTTTACGCCCGTTCGGAGATTTTATTTAAATTAACAATTTGCCATCAGCCTTTTGGCGATAAAACAATATTATTAAAACTCCAACGCAATCCCTAAAGCTTGGTAAGTCCCTCACTTTCGCTACAGAATACCCAAGCTTATGTCTCATTGAAAGTAAATCTATTTTTCAATAACAAACTCGATATTAAATCAGCAGTAGACGAAGAATATTTCACGGATCGCTTCCTTGAAAGGGATTTGTGCCTACTTAATCTTGTTAGAAGCATTAAGGACCCTTGACACAACGACTATGAAGATGGCTGAATTACTTTGTACGACCATTGGGCGGATATTTTGCTTACGTCCGTAGTTCAATATCTAGTCT
Source organism: Aplocera efformata (assembly GCA_921293045.1). Classification (NCBI taxonomy): domain Eukaryota; kingdom Metazoa; phylum Arthropoda; class Insecta; order Lepidoptera; family Geometridae; genus Aplocera; species Aplocera efformata. The sequence continues at coordinate 4,601,392 of OV121061.1, forward strand.
CTAAAGTTATCTTTAAGGTTTATCTTTAAAGTAGTGCAAAAGATACAATTGAACTAAAAAAAAACCTTGAAACACTTCCACCTCATATCCTTGCACTAGGATTCTTTATAGCGCAGGTGGCATGGACAACGCAAAAACAATACAAACACCGAAGGTCCAAGGACAAACTGCATGCTCACCACACAGAGGGCCTCTGTAATCTTCACCGGAACCCACACCACTAAAATAGCGACACGAGTGCAACACTGCGCTGATTAACAAGATGGATATGTCAGGCATCTTCATACAAACTTAACACAAGTTCCATATGAATTATGACGCCTCGATGACTTAGTTAGCCCGTCACTGTCAGGTGAGCATGAAGTTTGTTCTTGGGTCTTGGAGGTTTGTCCATGCCATCTGCGATATATATTATTCTTATTAACTTATATATTAAAAATAGTGTCTTTTCGTATTGTATGGACCGTACCATACAGCCGATTGTGATAAACTTTGATTAACTCATTGCTCGCCATTGCGCGAAGGTTATATAGACAAAGAAGAGTTATTCGCATTTAGTTTGAACACAATTAAATCTCTTCTAAAACGCAGGCAAAAGCTAGTAACTTAATACAAAAAATATTTGTATTATGCGTTAATGGTTACGGAACGAGCTGTTGGCCCACCTGATGTTACATGGTCACCACCGCGCACGTATCATTAGACATCAGGTAGAAGACCCACGTCGCATCCCGTTGCGCCCGTCACCCGAGACGGGGATGTAACGTCACATACGCCCGTGATTTCTGAGCGTATCTTTGTGTCAAATGCCATGTATGCGAGCTGTTTCCCAAAAGCTGCGCTTCAAAGAACCATGACTTGAAGATTCAAGGGTCCTATAGCGTTTCAAAGACGCTCTGGAATCATAACGCTGATACGTTGTCCTTTTATTGAGATGTTTTTAACCGGTTATAACTTTTTGTATGTTATATATTACTGAAAATGTATGTATGATAAGACGTATTATATTTTTTAGATAAAAAGGTAAAAGATTGGTTGAAAGGAAAATGGGTTGTTTCTTAAATATTGTATGTACTCATACTCGAACTTGTAAATTAATCCATAGGATTAAAATAATCGCCTAGAAATTCACTGTTCGACCTAAACAAAGTTTATCTTGACAGGTACTATATTGGGGCAACTAAAATCGATCGTCTGTTCCACCTCAACTATACACGGGTGAACACATCGAAATAGCAATTCCCTAAAACAAAATGTATCTAGATAACGTTTATGGCGTAGGTGTGGAAATTTCTGGAATAAATTGCAGACTGCGGTTTACAGAGGAGCAATTCTTATGCTTTACGATATTGTGTTCGACTTAATTAAGAAAAGTCGAAAGCCAAGGTAGGCCATGAATTATCATAATAGTCAATGCACCAACAAAAACAAAATTTTTGGTTTCTACAACTGGATAGCATCAAAATTTTGACCAACAAATAGGAGAAACATCAAAAATGAGATTTTTCAAATTGAAATTTAGTTGTGATCATTGACTAACTTAATTATAACGCTTATAATTATAACTTAATAAATTAGTGGTGAGCATAAGATTTACTATATATAACGAGTAAAATTTTTGTGCAATTGTGTTTTTTCACTTTCAATATCTAAATGGGCAAACGTTAATATTGGTGACGTCAACACTCTATGTGGTTTTGTCTAGAAAATCAATGAATACTTTTGTTTTAATACTCCTTTTGTTAAGCATGAATACACGTACATATACAAAATAAAATTTTAAATTTTCTTTATCTTTTTCTATAAGTCTATCGTATTGTATTCATTGTTTGTGGCGTATTATACACGATTTTTATTTGAAGTTTGCATTGTCATGCGATAAATAGCAATAGGGTTTATAAATACAAATATTCCATTAATGTAATTTGGTTATACCACAAAAATAGCATATAAATATGTTAATAGAAAACACAACCTCTTACTATCCAGTTCACAACAGTACCATGTTCGTGACTCACACAATAAATTCAAGGTACTTTTCGACAAAATATGAATGCAAAATTATCTCTATAGCATGAAAATTACCCCCAGTAGAGCTGTAATGACTCCTGTGTGCCGGGGTTGCTGAAATTGCATCGCTGAATGTAACTTTTAGCGCAAAATGTTAAAAGTTAGTTATTTCAAGGAAATGGGGTATGTGATTGAAGAGTTGGTTAAAGTGATATAAATTTAATACGAGTTTTGAAGAGCAGATAGGAACGAACGCTTTCTATTCAAAGGTTAATGGTTAAAATCTGCTGGTTTTCAGTTGAAAAAACATTGTTCGTAATACAATAAGTTCTAAAAATGGCGAATTAGAAAATATTTTGTGATATCTATTGGTGTGTGAATATGACTCCGCCCTTTCTCAACAGATGTCGTTTTTAGTATTGTTTACGTGTACTAATAAATGACCATACTTGTATTCGATAGTACTGAATGTCAGCTATCTAACGCATTTTATGATATTTGGTTGAAGTGTAAGCAACAATTGTTTTCACCTTTTCGAAAATGTCGGTTTTTATTCCAAATAAACGTCATTTGCGGGAAGTGTTATTACATTATTTTATTGCGAAGAAAACTGCAGCGGAAACTTATCGTTTGCTTGTGGAGATTTATGGTGAGCATGCTCCGTCTAATACAACTTGCAAGGAATGGTTTCGACGATTTCAAAATAACGATTTTAGTACTGAGGATAAAGAACATGGAAAACCACCAAAAAAATTTGAAGATGCTGAATTGGAAGCATTATTGGCGGAAGATTCTTGCCAAACTCAATCAGAATTAGCTGCAGCATTAAATGTTGATCGTTCAACTGTTGCAAAGCGTTTACAAATGATGGGAATGATTCAAAAAGCCGGTGACTGGGTTCCACATGATTTAAAAGAAAGAGACATGGAACGTCGGAAAACCATTTGTGAAATGCTGCTTCAAAGACAGCAAAGAAAAGGATTTTTGCATCGGATAGTCACAGGAGACGAAAAATGGATACACTACGAAAATCCTAAACGCAAAAAAGCTTGGGTGAAACCAGGCGAACCAGGCCCATCACAGCCAAAAATAAATATTCACTGTGCCAAGGTCATGCTCTGTATTTGGTGGGATCAGAAAGGTATTGTATATTATGAGTTGCTCAAACCCTCTGAAACTATTAATGGAGAAGTTTACCGACGACAACTAATGCGTTTGAAGCGAGCCATAGAAGAAAAACGACCAGAATGGGTGAATAGACATAACAAATTAGTTCTTCAGCATGACAATGCCAAACCGCATACCGCAGAAGTCGTAAAAAGATATTTAGAGGGACAGGACTGGGAAGTGTTACCCCACCCGCCATATTCACCAGACATAGCTCCTTCGGATTACCACATATTCCGGACGATGCAGACAGACCTTACTGGAGAAAAGTTTACTTCATGTGAAAGTATCAAAATTTGGATTGACAACTGGATAAGCTCAAAAGACCAGGACTTCTTCCAGCAAGGAATACGAAAACTACCTGAACGATGGGCGAAGGTTGTAGCTGCAGATGGAGCATACTTTCAATAATTTTTTTTTTAATTTTGTAAGCGAACAAATGTGTTTTATTTTTATAAAAAGGGGCGGAGTCATATTCACACACCTATTACATTTACATAATATTGTAAGTAATTTAGATTTTAGTACTTACTTTGTAAAAGGGATCATGCTCGCGAAAAGAAATTAATCTTCCTTTAGGGGTTCCTTGCTTATTCCCCAACGAGAGTCGGATAGGATTTTAAGAAGCGCTAAACTTAGTAATAAGAACGCATGATCTTGTAGGTATACATTTATGTAAAAAAGAGTGACGTTTCCATGTAAATTTGAAGAATTCAACGTATAAAAAAAAATTACTTTGTCTTTGACAGAACATATATTTCGTCATAAAGAGGATTCTCCTTGGACCACGACCTACAGCGTAGAAGGCAGAGCTACTGCCAACTTATAATATAATTCTTCTTGTTCAGCGCAACTGCACAAACAGTGCTTTTAGTATTTCATAACCTGTAAAACTTTTTCTCATAACAAATGCCACACCATTCTTCGTGCATTGGCTCGTAAACTTCACAGAACTATGAATAGCACTTTCTCAGTAAGTTCGCAGAGCGCGTTTTGTCGCGTCATTAAGCAGACGCAAGACAGCATTAACTGCTTAGGAAACTGGGAAATTACAGTGTCAAGTGGTTCTAGTTTAGACTTGTATTGTTGCGCTCAACTTAGCGTTTTGAGCTTAGTTGGCTAAGTATCGGGTAGTTTGACGGCTCCATATCACATTCAACTTCATTACAATATAATACAAAGTGTACAATTGTGTGTACAATTATAGATTGTGCTTCCAAATAATATTTTCAATCTCTTGCGTCTGATCCGTTCTAAAATAAAATCTTAAACCCAGCTACACATATATACAAGCAAACTCTTCATACATCTGTAAGCAAACATTTAATACATCTATCATCATATACATCTAAACGCCACCGCAGGCCTAATCTATCTGCGAGTCATTCTAAACGTTACAGTTACAACAGACAAACGAAGAGACGACTTAGAGTAGGGTTTACTTTGCCCTCCAGGTATCCCTAAATATTATCTCTTATATTATACCAATAATGCTGTAACTGAAACATTGTACATAAATTTTGACGGTTCACGAAACTATTGTATCAAAATTATGAAGATTGAGAAGCCCGTATTGTTCCCAAGTTTATTCCCAATTTCTGTTTACTGTTAATCTGAACTCCCGATCGACAGTAAACTGAGGTCTATACTAATTGCTCCACAAATTGAAATGGAATATTATATTGATGCTGGATAATTTTGTAATTGTTTCGGGAATTTATCGTTAGATATCAATATAACAGTATTATATTGTAAATCAACGACTTGGGAAAATCAAGTTATGGTATCTTTAATATCCCGCAAACTGTATCACTTGACATTTTGCTTGGCCTTTGTTCTTTTGTCAAAAGTAATTTTGTAAGTAAACAATTTCAATATTTTGAAACTGTCTTAATATTTAATGATAATTTAAGTAAATTGCGTAATTTTAGGAACGTTTGTTTGGAGTTGGTAAGAGACTAGCCAAGTGCAATTGGAACTGAAACGGTATTTATTTATAACCTATGATGAGACAAAAAAAAGTGTACAGGTAAACAATGCGGAACCCCAAAAACATGTATTTTTTACCTAAGCTCATAATATTATGTGTGTATTAATGGAAACAGGTGTAGTTAACTGGATTAACGAAAATGTTTCAACAATTTGAATTCATTGAGCAAAATTCAATGAAATTTATAAATAAGTTATAATTCCATTGAATGAAATTCCGAACGATTTTACATCGTTTAGAGTTACATTCTGAATGCTTGATAAAAATACTTTGATGTTTTAGCTCGAAAATGAATGTAACGATAAATTTTGTTTACCAAAGGACCCATTTTAATTAAATTTCTATGAAACAAACCTGAAGTAAAAAATAAAAAATAACTACTTATTAATAAAAAAAGAATTTTCCAATTCGGTTGATAAATGACGGTGTGCTAAGGTACCTAAGAAATATAAAAAAAAAATATATTACTGAAATGAAAACTTCCTCTTTTAGAATTCAGATGAAAATGCCACTAAACGGTCACCCATCCAAATACTGACCGGGCAGAGTGTTGCTTAACTTCGAAAATTAAACTTACCTACTACGTTGAGTTGAAAAGCTAGGGACATCTTCGGCTCCGTGTTCACCTGACACTCGTATATACCCGCGTCCCTCTCCTGAGGGAACTTGATCTGAAGCGTCCAGTTTTCTGATTTCTCCGGTCTGATGACCTGTACCAAAAGAAAATTGATTAATGTAAAAACAATTGAATCACAGCCGTAGATAATTACATTCAGTTGCATTAGATTCAATACATAAAGTTTTTAGAATATTATAATAATAGTTCGAGAAATGTTTACATAATAGTTTATTTATTAATGTGGCCTAAATTAAGAATTAGCATTTTGCAAAAGGAAATATGTAAAGGAAATAATGATTTTATTAAACTATTGAATCTTAATATATTTTAAGCAGTAAATGTACGTGAATTTTCATTTAATTTCCTATATAAACGTGTAAATTACTAAGCTCAATAAATTTTTGGTTCCATGACTTTCCATGAGATATTTCATTATGACCTCTGCGTGTTTAATTATGTAATAATTGTTATGTTTATGTGTAGTTTTGTATTTTCTCTGTTTCTCGTTGCAAATAAATATATTTTATATATATTTAATTTCATCAAGGTGCCTAGAACATGAGTCGGAATCAAAAGCCCTTTGATTGATGCAAATCAAATAGGCTGTCTGTAAATTAAAACAGTCAACAAAAAAATTTAATTAATCTTTCAATTTACCGTGTAAACATTTCCTGTATAAACTTTTAGCTAAGACAAACATTGAGCCACCGGAATAAATCATCTAATCCTGGTGAAATTTTTAGAAATTAAAGCGAACAAAATATTGATATTTCATCTTTAGGTTGAAGCACAAGAGTGAGATTCGCTTGATGCTTAGAGCTGCGTTGCACGAAGATTACAATGAAGATAATGATACTATTTTTTTAAATGCAAATGTTGGTAACGGTTTAACTGATTTGAATGAAAATCGTCGTGAATGTAGCTCATACTCTGGATTAATACATAGGCTACTTTTTTCTTGAATCCGGGAAGTATTTTTTTTTGGCCACTTTTGTTTTGTCTCTTGTTGACCTTTGAGCCACAGGGCGCAACTAGTACCATATGATATATTTTTGTATCTTTCATTTAATAATATATACTAACTATTATGTACATTATATTATGTAAGAATATCTTTATATGTTTTATGTTTAGGTGAACATTACTCACTTTCCAAAGACCCTAACCTCAAATATTTGCTGGAAACGAACTCTTTTTAGGGTTAAATTTATCTTTACCAAGCCATTGTTTACCAATTAACCAATGTAAATTGATCCAATAAAAAATAAAATCAATAAAATCCCTTTATAAAAACAGCCTGAGATCGATTCCGCAAGTAGGATTCATACCACATTAACAAGATACCAACTTTATAAAGAAAAAGGCCAAAATCTTATTTGAAATCACATCTACCTGAGATTCTGAACCTGGAAAACTGGCCACACTACCGTTAGGTACCGCGTTATGCGACTAATTAATAGTCTTAATAAAGTGAGTCTTCAAAGAAACAGGCGCATCATATTACCGGCACCTGTTTCAGGCACTCTCACACACTTCTAGAACTTGATATCAAGCAGCGTCTATCTGTTGCAGTCCATACTCGAATACTCTGTTTCTTTGGACACGTTGCCTCAATAGAATGCCATGACGTCCGCAGAATGGAAGGTACCAGACCTGTGGGAGGTCACCAATTCGATGAACCAACCAAATCAAATAAGTAGTGGGTGCTCCCTTGCATGAATGCACAAGGATGACCGCTAACAGAAACCGATGGCGTGACATCGTGAGCCTTATAACATCTGCCCCCTCCAATAAAACATGAGGATCACGGCCGCTCTGCCAAGAGCGTAACGAAGAAGAGGATTTGAGATACAGCTTGGATGGAGCTACGCTACCCAACAAGCATGACTGCTAAGCTCCTGTCTGTGTATCCCGGCCTTATATAATACTTAAGTTTGTTTTCGAGGATTTCCGTGTAAATATTCGTTTTCGCAAAAGTTGAGAGCCGAGTAAGCCCAGAATATCATAAGTGAAGAGTTTATGGATACAGTTACATGTTATATAAATATATGTTATACGAGAATAATCTGACTCACTGATTGAATCAATTACTGACATATGGATAACGTACAGCCTAAACAGGTGGAACCCTTTCGGCATGGACTGTTAAGGCAAGTCTAGGCAAGTTCCTAGACTTGAAATTTCTAGTGTGTAAAAAATAATTGAAGTGTGATTTTTTTTTAAACCCGTTTCTATCAAACCCGTAAAATTGAGTGAGAACATTTCTTAAACAAAATTATCTAAAATGAAACATTTGGATCGGATATTCACATAATACAAACAAAGGTTTACGGTTACTTATAGAAAATTTTTCTTGTACTTGTACTCGTTATATCTGTGTTCGTTATACCAGCAAGATATAACCTGAAAACATTTTGAAAACATGAAGGTACATAAATATTATTGTTCATCGGTTATCGTTGGAATAATAACACAATTAGTTATTGTTAATAACAATGCGTGATCGTGTTATTATTCTGAGTCCTAATAATAATATGTAAACCTAATTACCTACAGTTGCCTAACAAAAAAGAAAAGCACAGCTAACAAACTGTTGAACAGATTGGCGAGTTTTTATTTTGTTTTATAACAAATATTGGGTATTGTTTACGTGTACTAATAAATGACCATACTTGTATTCGATAGTACTGAATGTCAGCTATCTAACGCATTTTATGATATTTGGTTGAAGTGTAAGCAACAATTGTTTTCACCTTTTCGAAAATGTCGGTTTTTATTCCAAACTAGCTGTGCCCGCGACTTCGTCCGCGTGGACTTAGATCTATCCTAGCCTAGAGGATAGAAATATAATGTGATGCTTATTATGTCTGTTCGTTACTATTATATTAAAATTATGTTATAATTAAATCTCAAAATACTTTATTTTCATTAGATTCTTACGATATTACTTGGGTTTTGTTAACTGGGAAGGTTAAAGACTTGATTGGATGATGAACTACGTAAGTGAAACTGCAACCATTGCAAATGTATACAATAATGCTTCTCTGTAAACTATACTATAGAAGTCGTCTTTTCAGGATATTTCAGGAACGTGCGCATAAAAATTATTTGAATTGCTAAGTCGGGAAAGAGCTAAGTATGGCGGACCGTGCAAAAAGCAACTCAATATTAGGTCTACGTCTGATACCAAAAAAGTTTCTTCTTGTTTTTTGTTTCTGGTCACTGCGGAACATAGGCTCACCGGAGACTGAATGCGTTTAAAACTAAATGGGCAGTTGATAGGAATGAGAGGAATTCTCTAAACTCTTGACTTTCAATCTGGTGCCGTAACATAATTTAAGAAGACTTTAATTTATAAAAGGGCATTGGGCACTCCGACATTTAGTTTAATATATATTGTGTGATGGGAGTCCACATATATTGATAACGTGGTGGCCCAGGGGCACAGACGCCGACTTCCAATCTGAAGGTCACTGGTTCAAACCCACACGTGCACCAATGAGTTTTTTCACTTGAAAAATTCATGTGCGCAATACCACGTTCTCGAAACGGTGACGGAAAACATCGTGAGGAAACCGGCATGTCTTAGAACCAAAAATTCGACGACATGTGACATCTACCAATCCGGATTGGGCTCCCGTGGTAGATCAGAGCCCATTCACTCTCAATTATCGAGAGTAGGCCGGTGTCCCTGCAGTGGGAACATTAGAGGCTGGTACGGTGTGATGGGAGTCCAGATGCACTCAAGAAATTTAAACATTCGATGGAATAGTTGGTAGGAACTTATTGTTCCCGCCTGACCGCGGCTATAGGCGGAAACCTTTAGCTGTCAACTATGGTCTCATCCATGATTGACAGCGGGAGATCTTGGGTGGCAGCTCAGTCCTTCTGCAAGGAAGTAATCTCGCAGAAGGAAGCAGCCGAGAGGGTAAGGGAGGAAGAATCTCCTCACTCTGGTAGACGCAGGAGAGTGGGTCGGCGTAGGCAGGCGCATGAGCGTCGCCTGCCACCCTAACGGGAACTTCCGGGCGGTAGATCCGGGGAATCTGCCGTCCGACGGATGAGGTCCACACCGAAGGTTGGCGTGTTTCGTGTTCCGGGCACGGCACTATAGGGAGGTACACATCGTGAAGGTGTAGTGCAGGAACTCCAAGGGGGGTTTTATTGTGTATTCCCCGAGCACTGCTATTAATACACGCCTCCCCAAGGCGTGGGGTATAAGCAAAGTATTTACCCCTTGACAAAAAAAAGCTTCTTATTGTTCCACTTCTCTGTTAATAGAATGCCATTCCTATTCCCTGCCATTCATTCATTCAATGCCATTCCCTAGGTCACTGCTGTATCAGTGTTGTTAGATCATCATACACATATGAAATAAGTCCTGAAGTAACAAAACAGTGTTAAATACAGTGAGAAATAAGTCCCCGGTACCGATCTATTGGATCTAGTTACTCGCGTCCGCAGGTGTTACCCTTTGATTCCCTACACGTACCCTCTGGGTGGTGCTAAAGCAGCAACCAAAAAGTAACAGTAGAACTTGTGCCAAGTTCGTCCGGCGAGGTACTGCCACCACACCTGGAATCACACAAGCAGTAGTGCTTGTACCGTGAGATGTATCATCCCCGTCTTGGGTGATGGTCGCAGCAGGATGAGTGCGACTCAGTCTAAGATCCAAATCTTATACTGAGTCGCATTACTGTTGTCATGGGTGTGGGTCGCCACTTACCACCAGGTGGGCCCTCAGCTCGTTACGTAACTAACTCACAAAAAAAAAAGATAGCATAGCATGGTTTGGCCGCCATCTCACCTGATGGAAAGTGAAGATGCGGCCGACGATGGAGCACGCTTGTCTAGGATAAACCTATTCACTCTACTCTTGAAGACTCCCAAATTGTAATGGTCAGAGAACACAGACTCAGGCAAAGCATTCCACTCCCTTGCAGTACGCACAATAAAAGTAGTTTCAAATCGCTTAGTGCGTATTAATGGTATTTATGTTTTGTTATTTTTGTTGAGCTGCATATTCCTTGATAGACTTCCGCTAATTTATATTGATACATTTGCAATATCTGTGCTGCATCTGAATGTCCAGATAATATCAGCAAAATCGAAAACAAATGTCGCAAGGGTTATTTAATTTCACCCCTGATGATGATGTACCCTGAGGATGATTTACCTATGCGGCTATTTTCTGCCGGACATACGGCCATTGCGTTACTCCAGTGTACTGTAGGTCTCCGTCAAGTAAATGACTCGTTTGATAGGAAGCTTGGTACTCATATTTAAGATACTGGTTACCATCAAACTTTCGCAGTTCAAAGTACAAAGAAAAACTAAACTACCTTTAAACTAATTACCTAATAAACTAACCTAAACTAAGACTAAACTACGACTAAACCTGTCATCTGCTTTCAAGCGCCTGCTCATATTCATCTATACATATAATAAAATCGTAGACTTGCCGTGTCTGTACATTGAATATTTTTACAAAATAATAACTGGGAGACGTTAAGAATAAGTAATAGAACGCAAAAAAACAATTTTTGAAATTTTTGTCTGTTTGTCTGTATGTTTGTGCGCACTTTACGCAAAAACCATAGATAGTTATCAAAATCTAGGTACTAAGAAATGTTAAGCTGAGTCTGGAATAGTGAATAGCGTTTATTTTATTAAAATCGACCCACAAAATCAAAAGTTATCAATGTTTTATGCAAAATTTTAATTTTTTTACAAAACGTTCTACAAGCGCCTGCCGAATCCTGCGTTCTTGACTCGGTGTGGCGTTTCGGTGTATTGCAATATGAATATGAGCAGGCGCTTGAAGGCAGATGACAGGTTTAGTCGTAGTTTAGTCTTAGTTTAGGTTAGTTAATTAGGTAATTAGTTTAAAGGTAGTTTAGTTTTTCTTTGTACTTTGAACTGCGAAAGGTTGATGGTAACCAGTACCTTAAATACGAGTACCAAGCTTCCTATCAAACGAGTCATTTACTTGACGGAGACCTACAGTACACTGGAGTAACGCAATGGCCGTATGTCCGGCAGAAAATAGCCGCATAGGTAAATCATCATCATCATCATCATCAGGGGTGAAATTAAATAACCCTTGCGACATTTGTTTTCGATTTTGCTGATATTATCTGGACATTCAGATGCAGCACAGATATTGCAAATGTATCAATATAAATTAGCGGAAGTCTATCAAGGAATATGCAGCTCAACAAAAATAACAAAACATAAATACCATTAATACGCACTAAGCGATTTGAAACTACTTTTATTGTGCGTACTGCAAGGGAGTGGAATGCTTTGCCTGAGTCTGTGTTCCCTGACCATTACAATTTGGGAGTCTTCAAGAGTAGAGTGAATAGGTTTCTCCTAGACAAGCGTGCTCCATCGTCGGCCGCATCTTCACTTTCCATCAGGTGAGATGGCGGCCAAACCAAGCTATGCTCTCTTTTTTTTGTGAGTTAGTTACGTAACGAGCTGAGGGCCCACCTGGTGGTAAGTGGCGACCCACACCCATGACAACAGTAATGCGACTCAGTATAAGATTTGGATCTTGGACTGAGACGCACTCATCCTGCTGCGACCATCACCCAAGACGGGGATGATACATCTCACGATACAAGCACTACTGCTTGTGTGATTCCAGGTGTGGTGGCAGTACCTCGCCGGACGAACTTGGCACAACTGGTTTACTGTAACTTGGTTCTACTGTAACTTTTTGGTTGCTGCTTTAGCACCACCAAGAGGGTACGTGTAGGGAATCAAAGGGTACACACCTGCGGACGCGAGCAACTAGATCCAATAGATCGGTACGGGGGACTTATTTCTCACTGTATTTAACACTGTTTTGTAACTTCAGGACTTATTTCATATGTGTATGATGATCTAACAACACTGATACAACATTGAGCAGTGTCCCAGGGAATGGCATTGAGTGAATGAATGGCAGGGAATGGGAATGGCATTCTATTAACAGAGAAGTGGAACAATAAGAAGCTTTTTTTTGTCAAGGGGTAAATACTTTGCTTATACCCCACGCCTTGGGGAGGCGTGTATTAATAGCAGTGCTGGGGATATACACAATAATACCCCCTTGGAGTTCCTGCACTACGCCTTCACGCTGGGGCTACGGGTACGGTAGCGGCCGTACCCGGCCGGCCAGAGGCGTTGGTCCTCGCGTATCGGGACCCCAACACGATGTGTACCTCCCTATAAGGCCGTGCCCGGAACACGAAACACGCCAACCTTCGGTGAGGACCTCATCCGTCGGACGGCAGATTCCCCGGATCTACCGCCCGGAAGTTCCCGTTAGGGTGGCAGGCGGCGCTCATGCGCCTGCCTACGCCGACCCACTCTCCTGCGTCTACCAGAGTGAGGAGATTCTTCCTCCCTTACCCTCTCGGCTGCTTCCTTCTGCGAGATTACTTCCTTGCAGAAGGACTGAGCTGCCACCCAAGATCTCCCGCTGTCAATCATGGATGAGACCATAGTTGACAGCGAAAGGTTTCCGCCTATAGCCGCGGTCAGGCGGGAACAATAAGACCCTACCAACTATTCCATCGAATGTTTAAATTTCTTGAGTGCATCTGGACTCCCATCACACAATATATATTAAACTAAATGTCGGAGTGCCCATTGCTCTTTTATAAATTTAAGTCTTCCTAAATTATGTTACGGCACCAGACTGACATTCAATTGTTTAGAGAATTCCTCTCATTCCTATGAACTGCCCATTTAGTTTTAAACGCATTCAGTCTCCGGTGAGCCTATGTTCCGCAGTGACCAGAAACAGAGAACAAGAAGAAACTTTTTTGGTATCAGACGTAGACCTAATATTGAGCTGCTTTTTGCACGGTCCGCCATACTTAGCTCTTTCCCGGCTTAGCAATTCAAATAATTTTTATGCGCACGTTCCTGAAATATCCTGAAAAGACGACTTCTATAGTATAGTTTACAGAGAAGCATTATTGTATACATTTGCAATCGTTGCAGTTTCACTTACGTAGTTCATCATCCAATCAAGTCTTTAACCTTCCCAGGTAACAAAACCCAAGTAATATCGTAAGAATCCAACGGAAATAAAGTATTTTCAGATTTAATTATAACATAATTTTAATATAATAGTAACGAACAGACATAATAAGCATCACATTATATTTCTATCCTCTAGGCTAGGATAGATCTAAGTCCACGCGGACGAAGTCGCGGGCACAGATAGTATTGCAATACACCGAACCGCCACACCCAGTCAAGAACGCAGGACTCGGCAAGCGCTTGTAGAACGTTTTGTAAAAAAAATTAAATTTTGCATAAAACATTGAATAACTTTTGAATTCGTGGGTCGATTTTGATAAAATAAACGCTATTCACTATTCCAGACTCAGCTTAACATTTCTTAGTTCCTAGATTTTGATAACTATCTATGGTTTTTGCGTAAAGTGCGCACAAACATACAGACAAACAGACAAAAATTTCAAAAATTGTTTTTTTGCGTTCTATTACTTATTCTTAACGTCTCCCAGTTATTATTTTGTAAAAATATTCAATGTACAGACACGGCAAGTCTACGATTTTATTATATGTATAGATAAACGTCATTTGCGGGAAGTGTTATTACATTATTTTATTGCGAAGAAAACTGCAGCAGAAACTTATCGTTTGCTTGTGGAGATTTATGGTGAGCATGCTCCGTCTAATACAACTTGCAAGGAATGGTTTCGACGATTTCAAAATAACGATTTTAGTACTGAGGATAAAGAACATGGAAAACCACCAAAAAAATTTGAAGATGCTGAATTGGAAGCATTATTGGCGGAAGATTCTTGCCAAACTCAATCAGAATTAGCTGCAGCATTAAATGTTGATCGTTCAACTGTTGCAAAGCGTTTACAAATGATGGGAATGATTCAAAAAGCCGGTGACTGGGTTCCACATGATTTAAAAGAAAGAGACATGGAACGTCGGAAAACCATTTGTGAAATGCTGCTTCAAAGACAGCAAAGAAAAGGATTTTTGCATCGGATAGTCACAGGAGACGAAAAATGGATACACTACGAAAATCCTAAACGCAAAAAAGCTTGGGTGAAACCAGGCGAACCAGGCCCATCACAGCCAAAAATAAATATTCACTGTGCCAAGGTCATGCTCTGTATTTGGTGGGATCAGAAAGGTATTGTATATTATGAGTTGCTCAAACCCTCTGAAACTATTAATGGAGAAGTTTACCGACGACAACTAATGCGTTTGAAGCGAGCCATAGAAGAAAAACGACCAGAATGGGTGAATAGACATAACAAATTAGTTCTTCAGCATGACAATGCCAAACCGCATACCGCAGAAGTCGTAAAAAGATATTTAGAGGGACAGGACTGGGAAGTGTTACCCCACCCGCCATATTCACCAGACATAGCTCCTTCGGATTACCACCTATTCCGGACGATGCAGACAGACCTTACTGGAGAAAAGTTTACTTCATGTGAAAGTATCAAAATTTGGATTGACAACTGGATAAGCTCAAAAGACCAGGACTTCTTCCAGCAAGGAATACGAAAACTACCTGAACGATGGGCGAAGGTTGTAGCTGCAGATGGAGCATACTTTCAATAATTTTTTTTTTAATTTTGTAAGCGAACAAATGTGTTTTATTTTGACAAAAAGGGGCGGAGTCATATTCACACACCCAATATATTTAAAAAAAGGTTTATGCACCTCAATAATAAAGAAACTGAATATAGTGACGCTTAAAGTGGAATAAAAAGGTTTACGATTCGATACTGATTGAGTACACCAATCCTTTTTACTTTAATAATAATAATTAATAGCGAGACCATAATATTCAAACTTCTAATAAACCGACTTCTATACTTTCAGTTACTTATTTTACACCCTTAGGGCAAGAATTTATTCATGGAATTTCTATGGTACCATCAAAAAGGGAAATTAATCAAATTAAATAGAAAGGAGTCATTGAAATCGCGTATCAAACATACAAAAAAAATTATGCAACCGAATTGAGAATGTTTTCGTTTTTAATGTCAAGAAATGGCGTTTTAGTAACGATATTTAAATTTCAATAAAGAATTCGTCGTATCAGAAATCCGTTGCGTAGGAAGGCTTACATCATAAAATGGTGTTTATATTTGAACGGAATATATACAAAAAATCACGATGTTTGTCTGTTTATTCTGCTTATTTACGTTTAGTGATTCTTGAACGAGATTGGATACCGCACCTGAAACCTTTGATCTGAGGTGTACGTCAATATTCCGGCGGTAAGTATGTGGAGATCCCTTTTCCTTATCCAAGATACCTGTAACAAGGAAAAATATATAGGCAACTGGTTTTTTGCACCTTTCATCCATAAAGTACCGGGATCTAGACATGGGTACATAAATAAATAGATAATAAATAAACGATTACACGCTCATACTTCTGCACAAGAATTCCCTGTGTCGCAGATGGCATGGACAAACACAGAAACACAAGACAACACCTAAGACCCGAGAACAAACTTCATGCTCAACATACAAAGTGTGCCCCGGCCGGGAATCGAACCCGGGACCCCTCGCTCCGAAGGCAGGATTACTACTAACTAAGCCACGGAGTCGTCGAATGAGAACATATAACCTCCTATTTTCTTGAAATCTGTTAAAAATTACGATGTAATTTTTCATTAAATACATATTTTTTGTCAATTCACATAACCGTCGGTTGAAAATTTAATTTACTGTAGAAAAAAGGAAGTCAATAAATATACCACTTTGTAGCAATAGGTCCCAACCGTTATTATCGTGACTTTTCAAATAACAAAATGGAGGATTATGTATTTGTATAATTTTTAACTTGACCTTCTTCATAATACTTAAACAATGCATTCAATTATTCAGATATATTTCATTTTATGAATAGTGAAATGTTGAAATAAACTTTGTTATAAAACTTAAAACCATAGCGATTTCTCGTGAAATTTGACGAGCGGTGTTATTCTATTTGACTGAAGGGACTTTCAACGAAATATACAAGTATCTATCACATTAATTAATAAATTTCCGGGCGTTATATTTTTATATATAATCATTATGTAGTAAGTTTCCGGGCGTTATTATTATCATCATGTGTATATTTTAATTTCCCATTGTCCGCAACAATTTAGTACAGGTAAATGGCACATCCCGATACGCGGATTGCGCTGAAATAGCTAATGATCAATACGGACGGAGAGGCTGAAAGCTATTGTATGTAAACTAGGGCGGTGTTTCATTCTCTCGGGCTCACGGCTATTTTAACGTTTCTCGTTTTGTTGTCGAAAAGATTAATGTTGAATATCACTCCTAACTCTCGCTATTTTTTTGCAGACTCATGTACTTGCTAGTAGCCTTCTTTCAAAGCAACGAGGCCCGGTTGGGACATAGTTTGTGTATCGAGCATGAAATTTTTTCTCGGGTCTTGGGTGTTTTCTTGAGAATTTTACATTTATTCATGCCATTTGGAGGGTCCAGTTGAAACCTCTAGTAGTCTACACTTAGTCCCGAGGTGATGCCATAGGAGCAGCTAAAAGTAGCAGTAGAACTGTCATCCGTTCATCCGGAGAAGTACTGCTTCCACACTTGGTAATCTGTCAAAAAATGATGCCAGTGGAAGGGTGTGGGCGCCAGTAAAATCCCAGTTGCATGAGACACAATTCTCTCGTCTCGAGCGACGGGCGCAACGGAATGCGACATGGGTCGGAGGAACTAGGTCGTGTTGCTGTTGTTATGGGTCGTTTTTACCATGTCATCCATCCATCCATCTGAAAATAGTATTAAAAAAACTGCGACACAGTGAATATCGTGTAAACGTATATTATAATATATATTTAAAAAAAGTGTTTAGCCTTCAAAAACTTTCAATGAACGAGTTTCCCACAAACAAAGCTACTTGCACTGTTTCCTTCCTGTAATATAAGAACATCGAAGAACACGAACTAGAACTGAAATGGAAAAACTCAAGAAAAGAAACGACGCGTGTTTCGCCTTACCACGAGCCATCTTATAATTGAACTTGTCCAAGTTCCAGGGAAGATAGACTTCCACTCCCAAACAAAGCAAAATGAAATTAAAAATCTTCAGGAACATTGATTTGTGATTTGTTTTCTAAGGATTAGCGTACTGATTATTTTAAATTTCAGATCTGATTTAGATGGATTTCCGCGAAATAATAGCTGAATCCATCAATAAAAGAAAGCGCAAAGAAAGCGCTTTCTTTCTCCTCAATAACTTCCAAAATATTGGAACTAGCTTTATGAAATAAAGACTGTTTTATAGACAATTTTATAGTGCTTAAATAAAAATAAAATACGTTTCCAAATATGCAATTTTCACACGAATTTTGTATTGACACCACGAGCCGTTAATTCAGCTATTATACGGTATCGCATGCTTTCCACCAGAATTCTTTTGTTATATAAAAAAATACACAAAAGTAACGGGACGACCCACTTGATGATAAGTGGTTACCTTCGCCCATGGCAACACTAATACAACTTAGGTCCTCCCCGACCGAAGAATGAGAAAACCCAAGTTGCACCCCCTTGCGCTCGTCATCCAAGACGGGGATGTTACGTCTCATGCGCCTACACGGTGGGACTCTGAGGGTACTCCTACGGACATGGGCAAAGTGGTCCACCAAACCATTATTATTTTATTAACCAAACCATGTATGAAACGTTACATCCCCGTCACGTTCTGAACGCAGACGCAGCTGAAATTGATGTCATGAGCGGCGGTAACCATTTTACACCAGGTGGGATTTCACCTCATTCCCCTTCAATTCAAAATATTAACCCTTTTCGAATCATAAAAATATATCATATCTTTACTCACAGCTTTGTCCCCTAGTTGCTCCACTCTGCAGTGTAGAAAAGCAGTCTGACCCACTACAGTCGTCACGTTTCTTGGCACGTTGTACTCGAAGTAAGGGAAAGAGCCCACACTATCTTCGCCATAGTGCGCCGTGCCTGTGAACAAAGAGTCAAATCAATCGTTAATATATCTCTTTGCGCAATTAGTAACTTACTGATATTTCTAATACCGCACTAATAATCGTTGCAGTAACTCAGTAGGAATTCAGAAATGTACTGCGATAAATTCATTCAAAAGAAATCTAACCTTCCTTGTTACCAATATTAATCCAATTATATAATATATCACAACTATATTATATTACTTATATATAAGTTTGTTTGTAACGCTTTCAAGGTAACAAGCAATTACTTTCGAGATTTTATTTATTTTAGTTTTATTGTCAGTTTTGCTCATTATTTTTTTTATTGCTTCTTTCATTCATGCGAAGGTTAGACAATTGTTTTGATATATCGCACTATTGTGTTCCGTACTCCAGTAGAAAGGTGTGGGTGCCAGTGAAATTACAGGCCCATGAGACATTCCCTTCTCAGAGTGATAGGGGCAACTGTAGGCTGTCAGTTCACACTGTCACTATAATTAAATAAAAAAATACAACACTCTTAAACAAAAATACCAATTATTTTAGCTGGAGTAAGACGGGACAGAGTAATTTAAAGAATTCAAATTAAACAATATTAAGAACATTCATTGACTAGAAAGAAATATATCCGATGGAGCAAGGAAGGAAACTGTCTTCAAAGACTACAAAAGTTTGAATACTCTTCAGTTTTTCTTGCGAACTAAGATTTATATTATTCAAGATATAAATTTAGAGGAAGAGGAAATATTAATGATCGAAGTCAATTGTCTCCCATCGTCTGTTGACTTTTGCGCCATGGGGCGCACCTACTATTATGTAATGAAGAATAATAAACTATAATAACAAAATAAATGAAGATCCGAAAATGTTTATATCAACAGCCACAAAACACAAAACCAGATATCATTCGCACAATCTGGAGGCATGATTTGAGTACGACTCGTTTTTTTGCGTTTTTTTCCGAGCACTTATGGATGCACTGCTGTGGATTTTCCACAGAACTTTTGGGGTATTTCAGTCCGCAGTCTTTACTGCGGATTCCATCTGAAGGCTGGCAGTGCATCGACATTTTCCATGCAGAATTCCATGAGCGGTGGTGACCACTTTCCATCAGGTTGCCCGCAAGCTTGTCTGTCCGCAAAAACATAAAAAAACAGCTAGTCTTATTTGTTAAGTTTACGTCTGTTAAAACTATAGCTGGCTATAGGGGAAGACACAGTTAAGGAACCCTTCGGAGACAGTATTATATATTCGATAAAATGGTCGTGTGTGAAGAGTGGAACAAATTGATTTTCAAGCATTTGTCATCTAAGTAAAAAAATATTTAAAATTAGGCATTTGAAATATTATAAGTTTGACTAAAGTTAAATCTATTTATTGCGAGTAACTTTATTTCGCTCGGAATCATAGCGAGGAACTCATTACTCCTTCCTTGTAATTCCGTCTCTAAAAAAGTCACAAATGGAATTTGAAACGACACAATTAGCGTAAACAAAGGTATGTTGATTAAGAGATTAATGAGCCTACATAGTGACGTTTCTTTTGGTCTTAAGTTTGATGAAATGGGGGCATAATTAGTCTGATGAGAGGTAATATTAATCTCATTTCTGGCCGACTTAAAAAAGGAGGCATAAAAAAGTAATATTAAAATATTCTTGGACATAAAGTATTTTACTATTTGTATTTCCTATCCGTTATGGTGAGAAATGCTACGCAGATTATTAAGTAGGTTATTTCAAAAGTATTTTAGATAACTAATTAACGAGACATCGAAACAATAGCTCGTTACCTTCAATCATACCCCGCACATGTGAAGATTACACTATGAGGATTAGCTGTTATAATATAGAATATGAAGATTTGGTGGGTGAAATATGAACTTGAATTTTCTTGCATTGATACGATTGTGACAAGTTGTAATTTTCCTGATCTTATCTTACTTCTTACCATGTACTTTTTTTTGAAAATAAAAAAAAAAATTGGCTGAGCAGTAGTTGCAGTAGGATTTATAATGCGATAGAAGACTAAAAACGATTATATTTCATCATCTAATACTAGTTTAAAAGTTTCTATAAAACCATATTTTATTCAACAATAACAACAACAACTTTAGAACACTAAAGTCAAGTTTTAACCTAAAAAGTATTTCCGTCTCAGCTTATAAAGGTGGCCACAGACATTGTAATATTAACATACTGTATTCTATACACACAAGTGCCCCTGATAGTCCCATCTGTCGCCAAATCGATAATATAACCTTAGGTAGCTTTAAAGTGAGTAGGGACTGACGTCGTAACATCCTATAGATGTAAATTTTATAGGACAAAAAGCTGGGGTAAATTTGTTTTGTTCTCAAATAGGTGGAAAGATTTAGTCTATGCTTTTAAGGGTTCCATACCCAAATCGAAATTTAATATTTTGATTACTGTGATGTCTTTAGTGAGACTCGCAAGATCAACAAACATAGGCTGATAAACACATTGCCTATTGCGTCGCGCAGTCAGGTATTGTAAAAAGCAAGAATTAGTTATACTTTGAAAAAAATATCACTTAAAACTTTTGGCGATTCGTGATACACGATCATACGTAGGTAAGAACTTTCGAGTCATTCACGTATCCCCCGGGTAGAACAAAAGTGGTATATAAAAGTTACTTGTGCCCAGTTCAATAGGAGAAGTACTGCCACTATTTATTTATTAATTTACTATGCATACTTTTTTACTATGCCTAGTGATTCGACACCAAACAGTGACGCTCTCAGGTTTCTGTTTTACGGTGATTACAAGTGCATCTGACGCTACATCTGCCTCTCAGCGTAACGAGCAAAACGTAATGTAATAATAATCTTTATTTGTGACAAATACAGTTACAGAGCACTTAAAGTAGATGTCGGTAAATACTACGGTAGAACTATTTAGTTTACCTGCTGCTTAAAGTGGTGAATACTGGCCCTAAACTAGGCAAAAACCTGTGTGATAGGTACCAGTGAGGAATGTCGCCATAGAAATAGTGCAGCCTATACTGTCACTAAGTGAGAGAATTTATGTGTGTGTGTCTCTATGTGTGTGTCGCGTGTGTGCGTTTGTGTGTGTGTATGTGTGCGTGTGTGTGTGTGTGTGTGTATGTGTGCGTGTGTTCGTGTGTGTGAATGAGTTAGTTTAATGTAGGGTGATTTGTGGGTAAAGATTAAAATAAGTGGGATATTTACTATGTTTAGTGTAGATATGTTTTGGTATCATAGGAGAGACAGCAGATGATCTTCAGTCTCCTGGTAAGAGAGTGAAAGAAGCCATGTTATTTGGGCTTCCTCATACTACGGTTAGAGATAGCCACTGTCATTATACTTTTGTTTATGGGCGGCGATAACCACTTTATGTAAAGTGAGCCATCAGCCATACAGTCATATTGAAAAACCTAATTTTGTTACCCCATGGAATTTTTCCTTTTACCTTTTACACGGCGTTGATCAACTCACTCATAAAATCTCATGGGTTTTTCATATGAGTCAGGTTTATGGTGGCAATTTGCCCGATAAATGCTATGGAGAAGCCAATTTTGTAGAAATCGTCGCTTGGTAAAGCAAATTTCAATCATAGCATTTCCATGACATAGATTAGCTATGATCCATTTTGTTACTCATAGGTAACAAACCGCTAACTCAAACTCAAAACTATGTATTTATTTCCATTTCCATTTCCAGATTTCAAGTATCATGCAAATTATTTTTTTTTGCGCCTGTACCGTATTCTCCTTAGGCATATTACATATTTCTCTTAGCATTTCTCTTTGCCATATCTCTTAAAAGGTTTTGTTTCAATATGTTGTAAAATACCTACGGGGCACCACTATTTAATAATATAAAAATATTTATGCGCTAAAACAAGTGGTTATGGCTATTCATAATGCTATGTATCCAATCTATAAAGGACTGACCGCTGTGCAAAATACTGCGAACGGTAGATAAGGGTTTTTTTTTCACGCAAACTCCTATATTTTTTCCATCGTAGAACAGTGGGCCTCCAGAGTCTCCCGGTCTGCCATGCTGGTCTTTCTTATCACAACTTGGTGCTAAACATATACGTGGTGTGCACACTTTTGTCCCAAATAATCTTTTAACGAAACTGTATCAATATTCTTTCGCTTTTTGTCAGCGGGTTACCGCATAATAGCATATTTTTCTTCTAAACACACTTTATATATTTTTTCTAACTTACAAACGACATCGATCACCCACTCATAAAACCCCATGGGCTTTATACTACGAGGCTTGCGGCAACTCACTCGCTAAAAGCGATGATGAAGACAATTTTGCAGATTTTGTCACTAAATTTTATGTATCAATGTTATAAAATATATAATACAATAATATCAATAAATTGATTAACTTATAAACAATGTGAATCTTTAGCCATTCAACCTAACCACACTTTAATTAATTTTTAAGTTCTTCCTGCAGGAGGCCTTCGGGCGGTTGAAAATTCGACACCAGAGTCGGCAGCATAGTACTACAGAAATGATGACTATCGAATCACTGCCTCCAAATACATTACCAAGATGGGTACACTCATCATCATCGGCCTATTTCAATCCACTGCTGGACATAGGCCTCTCCAAGTAAGCGCCATTTAGCCCGGTCTTCGGCTCTTTGCATCCAGTGTCTGCCAGCCACCTTCCGCAAGTCGTCGCTCCACCTGGCTGGGGGGCGCCCTACGCTACGTTTGCCTACACGCGGTCTCCACTCAAGAACTCGTCTATCCCAGTACACACACATGGGTACACTATACAGTACTAATCTTGTAAGTCAATGAACCTCTTACCCATCAAGTTGAAACTTGGCACACTACTGTGGGTCCAGTTACGATAAAATATTATGGTACTGTCGACTTGGTCTGACGATGGAGTTGGAAGGTTTTACAAGATATTAACCAAAAGTTATGGCATCCCATTAAGTTTGATATTTCCTAAATTCGTGAACGCTTTTCCGTCAAAAGGGTACGCAAAGCCAGTACTGGTTTAAATCCGGCTCGTCTTCATGTAGGTTAAATAATATAATTATTCATAGATATTTTACACACCATCATCTAGCCCCAAAATAAGCATAGTTTGTACTATGGGAACTAGATAACTGATAGAATACATAAATTTTTTTTTTGTAATACATGTTTTTGGGGGGTTACCCACATAGAACAAACATTGTTCATCACATTAATGCTTGTCCGAATCGGGAATCAAACCCACGCCCTTCAGCGCAGAAGGCAGAGCTTCTGCTAACTGAGCTATGAGGCCAGTCAATAATTGAACACATTGCTAATACTATTGATACAGATTGCACGAGACGTAACATCCCGTCTCGGGTGATGGGCGCAACGGGATGTGACTTAAGTCGGAGGACCTAGATCGTATTGCTGTTATTATGGGCGGAGGTGACCACATACCGTCAGGTGAGCCTTCAGCTCGGAGCGTAACATCAGTATAAAAAAGTCTTTATGTACGGTACCCTAAACGGTTCAAAACTGGCGAAGAAATCACATTACAAGTATAGTAAATTAAAACAGCAGCATTAAGAACCTGCTCCTTTCGAAAGCGTTAAGACAAGTAAAACCTTCGTTAAAAAAGTTGTTGCTAAACACAAATTTAGTCGAACGTTAAAAAGGGTTTCGGGATATAACAATTAGAAGAAAATCGTAACTGTTGACTTTACATTTGCTAAAGTTTTGTACAATTCCGCCGGAAGTACCAATAAAATTAGAGTAGGTACTCACAGACCGTAACAATCTTACCTGTTCATACATATACCTAAGGAATTTCAATGTGAGCGTTCACTGCTATGTGTAATTTTGTTACTTGACTTGTTAGTTGTAATTTTTACTCGGTTTTACCCGACTTCAAAAAAGGAAGAATAAGCTGTTTTTTATGTCTGTTACGCGATATCGTTGCTATTTTGGGGACATTGTTGCTCGCGTCCATATTTGAATATCGCCAGAATCCGCTAATTTCTTCCAGTGTCAATCTCGAACTATACTCAAATTCAAATTTAATTTGAAATACAATACAACAATCAATTCACAATACAATATCGATGCAGCCTTGTCTTCTTACAAATAAGTACGAGAATTGGGCCTCAGAAATATCATTCCCGTGTTTATGTGCACTTGCTCAGTTTTATCTAAGCCACCGGTAGATTTCGTGGAACTTAATAATTGCTATCAAATATAGTTGGCAAGTTACGAGGGCAACACTAGAGACGAGATCGCCAACCCTATACTGACCCGTCATTAAACGAAATTGCCTGAGTTAAATCGCGCGGTTCACATCTCATTTACCCCGTTTTTACGATTCTGTTGGCTGTTTTAAAACCAACCGCGGCAGCGCAATTTCAACCCTGCCGAAAAGCTTCAAGGTTGTTTATTGCTACGTTAAAATGTCAGGTGGTGGATACGGTTATTAGTTAAGTAACCGCCAAAAGTTGTAGACTTTATTGGACAGAAATAAGGATGAAAATTGCAGTTTTATTTTGACGGTCTGTTTTTGTTATTAAGTGATATAGTTTTTACCCGTTTCTTTCTCACAATGTCCGAGATAAGGGAATGTGCTTCATAGGAAACATTACAAAGGTTTTAATGTAATTACGGGTGGTACACGTAATCCTATCAAAGTCGACACCTTTTTGTACAAATACAAATGTTACCTAAAGAATTCAAAAGTTTATTACGGACAGTGTTTGCGATGTGGGAATTTTTAGTATATAAAATTTACTAAATGGTAAAATAAACGTAGATTGGGAAAGGAATAAATTCCTCCGTATTGGATGAAGGCACAACGGGTTGCGACTTGGGTGTTTTCATACTTTGGTAGAGAAGGATCGAGAGGTAGTATTGCTGTTGTTATGGACGAAAATAACACTACATCCTAGGGGCCTAAAGTTCATCCCATCACTTTTGTAGTAGGTGTAATTTGAGGCCAAACTTAAAGGTTTGCTCTTGAGTTCCTTACCTAAAGGTAGAGATAACCCTATGAATACCAGCTAAGTTTATATGTCAGTTCTTTAAAAGGGGTTTTATCATTTTTTTACACCTCTAACAGGTAAACATATCAAGATATGACTTGGTTGGTAGCGAACGAGCTAAGAAAGAAAAAACAAATATTGGTTGTATGAAACTCGTCTAAAGCTGAAATGCAAATGGTTATTTTTGGAATGTTGTTTTAATGTTAATATTAGAAGACATAAACTTAGTAAAATTGAGTAGCTGAAGAGTCAAGTGAAAAGTTAAATCTCATGCTAAGATCAACTCTAACACGCTTTTCTTAGAATTTCCAGAGACTCATAACTCAAAAGACCGTCCTTAGACACAAATCTCTTTAAAATTTTCTTGGAAAATGTATTCAGCACATTATGTAGCCTACTTGAAGGATACAACTTAGTGTCAGAAGAAACTTTTCTAAAAGACTTTACAGACTACCCTATTTGAAATACAATTTTAAAGGCATTTTCTTCAAAGGCGAAAAGTATCAAACAACAGAAAGCACAAAAACAAGAAAAGTGAGAACACAGTTATATGTCAAATTTTAAATTTAAAAATCGAATTTACCCACTTCAACACTTTCGCCATTTATTTTAGAATGGGTGACCGTTTTCGTGCTTCAGAGGGAAGCCTTCATTGCCTCGAAAACTCCTGGATTTTTCACATGAAACAAGAATTATTTCAATCAAATCATAATTCCCTTATCATGTGGGATTGCTCCAGATTCTAAACCATTGTTTAAGAATGACAGATAGAGGAGACAGTAGATGAAACACTTCCGAATTCATAACTAAACAACACAGATATTTGTTCTGTTTCGCGGTGTTAATATGTATTACATGTATGGATTTACAAAAAAATAAATATTGTATAAGTATTCTGTTAATTGTCTAGTCCAAACTGTAAAAGCTATGCTTAGTTTGGGGTTAAATGGCGTTGTATATAATGTCCCTGAATATTATTATAAGTTATTTCTTTGATAAGAAATATGCTTTAAATAAATTTGATATACTAAATTCATTAGCATCTAAACAGAGGCTCAATTTATCACCGGTATTCATAATAATTTGTGTTTCATTGTTATTTTGCTCCAAATAAAGTTATCATTATTATTAATTTAAATCCTCTGTAATTATATTTTGACCAAATATGAATTACCCAAGCTTTCAAAAGAGGAAGCTAACAAAGTATTCCGTAAAAACCAATCAACTAAACTCCCTGCAAATTGTACACTAAATTGGGTCCGCCGTAGAAAATATCAGAAGGAACGTGTTCCAACGCATCCTAGATTCTAGATTTTCTTTTTAAACCGTAAGAGGCTTACACTAAGGCTATTAGGGCAAGTGGGGTTTCCTGGGGTAGGTAAGCTTGTTACATTAATAACGGCTCCAGTTGCTCTTGCCGCGGACGGGCGCCATAATGAATGAGAACGAGCAAATTATTCGTCAGAGCAATTTCGCAGCTCATTATGGCTTCTACCATTCATAGGGAAGGAATAATTTAAAACGTCGAACGTGAAGATCTAATTGTAGGTAATGTTTTTAGTATAATTTATTATAAATTATTACTAGTCCGAGATATTTGTTGACTTCTGATGATTCGACGCAGTTTCATGCGTCAATATATCGGGATGGTCCCAGCTAATTCAGTTTAGCTGGGGGGGCAATATATTGACAAAATCTTGGGTGTGCACATATTATTAAAAAAAAACGTACGACATTTCTATCCAAATTTACTGTAAATTATATCAGCACAACAAACACGCATAAACCTAAAAAAAATTTTTGGTTAACCGGAAAATTATTTTTTAGAATATTACTTTCTGTTTTACTAAGAATACCTAAAAAAATAGTAAGTAACGTTATTTAAATAACGTTATTAAATGAAGCACTTATGGCGTATCTGGTGACCATTTAGTAGCATTTACAACTGAGCGGAGGGCTCCTGTCTATACTAGTCGTTAAGCAATGTCGGCGGTCTTTGGGTGGCTTGAAAGCTCTGACACCAGAGTAAGCCGAAGAAAATAGCTAATATGTATATATTAGATACAACGCTTTGTAGGTATTGGAATGTTAAAAGTTGGTGAAACGTTATTCAACGTAAAATTTTGAGTTAAAAAATAAATTTAATAGGAAAATACATAAAGAATACTTTGTTCTATTCCAAGATACAATAATGTCTTAAATTAGGAATACACTTCTACAGACAAAACGATAAAAAAAAAAAAAAATTAACGACCCTTTTTCATAAATTTATATTGCACACTTATTAACATTCTAAAAGTACGAAATAATTATTAGGATATTTTTTTCAAATTGTAGAGAGAAATATTGTCATTGTTTCCTGCTCTTCGTTCGCTATACGTGTGCCCTGTATAAGGTGTGATTCTGTGAAGCTTTTCATAAGCGGCTGGTTTTTACACTTCGGTGTAAAATGGTAGAGTAAGGGTGACGTTCCTCTGGCTTTATCTTAATATAGGGTTGTCTCATAATTAATGTCAGTTTTCATATGTGAAAATTCCTACGCCTCAATTTAAACATGTCGTAACTTGTTAAGACTAGTCTCTAATTCTATGAAGAGTACAATTGCTTTACTTTCTATTAATCATTCTCTCTTTGTTTATTGACGACGCAGTACGTTTTTATATTAAATAGTATGGATTGCGATAAATATGAAATTGTACTGAATGTGTATTGTTAAGACATTATTCGAAAGCAAGACTCTCTGGGTATAACGCTCAAGTTTAGCATCCCATTTTTTTAAGATAGAAAAAGTACTTTGGTTTTAAATCCGCAAATACCTAAGAACCAGTTTCGGTAGGTGTTGGATAACTTGGAGAGTGCCTGACGAAAGTTTTGTACGTGGAACCTGGGGCCTATCTTCGGAATTATTTGTGTGAGAAGAATCTCGAATGAAATGATCTCAGGTTTTTTATACACAGAAACTTTATAAAAGTCAACATTGCGCATCGTAACACAACTACGATACTGCTTAATAAACTGGAAACTATAGAAATAAGTTAATAAATATTCAAGTTGATTTCACACAGCGCCATCTAGCACAAATCAAGCAAAGCTACGGGAACCAGGCTAATGAAGTAATACCTACTTAAAAAATACCTTTTATTTTTGTAAATACGTACAGTTTATACATTTTACCAACTAGACAAAGAAGGAACATCTATGTTCGTTAAAAAAATGTTTGGTCTGTATGATAGTCGAACTCATGACCTACAAAGCCGAAGGCAGGCCTGAGGGCAGTCATATAATAAAATAAATATATATAGTTACTGTGACAAGAAATTGTAATTAAGTATAAGACGAAGAAGATGAATAAGGGTAAAACGGGTCCCTATTACTAAGACTCCACTGCCCGTCTCTCCGTATGACACCAAGCTGTATCTCTTGAACCGTTATAGTTAGAGAGTTAAATTTTCACAGATGATGTATTTCTGTTGCCACTCTAACTATACCAAAAAACAGAACAGGATTAATATTTAATGGGGCTCTTATACAAAAGCGTGTTTCTTATTACAGATAATGGTACGGAACCCTTCGTGCGCGAGCCTGACTCGCACTTTACCGGTTTTTTTATTTCTGCCAATCCGAACTCTGCCATTTCATATACGCATACGAGATGCAAATTCGAACACTTGAAAATACGGACCTTGTGCTTCCGAACGAATTTCGATTAGCGACCGAGAAGTTCGGAATGATTGTACGTATATATAATTCTTGAGCGTAATGCTGTGGAAGAATTTAAGGTATTTTCAAAATTATATTTTTTTGTCGAATATGGAAAAGTTTGTGATAATTGCTCCGTGGCTTCGTTGTTAGTAGCCTTGGAAGCGAGAGGTCCCGGGTTCGATTCCCGGCCGGGGCACACTTTGGTGAGCATGAAGTTTGTTCTCGGATCTTGGGTGATTGTCTTGTGTTTCTGTGTTTGTCCATGCCATCTGTGACACAGGGAATCCTAGTGCAGAGGTATGAGCGTGTTGTATTACGAACATATTTCTGGGTTAGGTAGATTTATTTCCAAAAAAACAATTGTGCTCCAAGGTTGCAAACTGTGAGAAATTACCATGAATTTGGTATTCTATGAAAATTATATATATATACTTTTATGTACGCAACCCTAAAAAAATAATATGTCATTTATACTACCATATTGACTTAAACATGGATGTTTCCAAAACATGGTAAATAATTTATATGGTAAATAAATGGAAACTTGCCCTCTACGAAATGTTTTGCGGAAAACGATTTCTGTAAATTCTGAGAAATTTTCTGTAATATTTACCAACGTGTACAATTCATATTTAACGTACGTATAAATTAAGAAGTGATAAAAAAGTTGTTTGGAATTTCTTATCAGTAGAAATACAAAAGATTTTTAAATTATTTTATGCGTAGTAATCGATTTAAATATAAATATGAATCTTCTCCCGTGTTAGTTAGTATCTGACTTTGGCGTCGGAATTTTCAATCCGCTCAAAGAACACATGGCTTATTTCTAGTATAGCTTGTACCAGCATCTTAATGTGCATAGAAAAATGGAAGCGGAAGCGGGAGCTTTTCCGTTTAATAACTTTTAATTACATGCGCAAGAGACGCTACATCCCCGTTTCAACGTGATGTGCGCAACGCAATATGACTTTGGTTGTCTCACACTTCAGTACGAAAGGACTGTTGTATGGGCGTCAATAACCACTTAACATCAGGTGAGCTGTTTATCCCGTTACTTTTGTCGCAAAAAAGATGACTCAAATCATATCGCGACTTTTTACTGAACACCTGTAATTTCACTGTAAACTTGGCACAAGTTCTAGTGCGACTTTGGGTGCTTCTGGGATCCCTGGGGATGTATGTCACTTGTGAAAATGCGAGAAATATTATGGTCTCTCAAAACAAGAATGAAACTTCTGTGAAATATGTAAGTCACAACAAAATTATCGCTTTACTAATATACCTTATGCGTAAGCGAGACGGATAATCTTCCCACTGCTCTGACAAGACAACTTATCTTTTTTTTTTTGGGGGTAGGTGTTAAAATTACAACACATACTTTGAAGAGTTCTATTTTAATTAATTTAAATAAATAAGTTACAGGTATAAATCTAATGTATAATAGTGATTACTAACTTGCTGCACCTGCCAGACAGTGAACTCCTTGAAAATTGTTTACACTACACTTCCTTTGAACTTCACTTCACTGCACTGATAGACTCTACAACATGGAAGCAATAAATGAAGCTATCAATCAAACACTCGCCCAGATGATGGAATCTTTCTCTCAACGCATGGACTCCCTCGATGAGACTGTGAGAAAGAAGACTGCAGTAACCAGTATGGAAAGTCTTGTTGAAGAATTCACTGCATTCCGTTCATTTGTAGTGAACTCTCTGAGGGCGCTGCAGCTTCAAGTGGCATTCATAGCTAAAGAGCTTGACCAGTTGGAGATGCGGAGCAGGCGGAAGATGCTGTTGATCCATGGAGTGGCTGAAGACCCAAGAGAAGATACAGTATCAGCTGTTGTCAAAACTGTTACAGGCCCCTTGAAGCTCAATAAATTCTCATCAAATGACATAAGCCGATGCCACAGAATGGGTCGACAATCTGCACCCAACAAGCCTCGTCCCATCCTAGTGAAGCTCCGTGATGTGGTGATCCGGGACAAGATTTGGTCAGGCAAATCAGCATTGAAAGGCTCGGGTATTACAGTGTCCGAATTCCTAACAAAATCCAGACACGATTTATTCATGGCTGCTCGTCAACGATTCGGTATGGCTAGGTGCTGGACGATGGAGGGCACAGTGCATGTGCTTGGAGTAGATGGCAGTCGTCATCGGGTCAGGTGCATGGAAGACCTTGGCGCCTTGGTGGAGCGCAAAGAAGACATGCCGAAGCCCACGACGTCGGCGCCCGCGCCCTCCGCAAAGACAGCAGCCGGGTCATCGAAACCCAAGAGAGCTGCTGCAATGAAGAAGTAGTAGTTTTCACGGTATCATTTTCATTTTAATTTATTTTTCTTGTGACCGGGTAGTTCGTGTGGTGGTTAAATAACCGCATTTTTATGTTGTTAATCTTTTTTTTTCTTTTTTTTTATCACCACTATTGACTCAATTTAGTGTGACTGACTTACAGTGACATCTTGACAAATTTTGTGACAGCTATCAAAGTGACATTACTAAGTACTATAGTAAATATTCGAACTTTACTCTCCTGTGCCGGCAATGGCATTTTTGGCTCATTTGTCTGATGTATAATCTTCTTTGCTTTTAATTTATTGTTTATTTTTTTTATTTTTTTTCTTTTTGTCTATTAAGTTATAATTGTAATCACGTTTAATTAGTAAATCTGTAAGGTCAGTAATATTAACTTTCCCGGTCGCATAACATGTCCTTTTTTGTTTTCTTTTGTTTACGGTAGTGTAGTTACTTGATGATTTTATTTTCACGTAACTGGCAGGTGGATCAGTACATTGCCTACTTGTAATTTTTTATTATTATTATTATTTTTTTTTATTTATTTTTTTTATATTTATTTGTACCTTGTTATACGAGTAATATTTATCTTGTATTTTGTACATACTTGAGTAATTTGATAGTTCTTTTTTATTATTATTTTTAAATATTTATGTCGTCTGATTACGACGACGATTATGTTTCGTTATCATCTTCTAATGTTGACAGTGATGATAGTTTTGTTAGCATTCCTTCTCTTTCAAGTACTATTGAAACTTTTGTTTCTGCGTACACTAAAAATTTTAATGCGTTACATATTAACGCACAGAGCATTCCAGCTCACTTCTCCGATATGCTGGCTTCTTTTGAGCATAAAAATATTCACGCTGTTTTGATTTCTGAATCGTGGTTAAAGCCCTGTCTCCATTCAACTTCTTACTCCCTTCCCGGATTTACTCTTATTCGAAACGATCGCACTAGTGGTGGTGGTGGTGGGGTTGCCATATACCTCCGTAACCATATTCCTTTCAAAATAGTTAGTATGTCAATTCAACCGCCACCACCTAATGCTGGTGAACATCTCTTAATTGAGATTTCTCTTC
Organism: Aplocera efformata; assembly: GCA_921293045.1. Classification (NCBI taxonomy): domain Eukaryota; kingdom Metazoa; phylum Arthropoda; class Insecta; order Lepidoptera; family Geometridae; genus Aplocera; species Aplocera efformata. Next base: position 4,634,252 of record OV121061.1, read on the forward strand.
ATCACACCAGGGTTCTACTAGGCGTGTTTTACTCCCCTTCGCTACGTATAGATTATTTTAATTCGTTTGAGAAGCTTCTTGAAGATCATATACCTTCTGCTGATCACACCATAATTATGGGTGACTTTAACACCTGCTTACTCAAACAAGACCATCGCTCAACATCTCTCAAATCTCTTGTACAGGCTTGCAATATGTCCATTCTCCCGCTCAATGCTACTCACTATTTCCCTAACTCAAATCCTTCCCTTCTTGACCTTATAATGGTCTCTTCACTGAACCATGTCGCAGATCATGGTCAGTGTCCGGCGGATGCTTTCTCCTATCATGATCTAATATTTCTCTCATATAAGATTCGCCCGCCTAAAGCAAAGCCTAAAGTTCTTCTGCAGCGCAATTTTGGAAGTCTGAACTTGGAAACATTAAAAAAAGATGTACTTAGCATAGATTGGTCAACTCTCGCAAGTTCATCATCAATTGATGATAAAGTTGAAATTTTTAATCAAAATTTAACCCGTCTTTATGATACCCACGCACCTCTACGAACTATAAAGCTAAGGCACCTTCCATCTCCTTGGATTACGAAAGAGCTCAGATCTGTGATGCATAAGAAAGATACTGCAAAATTTAAGTTTAAATGTCGGCCTTCTGATGCAAATAAGGAAAAGTATATAGATCGTCGAAATCGCTGTAACAGAGTGTGTAGAGACGCACAACGCCGTTACATTCATGATTCTATTGATAACCAAGATCCTTCCAAGGTTTGGAAGTTTCTTAGATCTTTAGGAATTGGTAAGTCTCGACAAGATAATATTCCCAATGATTTAGACATTGATTTACTTAATAAATATTTTACTACTTCTTCCAAGATTGATGGTTCTACCAAAGCTTTGACGTTGCAGCAACTCTCTGCCATTCCAATTCCTGACTATTCCACCTTTGACTTCACTCAATTTACCGATTGTGATGTTAAGACGAGCATAACATCGATAACTTCTAATGCTGTTGGAAGCGACAGCATTAGCCGTAATATGGTTATCCCTATCCTTGATGAACTTGTCCCCATTATCCGCCATATATTAAACTTCTCTCTTAAAAGTGGTATATTTCCATCGGCATGGAAGGATGGTCAAGTTACACCACTTCCTAAAAAAGCCAAGCCTTCTACCTTTTCAGAATATCGTCCCATTTCCATTCTTCCTTTCCTATCCAAAGTTCTTGAACGTCTTGTTCATCAACAACTTAGCATTTTCCTTTCCAACAATAATCTTCTCAATCCTTTCCAGTCCGGTTTCCGTCGTGGTCATAGCACTGTGTCAGCTCTGGTGAAAGTCACGGATGACATACGCTATGGAATGGATAGCGGACAACTGACTGTCTTATCCCTTCTGGATTTCAGTAGTGCCTTTAATAATGTAGACTTTGATATCCTGCTTGGCATTTTACGCTCTCTTAACATATCTCCAACGGTAATTGAATGGTTTCGTAGTTACTTGTTTGGTCGCCGGCAACGTATCCGCATTGATGATACTTATTCATCTTGGTGTGATATAACGGCTGGTGTACCACAAGGCGGCGTTTTATCCCCACTTCTTTTTGCTTTGTTTATTAATTCGATTTCTCAAAAACTTACTTCATCCTATCACCTCTACGCAGACGATCTCCAGATCTATGTACAAGCACCTTTTCATAGATTACATGAAGCCATTGAATCCACAAACAACAACTTACGTTGCATTCTAGATTGGAGTAGGTCTTTCGGCCTTTCCGTTAACGCAGCAAAAACCCAGATTATTATTATTGGAAGCTCTAGGATGATCTCTAAAATTGACTGGTTTCGACTTCCTCAAGTGTTGTTTGATGGGAAATGCATTCAGCTAAGTGACTCTGTTAAAGATTTAGGCATACTTATCGATAAGCAGTTTTCCTGGAGTCCACACTTGTCTGAAATTAGTCGGAAGGTCTTTGCTTCTGGTAGCTCCCTTAACAGACTTCGTAACTTTCTTCCTACTGCTACCAAAATTGCGCTTGCACAATCTTTTCTTCTCCCAATTTTAGATTATGCCGATGCCAGCTATTCGGATATTACTGAAACGCAACTTGATAAACTTGAGCGACTCCAAAATTACTGTATTCGCTTCATATTTGGTCTACGTAAGTTTGATCACATCTCGGAATTTCGTAAAAAGCTCAAGTGGTTGCCCATCCGATTTCGCCGTAAGCTGCACATGTTATCTCTTCTCTATAATATTTTGTTTTCTCCCTCATCGCCTTCTTACCTCAAGGAACGATTTCAATTCTTACACCTTTCAAACACGCGATATTTGCGCTCCACGCATACCCTTCAACTTCAGACTCCTGTCCATACATCCATTTTCTATGACAAGTCCTTTACAGCCCAGGCAGTCCGTCTATGGAACGCTCTGCCAGTCGACATTAGACATGCTAAGTCCCTTCCCATCTTCAAGAACTTGGTAGCGAAACATTATTTGTCGCTTCGATAAGCATTTAAAAACTTAACTTTATTTTCTATTCTATGCACACCAACATGCCCCTTCTATTTTTCTCTTTGTCTGGTCCATCCAAAGGTTGCCTGGAAGAGATCGCTTTTAGCGATAAGGCCGCCCATTGTATTACCTTATTGTTAATAATCTATTGTTTAAAATTTTTTATTTTTGTTTTGTTTGGTGATCAATAAAGAGTTATCTATCTATCTATCTATCTATCTTATCGTATTATAAAAAGCCAAACAATAACGGGAAATTTCGCGCCAAAAATTATAAATAACAAGGAATGGCGCCACATTTACACGCACAAGCAAGTTTGCGATTTGTTGAACAGGGTGAGGTCAACTGTGAACAGTCTTTGAATACTGATCGTTTTTTTTCTCTAGAGGAAAAAGTTTTGGATGTTTAGAAGTGTTTTGACGGCTGCGAATGGATGTAGCTTAGTAAAAAGTTTTTTATGTTAGAAAATATGTTTGCGTTACTGAAATGTACGGGAGAATTACATTCTTCCGTCAAATACGGCTCCTTCTTGCAATTATAATAGCTACGTGGTAATCCTTCGAAAAGGTCCCGCGTCGATCTTACTGAAGCAAATTCTTATACGATAAGCACGAAGTTTATTCTCGGGTTTTGGATTACTATGTAATTTCTTCCGCATCAGCCTCTAATGTTCTCACTGCATAAACACCGGCCTACTCTCGTTAATTAAGAGTGAATGGCATTTGATCTACCATTTGATGTCACATGTCTTCAAATTTTTGGTTGTAAGACATGGCAATTTCCTCACAATGTTTTTCTTTACCGTTTGGAAAACGCGCACATAAATATTTCGAGTGAAAACTCATTGGTGCACTGTGGGTTTGGACTAGCGACCTTCATATTGAAAGTCTGCGTCTGTGGCCCTGGGCCACCATGCTCTCCGTGGTTATGCCGTAGATATTCTTAAAAATAAAACTACAATAATTCTTTGTAAGGTATTCTCAAGAGAATAGGTCTGGCCTTGGTCATGCTACTCTCAAGTTTAGTGGAAGAAAAATTGATAATGGCTTAGGTTATTCCCTAAGCCCTTAATAAAATAACCTAGACAGTTTTTTTATGTATTATTTGATCTTACCTAGGGTTAAAATATCTTAAAAGATTGTCACGTGCCTAAAGTAATACAATTTATCCGTTTTCTTACAACTATAGGTTTTATTACTTTATATATCATTTTTTTATATAAAGTCGTATCTATTACTATATATTTAATAGAAACCAGATGTATGTATCTAGTATTGCACTGAAGGGACATTGAGGGCACTCTTGACAACTGAGAGTGAACGCTTTTGTAAGGGCTCTGATTAACCATCCACACAGATAGGAAATGTGGCACGTCTTTGGCATTTTTCATGCTAGGATATGCCGGTTTTCTGATGAAGGTATTAAATTATTTATAGACATTTCACATAGCGCTATTTAACCAAATTTGGCAAAACTTGAATAATGGGATCTTACTTTTTTGTATAATAATACATGTTTACACCCAGGCACAGACAACGCAAAAAACGATGCTACTACCAACTAACCTGCAAGGCCAGTGAAACAATATAATATGAAATTTTGAGTATTATTATATCTTTATTACCAATTCTTAAAAAATTCCAAGTAACGTAAACGTCAAACCAACCCTCCATGGGGAAGAATAATCAAGAAACCACTAATGGAATGATGATCCCTTTTACAAAGCAAGATCTTTTTCGCTAGCATGATCCCTTTTACAAAACGAGTACTTAAATATAAAATAACGTTTTTTTTATTATTATTTTAATTGATATTACAGAATGTTTTGTTTGTCGTGGAGCAGAGCGACATCACACCATGGAGTTTTATTATATAATCATTAACATATCATTTAAATTACAAGATTATATTCTATAAAAAAGATTATTAAGTATGATTAAGTTCTATAAAAAAGTTCTTTTAATTACCCGGTGGAGTAGGTGGCAAAGTCATTATAGTTTCCATTTTACAACTAAAATGAGTTATTCCTTTAAACAAATTCAATTTTCCCCAACATTTTTAAACTCTGAATTTCAACTGGTATTAAAATTTCTCTTCCTCTCACGAGGGACCAGCAAAGTGCAGCCAAGAGTATAGTGATAAACGAACAAGCCAGAAATTGTGAAAATATTTTTAAGCTGTCTTGAGAGACCCTGGCCGTTTATTGCCATGTAAACTACATGAAAGTGTTGCAAGATAAGAAAAAGGACAGAAAAAATCAAAAATAAAACAACTTATAGCATGGTATAAGAATTTGGACTATTGGAATGTATATTGTGTGGTATACGATGGGGTATACTCGTACAGTCAAAACAACTTATTAACCGACTTTAAAAAAAAGAGGCCGGCAATTCAGATGTTTATTTTCTGTTATTTTTTCGGGATATCTTCGCGAATTGTAAACCCATTTGCGTGATTATTTGATACACCCTATCAAATAATCACGCAAATGGGTTTATAAGGTCAAGGTAGCTAAGAACTAAGAAATCAAAACAAGCGGCTGATTAAAAAATTTAATAAACTAATTTTAAATGATGCTACGCTACGCTACTTGTGTCTTCTTAGACTTTAGTAGGGCAAGACTTGAACCGTATTTCATTGTTTATAGGCGTTGACATCGGGTGGCCCGTTTGAATGAACTGCGATATAAGTCGTATAAACAAGCGAATGATTTAAAAATCAAAAAGAACTACTTCAATTCTTTCACCCCTTACTTCTCACCCTCTCGAGAAAATTATCTTGAAAATAGATACATCCAAATCAGTATACGACGGGCGAATAAAAATTCAAAGAAAAGCAAATTCGTTTGCATAGTTGACATATTTTTTCCAGTTATTTAAATTTTTAACAAAGTTATTTTACCGATTTAGATAAAAATATTGTGGGTGTAAATTGAAAGCATTAATCCTTTCTAATCTATCTATACATATAATAAAATCGTAGACTTGCCGTGTCTGTACATTGAATATTTTTACAAAATAATAACTGGGAGACGTTAAGAATAAGTATTTGATTTTTAACAATAATAGAACGCAAAAAAACAATTTTTGAAATTTTTGTCTGTTTGTCTGTATGTTTGTGCGCACTTTACGCAAAAACCATAGATAGTTATCAAAATCTAGGTACTAAGAAATGTTAAGCTGAGTCTGGAATAGTGAATAGCGTTTATTTTATCAAAATCGACCCACAAAATCAAAAGTTATTCAATGTTTTATGCAAAATATAAAATAATTTTCGAAAACTGAAATGTCATTTATCAACTACATGTCATTTATCAAGTACACAACAAAAAAAAAATACAACTGAATCACCCGCTCCTTTGAAAGTCTTCTAAAGAAACAACAGCCAACAAGAGAACCTCGTTTTTGTAGAAAATAAAAAGTCATTGATACAATTCCGAATTTGAATCTGAAACATTTTAAATTAATCATCCCTATCAATTTGCTACTACGTTCTTTAATTGTCATTAACTGTTACACAAAATGGCTTATCATGAGAATATTCCTACAATGAGAAGCACCTAGCCACTTCACTCGCAGCTGGTTTACTAATTAAGCACGTTAATAGCATCTGTGCGAACTAAACGCCTTTGTTTCGTACGATTTCGGAAATTCCAACGTATTTTGTTACTGTTAATAACCGGGGCTGTTACCTTATGACTGTAAGGTTATGTGCACACAGAAACTAATGATGTTGAGGTTCACATGACTCAAAACCCAAAGCTTTAATGTGGGTGGTGTGACCATACTTTGATCTTCGTTACAGATGAGTGCAACTCTCCTTATACCGTCCAGATTTATCTGTTAGCTGTTAGCATTTGTATTTTATTTATTACGTTATAGCTGTAGTAAAATTATTTTTCGAAAACAATTGTCTTTTGTTTTGTTGTAAAAGATATAAAATCGTTTAAAGAGTAAACAATGTAACGATACCGCAGCAGCGTTACTAAATCATTGCATTTCATAGTTTATTTAGAAAAGTCTTTCATATACTGTTTACCACTTAAAGGTAGCTCGGAAAGCGGAAAATTCTAACTTATACGACTGTTATAATCTTAATATGGCATATACAGAACTTTTTGTTTACTTTTAAATTCAACTACTTCGTGTTTTTGCTTGTTTATGCGTCTCACTGTTTTGGATCGAACATTCGAGAATTCTTGACCGATTAAATAGCGCGCTCTTTGAGTAACTTGAGACAGAGAAGTGTTAACGTCAATAGTTATCGGAGCGAAGAAAGTAACAGGAACGGAATATTGGTTTATTAAATTTCCGAGGACTGAAGCTCATTAACAGTAATTATATTCCAAACACCGTTATCCACACGATCTCAAACTTAATATGATCATAATGGGGTAATATAGTACACCTTAAGTAGCAGTAAAAATTGTGCCAAGTTCATCTAGTGAGGTACTGCCACCGCACCTGGAATCTGCCGCCAAGCAGTAGTGCTCGCATTGCTGTGTTCCGGTGGAAGGGTGTGGATGCCGGTGAAATCTCATGCGCATCATCCCCGTCTCGGGTGATGGACGCAGCAGGATGAATGCAACTCAGTGTAAGTTCCAATTCTTATACTGAGTCGCATTATTGTTTGTGTTGGGCGGGGTTCGCCACTTACCGCCAGGTGGATCCTAAGGTCATTCCGCCACTTAAACATAAAAAAACTTGATATCTAACGAAGCAAGTTTCTCAGAATTTCTGAGAAACGATGGAGGCAAAACTGGATGAGTGACCGTTAAGTTGCATATGAATTGAGCGATTCCGTGCTTCGTAGGACACGTTAAACATCCCGGCTTTACTATGTAAGCCATATCGGAGGCCTTTGGGCGGCTTGAAAACTTCGACACTAGAATTGGCCACTTATGCATACGAAAAACGAAGAATAGAAATCGACTCGTTATTCGCGTCTTTAAAAAGCAATCTGCTGGGCTGTTGTTGTTTTGTTGTCACGTCTAAAAATTGTTCGTTATAAAACATATCGTAATAACATGTTGTATTTTTCACAGAGAATGTCCCAATATAACAAAATAAAATAACATTTATGGTACACACGGAAAAGTCTGTGTGAGGTAGGAGTCGCTGCGTTGACAACCATTACAACCAGTTCTCTGCAGTGACTCTGCAAAAATTCTTGAAAAGCTAATGGCTCGTTTGCCCGAGTCACGAAGCAACGCAACAATAAAATAGTGTATAAAATTAAATAGAATGTTCTTCTAAATCGGCTGAGCCAAATAAGCTTATATATTTTTTATCTCTGTTATAGGCCACTTAACGTCATTTCTAGGCCGCTTAAGATAGATAAGGCACACCAAAAAGATATTGTTAGCTTCAAAATAGAAATCTTAACTAATAAAAAGGTGACACAATGGGCGGTCTTATCGCTATAAGCATATATTATCAGTATCTAGGGTTTTTTTGTATAATCGTGCTTTATCAGATATACATTTTGAAGTAACAGTAGATTGAGTACCAATCAAGTGCCACAAAAGATGATATTTCATTGGGAATTTCGGACCAAGGACATCGGATTCCTCAAGACATATTTCTCAATCGTTTTGAGAACGTGGTATTGCGCACATCTATGTTTCAAACGCAAAACTCTTTGTTGCATGTTTAAATTTAAACTAGAAAAAAAGATCGGTGTATACTCACTGTGCTATCATGCTCTTATAGTTTGATTAACCTATTCAAATCATAGCTCAAAAAATATTGGTAACAAAAAAATAAGACCTTATGATCACACCCTTATGAGCACCATTACACTGTAATATGAAGCTTGCGGATGGAATAACCAAACCTGATTCCAAATCGTATCGCGAACTCCACATTGTGGAGTGTTACGGGACCAAAATACATGGAATGGGACAAAATACGTCCATTTCTTCTGATTGGCAATGACGGAGGTAGTGGTTCCCTTGGTGGCCTTAGACATTTTTCTATAGAATTACAAAAGTCTTGGCATCAACATGACGTAAAGGGTATACCAACAAGATTATGCAGACTTTTTGCTGGCCTGAAGCTAAACAGCTCTCAAACTATTGCCGTCCCATTTAAATCCTACAGAACGAGATCGATGCCGTTTAGTACCAAACTTTTGATTTGGTCTGACACCAACGGGATGATTTTTGATGTCAGCATGGGCGTACCCAGGGGGGGCAGGGGGAGGCAGCTGCCCCCCCTGGAAATGGAAATTTAAAATAAAAATGCATGCATAGTCAAATTAATTTATATTTATTTAACTACCTATAAAGCAGGATCATTTGCGGCTGTTTGCCCTACAAACTAAACTACATATACCTAATGTTTCATGTGGTGTGTATGAAAAAAAAGCCGCAAACGGTACGACCTAAAAAAATCTGACTTGCCCCCTCCTAGGCCATAGTACGCCCATGGATGTCAGAGTTTTCCGCACGAAGGTCTCCTATCAACTATATTAGCCAAGCCTAGCGTGCACCCAAAGCGAGCGAGCTCCCAGTTCAAATGCCAGCAAACGGCCACCAATCCAATTACTGACCGGACAAAGAGTGGCTTAACTCAAATGAACACAATCAGTACCATTGTATTACATTTTCCTCTAGAGTATACAATACACATATCATAATATCATGTTATGTATTCTACTCTCGCGGAGCCTATTTGTGCGAAATAATCACATTAGCTGTATAAACACTGGACGAATAGTTACGCAAACATTTGTTCACAATGTAACTCGTATTTGCAGTATTTTCTAGTAGGGTTGTTGTTTTACTAACTGATGACATTGAGTGGTTATTTCCGTTGTTGCTGCCTTATCGGAACCGAACCCTATTTTAAGGGTTCTGCGCCCAAATGTTCAATGTTGTCAAAGCTTATTAAGTCTAAGCTTATAAAGCGCTCGTAGCGTAGCTTGCTTAGCTGTTCCTAATAGATCATAAGTTGGATGTGGCATTTGAACTGAGTGCTTTCGTGTTTCGGAGGGCACGTTAGTATGTCGGTCCCAGCTGCCTTCGGGCTAAACGATATAGAGATCTAAAGGAATAAATTATGTTTGAGTTTCAGTTTGCTACTATAGGTTACGTTACCAACTTAATAGCTAGTTTGGTCAAACTTGGCACAGCACTGAGCTAAGATTTAACATCTAATTATCCAGCATCAATTAATTACGGCTGTAGCGCATCTGATTTACTGTTATCTGAGCTATATACATTATTAACTATTTCGAGTTACGAGTTAACTAACGTGACGAAATGAGCTGCCATATGCGTCTTTGTTTAAGCAACTCTCCGCTTATTCAGTGATTGGATGGGTGACCGAATGGCATGTGAAGTGGTTTGAGTCGGTTTATAATAGTTGATAAGCCGTGTCGAGACACTCCTAAGCCATCCGCTTATAAAAACTGTATTTTTTTATATGAGTTAGAGACGGAACGAACTGAGGGCCCACCTGGTGGTAAGTGGCGAATCCCGCCCAGGGCAACAGTAATGCGACTCAGTATAAGATTTGGATCTTACACTGACTCGCATTCATCCTGCTGCGTCCATCACCCGAAACGGGAATGATACGTCCATACGTATGTTATTTCACCGGCAGCCACACCCTTCCACCGGAACACAGCAATGCGAGCACTACTGCTTAGCGGCAGATTCCAGGTGTGGTGGCAGTACCTCTCCGGACGAACATGACACAAGTTCTACGGCTACTTTTAGTTGCTCCTTTAGCACCACCCAAGGGGTACGTGTAGGGAATCAAAGGGTACACATCTACGGACGCGAGCAATAGAACATCGGTGTTTCGAATTTTAAATCAGTTAACTTGTTTACTTGTCTCAGTTTCAAAATAACGCAACTAAGTTCTGAACTCAACTCAAGCCAATTTTCGCTATGAAATGATACATCCCCAAAGTATATCTTACATGAAGACGCAATAAACAATACCGCAGGACGAGTAAATGGGCCAAGTTGTGCCATAATTGGTGAAGATGAGAATATCCGGGCCAACTCCTGCATTTATAGCCTTGGAATGGACTACGGAACCACAATCGAGGTTTGAAGTCTAGCAGCAAGAGGCAAACTTAGAAATTGTTGATTGGAAACTTTTTGGGTTGTCGTATTCAGTTATGGTCGACTATGTTTGTAGCTGGGATATATTATTCAAGCTAGTTAGAAGCGTTCGTGGTTTGCTTAGCTGTTCTTTAGCCATCTAAGTTAAGCAACTTTCGGCCCGGTCAGAAGTTGGATGGGTGACTGTTAAGTGGCATTTGAACTGAGCGCTTCCGTTCTTTGGAGGGCTCGTTAAGATGTTGGTCATCAAAATGAAAATGCAAATAACATAATAATGTATACTCTATTTTCAGTTCATGACCAATCTCTATGATCAATCGGTGGAAGTGTGGGTGCCGGTGAAATTATAAGCGCATGAGACGTTACACGTCTGTCTCGCATGACGGGTGCTACTTGGTTCTGCTCATACTTCGGTCAGGGATGACCTTAGTCGTATCGCTGTTGTTTTGAGTGGATGTAACCACTTATCATCAGGTGGACCTTCCGCTCGTCCCGTCACTTCACTTCATGCTTACTATTATAACTAGGGTCTTTTTTACTAATTAGTACCGTACCGTACCAGCCTCTAATGTTCCCACTGCAGGGACACCGGCCTACTCTCGATAATTGAGAGTGAATGGGCTCTGATCTACCACGGGAGCCCAATCCGGATTGGTAGATGAGACATGTCGTCGAATTTTTGGTTCTAAGACGTGTCGGTTTCCTCACGATGTTTTCCTTCACCGTTTCGAGAGCGTGGTATTGCGCACATAAATTTTTCAAGTAAAAACTCATTGGTTCATGTTTGGGTTTGAACCAGCGACCTTCAGAATGAAAGTCGGCGTCTGTGCCCCTTGGCTACCACGCTCTCAAATTAGTAATTTAATACTATTTGACAAAAGTCTACCCTGAGTCCGACAAGTTATTATTACAAGGGTACCTACTAACAATGCTATAATGGTCTATTACTGCACCGTTATTTGCATTTCGGATAAAATAGCCCGTGCAAATTTTGCAGTTTCAACATGTTCTACAATAAAGCTTATTCCTATACAAATAATCATTTGCATGTATCATAACAGCTTTCATAAAACATTCAACCCGGTTGATATAGACCTTTTGTTGTCCGCCATATTTGTTTTGTTGGCATTTGAAATTGCCTGTGATTGGTAGTTACTGAGAATTACAGCTTTGAATTTAGAATTGTTTCGATCGGATGAATGGTTGTGGCAAATGAAATATCGTTGCAGTTAAATACATAGTTTTACTAATTAATTAAATTATAATTATAATTAATGGGATCAAATTTAATTTGGTATTGTTCACTCGTTATTTGGTATTTTGCCTGTTACAAATTACGTTTACTGAATTGTGTGAAGATACGCTGTGATATATTTTTGTTACTGGCAGCCATTCGATTGTAATGTCAGGTAGAAAGTACAAAATTTAAACGACAAAAATTAAATTCTTTTTTACATGTTATTAGTCGCAGTTTATGTACTACTAGCGACCCGCCCCGGCTTCGCACGGTTAGTAAAGCATCAGTGTGGTATCAGAAACAACACGTGCGAAGCCGGGGTGACTTGCTAGTGTATTATACATATAAACCTTCCTCTTGAATCACTCTATCTATTAAAAAAAAACGCATCAAAATCCGTTGCGTAGTTTTAAAGATTTAAGCATACATAGGGATATAGGGACAAAGAAAGCGACTTTGTTTTATACTATGTAGTGTTATGAGGCATTTGTATGTGAGAACTAATGAATGTGGGTAGGTGGAAACAAAATAAATCAGTATCGAACTAGCTATCTGTTTGTTTCCTTCAGTTTATATTCTGGATCTTTAGTAAAAGATTTTTGTTAACAAATAATACTATCAAATTGAAGGTATTTTTAACTGTATTTGATGGATTACTTCTGTTTATGTAAAACTACCATAGGAGTTACCAGCTGTTAAAGAAAGATTTTACTTATTTTGATTAGCTTCAATATTGATATTTGTAAAGTAAAAGAAAAGCGCTATCGAACTGCTTTATCCGCGTGCGTTGGAGCAATGACTTATCCGTAAGTAACATGCAATGTTGTACCTATATACTGAAATACTATAAGTTTGCTCTTCATGATTTGTTTAAATGGTGCGCGGGTACAACTAGTCTGATAATACATTACATTACTACAATATCTGTACCTACCCTCTATTTTAATATGCGTCTCCTATCTTGTCTTACCTTGACTCTCGTTGAAGAAGCCTTGAACCGTGATGACGATCACCACCAGCCCGATCTTCAGTCGGTAGCTCAGCGCGCACATGGCGACCGATCACCAACTCGCTACCACTCAGCCACGCTTCCTCCATTCGGGGAGGGTCTCTCGTACCCTCCTAGGTTTTGGTATCATGATCTGGAACAAGCAAAGGTAATTACCCATTAGTGAATACCAGTGAATAGTGAAAATTTCTTAGTATAAATTTTCTTTTGATAATAAAAACATACCAAAATAAAATAACAAATTGGTATCATCTATATCGAATCATTTTCGAGTTTTTGTAAGACACTTGTCTCATATGTATGAGTACATGATTTTATGAGTATGTGGGAATAAAGTTCTGCTATTTCCTATTTTTCTTTACCCGTATGTCGTCTTCTCAAACGGACTGCAAACTTTAATTGGACGAAAGTTTTCAAGCAGATTATAATCAGCTGAGTCATGTTATTATTTTTACAAAACAAAATGTATTTTGAGGGACTACGTTGCTCGCATTCGTAGTAAAGTACCCTTAGAATCCCTACACGTGCCCCCTGGGTGGTGCGAAAGAATCAACAAAAAGTAGCAGTAGAACTTGTGCTAAGTTCGTCCGGAGTGGGACTGCCACCACACCTGGAATCTTCCGCCAAGTAGTACTCGCTTTACTATGTTCTATTGGAAGGGTTTGGGTGCCGGTGAAATCACAAGCGCATGAGTCGTTTCATCGGGTGACGGACCCAACGCGATGCGACTTGGGTCATCGGGGAGACTAGACTAGACTTTTCCACTAGAACACAGCAACGCCAAAGTACCACTTCTTGGTGGTGGATTACCGGGCATGAAGATAGTACTTCTAACGCTATTTTAGGTTGTTCGTTTAATTACCACATAAGGGTATTTGGCATGAAGTTTGTTCTCAGGTCTTGGGTATTTGTTTTTGTGTTTATGGACTAATGAATTCTAGCACAGAAGAGTAAACGTTTCTATTTTATTTAATTTCGTGTATGACTAATGCCTTAGCAATCTCAAACTTCTCAATTAGTGAGTTAACCGCTTCTAAAGAAAGTTCCATAACTTGAGTCCAGCCATTAAAAGGTCTTTTAAAATAGCCTTAACTCGGTAACGTGCAAGTTTTAATGTCTTAGGTAGAACTCCTTTTGTTATGGTCGCTCAAATTATGATGATTTATTTCGTTTTTAGAGTTATTTTCTTTCTTGCACATTAATAATATTATAACTTTTTAAAGTAAAGGACGTATAAAGGCAAACTTAACTCTTCAAAGAGTAATTTTCCAGCAAACCTTTGAAGGTAGAGAGAGGGGAGTGTAGGGTAGGTTGTGCACAAATAGGTTCCGAGTTCTGAACCTGGAATGGGAAAATGGAACCATTATAAGATCACTGCCGTGATTGTTTATCTGTCTGTCAGATATAATTTCAAATTACCGCATATATATACCGATAATTTGAAATGCAGCACCTGAACGATATCTCTTATAATAATGCAAGTAAAAGAAATGATTATTGACGTTTCATAACATATCCGAGGGATTGGGCAACAGTGAAAAATACGCGATGCCGTAGCGCATTTTTCACAGCCAGAATAATATCGACTTGTAGCCGTTGAAATTACGTCAATAATTAATTATCCTCGAGCGAAAATTAATCATCAGCGCATCGAATCAAGACACATCAAGGCGAAAGAAAGCGAGCATGCATAAGTGTGATAAATTTTTGCTTTTATTTTTAAAATAAAGTCACTACTTTTATTTTTGTTTTTTACTGTCCACGGTGCTTTGTGTCCATGATGTAGCTTTTCCTCAGGAGACATTTCTCCTGAGGGGGCAGTGGGCCGTCCTATTGAAATGAGTAAAATATTCCAGCCCTCAGAGTGAAAAATAGGAAGAGTTAAGTCAGTTGTTTCGATTATCATATTAGTCACTTTTTAAGTAAGTAATATTAATCAACCAATATAATAGGAATACAGGAATTTAAACTCAAACTCATTTATTCCTTTAGAACTTGACGTGTAAACAAACAATACTTGATACCTACTTGTTACAACGATGTGGGTATCGTTTGTTTACGCGTCAAATTTTAAAGACACACAAGTTAAAGTTCGTGAGCATATAACGTGTCACAGGAGTTCCTTAGGCATATTACACAAAACAGGCACACAAATATGTCAAATTACTGTCAATTTTCATGTTTTAGCTAATCTTATTGATCAATGCATTTAAAACACTCTCCTGACATAAGCTATTCAAGCCATGCATTATCGTAAAGGACTTGGGAGGTATACGGTAAATTTATTCATGATGTATCCCCAAGCCGGCGGATATATTTTTTCGTGGACGGACAACGGAAAGGCTGTCGGTTCAACCAATATTTATAAAGATTCGCTTCTGATACATTATTCAATAGTTCCGTAAAGGAGATGAAGATCGTATGATGGAAATTCAATGCAGTTTTTATGCGTTAAGACTTGGGTTTCGAATAAAGGGCGATATGAAAAGGTAGTCTTGAATAAATTGCAACTTTAGGAGTACACTTTTGGTATTATTTGTTTCTATATGTACCTCTAACTTTTCCCGCGAACTTCAAATCGGAGGCTGTATATGAACTAAAAAGCCTCCTCCCATAGAACATAGGGTGATGAGGGAAAATCTTATCAATATACCGTAACCGTATCAAAAGTATGTTTTTGATTTTATCCCGTTCAGACAGACTTACATACGAGGCAGAGGGACATATAAATATTTAATTGGATAAAATCATGTTACGAATATTATCATCATCTTCGATGAACAAAAAGTGGTTATGGAGACTTAACTATAATAGTTAGGCAAATAGCCTCGCTGATTGTAGTCATGGGCGGGGGTCACCACTTACCACCAGGTCACTCAGGTCGTTCAGTCATTTTAACAATAAAAAAAAGTACTCAATGTATGTAAAGTGAATTCAGAAAAAATAATACGTGCCCGAACTATTAAGAATATTGTTTGTACACTGATGGATGCTCGCAGTGTTCTTTTGACATCTGTGGAGCATCCATATAGACGAGCCTACGTGATCAAATTTGCGTACAATTCTGTGGATGTTTTCTGGCAACATTGTGTACAATTGCGAATATTTGGAATATCACGCAAACACCACGTGTTGAAGAAATAAGACAACGCCATGTTTCTCATAATGTTGTCAGCCTCGCCAAATGGTCTGGAATGTAAATAAATATGTGCCTATTAATACAATTACTACTATTCGGAATCATTAGTGTTTGAGTCGAAATAGTACTAGGCCGGTTTTTTTTTTTCAATTTTTTTTTATGCCTCTTGTTGATTGAACTATACATCAAAAATTGGTGGGGTTACCGAGAATATATCTTACGGAGAATATGAGTAGAACATTGTAGGCTTAAGAGGATTACCATTTATCCTTTGGGTACGTAACACTAACAACGGCACAGTTATTTAAATTGCTAGAGTCTACGTCCTTTGAGTTTAAGGTTTAGGTCCTGCCAGCTTAATGAGTTTGCATTCAGTTTTGAAAAAAAATGTCACCTCAGTTAATCAACGTAAACCCTTGTGAAACTTTTACTTTGATTCGAAATAGTGAACTTTAAATTTTTTTTGCTACATATATTAATCATTTTTTGGTTTTAATTACTGTTTTTTTTTAGTTTATTTCCAATCATTGTGAATATAAAGTTTTTAGCCGATTTTATAAATATAAAGTTACTTTAATTAAATTAAATAACACACTACACTACTCATACACACTAGCTGGAAGAAATGGCCAAGAACGGCAAGTTTTTCCAAGTTGATTGTAAATAAAATTTTGCTTTGTTTAAAAATCATGTTAATAGGTATCTAATGGCTGAGCAGGATGCCTGAAAATAAGTCCATATCATTATTTTACATCAGTCAAGATCAGTCAAACGCGAATGTTATTGTAAAAAATATAGAAATGTAAAATTTGGAGAAATCTTTCACCGCCATAAGCGATTCTTACACGGAAAATTTATAAAAAAACGCAGCAGTAAGCAAAGCTACAACAACAACAATCTCATACCTCTGCACTAGGATTCCCTGTGTCGCAGATGGCATGGACAAACACAGAAACACAAGACAAACACCCAAGACCCGACAACAAACTTCATGCTCACCACAAAAAGTGCGGCGGCCGGGAATCTAACCTGGGACCCCTTGAAGGCAGGGCTACTAGCAACTAAGCCACGGAGCAGTCAAGCTCCTACATATCTTTGACATTTCAATTCACATCAATGGCCGCTGGCTGAAATTTCCATACAACGGGAAATATAGCGATAAGCCTTGAAATTTTTAGTACGACGGCCATGGGAAAAACGGTAAGTGCCAAATTTAATCACCGAAAAAGTACTTCTCCTCCCTTTTATCCGCTCACTCCACTTTTGACCGGCAACGCAATAATTTACTCTCTAAAATCCCGTTACAAAGTGTCGATGCGGTGGAAGTAAAAAGTGAAAAGTGCTTGCTCGTTCGTTCGTACAATCTGTTTCCGATTAGTTAGCTAGTGAAAGTTATAGACTACGGTTCTTTTAATGGCTAAACTTTATCTTGTAATTGTTTTAACTAAACTAGATTTTTTAATCTATCTTAGGTCAACAGCGAAACAATTTCTTATATAATATATTTAAGACTTAAGACTGGCTGGCAGGAGTTTTATTTTGTATCCATTATAGTCCATGATGATGGTAAGTCACGATGCGGTAGAAGATGTAACACGCTGTCCTAGAAGATACCTATTCACTCTAGATTCCCAAATTATACCACTGGGGAAAAAGACTTGCAGGCAACGAATTCCACTGCTTTGCATTTCGGATTAAAAAGAAGGACTCAACCAGTTTGACTGTGGACCGCGGACTGTTTAGATTCCTACACAGGACAAACATTTATGAGACGAAAATGGATGTTTGTTCCGTGTATTAATATGTTTGTACTTTGTAAGTATTTTATTAGTAATCTGGTTAATTCCAAGTGAGTTACACTCACTCACTTAATAAAAGAAAATGGGCTGGCTGGCTTAATAGGTTATCCTGGCTCGTATTGCAATTACTTATAGGCAGCGGTAACTACTTAACGTCAACTCAATCTGTCATTTCAGTTACAAAAAAAAACTGAAAGAAAATTTGTGACGTTCGTTTGGCTCTCAATCGGCTAAAAAGTAAATTTTATCATAGCAGCAAACAGAGGGCACCACTTAGAAATGAACGGCTTAGCTCTCTGCTATTGTTCTAGTATTTTTATAATATATTCGGTATTATGTATCTTTGTTGTATCTATTTTCCATCGACGAGGGTCAAAATGTATTAACAGCCAAAGCTACGAATCATATTGAAACCGCCCGGAGCGCCTAGACTTGAGTCCAAGGGTTGAAAACAAAATATTTTTGCTCTAACCCCAGAAAATCAAATTGCTTTTAATACGCGTCCATGAATAACAATACTAAAGTTTTAGCCAGCATAATGAATATTAACAAAGTAAATTTTAACAGGTGAGAAAACAAAGGGGCTTGGCTTATAATGAACAATAATCTGACCCTCGGAGCATTTTTCGACCAGCAAACAGTTGAAAACTACAATATAATAATAATAAATACGGCTCAGTTGGTAATAGCTCTGTTCCCTGTTTATGCTCACGAATATGTGTACATACATGTGTAAAATTTGACGTGTCCAAATGATACTTGAGATCTAAAGGAATAAATGAGTTTGACTTTGACTTTGACTTACCGTAGGTCGTGGATTCCCACCCAGGAGAAACATTTTATGTAACGAACATACATGTTCGTATGGGTGGTGATATGTATTATAATATAATAATATATGTAGTAACAAAGAAACTACATAAGTATTGTATCAGTTAATCTAGTTCCGATAAATATTCATCGAAATTTCACACAGCGCCATCTAGCTCCAACCATAACACATATTGTGCTATGGGAATTAATAAAAAGTAGCCTATGTTAATTCAAGGTATGAGCTACCTATTTATAAAATTTTGTACAAATCGATACAACAAACATACATACAAATAAGTACATAAAAAATTTAGTCTTCATAATATTAGTGTGATTTCTTTTGTAATATGCATTTACAGAAAAAAGCATCTATGTTTGTCATACAAATATTTGTCTTAGAGCGCAGAAGGCAAAGCGTATATAGCGTTAATAGCGTTAATAGTTTTGCCACAGATAAATATAATATTATAATATATGTGGCAAAGCTATTAACTGTGCTATAACGCCCGTCACATTTCGTTTATCCGTCTACATTTTTGTACAGAACCCAAAATGGCACCAGAAATATTATGTAAGTGCAACACAAGTACTATTTAGCATACTGCACGTTTATTTATTCATATTTGGAACCATTCCAAATAGGTCTCCGGGTTCTGTAGCCCTTTATTTATGACGTCGCATATTTTAGACACTCGGGCATTTAAAATGGTGACTTTGCCATTTTTTAAGTCAGCGATACCAAGTTATTTGGCCAAATGATCTTATTAATGGTATCGTGACTCGAAATATTCAGAGAGTTCGATGAAAATGTCGGCCATTTTATTTCCGTACAGACTAGGTCTTTCTTGTTGAAAAGAAGTGACATGCTTCATTCTCGCCACACAAACTGTGTGGCGAGAATGAAGCATGTTCTCGGGTTTTGGGTGTTTGTGTTGTGTATTTGGTTTTCATCCGCGCCGTGATTTTCATTGCCGTGATTCCGTGGAATGGAAGGGTGTGAATACCGGTCAAATCACATGTGCATGAGACGTAACATCCCCGTCTCGGGTGACGATCGCAACGGGGTGCGGCTTGGGTCTTTTTATACTTCGGTCGGGAGGACCTTAGTTATATTACTGTTGCTAAGGTATTTAATACGCGCTTTAAGCTCGTCCCGTCACGTTTGTAATATAAAAAATACATAGAATCACACAAAGTGCCCTCCGAAGCATAAATGCTCAGTACAAATGCCACTAAATGATCACCCATGTATAGAGCGTGGTGACCCAGGGGCATAGACGCCGACTTTCAATCTGAAGGTTGCTGGTTCAAACCCACACGTGCACCAATGAGTTTTTTCACTTAAAAAATTAACGTGCGCAATACCACGTTCTCAAAACGGTGACGGAAAACATCGTGAGGAAACCGGTATGTCTTAGAACGAAAAGTTAAGACGTGACGTCTACCAATACGGATTGGGCTCCCGTGGTAGATCAAAAGCCCATTCACTCTCAATTATCGAGAGTAGGCCGGTGTCCCTGCAGTGGGAACATTAGAGGCTGGTACGGTAACTGCTGACCTGGTGGATAGTTTCAGAACTTAGATGCTCTGTAGAAGCTAGCTAGCTAAGCTAGCTAAGCTAGGTCAGCGTACCCTAAGACTTCGGAGAAAATAAAGTGTTTTGTTATTTACGTTCCGTTCCAAGATTCATGTCCAATAAACTCTCAAAGTTACTCTACGACAGTTGCTAACTTTCAAACTAAATTCTTCTTTAGATAGGCAATAACTTTTTAAGATCTCCAAGTTCTAAGTTAATGCAAAATAGTGCCATTCTTATTCTGTTTGTGTCTTGTTACGGAAGCTGTGTTTCAGTACTCTGATTAAATCTGATCTGATCCACGAGTCTTGTTTCAGGGATGTGATATATACTTATATTTTTAAGTTAGTATGGAGTCACTGCTCATACTATGTTACACTATGTTATCCATACCAGCCTCTAATGTTCCCACTGCAGGGACACCGGCCTACTCTCGATAATTGAGAGTGAATGGGCTCTGATCCACCACGGGAGCCCAATCCGGATTGGTAGATTTCGCATGTCGTCGAATTTTTGGTTCTAAGACATGCCGGTTTCCTCACGATGTTTTCCGTCACCGTTTCGAGAACGTGGTATTGCGCACATAATTTTTTTCAAGTGAAAAAACTCATTGGTGCACGTGTGGGTTTGAACCAGCAACCTTCAGATTGAAAGTCGGTGTCTATGTCCCTGGGCCACCACGCTCTCTGTTAACACTATTGTAACTGATAATAAATCTTAGCTTGTTTAGGGTATAAAATGCTGTATAATTATAGAGTTTATTGTTATAAAAATTTCCATATATATATGCAATTGACTTCCAAAGAAGGTTATGAATTCAGTCGCATTTTTTTCTCAGAACTCTTTACTTTTTCAATTGGTTTGGAAGATTCTTTTATATATATATTTTTAGATTGTAGAATTAAAAAACAAAATAACAAAAAAAAAAATGTCAGCTAAGTAAACAAAATAGCGTAAGTATAATGCTTTCCTGTGACTTTTCTCTTCACCCATATTGTTATATTGTTTTGTATGTTTTTTTTTTACCACCCGAGGTCGATTCGATTCGAATTCGATCACTCACTTATTTTAAAGTAGGTAACACAAAAGTTTGGCTCTTGTTGAAATCCTGAACAAGAGCCCAATTTAGTAATAACAACTTGTAATCTCATAAGTACACATTTGAATACGTTTCAGTAGTACATTTATATGCGTTTCCAATTATTCTTTGAGAATTGAAAGAGTATTCTAATTTTTGATACCGTCTTATAATAATATTCGGAAAACTTTTTGAACGAGCGAATGAACCGAGCAAAGTTCTCCAATTATACTTGGACGCATCGGTATTTGTAAGCGCATACGGAGTTTCTTCAACCAAAACTACCACACCGTTCATTCGATCTTCCTGAAACTTGGCAAGAGTAATGGTTTTGAAATTGAATAATGAATTTTGAAGAAGTCGTTTGGTGATTGGAATATTATGATGGAATAGATATTGTATATAATCGAATGGTTTAAAAATCGAACAAACCACTTCAAATTTTTTATCATATATTTTCAACCTTAGGGGTTTCTTGAAATTTATATATGAAAACCGTGGAGATACCCAATATGGGCCCAAACTAATAAAAATTAACCGAATTTAGAACTTGCTCTTTTTTCCGAATTCAGAAAAAACACTTTCCATCACTATATAGAGATATTTTTATAGATACAACCTGAATTTGCTGAATGACCCTTTGTTGAAGTGATTAAATTAAAAAAAAATTAATATAAAATAGAGTAACTAACTTAATATAACTATTTATATAGAGTAATTAAATTACAGTTTAATTTGGGTATCCATACCTCTAAGTTTAGACCCAGTTCAATGCTCGCTAGTTCCGAGTTCGAGGTGAACCACAAGAATTAATATAATTAAGTGTACACAGAATAATAAAACCATTAAGAACCTCCTTGTCCCAAAACTTAAGAACTTAATCAAATATCGATATTCCTTAATAAAATGAAGATCACTTCAGTAGAAATCAAGTACCTTCGTTATAGCAAATTATGTTAACGACCGCTGAGCGAACCTTCGGATCGTGATTGAATAACAATTGAAATGGAAAGGATAGAGGTTTATGGAGGTTTAGAGCTTCCATTGTCCTCTAGAAGGATATAAAAACAACAGACTATATATAGTAATAAGTTCATTTACGAAAATGTAAAAACCCCCTACCCCTGGTGTAATGGTAACGAGATGATGATTTTTAAACGCCTGAACAAATTTTCATAAATTATTATAAGAACTTTCTCGGTCATTAATTTTTTTGTCACTGAATCCTAAATAATAATAAACGTTTACACACTCATACCTCTGCACTAGGATTCCCTGTATCGCAGATGGCATGGACAAACACAGAAACACAAGACAAACACCCAAGACCCGAGAACAAACTTCATGCTCACCACACAAAATGTGCCCCGGCCGGGAATCGAACCCGGGACCCCTCGCTTCGAAGGCAGGGCTACTACAACTAAGCCACGGAGCCGTCGAATCCGTCAAATCCGTACCTCTCCTAACTCTTCGCAGTGTGATAGAGACAAATTTCTCTGCACAGGTGCGCAGTCAAGATTCCCTTATATTCGTATACACGTATATATAATATTAAAATGTAACCTAACGTTTACACACTCATACACCTACACTAGGATTCCTTGTGTTGCAGGCAGCGTTGAAACACACGACAAACACCCAAGCCCCGGGAACAAACTTTACGCTCCTCACACAAAGTCTGCCCCGGCTAGGATTCGAACCAGGGACACACTTCGTGTGATATGCTATCTGCGACACAGGAAATCCTAGTGCAGAGCTATGAGTGTGTCAAAATCTTAATGAATGTTAATGTTCTTTCTGAATAAAGGTAACAATATATTGCATAAAATTACAGGAAGAGATTTACTCAGAAAAGAGCGACAGAGTGATAGCGAGTATGAAGCGAGTGTCTGTGATAAATTTCAGCGCTTCCTGAAATAGACAAATCGATAGTAGTTTCTCGTTCACGTCAAGGTATTTTCGTCACTTCGAATTGGTCAAGCTTAGTGTTTGCCTGCGAGTAATAAAATGTCATTCCAGCTAAAGCTTGCGTGAAAACTGTTATTCAATAGATGACGCTGCATTGATGCTGGAAAATTCAATATATATGTTATATTATCTATCAATTCAGCTGTTTTTGTATGTTTTTTTATGCAATATTCGTTAATTATGAACCGATTTAATGATTTAATTTTCTACCTATTCTTATTTACTGTGTTCGCGGTTGACTACTTACGTTAGCGACAACCGGAGGGTCGAAAAAAACCGAATTGATTTTAATTACTTTAATAAAAATCGAAATAAAAGTTACAATACTAAATTATAATATAATTATAACTAGTCTCCTATTCGAAGCGTGAATAATGAGTGAATCCACCAGACGGAAGTTCAATTAATTCAATTCAAATTAAAAATAATAACCATATATAAAAACACTGGTGTTGGCTATTGTTTTTTACTGATAAATTTACCACAGCTAATAAAAAAATACTCCTGAAGAATAAAGCTTATTTTTTACAGTAACAGTAAAACTAACTTTGTAACCTACAACTAGTTTAACGCAAACAATGGTAGCTACAGCTAATTAAAATTTAATTGAACACAACCTAACAAATGAGGTTAATTATTTACTACGAAAAACCCCTGCTTATAACCAGTACTATAACCAAACAAAATCCGAAAAAATACAGAAGAAACTAAATAATATTCATAGAAGAACAATTGTTCTGAAAATAACTTTTAATCCGATATATTTAAATCTGACTTGTTGGGAGTGGTCTGACATTGACAATATACCGATCCATTATGGCTAATCTTAAGTCGACGTGGGTACGTTATCCCACGCCGACTTAAGATGAGCCGTACGTTCAAAGTTTCCTGTACGTTCCGGGGCTCAAGTTATTTGGACCCAATACTGACCCAATAATTGTGATGTCTGTAATTTGTGAACTACGTAACCTTGAAATATTAAAAAAAATAATAATAATTGTTCCCGTGTTAATCCCGTTATAATTGTTTTAAATTTTGACTTTCATCCCTTTTCCCAAGGTAACTGTGCTGAATTTCGGGATAAAAAGTATCCAGTGTTCTACCTCGTAGTATGAACTCGTATAAAAATTGTATATATTATATTTGAATTTATGTAGTAGAAATGTGCGGCCAAGCTAAAAAAAATAAAAAAATTCAGCGCGGAATGCGAAAACAAATAATACAGTTTTATTAAAAGCAATAGATATAGAATATGAAATTTTTCATTGATTCAATAGAAATAAAATTCACGCTATTTAAATATAATTTTGGAGAAAATATTATAGCTGTAAAAAATAGGAGTTCCAAACTCAGTGTCGAAATCGGAGTTTTCAGTTGTTTGGATATTGTTACTTGCTTATTTATTCATTACAGGTGCGTGGGTATTACTGGGAGTCAAAATTACGACCCCGCCTTTTACAGGTCGGGTTATTAATAATTACTGAGCCATCATAAAATAATACTCATTATCGTTGGTACAAGTTATATTCTAGCTTTCGGATTATTAAAGGAATGTATAAGCTGAGTTTGTTGAGAAAATGAAATTTGGGAGCGGTGTCGGTGTGGGATAGGACCCTAGATAGGAACCACCCACATGACCCATGAGGCAATATGATCGCGAAGGCCCCTTGGAAGTTCAGGTTCAGGGTTTAGGTTGAAGGATCAGGGAAGATTGTGACTTTGTGTCACTTAAAGTCATTTTGGGGAATAAATGTGACTTATGTCAAGTTTTTGGTGTAGTCTTCAACGCGGCAATATCTCGAGTCAATGCTCCTGCTGATGCGTCGTCGAGAAACAAAATTTATAATAGTAGTAATAGTGTCATTTTCTTTAGCGTTAGGTAAGTCGCACCTACCTAACATAATGCTGAATTTGTGTCTTTTTGCTCAACATAATAATAATATATTTATTTATTGTTGTAGTGTTTTCTGTTTTATAATGTTTTGTACTACTGTGTGTCTCCCGTCTAGTTATTTTTATATTTGTTTTAAAAATTTTGTGTGGTACTTGTTTGTTTTTGCAAATTAATATTTTCTATTTCTATTTCTAATTAGTTTCCTGTTTTCTCGAACACACCTTTATTAGAAGTTATACTCGTATCTTTACAAAAGTAAAATTTCTCTTTTTTTTAAAGTTAATGTTCATTAAATACGGTACTTATGAAATAATGTATCACATAAATAAAAAAATAAACGTTTACACACTCATACCTTCCTTCGTCACGGTAATGTCATCCGGTGACTTTATATTCCAATTATGTTGTATTTTTAATGTTTTGTGGGTCTCTTCGTATTCAATATTAAATTACGTAGTATTTACTCTGTGGCTACGGTAAAGTTACTTTGAAATGTCTGCAAACCCTCTTCAACTGTTGGCTTTTAGAGATGACACTTTATAATTAACGAGAACTTATATTAGATCAATAGACGTACTTTGATTATTTATTAATGATTCGGCGAGGTTAATTATGATTAATTCAACCAGAAAATTATGAAAGAAGAACATGCATACGTACGTACATACGTTGATATTTGAACGGGAAAATCAACGGGGAAACTTTTATCCTGTAGGGTACACTATTATGGGAATGTAGACGTGATAAATGGTGAGCTCATTACTGCAATAGTTTTCCCATGACTCGGCTAACACCGTTCAAGTCTAAAGCATAACAAAAATCAAAAATCTTTTCTTGCCATAGTATACGAGTAACATGATCTTGTACTCAAATTAAAAATAGGCAGGTACGAACAATGGTTCGTACTTTCAACTAGCCCGCTACAGCTCCACTTTATCTACTCTTAGATGTGAGTCAGCCCGTTAGGCTAGATTTAACCCCTGAACTGTGAGACCTGACTTGATGACAGGGTCACACGAAATTAGAGTTCAAATGGTTCAGGGTATGCGTTTTGAAGGACGACTGAGAATACTTGCTTTATCTTTAAATCACTAATTTCTCTTTGTTTGTTTGTATTCTATATTACGCTGTTGACTGGTCTCTTACCTCGGTTGGTAGCTTTGCCTTCTACGGTGTCAAAGTCAAAATCAAACTCATTTATTCCTTTAGATCTCAAGTATTATTTGGACACGTCAAATTTTACACATGCATGTACATATTCGTGAGTATATAACGTGTCACAGGAACACCCCAGGCACATTACATGCACACAGATATGTCAAATTACAGCCAGTTTCCATGTTTAAGCTAATCTTATTTGTTAAGTTTACGTCGTCGGTGTAGGTCGTGTGTCCGATTCCCACTCAGGACAAGCATTTGTTTGGCCATCATTTGTCAAGAACTGAATTGTCAGGTACTTCCTGTTAGTGATTATAAACGTAGTTGTAAGCTCCAACAATGTCCCACTAATTTCTATAAATTCACATGTTTGATCCACCACGTCTAACCGTATGTATTTAAAAAAAGTACTACATAAGCTATATACATATAGCTACATAAGCTACGTATTCTAGTTCAAACTTTGTTTGTTTTTGGGGCAGAATGGTAATATTACAAAACAAAATCATACAGGAGCCTACTGATTGTTTTTTAGAATAACACAGTATAAACGGTTATTTACACCTTTAAGTAATATTCGGTAAACAAAGCATTCATGAGCCACTTTTCATAGAAGGTCACATTTCTTCGCCACAAGTTGGTCGGTTAGGGTTGCAAAGTACGTAATATTAACAAGTAAAACTGTCTAAGACACGAAAACAGAATGTAACTCAATATTATGTGCGAATTTTAGTTGGATAAGGAGCTCCTATGACATTGTGAGTGTAAATTTTGACGTTGCTAAACGTTTCTTGAAGTCTAAAGGAAAACATTGTTTGATTTTGAATCTATCGTAGGACCGTATTTGACAAACAATGAGTTCGCTGAAACTTAACAGATGTTTCGGTTTCCATCGAACTTAGACAACTTCTGCAAGTAAATCCGACAGATAGTTTGAAATCTCTTTCCTACATAATAAGTTTGAAAAAAAAAATGGGGTAGAGTTTTAGAAAAACGAAACATTGATAAATTGAAAATGAATGCAACCATGGAGGGTGAAAATCCCCTAATGTTCATTTAATCTGTTATGAATTGCTGCTAAGCACGATAAGGTGTGTTGCCAGTGTTGCTTGAAATTTATAATACAAAAAAGTGTGATATTGTACTATAATTATATACTATGTTTACCTTTTGGCTGGTAATAACTATTAGTATAACTAACATATTTATAATATTTCAATATTCATGAAAATTTTACACAGCGTCATCTAGCCCAAAACTAAGTTTATGAATCAGATTAATGATAAAATATTTAAGAAGTTTTTCTTTTTTGTCTAATTATATTGTTTGTCACACAAATGATTGTCCTGGGAGGGACTCGAACTCTTGACATACAGTGCAGAAGGCAGACCTACTACTAAATTGTGAATAACATACCCAATATTGCAAATTCTTGAACCACGTGTATTTGCCTGTAAAATTGTACCTGATTTTAGATATTACAGATATTAAGTCCATACTTAATACATCTGTTTTCATGATTAATACTGTTTGCAAGCCCAAATAAATATAGTTACAAATCATATTATTTATCTCGAAAAGACAAGTCTTTGTAATTAACCTGAGTCTAATTGAAATATGATATTTTAAACCTCTCGTTTAATTATATCAGTGTAAAAATAATCTCGCAACGTTCGAATAAGAATAAATATTGTTCTTAAATTATATCTTTTTTACGCACGATATCACAGGAGACGTGCTCGGATTCTCAGAATTGATAGTATTCAAGATTAAAGGGTTTTTATTATTTATTTCTGAATACAACAGCTGGTGAAATCTAAATTGGCATTTTGGTTCAACATTTCAATCTCAACTAATGTTATAAATGCGAAAGTTAGTTATTTGTTTGTTACGCCTAAACGACTAAACCGATTTAAAAAGTTCTTTCACCAATAGAAAGCTGCATCATAAAAAATGCAGGCATCATTACAGGCTATATTTTATCCCCGTATTCGAACGGGAACTACGCGGCTGAAACCGCGGGGCGCAACTAGTAATCTATACAAGTAAAAATCAATTTCCGAATGTATATCAGCGCATCATTTCAGAACGGCTGCATCGAGACGAAATGAAGGCCCAACTATATTTGTGGATTATACTATCGTGGGAACATAGACGTGACCAGTAGTGGGTTTGTAGTTGCCATTGTTTTCCCACGAACGTCCCGGCTTGCACTTTCCTTCAGTAAAATTGGACCTTGCGTTATAAACCAACAGCCAGGATACACCTTTTCCCAACGACATTACCAGCAGACCCTAGTCAGGAGACTAATCAGTTTCCCGAGGAGGTTGCGTCACGGCACGTGTCCTGGCGTGTCGCAAACAGAGGAGTAGCACTAGATGCCAAAAGAGATGGGTCCGGAAACGGACAGCCACGGCGGGTTCGCGGATGTGTGTGCTACGTTCCCGTGTTCCCGCCACTAAGCGGCAGAGGAGGACACCGTGGAGTTTTAGTGGGTCTAGTCCCACATAACCGCTCTGTCTCCCCGTGGCAAGGAGGTATGCGAGTGCATTTTCCCCCCAAAAAAAAAACATAGACTAATCAGTTTAATCTATGTAAGAAGGAGTAGTATTAAGTTATTAATTATTATAGTTGCTTAGCTTTTAATCTTCTTTTAGTGGCGTGGATTATAGAACATATAGGAACTTCTGTGTGAAACTAGTGCAGGCGCCATTATTTTTATTATATTACAAAAATTGAGACAAGAGCTGAATGCCTACCTAATCTTAAGTGGTTAACTCCACCTATAACAACAGCAATACGATACAGGCGATCTTCGACCGAAGTGTGAGAAACCCAAGTTGCACGTTACGTCCGTCACCCGAGACTGGGGTGTAATGTATGAGTGGCCAATGAGTGATGTGGAAGTTTTAAACCGCCTCAAGGCTTTTGACATGGCTTGGACAGGTTAGCCGGGATCTGAACGTGCTCTACTTAGCACGTTCAGATACGTAACTAGTAATTACTGGCTACAAATACTATTAAGCCAATAAAATAGGATTCCAATGGATAAAAAAAAATTGAAATCCCCCGAGCAAAACCGCAATTGACAGATCGCTCATATATTAATTTCAACAATTTCTATTCAAAAAGTTTGTTGAAGTTTGAACAATAAACAATCTTCTTTCCTCAAACAATTTGCACGATGAAGCGTAAATTAGATGTTCATATTTTACATGTTTCATTGGCAGCCTTATATTTTGAAGTCGATTTGTAACCGACTTCAAAATGGGAGGAGGTTCTTAATTTGGCTGTATGTTTACTAGTGGTATCAATTACTACGCGATTTCTTTGCCAATTATGGAGCGGTTCAGGGTATTCCTTGGTAAAAAAGGTATTTACAGAGTCTAGGTGTTAATATGTATTATATGTACAAAAAATACAACATAAATATTAAATTTTTCCTTCACCGTTTTTTGAGCTTTTGCTTTCAATTTGAAATTCAGTGATGCACTGGATTTGATCTAGTGACCTTCAGATTCATGACGATCACCCGCTTTCGCGATACGGAATAGTAAATATAAGTACCCAATTACTTATGCCTGCTTTGGATTTGAGCGACGGTTTTGAAATAATTTTCGTGTTTATTTTACAAATTAATATGTATTTGCATGGTCCCTCAATAGATGGTTTAATTGCGATGATGTGCAGAATAAATCTGAGTAAAGTTTTCAATTTTAGTAATTCATTACTCGAATATAATATGCAAAGTTTGCTACTCATATTTGAATACGTTATTGTTTTAAATTTTACAGCTAATTAATTAATTGTTTCGTCTACAGAGTAACCTTTGGGTGTAATCAAAGTCAAAGACTTGGTTTAACATTTTATTTAAATAGAATGATAATTACAATAAACTAATTAGTATAATTTAAGAACAGAATAAAAATTAAATTTATCAGCTTCAATAAAATTTTAGTTTTGAATAAAATTAGGTGTAGGCTTTGAAAATTTCAAATTATGTAATAGACTGGAATGGTTAACAGTTTGGTATATGACTTATATACCAAAGGATATGATGAACTGTAAATAAATAATAGTTAATAAACCACTAGCGTAATTAATGAATAATACTCAAAAATATTATATTATATTGAGAGCGTGGTGGCCCAGGGGCAAAGACACCGACTTTCAATCTGAAGGTTGCTGGTTCAAACCCACACGTGCACCAATGAGTTTTTTCACTTGAAAAAAAAATTATGTGCGCAATACCACGTTCTCGAAACGGCTCCCGTTGTAGATCAGAGCCCATTCACTCTCAATTATCGAGAGTAGGCCGGTGTCCCTACAGTGGGAACATTAGAGGCTGGTACGGTACTCAAAAATAGAATGTATATGTATTGCCTCTCCACGAGGGTACAGCGTTAACTCGAAACTACAGCGTGGCCTTGTTAAAAGCCGCACCTTATTGAGTATTTACTCATTTGTTAGAATTGTGCTGTATTGCCTTTTTAGATTATGCCAGGTCTGCTTGCTAATCGTATGGGCTATGTCGGTCACTTTGACGGATAATTTAGTTACTAAGTAGTTGATTTCTACATGGCTTTTCATCATTTAATGCCGAGACTCACTTCAACAAGCCCTCCGAAACATGGAAATGGTCATCCGATAATTTTACACATATTCTGTGAAAATATCAACGTACTATAATTTACGGTCCGAAATATATTTTTAATTGAAGCACAGACATACTTTGTAGGCTTATTAGAATTCTAATGGAGTTTCCTTTACCTTTTGGAAACAAAATCAAATTATGAACCAGGCTCGTGAATGGAAAGTAGGCTTGTGTCCCTACTACGAAAAAATTGGGTTGCTATAAAACCAATTATGTTTTGAATTAAGACGGATCAAAATCTCGTAAATTTGACATAAAATACAAATGTATTCTGCTCGGCTTCGCACGGTTACGCATTATGTGTGGCGTAGGTCATATTAAAATTCCGTAGTTCCTCATTTTGACCTATCGTAAGATTTAGCCAGCATTAGGAATGTAAACGACCAAAAATATTTTTTTCGACTTCATTACAAATCATTGAAATTCTCGGCTTTCTCATTTAAAATGCATGTATTATACATATTATAAGCCTTCAGGATTTTTTTTGTATTGTAAATGATAATGAAAACCTTATCAAAATGCGTTGCGTGGTTTAATTAAAGTTAACGGAGAAAGAGATAGAAGTATGTTTTTTTTATGAAGGGCAACTTTACCCTTTTGGTGAGTGCAGACTTAAAACTAAATTTTAATATTGTGGAAACGGACTGACGTAAACAGTGACTTTGTTTTATACTATTTAGAGATTAACCAGTTATATTTCCTGAAGTTATGTCCACTCGTTGATAGTGTGTATAAACAGCGCAATTGATAAGACAATATCGTATGCTCAGTGTATATGTGCTACTTCTCTTTTAACTTTGTACTTAGACTGAACCGTATTTCATGTCTTGATACCACCTACCAGTTCCCAAAAAGACCTATTTAATTACTGGCAACAAACCAAGGCATACAAAGAGGTTGGCACTGTATAGTTATATAAAACCTTCTTACTAATAAGCACAGTCAAAAACGCCTAAGTACATGTCTTGTTTTTATCAAAATCGATCCATCACTTCGCTTGTACGCTACGACATCTGGCGGCATAAAAATTAAGCATCGGAATCGCTTTTTAAACGAAGGCTTGGGACGCCATCCATCATTTGGGCCTTTGTGATTTTTCAATGTCCTGTTAGAAGAACGCGCTGTAACTGAGGACCTTTTAGGAGCACAAGATAGCAATTAGTTGCTACTACTGATTTGAAATGTACTGAGCGTTGCCTTGAATTAAATTCCACGCTTGGAATACTTATCTCTGTGGCTAAGTTTAAAGTTAGCTAAGCTAAAATGCCAAGGAGAATGTTGCCCTTAGAAAAGTCATGCTTATCACCCAAAATAAATGTTTGCTTCGGTCGGATTTTGAACTCCCCTGAATCAAGCGCCTGCTTGCTTCGCAAGAAAGGTTACTGGGGATTAACTATAGCTGTTGATTATTTTTTTACGCTGGTGCGTTAGTAATTTTATCTTATTTTGTAATGATTAATTTTAATTGAACTTAAACTATATTTAATAATGTTTTTAATGAATATATTAAAAAATAAGCATTTTTTTATATGTAGTAAAAATATAATATGAAAATTGGAAAAAAAACTGGTACACTGTGTGGTGAGTATAAAGATGTTTCTGAGGTCTCGGGGCCTTGTGTTTTTTTTTTTTTTTTTTGGTTGAGTGACGGAACGAGCAGAGGGCCCACCTGATGGCCCACCTGATGGCCCTGATGGATTGTGTTGTGTTATTGTAATCCTAGTGCCGGTGTATAAGTGTGTAAGTGTTTATGTTATGTTATTGAACTGATTCGGCTAATATCTCAACATAGGTTGATCAATCTGAAATAACTCAACGCTACTTTCTATTCCAATAAAAAAAACCCGATAAAAATTATCTAAAGTTATATAAAATTTTACACAACATTGAAAAGCATTTCATAACCACACGATTATCAAATAACATGGTAATTTTGACAAAATCGTTTCGTATCTAAATATGGGTTTATAAAGAAAATACATGAGTTGAAATGTCCTCTATAAAAAGAATAATCTGGGTATTAGGGTGAAATGCTAGGTTATGAAAGAAGATAGTAATATTGCTGAGAAATGAAAGGTTTAGTAGGTAAATCGACGCATCATTTCTTATTGTTGTTGTATTTGAAGGTCTATTCTATTTGACCCGTCTCAAATAAGATAACTAGATTAATATTTATGGAAACTTTACACAAGCCCTGAACGAACTTAATATATAGGTTATATCACTGATATAATATTATACTGTTTTTTTTAATACTAACGTTTACACAAAAAAAAAAATGGTCAAATGGTAATCGCAATTAATGTAAACAATTACGACATATTTTTTAAGTTATTTTAATTTACAAACAAACTACCAAAGAAGAAAAATATTTTCCCAATACATAGGATGATAAATGGCGGAAAAATCCATGAACATACATAAAAATATTTATGCAGTGGAACATCAAACCTCCTCTTTTTTTGAAGTCGGTTAAAAATATAATTTTTATTTTTTTCCCTTCATTCGATTTCATTGTGAAATTTCTATGGAACCACGTCGAAGGAAAACACTTAAAAAAAACAAGGATGCACATACAATTGGCGCAAAAATAGCGAAACCAATTTCCAAAAAATCACATACAGCCGAATAGAAAACATGCTCCTTTATTAAATCGGTTAAATGCCTATAATTTTGGACTCGAGTGGTGTTGTTTGCTACATAAAATGTTTAAGGAAAAATCTCTTTGTGTTCCTGATATTGACCTAGTAATCCTACAACGCTCTCAAAATACTACGTTTCATCACAACATACACATAAAAAAGAAGAAATTAAGTTGTTTGTTTGCACGCTTCGATTGGAATTCTCTAGTAACAAAATTTAGAAATCCATTGCTGTTTGCCTCTTAAAATGATGGTACAAACACGTCGATAATATATTTTTTATTCTTGACTTTATGTTGCCACGTCTACAGTATCATAACATACGGTGACTACGGCTTGGTAATCGCCAAACAAACATACATTTTGTGAGTGGCGTACTCTAATGTCGGAGAGCTCAAGCTGCTTTAAGAACTGACATGGCTGATTCATTGGTTAATTTGGAGGACACGCCAAGATGTCGCTACTAAATAAGCAAGATGCAGCAGGAGAAAAACCACATAAGCAGTCCAAATGTCATTATTTAATCAGTGCAAATACTATCCAAAGTTCTACAATAGGACCCATCTTCATTCAGTGTTTTTACTTGAAATTGTAAAGTTCAACACTTATTTTACACCCTTTTAGTCGTAACATCACATGAACCTAACCTTTTAGCATAACATGGAAACGGCATTAGCACAGAATAAAAACTTTTAGGCCTAACAAAGTCAAATACTGTTTAGAAGTAAAACTTTTTGTTTAAACGCAACTTATATAAGCAAAATTATGGATATTAGCTACTCGTTCCTCGAAGTTGGGCCTGCCTCATTTTTGCAGGGCATCAAAGATAATTGCCAAATACAAATTAGCCATCTTTCACAGAAGAACGGTATTCTTGGACTGCATAATACGGGACAGTCTGAACTGCATTCTGGAGACACATGTATTGTATTTCTTGTAAAAACATGCGTTTTTACAATACAGTTAATCTAATACAGTAATACCCTATCTAAAAACTAAAATTCATCCAAATCGATAGTGCTGTTTCCGAGATACACGAAATAAATATACAAGAATTGCTCGTTTAAAGTGATAAGATTACTATATACTATATAATCTTCTGACCTATATAAGTAGCAGTAGAACTTGTGCCAAGTTCGTCCGGAGAGGTACTGCCACTACACGCGCATGAGACGCATCATCCCCGTCTCGGGTGATGGACGCAGCAGGATGAATGCGACTTATTGTAAGATCAAAACCTTATACTGAGTCGCATTAGTGTTGTCATGGGCGGGGGTTGCCACTTACCACTAGGTGGGCCCTCAGCTAGTTCCGTCACTAAACCACAACCAAAAAAAAAAATATAACAAATTTCATTCAAATCCGTTGAGGTGTTTGGGCGTGAAGGAGCAACATATTCACAAACTTTCACCTTTAATATAGGTGTGATATTATTGTCAAAACGTGGCCATCTGGGCTGGCTCTAAGGCTTTTATCCTGACCTGAAAAGAGGGTTTCTATCCTTAGGTGGCTGTTTACCAATTATACATGAGCGGCCATACATAAGAGTACCCTAATGGCTCTGTGACTGGACTAAGCAACGATAAGGGCTGCAATTAAATACATAAACGTAAGGTTGAATCCGTACACATGAGCTTTTTAGACTGTATATTTTGTGTGATGAGCTTAAAGTAAATATGTTTTCAGGTCTCGGGTGTTTGTTTTGTGCTTTGTTGTTAATAGAACTTCTTATTATATAATTTTAATATAATTTAATTAATTTTTAAACTAATAAAAAATAATGTTGGCTTGTTTTACCTTTGTCACCCGATTTTAGTGTTAACTCCGTACCCTTAGTACATGAAATTTAGAGGGTTTGTAGCTACGTTGTCGAAACAGTTTCTAAAGTAGCTACTATAAAAAAAAAACATGTTTTTTTGTATGAAAACTCGCAAACTTTGTTCTATAGGTTTAATGGTAGCGATTTAATATTTAAAAATGATGTTGTCAATCAAGAAGGCTTCTATTTAACTAAGATCCTTAAAAAAACGGTGTCCTTTTTTTATTGACATAGGGGAAACTGCAACAGGTTCCCCTAAAAACATCGGTTTCGGGTTTGGGGGGCCGGTTCTGTGGGGGAGGCAACCGAGTTATGTGGGACTTTTACCCTAACTAAACCCCTCCGGTGGCCGACCTCTAACTAATATTTATTCAATTTAAGTTTGCGCGCACACCAATATATCTCTCAGTATCCATGATTGTTTCCGACATCTTGAACAATCATTGTTATATTTCAGTCAATTAACACAAAACCATAATGAATTATTACCCTAAACCTTACTCATAAATCACTCCGTTCATCTGTTTGGTAGTTTTGAGATTATCGCGTTCAAACAAACAGACGGGGTGCGGTACTGTGTTTTATTATTTGTAATGATAAATACATATAGTTTATACTAATCGTTACATTATAGCTTTAGGTGGGCTTTGGGTGTGAATCGAACCCACGACCTACAAAGCAGAAGGCAGTTTCATAACCGATTAACCTGTGAGGCCAGTCAAAAATATACTGTTGCTCACCGTCCAAGACTGTTTGGTATTAAATAAGTAAAAACCTTAGTGCAAAATTAATGGAATAATAACTTCCCATTTCGCTTTTTCAAGGCGCAAAAACTCATAAATTCAAATTAAAAATGTATCCGCGCCTTCATATTCGAAGATAATGAAACAAAAACAGTAATAAAGGCCAAACAGTCTTTCATTAACCTGTTAAAACTCACGAAAGGTAGTAGCACAATATTGATAAGTACAGAAGGCCGACTTCATAATCATTGGTACGATATATTAGACATAAAAATATAGTTATTTAATTTAACTAACAAATGGATCACGGAATTAATTTACGGATCAAAACAACTGAAATATAATATAATTTTTTTTATTATTAAAGTAAACTTGTGTTGGTTATAAACCGACTCACCAAAGTTATGATTTGGTGAGAACTAATTTGTAATTGTTATTTGTTACATAGAATTATTTTATTTATTTGCTAACAGAAACAGCTAGATGAGCTTGACAATTATTCGATCAACGGAAAGACAGAAACTCAAGACTGAGATGCATGGAAAGATAGGGGGGAGTCGTTTGCCCAGCTTTGGAACCCGGACTGCTTATAATAATAATAAAAATGAAATGAAATGAAACAAGTAATTGACTTATTCCAGAATTTCATATGTAAAGCGTGTTTACTGTTGCCGCATGCACGTGCCACAGAAAACCAGCGCTGAATTAGCGACACTCTGATGCAGCACACGCTGAGTGGTAGCCTTTTTCTGCAGATATGAAAACATATTCAAAATGCTTTTTTGTACCTACGTGCTGTGTATAGGTAACGCAAATTAAAGTTTCTATATTCTACAATGATGCCAGACGCACGCCCATCCCAGGTATTGTGCGTTGTATGGAGCTACCCTTCTGCATTGCATTTTGCAGTAGTAATTGGTAATAGTTTCCTAGTTTTTATTTCGCCAGCGGTTTAGTACTGAAAGTTGTATGATTTGAAAACTTTTCAAAGCCATAGGCAGACTAGGTAAATGAGTTTTCCAACGACATCTTCTAATATATAATATTTATACAAATGAATGTTTGTTTATTCGTATTTAATGCACTGCGATATCGTTCATCGGATTGCGATGAATCTTGGTCAACATATTGCTAGCACTTGTGCGAAGGTAAATAAATAGTACAATTAATAGCATTTAGATTTTCA
Source organism: Aplocera efformata (assembly GCA_921293045.1). Taxonomy (NCBI): domain Eukaryota; kingdom Metazoa; phylum Arthropoda; class Insecta; order Lepidoptera; family Geometridae; genus Aplocera; species Aplocera efformata. The sequence continues at coordinate 4,671,551 of OV121061.1, forward strand.
AAATTATTTTTTGCGACGGCAACGTGCAGTGTACCAGCTTGTTTATTATAAATTTAATCCTAGAAATACTGTTTTACCTACCAAGAAAACCACGGATAATCAGGGCGCAACTTGTTTAGTTATAATATTATATTATAAATGCGAAAGTTATTGGTATGAATGTTTGTTACTCCTTTGTCATAAACGTAAAAAAGTGAAATCATATTTTTAGTGTCATGCAAAAAAAAAACTACTGTCAGATTTTCCCTTATGTTGACTTTTCAACCACGGGAAACACCGCGGGGCGCAGCTAGTGATCCAATAATATAATTTCTCAAAACAAAATAAAACAATTCGTTCAACTTCTTGATAGACTCGCGCGATAGAAAACAGTTCTTTCAAAACGTCAGCTTGATATCGACGTAGGAAAGCATATTTGCTGTAAGTAGACATATTGCAATTGTTCACCAGAGCCAAAAAACTTTATTAATTTCGGAAAAAAATTAATTGTGTCTGACCTATCCATGATAGTGCTACCATTTTTGGAACATAGGTTTATTTAACTGCCAGTCACCATTTGGAATGTAAACTTTTTATCCAAAGTTACTATAAGTACGTGTTTGGCTAGTTACAGCAAACAGTTTTTTAAATCACATACCTTTAAAACGCTGTAACTAAGGAAGAAAAATGTACGCGTAGGTGGAAATATTATCAATTTACAGGCGGTAAATAGGCTGTATGTAGTAAATTTATTTATTTGGGTACTGCAATTCAAGATGTAAGATTAAATTTATAATTATAATTAGATCTAGAAATGCAGTGGGTCAGTTGGTAATGTAACGATAAAATGTCGTAAATGGTAAAAAAAAAATTATGGTCTTTGAAATTGTTGAAACAAGATTTGAAGCTCTAATTATACTGCCAGAACTTCGTATCAACAATACAATGAATTATTATAATAAAGTATTTTTCTCTTATATATAAGAGATAAAACAAAAAAAATATTATAAATATACAAAATAAAAACTAAGGCCCTAAAACTAGTTAGGAACGCAAGATGTAAATAAAAACATTGTATCCAATCAAAAAATATTTATTTAAAAGTAAAAAACAGAAACTTAGTGGCAATTTGCCTTATTTTAGAACGAAATATGTAACAAAATACAATTATAATTGAAAATTAACATTCAATGTGTCCAATCAAAAACATATTTAAGAAAAAGTAAATAAACCAATGATATTATTATAAAAATATGCTATCGAGAATCATTCACATTTTTTTTTTCAGTCATCTTCATCGGTTTCAGGTAAACAGTCATTTGTTTTACAGCTGTACTTAAAACCTAAATATTCTTTGGCGTACATATTTGAAATCACTTTTTTCTCCACTAATTTTTCTAAGTCATTATATTTTTGTTGGGATGTTGGTAACTTAGTCGTATATAAATTTGATTTCGGCATTGCACTATTGAGGCTGCTCAATTGAACTTCAATTGTTTCAGTGTTAGTTGAGTTTTTCACATACATCACATGTGGTTTACACCTATTTATGTAACCACATGCATCTTTGAAATAATAATTATTTGGTTTTTCTTAAAAGTATTATTTGTTATTTCTTCAAATCCCATAAAATTTGTTCCTTCAAGTGTGGTTACTTTGTAAGGAAAGGGGTTCTTCCTGGCTATTCCTACAATAGTAGGCCATTGGGATGGAGCCCATACTATTGTTTTCTTCACTGCTCGTTCTATCACAGAATGCATGCCTACAGGCATATATGTATGGCCAGGGATCAAGTAGTTCATGTGAATAATTTCAAGATTAATACACCTAGATAATGCAAAGCATGGATAAAACGGTCTTATTTTTGTTTTGTCCGTAGCAGGAATCGGAATAATATAATAAGGTCTTAACTTTAGCTTGAGAATCAACTTCAATTACAATATATAATTTAGTAAACATGTCGAAATCTCATTTGCTCCACGATGGCCATCGTTTCATTCCATATATTACAGAGCCCTACCTGCGTGTTACTTTCATAAATTGTGAAGATTATGAAAGTAACACGCTGTAATAGTTAGGTAAAAAAGTTAGGGAAACTGGCTGTAAGTAAACGAATGTAAAAATCACAAGCCGCAGAAATGCTGTAAGTAGCGTTAAGTTTTTAAATGGGAAGAAGTAACTATTCGTTAAGCAAAAAATGCAGTCTTTCTTTTGCTGTAAGTACAAAATGTCTAAAATGACTAGATTTTGGTCTACATACAGCATTTAATCTTGCTAAAAAAAATATAAGTACGGGCGTTTTCAAGGGCGTATGTAATTTTTTTTTCATCGTAGAGACACAGGACCCGGATCATTCGATGCGGCTTTTTTTTCTGATTCTAATGATAGTAAAAAGTCACTTTAGGTATTTTGTCTACTTACAGCAAATATGCTTTCCTACGTCGATATGTAGCTGCAAGTTTCTAGAAAATGCTTCACCATTTTACTGCAATGTTTTTCGTTGGATGATATATGGTTGTACCTTGTTTGATAGGATTATGTGCTTCTTGAGTTCTAGAGATGAAATATCGTTCGAGAAATTCTGTTATACTTGAGAATATAGTAGTTATGGAGACATGTATCTATCTTGTTAACTTTCTTTAGATAAAAAATAGGCATTTTACACAGCGCTACTCCACACTATGCATAACGCACGACCTGGAAGGGTACACATTTATTTTCAAAAACTGTAATTTCCTAGTAATTTTTTGAGAATTCAAGAGAGATAAAGTATTTTTACTTTGACTTTGACTTGGACAAACCTCTGCACTAGCAGTCCCTGTATTGCAAATCACTGAAAGATACTTCAATTGTTTTTTTGTTGTAATTATACACTTTTTAACACCAAGACCCAACAAACATTTATGTTCGTCACGCTATGCTTGTTTTGCGTGGGAATCGAAACCACAGCCAGCGCAAAGGGCAGAGCTACTACCAACTGAGATTTGAGGCCAGATGCACATGATGCATACGATACAGTAATACTTTAACGTACCTTGTATTCACTGCATTCACTGTACAGTGATAAGCTTAATGTCAATAAGAGAGTAGAACAAAAGTAAATTTTAATATGTAAGCAGTTCATATCCATAATATTTTTGTTTATTATCATACCATTGTTACTTTGGGACAAGCTGACATCCCACCTCGGTCAAACAGTTACTGCCACATTAACAAAATCAAAACGACTCCGGTCTTCCCTCACTGAAGTACGAGAAGACCCAAGTCACAACACGTTGCGCGCGTCACTCTGACACGCGGATTTCGTCTCACGCGCCTATAAATACATCGCACCACACCCTTCCACCAGAACAAAGTAAGGCATGTACTGCACTGCATTGCGTCTTGCTAGTGGTATTTCTCCAGGCTAACTTGGCACAAGTTTTACAACTACTTTGGGTTGCTCTTCCGACCACCCGTGGGACACCTACGAACGTGAGCAAAATGTACCCCCAAATGTGAGATTATATGACCCACAATCAGGTTCTCAACATACGGATTTGTCATCCCTCAAAATGTTTTATTCATTCTATAAAGAACGAGATTATTTTTCGATACTTTTTAAAGTTGCTAGCTCATAATAAATGTTTTCATAATAAGAAGTTTAATAATATTAAAGTACATTTTACGCAAAATGTAAAAACCCCGCTGAATTGTAAGAGCTGATGATCTTCAAATGCCTGAACAGATCTTCGTAAATTATAGCTAAAAACCATTTCCATCACATCAGCTTTCAAACAGAAAAAACCGCATCAAAATCGGTTCATCCGTTATGATGCCACAGACAGAAACATAGTCACACATATATACAGACGTACAGATACACACTATAAACTCATAACACACTTTTGACCCCCTCGTCGGTTAAAAAGTGTGCCAAGCTTTGTACGCTTTTTTCAAATGTTTAATGCGCAACTTGCAATTTGACGGCCAGAAAAATTAATCATTCGAAAATCGTCAAAAATAAAAATCCACATATCAATTCTCACACTCCGTCACACACAGTTATCGCCTCCACAAAATATATAATATAATAAAAACAGAAATATTAATGGAACGTCAGTGCAATGATAAGGTATTCTTGACGTGGGTTTCTGATATATAATCTAAGAATGTATCTGACTATGGGAGTTGACGTTCACTGAAGCATGACTTTGATTTAGATACGAATATATTTTAGAAGAGAGCGTGGTGGCCCAGGGGCATAGGCGCCGACTTTCAATCTGAAGGTGGCTGGTTCAAACCCACACGTGCACCAATGAGTTTTTTCACTTGAAAAAATGTATGTGCGCAATACCACGTTCTCAAAACGGTGACGGAAAACATCGTGAGGACACCGTCATGTCTTAGAACCAAAAATTCGACGACATGTGACATCTACCAATCCGGGTTCATTCACTCTCAATTATCGAGAATAGGCCGGTGTCCCTGCAGTGGGAACATTAGAAGTTGGTACGGATATTTTAGAATATTTTACTTAACATTGGGTAAATAAATGTTCATGAATATTTCACACAGCATCATCTAGACCCAAACTATGGGAACGAGATTATTACTATTATATTTAAATGCTTATACTCATACTTATTTATTTCTTATATAGGAAACGCTAGGGAACACTTGACTACGTCAATTTGTACAGGTAATAATAAAATTACAAATTGTTGGAGTTGTCAGCTCTAAGAGTTTACAACAGACAAGACTTAGTTACGAGTATATAATTAGTTTAAAACATTTAAAAAAATAAAAGAAAAAGAGAGAGATAATAATAAAAATTAATAAAGAAAATATGTCATTTATGTCTTAATAATTATATTGTATTAATGTCAAAAAACAAATAAAGTAGCTGCGGTATAAGGTCATTACATTAAGTTATAAAAATGCATTTCTCATTCATTCATGCATGCATTCTCATTTCTTATTCATTCATGCATGCATTTCATGCATTCTCTTCAAAAATGCATTTTTTTAAATGCAGGAAGCTCTCGGCCTTAAGCCAAGAATATTTCTAATAACCTTTTTTTGTAATGTAAAATTTTTTTGAGATGTTCGTCACAGAAATGCCTTTCTTGGGAATCAAATCCACGGCTTACAACGTAGCATCTGTGAGGCCAGTATAAGAACTAAGCTTCTATCATAAATCGTGAGTTTAAACATGCATGAAGACACGATTTGCTTACGTCAACACAGTTGATGGTTTAGGTCTACCTGACAGCTGGCAAACGTTATATTATGCCATAGGACTGGGATAAGTCTAAGCTGTTTGCGTTGTGGCTTTGAATAGAATATTTTGTTCGATATTATGGCAAGATTTGCAAAGAGGGATGATGAGGGATTTTAGAGGACCATGTTCGTGCCCACAGGTGATAAGACACTTTTAACGCAAAAATATAATATGTGTATAAGTACTATTTACTTTAGGGTGAAATATTAACTAGGTACTTAGAATTCGGTACCCGCGCGGTAGAAGATCATCTGGAGGTTACTGCCTCCATACCTGGTAATTTTCCGCTAAACAGTAGTGCACTCACATCGGGTTCCGGTGGATGGGTGTGGATTACAGGCGACTTTGACAGGGTCAAATCTTGAATCAACGTTCCTAAAGATACGATGTAGTGAGGTGAAAGTCATGTTGATTCAATTGTTGAGTATTTATTCACCTATTCGACCGTTTGGGTCGCGTACCGTAAGGTTTCAGAGGCACTTCCTTCCACGTGCACTTGGGTTGTAGAATAATCTCCATGCCGTTTTCCCTGGAGACTAGACTATGGGGTTCTTCAAAAAGGGCTTTTTAAAATATTTAAAAAGCCTGCATCATGTGGGTGATGCCTCTGATATAACGAACGTCCATAGGCTACAGTAACCGTTTATCATCAAGGGGTAGCTTGTTGGCTACTTGGTTTAAAAAAAATGGATTAATGTATACTAAATATAACTCTTTTCAGATCATTTTAACATAGAACATCTTACATTGAGTCGCATTACTGTTGTCATGGGCGGGGGCGCCATTTACTACCCTCAGCCCTCAGCTCGTTCCGTCACATATTCACACAAAAATAAAAATAAAAAATATTCCGCCCGAATCCATCAATTATCTAAAGTGAATCCTAACTAGTAATAAGTCCTTAAATTACTGAGTTTAAACGTAGATATTCAAAGAATATCTTAACGAGAATTTCCCTTTTAATCATTACGAATTTCAGTTTAATTCTGATTAAACTGATTGGCCTCACAAATACAGATAAATTATTTCGAAACTAAGTTACAGAGAATTAAATTGATAGCTGCCAGTTTTACTTATTTAAATGCGTACTATTTCAGCACATTTTAGATAAGTGTTCGGACCATTTTCTAAATGTCTTCATCTAAATTGACAGACATTATATATATTTTCTCAGACAAAAGTTTTAAGTCTGGCTTATTTATATAAAAAATTAAATATTGTAATAAATCTGGGCACGCTTTTTCTGAATTATCATACGTTAAACTATTGTTACCAAACTTCAAAAATGGGAGGGCTTTCAAGTCAGCTGTATGTCAAATCACATGCGCATGAGATGTATCATCCCCGTCTCGGGTGATGAACGCAGCAGGATGAATACGACTCAGTAAAGATTTGGATCTCATATTAAGTCGCACGCGTTACTGTTGTCATGGGGGCCCTCAGCTCGTTCCGTGAATCATTCAAATAAAAAAATAAAAAAATGCTTTTTATTTATATTTATTTTTCATATACTTTTTCTTCGCCGATTGGATTTCATCAAATATATTTGGATGATAGTTTTTGAATTAGGCATATATTCATTTATTATGTTTTGATAATGCCCTTTTACAGCAGCTTTATACGTAATGGACATTTTATTGGTATTTTTTGACAGATCATCATCTACAGCAACTATATATCATTGTTATATTACATATTTATTGTGATTAAATTTTATTATAATGCCTTTTGTCATTATGTTATTGTAAAAGTATTGTTTTTATAGCTTATATTGTCTGTTCCTATTTCTTATTCTTATTTTTGGCGGTTAGCCATCAGTTGACAAAACTAATAGTTACAAAGCGTATTTATGGCTGAAAAAATATAAAAATAAGTATGAATTTGATTACGACCATAATTCAAAAGGACCTCCCCCCCTCCCTTCCTATAACAACAGCAACTAATAGCCTCGTTCGGCGAAGCTACTGACATAAAACTACAAACTATGAATATAAATTTAAAATTTCGTATCATGCATTTCAATCTTCAAAATGGCGTACGTTTCTGTCTGTCCATAAATGTCTCGCAACTCTATTTCAGTCGCAAGCCTAGGTCGTCAACCTTAGGTTGAATCCACACAGGCAGAAGCTATGCTTGGTACTACGCTATACACAATAGCGTAGCTAAAGCAAAAGTGTCAAGTTGTGGTTGAGATAAAGGTAGAAGAAGGTAAAAAAAAATACTCTCATACCTTTCCAATAGGATTCCCTGTGTCGCGGATGGCATGGACAAATACATAAACACAAGACATAAAACCCAAGGACAAACTTAATGCTTACAGAGTGTGTCCCGTCTTGGAATTAAACCCGGGAGCTCGCTTCAAAGGCTTTTTCCAACTAAGTAAAGAATTTACGTAACCTACAGTGATACATCAGTTTCGTTAATAAATACAATTACAAATTACAATACATAAATACAAATTGTATCCATCCAAAAGTTGCCTGGAAGAGATCGCTCTTAGCTATAAGGCCGCCCATTGTGCCACCAATTTTATGTTCTTTTTTTATTTGTTTCTGTGTACAATTTCTGGTGTAAACAATAAAGAGTTTATCTATCTATCTATCTACAATTCAATATTGGAATACGTCCAGAAAGGAATAAATGCCAATGAATAAACTAGGTAAGGTATTTTGGGAACCAAGCAACCAATTGACAAGTTAATCATAAGAAATGCCACAAATAAATAATAATAAAAAAGGGAAAATATATTGTACAAAACCATAATGAAAATGAAAACAAATACTCATGGACGTTTTAAACAACGCCATTTAGCTGAAACTACGCAAGGTGGGAACTAAATCACTCATACAATATATATATATATATATATATATATACATATAGTAGTTTTTAGTAAATACCTTCTTATAATTCATATTAATACCTAGACATGAAACTAATATCTATTAGAAGTGCTGGGTAGAACATCTGTTCCACCCAGGACAAGCAGGAGAAGGCGTAGAAGGCAGAGTTACTTCCAACTGAGCCATGGGGCCAAGTAACACGGCACTGCCACCGATACACGATGTGCCTAAAGTTTGTCCATTAAACGTCTACACACTCATATCTCCGCACTAGGATTCCCAGGAACCTGAACCCGAGTCCTCTCGCTTTGAAGGCAGCGCTACTACCAACTTACCTACGGAGCCGACTATTACTATAATTATCATGCGTTGGTTTGCTAAAGCATGGCACATATGTAGCGTACCACTAAGAATGAAGCGAAGCATCTGCCTGTGTAACCAACCCTTATACGGTCCTTTCGAAAAGGCTCATAATCTGATTTTTCCGAAGCGTTAGTAACATGCAATATTTATGGAACTGGCCTGACATTGCGCTGATAGGATTGGTTCTGAAGGGTACCGCTTAGTAGCATGTTAACAATGACCGTACTAACCTTTAGAATGCTTGCGTGCAACTTAAACAAAGTAAGTGGAAAAAGACTCTTCGTGGAAAAAGCGTTTTTTCCACGAAGACTCGGACATATCTACAATGAGTCATTTAACTATCTGGTTAATAATTTTGTGGAAACTTTGACGTGACAAACAATGAGCTCGTCACTGCCATAACACTAAGCAAGGCTAAAGTATGTGTGTGTATTATTCCTTTACGCTCACAAACGGCTCAACGGATTTGGATGAAATTTGGTACCAGGATAGCTATAAAGCTATTAGCTATAAATAATATTACTTATTTATACTTTTGATCCTGGAAAAGTGCTGTGTTCTCTTAGGATGGCCGACCGCGGGTAACACTGCGAGGCCCAGTTTGTTGTTTATTTTTATGTAATAGGGGGCAGACGACGACAAAAATGTAAAAACACCCGATTTGGGGTATTGATAAAACGTCTGAACATCACCTTCATTACCATTCTAAGAACCATTTCGACCACGTCAGTTTTCAATCAGAAAAAACCGCATCAAAATTGGTCCATTCGTTCGGGAGCTACGATGACAGACATACAAATACGCAGATGTATCTACTAGAAACTAGAAACACCACAAACGAGATTTTGATGAGTAATTTTAGGATTTCGTGACCAGAAACTAAAGGGAAACCTATCTAAGCTAATAATGTATGTCTATCTCACTTTTGCTCTCACTCACACTTGCCCAAAAATGGGTAGCCCCAAATACAAAAGCATTATAACAAACAAAGATGAACTAAAATAAATACATACTATATCATACTGATTACCGTAATAATTCTTAAATAACTAGATAATGTCTGTTATATAATATATTGAAAAAATGAATAATCTAAATGAATTAATTGAAAATATTGTAACTCAATTTTGTATTGTTTTGCGATCGGGGAATAAATGGCTTTATTTATATTATTATTATTATTATCTCACTTTTTGTATCTTCTGAACCATTATCTGCTGTAGGCTGAAATACATAGCTTTATATTAATAGTTATGAGTTATCGTAATGCATATCCTACCCAATATTCCGTACCACTAATGTTCCCACTGCAGGGTCACCGGCCTACTCTCGATAAGGTGAGAGTCAATGGCTGATCTACCACGGGAGATTTCACATGTCATCGAGTTTTTACCCCTGGTAGTTCATAGGTGTTATTTCAAAATAATGTCCAGATCCGGAAAACTGCTGAGTTATTTGATTTTTGTAATCAGGAACACTTAGTGACTAATATTAGAACTTGTCTACGAAATTACTTTATATACTTTACATACATATATATATTACATTATTTTACATACGTTAAAGATCCGGTTTTGCTTTTTATTTGTTCAACTACGTCATATTTACCTGAAAAGATATATACAAATTATTAATTAAGTGGGCATTTAAAGAACTATATAACATTTCATATAACTATTGTAGAATAATTATAATATATAATACATACTTATATTATTACTTATAGATTCAACAATCAAGGACATGATATAGGTAAATAAGATATCTACACGTGTGAGTATTCTATCAGTTACCTAATTCCCTGTGTATATTGACAACCGAATTCCAAAATCTTGGGGTGTTTCGGCTATATTTTTAAATGTTTTTTAGCTCAGAATCATTGAAAAATCCTCAGAATGTTCATTACCGTTATTTATCAACCGATTTGAAAAATTGGTCCCATTGAAAGTTTATAACAACGGTTCAATTATAAATCATACTAATTGGATAAAAATGTTAAGTAAACGAAATTGCGTATTTGACTTCCTAGTGACTTTTTCTTCGCCCATTGTAGACCTATTTGGATATTACTTTTTTAAATAAATAGTATAAAAATAAATGATGTATATGATGTATATGATAAATAGCCACGTGAGGTGGCTCACGCGGGAAATTAGGGATGAAAGTATTGATTGGAGTTTTTCGTTTTTTTTAATCAGTCAATCTTTAAAATTTCTCGTCTGATCCGGTTCTCCAAGATGTATGCATAATCAATATAATCACTGGCTAACATGAGGTTCATTGCACTGTCTTACTCAATATCAGGATATGCATATTGTAACCATTGATTAGAAATTGAATAATCTGCAGCTTGAGGTCTCATGAATACTTTACGAAGAAGTAGAGTATCAGATGTTCCAGAGATAGTCGTCTTATACGGATAGGAGGGGATAGAGAATAACACCACACAAACAAACAAACGTTTACACACTCATACCTCTGCACTAGGATTCCCTGTGTTGCAGAAGGCATGGACAAACACAGAAACACAAGACAAACACCCAAGACCCGAGGACAAACTTTATGCTCACCTGTACCGGCAGTAGCCCTGCTTTTAAAGCGAGGGTTCCCGGGTTTAAATCCCATTTGGGGCAGACTTCATGTGATGAGCACAAAGTTTGTTCTCGGGTTTTGGGTTTTGATTTATGCTAGTGCAAGGATATGGTCATGTAAAATTGTATGAGTGTATAAACGTAAGAGTGTTTCTATATGTTATTCCTTGACATGTTTACTATCGGAAGGGTCAGGTAGGGTTTGAAAAATTGTCAAACTACATAACAAAAACGCATGATCTTGTATTTAAAAATTGCGATTTCAATTATTTGTTTAAGACTTCAATGGTAAAAAATTTTTGTGACTTTGCCTAGGTAAAAATTAAATGGTAACGTCTAACGCCGATAACTCATAACGTTATTTCATTTTCCCTCATTTTTATGGTCATTCCTAGTCATAATTTCACTACAGCCTCGTTGAAATAGTTTAAAATGATAAAAACCACTGAAAGCTTTTGATCCTAACGTTTTTGCGTGTTTTTGCAAACGTGACGTGATGATTAACGCTGGAATATTCCGGGCACGCAGGCTTAGCTATTCGTACGTTTTTACCCCGTATACAGGGTGTGAAATCATATCAACTGGAATGCAGCGCAATTTACCCTCAAAAATAAAAATCACAAACTCAAACATATTTATTTTATCCCTATTTAGTTTCCTCTTTTGTTAGGATGCAAAATTTACGCGTTCCATTAATTATTCAAGCCTTCATGGGAACTTTGCTTGAATTAATTTTATCAAAATAAACCTCTCGATGATATTCATGAATTTTATTTCAACTTTTTAAAATTCATAGTATATGTGCCATTGGAAAACGCGCAGCACTGAATTCTGAAAACTTGCCCTGAACCATCAGACTTCAGTTAGACTTTTATTGATATTCTTCCAAACTACGTCACTAGAGGTATTTTTCTCATTAAATATTATTTTAACAACAATATAGTTTCAAACAAATATCTATAAATTAATAAATTCATTGGATATGAAATAAATTATCCATTCATTTAAATAAACTAGACGAAACCTCCCAAATAATCAACATAAATTAATTAAGGCCATTGCGGTATATTATGGAATCCTGCATATCGGATGGAGGGAAGAGAATATTAAAAAATTGTATCATTTTTTCGTTAGAGATACAACAATACGTATTTAAAAAACAAATAAATAAACACTTTCTTAGTATATAACTAACCCGTCACTTGATAGTGGGGTGCCTACAATGCTGGCAGCATTGCCACGCTGGATGGCAATGCTTAAACTCTGGCTGAAATAAAACCCAGCATTTTGGTCGCATTTTTTGTTATTAAGCTAGATTTATTTAATATCACCGCTACATTGCTGATATTCTATTTAAATTTCCTAGAACGATGGGTTTGTTGGTATAACAGTCATGAACTTCATACCCTTCCATATAAAGCGATTCCGGATCTTGATATAGGGACTTTGTAAAGGAAATTGGGCCTGTCCCTTCAATTTTCCCGAGTAGTCTTATAATATCTTGCATAAAGTATCTTATGGACTACAGTCCTTCAAATGGAACTTCCAATCCACGTTACAGATAGTAACTTTAAACGTAAAATGAATGAATGACTGATTTAGAAATCGAATTAATTGACTGATTTCAATATTTGAATCACTCATTTTACGCCTTAAAGGGTGGAATTTCTTCCTGAAATTCTCTTCCATTTTGAAAGCTTTTTTTGAAGTAAGAAAAATGTTGTCTTATAAATAATTATAACTCATATTGCTGGTTTTATGGATGTAAAGGACAAAGTAAATATGTGAGATGTTAGATATTTCTATCATCTTGGTTATACAAAAATTATGATACCCTAGATTTTCAATAGTATTTTCGTTTCTAAATTTATGGTTATTGGAGTATATACAAGAAAAGTGTTAACGGAGTAGTTTTTGAGAAAAAATGGCGGCAACGCACTCAACACTTGTCAAGTATCAGCATTTAATATTCCCATTGACACTAGCTGGGACTTACATCTGATGACATATCTGTGTGCATGTAATGTGCCTAAGGAACTCTTGTTTTACATAATATACTCACAAGTATGTTTACTTGCGTGTGTTAAATTTAAATCCTCGATACTTGAGATCTAAAGGAATAAATGAGTTTGAGTTTGAGTTTGAAGCATGGAAGCGCTCAGTTAAATGCCACTCAAAGTTGCTACCAGCATGCACAGCTACCGACTGCTTGTCTTTCGACCTTCATGAATGCCAAATTTTGGCGAAGGGAATTGTATTCAGACGATTCCGCGGACGCCTTCAGAATAATGTGGTGCCATTGCGTAACACGACGCAGACAAATCGTGTCACTCAGTTACTATTTTTGTTCATATTTTTACATCTATGTTGAACTGTAAGGTATTTCTTATAAGGGCTTATGTTTTTGTATTTATGCAGAACTTTTTTTATTATTATTGTACAAGGTCTCCGATGGCGACAATGATGACGTATATTCATATGATTATTCGTGTGTACGCGTACACCCAGTATCATGTTGCACGTATACGTACGAATATTTCGTAAGTACGTTTTTTGTAGGTATATTCGCACGTTTGCGGTGTCCGAGTCGTATCATATCACGGGGATTACATTTTATTTTAATTTTTTCACGCATTTGTGAGCTATTCTATCCGTTCGGAAACGAGTGGAGAATATAAAGAATGGAATTGTATATTTTACGACGAAAGCGTCATAAATTTCGGCCCACCTTTTTGGAAAGATCACAAATAGTAACTTATAGATTTTACTTTTTCAGGTGAAGCTTCAAGGCTTGGCCTTTTTTATGGGTTAAATTGTAGAGGTTACTGAATTACAAGTGACTGATTGAAAAATGGAATAAAGAAACATCAATACTTTCCTTGTTTCCTTATTCCTTAGTTTTCACTATCAGGGATTTTTCACTAAACATTGTTATGCAGCTTTTTAAACTGACTTAAAAAAGAAGACCTTTGCTAACATTGTAAAATTGAATAAGAACATACGTGAAAATGCATTTTAAATTAATTAAAAATTAATGAAGGAAATAAGTATGTATTATACTAGTATGTATAATTATGAATGACAATACAAAAGGAACGGAACAGCCCAAAGAAGCATCAGAACTTGGGCTAACTACAACTGGAGAAGTTTTTTTTTATGTGACTAAGTGACGGAACGAGCTGAGGGCCCACCTGATGGTAAGTGGTGACCCTCGCCCATGACAACAGTAATGCGTGCGACTCAGTATGAGATCCAAATCTTTACTGAGTCGCACTCATCATGCTGCGTCCATCACCCGAGACGAGGATGATACGTCTCATGCGCATGTGATTTTACCGGCAGCCATACCCTTCCACCGGAACACAGTAATGCAACCACTACTGCTTGGCGGCAGATTACATATGTGGTGGCTGTACCTCTCCGGACGAACTTGGCACAAGTTCTACTGCTACTTTTGGTTGCTCCTTTAGCACCACCCAGGGGGTACGTGTAGGGAATCAAAGGGTAAACACCTACGGACGCGAGCAACTGGACCCCCTAAAGTACTACCATGCCCCGCTAGGCAGTGATACACTCGCGTTTGTGGGTGCCGGTGAAATTACAAGCGCATGTTTCAATAGCTAAGAGTGTTAACTCCATTAAAGGATGAAGTTAAATTAAATATCTTAGTCATTATACTGTTGTTAATGGGCTGCGGTAACTACTTTGCGGTGGGCCGTTCGCCCGTTCCGTCAATTAATTCCCCTAAACTAACCAATATTCAAAGCAACGAAAGAATTTAGTAAAGAATTTAGTAATTAGTAATTAATATTTTAATATTTTTTTTTACCTTCACAGGCTTGGATCTGGTTGTCGAGTAATATCTTCTTTTATTTAAATAATTCAGTTCATTTCTTTTTTTTTTATATACAATATTTCGAATAAGCCCAGTATGTTTTGAAGTTACAATATGGCAAAGTTTCTAGTGTCAAAGTTGAGATGATTGAAGCATAATGGTTGATGCCTTCAAACTTCTCAAAAGCAACAGAACAGCCAATAGTTCTGAAACCCGAACAAAGCCAACAAATCCATTGATTGTGTGTCATCGCAAGTTTCGTAAACACTTTGGGCTAAAAGGATCAAATAACGCCTATATAGAGATGTTCATTAAGTTTAATCAATAGTTTATTGGGATTAACTGGGGAAATGGCGAAAATAGTCGCGAAGATATTTAACGTTTATTTGCTTGATTATTATGATTTCTGACGGTGGTTCAAAAAACAGATAGACCCACCGCCGTTTTTTGACTTTATGTTTCTTACGCCATATATTAAAGAGAATTAAAGATTTTGTTTATATGGTTGTATCCTGTGATAGTCGTACATAAATTTTAGGGAAAAATTATAAAGTTTTGGGTTATGCGCTGAATTGAGTGTAAAGGAAAGTAGAACACAGAAAAGTTAGATTATAAAATGGTTTGACGGAAAATTTCATGACGTATAGTCATGAAATAAGCTTTCTTTGGTAAATTATCGATACAAAAAGCTACTAAAAACCAACGGAGAGCGATTCAAAGAAGCAAACTTTTTTTTTGAGTGGAAATCTTATTCTCTGTATAATTTTTACACGAGCTAAACAAGCGCACCAAAATAACCATAGATTTTAATCTTAGTATTTGTGAGTATGCCAGAATGGTATTACTGACATTCGTTGATTTTTGAATAGGCAACCTTTGCCAGTTAAAAAGAGAGCAATTTACAATACTAGTCGATAAGCCATGGTGGATGCCTTCAGGTTTTGAAACGGACATCATAGATGGCCACTCGCACGAAAGAAGAAACAATTTAAAAATTATCATGCCAATGTTACAGGCCTAAAATGACACCAGCAGTCAAACAACTATTAATTTCGTCACACAATTTCACTGATTATTTTATAAACAAGCAATGAAAATCCAAATTTGGCATTGCACATCTCCAAAGCTGCAAACAACCCGGTCAAAGCAGACAGACTCATTGATTGGGTACCTCAACTTTGGCAAACAATTCCACAGTACCTCAGCCTAGCACTGTTTAAACGGGATGGTTGATATTTGAGTAGGTACTTGAAATATTGTACATATAGTACACAAACTCGTATTGAGTTCTTTTTACTTACAAAATGATTGAACATGAAATTACAAAAACATTGTAATTCAGAAGTAGCCAATTGACTAGCTGTGCCCCGTGTTGTTATTCGCGTTTCTTTTTTTGGGATAATATGTAGCCTATGTGTTAATCCAGGGTATAAGCTCCGTCAGAATAAATTGTATCCAAAACTATGCAGCCGGTGCAAAGGAGTAACAAACATTTTACGCAAACTTTTGCATTTATCAATATTGTGGACGCATAGAAATAATACATTAATCATACTAATATTATATTACTATAATATGACACACAAGTGCATGCTTACACCTTTAAAAATTACATGCAAAAAAATTTTTACAGAGTCGCTCGTACCCTTGCGCAAGGATTACTTAGAAGGAGCAATTTCATGACACAAGACTGGAACAAAGTTCACGAGTTATAGGTACAAAGTTTGCTACAACTGGGCCTAATATCCCGGGTATTCTGACTTCGCGCTTCAAAGGGTTACTATCAACTACGTAGTAGACAACAGGGTTTTAAAAAAATATTGTAAGAAGGATAGTGCCTTTTCAAACCCCGTCGTTTGGACCCTGTAGTGCTCCGAGTGTCTATCAGATTTAAAAATAAACCCCTGCGGTCAAAAACATCCTTTATGAATTCTGTTCGGTCGTGTCGACAAACAAGAGAAAGCAATTTTTCCACAACCATTAAAACTTTCCGTTGTTTGCCAACAAAAGCCAGAATATGATGTTTTTGGAAAGCCGGTTATTGTTTTGGTCTCTAATCCTTGTCCGATAGTTAGAAAGAAAAAAAGACAAATAAATTTATTCCCTACAAAAAAGGCACATCAAAAAATAATACAATTGATAGCTCACAACAATATTCGGTATTAGGTATGGTCCAAGTAACAAGATATTTGATGTTAATTAAATATTGGTTTGTTTTGGCAAATACGTTACAATTCGACTATTTACCTCTCTAATGAATAGACACTAATTTTCAATCAAACCTAGAGGTATACAATAATATTAAGGTTATGTGGATAAGATGTGAAACCTACAATATGTTAATTACATTTACAAATATTGGTGGTAATGATATAGATGGTTGCTCTAATATAAACAAACTCGAAAGAGCTTCAGTACCACGATAAACTATTTTTGAAGGTGCGTTTATGTGTGTACAATTTGTGTGAGTATAGTTTGTGTGTGTGAGTGTTGTTTGCATGGGTTGAATGTGGTGAACTTGCGATTTTTAGTACCTATGGTAATAGTTTCTGCCTTTAACACACGTGTCAGCGTCACTCTTTCCACAAAACACAAATGGTCGTTTTAAATTTCAATACTCATTTTATAACTTCATTTAATTTTGTAATTTGGAACTATCGTGGTGTGATTTTTTTATTTTTTTATAAATATCTGAAATATAACGCTGCTACTATTTTGAGGCTTAGCTTAAAATATGGGAACCAGATTAATGAAAAAATACTTAAGAATAAACATTTTTTTTTCTGTGTATATACCTAAATGCACGTTTCACGTTGCACGTTTTTCGTAAAATAATTTATCTGGTAATTCTAGTTTTCGGATGCCCGCGATACAGGCTAGCCCTAGTGCGGGATCCAATGTTACAAGTGTGTTCTGATAATAATGTTCTGGTTTTTAATAAAGATATTTGTATATACTCGTACATTTCACACTCAGTCACAGAACAAAACATTTATTTATGTTCATCACATAAGCTTGTTGTCCGCGACCTACAGCAGAGAAGGCAGTGCTATGAGGTCAGTCAAAATATTTTTCTCTTTTTTATCTGTGTGCATGTATTGAGCCTTACGTGATCTTGTAACACGTTATATGCTCACGTGCGTGTAAATTTGGTCGTGTCCAAACTTGAGATATAGGGAACTTAACATACGTAGGATATTTGGATATATAATAAAAAGAGTTTTAAACAATACATTTATCGCAGTGAAATTTACTGTGTTGCATGTAGAGTACGATTTACAAGTAATATTAAGTAAACGCATTATTTTTATTTTATCGAAGAAAAATAAATATTGATTTGACAGTAGATTAAACTTATTAATTTAATTGCGTTATACAAACTAAATGGCATCGACTCGGTATGACTAATTGTATATAATTCACATAAATAATAAATTTTGAAATGATTATTAATATGATAAGACATTTTATTTCTTTAATATTATAACTTAACAGGTATATGCTTTAGTAACTTTTTAATACTTACCCGTTTACCAATAAACTTAATCAAGCTTACCTTGCTTTACAGATAATCAAAGTTACGCAACTTTCAGGTCAGTAATTGGATCGGTGACCTTTTAGAAGGATTTGAAAAGAGTTTTTCCGTGATTAGGAGGGCACGTCCCAGCTTTTATAGCCCAAAAGTCAACTCCAGAGTTAAACAATTACACGATACGAAAAAGATGGGAACAATAATAATTTGGATTAATATTAGAGGATTTTTACCCTTAATTAGGGTACCCTAAAAAACAACTATATCAATAAAATCTGTATTAAATTCTGGTTTGATTCGCGGCTGTGGCAGACTTTTTTGATGAGCGTAAAGTTTGGTTTTTGGGTCTTGGGTGTTTTTTCATGCCACCTGCGACACATTAAAGCCTAGTATAGGAGTAAGATTGTTTAAATATCGTTATTATCTACCCGATTCAAAGTCAAATTCACAAATCTTTAATCAATTGAATTATTAATTTGTTTTTTAATAAATATATGCCGACAAAATCACGCGTTCATATTAATAACTCAAATCCTATACAATCCTTAATACGATACTCAAATAACTCAAACCATATACAACTTTCCATAGGAAAAATTGAAAATTGAATTAATTAAAAAGCCGGATTCATTCGGATTTACAACACTATTCACGGCTAACAAACAAGCCTCTTTATAAATGACACTCATCCAATTTCACTTGATTGAGATGCTTTCGCTGATCAACTTGGCTTTGGTTGATTAAATAAAGTAAACAAATGGCTTGGAGTTGTTTTTCTCGTAAGACTGCGTTCGGTGTTATTCTGTGAAATTGAGGCTTTGAGTGTCTATTGCTTCTATAAATAGCAATAGCATGAACGACTGGCCACAGTCAGCAATAATAATATGTAAATAGGCATGTCGTTTTTCTTAAGCAAACAGGAGATAACAGGAAAATGCTCAAGAGAATCTTAAATCCCCTATGCCTGACTTAAATTTTACAATTGGAATTGTACTGGTTTATGTAATGCAAGTAATTAAAAAGATGGTACGTCCGTCCGTCTCCCGCATAATATATCACTAAACATATATGTTTAATCGCTTACACTACATCATCAACATAAAAAAAAAATATGATATTTTTTTTCTTAAATACACAAGTAATAACTACAATATATTCTTATTGTTTAATCTCATTTTACTTAATCTAAACCTTATATACAATACAATAATTTACATTTTATAAATTTTTTATATATTTTACACTTTTATTTTATATTACGTGACTACATTTATATTACGTTTATAAGAAGCTTTGTAAATTAATTTTCGTTATGTAAAAATCTTCAAATTAAATTCAAGTCCAAGGCAAAAAAAATTGTTCCACCGAATTATTAAAGTATTTCTGAGAAATATACTAGTATAATAACTAGAAAACATAGTAATATCTAGCGCGAACCAAAACCTGATATTATCAATGAAAATAGAAATAAATATCAGATACCTTAACACAACTTTTGCAATCACGCTTGGTGTACAAACCAAACGTATCTCACTATTTTTTATGGGACCCAAAACATTTTCTGACCTCGTAACTTTATTAGAATTAATCTCAGTTCTAAGATGTGGGGTTTGCAAGAAAAATACCGTGGAAAGAAATCAGTGACCTGGAAAAAGTTCTTTCTTACGCAGTTCTCGTTCCTACCGTAACGGTACGAACCTTTTTGCTCATATCTTTTTGTTGACTGAAAATACCGACATTTATTAAATTAATTCCAAATCTGTGATTAATTTAAAACAACGAGCTAAATCAAAGTAGTTTTAAGTGGTCACCGGCACCTTTAAACTTTGTCAATACGACTCTCATCCTCCCCTATATGGTATGCGGAGACCAAATTCAATGCGATTAAAATTGGATAAACCGTAAAAATAATACGTAAAAAGGCAGTTATACATCATTATTATCATTAACATAAAAAGACAAATCAAGTTTAAAGAGCCCATCAGAAAGTATGGTATAGGTTTTGATTGTAATAATCAAAAAAATATATATGGTTTCTAAAAACTCTCCGTATAAATAGTTCTTAATATACATAGATGGTATTGTCATCCGCTTTGACGCAATATCCTTAAAATGTACTATCAACCTCTTACAAAAGTCTTTATTTTCATTCTAAGGAACTACAAATTCACAAGAAAAAACACATATTACAGTCAACAATCGCAACATGACTAATAAAATACCAATTTCGTGTGAAACAAACCGATATTTTTCCAAAACATTTGTGAAAACGAAATAACTACGGTTGCATTAAATGTTTGACAAAGTTCCCGCAACGGCAGCGGTTGTGGTTTTGGACCCCAATTGGGTCAGCAGTTCGATACCAGAACAGCAGTTTCGGATTTTATGTGACTGTGAAATGACGGTGGAAAACTGGGACACAGCAAAAGTATTTTAAGGACTCCTAGATGATGCAAATAATATTTTTTACGATTCCATACCTAAAGGGTAAATAAAACCCTATAATCTAGTTACAGATTACTTGAGATAGGTTACCATAGCAACAGAAATCTGTCAAAAGGCCCATATATTTTTGACAGCTGACAATTTTGCTATGTCCTCGAATAAAGGGTTTGTCTGTTGTACTCGTACTCATTTATTCAGCCTTAGGAATGCTATGGAACGCTTGGTTTTGTCAAAATATGATAGGAAATATTTACACCAATATAATGGTATATTTGTATTTGCACACGTGCGAAGCCAGTAAAGTCGCAAGTATATTACAAAATAAAAAAATAATGTCATAGAGGGTTAATAAAAATAACCTGCAACGTCTGTCTTTCTGTACTAAGGGCCGTGACTTTAGACCCATTTGAAAATGTACTTAATTAAGTTAACAAATTAGTTGCTTCGTTAGTGCCAGATATACTTTCTAATCAAGTTTAAATCTCAAGATTCCAACTTCTCTTTCATATCTCGAAATCTTCGTTAGCGATAATTTGATTATTCTTAGTGTTTCGTTTTTTTTTTTTTTTTTTGTAAAATTTGTCATACTAGATATGTCAGAGAGAGAGCGTGGTGGCCCAGGGGCATAGACGCCGACTTTCAATATGAAGGTTGCTGGTTTAAACCCTGACGTGCAACAATAAGTTTTTTCACTTGAAAAAATTTATGTGCGCAATACCACGTTCTCAAGACGGTGACGGAAAACATCGTGAGGAAACCGGCGTGTCTTAGAACCAAAAAAATTACGACATGTGACATCTACCAATCCGGATTGGGCTCCCGTGGTAGATCAGAGCCACCACTGCTTGGCTAGGTAGAGTATTTCTCCGAGCGAACTTTGCACAAGTTGTACTGCTAAAAGTTTATAAATTCCCTTATTTATTATTAAAACAGATAAGCTATCTGCTA
The DNA here is from genome assembly GCA_921293045.1 of Aplocera efformata. NCBI lineage: Eukaryota > Metazoa > Arthropoda > Insecta > Lepidoptera > Geometridae > Aplocera > Aplocera efformata. The sequence goes on from OV121061.1 coordinate 4,693,350, forward strand.
ATTCCACGGGTCAGTTATCAAAAGACTAGGATATAATGATCCTTTTAAGTCTATTCCAGAGCTTGTATCCACTTCATGTTAGTAACTCATAAATAAACATTGCATCCATGAACATCAACCTCGCTCGCGCGCCATTAAAACCACAAAAATACTGGGAAACCCACACAACTGTCAGTTACAAAACAAAAGTAAACTATGCACAACCGTTATCATTCAAAATGGCGGCGAACAACTTTTATTCCACAAACAGGAAAGGATTAGGACCATAAGTATTTTTCCGACGGCTCCGTGGCTTAGTTGTAGCCCTGCCTTCTAAGCGAGGGATCCCGGGATTCCCGGCCGGGCACACATTGTGTGGTGAGCATGAAGTTTGTTCTCGGGTATGCTTGAGTATTTTACATATATGAATTCAATCACTTATTTTCGCTCCAAAAATACTCAAAGTCAAATATCCTTAAACTATTCCTTTAGATCTCAACCATCGCTTGGACACATCACAACTTACCATTTCCAAAACGTGGTATTGCGCAAATACATTTTTCAAGTGGAAGTCTTTGGTGCATGGTGGATGTTTGAACCAGCAATCTTCCAGATTGAAAGTAGGCGCAGATCCAACACGCACTTAATAAAAAAAAACACATAATTTACCCCAATCGACAAACCCTGCCTTAAAGACAGTGTTACCAACTAATCTGCGTCGTACCCATGAAACATAACATAAAACCAACAAATATTACCAACATGTCTAACTGTCAGTTTCAGAACAAGCCTTACATAACCATTATTATCCAAACTGGAGCTGAACTACTGTTTTTATCCACCAGCAGGAAGGGATTATAGCGGCAAAAAAAGCAAGCTTTTAATATCAGCTGTTCCGAGTTGGCTTGGGTAGTGCTCCACTTGGCATTGGTGCTCGCTTATATTTATGCTGTCTAACCTATCGCCTTTGAGTGGAGCTTAATTTAAGGCTTTGCTAGTGCTGAATTCCTATAAATATTTTCGTTTTTTTAATCTGTGTATCTAAGATCCCTTTTTATGTGAATAAGTGTTACGAGCTGATGGCCCACCTGGTGATAAGTGGCGATCCCGCCAATGACAACAGTAATGCGACTCAGTATAAGATTTGGATCTTACACTGAGTTGCTGAGTTACAAAGACATGTGACATATACCAATCCTGATTGGCTCCCGTGGTAGATCTAAGCATCATTCACTCTCAATTATCGGGAGTAGTGGTACGTTACTTAATTAACTTGATACCAGTCTACGGTGAAAGTGACGCATGCTCCAATGAGTGTTAACACATTTAAACCACAAATAATATTAAAAAAGTGTGGTTTCCAATTTATTTTTCAACGTAAATAAATGTTTTGACTCTGAATGAAATTTTTAGACAAAAAAATATTCTCTCGTTCTTTTCAAATGTCAATATAGTTAGTTTGTATTTGGAATATGAATATTATTTAACTTATCTGGCAATTCCAAAGCAAATTTTTGTACTTAATTCTTTATTTTACTACTTGGCAGACGTATCAGAGTATAACATGTAATTTATTCGTTCTCAAAACTCAAAGCCTATGAAATGCTTACATATGTTACAGAGTTAATATTTGGTCTAGACTTGACCGACATTTATTGAAACATCTTTACAAGATAACAATGCTTTTTAATACAATGAATTGGCTTTGAAATCTACTAAGAATATTTTTGCTTATGTCTACTAAAGCGACCACACTTTATCTCTCTCTCTAGTCGATCCTTCATGACTGAAGATCGCGATCATCATGTACAGTCAATGTGTTCGTGAGTAGTCTTCATTGGTTTCTGTCTGTGGCCACCCAGCCTACTGTCTCAAACTTCGTAGAGTGGCCCTCTTTGAGTTGGTCTGATCACCGCATTGGAGATCTTCCCCGAGACCGCTTGCCTTCGACGTTCGACACTTTATACTATAGCTTTTTTAAATATTATTCGATCAAAGTGACGAGAAAGGTAGATGGCCCACCTGTTTTTAAGTGATTAATAAAATATAATTCAGGTATCTCTTTCATGTATTTCAACTCACACAGACATTTTTTTATTTAATGCCAACGATTAATTCGTTACAAATCAAGGTTTTAATTAATTCTGAATTTAATTTCTTTGTCCCTTGTAACGTTGCTTGTGCAATTGTAAATGCATTAATATTAATTGTTGTAATGCCGTTACAATTATAATGCCGTTGTAGTTAAAAACAAGTTAAAATTTAAATAGACATCCTGATTTAAAATTTTGTATGACTTTTAAGTCTTAGTTAAGCATTTTATTCAATGCAATCTTCTTTTGTTGTTTGAGTAAGTGACCTCTTCTGTTGTCAGTGTTTTCAAGTCGCAAAGTAATGAATGATGTATCGAAGTATTGTACACAAGTTGTAATGGTAATTAGCTGATATCCTTAAAACGGCTGAATCGATTTTAATAAACATGTCTGAGAACCACCACTAAAAACAAGCTGTTAATTTTTTTTAAAACAAGTTTAATGCTGTTCACCCTTTTCAGATTTACACAGACTCACATAGCGGGAAACTCTTTATTATTATAACACTCTCATATTATTAATTGGGGGTTAAAAATATTTTTATTACGCTTTAAATGCTATATTGCAATTGTTGGTACGGAACCCTTGGTGTGCTATTCCGAATTCAAAAAGTCCGCGCAGGTTCATTTAATTTTATATTCACAAAGACACGCCCATTTAATCAACAATATTCGAGTTGACCATTTCGCACCCTTCAGCGTATTTTAGTCCAACGAATGTCTCTATAAAACCCGAACATCAAACGATGACCACTCTCGCACGGCGGGAGTGTGATAAATTTGACAATTTATACACTTCCAAGTCTGAGTAATTTAATAAAGTTGGGTTACAGCTCAGCTTGGTTTTGGTACAAGTTACAGGATTAGCGATTGCTTTCTGTAACACTTTCTAAATAAAGTCTGCTTTTCAGAAATTTAAGGTTCGACTAAACCTACTTCAATATATTAATTTCCCAATTTTTCACCCATAGGTGTCTATTTTTTTCCATGAATTTTCTATCGAAACACCTTTTGCACCTTTTGCATCAACTAGATGATTGATGAAATTGTCTTTTCATCAATCATCTAGTTTATAAACAACTATCTTCCCTGCGACTTCGTCTGCGTGGAATTTTATTATTGTTTTATTCTTTTTCTGAAATAAAATATAATATCTGCCATTGAAGCCCTGTCAAAATCAGTCCAGCTGTTTCGAGATTGGCCGAAACAAACAGAGAGATACACAAAAAAAAAATTAAATTAGTTAATTAAGTATTTAGTACCGTATATATTTTCAAATGCAATTGTAAAAGCTGGGTTTATGAAATTACAAACAGACTTAAATTTTATTGTATTGATTGACAAAAATATTGCGCAATATACTAGCGCTGTATTTTGGCATGAATTCGCTCCTCGATATTGTGGTTTTACTTTTTGATGTTCTTAGCAAAGCAAGTCAATCTAGATTGAAGTATTAAAAGAAACGTTGACCTCACTTCGACTCCAAACTTGGACCAACTCCCATTAGTGAGTTTGTTTAGGTTGCCCCTTGTAACCAAGAGACTCAACTAAATTTAATTTCGTATAATTCTACTAAAGCCTTTTACAAAACACCACTTACGTACGTACAAATGAAAAGATTTTTCTGACTGCAAGCGCCTCAGTGTTCTAAAAAGCTTAATTTTGTTCTGGGAAAAAAATTGTGAAGATTGCTTATTTTTCTTTGAAAACTTTGTAATATTCTCTGAGTATTGAGTTTTTGTAGGGAAACAAGTTTTTACGTTTCGTAAATTAAGATGGGTTTTGTTTACAAAGGAAGATGTTGAATTTAGAAATGTGAATTAACAATTTACTTGGACTAAAATACAATATTCTTTTGAAGTTGACGCGAAGAAAATAAAGATCAAACATAAATTTTGTCTGATAAAAATAACAAAAAGAAATTTTAATAAGTTTGTTCGTACACAATAAGGTAGTTATGTAAAATCTGACTTTATTAGTAACTCTGTCTAAGATTCTGTAGGTAGGTGCTAGTATAGTATTATAATATATCTGTGTATGGGTTATGGGGATCAGTTGGTCGTGCCCTTATGTACCCCCGTGGGTGGTGCGGACAGAAGTAGTAGCAGAATTTGTGCGAAATTCATCCGGAGAAGTATTTTGTGTCAAACCTACAATAGGTTCTTTCTTCTTGAAATTTGATAAAAGCTATATTAACGCGGGCGAAGCTGCGGGCAGAAGGTATTATTAGATATTGTACGGATACGTTATATATTGTCTTATCGCCGCCCAGACGACAGCAATAAAACAACAATAAAAAAACGTAAAAACACTTATACCCCTGCACTAGGATTCCCTGTGTCGCAGATGGCATGAACAAACACAGAAACACAAAACAAACCCCAAGGCCCGAGAACAAACTTGATACTCACCACACAAAGTGTGCCCCGGCCGGGAATAGAACCCGGGACCTCTCGCTTCGAAGGCAGGGCTACTACTAACAAACCCAGGGAGCCATCAATTAATGAATAACAAATAAGCAAGCTTCTCCACGACCGCACCGACAAATACCCAAAACTCGAGAACAAACTTCATACTCCACCAATGATAATAATACTAAATTTACCTGGTATTACAGCAAGTTCCAGGTGAAAAATTGAGATGTCAATAGCAATTACTCAGGCAGACTCGATTCCCAAAACTAAACAGTTTTTCACCATTTTCATTGTATTTTGTTTTCTTTGTTCCCAAGTTGTTTATTGTCGGTCGTAAGGTTCTAATGATCACAATATCGATATATTGCCGCATTTGTGGCGCAGAAACGGCGGGTTTTGATGTTTGGTTTACGATTTATATACGGTTATATATTCTCTTGGATTAAATTTCATTCAAAATGTTGAATATTTACTATGCATACTTAGTAGTACCAATATTGTGTGGAATATTAAAAATTGATTAAATGTCTGCTCACATTTTTATTTTGACTGGCCTTATAGATCAGTTGGTAGTTCTTTAGTAGCTCTGTCTTCTGCGCTGTAGGTCATGGGTTAAATTCCCACCTAGACGTAGCATTTGTGCGAAGAACATAAATGTTTGGAAACGGCTGAACCAATTTTGATAAAAAATGTCTAAGAAAGTTAACACTCATACCTTTGCACTTGGATACCCCGTGTCGCAGATGGCATGGACAAACACAGAAACAGAAGACAAATACCCAAGACCCGAGAACAAACTTCATGCTCACCACACAAAGTGTGCCCCGGCCGGGAATCGAAGGCAGGGCTACTATCAACTAAGCCACGGAGCCGTGCCTCCGTGCCGTGCCCAAGAGCTGCGGTGCCTCAGACATACAGACACACATAGCAGTCAAATATTGACCTGCCCTAACATTCCTCTTTAATAACACCCCTCTTTTTGCATTGAGGGTAAAAATCCTAAAGCAGGGGTAAGCTTAAACTCTTTTATTCCTTTAGATCTCAAGTACGGTTTGGACCCGTCAAAATTCAAATGCATAAGTTCGTACGCATTTAAAGTGTTACATGAGATTTAGGAACATTCAATTAACAAAGATTATGTGAAATAACAGTATTTTTATGTTTTAGCTAAGTATGAGTGCAAGCGTGGTTTATTTTGGGTTTCAACGTTTGATCACGTGATCACTTTAAGTGAGGACCACATTCCCAAACTTTAATAGTTACCCGTAATAAATCAAGCAACGTTTCATTACAACAATGGGGTTAATTGACAATAACGTCTGTAACTTTGGAGTGTACTTGTTTCGAATCCGGCCATTTTGACGGAAGTCCGGCTAAATTTATTCAATATCGATTATAGCCTAGGGCTACAATCGGTTTTTCCTTTTAGTGGAAAGGTCGGTAGTTATTTTCTTTGTGATGTTTACCTGATATGTTTGTGTAACTTTATGATTATTTATGTTATTCATTAATAGCATAAACAACTATTGTGAAAAAGGGGACATTTATCTCTAAATTATTTAAAAAAAAAATTTCAAGTATGTTTTTAATAATCCAAAGTGAATATAGATTCTTTTTCAAAAAATAATATCGTCGACTCTGAATCTGAAGGTTTCAAACCCACACGTGGACAAATAAATTTTTCCACTTGAAAAATCTATGTGCGCCATACCACGTTCTCAAAACGGTGAAGGAAAACATCCTGAAGAAACCGGTATGTCTTAGAGCCAAAAAAAAAAACGAGTAACATTAACCAATCCGGATTGGGCTCCCGTGGTTGATCAAAGTTCATTCACCTCAATTATCGAGAGTAGGCTGGTGTTCCTGCAGTGGGACGATTGGAGGTTGATACAAGAAGATCTTTAACTTTAGTAAAGAAAATAGATAATGTTATTTTAATTCAGCATTAGACTGCTTATCCTGTTATTGTACTCGGCAATATAGCGATGAATGTGCCTAAAGTCCACCAACAGTGTAGTTTGGTTTAAATAGCTAAACTTAGATTATTTTTGCAAAACTTTAGCAAATTGTTATTGTGTTCGCTTTAAGCTTAACAAAACTGCCTAAAGACGATGGATTCTGTCTACAAGATATGTTATTTTACCCTTTGTCCAACCCGTTGTACTCGTATTGTCCTTACCTATACAATTTACTAAGTTTAAGATACTTTGTTGTTTGAATCAAGTTAGTTTTTGCTTGAATATATTAATCGGCCTATCCTAGGATCAATAATCGTAAATGTGACATTTATCAATCCGTTTTGGGCTCCTATGCTCAATCAAATTCCATTTTCAGAGGGATAATTAGAGGCAGATATAAAAAAAACACATTATTTTTCCTTACACCTAAAACAATATTGTTTTAAATGTGTACGAATCGCCAGTTACGGTTAAAAACTCATGCAAGGATGTTCGTTCTTCTCTATCTCTTCTTGGCCCATGTTTTCTACAATATCATCGTCCCAACACAAGTGTTCATCCTTATTTGCTTTTTCTGCCTCCTGGTACCCAGTTTTGAATATTTCATTGTACGTGTCTTGCTCGTATATAAATCTAGGACCTGGGCGAAAGAGCTTTACTTGTTTTTTTCTGTTTCATATTTCTCTTTCACAATAGAAACAATTAATAAATTAAACTTGAAAAAAATATGAAATAAAAATACAATAATTGCTTGTTCAAAGTAATAAGGTAAAATATTACTATCCGGCCTTTTTTGCAAAACTTAAGCAAATTGTCAGTGTGTACGCAACACTATGCTAAACAAAGTTGCCTAGAGGCGATGATTTCTGTCTACAAGGCGTGTTATCTTAACCCTTCCCAAGCCGTTGGGCTCGTATTGTCCTGTATACCTACAGTTTACAAAGTTTAATATACTTTGTTAAAGTTTTAGATATGTGTGTACACTTATATTATATCGCTGGATGTACTTACATAACGAATTGGATATAGTTCCAACGGGAACACATTTTCGAGTAAGATTATGGACACAATTTTTAACTTGTGTTTAATGGGTTTGGATTTTTTGGTATGGCTAGCAATTAATCACGGTTTCATTAAAGAAAATAAAGAAATACGTAATGAAAAAGATATGTGAAACGTGACGGCATAAGAGGGCGCCTTGACGTTTGTCGTCACGTCATACGAGTTAATCAAAAATTTGAAATCTTATCCTGATATAGGCAAATTTCATTGTACAAAATATTGAAAATTTTAGTCAAATTTCAAATCATTTTACGCCAGTCGATATTACTGGCGGCTCCATAGCTTACTGGTTAGTAGCTCTGCCTTCGAAGTGAGGGGTCCGGGGTTGAAAATTCGAGATTGAATACCGGAGGATTTTTTAAACCTTTAACCAATTACCTGATGCTTACATCAAGGAATTAAGGTTAGGCAAAAAAAAATTTAGTCGGTTGAAGTCGCAGGGAAAATATTTTAAGAAATAATTAAAAAAAGAACTCAAATTATTTAGCTAATGATTATATAAAATTAAAACTCCATTGTGTGATGTCGCTCTGTTCCACGACAAGCAAAACATTTTGTTAGTTAGTGTGTGTAAACAACATGTAATATTACATGTTTTGCTTAAGGAATAAAAGTAATAAGGAAAATGTCATTTACGTAGGGTACTTTGTAAAAAGGACCATGCTCGCAAAAATAAATACATCCTTCCATAAGGGGGTTTCTTGTATAACTCAACGGTAATACAAAAAAACATCACTGACTTCGACTATTCATTGAATCTACATACATACAAGTATTTACCAACAAATTCCGAAGCATCTAAATCAATTATAGAAGTTAATACGCTTCGGTCGCATCTTCATATTATATTACTTGACTGGCGTTCATCTACGAAGTTCAAAGATCTCGTAGAAACGATTAGTGCTGGCAGTAACTCTATAGTTTGCACGAGAATTTAATGGCCGTAATACCTTTATACCTGTTATAACACTGCCATTTGTTTTGCTGTTATACTATACCCATTATTTTAGACGGATTAGTGTAGAACGTCTACGATAGGTTGGTTTCTTGATACTATGAGAGCAAAAACTAATGTAATTAATTTGATTTTACTTACGTTTGTAGGGCTTTGTGACTGAGATGGTTTAAGCTGTCTGTATACAAATCCCGGGTTCATATTTAGTCACTGTTTTGTGCATAATTAAATGTTGTGTAAAAAAAGAAATCATGGTAATTTCAAACATCGTCATTTAGCCACAAACTAAGCCTAGCTTGTAATATAGAAACTAAACATTTACACACTCATACCTCTGCACTAGGATTCCTTGTGTCGCAGATGGCATGGACACCGAAACACAAGACAAACACCCAAGACCCGAGAACAAATTTCATGCTCACCACACAACGTGTGCCCCGGCCGGGAATCGAATCCGGGACCCCTCGCTTCGAAGGCAGGGCTACTACCAACTAAGCCACGGAGTCCTCGAGTAACTAATAAGTAACTAATTGTACGAGTAACTAATTAACTAATTGTACGAGTAACGACTAACTAATTGGCAGACACAGAGTAAACATATATTCATCACACAAATGCTTGTCTTGTGGGAATCAAACCCACAATTTACAGCGCAGAAGGCAGATCTACTACCAACTGAGCTATGAGCCAGTCAATAATATATCTGGAGGATTTCCCCGTTCGATCCAAGATTTTTCTACCCAATAGGTATTGTGCTCCGTTTGACCCAAAACATTTGATTCAAGTTACCCTGTACCCACACATACTTATTCCAAATTTCTATTGTTTAAATTCAAATAAATGACACAATGAAACACTAAAGTAGAAGAGACAACAGACAAAAAAATTTAGATACTTGTTATAAATATTTTTATTAATAAAATCAGTCTTGTTCGGATAATAGTAAGTCAAATAATTGTCTACTAGTCTAACAAAACAATCTTTGAAGAAACAAACATATTATAAAAAATAGCTCATCAATGTTTAGATTTAGGTCTGGTAGGTAAATATAAGGTTACATATTTAAGTTATCTAGGTAAATAATATCAGTGTCAAAGTCATTGAGAGTTATATCGATTCGAAGTTACTGTTTGATCTGTGGTCATGCAAAAGAAGAGTGAAGGTTAGAGGGTGTAGTAATCTGTGGTACTTTCATACTGATACAAAGTTACACACTTTAATCTGTGGTCAAACAAAAGAAAAGTGGAAATTAGAGGGTGTAATTAATCTGTGGTAGAACCATAGTTACCGATACGAAGTTATTTACATCACTTTAATCTGTGGTGTTATTGAGTGAAACTTGGGATAATATGAAGTCTGTGGTATCACAATACTAGACACAACGGATGCTTAAACTTAGGAACATTCAAAAACAACGATGTTTTAAACTTCCGTAGCTAACTCAGTATGTAGTCTTGAAGTTGTTGCCAACCATAAGTTTCGGTTAATAGGATTGTCTCGGGCTGGGTGTTGTAATATTACATTTCGGCTATCTACACCGTTATGAAAAGATTTTTTGCATCTTATTTTCATGTGAGTAAATGGAAATCTGGGTTCAGAGTTTTCCACCTAAAGGACTCCGACGTAGCTAAAGGACTAGAATATCCGGGACCGACATCTTAACGTGCCTACCAACCACCCATCCAACTACTGACCAGGCTGAGAGCTGCTTAACTCAAATGATCCGTCAAGATCATCGAGACAAACTTCGCCACGAGTCAATCCTTTTTTATATCTACACCCTTCCACTGGAGAACACTAATGCAAGCAGTACTGCTTGACGGCAGATTCCAGATGTGACGGCATTACCTCTCCGGCAAACTTGGTACAAGTTCTACTGCTTCTTTTCGCACCACCCAGGGGACATGTGAAGGGATTCTAAGGGTACCTACGTACGTGATTTTGTTTGCCAGTTTGTGAACGAAATAAGAGAATTAACCACCTCAAAACGACACCAAATCGTATTTAAATATAGAAAAATCAATTTTCTTACTATAATTTTTTATATTACGACAGTAACGAGACGGGCTGAAGGCCCACCCGATGTCAAGTGGTTACCTCCGCTTATAACAACAGCAATACGACTTAGGTCCCATTCTACCTGAGAAAGATACCCATGATGCACCCATCACTCGAGACGAGGACGCCTTAGGCGCATGTGATTTCACCGGCACCCACACCCTTCCATCAGAATGCAAGTGCACCATAGCTTGGCAGACAAAGTATGTATTTGCTATTGAAGTCGAAGCTGTAATTATTACTGTTCAAACTGCAAAGTTTCTTACTACAACCGATTAATTGTCAAATTTTAACGACAAAAACTAATTTATAGCTTGTTTACTTACAATGACGGGGGTAGTGATAGAGGTCCAAATATTAATTGGGGTAATTTATATTGGACAGTCTTGGGTCACAAATGCCTTTGGCATTTTACGACAAGAATGATTTGTGATTGTGTACGCTTTTGTTCGCGTTATATTGTTTATTTTTACAAATTATGGGGTTATTGTTTTCGTCTTTGGCTGTTGAGTCGCTGAGTATTGAATACCTATTGAAGGATTGGCTTAAAATGGCGTTGGTGACTTTTACTTTTTAGAGTGGGGTTGAAATTTATAAGCTCGGAACGTTTCATGGAAAAATGATTGTGTAAACGTTGATCGTTAAAATATTATTGAACATACTTGACCATCTAGCCCCAAACTAAGCATAGCTTGTACTATTACAAATTATATAATACTATTATATATATGGGGACGAGATAACTGACAAAATACTTACATAGTAGGTATACTTTTTTGTAACTACATACACAATACATTACGATCTCACTCAGACATAGATCAAATATCTATGTTCGCCACACAAATACTTATCCTGAGTGGGTTAGAATTGACTCACAGAATAACCCTGCATAGAAGGCACAACTTCCAACTGAGCTGTGAGGCCAGTCGAAGTTGCTTTGTAAAGGTCGTTCGGGGTGAGGTGTTAGAGCACGCAGTTCAGGATAGGGGGTGAGGCATTGTCTGTTGTCCTATTGGTTAAGGTTGTACTTGCCGCGGCCGACCTGTGCTCTGGTGGTTTAGCGACATCCAGGTGGGAAAGGTGAAGCCTTTCTGTGTGTTCAACTTTTAACAGTTTGTTAGCAGGTCGCAAGGATAAACAGTGAAACCCAAGACCCGAGAATAACCTTCATGAACATGACACAAAGTTTTTTTATTTTTATTTTATCTACCGATTTCTGTAGGAGGTTATCAATTTGGCCGGTTTTGGTTTCCCATATTTTTTTTATTAAAATCGTTTAAATAGTTTTGTAGTTAAATCATAATTGGATATAACTGGAATAAATATGACATACAGAAAAACCAATTTGCGTATTTTTCTACTTTATTTTTATTTTTAAGTCAGTTACTTGTTAAATGAGCCAATTGTTTCATTTTTTTATTCGGGAAAACAAACAGTTACATTATAATACATCAACAACATCACGGCTCCGTGGCTTAGTTGGTAGTAGCGCTGCCTTCGAAGCGAGGGGTCCCGGGTTCGATTCCCGGCCGGGGCACACTTTGTGTGGTGAGCATGAAGTTTGTTCTCGGGTCTTGGGTGTTTGTCTTGTGTTTCTGTGTTTGTCCATGCCATCTGCGACACAGGGAATCCTAGTGCAGAGGTATGAGTGTGTAAACGTTTATTTATTTATTAATACAAAAATTCTATAAAATAGATGTTGATAATTATGTAGCCCACTACATTCCACATATAAAAGTTATTTCACAAAAATAACTGATATTGCAACTAAAGGGACTAATAAAGAAACAAGTAGCGCCCTCTAGAGGCAATCAGTTCAGTTGGGAATCGAACCCGGAACCCCTCGTTTGAAGGAAGGTTTACTTATAAGACACAGCCGTCTTGTAGTTTTTAACTTACACTTAAAGAGTTATATTTTTAGAAACTACCAGATATACAATTCCGCAAGAAATATATTGTAACAAAGACCAAGAAAAACATCTCTTAATAAAAGTTAGTGTTCATAACATAACGAATTCTGCGGTAGGTGAACCGGCGTCTGGGCGACTGCCAAATCATTTCGCTACATTTTCTACAGGCTTATGCGGTGAATCTTTTCACAAAGGACCTTGAAGAGTGCCTTCTTCTTTCGTGTGAATAATTGTCCAAATCTGGTGTTTCAAACTGCCTGAAGGTAGTAAAAAAAAGGTAGTAAAAGTAGCAGTAGAACTTGTGCCAAGTTCGTCCGGAGAGGTACTGCCACCACACCTGGAATCTGCCGTCAAGCAATAGTGATCGCATTATTGTGTTCCGGTGGAATCACATGCGCATGAGATCATCCCCGTCTCGGGTGATGGACGCAGTAGAATTAATGCGACTCAGTGTAAGACCCAGATCTTATATTGAGTCGCATTACTGTTGTCATGGGCGGGGGCACAGACGCCGACTTTCAATCTGAAGGTCGCTGGTTCAAACCCACACGTGCACCAATGAGTTTTTTCACTTGAAAAATTTATGTGCGCAATACCACGTTCTTAAAACGGTGACGGAAAACATCGTGAGGAAACCGGCATGTCTAAGAACCAAAAATTCGACGACATGTGACATCTACCAATCCGGATTGGGCTCCCGTGGTAGATCAGAGCCCATTCACTCTCAATTATCGAGAGTAGGCCGGTGTCCCTGCAGTGGGAACATTAGAGGCTGGTACGGGGGCGGGGGTCGCCACTTACTACCGGGTGGGCCCTCAGCTCGTTCTGTCACATATTTGCATAAAAAAAGGTCTTAACGAATAGCATAGCTGGAACCGAAATCTTAACGTGCTATCCCAAGCACTGAAGCCCTAAGTTTAAATGCCACTCATCCAAATACTGACTGCGCTGATAATTGCTTAGTTGCATAATTTAGATGATCCAAAGAAGATATTTTTAATACCATTTTTCAAAAATGACTTATTAATATCATTTGCAGTGATTGCAAGTAATGTAAACGTACTCAAAGGACTCGACTCATTTGAAATGGAGTATTTCTATACGTTTGTATTTTCGTTATTCTGACGGGTAACATTTTAAATAATTTTAATTAATATGAATTTGAAATTATGCGATGAAACCCATAAGTTTATTACACATTTGGATTAACAAACGTATCAAAATATATCAAAACATATCAAAGGTATATCATATTTACCATTAGAATAATTATTCCTTTTTAATCCGAACTGCAAAGGAGTGGAATTCGCTGCCTGCGTGTCTTTTTCCCGAGCAGTACAATTTGGGTATGTTCAAGAGAAGAGTGAATAGGTATTATCTAGGCCAGCGTGTTACATCTTCGACCGCATCATCACTTACCATCAGGTGAAAAATATAGTAGCAGGTCAAAAATATATAATAGTAATATGAATTTGTATATGAATGCTTCATTGAGCCCTCAGATATAAACTAGCGAATACTTGTTTAATTTTGAATCATAAGTGTTAAGTACAAAGCTTACGTAGGTTTAACTACCTGCAAACTATTTTTGTCACAATTTTATCACACAATCAGGTTAATGTCGCAGTAAAACAAAAATATAATAATAATGCTTCGATATTCGAGTTCCTCGTGGCAAAATTCCAGAAGCTTCCGTACATAATCCATGCCTTGTACAAAGCTAAAGTTACGGTAACTGGTTACTTTAACTTAAAACCAGTGTGGTATTGGTTAATATGTCAATGTCTCAGTTTAACTGGCATGGCATGTAAGTTAGCAGTAGCTCTGCCCTCTGCGCTGTAGGCCATGGAATCAATTCAAACCCAGGTCAAGCATTTGTGTGACGGATTTGGATTCAGATTATTAATTGATAACAACAAGTTACAGTTTTAAAATATATCTACATTCATATATTATACAATATAAAGTGAAAAGTATACAAAATTATAGTTATACCTAAGTATTATTAGAAGTCAATGTCAAAATCAAACTCATTTATTCCTTTAGATCTCAAGTGTCATTTGGACACGTCAAATTTTACACATGCATGTACATATTTGTGAGCATATAACGTCTCACAGGAACTCCCCAGGCACATTACATGCACACAGATATGTTAAATTAAAGTCAGTTTTCATGTTTAAGCTAATCTTATTTGTTAAGTTTACGTCTGTTCCAACCCTAACAGACCAACCAACAGAACAGAAGAACAGAAAAACAGACAAGAAACCCCTCGGAGACAGTATTACATATTTGCGAATATGGTCCTGCGTCTAGAGTGAAGCAAATTCATTCCCAAGCCTTTTTGTCATCTAGGTAATCTGATATTTTTAACCTGAATAATAATAATAAATAATAATTTAAATCACATTAAAAAAGAATATCACATAATTGTAATAATAATTATTCATAATCCTCATGACATAAATTCTTCAATCCTATAAAAGGATTGCTCATTAAGTCAGCAGCTTTTTAGCATGTACTTGAAGGAATGGTGCGTCTGGGTTAATATCTACACTAATATTATAAAGAGGAAAGATTTGTACCTATGTTTGTATGTTTGTAATGAATAGGCTCAAAAAGTACTGGGCCGATTTAAAAAATTCTTTCACCAATAGAATGCTACATTCTTTCAATTTGACATAGGCTACATTTCATTTTGAAAAATTTTAGGGATCCTTGATAAAATTTGAACAATGTAACCGAAGGTGTAGAAAAATGAGTCTTAAAATGTCTTTCGTCGAATGCGCTGCCGAAACTATTAGCGATAGAACAAAATAATGTACAACAATATTGAAGAACATCATAATGTCTACAAAAAACTCCGTGGTAGCAATTGTCCAACTATTGTAGTTATGTCACTACAACAACTTTTCCCGTGCAAAGCCGGAGCGGGCCGCTAGTTATATATAAAATAAAAAGTATTATTTAATATATCAGTGATCTGGTTTTAATATAACAAGGTATGCTTAGTTTGTGGCTAATTGGCGGTATATGTTTGAAATTACAATGAATATTAGATAAATTTATATACAGTAGAAACTCCGACAAACGTTTTAAAAGTCGTTGTCGGTTTAACGAATTTGTCGGTCTACATAGTAGGTACTGCTATAGAACCTTGTCGTACGGAACTTTTTTAAAGAGTAGTATATAATAATTACATATTATTATATAAAAATTGCACGTATAATATATTATTATACTAGTTGTGTCCTGCGGTGTTTGGGTTCAAAAGCAGCATTGTTAATCCGGGATAAAAGCTATCCTGGTACCAGACTTCGTCCAAATCGGTTGAGCCATTTGAGCGTGAAGGTGGTACAAATATAGACACACACTTATACATACAAATTTTGGCCTTTATAATATTATTAATATTATAATATAGATAAAGAATATAGATGTATAGATTAATGGCACCTCAGTGTTCATACACTTATCCCTCAGATGGTGATGGAGCAACCGAAGTAGTAGTAGAACTTGGTCTAAGTTTGTCGGAAGAAGTAGATAGATAGATAACACTTTATTGCTCACATAACAAAATAACATAAATCATAAAAAATAATACTACACAAGTAATATGAAACAATGGGCGGTCTTATCGCTTTAAAGTGATCTCTTACAGACAACCTTGGATGGACAAGAAGTAACGGATTTTACTAGGTGTGTAACTAATACAATTCGAAATTATTTAAAATAATATAACATGTATTAATAAACCTACATAAATATTATATTTATACCTAATATATATCTCTCCCACCACAACAATAAATTCACCAAGATATAAATTCAAGATATATAATTTTTTTTTTTGAATTTTGTGCTTGTCTGAATTTTTTTTCTCAGCTTTATATTCGACACGTATCTTTTACCAGCTCAAATGCCCAATAACAGGAACCGCTTATTTCTTTACAAGAAAATTCTGAATATGCCAATATATTATTATGCTTGACCACGTATTTTATTGCTCGTAAAACCCCTTTTTACTTATGCCAGTGACCCGTTTATATTAAGGCAATGCCACACCAACGAAGCTGCGTTCAATTCCGCACTAGCATACTTCAAGCATCATGGACGAATAAAAAATGTCATGTTTTGTAACAAAGTTCAAGTTCTAATTTATTACATGGAAACTTTCAATCTTTCGTTTCTAGGGTCTGTGTTGCGTTTGTTATTGTGAAACTATGCATATTAAACTAAAATATATAATATAATACCTATAATTTTTTGTTTTAATTCCATTGTGTTTTGGTATTTCTAAGATATATTTTTTCTTTTTATCACTTCATTATTATATTAAAATTTTTGTTCACAATGAAAATTTTTACGATGATTATATTTTTTTGTTATTTTTTTTCTGTTTTTTAACGATAACCAATAAATAAATATGTTTATTACATAAGCATTAGGCCACAGAATAAATACAAAAAAGACCCCATAAAACTGAGTTAAACATTTGACTAACTTAATCCGAGACCGTTTGAGAGCTCTGAACCTACTGTTTTTTTCTTATGACCTAACAAAGCGCTCGCCTGCGTAGCTCCGACCTAACTTGGCACAGATCAGTTTCCTGTTCCTTCAGTTTTTGTTCAGACAAGGGCTGTTTGCACGATTGCTTTTTGCAGAACCGTAATCTGTTCTATTATTGTAAGCTTAGAATGTTCTGGTATTTTGGCGAGCCAAGTCAAACTCAGCAGTTTTTGTGATCTCGTTTCAGCGGCCGATTAAAATTTCGCACAGGCTGTACGAAGTGTACTAATGCTCCCTTAAGATCCCGGGACACAGGGACTCTATGAATAAATTAAATATTAAATATTAAGGAATATAAATATATATAAAAAAAATGCCGCATCTATGAAAGATCATTACTTGACAGATATAGCTGATTTATTTTTTAAAGAGTTATGGAAGAGGTTTGTATAAAAGAAAATATATAATTCATATATTTTACTTAGCATTTATACTTCTTATTTTCTTCGTTAGAAAATTACACCTGTGTGACGCCGGAATGGGTTGCTATTTAATTATCCTTGTTTATCACAATCAAAATTATAAAAATACAAATTGAATAACATTAATTTACAATATTATTATTAGCAACAGATTTTGCAGTGAGATTTAGACATTAAAATTTTAATAAAAGCAAAAATAAGTGGCATTTGAATCTGCCACGGCTGACTGGAAATAATTTTAAAATAAATACCACATAGCTTTAAGTTTTCATAAGCTCAAGGAAATACACGATGTTTTCGAAAACAGTTCTTAAACTTTGCAAATTATAAACTCTTTTAAAACAGATGTCTTTTTAATAAATGTAGCTTGCAATAAGCTATGCCTACAAAAACTTTAGCACAATATTTTGATATTAAATTTAGAATTCGATCGGTAGTAATGGAAATGAATAAAATTTTGAGACCAATATCCTTTTTCCTCATGAATGAAGGCTCATTTTTCCGTCAGTTATTAATTCACTAGCATTGACTGATCACGTTTGGCAAATTATCGGTAAAATTGGATCCAATATAACAATAGCTACCACAACAGCTTCACTGGCCTGTTTCTGATCCTGACCTACTTATTATATTCATAATTCATCAACGCTATGATATATTATGGAGGCACTAAAATCTGAAAAGACGATTTTCCTTGGTAATTTCGTTAATTAATTGGCCGTTGCACTGGTGAGATTAGTTTTGTTAATGTTTCTTTATGATGGAGAAAATAATGAAGATGGTGAGAGATGTTTTATGTACTTCATTTAACTAGACAAGCGCAGAAATTTGCCTTATTGTTCTTAATAATAACAATGATAATAATAATAATGTTTTTTGAAACCAAAAAACAGATTAACGTTATCAAAAACTGCGCATTAAAGTAATCTAGAAGCATCTATCCGTAATCAATAGTTCTTCTGTTCAGATATATTTGTTAAAATAATATTAGACTCGTAGTCACAATGCTTTCAATGAAAGATATCATTAAATAAATAAATATTCATGGAAATTTCACACAGTACCTTATAGCCCCAAACTAAGCATAGCTTGTACTATGGAAACAAGATAACTCATAGATGGTTACATACACTGAACAAACATTTATGTTCCTCAGACAAATGCTTGGCCAGAGTGGGAACCAAACCCACGACCTACAACACAGAAGCCATAGCTACCAACTGAGTTAAGAGGCCAGTCAATTCATATCAGTCAAAGTCGTTTATCTTATTTTTCTAGAGTTTTCCGCTACTTGGCTTGGACGCTTTTTGTTTAGTAAGGCACAGATAAAATAAATTAAAAAAAAACTGCCTGTCAAGAACGCTGATGCTCAACAATTTTTTTGAGACCTGATTGAATAATTTTAAATAAGTTCATTTTAGGAAAATGTAAAAACCCCTGACTTGATTCTTAATGGTAATATAATCATTAAAATTAAATGCCTGAACAGATCTTTATAAAGTAGCTAAGAATCATGTTGACTACGTCAGCTTTCAACAAGAAAAGCATCAAAATAAGTCCATTCGTTTGGAAGCGACGATGCCACAGACATACACAGAGATAAACATTAGATAACTGTAATATCAACCGCTTTCGGTTGTGGTATAAGGTCTATAAATATATTGTATAAGGTCTATAAACTAGGTATACAGTGTTCATCACCGGCGCCAGCGGCTCGGTCCTGGCTATACAAATTGATAAGCCATGTCGGATGTCTTCGGGCAACTTATAAACTACGACACTAAGTTGACCACTTTATTGAAACGAAAGAAGACCGTTTCTTAACAATTTTTTGAAATGATCTACCGTAAACGTATAAATGTTTCACACTTGTCAACGTGTCGCAGATGGCATGAACAAACACAGAAATACAAGGCAAACATACAAGCTGTTCCAGTCGGGAATCAAACCCTTCGCTTTAAAAGCAGTGCTACCAACTAAGCTAAGAAGCTGTTACCTTATCTGGCACCACGCCGTACCTTATTCGTATAATCGGAAACTGAGGGTATGTTTATCGCTGACTGTACCAAGGAAAATGTCTCTTTGCCTTCTCAAACATTAATCTGTTTTTATTAGGAATCGTAGGCCATCAAAGACGGGCAGATTAAATTGGTTATGTGACGAGTAACAGGTTTATTGGTCCCATAAATTTCGCCGATACTGAGGAGATATTTTATTAAGAGCAAATAAAAAATATTACAGGGAGATTACCTACTTGGCCGTAAATATAAATTGCTTTCTGATAACTGGGATCAAGTTTATAGCTTTTTAGGCCTTTAAATTTATCTATATTACGTGAGCGAGTTTCAGCGCTAAACTTCCAAATCGATGCATTAAATTTCGTTTCAGTTTCAATTTGGTAAAACCAATTGAATTGTTTTAGATGACTTCGCTGTAATAGTTCACTGAATGACCAAAGTATTAAGTGCCCGAAGTGTGTAGTAAAGCTGCCAGCATTTTGGGCATACCATTAAGTGAAGACTTAGTAATATAAACAGATATAATGTTATTTAATTATTATTTTGCCTGTACTGTTAATACTCATTTAATTTCAAGTTCGTTCAGAGAACTACTGCCACCATACCTGGTTATGCACTCGCATTGCGGTATTCCAGTGGAAGGGTGTGGGCTGGTGAAATTCCACGCGGGCGAAGTCCCTAGGTTGCTAGTTACACATAACAACACCCGCACACAATAAAAAAATATGTTTGTCATATAAATGCTCATCCTAGGTGAATCGTATCCACGACCCACTTCGCAGAAGGCAGAACTCTACCAACCATCTATCTGTTCCATCTATCTGTGGGGCCAGTATACCGAGAAAACATTGACACAATAAACCAGACAGAATTTCCGCACAATTAATATACCCCTGTTGACGTGACTTAGAATAGAGGCTTTTGACACTCGCAGCTATGTCACGTTTCACTGAATGAGCTCAGTATTGTGCTCGATCTACTTCGTGAATGGGATTGTCGATAGATTACTGAGGTTTACTGTCTCGTATTTTGATTGGTCAAAATTATCTAGATTCGAATCAATTCTATATATAGATAACCTTGTACTTGTCTCACAGAGTATCCGTACCAGCCGGCATACTCTCGATAATTGAGAGTGAATGGGCACTGATCTACCACGGGAGCCCAATCCAGATTGGTAGATGTCACATTTCGAATTTTTGGTTCTAAGACATGCCGGTTTCATCACGGTGTTTTCCGTCACCGTATTGAGAACGTGGTATTGCGTACATAAATTTTTTCAAGTGAAAAAACTCATTTGTGCACGTGTGGGTTTGAACCAGCAACCTTCAGATTGAAAGTCGGCGTCTATGCCCCTGGGCCACCACGCTCTCACAGAATATACTCTGAAAGAAAAGTAGAATATATTCTACCACCGTCAACCATTTTCTGACAATGGGATAACAAGGGATTTTTACCCTATAGGTACGGGATTCTAAAATACCTCAAATATTTTGACTATCGGTCTGAAAAAAGATAAATATAAAAAAAAAAATTACAATTTTTTCTTATCTTATTCTCTTTAATCATGTCAAATGCGAGCTGATTCGGAGCTATCGTCTGTTCTGTCGCTAATGACATGTTTTGGGTCGATAATTCATCAACAAATTTGCATCAAATACCTTCATTAAAACTTAAAACCAACGAACCAACTACCTCTGGTTTAGAAGTTATTGAATAACTTCTAAACCAGAGGTTGTTGGTTCGAGAACCCCACCTTTGGCTATATAGTAAAATGAGTATGTAAGCATTTATAAGGTCACTTCTTTCATGTGAGTAAATGGCCAACCCTGAGGTCTCAATTAGTCTAATGCGGGTTGCATTAGACTAATTGTGACCTCAGTAATAATTTTCGTATGTCGCTTACTACAGGCACAGGCTATGTCAGTAATAATTAAAAATAACGGCCATTTGCAATTTCAGATCGTATTTAGATATTTTTTATGAGGCGCCATAATGACATTTATTCTAAAAATATCTCAGCCCGCTACGAATTATGGTTCAAAATATACAGCCTTTTAAAGGTAGAAATAGGGTTTCCCTTACGGCACGAAACCCCTAATAATAGATTATAAAATTATTTATGTTTAACATTTCATACATAAATTAAGTAATGTATGTAAAAATGGATGTTCTGAAGATTGTTTCCAACCAACACAAATATTAACCACTCAAAACACTTGCGCAATTTTTTTTAAATATTTTTTTTTTCCAAATTATGTGTATACATTTAACCTAATCAATACGTCAAAGTAGAACCTACAAGTAGTTCACTTCAATCCTGCGGGATCCCGCATAAGTCATAGGTTAACATGAAAATCAAATAAAAAAAAAAAAAGTTGTAGTTATCAAATTTAAAATATTTTTTTTTATTTCCATATTTTTTTTAATAGGTTCAATCCATTAATGTCACGTATTTAGAGAAAGTTAATTCTTGCGGTTGCTGTACCCCGCAGAGCCAAAAATTATGCTAGATCCCACTGGATTGCGGGATCTTACTTTGATGGATTGCGATCCCTACGTACATGCTACACTGTAAGCGTACTGTATAAAAAACGGATGTACGATCTTGATTAACAACATTTTCTTCACAATACGCCACTCAATTTTGCCTGTCAGCGTCTCATGTGATTGAGGGCAAAATAAACGGGAAAAAAAAATATTTTCTTCTCTCGTGTTGATACTGTATTATCCTCAATTTTGAAAGGAGGGGAGCCAACTGCGTGAGACACAGTGACGTGCGGGATTTATAATTCGTGAATAAACATAGAAGTTGGTTTTTTTCGGGTACTTAACCAACGGTTAAAGTGAATTAAAATTTCCTTAAACTTTGCTTGTTGGTTTGATTGTTTAAACATTATTAAGACTATCACCTTAATAACCTATGTTTTTATGTGAAGGTCTCTCCTCAGGAGAAACATAGTACGTTTAGGGACAATAAACTTTTACCCACGACATAAGAATGTGAGTAACAATCTATCCCTTAGGTCGAATACCTAATGCTAGGGTAATCCTCGTCAGGTTTACGTTAAAGTTTGACTTGTGATAACTTGTAACCTAATATGTTGAGGAATTGGGAGACATGGTGGGGTAAGTTCTAGATCATTGTAGGCATGCACTATTTAGGTATCGTCATATCTTTTTGACTTTTTGACCTTGTATATTATGTCATATTCTTTACACATAAAAGTTTCCTGTTTATTATCTTGAAAATTCTGACACCTGAACTCTGTCATGTCTGTCTCTGTACATGTGAGAGATTCCAAATCTACCGATGGTCTCGTTCCCGACCATTACTCACACGGAAGAAGTAATCTATTGTTTCGTGTTTATATTGTAGATATATAAGCAAATTTACACGTTTTACTGATAAGGTTAAAGCGCTATTTGCCCATACAACATATCACGCCAGGGTCCAGAAAGTATCCGAAAGACAAAAATATATCCGCACGTAGAAGCAATAACGGGAGTCGGAGGTCATAAAAATACGAGGTCACAACCCTCAGGGTATATACAGGAATCAGAAGCAATTCAATTCAGCGATAGCCCGTACCCAATCATAAGTTCTGGGAGATAAGTTAGTCAGAGTAACTGACCAGGAGACAGCGGTGTATTTTTTACATCAAACTTCATAACGACGGTCAAATTTCACGCGGTTTTAAACACAATTTTCCGGGATCAAAGGTAGCCTATGTGATTATATGCTAATCCAGGATATAAGCTATCCTAGTACCAAATTTAATCCCGATCCGTTGAGCCGCTCGTGCGTGAAGAAGTAACAGACACACATAGATACAAACTTTCGCCTTTATAAGTGTGACATTCCTTTTTTTCCAACCGATTAATGGTACCATATACCGATTATGATTGATAATGACTGCCTTTAATAATGATGGCCTATGATAATGATGGTAAGAGCGGAAGGCTCTCGATCAGCTTAAAACTAATAATTTTATATATAACGTATAAAAATCGTATAATTGCAGGTGATCCTCGCCTGCAATTATACGTTTTAACAACAAATACAGATTTTTTTTTCTTTTTATATGTTTGATACGGGATTTCGTCGCCAATTGTGGACTGAGTTGGCAGATATTTTTTTATATGATAGATTATTATTTTTGAATTTGCTATTTTTATTTGAAATGGTCCCAAAGAAATTTCATGAAGAAATCCCACCCCTATGGACTTTTAATAAAATTAAGGTATTTAAGTCAGTATATTTGATTTATTGAATCAATTTTAAACCAAAATTTCTGACATGAAGTAAGAACACCATACCTAGCTCCTTATCTATAGGTATAACTAGGCTGTAGTTTATACGGAATAGTTAGTGACTTATGTATCTGTCCTTTCAATCTATTAATGTTTGGGAGGTAGTTACGATAACTTTGAGTAACTGTTGCTAGGGCAATAACTTGGGTTACTTGAATATTTCATAGCAGGAGCAGTTTAAGTAGTAACTAAGTTTACGAATGACGTCACTTTCAATCCTAAGTCATTGAGCCTTTGACATTTTGATATCAAGAACGAAAATTAACTGGCCTCTTGGCTGAGTTACTAACTGTCTCTTGCGCTGTGGGTCTTGAGTTCGATTTCCACATAAGAGCATTTGTGTGACGAATATTGATGTATGTTCTATTCCTGGGTGTTTAAATGTGTCATATAAATGCTGAAAAACTATTGTTTATAATATTTTTTTTTTAATTTATTTATTATCCGACTGCAAAAAGTCAAATAACACATTTCTTTATTTCGTATTCTGACCTACCAACTTAATAGGTAATTAAGGCTACGTGTTGAAATCTTTTAGTTCGATTAAAACGAATAAAATACAATAATGTTAGATGTACTTACTCCAGTTTTTGCTTTTTCAACCTTATCCAAAAGGCATAAGCTTCGAAATGGAATGTCAAAGTTGTCATGCATCAGTACCGATGTGCTTTTAAATCCAATTTTGCGAAACTTATTTATCACTTCTGATTGGAGTGAACTTTTCTATAAATTACTTTCTGTTTCTGGTAAACATTGAGTGATTTCAGTTTCTGACTGTAAAAGAAATGTTTTACGTAATATGTATGCGTTTTTTATGTGATTGAGTGACGGAACGAGCTTATGGCTGAGCTGATGGTAAGTGGTGACCCTCGCCCATGACAACAGTAATGCGTACGACTCAGTACGAGATACAAATCTTTACTGAGTCGCATTCATCATGCTGCGTCCGTCACCCGAGACGGGGATGATACGTCTCATGCGCATGTGATTTCACCGGCAGCCACACCCTTCCACCGGAACACAGTAATGCAACCACTACTGCTTGGCGGCAGATTCCAGGTGTGGTGGCAGTACCTCTCCGGACGAACTTGGCACAAGTTCTACTGCTACTTCTGGTTGCGTTAAAGTTATGTTAAAATTAGATTCACAACATGGCTCACTTGATGTTAAGTTAACCATTTAACATCTCGCTTATATTGTACATATTTACAATCGCGGGTTTGCAGATGCGTTACCTACCCTGAACCCTGGGGGTCTAGTTGTTCGAGTCTGTAGGTACTTTTTGGATATCTACACGTATTCCGTGGGTAGTACTAAAGCTCCTTTGGAAGGGTGTGGGTGCTGGTGATGGTCATGCATAAGACGTGACATATTTGTCCCGTCCAACTAAATGCCACTTAGGTGTTCTCATACTTCAGTCGGGAAGGATCTAAGTCGTATTGATGTTGTTATGATCCGAGGTAACAGCTTAACATTAGGTGGGTCTTCAGTACGCCCGTCACTTTTGTTCTAGTAAAAAAAAGCAGTTGGACAAAAAATAAACGAAACTGTCTTAAGACGTCACTAATTTACGTTCTTTATTGTTTTCTTTCATGTAAATGGCCAACTATGTTGTCGGATTTTTCAAACCACCCAAATGCCTCCGACATGGCGTATCAGCTAGAATAGCCGGAATCATCTTAACGTGCCCTCAAAACCACGAAAGAGCTCAGTATAAGCCACTAAACGGTCACCCATCCAACTACTGACTGAGCAGAGTTGTTGAACTCAAACGCTCTGAAAGGATCAGGCAATCTTCACCGGCTATATATAGAGTATGTATAACAGTACTTATTAAAAGTAAAGTGATTTATATACATCAATCAATATATTATAATACTTTTAACGATATGTACCACAATGTTAAATAGTGGTAACGTTACCACAAATTTACCGGTATTTCAACCCTACCCATAGCCCTAAAATCCACAAATACATATTCCAGGCAATCTCTTTGGCTGCGTCGTAAATTCTCAGGATAAGATACAACTCACCGTTTAGTTTATTTGCTTCGCTTTTGTTTTGGCAGTTCGATTAACAGCGAGTTTAGCTGATTCTCGAACGTAAAAGTCCGAATGAGTTACGATTAGTACAATTTACAGTTAATTTATCTGAAGGATAACTGTTATGGTTGAATTATTCAGCTGTTTTGGAAAAAAAAACATTGAGCAAGCTTATTATTCTAGCCTGTGGTCTCGTTTATTACTAGGCCATAACAATTTATCGGTTCTGTATTCTATATTACCAGATTAGTAATATTGGTATATTGTTTTCTCATAAATAAATAATTATTCATGGTCGTTTAAAACAGCGCCATCTGAACAAAGCATAGATTGTACTAAAGGAACCACATTTTTGATGGAATAATTATAATACTATGTCTGAAGACACAGAACAAAAATCTTTATTTATCATAGGCGAACATCTAACCCACGATCAACAGCGCTGAGCAGAACCAGGCGAATAAGCTCGAAGTGAAATTAGCCAAAGATGATTGGTAAATTGGATAATGGAAATTTATGCAAAAATATTTAAAATTAATTTGTGTATTCAACCAGTGGGTACTGTTACGCGCGAAATATTTGTTGTGTGTAAAATGAAGAATTAATTCGTTTATAACACAGTGGTTATGCAAATACAGTGGTTATGTATTCCTCCGAAGGGATTTTTTGATCCCTACAGAATTTGAAGGTATATCCGCTTCGGTTATCATATCACCCTGGGAGCTGATGATGGAGTATCTCTGATAGTAGTCTTTAATAGCGGCGTGTCACTACCCACTGAACATAATCATGCCATGAAACTCACAGTGCAGGAATGACTAGCAGGCGAAAAAACTTGTGGAAACCAACGCCGTTTTTAGATTTTTAATCACGTTTTTATTTTAAAATTTTCATGTGACTATTGAAAATAAATAAATGTAATATGGAGGCATTTTATATTACCTACACCGGCTTAATGCCGTTGCAACCTGTTAGTGTTAAATTATAACGATTATCCGATTATCCCATGTCCCGTCCGAAACGTGCTAAGTAGATAAGGACATAAGCAAATAAGGATTTAACACTGAAAACTGACTGTAATTTAATATTATATAATCTGTGAACTGTATCTTTTTCATATAATCACTGACCATCGTTGACAATCGTATGCAAGTCTATCATCGGGACATTGGCGAATGAATTTGTTAACCCAATTCAAGCTCGAGTTAAGTTTAAAGATCCCCTTAGACCAGATATGTGCACGTATGTATATTTTGTACGTGACTGGCCTCACATTTCAGTTGGTAGTAGCTGTCTTCGCCGTAGGTCGTAAATTCGATTTCGATGCAGGACAAATATTTGTGTGAATTTATTGATGTTTGTATTATTGAGGTTAGGGTGATAATATGTATTAATAAGTATATATTTACAATAAAAGTGCTGTTTAAGTATTCTATCTGAAATATGGTTCCCATAGTACAAGCTATGCTTTGGGGCTAGATGGCGCTGGGAGAAATGGTCATGAATGTACATGTTTAATATTGACATATCAAAACGATACTTGTATATGAAACAAAATATTCGAACTTTGACCTTCATACATACATAAATTCCCTCATAATTAGCAGAAAGCCACTATATTTAATTAAAATTTCTGCTGACTTTAGCGGGAGCGGGTATGGCGAAAATGTATTGACAAGGGCTTGCGATAGTTTCAAAACTTCCATCAGTATTTCAATTTTACAGTAATGTTCCCAACGCATGCATAGGATAGAAGTGGTAGGGATAAATTTTAAGCGACAAAAACATGAACATAGTATTACATTTCTGTAATAGATGGTGTAACCGTAATTAATTTTAAACGAAGTCCCATGTAGAAACTTCTCAATTTTCATTTATATTCCAAAAAGGCGTTCTCACCTTGTTATCAACCAAGCGATGAAATACCGCTCCATTTCCATAAGTTGGAATCGTCTAGATTTATTACTACGTTTCGCCATATCCCGATTATTGATCATTGGGGACTGAATCCAATAGCTTTTTGTTATTTCTTCCTTTTTTTTCCTTTTGACTTCCTGTGCCGTGAAGCGATTCTAAACGCAATGGGCATTGCCGTCATTGGCTGGTAGAAGGTTAACGAGAAGAGACAACCACTTGTTTTTTTAATACTACTGAAGTGACGGGATAAGCTGAAGAAGCTTTATCGTTTTGAAAATGGGTTATTGCGAATAATATTTATTAAGAAAAAACCTATGACCCTTTGGGTTTAAACCAGTGATCCTCGGGTTTAAAGTAAAGAAAAAGTTTCAAAGATTTTCCATCGACATGAGCAAGTTGGTATCTAGCATACCTATCAAGAATTTAAGAATTAAAAACTATACGAGTTTGTAAATAACAACCATCGCTTTGAAGGTAAGGTTATAGGTTCGGGTGATAAACATGAAATTTGTTCTTGGATCTTGACTGTTGTCTTCATGCCACCACACAAGGGAACACATAAGATATACCAGAGCAGGAGTAAAAGTTTGGAAGCGTTTGTTTTCTACGATAGTTGACTAACAAAACTGCAAAATGTTTAGCACTGATGCAAAAACTTTAGCGCTTACAATAAACGTTCAGAACAAAACGGTAAAGTTTCTAGACTGACACAAGCGTTGTCCACAATGTAATCGCAGTTGTATCTACTTTTAAAGACGTGTAAATTCAAATAATACCAACCGGTCATATTACTTTTAGAATAAGTGCCAATTTCGTCTGAAGTACTGCCACTAGATAAATCCGCCGCCTAGTAATACTCACACTGCTGGGTTCCGGTGAAAGGGTGTGAGTGCCAGTGAAATTACACATGAGAAGTTACATCGCCGACTGAGCAACGTATTGCGACTTTAACATTTTCCTACTGGAGCCGCTTTGCTGTTGTTTTTGGGCAGCATTATTACACTCAATTTCAAATATTATTATCGTGTAGAATTTCAAATTAATTCAAATTATTCTTTTTTTTTCAATATCCTGTTACTTGTCAATTATCAGCTTAAATTTCAGTAATTGTGGTTAGTCACTTATTACCAAGAGGTTTGCGTTCGATATCACTTGATGCTGAGTGACTTTTTAACCGAAATGTGAGTAAGACCGCTGAAAAGCATATTTTAGTGCTCGGTCAGATGTGGGATGTGTGGCCATTTAGTGGCATTTGAACTGAGCGCTTCCGTGCTGCAGCACGTCAACATCTCTGTCCCGGCTTTAGTCGTTCAGCCATGTCAGAGGTCTCTGGTCGGCATGAAAGCTCCGTCACCAGAGTTCACCACTTACACGAAAGAAGAAGTACTTGTGGCAGATTTTGAACTGAAAGTTAGTAAAAAGCCGAGGCCACCGATAGCTGTAATTAAAAAAAAAACATAATATAAAACAAAATAACTTCGGGAGACTTAAAAACTCCGCAACGAAGTTTGAAGCAAAATATATTATGAATACAACTCTTTATAATTTGAATACTTCCTAAAATTTTGTTTCTAAGGCTGTCATAAAAACGCGAAAATGTATTTTACAAGTGAATTATTTGATGACAAATTGCAAAAGCAACTCGGACTGGTTATTTCGATGGGGTCCATTGTGAGGGCGGAGTGGTTTCGCAATGTTTATGTTTAAATTAGAAAATTTCAATGAAGTCCATGAAGCCTGTTGGAATATCCATTTATTTTAGCTTTTTCTCAACAATAAAGCTGAACTTCCAGCTCCAGAGTCCAGCTCGTTTTAAATGTAATATTTAGTGTAGAATATGGCATTCTCGCACTGTGTTGGTGAAGGGTATGAGCGGCGGGGCGCGCCTAGCCCGTGTGGAGAAGTGCGGGTTTTTTTTTTATTTGAACCTGAACTTAAGTGGTTACCACCGCTGATTAACAAGAAAAATATTACTCAGATCATCTCCAGAAGAAACCCAAGTAGCATCGCCGGGTGCCGGTCAAATTACAGGAGCATGAGACGTGAAACCCCCTGCCAGTTGCCCCAAAGTCACTCGTACTACTTCCTCTTATCTTTACGTTGTTGAAAACCAAACCTAAAGCATGTTTCTACTTTCGATTAAATAATTGGTGTAACTCCATCTAATAATATAAGAATAATGATAAACAAATATTATTCTTATATTAAATTAGCAATATTAAAGTAGCACAGTAATTTGCCAGTTTCCAGATAGGGTCTCAGAAATATGTGACACGAATAATTCAAAATTTTAATAATAACGTTTCGAATATAATTAATTTAGTTCAGGCCGGAATTCATTGGGATGGTTAATGAATTTGCAATTGGTCATCAACGGGCAGTACAAACGACGAAATGAATCTTTATAAAGGAACTGGAGCAGTAAAAATATTATTTTTCTAATTATGAACCTATTAATATTAACCTATTATAATTAATAGTTGACTTATTTATAATAAACTGTTTTTTTTTTTTTTTTTTTTTTTATGTGATAGGGGGCAGACGAGCTTGCGGGCCACCTGATGGAAAGTGGTCACCGCCGCCCATGGACATCTGCAATACCGGGGGCAATGCCGATGCGCTACCGACCTTTCAGGTGATGATTAACCCGCCTCTTGAAGGACCCCATATTATACTCCAATGGGAAAACCGCAGCAGGAAGTTCATTTTTATGACTTGCTTTATTATCAGAATAAAATCAAGATTTATTTACCAATATACCGATTTGTTTTGCTATATGAGAAATTCCAATAATTCCAAAATTCCATACGTTGGTTAAAGCCATTGAAATAAAGTCATTTCATTCTGCATGACAGCATTATTTTGCCGATTGCGTCAAAAATGCCATCCAAATGAGCCCAATTTGTCACGTCTTTGCTCATATTATAAGGCAGCCCACATAACGCATTGCGACACTACCTAACCCTTACCTTACCGGGAAAAAAAGCGTGAATTTATAAATGTATGTAGTGATCAAATACAGACATTTATTCATCCATTTTATAATTCAATACCATAGATTAAAATCATCATTTTTCATTAATTTACATAAGTATCCTATTCTGATCATGAACATCGATATCTTCACGATGGATGAAAAACAACAGAAGAATACAATATCAATTAAATATCCCTCAATTTATCTTCGTTCCCAAGGAAGTGAACGATAAGATATCCGTCTCAGGTCAAGGTTGGAACATTCTAGAAAATCAGCACTTTCAAAACCGAGTCACGAATTATCACTCTCCAATTTATATAAATCTCTCTTGCTCTCTCCGGAATCCTCTTCTGAAATATTATATCTCGGCTACGTATGCACACCGCATTTTCATTAAGAACATGTCAAGAGAAAAATATGTGGTCTGTGAGATTTAAGAAAATGAGATACGATTCTCGATGTCTTTTTAGTGAATATATGAGTTTTCGTGTCATTATGTTTGACCTTGTGGATTTTGTGAAGGTTCATGTCGGCATAATTTGTATTAAAATTTAATTACTAAATAAAATTGCGACGGTAAAAAAATCACTCTGATGAGGTTTCTAAAGCTTGGCCCTTTTAAAGACTTCATTTCAAACTTTTATATAAAATCTCGTATATGTTATGACCACTAGTCTATAATTGCTAGTCAACTGCACATATATACAAAAGAATAAAATTAAATCAAAATCGGATAACTTTTATCCCAATTTTTGTTTACGAGTTCGTTCTCTATCAAATAAAAATCATATATCCAAATTGATCAACAACTAGAACATATATTATATCTCGTAACAAAACCTACAATTCAATTAAAACCTTTTCGTTTTTGTAGTCAAATCATAAATGAAAAAGAATCAAAACGTTTGTCTAGTTTACTCAGCCTATCTTTAAAGGCTATCAGGTTGATTTAAAACGCCATCTCATTAAAAGTCCGCTTCACATAAAATGTCGCATCTATTTTTTTCAATTCAACGGTTTTCTTCCAAAATATAATATACTAACATCGTTTGTTGAGTAAATACATTTCACAAAAGAATTCAGCAACGGTTAAATTCATATTATGTGGAAGCCGCAAATATGTATAAAGTGTAGATTCTGAATACGGAGTTTGTTTAGGAGAATTTAATTGATTTCATACCATTTTTGGGCTCCTACCTAACCTATAATTTAAAGCAACAACGGAGCCATTATGATGTTCAGATTTTATTTTTTTTGTATGAGTGTAATAACGGAACGGATAACTTGCCTGAAGTTATGTATCTTCTGCTCAAAAGTTAGGTAAGTTCTTCCGGAGTAGTACTGCCACCAAACCTGGCAGTCCGCCGCTAAGCAGTAATGCACTCGCTCTACTGTATTCCAGTGGAAGGATGTGGGTGCCGGTGACATAAAAGGCACTTCAGTTGTTACATCCTCGTCTCGGGTGACCGTACCCACGTCAAATTCAGCGCTACGGAGCGCTAAAAATGACGATAGTCACTGTTTCAATTTATAGGTATATTTGTAAGACAAAACATATTTTTAAATGGGAAAATAAAACCGTAAATAAGATTTGGACTCGCCCACTGAGAGTGCCGTAATCATCATTGTACACAACATAAATTATATTGTAATTTATTTAAAAGTAAAATTGTAATTTATTATGAGAAATACCTTAAATCGAAATTTTTATAAATCGTAATTTTGATTGTTCTGATAGATAAGTATTCGAAAAATGTAAAAAATAAAAAGATTGGTTCTAATTCACGCTAAAACTAATGAAAAAATTTAACTGGATTTTTTTGATTAATATATAATGTAGATTCTGTTGTTCTAAACTGGAAAGTAATTGGAGAGCTCTTCAACAATTATGATTTAAAAATCGAATAATCCGAGTATAATTAATTTTCTTCCCAAATTGTTTGTCATTGGGGTTAAAAAATTCCATGAAATACTACTTGCCTGAAAATTTTACTAGTATCCAATAAAAAATTGTCATCCGAATCATTACAAACCTGGCGAAGATATCGCGTAACAAACATTAAACATTTGTTTAATGGCAAACTGGGAACCTCCAAGTCCGTCAATAAAAGTATTTTTACTCAATATGAAATTGAAGGAGGAGGATAATGCGTAGTTTTCGTAAACCTGAGACTAACAGAATCGGCACCTACTTACAAATTACATATTATCCCGATACCAAGGAAGCAAAGCCGCGGACAGAAACAAACATTTCCAATAATTGCCAATCAAATGCCCTACAAAAGCGATTGTTCAACAAAAAAGCCATTAATACTAAAAAGAAATATTTTAGTAAAACGGAATACCGGATAGTAATGTTTTGAAACGAGGGTACGATAGTAATTAAAAACTCGTTAAAGCCCAGTCGAGTAAGAGATTTTAATGCTACGGTATTTTAATAAAAGTGTCCTGGCAGGTTGGAAATGATGGTGAAATTTAAATGTTTTCCTTTCAAATAGGTTTATAAATGACGTGTCTACATATAATTATAGATACTGGCAACCGGCGTCATTAATTAGCATTAATATTATATTGTTAGTAACCTGTTTGATCCCATCACAGGATAAAGGCCTCCTTTCCTTTCCCCACTTCCCACGGTCAAGTGCTACCATGAACCATTCTACTTAATATGAGATTATTCCATCTCTTCATTATATCGTCTTCTGTTCAAAGGATTCCAATCGGTAGTGGATTTCGCCCACAACTCCTCCGATATGCGGCATACGTGTTAGGCCCAGTCACACATTACCTATTATATTATATATCTTAATTATACAATAAACAATACATTTAATAAACTAGCTCAAATTCAAACTCATTTAATCTTCTAGGTCTCAAGTATCGTTTGAATTTGAAAAAACGTCAAATTTTACACACACAAATAAACATATTGGTGCGCATATAACGTCAGTTTTTCCCGCATTTGAAAATTTCGGAGAATTTTTTTGGAATTTATTATTTTCACAAAAACCTAATTTGGTATGAATATTTTATCCACTCGTTCAAAGCGCGCTTACCAACGAACAGAATTTGATTTTTATTTTCATAGAGCAATCATCAACACATGACTGATTTAAAAATCGAAAGTTATTTAGGTCGTAGGAAGAATGGCAAACACCACACAGATAATGATAATAAAACATTATTTTCTCACAACACAATGGGTTTCTGCAATATCTTATTCCTCGGCTTGATTTCAACAAATTTACCATATAAATTCTGCTGCCCTTGAAAACAAAATTTTAGACTGAAACAATGCTGCCTACCTCATATAATTATGACTATCTGATATTTTTTCACAATGACATGATATAAATTTGCATAATCGAGATCTATGATGCGTGAACTAGAAGGCTAAATTTTCTCACGAATAAACTATTCCGTCATCCCTCATTTTTGTCTAAGGGGTTTCTATCACTCAAAAGGTAATAAGTAAATTATCCGTTGGCATTGCAGCTCACTACGACTCAAAGTTATATCCTATCTTATACAGGACATCTGGACAATCCAGGGGTCTAGTTGCTCACGTCCATAGGTGAGGTCACCCTTTGAATTACTACTCGTACTCCTATATTTCGGTCGGGGAAAACTTAGTTGCATTGCTGTTGTTACAAGCGCAGGTGGACCTGCTCATCCTGTCATTTTTGTTACATAAAAAGTGAGGACCGATAGCCACATCATTTGGACCCTTCGAATTACGAACTAAAAGTTAAGCCTTTAATACGAAACATTCGTACAAGTTCTTGAATATCCTTTGGTATTTTCATGCGTAAAAAATCGGTGCCTGAATATACATTTTTGGCAACAACCATGTTACCTTGAAGCTATCTTTGAAGATATCCGCTGCCCGCTCAGATTAAATTTATTGCCCAGAATTGTGTTTCGCTTTCACGTGATTGTATGAGGGCATGCTAGTTTAGAACTACTTTCATTCCAAATGTGACTATTTTAAATCTAGACGTGAAGCAATGCGAGGTAGTTTTACAACACTGTGGCGGGAAATATAGACGACATCAGAATGTTTTAGAACCACTAACTTCAAGGACATGGTGACATTTGAAAGTCATAGCCCATTCACTCTCATTTGTCGAGAGCAGGCCGGTGCTAGCAGTCTCATGTTGACTGATCAAATTATGAGATATCGAATACTTCTTTACGTAGTTAGTCTCCCACAGAGTACGCTTACAAAAGCGCGTACCCAAATAAATGAAATATATGCGATGTTAGCTCAGTTGTTAGTGACGTCGACTTACAATCGTGGATTCGAATCCGACATTGAGCTTGTGAATGAAAATATAGTAAGAAAATCATAGTGTGATTAAAGAGTATCTACAAGGCTAGCCAGCTACCACATCAGAATCTTCCAGAATCTGACGTTACGTCTACCAGATCTCAATTACCAGATAGGATTTACACAAGCGTCAATAATAAAACGTGATCTCGTAAGTAGGTATATACTACTCGTATACTTTATTTTGAAGTAGATTACGGTTCACCTTTCAGGTCTTTTGATGGAATGTTATCATCGTCACCCATCAAGATCTTCAACACCAGAGGCAATTCTTATGCGCTGCCTACTTCTCATATTAGATTAAACCAGCATTTAAAGGACTCCATTTAAAAGCTCTGAGGAAAACCGCAGAGGGAAGTTAATTCCACAGCTAGTTGCGGAAAACCAGTCATCCAACCAGCAACCAACGTGGGGATGGAATCTGGTTTTGGTTGCATTCCAAGTATTTTTAAGCTTTTAAAGTAAATAATGCTATATTTATCTATTTATTCCAGTTCAGTTTATTCCAGCTTTTAAAGTAAATAATGCTATATTTATTTATTTAATTATTTATTATTTCATGGGACGAACAGACAGTCCACCTGATGTTAAGTGGTTACCGCAGCCCATATACAACAAAAATACTACTCAGGTTTTCCCCTACTAAAATGTAAGAAGATCCAAATTGCATCGCGTTGCACCCTTCACTCTGATACGGGGTTGTTACGCCTAAAGCGCCTGTAATTTCACCGGCGCCTACATCCAGCACCAGCCAAAATACAGCACCGCGACTGCAATACTGCTTGACGGCAGATTAATAGGTATGGAGGCAGTACTTCGCCGGACGAACTTGGCTCTAGTTAAACTGCTACTTGATTTGACTTTCTGGAAGGCTCACATAAGAATTAGTTCCTAATCTAGGCAAAGTGAAAGGATTTCCGTTAAATAAGTGTGTTTTTGGGGGGACCAGTTGCTCGCGTCCGTAGGTATGTTCCCTTTGACTTCCTACACGTACCCCCTGGTTGGTGCTAAAGGAGCAACCAAAAGTAGCAGTAGAACTTGTGCTAAGTTCCTCCGGGGAGGTACTGCCATCACACCTGGAATCTGCTGCCAAGCAGTAGTGCTCGCATTACTGTTGTCATGGGCAGGGGTCGCCACTTACCACCAGTTGGGCCCTCGGCTCGTACCGTCAAAAATATATAAAAAAAAAAGTGTTTAGAGAAAAAAGAAATGATCAAAAACAAAAACCTGCCACCAACTCATACGTTTTCAACATTAATTGAGTTATAACAAGTTTTCACGGATGTTCTAGACAGGTTTTAGACTTTCTCTGCTTTATATTATGTTTGAGACTAGTTCCTTTGTACACTTTTCAACGAAATAACTGTGTGTTTCCGAGTAACACACTTTAATGTCTTTCTCGGAAACACACAGCTGTCTTACAAATATCATTTTATTTTGACGTATGACGGGGTTGCGTTGATGCAAGTTTTCTGATGCTAAATGAACATTCTATAAAGGCGCTACACAAACACTAGATTGGGAACTTTTTTGTGGCAAGTGGCGAGCCCCGCCCATGACAACAGAAATGCGACTCAGTATAAGATTTGGATCTTACACTGAGTTGCATTCATCCTGTTGCGCCCATCACCCGAGACGGGGATGATACGCTTCATGCGTATGTGATTTCACCGGCACCCACACCCTTCCACCGGAACACAGTAATGCTAGCACTACTGGTTGGCGGCAGATTCCAGGTGTGGTGGCAGTACCTCTCCGGACGAACCTGACACAAGTTCTACAGCTACTTTAGCACCACCCAGGGGGCACGTGTAGGGAAACAAAGGGTACACACTTCGGACGCGAGCAGCTGAACCCCCCAAAACTGTTTCTTAAGTGAGTCTACCATAAAGTCAAAGTTAAATGCCTCAAATCCCAAGCTTCGGACCAGAACTTGGTCCACTAACACCATATAATATTAATAGTTTATGTCGGGACGCGAACGTAATCCTCAACAAGATGATCCGTCAATAGATAAAGAACCGAAAATATGATCCAAATTAAAAAAATAATTGAGCATCGGGCATGGTCCGCTGAAATTAGGTGCATGCACACAATTTGCCTTCAATCATAATCGGACTACAAACACGCCTAAAACAATATAGGGACAAATATTGTTTAGCGTAGTTATATAGATTTATTATATCTATATCGGACAACGAACAGCTGTTTGGACATTTTCGTCTGTAGCTGTACTTAGGTCAGATTTTGAGAAAAATAAAACTATATCAATTACGCCCGCATAATGAAAGTTACGTACCACATAGTATGAAAAAATATATTTTCATCCGGCTACCAACCAATCATCCAAACGAAACAATTCATCTAAAAAAAATATTAGCATGGTTTTCTTTATCTCAATCTTTGATAAAAATACATAGAAAGACAATTTAAACTCTATCAGTAAATAGCAAAGCTTCGAACAAAATAGCCTAGACGGGGGATAATCTTAGATATTCTCAAAGGCGAGTCTAGTTTGTTTTCGTAAAAGAAATACGATTTTTTATCGGTCAATTTAACAAAGGATATATACGTGACCTTCTGGAATAAAACATTATTTGAGAATACATTTCTTATGTCTTATCCAAAACGTATTCGAAGCAAAAAGAGGTTACGGCGAATGATATATCACTAGATTTTTATCTAATTAATTTATGATTTAAACTATTTTGTAAGAACATGGGTACAAATAGTTTAAAATATAGAGACTTTACAAAAAAATCATCGATTTTTAAACTGAAAGTAACGGAACGAGATATAGTCCCACCTGGTGGTAAGTGGTTACCCCCATGACAATAGCAATTCTACTCGGAATAAGACTTGAATCTTAGACCAAGTTGTATTAATTCTGCTGCGTCCATCACCCGAGACAGAGATGTAACATCTCACGGGCATGTGTTTTCCACCGGAACACAGTAATGTGCGCACTACTGCGGCAGATTACCAGGTGTGGAGGCACTACTTTTCCGGATGAACTTTCTCGAACAAGTTCTACTGGTACTTTTAGTTGCTCCTTTGGCTCACCCAGATTCTTTCTCAGCTACGGACGTGAGCAACTGAACCCCCAAGTAAGACACTTCAAAATTTATACGCCGAAGTTAACATATTCGTGAGTATCGTGTCTTAGAAGCTCCGTAGGCTTATTATATAGTTTGATATATCTGTGTAGGTACCTACAAAATACAGTTTTTTTTTAAATTTAGCTTACTTTATTTGTTAAGATTTTGTGAGTTTATATCCGTCTTTTATATGTTTTTACTCTGACACGAGGACGTACAGTCTCATGCGCAAAAGTTTTGTATTCGATTGGATGTATTTATATTTAAATCAATATAAGAAAGTTTGTTTGGAAGAGATCGTTTTAAGCGATAAGACCGCCCATTGTAACTCCTTTTTTTATTTTGAGTGTTTTTTTATTTTTGTTTTGTTTCTACCGACTGTGTATAAAGGGTATTAATTAATTAATTAGTTCAGTAATTCCCTTTTCATTTCACACAGCGCTATCTTATTGTGGGAACTATATAACGGATAGAATACTTTTATAGTACTTTTGTTGTAAATACTTAAATTTTTCAAATATTGACACTTAGACACAAAACAAACATTTATGTTTGTCACACAAATATTTGTCCTCGGTGGGAATCGAACTCACGACCCAGCGCAGAACTCAGAGCTACCGACTGAGCTAAGCGGCCAGTAAACTGAGACCAGTTTATAATATAATCTCTACCTCCAAAA
Organism: Aplocera efformata; assembly: GCA_921293045.1. Lineage (NCBI taxonomy): Eukaryota > Metazoa > Arthropoda > Insecta > Lepidoptera > Geometridae > Aplocera > Aplocera efformata. Next base: position 4,732,147 of record OV121061.1, read on the forward strand.
TGAAATCTGTTTTGAAATAAGCCCATTGCATAATGAGCTTTTCAACGCGTTCTTAACGTACTCTCTCGCACTTTAATGGGAAGTGTTGATAAAACAGTCGAAACGGAATTCAAATTAAAGTACTGTGTCAGGTTTTAATGTTCCCACTGAGCTACTCATGACGATTGAGAGTGAATGGGCGTGGATCTACTGCTGGGGATTAATCTGGATTAGTAAACGACAGGTGCCGAATTAGTAGTTTTGGAGTAATTCAGTTTCCGCAATATTTTATTTTCTTACAGCGAGAATTCCACTTACATTTTACTAGCGAAAACCTTACGCGAAAGTACACAGTTTATTCGACCCAGCGACCTTCGTATTGAAAGTCGGCAAAACACCTTTGGCCAGCACACTCTCTAGGTTTTTTATAATTTAAAAATATTATTGTATTATGGTGTCATAGTAATATTTTTTTTTCTGCTGAACATATTTAATTTACTTATATTTCATTAGTTTAGTTTTATTACAAATTCAAAAAAAGACGACTTAGAAGAATTTTATATATTTTTTTAATAATTAAAAATATCTTATTTATTAAATCGTAAAAATGTATATTATCTTAAACTTAAACTCACCTAAAAATCCAAAAGAATCATGAGTAATCTCTCCAATTTAAATTCCAACTAAAGTTGTAAACTCACTTCACTCCACAATAAAAACATTCGAACAATCACAATCAATTCGTCTGAAAATCACTCACGGATATAAAAATTACGACACGATTTCCCAATCCCGCGATCACTAGACACAAACACTTAGATGTCTACTCGCGACGATACCTTGCGATCAACTAACGCACAGAGCAGTGCCTGGGTGAGACTATGCATGTGTGAGTGCAATCCCTATCCCCACACTGTATTGTGACTTCCCGCCTATGTGTGTGTAACGTCTGGAACGTTTCAGCGTCTATGTAAGTGAAATTTCGGTACGGATGTTTGCCTGTGTGCGTAACCGATCACCTAAACGTTTGGTAGTGTGAGTGGCCGGTACAACCGGGAGAAAAATTCGCGCATGCCCAGAAAAATCAGCATATATATTTGGCGCTTTAAATACTGATGTGTGAGATTATAAATCCATTTTATTTGTGTAAGTTACAAAGAGGGTAATTTATGCGAATGAGGTTTTCATTTGATCAGCATTTACACTTTATGAATGTTCTTTGACACGAATGCGGAAAATTATAATATTTGCCGCCTATTTGACTTGTCAGTTTTGACATTGGTATTAAACGTAGAATAATTTACTGTGGATATTTCTAATTCATTCATCATTTATTTAAATATTTATTTATTTATTTAGGACTCCCAACACAAGATACACTGAACATGCAACTTAAAATAATAAAAGGTCTTAAATAATAGTGGTCCCGCAATTATAGGGCGTCACAGCGTGTTAATAGAGACAACCAGACAACATTTAAAAAAAAAGCACAAAATATAAGAAATTTATCATGTATCATGTACAGTAATAGTAGGCAATAGTGCAGTCAGACTTCCATTAGATCGTATTTAGCGGTAATTAATTCAGGTTATAATGAAGAGGTTAATTGCGGTTCATTATATTAATATAGTATTGGTTATTGATACGCGTTTTTAAAATTGGCTTTTTCCTCACTGCTCGTTTGGTCGAATTTTCGCCACAGTAGGTCGTGGGTTTGATTCAGAGATTTATTTACAAATAAGTAAAATTTACCTGACATAATATGGAATGGAAATATCAAGCAGTGCCATCTGGTCCTATAATAATCAAATTTTGTACTATGGGAATCAACTTACTGATAGAATACATGTAAAGTAATACTAGCTGCACCCCGCGGGTTTCCCACGGTTACATACGTGATAAAATAGCCTGTGTATTAGTTATGAGCTACGTTTATACCAAATTTAATCCAAACCTGTACATCTAAGCATGTAGAAGTAACTAACATACATACCGACAAACATTTTTATTTAAGATTATATTTTTCGCATTAATTAATATTTTTGTTATGCAAATATATCATACTTTTTATCACCCATAAACAGAATAAGCATCTATATTCGTCGCACTAGTCTTTGGCTTAGAATTTTCTAACGTTTAAACAGTAGTAATTTGCTGCCTTAAATATTTAAAGTTGCGTATAAAACTTTCCGGGAATCCCCTGTATATTTTCCCATAAATTGTCTTTGCTTTCTGAATTCATCATATTTATTCTGTCTGAACCACGAATCGTCTGCATCAACGCTACGGATTCCGTAGAGCATAGCGGGCATGTTGTAGCGGGTGCTACAATTATCTCGCGATATAAGATTACTAAGATTTCTTAGAATTGTTATTATTGGGTGTGTGAATATGACTCCGCCCTTTCTCAACAGATGTCGTTTTTAGTATTGTTTACGTGTACTAATAAATGACCATACTTGTATTCGATAGTACTGAATGTCAGCTATCTAACGCATTTTATGATATTTGGTTGAAGTGTAAGCAACAATTGTTTTCACCTTTTCGAAAATGTCGGTTTTTATTCCAAATAAACGTCATTTGCGGGAAGTGTTATTACATTATTTTATTGCGAAGAAAACTGCAGCGGAAACTTATCGTTTGCTTGTGGAGATTTATGGTGAGCATGCTCCGTCTAATACGACTTGCAAGGAATGGTTTCGACGATTTCAAAATAACGATTTTAGTACTGAGGATAAAGAACATGGAAAACCACCAAAAAAATTTGAAGATGCTGAATTGGAAGCATTATTGGCGGAAGATTCTTGCCAAACTCAATCAGAATTAGCTGCAGCATTAAATGTTGATCGTTCAACTGTTGCAAAGCGTTTACAAATGATGGGAATGATTCAAAAAGCCGGTGACTGGGTTCCACATGATTTAAAAGAAAGAGACATGGAACGTCGGAAAACCATTTGTGAAATGCTGCTTCAAAGACAGCAAAGAAAAGGATTTTTGCATCGGATAGTCACAGGAGACGAAAAATGGATACACTACGAAAATCCTAAACGCAAAAAAGCTTGGGTGAAACCAGGCGAACCAGGCCCATCACAGCCAAAAATAAATATTCACTGTGCCAAGGTCATGCTCTGTATTTGGTGGGATCAGAAAGGTATTGTATATTATGAGTTGCTCAAACCCTCTGAAACTATTAATGGAGAAGTTTACCGACGACAACTAATGCGTTTGAAGCGAGCCATAGAAGAAAAACGACCAGAATGGGTGAATAGACATAACAAATTAGTTCTTCAGCATGACAATGCCAAACCGCATACCGCAGAAGTCGTAAAAAGATATTTAGAGGGACAGGACTGGGAAGTGTTACCCCACCCGCCATATTCACCAGACATAGCTCCTTCGGATTACCACCTATTCCGGACGATGCAGACAGACCTTACTGGAGAAAAGTTTACTTCATGTGAAAGTATCAAAATTTGGATTGACAACTGGATAAGCTCAAAAGACCAGGACTTCTTCCAGCAAGGAATACGAAAACTACCTGAACGATGGGCGAAGGTTGTAGCTGCAGATGGAGCATACTTTCAATAATTTTTTTTTTAATTTTGTAAGCGAACAAATGTGTTTTATTATAATAACGTGAAAGTCAAATTCCAACATTAATTAGATATTATTGAGGCTGAAACAACAAACAATTTTTAGTTTGATTTCTTGTGGTATGCGTCGTGTTCGTAGTATTTTTTAGTTTATTACAATGTTTTATCCAAACTTGCGCATCTACGATGATAAATCTACGATCTTTTTTCTTAAAGCGTAGGCAGAGTTACAAAACTGCGGGTTCCACTATCGCAGGATAATAAATGGCCAGATAGCTCAGTTGGTAGTAGCTCTGACTGACGATGTACTTGTACGTATGTCCAAGGTTCGATTCCCGCTCAGGACAGAAAATTGTATGATCAACATAGATTTTTTTTTTTATATTAATAAGTGACGGAACGAGCTGAGGGCCCATAGTATAACTTGTAGTATGGGAATAGTACAAGTTATGCTTAGTATCGGGCTAGATGACGTTGTTTATAATATCCACGAACATTTTATTGGGTGTGTGAATATGACTCCGCCCCTTTTTGTCAAAATAAAACACATTTGTTCGCTTACAAAATTAAAAAAAAAATTATTGAAAGTATGCTCCATCTGCAGCTACAACCTTCGCCCATCGTTCAGGTAGTTTTCGTATTCCTTGCTGGAAGAAGTCCTGGTCTTTTGAGCTTATCCAGTTGTCAATCCAAATTTTGATACTTTCACATGAAGTAAACTTTTCTCCAGTAAGGTCTGTCTGCATCGTCCGGAATAGGTGGTAATCCGAAGGAGCTATGTCTGGTGAATATGGCGGGTGGGGTAACACTTCCCAGTCCTGTCCCTCTAAATATCTTTTTACGACTTCTGCGGTATGCGGTTTGGCATTGTCATGCTGAAGAACTAATTTGTTATGTCTATTCACCCATTCTGGTCGTTTTTCTTCTATGGCTCGCTTCAAACGCATTAGTTGTCGTCGGTAAACTTCTCCATTAATAGTTTCAGAGGGTTTGAGCAACTCATAATATACAATACCTTTCTGATCCCACCAAATACAGAGCATGACCTTGGCACAGTGAATATTTATTTTTGGCTGTGATGGGCCTGGTTCGCCTGGTTTCACCCAAGCTTTTTTGCGTTTAGGATTTTCGTAGTGTATCCATTTTTCGTCTCCTGTGACTATCCGATGCAAAAATCCTTTTCTTTGCTGTCTTTGAAGCAGCATTTCACAAATGGTTTTCCGACGTTCCATGTCTCTTTCTTTTAAATCATGTGGAACCCAGTCACCGGCTTTTTGAATCATTCCCATCATTTGTAAACGCTTTGCAACAGTTGAACGATCAACATTTAATGCTGCAGCTAATTCTGATTGAGTTTGGCAAGAATCTTCCGCCAATAATGCTTCCAATTCAGCATCTTCAAATTTTTTTGGTGGTTTTCCATGTTCTTTATCCTCAGTACTAAAATCGTTATTTTGAAATCGTCGAAACCATTCCTTGCAAGTTGTATTAGACGGAGCATGCTCACCATAAATCTCCACAAGCAAACGATAAGTTTCCGCTGCAGTTTTCTTCGCAATAAAATAATGTAATAACACTTCCCGCAAATGACGTTTATTTGGAATAAAAACCGACATTTTCGAAAAGGTGAAAACAATTGTTGCTTACACTTCAACCAAATATCATAAAATGCGTTAGATAGCTGACATTCAGTACTATCGAATACAAGTATGGTCATTTATTAGTACACGTAAACAATACTAAAAATGACATCTGTTGAGAAAGGGCGGAGTCATATTCACACACCCAATATTTATTATATATTTATTTATATAATAATATTTTTTTTTTTAGAAAATAATAATTGTTTTCGATATAACGTCACGCATCAAAACGGATATCAGATTTCGCGGAACAATCTAGAAATATTTATCCTTCTATACAAATGAAAGATTACGACGTGGAACTGGGTTGTCAATAAAAAAAACCATTTAACATTAATGCGTTTGTAATAGACATTGAGCCAGATCCATGCCAAACCCAAAGTTATATTCCAAGAAAAAAAAAATCTATGGAAAACTTCATCTGTGGTCTAAAGACAAGGTTTTTGCGATTTTATAAATACCTTCGACTTTTAAAACGTACTTTAAAAACTATGTTTTTCTTATGAAATTGTAATTTTATACAATGAAAAATGTTTTTTTCCTCATAAAAGGACGGATAGGGTTTGAAAAAGCGTAATTGTTTATACTAAACGTAATTTTGACGTTATATACAATAGAAAATTGACGTTTCCAAGTATTTTTTACAAATTCAACGGAATCAAAGAATTTTGTTGTTGATTTTGAATGTGAAAGTGACGGGACACGCTCCAGTCCTGCTTGATGTTAAATGGTTAATAACGCCCAAAACTACAGCTGCAGATTCTCCCATTATGAAGTATAAGAAGACCCAATTGTCCTCTACTTCTTTAACACCGTTGGTAGTCGATTGTTTATGAGTGATTCCAGTAGTTTCTGAATGAACTTGTATTTGAACATGTTTTACGGTTACAGATTACTCCAAAGAAGCATTACATCCCCATCGTGAAGGTCGCAATGCCATGCAATTTGGATCTTTTAAACTCCATAAGTGGACCTGAGTAATATTGTTCTTACCTGATTTTTAGTTGTACTGTTGTACCACTTAATGTCAGATCATTTGATTCAGATACTTTAATTGAATAAGAAAAAGTTTTTGTTTTTAATAGCTATAAAGTAGGGTATCCTAAGTAGCTGACCTGGTCCCTAGGGAGGTTGCGACATGCCACGTGTCCTAGTGTGTCGCAAACGCATAGAATATGCATAATTTGAACCTTGATATTTGAAATTAAATAACACAATTTTATTATGCCCTGATAGTGAAGCAAACAATCGCTTACACGCTTATACGCCTGCACTTCAATTATCTTTGTTCATCCAAAACTTATCCAAAAACAAAAAAACAAACTTCATGCTCATCCCACAAATGTTTACCACGGCCAACGATTGAATAAGAAATATTTGCTTCGAAGTTATTAACTTACTAAAGAAGCCATCAAAAAGGGTATCTTTTCTTCTTTCCTTTAACTTAATCCTATTTTTAATGTAGGCAACATCGACTCAAATATGAGAGGCACTCAATCCCCGTTATTGTGTCACATGAGTGCCACCGATTATATTTTAAATCTCATACAATACATTCTCAATACATTTGTATGAGAGTTTTAAAAACTGCACTTTTCGCGATCTGCACTCGTATTTCACATGACTTATTGTCTAGAAAACGTTCAATATTTCAGCATTTTCAATAGAATTTTCAAGCATTTTTAAAAGAGTCATAAATGATTTTCGTATTATGTAGGTCATTCCATAGCTTGGTGGCCCTGCCTTTCTAGCGAAGGGATCCATGTTCGATATACGGCCGCGGCAAAATTGTTGAGTTGAGTATGAGTAAGCGTTTGGTTGCCTTTACTTGGTTGTAAAGTAATAATTAGATACATCAAATTTTTACCGTTATAATTTATATAATTTTATAATTAAATCATTAAACGTTTGGCTATCATTCGCACGCACTTTGAAACAGAAAAGCATATAACGACCACTATATTGATTAAGTTAATTCGGAAGACTGGACTGGCAACATTTTAAATTGATGACAAAACAAACCCTTCTTTGAAATTGAAATTGCATTATCCATGGGGAGTCCCCTTCTTGCATTATCGTTATCTGGAAGTGAAAGGCTGTCTTCTGCAATTCGCAGCTATACGAGCAACCGACTGGGTACACGCATTCTAAATCTACTACTAACTTGTTACTCGCTCCCTCACCCTCTGAGTCCCACCTGCCACCGGTGGTGCAATTGGAACAACCGAAAGTAGTAGTAGAATTTTTACGTTTATTCCTAGAAGCTACAAGATCTGGTAATTTATATTCAAGCAGTGACGCGCTCACGTTGCTGTATCCCGGTGGGAGGGTGCGGGTGTCGGTGAGATTATAGGTGCACGAGACGTTACATCCCTTATTCTAAGTCCCGTATGCAGATTCCCCTTCGTCAACAAAAAAAAAAAAAAAAAAAAAATAATCAGATTCTTTGTCCAATAACAACAGCACCACAATTTATGAAAATTATATTTGTTTTTTTATTAACAAAAAAAATAAACGTATTTTTTTTTTAGGTTTATAATATTACAGTATATAATATTATAGACGGCTCCGTGGCTTAGTTGGTAGTAGCCCTGCCTTCGAAGCGAGGGGTCCCGGGTTCAATTCCCGGCCGGGGCACACTTTGTGTGGTGAGCATGAAGTTTGTTCTCGGGTCTTGGGTGTTTGTCTTGTGTTTCTGTGTTCGTCCATGCCATCTGCGATACAGGGAATCCTAGTGCAGAGGTATGAGTGTGTTATCGTTTAAACAAAAATAGTATTAATCTGAGAAAATGTACACATTGATTTCCTTGAGCTCCTAAACTAAGAATAACTTGTATTCGAAGATCCTCTTAGAGTTCAGTCAGCCAAAAAGTATACATAAGTACTTAAGTATTAATAAGTATATACGTACAGATACACAAAATGTCAGATATTCAATAACCCTTACCATGGTTGCAAGGGTTTAATGCCAAGTGGAACAAAAAAAAAATGGTTGATGGACGTAATATATATTTTTTTATTACTTCTATGGGCTTGCGACAGTTCCTCATCTTGCTTTATGAAATGCAAGGATGACGTGATTTTGAAAATTTGTGATACTCGCCGATTAACTAAATACTGCACGGACCGGACCGGTATGTCTGTATCCAGGCTTAGGAAATCTCTGCGATTCCTAGAGAAATATATTCTTACATCTGGATGAATTATCGTTCAAAAATTTTACTTACGCTTTGTGAATAATTTTAATAGATTTTTGTATTTAACAAACATATTATATATTATACATTGATTCACAATAACCTAGCCCCAAACTAAACATAGTTTTTAGTATGGGATCCAGATTTTTACTATTTATTCACATTTACTAAACAAACATTGAAGTTAATTACACAAATATTTTTCCTGGAACGTAATCGAACCCACGGCCGTCGGTAGCACTATAGCATAAACAACAGAGCTTGTTACCACCGTAGGGCCTATTAAAAACGAAAGTGTTTGTAGTACTGAAATGCCGTATTTAATAATGATATTAAGGTCATTTGTATGTTAGTATGTATTTTTATTATTGTTTCGCGAAAAATTATTCAAATATGGACTGACATGGATAGTTTTACTTCGACTTTTTATTTACACATGTAAATTAAAAAAAATAAAATCATCATAAACTTAGAGCCTACTTATATAAAACAAAAATGTAAAAATTAAAACAGAAAATTTTGATCGTGGGGTAGGGTGCCAAGAACACTGGCTGCATTCCCGCGTTGGACAGCCAAAGATAATCTTTGGGCGAGGAACGAGCCAGCCTTCTTGTCCCCAGTGGCCTCACATAAAAGAGTTTAATTTTTTTTAATAAATGATTTTGTAGTCGATCCCCATGGTCCCATAGTCTCAAAACCAAGCGGCGTAAATATGTAATCACCTGAAAGTATTTCATATTTGCGTCGCTTGATTTTTTCAGCAGCCTCCGCAGCAGCCCCAGCCTTGCTCTTGGTTCCGTTGAGATGAGAGTTATTATTCTATTCTACTTCTATTACCAAAAATAAGAGATATATATATATTGAAACCGATTTATTCTATTTTAAAATGAGTAAGTTACTTGTGCGAGCGTGGTGGCCCAGGGGCATAGACGCCGACTTTCAATCTGAAGGTCGCTGGTTCAAACCCACACGTGCACCAATGAGTTTTTTCACTTGAAAATTTATATGCGCAATACCACGTTCTCAAAATCAAATGGTGACGGAAAACATCGTGAGGAAACCGGCATGTCTTAGAACCAAAAATTCGAAGACATGTGACATCTACCAATCCGGATTGGGCTCCCGGCTTCACTCTGAATTATCGAGAGTAGGCCGGTGTCCCTGCAGTGGGAACATGAGAGGCTGATACGGAAGTTACTTGTTATTAACTATTTAAGAACATAACTGATATAAATAAAACCTTTTTTTAATTAACGTCATCAAAGTCCTCCTTAGCTCCTTATTAAATATTTTGTTTGAATTCAAACAGCGGGTATGTGCCCATTAAAAGTAATACGTGTAAATTACCGTATTTAAGGGTGATTACATCACGAAATTCAATATTCATGGTACCCGATTGATATCAGACCGACAATACTTCCAAATTACATGAAAATGACCCTAAACCCTAATCATGTGAAATTTATACTGGTACAATTACTGGTACCATATCTGTACGTGATCTTGGAAAATGGACCTTACCCCAACGTTTTTGAATGTTCAACTTTGCGTTGATCAGGATAGGGGTTGAAGATAATATTAATTGACTAAAGGAAACTAGGTACAGTTTGATGATCTAGAGAAATGTAAGCCATCCAGATAATTGACACTGGTGCCCACAGAGTTAATCAGGGAAGGCATGTTGCTTCTATCCTTAAGTGAGTATATTCTCTATTTACTCAGTCATGGCCCAAACCCATATCACGCCCAAACCAAGCTAAGTAACCTGCATCAAGCTGGTTGAATAAAACAAAACCATGGTCTGATATTTAGTTAAATCTACTACCTAGTTATGCGTGAACGTCTTACTATAATTATGTTGGCAACTGATCGCCATCACGCCAACCTGCGCCTTCATTTTGATACGAGAGATAGGAATATCAAAATTATGGATATGACTAACTGTAAAAAAAAAATATTATCTATGTACATTCATAATTATATTTATATCCCAGTGAAATATAACGCATGCCAATTCAGTGTAGATATTTGAGTCACTATGGGAAAATTATATGTCCAATTTGTAAAATAGTAATTTTAATTATTTGTATATTTGCATTATACTATACCAATAATATAAAAAAAGTTAGAGAAGTTACCACTTTTAATGATAGTCCATGTTATTTCCATGTCATCCTGTCCATTTGGTTGTGTAGAATAAAACACCTATTAGCGATAAGGCACATTGTTTGGTAAGCATGAAATTTGTTCTATATTAAGATTTATTGTTGCCACACAAAAATGGTAAGGACACAAAAAAAAACACAAAACATTGAATCTTAGGCCGAGTAAATCCATAAGTATGTATATTCAATGCATTCTTAGTGTATAACCTCATACAAATTAACGAATACTTTTTCTTTTTCAATGGCTGCCATTTTGACGTGTTAAATAAAACATGTTTTTACAACTTAGGTTCGAGTAATAAAAGTTTCTATTTTTCCCAACAACAAAAAAACAACGTTCCAAAAATCAATTAGAAAAATATGAGAAGCACTTAAACATTAATTTCAACGTCGTATTAAGTTATCTTCCTGACAAAGATACCTGTTTATTGGGTTGGACTAAAAAAGCCAAAAAAAAATACGAAATATCCGTAAAGATTAAAGGCATTCACTCAATTTCTTGGAGCCGATAAAAAGTGGCTTCGTTGGGATCCCAGGGGGTACCTGAAGTGAAACGAATGACAGGATTCTTTCACAGAGGTTTTAGGAGTTTCAATAGGCTTCGATTTTTACATGTAAAAGTTTATTTTATCTCGTAACCTACTTGGTAATATAGTTGCCTATGAACCGAGATGTCCCGCGTTTTTTGTTTAATTCCCAGCCGCTGAGTAAAATTACTATGTTCATTTGGTGGTAACCACTTAACATCAGCTAGACCTTCAGCTGACTTTCCTGTTCAGTTGCCTACTCTCTATAACTGAGGGTGAAAAGGTTATTCTGGAAATCCACCATGACGCCCGAATCCAATCGGTACTGATATCACTATACCTTCGATTTATTGAGATCATAACCTTGAGAATATGGAATCAACCAACTTTAACATCAGGAATATTATTGGTGTAGTTAAAGGATTATGCCGCAGTCGAGATGCAATCTCTCAGGAAAAGAAAAACGGAATTAAAAACTTTTTGCCGCATCCAATCTTTCCGGTTCTAAACTAACCGTACTTAGTTTTTCTAGCTCACTTCTATTTTATTACGGTACCCTAAGTTTCTACAAGGGAACAGGATGACTAAGTACTTTGAGAACTTGAGCCGCAACTGCCGCAAAGAGATTTGCCCACACTATATAAATAAAACATTATTCATGGACATTTCACACAGCGCCATTTATCCCAAAACTAAGCATGGGAACCCTTTTACTGATAAAATACTATTAGCAATACCTATTAGCACGTCGTGTCAACCTGAAGATGACTCGTGGAGAGACGAAACACGTGGCGATTTAAAGTGATGTGTATATTGCCTCTTTTCAGATCACCTTCTCTATGATCGACACAAAATATTTGTCCTAAACCAATACCTACAGCGAAAAGAAGAGTTACAACTAACGAAGCTGTGAGGTGAGGTGAGATGAGATATAAATACCTTAATAATGTGGATTATATGACCGGAAAAATATGTTGCAGCTAATTAAAGCTTTTTGTGTAAATGGTAAGGTTAGACCTAAAATAATTTTTTGGTATCCTTAGTAAAAATGTTATATCTCCTGATACAACATTTTTATCTGTAAATAAGCCTTATCATATTAGGGTGTATAGTCTAGTTCCTAATTGTAATAAATTTGCCACTTTTTGTCCCGAAAAAATGTACTGCTCCCGTAGAATGGCCAACCAAAGGGCGCAGCTAAAATTATATATGTCCTTGAATGGAAATTAAAAAAATATAATTATTACTATTATTTGGTGTCAACTACTAAATGTGTATTTTTTTTCGCTTGTTTATCATAAAGAAAATTGGAATTAAAATAGTGTTGCCGCATCTGATTTTTCTCGCGTCCGGCGCGGCATAGGCGCGTCCGCCATCGGAATAGGAATGTGTTGATTATTAACAAATAGGCCTGTATCGTGATTCGTTGGCAGGTATTGTACGTTCGTTCGAATGACGTCATAACCAGCTCAATATACTCACGTATTTTGGTTTCATAAGCCCGGGCAAATTATGACTACACTGATTCAAGCTCATAATGTTGGAAGTCCGCTTACTTTGTGGTTATACAAGACTGGATTTTTGGACCCATCAGCTCACCTGATGACACAAGTGACTCCAGTCCTCCCTTACCATCTGGTTTGGGAGGACCTGAGTGGCAACGTATTCCGACCGCCCTGAGACGGGGATGGTACGCCTCAGGTGCCTACTTCAGCAGCGCCCACACCCATCCACTGTTTCACTGCGAGTGCACACTGGTTGGCTGCGGGTTTCCAGATGTGTAGGCAGTACTTTTTCGAACGAACTTGGCACAAGTGCTACTTAATACTTACTGCCCTGAGGGTACTATTGCTACTTAGTACTCACTAATCTGAGGGTAGGTACCACCGCGAGCAACATGAACCCCTTTTTACGGCTTAAAAGGTAGAAATAATTCGTAGTATTACTCACTGAGTTTACCCTGGCCTTTGGACAGATTTATAAAAAAAGTAACGATAATATTCGTGATCACAAAAATACTTTCTTCGAATGAAAGAAGAATATTTCGCCTTGAGCTACATCTTTACAAATGTCTTACATATGTGGGATTCTTCAAATGAAAGTATTGGTCGATTGGCGATCAGTTGTCAGATTGTAGGTCAGTTGAATGCGAGCTCAGCGAAGGCGGACAATCTTATTATAATAAGTGCCTTGTTCCAATAAAAGACATGTGGAGATTTTTGTCATGACCTGCTGATATTGGGAAGCAAGTCATGAAATTAAATGGATTAATTGAGACAATGTGAACCAGAAAAATGGAGAATCTCAATTTGGCTGTATGTCTTATTTTTATGTATGTCCGTTATGCTATTTCTTTGCCGATTGGATGATTTGGAGATAGATAGATAATACTTAATTGTACACCAGATGATAAGGTTAACAAAAAATTTTTAACATAAAAACAGCACAAAGAGCGGTCTTACCGCTAGTAAGCGATTTCTTCCAGACAACCAAACGGACAGGTTAGCATGGAAATTATATGGGGTATTCAAGTGTACCTACTGACAAATGAGAAATTTCATAATTTAGATATTATAATAATATGATAAAATACTAACTGTAATCATAAATAACTTATTACATAACATACATTATAAATATATACAGAGGCCAATTCTCTAGACTTTCATAATAGGTACGTACTGGCTGTGGCTTCACCAGCATCATATAGGCGGTTCCGAGGTGTCTGGTTAGCATCTGTGGTGGCCCCGTTTAACGCTTAACGGTCCACCGCAACGACCAATAATATGACACTTTAATTACTATAGTTTAGCTGACTGTATTGTATTCGATTAGCAAAAAGTTTTTATACTAGCTAGAATTGTTATAATTCCCCACGGTGTTACCCGAAATTAAAAAGTTAACATTAGGATGGGGAAAAACTATCACTAAAATTTTTCGGGTAATAAGAAGTATATGTTAATCCATGGTATGTTATCTTCATAAATTTTATTGAAACCCTTTTAGCCGTTGAGACGTGAAGGAGTAACAAATATACCTTCATACCGACAAACTTTCGGATTTATAAATATTAGCATTATTATATCCGAAAGATATTATAAATATAATAAAATAATATTAGCATTATTATTAAGCTTAGGGGGTACATGTTACTCGAATCTGTTGGTGAGTTCTCTCAAAGTATCTACACGAGTTCTCCGGGTGGTGAAAAGGAGCAACCCAAAGTTGTATTAGGACTTGTGTAAAGGAATTCTACCCCCACACCTGGTACTCTGCCAAGCAATAGTGCACTCGGTTGCTGTGCTTCGGGAGAAGAGTTCCGATGCCAGTGAAATTAATAGCTCATAGAACGTGCAATACGATGCACGACGCGATGCAACTGGGGTCTTCTCATAAATCGGACCAAATTTGTTTTGCTGTAGTTTAAGTAAAACTATATTTCTATACAACTATGTAAGTGTGTTCGTTTTTCGTGCGAGTAGGTGGCCAAGCCTGGTACCAGATTTTTCAAATCTAAGGCCACTGACATAGCTTATTAAGTAGAACAGCCGGGACCTTCATCTAAACGTGCCCTTCGAAGCATGGAAGCGCTCAGTACAAGTGTAACTAAACGTACCTTAGTAATAACCGACCGGTAGAAGGCTATTTAATAATGATAATTAAAAATTTAATTTGCAGATTGTACATTATGAGTATACCTAAATATCTTTGTATTAGCTCCGAATAAATTGAATTGAAAACAAAACACATTTCCAAGAATTTCCGTTTCATTCAGCACTCTACTTGGTTCATTTATAAACGATAAGCTAATTAACTTCTGATTTTACTCCAAAATACGTTATGGTGTTATTTACGAAAGCGTTGCCGCAAACGCAAAATGAAAATTGGTTTAATAAAATCACGTCGAACTGGTGTTGAAATGTGCTTTCATAATTGGTTTTACTTGCATGACCCTATTACATGGAGATTATATTGAGTTTCAGATGTATTTTCAAAATATAATGTTTACCTACCTCTGATGATGAATATTTACTAATTTATTACCTTGACGTTTCAAAATTTATGTCTATGGTAGCGCCGCCATCAAACCTCATTGTACATTGTCATTGTCATTGTCATCGTCCTATGTCATTTTACAGATTGGAGCACCATCTATAATTCAGTATTTTCACGAGGTATTTTTTTTGTACAAAATTCTCAATTTGATATCGGCTCAAATAATTCTTGCGACTCGACACTGGCAAATTGTGGATAAGTTTACCACGGAGGCCATAAATAAAAGAAGAAGTACAATTCAGTATAAAATAGTTTTAAGGTATTATTATCCACCATTGCGCCGACCCCAAAGAAGGGGTCGAAACTCTTTGTTGGCTCGCCCTGGGCGAGTTTTAGTACAAATGTCTCGATCAGTAGGAGCGAGCCAAGCCGAGGTCCGTACTTAAGTGGTGCCCTTGGTTTGATATAATTAAAATTTAGTTTTTAAGTAAGTCAAGAGCCGTCTTCTCTCACCAAAAGACCGAGTTAAGTTATCAAGGCCATCTGCGAACAATAAAACAAAGACTATTATATGAAAAAGGTATTCTTTGTTCGCATTTTGTTGCAAATACAAGGGACTACGTTTTTTTTAATATAAAAATTTTAATGTACTTTTCAGCTTTCAGCTTTATAAATTTTAGAACTATCATAGTTTTAAGCATTTATTTTCGCAGTAGCGACGCGTTCAATGAGTATGAGTATGAGTCAACGAAGTGCGCGCCTCACCTCGCAAAGACGGTTTACCCGGGCGCATGACGCATGAAACTGCGTCGAAATATCGGGAGTCAACAAGACTCAGAAATCATGCAAATAACTTGGTAACAAAGATTTCTGTTATTGCACCTTTTACAAGAACATAGTAATGTTCTGCTTGGCTGGATTACCAAGTGTGGTAGCAGTACTCCGGATGAACCTGGCTGCTTTTGGTTGCTCCTTCAGCACCACCCAGGGGTACGTATAGGGAATGCGAGCTAATGCTCGCATTACTGTGTTCCAGTGGAAGGGTGTGGGTGCCGGTGAAATTATATGCGCATGAGACGTATCATCCCCTCTCATAGTTCGGTTGGGAAGAGGAACGGTCGTAATAAATTTATATAATATCATTATTGTGGCGACAAAATTTTCATGGAAAAAGCTTTCATAAACCGTGTCGCGCTGTCATGTAGCCAAACCCTTAATCCTGTGACGTCATGTATTAAACAACAATGTGCAAATCCCAATAGAATAATGCTTATTTATGCATCTAGTAAATCCAAACAAACTGCATACCTGCAAGTTTGTACGACTTCAATCAAAAGCATTAAACGAAATTCTCTGGAACTTAATTACGAGTTCCAAGTTTCAACGTGCATATTTGATATGGCTTAGGCACAGTTTGGATAAAGATTGTTGCAATGTTTCAAGTACTGACAATTTTATAATTAGCTTGTTTAAAAATCGAAGAACTGGCTTCAGTATTTTCATCGATTACTTTACGCCCTTTGGTGGAATTTGTTGATGAAATTTTACGAAAATGTAAAACTCCTTCCTCGGTGCATGGTAATGAGCTAATTAGCTTGAAAAGGCTGAACTGATTTTGACAAAACATATCTATAATCCAACGCTACAAAACCTGCTTTTAAATATAAAGAACCACACCCAGAGCTACGGTGCCAGACAGACACACAGAAAAGGTATAGATACACACATAGCAATCAAACCTATAACACCCTTCTTTTTGCGTCGGGAGTTAAATAAAAGTAAATTAAAAGGGTGCTAAAACTAGACTGTTTAATAATTGAATTATAAATACAAACTGATAAAAATAAGTACAGTAATCTCAAAACTTTTGTTTCAGTTTGTTTTATAACTGAAATAGAAATAGAAATAGTGAAATAGAAATATATAGTGTATTCTTTTGAGAGTGATGAAACTGTACAAAGATGTAGAAATACTATAGAGTCATTACTGTTGGAAACTTATCTATGCTGTGAATGAGTCAAACTTGAAACAGTTTGCTTATGGCACACATCGGTATTAAGATTAATAGCTCTGAAAGATTCAATAGCAGCTGTAATGAACTTTGCTTAAGTGTCTTTGTATATTGCGTATTTTGTATGTTAAGACATGTTTCGGTATCTTTTTAATTCCCGACGAAAAGGGGTGTTAAATTTTCTATTTTTGTGTCTGTCTGCGGTATCATACCTCCCAAACTAATGGACCAATTTTAATGTGGAAGTTAAGCAACTTTCGCCCCGGTCAGAAGTTGCATTAATGAGCATTTAGTGGCATTGGAACTAAGCCTTCCGTGCTTTGCACTTTAAGTTGTCGGTCCCGGCTATACTAGTGGTTAAGCTATGTCAAAACAGAGTTGGCCAAGTTAAAACAGAGTTGGCCATGTTAAAACAGAGTTGGCCATGTTAAAAAAAAAATTGGTCATGTTAAAACAAAGTTGGTAATGTTAAAACGGAGTTGGCCACTTACACAAAGAATTAAGTAATGTCCTGATAACTGTACAGGTAATACAGTTATTGCGTATTAAAACATTGTATAACCAGTTGCCCCATTAAATATTTTGATGGCTGACTGAAGTTAAAGTTTGAAATATTAATCCGATTCATTTCAGTATCAAAGGTCAGGGCAGAATTATCAAGGACAGGGCATTTGGCGTACGGAGATATTTGAAAAATTTTTAGAATTGCCTTGTGTTGTTACATGCTTTTCAAAGTGTTAATTAGTATTTTGGCCGACTTAAAGTAAATGACTTAATAACCCTTATTTTTCACCCTATTATTTTACAAAAGAACCATCTAAATCAGTATACACTGGGCAAAGAAAAAAGTCACAGAAAAGCAAAATACGTAATCTCGTTTACATGGATGACATATTTTGTCCAGTTATTTTAATTTGACAACCAAACTATTTAACCGATTTTTAAAAAGATTTTTTTAAATCGTTTCATCTGATCTTTGGAGATCTGAGGTAACAAACATTAAAAAAAATACAGCCCAATTGGTAATCTCAATCAATTGGTCTTGGGTGTTTGTATCACCTATTACACAGGGATTGCCGCGTGTAAGTGTTTTTAAGTTTAATATTTAACCAGACTGATGGATAAAAGAATAAATCATCCTGCTAAGTGGTTACTGCCCTTCATAAACAACAGCATTACGACTTAGATCCTACTACACATATATGTAAAAATACCCAAATCGCATCATGTTCCGTTCGTCACTTTAAGACGGAGATGCTATGTCTCATGCGTCTGTAATTTCACCGGCACCCGCAACTTAATGGTGACATTATTTCTAACAGACATTTTTTTTTATGTGAATGCATGACGGAACGTGTTGAGGGCCCACCTGATGGTAAGTGGTGACCCTCGCCCATGACAACAGTAATGCGCGCGACTCAGTATGAGATCACGAATCTTTACTGAGTCTCATTCAACCTGCTGCGTTCATCACCCGAGACGTCTCTTGCGCATGTGATTTCACCAGCAGCCACACCCTTCCACCGGAACACAGTAATGGTGGTTGGTAAGGATTTACTGCTTCTTTAGGTTGCTCCTTTTGCACCGCCCAGAGGAAGAAGACAGCAAACAGAGACTCCTAAAATTTAAACTTTCCAAAGGGAAGAGCTAAGAGTAGGTGACACGACTCACTACTCACTACGAATTGAAGATGAAGCTAAGATCCAGTGCTTCCAAGCTCTTAAAATTTTGCGAAAAATTATATAATATTTAAATAATTCGCTGATTTGTTAATGATGAAACTGTAATAGATGAACATAATTAGTACACCTCCGCTAACATTGTTGAGTTAATTAATTTAATTATCAGTACATTTATTATTATATTACCAGATATTACTTAAATAATCCTTTACCAAGAAGTAATCGAAGAAGTTATTAACCTAATAATCAGAAAGCCTTAGAAAATTTTAATAGGTTTACCTATCTATTATTTTCTTAAGTGGCCTTAACAAATAAATTTTCGTGGAAATTTTCCACAGCGTAATCTAGCCCCAGATTAAGTATATCTTGTACTTGATTAGAATACATATGGTACTTTATTTTGTAAATAATTACCAAAAATACATACTAGCTGTACCAGTAAATTCGTTCGCGATTGCCATTACTGATTCGCGAAGTCGTCGTATTAATGAAATCTGACAACGCATTTTGACTTTCATCCCCTGTCCCATGGGAACCTTGCTGAATTTCGGAATATAAAATTTCCAACCTACCAAGTTTGATTAGGTTCAATTCTGCTAATCACCTGAATCCATCAACTATTTAAGCATAATTTTTTTTTCCGTCAAGTCAATTTGAATTGAATTTTATATATTGTTATAATTACCTTTTATTTTCCTTCAAACATGCATTTTTGTTTTTATCAAAGAAAATACTGGAAAATGTGCCCGGAAAAGTGAAAATCATTAGGAAAAATTAAAGAGTATGGCATTTTTACAACTAAATACGTGCGCAGTATGTCGTTTGACACTGATTGTCAAATTACGAATCACACGATATTGTCTATCGGGTTACCTAGTTCGGCTCCATGTCTCAGTTGGTAGTTGACTTCGAAGCGAGGAGTCTCGGGTTCGATTCCCGGCTCTAGGGTCATGGGTGTTTATCTTGTGTTTGTCCGTGCAGGGTTATGAGCGTACAAAGGTTTTTTTATATTAAAGTATTATACAAGTTTTAGAATATTGTGATTATGGGCATGTAGACAAAGGATAAAACTTTCCTTTTGTGTCAACTATATCTGTAACCTTCAACTCGGTTTCAGTTATAAAACTCTAATCTAAACAGTACAAGGTCGAGTTTCGAGTGAACGTTGGTTTGCGAGAAAATATTGTCCTAAGATAATTTTCAGCCTTGTTTCGGATTTGAGAAATAGGTTTGGATATTCGAGTATTAAATATCGGTGAGACAAAGCGATTTGCTTACCCATAAATTTAACTTGGTTTGAAATGAATTTGGATTATATTACAGTAAAACAAGTTTGTTAAATAGAAAGAGCTTATAAACCCTAAGGTCAGAAACAGCTGCCTTATAAATTTAAATATAATTTAGCATAGTAAATTTTGTGATTATATTTTATTTAAAACGCTGTTTTGTAACTTTTAATTGGTCTAGATTCCTGAAGAATTCCTGATTCCTTTTTAAGCCTCTTTAAAAAGGAGGATCGAACTTTTTCAACAATAGAAATTATGTAAAGTTTGTACTCGCATTGCTGTATTCCGGTGGAAGGGTGTGGGTGCCGATGAAATCACTAGCGCATGAGACGTAACATCCCCATCTCGGGTGACGGGCGCAACGGGGTGCGACTTGGGTCTTCTCATACTTCAGTCGTCCTAAATTATATTGCTGTTGTTATTAGCGGAGATCTCCTTCTAATATCAAGTGGTTTTCCAGCTCGTTCCATCACTCTGTTTACATAAAAATAAAAATATCAAAAGAAGTGATATGAAAAAATTTCAAATGAATACTAAGGTTATCCCTTGACTATCAATCATAAAATTTGGTTTGATTTTTAATAATTCACTTATTTTACTTGTACTTTGATAGTAATGTATGCTCAGTATAGCTAATCGTTAGCTAAATGTTATTTCAGTAGCTTAATACAATAAATAACTAGTAATTTCGAAAGTATGAACCATTAATATAAATACAATTTCATTGAAGTCAATATCCTGGCAAAACATGGGTAGGTGCATCGCTGAAATCTTTTTACGACTCTAAATAATGTGAAGCCGTCAATTTTATTTTATGACCCCCAGGGGGCGCGGGTGTTTAGCAAAATGATTTAGCTTCATATACGGACGTTAAAATTATACTTTGCCGCTTTTATTAAGGTGCGTTTTGGTTAAGGGGAGTCCACGAGCTAATACACTTTCAAACTCATTTCTTCTTCGTCTTTTTAGCGATATAAAACTGTTATACCGTACCAGCCCCTAATGTTCCCACTGCAGGGACACCGGCCTACTCTCGATAATTGAGAGAGAATAGGCTCTGATCTACCACGGGAGCTCAATCTGGATTAGTAGATGTTACATGTCGTCGAATTTTTGTTTCTAAGACATGCCGGTTTCCGTCACCGTGTCGAGAACGTGGTATTGCGCAAATAAATGTTTCAAGTGAAAAAACTCATTGGTGCACATGTGCATGTCGGCTTCTGCCTTGTAAACTTATGGAAGTACAAATTAACTCAAAAGTAACCATCATCATCATCACCATCATCTTCATCATCAGCCTTTATTGGTCAACTGCTGGACAAAAGCCTCTCCAAGTAAGCGCCACTGAGGCCCATCTTCGGTTCATCCACTTTCGACCAGCCATCTTCCGCAAGGCGTCGCTCCACCTGGCCGGGGGGCGCCACACCCACACCCTTCCAACGGAACACAGCAACGTGAATATGACACTGTTTGGCGGTGAATTACTAGATGTAGTGGCAGTGCTTCTCCGAGCTAACTTGGTAGAAGTTCTACTGATCAACGTTATCACACTCTCACACCTCTGCACTAGGATTCCCTGTGTTGCAGATGGCATGGACAAACACAGAAACACAAGACAAAGACCCAAGACCCGAGAACAAACTTCATGCTCACCGCAC
Organism: Aplocera efformata; assembly: GCA_921293045.1. Taxonomy (NCBI): domain Eukaryota; kingdom Metazoa; phylum Arthropoda; class Insecta; order Lepidoptera; family Geometridae; genus Aplocera; species Aplocera efformata. Next base: position 4,753,884 of record OV121061.1, read on the forward strand.
AAAGTGTGCCCGGCCGGGAATCGAACCCGGGACCCCTCAGGCCTCCCTAAGCCACGGAGCGGTCTGATACTTTAGGTTACTTCTTTTGTTTACATTTAGGAGCTCTGAGGGTACGATAATATACCCAACCGATAATATACACTTTTAAAATAACAAAAACATTATAATTATTAAAATATTCTTTACAATTAGTTCATAACACGAAAAAACAAAATCAGTGAGTACACACATTTTTGTTGTTCAGTTACTCTCGCAGCACCAGCGATTAGCGTAAGCGAGACAGATATAATAATACTATACGTATAGTATTGTAATATCTGTGGTGAGACGAATGATTTGCTCAGGATATCACCTTGAAGAAAGCGAATTTAGCCCCCATTTTCCTATTATATCATGAAATATTAACATTAGATGGTATGATAGGCTTTGTAAAGTCTACAATTCCTAAAAGTGTCGGGAACTCTCATCTATCAAAAAGTTTCGAATAGAGTTAGAGTTCGAACTTTGGTTGGCGGAGCTAGCATTGTTTAAACAAATGAGTATAAGATGGTATCTGTGAACGTTAATGCTACACGCCGTTGAAAATTTTACGCGTTCCTTTTTAGGGTTCCGTACCAAAAGGGTAAAACGGAACTCTATTAGTAAGACTCCACTGTCCGTCTGTCTGTCTGTCACCAGGCTGTCTTATGAACCGTGCTAGTTAGAGAGTTAAAATTTTACCAGATGATGTATTTCTCTTGCCGCTATAACAGAAACAAAATAAAATAAATATTTAAGGGGGCTCTCATACAAAATCTTGATTTTTAGGATATAGTTCCATATGAAGAAATTAGGTGGTACCATTTGTATTTTATTATAATAAATAATGGTACGTAACACTTCCTGCGCGACTCGCACTTGGCTGGTTTTTTAAGATAACCTTCACTTTTATAAGTATGAAATCAATAATTCAATCATCATTAAAGAAAATAAACTTGTAGAAATCTGACATTTTGCAAAATACAATATTATGGAACCCCAAGTTTGCAAGTCCAAATCACAATTACTTTCTATTTACATTTATATACGTTATGATATATGATAGTTATTTATAATTATTTTAATTATTATTATTATAAAAAAGCCTACTGCCACGCGCAGTCTTTTCGTGAGCAAACTAACTAAAAAACTGGCTTTATCCTCTCAAAACTCATACTAAGTTCATGTGCCAAAGTTCATACTTGTGCAAAAATGATTCAATTACCATAGTGAAATTGTTATTGACGGGAGAAGGCGCAAATTGGCTGCGTCTGGCCTCTCGCCACAGATAATCTAAGCAACAGCTGGTCCAGCAAGTAAGTGACCTTTGAAATTTTGAGGGCATTTTGGGCGCGTCGGCAATTGTGTTATTTTAAGTCTAGTGAGTAAATTGCGTACCCTGGGTAGTGCAAAAGTAGCAGCAAAACTAGCAGTGGTGCAATCGCATAACTATTTACCGGTGAAATAGTGCGTGTGCCGGTGAAATCAGAGGCGCATGAAACGTAATATTTCCGTCTAGAAGTGACAGGCGCAATGCGATGTGACTTGGGTTATTTTATACTTCGGTAAGAACTATTTGATTCGTCACAAAATCAACAAGATTTCTAAGATGAATAAAGTTATTTTTCTCAATTTGATTTATCCCAAACAGTCTGTTTTCAATAGGTATTGTGATAGCGTTTGGTAATTTGTACTGCTGGTTAACACTAATTGCAGTTATTATTATTTCTATCGACAACATAAACAAAAAAACTCCTGGGTTTGATTCCCGGCCGGGGCACTCTGTGGTGAACATGAATTTTTTTCTCGGATCTTAAGTATTTGTCCATACCGCTTGCGATACAGGAAACCCTAGTGCATCGTATGAGTTTGCATGCATTAATGTTTTATTTTTGTATTGGTTTTAAGGTCGAAATTGCAAAAGGTCTGCTTAGAGAAGATTTATGAGATGTATGCTCTATTGACTGTGATGTAACTCACACTTACTTTTTTTACTTACTTACACTTTCACTTTAGAGAAGTGAATGAATTAATGAAATTATTCAATTCTCTAAATATAGTGTAGGTAATAAGATACTAAGCTGTTTGAAATTATCTACACCCTAAGTGCTGAATTCCGGGGTAGGCGACCCAGACTGTAATCATTGTTTATTTTTTGCGCCTTTGTGCCGCGATTGGGTCTCTATTTTTGCATTTTTATTGCAAAAGCGAGACAAATGTTAGGTAAAATAAAGTAAAGGAAGATACGAACAGAAAATAGAAGTAGATGGAAGAATCCAACGTATAGGCTTGTTCTGTATCTAAACTATAACAATGATATTCTAAAGAGAAATGATGAGATTTTTTTATCTTTGTTATGGATAAAATCAACAACTAATAAACAATTTCAACAAAAATTTTTTAAAGCTGCATTACCAGCGAGTAACATGAAATGTTTTTTTTTTTCCTATTAAGTTTCCATCGAAATTTGCAATAATGAAACCCAAGGTGTAAAACAAATTGCTCAATAACAAATATTTTTTGGCGTACGCTGCAAAACCTATGAATGATACATAGATTAATTAGAAATTAATAATTAGAAATTAGAATACTTGCTTTCAAGTCCCAAGATATGGGATTATTAGTAACTGTTTTATATAAAATACGGCTAAATAAGTGGATTAGAAAATTTTACATTTTGTATTTATTTTGCCGTACCCAAAAGCTAAGCTGAAGAAAATCATAAAAAGCTTATGACCAAGGCCTATAATCTACTAACAGATTACTGAGATAAATTACCATAGCAACATTGTTATCTGTCAAAAAAGTAGTCTTATATCATTTGTCTTAGAAGCGCCCCACAGAAGATCTATGATAAATTTCACCTCTAAGAGTGAAAAATAGGCAATGAATTATTGAAGTCAGTTTGATAGATTTTTAAAAAAGAAATTTTTCATTTTTTTTTTTTTTTTAATTAAGCCTAATGTTTATATTACCTTAGATAAATAAGCATTCAATATTAATATTAAGTTGATTTTGCCTACTAAACGGTTTAGTTAGAATTTTGAATTTACCGTTGCCCGTCTGGCTGTCTATCTATCCGTATGTCACCAGGCTGTGTCTCATGAAAATTCATAGAGAGTTGAAATTTTCACAGATGATGTATTTATAAAAAAATGTTATAAAATAAATAAAAGCTCATACCAAAACGTGATTTTTATGATATAGTTCTATATGAACAAACTAGATGGCGCCACTTGTATTTTAGATTTTCGGTATGGACATGACTAAGTGACCTCCCATACAACAGACATGATTTTTTTGCCGTTTTTATTATAGATTATGGTACAAAACCCTTCGTGCGCGAGTCCGTCTCGCACTTGGCCAGTTTTTCTTTTTAATATCACTTAAAAAGCCTGAAGGCATGAATTATTTACCGATAGTGATCAATTGGGCGTCATCATCAGTTTGTGAAATTCGCGTCTCGATTAATGAAAGGCCCGAAATTTCACCCAAACTGTAATCTATTTAACGCCTCGACTTGGGTCAAATTTATCTAAAGTTCAGACTTCGAAACCATTATAAGGGTTCACTAAATAAGCGTATAACAAATGAATGATAAAAACATACTTTTTTTTCTCTATTTTCGCTCTTGACTGTAAATTCTGCAAAATAAAATAAGTTACCTTATTTTAAAAGTTCGACGATGAATTAACATTGAAAACCGATACTATTATGTTGAAACCGTATTATCCAATTTCTTCGCCAATTGTAGACCAATTTCGATGATTTTTTAACTCCTTAACTCCCAAAGAAAAAGAGGGGTGTTATAGCTTTGTAATGTGTATCTGTGTATGTATCTGTGTTTGTCTATAGCATCGTAGCCCCCAAACGAGTGGACCGATTTTTATGCAGTGTTTTGTTGAAAGCTTACGTGGTCGAGCTGGTTCTTATCTGGTATTTATGAAGATCTGTTGAGGCGTTTGATGTTCATAGGTACATTACCATTACTCCGGTCAGGAGTTAACATTTTCTTAAAAATAGCTTTTTAAATTTGATAGAATATAGAATATTACTTTGTTGTACACCATAACATCAAAAGTAATCATACAAAAATAAATAAAACAGTACAGTACAAATAATAAAACAGGTTGATAATAAAACAATCGGCGGCCTTATCTTCTACTCTCGATAATTGAGAGTGAATGGGCTCTGATCTACCACGGGAGCCCAGTCCAGATTGGTAGATGTCACATGTCGTCGAATTTTTGGTTCTAAGACATGCCGGTTTCCTCACGATGTTTTCCGTCACCGATTCGAGAACGTGGTAATGCGCACATAAATTTTTCAAGTGAAAAATCTCATTTGTTCACGTGTGGGTTTTAACCAGCGACCTTCAGATTGAAAGTTGGCGTCTATGCCCTTGGGCCACCACGCTTTCCATTGAGAATAAATCAGTTGAAACATGCTCATATAAAACTTACTCTAATTAAATACCTTCCATTTTTAGTATTCAAGAGTATGTCTGAATGCCTATCTTACTTTGTGGTCACCACACCTACAAAGATCTATAAACGACACGCCATTTTCTATCATATTCAGTTGGAGTAAGGTCTGAACTCAATGTGCAGACAATTTTAATACTGTTTCAGCAAAATGAAAATGAGATGTTTTAGTACGTATTACCCAAAGTTGGTTGATTCTACAGTTTAATGTAAGATGTAATTAGTTTTATATGAAACAAAATTGAATTCTATATAAATTTACCGAAAATCGCAAATTGACAATTATGTATTCATATTTTAATTTTTCCGTACAGCTAATTAACAAAAAAAATTTATTAACTATAAAATATGAATGGCCTAAATGAATACGTTTGGCCAATTTAAAATCGAATAAACTGACTTCAATAATTTTACTTAAAAATAGGGGTAAAATTTCCCATGAAACTTCAATATCTTTTATTATTTTTCCTAATATGTACACTACATCAAATTAAAACAAGAATCATCCATATCATTCCCCAGTTGGTGAAAAAATCGCGTTACAAACATATGAATAAATAAAATAATGTCCAGTGATAATAAATGTAAAACTTCAAAGAGTTTGATTGAAAAATAAGAAAGAAGAAAGAAAGAAAACTCAATAAAAGCTCAATACCTAGTTACAATACAATACAATACTTCAGCACTTAAGTTCACAATACTAACGTGATATTCCAAAAAGGTTACTTAATAGACACTTCGCAAATAGGGTTTGCTAATTGCTAGTTGATTGGAAATGGTATAATTGATTAACTGTCAGAAAAAAAAACGCTGCATTTGATAATACGCCGGAAACTGTAATAGCGGCCATGTTTGTTTAGCGGCATCCTACAAAGTTCCGGTCGCCATCTTTGCGTAGATGCACAATAGATGGTTAAGCAGTAAGTTTAGAAGTATTATGTAGTGAGTAAGCAGATACCTATTATGGCTAAACGATATAATTGATAAACCGTCAAGTAACGCACAGGTAGACAACAAAAGATAAATGACTGATTTAAAAATTGAAAATTACTTCTTCAATACTTTTATGCTCTTAGGTATGTAATTTACTCTATAATTAAAAAATAACCATTCAAATCAATCCATAATTAAAAATGGCGTAATAAAAAAATAACGACGTGCAGTCGAGTTGAGATCTTCCTCCTTTTTTGAAGTTGGTTACATTACTAATTAATCCTACAAGTATAAGGTCCAGTAGTATTAATACTATGGAAAGGAATTGAAAGTATAACGATTTGTATTATCGCTGGTAAATAATTTGTATGCATTGATAAAGCTGTATCCTGATTATGCTTTAAAATTATATCAAAATACATGTAAAATTTAGTTAGTGGGTATTCTTTTCACGTACATTTTTAGATTTCTCTAATAACACGTATGGGCTTTTGAATAAAATAAACGTAAAATTATGCGAGTTCAGAAACCGCACATGTATTTCCCGATTAGTTTTTATAAAATCTTGTGTTCGAAATTCAAGAGTAGTATTACTGATTAAGGTTATTATTGCGTTACAAACTTGCAAGCACATTGTTTTTGAACTTGGCAAGTGGCACTTAGCCAACTTTCGACTTAGGTTTTTGCTTTCAATAATCTGGTATGTGGGTGGGTGAAATTAGGCCACTTTGATACGACAGTTGGTATTTTAAGCGTTATTGACGTTCATATGTTTATCAAAATTATTATAAAGCGTGCTTATAGCGAAACTGATGCAGGTATTATTTACAGACCATCTGAACTAACTTACGTAACTTACTTAACGTTTACTTAACTGCAAGTTCACCAGATTTGAACTGGTTACCACCATCCATAATCAACAAAAATACGACTCAGATCTTCCTCTACTAAAGTATAAGAAGATCCAAGTCGCATCGCGTTGCGCCTGTCACTTCGAGGTCACATACACTTCCACCAGATCACAGCAGCGCGAGTGCACCATTGCTTGCCGACAGATTACCAGTTGAGGCAGTACTTCTCCTGGCAAACTTGGCAAGTTCTGTTACTGTGACTGTTAGTTTGCTTTCATACCACCCGGGAGGTACGTATAGGGTGTCTGAGAGTGTTCATCTACGGACGTAAGCAACACGGTCCCACAAGCCAAACTGTTTCCACCGATATCTACTCCAGAACGTACATAAAGGTTTGAGAATGTTCAAAGTTCCTCGACAAGTCCTATCAGTTTATCGAAGTGCTAAATAGAACGGATTTTGGTACTTTGACGTTTAAGCAGAACATCTACAGAGTAAAGAAAAGATAGTATGTCATCTGTTTATTGAAACTATACAAACGGAGTCTGCAGTTCTGCGTGTCTAACTGCAGTACTAACGTAATAATGTTTCACTTGTACCCATCTGTACTGCATAATAGCATCGCATTTCTTTCACTAGATATCTGTTACTGTATTACATTACACTGGAGAAATTACAGATAATATAATCGGTTAGGGTTGGAACAGACGTAAACTTAACAAATAAGATAAGCTTAAACATGAAAACTGACTGTAATTTGACATATCTGTGTGCATGTAATGTGCCTGGGGAGTTCCTGTGACACGTTATATGCTCACGAATATGTGTACATGCATGTGTAAAATTTGACGTATCCAAATGATACTTGAGATCTAAAGGAATAAATGAGATTGACTTTTGACTTTTGACTTTTGTAATACTAGCTTTATTTACTTCGCCCGCCTGAAATTTAACAATGTCTTTGCCTGGAACCTTATTTTTCCAAAATTAAAGTTAACCCTTATAACATCAACTAGTCAGTGAGTTTCGTCAAAAATTGGTCCAGCCGTTTCGGAGATTAGCCGGATCAAACAGACAGAAAGAAAATAAGCTGTTTTTTACATTGCAAACAGACACTCCAACTTTATTTATTTGTATAGATGCACAGGAACTCGTATAGTATGGAAAAAAAATTACACGCACGAAAATACATTTCTGTTTGTTAATTGCTTTGCTGCAACGTAGTTTAATATATGTGTGCATGCTATATAATTTGTGCTTTGTCGTTAAGTTCCTTTGAAGAATACACACGGAGCAAACAATTAGCGAATAATGAACAAGTCTAATCAAATTCAGCCAAGTACATTGTACGAGAATCTTCAAAAGTAATTATCAGACACTGAGGTAATGCTTATTGGGAATTGGAATCTCTTTGTGGAAGGGAAAAAGAATTAATAAAATGAGAACAGAGTGTGAGAAATCTAAATGGATTCTGCTTATTCGATCTTATTTTAGCTTAGCAAATTAAAGGGTGTTATAAGGGTGGTACATATATATATACTTTTAATAATCTCTTTATCTGCAAGAATGTCCTTCCTGTAGCTAATGTAAGAGTAGGATCCCAGTTTCTGTGACACGTATATGCTCATGAATATGTTTACTTGTGTGTGTAAAATTTGACATGTCCAAACGATACTTGAGATCTGAAGGAAATGGGTTTGAGTTTGAGTACAAAAATTTAAATATTCCAAAATAGAATCGACGCATGTTTGTTGTAGGCTGTTTTTGGCAAACGTATTTATTGGAAGATTAACGGAGTTACCAAAATCCTTTTTAAATGTTTTTTAACTCTTATCCAATTTCAATGATAATCCAATTAAATGGCTCCGTGGCTTAATTGGCACTGCCTTCGAAGCGAGGGGTCCCAGGTTCGATTCCCGGCCGGGGCACACTTTGTGTGGTGAGCATGAAGTTTGTTCTCTGGTCTTGGGTTGTTGTCACGTGTTTGTGTTTGTCCATGCCATCTGTGACATAGGGAATCCTAGTGCAGAAGTATGAGTGTGTAAACGTTTTAAGCGTTCACTAAACTAATGCATTGTATAACCACCCAACAACCACCATAGTTTGAGCTACGCTCCTTATCTTACGTAGCACCAAGCAAAGCTCTTGCATGCCTTGGCGTTAATAATTTATTTAGTATGTAGTTTTAAATAACACAACAGGTATTCCTTAACTAAAACAAACAAAAACCTTCTTTTCTTTTTAATATTATCTTTTGAGTTATTATAGTAGTTAATTAAAGTTACTAATAAGAGGACTTTACCACTTTTCTATCTACACTCTTCAATTGTTTAAACAAAATAATGTTGTGTTGCGTGGTGGCCAAGGGGCTCAGACGCCGACTTTCATTCTGAAAGTCGCTGGTTCAAACCCACACGTGCACCAATGAGTTTTTTCACTTGAAAAATTTATGTGCGCAATACCACGCTCTCGAAACGGTGAAGGAAAACATCGTGAGGAAACCGGCATGTCTTAGAACCAAAAATTCGACGACATGTGTCATCTACCAATCCGGATTGGGCTCCCGTGGTAGATCAGAGCCCATTCACTTAATTATCGAGAGTAGGCCGGTGTCCCTGCAGTGGGAACATTAGAGGCTGGTACGGTAATGTTGTGTTTGCTTCTATAAGTTATTTGGTTATGTGTATGACAATAACAGACACAATTTTGAAAACGATTGTGAATAAATTCAATAAAATGAAAAAACTCATTACGAAACGAACCAATATTTATTCAATAAAATAAAATAATTATACGTCTGCGACTGCATTACAAATATTGAATTACGATTGAAATACTCCAAGAGCTTTTCCAACTTTTGGATAATGACCGATTTTCGCTTTCACCCCGAAATTATCGAACCGGCATTAAAATAAAGCTATTAAAAGTTCTCCCATTGAAATGGGACGGATTCGAAATCAACACTTCGTTTCGCACATATTGTGTTTCTGTTAAATGAATGAAAGGGACGGCAATATCAGTCTAGAGGGATTGAAAAGGGATAAATAAATACATTTTCAGATCAAACTCTCTGGAATGTGTCCCTATAGTACAGATTACCAGGAACCTAATTCTGATATTTATGTGACAGGTAGAATAAATAGCAGCAAACCAAGCCAAAATACGTACCAAATTGATGGGTTTGGATTACTATCAGTTTTAAACTGTTCGAGAGCCTTCCGCCCTCACCAAAAGCCCGCGAAAAGTGCTCAAGGCCATCTGCGGCCAACAGAATAATAGCCCAGTTAAAAAAAAATTAACATTATTTTGCAACGACGATTTTTTGTTGCTGCTGATTAGATTGCATATTAAATTTTTAATGAACTTTATAATCTTAAATTATATAATTAATATCGTAGTTAAATATAATATTACGGTAGTTTAAATATGAGCTTTATGAAGTTAGATACATTAGCGAATACCATTTGTGTTTTTGCCCAAACGGGTGTACTGTTTCTTTTTTTTTATTTTTTTTTTTTTTTTGGGGTAATATATAAAATACTATTTGATATAGCACTCTAAAAACACGAAGACCGCTTTTTAATTGGTCGAGATATCGGATAACAAACTAAAACAGCGTAAATTATTTATTATAATTTATACACATTCCTCGCTACGCTGGTTATCAGATTTTTTTATAAAACGTCCCTACTTATATTTTTTCCGTACTAGCCGACGCTTGTCCACGCCTGATCACGTTTTTTCATGCCCCAATTAGTAATTGGCTTTTTACATCGATATAAAATTAATCATTTATTATTATAATTTTATGAAAAATCTTCTGGTCATAATCTAGATTTTTTCTCAAATTAGGTCGTGTATTTAGCACTTGGTTTTATGGGTCCATACTAAGGGAATGGCGATGCTTTGCGCGTGTTTTACCTACGCTGATATATACTTGTGAGAGTCGAACCCACGACCAGTGTAGAAGGCAAAACAACTGAGCTATAAATGTTTCTAAACCATTGTTATATTATATTTGTTTCAATAAATATTTTATACATTGTTTCATTGCACACTCAATACATTCAAATTGTTTACACATACATTAAAGTTATATATTTAATACCGTTTTTTTTTTTGCCTAATATATACCTCAATAATTCATTCTTCCCTCAATTTTGTTTTCATGTTCTTCTTTCGTGTGAGTGGCCAAGCCTGGACTCAGAGTTATCAAGCCGATCAAAGGCCTCCAACATGGTTTTTGTCTAGAATAGACGTGAACATGGTCAATCCATCCAAACATCGACCGGGCGAAAAATATGATATAATCTGTAAAACAATTTAGGCAAGCTTCGCTACGAGCGCTTAGAGCCAGCACGGTAACATTTGTATCGTTCAATATTCGTGGTATTGTAATCAATGGTAGGCAATTAATCTTTCTATTAAAAGGTCTTATTAATCATTGAAACAAAAGCCTGTGTGGGCAGCCAGATTACAATATCTAAGTATAATATAAATGAACAGAGCACATTTTTGGTCATGATAAGGGCCTAAGCACACGGAGTTCTTAGACGCGCAAAAAACACGCAAATAAAGTTTTCTCCACTGTGTGTGTGGAGGGTTGTCCATTGGGACTACTAGGTAGTGGGACCGCGGTCCCAGTCAGCGAATAATTTTTTTGAATCCGTCGCCTGGGACCGCAAACCACGTGACGTAAATCGTACAGTCGTAGGAGTGACCTAAAGTAGAACTTGTGCCAAGTTTGTCCAGAGAAGTTAGTACTTCTTCACACCTGGCAATCTACCACCTAGCACTGGTCCACTCCCATTCCTACGTTCCGGTAGAGTGATAGGCTGCTGGTGAATCGCAGTGGGTAGGCGGCAGTGATCACTTTCCAAACTATATACCTATTATCTATAAAAGAAATTGACGCTTCCAAGTATTATATTTTTTAAAAATTCAACGGAAATAAAGATTTTTAACGTTGACTTATAATACCAGAAAGTGCATCCTTTGAAATAAAAATAATATCTTTAAAATCAATCTACAATTGTCATTTATATCAATGACACTAAGTAACATACAAAAAAAGTAACATTTAAAATTAAACTTAATTCTATGAATTAAAATTAATATACTGACACGCTAAACACTTCAATCATATTATTATAGCAAGAGTGATAAAGTTAAGATTTTTATTGTATAATGAAAATAAATAATTATTATAAATTTTAGTACCTTCCATCATCCTACATACTTCACTTTATTGCAAATTGTTCGTTAAATAAAACCCATAGAAAATTTATGAACCGTTAAAACCTTCTAGAATAAAAATCACCTATTCTTTCATTAGAAGAAATTTACGGAGCTATCAGATAGACTGCCTGCTGTGAAGCAATATCCTTTGTCTATAATGAGAAATACGACTTATAGCATGCCCTATAATTAACTAACAGATGAATATAGATAAATTACTATAGCAACATTGTTATCTGTCAAAAAGGTCCATTCGATGGTTCCGTAGCTTAGCTTCAAAACAAGGGTTCCGAGGCCCGAACCCTAAAACTTCTTATAAAAACAGATGTTGCGGTTTTCTTGAGATTATCAAAAACTATCAAAGCGCTATGTTTTAATTGACAATCATCATAATTATTATAAAGGCAGAAGTTAGTATGTGTGTGTGTGTATGTTTGTTACTTCTTCATGCTTAAACGGCCGATGGTTTATCCCAAAAATGTGTTGTGTTCCAGTAAAATGGCCGCGGGTAATACCACGGGGTGAAAATAGTTTGAGATAAAGTGTGATAGGGACAGAAAATAGCATAAGGTTCTACATGTCAAAAAACTGTCCTGATTCTGAGATTTACGGCGCAATTCCAGCGTATATACAATAATATCTTATTAATATTTTTATTCTACGTCACTTTAATTCTCTAACAAAAATCAGATAGTTACGTACACAGAGTATCAATTTAACAATGACACTAAGTAACAATAAAGATCAATTTATCACCAAGGAACTTTGCGACTGATCAACAATTTTCTTTGCTAGGACGGTCTCCCAGGTAAATAAACCGTAAATCATACACAAAAGTGATGACAACACAATAAGTTGTGTAAGATCTATTTTCCACTCGGCGACTGGTCGCGGCGACTGGCTACTAGCGACTCTTGTTTATTCACCAAGTCGTGATCGCGTCCATGGTACAGCACTTCCACCTGTGGGGTCGTAACATCTCATTTGCAATCCACTCTGGCAGAGTTTTTGTTTTTCAAAGAACCAGCAGATACCCAAGTCCGTGCTAAAGTAGTTTAGGTTGGGAAGCATGTGCATAATAGGGAGAACATGACTTTTTTCAAATTTTATTGTACAATCGCTATATTTTTGTTTCTGAGAAACAAAAATGCATGAACAATTCTTATAGATAATTGCATCATCTAAAATTTTTGTCTGATATATTTTTGTCTGATAAATTCATGACAAAACTGATCGTTTGTCTGAAAAATGCAAGAGACACATTTTTACAAAATTTGACCTTGAATATTTTTTCTTTGCTCTTATGGGGATGGAGACTCACAATTGGTTTATGATGGTGCTCTCAACATTTATACTAATATTCAGCTTCTTAGATTTTTTAAGCCCACTACATTAAGCTAACTTGACCAGACTACTATACAAATAACAGTATATGTTAGTTTTCGAGTTATGTGAGTTTAGTTGAGCAACGACGCGGTCGTACGCGGTTACCTACCTCTTGTCTTATATTCTTCCACTTATATCATGTCTTATTGGTATTACGGCTACTAGCTCAAAATATTTGAAGACAAAAATGTTGAGCTACAATAGTAGCCGTAATACCAATAAGACATGATATAAGTGGAAGAATATAAGACAAGACAAGAGGTAGGCCAAAGAAAAGATGGATGGATTGTGTGAAAGATGATATGCGTAAGAAAGGAGCGAGTACTGAGATGACGTCTGACAGAGGGAAATGGAAGAAAAATACATGTTGTGCTACCCACATAGTGTGGGATAAGGGCAGGAACATGATGATGTGACATCAAGGGACATCAGACGTCTTCTAAAAATCGGTTCTTGGATATGCCTGTTGCCTTAGCTACAGTTTGTTTATATACCGCTTTGGTAAACTGGTATTTAATTGAGTCCGTATATTTCAAGAAACTCATTAGCGCCCTCTTGTTTTGTTACCAGTTACCTTTACTAGTTACCTTTAAAGGCGTCCGTGCTACATGTCATTCATGGAGACTTTAGCGACTAGTCGCATTGAGGAAACGGAGTTTAACAGTCTATAGTTCACTCCATTTGTGGATATTTATCACGTTTATTTTTCCCAAAACACAGAACATTAAACCAGTTGAGGGAGTGATATTATTTATTAATACACTGTAAGTGGTCATGGATTAGCCAACACACGCAATAGAATTCTGTGTCACAGGAGGTACGAACTTACAGTATTTACTGTACAAACAAAAAAAATATTTAAGATTTCTGTCTGTCTATCTGTTTGTCGCGGCTAATCTCCGAAACAGCTGGACCAATTCTGACGGAACTTTCACGGACAGACATCAGCATATTATAAGGAGTAATTAGGAGGATTAGTCTTCTTATATTTAAGAGAAAGATAAAAAGAATTGAGATTCGCGCAATAAAATTGGTAAATTCATGCGGACGAAGTCGAGGGAAACTGCTAGTGTACAATAAAAATCTATGTTATAGGTAATAATACCAACTTAAATCCGTTATCAGGATTTTCCAATGAAGAAAGCTGAAACTGCAAATTCTCAGTTGAAAACTCATTCCACATGTGCTTGGCTTCGTATATTTCTCTCGCGGTCCTTGAATAAAATATTTATTAAGACACTTAACTTGATCTTTGTGATAACTGTTATTAACTGAAATTCACGACATCTTCTGAAACTATATTACTATATTCATAGTAGTACCCATATTAACGAACGTATTTACTAAATTGCATTTAATTAAAATATAAACTAAATCTTATTTATTCTTTTAGATCTCAAATATCGTTTAGAAACGTCAAACACTTAAACCCACTAATATACATATTCGTGTGCATATAACGTGATAAAAGAGCTCCTTAGGCATATTTGATGCATACAGATATATCAAATTACATTCAGATTTAATTATGTATGTACCAACCACCCCGATGTTAATACTGTAGCAAAGATATAACAGTAAGCTATGTTCTTTTGTCACTTCCCGATACGAAATATTGTTTCAGATTAAGATAAATTAGATGTACTGTGTCGTAATTATCAAATTGCTGATGGAGATTTTCATAGATATTTTTAACAGGTTCTCTTTGTACAAGATATGATTAGTTTGGGATTAAGATAGCACTGATTAGATAAAATAAGATAAAGTTCAAAGTTTGGTCAAGGACCTTGTCCAAATAAACTTCTAAAGCAGTCTTGTTAAGTTTTATTCAGTTTGTTTGGGTCACCATTCGCTTTCAGATTGACTCAATAACGTTTTATTTTATCTATCAAACATTCGAGTCTACTTTTTATTTTTGCAGTGAATTTCTTCAATGAAGTTTAACTAGAAAATTGTACAAATTCATTTTCTATTAAACCAACTTCAAAAGATTATTACCATCGCTTTTATATATTGTCGTGATTGTTATCCCATTAACTTTGACAATTGTATATTCAATGTAATAATTATTAATTTAACTTTTTTGTAACTTCCAACTAAATTACGAAGAAATATAATTACGTCAGTAAAAGGAATGAAAGTGCTGATTTTATTTTTATTTTTCAATGTACTTCAAATTATAGAAACGCCTTTTAAATTTAAATTAATAATCAAATTATTAAAATTGATTTCTAGGAAACAAACTCATATTATTGTAAAAAATGAAAATGCATAGACGATTTTGAATTAATGATTTTGCACGAGTTTATGTTATGTTATGTTATGCTATGCTTTCACGCCTCGATCATCATGAAATTTTACACAGACGTTATCAGAGGCTGCAGAAAATCACAGAAAGGTTCAATGCGAGTTAACTACGGGCAAATGCTATCGCAATAATTATTGCTATAGCATTTGCCGCAATAATTATTGCTAATTATAGCTTCACAAGATTACATAGATAAGATTGCGGACACTAATATAATAGGGGCTATATATTGCCCAGTTTATTTGTAAGTGTTTAAATGTCCGTAAATTGTTATAGTATAATGGTTCACGTCATCCATTCCATAGCTCTCAAACCTAATAGCCACCGGACTTACTCCATTACAACTGAATTACACTGATGACAAAAAAAACACAAACTAATTTTATTTATTTAGGAAATTCGGTTATTTTAGATGTTGGCTTGTTTACTTTTTATATTTTAACTCAATATAAATAAAGATAACCGTACCAAATAAAGTTTCCATAAATTGAAATCGGAGTAGAAAAAAAGTCTAATTAAACATTGGAAATTGACAATTATTTTTAAATCAGTCGAACTAGCGTACGGCGATGGTCTGTTGGTTCCCACAACTACATAACAACCGGACGTGGTCCAAACTAAAACGAAACCTAATTATAGTAGGTAATAGGCCAATCTAAAATCACAACTATCGTCCGATGAGGTCCGTTCCGGTGACGTGTCGGCCCGGCCGGATGCGACCGCCGCGTCCGGTGGTCGGACTGCTATCGAATTTCAAATTTCGTGATAGTGTTTCATTGCACCGATTTCTGTGTACCAATTTCGGTTATCATTTTTAGGGTGGGAACCCGGGATGGAGATGGGATTGTAGACGCGCTTGTTTTATCGACGAACTGGCCAAGTATACAGTATAGGAGACATAAAGTGTACTCGTATATAAAAAGTCTTTGGGATTCAATATACTCTATCTATGGTAGATCTAAGCCCATTCACTTTTAATATGCAAATCTTGAAGTGGGATAAAAGGCTGGTAAGGTACGGTAACAGTACTTTAAAGGTCTCAAAATGGCTTCATAGAAAATTTAAAAAGAGTTAGGCATATTTCTTTGGAATTGACTTTTAGATAAAATTGTTCATTGTAAAACAATACCAATTTTTCCTTTTTACTTTGCACTTACCTATACAAAACAAAGATGAAGCGAGACCCAAAAATACCTTTATTTCAAGAATGTATCAATCCTTTAAAAATGTATCGAAACAGGATCGTGCTTTGCAAGAGTTCTTTTTTATAATTTAAACCCTAATAAACCGTGCTTTGGTTCGAAACCAAGCACCAAATGTACGAAATTGGCTGAAATAAAATACTAAATAGTAAATGGATCTAGGTTGGCTCGGAGCGAGCCGAAACTTTATTTAAAATCGAACCCATGCGAGGTGTAATGGTCTTACGTTCAAATTTCGGTTTAAGTTATTGGGTTGCCCAATTTTATGGGTAAGATAGTGTGTCATAAGTTTGTGCGAATGTATAGTGTAACTCACCTGCAACTTTTATCTGTAACAGAGTAACTTTGCGGAAATATGATTGTTTGCGTATGTTTATGTTTGGTCTGTGACCAAAACTACATTATTACGACATGGTAACTGTATATTTATGGTATCAAAAGATATATATTATATTGTAAGTGAAATAAAAAGTGATTGATCTGAAAATATTCCATTAAATTTATATGTAATCAACTTGCCCAAATATGGCGAAATAAATTTAAATAAAAAGTACCCGCGGTGTTACTTGTATATAAAAGTCAACATGAGACGGTGGGAAAAAAAATTACATCACTTATTGTGCATAATAGCCTGTAATAGGATAAAAAACAACCTTTTATTTTTTATTTTTTATAACATAACAAATTTCATCCAAATTCGTTCAGCTGTTTAGACGTGAAAGAGTAATAATCATTCCTACCGGAAATCTTTCGCATTTATAATATTAGTATGATAAATGGATCCATGGCTTAGCCCCTGCCTTTGAAGCGAGGGGTCGCGGGTTCGATTCCCGGCCGAGGCTCACTTTATGTGGTGAGCATGAAGTTTGTTCTCGGGTTTTTGGGTGTTTGTCTTGTGTTTCTGTGTTTGTTCATGCCATCTGCGACATATGGAATCCTAGTGCAGAGGTATGAGTGTGCAAACGTTTAAATAAAAAAATATATATATAACACAAAAATTGTTTCTACATATTGTAATTTCAGATAAAGGCTTTGAAACCATCTAATGAATATTTCTAATGAAACCGGAAATACATCGAGTGTTAATACATCATACATCAGTACGGTTACATTAGAAAGACAATTATACGAAAATGGTTTCAGACCACTTAAATAATGCATTAGGCAAAAAATGTTTTTCTGTTTTTTAGGGTAGTAGCACACGCTTTGTAATATTATGTTATGTTAAATTCAGAAAACTTTATCTCCATTACATTCTTAAAAAATACATCAATACGTCAATTTTTCGTCGTGGCAACTAAGCCACGGAACTTAGAACTTAGGATATATATCATCAACACTTTATCTCCCATTCCTATAAACACAGTTTGCTCTATATATCCCACAATATTCATGATTCAAACTCGCCGTAATCCAACTAATCCACAGTAATACAGTCCAATTGAATCATGTCTCGCCCAGACGTTGGGGTACGATTATGACGTGATGGCAGTCGATCGATTAAGGGCATGTGCGGGAAGTAATCAAGGCTTACGTGACCCTTTGGGGTTAAGGGACTACTCTGAAATACCTAAAAAAAAACCAGAGGCAGCCTTAAAGACTGTCGATAGAAGTGAAAACTCAAAACAATGAAATACACGTCGCTAGTCTGGCGTAAGCGCAATACGTTACGAGCATGTCGAGGTTATCGGTGACGCGAACTAATAAGTTTTTTCCCTAGCAAACATCGCTCAACGCGGCTAACAGTCCTTAAACTGTCGACAGAAGTGAAAACTCATAACAATGATATACAATGTGTATTCATTATACGCTATAATACGCGTCGCTAGTCTGGAGTAAGCGCAATACGTTACGAGCATGTCGAGGTCATAGGTGACGCGAACTAATAAGTTTTTTCCCTACCAAACATCGCTCAAGAACTAAAGAAATTTCACTTCAAAAATAATCAAAATTCACATTGAACATTTCGCAAAGCGCCATCTAGTCTTGGGACCGGATATTTGACACGGTTTCAGGCGTCATGGTCTCGGGTAAACTGAAGTCTTTGCGAGGTGGGTTCAGTTCAGTTTACCCGGGATCATGACGCATGAAATCGTGTCAAAATATCCGCAACATAGCTCACAAATCATGGTAATATCTCGGTAACACGAATAAAAACGGAGATCAAATGCCACTGACAGAGTGGCAGATAGCAGTAGAACCATATTTAATCTGTGGACATCAAGCCAGTTCTGGAACAAAATGTTTCGGAGTACAACTTTTGCGTGATGTTGATGATGGAGCGGTTCATTGTGCCGACACGAAGGATTAAAAGGTTGGGTTTGAGTTATTGAATGTGTAAGCCGAGCAAAACATTTTACCATTCGTTGATGTGGCAAACAAGCCATTTTTTTACCACCGCTCATGGCATATCTCGCTTATATGTTCTTTAAAAACCATCTAAGTTAACTCTCCGCCCGGTGATTATTTGGATGGTCGACCATTTAGTAAGATTAACTGATTGATAGCGTTATCAGTTGTTGCGTAAGGGTCGTTCAGGAAACCCGAAGTTTCGTGAAGTTCTCGTAGCGTAGCTTGCTTAGCAGTTCTTTACAGATCATCTAATACTTGGTAACCCATCCAACTATTGACCGGGCCGAAAGTTGCTTATGATCTGTAAAGAACAGCTAAGAAAGCTACGTCACAAGAGCTTCCTAAGACGTTATTTAATATATTACAAAAATATTAATCACAAAAACATTTTAAAATAATGTAGACTTATTTTTCTATAAAGCCAGTTATTTTTTTACCTTTAATTAACATACAAACTGGTAGCTGTTTACTTAAACACCTAACTAAATAGAAAACGCAAAGAAATTAATTGAAAAACTGGGCTAAAGTGACGGCTCGTAATTTAGCTTTTAATTAACGTTTTTTGCTCACAGTAAATTCAGATTTGCACCCAATAATTTCGATGCTCATTACATTTTAACCCAGTTTCATATTAAAAGTCTGTAAGGAAAATATGTAGCTTAACTTTATAAGTACAATAAAGCATTAAAAAACATTTTAAGCAATAATATAAATTCAAATTAGTAACCACAATGAGACAAAAAAGGTTTTTTTTAGGTTATACGTCAACTAGATAATTATGTAACGCATAGTAAAAGTTATTTTTATGTTTATATATCTATACATCTAGACATCCAACTGGCGCAACTGATATAACTTGGGTCTTCTCGTATATTAGTAGGGAAGACCTGAGTCGTATTTTCGTTGTTTACCGGTGGCGGTAGCTATTTAACATCAGGTGAGCCTGTTGATCGTTGTCTTTACACCACATAAAAAATCGTTATACAGTTTTTCTGTAGGAAGTTGTTGTAGTTAAGAATGACGTAGAATATAGTTCTCATTATCCATTGGATATGGAACCTAAATTAAATAGGCTACTCCATTTTATACCAATCGGCTATTCTCTCAAATAATATTGTAACAAAATAATTTTAGAGAAATTTCATCCCAAGGTTACTTCAGTCCGAAGTTATTAATTCTTGATGAGAAAATAATTCCTGGATAAATGCTTTTCCATCCTACCTTTCTTTGATCACAGGCCTTGATGAAGATTCAGAGTAGTAAATAAGTAAATTATAATAAAAGCAATTTAGATAATAATTAATTCTTATAATAATGCAATAAAATATGTCAATATATAGTCAAAACCCAAAACAAAAAGAAATGTTGGCGTTGATTGGGCACGAAGTATAATATGTTGATGAGTATACTTGGGCCAGGTAGCAAATTTCAAACAGTAACAAAACTAAATGTAATGTAATGTTACAGCAAACTCATAAAAACTCATCAACATGTATTCTACCTGCCATAGCCAGTGGAAACATACTTAAATAAACAGTTTACCTTGAGATATGTACCAGAAACTGCTATTAGTGCAATATAGGAACAAAGGTCTACCGAGACGGATGCAGTCGGAAGGCACAAACATTGGTCCAACAATTTACAATTCCGTCTTGTAGGAGGTTGTATGTTATGACGCCTGTTATTCCGTGTCACACAAACCTTGCTTTAGGGTTGGGTGCGGGGACAAATAATTTGTTGTCGATGAATCGTTTCCATAACTTAGACTGATAACTTTAACTTTATTTGTTAAAAAAAAATCATGTAAAAGTATACCTTCAGGTTTTGTCTCTCAATTAATATTAGGGAATATTAGAGGTTGGTACGGAGCGAGCCTCATTCAATCGCTTTTTAGTATATGTAAACATAACTACATAATTACTTCAAAATTAATCATTGTCTAGAGAATTATATAATTTGAATTTTCAAATAACTACGAATTTTGGTATTTGAAATTTGAAAAGTTTTTAATAATTAAAACTCACTACATTAAGCCAAGCACTTATACACATATTAATACCAAAACCTAGCTTTTTAAATAAAAATAAAAACAATTTGATTCATATAAGCCTAATCAAAAAATTTTAAGAATAGGATTGAAGTCCCAATCTTTTTTGTTCTATATTGTTTTTCTTTTATTGTAGGTCCGTATAAGATAAATATTAATAATAACAATAATAATCATTTATTTGACAGGTAACACACAAATTACAATTTGAAAAATAGCAGACAATAAATAATGATTTAAGTGAACATGCAAATAAATTCAAACTTCCTTATTACAGACTGTACTAATTATAAATACATTTGCGGTCTATATTGTATTGTAAACATTACTGTACTAAATTATATATTAATACTAGTTGCGCCCCGCGGTGTTACCCGCGGTTTTCCGGGATAAATAGTAGCCTATGTGTTAATAAAGAAAACCTATCGGTACGAAATTTTCCGTTGAGTTGTTTGAGCGAGAAGGTGGGAAAAATATACACACATACATAAAAACTTTCGCCTTTATAATATAAGTAGGATTATTAATATACCCACTAATTTACTACATAATTAAAAAGATATATTTATTTAATTTTATTGTCCGGCTCTCCATGAAGGTGCAATCAGTATCAAATATCTTTGAATTCCTTTCCGGAATTCCACCAAGTAATAGTTTATTTATCGATAAAAATTTAAACTCATCGATGTTCTATTCATTGTATTGTATGAATCACAACACTACCACGGGAACGGTTCCCTAAGGTGACCCTTTAAGATTTACGACGTACCATAACGCCACAACACGGCACAATACTGATATTGTATTTTGTCCTCGTAACATGTGCGACGAAATTGCACGCTGGCAACACCTGCAATTGTGTTGCAGATTTTTGTGGGGTCTTTTCATGTTGAAATGGCAATATTATGAGTATGGAAACGTGGCTGGTATCCATTTTGTTTTATGGGACATGACGTCATCGGGAACCTATTTACATAAGTGAAATTACAAGCGCATGAGGCGTTAGATCCCGTCTCAATGTGATGGGTGCAACGCGATACGTAGTATGGGTATGCGTATGTAGTAAGTATGTATTTACATACTTGAGTATGAGAGAACCGAAGTCTACGGGCTAACTAACTATTAACTGTGGACTGTGAATTATGTGATTATGCTGACGGTACGAGTACGTTCTGACTGAACGCACCGTCAGCATAGACACATCATTTTTTTTTTTAATAATTCGTGTCCTTTTTTATATTAATGCCCCCTCTGTCTTTGATGCGTCAACGCGCAGCCCTCCAGTCAGGATCAGAGTCAATTATCTTCATTATATTTATAACTTAGTTCTTAAATTTAGATACATGGGAAGGAGATCCAGAAAAACCCTATGTACATCACACAAATGTTTTTACAGGGTAGGAAGTAAGGAAACCCATGCCACGCAGAAGACAGAGGAACTACGAACTGAGTTATGAGACCAGTTTAGTTACTAAATATAAGAATTGTATTATGGTATGGACCTTTATCAAGTTCTATTCGCTGACGAAACCTCTTCGCGTCAACATTCATTTCCATCAATGGATCCTCATAATAAGGTATTGAGATGCTCTCAACAATGGATGAAACCTAATCATTGTCATTTACGAACAATCCTTTATTCACGAGCTCACGTCTGACATACAGTCAGGAAGTTTAACCTGCGGCGAAATTCCCAGGGGTTTTTCTTGTATAGAACCTGATTGTACATTCAAAAGATCATCATCATCATCATCAGTCTATACATTTCCACTGCTGGACATAGGCCTCTCCTAGTAAGCGCCACTGAGCCCGATCTTCGGCTCTCCTTAACCACTTTTTACCAGCCACCTTCCGCAAGTCGTAGTTCCACCTGGCCGGGGGGCGCCCTACACTACGTTTGCCTACTCGCGGTCGTCGCTCCACCTGGCCGGGGGGCGCCCTACACTACGTTTGCCTACTCGCGGTCTCCACTCAAGAACTCGTCTACCCCAACGGTTATTCAAAACATAGCTTATTGAAAATACAAGTCAGGTTAACACTGTTACACGCACCTCTAATTATTACATGATTAAAAGCACAGAGCTCTGGCGTACCCCAAAGTAATTGAAAGATTTTTCGTTATAAGGGTACAAATAATTAGTATATGTAATAACTCTTTATTGGCCCTTATAAATGAAACAAAAAATGAGATATCTCGTATAATTATTTAATTTCATTCAGATAAATTTGAGTAAATAATGCTGCTTTTATTAATTATCTGTGTGTCCACATTATCCTTTCGGTTGTAATTATGAGTCATCATTCGAGATATTGTACGTATGTGAATAAGATTAATTTATGTCAAACCCATAGCAAATAGTATTTTTAGAGGATAACTGTAATAACAACTAAATCCAAAACCGCATAAGCTTACTTAAAAGATACATCCCCTATTTCTCTCTTACAGGTGCAAAAATTGTTTAAACGGAAACATTTTGTTACAAGTTGTTATTGGCCGAAACGCACATTTTGTTACAAGTTGTTGTTGGCCGAAGCGCGCACTCTTTAGATATTTACTAGGTTATCTGTTAGAATAACACATTCTTTGTGAATAGCTGGCGGGTTACCTGATGGAAAGTGGTTACCGCTTCTCATGGACACCTGTAAAACCAGGGGCAATGCCGATGCGCTGCAGGCCTTTCAGAAACGATTAACCTTTAGAAGGACTCCATATGAAAGTTCAGTAGGAAAACCGCAGCAAGAAGTTCATACCACAAGCGTTTAGAAGGAAAATTAGACAAACAGAATTTAAATTTTTGTAGGGTCCAGTTGGTCGCGTCCGTAGGTGTGTACCCTTTGATTCCCTACACGTACTCCCTGGGTGGTGCTAAAGGAACAACCAAAAAGTAGCAGTAGAACTTGTGCCAAGTTCAAGCAGTAGTGCTTGCATTACTGTGTTCCGGTGGAAGGGTGAGTGCCGGTGAAATCACATGCGGGTGATGGTCGCCGGATGAATGCGACTTAGTGTAAGATCCAAATCTACTGAGTCGCATTACTATTGTCATGAGTGGGGGTCACCACTTACCACCAGGTGGGCCCTCAGCTCGTTAATTAACACATAAATAAGAAAAAAACATAGGTTTGGACAACAGATGTAGAAATTTCTCTAAACATGACCTAACTCTTAAACATGACGGCTCCGTGGCTTAGTTGCTAGTAGCCTTGCCTTCGAAGCGAGGGGTCCCGGGTTCGATTCCCGGCCGGGCACACTTTGTGTGGTGAGCATGAAGTTTGTTCTCGGGTCTTGGGTGTTTGTCTTGTTTTTCTGTGTTAGTCCATGCCATCTGCGGCACAGGGATGCGGCATCCTAGTGCAGATGTATGAGTGTGTTAACGTTGTTGTTGTAAATACGTACTTAAAATACATATTAATTCAAAAACATAAGACCATGTTCTGAACTGAAAACATTCGTCAAACCATAATCGTCGCCGCCGGCATCAATTCAACTTTTTAAATTAAAACAAGCGAAGGAAATGGATAAGCGCGGAATGAAAGAAACACACTCAGGAAGTTTCGAGCAAGTGCTCGATTCTCAGATCATCTCGAAAGCCACGTTATTGACGACCGCTGCCAATAGACAATAGTAATACGACTAATGTATCTCCCTAATCTTTCTTTCTCCTAAGACTTTCTTAAATCTAGTCAAGGTCAATTCTATAAGTAATGTATTTTATTTGTAATTTATTATATTTAATTAATATAAAATAACAATAAATCAATGGATTTAAATTAAAACACATAAAATACAATACATTACTTATAAAATTGACCTTGACTATATGTATTTAAAGTGATAGTAAGAGCTTAAAGCCCACTTGATGGCTAGTGATTACTGTCACCCATAAACAATAGCAAAACGACGTTAAGTTTAAAAGTTCTATAATAAATTTCACGCCAAGACGTGGTATAAAATCTTGATTGTTTCCTTGTCATTTACTTCGGTCGAACTTTATCTAGCGTCATAAGTATATAACGCCCGACCTTGCTCAGCATTCATATAATGATTAATCTGAATGTCACCCGGGAGATGTCTTCTCTCGAGAATTGACCCTTACATCTACATTAGGATCGTATTTTTATTTCTGAGTTACCTATGTTCTATCAAAGTTTTTTGCGTATAACGAGCATTTATGAGTGCTTTTGAGCTCAAGGTTTTTTAAACATCTAACAATAAAAGTAATCTAAGAAAAAGTGATATCAGTTTGATTTTTCTTGTCAGTACTGGTTTTGTGATTTGCGTCTGTATGTGAATACCCTCGGGATCCCTACACGTGGTCCCTTGGTGGTGTAAAAGGAGCAAATCAAAGTAGCAGTAGAACTTGTCCGTTGCTTCGTCCGGAGAAGTACTGCCTCCACAACTGGTAATCCGCTGCAAGCAGTGTTGCAAGTTTTCAGACTCAAAAACTGAAATCCTTCCAGTCTTGCCAGCCTTGCTCTTGACAACTGCTTTCCTGTCACCTTACGACAGTAGTATCAGTATCATCGTATCTTTAGAGTTCAGTGACCGTAAACTATAACTGAGAAAATAACGAATAATTATTATTCTTTTCGTGTAAGTGGCCGACTCTGGTGTCAGAGTTCTTTAGCCGCCCGATGGCCTCCGACATGGCTTATCAGACGTAACTTCCAAAGTACGAAGCGCTCTGTTCGAATCCGACTAAACGGTTACCCATCCAACTTCTGACAGGTTTGAGAGTTGCTTAACTCAATTATTATACTAAGAACAGTAAGCAAGCTTCGCCACGATCGCTTCGAATACGAATAATGTACTCGTAACAAATAGTCAGAAACCTTCTAAGCAATCAAATGTTATTTTGTTAACCAACGCAGCGAAATTCTCGCAAATTACTCGAGATTACTTCGCGATAATCGCATTGTATTTACACACGTTTGGATCACAGAGGAGATGGAATAATAATGTGTTCGTTGGGAATTAGAGGTAATAAATCCCCTTCGCACCGTCTGATTTCATCTCGCTGCGGTAATTTAACATAAGGGATTTCGCGTTCGCATCCTGCAAAAACTATTCCACGAAATAAGACGATTA
Organism: Aplocera efformata; assembly: GCA_921293045.1. Taxonomy (NCBI): domain Eukaryota; kingdom Metazoa; phylum Arthropoda; class Insecta; order Lepidoptera; family Geometridae; genus Aplocera; species Aplocera efformata. The sequence goes on from OV121061.1 coordinate 4,779,789, forward strand.
AGTTTTAAATGTTTACATTGGTAAGCCAACGCAATGACCACTTTCTGTCAACTGGACACGAAACGGACAAGAAGGAGGTCTTTCAAGAAAGAACACGCTTTAACAAATAATGCAGACTTCCCACAAAAGTCTGTCTTACAAATATTGTTATTCCTTAAATTTTTATCAAACTTCTAAAAAGGAGGATGTTGTTAAACGAATGGTGTTTTTTATGTATAATTCACAAAAACTCTGCCTATGATATTTTTTTAAATAACATATTTAGGTCTGAAGATATCTCGTGAAGGCAAAACACGTCTTAGTTGCGTACTAAGTTAATCAAATTAATCATCAAAACGCCACACAGAAGTAAAATAAAACAGTCAAATTTTAAACCGCTTCCTTTGTGTCGTGAAAAAGCAATTCGCATAATAAGTGATAAAGTATTATACGATCTTCTGGGTCGACTAGTCAAAGCTTAAGTTCCGAAGAACGATCATTTTCCTGGAAACACAAAATTGCTATTTAAAGAGAAACTACGAATAGTGTTTACACTTTCAACAAATAATGTCTATGTCAAAGTCAAAAACTTATTACCTTGGACATCTAACAAAATACTTGGAAACGTTGCTTTTGAAATAAATACGTATTGTATATGTAAGCTATATGTAATACATTTACCCAAACATCAAAGATTTTTCAGGGCCCGTAGCTAGGTAGAAGCCATTGGAACGGAGCAAACTTTTTGTTGTGAACACAGAATCTTCTTGGGTATTGAGTGCTGTTCAAATGCCTAGCATGAGATTTACAAGGAATCTTATTGCAGTCCTATGAGTGTTCGATGGAGGATGCGGAGGGGCTGCAAAAGAAGAGGTTTTAGTAGGTATTTCAGCGCCTCACCTCAGGGTAACCTAGCCAGGTTCCCAAGGTTGCGGCACCTGTGTCCTGGCGTGTTAAAGAAAGGAGTGGCAATACCTAAACAAGCGAGAGGTTCGGCTTTGAACAGCAGCGGCGGGATTATGGAAATAGTGTTCAAGCATTTCCGCGTTCCCGCCACTATGCGGCAGAAGACACTGTGGAATTTTAATGCGTAATCATCACCTTAATCCACATAACCGTTCTGTCTCCCCGTAATAGGACTATGCGAGTGCATATTACCAAATTTATGATGTGATCATAATAAAATACTTTATAATTATTATTAGGACTTTGATTAATTTTAAAGATTTGTTATACTAGCTGCGCTCGATGTTCCTACGGGAATACTTCACATTTTTGGAATAAAAAGCATTTTATATGTTAATCCAGGATACGTTCAAAACAAATTTTATTCCAATCCGTTCAGGCGTGAAGAAGTAAAAACAACATATGGAAAAACTTTCGCCTTTTAATATGAGTGTGATGATGATATTTGAGCACAAAAAGCATAGCATACTCCTGGTATTCTAGGGTAATCTCCGTTCGTTTCTTACCAACTCAAAAGAGCCTGTCTAAATTCACAAAAAGCTTCCTACTTAACAAAGCAATATAATTGAGGTGGCCGTTCCCATGATAACACTGGATAGAATGGTTATCTCTGAGACCACTGAATAGCGGTGTTCTGTCGTTGACGGTCGGAAAAAATTGGCCTTTTTCAGAGATTTTTTTTACGATCTCGAAATGTAACTGGGTCTGCTTTTGTAAGATTACAAATGTAGCTGTAAAATGGGGCGTTCTCATTGCAGCTTTTCATTTGGCGTCGTTTCGTCGGCTTTGTCTTGAATAGTTTGAAGTCGTATTGTCAGAATTTGTTGGGCTGTTTTGGAGGCGTTGTGATTTGTCGTTGGTATTATTTCTTACTCGATTTTCTTATTTAAAACAGTAATTTTACTGTTAAAATGTTTAAGAATAACATCATACTACTAAATTGACTTGACTGACTTAGTTGGTAGTAAGCTCTGGCTTCTGCGCTGCACTCAGGAATCATTTATGTTTGTCAGATATTTGTGTGATAAACATAAATGGTAATCATTCCCGGCAAAATACGCAACTTTCTTTTTACCGGATGACACATATTTTTCAGTTGATTTCAGTTAATAAATGATGGAGTTTTAGTAATAAACATAAAAAATGAAAAAATATGCTAGGCTGTGACAGAAAGACACTCACTCGCGGTTGTTGAGAGTATTCTTGTGTCCAATGGGAACACGGCAAGGCGGGTGACACTGAATCAGAGACTTCATGATTGAATGTCTCCATTGGGCCAAAACTCTTGACGTGTTCATTAGACGGTAATTTATCCGAATCAAGAATTGAGGTAAAGCTATTTACGCCGGGGAAATTACAGGGGCAATAGATTTTGGTCTACGGATTAATTACTATGATTTATGGAGACGTATGGATATTACCTAAGTTGAATGGATGCCTTCGAAATAAATAGATTTATAGGCTAATGGCTGTACCCGGTAGATAGTATTAGGTCTCTAAGTCTTATTAAATAAATATAATATTCACAATATAATAATTTATTAGTACGTAGGTGTAATGACCCTTATATTATATGACGTGTACACATTCATACTCCTGCACTTGGATTCCCTGTGACGCAGCTGACAGCGAATAACAAAGACTAAAACACCCAAGACAAGAGGACAGACTTCATGCTCACCACACAAAGTACCCCGGCCGCGAAACGAGGCCAAGACCCCTCGCTTCAAAGACAAAGATAGGGACCATAGCATAAGACATCATTAATTTTGGGCATGTTGTAGAACTAGGTGCATGGTGCTATATAGCTCCAAACTAAACACAGATTGAGCTATGAAAACTAGATATCTAATAGAATAGATAATTCACTACTTATTTGTAAATACGTACGTTTTATACAATTTTAACACTCAGATACATAGAAAATATCTATTTTGTCACACAAATGCTTGTTAGGCATACGATCCCACGACCTACAGGGCAAAAGGCAGAGGTTATTCCCAAACTCCATTCTTTTGTTCTAAAAAGATAATAATCCCATTGATTCTCAAACTACTCCAAAGAATATTATAAATTTCGTATTTAAAAATATGGCATTTAAGTTGGATCCTACTCCTTCGTGGAGCAGTTTGGGAAATAATATTGGTGTACTTGGGGAATAAGGCCTACCAATTGAGCTGCGACGCCATATAATGTTATCAATCGGTGAAAGGTAATAGATAAAATATGTTGAATATGTAGAAAGCAGGCCATAGGGGTACTATTGTTATTCCTTCCGGACATCGGGACACCCCCTTACATAAGGGTCAACCAATAAGTACAAACAACTCGACTGGAATTCTTACGGTTAGCTGGTCCGTAGCTGCCTTCGAAGCGAGGTATACCGGGTTCGGTTCCCGGCCGGGGCACTCTTGTGTGGTGAGCATGAAGTGTCCAGTCTTGGAGTTTAGTGTTGTATGATTGTGTTTGTGTCTATGCTGACTGCGATACCGAGAATAAATGCACACTCAGCCTAATTAGTGTGCGTTTATTTATTAACCGCTTTCGAAAAAGTGTTCTCACTTCGGATGCATTTTTTTTGTGTGTTATACACGATTTCTTCTTCTTTTGAAATTTTATTAAAAAGTTTTACTTTTAAGACCGTAAAATAAGTGATTATAGTTTTGAAGTCGCTTTATTCGATTATCATAATATCTAGTCAATCATCATTTATGTATAACTTTTAATTTACACCCTGAGGGAACGGGCCTCATGGCAAGGTGCGAGAGAGTCACTGGTGAAGTTCCTTTCGGAGAGCCCCGAGACCCTCGAATGTCTCTCTTGGTGGTCCCCCCAGGGTTACCGGTGTATCTGTTGCAGATTCCCCTCCGTCAACAAAAAAAAAGGCACAAAGAATCCTTACTACTTTACAGTACAAAATAAACCAGATGTGTTAAAATTCAAAATAAATTAAGGCATATTGTGCACGATTGCATCGTTTGTGCATATACCGCCAAGATGATTTAATGCAGTCTCCCATTGGGAAATAAAGGCTGCCCACACGTCCGTATGGGGTGACCATTATGTTTGACAAAAACAGTATTGGAACATCTCCAAATATGATAGAAAGATAGATAATACTTTATTGTACATCAGATGATAAGGTTAACAAACACAAAACAGTACAAAGAGCTAAATGACAGTTTAAAAGGGCGGTCTTATCGCTAGTAAGCAATTCCGTCCAGACGACCAAATGGACAGGTTAGCATGGACAGGTTGGGTGTATTATATGATGTTATATCATATGGTCCAGTTGCTAGCGGTAGGTGAGTACCCACACTGGGGGTACGAGGGGAGACTCAAAGGCAATAGCAGTAGAACTTGTGTTAAGTTCATCTGGAGAAATACTGCCTATACCTGGTAATTCGCGTGAATGGCAAAACCTCTGTGCTAACAAATCCTGGTCACCTTACAAAAACGCTACCGTGAAATGAAAACCACTGTGTCACGATGAGTGAACCCAATCTCTTCGTATAATCGATTGCAAGCCTCTTCTCACTTTGCAACTCCATCTAAAGCTATAGTTACAATTACCTTACCAGCCTCTAATGTTCCTACTGCAGGGGCACCGGCCTACTCTCGATATTTAAGAGTAAATGGACTTTGATGTACTACGGGAGCCTAATCCGAATTGGTAGACGTCACATGCCTTCCAATTTATGGTTTTAAGACATGCTGGTTTCCTCGTTATGTATCCTTCACCGTCACGAGCAGTGGTGCAAAAATAAATTTTTTGAAAGAAAAACTCATTATTACACGTGTGGGTTTCAACTTGCGACTTCCAGATTAAATTTAACTTTTATAAACATAGAAGACTTTTATAAAGAAAGTACTTTATGCAATCATTTCGCTTCAATGGTTTCAGCTGAAGGTTGAGATGGAATGCTTTGCTAGATTTTTACATAGAGGTTCAGGCATTGATTTTTAAAACGAAGCTCATGTAAACTTTCTAAGCGTCAGAGTTTTCAAGGCTAGTATAGCCATAATCGAAATCGTGCCTCCGATGCACAGAAGCGCTCAGTTCATACTTAACTTACATGATCTGTATTGAACAGCTAAGCAAGCTCCACGAGCGCTTCTGAGACGATGAGCTGATACCCTACTCGATATTAAGTGGTTACCGCCGCCTATAACAACAAAAATATGACTCAAGTCATCGCTTATTAAAGTATGAGAAGAACTAAGTCGTATTGCGTTGCGTATGTCACTCTGATTCGGCGATCATGCCGAAATGCCTGTAATTTCACCCGGTGGGTGATCTGCTCATCTCATCCCGTAATATGACCATCTGTATCTCACAATATAATAATAAACTTTTTCATTTATTTTAACACGCCATCAATCCAACTCACAAATTTTTATTTCACTATAGTTCGTTACAGATTCATATCAATTTTATAATTGAAGTAATAAATTCTCTCTGTATGGTTATCGGTCGAATGAAATAAAATCTAGGCCTGATGGCATAAAAGATATGAATTTTTGAATTTGTAAAAATTCAAGCGAGTCGCCAACTTTCACGTGAATTTTTATTCGTATTGTTTAATTTCACAAATTTTATTCGATATTGTACAGTAATCGAGAACTGAGCAAAACTTTTTCGATGATACTCTTTTGTAGGCCTATTCTTTTTCTTTTTTTGTGAGTGCCACCAGAGTGGCATATTTGCCACTCTGGTTTCGGAGTTTTCTAACTGCCCGAAGGCCTGCCTTTTGTTGATAGAGCAGCAAAACAACCTTTGAGCTGTTTAAAACTAGCTTTTTATATTTTTGTCACTTCAGGAGGCCTGAGTAGCAATTAGTACAAAAGTGTATATTTTTATTTATATATTTTTATAATTTTCCTTGCCTATCCACTTGGGCGTCCAAGTGTCGATTTGACAAAAACTTGGTATGGCTGTGGAGTCCACGTATCGATCGAGGCCGAAAAACGCGCGCGGTCATCGACCTATTCACGCTTCAACAGACGCAAATTCAGCTGTTATTAATACTGCTATTCGATACTAGATGGTAGTCAATGAAATGTGTTATCTGTTACAATTCCTATATCTGTGGAAAGAACGAGAATAAACTCAGAAAAAAATAATCAAATTTCTAAATGGCCATTTCGAATTCCATAAATTTTGTGGACGGAGCTCTTGCGAACATGAGGTAAGTTTTCTGTTTTTACTAGTTATTTCTAATAGTATTATATATCAAATTGATTGTGGGGATTATCTCTTTACGAAATATGTAAAATTACGACTATTCCAAAACGTTTATGATGTTAAATCTAGTTGAGAAGATATGGTGTCATGACGCCAACATCGTTTGATGACTTTGAGTTGTTATATATAATATAAAAGGTCTTGATAATGTAAAACAAAGGCATAATATAAGATAATGCTTCACTGGTATCACGTTAATATACATTTTAATAATAAATATGTTGAGATGTGTCTGGAAATCGTAATATGCAACTTGAACTTGCAACTAGCAGTCAGGTTTTTGATCAAGATACCATCGAAAACGTCTAATGCTACATTTACACGTTTTGTGTTTTGCGATCAGTTCATGTTTTGTGGTGATGTATTGGTGGATTACGGACCTGGGTATCATTTTACAATAAATAACTTAGTGGCATGTAAACTTGACAATATGAAGTTATTGGTATATATACCTATTGGTATGTATTGAATATGTTTTGTTTTTCAATATAAATTATAATAAATCAACAATCAAAATTGGATTATGTTTGAAACAAATTGATTTTGGCAATACTTTGTGCTATTTTTACTATATCTATGGTTAATATAATATGTGTACTAACATCATCATTAATATTGCAGTGACCAAATGGAAATAATGAATACACAACCGTAAGTACACTTTGTATTTTTCTACTAACTGGCTAATTTTTAGACTAATTTTGTATATTGTATTAACTGGCTGCGACTCGGTATAAGATTTGGATCATACACTGAGTCACATTCATCCTGCTGTGTCCATCACCCGAGACAGGGGCGATACATCTCATGTGCATGTGACTTCACTGGGACACAGTAATGCAAGCACTACTGCTTGCCAGCTTCATCTACATTAAATATGTATTGCAACAATATATAATATTATACATTCAAAATATTGTTTTGAGATAGATAGATAGACACTTTATTGCACACCAGAAAGAAAAAACAATTATAATAACATATAACATTTTATAGGCTCTCTGGCTTAGTTGGTAGTAGCCCTGCCTTCGAAGTGAGGGGTCCCGGGTTCGATTCCCAGCCCGGGCATACTTTGTGTGGTGGCATTAGATATGACTAAGTGTTAATAAGTATGATGTATTTTAATACACAAGTTCTCTATTTTTTACAGATTTCATGGAGGAGGATTCATCAGATCTTCGTGGAGGTGGAGCCAGCAACTGCCTTAGACCCAGCCCCTCACCAGCCCAGCACTAGCCAGTCCAAGCCCTACATGATCTCTTCTATTAGTAAGTAGTTAATAGAACAATCTATTAGTCCCTAGAAACTAAGAAAATAAGATTGACAACTTATGCCTTATTATTTGTTTCAGATGCGACTGACTATGAATTCAATGGAAATAAAGTATTTTGACCTTCACTGCGGAGATCTTGACTGGCTATGTGGTGGTGGAGGAACCAATTTGAAAGTAACTGATGGGGCCAATGAGTTCTACAGGGAAGACTGCAACTGCTGAGAGTTGATAACAATAGTGTAATTAATTTAAGAATTCAATGAGAATATCTTTGACTTTAATAGAATCATGGCACTGTTTGTGTGGTGAACATGAAATTTTCTCTTAGGTCTAGTGTGTTTGTCTTGTGTTTCTGTTTGTTCATGCCACCTGTAACACAGGACACAGGGAATCCTAGTACAGGAGTGTAAAATTTAAATTTGTAAATATATATTTTTTTGTATATTTTAGTTCGTTTTTTATTATTATTTAGTATTAAATTATAAAGTACAATATATTATTTAGTATCTATAATAATAGTATTAAAGCAGAATACATTCATTTGTGTTTCACTGAAAAAAAAAGAACGTGTAAATGCGCATTATGGGCGGCCATTTTGTAATATTTTTTTGATTTTTTCCGCTCATATTTTTTTGAGGAGGACCTGGATTACAAATTTTTATTTTGATAGAAAGCGTCGTATTCAATATTGAAATATTGGTATCGTTTTAAAGAGAAAATACTAAACTATTACAAAATAATATAATAGTTAATAAAACTATTATAATTTTCACGTAAACCACACGTAAAAGTAAAAATTTTAAAGTTTTATTCACATCACCAACTTTTAAGCTTTATTTTTATACTTTCAGATTGATATGAGTAATTTACTTTGAACTAAACTAATTCTCGATTCTTTTAGCTTGCCGTAGGTATTTTTTATTCTAATGAAGGTACAGTAGTTGTCCAGTAGTAAATGTTTATGTGAAAAAAGGTCGCGCGCGGTTATTAAAAAAACGATGCCGGCGGAGCGGGACGTTGCAGACATAGTCGCTGCGCGGGCCGGACGCTTGAGTGGCTATTTGATGTGCGGCGATGTGTCTGATCTTGATCTTCGATTAAAATTGGTTATTTTTTTTTTGAGTAACTACTAGCCTCACCCTGCGGTGTTTCCCGCGATTAGCCATCCTGCGGGAATATTTAATTTTTAAGTATTTTAGGTCTCATGTGTTAATCCAGAATTTAAGCTATCTTTTTATCAAATTTCATACAAATCAGGATAGCTGACAGCTCACCTGATGTTTAGTGGTAACTGCTGACCATAGACAACAGCAAAACGACTTCAGTCCTCCACTACCCAAGAATGAAAAACCTAAGTCACAGCGTCGCGCATGTCTCTCGGAGACGAGTATGTAACGTCTCACGCGCCTGTGATTTCACCGGCATCTACACCCTTCCACCAGAACACAGCAATGCGAATGCTTGTCGAATTACCAGGTGTGGTGAGAACTACTCCGAACAAACTTGGTCAACAACAAACGAGGCGGTTTGCCTGTCAAAGCGCTGTAAGCTGCCGCAACGAATAAAGCCTAACAGAATTTAAATATTTTGCTCGCATTCGTTCGCTATCCAGGTACTCATATCAGTTGCAAGTAAAATTAATGTAAATCGCAGTCCGTTGGGATTATGATGGCGTAATAACCTGTATTCGTTATTCAGAAATTGGCCATGTTGTATGTAAAATTTTAAAACGGAACGATTAAAATAAAATAATATCTAGGCCACTCGTAAAAATACCGTTTAAGCTGTGAAATTGTTACCTTTCACTCTCATTTGTATCTGTTTTTAATTAAACCAGCAAAGAGCTAGAATCACACACCGATGGATCAGTAACACCAATTATTTTGCTTCTGTAATAGACAAGTAATGGAGCGACCACATCGCTCCATTACTTGTCTATTACAGAAGCAAAATAACCAAAGGTTGCAGTAGAAGTAGGCCTTAGAAGGGCCTTTCTACGTAAATGAAATTTATCTGTTAAAAATTTCTTTCTATTTTAGGCAACATTTAATATCATAAAATATTATCGCGCGAAAATGTTCTCGAGACAGTTCCGTTTTTCAGTGAGACACGATAATTACATTTAGTTCGTAATGACATGAATAATAATTTAAACTTGGAACTATAGTGTTTTTGTCGAGTAACGATATTTTTTTTTTTCTTTCATCTGGCGTCGCACTTCTATGCTTTTGCCATAACGATGTTTTTAAATTAAAAATATAACCAACCAGTCTTCCATAGATACATTATAACTCTTTTTACAAATTTTCTGAGTGGCCTGGTATTAATTAGCCACTTTGCTCTCTACGAGGAACATTTATTTTCATCAGAATCAAACTTTCAGTTATAACTTATTTTCTTGTGATCAAATTCTGGTTTCGGAGTTTTCAAACCACCTGCTCCGATATGTCTTATCGACTAGTATAACCGGCATCGACATCTTAACGTGCCTTCCAATACAAATAAGCGCTCAGTTCAAATATCACTATACGGTCACTGACCTGGTGGAAAGTTGCTAAACTTAGGCGATTTGTAAAAAAAATAATTGAGATAATGGTTTGACAGACCTACATGTTTAGCAAATATTGAAATCGAATGTAACCTGTACCGTAGATTTAGTTCATAAAAATAATCCAGTACAACAGAATTCATATATAATGTAGTTCCGTGTTTTGTATTGTAATTAAATTTATACGGTTCGATTGACATTAATGCGACCCTATTAGATAAAGAGCTTTCAAGATAAAAGCTATTACGTATGATTTCAGTTTTTTGTACTTTATAATAATTTGTTGCGGCTTTTGAAATTATTATTTCTAGCTGCGCCTTGTGGTGTTACCCACAGCCGTCCATCGTACGGGAATACTTCACTTTTTTGGGATAAAAGTAATCTATGTATTAATTAACACTGTAAGTATTGTATCAGTAATCCAGTAATCTGTTTCCCATAATACAAGCTATGCTTAGGTTACGGCTAGATGGCGCTGTGTGAAAAGTACATGACACAATAATACTGAGCCAATAACATTTAATTTCTTAATTTTATCTATGGCTTTATAAAGATACGCATAGCTATAGAAAAGCAAAATTAAATTTAGCTTTGCTATTATATTTCATATTCCCAATCCACAACAACAAAGTAGCAGTGCCAACTGTGACTATATCATTTGGTTACGAGTACGTGTTGGTTCATAATACGCAGTTAAATTCAGCAAGGTACGCTCTGAAACTATTTGTGAGGTAATTTGGACGACAAATTAAACGGCGACCGTTAAAACCGGATCGTGGCGGTTAGATCCGGTTTAGTGACGACGCACAATTATCGATCATCTCAACGATTCGTTGGAAAGAATAATTACACAAAGTTACTACCCTTGGTATTACCAAGGTTGACCCACGGTTGACCATCCTAAGGGAACACTGAAGTATTACGGGATCAAAACTAGCCTTTGTATTATCCAGGATATAAGCTAATCTATTACTAAATTTCATTCAGATTTTATTGTGAATGTTCAAGCCGTTTGAGTGTGTTGAGACAGAAATATACACACACATGTATACAAACTTTAGCTTTTATAATATTAGTGTAATGAGAAAATGGTCTAGATGGCGGTACTCCTGGACACGGTAAGTATTGTCAGAAGGTACGTTTATCTGCAACCCTAGCCACCAACCGCTTGGGTTCTGTTCCACGGTCAATGAGAATTGGCACAGATCAGAGTAACATATATAAAACTAGATATGGATGTAGTGCAACTCACGATTTCTTCCAAACTACCTTATCTGCTTAATACCTAAAAAAGAATCTTACTTTCTCAAGAAATAAATCGTCTAAATGCAATAGACTCGCACACTGAGCTACCACCATATACGATAATTGGTATACAAAATTATTTTCGAAATTTGTGTTAAGCTCGCTACAACTTATGATTCAAAGACGTTCAAATTAAAGGTTTACAGGAAGCAATTAAATAGAGCGTTAGTTGTAGGGTAAGTAATTGTGTAAAGTATTTAGCTTTGTACTTTCCCACCTTGGAAAATTATTTCAAAGGTACGTCAACTTGTCAACTCAAAGGACAACAGGAATATTTTGTGATGTGAAGTTGAAATAAGTAAAATTTAGCGCTACAGAAACAATTTTAACTTTAGCTACCTACCGAAAGGGTTAAGGGAACCCTATTACTAATTGATGGATTCAGGCGTTCCTTTGCGGAATTCTATGTTAAGAAAAGATCTGGTTTTAGACTTCACCGTTTTTACTCGGCTTGCAAAATTTTTTTGTTTTTGTCTTTGATTCCGATGTTTCTTTTTTCAAATGTATTTGCTAAGGGCGAGTAGAAGGGATGAAAGTATTGAAGTCGGCTTCTTTTAAGTTTTCAATCAGTCACTTGCTGTTTGTGCTTTTCACTGTAAGGGTATGTAATAAGACAATTAAGTATTCATTAAAAATATTTTATTATATTACGCTGTTATGTTAAGTAATATATGTTGCGTATTCAATAAAACATAATTATTGGTGGTTTACTGTGCTGTACCGTACCAGCCTCTAATGTTCTCACTGCAGGGTCACCGGCCTACTCTCGATAATTGAGAGTGAATGGACTTTTGGTCTACCACGGGAGCCCAATCCGGATTGGTAGACGTCACATGTCTTCGAATTTTTCGTTCTAAGACATGCCGGTTTCCTCACGATGTTTTCCGTCACCGTTTCGAGAACGTGGTATTGCGCATATAAATTTTTCAAGTGAAAAAACTCATTGGTGCACGTGTGGGTTTGAACCAGCCACCACGCTCGCTCGCTGGTTTACTGTGCGTCAACACTTAATTGTTCTAAAGTTCAGTTTAATTGTATGGTTTTCTATTGAGCCCGAGAATTCTGTGTTCACACTTTAATGTTTGCTGATCGCATTGCACCTAATTAAGAAACAGCTACGGAATAGTTAACAAACTTAAGCTTTCATCGAAACCTCTAAACACTGTTTTCGTTTGTGTACATACAGTTGGCCACTTGGCCTCAAAGATTTTTTTTTAAATCAGTCATTCATACCTCTTCACTAGGATGCCCTGTCACAGATGGCATGGACAAATACAGAAACACAAGACAAACACCCAAGACCTGAGAGCAAACTTCATGCTCACCACACAAAGTGTGCCCGGCCGGGAATCGAACCCCGGACCCCTCGCTCCGAAGGCAGGGCTACTACCAACTACTACAAAATACCTGGTATCCGTACCAACCTTTTATGTTCCCACTGCAGGGATACCGACCTACTCCCGATAATTGAGAGTGAATGGGCTCTGATCTACCACGGGAGCCCAATCCGGATTGGTAGATGTCACATATCGTCGAATATTTGGTTCTAAGACATGCCGGTTTCCTTACGATGTTTTCCGTCACCGTTTTGAGAACGTGGTTTTGCGCACATAAATTTTTCATGTGAAAAAAATCATTGGTGCACGTGTGGGTTTGAACCAGCGACCTTCAGATTGAAAATCGGCGTCTGTGCACCTGGACCACCACGAATATACCTGGTATCGCCAAGTAAATAACGTCATCATAATTCCAGTGAAATTGTACACGAGTGCATTATAGCCGTAACATTTGATTCCAGTATTTATACGCTTTAATGATACCACAGTAGTAAATAACTAACAGAGTTACAAACGTTAATTAGCAGCAGCTTTGGTATTGTACGTACAAAGAAAAAATATCCATACCAAGCGCATGAGATGTTACATCCTCTCAACGTGGTGGACGCAACGAGATACCACTTAAATTTTCTCATACTTCAGTAGAAGAGGACCGGAGTCGTATCACTGTTGTCTATGGGCTGTAGTAACCAGTTAACATCAGGTGATGTAGCTAGTGCCTTCACTTAAATCACGTAAAAAAGAAATTATAATATCGCTACCGTGTTGTTCTCGTCTGTAAGTAAATAAATACCTTCCGAATCCCTACACGTCTCTCTGGATGATACGACAGTAGTAACTCAATGTAGCAGTAGAACTACTAAGTTCTAAGCTGAAAGTACCACACTATGACTGGTAACGCTACAGCTGCTACTGCATGCCTTACTCACGTTTCCAGCCTCCGCCGCTCCCCTCGCTCCCCTCCCTACCCTCCCTCTCCACCCTCTCCTCCGGTTTGCTACGATGGCGGTGCGGCCGCGCCGCGCGCTTGAATCACTCGGCCTCGTATAGTATTATTATATCTGTGGCTCGGCCGTGGGTCAGAGCGTTCACCGGAGCAGTACTACCATCACACCTGGTATTCCGCCACCAAGCGGTAGCACCTTGCGTTGCTGGATATTGGAATAGTGTAGGCGCCGGTGAAATTACAGGCACTTGTATCATCCCCCTTTCAGAGTGACGGATGCAGTAGGTGCCGGTGAAATTACAGACACTAATTGCATCCTTTCAGAGTGACGGATGCAGCGCATTGCAACATGGGTCTCATACTTTGTTAGGGATATGAGTTGTATTTTTTTGTTCTTTACGAGCGGCGGTAACCATTTTTGATGGAATTATTAAGCAAAATTAAGTCTACAAATGATTATCATTCCTATAGAAAGGGATTACATAATTAAATATTTTTTTTCATTTTGTCATGATAGGCGTGTCTAAATTTGAATACAAAGTCAGTTTATAAACTCAATTGACCCTATAGTCACTACATAGTATAAAACAAAGTCGCTTTCTCTGTCCCTATTTCCCTATGTATGCTTAAATCTTTAAAACAACGCAACGGATTTTGATACGGTTTTTTTTAATGGATAGAGTGATTCAAGAGGATGGTTTATATATATAATACACTAGTAAGTGTACAATAGGCTATACACTAGCACCCCGGCTTCGCACGGGTAGTTTCTTATACGACACTGATGCTTTACTAACCGTGCGAAGCCGGGGCGGGTCGCTAGTAAATTATATAGTGAAAGAAATAGTGGCGATGTTTATATTATGCCCAAATAATGCACTAGGAAATGTACGAGTTTCGTACATCCTCTGGATGTCTTAATTTTACTACAAATTTAAAGAAAAATTTTGTGATTTGTTCATGTCAATATGTTATACTAGATGCGCCCTGCTTCACTTTACTTTTTTGGGATAAAAAGTAGCCTATAGCTATACAAGGTATCCAGCTAACTTAATTACAAATTGCATCCCAATCCGTACAGTCGTTTAGGCGTGAAGGTGTATTAATCATACACACACAATGATACAATTTTTTTATTTTATAATATTAGTGTGATTATGGAGTACATCGAAGTTTATGTTACTTCCATAATTACATCCAGTACCCGCAACATTGCTAATAGAATAATTGGCAAATCGTAAAATCTATAATATATCTATTTTTTATATTTAATAATTATGAATATTTTTATATTACAATATATTATACATATATATATATATATATATATATGCTAAGGTGCTTATCAAAAAGTAGTATTTTTTTTTTTAATTCTTTGAACGTAGTAATTTTGCAACCGGATCGCGTGCTATAAATTGTGTGTCAATGTCGTATTTTTTGCAACTTGTAACATTTTCCAATAGCCTATAAACATACTTTAACTTTCTAAGCAACTCAAGACTGTCCCGAATCGGATGCAAGCCTAATTAATGGTAAATTAAACTGTGACAGAATAACAGAAAAAAAACCAACACTTCTAGAGCAATGGTTGACTAAACACAGTTTTCGTAATTTAATGCTTAGTATATATCTGTAAAAACCCTACAAAGTAAACGTTCTGTTAAAAATGTACTAATGTGGCGTACCATGACTGGTAACATCGACAAAGTTACACATACAAGTCACTTCAACTTTATGTCGTCGAATTTGAAAGTATTTTCGAATAGCAAGCAAAGTTTTAATTCTGTTTTCATTTGCAATGGTTATACCCCGTTAGTAACATGTTTTGCTTGTAACGATTTATGTGGACGTTTCTCTCACAGAGTCCAGCTAATTAGCGATTTATTTGCGCTTACAATGTAAAAACGTGACGGGATTTCGCATCGTAACGTGAGATGATGTTTCACCACGTAACAAACAAGCTGATAGCTATTGAAGCTGGAGGCTCAAGTGGATACAATAACATAACAGAAAGATTTAATATCCGAGAATTGGTCATTTTTCTGAGAACAGATTTAACCAAGTTTTCTTGGTGAGTCGCTAATGTTGATTCTATTAAATATCCAGTAAATTAACTGCGATTTATTATATTGGTAATAACATTTTAGTCAGTACTATTTCCTTACTCATAATAATCAAATGCCTGCCAGTGTTGCCAACCGCTTGACAACCGTTTTGCTGCTAGATTTCGCCAAAAATATATCATCACAGCATTCTTCACAGATTCCAGCGAACGTAAATTGTAACATGAATAGAATAATTAATTATAAACACATAGTAAGCCACCAAAATAACCAAAGATTTCTAGAAGCAATTCTCAGAAAATAGTGTAAATTAAAAATTCAGGTATAAATGGCGATTAATTTGTTTACATGTATTGTTAACTTCGAGAGGGCAATTCAATTCTTTAGAGAACACTTCTATGTACTTCTGTATTTTTTTTATTCTATAAATATATTATAGAATAAAAAAAAATCAATATAAAAATGAGTTAAAAACTCATTTTTCATTACTTTAGATCACAAGTAACGTTTGATCACGTCATATTTTATCGCTAAAACACAATACAAGTGAAAGTTAATGAGCTGTCATCTACCTTAGAAGCCTACGTTGATTTCGTCACGATGTTTTCTTTTTTGAGAACATGTTATTGATGGTTCATCTAGGTAGATAATGTGTTTCCGTGTTATTGATGGTTCATCTATATAATATGTTCCCATTATCGTAATTGCTTTGTTCCGCGTATTTTTCCTTCCATGATACTCCGTAACACGTATGTATGTCAATTTAGGTTTTAAGTATTTCAGGCAGAAAAAAATGAGCGAAAACAATATTCAACTAACATCAGTTTGGCGAATTTGAATTATAACGTAAACGTAATGTCACTGTCAGTAGTGAAAATTTGGATTGAAACTCGCATACAGAGGGTCCCAAACCTATTGTTTATTTTGTTATACATCTATTGTTTCTATAAAATTTAAGTATATGCAAAATAAAATGTTAGTAATCATAACACGTTATTTTATTAAAGCTAATATTTATTTTTGTATAGCGTGAAAAAATAAACAAAGGTCGAGTGGGTTTCGCGCTCCGAGAGTACCGCACGAACTTGTTGGTAAATGTGTAACTAATATATAATGTATTTTTTTGTGATGTGACTACAAATTTACTGATTTCAGATTTACTCCTTTACTTGCGCTACACGATATTGCTTCTTGCCAAATTTTATGGTTCTAGGTCAACGGAAACTTTTGATTCTCTTGCGAGAGTCAAAATATGCGGCATAAACGGAACATAAACGGCCGTATCTTTTGATTGCGCTGATTTAGAAGTTTCATTGTTTATTGCTCTTAAGAATTGTATACTTGAATATTTGATATTAATTTCAATTTGATATCACCACGCGTTCTGATGAAAAGCATCTTGACCGACAGACGGACAACGAAGTTATTCTACAAAGGTTACTTTTTTACTTTTGAGGTACGGAATCTTAAAGACAGTCCAAGTTTAGACAAGCCCTCTATAGAAAGAACATACAAACTGCAAGAGAGGCGAATAAACGTTGTTGGCAAATTTATGTACAGCCAAATTTATTCATTTTCTTCTCCATAATATTTAACTTGAAACTAGTTAAGTATATAATTAAAAGTCGGACTTTAACTGCGCAGCTGCAAGCAAATACGTGGTTTTGCAGTAGCTCAACTAATATCAGCTTGGTCACTTCATTATGAATTGACAACTGCTTGCTTTTGCTGTTTTAAAGTACAATTGCTATGACACATCACTGGCGTATGTGACTTTATATCTCCGTCACGGGTGACGAGCGCAACGGGATGTGACTTAAGTCTTTTTATACTTACGTCGAAGAGGACCTAAGTCGTGTTATTTGTGTTATTGGTGGTGACCAAGTAACATCAGGTGCGCACAGCTCGTTCCATACATGCACAGAAAAAAAAAAACTTTTTGATACCAAAACATAATCGGTGAAAACTTGTTACGAGTTTCAGCCACAGAGGAGCATGTGAGAAATTGATTCTTTTGAATGTTAAATAAATATGTTAATTCATTAAATAAATATGTTAATTGATCGAGTTAAAATTAATAAGTATTTAAATAATTAGAGCTGAAAATAATTATGCTTAATTATAAGTCTAATCAATTAGCATATACAAACAAATAACATCATTATTTTATGTAATTACATCAAACTGAACTGAACTGAACTTATTTAACTAAAATTTTATGCAACAAACTGAACTCTGGATAATATAAAATTCTAATCCACACTAATAAAAAAAATCTAAAACATAATTGGGGTGTAGAACCACTTATTATATAACATATTATCTAGTCGTGATGGGGGGGATTTAATGCTATACCTAACTATCAGATCAAGTCAATCAAGATTTGCCAAAGAGCAATGGAGCGGAGCATTTTCGGATTACGGATTAAACTGTACCAATAGAATTAGGAACTAGCGTACGTGCTAAGCCCGGTATAATGAAGGTGGGAAACAAAACCGCTCGCTTGAAATAGAATAGCCATGACTCTTTACAAACAGAACGATAGGGGGCCTAGGTGCTGGCGTCTATAGGTAAGAACCCGTTCGAGTGTGCTGTATGCTTGCTGCGTAGACGCGTTGTCAGGCAGCCCTAGCCACCGACCGCTTGAGTCTTACTCCGGGGTGATTTTCCGTCTTATATATCATTCACTACAATGTTTTTATATTATTTATTTTGTAGTATAAATTAAAATAATTTGAAATTCTAATAAATAAAGTGAAATAGTAATAGTATTAGCGTAATAGTATACTAGTAGTATGAGAAAGCATCGCAGCCACGCTGTATTTAAGCTATGCTTCGCGTAATAAATGCTCAAGCATTCACCACAACTGCAGTTGTGTTTGATCTGCGCTCATTATATATCCGTTTGTTTCCTGACCGTTGACCGCAGCACACTTGGTTTACCTTTGATAATGTTTAATTCAACACTAAACAAACGCTTAAACACTCTTAAACAATTGCACTCGTCATAGAACTCAGAATTGGTTAGAAAGAATTATTCATGTTTTATTCATGTTCATGTTTAACCTTAGTACAAGTATTTCTTGGTTAAATAAGTATAAAAAAATTTACAGGGACCCTTTCACACCTTAGTAGGTGAAGACGCGTGCCATATTTCTGTCGTTTACGGGCGACAGTAACTACTTAACATCAGGCGAGCCGCTAGTTCTCCCGTCATACAAGTAAAATAAAAGGCTTTATTGAGTCTTACGTTCTCAATAAAGACTCGAGAAAAGCTTTGCCATCAATGTACAAGGCCGGTTAAAAAGAACTGTTGATAAACAAACTCAAACTCATTTATTCCTTTGGATCTCAAGTATCAATCAATGGTACTACCACACAAATCAAATTAAAAACACAGTTATTTAACCCCGAATTCAATCAATAAGATAAAACTCCCACGCTCGTTGAGTTTTCTAATCATGTATGATATTTTTTTCTGAATCCCATTGTCTGGGTTCAAATGACAGATTCACACGCTTTGAAGTACAATATTTATTAGTCGGAGCCAACATTAAACCAATGAAATAGGATTATCCCAAATCTACGGGTCAAGAGTTTACCCCGATTATAAAACAGACTGTACTACAAGCAGGCGGATTTAAAAATGTACTCCTTAATTATAATGGGATTATATGACAATGTTGCCTGTTGTAAAAGAGTTTTTATTTTAAAGGTTTTATTTATGCGTTCTAAATTTAAAACAAGTAAAATATTACTTCTTTCAACGATGACTCACCACTGAATGAACGAGTCGTGTCTCTCGAGCTCCTTCGTGCGAATGATCTCAGTATACAATAGAATTGCGCGTTTAGTACATATGCGTGGCGCGTTATTCTTAATACCCTGCGTATTCTAGTATCTATCTGTAACTTTGGGGTATTGTAGCATTGTTATATTCTTCTTCTTTTAGGACAGTAATTGGCTAATTTTAGTGCCGAATTTTTTAAGCCGGTCGAAAGCCTTAACCATGTCTTATTGACTAGTATAGGTACTAGTATGGCGACTACTATGTATTGTATTTTTTCATTAAGTATCGTATGGTCTAGATGTAGTTTGTAATGAAAATATCTTTTTCGATTTTAAGTGTAATTTAGTGTAGCTTTAAGCGTAGCTTTAGCGACGTTTTTAACGTGAAAACGCTATTATATAGTCCAATACTATCGTTCCCAATGAACCCTTTAGTTCTCGCCCTTGTCTAAAATCCGAGTAATCCTAACAATTTTCGCCTTGTCAAGTTTAACAGATTATTGTTCCAGAATAGTTAAAGTGGTGGGATGCTTTCAAAGGATTAGGTTCACGGGGAATTTTCAACATTTTGGTATAAAATACATTATATAACAACAAAACTATTATTAAACAGGTAACATCCCCTATACATACATATTGGTGAAAAAAAAATCACAGAAAATTAAATTGTTTACTTGGATGACAATGTTTACTAGTTATTTTGATGAACAACCAAAGTATTGATTCTGATGTCAATAAATATTTTTTATTGTTTTCTTAATGAACAGATTTTGATCAAATTCCTATTGACCAATGGAAGAATTTTCGAAATCGGTTGATAAATAACGGAGTTCATAGATCACAAAAGAAATACAACAGCTTCGATAACCTCCTCTTTTGGAAGTTAGTTAAAGAGTTCATATTAGTTTTGCCACTCTTAGGTCTTTGAAGAAAAGATAATTTGTTCGCTTAGCTCTATGCTACTAAAATCGATACTGGTCATTATTTTTAATTGTACATTTACTACAATACTTTCGTTGGCACACTATTTGACTCTTTGGCAGACTATTTGAGTATACATATATTATATTATATAATATATTTTATTTAAAAGGGTTCCGTTGATCTTTCGTGCCTCCTGATTGAAAGTGGTTAATGTAGACTATGGACATCTGCGACGCCAGAAGGTCCCGTACTCAAATTTGACCCTTCGTCTTAAGATATTCATTTGACGGATGAGTTGAGATCTTCTGTCCTACCTGCAAAGGACCATTTGAAGCCTAAAATTAGTGGTATTAGTTAGATGGTTTGAATTTTCACAGAGTATATTATATAATGTGGTATTACAGTATGATCAGTATAATCTGTTCATGTAAATAAAAATTTAATGGTGTTCATTGATAAACACATCAGTTTGTGATGACATGAGATTGATGAGATTGATGAATTTTTTCGACTTGTTTTTCAACGGTATAAGGTTGTGAGCAAAATAAAAATAGAAAAGAATGGCAGCAAAGTTGGAAAATTCGAAAAAACCGAGTTTTTATTCTCTGTTTTTTTTTTTTTAAATCTATTATTTTTTATTTCAAATTTAAGTGACGGAACGAGCTGATGGCCCATCTGATGTTAAGTGGTTACCCCATAACAATAGTGATACGTCTTGGGTCCTTCAAGAGACTTGGGAAACCCAAGTCGCATCCCGTTGCGCCTCGCACCCGGACCACTCATGTGTATTTCACTGCCACAGCAATGCAATGAACTACTGCTTGGCAGCAGATTTCCAGGTGTGGTGGTAGTACTTCTCCGGACAAACTTGGCACAAATTTTACTGCTGCTTTGAGTTTTGCTACTGTGTGTGGAATGCGAGTTATGCTTGGAGTCAACGAAACTTGGACTGAGGTCTGGAGTCTCTATAACCTAGCGTAACCCGTTAATGCTAATCCGCTAACTTGAGGTGGCAGTGGCCACATATGCCGAAGAACCGATAACAAAATATTCTGCCAAGTCTATTCTATAAACTGTATTCTACAAACTGTTCTGCCAACGTCAAAACGCATTTCCTTATGCTAAATATTCAACGTTCAATCCATCAATCTATTAAATTCTTTCATCACACATAAACTTGAATGGAAATCGTCGCAAACCTTTGCACGTCCCGAACTCGATATCTCGATATTCGATTTATATCGATGCATAATAATAATCGGTATGCGTTTATACGAATTCCTGTTGGCGATTCAAATCGATTCGGCTTTCTGGGACCTTTTTTCGTACGTGTCCTGAATTAGGAATGGGAGAGGATTAACGGTTTTTCTTTTGTTCGATATTATCTGTGGGAACGTTGTCAATGTAGGTATTTGGGAACTAAGTTGGTCGCCTTAATTGAATTCGTGCAACCCAAAATGTTTCGATCGATCTTTCGGGAAGTTGTGAAGCTAATTAATTTATCGTAGAAAAAAAAAATCGATACTCAGCAGTGTGTATCCACATTTTGAGTAAAACGTCATATTTTTAAATAATTAATTAAGAAAAAAATTAAGGAACAAATAATAAAGATAAAAAAACCCTGTCAGACACTCGATGGGGAGAACAAGCAAGAAACCCCTAATAGATGGATTACTTTCTTTTCGCGAGCAAAATCCTGTTCACAATAATAATGTTCCTTATTGTTTAAATCTCGTTACTCAAGACTGAAATGTTGAATTGATTTAACAAATTTCTTTGCGGATCGTGAGCGTAGGCTATATTTCATCTGGCGCGTTCAAACCCTATCCTGTACGTTTACTGTACGTTTTAATACATAGATACACCAAATGATCCTTGTAAAATCCGTTACTTCTTGTCCATCCCAGGTTGTCTGTAAGAGATCGCTCTAAAGCGATAAGACCGCCCATTGTTTCACATTAATGTGTAATTTATTTTTATGATTATTGTTATTTTGTGAGCAATAAAGTGTTATCTATCTATCTAAGAGGTTTAATTTAGCTTGCGTTGTTTGTGTCTTGTGGGGATCAAACCTAGTAATTGAAATTTTCCCCTTTTTCTGTTAACCTTCTCCTCTGATTTTTTTTTTTTTTTTCAATTTAGTACACACTTTTTTAATCCTCAATTTTATTTTAGTCTATTTAATGCTCTAGTTTGATGAGGAGAATGAGGTACCTAATCTAATTATTTTTTAGCATTTAGTAACATTAATTATGTTTCTTTAGGATAAAACCGTTAAACTTAAAAAAAAAATAATGTAGGTGTCTAAAATTATTTTCCTATTTCTTTTAATTTTTACTCTGATTTTGTATTACATATCCACTTAGTTTAAGAAGCTTTCACAAAGTAGATAGATTCGCATGAGCACAGAATATCAAAACTTAACAAAACAAAACATCATAAATAGAAAATATAATACGCAATAAAAATTAAATCCCGGTATCGGTTCTTTCATCCGTTTTTTATCCATCTTATATCTTTTTTAAAATGCCCAACCATTTTAAAAAAGGAACATCAAATTGATCAGCAATGGGTGAAGTTCAAAGTCATAAGAAAATAAAATACGGAATTTCGATCACTTGAATGCCATATTTTCCAATTATTTTGATTTTATTGAGCCGATTCGAACAATTAAATTTCAGATTTAATGAAATTTCTATGGGATTACATAGAAATTTCTTCCTATCCTTTCAAAAAAACAATTTTCCATATTACTTGATAACTCACGGAGTTCGTAAAATATAAAAAGCAGGCGAATTGATAACATCTTCCTTTAAAAGTCTGTTGAAAAGAATAAGCACATTTTATTTGACATAAGTCAAACAGACCGCAAATCATGCACATAACAAAATAAACGCCCATCTCTGAAGGGAGCAACCAAAAATACGAGAATTCATTTTATATGGGTAAATACGGCGGAAAGACATTGTTCAGTTTTAACATCCTTTTGACAATCCCGGCAATACAAAGACATTCAGTGTTCGATATCCGATAAGAGCCTATTTTCAGCATATTGACTGGATATGAGACTGAACAGACCGGCAATTTGTCTATCTTTGACATGTATAGCGAAATATTTCGATGGATGCTTTTCGATGATTGCTTTTGTTGTTTTTAGGGTTCCGTACCCAAAGGGTAAAACGGGACCGCTGTCCGTCTGTGCCTGTCTGTCTCTCCGTCTGTCACCAGGCTGTGTCTCATGAACCGTGATAGTTAGAGAGAGAGTTGAAATTTTCACAGATGATTTATTCATCTGATGATTTATTCATTATCTGTGAACAAAACAAAAAACAAAATAAAATAGATATTGGGTGTGTGAATATGACTCCGACAAAATTAAAAAAAAAATTATTGAAAGTATGCTCCATCTGCAGCTACAACCTTCGCCCATCGTTCAGGTAGTTTTCGTATTCCTTGCTGGAAGAAGTCCTGGTCTTTTGAGCTTATCCAGTTGTCAATCCAAATTTTGATACTTTCACATGAAGTAAACTTTTCTCCAGTAAGGTCTGTCTGCATCGTCCGGAATAGGTGGTAATCCGAAGGAGCTATGTCTGGTGAATATGGCGGGTGGGGTAACACTTCCCAGTCCTGTCCCTCTAAATATCTTTTTACGACTTCTGCGGTATGCGGTTTGGCATTGTCATGCTGAAGAACTAATTTGTTATGTCTATTCACCCATTCTGGTCGTTTTTCTTCTATGGCTCGCTTCAAACGCATTAGTTGTCGTCGGTAAACTTCTCCATTAATAGTTTCAGAGGGTTTGAGCAACTCATAATATACAATACCTTTCTGATCCCACCAAATACAGAGCATGACCTTGGCACAGTGAATATTTATTTTTGGCTGTGATGGGCCTGGTTCGCCTGGTTTCACCCAAGCTTTTTTGCGTTTAGGATTTTCGTAGTGTATCCATTTTTCGTCTCCTGTGACTATCCGATGCAAAAATCCTTTTCTTTGCTGTCTTTGAAGCAGCATTTCACAAATGGTTTTCCGACGTTCCATGTCTCTTTCTTTTAAATCATGTGGAACCCAGTCACCGGCTTTTTGAATCATTCCCATCATTTGTAAACGCTTTGCAACAGTTGAACGATCAACATTTAATGCTGCAGCTAATTCTGATTGAGTTTGGCAAGAATCTTCCGCCAATAATGCTTCCAATTCAGCATCTTCAAATTTTTTTGGTGGTTTTCCATGTTCTTTATCCTCAGTACTAAAATCGTTATTTTGAAATCGTCGAAACCATTCCTTGCAAGTTGTATTAGACGGAGCATGCTCACCATAAATCTCCACAAGCAAACGATAAGTTTCCGCTGCAGTTTTCTTCGCAATAAAATAATGTAATAACACTTCCCGCAAATGACGTTTATTTGGAATAAAAACCGACATTTTCGAAAAGGTGAAAACAATTGTTGCTTACACTTCAACCAAATATCATAAAATGCGTTAGATAGCTGACATTCAGTACTATCGAATACAAGTATGGTCATTTATTAGTACACGTAAACAATACTAAAAACGACATCTGTTGAGAAAGGGCGGAGTCATATTCACACACCCAATATTTAAGGGGGCTCTCATACAAAAACGTGATTTTTATTTTTTGTTTTATAGATAATGGCACGGGACCATTCGTGCGCGTGTTTCGACTCGCACTTCTCTGGTTTTTTAATGGGTAATGATAAGCACTATTAATATGGAGTGCGTTATTTTGTAGATCATCTATTCATCACTGACCCGCCAGAATTTCCTATCTTGTAAATTTTGTCAAACGGCTATAAAAAAATTACTTTCATTTTTTTCTTACTGTCCCGTGTATTTTCCAAAGAAAATATATTGTACAAACCTTCTTCTGATTCTAAACAAGACATCAAAATAGAAATCAACCAAATCGGTCCAGCCGCTTTCGAGTTTTAGCGATTGTTACGATATAAGGAAAACTGCAATTTTCCTCAGCTTTGTGTAAATAAAAGTAGCTTTATGTAGCACAAAAGCATTTACACAACAAATTAATCCCTCAGATAAAGTCATGCCACTATTCAAAGAGGAATAGATGTAACACGGAAACTCTACTTTATAGTGTAGGAGATTATAGCGGAATATTTAGGCAAAAATAAAAAGAAATCATGGACATTCACACAGCGCCATCTAGCCCCAAACTATTCATAGTTACTTCTATAAGGGCTAGATAACTGAAAGAATAACAATTGGATCTCATACTGAGTCGCACGCGTTACGGTTGTCATGGGCGAGGGTCACCACTTACCATCAGGTGGGCATTCAACTCGTTCCGTCACTCATTCACATATGGTACTGTTTTTATTATTGTTACATGTAATGCATTTTAAACACCAATACAGACCAAACATCTAGTTCGTCACAGAAAAATCTACTTGTCGTGAGTGGGAATTGAACCCACGACCTACTGCTAGAAGGCAGTATGGGGGAGTAGAGATCTCTGTATCGGGTGGCATTGACAAACATATAAACACAAGTTCAATTGTTCACGTCCCTAGGTGAATCAGACGAAAACGGCGACTTTGCTTAATACTATTTAGAGATAGTACATTAGCTCCCAGACTATACTAGCCAAGACAAGAACGTTGCTTGAATTATTAATAAAAAAATTACAAGCAGAAAGTCAGTTGAACCCGCTTAACAGCCAATTTACACGGGATTAATAGAGCAATCGCGAAAAAACGGTTTATAGCCGCAAAGAAAGCGTTGGGGTTGGCATTTTACAAATTAATTTTGAAATATTATTTTCTTATTTTGTTTGTTAGCATACCTCACACCATTCGCAACCGTGAAAATTTTATCCTAATTGAATTTCAAATGCTGTGATTTTGTATGGGTTTTTTAGCAGGAATAATTTAAAGCAAATGTAATATTTATGAAAACATGGTAGCTCTGTGGTAGAGACGCTGACTTTCAATCTGAAGGTCACAGGTTCAATTTGTGCAATAATAAGCTTCTCTTTTCAACAATTTATTCAAAAGGCCTGCGGACAAAAATAATAATATGAGGAACGATATATTATATTTATGTAATTATAAAATTAATGAATATGACGCTAATTAAATAAAATTCGCTCAGAATTTAATATCCAATATATGTAATGAATTAAAAAAATACTAGAAGTATTCTATCAGTTAGCTAGTTCTTATAGAAGCTATGCTATGCTATATATATGCTTAAATCTTTAAAACTACGCAATGGATTTTGATGCGGTTTTTTTTAATAGATAGAGTGATTCAAGAGGAAGGTTTATATGTATACACTAGCAAGTCACCCCGGTTACGCACGGGTAGTTTCTGATACGACACTGATGCTTTACTAACCGTGCGAAGCCGGGGCGGGTCGCTAGTATTATATAAGATTCAGTGTATAAATTGTGAATTATCAAGATTAAATTTAGTCAGTTATTATGTATAAAAAAACATTTAAAAACTATCATGTTTATGAACATAATTATTCGAGTTGACCAGATATTTGCCAGGATTTGTGAATTTGTTGACTTCAGATATTTCGACGCAGTTTCATGCGTCATGGTCCCGGGCAAACTGAAGTCTTTGCGATGGGGTGTGCAAATCATTTGTAGACATATCGGCCTACCCTCTTGTGCGCTCGTTTTTTACGTTCGACCGCATCAATGCTACCACCGGTTTCGTTTTAACTAATAATACGATCTCAACATACACTTACTGTATTGGGACTCACAAATCATGGCAGTTATGATGTAGATTATACTGTGTGGAATTAAAACGTCAAATGCTGGCCTATGTCATAATTGCCTCTCTAAATAACCAAAACTCTCAACTCCCATTAGTCGAATAAACTAGTTGAAATTTAAAAGTGAACGGTAATTGTTGTCCTGTTATTTACTTAATAACTTGAAAGTTTCGTTTAATGAACGTTCCGCTGTATTGATTTTGCAAAATATAGGTATCGAGCAGTATTATCAGCTGAGTATAAGTTACCGGTCTAAGCACTCGTGGCGTAGCTTGCTTAACTTTTCTTTACAGATCAACTAAATTGGATGGGTGACCATTTAGTGGCATTTGAACTGAGCTCATCCGTGCTACGAGGGCACGTTATGATGTCGGTCCAGGTTATACTAGTCGATAAGCTATGTCGAAGGCGGCTTGAAAAAAAAACCACCAAAGTTGGCTCATACGACAAAAAGAGACGGTCTTCAGTTTACCCGGGATCACGACGCATGAAACTGCGTCGAAATATCGGGAGTCAACAAAACTCACAAATCCTGGCAAATATCTCGTTAACTCGAATAATTATATTCATAACCATGATAGTTTTAAAATTTATGTAATGGTTAGGGTGAATTAAATTTTGTGTTTGTTTCTGTTATATGCTGCATCCGAATTGTACTGCTAATCTTACACTTCAAAATTATGTCTTTCTCACATATTCTCATACTGGGGGGTCAAGTTGCTCGCGTCCGTAGGTGTGTACCCTTTGATGCCTTCCACGTACCCCTTGAGTGGTGCTAAAGGAGCAACCAAAAGTAGCAGTAGAACTTGTGCCAGGTTCGTCCGGAGAGGTACTGCCAGCACACTTGGAATCTGCCGCCAAGCAGTGGTGCACTCGCGTTTTTGTATTCCGGTCGAAAGGTGTGGGTACCGGTGAAAATACAGTCACTTTAGGGGTAACATCCCCGACTGATGACAGACGCAGCGCGATGTGATTTAGATTGTCGAATAATTCAGTAGGGTAAGAGCACTTGTATTTTTGTTTTTATGGGTGGCGATAACCACTTAACATATTAAGTCACAGTCATTTAAATTAAAGAAATAAAGTAACTTTTATTGAATCGTCGATCATCGGTGTTAGAAGAAGCCTGTTTGCTTTACAGTCAATCCCTATAATTATCTAACACATGACTGGATAAAGATTTCCATATTCCACAACGTTTTTATCTGTCAATTACGTATTTTTTCACATATAACAATGTTGCTATGGTAATCTATCCCCAGTAATCTGTTATTATATTATATTATACCGCTCATCGTAATATATAAGTAAGCATGTCTATTTTTATCCCAATAACAAGCGGGCAAAGCCACGGGCTAAAGCTGTTATTGAATAAACACAAGACTAAAATGCTTGAAATTCAAATTCTTATAATAAAGATTTCTAGAACAATCTCACAATCAGGTCAAGAAACTGACCATCGCAAACCTTTTAACTGTAATAGAAGTAAATCCATTGACTAGAATTTAATTATCAAGCGGGAACCGGAAACCTTTGTTTCAGCGTTGTATTTCCGGTTAACAATGGGTACTTAGAGAATGGCTTATTAGAGATGGTGGTCAGTGGTTGGCGCGTTCCGTTTCCTTCTTTGTTTTGATATAATGCATTACATCTTACTCGTGTTTAGAACTATGTTAAGACATAGTTCATAGTTCATTTATTGATAACAAATATGGTTACAGGTCAAAAATACAAATCAATTCAATCAATTAATATTAATAAAAAAACAAACAAACAAATGAATATTGAATAGGATAATGAGAAAATAATTTATACAACTAAATATTTTACTGAAGTGTCTATTGCCCAACAATAACTATAACTAATGTTTTTGAAAGCACATACGACAGTAATAAAAAAAAATTGTTTTTTCCGGCTTATCTCCTAACTTTCATTAGCAAATCACTTATGTAATAAGAAACAACTTAGGCTACATTTTTTTAGGAAAATAAAAGTAATTATAGTATTGATTAATAAAAATAAAAGAACATTATTAGGTACAAAATTAGCCACGGACAAAAGCTAGTATTAATTTTCTCTTTAGTCAGTATAAGATGTTGACCGTGTTTACCTCTTAAACTAATAGCCTATTTATACTTCAGCATAATTAATATAATTAGTAGGTACATGAATACACTAACGTGAATTCTGCCGATGACGTCACTCGACCCTTATGAGATTTAGGTCGAATATTAACTTATATGCGTACTAGTCACGTGGAGTTCACCCTAAGTCAAGAAGGGTGAGCGATTTTAAGAGCCATAACATAACTCTTGAGTGTGATGGCTTATTGAAAGTTGGCGTACGGTATGTACGCCAACTTAAACAAAGAACGTTGCTGATTTTTCTTTTTTTTTTATGTGAATTAGTTACGGAACGAGCTGAGGTAAGGGGCGTGTATGAATGCGACTCAGTAAAGATTTGGATCTCATATTGAGTCCCGCGCATTACTGTTGTCATGGGCGAGGGTTACCACTTACCATCAGGTGGGCCCTCAGCACGCATTCACATAAAAAAAACGAGCAACTGGACCCCCCAAAATGATTGATTTAATTTAGAAGCTGATTAAAATTTAGAAATGAAATAATATTATAGTTTTACGCATGAAAAAATTATGTGCGCAATTCTCCGTCTAAGATCCGGCTTCACCGTTTTTGAAACGGTTCACAATTCAAAAAGCTTTTGTGAAAATGACGTCATAGAAATAAAAAATTAAAGAAATGTGTACGTTGTGTATGTGTCGTAACGTCTACAAATCCAAAATGGGCTTCTGTCGTAAATGAAAACTATTAATTCTCATATAAAATGCCTCTCAATGCCACGCAGTTTTAAAGTTATGGATCAAAAATAAAAATAAAAATATTTTTGTTTCATAAATTTTTCAAATTGTTTCTTTTTTATTAACTTTCTGTTCAATTTTATTACTTTTTATCTGCTTAGATAGGCAGACTTTTAAGCTAACAAATGAGACTTTGTAATGAAAATACAAACAAAGTCAAAAAACAAAACATAGGATTGTTATTAAAAAAACCAAAACGCCTAGATTATTGTCAATTTTTTTTATGTTACAAAAGCGACTGGCTCACCTGATGTTAAGTGGTTACCTCGGCCCATAACAACAGTGTTGCTTTTTTATCTTTCCTGTTGTGCCTTAAACCCAAGACGATGAATCTCAGCCTGTGGGTGCGGTCAGCAGTTCAATTCGGTTTCAGTTTTGTTGAAGTTAGGATCCGTCTTTCAAAGACCACGCACCCAAAGATTTACCTCTAGAATATAATGCGTACAGGACTTCAAAGGTAGGACAGAAAGAGATGTAAACTTAGATAGCTATAAAATAGCATACGACTTGATACGTACCTTTTACCCTTTTGGTATGGAAGCGAGGGGTCCCGGAGCGAAGGGTCCCGGGTTCGATTCCCAGCCCACTCATACCTCTGCACTAGGATTCCCAGTGTCGCAGATGGCATGGACAAACACAGAAACACAAGGCAAACACCCAAGACCCGAGAACAAACTTCATGCTCAACACACAAAGTGTGCCCCGGCCGGGAATCGAACCCGGGACCCCTCGCTTCGAAGGCAGGGCTACCACTAAGCCAAGGAACCGTCAAAACAAATATACATGAAACGATTTATTCGTGTATATTTATTTATTTCGCATATCTCGGAAACGGCTCAAACGATTTGGATGAAATATTGTGTTTACATAGAGTTTTGCTGTTTAAGTTTACCTGTATAATTGTATTTCTTATAAACGCAATTTTTTCAAAATAAAAACCATAAAGCTAAAACATAACTGATAAAAATAAAATACGACACTTTGAAGGGCAGAAATAATGTTGTAAACTAACAAGGTATTTTACTCTTCATTCAGAAACCTACAAAGTATATGTTAAAGAAACATAAAATTAAATACATTATTGAACAACTATTGCATTTCTGCAACAATGTTGCAATCTCCAACCCCGTACCTACTCGCACCGACAGTTTAACAAACTCTCGCCTAAGAGAGCAGATCGAGATAGAAGGAAACAAGATAAAACAAAAGACAATAGGAGTCGCGTGCTCCAAATTGTGTACCAACACTTGTTTGACATTGAATTAGGACATTTATACTGGAAACGTCAAATTTTACTTCACCCAAGGATTTTATTTATGTTAATGCTAGGCAAACAAGATGGCCCAACTCATGTTAAGTAGTTATCGCCTATCATTGACATATTTTGCAGGACCCGCGGGCCCGAGGCTGCGTTGCCAATCCTGAAGAAACCTCTTTACAATTCTTTTGAAATTACTTGTGTAATTTGGCATGTAATGTGCCTGAGGCGTTCCTGTGACACGTTATATACTCACGATTATGTGTACATGTATGTGTTAAATTTGAAGTGTCCAAATAGTACTTGAGATCTAAAGGAATAAATGAGTTTGACTTAACTTGACTTGTTACTCTGCGGAAAAACCTCAGGAGGAAGGAAGGACACAGTGTTTGGCAGGAAAGAATGATGTTTCAGTTTATCATTGCAGTGCTGTTTGAGCTCTGCAATTTGGATCATTCTGTTCTTTCAAGTAACAAGTATTTTAGTGTTATTACATCAAGTATTTACTTTTGTTTTTATATCTTAATTCGTTAGTATTATATTATATTTACTAGTATTTTTAATAAAAAAAATCACATTGTTAATTTTTAGTTCCAGAAAAATAAATTTTACAATTATTATTACATCAGACCAAACGACCAAACTTCGCAAAATGTCTTGTAGGTACATAAAATATTTTAATTCAATTTGTGATATTAATGGAAATAAAGATTTTGATCGACTAACTGAAGCTAAAGCTTTCACAACCCCTATTTTCAAACATTTATAAATATTTTGTATTGCATTTATTTTTGAACTATTTATTTAACTATGATATTAGTGTGGAATATACAGTGCTCAACTTTTTTTCAAGTAAAAAACAAGTCTTCTACTACAATATTGATTAATATTGATTAAAAGTCACTTCCGTTTTTTTGAAGTCTTTGTAGTCCGCAGGTGGAAAAGTACTGATTTATGTGTTGCCAGCGGCAGCGTCGCAAACGCAAACCGACTAAGAAATAAGAAAAATGCCGGTTAATCTGTCTAGTATCTGGTAACTTGTTTATGTTACTTCTTTTGCGGATAAGTGTTCTGGGGGAATTGGAGGAGCAATTTATACTTTGCCTGCTTAAGTTTTCAGCTGAAACTTTAATAGTTTGGTTTGGTCAAATAGTTTATTTGTTAGTTTTTTGAAATTAATAGTACTGAGTTGATGTAAGCAACTAAGTAAGTTCATAATGAGATAGTAGCCAATCATATCCTTTGAATTTCAAGATTAATCAGATTTATAAGTTCTTTGCCAATTAACTATTGGCCATTATGCTATTAAATGGATACCACGGCTCATAAAAATTGACTCATCGCTCGTCATTTTGAGACTAGGATGTAGCATCTCCGTATCAGCCTCTAATGTTCCCACTGCAGAGACGCCAACCTATTCTTGATAATTAAGAGTGAATAGGCTTTGATCTACCACGGCAGCCCAATCAGGACTTACCAATTTCCTCACGATGCTTTTCTTCACCATTCAAAAACTCAATAGTGTTCGTGTGATTTTGAACCTGCGACTTCCAGATTGAAAATCGGCGTCTGTACTCCTACACCACCGCTCATTTAATTAAACCAAACCTTGTCACCGGAACACAGTCACATTAGAATATAATTAATTAATAAATGGTTCAGTATGCTTGGAAATTAAGTGGTAAATGAGACCATAATTAGAACACACGTATAATTTAATTGACGACATTTCCCCAAAAGGTAAGGCCATTGTTTCTTTAATAATAAATGCTAAATGCCGTAAGAATTATACATCACTAAAATAATCAAAAATAAAGGAAGAAAAAAAGTTAAATACGAAGTGTAAAATGGTTTTAACACTGATATTTACACTATACGCCTTTTATTATAATTATGTGGTGTATCGGAAATTGTAGCTGGCTCTGAATTTAATGATTGATAATCTTTGCACATCTGCTCAACCCACCTCGATCATACTAGGTAATCATAGTATGATTACCCCCAAAATAGGAAGTGTATCATCTGATGATTCCACGACGTAAAAAAAAGAACAAGGGTGTGAACATAGCAAATTTCATCCAAATCTGTTCAGCCGTTTAGGCGTGAAGAAGTAACAAACATACAGGCAAAAATTCTTGCGTATATCTATAATTACCTAAAGCTGTGTGGGTATATTTTTATCTGTAGTGGTATCTATTCGATCCATTGTTTGACAACATAATTTTTTGAACATAATTTTCTGCTTGTTTAATGGATGTACCTAGCAAGAAGCACACTTTTTTCCCCATGTAGCATAGGTAATGAACAGGACAGAACTTTGCAATTAATCTGTAAAAGCCTTAAAAAAGGATTACATTTGTCCTAACAAGGTAATCAATTCGATTGTATTTTTTTATGTTCGTACTCCCTCATATTGCAACTGATTTGTAAAAGTCTCATTTTATTTGGAAGGATAGGTTCTTTATTGTTTTTAAATTCGGTTCAGGTTTGGTTGATAAATCAAAAAAACTGAAAAACATATGACATCCAAGTAAATTAAATTGGGGGTTTTTGTTTCCTATGACTTTTTTCGCCCCGTATTGAGGTCGGTTTTTTTAAATCAGTTACTTGTGTATAGTTAATGAGTTTCCCCGTAGAACTCTACACAAAGTGTTATTTTGTTAAGTCTAGTAGTAGGGGTAGTTTTATCTCAATACACCTTACAATCAACAAAGAAAAACTTCGTTTAAATGCTATAAAAAGAACATTGGACGGATTTATTACCAGAGAATAAAAAATCTTGTTTTTATTGTACATCAGTACAGTCTATTATTCGATAAATTGAATTGCTTGTAGTTCAGGGTGAATTAATGTTTTCGGAGGTTCCATGTTGCTTGCATTAAGAATAAGAATAATAATTTTAGAGCAATTTTACACATACTCGTGCAAGCCAACATATTCGTGAGTATACGAGTATAACGTGTCACAGGAACTCCTTGGACACATTACATGCACACAAGTATGTCAAATTAC
The DNA here is from genome assembly GCA_921293045.1 of Aplocera efformata. NCBI lineage: Eukaryota > Metazoa > Arthropoda > Insecta > Lepidoptera > Geometridae > Aplocera > Aplocera efformata. The sequence goes on from OV121061.1 coordinate 4,814,080, forward strand.
AATCAGTTTTTATGTTTTAGATTGTTTTATTTGTTAAGTTTGCGTCTATTCCAACACTAATCGATCAACCCGAGGGGAAGAGACAGACAAGAAACCACTCGAAAACAGTATTACATATTCGCGATTATAGTTCTGCGTCTAGAGCCAATTTACTTCCAAGCTTTTTTGGCATGTAGGTAATCTGATATTTTATACTATAGTAAGTATATTTTATTGACAGTATTTGAATTTTGCTCGGGATTTTGTTAAAAAAGCGTACGCAATTGATATTCGAAATAATAGCAATTATTTCGAATATCAATTGCGAAAACCTTATGGAGCCTAATAGTAGGCACAGCGAGTACCTAGTAGCAACCAAAGTAACAGTATAAGTTATTTACGGAAAAAATGTTGCCATTATATAAATTATACTGTGTTAAACGTGATTAGCCATCATAAGGAAACCGTAAATTTTTCCGAGATTATAAGTAGTTTCTTTGAGCCAAATTTTATCCATATCATTTCAGCCGTTCTGGCGTGACAACAAACATCCATCCATCGAAACGATCGCATTTATAACAGCAGTAAGAATTTGCCGCCAAGCTGTGGTGCGCTAGCGTTGTTGTGTTCCGGTGTAAAAGTGTGAGTGCCGGTGAAATTACAGTCTTATGAGACGTAATCCCTCGTTTTAGTATCGGCGCAACGCGCTGCGGTTTGTCTTCTTACATGACCTTAGGTCATATGGCCTCACAGTTCAGTTGATAGTAGCTCTGCCGTCTGCATAATAGGTCTTGGGTTCGATTTCCAGAGATACTCAATTAGTCTGCACTTTATGTTTTATACTTGAATGATTATTTATTTAAAAGTGTTCTTTTAATAGTAATTTTATGGAAAAGTTCTATGGGTTAAGGCAAATAATAGGTGGCTAGTTCAATTTAGCTTGAAGTTTTATTTTTATTACGCACGACTTAAATCTTTTGTTAACAAGTCTTAAAAGTAGTTCACTCTGAGAGCTCTCATCTCGAGTAAGCACAAACATTTAATAGCCTATCAAACTTAGTAGGTTTTAAAAGTACTCATTTACCACTATTGGGTTGGCTTCTGTGTATTTACGACAGTTTGATGAAGTTTAAAGTCTATACCATTGTAAAATTCACAAATCATCCAGTATTTCTAGGCCTCAAATGTCTAGTTCTTCACCATAACATCGGTGGAAAGTTAGGTAGTGGAATTGTTGGAAACGGGTCAGGCTTCGCTGGTGGAGGTTTAAGAGAACACAGTAAGTACAATTGTTTGCGTCTCAGCGGTTTATGGAGGCAGATAATGGGGGTGTAGCGATGGCAGATGCGTCTTTTCTAAGGCTATGTCATAAGCGATTTTATAGTTTATCTCTTTAGCGAAGTATTTGGGTGCTAAGTTCTCGAACGGCTTTAGTGTGTTGTAAAGTTTATGGGGGAGTAGGGTAAAAAGCTTTTAGTATCAATGGATTTTCAGTTTCAACTACCTGCGAAAGTATGTAGCCACAAAAAGATTTAACTACATAGAGTGATTGGGAAAAGGTTTTTTTATTATTTTTATAATACACTAAATGCTCCCGCGATTTCGTCCGCGTGGAATTTAACATTTTTTGCGCGGAACTATAATAATTATTATTTTTTATATATTCTAAAATATAAGTAGCTTAAGTTAACCCTTTTTAATCCAGTCATTATTAACAACAAAGAGACAGAGAGAACATCATTAACAAACAGAGAGACAGACAAAAATTTAAAAAAATATTTTTCTGTCGTTTCCGTATAAGGTTATATGAGTTTTATAGGTTATATCGTATATGTCGGTTACAAACATAAAATTAATACATCTGTTCTTTCTTCTATATTTGTTACCTCAGTTCTCCGATTTAGATTTTTTTTTTATTTGAAATGTTATGCTTTAGTCCCGTAATATAGTGTTTATCCAAATCAGTTTATTAAAAAAAATTTTTTTTTAATGGTAGGATCAACCGCCTATAGGCGAGAAATTAGGATGAAAGAATTGCTTTTTCTTACTTTTAAATCAGGCATTTGTTTATTTGTCACTAAGTACCGTAAATACTTTTAAATACATTTAGTTCTAAGCTGTTATTTTGATATTACAAACAGACACTTCAATTTTATGTATTTGTTGAGATGACAAGTGACAATGCGATCGAAGATGATCTTGATAGGGGAGGATTTGATACAGAAGCGCGGAATTAGAACATGTTATGACTTGAACTTTCTCGGTGTTACTATTTGGAACATGTCAGAACACGTTTGACGATATCGCTCGCCTACCACCAGAGCTTCTCTGCTAGCATCACTTGTAGGGAATCTAAGGGTTTATCACCTATAAATCTGAGCAGAATGATTCCGTTATATATTTCTGAGATAACTTTTATAACCCTTAAAAAATAAATGGATAATTAAATTTTATTCTAGTATTGTTCATCATCAAACTCCGAACTAAGAATAGCGTAATCATACTAACATTATAAATGCGTAAGTTTGTTAATATATATGTTTGTTGCCCCTTAGTTATAAAATTAGCTCATACGCTGAATTAACACATGGCTACTTTTTATTTCGAAAAAGTTATATAATATTTTTGTAAATATAACAAACATACAAAGCGTAAATCATAAGTCAAACCTGAAGGCAATTATTTCTAAATTAATTTAAACATAGATCTAAATAGTAACACATTAACGAAACATGATGATCACCATCTTAAGGCTGCTTAAGGATCGATCGGAGATCGCATAGTCTACATAACTCATGATCAATAAGGAATTTCTTTAAATACGCGAGTTTTATGCCCACAAAATATGCATGAAATAGGGCGAGATATCATTCCTCAGAAACTTTCTTGTTTCAACAATAGACGAACATTCAAAACACCGGTTTTCTTTGTGTGAGAATTTATGGATAGCTGTTGTTCACAGTGATTGCAATCTATTATGTTCTGCACTATCAATGGATGGTGGTAATTGAATTTTCAGTTTCAAGTCTTTAACGTTTGGGATGATTGGGGTCATATGAATTACGTCTATTGTTTGGCTTAGTTAACCAATTTTATGGCAAAATTTAATCAGATTATTTTGCCCCCATCAGCGGCGTATTTGCATTATTGTATAGTGCAAATTGTCTTCACCAATTATGATAAACTAGCTCTTGATCGCGGCTTCACTCGCGGTACTGTAAAATATAACGTCCTCTTCTGTACAAGTGACAACGTGTTTGCAAAATTTTATGGTGACTGGTTGAGTAGTACGGCGTGAAAGCGTAACAATACAATATACTTACACCCCGCGGTTTTACCCATGGGAATACGGAGATAAAAAATAACTTTCCATAGGTGAAATAATTTTTAAAATCGGTTAGTTGTTTAGGCAGGAAAGCGTAACAATAAAATAAACGATATAATAAACTCACTTTCGCATTTATAATATTACAGTAAGAAAGTTTGGATACTAAGCACTACACATACTTTGTAAAGTATTGATAACTATTTTTAGTTAATACTCGTAGTAACAAATAATAACATAAATGGCATAAAATAATTGTTGTTTAGGGTTATTTATGTACATTATATTGAGTGTAAGATGTGTAAAAATTACTATTTATTTTGAGTGTGATTATATTATACATTTTTCCAGTATGATGAGATATGATAATATTAATAATGATAATAAATAATAAATGAACTATGGACTATAAATTCAAAGAGTCGATTCGTAATAAAAAATCTTGATGTTCTTTACACCTATTTTTATTATTAACTAATATAAATCATTTATTTAACAATTTTGTAACGATTAATTAACATAACACATAAGGTGATCATGTAGTAATTGTACCACACTATCATTTTAATTATTTTTACAAATTACATATTATAATATACAATTTTATTTCTCCCATTGAAGGAAATCTTTAGATCTTAATTTTTACTATTTGGGAACCTAGTTGAGCTTTTAATTAATAACAATTTTTCCTTAATTACTAAATATATAATACGATATATTGCGATATGACACGATTGTTACTATTTGTTAATTAAGCCATTCTTCTTTGATCATATCTGATGCTTTTTCAGCTATCATCACAGTAGGTGCATTTGTGTTACCTCTAACAATCAATGGCATTATTGAAGCATCTACAACCCTTAATTTTGTTACACCATAGACCTTTAATCTCGGATCTACTACTGCTTCTCTATCCCACGTAGGCCCCATTTTACAAGTACCCACAGGATGGTAAATTGTAGAAGTATACTGCGTAAGTAAACAAGCAAAGTACTCATCTGTACCCCATAGATACATTGCGCAAGCTTGTACCGGAACTTTGACATAGCTTGCTCCACTGTGTCTGAACGCTTCAGTATCCTCCAAGCTAACAACGTATTTGAGACCTTCAATTAATACAGCTAAGTCTACTTTTTCTGTGAAGAAACGTGGATAGATTAACGGTGGACCAAAAACTGGATCTGTGTGGTTTAGCATTATGAACCCTCTGCTTTTGGGCGTCAATAGTAAAGGTCTAGCGGCCAAGCCATCGTAGAATGCAAGAGGAAAAATGAAGGTGGCTATAGCTGTCGTGGGATCAGAGTAAAATTCTCGTACATTCCTTGCATCAAAATGAAATTGTAAATCAGGTGCGTCAACTTCGGCAAAACGACTTTTGATAAATGCTGTGCCACTTAGTGTTCCACTCGATGTCAAAGGACCTGATTTCTTCACACCTTGTGAATAATAGTTGTATATTTCATCAAAAAGCTGTTCTCCTTGTACCCTCGTAGACGTTTTATTTGATAGTCCTAACACAAGTGCATCAGTAGTGACATGATCTTGATAATTGTATCCTACATTCAACTCTGATATCACAGGTATATTCAGACTTTCTAGGTGATATTTAGGACCAATACCAGAAAGCATAAGGAGTTTTGGTGAATTTCCAGTTCCAGCGCTGACAATTACTTCTTTCTTTGCCTCAACAGTATGGTAAACACCATCCTTCACGTATTGTACTCCATAAGTGGTTTTTGTAATAGGATCTATCAGAAGTTTAGTTGCAAATGCATTAGTGATTATTTTCAAATTTGGTCTAATGTATCGTATAGGTCTGATATAAGCGGAGTTAATAGAGAATCTGCGACCGTGGACAGAGGTTGATTGTGCAATGTCGGTGCCTAATTGATTTTCTCCATTGAAGTCTGTGATAGGTAAACCTTTTTCTTTAAAACCTTGCACAATCATGAGAGTATTGATGTCAATGTACGGGTATCTTTCAACGTTGAGTGGTCCACCGATGGAGTGGTAGTATTTGTTTCTGGATTCAATGTCTTGATTATCTTCTGCCTTTTTGAAGTACGGAAGAACCTGATAACCAAATTATTACTTTTGAATCAACTGGATTATTTTAGAATTAAGTATTTATCGGATTATAACTAACCTCTCGGTAGCTCCATCCAAGGTTGCCAAGTTCAGCCCAGCTGTCGTAGTCTCTTCTGTTTCCCCTCATATAGACCATGTAGTTTACAGCACTAGATCCACCCATTGATCTGCCTCTGTAATCAATAATATCGTCTTGATGATGTTGAAATGAAAAAGGTGATTACAAAACACTTGTATAGAGGTCGTCGATACAATACAATACAATAGAAAAATACTTTATTGCACACCAATATAAATAAATGTACAAAGAAAATAAAACAATAATGTACAATGGGCGGCCTTATTGCTTAGAAGAGATCTCTTCCAGGCAACCTTTGGATGGAAAGGATCGATATTACAGTTTCAGTGTTATTACATCTGACATTAAAAATATTTTTTTAAAGAAATATGGAATTAGATATTAATTATGTAGAGAATCAGATTTAAATCACTTTTAAAAAAAAATTGGTGCGTTATTAAAACCAATGTTTAACAAAATAAACAGTTTACAATACAAGCGTTTCAACTGATTTATTGTAAAATAAAGTTTCAGATGAGCTTTATAAACTGTAACTAAATTAGTTATACAAAATTACACTTTTCAGTCAATAATGCATCTATACTACTGAACTAAGTTATTAATTAAAATATCTACACCATAGACAAGTAGCTTAGAACAAAATATTTGTTACAACACAACATTCATTCATCAGCGATGGCTCACCGCTGAATAAATTCTCAAAACTAAATTCAAAAACTAACTCAAACTCCAGTAATCGTTAGTCTAAGTTCTACACACATTAAACTAATTAAACACAATTTTATATACTTAACAACAGACAAATTCATCAACCTACTACTACGAACAAAATGATCTAAATATCACAACAGTGAGTGCTAAGTGCGTGGTGGCCCAGGGACATAGACGCCGACTTTCAATCTGAAGGTTGCTGGTTCAAACCCACATGAGCACCAACGAGTTTTTTCACTTGAAAAAATTTATGTGCGCAATACCACATTCTCGAAACGGTGACGGAAAACATCGCGAGCAAACCGGCATGTCTTAGAACCAAAAATTCGACGACATGTGACATCCGGATTGGGCTCCCGTGGTAGATCAGAGCACATTCACTCTCAATTATCGAGAGTAGGCCGGTGTCCCTGCAGTGGGAACATTAGAGGCTGGTTACGAATTGCTAAGTGTATCTGTATGAAGTGTAGTGTGTGATGGTTTTTACAGTTGTGTGTAATCGACAAAATTTGTGCATACTATATCTATCACGAAGTTCGTTTGTGATTATGCATTGGTTGCCCAAATTCAGTTTTATTCCCTAACTTGCATTTTCTTATACGACGTCGTGACTCGCAGTGCCAAAATTTGCCGGTAAGATTAGCGAATGGTTCTTAAATGAGGTTGGTAACCACACGATAAATAGAAATCGCAAAATCATTATCATTATTTTTTTACCGTGTTTTTCTTCACGGTAGCTCAAATTTTGTTTTTTGTGCCCACGACCGCAACCCAATATCACAATCAACTCTTTAAGTCAATAACTAGTCGCTGTTCTGACTCAAATTATTTTGCATAACGGCATACATATATTTCACTTTAAATTAATTCTTATTTTTTCTTATGTGTAATAAATATCTTAATTCGTAACAGGAGCCATCTCAATAGCTTTATCGATTATGTCTGAGTGAATAGATTAATTGTGAACGCAAATTGCAATACATAAAACGAACGAGAAATTGTGAGGAAATTTATCTGCAAAATCACAAATTAACTTTATTTACTTGTCTACGTGAAAGCGTGAATATTGAGTAATGTTTTGTAGACTTACCAATGTCATGTGCAGTTTGTTGTGGTTTTGTGTCGAGAAGAGGAGTGGTGATGATATTAAATGGTATCGCTCATTCATAACAATTACAACGTCGAGTTTTCCTTCAGAAAACTCAAGTACAATCATATTACGCCTCACACTCTAAGACTAAAAGGTGGGAGTCGGAAGTTAAGTAAGATATTTTCCACAGACGACACGGAAAATATTGAACACAGATATTTCCCAAGTACAGCTAATATTCTGAGCTGTGAACTCCATTAATCGAGAGCTATAAGTGAATGAACTATTTCCGGTCACAGAAGCTTAACCCAGATAATTAATCTTTGAATAATTAATAGTCTATTCTTTAATATTCACTGCATAAATAAGGTCTGCTTTTGGAGTGTAGGTAATCTGTAGGTAATTTGAACTTTTAAACATAGGACTTAAAACTTTTAAATAAAACATTTTATCATTCCAAATAACTATATTGTTATATTAAAAAAATTAAAAACAATTGAGCAAAATCAAATACATGAGTATTTTTGTGTTCTATAATGCTTCCAATCTTCTTTGATCATTTCGGATGCCTTTTCAGCAATCATTATAACCGGCGCATTGGTGTTTCCTCGTACAATGACTGGCATAATAGAAGCATCTGCAACTCTCAAATGTTTGATACCGTAAACCTTGAGTCTTGGATCAACTACAGCATCCTTGTCTTGCCTAGGCCCCATCTTGCAAGTCCCCGAAGGATGAAATATCGTAGATGTGTATCTCGTAAACAGACAAGCAAAATATTCATCTGTTCCCCATTTGTAATCTGCACATGCTTTAACTGGCTCTCTGATGAACTCTACTCCATTATGTCTGAATGCTTCAGTTTCTTCCAACCTGACAGCAAATTTTAAAGCTGACACTAAAGTATCTAGATCAGGTTTTTGAGTGAAAAATCTGGGATAAATTAGGGGCAAACCAAAAATTGGATCGCTTGTATTCAAAGTGATATAACCTCTGCTCTTAGGCACTAAAAGTATTGGTCTCACGTTGATGCTATCATAATATGAAAATGGTAATTTGTTGACAGCTAAGTATGTCGTGGGATCTGAATAAAATTCTTTATAGTTACGACTATCGAAGTGAAATTGTATGTCTGGAACATTGGTATCTTGACTAGCGTATTCTGTTCTAATAAAAACAGTCAATTGAAGAGGTCCGGTTGCAGAAAGTGGTCCAAATTTGTGTCCTAAAGTATGGGCGTATTTTTTTAATTCATCCATTATTGTTTGAGCTTCTATCAACGTTGATGTTTTATTAGTAAGCTTCATTAACATTGCCTCTGTAGTAACATGATCTTGTAAATTTCTTCCTACGCTTAAAGTTTTTATGACATTGATATTTAAGGACTCTAGTTCCGTTTTAGGTCCAATGCCAGACAACATCAATATTTTGGGAGTACCTATAGAACCAGCACTAAGTATTATTTCTTTCTTTGCATAAACTTTAAACCATAACCCGTTTTTAAAATATTTGACTCCGTAAGCAACATTTTTTCTTTCATTTATTAATACTTTTGTGACTAAAGCATTTGTTACTATTTTAATATTTCTTCGTTTGTTTCTCACTGGTCTTATAAAAGCCGCGTTAGTAGATTCTCTCTTGCCATTTCTAGAAGTAGTTTGAACTTGCATTGTCCCTATTTGTGTATCTCCATTTAAATCAGCAATCGGTAAACCTGTTTCATTAAATGCATACACAAGTATTCCGACATTTTTATCTTTGTAACCGAATCTTTCTACATGAAGTGGACCATTTATTCCGTGATGCGCTTTGTCTTTTGCTTCAGCATCATTGTTATTTTCAGATTTTTTGAAGTATTGTAGTACCTGAAAAAAAAAATTAAAAGTCACACTCTATCCATTTTTATAAGTTTGATAATAAGTTTTATTATGTACTTCTCTGTAACTCCATCCATAGTTTCCTTGATCTGCCCAGTTGTCATAGTCGCGTTTGTTCCCTCTCATATAAACGAGATAATTAACTGAGCTGGAACCTCCCATCACTTTACCACTGTAAATTTATATAAAACCCAAATATGAAAGAGTCATTCAATTTAGTCGTATTTACTTAAATATATATTCAAATCACTTCCAAAATGTAATTTTGAAACATATTCTGCTATCGAGTGAATGACTGAGTGTATTGAGCAATATTTATATCAAAAACAAAGGTAACAAATATTATGAGGTGTTTCTTGCTTATACTTCACAATGCAGGGATAGAGTTTGAACAAGTGCAAAAAGTATTTTGATTTTGACTTTGACATCATTAGGTGCCTGGCAGCAGACTTCAAACTTAACGGAATTACTGGCATTTACCCTAAAACGATTTTTTTTCCTCATTAAGTTTCCCATCACCGAATACTCAAGCTTAATGAAGCTTAGCCTGAACCCCGATCTGAATTTCATTTTAAGTCAACGTCACTGTTCACTGAGAAGAAATAATTGTAAATACATTTTTTTAATGACGCAACTCTATTGTTGTATCTGCAAAGTAGGCAAAACCTGCAAAAAGTTTTATAGAAATACAATTTCAGTCCACATAGATTTAACTACAAAAAGTGTTATGTAACCGTTTTTATGAATATACTAGTAAGCCCAATTGAAAGAGCCTGGTAAGATAGGCATAGAAACGCCTTTTCTTTTGACCTAGAATATATTTTTATCTATATAATTATATTGTCATTGACTGATTTAGTTCTAAAAGTTTGTTTTTTACTAGGTATCGAGAATTGATAACATAATTTACTGACGCAAAAATAGAAGTGTGAAATGAGACGTGATAGTGAAAAGTGTGTTTGACGGCTCCGTGGCTTAGTTGGTGGTAGCCCTGCCTTCGAAGCGAGGGGTTCGATTCCCGGCCGGGGTGTGTGAGCAGTGTGTGTGTTGTGTGGTGAGCATGAAGTTTGTTCTCGGGTCTTGGGTGTTTGTCTTGTGTTTCTGTGTTTGTCCATGCCATCTGCGACACAGGGAATCCTAGTGCAGAGGTATGAGTGTGTAAACGTTTAAACGTTTTTAACGTTTAAGTGTGAAATAACATGCCTGTGCCCAACCTGTGTCTCGGGTGATGGGCGCAACGGGGTGTGACTTGGGTCTTCTCATACTTCGGTGGGCAAGACCTAAGTCGTATTGTAATGGGTGGAGGTAACCACTGAACATCAGATGGGTCTTCAGTTTATGCTATGACTTTGGTTACATAAAAAAACGTTGCGCCCTCATCATGGCTGTGCTTGGCCATTAGGACAAACTTGGCATCAGCTGCAGGTAGAGTGTCCCCTACGGCTCCGAGCAACATAGACCCCCAAAATAGTTCTTCAGTCTCTCTTACCTAATCCAAGCGCAAGTTTGTCCTCGCTGAGCTCTGCAAGACAGCTCTTCAGGTTGGGTCCGGTACATCCAATCGATGTTGGAGCGCGCCAAGACTGGTGCCAACGCTGGCACGCTGGTGATCTCTGGCTCTTCTGGGCCTGCTTCTAGAAGAAGAACCTGAAAGATATATTAATTTCTTAATTCACGCTTCCATTTCCCTAAATGACAATACAAAGCTTTGATGAGTCACTTTTCACCTCCAAATGTCCTCCAAAAACTACCATTTAGCGAGCAACTCAAAGTAGCTGTAAAACTTCTACCATTATGTTCGTCCAGAGAAGTACTGGCTAACAATCTGTCGCCAAGCAGTGGTGCACTCACGTTACTGCGTTCAAGTGGAAGGGTGTGGGTGCCGTAGAAATTACAGGCTATTAAGGCGTAACATCCCCGTCTGAGAGTGACGGGCGAAACGAGATGCGACTTGGGTCTCCTTACCTTAGCACAGGAAGAGGCTGAGTAGTAGTTTGGTTGTTTGGTGGTAACCACTTAACATCAGGTGGGCCGTCACACCAAAAAATATGATGTCTATTTTAACCCCCAAGGAAAACGAGGGGGGTGGTATAAGATTGTAGTTTGTATATGTATATATGTATGTATGTTTGTCTGTGCCATCATAGCTCCTGAACGGATGAACCGATTTTAATGCGGTTAGTACTGTTTGATGACGTCATCGAAATGGTTCTTAGCCATAATTTATGAAGATCTATTTAAGCGTATCAGATCATCAGCTCATTACAGTGAACCAAGTCGCAGTCTTTCACATTTTGCGCAAGTTTTTTCTCCGAGTAGTACAGGGTACATAAAGCATTAAAGAAAAAAAATAATACTAAGCGGGATGAAAAAGAACAATGATACTCCCAAAACGTGACAAAAGCCCAATCTAACAAAAACTGGAGCAGACAATATCTTCAAATAGAAAACTATTTCCAGTTATCGCGAGCGTCGATTGTCTTTAAATTAGTGTGTATTTGCAAAAAGTTGGAATTCTGTTATTGTGAACTAGAGTTTCTAGAAAGAACAGACCATTTCGGCATAGTAGTAATATAGTACTTTTAGGGGAGCTGTTAGTAGTGAGCCTCCAACGTCCTCTCTTAATCAACTTCAAAAGGGAGGTTCTCAATTAGGCTGTATATTTTTTTTTACCCGATTTCTTCACCTATTGTGAATTGACTTGGATGGTTATTTTTTAATTTGAAAGGGTGTATGTATATCCACCACCTGCGTTAAATATGTGAGTAAAGTATTGAAGTATTGTATTACAATCAATTAGAGCGACTTTTGTATTTGTTCCAGAATATAAATGTTGTGTTGTATTTTTTCCAGAATATATGTCATTATGGATATCCTAACAAACAACAGAAATACAATCAACAAAAACAACAACGTTAACACACTCGTACCTCTATACTAGGATTCCCTGTGTCGTAGATGGCATGGACAAACACAGAAACACAAGGCAAACACCCAAGACCCGAGAACAAACTCCATGCTCACCACACAAAGTGTGCCCCGAGGGAATTAAACCCGGGACCCCTCGCTTGGAATCGGTTATACAGAATACTCGCTGCGCTAGTCCGTAGCGAAATAAACCATTTTTTTAATGCTTTAGAGTAAAATTTCATACACGATATAATTCCCAACTCAGTAAGTTGTATTGGTCATGCGATCAAGAGTCGCGGCGCCGACGGAGCACGAGCGTGCAAGAAGCGTGACGCGTCTTAGTGTTCTTCAGAACCAAATGTAACATATACATTTCATTCTGAACGCCGCGTTTTTTTAGCGCACATTGTAACTTCGTTCACTCCTAACATTCGGTGCGGCACAGGCGAGACACGCGGCGGGAGCGTGCGTCTGTTTCGACTCAGCCGCCATTTTGTTACTTTGTTAGTTCGCCGCTAATGTTATCAGTTACAATGTAACTACGCTTACTCCTAACATCGGTGTGGCCGGTAAGAGGGCGCGCACTTCGCTTCGACTCAGGTGCCACTTTGTTTTAAGCGATGAAATCCTACTAATATTATAAACGCGGAAGTTTGGAAGTATGGATAAATGTTTGTTACTCAATCACGCCAGAACGGCTGAACGGACCGGGTTGAAATTTGTTAATTTTAGTCTGGAATAGCTACTTTGTATCCCAGTAAAATGTACGGTTCCCGTAGGAAATCCAACCGCGGGTAACACCGCGGGGCGCAGGTAGTATTATATATTATTAAACTAGCTGTGCCCGCGACTTCGTCCACGTGGACTTAGATCTATCCTAGCCTAGAGGATAGAAATATAATGTGATGCTTATTATGTCTGTTCGTTACTATTATATTAAAATTATGTTATAATTAAATCTCAAAATACTTTATTTCCGTTAGATTCTTACGAAAAGACTTGATTGGATGATGAACTACGTAAGTGAAACTGCAACAATTGCAAATGTATACAATAATGCTTCTCTGTAAACTATACTATAGGAGTCGTCTTTTCAGGATATTTCAGGAACGTGCGCATAAAAATTATTTGAATTGCTAAGCCGGGAAAGAGCTAAGTATGGCGGACCGTGCAAAAAGCAACTCAATATTAGGTCTACGTCTGATACCAAAAAAGTTTCTTCTTGTTCTTTGTTTCTGGTCACTGCGGAACATAGGCTCACCGGAGACTGAATGCGTTTAAAACTAAATAGGCGGTTGATAGAATGAGAGGAATTCTCTAAACTCTTTCAATCTGGTGTCGTAACATAATTTAGGAAGACTTAAATTTATAAAAGAGCAATGGGCACTCCGACATTTAGTTTAATATATATTGTGTGATGGGAGTCCAGATGCACTCAAGAAATTTAAACATTCGATGGAATAGTTGGTAGGGTCTTATTGTTCCCGCCTGACCGCGGCTATAGGCGGAAACCTATCGCTGTCAACTATGGTCTCATCCATGATTGACAGCGGGAGATCTTGGGTGGCAGCTCAGTCCTTCTGCAAGGAAGTAATTTTGCAGAAGGAAGCAGCCGAGAGGGTAAGGGAGGAAGAATCTCCTCACTCTGGTAGACGCAGGAGAGTGGGTCGGCGTAGGCAGGCGCATGACCACCGCCTGCCACCCTGACGGGAACTTCCGGGCGGTAGATCCGGGGAATCTGCCGTCCGACGGATGAGGTCCTCACCGAAGGTTGGCGTGTTTCGTGTTCCGGGCACGGCACTATAGGGAGGTTCACATCGTGTTGGGGTCCCGATACGCGGGGACCAACGCCTCTGGCCGGCCGGTTACGGCCGCTACCGTACCCGTAGCCCCAGCGTGAAGGTAGAGCAGGAACTCCAAGGGGGTTTTATTGTGTATTCCCCAAGCACTGCTATTATTACACGCCTCCCCAAGGCGTGGGGTATAAGCAAAGTATTTACCCCTTGACAAAAAAAAACTTCTTATTGTTCCACTTCTCTGTTAATAGAATGCCATTCCCATTCCCTGCCATTCATTCATTCAATGCCATTCCCTGGGACACTGCTCAATGTTGTATCAGTGTTGTTAGATCATCATACACATATGAAATAAGTCCTGAAGTAACAAAACAGTGTTAAATACAGTGAGAAATAAGTCCCCCGTACCGATCTATTGGATCTAGTTGCTCGCGTCCGCAGGTGTGTACCCTTTGATTCCCTACACGTACCCTCTGGGTGGTGCTAAAGCAGCAACCAAAAAGTAACAGTAGAACTTGTGCCAAGTTTGTCCGGCGAGGTACTGTCATCACACCTGGAATCACACAAGCAGTAGCGCTTGTATCGTGAGATGTATCATCCCCGTCTTGGGTGATGGTCGCAGCAGGATGAGTGCGACTCAGTCTCCAGTCTCTCAGATCCAAATCTTATACTTAGTCGCATTACTGTTGTCATGGGTGTGGGTCGCCACTTACCACCAGGTGGGCCCTCAGCTCGTTACGTAACTAACTCACAAAAAAAAGATAGCATAGCATGGTTTGGCCGCCATCTCACCTGATGGAAAGTGAAGATGCGGCCGACGATGGAGCACGCTTGTCTAGGACAAACCTATTCACTCTACTCTTGAAGACTCCCAAATTGTAATGATCAGGGAACACAGACTCAGGCAAAGCATTCCACTCCCTTGCAGTACGCACAATAAAAGTAGTTTCAAATCGCTTAGTGCGTATTAATGGTATTTATGTTTTGTTATTTTTGTTGAGCTGCATATTCCTTGATAGACTTCCGCTAATTTATATTGATACATTTGCAATATCTGTGCTGCATCTGAATGTCCAGATAATATCAGCAAAATCGAAAACAAATGTCGCAAGGGTTATTTAATTTCACCCCTGATGATGATGATGATGATGTACCCTGAGGATGATTTATTTATACGGCTATTTTCAGCCGGACATACCGCCATTGCGTAACTTCAGTGTACTGTAGGTCTCCGTCATGTAAATGACTCGTTTGATAGGAAGCTTGGTACTCGTATAATATTTAAGATACTGGTTACCATCAACCATTCGCAGTTCAAAGTACAAAGAAAAACTAAACTACCTTTAAACTAATTACCTAATTAACTAACCTAAACTAAGACTAAACTACGACTAAACCTGTCATCTGCCTTCAAGCGCCTGCTCGTATTCATATTGCAATACACCGAACCGCTACACCGAGTCAAAAACGCAGGACTCGGCAGGCGCTAGTAGAACGTTTTGTAAAAAAATTAAAATTTTGCATAAAACATTGAATAACTTTTGATTTTGTGGGTCGATTTTGATAAAATAAACGCTATTCGCTATTCCAGACTCAGCTTAACATTTCTTAGTACCTAGATTTTGATAACTATCTATGGTTTTTGCGTAAAGTGCGCACAAACATACAGACAAACAGACAAAAATTTCAAAAATTGTTTTTTTGCGTTCTATTACTTATTCTTAACGTCTCCCAGTTATTATTTTGTAAAAATATTCAATGTACAGACACGGCAAGTCTACGATTTTATTATATGTTATAATTATAATATTTAAGATACTGGTTACCATCAACCTTTCGCAGTTCAAAGTACAAAGAAAAACTAAACTACCTTTAAACTAATTACCTAATTAACTAACCTAAACTAAGACTAAACTACGACTAAACCTGTCATCTGCCTTCAAGCGCCTGCTCGTATTCATATTGCAATACACCGAACCGCTACACCGAGTCAAAAACGCAGGACTCGGCAGGCGCTAGTAGAACGTTTTGTAAAAAAATTAAAATTTTGCATAAAACATTGAATAACTTTTGATTTTGTGGGTCGATTTTGATAAAATAAACGCTATTCGCTATTCCAGACTCAGCTTAACATTTCTTAGTTCCTAGATTTTGATAACTATCTATGGTTTTTGCGTAAAGTGCGCACAAACATACAGACAAACAGACAAAAATTTCAAAAATTGTTTTTTTGCGTTCTATTACTTATTCTTAACGTCTCCCAGTTATTATTTTGTAAAAATATTCAATGTACAGACACGGCAAGTCTACGATTTTATTATATGTATAGATTAACGAGGCCTATGACTTAACTCTAAAGCGACAGCTCGACCCTTCCTCGACTTAACAGTGAGCAATGTGCCTAAATGTGGTGTGTGGTCTGGCCGCTTTCTCGTGACAGATATTTGATAGTGATTTTCGAAACTTGGCAGACACTATTTCAATTTGTGAAATATAAAATTTTAAATCAATTGTATATCTTCTAGCCAGACATGAATAAGAGAATAAATTAAGAAGACGATATCAATTTCAATATCAAATATATAAATCTCTTCAGTTTCACCTGGTTCTCACAAAAACAATAGAGTTTCTTCGCAAAAAACTCACGGCAAGCGCACCTGATTGATTTCAATTTTCTTCGAGGCAAAGAACAAGAAAATGAAATGAGGCGTATCCAGTGTCTTGCTAAGTATCATAAAACTAAAACAATGAGAGACTCAGTCCCAAAGCGGAAAACTTTTACAATCGCGCTTCCATACTAACTTCTACTTAGCCAATAGCGTAGGTCCTTTGTAACAGCTATATCATTATCCGAGGAAATTATGGCGTAATTGTATTATCTTATCAATAAAATACTATTGTACTGTTGCTTAGATGGCAGGGGCCTTCGAAGCGAGGTGTTTCGGACCCCTTGTTTTGTGTGATGAGCATAAAGTTTCTTCTCTGATGTCTATGCTACCTGTGACAATGAATCCTAGTCAATTGGCAATATGAATCTTACAATATTACTACTTAGTATTTATTCTATTGTCTGATATCGTGTATATAATGGAAGAGGATTTTTTTTTTAGAATTTTACGGTGCGAGTTGAAGGCTCACATGACATAAGCAATCCAACTCAGAATAAGACTTGCATCTTAGACGAGTTGTATTGACGTTGCATGCATCCATCTCTACCAATCCGGATTGGGCTCCCGTGGTAGATTAGAGCCCATTCACTCTCAATTATCGACAGTAGGCCGGTGTCCTTGCAGTGGGAACATTAGAGGCTGGTACGGTACGGTACGGCATCCATCTCATGCGCATGTGGTTTCGCCGGCACCGGAACGCTGTTCTGCGAGTAGGTACAACTGCTTTGCGGCACATTCCAGGAGTGATGGCCAGTTCGTCCGGAGAGATATTCTCTCCGGACGAACTTCAATCCTAGTTCAATCCTAGGTATTTCAATTCAGGTTTCAATCCTAAAGTCAATGCATTATGATTAAAAGTCTAATATCACCTATTTTTTTCATCAGTCTATTCGCAAACGCCAAAATGAAGAAAACTAGTTATTTCAGTTGCGCTAGGCGAATAGTGTTTTGTGCAAAATATTCCAATTCGTTATAAATGAAGCTTTGGAAAACGGAAGTTTTTAATATTGCAACGAAATAATTGGATTAATTTGATAGAAAGTTTGAGATTGGCTGAATCGGCTTAAACCTGATTGCATTTTCTTGTTGCGATTTACGGGCGGAGAGTTTCAGTGCCTTTGTGTTTGATTTATATGAATACTTAACTTATTATTTTTTAATAGTATTAAAGACATTTTATACGAGTCGTCTGTCTGGTGGGTATTTTCTTCAGCCACATTACTGGAAACAAATCCCATACAAACTTTTATCCCATATTTAACCTGCATAATGGAATCTAATTAAATTATGTAAGTTAATTTTTGGCCCGGTCAGAAGTTGGATGGGTGGCAACGAAAGATAGTCAGTATGTATGTTTATTACTTCTTGACTTAACGGCTGAACGAATTTGGATGAAATTCGTTGAGAAAGTAGCTTTTTACGGTTAGTTACCTTGAAAATGGGTAGTAATGGAAAATGCGAAAATGGGAAAATGGAAATTGGGTAGGGTTTGCCTAGGATGACCAACCGTAGTCGCACCTAGTATTAATATAAACTTATGCATGATATGCAATCGCGCTTGAACATAATTCACCTCTATTTGCTAGAGAGTAGGCATCAAAAGCGTGCCATATTTCCCGAACACAGTAAACATTATCACAAACATGTCCGTGCAGTTTGTTTGTCCGCGACTCGATTGGAAGGTAAACATGTTACGAATGAATTATAACACAATTGTTATCTGATGGCTTGATGCAATTGAATTTTAGGGAATACTTTTTTCAAAACATTTTAAAGGAACAAATGATACCCAAATTCTGATCTGAACCAGCGTCTAACGTTAAGGAAAGCCGGTATACTCACTATAAGCTTGACTGGCCTTACAGCTGTTGGTAGTAGCTTTACCTTCTCCGCTGGAGGTCATGGGTTCAATTCCCATACAAGACAAACATTGTGTGATGAACGTAGATGAACTTTAACTTATGCGATTCAACGTATACAGCTCTCTATTTGGGTTCCGTTTACCTTTTGGGTATGAAGGCTCAAAATTCCGAATAATATTATTAACTACTTGGACCATAATTTACAGTAAATCTTACTAATTGTCGCTTATTGAGAGTGTCCTTAAAACATTTATTTAAGAATGTTCGAGGTCCAATATTAAACTAACTAGTCGGAATATTTCTTAATCCATTACAATCTCGTTTATAGGGAAAAAAACAAATGAATTGATTAGTAGTAATTGCGAAAATAACACAATGGGTAAGACTTGGCTACTTAGGTCTTTGCAATCCATTGACCTTGATCAAAGACAAAGCTTGCACCAAGGTTGTTTGAAAACGTGAGATTGACATTAATATAATATTTTAAAAAAAACGGCTAAATAATACCGAGAGATGTATACCACCAAATGCATTTTTTTTAAATGTGGTCTTTTTCGTCATTATTATATTATTCAAACAGAATATATTCAAAAGTTACACCCAAAGTGGTGTTGCCATTTTTGACACATGGAACTAACCTAGTTCAGGGGTATGCGTGTGTAAACGTTTTTCTTTAACTTTTGGGCACGGAACCCTAAAAACTATCATTTTGTTTTTAATTCTACTTCCACAATGAAGCTTGAATCGCTGTAACTTGCTGTGTCTTAAATAGGGGTTCTAACGTGTGTTTTTATTCTTTATTTTGGATATTGTAGAAAAATCGCAACTCTCGCGTGTTTCATGGACATGAGACTGTATTTTAGAGGGTTATTTAATTCAGAAACACTTATACGTAACACATTCGAGAGAAATTGTCACAACGCATGAAAAATACTGACTGATTTATGTACACGCAGGTGAGGGGAGAAAGCTAGGGCGCGGGTGGCAAGGCATCGTTTACAATACAATACAATACAAAAATACTTTATTGTACACCACACTTTATGAACAAATATAAATAACTTACTTGAAGACAAGTTAATGTACAATGGGCGGCCTTATCGCTAAGAAGCAATCTCTTCCAGGCAACCTTTGGATGGAGAGGAATTTTAAAGTAAGCTAGATTGGTCGGCGGTGTAAATAGCTATGGGGAAATTTCCCTAAACATAAAAACTTATAATAGTAGTAAATAAACAATGCGTCAAATACATAATAAATATAATATACCTATAACTATAAATAAATTATATATATAATATATATATACCTAGATACATATGAGAATATAAAATGATGAAAAATTACGAGTCTTCAGATAAATAAAAGGCCTTCACACGAGTTTTAAAAACAGCGAGTGATGGTGCTGGTTTGATGGTACGTTTATGCGTAGGCTTTGTAAACAAAACACTCGCGTCGTTCTAACCGGACGAATTATTGTCAAAATAGGTCAATATAAGCAGATGGCCACTGAAACCGGAGTCGTACTAAACGGATATGTTTTCTAATAACCTAAGTATGAAACTTAACTTGAGGTTACATTACCGTCGATAAAAACGGTTAGTCTAATAAACAAATTCGTTGTATCCCAATTCTACTATATGTATTTCCAAATTCTATAAATGTATTCTATCAGTTATTTACTTCCCATATTACAAGCTATGGTTTGTTTTAGGGCTAGATGGCGGTGTGTCCATACATATTTATTTATTTCATAATTAATTAATTTCGAATATCAAGTCAAAACGTTCGAATACTAAATTATAATTAAAGTTCAACGATCAAATATAATTTCAGTTTCAATTCAGCTGCCATTCACCTAATCTTTGACGTACGAGAATCGGCCTTCACATACAATGTGGTTAACAAATTACTCTTGGTCACGAACATTCTCTTAAGCAAGCGTGCTTACTCTTGTAACCGCGTTCTCATTACAGCCACGTAAAAAATTGCAAAGATAATATCGAACTCTATACTTATTTCCGTATCCATACAAACAAATGTCTGTTTGTAATGTCACAATAACTGCTTTTCACTAAATGCATTTGAAAATATACAAGGGGCCAACAACAAAAACATTTTTTTTTTCTGTATCTCTGTCTCTTTGTTTGCTGTGGGTAATCTCTGAAACGGCTGGACCAATTTTGATGGGGCTTCACAAGTAACTCAAGCTACTTTAGTTTTAAACGCGAATAAAGTCACGGGGAACAGATAGTAGTAAATAAAAAAGTAAATAAGCCTTAAAAAAGGGTATGCATATAAAAACTTTGATTGTCACTAGCTGCGCAATGCGGTTAAAAATTCAACATGAGACGAAGGAAAAAGTCTGACAGAAGATGTGTTTCTTTAAAAACAACGTTAACACACTCATACCTCTGCACTAGGATTCCCTATGTCGCAGATAGCATGGACAAACACAGAAACACAAGACAAACATCCAAGACCCGAGAACAAACTTCATGCTCACCACACAAAGTGTGCCCCGGCCGGGAATCGAAC